>CM072770.1:60254349-62754349 GCA_036936925.1 Cenchrus fungigraminus
AGGCGGAGGTCGGTGCTGAAGATTTGAAGCAGACGTTGAAGGGCAGCATAGACAGTGAGTACGCTGTATCCCAGAAGCTGGCTTATGAGAAACAGGCTCGGAAGGACCTTGAGGTCAGTCTTGAGGTAGCTTTGAAGGCGCTGCAGAATGACCAGGTGATCATTGCAGGGCAAGAGGTGGAGCTGAACGACTTGAAGAATGCTGCCCACTTTGCGATGGACATAGTGGCGTCGCAGGTCGAGGGGGAGGAGCACAAGCCGGCTATCGATCGACTTCTGGCTACGCCCGAGAAGTTGCTCGACCTCTTGAAGGCGACGAGCTTGGCGGCGGCTACGGAGGCGTTGGTACGGGTGAAGTCTCATTATCCTGACGTTGACATGGTCAAGGTCGGGGAAGGCCCAGACGCGATGAAGGATCCCAAGGTCGTGGAGCTTGAAGTGCGGGAAGCCGCTATGGCGATAATGGACGTCATTGACTATGAGGGTGACGACGGTGAAGAGTAGTCGTAGTCTTAGAGCTGTACCCCCTCCCTCCTTCAGTCATGTAAAATATTACTTGATAACTTACTTCTGGCCTGCATGACGTACTTGATTTGTGTTTGCGTGAACTTGGTAGCCTTGAAGCGATGAGTCTTTATCATATGCCGCTAACCACTACTCACAGAGAGGCTGGCTTAATGACCATCACAGCTCAGCAGGGAGACTTACGTGCGATCGGCGGCGGGAGGGAGTCTAGGACTCAAGTTTTGCAACCGACCAAGCAGGTTCGCAACAACACAAAGTAGGCAGTCATGAGGGACGACGTCCTCAGGTCGAACGACCCTTATGTTGGCTTGAGCCAAGCCCCCGAGCATGTCGAGGGGAGGAGCAGGAAACTTCACCCTCAGGTCTTTTGACCCTTGTATTGGCTTTGGCCAAGCCCCCGAGCATGTCGAGGGGGAGGAGCAGCATGTCGAGGGCGAGCGATCTGAAACGCGAGGCGGTCTGGGGAAGGCTCGCGGTTGAACTGTTGGCGATGTGCCGCGGTGAGAGGTCGACGAAGCTTCTTAAGCACACGGCACTGGCGAGCCGTGTGTTTGGAGTTTTCATGGACGGGGCAAGGGTCGTCGAGGTGACCCCTGCGGTTCCCACGATCTGAGATCTTGGGTTCAGATTGGATCTGAAGCTTGTTCTTCATGTAGCGAGACGCTGCATGAGTTGCGTTCCGCAGACCAAAGGGCATGCGAGATGAGGATGGAGGGGTCCTGCGAGGGCGCTTGACGCGCTCACAGACCTTGATCGTGTCGGAGAGCATGTCTTCGACGCGATCGAGCCCCGCGATCAGGTCGCTAGGTGTGGGTGGGTGGGTTTTCTCTAGCAGATCAGATCGTACCTGCTGGTTGGAGGTGACCGCAGCGCTCTCGATGACGTGGCATGCGGCAGGAATGGTGGATTCCACCGGCATAGAGCTGAAGCAGATGTCGATGGGGTTGGCGAGGATGTCCGCCATGCTCTCCGGGAAGATGACGCCGCTTGACGAAGCCATCGAGTTGCACGAAGAACCCTGGATTCCTCCCCTACCTAGCGCGCCAACTGTCAGATGTTTAGATCTAGACAGCCCACAGGGGGGTTAACCCCGGTGGTTTAGTTGTTCGGCGGGGTCGAATCTAAGGCTAAGAACTCGAAGGTTGTGCACGAGCACACGAAACACAGAGAACACGGCGAGTTTATACTGGTTCAGGCCTCCGGAGAGTAAAACCCTACGTCCAGTTGTTGGTGTGGATTGCTTGGGGATTGCGTGATTGTACAAGGGGTCGCCCCGCCCGCCTTATATTGGCCAGCGGACAAGGTCGGTTCCCAGATTCCTGGTCGGTTACGACCAGGAGGCCTAAGTCTAGTTAATTACAACACTTGCCATATCCGTCGATCTGCTTGGTCGGGATCCACCGATGTCTTGTCTTGCACGCCAAGTCTTGAAGTCGTTATGGATAAGGTCGTCTGGGGAATCTTCTGGAAGGTCTTCAGGAGGTCGTGTGGGTCGTCAACTAGGATGGTTGGGCCCACTGTCAGGTCGGTGAGTCTTCTGGTAGGCCGAACCCACTTGTCGGGGAAAGCCGTGAGCCTGGTCGGTGGGGACCCAGGGGATGTCTCACAGTTGTGTAAAACAAATATTATTTATATGTTGTTGTACTTACAAAGAACAAAATAAGGCATATAAATATTATCCAAGAAACGGAATATACACTAAACAATAAAATTAATGAAAATATGGTGATTTTAGAAAAAATTAGAAAACAATATCAAATTTGGACTAATTACGACGAAGAAATACATGTTACAACATTTGATTGCAGATTAAAAAGAGAAATGCGAACTGTTCTTCATTCGAATAGAACTGGGCCCCACAGTCGGTAGCGGCACGGGACTGATAACCCGCGTCGGCTTTGCTGCTCTTCCAAAACTTTACACAGATAATACGAGCAACGTACAAAAGCTAATCCACTACTAATTTCCGATTACAATATTCCGTTCGAACTTCACTATTTCGCGGCGGAGCCTACAGTCTTTGCTGCAAAACAGAGAAATTCCAAGCCATCCTTTATCCATGCCGCAGTCGCCGCCATTGCTTGCGCACGGCTGATCGCCGCGCACCTGTGCCGGAGGAGGCAGCGGTTCACCCCAAATGTGCCAAGTCGAGTAGTGGATCGCACGCGCGGCCTTCTCACGCAAAGGCAGACACCCCTCGTTGCTCAGCCATCTCGACGTCGTACTGCCACCGCCCGTGACCCGCCTCATGTACCGCTTTGCGGTGTCGTCGGCGGTGGCACCGCCATTGTCCCTGTAAGCAAGATGGTGTATAGATAGGCCGCCGCATCGTGCCCACCCTCGGTGGCGCGCCAGAGATCATTGTTTTCCCTGTTTTCCATGAACACGGCTTTGATCCCGGAGAAGAAGCAAGCCTCCGGATTCCCGAGATCGGTCAGCATAGCAAGGAAGACTTTGTAGGCGGCGGGGTCCCACACCCAAAAAATCTCATCTCTTATCCCCTCTATCGACAAACGTCGGCCGACGTCGCTGTGGCTGCACACGCGGCGCATGGTCGAGCAAGTACCGCGTAGGTTGCAGAGGTCAGCCAAGGGCCGCTCTGAGGTCGCACCGACGTGCGCCGCAATCTCAATGCGGAGGTCTTTAGGGAGGTCCAGCAACGACGACGGCTGGTGTCGCCTGCTTCTTCCCGGCATGCTATTCATCTCCGGCCGGGAATGGTGACGATGACGAGTAGGCAGTTGCTGTTTTTTCACGAGTAGATGAAGGGGCAGGGGATCTAAATTATTTTGGAAGGAGAAGATACAGGAAATTTGTTTCCAAACACGGTTTAAGTATGCATTTGAGACAACGTTTGGCTAATCCGCGTATCCTTTAATTCTCCATTGCAGACAACGTTTGGCTAATCCGCGTATCCTTTAATTCTACATTGGAGACGACGTTTGGTTAATCCGCGTATCCTTTAATTCTACATTAGAATCACTGCCTCCGCTCTTAGCCATTGATTGGGCAACTGTTTCCCCATTGACAGGATCTGGCATCAATTTCTTGGGAACCTTCCCGTTTCCTGTGCTCTTGATCTTATCCCTTCCTCTTTATTTTTGACAACCGATCTTATCCCTTCCTTGTTTTTGCTATAAAAAAGGGACCGACACCTATCAGTCCTCCTCACTTGCTTCGTTATTCTCTGGATCTAGATCTAGATCTAGCTATGGCACAAAGAATAGATCTTGTAGGGCGCAAGCTTTTGCTTTTCTCTCTTCTTCCTCCTCCTCGTTCTCTCAGTTGCTAGAAGAATTCTTGTGATATGGGTGATTGGGTTGCTTATCCCTCTAGCACAGCTGCTAGAAAAATCCTTGTGATATATTTCCTTGTGATTTGGCATCAGCTGTCGGGGGGAGAGTAGCCCAGAACCTCCTGCATCAGTAAGAACAAGCCGACGGAAAGATCACTGAGGTCTGGGGAGAGAAGCCCAACTCCACTACATCTTTCTCGTCAAATTTGCGCTTCCTTTTGCTTTCCCTTCTCCTCCAGGAGGAGGATTTTTGAAGGATATGTTTCCACCCTCTGCTGTATCTTTCTCTTCTGCTCACTTGTAAGCTTGAAGAAGAGCAAGCGGACGGGAAGGTCGCAGAATCTGGAGCATATCTCGTCAAACTTACGTTTCCTTTTGAAGGGATATGTTCTCCCCTTCTGTTGTATTTTCCTCACTTGTAAGCATGAAGAAGAACAAACCGTCGGGAGCATCTCTTTTGCTTAGTTTAGATCTATATATGTTCCTCATCCTGGTAGTGCTTAGTGATGATGAACATAGATGGTCGCTTTGTAACCTTCTGATGTATCAATGATGACTGTAATCTGTGTGTGTGATTTTGCATCTCAAGAGGCATGCTTGTGTGATTTTCTGTGTGCAATCCAATTTTTGTATGATTTCCCTACTCACTTGCAAGCATGAAGAAAAACAAGCCGACAAAAGTATATCTCTTTTGCTTAGTTTAGATCTATGTTCCTCATCCTGGTAGTGCCTAGTGATGATGAACATAGATGGCCGCTTTGTAACCTTCTGATGTATCAATGATGACTGTAATCTGTGTGTGTGATTTTGCATCTCAAGAGACATTCTTGTGTGATTATCTGTGTGCAATCCAATTTTTTGTATAATTTACCTACTCACTTGCAAGCATGAAGAAGAACAAGCCGACGGGGGCTGGCTAACCCGCGTCTCTTTTGATGTAATCTGTGTGTGATTTCGCATCTCTTGCCCATAACAAAGGCGACACGGGTTGGTTAATCCTCGTCTCTTGCCCATAACAAAGGCGACACGGGTTGGCTCATCCTCGTCTCTTTTATATTAATGTCCGTTACTGAATTGAAGCAGCCTGCAACATTACTTACTGAACTGAAGCAGAATATAAACAGAATATATATAGTATCTTAGACAGAATATATTACAAAAAGGATTCAAATTCCACCACATCCTATATATTACAAAAAGGATTCAAATTCCACCAATACATCACATCCTTTATATTACAAAACGGATTCCATTTCCACCAATAGACACATTCTGCATTACAAAAAGGATTCAGCAGAAATCAGGCTTGCTTTTTCTTCCTTGATTTCTGTATATGAATTTTTTCACTATGGTCGCTTCGCAAGTACGGTGTTTTGTTAGTTCCCAAGAGTCGAGGCTTGTATGAAGTGTCGAAGGATGAAATTTCGTCAAACTAGTTGTATTCCTCCTCCTCAACAACATTTTCAACCCCAACAATCCTTTTTTTTCAGGCAAAACCACAGACCAGTTCTTCTTTGCAAGGTCAGGTACATAGAACACTTGCTCAACATCGTTGATGAAGACAAACAGTTCGTTTTTGTAACCAAAGACCCGGAGATCAACACTAACATAACCATATTTGTCCTTGCTCACAGCTCTCTTCCCATTGGTGACCCATCTACACCGAAACAAGGCTACCTTCAATCCTGCATAATCAAGCTCCCATATCTCCTCTATTTGACCATAATATGTGTCTGTCTCCATGTCATCATCATCATGACTTTCGTCGACGACGGCCCGTACACGCACACCACTATTTTGATAGACGCTCTTTTTATCCTGGACCATGGTGTAGAACGTGTATCCATTGATATCCATTACTTGGTATTTTGTAACAGTGAACAATGACCCCGCTGCTAGATTCCTTATCTCGTCGGTTATTACAACATTGTTGCATATCTCGACATAATCTCGGAGCCACCTGCTGAAACCTTACATGTGCATCTTTGCAAGCCAAGCCCTACCACAGTCAGGGTTGTCTTCACGTAGTTGTCTCTTGTGCTCATTGGCAAACGGTGTAATTAGGTGCAGCTGTTGTATTACGGTGAAATGAGCCTTTTGGAAGGCATTTGGTTCCAGAGTGACTGACTTTTTCCCATGGTCCCAACACTTGAAAGCATACCTTCATGCCGTGAGCGAGGCACACCAATGGGGTTTTGGGGGTCCATATAACCTATGGCCCACTCCACTGCTTCGATGGTCTCGTAGCCACGAACAATGGCTCCCTCCGGAAATAACCGGTTATGTACCAATGATTTCAGGAATCCAAAGAACCTCGCATATGGAAATATCTGATGAAGGTAAGATGGGCCAAGGAACCAGATCTCCCTCGCGAGGTGTGCTGTTAGATGCAGCATGAGATCAAAGAATGATGGTGAGAAGGTAGCTTCAAGCAGGCATAGGGTCTCGAAATGCCTCCTCTCTAAGTCCAATAGTTTTTCCTCATCAATCACCTTCTGTTCTATTGCATTGAAGAATAAACACAAGCTCGTGACTGCGTCACGAACCAGTTCTGTCTTGATACCCCTAAGTGCAACAAGAAGAAGAGCTGTCATCAACACATGGCAAAAGAAAGAAACATAAGTCCAAGAGTAGCCTGAAGGTACTTTCAAATCATGCAAAAACTAACAGAATTCTTTTCTCTCTGCCTTTGACAAGGTGGTTGCAGCAACGGGAAGGTCTGTCCCCGTCTCTGTTTCCTCTGCATAGAATTCTTTAAGGCCTTGCATTTTTATGATCTTTTCCTTTGGACTTATGTTGTAGCAATGTTTCACAAGTAGCTTCACACACATTCTTCTTGACGTGCATGTTGTCAATCGAATAACGCACATCCAACATCGGCCAATACTCTAGCTACCATAGAATTGATTTCTTGTTCCACATTCCTCCTTCTTCTTCTTCTTCACCATCTCGTTTCTTTCTTTTGCCAAGGGTTGTTTCAGTCAGTTTGGGTAACTCCTCGATAGTTTTGACGTCCTTGACTTTCAAGTGGACCAGATCTCCAGTCACATGCAACAGCGCCTCTCGATTCTCCTTTTCCCCCATTAAATTGACAATCCATGGCCCGGTATGGATGTTTCTTGCCGAGGAAACGACGGTGCCCCATAAATACGTATTTCTTTGAATGTCTTAGCCACACTACGCAAGTATCTTCCAAGCAGTGTGGGCAAGCTGCACCTTTCCTTTTACTCTGGCCAGAGAGGTTGCGATGAGCCGGGTTGTCGTTGATGGTGGTGAACAACATGGCGCGCATTGTGAACTCCTCACGCTTGAACTCATCCCAAACCTCCTTCACACCAGGCTTCCACAATATCTTCAAGTCATCAACTAGTGGCCTCAAGTAGACATCAATACGGTCGCCAGGTTGCTTTGGCCCGGAGACCGATATTGTCAGCATCATATATTTCTGTTTCTTGCATAGCCAGGGTGGAAGGTTGTACAACGACAGCACGACAGGCCAGGTGCTATGTGTTGAGCTCTGGTTACCGAATGGGTTCACGCCATCTGTGCTCATAGCAAACCGTATGCTCCTTAATTATGTCTTCGTTAAACCACGGAAAGTGGTTATTAATGTTACCCTAATGTGCTGCATCTGCGGGGTGCCTAAACTTGCCATCTTGCTTAAGCTCCTTTCGGCCTTCGTCATGCCAACGCAAGAGTTGGGCCTCCTTTCGTGTTGCGAACCATCTTCTCAGCCGAGGAATGATGCAAAAATACCATGCCACCCTCACAGGAGCCCCTCTGTTTGCCTTCATCTTCTTGCCTCTGATCTCGCCGGGCTCGTTCTCGTCATCAGCATTATTATCATCTCCACCATCCTTTTTCCTCTTGTAATGATCATAGCCGCACTTGGGGTACTTGTCAAGGTCTGCATAATCTCCACGGAACAATACACAACTTTTCTTGCATGCATGGATTTTTTCAACCTCTATCCCCAGAGGACAGATTATCTTCTTCGCCTCATAGACAGACTCTGCTATTTGGTTTCCTTCAGGTAGCATGTCTCTAAGCACATCCAATATATGTTTGAAACTTTTGTTGCTCCGACCATGATCTGCCTTAAGCTGCAGAAGTTTTAGATCACCAGAAAGGTGAGGGTACTTCTGGCAATCAGAAGGTGTGTACACTCGTTGAAACTCAACATCCAGCAACATTTGATCAACATTGTGCACACATTGCAACACCTCACCATCATCGAAGCCCCTAACTTCTTGATCAGTGATATCCTCAGGCCTCATCACATTTGGTGGGAATAATGGTTCATTTTTCTCAAAAACTCCGCCGTCATCAAGGTCTTCATCATGGTCGGTAGCATGGTGTCGCACTTCACCTTTATTTAGGCAGCCTGCTTCGAGTTCATTAAGGCATTCCTCACCATGTTTATTCCAACACGTGTAATTTTTTGTGAAATCACGTGTGACCAAATGATGAAAAATGATTTCCCATTGTGCGAATTTCTTCTGGTTGAGACAATATATACAGGGGAAAAGCATTGCCTGAACACTACGGTTTCTCATATCCGCCTCTGCTTGATTTAGAAAACCATTGACTCCGCTTAAGAAATTCTCCCAATCTTCTTGGGGTTGTCTGTACATCCAAGCCCGAGCAGCAGCCGCCATCTGCATTCCATACACCAAATGAGCATAATTCATCACACAAAAAACCGATAACATAAGAGGATTAGGACAACTGAAGAATTTCAATAAAAGGGGGCAATTAATTTCCACCTTGACGAGGACTTTCTACGAGGTGAGCGCGGCCGAGGAGGAGGATCGGAGGTGGCGTCGCGGCCGCGGCGACAACGCGGAGGACGGCGTCGAGCCCCAGGGGGAGGGGACACGGAGGCGTCTGCTTTGGATGACGCCGCGGTCGACGTCCGCTGGCCCCTTTCGCCGTCGCGCACGCGGCCGGCTGGCCTGCTGCAGCGTCGGCTTTCTGAGGAGAGAAAGCGCGATCGTCAGAGCGCGCGCAGCTTGCGGCGGCGAACGGGGCAGGCCGGCAGGGACATCTGAGCAAAGAGATCGAGCGAGTGACCTTCTGAGGAGAGAGAGCGAGTGTTGTTGTCGGAACGGGAGTGACCTTCTGAGGAGAGAGAGCGAGTGGTGTCGGAAGGAGAAGACAAAGACAAGCAATAACAACGCGCATCTCCGATATGAGAAAAGGCGACCCTGAGTGGTAATCAAAGGAGACGAGTCCTAAGAAACAAGCGTATCCAATTGGGTCGCCAGCAAAGAAGACACATCCTAACAAACATGCATCTCCAGTACGAAAGTTATCGGTAACAGACTTTATAGCCCGTTACCAATACGGCAGTAACGGACTTAAACAGCCCGTTACCGATAGGGCATTGATCGGTAACGGACTTTACGAGCCCGTTACCGATAGGTTTAACTGTTGTAACGGACTCGATTTAACGTCCATTACAACGAATACATGTAACGGGCGTTTAAGAAGCCCGTTACCAGAAGTCCACATTGGTAACGGGCGTAGTGGAGGCCAACCCCGGGGTCGGCCTGTCGTGCTTATGGGTAACGGGCGCCGAACAACAACCGTTATAGATGTGGGTGCATGTAACGGGTGTTAAGGGCCCGTTACAAATGCTGCGTGACCTATTTGTGGTTTTCACGTAGTGATACATACATATTTGGTCGTTTATCTATAAATTTAAGACGTTAATTGTCAAAGTCAAAAAGATTTGACTTAGGACACACCTTAATGGCCCCGTTGAAACTTAAGAATTTGTATTGTGTTGAATTTCAAGTGATCTATGCTATACAAACTTATGTTATGATGAAAGAAGTTTAGCACGGGTTTAGATTACATCATTACATGAATCTCTCGAACGTTTTGATGGATTTTGTATGGTAACCTTAATATGGGCTTTCATCTCTCTATTCTGGCTAATATGGGCCCCATGTCCCTATGGGCCAACTGTATGTTGTTTAATGCTGTCACTAAATCACTATGCTGACATTTCTGCTATG
The DNA here is from genome assembly GCA_036936925.1 of Cenchrus fungigraminus. Classification (NCBI taxonomy): domain Eukaryota; kingdom Viridiplantae; phylum Streptophyta; class Magnoliopsida; order Poales; family Poaceae; genus Cenchrus; species Cenchrus fungigraminus. Next base: position 60,264,192 of record CM072770.1, read on the forward strand.
CAGGATTTTTCTGGTGCAGCTTGCGCAACTTTTGTCTTTGTGAGCCGAGAGAAGCAAATTGTGCAGCTTACTGTTGTGCAAAGTGGGCCTCGGCACAGGAGACAAATTGTTTTTTCCATAGTTATGTACTTTTTTTCACTATTGTATTAGAGAAAGTCTTTTCTGGTGCCGTTACTTAATAAAACTTCTGTGTGTTGCCCCCTTAAAAAAAATCCAAAAATCTAACTCGAATGAGGGAAGGAGCATGAATGAAGCATGTTAGATTCTATCGATAGAGAGAACTTGAAAAAAGGTGGATTAACACGACAAATAGATTCTACAAACCAAGAACATGATTTTCAATTTTCATGCGAAAACCCTTCAATGAAAAAAACAATGACCATCAACGGGCTATCTGCACTGATCACCGTGACCGGAGGTTACAAATGTGTTGTGGTACTGCAAATGTTCAGTCAAACTGAAACTGATTTGACGTAATACAAGACTTGAAATACTTATATTTTCGGCATATTTTGATGCCATGATTTGATCACCTTTTGCGACTTGGCATTCGACAATCTGACGGTCTGACCATATGCACCTTCTTCGTGCACGTTATATGCAGCCAAACCCTGCAGATGCCCTGGCAATCCACCCACAGGTTTCTCAGCCGCAAAAACAACGGGCTTGCACTACGCCTTTCCTTTCTATGGGCGTCTCCGTGCTTTTGCTCTCTTCTTCTCGGTGTCGTGCCGCCTTGATGCCCCCTAAGGCTCTCTGCGTGTTGTTTTCGCTGTAACTAATGCCACTAGCTTACTGCAAATTATTAAATGGATGGCCTCTTTTATTTGTTCTTTACGGTGACAAATTCTACACTAGTAGGTCGAGAGTGCGGATATATAATTTTATTCACCGCTTTTCCATCTTGTATTTCCTTCTTTTTAATATATAATTGGCAGCTCTCTATGTATATGGTCGTGACGACATTCTCTGCTAAAAAAGACAAGAAATGATAGTTATCTTCAAATTACTTTCATCTAACTAGACATGAGTTATTTCTTTTTTTTTATGTTTAGGTATTTCTGATACTTCATAAAAGAGGTGTTCATTTGCAGGGATCAAAATTGCCTGAAATTTCTGTCTTTTCGGTCATAACCAAAATTACTCCGAATTATCGCTTTGCACACCGAAAAGTTGTCCTTTTAAACTCAAATTTCACCCGAAATTTTGCGAATTCGGTCATTTTGTGAAGAGTGATATTTACGTATACAACCTCTCAAGGTGCTTATATAGAGAAATAAGGTAGGTAGTATGTCCATAGAGGTAATAATTATGTGTGGATAAATGAGCTCTACATTTACAATATTTTGAGAAAAAAAAGGTTTGGTGCAAGAGAAAATATTATACTTCCTCCTTCGGCTAAAAATGCTAACAGCCAACAAGGCAACAAGCAACGGCCAGTTTGATCTGTGTAAAACACGTCATATACACCAGATGCATCGCGGTAGTTCGTTGATTGGCCTGCTCCGCAGCTTTTTTCGCCAGACTGATCGAGCTGATCTGCCAGATTTACGAACTGCTCCACCACTGCCACTGTGAAAACGCAATGCAAAGATACGCAGGCCCACACTGTCAGGATGCTCCCTAGCTCCTCCTTTTTATACGTGGATGGAGGCAATACGCACCCGGCGCACACCTCCTTCTCGTGTCCACTCTCCGGTTTCCCTTCCCATCTCGTCCTCTCCGTCATGGATCGCGATGCCAAGATCAAGAAGCAGCCGGCTTCAGCCGCACCACCACCCCGGACACCGGCGGCGGCGGAGGCCGCGGCGAAGAAGACGCCGACGACGCTGCTCGACGCGTACGAGATCGAGTGCATCCGGCGGGAGCTGGAGCGGCTCGTCCTCAAGCACAACCGCCAGAGCGCCGCCGACGGGGGCGGCGACGAGACCGCCGCGGCGCCGCTGAACGCGGGCGGCCACCGCTGCCGCCACGACGAACACCTGCAGCTTCCCCACCAACGCGTACGCAGCAGCACAAAGAAGGCGATGAGCGCCAAGCGAGTGAGTCCGTCGCCGTCGCTGCCGCCGCGGCCTCCTCCGACAGCATGCGCAGGGCCCAAGAAGGGCCGCGGCGGGGTGCGGCTTCTGGGGCGGCACGCCGTCGCGATCTGCAGCGGCACCGCGCCCGTGGCCGGCGCTCCCGCCGCCGGCGGCAGAGGGCGGCGCGCCGTCGCGATATGCAGCGGCACCGCCGCGCCCGCCGTGGCCCGATCTACCGTCGGCGTCTGCGGCGGGAGGCGGCCGCGCGGGGGCTTCCGGGAGGTGGAGATGGTGTAGCCATGCCACTAGCCCACTGCTACTCCGGCTTGACGGTCACTTTTTATTTTCGGCGTGCTCGCGCGTGGTTAGTGCAATCTGGCTCGGGGGACAGGGAGCGATGGTTTAAGATTCGGCGTGTGAATCTAGGAGCTATTTTTTTTCTCTGATTAGTTTACGAATTGTCCGGTTGCATACTAGAGTTGTGTCATCGTGTAAAGTCAGTCTTGGTGCAGCTTTATGGAGAATTTCATGAACATCGTCATTAATAGAAAAGAGAAGCCCATAGTTTCATCCTCACGACACTGCTTCAGCTCGATTACCTAATTTGTGAAACGCGACGAAACATGCACTGAGAGCTCGGGCGTTTCATGGTCGGATCCTCTGAAGCGTCATCCACCGCGCCACACCTCCCCCACCCTCCGCTCCGCAGCTTCCCTCGTGCTCCCCTCAGTATAGCGTGCCAAATCCTTGTGCTCCCATCCAAATCACGCGTGAATCCTCTACTCCCTCCAAATCGCAGCGGCGGTGCATCTATGTCCCAGCTCCTCTTCCCCAACATGTTCAACTCCTCTGCCAATATAGCTCCTTCGGAGACCGAATCAGCACCATCGGTGTTGACTTTGTGAGTAGGATGGGGTCTGGGGCTCCTCTTGGAATCCTTCTAATTTTTCAGATTGAGTTGTGTTTCCTGTGTTTTTGTTGCTCTTTGATATACTTACCCACCCTTTTCTCTCATATTTACACAGAAAATTCGCACCATTGAGATAGTAACTATAATGCCCAATTTGGTAGGTACTCCCTCCGGTTTGGTAAATGAAGTCATTTTGAACAAGTTTTGAGTCAAACATTAGGAATATAAATTATGAATAACTTTTAAGTCGTTGAGTTTGAAAATGTGAAAACTATATGAATAGATTTGTCTTGCAAAATACTTTCATATACATATGTTAGTTTTTAATAAATATTTTTATAAAAATAAGAAGTCAAATTGTAATTTGGAGACCGTGTCGCTGTCCTAAACAGTGGGACACAGCAGGGTTGTGCAAACTGCAGTAGCACAAGTCAAATTTTCAAGTAACAGATGATTATCAATGTAAATCATCGGCATTTTATCAAGTGATGATTCACCGTCGTATATCAGTGCAAGCTTTTGCTGATGAAAATATGATATAGGAATTCCATTCCTAGAAACATGTGCTAATCCATCAACGTGGAGGAAGCTTTCTTGACTATGTCTGCAGCGATGGAAAATATATGACAAAGAAGTTTCACTTTTTCTTCTACTGAAAAGGGATATATATCCTGATGGAATTCACACGTCTCTGCGGCAAAAAGCCCGGCGTCAGGCAGCCTTGGAGAGGAAACACAATCTAGTTCAGATGAAAGGCGGCGGCGGCAGCAACAACACAAGAGCAGATGCTGTTCGACATGAAGGCACAGCGACCGTGTTGGTGTCTTACAGGAACAAGGATGATGGTGTATCTGTTATCTGTATTTCTTTACCTGATCTTTTATCTTTTTTTTTTTTGCGAATGCATGATCTTTTATCATCATACACTAGTGTACTAGGAAGAAACTTGAGATATTTAGGTGCGGCAATCTGAGTCAGAACGAGAAGTGCCAAATTTTGGTATTGCATTCATAGAGTTCCATCATATTATACACAACAATTTAAAAACTACATAGTTCTTATGCCACATTTAATCACAACACATACAAAACTTAAATGATGCATTAAGAGTAGAAGTTTTATCATGTTGAAAAGCTGACATGACAATCTAGGTAACAGTACCTGTGAAACTGCCACTGAGACTGACGTAGGTAGATTTTTTCGATGTTTTCACTAGCGCGATGGTTGATGAGAGCTCTGTTTAAACTCTATTTGATCCAGATTCTCGATCGTTGTACTGCCATGGCGGTTGGCTGCCTCTCATACAACATGATCTTGGGTTGCCAACCATGGATGTGTCAATTTCTGTTAGCCAACCCTCCCTCTTTTAAGACTTCCTCCCTTTGAAGGGTGTTGGATGGCGGTAGGTGGAGGTCTGGATGCGCTTCTATGGTGCCATTGTAGGTGGAGGTCTGGATGCGCTTCTATGGTGCCATTGTTAGCTTTACAGGAGATCAGTGTGTTCAATAATATTGTGACTAGTGTGTTTGTTGACGTGAAAATAGGACGTCACCTCCGCGCGCGACACACGTGACTCCCCGGTCTGTAGCGAGGCGTGCCAGCCAATCTGACCTGTTGATTGACAATGAAAAATATTAGGGATCGGCTAGAGAACCGATGGGCCTTTAGTGACACGTGTACCAACCAATCGGCCGATACAGAAAAGCGGGGTCGGCCGGCTTGAGAGCGACCGAAGCGCGAAAGCGTAAGTAAAGAGATCGGCTGGATCAGCCGATCGTGACGTCAGCACTCGAATAGGTCTGAATCGGCTGTAGTGTTAGAAGCCGACAGGATCTAGATCGAGTAGGATAAATTGGTGATAGAAGCTAAAACTACAAGAATTGGTACGAAAACTTGCAGATCTAGCTAATATCGGTAGGAGGTGAATAAAGAACTAGACGAAACCTCAGCGATGCGCCCGGAGGTTAAAGCCTAGGATTATTCGGTAAAACGGTACTCACAAGCTTGCCGGAGATCGATCGATGCAGCCCGACGAACTTGAAGGACGACGTTGAGGAAAAGAAAAACGCAATGTCGAAGTCGCCGAAAAAGTAGATGCTGTAAATTGTTAAGGGTTTGCCCGGAGTCAGTTTGTTTGATATTGGTGTGTACAGATTTTCCGACCACGCAGGGTCGCTATTTATGTCCTGAGGACAACCCGACTCCTGGCCAATTACGGCACTGCTTACTTGCATCTAAAGAAAACAAACACTGTTAAAAATAGAAAAGACTCACGCAGGAGTCAAATTCTCCTAAAATTAACTCTGACCCTTTGCCAATCGTAGATTGACCCGCCTCCGCCGTGCCTTGCCTTTGGTGTATCTTCTCGATTTCTGTCTTCTCCCTTCTCATCGGCCGATTCCTTGGTTGACCAACGGCCGATTGGTCGAGTCGCCAGCCCATCGATAGATAGAGTTAGACTCCTTTGACCATCGGCGAATCTTGTTGACCGTCCTTCTTTCTCTTTAATCGGCCGATTGTACTATTTTCCTATCGGTTGCTCCTTCTTATCCGTTTTGACCTGTTTTTCTAAAAAACGGTGTCAACAGTGTTCTCCCTTCACTTAGTCCCTCTCTATTGTGTGGTTCCTTATTCCTCTAGGACTTCCTCCCCCTATTGGGTTGGGGGCAGCAACAGAGTGTGCGCAGCTACGAGGGGCGGAGGTAGTAATATAGTCTCGGTACTCGGTAGAATTGGCAAGTATGTCGTTTGGTTGTGCTGCCTATGATGGTTTGCGGCTTGTTCTTTTAGCTCGATTAGTCTTATGTCTTGTGCTTTGTATATCTGGTATTGGCCAACTTGTAAAACTCGATCGTGACCTTACTATTACGATCTTTTAAATGAAATGTCAGGTGGGTGCACTCCGCCCCCATTGATTCCTTAAAAAAGATTGTTCTCGAGCAAGAATGGAAAATGAGATCGCGCTCTCTGTTGTAAGTACAGTGTTTCGGGAAGAAACTAATCGCAAGGTTGTTATCCGGTGCACGTCCCGCGAGCTGGAAACTGGAATGCCTGCGGATGTGTCGCACCCTTAGGGCACGAGCTGCGCGGACCCGGGGGTGCGGTGGTCGGTGGATGCTTATACCGTCTCCAGCAGTTGAAGCACACCCGCATGCGCAAAAACTCCATTTGCGGTAGCATCCCGTGCTGCAAAAGGGGCAAGGTTCCAGCAGTGTACCGCAACAGAAGCGCATCCTCACGGGTTCGTTGGCTCCCGCGGGCGGCGGGATCGAGCGGGGAAGCGAGGCGGAGCAAGGGAGCCCGTCCGCCGCCGCCGGGAAGCGAGGCAGAGCAAACCGTGGCCATCGAGGAAGAAGAGCAGCGGCCGGGCGGCCACCGACGAAGCAGAGGTCGACCTCGAACTCGACGACGGCGAGCTGAAGGACGCCTAGCCGTCGCCACCCCCTCCAGATCGAGGCCCGTTGCGCCATGGAGCTCCTCCACCCCCTCCAGATCGAGGGCGAGCCGCACCTGCCACCGGATCTGCGCCGGGTGGTGCGGGCGGCAGGCGGAAGCCGTCGCGGAGGAGGCCGCCCCTGCTCGACGCCGGAGCACGCCCGACGGCGGAGGCGGGGTGTTGACCTTGACCCGCGCGCGCCAGAGTGAGGAGGAGGCCGAGCTGCTCCGGGAGGCCACGCTGCCGCTGCCTCTGCACCCTGAGTTGGCTCCTGCGCCGGGGGAGGCCGCCTCCAGCTCCGAGGGGAGCCGCCGTCGGTGGGTCAGATAGAATCCGCCGGCCGGATCTACTTGGCGGGCACGACGGCAGGCGGCCAGTCAAGTCCGGTGGCGGCGGAATCCAGGCGGCGGGTCGAGGCCAGTGGGGCGACGGCGAGGTCGAGGAGGCACCTGAGTCCCTCGACGTCATCGCCCCAGATGTCCTCCTCGCGCGGCGTCGAGGCTGCAGCTCGCCTCCCCGCGCGGGCCGGAGGGGAGGAGGAAGGCGAGGCGAGGCGGACACGGAGGCGGTTTGTGCTGTAGCGCTGCAGCGAAGAGAGAGAATCCCAGGATTGCGGTTCGGCGAGGGGGAATGCCCATCTTGCAGACGCCGATGCAGATACTGCTGAAGCTCCAACAGTGACAGTTCCTTCTTCAAAATGAAGATCCAGCAGGTGATGCAGAACCTGCTGGAGACGGTCTTAGAACGAGCTTTGGTGCCCTTCTAGACTTGTAGCACTCTCAGGCTCACTGACTATTGCGATGTGGTGGTCGGTGGATGCTTGGAACGAGTGGTGGTGCCATTCCAGACTTGCAGCACTCTCGAGCTCTCTGACTGTGTGGTGGAGGCATTCACTGTTAGAGAATCGAGCTTTGGTTCTAGACCTTTAAAGAACATTAGTATTAGATATTTTTCCACTCAGTGGGCCTCAGTAGGCCTACTAATGGATGCATTAATATCGGATGAGGAGATAGAACTCCGACGCGCTCCTAGTGACCCGTAGTCTCCCTCCACTCGGTACTAAGGCTCTTGGGCTTTTAGTACCGAACGGAGACTACATCCGGTATTGGGTGTAGGATTTTACTACTTGCCGCTGCGCATCTCTCTCCTTATATTTAACTCCTCCACTCATCCCTTCTCCATCCGCAACCCTCTCTCCCATCCTCATCTCCTTGAGACCACAACTACACTGAAAGCGTTGACGAAGACAAAGTCGTCGGCGAGGGGCCGTAGGGGCGCCATAGGTGCATACACCCAGATGGAGAGACCACACTGAGCGTCGGTTGAAGGTGGGTCGACAAAGCCGGTGATGAAGAGCACGTCAGACGATCGAAGGATGAGTCAATAGCAGTCCTCGGAGGTAGAGGATGAAGCTCGATGTGAAATCCCTAGTGGAGACAAAGACGTCGGGCCACGCCAGACGAAGCGATGCCTGGGTGGACTGGATCTGCCAGATTTATGGCTGCAGGATGGCGTTAGGGGCAAGGGCGAGCAGTGGAGGAGGCGAATTGAGGCAGCACAGATCCGACCGGATGGAGGAAGAGGACGGGATATCTGTGCTGCGGTGAAGGAGGCGAGGTGGAAAGGGGGCGAGTTTATTTCACTTAGACTAACCTGAGCGGCGGAGTTGACAACGACGAAGAAGCCGAAGAGAACGGCGACGACGACGGCGGTGGTGCTTCCCGGGTAGCGCTTACCACGGCGGGCAAAGGCCATGGATGCACAAGCTTCCGGTAATAAGTGAAGAACTACTAGATCTACAGATTGGGGGCGAGGTCACCGGAGGGGAGGAAGGGAGGGGCCCAAGCTGGGTGGCGTCGGAGACCTAAGAGAGAGTTGTGCTTGGGAAGGAGTTTGGGACTCACGATTCAACTTTACTTTTGGTACTAAGGGAGTTGAGACCCGGTGGCCGGTGCTGAAGGTCTTTTCCCTATTAGTGTTTGAACAAGGAGAATGGTATGATAAAAATCAACAGGTATTATATTTAGGGTGTGTTTGGCACAACTCCACTCAGTTCCAAATCCGAAAAACCAACTCCGCTCTAAGTTTTTCCGGCCAAACACGTCTAACTCCAGCAACTCCACCGCAAATCTGCTAAAAAAAGTGGAGCAGGCCCCAACTACATGGTTTTCGTGGATTACCCACCACTGTCACTAATTAGTGGAAAATGACTGGTTGAATATGTTTTTCCCCACAGCCCCGCACCCCTCCGCCGCCGCCTGTGCAGCCCCGCACCCTTTCGCCGGATTGCTCACCTCCGGCCCCTCCACCGCCGCCTGCGCAGCCCCGCACCCTCCGCCGGATTGCTCGCCGCTGGCCCCTCCGTCACCACATGTGCATCCCCGCGTCTGCCGACCCTGCGCTCTGCCCCGCCCAACCTCCATGGCTGCGCCGGGAGCTCACGAGTCCGCGCTCTCGCCGCATCGCCCGATGCTCCCTCCCCGGTGCGCCCAAATCCTCCACCCGCCCACGAGCGCGGCCGCCGCGCCCACCTGCGCCGCCGTGAACGCCGCCCCTCCCACCTGCGCCAGGAGGAGCCCGACGGCGTAGATCGAGACCAGTGGGGTGTGCGGCACGACTCTACGATGCTCCTAGCAGTGATGGCTTGCTACAGCGAGCGGAGGTCGCGATGAATCGTAGCGGTGCCGACGAATCGAGACCGGCCCCTCTGTCGCGTCGTCGTGGAGCTCAAGGGCGCCGGCGGGCTGAGACAGAGCTACTGCTACTCCCTCTCCACTTGCTCGCTGTCGCCGTCGCACGTCGTCGAGACCGGAGCCACGCCGCCCTACTTCTCCCATCACCGACGTCGAGGGGAGCTCCGCCGCTTGCTCCTACTCGCGGCAGGGCAGCGGAGCAGGGGCGAATGCGATTTTTATTTTTTCTTCTGATGTGCGGGCCCCTGATGTCTGTGACATGGAAAAACACTGAAGCTGTACCAAACATTTCGAGATATAAGATCCATAGTGGAGCTACTCCATGATAGAGCGGTGCAGATCTACAGCTCTAGACTTATTTCTACAGAGCTGGAGCTCTGCAAAACACACCCTTAATTGGAATGGAAGGAGAATTTCAAAGCCACGAAACGTTTCCAAATGGCCGCCCCAAATGGCATTGCCCTCGATTGGGATCAACTTCAGCCCAGCGAAACCAATCCAGGTGCTTGGTAATTGGTGAACAAATACTGAAAAATACTTCATTTAAAGACCCTATATTCAAGAACGTGGCATTGTGACCCGTGCGCGCGTCTAGAGTGGTAAGGACCTTCTAGTTTCTAATTTAGCTTAATAAATCGAAAGATGGAACTGAACTCAATAATGACTAAGTTATACTACTGTACAATTTTAAGCTAAAAGAAAATATGATTTAGTTGGATTGTGAAAAATAAATTAAAACCATGATCCATTACCACCCCTAGTCAAGACACGAGCTGCAAGAGGGAACTCCAATGGCCAGCTTGTGCCTGTCCAAGCTGATGCAGTTCTATGATCAGGGCAATTCCAGTGGTGTATTGGATAGATCGTTTTTATCCTCGTTAAATGGTTCATATGACAACGTGATTAATAAAGAAAAAGAGCAAAAATTCTAAAAATAGTTCCCTTGTGAAGAAATCAGGTCTTCTTCTCTTCAGCAAAAACACTAAGAAACCATGAAATCGGCATTGGAGAGAAACCACCAGTTTCTAGGTAGCTCGTGCCACGCTCACCGTTGGAGGAAGAAGATAGAGTCGGAAAAAAGAAAAAGAAAACAATTACTACTCGAAGATACCTCCACTATGGAAGATACTTTTTATAGATGATTTCTTGTGTTGTGAAAACCGCATCAGTTTCTTCCATTGAAACTTCTATCATCAGTACTAATTAGTTGACGAACCGACCAATCTGTTGCGATCATAGCGTGCACGGTGCATGGTATGGCTTGTTTGCTGCCATCAGGTTTGTGGGCTAGCAAGAATTTTGCCTGTGCATTGCTACAGACAATATAAATTATAGACAGATGACAATGTAAATTCACTTTTTTTTCTTCCACTGAGGGCACACGCCCGAAATTTCATTACTCAAGAGCAACGAAATTACGCTATCTTACATGTTCAAGCAACACAAAACCAAAAACTTCTAAATGCGAATAAACTGACACCAACAAAGAGGCACCAAGGGCCCTCTGAAGTGGTGTTACCAAGGTAGGCTGTAAACCGACAAACCGGCCGTGTAAATTCACACTTGATTATGTTTTTTTAATAAATTTAATAAATATAAATTGTCCAAAATCTATTCCATAGACCGTACATCTAACTTTATTCATGAAGATAGAGCATCTCATATTCATCCAATTGGAAGGGCATCATGCGAGCCACTTATCATATGCAAAAACTGTAATTAAACTTACAAGTGAAGTAATTAGCACTTAGCAAATACGAAGTACATTCGAAAAAAGGTAAAGTCATGTCTTCCTATCCTAGCACAGGAAAACAAACCTAAATTGGTTTTCAGAATTAAAACATAATTATCAAGGGAAAATGAGCATCATTATTGTGCAATTGTGCAGTATCAGAAATACCAAACTGACATATCAGATGATAGGTGAAGTTCTTACTAGTTTTTAAATCAGAGTGCAAGACTGTGCTGTTCTTCTGCCAATCACCCTGGAACTGTACTCAACATGAGGAACTGATTCAAAGCTTCCTAACATGTTGAAGGTCAACAAAACAAATGAGCTACAACAACAAATTCAGTCAAGAAAACTTGGTATTGTAGTTATATGTATATATCATAAAAGATGAGACCCTGACAATTAAATCATAATCAAATGTATTACAGTATTACACATGACACCAACTGAACTCTGCTATGTTACTGCACCATGCACTTCCTTTCCAATCTTTTGCCTTGAAATTATAAGGTACCACATCGTATAGGAACCACATCATCCCTTGATGTAGAACTCATGCTAAAGCTCCATTTGTGCAATCAAACATTCACATGAGCAACTGCATCAAAAGGCTGAATTTTTTCTGAGGCAGAGTGGCAGGTATATATCTGTACTCTGGCTACAGAGACAGTTCCTTCGATTAGGATTATGGCGTCCATGTGGTGCTAGGACTTTTGATCAATTATAAATCCTAATTGCTCTCATTGACTTTGACTTATGTATATAGACATATGAGGAACTAACCTGAGAAAGGCAAAAGCTTGCCACCCCATGCATATGTTTTCTATACTTGAGTTAACATTCTGATCACTATATGTGATGCCCACAAACGGGCAGTCAAACAATGTAGCTTTTAACAGAAATAATAACATGAAAGAGACCATATGAATATACAAGTATCCAATTGAACTTATATGACTAATTGCTTGTCATGGACAAACCAAAGCAAGAAACCATGAGAAAGGTACCTGAGTTTATGATGATGGGATCTTGTGAATAAAGATGTTTCCCTGGTCAGCTTCCTTTACAGTACAATGGTGGGGCTGAAAATATTTCCTCTGTTCATTTTCTACAATATAAATAAAATGGCTCGGCTCAATATGTTTTTAGAAAAATAACAGTTCTAATTTCTTGACCAGATCTAGAGAAAAATTGATAGCATATCAAGCCAAACATATGAAGCTACAGGTCCTATACAACATGTAAAAATACGAATGCTCTGGTCCTACGTTACCAGTTGTTGGACAATAGAGAGCATTGAGCATCAGTCAAGTTTACAACACGTTAGTCACAAAAATAAAAATCATACTCAAGAGCACTGAATCGGTTGTCGGTTCTATTTATCTGATGTAGAAAGGAGATGTTACAGGTCAACATTAACCTGGTTTGGATTCCCATTACATGACCCTATATTCAAGAACGTGGCATTGTGACCCAAGCAGGAACTCCAAATGGCCGGCCCGTGCCTTTTGACTTAGCTGCTGCAGTTGATCAGCAGTACTAATTAGTTGACGGACCGACCAATCTGTGGCGATCTTGCACTGGTACGGCCTGTTTGCCGCCACCAGGTTTATGGGCTAATTAATGGCTGCTCAACAGGGCTGCGTTATGCATCACAAAGCAGGATCACAGAACACTGCCGAACTTGAGGCTATCGAAACAAAGAAGTGCATGTATACGTTGTGTATAGTACATATACATACATGATAAACAAAAGGAGAGTCTTCTATTCTCGAAATATTTCATTGGCGCACAACAGACCTACCAGTAAATATTGGGATGCACGAAGAAATGTGGTTCGTCTCCCAGGCAACATCCAGATTCAGAGCTCAACATGACAAAACCACTCTTAAGTCTTAACAGATGCTGTCATCATTTCTCCTGATTTTTCCCACACAGCTCCAGAGCACACAAGAACCTACCCCCACGACAGCGCGCACAAGATATACCATTTATTTAGACCTAAAAATGGAGGAATGATAAGAATCTTGCTATGGCGCAGCATTTCTTCCCAATTCGACATAAGGACTGCAAAATAAGCAGCATCCTTACAGAGCACACCTGCCTAACAAAATCAGCGCTTTCAACTGAAACTGTCACCAGGCAGTCAACAACTACTTAAAATGTGATAGAACATAAAGAGTATTACTATTACTACTAGCGAAGCAGATCTAACAGAAACCAGATCCCAGAAGAACAAAAAAACATCTGGGCCAAACTTCAAAATGCCTCCTCATTTCCACAATCCTTCCATTTGCAAGCTTTTTCCCAATGTCTCTTCATTCGCAAGCTTCTTCCCAGTCGTCCACCTCGACGTCTGGCTGCAACTTGCTCACCGACGGCCCAGCATTCCCAGAATTCTGTACTGCGCTGTATCCAGCATCGGTGCGAGGAGCAGTCTTCCGATCCTCACTTTGACCAGAGCTTGTGGCAGCATCAGATTCCAGAACGTTCCATCGGTTCTGAGTCCCCATGACTTGAGCGGCGGTGTTGGCGCCTCTCCATCCTGGTGCTGGAGCATGGCTAAGCACACCAGTCCAGTCTCCTGAGGACAGGTCAGGCTCAGCAGCACCAGGCTTCTTCCACGGATTACTCCTAGCAGCGGGCCCTCCATCCTTCTGTCCTCCAACCCACACGTTGCCTGAAGATGCCTGTGCACTGCTTGGCATAAACATTGCAGCGCCCTGGTAAGCAGACCCATAATCCAGCCGTCTCAGAGCTGTTGCTGCTCTAGCTGGATCATTGAAGACAGCTATGGCATTCTTGTCATTCAGCCAGACTAATTCACATTCCCCACCAAACCTTAGGACCAGAGCGTTGACATCAGCATCCCGTGGAAGGTCCAGCATTGCAACGACCAGCCTTGGATCCATGTCAACCAGAGGATCAAAGTAAGGATGAGCAGCTGTGACAGGGGCACCTGCCTTGGAGCCCAGGATGCGAGCAGGCGGTTTCGACTTGGGTGTGACATGGATGGTAATAAAACGCTTAGGCTCCCAACCAGCTGACTGAACAGAAAGCTTCCACCGGTCTGCAATGAGCCTGATAGCATCTCTCTTGTCCTTCAACATGGGGCAAAAGACATGCAGTTTGAGATTGCTGGAGGAACTGCCCCTCACCTTTCCAAGTACAAGGAACTTGCACCTCTCTTCTATTGCCACCACCCACTTTGGATCACGTCGGAACAGGTCAGAAACCAAATCAGATGCACTTGAGTTCTCACCAAAATGCAGTGCATCCAAATTGGGCGGGGTGATGTCAAATGCTTCAGCAAGGACCCTCTTCTTCTCCATCTTTGCACACTCATCATCACAAGAAAGCTTCCTCTGCCCAAGCGGCACCCTCCTCCCATTTAATTCCACAGGCTGGAGAGGCATTGGCAACTTCTGTATGATGGAAACTTCAAACATATTATCACTACTGGAGGCTCCCCCAGCGCCACAGGGAACAGTTGCAGTGATACGGCCGCAAGAACAGGTAATAGTCACAGGAAATTCACATCTCAAATCTGGGCATTGTGATGAGGGGTGGCATGGGGCAGTGCATGTATGCTTACATTCTCTCCTTGCGGCACCACATACCTGTCCACAAGAAGCTTTGGCACCAGAGCTGGAGCTAGCATCCCCATTTGCAGGTGGCTGATCACAAGGGGCAGGATGGCAAGTCCTGTTGCAAGCATGGATTCCACATTGGCGATTCTTCCCACATGGTTGGTTGCACCTGATGTCCTTCGATCCGCAAGGGATGTTCCTCAACATGACATGTCCCCCAATGCATTCTCTCATTACTGGCACGACGCACGGCGGACAGTCCCCAAAATGGCATGAATGTGAGGCTGGATGGCCACAAGGCTGGGGGACTGAACACTGATGTGGGCATGATGGAGTCGGTGTGCCACAAGGCAGAGGTGGCGGGATGGAAGTTCTTCCACAGGCACAAGTGAGATCAGTAAATATAGTTTCCAGACAGGGCGGACAATGACCGCTGTGGCAGAGTAGCTGGCATGCATGCTGCCCACAACGGAGCTTCTTGCCACATGATATCTGGCAGAGATGGGGATCCCAGTCACCACCTTCAATCTGAGGGAACTTCCTTGCCAGTGGGCAGCAGCACTCACTGCACCTATGCCTCCCGCAGTTCTTCTTGCGGCCACAAGGCTTGTTGCAGCGGAATTCTTCCTTCTTGACCTGGTAACACTCCACCATCCGACCTGATGAGCCACAGCGGCACTTCTGCTCAACACGAACCAAGCAAGGCGGGCACTCTCCCTCGTGGCAATTGACCTTGCACCTATGCACTCCACATGGCAAATTCTTATCACAGATCTTGTCACAGGTTGGAATTGGGTCCAAGCAACTTGCTCTACTCTCCTGCAGCCCTGTATTGCCACAATGGCATGTAGTTACCTTCCCTGGCATGAGCTCGCACTCACCACAAGGCCCTGGATGGCACATATCCTTGCAGACATGATTCCCACAAGCGAGCATGCGGCCACACGGTTCACTGCAAGAAAACACCCCATCCTCCTCAGACAGCTTCCCCTTCATCATCATGTCTCCACACAGCAATGCCTCATTCTTCTTCCCGCAGAAGCACCACGCAGAAATAACAACAGCGCAATCCCCACAAGGCCCAGTGTGGCAGACCTTCTCACATCGATGCCTTTTGCAGGGCAGCATCCGCTCGCACGGGCGGCCACAGGTCACAGGTGTGCTGCGGTCCGCACACCGCCGCACAATGATCTGCTTCCCACAGGGGCAGGGCCTGTCCGGCGCAAATGCCTTGCAGGGCGGGCACGGTCCTGGGTGGCACTGCAGGACACAGACGTGCGGGCACCTGGTGGCGTCAGCATCCTCCCCCTTGGCGCCCAGGGGTTCAGCCCTCTCAAGAGGCTTGGAGCAGGGCTCGCCGCAGGAGTGGGGAGTGAGGAAGTGGTCGTTGGGGGGCTCTCGCCGGCGCCCACAGAAGCAGGTGTATGCCAGATCGCGGGACGGGGTGTTATACACGGACTGGCATCCCGGACAGCGCCAGGACGGAGAGTTGGGGTCCGCTGCCGGGGAGGCGTCGGCGGCGGATGCCGGGGAGCGCACCCACTTGCGGATGCAGGGGAGGTGGAAGATGGAGAAGCAGCTGTCGCAGGACCAGATGGGCGCCGACCGCCGGACCATGTCGTAGCAGATCATGCACTCCACCGCGCCGCGGGCGAGCTTGTCCTGGATCTCCTGCACCAGCTGCGGCACCGACCCATCGCGCCCAGTCGTCGCTGCGGCCGCCGCCGGAGGGGGAGGCGCGCGCGCACGGGCGGGGGCGGGGGCAGGCGCCGCGGGAGCCGGCCTCTCCGGCGGCGGCCCGCGGCGATGGCGACCCGCGTTGCCGTTCTGCTCCTGATGCGGGGCGGGGCGGCGATGGTGGCCCGCGCTGCTGTCGTTCTGCTCCTGATGCGGCGAGGGGCGGCGATGGAGGCCCGCGTCGTCGTGCTGCTCCTGAGGCGGGCCGCCGGGGCGGCGACTGTTGTTGTTACCGTGATTGGGACGGCGCGGGCGCCGGTGGG
Source organism: Cenchrus fungigraminus (assembly GCA_036936925.1). Taxonomy (NCBI): domain Eukaryota; kingdom Viridiplantae; phylum Streptophyta; class Magnoliopsida; order Poales; family Poaceae; genus Cenchrus; species Cenchrus fungigraminus. The sequence continues at coordinate 60,280,574 of CM072770.1, forward strand.
GAGGGCGGGTCTCCGCGGCCGGGGTAGGGAGGGGCAGGATTGGGGCGCCGGCGGAATCGGGGCCCGCGGCCGGGGCGGAGGAGCGGGGGCGCCACACGGGGCGGGAGGCGGTGGCCACGGGTCCAGCCCCGCGGCGCCGATCGGCGGAGGGCTGCATGCGGCGGGGCGGAAGGGATAAACCTAGGGTTTGGGCGCCCTCCGTCGGTGGGTAAGGGGAGGCGGAGGCGGCGGCCGGGGGTGGGGGCGAGTGGGGCGGGGTGGAGTAGGGTGGGATAGGGTGAGGCGGGATAGGATGGGGGCGGCGGCGGAGGGGAGTGGTGGTGGGAACGGTGAGGAGGAGGGGTATTTGACGGGCAAAGAGCCTTGGAGACGACGGCGAACCGGCGATGGGGAAGGAAGGAGGAGGCAGGCGGGTGCGGGGCCTTGCGGGCTCGGTCGGTTCGGGGATGGTTCGAGATGAGGGGATCCCGGGTGCGGTCGGGTCGGTTTGCGACTGTGACGTCACCACGTGTGTGTGCTACTCCCTGCACATTGGAGCGATAAGGCTCCCCCTGTGAAGAAAAAAAGTACTAGTTTCATTTGGCTTCGAGTTCATTTTAGCTTGACTTTTTTTTTACAAAGAACTCATAATATATTAAATCAGCAGCAAAGATATTCTCTGAAAAAACCTAATTACAGAGATCTTCATCTTCATTACAAAAGGTCCTCAGAAGAAAACCTAATTACAACAAAGACTAACAGCATGAACTGGATCAGGATCCAGAAGCAACAACGCCGGAGTCGAAGTAGGTCAGTCCGCCGGCGGTGGGCCGCAGGGGCGTCGGAGACGGTTGCACCCGGATGGAAGGACCGCGCGATGCGTCGGTTGAAGAAGGGTCGGAAGAGCTCGCAGGAGCCGCGCACACCGACGACCGAAGGATGCGGTTGGAATCGTCGTCGGAGGTAGAAGGAGCTCAATTTTAGCTTTGACTTTACAAAAGCAACTTCACCATACATTGCTCGTTGCGCAGAATGGGTGGAATCGAAGCCAATATGAAAATCTATGGGCAAAATTTTTTGAAGCTAAAACAAGCCTTATAGATGACTTAAATAGAATAATTACAAAATTAATTACACAGATGATGGAATATTATGAGACAGATCCATTAACCTAATTAATTTATTATTAGAGATTGTTTATTGCAGCACGACGTTGTCTAATCATTGCATAATTAGACTTGTTATGAATCAGTTTTTTATTAATTCACATTAATACTACTAATTAGTGTCTTTTAGTTTGATGTGACGGTGGAAGGAGAAATTTTGAAAACTAAACACCCCAATAACCAAGATTTTCGATATATGCACCCTTGGTACTTTTTTACCCATCCCTCTCAAAACATGCTGCCCTTTCCCAAAGTGACACATAAAGAAATAAGGGGAAAACCCACAACAGATGAAGTAACAATGTTCAACACGTGAACTGGTATTTACTAGCTTGTTTATTCACAAGTTAATCGATCCTAAAATTAAATTAGGGATGTGGCTGGAATTGAACTGTCCACAAAGATCGAGCTGTGCTACTTGTGGAGCAGTACTAGCAGGGGTTGTTTAGTTGGCTGAAAATTTGCCATTTTTTTTGCTACTTTTTCAACTCTCTCTCCATCGCATCACATTAAATACACCAAAAGATATATGTTCGGAGCAGTAAATATAGGTAAAAAAATTAACTAATCACACAGTTCTGTTGTACATCACGAGACGAATCTTTTGAGCCTAGTTAGTCTATGATTAGACAATATTTACCACAAACAAACGAAACGTGCTATAGTGTGCTACAGAAGTTCGAAACGGTAAAAAGGCAAATTTTCAGCCAACTAAACAGGCCCCAGAGAGAGGTTGCTTTTGCTTTTGTTCCTTTCATGTGACGTGGACAGGGCACGCCGCACGCTCCGCGGATGGTCAAAGCATGGGAGGAAACTTGGGAGCCACGGACACGGAGGAATCATGCCGACCAGCCACGGATTTTTAATTTATTCTGGCCGCAACTGCATACTCCCTCTGTCTCAAAATATTTGCATTTTTAGAATTGGGCACAACAACTAAGACAAGTGGGAAATTACCAAAATACCCTTACAAGTGTGAGCTGATTGCAGTGTGTGCAGAGGAACATACGACGGAGTGAGGGTCTAGCTAGAAGTCTCCAGAGTTAGACGTTGCACTCATTCACGGAAAGGGCAAATAAAATACTAGGACCTTGCACTGCTGCATGCGTACAGACGTAGCAGGTTCAGCTGTTGAGGCCTTTCAGTTCGGGACAAAATTTGAACTCTATATGTACAATTAAACTGGGAAGGAGGGAGTACGACACGTGGTAAGAAAGCTGAGTGCACGACATCACTATTATCCAGGCTACTTTTTTTTTATACTATTGTAGCGACGACATTGTAGCTGAGAATTGTAGCGACGACAAATACCAGGCTACTTTTTTTTATACTATTATCCAACAGGAAGAAAATACCAGGCCATTGAGGGTGTAAGTTTCTCTCGCTCCCGATAAACATGAGGAAATATATATAAAAAAACCAGAAATACTGAACTTTAGGAAAGGAAAAGGGAACCCAGTGGTACCTGGTGAGCTGGAATAATCCGCCTAAAAAGCTGTAAATTAAATTCTTTGAATTCATACCATCAACACTTAATACTAGCTCTGACTACAGCTCATTTCCAAAACACGAGAAAAAAAAAGACCAATTAATTATGGACAAAAAAACTTGGGCTGTATCGGCAAGTACATATTCAGCTCATCGGCCGCCCAACACATCCGACAAGCCCAGCGAGTTACACGAAGACTGCTCTCCAGTTGCTCCGTAGCTGAGAAACCCTCTTTTCCTGGAAGAATCAGGGAGCAGTATAGCACTACTGCTACTATAACCACTGCAATTGAAACCGAATGGAAGCAGAATTCTATGTGAAAAATGTGAGCAAACTGCAAACAGTTACGAGGTAATCCTACACCTGCTACCACGATCGGGAAGCAAACGAGATCAGACTCATCAGAGCATTCAAAACATTCATGGGGACCTGAAAAGATGAATCTGTAATTAGCTTAGAACCAGAATTTATTTTTCCATTTTTTTCAAAAGAGAGAGAAATAGGTAGATGTAAAATACCTTTGATTGCTGCCACCTGATTGACAATGGTTCCTGGGAGAATCAAGCTAGAAACCTCAAAACTGACAGTGAGGTGGTCCAGATAATAATATCATGAGTGAGATCATAAGGTTGTCCGCACCGGCGACCTGAACCAGACAGGAAAGCGACCTCCAAGTCGCTTTTCCCGTTTTTTCTCCCGCACCGGCAACCTGGGAAGGGGATGTTCGTGGTCCCGCGGATGCAATCCCTGGCGCACTTGGAGGGTGGAACGCCACACGCCACGTCGAACGGGGCGCTCAACCACCCCGTGCGTCCCGCCGTGGGAGGGAGGGAGAGAGAGGAGGAGGGAGCTACTGATCCAGGAGTGCGAAGAAGGGGAGGGAGGGAGGCTAAGGGGCCAGCTGTGCGGAGGCGGAGCTGCCGCGCCGCCGCTATGGCCCGGGCCACTCGAGGCGGAGCTGCCGCGCCGCCGCCATGGCCCCGTGCTCGAGGCGGAGCTGCCACACAGCTCTCTGCTCCCGCGCCGCCACCATGGCCCGGTCCACTCGATGCGTGGGAGGTCGCCAAGATTCGGCACACCGGCCGCCCCTACTTGTCGTCGCCGCCGTGGAGATGGGGAGGCATGGCACCGGGTCCTGGAGCAGAGACCGGATGGAGAGAGAGGGGGCCTCGGAGAGAGCGAGATAGGCGAGCAGCCGCCGCCCGCCATCGTGCGAGCCGCCGTCCTCCCTTGCCGACGCACCGTCGTCCTGAGCCGCCGTGACCGCGGCTGGATCTGGCCTACGCCGCGGTGGAGTCGACACTCCTGCTCTGCCACATCGGCAGGGAGCCAACGCCGCCGACCGGCAGGGAATGGAGGCCCAACAGCTCTCTTCCGTCGGCGAGGAGGCGGAGCGTAGGGATCTCAGTTGGCGTGTGACGAGGCCGCCGCATAGGAGGGGACGACCTCCGCACGCGCTGCCGTCGGGCCGGCGGCGTCCTCCACCCTACTCCGTCGCGTTCGGGTTGAGCCGCCGCCGTCGTACACGGCCTCCCCTGCTCTGTGGTCGCCGAGGTCCACCTTCCGGTGGCACACCGCTACCATCACCAGATCTGGCAGTGGTCGGCCAGGAGCTCCGTCGGGACCTCCACGATGACTCCGCCTTCGAGCTCCTCTCCGCTGCGGGGAGATAACAGGGATCTCCGCGGCTCGCCAAGGAGGGGTGCCGGCATGGCTGTGCCGCGAGGATGCGGAGGGAGGGGGCCGGCTGGTGGAGGAAGACGGAGGTGGAGAGAGACAGAGAATGGGAGAGAGAAGGGGTAGGACGGGGGTTAAAAAAAAATCTGTTGTGTGGGTCCCATGGTCTGGTGGTTGGTATGGAATATGAAATATAGAGGTTGACGGGTGGGGAAAAACTGAAACTGAATTGTAAAATCTCGATAACCAGGCAGGAATATTCCTTTTAGGGCATGAGTTTGGAGTTTGACGAGTGCGGATAGCCTAACTGGTGAAGGTAGAGGCCGCATTGCTCGTGGTGCCTAAGGCTAGTCTCAATGGAGATTTCACAAAGAGTTTCATGGACATTAATTATCATGCAACATCATCAATTTTACTTATATGGCAAAGTATTTATGAGGAGAGAGAAGCGAGACTTTCATCCTACGAGAGAGGAGTGTCATTACCATGAAACTCCTGTGACACAGTTATCTAGTTTCCAGTCTAGGTAACCGTGTAACGAAACTGTGCACTGAGACTAGCCTAACTAGTCATAAGGAGTACAGGATGTCTTCCTATTTTGCAGCCCTATGTGCGTAGCTGATAGGAGAAGAGCTACAAAACAATGGAGGCAGCAGTCAACTTTACACCTGCAGCTATTTTACTGGGAACAGAAAGCCTAGAACCAGGTTGACCAGTAGTTGTGGTAACCAATGGTTACAAAGCTAACTAGCATTCTTTCCGGCCAAGACGGTCTTATATTGCTGCTATAAGGAGGACTTTTTTTTTTACAACATATAAGGAGGACTATGAACTACTAGAGCAAACGCAGCATATAAGCATCGTTCCAGAATCAAAGTGTTTAACTGCTTACTGAACTGAAAGTTGCCTCAAACACAGAGAGCTACTGAGGATCTGGTTCCTCTGAAGTTCTCGACAAAGGTAGCTTCTTATCAACCATTCAATCGGCATCCGACGGCTACCAGCAAAAACAAGCACTTGGTCATAATCAATCACATCCATACAGTTTCTAAACAATAACCCAAGATTACCACGTGAGGTGAAGGGCTTCTACCCACAAAAGAAAATACTCCCTACATTTAGAATTTTTTTTCAAAATCAAATATTTGTGTACAGTATTTTTTATTTAATATATAACCAGTAGGGCCTATGTCCCTCCCGTTTCACTAAAAAGTTCTCTAAAAATAATTTACTTTAGAGAGAAAAGATTACATATTATAATAGTTTGTTTCACGATAAAATCTACTAGCATCATTTTTATGTTATTAGTCTTTATGATCATTTCGCTATTCATGATAAAAAATGATAAATTTTAACTTTTCAAAAAAATTAAACGTAGCTATATTCTATACAGGTAGAGTAGTTGTTTTGGAGTGTCGTGCATCTTTCCACCCACCGCCCACAACTCTTATATATGTCGCGACTTGCCCCTTTATGTTTCTTATGATGGAAACAGATAATTTGAGTTCAAATATTCGACTCGGTAATGATACTTGCATTTTTTAAAGTTTATCTTAGATATTGTTTAAATCAGTAAGTTTTTACTATTAAACCTAATTAGGTTGTAATTAGACAATGTGGTGCTATAACAAACATCTTATAATTATGGTTAAATTAGGTTTAATAGATTCATTTTGTGATTTTAAGTCTATCTGTGTAATTAGTTTTATAATTAGATTCTACGCCCAACTAAACAAAGTCTAATTATCATCGGTAAACTGGATGTAATATTTTCAGTAAGTTTCTGCACCCAACTAAACCAGGCCTCCGGATTTTTTTAATATTTTTTTGCCAATAAGGCCTTATGAATTAAAGACCCCCATTGTTGAATGCATGCCGACCGTGTGTTTTTCAATTGTTGTAGTTTCCTTTTTCAGTCAATTTTCTTTTTACCTGTGCATTCATTTTCGGACTGATTTTAGCACCTATGTCAACCTTACCTATGGTCGCAAAAAATAAATTGAAATGTCTAGAAAACACCTAGAGTATGAAAAAAACATCCGAATGGATTTTTTTTTAGCACACGGATGCCCTTTACTTTGCGTGGCCAGCTAGAGCCATTTGTTTATAGTCGTCATGACTGTTGGGCATCGAACGAGTGGCTAGCAACAATTTACCTCTCTCTGAGGTAGTTTGAAGAACTTCAGAGGACCCGGTTCTAGCGACTGATAGGAGAATCGACACCTAAACATACCCAATGTGTTAAAACTTGATTCATACTGATACCAAATAGGAGCGGAACAGATCCACGAGCATAGGAAAAACCAGGTATAACAACCTTAGAATTTGCAAGCAGACAAGCACCAAACCCAGTCACTACTTAAAACTCAGGAACAACAAAAAAAATACTAACAAATTCTCGTCGAATCTACAGCATATGAAATTCAAATCAAATACGAGCTCATCGGATGAACGGAAAATGCTTATTAGTCAGACTCACAGGGAAACAACATTTGGAACTTTTTTTTAAGATGGCCTTGCATTACAACAAGTTGTAGTATCTGAACTTGCACAACACACTCGACACCCACACACACCAACTCTAAGCGCAAGTAGACCTACAACCTACACTCACATGCACCCGTCTTGAAGAGATGACCTCGAACACCAATTTCCAGCACGTGTAGAGACCACATAAACCAGAAAATCCCCCCCCCCCCCAAGAATTCGCTTCTGTGGGGATTTGAACCTGGGACCTCCTACTAAGGTCAGTGCTACTTGGGCTCTGGTGACCAACTGGTCCCAGGCCTGTTCGCAACAACATTTGGAACTTGGAATCCCATCATCTCTTCATTACCGACAATGTCACACAAACATTAAGAATGTGTTTGGTTCGGAGATAGGGTGGGACGGGACGGTTCCATCCCTATTTTTTTGGTATGGGATTGTCCTGTTTCATGTTTGGTTGAGAGGGATGGGTTCATCCCAGTTCTATGTTTGGTACGAGGGATGAAGAAAATGTACTGGATGACAAAATTAACACTGTTAGCCGCATTTAGGTGGGCCCCACATGTCATCTTTAAAAGGACCCACTTGTCATTGTCATGGACCTTATCTTCTTCATTCTTTCGTCATGAGCTCATGGGGGCAGAGCTTGCCCACACCGCCCGTCGCTTGCTCCTACCGACAGTCATGGCTGACGCCGCCGCCCGCGCGGAGGACATAGCCGCAGGCCTCGCCGGCGCCCACCCGGGGGCTGAGCTCCGCGTGAAGGTTGTGGCCTCCCATCGGACGAGCCTGACCACCGCCGCCACCCCTTGCCGGAGGAGGCCGACTGCCGCCGCCGCCCCACTGTTGGTGTCGCGCACCCCTCGTCGCCAACCAGAGATGGAGGTCGCACGCGCCGGCCGTAGAGCTCCAGGTCATGCCGGCCCGGTGGAGCTTGCGGGCGTTGACCACAGCGGAGCTCGCCGTGCACAGAGGTTGCGGCTGCGGGCTCGCCGTCGTCGCCCCGAGGTCGAGCTCCCCCATGCGGAGGCTGGAGCCGCGGGCTTGCCTGCGCCACCACCGGTTTCGACCCCCCTACGCGCAGGCTGGATTTGCAGGCTTGCCGGCACCGCTCCCCGATTCGAGTTGCCCTGCACGGAGGCTGAGCACGCGAGCTCGCCGTCACCGCCTCCCATATCGACCTCCATCACCCGTCACTCTCTCCTCCTCCCTCGCACAAGCCAGACAGAGAATGAACGACGTCGAATCGGGACGACTTCGTCCACTCGACTTCGCCGGACGCACTCGTCCCGCATCTAGGGAGCATATTCCCTACGTGGGATGATCCCATTCCAGATGATTCCCAGCCAAACACAGGGACAAAGTGGGATCGTCCCGTCCCGTCCCACTTCGTCCCTCGATCCAAATACACCCTAATTTCATATGTTGTTTCCCTGTGAGACGAACCTATTAAATCTAATCAGCTCATGAATTCATGATTTGACATTGTGGTGCTACAGTAGCTATGGTTAGGTTAATTAGCTTTAGCTTTTATTCAGTATCTTGTCTTGCTAATCGTGCATGCTTAGTTGAGTATTATTTAATTAATCATCTCAACATACTTAATTTGCATAACAATTCGAGCGTCAAGAATTAATAATAAAAATACAATAATTACTTAATGATTAACACGGAGGTGCAATAAAGCCACATTTGAATTACTTAATAACTAACATTATAAACTGAAAGCGACTTCAATTATCTAATGAATAACACTGTAGATTAAAAGCAACTTTCTTACCTCCTACCCCCGGATGTTAGGATGATAGCTTCCTGCGTCACCAGCTACCCTGTTACCGCTGTTTCAATTGGTTTTAGCCCTTTCATTTGGCGGGGTCTAGTTTTGCATTTTCCCCCCTTGGACATTTGTTTCTATAAAATCATAAAAGAAAAAAATAAAAAATTCCTCGACTCCACTCCTTCCGTAGCGTTGGTGGAGGTGACAACACGGGTGCTAAGGTACAAGTGATGTGCATCAGTTTTAATTTGACTTGCCTCACTTTGTAATCTACTTCCTCATCGAGTCTTCATCACCGGATATATATCTTATCTATCTTCATCTCCTACGAGATCTTTCCTCGAGTCCGCACGGCTTCATCTTCTTCATTGGTTCAATCGTTCTCACCACCAGCTCGAGATCTATCATCGTCGTCAACTACACGGGGTATATGGTCTTCTCATGCATATACAATGTGTCTTAGGGTTACATCTGATCGATGGGTTTGGAGCTCTTTTTTAAAGAAAAGTTATTCCATACTTTCATGCTTACTTGGGAGGGGTGTGTGTGTGTGGGGGGGGGGGGGCTGGGAATTTTGGTTGGTTGCGATAGGTATGGGGGGATACGTTCATACGAACTTGATTTATTCAGCTATGAAGAGGGATATGGTGATTTGTTAATATTTTTCACGTATGGAAGGTAGGTTTGATGATATTTTATCGAGTATGTTTTGATGTAGATCCGTGTGTCTCGAATAGGATTCAATATGTATGCGTAACTCATGAAGAAATGATTCTATTTCGACAAGTTATCTATCATTTTTTCCACCTATGTACCGCATGCTCATGCTGTCAATCAGTGAAAAATAACCTAGGGTTTTAATTTTGGTAAAAACTAGGAGTTTTTTCACAAAACACTGCCTGCGAGACCCAAGTCAACATTATACACCTGTGTTGTATCCTCGTGATCCCCACCTCTCCGATTTCACATGACAGCCCCGTCTCTCTCGCAACACATCGCAGATCGAGGAGGCAGAGGGTGCATGACAGAGGGATTTTGGCAGATGTGAGGTAGGTGCCACATTTCCTCTTCTTCTTCTACGGCGATGGGAGGTGGGTGGAGCGGTCGGCAGGGCCGCCGGCCGGGGTGGTGGTCGAGGCGGCGACGAGGTTAGTGTTCAGGGTTCCTAGGGGTGGGGCTTTGGGGATTTCAATGGTCTCCGGCCATGGAAGAGAAGGTGGTGGGAGGTCGTCGGAGGATCGAACGTGGTGGCGGTGCAGCGTGGTAGCACCGTTGTACGACCGGGGTTGGATGGAGATTGGGCTAGTGATCAATGGTAGGGGTGAGATGACCATTGAGATTAGGAAGGGTGGGGTTGAGAGGGTGAAATTTTGGCAGCATGTGATAGGTACAGAAGTGAAAGTGGATATGTTTGTACGAACTTGATTTATTCAACTAGGAAGAGGGATATGGTGATTTGTTAATATTTTTCACAGATGGAAGGTAGGTTTGATGATATTTTGTCGAGTATGTTTTGATGTAGATCCATGTGTCTCGGATATGATTAAATATGTATTCATAACTCATGAAGAAATGTTTCTATTTTGACGAGTTATCTACCATTTTCCAACTATGTACCACATACTTATGTTGTCAATCAGTGGAACATAACAAGGATTTTAATTTTGGTAAAAACTAGGGTTTTTTCCCAAGACACAGCCGATGGGACCCATGTCTCCATTATACACATGTGTCGTATCTCCTTGATCCCCACCTCTCCAATCTCACGTGACAGCCCCGTCTCTCTCACAACGCAGTGCAGATCGAGGAGGCGGAGGGTGCACGATGAAGGGACTCTGGCGGTTGTGTGGTAGGTGCCTTGTTTCCTCTTCTTCTACGGCAACGGGATGTGGGTGGAGCGGTCGGTGGCCCTCGCCGCCGGCCGATATGGTGGTCGAGTGTTGACGGGGTTCCTGGGAGTGGAGCTTAGGGGATTTCAATGATCTCCAACCATGGAAGAGGAGAAGGTGGGAGGTCGTCCGAGGATCGACGGTGGTGGCGGTGCGGCGCTGTAGCGCCGTCCGTTGGGCCGGTGATCGGCTGCGGGGTGATCGCTGAGATTAGGAAGGGTGGGGGTCGGATAGGGTGGAATTTGGGATGTGTATGTGAGTGAAAGGGGATATGTTCATACGAACTTGATTTATTCAACCAGGAAGAGATATATGGTAATTTGTTAATATTGTTCATGGGTGGAAGGTAGGCTTGATGATATTTTATCATGTATGTTTTGATGTGGATTCGTGCTTCACGGATAGGATTCAATATGTACCCGTAACTCATGAAGAAATGTTTCTATTTTGAGTTCTCTATCATTTGTTCCACTTATGTACTGCATGCTTACACTGTCAATCAGTGGAAAATAATAATGGCTTTCATTTTGGTAAAACCTAGAGGTTTTTTTCCAAAACACAGCCAGTGGGACCCACGTCTGCATTATACACATGTTGTGTTGTATCCCCTTGATCCCCACCTCTCCAATCTCACGTGACAATCCCGTCTCTCTCGCAACGCAACGCAGATCGAGGAGGCGGAGGGCGCATGGCGGAGGGACTCTGGCGGATGTGAGGTAGGTGCGCTGTTTCTTGTTCTTCTTGTTCTTGTTCTTCTTCTTGTACGACGGGAGGGCGGGGTCGAGGCGGCGACGGTGTTAGGGTTCGGGGTTCCTAGGGGTGGGACTTTGGGGATTTCAATGGTCTCTGACCATGGAAGAGGAGGTGGTGGTGGGTCACTGGAGGACCGACGGTGGCGGCGCGTTAGCGCCATCGGGCAACCGAGGTTGGATGGTGATTGGACTGGTGATCGACGACGGGTGCGGCGACCATTGAGATTAGGAAGGGTGGGGTTGAGAGGGCGGCGACAGTCGGTGGGCGGATGGGTTGAGACACGACAGTCTCCAGCTGGGGAGGTCGAGGATGTGGCGGGGTGGGTACCTCGTCAGGGAAGAACAGATGGTGAGGGAAGGAAAAGAGGAAGAAAGGTAGAAAAAGAGATAAAAAAAACTACCGACTGTAATTCTGTACCATTTAGGTAGCCGACTGTAAATTAGCCACGTCATTTCATTTTTGCCTTTTTTATGAGGGTGTTTCCAAAACAACACCATATTAGCTGGACTACCACATTGCGAGTTGGCAGTTGCCACGGCCCACACGGTGTGACGGTGCTCTCATCTTGTAACCGTTTCTCCCTCTCTCGCCTAGTCGCCTCCCTCAGCATTTCCCGAAGCCAACAGCAGAGTCAGCACGACCGCGCCGCCGCCACCGTGATCTCCGGCGGACGTGGGACGCGCTGCGACGGCGTGATGGACTCTGACCTCAAGAAGCGCGCCTCAGTCTATGCTGGCGGCGGCGGAAGCGGCGTGGACTACTTCAGCTCGCTCCCCGACGACGTGCTCCTGCTCATCCTCCTCCGACTCCCCGCCGCCGCCGCGGCCCGGACCACCGCCCTCTCCCGCCGCTGGAGGAAGCTCTTCAACGGAATCCACGGCGTCTTCCTCGCCATCCCCGGCGCCCGCGCCCGCGTCCGCTTCTGGGGTCGCCCTCGCCGCCGCGGCCACCGCCGCCCACGCGTGCTCCACTTCCTTCCGCCTCGACGCCTGGCTACGCGGCCACCTCAGCTTCCGTCGCTGACCGCGCGCGACGCCGCTCCGACGGGCTCTTCTCCGATCATCGACGCGCGACAGTCCCCCGGTTGACATACGCGTGAGCACGTAGGTTCACCTGCTCAAAACTCTGATCGATCCGTGCCATGTGTGTCTGCTTCGATTTCTGTCAGAATCCTGAGACCCCTTCGTTTCCGTGGACGAAATGCTCCTGGTTTCCGTCCTTGTATCGCGTCAAAGGCTAAATCCGATGGTACTGACGAATTGTGTCTGAGAACTTGTTTGCACTTGAAAATTGAAATGCAGTTCTGTCCTTCGATAGATATAGATATCATTACGAATTGCATGATTCTAATTGTGGATCATCTGGCTTTATCATCCAAACATAAAGAATCAGAAAATGCATTTCTATGTTTAAGTGATTAGATTTGGACGGTCTGGTTCTCTTGTTGAGCACAGGAAAATGTTGGTTATCCTGTTTAATCTGCTCAGTCGCCTTGTTCTCTGTGCTAGCTTTGATATAAAAAGAACAGAGCATGCTACCTTGATATAAAATCAGAGCATCTTGAATTTATAGATTGTCTCAATGCTAATGCTGGGGGGTTATCAGTCCATTTGTTGATGTCAATGTCATAACTTGTAAAATTCAATCTAGTAGTCAATCAAAGCTAGAAATACAAGTCAGGGTTTAGTGAGGGCAGTTGATTTCATTTCAGGAAATAAGAGTACATTCGTTTTTAGTACTAGCATAGACACACGTGCGGCACACGTTATTTGGAAAAAAAAACTAATTAATCCCTCCATCCATTTTTATAAGACAGTAGAACTTGACACGGTTATATAAAACTTTGACCATTCATTAATTGTATATTATATCCCTTATAGTTATAAACTTATAATTATGGTAAAATATATTTGATTACGAATCCAACCATATGAATAAATAAATAAATAATAATACTCAAATTAGTGTTCAAAGATTGTAAAGTTTGAATTTTGATTTGTGTGCACGCCTTATAAAAGTGGATGGAAGGAGTAGATTTCAATTGAAGGTCAAGTTTAACTCATAAATATGAATTTATAAATTAATTCAAATTGTAGTCAAAACATTAAAAACCTAGAAACATATCTGAGGCCCCTGCAAACGTCAATCTTGAAATCCTGACGTACTCAATAAATGCATCCCTAGATCAGTTTCAATCCATCGTGGGGCACAACCCAGACTGAAATGTCACTTGCATGATCTTGTAAAGATGGAATAAAAATTGTCGCGGGAGGGCTTAATTCACCAAATCATATCAATTCTATGTGAACTAACAGATAAGTTAGCCTCATCATTGTAAACTTCCCACAAGAAGCTGAAGGCATCTGTGTGCATACACCATTAAAAATGTTATGACTCCCCAGGTAAATTTGACTCAAGGTCAAGCTTCGATCTAAGAAATTTATCAGCGATTATTTTGGTAAAATCAAACAAGCTATTTAAAACAATGAGAAGATGGTACCTGAATCAAGAAGTTGCTGTTGTTGGCAGGGTGACGGTCCAAAATTCTTATTTGACGCACACTCGCTACTAGTCATAGCAGCGAACACCCTATATCCGGTAACATCCCTGACCCCACCCCTTCCCTTTTTGTCTTCTACGTCATTTTGTTGACCGCGACCATTTTGCGTCGATCCGGTTGCGCGGCCTCTCACCAACGGAGGCCCCCCGACATCAACGTAGCAGTAACGCCACCACAACCTCCATCGACGCCCTCACACCTTGCTTCCCGCACTTGCCGGCAGCGTGGCTGGGGAAGCGGAAGCGAGGCGACCCGTGCCGCGATTCGTCCGCGTCGATCTCACTGGCGACGCCACCACCGCCCCCTGCGCGCCTCTATGTGAGAGGTGAGCCCAATTTTATCCCCTTCCCTTCCACTCTCGTTGTCTCCCTCAGTTCATGTCGCCCGCTCCAATCTTGTGTCATCCCCATCGTCCCTCTTCAATTCGTCTCCAAAAATGGATTCGATAGCATCTATGCTCACCGGCAGGCAAAGTACTGCAGCTACATTGGAGAAAAAGGGTGTGGGATTTGGGTCGTTAGGGTTTGGGGAAGCTAGTGACGGCGACGAAATTGGAGGTGATGGCTTGCCATGGCACTGATGATCCTAGGCGTCTCACTCGCTATGCGGTCACCGTGGCATCAACTAGGCCCACTTATCGTGCAAGCCCTGTTGTGGTCAGGTGATTATTACCTTTTGCTTTTGGTGTTGATGGATTGTCATGATTATTTAGTTTATCATTATTAGCCTCACTGCAATGCATGGGGAGGTGGCAGTGCTGATCTCAAGGTTCTTAAGGGCCCAAAGCTCATCACGTCCATGGCAAACTTTCACTTTTGGCTACTGCAATTGGTATGTGCTGCTCCAATTTAGGTGCACTCAAGCAGTGCTCCCTTAATCTGTTATATGTTTCTCGCATTGGTAGTTATTTTTTATTACCTATCTCAACCTATATCTGTACAGTTTTGCTGCTCATTTTGCAACTGCATGACATTAGAATAGAGAATGACTGTTCTATAAATCCATGCTATTTATAGATTAATTTCAATAGCTAACACCGAAGGTGTCATACCTAATAATGTAAAACCATACTCGAAAGGTGTCCTCAGTTATGTGTTTTTGACTCTTGGAGTATGCCATGCGTTTTTTATAGATTTTCAATAATACTTTGTTCAGGCAGCCAAACTGATGTCTCTATGCACGTTTGGGTTTTAAGGAATATGTTTTTGAAATGTCAGCTTATTTGTTGTTGTTCGTTTCCTTGGAGCTTAGGCCCATCTTCATGTGTAGATAACTGAATTGAAAGCTGAAATTATATGCAGCAGAACACCTTATATGACATTGACTGTATGCCTTCTTCTCGATACTTCAATCATTGATTTAGATTACTCAAATATTAAAATTATTGTTTACCAATCGCTTCTTGTTAGCATTAGTCAGCAAGCTACTTTCCTATGTGATTCATTGCCTATTTTTTTCAAGCTCGAGCGATCTGCCAGAGTTATATGGTCTACTTAGTGTTTTTTTTTTTGAGAAATTGGTCTAGTTAGTGTTGGTCAGACACTCAGGCTACTACCTTTTGCTGTTACAATGGGTAAATTGAAACTTGTTTGCTCTGAAGTCCAAACACTTCATAGACAGTCACACCCTTATCATGCTTGTTTTCATGTTATTATAAAATCATTTGGATTTCTAGTAGATTCCTGTTATTGAAGAATATTCAACTTGTTCAATTTCACTAATTCCTTTTTCAATGGAATTGCAGCTGACTTAAGATTTTTTGTGATATTTTTGGAAGGATATTTCTAGGTTGGATGCAGACTTTATTAGTGGAGCAAGTTGTCTTCTCTTTTCAATGGAAATAGTACTCATTTCAAAAAAAATCTTTTTCACTAGTTGAGATGAGCGCACATATTTTTTACATGCATATCTGATTTTTTTACTTGGTATACAAACACCTAGATCTGTAACATGAAAATCGAAGAGCGAAAGGAGAGGCAGACAAAGTTCCCCTATAATATTTAGAAAGTTTCTAACCATTGTATATAAAGTTTTTGATATGCCAATTGCAGTTTTTTTCGTGAACATATGCCAATTGTAGGTTGGAAAGACTTACTATTGGTTGATTGCATACGCCTTTTCTTGTTCAAGGTACTTTTTTAGTTCTCCAATCTCATCTTTTTATTTCAAAGTACATAATGTTCTTTTGAAGCCTTGCACATTAGTACATGGCGTATAGCATGTGCTCAGGTAGAAATCATAACCTAGTTGTTAATCACTGGGGATCTCAAAACTCCTTGTTATATTTTTCTATTCTAATGTACAATGCAAACACTATGGAGTACAAAGTTCACTTGGATGCATCTTGAACCCCAACTTGCGTAGTTCTTTTTTCTATACGATCTTGAAGGGCTATAGAATGTAAACATTTTGAACATTTTAGTTTCAAAGTTTTTGGATTACATGCATTTATTATGATTTCTCAAAGCTCAATATGTACAATGATTGGAATACATGTCTTCAAAGTTTTTCAGCCTAGAGGAGGGGATACAATATTTTGATTTTTGTCGAAGCTAGATATGTACAAAGTTTTAAGTATATGATGTTAAAGTTTTCTCATATCAAGTTCAAAGTTTTATATTTATGACTCATAAGTTAGGTGTCTTTTTTGTTTCTGGCACCTTTGCTCATTATTTTGTGATTTTGAAAAGTTGGGGATGTAGAAAGTCCTAAATAATTTCCTTCAAAGTTTTTGCATTATGGGGTACACAGATTTTGATACATGGTTTTTTAAAGTTGGAGATGTACAAACATTTGAATTGATGACATCAAAAGTTGTTTTTGCACTCTATTGGCTACCCATTGCTAGAGGAGGTTATGCATAATTTTGGGCAAATGGATTTATAAGTTCATATAAAGTTTTTTATTCTGATTGTAAAAAGTTTTTCAATAATTTTCTACAAAGTTTTTTTGATCCATTGGCATAAATTTTGTTGCAATTTTCTATTGGAACTTTGTTATATATGATGATACAGTTTTTGACTCTAAGAATGTGAAGTTTCCTAGGGCTTGCCGAAACACTGCACTTCCAAGGAGAGAAATCAAATTGAGGTGAGGAGAGAACCCAACTTCTATGTTAGGGGATTTTTTTTCCTTTGATTCAATTCGAGATCTTCCCATGGATTTGTTGTTATGTTCATTTTGTTTGCATCCACGTAATTCATATATTGATTTCCATGTAAAGACAAATGAAAATAATAATATGCATTTGTGCTTGCCTACTAGTGTGTTGTAGTTTTTCATGTTCTATTCAAAAGTTTTCCACATTCTTTTATAAGTTCTATGTGTAGAAGTTGAAAGTCAAGGATATTTTAATTTCTTGATCACATAGTTGGAAATTTTTTAACAAAAAATAATGATCTATAAGTTTATCACCATTATACATAAAGCACTACATATGCCATTTAAAAGTTAAGGGGTGTATAAAGTTCTTTAAAGACTGGTATAAATTTGGTAGCACAAAATAGATAGATACTTCTTTCCTCTTTGGAATTTCGGTGAGATAGATTTATCAATTCAAATAAAGTTTTTTGTGTGTTGGTGGAAAGTTCTATGTCTATTTAATTGTATAAAGTGCTTAGGCCAATGCCATGAAGCTTTTTTAACTTAATTTTTTTATTATATCAGTAGAAAGAAGTTTTTAATTGAAAGTTTCTTATCAATGAATTCATAGTTTTGGATTCAAGACTACAAAGTTTTGAATTTGATAGTATGAAACCCTTATTTTGTGGTGTTAATTTGTTCAATGCCAACATGACTCATATATATGTAGATGATATACGGTCATATCGCTTGTTGTACGAGCCGTACTATACACTTAAAACATGAGTTGGGTGTCCTTTTCGCTCCCACAACAAGCAACATAAATTTTTACCCAGCGGTAGCGTCAATGGCAGGGTAAGTGGTGGAGCTAACTTTTAGCAACCACTAGGGCCAAATTTTGACAATCAAAACTACCATTCAATAACCCACGTATATATCGCCTATACAACAATAGCAGCAATACAGAAAATGATCCAATTTGAGAACAAATTTGAAATTAAATGAACAATCATTGGATACAATAGTTAAGAACAGCATGTAACGAAAAAACTAGTGAAAAGATGCTACAGTTCCGACAAATTGCAAGCCTAATTCATAAATTACACAGCATAGATGATTCAACTTTCAATAAAAAAATACTAATTAATAAATTGAATAAAAATTAGAAAGGATAAGATTAGATAGAAGAAGCACCTAAGATGCTTGCGGAGGCCGGCAGAGCTACATGCTCGGCAGGGGCAAGGAAGGCCATTGACGGCCGGAGTGCCGGACTGGCGAGGCACCATGTCCCTGGCACCTGTCGGAGCACTGAGACCGGAGGCAGGCGTCGCACAGCCGTGCGCGTGGCAGGGCACTAGGGGTCAGTTGGGCATGGGCCTGGAAGCGGCAGCAGCGGGGGCGAACTGGGGCCTTGGCGCCCAGCGGCTCTGCTGGCGGAAGCGACGGTGGTAGACGGTGATTGGAGCACCAGACGCCAGGCGAGGGTCCCGGGTGGAGGGCTGGAGGTGGCGGTCTGCGGCTGGCAAGATCCCTCGTGAGTTGTCGCGACCTCGCGCAAGAGTTCGAGCTCCACAGATTTGCTCCTGCGTCTTGCCTTCTTTGCTCTTGTCTGATTCTAGCTGGGCCTCAAGACTGAAGATTTTGAGCCAAAAACTAAGGAGGTTGTAACACCTATGGTGTTTAATTTTAATTAATCAATGGGTTAAGCCCTGATTAAGGAGTTAAACACTAAAAGCTTCGGACATCTTTCCATTGGCATGGCTATATCCCAAAATTTTGTATAGAAACTCAAAAATCAGCCAATGTAAAACTTGTTCTTTATCTTCGGGGTCACATTTCTCCCAATTAGTGGCATTCCAAATTTTGAGTGGAAAATGCTCAAAATCGTGGTCAAAGAAGAGTTGAAAAAGTTTTACTGAATTCTGCATCCTGCCAACTTCGACAGACGTTCCCGGCCAAACAATTGCTCAAACACCATGTCGCCCTTTGTAAACGTTATTGGCTATACATAAGTCTACAACTTTTGTTTTTGGAGATTTTCAAGTTCAGTTCAAATTTATGGAGTTTTTCTTGGTCAAACAGGCATTGACCGACGTACCCCGATGCTCTGGCGCTCCAGAGCACAGCGACGCCGCCCGCGCGCGCCGAGAGCCCAACGCCTGACCCGGACGCCAAAGTTGCCGACAAGGGACCGTAGGGGCCCACCTCGACACGTGCCCCTTTGCCGTGTGCGCCGTCCCCACTTTGTCCCTTGGCCGGTGCGGAGAGCCGATGGGCAGCAGCTGCCCTTGCCTTGCGTCGGGGGGGGGGGAACCCCGACTGCCACCCGTGCCCTATCCATGAGCGCCACGCCGCCAGCTGCCGCCCGCGTTGGCCAATGGAGGGAGGATGCTTCGCCTCGACCTTGTTCCCCCTCCTGCATGTCCTTGGCCACCTATAAAGGGACACTGGAGCTTCAGGCGCAAGCACACAAACTACCACCGGCCGCCATTGCTGACTGGCACGGCGAGCTTCGCCTCTCATGCATCACCACAGCCGCCTGAGCTCCCTTCAGCAACCACCAACCCCCACTAGATCTCCACAGTCGTCACTGTGTCCCGGCCGAACCTCCACCTCGCCGGAGCAGAGGCTATCGCGGCCGCTATTTCCGCACGCCGCCGAGGGGCATCGCCGACCACTCCTCCGCCCCAACCAAGCACCAAAATCAAACCCTAGGTGAGCCTACACCACTCCCCCGCCCTTTCCCCGGCCAATCTCGCCATCGGCTCATCGGATTTTGGACCACACCGACGGCCGGTGCGCCCAGGGACCACACTGCAGAACCTGAGATCTTTCTAGGGGTCTAAACGAAAGCATCAGGCACCTGTTTGCGAAAGAGAAACTCCCAGATCTAGATTAAAAGGCTGAATCTTGTAAAATGTTTATAAAATCATAGAAAACTCAGAAAAATGCAAATAAATATGTTGTGGAATCCTTGTGATGAGTACTAACTTTTCTAGAAAGGTTGTATGGTGTTTTTATGCTTAGTTGTGAACTAAAATTGAATCTCAGTTTGAGCCACATTTGTTGTAGTTTGAAATCTAGAGTTGATCTGGATCTGAGTTTTGGATATGTTGCTTGTGGTATCAGGAGTAGGCCTCGGTTGAAAGGCGGCACAAAGTTATGGTGTGCATCATTATTTATAATTTATTTTCTATTTATACTAGATCTGTCTTGATCCTCTTTATAGCCCTTTTAGTATATCTTTTGAGGCTCATCTTTGTCATGTGGTTTTTTCATGCTCAAATGCATCACTGAAAAATTAGATAGAATTTTATGGCCTGGTTTGATGCCTGTTTTTGATTTATGCATGATTAGCTATTTAAATACATAGTTTGAGTTCTCCGTAGAATCTGAACTTGATCTTTGGTGTACACCCTTTTCATGTCATGTTAAGCTTGTGCTAGAAAAATTAACCTTGAAATGGTTATGGTTTGTTATGAATAATTTATGTTTGGAATGCTAGGCTGAAATTGTTATTTTTGTATAAATTATTCTAGATAGCTTCTGGAGCTAATTTTTGGTGTGCAGTTGTATTCTGATCATATATTGTTGTGTGAAAATTTGCAATCCCAGAGCATGCTTCAATCTTTCTGTATAATTTATTTATGTTATCAGCGTGTATATCTTGTTGTATTTTTCATGCTTAGTATATAGCTCCTGTGGATCTAAAAATTTGTGTGTAGCTTAGTTTTGCTCCCGAGATGCTGTATATAAATTTTTAGTGTCAAAGCATATGTAGATTCTCCTGGATGAATTAATCTTGTTTGTGGCAGCTTGGACTTGTTAGATTTTTCATGCTCAAGATATAGCTCAGATTGATATAATTTTTGGTCAGTAGCCTTGCTGCACCCCAAGTACTTGTGTGAGTTTTCTCTTTGTTTTCTTGTGTATAGTTTTGTCAGAATGAATTTTTGAAGTTAATCAAGCTCAATAAAGAAAGAAATAGGAAAATCTTTATGAAGCTTAGTTGCGCCTTAAACCTTGAGCTTAAGCACTCCTAACTCACCCTGGACGTCCCCTGTTGGTCTTGTGAAGTTAAATAATTTGAATTTATACAGATGTGTACACAATCACCTTTAAAATGGGTTTTGAGTCACACCAACACACTCTTTTTCTTTTATAGGAAGCGTATGCTAAATATATCTTGTCGAGGTGAATGTGACCACCTTTAAACCTCATGTTTTATTTCTGAATTTTAGAAGTATAATCTTGCTTGAAATAAATGAGTAAAGTTATGCATATGCATTCTGTGTAGAACTCGTTGACGGCAACTACAAGCTCGTTCCGGAGCAAGGTGAAGGATCATCCGAGGGGGAAGTGAACGCTGTGGAGATCCACCAAGACCCAAACCAAAGTTCAGAAGATCTCTTGACTGGCTTTGCTAGTGAAGGCAAGCATCGGAGTATAACCTAACTTTTCTAAATTATGCAACTATCTATGTTTATGTTTGTGCATTTTCGTATCAGGAGTTGATTTGAAACCATAGATGCATGACACCTAGGTACATATGCTTATACTAGTATGCTAGGTCGATAGTTGCCATGCTCTAAGGACATGCTACAAGTCGAGTGATGTTCGTGTCGAGTGATGTTCGTCACTCGCGAGATATAGGTTTCTTATGTTGGAATCATAAGACTTAGATAAACTGGTTTACTCATGTGGTAAGAGCATGGGATCTGGGCCCCGTTCCAGTGGCTTTCATGGGTTAAGCGTTTGAATGTAATAAGCACTTGTCGGAATGGGACCGGTAAGCCTAGTACCTGATTGAGACGGTAATGGATCTTACCCTTACTAATCTTAAGCTATGTCTCCCGACTTGCCACCGAGGGTACATGTGCAAGAGGTGGGGCGTACCGTAAATGGGCGTCCACTGAGCCTTGTACATAAGACTGTAAGCTTCGATCCCGAACCGAAGATTGACGGGAACCGTGTGGTTGGTGCTCTCGTAGGGGGTGTCGTTCCGTGTGTTTAGGTCCACCTTGCAAGGTTATCACAGGTGCTTACCTAGAATGGTTAACAAACTAAAACTTGAGTTAGAATGTTGAAAGTAAGGATCCACTCCTAGTCTCTTTTTGGTAAAACAAACCCACCAACCAAAAACCTTTCATGTCTAGAGGTTGGTGATATGATGTAGTTATCACCTGACGGGTAAGCCTTGTTGAGTATTAGTATACTCAGTCTTGCTACATTTGTTGTTTTCAGGTGATGATGTGTGGCCAGGAGAGATTCCTCCTGGTTGGGAGCTGGAATGGGTGGACGATGAGGAGTGATGCATCGTGGATGGCCTCCCATGATGTGGTCCTGCCTTTTAGTTTATCTCTGCTGTTTTAAACTCTGAACCTTTTTCTTATCACGCAATAAACAATGGTTTGTAATAAAGAACCCCTGTGGGTTGATTTGGATTAATTTGGATGTTGTACTATGGGCTCGCCTTTGTGTGGGTTTTGATGTATGCTAATCTTTGATCATGTTGTTAAGTAAGTGATTGACCGAGCTTGACCCGGTAGACACGACAAAGTAACTCAGTGTTATCACTTAAGGGCCTAATGGATGTGTTTAGGTGACAATACAACATTATTTTGAACGGGTCTGTCACAAGGTGATGTGGGTTCGCTGGGCCACGACTAGGGCCTCAGCCTGAGCGGTCCTAGTCATAGCTCTACCTTTGGGCAGGGTGATGATTTGTCTTGGTTAGTGGCAAGCGGCGGGTGTTGGTGGGCAGAGTGGTAAGATGGTAAGACCTATCGACCGCCGATGTAGGAAGGGGAGGGAATGGTGCGAATTTGAGTGTAACGAGATGCCTTCTCTACTTTCATTTCCGTGTTTATATAGCTACGTAACCTCCTGAGATATACACAACAACTTTAATATAGTGCACGAAGTGGAGGCCGAGGTGGCAATTGCTGTGAGGGGGAGGTGGCACAACGGTTCGGTGCCGAGGCGGCGCTGGAGACACTCTGTTCGCTTGTTATCGCCCACCAGCTAGCGGTACTTTTCTCTCAGAACAAATCAACATCAGCCCAGAACAAATCAGCATTAGCAGCAGGAAGATAGAACTTATCCATCTTCCGAGTGGCGCAATGGTGAAGTGGCCTGTAGCACATAATTTGAGCGGTAGAATCTAGCCCGTGCGGCTCTCTACAGGAACACATGGTGGATTGAAAATTGAAATTGAACAGCCATGCAGCCATGAGTGTGGTATTTTTATTAGAGTTTGTGATTCAAATGCATTTTCCTCTTGGCATCCACTCAAAAATCATTTCAAACTTTTTTACTCTAAATGAAAAATAGAGATATCCATATGTATATTTTTTATTATCATTAAGTAAATCAATAATTCAATAAAAACCAAGGTGCCAAAATTATTATTGTATTATTTTCTTGAAAAATTAAATAAAAAATTCCGGAAATATCGCTTTTTTGTTGAGGTCCAAAAAAATTTTCTATCGAAATTTAAAACCCTAGCTGGGAGGTGGGCGACAGTGGCTCCGGCGCTCCGCGGCGAGGTCACCGCTGGCTGCGGGCGGTGGTCGAGGCCAGCGGTAGTTGGGGCAAGTGCCGGAGTTAGGGTTATGATTCAAGGTTTCTGTGGGACTCGAATGGCTATCAGACTTAGAGAAGGTATAGTAGGTGGTGATCGTAGGCTCTGCAGTGGTGGCGGTACGATCGTCGACAAAGGCGAGGCGGCGTGGGAGCACCGCCGGCCGAGCAAGGCAAGACTTTCGGTGGGTGGTAGTTGGCGGCAGTTAGGGTTGGATATCGAGCCGGCTCGGCTTGGCTCGGTCTGGCTCGGTAGGATAGCGAGTTGGCTCAACTCGGCTCATTATAGCTAACGAGTTGAAAACCTGGCCCGGCTCGGCAAAAGCTCGAGCTAGCTCATTTGGCTTGCGAGCCAGGAAGTTTTTTTTAAGACACGCGAGCCAGGAAGTTAACACATGAAAAAAATAAATCTACAGACATATATCACATATTTATCCACCAAACACATTAAGCAGTAATGTATAGAGTACGGATTAGGTCCATTATTCATGTCTCCATCACATATTCATCCATATCCATCGACAGCAGAAGATCCAGAGGAAAAAGGAGAGAGACGAGGGATCCAGTGAGGTGAGGACAACAAGAACTCACGGAGGGAGAGAGAGCAGGCTCCGCGTCTCGCTCGGTCGGAGCCCGGAGCCCCGGAGGAAGGTCACGAACTTGCGACCCGCGAGCTGACGCCTGGCGGGCGGCGGGCGGGTGTTTGACGATGAGGAGTAGGGTTTGACGACTTGACGAGTCCTTTTTTTTTTCTTTCGGATGTCAATGTGTTTTGAGGCTTTGAGCTGGACCGTAGTTGCAGCTGGGTTCGGCTCGATTGGATCGTGAGCGGCTTGCGAGCTTGCTCGAAATGGTTGTGTATGAACTTGTCCTTGTTCTATCAATTGTGATACACTTTCAAAATGTTCTAGTTCTGTTAAATATGGATTGTACTGTAGCCTACGATTCTAGCTTGAATCAGGTCATACTGTCTTAGAAGCGCTAGGTACGTAGCTATCTCCTCGCTTTCTAATTTCTGTACGTACCGAACTTTCAGTATTTCTGTTGTGATAGTGGAAAAGGGGTCGAGACCTGTCTCGAAAAATGCTATGCGAAAATTTGATGCTTTCAAGTTTCAACACAAGCAATTTCTAAGACAACACAGCAATGACATCACATATATTTTGTTACTAAAGATGTTGACATCACATAGATCAGTGACACCCTTTTCTGGGTTCCTGTATTAGCCTCATTGGGAGTGAAAGAATAATATCATAGAAAAATGATTCAGACTAGTTTAAGATGAATCAACAAATAAACCCAACCACTTCTGCACTAATCCTGTCATAGCAGCCGGCCAGCGTAGGAGCACAGGAGTCCACGGCAGTTCTTAGGAATTAGATTTGTTTATAAGACATGTGTAACATGTTTTTCATTAAAAAAAGAAAAAGATGTCAGTTGGATAAAACTGTTTAGCCATTGGTTGATTAGTGCAGAAGTGGTTGGGATAAAATTAAAAATCATATAAAGCAGTAATTAAGAAGGAAAAACATCCTTCTTGCTCGGCCGTGGGTTATGTACTTATGTATACACAAATCCTTTTTTAATGCAATTGTGCACTAATTAATCCTGATGGACCTCTCGTATGATACATATATATACACCAACGGGAGCTGCGGGCTACAATGTTAAGAAGGCTCTCAACAAAATCTTTCACCCAGGCAAATATACAGCCACACCTCAACAATGGCGAGCAGCACAGTAGGCCCCATCCCGTTCAAGGACGTCGAGAACGACAACGACATGGTAACCGCCGTGCCGGAGAGTCTCACAGAAGAGCACGCCGGCCTGGTCGCTGCCCTACCATGCTACACGGTCGCCGGCATGCCCGACCTGAATTTCCGCTGCTACCAGGGGTTCTGGTTGCCTGAGGGCTTGGTCCCGGCGGCCGCCGCCCTCCAGCGCCGCTTCGAGCCCCGCCCCAGCGACATTGTCGTGGCCAGCCTGCCCAAGTGCGGCACCACGTGGCTGGTCGCCCTGGCGTTCGCCACGCTGGCGCGCCGCGCGCACCCGCCCGGCGCCGCCGACCACCCGCTCCGTCGCCTCAACCCGCACCAGTGCCTCCCGTTTCTTGAGGGCCTGTTCGCCGGCGGCAGGGAGGGCAAGCTCGACGGGCTCCCGTCCCCGCGCCTCATGAACACGCACATGCCGCTCGCCATGATCCCGGGAGCCGTGCCAGCCGGCGGCGGCGCCGGTGGCTGCAAGGTCGTGTACATCTGCAGGGAGCCCAAGGCCATGGTCGTCTCCCTGTGGCACTACAGCCGGCGAAGGAACCCGGAGCGGGAGTTCGGCGAGGTCTTCGACAGCGCCTGCAACGGCACCACGCCGTGGGGGCCGTTCTGGAACCACATCCTCGGCTACTGGCGCGCCAGCGTGGCTTGGCCGGAGAGCGTGCTCTTCCTGCGGTACGAGGAGCTACTATGCGACCCCGCCGAGAACGTCCGGAGGCTGGCGCGGTTTGTCGGGCTGCCGTTCTCCGCGGCGGAGGAGGACGCTGGCGTTGTCCGGGGCATCGTGGAGTTGTGCAGCCTCGAGAGCCTGAGAGGCATGGAGGCGAATAGGACGGGCTATGTGGACTCGCGTATCAAGATTCCACGCGAAGCTCTCTTCAGGAAGGGCATCGCCGACGACTGGAAGAGCCACATGACACCGGAGATGACGCGCCGGATGGACGAGATCATCGCCGACAAGCTACACGCCTCAGGAGTCACGTTTTAGTGAATTCGAGCTACTGTGGGTATTTCACTACCGGATCATGAAAGTCGTTGGTGCTATTATTATGAGCAAATAATGAATGTAAATCAAATCTCCAACTTATCTTTGTAAGATGTTGTGGACCTGTATTTTTATCGTTCAAAATAATATAAAAAGGGACAGAAAAATATGCATTGATATTGAGGGAAGTATCATGTGGAAAACCACAACTTTCGTGAAAACCTGTGCAAACTATGGTACACTTGTAGATGATATGATGATACACAACTTTGTAAAATATCTTACCTAAACTTGACTTTGTTTTGTGAGATATAAAAATAAAAAATTCTAACAAATCATCTAGATAGCTTTCTGGCTTGAAATTTTCGTCTGGAGTCATTTTCATCGCTTCTTTTTTTAACTAGTAATATGCACGTGCGACACGCACGTGTTAAAAATATATCTATTTTTCAAACAAACTTTATTGACCGTCAAATTAATATTTCTTATTTAAAAAACTGCAAAAACCATCTTGTGTGATTTAGATTGCAAAGAAGTTAAGGTGGAGCTTACAAGTTACAACACACATGTTGAGCTGAATAAATATAATTTATTTCCACCCTGTTTGTCTGGCTTATCAGCCATCAGCCAGCAGTACTTTTCTCTCAGAACAAATCAGCCGCCAGCAACCAGCCAACATTACTTTTCTCTCAGAACAAATCAGGACCAGCCACCCGCCACCGGTCAAACGAACAAGCTGTTCAACTACTTAAAAAAGACGACGACTGCTAATTGGTACCCATTAACCAGATTTATTTCAGTGATGTAAGTTTAATGTGAAAAATTGGCAAAATGAATGAGCCATTGCAATGAACAGGTTAAATAGTTTTTTAATCAGTGCAATAGAACCTTCTAATCTTCCACTGCCCATCAGCTCCCCTGCCAGTGGCTCACCGACGCCATGGAGCACGTGCTTCTCTCATTGGGCCGCATCAAGGCCGCTGCCATCGTTCTGCTCCCATCACTCGCCCTCCTTGCTTGCCCTGCAGCGCAGGCTCACTCCACCTTTTGGCTTTTGCAGCTGCTTGATGCTCTGCCAGACCGTCAGAGGAACATTTGACAAAAATCAAGGGTAAAGGTCGCCTACAACAACTGCAACTTGGAAGCTCATGCGATGCAATGAAGAAGCAACAAGCAAAGTCATGCGATGTGATGACGTGTGGACCTCCTGATTTCCCAATGAAATTTGATTTCAGATACGTGAAATTAGATGGATGAACTTGTAGATTACTGGTGCTAAAATTAGATGGATGAACTGGTGCTAAATAAAAACGCTCAGCAAGTGTACTCAAATACTCAAAAATCAAAATACTTGAGCCTTGAGCCCATCTTCGCCTCCATAAATCCGTCCATGAGATTAATATATTGGAGTATCTTCAAGCTCTTTAATCCCATTTGTTCTACTATCAATTTGGAAAATTCAGTAGATCTTGGATAGAACAGAGCAACATTTTGTTTTTTTACAGCAACTGAACAATTCGTTTTCAGATTAAAGGGGATTACCGGAGGGCAGACTGCAGAGTACTACTCCCGAGCGATGCTCACCGACCCCGACTGCTGCGAGCTCATGTCGGAGTACGCCAACGTGGTCTGGGACCGCGAGAAGGAGCGCGCGTCCAGCTACATCGAGCGGGCAGCCAATGCTTCGCCGAAGAAGAACAGGTAAAGCTTACACCTCGCCGCACATGCCTTGGCTGATGAGGGGGCATGAGTGCTGATCAGTGATCACCGGTTCCGTCCACGAATGTAGTCATGTCCTCGCCGCGCGCATCGCGTTCCTGTGGGACATGGATCGGGGATGCCGGTGTGCAGAAGGACTGCTGGCGTCCGTCCCTCGCCCTCCATGGGACCAGGAGCGGTGGCGGCTGATTTCTTTCAGAGGCCACGACCAAACATGGGTTCGGCGACTCTGTACGCGGTAAAAAAGAGAGGGCGGGGTTCCATGGACACGGTCACACGGGAGACGCGATAGATGGAAACTGCGGAGACTCCGGAGACGAGCTGTTACCCGTGCAGGAAGGACACGACTCCTCTCTTCACATATTCACGGTGGAGAGCGGGTAGGGACAACTACGGTGAGAAAAACATTACGATTTTAGCAGAAACACTCTCTAAATTGCGAATTTTGGTCCTTTCATAGTCCTTCCACCCTATCCACTCCTAGAAACATATGACGGGTGGGTCCGTCGTGCGGGGTACGCCGGACCCGAATTGGGTGAGAAAAGTTTCCAATTGTTTTCGCTCCTTATAGTATATTGTATATACTAGTAAACGTGTTGAAAAAATTTATGTTATTTAAAAATTATTAACAATCATATTAAGATCAAACAAATAAAAAACTCAGAAAACATTCTGTATGTTACAATAATCGATAACTAAATTGGTCCTGAAAACTTACTGTACTAAATTTATAATTACATGGAAAGACGATGAAAAAGAAAGTTATGTGCCAAAAAAACTTCTCATTTGGATTTCCATGTTTTCAAAAGATTTAAATGATTTTATCACGTTGGGAATTTATACCATGCAGCAAGATACATAGTAAACCCTTCCTAGATTTGATCCGTAACAAACATACAAACCTTGAACTACACCATTCTCCACAAGACCTAATTTTTCAAAATAAAAGAACTGAAAGTCTAGCATGAAATTCTCAAAGCATGATATCCATATTCATTTACGAGAACCCATTTTAGAATACCTCTGTAATTATTCCTTCACTTAGTGGTAGCAAATATTGTGAAATCATCACAAGTGCAACAGGCAAGACAAGTTTAGAAAAATATCTAGAAAAAAATGAACTGAAAAGAGGAAAACTCCAGTCGAAAGCAGTCATAATAGTTTAGCAAAAGTGGGGAATGACTTTCACCCAACACCGCAAACCATAGAATATAATGTCTGAAGAAGGAACCAATGCACTGAGCCCCAACATTGGTAAATAGAAGTAGTACATATATGTGTAAAAAAAACTTTAATAAATTAAAAAATATATTTTTAAAATGATACATGGACATATGGAATAACAAAATATAATCCCATACCACAATAATTTTATTATCAAAGGCAACAATCCCAATGTTAACCCACATCCACCTAGTACTAACCGAGTTACTTACACCCATAGTAAAATGTGTGTGCAGCACGCACTTGTCTAAAACCCCATAATAAATAAATAAATATTTTTTTAAAAATAAAGGTACATTAAAAATAGCATGC
Organism: Cenchrus fungigraminus; assembly: GCA_036936925.1. NCBI lineage: Eukaryota > Viridiplantae > Streptophyta > Magnoliopsida > Poales > Poaceae > Cenchrus > Cenchrus fungigraminus. The sequence goes on from CM072770.1 coordinate 60,310,023, forward strand.
TTTAGGGGAAGACAAAATTAGCAAAAGAGCTTTAGCAAGAAAAGTAGGTCCTGTGGACCAACAAAATACTACATGCATGCAAAAGCTCAATGATTTCTTGATGTTTCTTCTCTAATTCCAGTGGCCAGCGAGACGGAGATTGTGAAGGATCAGCAATTGGGTCCAATCCAATGCTCTTTATGGTGCCCTCTCCAAATTTTCCCATTTCCATTCTGAAACAAGGATTAACAAATTATTAATATAGTAAGTTGATGGAAAAAGAAAAACCAGCAGATTACTTATAGTTTTAAGCTTATCTAGGCTTCAAATAATAGGTGAAGTACTAAACTAACATTGTGCAAAGAAAAGTTAAAAAAACTCATAGCATGTTTGTTAAGTGTCACAGAACATGTATTTGTATTCTAATGGGCATTATGTGCCGTTGGATAAAACCTTAGCATGAAAAACAATTTCGCAATAGCCGATAGGCATATTATTTTCAATTGGCTTCAGTGACAAGAGAAGAGACCTATTCTAATGGTAATCGAGCAGTTAATAATCCTACAATGGAAGACATGATGATGGAATAGCCAAATGTTAGAGTGTAGCATACTTTTTAATGAGATATCTCACCAATAATTGTTTGAATCATACTTTGCTTCAGACTGTGAGCATATATTATTTAATAAAGCAGAACTACATTTATATGAGTACAATAAATCTGAAAAAGAATATACAACAAAATCTGACACTTAAGTTGAAGCATTTTGCAGCATACCATGGAGCACCAGTGTTTGTAGATAGGGTCACAAGGAGCTGGTATCATGACAAAACTGCACAAGAGTAAAAATCAAAGTGCTGGTCACCTTCACCTTTATGGATAATTGGATAGAATTTCTACAATAAAACTGTTTTTTCCTAGCCTATCCAGCTTTAGAGCCTCATAGTAAAAAAAATTATACACCACCTGAAAGAGCATATACACAGGGAAAGATAGAAGGTTCCTCTCGCCTCTTGTTGTAGCCCTCACTTTTAGCTTAAAAAAAGGTGGCAAGGTGTGGTCAGGGTGTTTTCATGGGAAGAACTTCAGAAAGTGTTGTTTGTACTATTATTTTCTAAACAAATTTAATAATTTTATATTTAAATTGTACATGTAAAATATTTAGAACGCCGCATTCATTCAAATTAGGTCCCAATTTGTTTTTATTAACTCGCAGAACATTGCTCTCAATCTTCACTACATAGGACGAACCACCATAGGATATCTTAATTTGAGTTTGGTTCCAAACATTAAACATGATTAACAAATCTGCTTGAAATTAATCAATAGATTCATCTATCATGGTCATAATCATCCACTAAGATTTATGTAACAAGAATTAAAACAAATGCAATTGTCTCTCCCACCGAAAGAACCGGAGACATTTTAACACCTGTTAAAACAGTTCATGAACTGAAGATTCTTTACCCCTAGAACAAATGAATGCTTGAGCTAAAATGTGAGAAATCACCATTTAAGTAAATTTGATTGATCCGTGCAATTCGTCCACAAATTAGCCAATTAGTATCAAAGTTCCTCCTATTTTATTCAATTAGGCATTTTAAAAAAGATCCTATGCAGTAGTGATAGAAATCAAACTCAGTATCTTTTGCACACTCTCCTATTTCCTGATATGAGGATCGGCAACGTGTAAAACAAAACAAGGAATAAAGAGCGAAACAGTTTACCAATCTGGAGTGTGGTATGCACAAATAGAAGCCCATGAAAAATACTAGCTAATCCAACCAACAGAATCATCAGAGTAATCAGCGATATGCTTGTTTAACCATGCAATCTCTTCTTCACCTTCTTTGCCCTTAATAGTAAGTCCTGTGTAGGAGCTATGTTTGTTAGAAACAGCAGATCATCGGTATGCATATAACGTTGTACAAACTAACTTACCTGCTTCGAGGGTATGTCTGATTTCATATCTGAAACTGACAGTAACCTAGAATCCTAATCTCCATCTTTTTGGTGCCTGTATGGAAATGATTTTCTTTTTATAACTAAAATAATACAAGGCAGAAATATATGCGACATAAGTGTGGCATGTTACCTATTTGAAGAAAGGGACCAAGATGGAGTGGAGAACTATGATGGACGTACTACTATTATCCACACAGCAGTCTGTTCACCAAATGACGTTTTAAATCCTTTGTTAACCTGGGGGCTGTCAAGGTACTTCTGTTTCATGCTTTCATGAGTCAGATGCTCTCCGCTCCCAAAACTTCCATTCTCAGGATAGACAGAGGTAGTTTTAGGATTTATTGTAAAGTTGTTATGTAATGACTTTTTAGACCAAAGGCACCTGGCCCTGCTTATATTGAAAGCAAAGTAGTTATCTAATGACTTGAAGCCATCCATTTAATTAGCAACAAAATAGCGCTCTTGGCCCACTCCACTTGAAGAACTTTGGGGTGTAGCATCTTCCCTGTGAAACCAAATAAAAGTAAGCACCTTCCAAAACAAAAGATTGATGCCCACAAATATGACGCAGAAGTATAATTCTAGCAGTTACATGTCAAGGAAGAGTTGTGTTTTTTCATATGACTTCATGAGACAAGTTGAGCTGATTACAGTACAGAGTAATGAACACAACCCTACATAGAAATATAGACCACACAGAAAGCTCTAGTCAATAAAAGTACCATATCCAAAAAATTTTAGTCAAGAAAACATGTCAATTCTGTTAACCGTCATGGGGGCACCGCTACAACCTAGCGCCCCTGCCAACATCCGCAGCGGAAGCACAGCCCGCAAGTCATGGCAGTGCGGCCTGGAGCCCCCAGCGTGAGGACGAGGAGGAGGCCAGAGGGCTTCTCATACACAATCCATACAAGACTGCACACCCCTTGAAAATTCCCCCGCTCCATCCCATTACCAGGTCCTTGAACTCGATTTTGAGGATGAGATTTGTCAAATCCGGTGATGCTGAAGATGGATTTGTCAAATCCAGAGGCCTTGCCGCAAGCCATGGAGGACCAATGCACGAATCATCATGTGATGGCCATGGCCCACGCTAGCGAACCTCGCCGGCGTTGCCCCTCCATGGCAGCTCGCCCGTCGCCGTGTGCTCCATCTCCCACCGCTCCGCACCGGCACCCTCCTTTTCTCTCTCGCCCCCGCGTGCCGTAGGAGCCGCCATCACTGCCTCCTTGTGCGTCCCAACGCGGATGGGGCAGGCGGTGTGACCCGTTTCGGCGATGACGACCTGAGCAGGGGCGGCGTGGCCACGAGGAGGGGTGGAAGAGCGACGGGAGGTTCGCGACGTGGGATACCGACGGAGTACGCATACCAGATGTCTAGATCAAGATCAGGACATAGGTAGCACGGGGATTTCGGTGAGCGGAAGGGGTGGGCCCGGCGGGTATCGAGGGCGGGTACACGCGTGGTGGGTGAAAAAAGAATTATCTTTTTGGCAGAAACGCTCCTCAAATTGCGATTTCTATGGTCGTTCCACTTTTTAGTCATCATGCAACCTGATGGGTGGGTCCGGTGTGAGGGGTAAGACGGGCCCGAATTGGGTGAGAAAAGTTTTCAATTGTTTTCGCTCCTTATAGTATAGAATAATAGATATAGATAGATAAAACAATAGGAAAGGTCTCTTCTGGATCTAGAAATTCCCACATGAATCTAAAAAAGAGAAGATATACACCGTGATTTTATGAAGATCTAATGTTTCATATTATTCTAAAGAATTCATGGGAAATATTATTTATTATTTCATAAATTTATTTTGATATTCCATACTTAATACATATAAATAATTTTTTATTTTGTAGAAGTCCGTGCCGGACTTGTACCCATATTAAATATTTTTTATTCCGACAAATTTATTGAAGGGTTATTTTGGTAAGCTAAGATATTCATACTCTGTGGAGTCCTTTTTTCTTATGTCACATGAGAGATAGATTAAATTTACATGAAATTAAAGAGAGATACAAATCAGTGTGATTCTACAAATTACATAAAAGCAAATTATGAACAAAATCGGTTGTACTGGGACAAAATATTTATCACTATATATCTTCTGAAGAAGATCAAATCAGTAATTAATCTCATCAACACCACATTTACAGTTGTTTATCCAAAATTCTAGCGCGACATAGCCCCTGTGCTATATATGCAAAACAATCTCACCACAACCAAGAACGACCTTGCTACTAACGATATGTCACTAGAATGAACATCTATACAACTAATAAAAGAAATGTGGTCATGATTTTTTTTCTTGTTAACTGTCGCCCCTGCGGTTTTCATTCGTATAACACCAAGCCTCGGCCCTTCGATCGCTTGTGGACAATCAACATCACTCTTGACTCCTCCCACCCCATGTTCCTCCATCGCGTCGCAACCTACTACCTGTCGTCATATTTTGCTTCTTTTCCCACAGGACAATCACAAAAGTGTGTAAAATGTCACAATCAGTTCTTTTGATCTATCTCTCCTTCCTTTTCTACTTCCCCCTTCGAGCAATTCTTGCGAAGTGCCTCAACCCCTGACCTATTCACCCCTCACTGATATGAGACAGTGCTACGGTAATGAAGTCTAAGGGAGCCGGCAGTGCTGAGCTAACACGTAGTTGCATCAGACGATCATCGTTGATTACCATTCACGTAATCATGTTTGTGTCGTCTACTTGTGCCCTCCGATTTTTCCCGTTAAGTGTTGGAGTATAAGTTAATTACTTATCTTGCTCCATCAACTTAATTTTTGCGTTGAATTGGTTGGTGCATACAACTCAATATAGTATTTGGGCCACATGTCTTGAGTTCAGTATGTGGCCTAAGAGAGCATGTGAGTCAGGGAGAGTGTTGGAGTATAAGTTGATTTCCTACCTATCGTCACCAGTTTAAGCCAAAAACACAAGGAGCGGGTGCTACAAAGAGGGATTGAAGTATGTCGAATTATAATTTTCCTTTGCAAAATAGCACCAAATGAAACACTCACATATAGGCATGCACACTCAAATCTATAAATACACGCATGTAACCTTATCATGAGCAATGTATATTCCCAAGTAGTTTTAGTGGTGGACCATATAACAGAGGACTATATGGTTAGTCCAAATCTTACAACGATGAGCCCAAAAGTAAAATAAAAGTGGACCCAATGGTAGTCCAACTACCCACCCTATCATGGAAGATGAGAACAAGGAGAGGGAGAAAATATTATTTTATCCATATAGGTGGTCTTTAGTAATATGGGTACCTTTAGTTGTTGCTTTTGCTATTGGCTCCTCCCACAATGTTGAACCGGGCTATATAGAGCTATTAGGTCACTTTTGCAACATACTATGGCTGCACTAAGCAACTCCAAGAGAGTAAGTTGCGCGGATCTTCGATATTGATAAGATCGCAATTAGCACCTCTGATTACCACTAAAAATAATTATAAGAAAATACAAGCATCCGGGACGAGTGGAGGACTAGAATCATATTTGTCATGTTCCATCACAAGACACCTTAGCAACTAGCTATCAACTAAACAAAAAATGTAAAAAATATTTATGTTGCTTCATTAAATACCAAAAAATATATATTCCTCTATAAAGTATATCTCATGGTCATGTTTAATTCCTGTTCAAAATGACATGCCACAAAACATGGCCATATAAAATATAATAATAATAATAATAATAATAAATTTATTTATGTTAAAATAAAACATCCTTATATTAGCATTAACAAAAACTTAGCTACTCATGCTATTTGCACGGGCCAACCTTGCTACTTATATATATGAAAAAGATATGTACATGTACAAGGCGGAAAGCCAAAAAAGAAAAGCAACTGAATGTTAATTAAGAGGACCTTGTTTAGTAGCACAACTTCGATCAATGTTGAATGAACTATCAGAGGAGACGATGGCTCTCTCCGTGGCTCTCTCCGCAGCGACTGGCGTCTCTAGCCATGGCTGCGAGGAGTGATTCTCCCCGGCGATCTCATCCATGGCGGGCCTCTCTGATCTTGATTTCTCGCCGGGGCTTGAGATTCAGCGTATTGCCAATGATCACTTTTCGTCTCCGGTCAGTTTTCACCCCTCTTCTCCCTCTCGTGAGTTTTTTCTGGTGGCGACCTTTGGACGTTCTGCTCTCCGACTGAATGTTGATTCAGTCTCTCTGATCTTGCAATCCTGCCTTGGTGGGGTTGCTAAGGATTTCAATGTTAAACATTTGTCGGGCATGTGCTTCCGTTTCTCGGTTTTCTCTAAGCAAGTTGGATTCCTAGTTTACAAATTGGGATTTTTCAAGTGCCCCAAGTTCGCTGTCTTCTTCGATCTTTGGGGCAATGGTGGCCCGAATTGGCAGCGAGAGCATTCTCGTTGGATCTCTGAAGAGGACAATTCTTGGTCTTATGTTTCTTCCAAATCATCAAGGAAAACCTATGTTGAAGTTCTTAAGGCCTCAAAACCCTCTCGCAGCTCTAGGCACGCTCCTGCTTCGGTTTTTTCTCGGCTCAATTTTGAGATTGTTCCTGATCAAAATCTTGCTCCCAAGTCTAGTGATCTCCTGGCTGCGAAGAACACGGCGTCCTCTCAGGCTCCTCCGGATTCGCAGCGTTTTAATCAAAAGCCGCGATCTTCGGGTTTTCCAAATTCAAACGCCCGTGCATCCCAGGTTTTCATCTGTTTCCGTTGTTTATCACCCGGGCACATAGCGAGAATTTGCAAGTTTGACATACGGTGCAAATTGTGTCACAAGTTTGGGCACAAGGCGCGCACGTGTCTGTCACGTAGGCCCGCCCCTTTTGTTTATAGGCCGAAAATTTTGGGTCCACGAAATCAAGCTTCCAAGGCAAGCGGAGATGTTGACATAAATACTCCGCCGCCTACCTCAGGTGCCCCTGTCGGTTCATCTTCCCCCAATCTACAGGGAAAAAACCCAGTTTCCCCTTCCACCTCGCAACAATCACCCTTGCCTCCGCCTCCCATTGGCCCTGCTCCAATGGCGAACTTCGCCATTGACCCTCGCCCGCACGCCCCTAGGGGTTTTGAGGTTATCCCTCATGATCCGAAGGACCCGCCTCGCCGTCTCATGGCGTATCTTGGTGGTTACATGGATGCCAGCAATGAAGACTTGGCGATTGCGATGTTGGTGCCGGCTGTGGCTAAGGAGGACTTCAACCTCATGGCGGCTGCTCTTCGGGAATACTTCATCAACACCCATTGTGTTCATCTCCAAGAGGTACAACCTTGTGCAATGGGGGATGTTTATGTCAGATTTGGTAGTGTTGTGGAATGTGAGTGGTTTTTAGATGGAATCTATCAAGTTACTCCGGAGTATCAGTTGCATTTCATCAAGCATGATGAGGGTATTAATGCGCGCTACCATGATGCTGATAGGAAAGCTTGGGTTATGCTTTTGAACTATCCGGTAGATGCTAAGAATAATTCCCTTGTGGGAAAGGTTGTTGCTGGTTTTGGGCTTCTTCGCTATTGGTATGACACTACTTATCTGGCGCGTATTGTTGTTCGGGTTTTGCTGGAGGATGCCCAGATCCCACATGACGTCACTGTTTCTGTTGGCATTCCACCGCATCTGAGATCCTGGACTTGCCCTGTGTTTGCTCTGAAGAGGAAAAATGTCACTGTTTTGCCTGATGAAGATGAGCTGCCTGATGTGGGGCCCCTGCATCCTCTCCCTGTTGGTCCTCCATGTTGGATGGGTCCCAATGCTGCTGATCCATCCTCTGTGCCTCAGAATCCTCAGGAGGCTCAGGGCAATGACTTTGAAATGGATGATGCTCAGTCAGTTGGTGGTGGTGAGCCAGAGGTGGAAGTCCATCAGGGGAATCAGCTTGCTGGAGATGGCAATCTAGAGGATCAAAATGTGTCGGCTGCTGCAGAGGTCCTTGCTCACTTGGGAGACATCAATGTTGCTCTTGAAGATGATCACCCCCCTTTGAATGATCAGATAGTTGCTCTGCCAGTGGGGGATCAGTCAGATGGTCCAGTTGTAGCTGCTCAGCCAGTCATTGCAGATGGTGCTCCCCAAGCCCTTCTTGTGGTTGCATCCTCTCCAGCTTCAGTGCAAGCTATGCTCAGGTGTGGCAATGAGGTGATTCCTTTCATGCACCTCTCAGTGTTTCCTTCCTCCCTATTCAGGGGTTCCTTCCACAATCTCTTTGTTTTCGAGATCAATCTTGATACTTTAGTCCATACCTTCATTCATGATGATGATGTGCTTCTTTTCCTTGCCTATATCTCTGTGAAACAGAATGAACGTGGGGTGGCCTCCCTTATCGGACCGATGCTGCCTCCTACTGGGCTCCCTCTGGTTCCTTATGAAGACAGTGATGATGAGGAGGTGATGGAGGTCCAGGGCCCGATTACTTCGAGCTCGAGGAAGCGTCGTTCCAGACTGAGAGAGCCTTTGGAGGCTTTTTTCTTCGTCAAAGCAGGTGGCTGAACCCTGATCTGGGAGGCTTCCGTGATCATGCCTCGCGTGCCGTCGCCCTCCTCTCTGATGATCCTGCTCCTGTGGATGCCTCGCCCAGCATGAACCCTGTGGTGTACTCCACCAAACCTTCCGAGGAGGCCTCTTCTTCAGCTGCTCCACATCTCTCCCTCGACAACATTCAGGGGATGGCAACTGGCTTCCTTCAAATGTGTTGACGGTCCTTACAACAAAAATTCGACCGTCAAATCCTCGGGTTCGAGAGAAGTATATGGCAAGTTTCATACACATTTTTAGTACTAATAAAGTTCCACGTGTTGTGTTGTGATTTTCATAGGAAGGTACTCATTTTGGGAGAATTTGGGACCAACACACCACACGTGCAAGGCACGGCCGAACCACCAGGTCCGGCCGGCCCTGCAGGTGCGGCCGGCCCTGCCCCATGGCATGTCGCTGGTCCAGAGTACCCCCTCTCCCTCGAGCACAACTTGGACGAGCAAGATTCACTGAAGAAACATCAGTTTGATCAAATGGTGGAGGCTAGGATCACTTGGATCAATGGGTCCACTTACCCGGCCGCTCAACCGCCACAACCGTCATCCAGAGGCAATCCTAGGCGTCCCCAAGCATAGTCGGTGCATCACACGGCACGGGGGTGGGCCGGCCGCATCTAGAGGGCCGGCCGCACCTATCAACCGACGCGCCGGGTGAAACCGACCAAAGGAACCGACCTACAACCGCCTCAGGAGCAGGGATCAGGGGCGTCCAAGGCGAGAGGCGGCACATCCCAGGGCTGGCCGCACCTAGTGAGCCGGCCGCACCTGGCATGTGGCCCCCCTGCGCTCCACCGACCTCACTTGCCTATAAAAGCCACCTTCCACTCGCTGGAATGGACACACGACGCAGGAGCATCTCCATTTCCCACTTTTGTTCACTTAGAGTAGGATTAGTGTATCTTGGGAGTTAGAGTCGAGTCGAGCTAGTCTTGGGGTTCCGGAGGAGTCTTCTTCAGGGTTCCGGTACTACTCTTGTATCCTTTCTTTGTTTATACTCAAGTACAATTCAAGTTATCTTTCTATCTTACCTTTCGAGTCAATTACATTCAGCTTTTACTTTGCTCTAGAAGCTTTATTCTTGGTTTAGACTAAAGTTAGTTTAATCTTGGTTAGCATAGCTCTCTTGAACCCTATAGTGTTGTGGTCGTTCTTCGCTTGATCTACGGTGTTTCACGGTAGAGAGAGACCTTCCTTCGTGATATCCGGGGAAAGGTTCTTTGGTTTGTTGTGAGCGCGGTGCTCAGAGCTTACCTTAGTCTTAGATTGGTGTCTCGTTCAACGGAATAGTTGTGGTACTCTAAGGAGGTGACAGTTCCGGACGGGCTCAGTAGTCCACCACGTTAGTTCGGGCCGGTAGGATTCAGCGTGTCGTCGTTCTCCCTTCTCATTCCAGTCCGAGAGCGCGGCTTTGCATGCCCCTGCAGCACTAGAAGAGCTTATCGAGTTTAGCTTGCCTTGGTTATCCTTTGCCTTAGTTCTTTACTTAGAGTTGACAAGAATAGATAGATTGTGTTAGGATCCTTTCTCGTCTCGTTGTCCTCCCAGCTCACTAGGTCCTCTCTAACCCTTTATCAAGATCTCCTTGCGTGTGTCAAGTTATCCCCGAATATCTTTATTCGTTATCCCCGCTATAGCTTTTATCGAGTCTTGTTTCTCTCCACCGTTTATTCGATCATCTTTGCCGTAGTGCCTCCCTTGGGAAAATATATATACGATAACCCGAATACCACCGGGTGAAATGTTACAACGGTAATCCGTGCGCTTGCGGACCTTTCTGTGACGTGTGTTTTAACAAAGACGTTCCTAGCTCCATTACTAGGGGTATAAACCCGGTAGCGATCCTAGCGAGTGCCAACGAGCATTTCTGGCGTCGTTGCCGTGAGTGCATACCTAGTGGTGAGGCTAAGGAGCGTCAACAAAATGCAGCCTGAGGCGGTGTCTGCTGCTGCTCTGTTGGACCTGGACCTTGATGATGATACCTAAGCCCTTATGTAATAGGACTAGCTTTCTTTCAGTAGTCCTTGGGCAGTTGAAACTCTGTTTTGCTTCTATGTCAGGAACAATCTTTTGTGTTGCCTGTAAAACTATGGAGATGCTTTGCTACTACAGCTTTTTATGGTGGTTGTCTTATTCTGTTGCTCTCTTGGTTGGGGTGCTGTGCTCCCTAGTGTGGATGCCTCTTTCTTTATCTGTTTATCATGAATCAAACTCGATCCATTAAAATTCTGGTTTGGAATGTTAGAGGAATCAATTCCCAAGCCAAGTGGGATGCTCTTCGAGATAAAATTGGTGAATCAGGCGCTTCTATTGTTTGTCTTCAGGAAACTAAGAGGAGTAATTTTAATGACTCTTATCTGAGGAAGTTTTGTCCTAGGCAGCTGAGCAAGTTCGAATTTTTTCCTTCAGATGGGGCCTCTAGGGGTTTGATTATAATTTGGAACCCTGCTATGTTTGATGGTTCTTTGCTTTTAGCTAATGCTTATTCTGTTACTGTCAAACTCACTTGTTCACTCACTGGTAAAAGCTTTGGTCTGACCAATATCTATGGACCTAGTAATGGTGTTGAAAAGGCTGCCTTTATTAATTGGCTCTACAATTTTGATTACTCTGATCTGGATGATTGGTTACTGGCTAGAGACTTCAATCTTATTAGATCTCCAGAAAACAGAAACAGAGATGGGGGCAATCTTAATGATATGTTGCTTTTCAATGATTTGATTCAGCATCTTGACCTAGCAGAGATTGAGTTTCAGGGCAGGAATTATTCTTGGAGTAACATGCAGTAGGAGCCTCTTCTTGAAAAGCTTGACTGGGTTTTCACTTCCTCTTCCTGGGCCTTGTCTTACCCAGATACCTCTGTGCAGGTTTTGAGCAGGCCTGTGTCTGATCATTCACCCTTTGTGGTCTCAATTGGTACTCATGTTCCTAAATCAAAGCTGTTTAGATTTGAAAATTATTAGATGGATTTTCCTGATTTTCTGTCAGTGGTTGATCTGCATTAGAACACCTCCCCTTATTTTGCTAGTGCTACTAAAACTTTGAGTGCTAAATTCAGACAAGTAAGAGCTAGTCTTAAATTCTGGAGCAAAGAATTATCAAAGCTTGGAAAGCTTATCAACAACAGCAATTTTGTGTTGGCTCTTCTTGATGGTCTGGAAGATCAAAGATCTCTTAGTCAATTGGAAAGTGCTTTCAGGAGGGTGGTTCAAAAGCATTTAGTAAAGCTTTTGGAGGCAAAGAGACTTTACTGGAAGCAGAGGAACACTGCCAAATGGGTCAAGTTTGGTGATGAAAATACTAAACTTTTTCAGGCAATGGCAACTTACTCAATGAGGAGAAACTTCATTTCCTCTATATCTCTGGCAGATGGTTCTATTATTGTTGATCACAATCAGATGGCTGAAGTTTTATGGTCTTCTTACAAGGAAAGACTGGGTGTCTCAGATTTTACAGAAATCCTATTTGAGCTTCCTGAATTGATTCAACCGACTGACATTCCTGTCCTGGATGAACCTTTTTCTATGGAGGAAATACTTCTTGTTCTTAAAGACATGCCCTCAGACCATGCTCCTGGCCCAGATGGTTTTAATGGGGTCATTTTCAAGAAGTGTTGGCCAATCATAAAAGATGACATCATAAGGTTATGCAATGATTTTGCTGCTGTGCAAGTGAATTTGGAGAGCATTAATGGCTCTTTCATCACTCTTATTCCAAATATTAGTAACCCTCAAACAGTTAATGATTACAGGCTTATCTCCCTGTTGAACTATTCTCCGAAATTCCTGACTAAGCTTCTTGCTAATAGGCTCCAGGCAGTGATTTTAAAGGTGATCCACACTAATCAGTATGGTTTTATCAAGGGGAGAACAATACAGGACTGCTTAGCATGGGCTTTCCAATTCCTTCACATTTGTCACAAATCCAGAAGGGAAATTGTTTTGCTGAAACTTGATTTTGAGAAAGCTTTTGATAAAATTGAGCATGAGGTGATTTTGCAAGTTATGAAATATAAAGGCTTTTCTGATAAATGAATCTTTTGGATCAAGGCCATTCTTTCTTCAGGCTCTTCTTCTGTTTTATTGAATGGTGTTCCTAGGAAGGAGTTTAAATGCAAGAGAGGTGTAAGACAGGGTGATCCTCTTTCACCTCTTCTCTTTGTTCTTGGTGCTGATCTGCTACAATCTGTTATTAATGCTGAAGCTCTGTTGGGCAATTTTTCTCATCCCTTGGGGGATGACTTTGGTGGAGATTTCCCAATAATTCAATATGCTGATGACACTTTAGTGGTTCTTCCAGCTGATCCTGTCCAGATTGCTCACCTAAAGGATGTGCTTCAAACTTTTGCCACCTCAACTAGTCTGAAAGTCAATTTTGCAAAATCTTTTCTGGTGCCCATCAATGTTGAGGAGAGCAGGCTGCAGTCTCTCACTGATGCCCTGGGATGTCAATTGGGTTCCTTGCCATTCACTTATCTTGGTTTGCCACTAGGTACAACCAGGCCTTCAGTGCAGGATCTGTCCCCAGTCCTTACCAGAATGGAGAAACATCTTATGGGAATTTCGAGACACCTTTCTTTTGCTGGAAGACTCATCCTTGTGAATTCTGTTTACTCAGCTTTGCCCACCTTCTACATGTGTGCTATTAAGTTACCTGGAGAGATTTTAGAACAAATTGACAAGTACAGGAAGCATGTCCTTTGGCATGGAGGTGATGTAACAAAGAAAGGGGGCTACTTGGTAGCTTGGAAAAGTGCTTGCAGAAGTAAGGAAGATGGAGGCTTGGGCATCATCAATTTGAAGAATCATAACTCTGCCTTGTTGCTGAAATATCTGCATAAATTCTATAATAGGCTTGATTTGCCATGGGTGGAACTAACCTGGTCCAAGATGTATTCTAAGGGTAAGCCCCCTCATGAGAGAAAGTATATTGGTTCCTTTTGGTGGAGAGACATTATGTCTCTGGCTTCCAATTTTCTTCAGATGACCAGGTGTAAGGTTAATAATGGTCTCTCAGTTTCTTTTTGGAATGATCACTAGGATCTGAGAATTCTTAAGGAGATGTACCCTCAACTGTTCTCTTTTGCCAGAAAGAAAACTTGCTCAGTGAAACAGTTCTTGACTTGGGATGTTAGCAGGTCCTTCATCCTGCCTCTTTCTCAAGTGGCTTTTGATCAGTACAATGAACTCAAGGCTGCCATTACTGATCTTAATTTGTCAGCCCTTTCAGCTGATGAATGGGCCTACAGTTGGAATGGAGGAGTGCTTTCCAGCAAACAAGCTTATGATTTTCTGCAAGGCCCTCACCCAGCCTCTCCTCTGTTTAAATGGATGTGGTCTTCGAGGTCTCGAAATAAGCATAAGTTTTTCTTCTGGCTGTTCTTGCGTGACAGAATCAATACTAGGAATCTTTTGCATCGTAAGCATATGTTCCCGCCCTCCTACATTTGTGTGCTTTGTGTGGAAAATGTTGAGGAGGATATCAAACACTTGTTTTTCTCCTATTCGTTTAGTGATGCCAGTTGGACGTATCTGGGAATTCATTGGGACCTCTCTTTGGACTTTCAGTCTATGATTCTGAATGCAAGACTACGGTTCAATTCTGTGATTTTCAGAGAGATCTTCATCGTAGGCGCTTGGGCTATTTGGTGTCACAGAAATGACATCATTTTTGATGATTCTGCTTTATCTTTTGCTAAGTGGAGGGCTTTTTTGTTAAGGAACTGGAGTTGGTTTTGCTTAGGGCTAAACCAAGGATTGCTGATAAAATCAGAGTGTATATGAGTAAACTTCTATAGTCTCGTTTTCTTTTTCTTCCTTGGGCCTTCGGCCGTGTAAACTGTACATATTCTTTATATATATATATATATATATATATATATATATATATATATATATATATATATATATATATATATATATATATATAATAGGGGTAGGGGCCTCTTTTGCTGATTCCCGTAAAAAACTGCTAATTAAGATTACACAACCAAGAGTTTAAGAAGTCTTCAAAAAGGGTTTCATTCTAATGACGATGGTCTTGGCTAACTTCTCTCTGAAGTTAGCCTTCAGGTCGTCCCTCTTCCCCCTGCGTCGTCCCGTCCCGGGCGCGCGCCTCCACCTCCCACCCCATTCCACCACCTCCCCGGCCTCGCCACTGCCAGAGCCTCACGCCGGAAGCCCATGCGACGGCAAGGACGGTGGTGGTGTGGCTCTCTCGTCCCATTATTCCCCTTCTCCAACCTCCAACCTTGAATCTGTCGTCCCTTGTCCGGATCTAAGCATCCCTAAGTTGTGGGGCCATCTTCAGCCGCCGGGCACTGCCTTCTTCGTCATCACCTCCCCGCCGTCGGCCGTAGGTTCCAGCGGGCCACCCCTGCCACCATCGGTTGTCGCCCCCTCATTGTGGCAAAGTTGGTTCCAAAAGCAAAGTTGGAGATCTTGAAAAGTTGAGTAACTTTTATTTTTGGAGATTTGCATGTTGTTATATGATTCTGAAAGTAATTTTGAAAGTGGAGGAAAATAGGAAACTGCTACAGCAACCACCATGTCCCTTTCTTCTACTCGCTGTCACTGGTGCTGTCGGGGACGAATGTGAGCCAATTACGATAGTTCAGGGACAGAATTAGACGATTCGATAGTTTATGGACCAAACTGAGCCGAGCAGCATAGTTCATAGACTAAATTGAACGTTTTCATAGTTCAAGGATTTGATTGAGCCCAACAGCATAGTTCAGCAACGATTTTGACTATTACGCCTTAAAAAATATTCAATACGCTGGTTGCTAAATAGACATTATCAAAGATGGGTGGCGCTTCGCTGATATGTTAGAATATATATTAAGTTGTTTTTGTTGTATTTGTGAATTACATTTCATTAATTACACGCGTAGCAGTACGGGCAGTTCGTGTACACATTATGCCCTCTTTTTATTGTGCTTATTATACATATACATATATAACTATATATGTTAAGAATAAAGTAGATAGCTCCAAGATTAAGCTTTATGTGAATGACGCGGGTCAGAAGGTGGTTAGCCAACCAGATAGTGGTTCTTCTTGTCGTAATACCTGTCCCAGATCATGATACCTCCATAGTTGGGCACCTTCTCGGCAAACTGCAGGATCCCGTAGTAGAGGTCCTTCTGGAACATGTAGGCGTTCGGGTCCG
The DNA here is from genome assembly GCA_036936925.1 of Cenchrus fungigraminus. Taxonomy (NCBI): domain Eukaryota; kingdom Viridiplantae; phylum Streptophyta; class Magnoliopsida; order Poales; family Poaceae; genus Cenchrus; species Cenchrus fungigraminus. The sequence goes on from CM072770.1 coordinate 60,325,662, forward strand.
CCTCCGGCGACGCCACCACGCCGACGAACACCCGGCTGCGCGGGTACGCCGCCGCCCACTTGTCCCACGAGCTGAACTCCCCCCAGTAGCACTGCTGCTCCTCGCCGTACATCCGGACGTGGATGCGGCCGAACAGCCCCGTCGCCAGCGCGCCCTGCAGCCGCTGGTCCGGGTACGAGCACCGCGGCGTCGCCGTCAGCGTGATCCCGCGGCCGCCGCGGCGGCGGTGCTCGCCTCCGTAGTACCCGTGCAGGCGGCGGGCCAGCTCGTCGTAGTGCTCCGTGGCGCCCTGGTCGATGAAGAAGTCGACGCCATCCACCTGCGCGTCGCCGAAGGGGCGGGACACGCCGGCGCGGGAGCCGGCGAGGAAAGCGTTCCAGAGGTAATCGGCGACGTCGGCGGCGGCCTGCGAGGACGGGAGCCAGTACTCGCCTCCCTTCCCGCCGATGGAGAGGAGCACGAGGACGCCTTTGGACTGGCAGTGCTTGATGTCGGCGCCGACGCCGGCGAGCGGGTGGCCCGAGAGGTCGAGCGTGTACGTGCCGTGACCGAAGGCGGTGAGGAAGGAGATGAGGACGGTGTTGTAGCCGGCGTCGCAGGCCTCGCGCAGGGTGCCCTCATCCTTGTGCCGGCCCCAGTACACGGCCATGTTGCCGGGGCCCGTGGCGGCGACGGCTAGCCCGGCGGCCAGCTGGGAGAGGAGAGCTGATGCTAGGACGAGGCGACTTGGACGGCGCCGGAACGCCATTGCTATGGATTTGATATGGATGGATTGGCGCTGCTGTGATTGTGATGAAGAACTGGAGATTGTAAGCGCCGGGCATGTGTTTTTATAGCTAACGCCGGAAGAAGGTCATGTCCTGTGTGCGGCGGGAGGACGAAGGAAGAGAATGAAATCGAAATGAAACCAATCGGAATCCCCATGGATTCAAGTGTGGCGCCCCCTGAACAAGACCAGCGGAAAGGGAGAAGACCAAAGGAATCAACAATGCATGCTAACCGTGATGACAGCTCATCATGGTCACCCCTCAACAATGCAACTTTGACTCTTGTTTGCAGCTGCTGTTGATGAAAAGCCCCGTGCTACAATTTCTATGTAGGATAATGAAGCTATAGCGAGTTAGCAACCGGACATGGAGGTCTCCAAACTCTTTCACCGTCCTGTTCCCTGTAACAGCATAGTTTTTTTATTCATTTTTTTTTAAAAAAAGCGGTGCAGAAATAGATAGTACTTCTTACGCTTTTTAGTCCTTGTGTTGGAACCTGACCATCTAGGTTCGAGACCTCGACGCAACACGTTGCTAAAATTTTCTCGGATTATTTATGAAATTAACCGACACTATTCTTTCGTTGGTAGACCGTCAACATCAAGAACAATCTATCTAGGTTTCTCGGAAGTGCTCATGTAGATAGCGTGCATATATTCGTATAGGGAATAAGTGTGTGTGCATATGTAAGTATGTGCGTTTTCTCTGATTATTTATGAAATTAACCGACACTATTCTTTCGTTGGTAGACCGTCAACAGTTAGGTCACTCCGTCATCGTTGGTAGACCGTCAACAGTTAGGTCACTCCGTCAACATCAAGAACAATCGGTCTAGGTTTCTCGGAAGTGCTCATGTAGACAGCGTGCATATATTCGTATAGGGAATAAGTGTGTGTGCATATGTAAGTACGTGCGTTTCTAAATTTTGAAAATAAAAACTTCGCGCGTACATGCACGTGCATCCTACACCTTATGAAACGCCTACCAAGGTGCATCCTACACCTTATGAAACGCCTACCAAGGTTAGAAGATATTGGGATTGACCAGATCATCAGTGATGCGTGCGGCCCATTGTCTCTATCAGTCATGAAAAATACATGGATTAACGAGGTGCAAACCATCAAACGGAAAGTTGTTTGATTCCCACTAGTGGATAAGTGGCACAGCCGCATCTGCTAGATAGCCACGCCCAACTATTGCAGATTGTTCTTTGTAGCAAAAAATCTGACCCCACCACTAGCTACATTACACAACTGGGGACTAGCTGAGCGTGTGTGCACCCTAATAATTTGAACGTAAGTACTCTCTAATCTCAAATTACTTGTCGTTTTAATTTTTTTCTAAATATATTCTTTTTTATATATTTAGACATAAATATATATTTAGATGCATAACAAAAGGAATGTATCCAGGAAAGTAAAAACGGCAAGTAGTTTAGAACGAATAGAGTAGTAATAACAAACAACCCACACATCTTAATTTTTTATATAATTTGGTATGAATGATTATGCTGAAAAAAACCAGTGGTTTCCCGGTATTCATCATATGATATACAACTATATAGATGGAACCCACTACAAGTCATGGATAGATTTCTCTAAACATGCAAGCATTTCACGTCACCATCCACTATAAGTCATATCATCATCCACTAGATCATATATTTATGTCTTCAACCGATTTTCTGTGGTTAATACCATATCTTTGTGAGTAGCATGCCACAAAATTCTCGTAGTAGAAAAAAATGTAGGTTTAATAATTTAGAATGGTTCTCTCTCAACAAAATTAGCATGCTTCCATGTACAATGTTGTTTACAAAAGATGTTGTCATGCAATCACTTTTGTGTTCTTATTTTCACATTGCACTTTAAAATTTTGTTTAAAAAATTCCCGCAGCAACACGCGGGTATCACCTAGTTTACAATAATGGAATCCTCTATATATCACGTGCCAGCCCTTTGCCTGATTCATGAAAGATTACATAGATATTAGGTTGTTCGTTGACACAAGCTAGAGAGGTATAAATTGATTTTGTTCCTAGCTGACAGTTTGAAACTGATATGTGTCTTGTGTGCGATCGCCCAAGATTGTTCAAACTAGCTAGCCGGCCCCTAGTGGAGAGAGTGAACACACACGCCTATTCGTTCGGCCGGTGGTTGATGGTTGGTGGTGATTTGATGTGAGAGAAAAATACCGCTAGCTGATTCGTGGTTGGTGGTTTGTGCTAATTTGGTGTGTGAAAAAAGTATTGCTGATTAGTGGTTGATAAAGCCACCCAAACAAGGTGGAGCCCACGACAAAATGGTCCATCTCAAACAAAACTTCCTATCATTTTCTTTTTTTTAAGACGTGCAAAGCACGTTTTTCATTAAGAGAAGAAAACTTTACAAGACTCACCCTTAGGAGAACCCCTAAGGAGCAGAACAATAACAGACAAGAAAGAAACAAGAGCACCACACCACCACCACAGCAGATACAACCTACGACAACATACACCTGTAGGGGAGGAAAACACCAAGGATACACGCACGTCACCGCTAACCTAACAACTTGGAGAAAGCGGAGGCAGAATGAAGCAGTCTTGCAAGACGATGCCCTTAAGAAGGAAGCGACGACGACGACGCCATCATCCGCCCATCCACAGGTGGACAGACCAAGTCTTCACTTGGCAGACCAAGAGGATTAGGAGGCCGCAACAACGCCCCCATCAGGGTAAATTACGCAGAGGAGCGGAACCGTTGTCAGCACTAGCGAGCGCTAGGCCAAGCTTTCGCCAAAGACCTCCAAAGCCAAACCTCATCGGCCACCGCTGGAACCAGTTGAGAGGCAAAGCGATGGAATTGCAGCGGGAAACCCTGGAGACGGCAACAAGGAGCATCTATAGGCACATGAGAAGGGACGACCTTGGGGAGCAGCAGGGAAGAGGGAGCCAAACAGGAGAGAACCGCCAGCTGGAGGGAAGAAGCCGCGGCCGCCGACGCAGAGGAGGGGTCGTGGCCGCCGGCTGGAAGGAGGTAGCCGCGGCTGCTGGCACGGAGCTAGGACTGGGAAGCAGGGGCCTGCGAACGTTAGCAGGAGGGAGGGAGCCAGGCGACGGTCCTAGAGGGGGGAGGGGAGGGCTGCAGCTCGGAGCAGCCCCGCCCAAAGATGGCACTGGGGAGAGGAGCATCGACTCCAAAGGAAGAGGGAGAGCGGCGTCGATCCTCCGTCCCAATCGCGGCAGCGGCGCCGGACTCGCCCGACGGTGGCGGCAATGGTCGCGAAAGCCGCCGCGGCATCAACAGCTACTGCTGCAGCGGCGGAGGAGGCCGCGAGAAGGGAGGATGACCCAAGCCCGAGCCCGAGCCCGTGGGCGGGTGCGACGAGGGTGGAGTCATTCACGAGCAGGGCTTCTCTAGCGCACCGTCCACCAAGCACGCGCGGAGGCCGCCGAGTGTGTGGCCGCCGAGCGCGTGACCGCCGAGATGCGCGCCAGCTGAGGCAGCGACCCCAGTGCCACTACGGAGCACAAGACCAACCACCCGAGAGAGACCCCAGATCTAGGGTTGCAGGAGGAGGGCACGGGGAGGGAAGGGAGAAGGAGGAGGAGAGCCACGATGTCGGTGCGGGGTCCGGAGGGGCGGCGCCGTCGAGGCCGAGCCCGAAGCCGGAAGAGGAGGGCGGCGGAGGACCATGGAGGATGAGCGCCTGCAGCGTCGAAGCCTGGGAGAGCTTGCGCCCCAAGCGTCCATTGGCGTCGGAGGTGGGGGCGACGCACGTCGGGAGTAGGAGGAGCGGGGCACCAGCGCGTCAGGCCCGCCCTCCTCAGCCCGCCGGCGCCCCGACAGGACCGACTCCGGAGGTGGGGACAGAGGGGTGAGGCGAGGCAAGGCGGCGCAGCCCGTAGGCACCAGGGGCGGCCACAGGCTTGTGCAGCGAGGGGCGCGCGGCTTGGCCAGATCTAGCTAGGGTTGACCAGGCGGGCCGGACCACCGCGACTCGCGCTAGCTCCACGAGCGGGGAAGCCGGGCGCGTGTCGGAGGAGGTCGGAGTAGGCACCGGGAGGGCGCGCCACCGATGACGACCATGAAGAGCGGCCTCGTCGCGTTGGTGGTGTGTAGGGAGAAGGAGGAGGAGGGAAAAAGGGGAGGGGGAGAAGAAGAGGAGAGCGTGGGAGCGAGGTTGTGCGTCATGGTCGCTGGCCGCCGCCGCCGACGGTGGGGGTGGCGGCGGCGGCCGTCGAGGTCTTCGGCGGGGAGCCTGGCGGCGCGGGATAGGAACCCCCGAGTCGCCGTCCGCGTGAGAGCGACGCGAGGGAGGGAGAGTTCCACCAAAGTTCCTATCATTTTCTTTGATTTCTAATACTTTGACGCAAGTTCCTCTTTGATCTGTCATTTGCCTGCGTGACAATGGTTGCCTAGTGCTGCTGCTATCCGGTGTGGGCCGTGTGGCTCGGAGCAGATGAGAGGGAGGAGCTGCAAGGCACGGAGTCTGAAGGAGTTCTGCTACCGTGAGGACATGAAAGAGCAGTGATGCACAACGGCTCCTGCCTGTTGTTGTGGCTGAGAAGGAGTAGAAGAGAGGCGGAGTAATGGCAGACTGTGGAGTCAGGCCTTCCTGCCAACCGACTCCTCTCCCCAGCAACCACAAGGCGACTCAGAGGCGGCCCAGGTTCCGGCGTCGATTCGCGGTCGTTCCCCTCCCTCCTACGGCCATTCCGGCGCCGGAGCAAACGCGGGACGGGGTGGATCGACGTCCGCCATAGTTTTTAGCTTCTTGGTTGGGTAGTCTAATAGGTTAGGGGTGCTCATCTCTATCGTTGGTGAAGGAGCTTAGGTTTCCGGTGATGGCTCCACTACCGCTGCGGAGAATAAAGTCCTTCCGGCGCTTTTTTGATGGCCATGGCGGAGGTTCCGGCCTAGTTCTTAGCAATGTGTCTGCGTTGAGAATTTGTCTTCTCTATCTCAGATCTGGCGGGTGCAGAGTTTTCTTTGGTGTTGATGGCGGCAGTGCGGCCATCTACTTGAGAGCCTCTGCTCCTCCCGCTGGTGGAGGTATGAGATCTATCTTTGCTTTTCATTTTTCTTGTGTGAATGGGGGAACATGGTTGTCCCCTGCAGCGAGCTCTATTTCCGGGTTTCCTATTGCAGCATCTGTGGAGCTTTTTCCGGTCGCCAGCTTGTTGACTGACGATGGCGGAATCCTTTTTGGCCGTTGGCTCTTGGGCTGCCGGAGGTGGAACTTGTTGTCCTCTTCTCTCTTTGCGAATGGAATCGCCCATGTGTTGTCTTGGGATTCCTTATCGAAGAGGAAGATGGACTCTGTTGGGAATCAGAGCTATGCTCTGGTTGCCGGCGTTGGAGGAGATGAAGGATGCATCGAGGGTGTCAGAGATGGTCGATGCGCCTGGGAGGCTGTTTACTCGGCATCATTGCCTAGAAGTAAGACATCCTCTGTGGCCTCCACCTTGTGAACATCGTCGATGCAGATGGCGGTCTCAAGCTTGGCTCTGGCGACCTGCGACGACGGGGAACGAGGAAGATGGAGAGAAGATCCTGGAAGAAGCTAGTGTGGCTGTAATTTTCAGTTTTATCAAGGTCCTTTCTTTAATTTGGCAGGGATGTACTATTGTCCTATGTGTTGATATAACTCCCTCCTTTCGCGAAAAAAAAAGAAATGGCAGACTGTGGAGTCGTACGGGAGTGAGGTATTGGACTTACATAGCACTAGCCCATGTTTCAGCCTTCTGAGCGCCGCGCTGCACATTGCCAACCAATGATTTTTTATAGATTTTTAAGACTTTGAAAAAATATATGACAGGTTGAAATTATTGCACAACTATAGGCCCACCGCCGTTTGATACGGCGGTAACCGAATCAAATGGCGGCTAGATAAGGCAGCTGCCATTTCAAACGATAGAGAGAGTGGCCTGCGGAAGGGGGCGGCATCGAACCCATAGACCAAACCGCCATTTCATATGGCGGTAGGGTGTCGGCGTTGAGCCACCCGCACCCAGGCGCCGAATGAAGTGGATGTTGGTGCTTCAGTGACCACACCCGGCTCTTACCACCGTATGACAACCCCCCCCCACCCCACTCATTCCAGAGAGCCCATAGGGTCACGAGAAACACATCGAAGCTCTGTCAGATATAAGAAGTACTAGCGATTATGCTTGTGCGTTGCTACGGTTATATACAATTTTTTTCCTTTTGCTTTTGTAACTGCAAATAATATTATTCTCGTTCCCCTCTTCAATTACACTTTTGCGGAATAAATTTTTGAGGATGTTTCAAAATGTGCTTGGCCCTAGCCCCTAGGGAGACTAAACATAGGTTAAACATAATTAAGCATTTGTGTTGATTTTGTGGAATATTTTTTTTTCAAAATGTTTCAAAATGTGCTAGGCTCTAGGAAGACTAAACATAGGTTAAAAATGATTAAGCTTTTGTGTTGTTTTCCTTATTGTGCACAAGATTTGGAGATAATTTAGCAAGCAAAGAGCAAATGATGGGATCTAGAACCATTAATTAGGAATGCAAGACAGAACATAAAATTTGATATAACACATTCTATTGTGTTGCTATTTTATAAAATTAAAAAAGACATAATTATATTACTTTTTAGAGCTATATAAAATAAAAAATAGAACTGCTATAAGGTATTTTATCATGCAATCATTTATAATTGTGTAACCGTTCCAATTAGTATGTTGCCAATCTAAAAAGATGCAACACAAATATTATTTGGTTCAATATTTTTTTGAGAATTATTTTGGTTTGATAAAGATAAAAGGAAAATAAAATGAAGGAATTAAAAGTAGATAGCCTAAGTCCAAAAATTAGAGGAAGATATTAACAGTAACAAGAAATAGAGAAAGATATCGGGTTTATTAAATGCTACTACCCTTTCCTCGCACCACAGCAATCCAGGCATTGCTGGCACCTCCGTTGTTCGCCACGTCGCGCCCTCGGCGAGGCTCCCGCGGCTTGGATTCTTTCAAACAAAGCCCTCCTGTTTTCTCAGAATTACAACTCAGTCTAGCGCGTCCAAACGGTGCAGCAAGGGCGTTTTTCTTTTTTCACATAGGCCCTCAAGCTGAAGTTATTATTTTTACAAACCACCTGCGAGGCACTTTTACACAGATCCCCTCCCGCAGCTCAACCACTTTTACAGAGACACCCTTCGGCAGCCTCGAACCCTAACCCAACCCCCCCGCCACCCCCCTCTCTCTCCATCTCTCCTCTTCCCCGCCGCCGCCCCCTCTTTCCCCTTGCTCTCTGCCTCCCCGCCGCCGCCTCCTCTCCCCTTCCTCCTCTCCGCCTACCTCCGTCTCCACTCCCTGCTCTCTGCCGCCCGCTCCCGCAGGATCCAGATCTGCGCGTGGAGTGCGGCTCGGAGGGCGGCCATGGTGCGACTGCTCCAACTAGGGCTGGACGCCGAGCCAGCTCGGCTTGGCTCGGCTCGGCTTGGTCTGGCTCGTTAAGGTAACGAGCCAGCTCGGCTCGGCTTGTTAACAAAACGAGCAAAAATGTTGGCTCGGCTTGGCTTGTTAGTAGCTCGAGCTAGCTCGTTAGGCTTGCGAGCTGTATGTAAATTTGAAATTAACATCTGAGCATATGTAAAAAAATTTTAAATAATAATTATAAAGTTGTAAATGATAAAATTAGTCACACATGGAACACTTAGGAAAGTTTAGCATAGCTTCAATGGCTGACTCAACTTTGATAGCTCGGTTTTCAATGTTGAAATTAGAACTTTCTGGCTCGTTTGGCTCGCGATTAGCTTGCGAGCTGGCTCGAGCCAGCTCGTTAACAGAACGAGCAAAAGTAGTTGCTCGGCTCGTTAAAAAATTGATCGAGCCGAGCCGAGTCGAGCCGAGCCAGCTCACGAGTTTCTGGCTCACGGTCCGGCCCTAGCTCCAACGCATGGAGCAGAGAGATGACCGTCGTGTGTCCAGGCCGACCCCGTAGGGCCGTGGTCCCCCTCTCTTCTTGTGACCACGGTGGCAGATCTGGCAAGGGAGGAGGGCGGTGTGGCTGGAGATCGACGAGATGGCCCATGCCCGCGCCGCCAACCGCCGCCGAACCTCGACGTGCCCGAGCTACGGCCCCATGCTCACGCGCGGAGCCCTGGCTTTGTGCGCCCCATCGTCAACGCAGCCGGACGTCCTGCTCGTGCCGTGCTTCATGCGCTTGTTCCTGCTGGAGGGCGCCAGGGCCAGCAGAGGCGGTGCTGAAGCGGCCAAGGACCCAAGGTGACGGGCTTCGTGGACGCGATGCAGGTCTGGCATCTTATCTTTCTTATCTATCTCATTCATCTTCCTGCTTGCCTTCTAAAATCTAGCTTACCTCTACATTGTGATATCCCACGGCTGCAGATGCGTGGCTGTGATGCTCTTTGACTCCGACCGCGGCGCCCTATCAAAAGCCGCCGACGGCTGCAGATGCGTGGATCGAGATGTGGAAGACAGCCGGCGGCGCTGACATTCCATGAGCTGGCGGGTGGGATAGTGGCCGCCGGCTGGTGGTGGCACGAGGCAATGAGAAGGGTCATCGTGGGGTGCTTCCACGCTGAGAGGATGAAGAGCACAAAGCAGAGCATGGCAGCAGAGAGTTGCAGAATGCAGAGGATGGCATGATGTTTTCTGGCTCTGCTCTAGATTCAGGTTGAGCATGAACTAGAACTCTAGCAGGTAGCTGCAATTACTCTCTGAGCTTTTCAGAGGATATTCTTCAGATTATCTCCGGCATTTTGAGAAACTGAAGTCAATGCTCATGCAGGTGGTCTAGATAAGTTAAATTTGGAATAGAACAAGATATTAGTTTGTAGACTTCCTTACATGCTACCTTTTCAGTTCCCAACATTTGGACTTAATTTTGTTTCAACAGAGACAGGAAAAATTTGTTTTGGCAGAGACATAGGAAAGTGAATTTCAGTCAAGAAAACTTGATTAGTGTTGTGTCCAACTGTCCATCTCAAAACAAAGTGGTTGGCTTCCTAAAGAATGCAGTAGTGAAACAGCTCTGTTTTGTAGCCGTCCCCTTTAATTTCATAATTGAGTTGCTTTTGCCGTCTATAGAGGAAGTTTAACTATGTTTGAAAGAGTTTTTGTGTTCTTAAATTGACTGCTCGACTGCATTATATGCAATAGATCAAGAGTGGTGGTTTATTTATAATATAGTGTGCTCGTAGAAGTAGACTTTTACTAATCATTTGTACACAGGTGAGAAGAGGAGGCATTTCTATTTCAATAAAAAAAAGCTATTTGGCCCGGGCCTTGATAGTGTTATGGTAGCGACATTGGATGTTCTTGAATGTTTTAAGTTTCCTTTAGGTATCTTCAGAAAATAACACCTTTGGAAATATTAGAGCTGCATGTAAGGTTTGTACTCTAAATAGTGTCATGCTGTCATGTTTTGTAATGCACAGAACAATGCCTACAAAACTTATTGTGTGACACTCTCAAAACTAGCTGACCCATGTGGTATTGTTTGCTCTACCACTCGGTGTTTTTTTCCCCTAAATGTCACGCAAACATGCGCTTTTGAATATTTTCGGCATTTTGAGATTTCATTGCTGCAAACTGTGTTGCCTAAATGTCACACAAACGATGTGTTGCTATATTACTTACAATGTTGGTATTTTTATAGCTCTGTTAGTTTTGAACTTTTGATCATGATGGAGTGAATTTTAGATATGGCCGCATCGCGCACCGATTGTTCTAGTTTTTTTTTTGAGAATTACACAGTACAACGCGGACGCTCACAACACGCACGCACACTCACCCCTATGAATACACGTGCGCAAACCCTACCCCTATGAGCACCTCCGAAGGCGGACACTCACAACACGCACGCACACTCACCCCTATGAATACACGTGCGCAAAACCTACCCCTATGAGCACCTCCGAAGGACTGAGCACCGGCAGATCTGAAGATTCCCGAAGTCACTAATGACGTATAACACCGGTAAATTCTGAAAAATTCAGAAAAATGTGCGAGCACCAGGATTTGAACCATGATGGGTAGTGTCCCACTGGAACGTGCTACCATTGGACTATAAGCCACCGATTGTTCTAGTTAACAGTAACAGGCCATCAGTTTTTTATCTATTGGCCCAGACAAGCCTCCGGGGAATCCCACCGGGCCACCAGCTCGATTACTCCCGTGCTACCCTCAACCGGACTGTTGGGGTTATCATCAGGGATTCAAGTGGCTCCCTCCTACTGGCATCTTGATGTCTGCTTAGGCATTGCCGTGACCGTGATGCAGAAAAAGCAGAGGCGCAGGCTTGTTTGGAGGCCGTCAAAGTGGCAGGACGCTGGCTTGACAAGGAGATGACCCTGGAAGCGGATTGTGCATCAGTGATCGAGAAGCTCAAGACGAAAGGGGCTCCAATTATTCGTGATGTGCTCCATGAGGTTGGTTGATCAGCTCCACTGTGTGGGTTTGGTGAGGATTGGGAGAGACAGAATAAGGGTGCGTTTGGCAGGGCTCCGGCTGCGGCTGTGGCAGCTCCAGCTGTGGCTGTGCTGGTGGAGCGAATTCTTTAGTGGAGCTGAATCCGTTTTGGAAAAACGTTTGGCAAAACAGCTTCTCCGGGCTGTTGAAAATGGATAAGAGGGTGAAATGTCCGTAATGTCCTTCCCCTTTATTTCTCCTTTTCTTTTTTATTTCTTTTTTCTTTTTCCTTTTCTTTTATCTCTTTATTATTTCCCCTCTCCTCCTAATCCTTCTCCAGAAATTTCGCCTCTGCTCCTTATCCTTCTCCTGCTCCCCGCGCCCGCTGGCCTCCTCTCCACCACGCCGCCGGCCTCCTCCGGCCGCCTCTCCAGCGCGCCCGTCGGCCATGGAGGCGCGCCCGCGCCCGCCGGCCTCCTCTCCACCGCGCCCGCTGGCCTCCTCCGTCCGCCTCTCCACCGCGCCCGTCGGCCATGGAGGCGCGCAGCAGCTCCTCCGCCGGCCATGCGGCGCCGCCGGCCCCGTCCGCCCCTAGGCCCCAGCGCTCCTCCGGCCGCCTCTCCACCGTGCCGTCGGCCATGGAGGCACGCAGCAGCTCCTTGGCCGGCCATGCGGCGCCGTCGGCCTCGTCCGCCCCCATGCCCCAGCGCTCCTCTGCCCCGCCTCCACTGCGCTCGTCGGCCGCCTGTGGGCCCCCGAGGGCAAACGATGGAAAGTGGGGGGCGGAGCCGCAGGCGGAGCAGGGGGAGCTACGATTTTCAGCTCCCTCTCGGCTGAACGGCTCCGGTCACCGTGAATCCCGGGCGCTTCTCTGCGGAATCCATTTTTTACGCCCCTTTGGCAGGGCTCCGCGCAAAACAGCTTCGGGAGCCGCTGGCGGAGCCGTGCCAAACGGACCCTAAATTGGCGCATGAACTGCTCATCTAGCCATTGGTACGACTGAATGCCAGGCCTCCCTTGCAGAGGTTCCTGAATGTACTAGAGCCTTTGTTGAGGCTGATAAACTTGGGCCGTGTTTGTTTAGCGGAGACTAAAAATTAGTACCAAGGAATCTTCCATGCATGGAGTACTAAATAAAGTTTATTTGCAAAACCTTTTTACAGATGAGTGTAATTTTGCGCGACGAATCTAATGCACCTACTTAATCCATGATTTACTACAGTAATGCTACAGTAATTATCCTCTAATTATGCGTCAAAGACCTCATTAGATTCGTCTCGCGAATTAACCCAGGGGTTGTGGAGGTAGTTTTGTAAACTGACTTGATTTAGTATGCCTAATTAATGGTCAAACGTGTGAACAGTGCGGTGCTAATTTTTAGCCCCCCAAACCAAACACGCCCTTGAATTAATAAAGATCTTTCTTTCGAAAAAAACGCGCGTAGAGTATTTTTCCATTTTGACAACTTATTTACAAACTCCATCACATCACATCGCAGAGACACGCACGTCGATGGGCAGCAACACCGCCGCCGCTGCCGAGCTCAGAGCTTGCTGTGGACAGCAATAGGCCTAGGCTTGGTCCGGGCTGGGGCGGGCTCCTTGGGCACCACGACGGTGAGCACCCCGTTCTCTACGCCGGCCCTGATCCCGCCCACCCGCACGCCCTCCGGCAACGCCACCGCGCGCGCGAACTCCGGCTTCCCGCGCTCCGCCACGTGCCACACGGCCCCGTCCCCGTGCTCCCCGTCGCCTTTCTCCTTCCCCGCCGGCGGGGCAGCCCGGACGGTGAGCACATTCCCTTCCTCGACCTGGACCTTGACGTCGTCCTTGCCGAGCCCCGGCACGTTGATGCGGAGCACGTGGGCGGCCGGTGTCTCCACCCAGTCCATGGCCCCCGCTCCGGAGGAGGACCACTCGACGGCCGGGAAGGGCCGCGCGTGGAAGAGGCGGCGCAACGGGCTCCCAAACAAGAAATCAGCCATTGGAACTCGCGGCCTTGAGGAAGCAAGAAAGCTCGAGAATTCGAGATCCGAGGGAAGCAACTGGATCGATGGGATTGTTGTTGGGAGCAGGGCGGATGAGAGCTTAAATTATGAAGGCGTCCAGGTCTGAAGATGGTTCCAGAGCCAGATACGGTCAGGGTGGGACAGAAGAGTGGCGAACGATGTAGAGAGGGCAATGGGGAAGCTTCTGGAGCTATGTTCTGACTTCTGAATATCGAGGCTGTTCGGCTGGCATATCTCGGCTTATCTCGGCTTGTCTTGACTTATTTCCTCTCACAGAATACTATTCATTCTACCAGCCGAACACCCTCAATCATCGTGGATATCCTATTCTCACAACAGCTCACAAGTTGTTCCATTTAAAAATAATAATTTTTTAACCATTTAACTATTACCTTAGTTTGGTTTTGACTATCAAACTTCAAAACCGGGTATCTTCGACCATACAACTCAAAATCGTTTACAATTGGCCATTAGGCGGTTTTGATCGGTGATTTTAACTTTTTTATTTATAATTTAGTCTTTATATCATAAAATGATTATTATTTTTTGCTCATACTTCTGATTTAGGTGATTCTTGCGGTCACGCGTTCATAATAGTGAACTTTATCTTTTAAAATGTTCTTTCTACTATTTTATCATTATTTGTTATATTATTCTTATGTTATTGAATAAAAATAATAATACAAGAAAAGTAAAATAAACAATTGCAAAATACTATGAACAACATTTTAATAGATAAAGCTCATCGTTATGAATGCATGACCACAAGAATCACTTAAATCAGAGATACAAGAAAAAAATAGTAATCATTTTAAGATCCAAGGACTAAACTATAAATGAAATGATCAAAATATGTCTTAAATGTTAAAATGATTACTAATTTTTTTCTCGTATCTCTGATTCAAGTGATTCTTGTGGTCATGCGTTCATAATGATGAGAGTTATCTTTTAAAATGTTGTTCTTATTATTTTATAATTGTTTATTTTACTTTTCTTATATTGTTATTTTTAGACAACATAAGAATAATATAACAAATACTGATAAAGTAGTATAAAGAACATTCTAAAAATAAAGCTCACTGTTATGAATGTGTGACCGTAAGAATCACCTAAATCGGATGTGCAGACAAAAATTAATAATAATTTTAAGATCTAAGGACTAAATTGTAAGTAAAAAAGTTAAAACCACCTAAGAAAACCGCCTGATGGTCAATTGTGAACGGTTTTAAGAGTTGGATGGTCAAAGATACCCGATTTTGGAGTTCGATGGTCAAAACCAAACTGAGACAAGAGTTGGATGGTCAAAAATGGACGTTTTCCCATTTTAAAACGATACAACTCTTGCTTCAGGAAAAATCAACCAAATATAAATTTAACCAAATTATACAAAATATTACTATTATTTGTGGTATAAATTAATATCAATAGATTAATTATGTAATACTCACTATGTTACAAATTATATGTCGTTTGACATTTTTAACCACAAGTTTGACCGCTTGTCTTATTCAAAAAGTTTATGCAAATATAGTTAAATTTAAATCATTTTTGAAGAATATTTAACAATATAGACGAATGGTATTTTGTCCCCTTTCCCCCGGTCGCTGGTTGCCGTCGCCCTTCCCCCGGACGCCGTTTTGCTCCTCCACATCACGCCCCTAGCTCCTCCGGCCCTCCATAATCCCTCCCTCCTGTCGTGGGGGCGCGGTCAGGCGGCGCACAGCGCGCAGCTTGGCGGCGCTTGCAGTGCGCCACTGCCGTGGGACGCGGCCACGAGGCGAGCAAGCGTTGACGCTGCTGTGGCGCGCGGCTGGGCGGCGCTTGCAATGCACCGCCGTCGTGAGGCGCGGCCGCAAAACGGGCAAGCGCCGCCCCTGCATATGAGTATGTGACTTAACTGATTCATTTTGTGGTGACTTTCTTTATCTTGAAATCTTTGATCTTTGCACTTGATTCAGATTCCTCCTCTCTTTTTCTTGTTGTGCATCTGGTCAACACGACACAACTTGTTTGTCGTGCCGGCACGACACGACTAAGTGAGATTAGTGTCGTGCATGGGCCGAGGAGCCGACACGGCTAACCTCTCGTGCCAAATCGTGTCGTGTTTAACCGTGTCCGTGTCGTGTTGTGCTGGGTGGCCCAGTTGGACATCTATAGTTGTATCCCTTCTATATGCGTCTGGAGAATGTCCTCTTCGGAACACCAAGATCAATGACATGGTCTGCTACTGTATTTCGCTCCCAATGTACGGCACTCTCCTAACAACCGGCCCGATGGCATCCCTATCGAGCGGCCCATGGCATATGAAGCCAGACTTGTTGACATGGCACCCGTAGGTGGGTATAGAGCCGCTTTCGTAGGGCTACGGATCAATATGTTGGTTCTTTCAATGCTAGGAATCCAATTTTCGCGGGATGGATCAGCAGGGCCCATGCGCCTCCAACACGAGGAAAAAATTTTGTTTAATGAGGAGAAACGTAAAATGTAAATACGCTTTGTCATTGAGAATATTTGGAATCCACTGCTACTTGTAGGCTCTGGGACAAGTACATTTCTTCAACTTAAGCCTTTTTGTTTTTGCTGTCTCACACTCGTCAAGTAGATTTTTTTGGTGATGACAGAAAAAAAAGATAAGGAGAGGGAGGTTGTTGCCTTACATTATATATAACGCAACATATAGAACTATGAGATGACCTATTCACCATCATATTGTATCTCACTCTATCGAAAGCATATTTCTTCTTTGAATGACCCTCAAATTAAAGAAATGTGCAGTTACTACTAGATGACTAAAATGACAATTTATTATGGGAATCGTCTTTATATGTTGATCGCAAGGTTATGTGAAGCTATGAGCCAAGGAAGAAAAGTGAAATGGAACTGTTAGAATTCAAGAGAAGACAAGGCAATGGAGAGGAATCAATTTGGTGTAATCTAAGAGCACCTTACCGCCTTCTCCATAGAGCACTATCTTACTTTCCCCTAAAAACACTATTTTACGACATGTACTTGTACTCTTGTTTAACTGCATTGGTCATTTTCTTTTTGAAGGAACACAAAGGGCAAGCCCCTACTGATTACACATATTAAAAGGAAAAATACAAATAATACACAAAAAAACTAAATAAAAAAATCAGAGTCCCTCGAAACTTTCTAGCCAAGCACGATGCAAAAAACAAAATGTATTTGTGGGGAATATACCCCCGGGGTGCCACACGAATGGGCCTTACCACCTCCCTCCAGGGGGACGCTGAAGGCCCAGACGTGGGGCACTCGGTACTGGCGTATGGAACAAGATAGAGGCGGCGCCAGAAGATACAGACTACCGTAGATAGGACTAGTCAGATAGGGAAAGATATGACTTGTACTTGAAGGCATAAGATCCTTTGTAACCGATTACGATAGATCCCCTGCGATCTGTAATCGTACCCCCCCCTCCCCCCGCGATATATAAGGGTGGCAAGGACCCCTACCAAAACAATCGAATCTCTACGTGCGCTCTACATACGCAACATAATACAACCGAATATAGGATGTAGGGTATTACACTCCTCAGCGGCCCGAATCTGGTAAAATCCCCTGTGTCCTTTATGTTCACCATCAAGCTCTAATCCCGGCAATCCCCCATAACAATCTACCACCATCGTCTGCCCCATGGTGGACTGCCGGTACTAATCCCCCGACAATATTCATCCTCAAACTTGGTCTTTGCACCCTCGCTCCAAAGTTGGGGTGACACATATTATTAAAGATATGATCATTTCTGACTGTCAGATACTCCATGCCAAGGGAATTATATTTCCATCACAAAAGGCACTTGAAATTGTTGTTTGAAAGATTGCATGATTTGGCAAGGACTTTCTTGTTAAAGTGTTTAGAAATGCAAGCGGCCGATGCTACTCGTTGGCACACCTTTGAGGAAATATATGCTACCTTTAATCACTCATATTAGTTAAAGTTGAAAATTGTGCATTCTATTTGGTTTTATGGATCCTGAATAAATGCATGTGCATTAGACCAGAGAAAAACATCAATTAATCATTTCATTGGCTCTATATATTTCTCAATGCACCTTTTTTCTTGGTGTATGTGTTGCTTTAATTTGATTAATTTACTATGAGCTAAATAAACACTTTTTTTTAAACAAAATTTGAAAGCTAAATGAACAATCTTTATGGGACGAATGGAGTATATACTAACTCTAACATCCAGCCGCTAATGAACTTTCATGCCCTACGTAACCACACTCATTAGCAATGATGTCAACAGCACTAAGCAGCGCACTAAGACAAGTTCATCCATTTTCGTACAAAATCCTCATGATGGTAACCATTGTCGTTCTCACAAAAGCTGAAAATGATTAAGCTCCTCAACTTCCATACCAATCACCATACCATATGCCCATTCCCAATGTAAGGATACAAAATTCCAGTAGCCAATTACCTTCCAAATAGATTAACAATAATATACATAATAAAAACTACCCACACATCAATAGTGGTAAGATATCGATGACACACACACCATCAACCTGGACATGAATCATTATGGGTTCCACAAATAAATACGCTGTAGTATAAATATATATAAGTATATATATATGACGAGCAGAGGCCACATATTATTTTTTACGTTGAATTTATCTTGCTTGGTGGCTAGCTAGCTAGTACTACTAGTAGTTGGTAGCGGCTGGAATCTTCCCTTTCCCATTCCCTGCACAGCGAGCGCCTTCCAGCTTGCGTCGTTTCAGCATGGCTTCCCTTAGTTTCGGCCGATAATGACAGGACAAAAGAGACCCTAAAAGATATAAAGATGCAGATGGACTAAAGCGGTTTTCAAGCAAAAGCCACCGACCGATCCAATCTGGAGCCAAGTCGTGACCACCCTGCTGCATGCTCTCCCTTAGCTTTTGCCTGCATAATATGGTTTCAGGTAAAAAGAATGCGATGAGTTAATTCAGTGGTAAAAGAGGCGCACATGCATGATCGATGAATTGCATGGACACGAGCAATCGAGAATTGACAGTCTGGAGCTTGTGTAGATCTTACCGCCGACACCGCCGGCCCTACGGACGAAGGAGAGGAGGACGATAACAATGGCGACAGCCGCCACAAGGCCGATGATGATGGCGAGGGTTTTCCCGGATTCATCTGATGAACATCATTAATCGATCGGCACACAGATATAAGAGCAGCAAACAGTTAATAGCAAGAACTCAAACTAATTTACTAGAAATAATTTGATTGTACTCCTATATATACAGCTGTAGCTTTATTTGTGCAAAAGTAGGGTAGAAAGGGGGGTTAAAGCTACACCAAAAGCAGAAAAGGCTTAGATGCAGTACACTACTACTGGGACACAGTGGGGATACGAGAGATATTCTTTGCTATGCTTCAGATTCCAATGATACAAAGCTGGATCATTTTGAATGCACTTTGTGATACACTACTGCTGGGGCTCGATCAGAGCAAGGTTAAGAACACAAGGAAAGTGAATCCACTTCAGAGCCTTGCTAAAAGTGCAGAAGGAAAGTGAAAGGCCAGAAAAAATAAAGTCCTTTTGAGCTGCTTTGTTGGTTAATAGATACCTTTACACAGTTTGGACGTACTGATTGTAACTAGATAACATCTACCACCGCATATACTATAGTGATACGGCAGAACATGCGGACCACAAGTTAGTGTTGAACTTTTTTTTTTGCAAAAAAAAGGTTAGTTTTAAACTTTTCTGTGCTGATTGCCAGTTCTGTATGAAATGTACAATGCAGTAATGTGGTTCTTCAAAAAAAAAAAAACAATGCAGTAACGTTGAAAGAACATGGTTCCTGTTAATGTCGAATCCTCAACTCAAGTGTTTATTTATATGATGCTAGGTGATATACTGTGGAGGGACAAATAGATCTGAATGTTCTATCGGATGACTGGTGTGCTGATAATTGACACCCTGGTAGTCGAGGGAAATGTGGGGGCTAAGGCTACTACAATCACATTGCTGCAGCCATGCATGCCAAATTTCTACTGCACATGCTACATTGGAACCCCCTAAATTTTGCTGGGAGAGAAGGTGGCAGTAAGCCATATTAGTCAAGTTTTTTGGATCATGCAGTCACTTCCTAACCGTGTAGACAACTGCTCAAATTTGTTCCTGCTATGAATGAGTGATCTACGCCAATAATTGCTTTCAGTTGCTAGCTTGTCATGGTTAAATCTTGCTGCACCATGTTTCTATGCCTTGCCATGTAAAACCTGATCAAGCTAGGATTGCATTGTACTATATGATAATTAAAAAAACACCAAGCATTCCCGTTTCTCGAGAAATCTCTCACTATACAACTTCACAAGCTAAACAATGCAACTCGAAGAAAAGTACCAATAATATGTGGCACTGTACTAAACAATACTCCAACTACAAAATCTAGAACGCCTAAAAGAAACTGTAGAAGATCGACGTGAGCTGAGTCATGCAATTCGTGCACCCATCATGACATGATGACGCAGACGGACTATTTCCAGTAAATGTCTAGTGTACACAAAGTGAACCGTACGCGTATTGCGGTGCTAGTGGGGTGGCACTTGATGCTGGTCCAGTTAGGGTGTTCAAGATCCAACAAATATTCAGGGCCAGCTGTGGCGCACGGGCCAACGACGACGTGGTTAATTTCTTCAGAAATTTTACGTGCCGATCGATGTGGAAGGTGGTTGCATGGATCGAGATAACGGTGAAAGCGAAAGGATCTACGCTGTTCACGAATAATCATGCATCAAAGGCCAGAAAGACCGGATCGATCATATCGGCTGACTGGCCAAAGCGACCTTGCTAGGCACTGATCACGGTCACAAGATTGATAGTAGCAAACAGTTCAATTCTCACGTGAAATAGAAACAAGAATCAAAAGGTGAATGACGGTAGGGCGAGAAGACAGTATGCAATTGAACGGAGATGCAGGCTGCTCACCGTGCTGGCCGTAGGTATTTGGCACGAACCCGCCGTACGCGTATCCATTGTTTGCTCCTCCGACGCCGCCGACGCCATTGCTACTGCCGGTGCCGCCGGCGCCACCTCCTACTGCTGGCACACCGTTGCTGCTTCCGCCGCCGGCATTCGACCAGAAGCGCGCGTAGCACTTGCCCAGGTACACCTCCCCGGCGGAGGCGTACCCGCACCCAGCCTTGAGCTGCGAGGACGCGGCGGAGACGCAGTCGGTGCACGCCTTGGCGCCGAGGTCCCCGACGCACTGCGACATGGCCTGCACGTACCCCGCCGCGCCGGCGCGGTAGGAGCCGTCGCCTCCGGCGCCGGGCGCCGCGGCGGCCACGAGCGCACCGAGCGCTGCGTCCCTCATGGCCACGACGCCCGTGTCCCCGGCGCTCTCGCCGCCGCACTTCTTGAAAAGCACCGTCGTGTCCTGCTTGCCCAGGAACGAGTCGTTCCCGTACCGCACGAAGCAGGCGCGCAGCTGCACCGCGGCGCCCGCTGCCGAGTTGCAGAGCGAGGAGAGCTTGGTGGCGGCGTTCTTGACGCAGCCGCCGCAGACGGCGGCGGGGAGGTCGGAGCGGCACTGGTACACGCCGGCCAGGCCCGTGGCGGCCGACGGCGAGGTGTAGTTACCGTAGGCGGTGTAGCCGGCGCTGTTGACGAGGGAGGACAGGGTGGTGTCCACGTCCGCCGCGTACTGCGACCCGGGGTCGTAGCGCGCCTGCGAGCACCCGGCGTACACGAACGCCGTGTAGTCGTCGCCGCCGCGCGCGGGCGTCGTGCACGCGGACAACACGATCAGCAGGAGCAAGGGGAGCGCTGCTGATGCAAGAAGCTTCGACATGCTTGCTTGCTTGTTCTTGGCCTTGTGCTTGACTGCTTGGTAACTTCTGCAGATGAGCTTCGGAAGCCGAGGCTCAGAGGGACGAGAGCAAGAGGAAGCAAGTGGCAGAGTGTGACCTGTGAGCGTGGATGGATGGGCTTAAGGGTTTATATAAATGGAGCTCAGTGTGTTATGTCAAAAAAACCCCAAAAAAAGAAGAGTAAGAGGGATTGGGCCTTTATTATGATTAATCGTATCCCAAAGTTTGTAGCGGGCCGAAAAAAAAGCGTTTAGGCTGACGCCGAATGTGGGCCGAATTACACAAGCCCAGGCTAAAGTATGACCTTAAATGTTGTAGCTCATAATTAGCAGCCTGTTAGGATTTTTTATATATATTTTTTCCACGATTTTAAAAAATAAATGACACTTCCAAAGATTATCAAACGATACTATTACCGTCATACCATACGGCGGCAGGGCTGCAAACACCGTATGGTATGGCGTTTGGTGACGTATCACCTGAAAACGAATCCTAACGCTCAGACGCCGTATGGTACGGTGTTTAGCCTCCTACTGCCCGGCATTTGCAGGCCCTGCAAACGCCAAATTGGGGGCGGGCGGTTGCAGGCCCCAAACGCCGTATGACACGACGTTTAGGTCCTAGCGCCATATGGTACGACGTTTAGGGCCTAGCGTTGTATGGTACAACGTTTGTTTGTTTTTGTTTTTTGGGAGTGGACTACAATGCATGAAATTTCTAGTCTCATCACTTGACATGAGACGTACATGAAACAGACAAACAATTTTGCAATGGCATGTGAGGCGCTTCTACAACCCTAACAATGCGTCTAACCTAGTCCTAACATGCCTTAGGGAATTTAGAAATTTGATTACAACTTTCATAATTAATCTAGTTGTACGAGAACTGCCCGAAGAACATAGAGCCGCCTGGAGTGCTGCGACGGCATGTAGTAGTACCCAGCTGGGGGTGGAGGTGGAGGTGAAGGTGGAGGGGACCAATCTTTCGGGGGGAGCTGATCTTCTTGTGGCATTCACAAGTGCAGGTCGAACATTTGCAGCATCGATCGTCTCCTGCGCTAGACGATGGATCTGGAGAAGCCAGTGCCTCCGACAGCCGCCGCTTCAGGTTGTAGATGACGACGTCCTCGAGGTAGTCTATGTACTCTTGATAGGGGTCAATAGCTGGTGGATCCACCCATTGCGAGAAACCACAGTTCTCTGGTTGGGTGGAGTACTGCAAAAGGCAAGAAAACGTTAGCAAACCAAAGAAAGATGATGAACCATTTTAATGGATATTGCTTACCCATGCATATGGGTAGTGCCAGAAGCGACGACCGAAGTTGTTCCATCCCTCGTAGACTTGCATCACGCAAAACTCACCGTGTGAACACCTAGGCCACAACACCGATTTCTTTGGTGCGTAGCTTCTAACTTCACGCATGGAAGTGAAGTCATTCTTACCTTTTAGTGGGAAATTAGCTACGAAATCTGGAGATTGCTGACGCCACAACTCAGGACCGAAACTGTGTTCATCCCCACTCCAGGAAGTCATTGTTGAATGTTGTGAGAAGAAGGCAATGGAGTGAATGGAGTGAATGGAATGAATGGTGGTACATATCGGCAGAAGAAAGAGGTTGCCTGGGTGGTGGGCCTTTCGATCCGTGGGAAGGGAAACGCAAGGTGGTGGGCCTTTCGATCCGTGGGAAGGGAAACACAACAATGACTAACGGAACTAGACTGTTGCGTTGTGGGCCAATCGATCCGTAGGAGGGGAACGCAGTAGTGACTCAAAGAAAACACATCTGACTCTAATGCGGTACAGCTAAAGTTCTTAAGGATACAAACCGACTCTAGTTGACGATGGCATGAAATCTCAGAATTATTTGATACAATACGACTCAACAATTAATACTCTAGGTCTACTGAGTACAACGGGGTATCTCCCCTTCCTGATGGCATCCGGCCTAGCTTCCTTGGCCCGACGAGCCCTCTCCTTCTTCCTCTCTCTATCTGCTTCACAGGCCTGGGCCTCTTCACGTTCTCTCATCACCTGGCGATTGCGAATTTCCTTCTGCTCCTCCTTCCTTTTTTCCTCTCTTTCCCCCCTCAACCATGCGGAAACAGCTCTCCCTTGCATCACGGGCCGCCCCCTCGACGTAACTCTTGTCAAAGTCAGACTGCTCGGTATCTAGCCACTGCATGAAATCACAAAGAGGAGGTGGAGTCTTTTTGCAAAGACATGTCAACACATAATTAATCAGAAATGACAAATGATTAATCGAGAAATGTAGTAATTCCTTAATATGGCTCTAACATTGCAGTCGAATGGCTTGATCGGGTCGTGCTCATAGTTGGCACACATGAAGAACCTCATCCCGTAGGTGTCCCCGAGAACCTCGCACCTAACAAGCTTGCAGTTGTCACCACTGAAGCATATAGGAGTGTGGATCCCCTTTGACACCTCAACATTGTCCTTCCTCTTGGTGAGGAACTCCAAGTCCAACTCAGGTCCTGAGGAAGCCATTGCAAACCTACAAAACAAAATGAGAACTAAATTTCAGTTCAATTTAAATGTTACAAGAATACATAAAGAAAAGATACTAAATATGTAGACAGAAAAATAACAACAAGCAATGAAATATTGGTTTCATTATTACAACCAGATAACAACAAGCAAGGTAACAGTGGTTTAATTATTACAATACGATATCTGTTCGAATTACAACACAAATGCAGGAATAAAATGGTCCATTATTACAAACAAGTAGGGCTATGAAATTCACTGCATTCCTTGGTTATAGCGACTGGTACGACGTCCACGCCCACGACCACGTCCACTTCCACTTGCTGAAGGTGCTGCAACATCATTGTTCGATGTGTTGGGATAATAAGATGTTGCAGTGCATTTCTTGTAGGAGTGCCTTGGTGTTGGGGTCGCATATTAGGGGTACCCAAAGACAGCGAATCAATGACAATGTCCCATGAGCCAAATAAATCGCTGCTTCACCTGATCCGATCAATCTGGAGTGCGAAAATGCGATTCACCCAACTTCTGCTAAAACACACATGGGATGCTTTGGTTTTATCAAACCCACATGCAAACTTGCTGCGTGTATGCATCTGCATACTCGAGTGCCTACTTCACCTACATGCATGCACACTCAAGTGCCTACATCACCTATGTGCATGCACACTCAAGTACCTACACTAGCTACTTGCATGCACACCTAAACCACTTGAGCACCATGCCCCTACAAGTCCAATACGTGAGCTAACTAGCTGCATGTAGGCAAGCTAACTAGATGCATGCCTATGGCAGGCACTCAAGTACTAGTTGCATGCAAACGGCAAGCACTTAAGCACCTACTCTACTCCTACAAGCCATGCATGCAAAGTCACCCGCATGCAAGTCATGCATGCATAGGTCAGAAGCCCCCCGAGTTAACACATGCATGCACCTGCATACTCTCACACTTTGCTAGCTTCCTAGCTAAAAGGCCTACCCCACAAGATAGCACCTACATGCTCACACCTTGCTAGCATTCCTAGCTAGCACTCGGCTATGCTCATGCACCTGCATGCTAGCTTTTCTATGCTAACAATCACATCTTTGCATGCTCGCCTCATTCAGAAGCCGCTTTCCCAAGAGGCCCTCACCCGAGTAAAACTTCCGCCTCGTACGACCTACTGGCCAACGGGTGTTGCAGGACGGAAGCTCCACACAACCTAACTCCACCTCGCACGTCCTAATGAGCTCCGAGTCTCTGTCTCCGACCAAATGCTCCTTCGCAGCTAAGGAACTCCCGAAGCTCCCACTTGCCTGACAAGTTCACTGTACCAGCTACTCCCGAGGACGGCGGGGCCCACGACATGGGCAAAAGTTATTCCCTGCGCTCTCAAAGACCGTGTACTCTCTCTCTCTCTCTTGTTACCTTGACATGTAATTCTTCTCTTGACTTATAAAAGGGAAGGCACCGAAGGTAATAGGGGGGATTTCTTTTTTCTCACTCCACTCTGATGGAGCTCTCTCTGACTGTTCTTCTTCTTCCTCCAGCCAAACTTGGCTCCTACACACACTCGTACGCAGACTTCTGCTGCAAGAACCACGCACACACACCACAGAGACTTGGGACCAAGCTCCCTCTCTCGCTAGTTTGTATCGCCCCACTACAAACCAGTGCAAACAACATGAGCAGCACGAACTGGACGTAGGGTATTACTCCACGGAGGCCCGAACCAGTATAAATCCTTGTGTCCCCGTTTGCACACCATCCGAGGCTCGATGCGCAATCCCTGATTTTATTTGCCGGCGGTTTCTAAACCACGACACTTGGAGTATTGCACTTAGAGCAAAGCTGCACGGTAGGGCCAGCTTCAGCTTCATCGGCTCATCCATGTTGTTCCTAATCCTCTTCTTCTTCCATCTACCAACGCCTTGGCACATTTCTGGATTTGGATTAGGTATGTAAAGTGCATTTTCCTTGGGGTCTTTAGTGAAAGAACCAAGATAGAAGTAGCCCTCAACAGTGCGGTTCCAAGTGTCAAGAATGGTTTGCTTGAAGAAGTAGCTAGACACGTACCGACCCCAGTGCAAACCTTTAGCTGCATAACATGCAGCGATCACATGTGTGCAAGGTGTGTGTAACAGCTGTGGCTTCTGGTAAGAGCATTTGCACGTGTTATTCCCAAGAATAACATGTTGCCTTATTTTCTCGTTGCCCCCCTTCTGTGATTTGGCCTTGCACTGAACCTCAAACTTCCACTTAACTTCAACGTCGAGAGCACGTGTTAGAGGTTCTTATTCCGCTCTGTGAAGAATAGCCTTTTTCTGCGCTTTGTCCAAGTACTCAGTCATTTTGGTTGAATACATAAGTTGAATGTTTTGCATAGCGGTATGTGCTGCATTTGCACGCTCAAGAAAGTACTTCATAGTGCGGTACAGGAAGAACTCAATGATGCCAACAAAAGGAAGAGCTCTGGCACCACACAAAACCGTGTTGTAAACCTCAGCAAAATTAGTGGTCTTTATCCCATACCTTACCCCTCCCTTATCAAACAGGATAGACCATTTCTCCTTCGGCTCATTCTCAATCCACTAGCTAAAGGTCTTCACTGCACGCTCCCTTCTCCGTCTGACGTTTGGACCATCAAGACCCACGTCCTCAAGAGAAACTGGCTCTTGCCCAAGTTCAGGATTGATTGACCTCTTCGCTATCTCTTCTGATGCTTTTTTTGTGAGCTCATCTAATTTGTTCCAATTCTCATTGAACTTTCTCTCCTGATTCTGCTCACACAACCGCTTGAACAATTTACACTACAAGGAATGTGCTGACTAGTGACACAAAAAAAGGTCGTTTCTCGTCATAAACCGCGATTAATGACGCCGGTTATTACGAAAACCTTCCATCATTAATCAAGCGTCATAAACCGCGGTTAATGATGAGACCTTATTTCGTGGCGTCATGAGTTTAACGACGCGTATAAATTCATAACACTAAGGCGTATTTGACACGAACTTTTTTGACATGTCTGATAGCATAAAACCAATAATCACTATTAACAAATACGTCTAGTGACTCAAAAATCTTACACTGTCAAATCTACATTAAAATTGTAATTTCATTATGTCATCTAATGCTGTAAATTATTGAATCTACACTAGCTACATCCTCATTCTATCTAAGTATGTAGATTAACAGAGTTAAGATTAGCATATTACCTCCAACGAGACGAAAAACCGGCAGAGCTTCGCACCTTCCACCACCTCCCTCTCACTCTCTTCTCCTCTCCACCCTCTCTTTCTTTTTTTATGAATTTTTATGACATTTTCCAGCTGAATTTCGGCGCCTTATAGAGGAGTGCAACCTTGAAACGTCGTGCCATATGGCGTTTGCTATAAACGCCGAATCATACGGCGTTTAGGATCCTGACGCCATACGGTACGGCGTCAGCCACTGCACCCCGTCAAATGCGTGGTCAGAGCACTAAACGTCATACCGTATGGCGTTTGCAAACCTACCGCCGTAGGGTATGGCGTTTGCAACCCTGCCGCCGTGTGGTATGGCGGCAATAGTATATTTTTGACAATCTTTGCAAGCTTTATTTATTTTTTAAAAAGCATGAAAAAAATATAAAAAAAATTCAGCCTGCTACGTGTTTGATGTCGGTCGTTTCCAAGTTGGGCTAGAAAAATATAATTCTGCTTTAATTTGTTTTTCCTTAGTAAATTCCTTGTTTTTAGACGGACATGCACATTTTTTATGAAGAAAGGAAGAATTACAACCAAACAACTTTAGAAGAACTTCTAGGGTAGTCCCAATCCAGACTCTATGGTAGAGTCCATAGTCATTAATTATACTGCCACATAAGTAATTTGCTGATGTGGCAAGTAAGTTAATGATGTGAGAGATGTGTAATCATAGAAACCAAGTCTAAGGGCGTGTTTGGGAGGGCTCCAAGCAGCTTCAGATTCAAAAAAATAGCTCCACTCCAATTTTTTTATGCCAAACACCCCAGCTCCGAAAACTCCAGATCCACCAAATCCATGGATCTAACTCCCAACTCCACCAAATCCATAGAGTACCTCAAGGGGTACTCTGCGAAGGCTGGTTTCGTACTCACTCGTGGAGTTGGGTGGAAATTACCCACTTTTGCCACCCATTACACAACTTACCGGTTCAATTCTATTTTCCCCTGCGTCCCGTCGCCTCCCTCCCGTCATGCGTCCCGCGCCTTCTCCTCCCGCCCCCTCGCGTTCCGTGCCGCGGCCGCTACCTCGTCGTCCTCTGCCGGCGGCCAGACCGCCGGGGAACGTCGGAGATGAGCCGGCCGCCGCCCCCTCCGCCTCCTCCTCTCAGTTCTTCACGTCGAGTTGGCCTTCCTCGTCCTCCTCCTCTAACCCTAGACGGCGCGGATGACAATGGCGCGGCGGCCGCCGGAGTCGGCGAGCCAACCGGGGCTGATGGCGTGGTCGGGGAGGACGGCCAGGACCCGTTTTCCCTGAGCATCGGCGCGGCCGGCCTGGGCAGGGGCGCGGCCGGCGGCCTGGGCAGGGAAAAAAAGATGAGGGCAAAAGAGGGTAATCTATTCAAACTTTCATTTTTCGGAGCTGGAGTTGTTATCTCTGCCAAACACATCTCTTCAGCTCCAAAGGGAGAGTCCAGCTCCACGGTGGAGCTGCAAATTGGTGGAGCTGCAGCTCCAGAGTGGGTTTGGCGGAGCCGGAGCCCTGCCAAACACGCCCTAAGTTAGACACTAAGTATACACGCAAAACGAGGTCCGTCCGGATCCTTTGCAGCTGCCCACATGCTCAATGTGTCCGCGTATTTAATAAAATGGAAGCAAAAGATCCGAGAGGAATATTAGATGGACTTCGTAATACAAATTCTGCATCGGAAACTATGGCTTCTTGTGATAGAGTCTTCAACATATAGACTCTATGGGTAGAGTCTGGATTGGAGTGTCCTAAGGCACGAAGTTACAGCAGCAACGACTAATTACAGACAACACAAACACGACCATTACATCGAAAAAGAAAGCCACCTCACCACCACCACAGAATATCATGTTTTTTAATGAGCACCCACTCCCGTGATTCACGGCTGTTGGTGTACTTTTGGTGGATTCTAGCAGTAACTCGTAATCTCCTCATGTCCTCTTTGTTTTCAGAACGGGAGCAGCAAAGAACCTACCCCTTGACAAGGCTCCGACTCCTTGTAAGACAGGACGGAGGAGCCGTGCTCCAACTTCTAAATACAAGATGACTCCAATTTCTCTACTGATTCACGTGTGAAATCGTTTTGAGCTTTCCTGTTTCGTAGGACCCCAGCAAGCAGACCGCAAGAGAAGTCGGAGCTGAAGCTTCCTCCATATCAAAATATCTGCTGATGTTAACTTTTTTCTCGCAACCGTTACCATTCATCTTATACAAAAATTCATCATTAACATATTTTTGACGTTACTAACATATTTTTTTGATGAATGATCAAAAGTCATGATGAAAGTTAACATCTACAAACGAAGGTAGTACAATCTCTACCTAATATTAAAGCAATGATTGTTTCTGCTAGTTTTTTTTGTCTGTCAATAGGAACCGGGAAAAAACCACGTGAACCGGCTGAAAGGATACGAAACCGAGTAGAAAAACACGTAAACCAGCAGAGGAGGTATTAAACCGCAAAAACCGCCGCTGAACCGGTAACCGAACCGGGTCAACCGCAGAAAGTGTGCGCGAGGCAAAGCGCTCCCGGCTCCGGGCTCCTGGGCCTGGCTGGCTGCTGCGTGTGTTACCTGGGCCGGCCTGCATGAGGCACAATAGCACACGGAAAGGCCATGCACATTTGACTAAAAGAAAATTTGGCTCATGGTGATGATATTGTGTGGTTGCTGCATTGGCTGATGACTTTCTCACCTAAACTTCAAAATATATACAACATATAAAATATCATCTCCAACATTATCTATATTTTGATCCTACTTTATATATATATTCAACATATATATGCACCATTTACATGATTTCTCTTATATTTATTTTTAGCTTACATCGAACACAAAGGTTACTTTAGGGATAGAAGAACAAGAACAAGAAGAAAATTACCAAGTTCTGTCCAGTCAAAGGAATATTAAAAATTTCCAATGGATGATGAAAAAAAAAGAGCTCAATGAAAGTCCGGCCTTTAACACGAAGAAGACCATATTTCCACCCATACACTATCTCGCGTTAAGGCCACTACTATGCTTATTTTTCTCCACTCATATCCATTTCCCGTTAAGGTTATGCATGGGGCTTGACGTGGACAATGGCGAAGACACCAAGCCCGAGAGGTGCCAGAATGGCACGGTCAGGGCGATGCTATACCTGAGCATTTTTAGCCCGGCCCGACCCGGCCCGGGTCCGGCCCACGCCAGGCCCACCCACGAACCTTACTGGGCGGGCGTGGACAGAGATCTTGAAGCCCGCGAAAAATTTTTTTGGCCCGAGTCCGGCCCGAAATGCTGTTTTTAGTTATTTTACACTATAAAATGCGCGGGAGGCCCGCCCAAGCCCGGGCCCGGCCCGAAAACTGAGGCCTGACACGTCCCATGGGACGGGCAGGATTTTCTCAGCCCGAAAAACCAAGGTTTTTTTCGGCCCGGCCCGAACCCGGCCCGGCCCGTGGAATGCTCAGGTCTAAGGCGATGCCATGCGGGGTCCAGGCAGCACGGGCACGATCATGAGGCCGGGAAGGTGGGGATGACAACGATATTGGGGCATATGATGGTGAGGTGGAGAGACGCATAGGACAGCGAGCGAGATCAGGGTGGCGTGTGCGCTATGAGAATGATGGCGCGAACAGAGAAGGCGAGGTTGGTCAGACGACGGTGAGGTTCAGGAGGCGCAGACGACGGCAGGTGAGGTTATGGTGGTGTTAGCGGAGTGGTGAGGTTAGGAAGTGGTGACGGTGTGGCCGAATAGACGTTGCAATGCACAGGCATAGTTGCTAGTGATATAAAAAGGGGAAAAGGCTGAAAAAAGTTTTCATGAGAGATTCTAGGCGATAACTAATTTGAGGGACATAACTATTTTGGTTCCATGGATATATATAACCTTTTGGATGTGGTTAGAATTTAGATCGAAGTTAGAGAGTACTGACTAGCTGCAATGAGGTATCTATTGATAGTGAGACGCTAGTGGTACGTAACTCATCAAATAATTAAGTAGTAAGATTTGATTTGCATGTTAAAAGTAACTGCATATATATCACCGACAATTGAGCATATGAGAGTTTTCACGCTATCACAAATCTGTTGAAAAACTAGAATTGCATTTTTAATGGATGGCGCGAGAGGAAGATGTTGTTGTCTCTCGTGATGCGGTAAAGAGAGAGAATCCCGAGTTTGAGGGAAGGGAGGCCGGCGACCGCAAATTGCAGAACGGGATGCGGTCACTGCTGGAGTCGCTACAGTGACTCCCAGTCACCTCATTTTGCGGTTGAGGGACGGGATGCAGCTGGAGATAGTCTCATGTCCTCTTTGTTTTCAAAACGGCTCCAGCAAGCAGACCGCAAGAGAAGTCGGAGCTGAAGCTTCCTCAGTATCAAAATATCTGTTAGTGTTAACTTTTTCTCGCAACCGTGGACCATTTATCTTATTCAAAAATTCATCATTAAAATATTTTTTGATGTTACTAACATAATTTTTTGATGAATGATCAAATGTCATGATTAAAGTCAACATCTACAAACGAAGGTAGTAAAATGATATAAAAAGGGGGAAAGGTGAAAAAGATTTCATGAGAGATTCTAGGCGATAACTAATTTGAGGGACATAACTATTTTGCTTCCATGGATATATAACCATTTGGATGCGGTTAGAATTTGGATCGAAGTTAATTAGAGTGTACTGACTAGCTGCAATGAGGTATCTGTTGATAGTGAGGCGCTAGTGACGTAACTCAAATCATTAAGTGGTAAGATTTGATTTGCATGCTGTTAAAAGTAACTGCATATATATCACTAACAATTGAGCACACTAGAGTTTTCACGCTATCACAAATCTGTTGAAAAACTAGAATTGCATTTTTAATGAAATTGGTAGTAAGCTCGAAATGAAAAACTTAAACACCATACTCCGTTTTATTGCAAGTAGAGCGAGTGCAGTAATAATTCACACTGATGTGATACAGGAATGGAAAACTAAAGTGGCTGCTGGTCCGTAAACATGAAGGGAGCGGTAGCTACTCTACTGGGGGTGTACTGACGCGTTACAATGATACATTTCCTTTTATTACACAACATCACATTGCTGTTTATTAAAATTTGATGCCTCACGCCTCGCTGTGAGCAGAGTTAGGGTTGATGGTGCCGTCGCGCAGCTTGGGGAAGACGGTCCCGTCGTAGATGCCCCTCACGGTGTCCTTGTGGAGGTACCCGTGCCTGTCCTTGCCCAGGAAGTGGATGAGCTGCCACTCTGTCTCAGCCGGGGCCCTGCAAACACATTGCGTGTACGTTTCAAATTGAAATATTGTTACAAAAACAATTGGTCAAATAATCTCAATTATTTTCCTTTTCAAAAAAAAAATCTCAATTATCAATCTCGAAAAATCTGAAAAAAAAATATCAGAAGTGTCAACAAGGGAAAACAAACTAGAAGTAAGATACTATGTATACTTGTACAGATTGCTGGCGCTAGAAATAATGTCTTACCATGTCCAGGGTTTAAAAAGGTCCCTCAACGAAATGAGCATCGTCTTCACCTCCAACCACGACAAGGCGTTCTCCTCGCTGCGAGAGTACTTTTGGAATATCTTCTCAAACTTCTTGGGGACGAAACTGAAAATGTTGGTACACGGAAGCCGTGAGTAGTCGATCCATTATTTTCTAGCGAAGCAGTCCAGAAGTCTGGCAATATTGTACATACTCTCCCTTCTTATTGTAGGCACCCGTGTCACTTGCATGGACCGCCCCGTTGATGTGGGACACATGGATATTTGTGCTCGGTAGTTTTCCAGGCTACAAAAAGATACATATGTAGTAGTATAGTTATTAATTTATTATATAGGGTCTCTCGTATGCATATTGTGCGTGCGTGACTAAATAAAGAAAGATGTGTGTGAAACATAAAGCAATGGCAATGCAAAATTTCCCACTAGGTCACGTACAGGGGTTGTCAAAGGACCGAAGGCAGTATGGGTCGCCGTGGCGGCCGTAGTTGCGAAGACGGGGTCACATCCGATCGCGATAAAACCTTTAATACTCTCAGTAATTGTAATAATGCCGTCTTTGTCCTGGTCGAAGAACTCCACGTGACGCATAAGGTCCGTCATGTTGGCGCCATAGGGTGAGGCGGCCACACTCAGTTGCTCCCCTGGATTTAAATCGAAAAAAAAACGAAAATTTCAGTAGAACAACTCTGCCAACAACATTGACGAACTTCGTCACCGGAATGTTAGTCCATAGAATGTGTTTCCATGCACTCTCATCAGCAGGGAGCTAGCAGAGTATACTTACAACTGCAACAAAAGATCCCTACAAGGAGCACAAATGGCATCAACGCCGGCCACCGCCCCGCCATAGTCGCCGTCACCACTGCCGAGCTCAATTTGTTTTCTAGGACGTTGTTGTTAGAACTCAATCTCAGAAGCACAGGTTGCTGTTGTGTTGGCTTCCGATCCATATGATGGTGCAGCTTACATAGCTGCCAGGATCAGCATCGTCGGTGCATGCCAGCGGTCACTGCATGATTAAACTAATCGTTCATTGCAAAACACTGTTCAACATTATTTGATGCCCTGTAGTACTAGCCTAAACCTAGATCCAGATCGTGGCAAACACACAGGACCACCAGCAACGTGCTGCACGCTTGCCGCGGATGGAGACGGAGCAGAGCATCATGCGAGTTGCTCCAAAGGACGTACGTACTCTGCTCTTGCTGACTGTTGATGTTATCTATACTATAAGGAGCGAAGACAATTGAAAACTTTTCTCATCAAAATCAGACCCGTCTTACCCCTCACGCCGGACCCACACGTCATATATTTTTGGAAGTGGACAGTGTGAAAGAACTATGAAGTACCAAAAAATCGCAATTTGGAGAGCGTTTCTGCCAGAAACACCTAACTTTTTTCACCTGACGCTCGCATACCCACCCTCCATACCCGCCGGGCCCACCCCTCGCTCGCGTACCCACGCCGTGGACCCGCTGCCCAGGTTTCCTTCTTTGTTCCCTGTAGCAAAAAAAAAATCTCCGCCTCCTCCTCAGCCGCCGGTCGGATCCCTCCTCCGTCGGATCCAGCCGTCCCGTGGGCAGCGCCTCCGTTCCCTTGGCGTCCGCCGGCGAGGTCTCGGCGATCTCCACGCTCGACGTACCTGCCAAGCCCAATCTTTTCTTCTACTCCCACGCCCATCCATTCTTCACCCTTTGCCCTGCGACTGCATGCGACACCGCTGGCCGGATCCCTCCTCTGTCGGCTCCAGCCGTCCCGTGGGCAGCGCCTCCGTTCCCTCAGCGTCCGCCGGCGAGGTCTCGGCGACCTGCGCGCCCACTCCCGCTAGGCCCCCGGCCGCCGTCGGCTCCATGCTGGGGCGCGACCTCCGCGCCCACGCCAGCCAATCCCCCGACCGTCGTTGGCCACATGCTGGGGCGGCACATGGAGGACGTCAAGAGCACCTACACCTTCGGCTGTCGGCAAGGAGCTCGGGCGTGGGCAGTCACGTTGCTGTGCACACACAGGGCCACAAGCCAGAAGTTCGTGTGCAAGACCAACAGCAAGCGCAAGGTGCCACCTCTCCGGCCAGCCGGGCGTGGTTGAGCTCAACGGCACATTCGATGACAAGAAGGCGACGACAGGCGGGTGCAGATAGTGCAGACACGGTGCTAGCAGACCACAAGCGGCAGCCCTGCACTGCACATCAGCCTCCCTGTTTCAATTGATTTTTAACACTTGCACATATTGAAATTGATTACGTAGTAGGCTTTAGAAGTTTTACTATAATTTGAAGAAGACCGGTTATTATTTTTGTTGACAAATTAAGCATAAAATTGACATCTGAATTTCTCTTCCTAGGTTGGTGTCTTGTGCCGAACTACCGATGGCAAAAGGTAAATACCTGGTGCCTTATGAAGAGGAGAGGCCATCAGGCCAATAATGTAGTCAAGAGGAGGATCCAAGATGTGCATGCTGCAGGTGCACAATATTAGTATTTTGGTCAACTGATTTACATTACATGGCTAAGCTACGACGAAGCATGGACATTTTTGTTGGCTGCAGACCTGCAGTTGGAGCATGGAAATTTTTGTTGGGATATATATCAGTCTAAATGTCCAATACCTAATTCTAAAACGAAGTCACTGGTCATCACTATCGGAAACTACCCTGATGTTGTTGGTAAGTTATTAGATTTTCTGGTATCACTTTATTTCCAGTAAACAACACTTTTTCAGTTGTAATAATAACTAATGATACTAAATCACAAGGTATTCATATTGCATTAACATAAGAATAACTTTTATGCATTAATACAAATTAGGATGCCATGGCATTTAAATACTAGCAACTAAAGAATTTTTTTACTCATGCCAAAGATAATAATTCTCACAGTTTGTTTTATGTATCTGCTAGGACATGACACCTAGCAGTTTCCCTTAATTATGGTTGATGCAAAAAAAATATCTTCCAAAACACATGGTGGGTAATTTAATTACAGTTCAAATTTGAGTGAATATTCTTTTGTGCATGGGAATTATGATGTACCTTCTGTCTCTGTGATCCAATTGGCAGATAAATTTTCTTGGCTTAACAGAATATTTCCCGTGTCAGTTTTTTAGAACTTCTTTGATGGTATTTTTTTGTTTAGTAAAAAAACCCAAAGTTATGGAATATTCTTGTTCAATCCTACTGGTGTGCAATGTCCAACTTGGATGAGGCTGTCAATTATTATTATGAGATTAACTACTGAAACTGGACATCAACATGGATAGATAAACGTTGGTGAAACAATTTATGTTTGGATTACTTTATGACAAACCTATGTTACCATAGCTTTCACTCGCGTCCAAAATTATGCAAGGCGATATTTTAATTCTAGAATGGAAAATGAAATCATGGTTTATGGTGTAGGTTTAAAATGTCCATATATCCAACATGGTACGAGCACTGAAACAGTTTATGCTTAGAGTGATTATATTAATGCAGCAGTATTGAATTCCTACTAATGAAATTTTGCACTAAACCTGAAGGATGCCTAGCAACATGCAGTGCTGGACTACTGGTTGATTACCAAGCAATATGCTTGGAGACACTAGACAAGGAAATCACGGTTGATCGATCATACTTTATCTCAGTAGTACATATATGCTTAAGCTACATTGCACATGTGCTGCTTTGTTTCTCTTCGTTATTCAGTTAGCCCGTGTGAGTAACAGTAGGCAATTAAGAGGCTGCACTGTTCAAATCAGGAATCCAAGTAACTATTCTGGTTGAAGATGGCAAAAGGATGCTTAGAATAGTTAGCACACTAGGAAGTTAACCTTTTAAATTCAATTATTAGAACTTTGAATGATATGAGTGATATTTAAGTGACTAATACATATACATGTATACATCTGAAGGTGCATCTTACCATGCATGATCCCTCCAAATTATTTCAAATTAATTCTTCTTGATTTCAGTTTTTATTTTGAAAAAAATAATTTAGAATACATGCATTGGTTGCAGCTAGCATTTGTATCCTTCAACTAAAGTTGCAACAGTGTTCATGGAAAAATCATTGTGCAAATATGTTTTGGTTGCGGGATGCAGCATGCTCTGGGCTGCTGCTTTTCTATTCATCCCTCCCTGCCATTGATCATTTTTATCCTGAGCAGGGGAGGAGCTACGTTATTGGCTCCGGGTGCGGCCGCACCCACAAAAAATTCTGAATCCCTTATCAATTTTGAATCTGATCCTGAGTAATCAGATGCACAAAAGGCTGCAGAACTTTTGTAGCTACACTGAAGTATTTTTCTACTGTTGTCAGCAGGAAGGGGTAAATGGTTGATCCTGCTCGGAGTTCAAAGAGGTTGAAGATTGTTGAAAAATAAATGCTCGACAATCATGTTTGGAGGAAAAAAATGCCTTAGTATTCATATTAAACATTTCTCATTGCTGCACTTAAAGTTTAATGAGGATCCACAACTGTTGGGTGCTGCAGCTAAAGCAGAACAATGAGTCAAAGTGTAGCACTTAAGTAAATTATAGAGATCCCCGCGCGTGCCGCGCGGGCATGTTACTAGTAGGGGAAATTTCCCATCGTGTGCCTCGTGATTCACGGCTCTTGCATAGCTGTTAGCTAGGCAACTTCGGGGTAGCTTCTCCCTAGTGGACCCGTCAGATCGATATGTTAGGAAAAAATGGGATCCATGCATGCTCCTCAAAATGAACATATGCAAAACTACAGTTAAAGAGTCCTCTAAGACCGACTCCAGCAGTTGCCGCATAGCGCTCTGCATCTGCAAAATGAAGAAAATTGCGGCACTGTAGCAGGTCCAGCGGTTGCTGCATCCGTCGCTGCATTTTGCGATTCCAGACGCTGCCATCTGCATTCTTGGGATTCTCTATCTTTGCTACATCGCGTCTCACCCGTCGGCCAACGGCATCTGCTCTCTCGCGCCATCACAGGGAAGGAGGAGGGAGGGACGCAGAGCGCCGGAGGTGAGAAGGGCGCCGGCGCGGAGCTCGCCTAGCCCGGTGGAGGTCACAAGGCAGAGCACTGCAGCAATTGGAGGCGGGAGGGAGGAGGTGGACTTGAAGAAAAGCTCCCGCGACGGAGCACGGGGAGGAGGACCACGCCGCCACGAAACCACCATGGGAAGCTGCATCATCGGCCACTAGGCGTTCGCGCGAGCTCCACGCCGTCGGGCTCCCCACCCAGGGGCCGCCGGGAGCGCGTGCGCAGCCGCGCGCCGCCGGGCCGGCCGCTGGCGCCCCGCCATGGGAAGCCGCGCCTCCATCGCCGCCGCCTGCTGATCGCCGCCGAGGAGGAGGACATCGTCGCACCAGATCCGGACGAGCGCGATCGTCCACGAGCAGATCTGGCAGCCCACCAGCCGGATCCGGCCGCCGACCGTGCCCATCCACCGCCGGAGCGCGGGAACAGCTAGCTCTCGTCGGAGCCCAAGAGGAAGAGGAAGGGAAGGAGAAGAGAGGAGAGGAAGGAAGGGGAGGGGAACGTGGTAGCCGCCGGAGGGGAAAGGAGGAGGCTGCAGGCGGAGGCGGGGCGGAGCGTGCGGGAGGGAGGGGGCGGAGCGTGCGGCGGAGCGTGCGGGAGGGAGGGAGGGGGAGGAACGACGCGCGAGGGGAATGCGGCAACTGCTGCAGGCCTCGCTCCCCCTACGTCTCTCTCTTCACTGCATAGCTGGTGGATGCAGATGGAGATGCAGATATTTGCTGGAGACGGTCTAACATG
Organism: Cenchrus fungigraminus; assembly: GCA_036936925.1. NCBI lineage: Eukaryota > Viridiplantae > Streptophyta > Magnoliopsida > Poales > Poaceae > Cenchrus > Cenchrus fungigraminus. The sequence goes on from CM072770.1 coordinate 60,363,562, forward strand.
TAGACCTTCTTTTACAATAAAGAAGTAATCCTTGCAAAAAGTTCTTGGCATACAGGCCAGGCCACCGTACCAGTTAGTCACTTCCAACTGCCGTAACTCTTTATCATGAAATGGGTCGTTAGGTTTTCTCACAAGGTTCGAGTAGTATATGGTTGCTCGTATTTAGAGCTAATTAGGTTTAGGGTCATGCCTATTGAAAATGAGAAGCGTATGGTGATTTTGTTGGTATCAAAATTTGCCAATCCATTACTCATTCATTAAATTTTCCAGTCTAGTTAACTGTGTAATGAAACTGTGTACTGAGATTGACCTTATAACTCTTTTTAAATTAACACCATTTAAAGATAGATACTGGAGTAAGGTAATTAACTACCTTCGTCATCGGTTTAAAGTTCTTCTATTACTTTGGAAATCTTCTGAAAATTAGACAACTGGATTTGTCTTGAACAGAAATTTCAAAACGCTATATTTATTCATGCATTTTAAATTATTGGTGATTAGTACTGAAAGTTGTGTATATATTGATGTCTTGGTGATACCATGCCAATGCTCAAAGAATCTTTTTTGAAGTGCACTGTTATTGTAGTGTTTGCACACATAATGTGGCGCGCATGCATGTACTAATCAATTGAGCACGCGGAATATCAATCCAGTACAACTACACACATGCTACGCGGCTGACTTATTGATGATATTCAATGTCTGGAGCAGCAGCATACATATCTGATCACGCAGCATATCACTGCGAAGAGATTTGCTGCGCTCCTCGAGCTCAACGAATATGGTCCCGTGGAAGATCCCCTCTCGCACGCTACGCCCTCACCATCTCCCATCCAATCCTACTGCGGCACGGTGATCTGCCGCCGGAGGTGCCTTATGGTTGGTCCCAATCCTGCGGCAAGGCGCCGGCCATCGCCCCCTCCTCCACCTCGCGGATGGTCGTTGCTTCCTTCCCCCTCCGGTTCGCGCTTGGCTCGAGACATCTAAGGTGGTGCCCTTACCGTTCTCTCCACCGTGAAAAAATTGTGATTATAGAACGGGAGCGTATCAGGTGGAAACCAATCCACCTGTGCAAACTATGCAAACTTTGATCTGAGACGCCGGATCTCCATCCTATGGCCAGCGAGATAGGTGGAAACAAATTGCAAAACACCGCCCGCCAGACTCATCTACTTTTGCAATAACCCCCTCCCTCTGTTCCCCAGCGCACGGACGCCGCCCGCCCAGCATCCCTCCGCGGTCACGCACTCGTCCTGCCCAGCATCCCTCCGCGGTCACGCACTCGTCCTGTCACTTCTGCGACTAGGGCCGCCGCAGGCGATTCAGCCACAGAAGGAGCGCCGCCAGAGGAGCCCCGCCTACCACCGCAGGAGGAGCGCGGCGGACTCCGACCGCCTACCACCAACGCGCTGGCCGCCCGCGAACGGCCGCAGGAGGGCAGGCCGCCGCGATTTGCGCCTGATACTTCAATGTCCGGAGACTGCCGGGATCTACGAAGGCATTGTGTTCAGTCCTAACATTGAAGTACAAGGCGTCAGCTGAATGTTTGAGACCACTGATCACCTCTCGAGTACTGAAAAACGACACAGACTTCACTTGAATCAGCTAGCAGTATGCATATTTTGAACAGCAAGATTACAAGCATTGGGATCAATCTTCACACTGGATTTGAAAATTTGATATACTTAAATTGATAAACTGAAGTTCGTACTGATAAATTGATAGACTGAAAATGATGTTCTCAAATTCACAAACTGAAAAATTGATATACACTGAAAATGATGTTCTGAATCTTCATGCAGTGGACGGTGAAGTTTCATGCATTCATTTCAGGCCACGAACCTACAATGCCTTAATATGATCATTGCTAACAATCCTATCTGCGTTCAATTTCACCAGGGAATATTACACACATTGTATTCATGCACAATTGCCATTGCAAGAATACAGTTCATCACGACTCCTCTGCATAGCTCAATAAGGAATCACATGACAAGCATTTCTTTTTCAGAGATAGTAAAATTGTTTTAGCACAAGCTTTTATTCATGTTTTTTCCAGAGCTTCTGTCATTCAACCAGAGAAGTCACAATATAACAATTTATGCAGTTCAGACACAAATTGCACAAGAGAATCATCATTTTATTCACTTTCATGCTCCACACACAATTGCATTACATTGGAGGCACAATTACCATTACATTCTGCATAGCATCAGCAGGAACTACTGCATCTGGACTTATTTCAGAGCCATGACCAAAACCTGTCCAACATCAGCACGGACTACTGCAGCAGGAAGTACTGCATCTATCGCATCCACCCGCAGTAGACAACAGTACAACACAAGTGTGGAAAAGAACCGCCGGCGATCCATGGCGGAGGGTGAGGGGCCACGCTCCCCTGGAAAAGATCCAGCGACGGCGGCGCCGCGGCGGCCTGCCCTCCTGCGGCCGTTCGCGGGCGGCCAGCGCGTCGGTGGTAGGCGGTCGGAGTCCGCAGCGCTTCCTGCGGTGGTAGGCGGGGCTCCTCTGGCGGCGCTCCTCCTGTGGCCGAATCGCCTGCGGCGGCCTTAGTCGCAGAAGTGACAGGACGAAGCGACGCGCGCGACCGCGGAGCGGCGGAGGGATGCTGGGCGGGCGGCGTCCGTGCGCTAGGGAACAGAGGGAGGGGGTTATTGCAAAAGTAGATGGGTCTGGCGGGCGGTGTTTTGCAATTTGTTCCCACCTATCTCGCTGGCCATAGGATGGAGATCCAGCGTCCCAGATCGGAGTTTGCATAGTTTGCACAAGTAGACTAGTTTCTACCTGATACGCTTCCTTATAGGACTCCCTCCAAACGTGATTTGCTATTTTGACAACCTTTGTGGATGACAAATGGGTCCATCTGTGAACCAGCTCGAGACATCAGAGGTGGTGCCCTTTCCGATCTATCCACCGTTGGTGGTTTGCTAGGTCAGAGCCGAGACATCCAAGGTGGTGCCCTTTCCGACCCGTGGGCAGTGGCGTATCTAGGATTTTACTAAAGGGTATGTCAAAAAAATTTTGTGTATGTATAATTGGGTTCAAGAAACGGTCCATATATAATTCGGTAAATAATTTATAAATTGTAAAAAATAACAAAATCAAGTCTTAAATTAACCCTTGAAACTGTGATGTTCGTTTCTCTTTACAAACAAAAAATGGATGCATCAATATTTATTTTAATCTACACTATAAAGAACGAGTTCTTTTGATGGGTCTCACCCTTTCGTTCTTTTCCTTAACTATGACTTGAATTCGATGGAAAAGCATCGGTAATTCGGGAAAGAATTGCTAAACCAAATCATAACTTTTTTTTAAGTCAAATCAGTTCTTTTGATGGGTCTACGTACCAAAAAGGCAAAAACAGTGATAAAAAAAAGGAAACGCGAGATCTTTATGGCTGATTTGGCGGCGCGGTAGACGAAAAATGGAAATAGATTATATATGCGTGCATGCACTTGGCCTCAATTTGCTTCTTTCCATCGATCACAGATTGATTCTTGCTTTCTATCACTCTTTCCTAATCACTCTTGCCTTCTATTATAAAAATATAATTCCATCGCGGATTGCTTCTTTCCATTTTTATTACATCTGTCACCCTCTATAAGGTTGGGTACAAACACATAGGACGTGATTTGGCAGAGTATCACCTCGCAACTACGCGCAAGGGCGGCAGCACCGGCCGTCTACGACGGTCGCTACTGCACGGCACTGCGTCACCGGACTTTATCTACACCGACGAGATCCAACCCCTACTTCCATACCCAGTGGTTAGTCTCTCGTCTCCCTCTCAGTTAACCACAAAGAAAGCACTATGTTTTCACCACTGTCAAAGCAATTCACCCTACTGATCTACACCTAGAGGAACCCTTGGTTTCAACATTTGTATCAGACGCCTACTATAGCGAGTAGATCGAGTTGGGAATGACACATTCGAAAATGAATCAAAGAAACACGATTTCAAATCACACGGAAAAGAAAAAGTTAGAAACTCCAAACCCTAACCCTAGATGCAAGGACGGGACACCGCCGCCGTCGTGCGGAGATGGGACCTGCCGCCGTGTAAATCACAGATCAAGCCACCACTCGCCGCCGCACCGCCGGCGCGAGGGTTTGGGCTAACGGCGTCGCAGCGGAACCGCTCGACGACGGCGTGCTCTCCCTAGCGGGGAACGCGCTCGCCGGCGAGGGAACCCGTGGCGGTGCCACCCTCCGTCCCCGGTGCCATGGGCGTCTCTGGATCTCGCATGGCACGGACTAGAGAAGAGGGAGAGGGAAGGAAGAAAGAAGGAATCGGGGGAGAGGGCCGCGCCCTCGGGCCGCGCGGCGCCGCTCCTCGCCGTCGCCAATGGTCACCGCTGGCCACGGGCGTCGGGCGAACACTCGCCGCAGCCGCCTGTGTGCGAGTGACATGGGGGAGAAAGGGAGAATGCGGCTAGGGTTTTAGAGGAAGGACACCGGCGGGTTTGATCCGCCGAAATGGCCGCTCAGCCGTCCATCTGGATGAACGGTCCAGATGGAGGGGGGATTGCGGCATTGCTGGGCCGATTCGAAGGCCCATACGTTGGTTGCTAGGACAAGGGCGCGGGATGGTGTACTAAAGAGGACCGCTACTGATTTTCGATCTGGCCCAAATACAAAAATGAATGAACAGTTTTTGTGAATAAATTTTGATGATTTCAAAAGCTTTTATGAAGGAATTTGAAATACTTTTGTCGATATTTTGATCTCTGCTAAAATTGAACCAACGAGATATTTGTTTAGAGATTAGAAGAATGATATATGTTTCTATTCGGTTAGAAACATGATTTCAAATCGCAGTGCGCGGGCCGTTTCGGCGGCCTGGCCGTCGACTACTGGGCCGCTGGCCCAAGTGGACGCGCGGAAACCAGTCGCGGGCCGTTCATGAATTCGTTCGTAAATTCATTCATAAATTTTCTTAATCATTCATGAAAATATCAGACACAAATACGAGCTTCTGACCATGCAGGACCATGAGTCCATGACATCCTTGCCGTACGAGTTCCCTTGGTGATTTGACGAATAATCTTGTCATGTCCCAAAAACGATCTCGTGCTGCTGGGGGCTCCATGCGAGTGTTGATGATGTGGAAGAAAGGAGGCAAAAGTGGAGGGATCACTACACTGCAAATAGAGATCGAATAAATGCTAGGAGGAGGGAAGATTACCAGCGCAAAAAGGTGGAGCGACAGGCAGCCACTGTAGGTGTCGACATCTTACCACCTGAATTTTGCATCGGTACGTAATTATTGTCGGTTGTCTGATATTATGTTACATTCAAAATTCATACACCACTGTGTTGATTATTAAGTTGCAGGTGATGCTGGGGTTACTGGTGCAGCAAAAAACCTTTCAAATGCGCCAATAGGTTTATTGCACTCACCTATATGTATCCTCTTAATTTATTTATTCTAACAATTTATGGTTGAATTCCAGTAATCATATCACTTTTTACACTCAATTTAATTATTCTGACAATTTAATATTGAATTCCATTAATTTGATCACTTTTTACAAGAACTAGACGACGAAGGTGCTACATGGCTGCGCCGAAATGATTCCTATATAATAACTCGTGAATGCCAAGGTAATTTAATTTTGCAAGAACTCCATATATGCTTTTATATGTGTGTATAAAGTCGCTTAATGTATTTAGTTGTAATGCGCATGCAGCCAAAAGGAAGTTGGCCAAGGACAGGGAAAAATCAAGGAGAAAGTACAATAGAATGACAGATGATGCTAAGGCTTCAAGGAATGATAAAAAGCGTCAACGAAGGGCGAGTCAGAAAATTATGTCGGACGAAGTTGGGCTGCAGAGAGTCTTACAGTCTGGTTTAACCAGTGTTCATGGTACTCCTTACATTTGTCCTAATGCCTCAAGTCTCGATCAAGGTAATTTATCTAATGTGATACCACGCTTGGACATGTTGTTTTCCTCGACTGATCCCTGAAAAATGTGACCGCTTGACACAGTTCGTACACACCCTCATAATTTTTTTTGCTTATAATGATCCTCATATATTTCAGTTACTGGTTTGGTGGGGACCATGCAATCTGTGTTGACGGATAAAACTCCTTCGCCATTCGTGCGTGTTGCAAAGGGCACTACACCCGAGCAAGGTTTGATATCCTATGCGCACCGTTGGGCTATACACCCAGTGAATTTTTGAAATGCTTTATTATTTGGTATACAGCGGTTTAATGAGTTTCCATTTTGACATTTGCAGCAACCCCCGTTGGAACAAACCAGTCCGTTGCAGCACACGTACCAACACCTTCCGCATCAAGATGTGCCAACCAAGGTCAGTATAGATTTGAATTAATTTTAAATTTGTACCAACTTATTTGTGTAAATAAGTTTTCATTTATTTATTACCTCATCAGGCGCTACCAATGCTGATAACAACAATAGTTTACCTCCACAAGGACAAGGATTTGGTGTTTGGGAGCCAGACGATCCTGATATTGCATTAGAAGGTTTGCTCTCGTAACTGTTACTGAGTTTCTTGACTAATATACTCGTGATTTGTATTATTTATATTCTCATTCACATTGCAGAGGAGGATTTAGATTGTCACAATCCAGACGAAGGTATGCCTGATGACTACCAAGATGATGATCCGAGAGTGTCCTATGAGAGAGGTAATTAATAGCTTTGCTTATAGTATAAGATTCAGAATAATTTTGTGAATCCAAATGTCTATTTAACTTACTTGTTGCTTCTGAACAGTGATACGTTACAAGACACGTCAGGATCCTGAAGTGGTTATTATATAGTAAGATCCATACCAATGGGTGTATAAAGACTTACCAAAAAACCACCACCTGCTGCGCAAAATGTCAAATTGTGAGTATTGTGGGGCTTTGAAATTCCCTAGCGAAACAGACGGTTTTTGTTGCAGAAAAGGCAAGGTTAACATTTATGTGCATGAGCTGCCAGTTGAAATACGCCGTTTGTTTGAGAGTCAGACAGATAGTGATGCCAAGTATTTCAGAAATAACATACGTTATTTCAACTCGTATTTTTCATTCACATCGTTTGGTGCCACCGTTGACCAACACCTGGCCACAGCCAAAGGTATGTATATAATTCTACGTATCATTTTATTTGTGTGACATCAGGAACTTTATGTTGACTCTCCTTTTTATTTAAACATAGGTACTGGAATTTACACATTCAAGGTACATGGTCAAATCTATCACAAGATTGATCAATTAATACCCGGTGGGAAGGGACCACACCACATGCAGCTGTATTTTTATGACACAGATGAGAGTATGGTGCATCGAAGAAATAGGTCTCCTCATCTTGACCAGAACTTACAATTGCTATGAACTCTTACCTGCATAATTTCAGAATTCTAGGGCAATCAAGAAATATTGAAGAGTACAAGATTGAGTTAAATTCAAGCATCTCTGTTGATCAAAGGAGGTTTAATGCACCTGCAATGGACCAGGTAGCTGCGATATGGCAAGATGGTTCGGATGAGCAACGAAAATTCAAGCGGAGTATAATGATTTATGCAAATTCTGGACACACCACCTTCATACGTGCTTATCATGGTTGTTATGACCCATTAGCTTACCCGCTCTTCTACCCTAGTGGTGAGACAGGGTGGGAAGATAAAAGGGTGTTATTGGAAGAAAATCCTGTTCCGCGATTCCCGAGAGTAAAGCGTAAATACACAAAAAAAAGAATAAAGGTATGTTCTCTAATTTTTTTAAATATTTTAATATTTATATATTTATATATAATATTGAATGTTGGTGTTGTTCTTGATCATATAGATATAGTATAGATAAAAAAATATATAATTATAATGGTTTGCAGATGATCCTGCCGGCACATCTAATGTACCGCCAGATGGAAATAGTAAAACTGGGAGGAAGAGAAAGACCGTGTCAGTTCAGCCCTTGTCAGTTCAAGATTCTGGTAATAATATAATGTTGTTGGCTGGTTAACTAATATTTTTTTTGAAATCCATTTAACTTGTCATGTAGCAGCCATTGATGCAGATGTGGATGACGAGGGCGACGGGGTGAAAATGACCAAGATGGTGGTATGTTTTTTCACCGCCTTTCATGCACTTGTATATACACATCCAATTATCTTTGTATTTTCCTTAACACATATTGATAGTTACATGTGACCGAAAATATGTATACTAGGTTCGAGGCTCCATGTTAGCGCTCAGGAGTATTATTGTTATCTAATGCAAATACGAGATGGTGTGTTTAATGTATTCTTTCGTGGAGGACGTCTCTTCCAGCAGTGGATTGTTGATATGTATATAAAAATTGAATCAATGCGGCTTGATTGGTACTCCCACCTTGATCACCAGAAAGTTATTCGAGCAGATCTGTATCAGGTTAGTGCGAATTGTATATTACACGTACCTTATGCATTGAGTATATACCAAAAAATTGTGTGGTTTTATCCTAATTTATGGGTGCACATTATTTCACAGGGTATTGTAGACTGCTTGGCCCTTGGTGATTCTGATGCAAGAAAGGTTGGTAAACGTATTGTGCTGTCTAAGGATTTTCCAGGTTCCGACAGGGATGTTCATTCACGTTTTATGGATGCTATGGCTTTGGTAGCATGGTATGGGCGTCCTGATTTTTTCGTTACCATGACATGCAATCCGTATTGGCCAGAAATTATAGAACAATTACTACTCGGTCAGACCCCGCATGACCGACCCGACGTTGTGGCTAGAGTCTACCATGCTAAGCTACGTTCATGACTTCATGATCGTAAAGGGTCATTTTGGTAAAGTTGCAGCTTGGGCACATGTTACAGAGTTTTAGAAAAGGGGACTACCGCATGAGCACTTTTATTGATTATGGAGAAAAATTCTAAGCTAAACGGACCTGATGATTTTGACAAGTATATATCAGCTGAGATGCCTGATCAAAGTAAATATCCTGAGCTTCATAGGTTGGTATGCACTCACATGATGCACGGTCCGTGTGGAACGCTAAATCCAAAGTGTCCGTGTATGATTGATGGTGGATGTCGTTTCAACTATCCACGACAGTTTTCTGACCAGACGCGGCAAGGGAAAGATGCATACCCAGTATATAGAAGACGGGATGATGGTCAACAGGTATTCATGAGAAACCATTGGTTAGACAACAGATGGGTGGTTCCATACAATCCTAAACTCTTGATGCGTTACAATTGTCATATCAATGTCGAGGCTTGTTGCAGCATCAAGTCTATCAAATATATATACAAATACATTTACAAAGGACATGACAGCGCTTCATTCTCTATTGAAGTGGGTACAGCCGATGGACCTATTGAGATAAATGAAGTTAAGAATACAGAAAAGCAAGATGTATTACTGCAATAGAGGCATTCTACCGACTATATCGCTTTCCATTATACAGCATGTATCCACCTGTTCTTCAGATGCAAGTACACCTCCCTAGAATGCATATGGTACCTTTCAATGATACAGATAGCCTTGAAGAGGTTGCTGCACGTGCACAGTCTCAGCGATCTATGCTAACTGAATATTTCAAGATGACCATCGAAGATCCCAAAGCACGTCAATATTTGTACAGAGAATTTCCAGAACATTACATATGGGTCAAGTCTGGTAAATATTGGAAACCGAGGAAATAACGTTTCCAGATTGGAAGGTTAGTCTATGCTAATCCAGCTGAATGGTGCAGGTACTACCTTCGCATTCTTCTAAATCATGTCAGAGGTGCAACGTCGTACGAGTCACTTAGAACTGTTAGAGGTGTTGTATGCCCTACCTTTAGAGATGCTTGTGAGAAGCTTGGTCTTATTACCAGCGATGGATCTCTCGACGAGGCAATGACTGAAGCATCACATTTTCAAATGCCTTGTGCATTAAGGCGCATGTTTGCTATCATTGTTGTTTTTTGTGAGTATGTTGATATACGTAAACTCTGGGACAATCACTTTGAATCGATGGCTGAGGACTACTGCCGCAATTTCGGAGATGATTCATATGTAATACAGCTGGTGCTGAGGGATGTAGCAGACTTTGTGCGGTCCATGGGGAAGGATATAAAGGATTTTGGGCTGCCCCATCTTGATGAATCAGGTACCCTTTTCACAGTGCATGTTATATTAATAAAAGATGCTTAAGTTTTTTGGTAGTATAGGTATTGATATATGGTACATAAACATTAATATGGTAAAGTGTCCCACTAATACCAGTAGCGGCATACGATGGCGATAGGATGTTTGCTTAATTAAATTATTTACGTTGAGTTAAATTTTTTTTAATTATGATGTTTCAGATTCTATTTTACGGCCACTATGCTAACATTTTGCTCTATGTTACAATCATAATTAGTTCAACATTACTTATATTGTGCCTGATAAATAAAATTATATAACATTTAGTTTAATATTATTTGAAATAGCAATTTTAATATGGAAATTTTTATGTCAGGTACTATAGATACTACATTTTCTTGGTACTGTTTTATGCAAGTTGGTGAAAGTTTATTTAAGATTACATACATAACTCATTCAAATTACTTTATATAATGACAATATTAGGGATTATATATGATGAATTTTTTCACCCAACGTACAGATACATCGAGAGATTACTATAGGGAGCTAACAGAAGAGAGGAATGTTGTTTTCAACAAGGACGATTTGAATATAATAGGATCATTGAATGTTGAACAACGGTCTGGTTTCGATGCAATTATGGAGCATGTGATTAATAAGAGAGGTCGTGTTTTTTTTGTTGACGGACATGGAGGTACTGGTAAAACTTTTTTATACAGGGCGTTACTTGCCAAGGTTCGTTCTATGGGACTGATTGCTGTCGCAACCGCAACATCTGGAATTGCTGCTTCTATCATGCCTGGCGGGCGTACTGCGCACTCAAGATTCAAAATCCCTACAAAACTTGGTGATAATACTGTCTGCAACTTTTCTAAATAGAGTGGTACATCAGCTCTTTTGCGGACAACATCCTTAATTATTTGGGACGAAGTGGCCATGACGAAAAGACAAGCTGTTGAAACCCTTGCTAGATCTTTGCAAGATATAATGGATTGCAGTGATCCTTTTGGTGGGAAGGTTGTTGTATTTGGAGGGGACTTTAGACAAGTCCTTCCTGTCGTGCCACGTGGTACTCGAGCACAGATTACGGATGCAACCCTGCAGAGATCATATCTATGGGATAAAATACATAAGATCCGGTTGTCGCAGAATATGAGAGCACAAAGTGACCCATGGTACTCTGATTTCCTTTTGAGGATCGGTAATGGTTTAGAAGAAAGTGATGCTAATGACTATGTGCGGCTCCGTGAAGACATTTTGCTTGAGTATGAATCTGAAGAGTCTATCGATATTCTGATAAAGCATGTGTTTCCTGATCTGAAAGGCAATTGCACGTCATTAGAGTATATGCGAGAGTGTGCAATCTTATCAACTAGAAATGAGCATGTCGATGCTATGAATGCTAGGATGATCAAACAATTCCCAGGAGAGGAACAGGTGTATTTCAGCCATGACACAGTCGATGACGACACTAGCAACACCTATCCACTTGATTTTTTGAATTCTATCACTCCTAATGGCTTGCCACCTCATATTCTCAGAATTAAGAAAAACTGCCCTGTGATCCTACTTCGCAATCTTGATCCGCACAATGGTCTTTGCAATGGCACCCGTTTGGTTGTTAGGGGTTTTGGTAACAATTCAATTGATGCTGAGATTGTTAACGAGCAACATGCTGGTAAGTGGGTTTTCCTTCCAAGGATACCTCTTTCCCCTTCTGAAGATGTGACGCTACCATTCAAGTTGAAGAGAAAGCAGTTTCCGATCAGGCTAAGTTTCGCGATGACTATCAATAAGGCACAAGGTCAAACCACTCCAATGGTTGGAGTATACCTTCCCGAACCGGTCTTTTCCCATGGTCAGCTATATGTAGCATTGTCTAGAGGAGTTGCGCGTAAAACGATGTGGGTTTTGGCAAAACCTAACGTCCTAGTTGATCCTTCCGGTAAACAAACTAAGAACATTGTATATAGGGAAGTCTTGGAATCATAAGATTATTGAGCATAGTATGAAAACTAGGTATGAAATTTGTAATGTGTTGAAGTGTAGCATATATACTTTCTATCTCCAACACACATCTGTTTTGTTAAATGTGTTATGTAGTAATTTAAGGAGAAGACTAAATCATAAATATTTTAAACACGTGCGTGTCGCACGTGCATTTTACTAGTTAGAAGAAAATGAATGGAAGATTGGGATAATCATTATTGATCGACGTGTGCATACTCCATGTTACCATATATACATGCGCTGCCGCTTGCCAGCGACGTGCGTGGCGTGGCTGATGGATGGCAGAAGGCAGCAAAACGACAGGGGCGGCAGATGGCTGGGTGCCAGATGAGTGATCGCGCGACGGCCGACAAGACAGAATCACGGAACGGCAGTCGGGGCGGCGATCCACGGACGGGCGACCTGCGGGCGGTGGCAGTCTGCGAACACGGATGCTGACGTTGCGAACGAACGAAACCTCCGAGCGGAGGTGACGATTTGCAGTATATTTTGCATAGCCTTTTGTGTGTGTCCAGACTATTGGGCTGTACAGCTCTTGGGCCATTATCTACAGGGTATGCCGTGGCCCACCCGGCATACCCTGTAGCTACGCCCCTGCCTGTGGGGCCTCACTTCCACCCACCCCATCGGTCGTGCACCAGGAGCACCCGATGCGGGTACCCTTTGGAATCATGGTGGACGCTTGGCGTGACCCTCGAGGACAGTCGTCATGGATAAGAGGTATGGGAGGTCAAGGGACCGCAAAAGAGACAGCCTTGAAACTCGTCGTCGTGCCCCAGTCGTCGGGTGCTGGTGGTCCTCGTCGAAAAGTGCTTCAATTGCTTCATGAGGGACCACGTTGCGGCTTGCTACCCCTGCACAGCTTGCTTCGTCAATTGTCACATGTTGGATAACTGATTGTACTAATTTTACCACTGAGCATGAGAAAGGGGTCGAGGATTTCAAGGCATGTCTTCAGAGTAGATACGCTGAGGATGAAGAAATACTACGCCCGTGTCATTGATGCCTCAATTCTCTAGTGGACTATAGAGAGAATTGACGTTCACTTACTTGTTAATGGGATGGCAACCACTTACACTAGGTGGATCTATCATGGAGAAGCTTTGGAGGATATGGTTGATGAAGATGCAAATGTAAGGACAATGGGGTTCAGAAAAATGCAATTCTGCAGGATGATGAGGTTGAGGAAATTGCAATTCTGCCAGATGTTGAGGGGGTGTGGATAATGTAGCTCCATAGGATGGTGTTGATCAGGAAACGGTCTAGGAAAACCAAGACATATCAGGTATGGAGGAGGATGAAGGCTCTGAAGATGGAATTCCTGAATTGAATGCTGACCTGTGCAAGGTGAGGTGCTCGGAGAGAACATGTGTGCATTTGTAAAGGAACATCTAAATTGTAAGGTTTCACCGACATCTACATATGCACAATTCACATTTGTTGTGAAGTTACTTCATATAAAGTCTTTCCATCGGATCATCAACGTCGCATTCGATGCGACGGCGGAGTTGTTAGGAAATGCTTTCCCAGAGGTGTGTCTTCCAACATCTTTCGATGAGGCAATGAAGTACATACGTGGCATGGGACTCGTCTATGAAAAATCCATGTTTGTAAAATAATTGTATATTATTTCGCAAGGAGAATTATGCCAAAATTGATGTGTGCCCAGTATGTTGTGAAGCGGATTTAAGATGAAAGGATGCATACAGCAACAAGCGTGTTCCTCAAAAGGTATTGAGGCATTTTTAGCAGGTTTCCAGGCTGAAGAGGATGTTTCTTTCATAAAAAACCACAAAGGATGCACAATGGCACAAGTTGAAGCGAAAACCGGTGGATAATGAGCTTATTAGCCATCCAACTGATGGTCAGGCATGGAAAGAGTTCGATCAAACTTGGCCAAAATTTTAAAAAGATGCTAGGAATATTAGACTTGGACTTGCAACTGATGGTTTCAATCCATTTGGCAACATGATTAACTCATATAGTATGTGGCTAGTATTTGTTGTGTGTCGTATAACATGCCACCATGGGTATGCATGGAAGAACCAAACTTCATGATGGCCTTATTGATCCTGGGTCGGGTTCTCCATCAAAGGATTTTGATGTCTTCATGAAACCTCTTGTCAAAGAGTTGATGGACCTTTGGAAGGGTGTCTGTTGACGCTCCTTAGCCTCACCACTAAGTATGCACTCACGGTGACGGCGTCAGGAATGCCTGTTGGCACTCGCTAGTGTCGCTACCGGGTTTATACCCCTCGTAATGGGGCTAGGGAACATCTTTGGTAAAACACACGTCACAGAAAGGTCCGCAAGCGCACGGATTACCGTTGTAGCACTTCACTCGGTGGTATTCGGGTTATCGTATTTATATTTTCCCAAGGGAGGCACTACGGCAAAGATGATCGAATAAACGGTGGACAAAGACAAGACTTGGTAAAGAGCTATAGCGGGGGTAACGAATAAAGATATTCGGGGATAACTTGACACACACAAGGAGATCTTGATAAAAGGGTTAGAGAGGACCTAGCGAGCTGGGAGGACAACGAGACGAGAAAGGATCCTAACACAATCTATCTATTCTTGTCAACTCTAGGTAAAGAATTAAGGCAAAGGATAACCAAGGCAAACTGAACTCAACAAGCTCTTCTAGTGCTACAGGGGCATGCAAAGCCGCGCTCTCGAACTGGGATGAGAAGGGAGAACGACGACGCCCTGAATCCTACCGGCCCGAACTAACGTGGTGGACTACAAAGCCCGTCCGGAGCTGTCACCTCCTTAGGGTACCACAACTATTCCGTTGAACGGGACACCAATCTAAGACTAAGGTAAGCTCTGAGCACCGCGCTCACAACGAACCAAAGAACCTTTCCCCGGATATCACGAAGGAAGGTCTCTCTCTCCCGTGAAACACTGGAGATCAAGCGAAGAACGACCACAACACTATAGGGTTCAAGAGAGCTATGCTAACCAAGATTAAACTAACTTTAGTCTAAACCAAGAATAAAGCTTCTAGAGCAAAGTAAAAGCTGAATGTAATTGACTCGAAAGGTAAGATAGAAAGATAACTTGAATTGTACTTGAGTCTAAACAAAGAAAGGATACAAGAGTAGTACCGGAACCCTGAAGAAGACTCCTCCAGAACCCCGAGACTAGCTCGACTCGACTCTAACTCCCAAGCTACACTAATCCTACTCTAAGTGAACAAAAGAGGGAAATGGAGATGCTCCTGCGTTGTGTGTCTGTTCCAGCGAGTGTGAGGTGGCTTTTATAGGCAAGGAAGGTCGGTGGAGCGCAGGGGGGCCACATGCCAGGTGCGGCCGGATCACCAGTTGCGGCCGGCCCTGGGATGTGCCGCCTCTCGCCTTGGACGCCCCTGATCACTACTCCTGAGGCGGTTGTAGGTCGGCTCCTTGGGTCGGTTTTGCCTGGCACACGAGTTGATAGGTGCGGCCGGCCCTCTAGGTGCGGTCGGCCCACCCCCGTGTCGTGTGATGCACCGACTATGCTCAGGGACCCCTAGGATCGCCTCTGGATGACGGTTGTGGCGGTTGAATGACCGGATAAGTGGACCCATTGATCCAAGTGATCCTAGCCACCACCATTTGATCAAACCGACGTTTCCTTAGTGAATCTCGTTCGTCCAAGTTGTGCTCGAGGGAGAGGCGGTGCTTAGGACCAGGGACACGCCACGGGGCAGGGCCGGCCGCACCAGGCAGGGCCGGCCGCACCTGCCAGGCCGGCCGCACCTGCAGGGCCGGCCGTGCCTGGTGGTTCGGCCGTGCCTAGCACGTGTGGTGTGTTGGTCCCAATTTCTCCCAAAATGTGTACCTGCCTATGAAAATCACAACACAACTCGTGGAACTTTATTAGTACTAAAAATGTGCATGAAACTTGCCATATACTCCTCTCGAACCCGAGGTTTTGACGGTCGAATTTTTGTTGTAAGGACCGTCAACAAACTCCCCCAAGCTAAACGTTTGCTCGTCCTCGAGCAAAGCCTAGACTTGGCCTCAGCGGATCAGGAGTTGCATGATGTTACCACTCGGCAAGTACCTGTGCACAAACTCCATGCTCTTCTTGCTTTTTGAAAAGATTGGTACGAGAGAAACTTAGCCTCATTTTACCTGTGGGGCTTGTCACTTTCCACCTTGCCTTCAGAAATTGAAGAGTAGAACGGTTTTTTGACTTTGCATCTCTCACTCTTCTTCTTTTCTGGATCCTATCTCGGAGTTTTGAAAATTTTGTAAAGAAGGACAAGGTTCCTCGGATGGTTCCCTCGATCGCTCAAGTGGTATTTGTTACCTCACCAAAGGCTTTTGAGCGAGCCTCAACTTCCTACTCTACGGCTTGTATGTGGAGCTTTGGGTAGGATAAGAATGAGACTCACTTGTGCCACATAATGTTGTTGAGCCAAAGACCGGATCCAAGAAGAAACTAGTCATGCAACTTGATCGAGATGTGCAAGTGTGTGGAATATATTTGTTTGTTTTTCTAAGTACTCCTTGCTTTGAGATTCTCCTCTTGCTTTTATTTTGGAGGGGGGTCATGTTTCACTTTTCTTTTCTTTTCTTTTCTATGCTCTTTGATTGGAGCACATTTTTTCTATGCTTCTTGAGCATATACTCTTTTTTTTCAATGACCCCTCTCTCCTTTTGCAAGAATACAAGAAGAGAAATCTCTTTGGAACTTTGGAGTATATATTTTTGGTGGGTGGATGGCATATTTTGCGTAACTCCCGGTGTAGGAGTAAGCTTGTATATGTGGGTGTACGTGATCTCGATCATGGGAGCATGAAAAGATTCTACCAAGGGTCACAACAATTTGGCAAAACTCAATGGGTCACAAGCAATCATATGTAGAAGGTTTATACTTTGATATCGACATATGGCTTTGGTAGGTGATATGACCATTGAGGAACTTGTCTTATTTTATTTTCAAAAGAAATTCATCCGAGATTTTCACCATACTATGAGATAGAGCAAGATCAACATTGTCTCACCATATCATACTAGTCAACACCCTAGGTTTGGTCATAAGCATTTGCTTCCCACAAAGTTTTATTTCAGGCTCTTGTCTCAAAATATACCAACAAATTCAAATAGACATAGAGCACAAAGATTGCACACTAGGTTCTTGCAAAGTTTTAACATAGCAACTATTCATCATTTCCAAAGCGAGGATATAGACAAGATTTCAAGCACATGGTTGAAGCAAATATTTTTTTTGTTGTTTTTCTTTTATTCAAAAGTGATAAACAAGATGTTGAAAATTGGTTTGGATAGACATACCTTCCCTGATTGAAAATGGGGTCTCCCCCAAGCTAATTTTTGGCTACCTGGTTGGCGTGTCTTCATTTTGGTGATGAGTTGAGCACTTGAAAACTTGTAGTGGTTGACTTGATGGATTTGTGGAAGATCATAGGTACGGCCATACCACTAGGTTCGGCCGGCCCTACTATATTTGCTCCAAGCACTCGTGTCCCCTCCTGTAAACATCCTGCACAAAAATTTTGCCGAGGGGAGGTACGGCCGTACCTCTAGGTTCGGCCGTATCACCAAAAATCTCCAAAATTGCTTTTCTATGTCTTGTTTACTTACTGATGCAATGGTAAAAACGAATTTGAAATCTAAATATGCTTGATGCACGAAATAAAATGCTGGAAAGGAAATATGAGATAAATACCGGTTTACCTCACGGTGAGGGCTCGTAGTTTAGAGTCCGTGAGCGGGACTCCTCTGTTTGCTTAATTGATCTTGGATTCGTCCGGTCCCGGAGTGGAAGACTCGGACGATGCTCCCTTCACATGCCACACCCTCTTTGTTTTCTTCGGTGGCGCTGAAGTCGGTGAGGCTTTAACGGGGGTGTTTTTGGTTTCCATCTTCTTTTCCCCCTTAGCCTTGTTGATTGCCTTCGGCTTCCTTGTTGGTGGCGCCCTTTGAATGCTTTTACCTTGGGCTTGGTTGGGGCCACCTCATCTTCCTTGTATTGGGGCTGTGGCTTCCTCCACTCCCTAGATTCCTCATCTTGCACTAGGTAACATTTCTCTTCCTTTGCTTGGAATGTGAATGTCATGTTTCTTCGCCCTATACGGAATTGAATCCTTCCGGCTCCGACATCGATCCGTGCATTGACATCTCTTAGGAATGGTCGCCCAAGAATAAGCGGCATTTCTTCTTGTGTGTCGAGGACCACGAAATCCGCAAAGACATATGAGCCTTTGACATTCACCAAGAGATTTTTCACTATGCCCTCTGGATATTTGATTGATGAGTCGGCAAGTTGGACTGTCATCGTCGTCGGAGAGAGAGCAGGATATCCTAACTCCTCAAACATGGCCTTGGACATGAGGTTGACACTTGCACCAAGGTCACAAAGAGCGTTCTTGATCTTTTGGTAATAGATCGTGCATGTGATAGCCGGATATCCATTGTCTTTCTTGTGCAAGACTGCTGATTCCTCCCATGGGTCTTGGATTTGATGTATGAGCTTTCCTACATGGTTAGGTGCATACATCCTCCTAGACGGCTTACCCCATCTGGTGGATATAGCGCTAACATTCTCTCGGGTAGGCTCGGGTTGCCCCGGGATTCCACCTGACTCGGAGGAAGGTAAAGAAGCAGCAAGCTGAGCAAGTTGAGTTTCTATCATTTTATTAAATCTTAGCTGATTCTTCATAGCAGTAGTGAAGGATTCTATGGTGGAATTTAAATTTTGAAGGACTTTATCAGTGGCGGCTAGCTTCTTGTTTAGATTTTCATTAATTCTAGCTTGGCCAAAGACAAGATCTTTAATGGAAGGCTGATTATTGAAATTGTTAGAATAATTACCTCCATTTTGATTGTTGAACGGGAAGTTGGGCCTCGAGTTCCACCCTTGATTGTTGTAGTTGTTGTTGCGGAACCCGTTGTTGTTGCCATTGTTGATGAAGCTGGCTTCTTCCCTTGTCTCGGGACAATCATTTCCCGAATGACCCACATTGCCGCACACCTCGCACGTCATGCGAGCGTTCATAATCTTGGCGGTCTCCACATTGCTTGATGCCTCCAATTTCTTCATGAGGAGGTCCATCTTAGCGGTGAGCATGTCGATTCCATCGACTTGGTGTACACCGCGGGTATGGGGTTGGAGACGATCTCCATCCCAACCTTGATTTGCCACCATCTTCTCGATTAATTCCTTGGCAGCAGGTACTTGTAGCGAGAAGAAGGCTCCTCCAGCGGCTGCATCTAGGTGC
This sequence comes from Cenchrus fungigraminus, assembly GCA_036936925.1. Lineage (NCBI taxonomy): Eukaryota > Viridiplantae > Streptophyta > Magnoliopsida > Poales > Poaceae > Cenchrus > Cenchrus fungigraminus. The sequence goes on from CM072770.1 coordinate 60,382,910, forward strand.
TCGCGGGAAGTACGCTTGAGCCCGTGATAGAAGGTTTGAATTAAGAACCACCCCTGCATGCCATGGTGCGGGCACGCGGTGATGTACTCCTGGAAACGTTCCCATGCTTCCGGGATACTCTCATCATTCTGCTGCTGGAAGCCCGAAATTCTAGCGCGGAGGGCATTGGTTTTGCCCACCGGGAAGAACTTCGCGAGAAACGCCTTAGAGCACTTATCCCATGTGTTGATGGCATCTCGCTCCGCATAAAACCATTGCTTCGCCTTCCCGAGCAATGAGAACGGGAATAGGCGAAGACGAATTGCATCGTCCGTCACTCCACGGATGGTGAAAGTCCTACACACCTCCAGAAAATGCTGGAGATGTGCATTGGCATCTTCATTAGGCTTGCCGGAGAACGGACTTGCTTGCACCATGTTGATCAACGCCGGCTTGAGTTCAAAGTTTCCGTCTCCCACCGTCACGTTCGGTCCGGTAGGAACATGGGTGTTGGAGGGGGCGGAGAACTCGCGGATCGTCCTCTCGGCCATCGGTGCTGACGAGGTGCTGTCTACGGGATCGACGGTGTTCGTCTCTTGGCTTGAGAGAAACTTCTGAGGAATGAGGACACGAGGTCGCACTCTCCTCACAAGTGACTCCGGATTGTCGTGAAAGTTGGACGGTAGGTCAAAACCGGTCATGCACTACTCTGCGTACACGAGAGTAGAGCAAGGGTAAACCCACTTAAATAGCGGTTCACCAAACCTTGATAATTCTACCACTAAGTTTAAACGATATCTTATGCCTATTGCCTCCCCGGCAACGGCGCCAGAAATGCTTGTTGACGCTCCTTAGCCTCACCACTAGGTATGCACTCACGGTGACGGCGCCAGGAATGCCTGTTGGCACTCGCTAGCGTCGCTACCGGGTTTATACCCCTCGTAATGGGGCTAGGGAACGTCTTTGGTAAAACACACGTCACAGAAAGGTCCGCAAGCACACGGATTACCGTTGTAGCACTTCACCCGGTGGTATTCGGGTTATCGTATTTATATTTTCCCAAGGGAGGCACTATGGCAAAGATGATCGAATAAATGGTGGAGAAAGACAAGACTTGGTAAAGAGCTATAGCGGGGGTAACGAATAAAGATATTCGGGGATAACTTGACACACACAAGGAGATCTTGATAAAAGGGTTAGAGAGGACCTAGCGAGCTGGGAGGACAACGAGACGAGAAAGGATCCTAACACAATATATCTATTCTTGTCAACTCTAGGTAAAGAACTAAGGCAAAGGATAACCAAGGCAAACTAAACTCGACAAGCTCTTCTAGTGCTGCAGGGGCATGCAAAGCTGCGCTCTCGGACTGGGATGAGAAGGGAGAATGATGACGCGCTGAATCCTACCGGCCCGAACTAACGTGGTGGACTACAAAGCCCGTCCGGAGCTGTCACCTCCTTAGGGTACCACAACTATTCCGTTGAACGAGACACCAATCTAAGACTAAGGTAAGCTCTGAGCACCGCGCTCACAACGAACCAAAGAACCTTTCCCCGGATATCACGAAGGAAGGTCTCTCTCTCCCGTGAAACACCACAGATCAAGCGAAGAACGACCACAACACTATAGGGTTCAAGAGAGCTATGCTAACAAAGATTAAACTAACTTTAGTCTAAACCAAGAATAAAGCTTTTAGAGCAAAGTAAAAGCTGAATGTAATTGACTCGAAAGGTAAGATAGAAAGATAACTTGAATTGTACTTGAGTCTAAACAAAGAAAGGATACAAGAGTAGTACCGGAACCCTGAAGAAGACTCCTCCGGAACCCCGAGACTAGCTCGACTCGACTCTAACTCCCAAGCTACACTAATCCTACTCTAAGTGAACAAAAGAGGGAAATGGAGATGCTCCTGCATTGTGTGTCTGTTCCAGCGAGTGTGAGGTGGCTTTTATAGGCAAGGAAGGTCGGTGGAGCGCAGGGGGGCCACATGCCAGGTGCGGCCGGCTCACCAGGTGCGGCCGGCCCTGGGATGGGCCGCCTCTCGCCTTGGACGCCCCTGATCACTACTCCTGAGGCGGTTGTAGGTCGGCTCCTTGGGTCGGTTTTGCCCGGCACGCGAGTTGATAGGTGCGGCCGGCCCTCTAGGTGCGGTCGGCCCACCCCCGTGCCGTGTGATGCACCGACTATGCTCAGGGACTCCTAGGATCGCCTCTGGATGACGGTTGTGGCGGTTGAATGACCGGATAAGTGGACCCATTGATCCAAGTGATCCTAGCCACCACCATTTGATCAAACCGACGTTTCCTTAGTGAATCTCGTTCGTCCAAGTTGTGCTCGAGGGAGAGGCGGTGCTTAGGATCAGGGACACGCCACAGGGCAGGGTCGGCCGCACCAGGCAGGGCCGACCGCACCAGGCAGGGCCGGCCGCACCTGCCAGGCCGGCCGCACCTGCAGGGCCGGCCGTGCCTGGTGGTTCGGTCGTGCCTAGCACGTGTGGTGTGTTGGTCCCAATTTCTCCCAAATGTGTACCTGCCTATGAAAATCACAACACAACTCGTGGAACTTTATAGTACTAAAAATGTGCATGAAACTTGCCATATACTCCTCTCGAACCCGAGGTTTTGACGGTCGAATTTTTGTTGTAAGGACCGTCAACAGTGTCGATGCATTAGATGTTGTTAGTCGTACAAAATTTAAACAGCATGTTGCGGTTCTTTGGTGCATACATGATTATCCAGCATTGAGCACATTGTGTGGGCGAGTCACAAAAGGCTATTTTGTCTGTGTGTGTTGTGACAAGGATCCTTGATCAAGGAGATTGAAGAACAAGATATGTTGCATTATTGGGCATCATTGTTTCCTTCCAACTGACCATCCATGGAGAAGAAAGAGAGCATAGTTTGATGGTACTATTGAAAACTGAGAAAGGTCGGAGCAGTTTACTAGTAAGGAGCTGAGGCAACAACTAGAGAAGGTTAAAGACATTAATAGAGTCAGCAACCATGGGCTCGTATGCTGAGACATCCTCATCATTATCATCCCCATCGTCGGTGCATTTACCGCACAGGAGATCCACATTGGAAGCAACAATTCTTCCACTTCCTCCACTGGAGCAACATTCGGGCCACCCATGCAGGCGTCAGAGGGTTGAGCTCTGTGTTATCCTCCGCACGGTGGACATTGAGGCCAATGTGGTCGCACTCAAGAAGGCCCTAGTCGCTTTGGGCACTAGTTCTAGCTATGTCGTGACACCCACCCATGTCAGAACTTACCTATAGTAGTACTTTGGTGTTGAACCTGGGTACTACTCTAGGAAAGTAAAGGCACATAAATTGCAAGTATGAAATGCGGAAATGTAAAAAAGAGAATGAGGGGAAGAAAACTTTTAACACAAGATTTATCTCATGGTTTCAGCAGGCACTAAGCCACCTCTATCCAAATTCTTGAAGCACTCGCACAAGAGTATTGCTTCATGGTCACCAAGTCTCTCCCAAAGTGCCCTTGACTTGCCAGAAGAGGCTCAATCACAAAGGCTCACGCCAAGTACCTCAGTCACTTTTATACCGTCTCCACTAAGGAGCTTCTCTATAAAGGAAAGAGTCTCCATGTCCACCGTACACGGTCATTGCTGCCACTCCACACCAAACCGGAGGGTTAAAGACTTTCCAATGAGCCGCAAAGGTTACAAGGCTCAAGCACACCTTGTACAACTTAAGGTTCACTCTAGAACTGATCACAAGGAACACCTTGCTCTCACCCTTTTTCTATGTCTAAGCCAGCACTAAACACTCTTATAAGATTTTGCTAAGCCTTTGGATCAATCACTCATGCACTTTTATGGCTTGGATGTTTTCTCAATGCGCCTCTTGCACTTCAATGGACTTCCACACACTCTAGCAACTCCAAGTGAATGAGTGGAAGAGGTATAAATAGCTCAAGGCATCAATATAGCCGTTGCTCTAACAGTTAGAAAACTTTAACCATCAGATGTTTCGACAGTATGCATTTTTGTAGCATCTGAACATCCGGTTCTACTAACTGGTATCCTCCACACCCATTTTCTTCATTTTCCTGCCACCGTCGCAATCACTGATTCCTCCGATCCATCCTACGGCATACCATAAGATCAATCGGTGGGTGGCTTCTGCACCCAAAAACGTCGTGTGAATCCAAAGAAAACATGATTTCCCAGACCCTACCATTATTTCATCTCGTGCTTCTCTTCTTCTCTTCCTTGACTTCTTCATTTTATCCGAGACATCTAAAAAAGATAATCATTGGATCATTTGATGGACCCTCGTTGATTTGGGGTCCAACCACGTGTACCATTTACTCCTGTGCTTGTTCTAACACACCATCAGACCAATTGGTCTCAACCACCGGATCATCCGATGGTCCCAATTTTCTTCAGCGAGCTTGAGCACTAACCGATTTGATGGGTTCCTCCTTATGATTAATGAATGAGTCAGTGACGCCATTTTTTTTGTTTCTTTGATTTCTTTGCGTCTTTATTTTGCTTTGATTTGTGTTGCATCCTAAGGACCTAAAATACCTTCAAGGTCATCTTTAAACACTTTGTTAGTCCCAATGACCATGTTGTCATTGAATCACCAGAATCTATGAACAAATGGATTTTTAGGGTCATATTCCCTACATTGAGACTGATTGAAACAAGGCTAGAGTTAGGACAATGCAATATATACACACTTCACGACTATGAGTTTATGGCGAGACTACATAGCAAATGGTGAGTATGTATAGTATTTTACTCCATCAATTTATTTTTACAAGATGTGATACGACATGACACGGTCTCCCAAATTATACTTTGACCATTAACTTATCTTATATTGTATTGTTTATGGTTATAAATTTATAATCATTGGATAGTGCATTTCATTACAAATGTAATAATTCAAATTTACATCATCAAAATGAAAACAATTATTGGTTAAACTATTGATCAAAGATAGTAAAATTTGAATCTTGATATATGTTTTAAAACTGAAGGGATTGAAGTATAGATAGTTAAAAAAAAAGGTTAGGCGCGACTTGAGAAATTGAGAGGGGCATTCATGATGAGCTCTTTTAATTACTATGCACGGTACCAGGCTATACTAGTATATTTGAAAAGAGCTCTAAAAGAAGAAGAATCTGGAGTTGCCGATCGCTTTGGTGTGTCAACTACAAATTGCCTTGTTGTAAACAATGCAAATATTATTCACAGGGAAATAGCGAGATAGCTGTTGGCAGGAAGCTGTGAACTTAATTGGCTTAAAGCCTTAACGAAATATCATTCTTCTGTGAACGCTATATATAGTTATATATTGGCCCATACATTGCAATGTTAATTATGAACTGTGAGTTGGAGGACTTAATTAACATAACTAACATTGCACATTGAATAAATTTGAACACATTATAAAATTGTGTATAATACGTTCTAGTACACATTATTGGATTTTGCACTTTTCATATATAATGTGTCGCGTCTGAATGCTGAACTTCATCACATATCACTTCGTGAAGATGTCCTCTGTTCCTCCAACATGTAGAAAACACTGCCATCATATATACCTCTCACACTATCCTTGTGAAGAAAGCCTTGCTTATCACTTGCAAGCTTGTATATTAGTCCCCATTCCCCTTCAGGTGCAGCCCTGTTTTAAAAGGGAAAACTTTTTAAATAAATTGAGAAGATGTTATCATTTTTACTTTTGTTAAGTGACACATAATTAAAGGAACCAGCCATGTATCAAATATGTTTATGTCACCCCTTTGTATGAGAGCTTACTGTTTCTTTCTACAAAATGCAAAGGAATTTACTGTAATGCAACAGTTACTAATAATCAATGCATATTACAAAATTACCATGATTGAGGGTCTAATGGATCTCGATTTGCTAGAATCATCTCCTCAATCTCTGCGGATGTTAACGCATCTGGTCTGACCTTTGCATACTTCGTGAAGATTTCTTCAAATTTTTCTGGAACAAACCTATATATGTACAGACGTTTTGTATGTTTAGCATGCAGGTGAATTTCAATAAAAATTTAAGAAAACATAAATTTAACAAATATATGTATCGTTGACAGTTACAGGTATATCTGAGTTACCTTCCTTTAGCATCAAATGCTCCTGTATCACTTCCATGCATTGCTCTATAGATATACTCGACGTATATTGATAAGTGAGGCGGTGGTGCTTCAACCTGCATTGAATTGAAAATATCAGAGGAAAAAGTCAGTTTCTTATGTGCAAATCAACATATCAAACTCATTCGTTCACATGAGAGAGAGAGAGAGAGAGAGAGAGAGAGAGAGGGGTTTACAGGGCTTGTAATAGCACCAACACCCGCACTAATGGATGTAGCTGAAGCTCTGGCAAATGCTGCATCACATCCAATTGCAACATATCCTACAGCCCAAGTTGTCAGATCTCAAAATATGACAAAAACAAAACACAGAAATTACACTGTTTTTTAATCCAGTAATTACACTGTTAGCAATATATTCCTTCTCTCTCAAAAAAATGCTAATTTTAGGTTTGTACTAAGTTAATTAATTTTATTCAAATAGAAAATATTATTTGTTATGATAGTTGTTTGTTTCATGATGAATATATATGCTAACATCATTTTTATGTTATCAATCTTTATAATCTTTATCTATTGAGAGTCAAAGATATAAAATATATATATTTGACTTGGAATAGATCTAGAAGTAGCTACGTAAGGCATGAAGAGGGTATGCTTTATCTGATTATGTGTTTGTTCCGAACATTTATGTCAATAAATTAAATGCACTTGCTCATCAACAATTTTGATTGAAAACTTTCCATGACAAGGACCTAACGTAGATAGAAACAATGGCATAGGAATATATAGTTAGTTAATATGCTAATTTTGTCCCAAGTGATAATGCAACATACCTTGTCAGTTTTAACTATGACAAGAAATATCCAAAAAAACAAATCAACACAGAAGCTGTATGAAACTGGGAGCCGCTAAAAAAATATATGATAGAAAAACACGAAGGACATAATATATCATGTGCTTATGATTTAAGCACTAAATTGAGCCCGCTTCATCTTCCAAATTTAGCTAGCACAACCTTTTAAAATTTTGTTGCATAACCATAAAAGCTAGTACTTTAACCAGGCACCTTCAAAGATCTCTGAAGCTGTAATAATGCCATCTTTATCCCGGTCAAAAAATTCAACATGCTTTTCCAGTGCAGTCATGTTAGCAAAATCAATTCTTGCCTCCACATGATCACCTTACATAACACAATAAAGTTTGTAAATGAGAAGAACTGAAAACCGGCATGCAGTATTTTGTCCCCAAATTCTTCCAGAACAAACAAGCAAATTAAATATATGTAGAGTCGCATAGTTACTGTAAACTTACAGCTGAATATCCACAGAAGCAGGAGAGCAGACACTGCTGCTGCCGGCAATCGTTGCCGACCCGCCATCACCACTTATTCCTTCTTCTGGAGATGTGTGACTGTGGGAGTGCATCTAACAGAAGGAAGCGTTCCATTGCTCTGCTTAAGTAGCTCCCAGAAGAACTAGCAATGGAGCAGAGGTCGTCCTCGTAGTAGGAACTAGTCCTTGGCTCGTTTATGATTGATGCAGACATTTCGATTTTGGAATAATTTTTGTGAAAGCGAGGATACACAAATGAAGACGGAACAAGTTGAAGCCACATGTGTGCCTACTGGATTTGTGGTGGTCCTTGTGGGTGCTTGACAGAAACTAGAACCAAGTCTGGATTATTGGAGCAAGACGGGAGGAAAATGTGTCTGCATTTCATTTCCTTTTTAGTCGAGGTGTAATTCTCCTAGCCGGTTAACAACCTTGGAGCAGGAAAACTGGTGTACTGGGATCAGTAAAACTCAAACAAAGGGAGTGAAAAGTCTGCTTATTGACTTACAACATATATTAAGTAACATATTAGTAAAAGATGAGGTGTAATAGAAGTTAATAAAAATGATTTGTAACGAGCAATGACTTCCTTGTACCTCTCTAGTGACTGTAAAGCATCAAAAGAAAAAAAACGTGAATTGAAAATTATGGGAGGCTAAAACTATTAATTATCTCACTGAACATAACTCACAATTACTTGCAGTTTCTTGACATGAAAGGCTCTTCTTACAGAAAAGGTAAATTCACAAATAAACATACAGAACCAATGAAAACTATGGTTATTATAACTCACCGATCCACACGCACACCATAATTTACAAATTCGTCACAAGAGTGTTTGTGATGTTATTATCTCTTCTTTTTCGTAGATTCCTTCTTAGCCTTCCTCTCTTGCTCCAACCTTTCAAACAGGCTGCCATCATAGACCGCCCTGACAGTATCCTTGTGGAGAAATCCGTCCTTGTCTTTGCACAGGGAATACAGCACCTTCCACTCCGTCAAGCCACCCAGCCTGAGATAATTTTGCCAGAAACAAAAAAGCTGGGCTCAAATGAGAATCACCTAATTCAGGCACGCCATATTTTACTTACTCTTGAAGAGAACTTACCATCCTTTGAAGTCTTTGGGTTCCCTGTTTGCTTGGAGCATCTCCTGCAGCTCTTTGCCCGTGAGGGCGTTAGGCTTGGTGTGGGAATGCTTCTTGAATATCTCCTCAAATTTTTCAGGAACAAATCTGCAAGTTTTGTAGATGATGTCATTATTAGGTATTAAAGTTCATGCTATTGAGTTAGTTTTTGTAAATGTTAATGAAAGTTTTTTTGCAGGATATATCATGGCATGGTTTTTTTTTACCATGACTTTTCTTAGAATTTTTTAAGGCAAGACTTATCTTGATCAAATTAATAATATTATGGTAAATTCCAGTGAAAAGAAAGCCATCCAATTCAATAGTGTCTGCACTATGTCCTGGTATATCCTTTCCTTTATATTTCCTACATGATGATCATTTTCAGGTACTGATATAGACTGATTCTGTTTATAATATTCAAACATATTTTGATGAGTTATAGTCATTTTTAATCGTAGCTTCAAACAGTGGAAAAGGCAAAGCCAACTCTTCATTATAAACCGTTTCTTATAAGCTTTCATCCTGTCTCCACATAAGAGGAAAACGGAACACTAGCTAGTGTCGTCACATTTTTTTTATAGTCAGCTGAGTGATCAGTGTTACCTGGTCATGAGTAAAGTACAATGACAACTGACTAGTGATTAATTATACTAACCAAACCAGGACTTTTCTGCAGCTGGCACATGGCCTATCTGAGACGGATCATACGGATGGTGACAGATTGTATATGGAATTGGAAAGATATACGCCTTCCTTTGTACAAAGTTTTTTTGACTGTGCAGATAATTCTATCCGTTAAATAGGCTATTGTATGTACAAGTTTTTCTGTGTCTGCAGATAACTATGAGAGATCCTTGTTCTATTCCAGAGAGGATAGTAAGGCAGGCCAGCCATGAATGTTCTATTTGCATCAAGATTCGTCTTGACAGAAACATGGGCATGGTCTATGATAAAAAAACAAATGCATCCGACTTCTCATTCCATATTTGCATTAGCATTTTCCTACACTTTCTTTAAAAAAAGTTGGACACTTTGTCATTCCAACATCAAGATCATGGGAAGCTGCCATAACACAGCTGGTTCAGATATGCTGGGAGAAGCTGATCAACTAGTTCTAGAACCCTGGTCCCCACGATTATTCACTAGGGCAACCCCCTCTGATAGATTTCTCTCACTTTTTCTAAACTTAGGTGCTGATGCAACCCACAGTTGTAATGTTTCTTTTGCCATTACGTATTTGGCTCTCACTACTTCACCTCGCACACACTTATTAAAATTGACTAACCCATATGCTAACTGTTAGCTAACCTATCATCATGGTAATAATCTTTTCAACTCGTTTGGCTCCTGATTCAGTTAACTAATGCAGCAGCATCCACCTCTTGCCATTTTTATCTTTAATTATTTGCCATGCACTCTATTTTGATGAGTGTTGCTTTAGACAGCGACGTATAACCCTTCATCCCCTTTAGACTTCTGTTGCTGCTAATGTATAACCCTTCATCCCCTTTACTAGTTTGTGGTTAGCGAGATGAATAATAATCAGTGTTACCATGTCTTGACTGACCAGTAAAGTACAATGGGAACTCAACTGACCAGAGCTGGACATGAACTATCTGAAGGTTTCACACGGATGCATGGTGACAGATTGAGGAAGTTTGGAAGAAGAAAAAGTACCTTCCATGGGCATCGTACACGCCTGAATCGCTTCCGTGCTTGCCCTTGTGGATGTTCTTCACATAAATGGGGAACTTGAAAGGCGGAGTCTTCTGGTTCTCCTGCAGCAGCGAAATGAGAAAAAAACGAGGGAATGAGTCAGCGTCAGAGAAGGCTTTAACACCTGAATCGAATCACACTTATGCATGAACGACACGACTTCAGATCGAGCTAATGCGATGCGATAACCGAATTAAAAGGTGGAAGCTTTACTTGGTTGAGTGTTCACAATGACGATGCGGTAGTGAATCGACTAGTGTGGTATGTATGTATTCCTTAACATATGGACCGTAGCTTTATGCCTGCCTTTTCTTTTGCCTTTTTCAAGAGAAAAGCAGCACCTATCTAGCTAGTTTGCAATGCGTGCTGGCATGTGTGTATATCCGATCATATGACACTGTTTACATCTCTCACTGAAGCTATATTACTGTCTATTGTTTCCAAGAGTATATTACGCATCTGCAAATATAGTTAGTTTAAGAATTAATTTATAATTGCCCGATAATCTTCCTTATCTCTAGAAGAGCCTCCCTAACCTCCAAGTCATGTAGCCCATGGGGATCTCAAACAATACATGGAACATTAATTAACCAATACATATTAATTTCACTCCGTTATCATGCTTTCTGTGGCAAACAGTTGAGCTGTTTCATCATACTGAGAATAAAATTACTAACCGAATCGCAAATTGCTATAGCCAAGGACGCTATATATAACCATTCCGCTGAAGTGAAATAATTGAATCTTAAGTTCTTAACACATGCATACTGCTGATCGAATTTGTGCTCTGTTCATCTCTACAGTAATTAAAATGTCAGGCGGACTGACCGATCGAGTGAAGTTCATATATAGGCGGAACTGGGGACGCAGAATTCAGAAAACCAACTGCACAAAATCACTACAGAGGCAGAAGCGGACAGACGACAGAGTGGCAAGCACACAGAGACAAACACAGGAGTAGTGTGTTGAAATGATTACCGATTTGGTTTTTTTTATAAAAGAAATAAATCCGACCTCTGTGAGAATAATTACCGGTTTGGTGCTGGGCCCAAGTGCACCGTTGACGAAGACGGCGCTGGCGGCGGACAGCGCCACCCCGCAGCCGATCGCCCGGAACCCTGCAGCGGCAACGCCATCATCGGTGGTGATCTCCTTGTCAGTGCCATTCCTCACTTGTTACGATTCAGAAAAATATCAGAGCTAGGATCCACAGGGTCCGTCCTCTCGGCCCTACACCGCCGGGCGGCCAGCCCCACGCACCTTGGTATGTCTCGGAGGGGTAGATGACGCCGTCCTTGTCGCGGTCGAAGAAGGCGACGTGCCGCTGCAGCGGCGTGAGCTCGCCGCTGTACACGTCCGCCATGGACGACGACGAGGACTGGCCCTTGGTGGCGGCGTCGTCGTGGCTCCCTGCTGCTGGTGCAAACACAGAGAGGAGCGCGCGCGCGGTGGTTACAATAAGGGCGAAACTTGCGCCGCGAAGAACATGCCGAGCCGTTGATGGATTTGCATGTTGTGGGAGGCAGAGGAACCGGTCGTTCTGATCCACCTTTTCCTCTCTAGCTACTACATGTATTTCAGATTATGCTTGCTGGAGGTTACTTAGAGGAGTAGCTAGCTAGCTACGTACTTACCGGTGTCTGAAGCTTTGCCGGCCATGGAGGTTGCAGAGGAGATCGTTCGCTGTCGACGACGCCGAGCAGGAACGAGAGAGGCAGGGAGCAGGGGAAGTTGTTGGAGCCTTGGCGAGGGAGGAAGGAATGTGGCAGCTTGGGATGCCCTGGTTCCAAGGTGATGGTGGCAGAAGGGAAAAGAATCGAACAGTTTCGATGGAAACGGACCCCTTTGTGGGCGTGTGCTTATCGTAGGCGGCCACACCGCCACAGCCGTGTGGTGTGTACGCTAAGACGAGTCTCAGTGGAGGTTTCATAGATATTAAATAGACTGTTATGTGAGCATTTTTGATAATGTGGCAGTGTATTAATGAAGAGAGAGGTAAAATGAGTTTCATGAGGATGACACTCTCTATAAATAGTTACCTAGATAGCTTGTGTCTTGCATGCAACCTAGAAAACAACAATAGATAAAATTATGCATTGAGAGGAAGGTGTTTCATTATAGTTTCAAATATTTTTAGATGATGTGTCACTCTAGGTAATCGTGTCCATGACATCTCCACTGAGAATGGCCTAAGCAACCAACCTGAGCAGAGAGATTCGAGGCTGGATTTGCGCCTCTCCCTCCCTCGGCGTCCGTTCGATCGGTGTGTGACGGTTACGAGAGCAGGGCCAAGGGAGATGATGATCTCAGCTAGTGGCGGCAGGCGGTTTCGTCTCATCCGAGGGGAAGAATTCAGATAGAATTCGATTGAGTTGACTAGTCAAAAAATCATGTTCCAATAAAATTTTGATTGAAATCTAACCAAATTTTGACATGCAACGCATTTCATTTATCACTCACAGAGATTATTTGCAACAATCAGCAAACCAAATGTTGGGGCAACGAACAAAATTTATTGAACAACACACGTACGTGTTCATGAAGCCAGTTCACTACTACACAAAACATTTGTAAGAGCTGGCCGATTTTTTTTAAGAGCGGGTGATTTTGCCGTTCCATCTAACAAATCGAAGCGACACTGTAGCTACGAAACCCGCACCTATTAAGCCGTTTGTAGGATCTGGTGACGCCGTCGGCCGCTCCTGAAAATGGTGAATCATTTTTAGGTGCTGGTGACACCGTCGCCCGCACCTGAAAATGAGTATTTTCAGGACCGGTTGACGACGTCACCCGCTCCTGAAAGTTGGTCTCATTTTCAGGAGCGGACGACGGGGTCACCCGCTCCTGAAAAGCATTTTCAGGTGCGGACGAGAACGTCAACCGCTCCTGGAAACGCTTTGTAGGAGCGGTCGACGGGGTCACCCACTCCCGAAAAAAACGACAAAAGGGATCTGCGCGACCGTCTTCTTCCTCCAGACAGGCGCAGCACCCGAACACTACCTCGGGGGGCTGTCCGAACATCGCCAAAATAGAAAAAGGAGGGGGGAGGTTTTCAACTTTTTTTCTTGGACTTAGAGCGTAAAGGAGGTTAGTTATTCTCATTTCTTTGTCTCTTTGAAGCTTTATGCATAGTTTTTTGGCTCAATAGAGATGCATATAGGTCTAGAACTCCATAGGTGTGGATTAGAGCTTTTGGACCTCATTTAGCTCAAACTCTTGGGTCAAATTGTGCTATTTAGGTAGGAGAGCAAGATTATCTAGTCAATTGAGTTCAATTTGTTGTTTAGCCCTCATACATGAAGGATGAAATTTCCTAGGTTCATATGAGGAGAGAGAAGACAATTTATTTTTTTCTATAATGCCACAAATATGGAGTAGAGAGAAAACAATTTGTTTTTTTCTATAATGGCACAAGAATTATATGTTTCATGAATTTGCAAAAATCTATTTTTCATATGTTTTTATTAAATACAACAAGTGTGATTATATATTGACTTAGATATTTATTATTAGGTACGGGAATAATAAGATTATTATTATCAGGTGGACTTTTATGTTTATGACATCTGGATTTGATTTTCTCATGTCCTCTGAATCTTTCCAGAGACATGGACAGGACATGGATGTACGAAGCCCGAAGAACGAGCGAACATTTTCGTGAAGAACTTAACAAGTTTATTAAGGCCGCGGAGATTAATGATGTGGTTGAGAAGAAAAAGGTGGTGGTTTGTCCATGCAAAAAATGCAAAAACATAAGGGTATTCAATATCAATGAAACAATTTCGATAAGGTCGCATTTGCTGATGAATGGTTTCATTGAAAACTATATGATATGGACATCTCATGGTGAGAAAAGGAATAATATTAATGCACCACCTCCTCTGAATCCCCTCGAAGAAATCATGCATGACAGTGACTTTGGGGCCATGTTTGATGATGTTCATGGTAATAGTTCTGGTGAGGGTAGCGGCGATGGTGATGGTGATGGTCAATGCTCTGATGGAGTTAATGATATTGGTTTTGATGATGGTGGCGATGGTGGCAATGATGATGACGGTTATGATAGTACCAAGGATGATGAATTGGATGACCCAGTTGTTGTGTAACACCAAGGAAGAAATATTGGTTGGCAGTGCAAAGGGGTTAGAAAAGTTCGAGATAGTGAAGAAAGTAGCTGAGGAGAATGTGTACCCGCGTTCAAAGGGATGCCCAAAACTTTGGATCGTACTTCGTTCGTACTTGAGATGTTGATTCTAAAGGCCAAGCACGGCTGGTCCGATGTGAGTTTCAATGATCTGCTACGTGTGTTGGTTTGGTTGCTTCCAAAGCCGAATAAAGTGCCCACCAACACATATCGAGCAAACAAGCTTGTGAGTCCTTTCACGATGGGCGTCGAAAGAATTCATGTATGTCCAAACCATTGTATCTTGTACCGCGGGGATACTTTCAAAGACTTGGACAAATGTCCTGTTTGTTCAGCTAGTCGATACAAAAAGAATACCAGGTCATGTGTTGATGATGGCATAACTGTCGGGAGTAAAAGGAGCAGGAAGGGTGCATCAATTAATGATGCTGCTGAGCAAGAAGACACGACTATAGGCGGTTCTGAAAAAACCGGCAAAATTCCTGCCTTGGTCATGTGGTACCTCCCTGTTGCGGATCGCCTTAGGCGTTTGTTCTCAAACCCGAAAGACGCTGAACTGATGACATGGTGGGCTTCAGATAAGCGCAAGAAGGGTGACGGGAAGCTTTGACATCCATCTGATGCTAAGCAGTGGAAGAAGCTCGATCAGAACTATCCAGAATTAGGAGAGGAACCAAGAAACGTTCGATTTGGGCTCAGTACTGACGGAATGAATCCGTTCGGTGAAAGGACCAGCATTCATAGCACATGGCCAGTGATTTTGACGATGTACAACTTGCCAACATGGTTGTGCCAAAAGAGGAAGTACCTTTTCCTATCCATCATGATCCAAGGACCAAAGGCTCCTGGTATTGATATTGATGTTTTCCTTGAGCCTTTGATGCAAGAGATGGAAACTTTATAGAAGTAGGGTATCAAAATCATGGACGGTTTCATAAGGAAGGAATTTACTCTAAGAGCCATTATCTTTGTCACCATCAACGATTATCAAGCGTTGTTTGTGTTGTCGGGACAGGTGAAAGGTAAGATGGGATGTGCAGTTTGCATTGGTGACACCGTATGGACTTTCCTAGATGGTTCTAGAAAGGTAGGTTACCTTGGGTATAGGCGCTTCTTGGTGGAAGGGCACAGATTTCGAAGTAAAAAGTTCTATAATTATTTTAGTGGCAAGGCCAACATAGGATCTGTGGCTGCAAAACAAGATGTACACCAAATTTTGAACATGGTCAGGGCCATCCAAGTGCCTTATGGGAAGATGACAAAACAAGGGAAGAAGAGAAACAGAGATAAGCCACCTATTGAAGGTGTGCCATTCAAGAAGATGTCGGTCTTCTACAAGTACTTGCCGTACTGGCCGAACCTCGAGGTCCGTCATGCCATCGATGGTATGCACCTGAAGAAGAATGTGTTTGGTAACACAATTGGTCTCCTGCTCGAAACATTAGCCAACACAAAGGATACCTTAAAGTCATTACAAGATTTTGTAGCAATAGATATCAGAGAAGATCTTCACCCTATCGATAAGGGGAATGGAAGATACGAACTACCACCGGCGAGCTACAATTTGACACTAGCTGAGAAGAAGGCAGTTTGTGAATCGTTGCGGGGGATTAAGGTACCAAGCCGATTCTCATCGAACATTAGAAAACTAGTCTCAATGAAAGATCTCTCGCTATCAGGGTGGAACTGTCATGATGCTCATGTGATGCTTACTACCTTTCTCGCAATTGCAATTAGAGCGATCAAGCCGGTATATGTGAAGATGTTAATCACTCGATTATGTTACTTCTTCACCAAAATTTCTCAAAAGGTTATCGATGAAGATGAGTTGAACGATATCCAAGAATTTATTGAAGAGGTAATGGTGAAGATGGAGATGTGCTTCCCTCCAGGATTTTTCGATATTACAGAACATCTCATGATTCACATGGTCGATCCGATATGCACACTGGGTCCACTTTACCTACACGAAATGTGGACTTATGAGCGTTTCATGTCAATTCTCAACCGGTTTGTTATGAATCGTGCTTATCCTGAGGCATCCATGGTAGAGAGATACAATACAGAGGAAATCATCGAGTCTTGCCTAGGTTACCTAAAGGATAAAGTACGGATTGGTTTGCCGGTACCGCGATTTGCGGGCAAGTTGCAAGGGATCAGCACAGCAGGGAGGAAAACCTTCATTGATTCGGACTTTGAAGCTGTGAAACAAGCCCATGGATGTGCGATGCGAAACCTAACAATAATGTCACCTTTAGTCAGTCAACACTTGAAATTGATTCGTGATCTAAGCAATGGCTGCTCGGAAGAATGGATTCTGAGGGAGCACACGCGTCATTTGACAACATGGTTGAAGGAACTAAATCTACCAGATGGGGGCACCGTGGAACAGCAAACAATCAAAATATTGGCATCTGGGCCTTCTTCGCAGGTCACCTCCTGGCAAGGGTATGATATTAATGGATATCTTTTCTATACTTCCGCGAAGGACAAGAAGACTGTGTCTCAGAACAGCAGTATTTGTAACAATGGCTTCGACTCCAAAGGGGTAAGCACTACATATTACGGTGTCATAGATGATATATGGGAACTGCACTATGGATCCAATATTATACTCCCTGTTTTTCGGTGTCGTTGGGTTAAACACCCAAAAGGTGTTCAAGTGGACAGCTACGGGCTCACAATTGTCGATCTCAAAAATGTTGGTCACAAAGATGACCTATGGGTACTTGGTTCACAGGTTGGACAAGTCATGTATATTGTTGACCCTGCAAAAAAAACACATCATATTGTAGTGCCTAGAAAATAAGAAGTAATAGGGGTTGATGGAGTCGAAGACATTGAAGAGTACAATGATGAGTGCAATGACATGAGCCTTTTCACAGATCTACCTCAGAAGATGTTGAGTCTAGAAGCTACCATAAAGAAAGACGAAAAGCCCTGGTCACGGAAGGACGGAGAATCAAGAATTGTTACCGCATAATAATATAGCTAGTTCAATTAATTGGATTTTGTAATTTGTATTTGAACTAATGTACTTTGAATTCAATTATCTCATGTCATGCAGCTACTTACTGGATTTCTTAGTGAGTACTCCCTCTGTCCAAGAATACATACAATTCTAGCTTTTTGCACACACCCAAATAACAAGATGAAAAGACAAATATGCCCTTGCTACAGTGGTACAGATGAGATTAGTGGATTTCTTAATAAATCAAATATAAATTAACAAAATAAAATGGCTTTAGTGGAATTATTAAGAATCATATATAAAATAACTAGTAAAAATGGAATTGGTGGATTTTTAAAGAATATGGATGTGTGTTGTGGTTCTTTGAGTAAAAGCGAGACATGTGTACTGAATTGTTACTACATCTGTGGACGTACTATTTGAACACAAATTTTTGACACGCATCTCACATGAATACAAAATATATACCAAACTTGTAGATGTTAACAAGACATAAAACTTTGTAGTTCACTAAATTTTCATTTGAGATCATTTAATACGTTAAATAGTAATTTGAACTATAAATACGAAAAAAGAGAAAATGTTTCTAGGTGTGGGCGGCAGCGTCACCCGCACCTGAAACTCGGTTTCTAGGTGCGGGCGACATGGCTGCCCGCACCTGGAAATCGGTTTCTAGGTGCGGGCGGGCAGGTCACCCGCACCTGGAAACGATTTGCAGGTGCGGGTCACGCGCCTGCCCGCACCTAGAAATGGAATCCTATATATGCATTGGGGACGAACACTTAGCCAATTTCCCGGAGTCTGCGCGAGAGAGGCCGTGAGGCTGCCAAAATTCGCCACCGCCGCCGTGCCTCTCCGCCGTCGTCGACTCCGCCGCCCCCTCTCCGCTGCCGCACGCCCGTCCGCCGAAGACTCCGCTGCCGCACGCCCGTCCGCCGTCGTCTCCGCCGCGACCGCCCCGACGTCCCCGCCCTCCCGCCGTCCCCCGCAGCCTCTCCGCACCGTCCCCACCCTCCCCAGCGTCCCCCGCGGCCACCTCCCCGGCGCGGCCACCTCCGACGCCGCGCGCCCGCCGCGCGCCGCCCCCTCTCCGCCGCGCGCCCTCCCCGGTGCCACCTCCACGGCGCGCCCTCTCCGTCCCCACCCACCCGGCGCCACCTCCCCCGCGCCACCTCCATGCCGTCGACTCCGGGCGCCGCCCCCTCTCCACCGCCTCCCCATTTGGGAAGATGAAGAGCTGACGTCAGCCACCATGGTGGCTGACGTTAGCTTTTTTTTAGATTTAGATTTAAATTTGAATTTCAATTTCAATTTAGATTTAGATTTCAATTTGAATTTAGATTTAGATTTCAATTTAGATTTAGATTTCAATTTACAGTGCAATGCCAATAAAGTTAAATTCAGGGGCTTTTTTTGCTATATGTTACTATATGTTGCTATTGAAATGGCTAAGTAAAATTCAATTTATGGTATAGTTGCTATATATTGAAATTGAAATTGAAATTGGGATGAGACCATTTTTGTTAAAAGCGGCACGAGGTTTATTTCATACATGCAAGTTGAAATAGAGGAATGTTTTAATTCCGGGTCCTCTTCTTTAAAGTATTATCCAATCAAATAAGCATATTTACATTTACATTTCAATAATGCAAACAATTTACATTTCAAATAAGTATTATCCAACAATAATGCCATAGAAACAAACATTTACATTTCAATTTAGATTTAGATTTGAATTTCAATTTCAATTTAGATTTAGATTTAAACTTAGCTTATGATTTGGTTAATCAGATGGATCGTCGTAGTGGTTCGCCATTTATACACGAAAGGGACGTTGTGAACGAAGACGAGTTTTTGTCCCAACATGAAGAACTAAACAATATTGCAGACCAGATGGTCTTTGAAGATGAAAATGAAGATGATGCAAATGGTGAGGATGGACCGCAGGTAGGACTCGGGGCGTTCGTAGATGGTGTTTGGTAAGATCCAATAGATCCACATCCTGCGCCCCCGAGACAACGGACGGACAATGATCCTGATTACGTTCCAGAGGTAATGCTAAACCATTTGTAGTGTCAGTGAGGTCAATTACTTTTATTTGAAATGATCTTGAATTGCTTTACCTATGGTTCATATAGATGCCTCAACCTAGCACGAGGCAGCGGCGCCGCCGACCTCGTACCCCCCCAGAAGAAGAAACTGAAGAATGTGGCACCTCAAGTCCTGAAACTGCGATGACGACGACCTCTGAGAGTCAAAATAAAAGAAAGCGAGGTGAACGAGGAAGAAACAAATACCCCAAAGGTCAGTGGTCAGTCGAGGGTATTAGCCCATCTGGAGAGCCCGTGGATCCTCCTTTGGTTCGTACGAAGTTTCGGAATGCCATAGGAGCATTACTACGAACAGAGTATGCCGTGGATCCAACCATCATTGATTGGTTCCAAGTTCCTGAGGGGCTAAAGGGCGAAATGTGGGCCAAGTTGAAGCAAATTTTTCTGCTACCTTAGTCCCAAACAACCAGAGAAAAGATACATCATTATGCTAGGAAGGCACTCGGCGAAAGTTTCCGTCGATGGAAGGGTGAGTTGAATAGGGACTTTGTTAAGAAGGGTGCAACATATGATGATACAAAAAAGAAATATGGAAGGGTCACCAAAGCCCAATGGAACGAGTTTGTCAGGCAAAAGACTACTCCAGAAGCTTTAGCCCTGAGCCAGAGATAGAGTGCACTTTCGCACAAAAATGTACATAGACCTCGTCTTGGACCGGGTGGGTACCTAGGGAAGCAGGAAAAGTGGCGGCATACTAGGGATGCATTAATAGCCGTCGGGCAACTCGACCCTTTTGAAGGCTTGGATGAGTGTGGCTATCAGTGGCTCCTAGCGAGGGAGCCTCAAATTATTGATGGTAAACTTCATTTTGCAAATGAAGTAACCAATGTGGTGTGTGAAAAGATAACGAACCTTTCCGAGGCTCAGAGGAAAGGAGACTTCGTACCCAACAGGGATAGAGACGTCCTAAGTACAGCCCTTGGGACGAAAGAGCATGGGGGTCGCGTTAGAGAGGTTTCCTCGAAGTTGAGCATCAGGGATGGGTTTGAGAGGGATAGAGCTACCTACAGGAGCCACTGCCGTTTCAAGGAGGATCTCCAAGCGGCGGCAGAGAAAGTTTTTGTGGACAAATTTCAAGCTTATTTTAATGCGGCGGTTCAGATGCAGCAAGCAAGCGGTACACCATTCGCTCTGTTGTAATTATCTCAAGGAGATAATAATTCACCATTCTCTCCGAGCAGTGTTGCCTCCACGACGGCACAACCATACCCAGTTGATTCTATATGCATCAGTACTCCTTGCACATTGCACATTTCAGTTGGCAGAGCTGGGAAGACAAAGCAGGTTGCCTCGAGCCTTGTGATTCCTGGTGGTGGATTGTTTGACGGGAAAGAAATCCCACGCCATTATGCACGCGTACAGGTGCTTGAAGTTAATCCAAACTTTGAAGATCATGACATAGACATACCAACAGCAGAGGGTATCTATGTTCTCGGTCAAAGCCTCAACAGTACAATATTGTGGCATAAACGAGATATCATTCTGCCTCCAACACAGCCTCTGCAATCTATGGAGCAACCGTTGCCAACTGCGCCACCATCTCCTCCACACCGTGGGTCCACACCACCAGCTATACAAGGATCTCCACCTCTTATGCCCACACCACCACCTGAGAGATCTCCACAACGTGTGTCCACACTACCTCCTGAAAGATCTCCGCAGCGCGTGTCCACACCACCTCCTGAAAGATCTCCGCAGCATGTGTCCACACCACCTGCTGAAAGATCTCCGCAGCGTGTGTCCACACCACCTGCTCAAGATTCTCCACCTCGTATGCCCACACCACGAGGAGCTTCGGGATCAGTAGGAAAAGAGGCATCACAACCACAAATGGTGCCTCGAATGATACGGGCTTATGCGAAGGATCCGGAAGGATCAGAAAGCGCTGCAAGGTGGCATAAGAGTAATACCAAATCAAAGAACAAGCAACACGACACAACGACCACGTCGTCTGTCAATATGCCAACGATCCAACGACCAGGATATTCAGTACCCCGCACTGACACAAACTTCGAGAAGACTATTGGAGTCGATGAAATACCGGACATACCTGGTGTGTGCCCTTTAAAATATGAATGGGGTATGCCATTATTACCCGACTGGGCACTCGCAGAAGTTCCATGGGAGATGAAACGGATGCATGCTTGGTATATGAAGGCTTGTTCTCTTGGGCTCAGAGGCCTCCAGGCACGATACCCATTAGATGTGTTCGGACCTACACTTATTCCAGAAGCAAAAGAAATCAACTTAGATTTTCATGACCTCCATGATTTGTTCCGCCTACAAATGATAGATGTACAAGTCATCAGATTGTGGTGCATGTAAGTGTCTCATATCCATGCTAATATCTTGTGTGTGTGTGTGTAAGGCTTACGGTTTGCATAACTAATTATCTAAGCTTTGCTGTATAGGATGCAAGAAGAAGAAATGCATCTTGCAAAGCAAAAAATTGAATTTTTGGATCCTTTTGTTATTGCCGAAGACAGGCATATGCACCCCACCCGATGGGAAGACGATCATGATGAACTAAAAGGTTTGAAGACAATTACGGAAAGAAATAAGATGCGAAGAATTGGATATATAAACGCTATGAAGCGTCTTGCATCCTACATGACACATATGTTCTTGAAGTGGCAAGATAGAGATTACTTTTGGGTGCCCTACCACATCGGGTTAGTTTACATTTCTACCACTTATAAAAATATATGTGTAAAATTACTCATCCATAACTCAAAAGATTAAAAAACCTATATAACATGTATGCATGAATCACTGGATTTTATTTCTTATAGACCCCAAGTTGGGATGGGTGGTAGTATTTGACTCACTGGATTGGCGTAGACACCTGTACAACGAATTCATAAACATCCTTCAAAAGTTAGTGTATTTCTGTTGTCACACTTACATTCTAAACATCGATTGGCAACTAATAACTTCTATGTTTTTTTTCTAAACAGGGCTTACCAACACTACATTAAGAAAGGAGGGAAATTTAATCCTGCCTACCCAGAAAAATGAATATTCACACAAACTTTCCATGCCACAAGCAACCACCTGGCAGTGTATACTGCGGGTTTTACCTTATGGAAATGATGAGGTGTCTTAGGAGATATAAGGGTGATCCCGAACGAGTAAGGACCTACTACCTTTCATGTCTCATGATGTATATACACTATACATATGCGCATTTTGCATGATCTAACAATTGTTATATTGTTTGTGTATTGTAGATTGAAATCGGACCTCGTGACGTAATACTCCATGAGAGACACCTTCTCAAAATAACTGCAGATTTCTGTCATTACCTTATGCATGAAGTGATACATCCTAGGGGCAGATATTATCACCCTGAACATATATTGGCGACTGAAGACAAATTCGCTAGCCTACGTGAGTGGGAGAGTCAAGAATACCGCGCGCCATGATGTGATGTCTAAACTTTGTCAGTGGAAAAAACTTGTTGTCAATGGGATGTAATAATATAGATCGATATGTATATGGATTTCTTTTCATATTATTGTACTTATGCTTACTTTAGATTTCATGTCGCTTTCATAAAATTTGAATTTCAAACGTTCAAAATTTTGGCGGGAAACAAGTTCGATAAATTTGAATTTCAAACATCCAAAATTTTGTGGGTCGGATCATCCGCACCTGGAAACTCATTTCCAGGTGCGGTTGACGCCGTCGTCCGCACCTAAAAATGCCCTTTTCCAGGTGTGGTTCATCTCGTTGTCCACACCTGGAAAAGGGCATTTTTAGGTGCGGACGATGCTGTCACGCGCACCTGGAAATGAGTTTCCAGGTGCGGGTCGTTTACCCGCTCCTAGAAATCGCTATTTCTAAAAGTGACAGCTAGGAGCGGGTTTGGCACCCGCACCTGGAAATGCTATTCCGCCCGGTGCTAAAAACGTTTTGTGTAGTAGTGGTTTCCTCACATGTTGGTGCCATCAATGGCGCGCGCTGCAGTCTGCAGCTCTTGTCGGCCATCATCATCAACATGTACAGAATCAATCAGCAGCCAGTAAACACAGATTGGATGGGAAATGGAGGGGAATGAAGGGAGATGGTGATGCTGAAACGAGAGAAGAAAAGGAGCGGACTGAGAAGAGAGAGACCCATGGCGGGATCCGTGCCTGAGCTTGCTGTTGCTGCTCGTGGCGAACAGCCGTCGCCACCATGGAACCAAATTTCTCTTAGATTCTACAGCAGGTTCCGCTCATATGTGTTCCTGTGCATATGCAACTACACAAAGCTGTGGAATTTTCTAAGTTTAAACATAATGTGCGCAAGAATATAGCATAAGCGGCTATTGTTTTGCTGAAAAACTAGCGATCGAGATGTGATTTAAATGGCTGCATCGATTGAACAACTTCTGAGGAGCTAGTGGAGGCAGTACCCACACCAAATTCCACCTACATGATTGGGCAGCAGCGGACTAATCAGCCCCCCCCCCCGCACCAACGTCGTCCCCTACTCGGGCGACTCGGGCGGCGGCCAAACCCTGGGCACCGCTGGAAGGCCCGGGCGGCCCTGGGAAGGCGGCGACGGGGTGATTTTTGGTCCCCACATGTGGATCTGGCCGGGGCGCGGTGGCGGGTTGCCGCTCTCCTCCGATACACCTCCTCCGCCATCTTTGACTCCTCTAGCGAGATCTAGATCTCGACGGCGCGGCCGGCCAGGACCTGTGCCTGCAGGCGGTGGGCCCCGTGGAGTCACAGTCGTAGTATGGCTGTGTGGCGGCAGCAACTGCAGTCCGGGGCGGCGATGGCAGTGCCCTCTTGGCTGCCTGCAGCTCGCGGCCAGCGCAACCCTCCACACCGCAGGGGCCGTGGCCTAGATGCGGGTGGCAGTGGTGGCGGCGACTCAGGCGGCCGTCATGTCCCCTGCGACGGCCGGCTCCTCACCTTTGTGACCTCTGACAGTGTTGTGCAGGGTGTTAGTGTTTGGGTTTGTGGAATGCGCCGGCGGAAGCTAGGGGTCGTTGATTCGGCTTGGCGACGGTGACGCTTTTGGGCGCCGCTCCCCTCCTTGGAGGTGTCGCTCTGGCGGTACCTTTCCTATCCAAGCGCTCCTCTCTCCAGGTGAAAACCTTGCTCCAATTCGGACAGGCAGCAATGGTGTTCCATGAACATTCCTCCTTTGGGGTGCCGCTTTGGAGTGGCCTTCCTGCACAGCTGGGGTTGTGACTGTGGCCTTTCTTCACCCTTATCTCATCTTTCTTCATGCCTGTTGCCCTGCTCTAGTGGTGGTCGCCAGGGGCTGGCGAGCTTGATTGTTTTGGTCCTTACTTCTTCTTCACTCTGTCTTCCTGGTGGAATGCGGCTACATTCGTCAGTGTCTCTCCCTCCTGTGGGGCTTCCTTCCCCCACAGGGCATTGGAGGAACCCTGGCTTATTGGCAAATTGGAAAGCTAGTCCCTGCTCTAGCTGTATGCGGGCAGACTGTGTACCACCGCCACGGGATTACCTTGGCAATGTTAGTGGAGCGCAGCAATTGGCTGCAATTGACTAGCTCTAGTATCCTTTGGTCAGTTGTGGATGGGTGTTTTTGTGTTCGGTTCGTGTTGTCCTTTGTGTTTTCTTCGTCTGTCTGAGGCTGGGTTAGCGAGGCCAGGGGACTCGTTCTCTTTAGGCGGTCTTCCCCCTTCAAGATTTCTCACCTTGTCCCTTGACGGGTGTTGGAGGGCGTCAACAAGAGTGGCAACCAGATGACCATGGTGTGGGAAGCTTCCCTCACCTTGGTTAGATGAAGATGGGAGTGGAAGCTCGTAAATGTATGGTGTGGATTCGGCAAGTAAGGAACTTGGTTTTTGAGCATACTAGTGTTTTGGTAGATTTCCCCTCAGGCTGGCCTTTGTAAGTTGTAATGTGCCATTGTAACCTCTCCCATAGCTTTTCCTTTTCGGCCTTGCCGACCTCATGTTATGAGATGATCTTTGTAGGCTCTTTGTAGCCACCCCTGCTTCCTACATGGCTGCATGCATGATGACAAGCACATTCTACACCATATTTGAGGGTTCAGATTTATTCTTAACATTCGTAAAAACGTCCATACATCAAAGATGAATCAACAAACGTACAGAATCAATCGAAAATAGGATAGTGATTTATTGAACCATACAACTACACCATAATTTACAAATTCTTAAGACTTCCGCTCCTTCTCCAACCTTTCAAACAGGCTACCATCGCAGAAGATCCTTAGAGTGTCCTTGTGGAGAAACTTATCCTAGTATTTGCCCAAGTAGTGCAGCAACTTCCACTGGGTGAAAGCAGCAACCCTGTGGTAGTTTTTTCCCAAAAAAAATATTGACCTCAAAGTAGCATCGCCTAAATATCATGATATTCTAACTCATGAGGAGAACTTACCATCCTTTGTAGTCTTTAGGATCCCTGATTGATTTTAGCATCTCCTGGAGCTCTTGTCTTGTCAGGGCATCAGGCCTAGTGTGGGCATGCTTCTCCTAATGGTTATATATATGCTTATTAGCAAAATCTGTATTTGACGGATAACTAAAAATCGACGTGATGTTGAAAAGGAGCATAAGGCAAGACATATTATTCATTTTTATTTTAAAAAAGAACCTGTCTTGACATAGACACCTATGATAAGTTATAGTCAGAAAAGAGCACCAAATTCTTCACTCAGTAATATGTGAACTTTTGCACCTTCATGTGTTCTTCAGTAATCATACCTAGGTTATCCCACTTGTCGTATTTGGTCTCTCAACATCAGGATAAATGGATAATTCTCTATTTAGAACTTAGGCACCGATGCAACTCAGAGTTATAATGTTTCTTCTATCATGTATTTTTTCATCACTGACTCAACTTCGTACTTCATCCCACACACTTAAAATGACTAATCAATATGTCGGTCCAAAGAAATGAATTGACAGATGTAAACACCAGCTACTGCATGCCGACTATGGATCCAAGTTATCTTACTTTCACATCGTTTATTTGGCATTTTCGCTCATGATTCAGTTGACTGATTCAACAACCATCCTTTCCCAATATTTTGTGACATGCTTTCCATTGCCCATACTTATGTCGAGTTGTGGTGGCTGATGAGGATGTTTTTTGACACCATAAACAACACACTACACAATCTTATGTCCTTCAACCATCCTTTCCCAATATTTTGTGACATGCTTTCCATTGCCCATACTTATGTCGAGTTGTGGTGGCTGATGAGGATATTTCTTTTGACACCAGAAACAACACACTACACAATCCTAGGTCCTTACATTGGTCAGTTGATTTCATTAGTTCTTCTTTTTTAATGTGCAGTGATACTGCATCCACCAGTCTCACTCCGTCGCCCTGTTCGTCTGGCTTAAGAGCCACCAGCCAGCAGTACTTTTCTCTCAGAACAAATCAGCACCAGCAACCAGCCACCAGCCAAACGAATAAGCTGACGCAATTTTGAGGTCAATACACAAAAAAGCACTTGATCGTGTTGCGTGCACGTGCGGAGGGGCTCGTTGTAGCACAGGTCGGACACACATGTTTCGTCGGCGAGCTCGGTAGAGAAACTAACGAACACTCGCCCGGGAGGAATGCCGACAGAGCACGCGCATCTTAGGTTGTTCTGGAGTCTGAAGGCCACCTAAAATGTCCTCAAACAAAGGAAGAACAACAAGATGTGGTTTGAAAAGCTAAGGCAAAGTGGCAAGGAAAAAATACAGAATAGTAGATTGATATGTTTTTGTCGGTTGGATCTAACTCAACTAGCCGTGGCCCTTCATATTTTCAGTGAATGGGGTTCTTGTCCCTTGAGGAGTTGAAATCCTTACATAAAGCGTATTATAATACAACTCTTAACTCATACTATATATTTGTTCAACCTCAGTATATATTTGTTCGGCTTCGTCCCGTGTGATTTGTTCACTCTCTATAAATTTTTGTCAGCCTTTTGTATATTTTTGTTTGCCCTATGTAAGCATTTGTAATAGCCTAAATTAATTATTCTATATTTAAAAATATATTTAAAACAATATCATCGAAACATAGTCAAGCGAGATCTGGTTTTGAAGATTTTGTTATAATCAATCCATTGGTGTGATTGAATTTAAATTTAGATATATAGTTTAAAATTTATAGATTTTTTGAAAGTTACTGTGCATATGAATGATATCATCTATTTCGTCACTTGTCTTAGATACATGCAATTAGCGGCCTATATTTAATCTCTTGATATTTCTATTAGCCAATTAATAATCACCCACATATTAATCTGCACACTAATTAGTATGGGACTGCACATATTAATCGCCTCTACCGTGCATCCCCCGCAACGTATAATCACGTCCGTCAACACTCCCCATAAGGAAAAGACAGCACTGCTTATTTTTTACTCTTTATTAAAAGTCCCCTGGGTTACATTAATTTATTTGGTTAGTGACTAAATGGTTAGTGTTACCTTGTATTGAAAGAAAGTGAATTACTATGAGAAGTGATTATAGTGTAAACTACTCACAAGAACTAGAATCTTGTGCTCCAAGCACATCAACCATTCAAAGGTTTCACGGAAAAAAAATTGGGTGCGCACCGGGCGCACCGCAGCCCCGGTGCTCACCCCCCGTGGCGTTGCGTGATACGCTGGAGCGAGCTCGACCCCACGGTGGCCCCGCGATCGGCTCGACCCCGCCCGCACGGCTGGTCCGTCTCCTGTGACCTCTCGGCTTGCTCCTGTCCCCTAAGTCTGACGCTCAGTGTTGCAATCAATTTTTAAAGTTCTCTTAAAATTACTTAACTCCAATATCTAGCTCAACAAATGAGAGTACATGTTCTCTAATGTTCATAGATCCCATTTTGCTACTGTGGAGTCAAAGTTCAGTTGGAAAGTTGCTCAGAAATAAATTTCAAAAACAACTAATTGATGTTGTTTCAGACTTAACTCATTCTCTCAATTTTTAGATTGTGAATATAACCTCTAGTTATCAACTTTGAAGATTTAATTGAGGTGCTTAGGGACTGATTTTAACTTCCAAAGCACTCCCACTAAGTTCTGAATGCTCAAAATCCCACATCCCATATTTTGCACAAATTTTTCCGAATTTGAAACTTCAAATGTTAACTTTGGTCAAATTTTACCCAAATTTGACCTTTACTCAATATGACCATTACAATATCACATAAATCACATAAATGATGACCATCATAAATTAAAGTTGACAAAAAATAACCAAAATATTTGCTCTCGTGATAGCAAAATAAATTCATGTTTACAAAATAATATGGTTCATTTCATGAGAACATGTCTACATAGATTCATCAAAATGTAATTTCCTAACAGCAGCTTGCGTTGTAGCATCTTGATCAGCTCCCATTAAGTGACTTGTGTACCCCATGGTATGTATGGAGGAGCCATTGCAGAAGGATTGGCAAATAAATTGAACTGGGGCATTGTGACATTAGTATATCCATCTTGTACGAAGGGAGTCGAGTCGAGCGGCGTGCGGGAGGACGTGCGGGACGTGGACGCCTCTCCCAATCGCGAGTGGGCGCGAGGGGGTGGAGTTTTAAGCATTCAGAACTTAGTGGGAGTGCTTTGGAAGTTAAACTCGGTCCCTAAGCACCTCAATTAAATCTTCAAAGTTGATAACTAGATGTTACTATTCACAATCTGAAAATTCAGAGAATGAGTCAAGTCTGAAACAGCATCAATTAGCTGTTTTTGAAATTTATTTCTGAGCAACTTTGCATCTAAAATTTGGCTCCACGGTAGCAAAATGAGATATATGAACATTGGTGAACATGTGCTCTCATTTGTTGAGCTAGATATTGGAGTTAAATAATTTTGAGAGAGCTCCAAAAATTGATCTTAGCACTGGGCGCCAGACTTAGGGGGATAGGAGTGAAGTTTGAAACAACATCATTTAGATGTTTTTGAAAATTATTTCTGAGCAACTTTGCATCTAAATTTTAGCTCCACGGTAGCAAAATGGAATCTATGAACATTGGTGAACATGTACTCTCATTTGTTGAGCTAGATGTTGGAGTTAAATAATTTTAAGAGAGCTCCAAAAATTGATGTCAGCACTTGGCACCAGACTTAGGGGGACGGGAGTAAAGTCTGAAACAACATCATTTAGATGTTTTTGAAAATTATTTCTGAGCAACTTTGCATCTAAACTTTGACTCCACAGTAGCAAAATGGGATCTATGAATATCGGTGAACATGTACTTTCATTTGTTGAGTAGCAAAATGGGATCTATGAATATTGGTGAACATGTACTTTCATTTGTTGAGCTAAATGTAGGAGTTAAGTAATTTTAGAAGACCTCCAAAAATAAATTGCAGCACTAGCGCCAGAGACATGAGCGAGCTGAGAGGTCACAAGAGACGAGCCGTGCGGGCTGGGTTCGAGCCGATCGCGGGGCCGGCGCAGGGCCAGCGTGGGGTCAAGCTCGCTCCAACGTATCACGCGACGCCACGAGGGGGTGCGCACCGGGGCTGCGGTGCGCCCGGTGCGCACCCAATTTTTTTCCAGGTTTCACATGGTTGGTGCCGGATGAGAATTTGAAAAAAAAAACTTCCGCTGGCATCATAGACACCCATATGACTTCCGTGCCTGGCCTTGTGGATGTTCTTCACGTAAATAGGGAGCTTGAAAGGATGCGTCTTCTCGTTCACCTTCATTGCCGCAAGGAACATAGAAATGAGTCCCATCAATTGTAAATATCCAGTGGAAACCACCTCTTCCGTGGAATCGTGAAAACCCTCCTAAAGAACATAGTTAGAAGTGTAAAAAAATATGAAACGATCCACGTCCATAGTCTATCAATATACGTTCGTTGTGGCAAAAGTTGGGAACCAAACTCAATATAGTAAAATTCATGTGAAAATAACAAATTCTAGATGCATTTTCACTACAAGACAAATTCACAAAATTTTTGTCTTCTAGTGTGAATCTTGTTATTTTCGTATGAATTTTTTCAAAACGAGTTTGATTCCCAACTTTTCCCACCAAGTATATATATGGATTGACTATGAATGTGCATCATTTCACATTTTTTTTTAAATGTATAAATATGTTTTTAGGAGGTTTTTCACGATTCCACCGAAGAGGTGGTTTCCACTGAATATTTTCCCATCTTAGTTGTAGCAGCTGAATTTTTTCTGTACGAAAGAAACCATGTTAGGCTATGAAGCAAAACTAAAGCAGTGGGGATAATATGAGGGATGACATATAGAAGAAAGAAGAATGAGAAAGATACCTTAGGATTACTAGCTACTAAATATTTAAAAATATAAAAAGGTTAAATCAAAACCATTGACATAGCCACATAGGGAATCAAATTTGAGATACATACAGACGGTTGGGTACCATAGATTAAGTAGTAAAACTACAAGTAAATAAAGTCGCTACTATATAAATTTTAAAGATGCAAAACAAAAAGATAAAAAATCAATTACAAAATGCAGTAATTTTTCTTTAAAACTTTACTGCAGATTTTTAAAATATTATTTACTCCAATATAGTTTGTTCCAAATCAAATAGAGCCTTTGTAGTATAGTCAAGTACCCCATTTCCAAGGACGATGTCTGTTGAAAAATGTTTCAACAATTAAATCCGTCCAATTAAAATTTTGATTTCAAGTTTTTTTTCCCGAGAGGTGCTTATTAAATTAAAGATTATTTGTTTCCATCTCTCATGAAAACAGATAAATCTCTTGAAAGGGCCTCTATAGCCTAGTGGTTAGAGCACCTAAGTAGCACCCAACAGACCTGAGTTTCCCGTAGTGGTTTGATTATATTTTTACAATTTTTTCAAATAAGACAAGCTGTCAAACTTGAAATAAAAATATAAAATGAATTATAATTTGGATGGAGGAAGTAGTATATTCATAGGATTGGCTATATGATGCGAACTATTTTGGAATGAGGGATTCACACTGAATCAACCATTAGATGCAAACTATATGATCTAATTTATGTTTAAAGCAATCAATCGAAGCCATCTTAAGTTTTAGGTTTTATGGTTGTCTAATTCATCACGTATTCCTCAAAGCCTACAAGCACCGATTGGACTCAACTTTTTCTATTACGTGCATCACACGAGCCTACAACCTTCACGGCGACTTTGCTTAGGACCTGTTTAGGTTGAAAAAAAATTGTGTGTATGAATAGTGCTTTTGAATGGAAAGTTGTGAAATATTGCCACATTTGGCCGTGCGCATAAAAAGAAGATGTGACTCGATGTGATGGGTGAATAATCTGATGTGACAGATGAATAGTGGCTGCCAATCTAAAGAGGTCCTTAATGCAAGATTCAGTCTGTTCGTTTGGCTGATGGTTGGTGCTGATTTGTTTAGAGAGAAAAGTATTGCTGACTGGTTGCTGGTGGCTGGTTTGTTCTAAGAGGAAACATATTACTCGTTGATGGTTGATAAGCCAAACGAATAGGGCGAATAGCGATGGTGCAACGTGTTCTCGAACCTGTCACCCTTGGGTTTGAGGAGGGAGAAATGAAAACTGCCTCGCGTGTTTCTCAAAACACTGCCACATAATTGCTATGCAAGCTCCTTAATATCAAAGCATCAAGGAGCATCTATACTATAAGGATCGAAAACTTTCACCTACAATAGGCCTACCTGTACATCTCACAGCAACCCACCGTGGACCCATGTGTCACGACGTCCACTCTTACAATCTCACCACGCCCACCCTATTTTCTCACACGCAAACCACTTTGCATACCTTCCAAAATCCAAAATCCTTTCTTCTGCCGCTGCCTGATGTCCTTCCTTCAATCGTTGCAAACTTTCCTAATCATGGCTTCCTAATCATGGTAGTAATATTTTTCTCTCGCGTGATTGATTCACGTTGCCCATCACCATCTTCTAATCTCGCTGATCCTTCCATCTATGCTTGCAACCGTAGGTGGTAAATGGTAATAATAATCTCGCTAATTATGCTAATATTTCCATCTATGCATGTGTGCCCCACTCATTTCTTTCCTGATTGATTCATGTTGCCCGTTAACATCCTCTAATCTAGCTAATCCTTCCATTTACCCGTCGGTAATCAAGCACGAGATTTTCTTCCATTGACCCATCAGTAATTATGCACAAGATTTTTTTCCTATTATTTCTTTTTGATTGCCTTAATCACTGCCTAACATGTCCATTAGTCAAGTGTGATCAGTGTATTGAACATAATTTTTGCTTCTTGCCTTCCTTGCTTACCTTCAGTGCATGCAAAATTGAAGGCTTCCCCCAATAAGTATTTAGTGCCCTCCTTGCATCCATCCACCACTTCACGAGAAATCTTCCTCACCGCATCGCCTACATTGTGTGGTTGTTGCTGATGCTAAAGGTGCTAAATTCAATGCACCGCCGTAGCTGGTGTAACAATGGTGGTGTAGTCAGTCAATAATTGCGATAAAACTGATTTATGGAATTTCTTTTAGTAATTTGTGTTATTAGGAAATACAATATATGCTAACTGAGTTTACCGTGACTTAAGTTTTTCCTATTGTTCAACATTTATCATTTTTTTAGGAAAAAAGTAAGGATGGCTTAGCTCAAAGTAGTCTAAAGGCCATCTCTAGATTGCTATTCACGAAATTGTTATTTGAATATGTACTAAATTTATCTTTTCTGTTAAAGAGCGAGTAGAAAAAATTTACAACTGCTTCCATAATATTTTAGTTTGGATATTTACGAAGTTTTATTTTTTTTTAATGTAATTTTCTACAATTGTTTTTGTATGTTTTGGAAAAGGAGAATGGTTAAAGCATTGATTTTATTGATTTTATGTTAAAGATACTTGTGTGTTGCACGTGCATCTATACTAGTGGAGGAAAAGACCATAACAAATACACAATGGAAGGAAGGAAATCACAACTAAAGCATGCCTTAATTCATAAACTACATTCAATATACTTAGAAGAGATGATATTTTTTAAATAATTGGAAAACATACAGAATCAATCAAAACTAGGATATTGATTTACTGATCCGCACACATTGCACACACTATAATATACAAACTCTTCCACTGTATGGTCTCTATGATCATCTCATCATTTCTTCTTAGTAGACTCCTGCGATTTGATCTCCTTCTCCAACCTTTCGAACAGACTACCATCGTAGACTGCCCTTACGGTGTCCTTGTGGAGAAATCCGTCCATGTCTTTGCACAGGTAGTACAGCACCTTCCACTCCGTGAAGCCACCCAACCTGTAGAAGTTTTGCGGAAAATACTGAACTCAAAGGACCTTCACTAGCTTAGATGCCATTTTATCTTTATAACTTATGCGGAGAACTTACCATCCTTTGAAGTCTTTAGGTTCCCTGTTTGCTTGGAGCAACTCCTGGAGCTCCATGCTTGTTAGGGCATCAGGCTTGGTGTGGGCATGCTTCTTGAAGACCTCCTCAAACTTTTCAGTTACGAACCTGGAGGTTTATAGATTGTATGGGCAAATAACTATTAGAGATCCTCGCATTCTTGCAAAAGAGCATAAAGGTAAGACATGTTATTCGTTTTGCAACAAGACCTGTCTTGACAGAAACACTTAAGTTAAAGTGAAAAAATAGAGAATGAATCATATCAAATTCTTCACTCAGTATTTTTTTTATGGTCAAACTCAGTAATATTTGCACTAGTGCTTTCTGTGCTTTTCAATAAGACAATAATCAGACCTGGGTAGACCCACTTTTCAATAGTTGACACCTGGTATCTCAGCATCAGTATAAATGGTAAATTCTCTAGTACATCGATCCTATAAAACTTAGACGGGTGCAGATGCAACCCAGCATTGTAATAATATGTTTCTGTTTTCGGTATCTGATTTGACTCAATACTTCATCCCCCCACACATTTACAAGTTACAATTGACTGGTCCGTATGCTGGTCCCATACGAATATCGAGCTGTAGTGGTTGATGATGCTGTTCCTTTTGACAGCACAAACGACACACACAACCCTACGTCCCCAGCTGTACACGTTTGCTTTAATCTTTTTTACTAATGTGCAGTGACACTGCATCCATCAGTCTCACTTTTAACATGGGACCTATTATTTTTTTACTCCTACGTACTGGCATTGAAATGTCTCATTGTGTCAATTCAAATTATTTGGAGCTTTAGAATGATACAGTGTTACCTTGTCTTGATTGACCAGTAAAATATGTACATTGAGAAGTGATTATTGATTAACTCTATTCACTAGAACTGGATGTCCTGCTGGCATATCAACTAAGGTGTGTAATATATGGTCATATGGATGGTGACAGATGAAAAATTGAAGTAAACTACCTTCCGTTGGCATCATACACGCCTGAATCACTTCCATGCTTGCCCTTGTGGATGTTCTTCACGTAAATGGGGAGCTTGAACGCTGGAGCTTTTTCGTTATCCTGCAGTGACGCGAGGAACATGGAAATGAGTCAGCTTCAGAAAAACAGGTATGGGGATCCTCATCAGATCCTCCAGCTTATACCTGAATTGATCCGCAATTGTGTGTGTGCCACAATTTCAGAATTATATGCTAAAGACATAACCTAAACTCCTAAAGGTGTTAGCTTTGCTTTGTATTATTGAGTGTTCACATTCACGATGGATACAGTGCTAGATACATAAGACATGGAGCACAGCTTTATGCCTGCCTTTTTGTTTTCCTTTTTTTCTGAAGGAAGAGAAAGGTATCTTTCTAAGTGTAATGTGTGTTGGCATGTGTGTATCTTCACGTTAGGGATTTTTTTCCCAATCATATGGTATTGTCTGGGACTCTTGGTTAATTAAGATATCCTTCATTTTGAGATTCGACCTGAGCAGTCAAACTTTTGAAAGCCTGACCACCGGGTAATAATTATATAAAACACGTTTGAATATATTTTATTACTTGAATTTTGAGCATCTTGAGATGCATTGGAGACACGCCGATACTCTAAATGGCATTGCTTTTTTTTTTTTTTGAAACGTTAAATGGCATCGTTTGACATGAATGTTGAGGAGGCGAGGAGCTAACCGCCACAATCACTGTACCAGCTGACTACCAGGAGACAGAAAACAGGAAGCAAACGTTAAGATTCTCCCTAACTCTCCTTTGCCCAAAACATCAGTTGCCATATGAATGCAGCTAACGTACGTTTAACCATCAGTTCAGTAAGGCCAGTCTCAGTGCAAGTTTCATTGCACAGTTACCTAGAAAAATTGTGCCAGTAGAGTTTCTTGGTGATGAAACTCTCCTCACATCCTATGAAACTCCATCATTCTCTCACATCGCCACATCAGCAAAATTTAATGCATGAAACTCTCCCATGAAACTCCATTGAGGCTGACCTAAAGGTTGTTCTTCCTGTCCTGCAGAAGAACTGAATCGCTTTGCCGGAGAGTGGGGCGGGCAGACAGCCATAACCGATATATCAACATATTTCTAGTTCTCTGCCAACTTGAAACTAAATACCGAGCCAACTAAACTAACCATGATGCTACCAAGATTCAGATTTCCGAACTAACCGGTATGGTCTTGGGTCCAAGTCCTCCGTTGATGAAGATGGCAGCGACGGCGGACAGCGCAACGCCGGCTCCGATGGCGCGGAACCCTGCAGCAGGACACAAGAAACACAGGCACACACGGTTACCACTGTCATCAGCACAGAAAGCCCGCGAGGGCGAGGCAAAGAACAGAGATTCAGAGAAGGCTTTCATGAGAAAATTCCTGTGTTCAGGTTTGGGTTCAGAAGTGGTACGACGTACGTGAGGAACATTTTTCTCAGATAACAGAGATCAGCAAACAATACGCCGAATGTACACGCACCTTCGTAGGTCTCGGCGGGGTAGATGACGCCGTCCTTGTCGCGGTCGAAGAAGGCGGCGTGCCCCTGCAGCGGCGTGAGCTCGCCGCCGTACACGTCGGCCACGGGCGAGGAGGAGGAGGAGCCCCGCTCCGTGACAGCGCCGTCGTCGTTGTTGATCCCTGGTCCCAGCACGAAGAGGAGCGCGGCGGCGGCGGTTACGAGGGCGAAGCTCGCGCCGCGAAGGACGTGCCCACGAGCCAGCAGGGATCTTTCCGGCCGCGGCTTCCGGAGCAGCGGAACGGCCGCCACTCCACTCTCGTTATTCCCCATTGCCTCCGCCCTCGCCGCTGGCGCTGGGTGGGGAGACTTGCCGGTGTCGCCTGTGGCTGGTTCGTCGGCCATGTGGGGGGCGAGCTTGGAGAAGGATCGGAGATCGATCGGCGACGGTTTTGAGAGGAAGGGGGATGGGGGGGTTGTAGATAGACACAGGACAGGAGTGTGGAGGTAGCCTTGGAGGGAGAGGAAGGAATGGGGCCGATCCAGATGCCAACTACGGGGTGTGTGTGTGTGTGTGTGGCGGGTGACAGAAGAAATCGACGTCGCGGTCGCGAAGGAGGATGCTACTTTTGCGGAGTGCGCTGGCGCGATGAGGGGCTATTTGTATCCGGGCACCAGCCAGCAGCAGCCACTTGCCATTTGCCATGTAATAAACCCAAGAGGCCAAGAGCCCAAGATTACTGGGCGCGTCACGACCAGACCAGGGGAGGCCGCGGCTTCAGCTAATAGAATTGCACTTGTTTTCGGTCTTCGATTCCGCGCGCGAGGTTGCCATGCATTCTTTTGTCGAAGAATGACATGACTAACACATTGCTGCTGCAGTACCTGCTCTAGCTACTTTATTTTTGCAGTCGTTCATTTATTTGTTAACCAAATGCTAGTGTCAGAGACTAGTATATATATAAGCAGTTATCGATCAAACATCAGTTAATCATGCCAATCGGAGTTGAAGAATGGAACAGTGCACATGCATGGTGAATTATATTGGTGACCACTGACCAGAGTTGTTCGATCAGTGTGTGAACAGGCAGGACTGTGACTTGATTTCTTGGATTACGCATCTATTTTTTTCGGGTAAAAGAGAGCTTTATTAGCTAGACAATTGGGGTACAATCATTCTTGATCAGGGATAGAACGCACGCAGGCGCCTGCCCCAACCATACCGCCGAATGCGTGTTTCGTCTAGCTAATTGAGCTAATTCATTAGCAACTAAATTGCTCTCTCTCTCTTTAACTGAACTACTCTCCAATCCTCTAGGAGCTGAGCATGAGCCTTTGCATCAGCGATGATGAAACTGATATCTGATCTATCTACTGTTTCCTTCATAGCCTTCACAATACGAGCACAATCCGATTCAACAATCACCGGCCCTACGATCCACCGGCCAGCTAGGCGTAATCCTTCCTCACAAGTTCTTGCCTCCGCTTCCGCAGCGTCCGCACACCGAAACAAAGCGCGCCAAGCAGTCATCAGGACCTTACCTTCGCTGTCTCTTGCCACAACACCAATTCCACCTGCACCAGTCTGAAGAACAAAGACCCATCGACATTAATTTTAGACCATCCCGGCGGAGGGGGAGTCCATGAGGGAGATCTGGACCTGCCTGGCAACCCCTCTGATATCTCCTTTGATCTTCCTGGCACAGTTTTGTACTTTCTTATGATGTTCTTTCCTTCCTGTATCTCATCGAGTGATGTTTTCATAGCCAGCAAAGCATGCACTGAATCGAGGATACCAGTAGGGCCAGATTGGTGCATGATATTGTTATGCACTGTCCATGCTCTCCACAAAATCAATTTAGTGAAATCCCTTTGATCACTGGAAATATTGTCCAACATCAAAAGCAACCAGTCTGGTCCAGTATACTGAAACTGTTCCTCGTCCGGCTGATTCCAATGTTCCTTCATGGCCATACGAAGTCCTGCTGCTTGTGGGCACGCTACTACTGCATGGTAGCTTGATTCCTCCTCACGGTTGCAGATAGGACAGTAGGCGTCTAGAGCAATATGCCTTCTAAATTTGCATTCTCTTGTAGGGAGTATATTTCTTGACAACTTCCAAGCAAAAACGTTAACCTTTGGAGGCACGTTACCACTCCAAATATGATCCCACAACTTACGCTCGCCGTTGGGTGCAGAACTTGAAGATTGACAACTCTGAAGAGACATCAGTTTGAGTGCTAAATTATATGCACTACACACTGAAAATACTTCGGTTTTCTCGATGCTCCAAGCCAAGAAATCATCAGTAGCTCTCATCGGTAGCTTTATCTTTGCTATGGCTTCTGCATCAATGGGATTAAAGATATTTGCCAATCTGTCATAATCTGTGACAACCCGCCCAGGAAAATACCGTACTATCGCCTAAACCAATCCACTTTGGTCATTAAGCAATAATAAGGTATCATCATGTCGTTAGTTGCCGGGTTAACGCCCAGTAAATCACTTACAAAGCAACAAGGATCGACATATATGCATTAAAACTCACGTGAAGGCGAGTCCAGAGAACAACATAAGATTAACATCCAAATTTACCCCGAAGGGCTTAATTATTACAAACCGGAGGTTTTGACATGATAACGAAGTTCAGAGTTTTGAAAACAGCGGAATTAAACTAACGGCACGAGGAAACATCACGGGAGGCCTGCCATGATGCCTTCATTCATCGTCTTCAACCCACTCCAGCTCCCAGCCAGGCGGGATCTCTCCAGGCCACACATCAGCAAAGGCATTACCTGGAGCAACAGATTATAGCAAGGCTGAGTATACTAATACTCAGCAAGACTTACCCGTCGGTGACAACTACATCACCAACTATAGACATGAAAGGCTTTTTGGCCAAAGGGGTTTCTTTTGCTGAAAAACAACAAAGAGTATGTCCTTACTTTCAATATTTTAGCACAAGTTCTAGTTGATTATTCCTTTCTAAATTAGCAAGCTAGTGCAAGCATAAGTTGTGCAAACAATTAATCAAGCATAATATTCATCAACTTCCATCATTAGGGATCTCATGGCCAGTGGAGTAAGTAGTCTCAGATAACGGTGAGAGGCCGACAATCGATTGATTTAAACCTTGCAAGGTAGACCTAAACACACGGTAGGGTGCCCCCGCGAGGACAACCACCAGGCGGTTCCCAAAAATCTTCGGATTGGGATCAGATGTTACAGTCTTAAGTACAAGGCTTGCTAGGCTACGCCACCAAGGTCACCTAGCCTCACACATGTACTCAGGTGGCGAGCCCAGGGCCGCAACCCTAAGATTAGTAGCGTAAAGTTCCCGCACCGCCTCATTTAGGTACTAGGCTTACCGTACCCATTTCCGACAAGTGTTTAGTACGTTCAAACACTTAACCCACGAAAGCCATTGGACCGGAGCCCACATCCCATGCTCTTACCACACGAGCAATCCATTTAAGGAGATCTTATGATTCCAACATAAGAACCTATTCTCGCGAGTGACAAGCATCACTCGACTTGTAACGGTCCTATAGCATAGCAGCTATCGACCTATCATACTAGTAAAGACATAGGTACCTAGGGATCATGCATCTAGGGTTTCATTTCAACTCCTGAACGTAAATGCACAATCATCCATAGATAGTTGCATAAAGTTTCAAAAACACTTGGTTAATGCACCGGGGCTTGCCTTCGTCAGCAGGGTTAACCTGAGGGTCCTCGGTGTCGTCGATCACCTCCACGTACTGCAGCTCCGCGTCAGCTCCTCCTTCCTCGGCTTCCGGCACGAGCGCGTAGTTACCGTCAGGAAGCTCTACACGGAATGCAATGCAGGGTTCAGTTGGAGTGATGGATTAATCATTTCACCAACTCTTGTTGGCCACATTCACCTTAACAAACAATTAATTATTAACTCTTTTTCATTAAGGTTATTATGGACAAGAGTTTTAATCCTTGCCCAACAATTAACTAATGTTCATTTTCATGATTGTTATTTCATGTGAGATTTACTATTCAATCTTTCAATAGCAAAGGTGTGCACATAAATGTAAATATTTCCATTTAAATGTTTAAAACAGCAAGGGTGAAATTAAAGGTTCCAAAGTAAGCCATGCATCCATTTACAAGGGTCACAAGGTCAAAGGTCACACTTTTGGAATTAACTCTCACTAGCAAGCTTATGCATCTAACTTGTAAATGCCAAACTTAAACATACAAACAAGGGTAGGAGCCCCTGCTGGTCTAAAGTTACTAAACATACCACTAGATCAAACTTGGCCATTAAAAGAACTATAAAACTTATATAAGCAAGATTACATTTCCTAGCCATGCAAATTAAAGGAAATGCATAAATAAATAAAAGTAAAGCTCCTGCATCCAACAACAAGCCTACAGCTACTCTGACCCTAAACAAGATCAGAACACCCATGGGTTCATCTCAAACCAATTTGAAATATGAACCATGCATTTAAATATATATCTAGGCATAAAACAAGATTAAATATTTCTAATAGAGATAAATTCATGATAAATTCAGGAAAGTTACTTCTAGGCATAACATGAACATTTCCACAAGTTGAGCACAAAAATCAATTCATATTTTGCTACAAAAATCAGTAAAGCAGAAATAGCATAAATATGAAGTAATTCATATAAAAAGATCTGTACAACAACTTTGTGAAACTTTTGGTCCAGAGTCTAATCATGACAAGTCTAGAAATATATCCAAAATTCAGCTCCATAGCCTTTCTATATTTTGAATTATAGCAAACATGTGTCAAACTGAATTTGAATTTTCATTCAAAATCTATAAGTCAAAACTATGGTCATGCTTTGTAGAAGTTGTAGATCTACTCTCACTGAGACTAACAAAATTGGGTTTGCATTTTTCTGAATTTTCTATGAATTTCTAGACTATTTCTAAGGCACTAGACTGGCTTGCAAAGAAACTAAGAATCTCTCTATTGCAACCGGGTCCCTGGGTTCACAGCTAAGCCCTTGGGCTTCACACATATGCCCTTGCGGCGGCGGGAGAGTTCGCCGGCGGCGAACGGCGGCCGGACTTGGCAAACAAATGGCACTAGGGTGCGATTTGGCTCACCACGAGGCGATTGGTGGTGGTGGCGTGGCCGGAGGTGGCTCCGGCGAGCGGCGGCGGCGAGGTCGCGGCGGCGCGCCCGCTGCGGCTCGGGTTTCGGCGAGGCTCGAGGCGGGGAGGATCAACGTGCAGCGGTGGAAGCTCAAGTGGGATCTAGGGAAGGGCTAGGAAGCTTTGGCCGGCGGCGGGAGCGAGCGAGAGTGCGAGCTCACCGGGGCGGCGGCAATGGCGGGTCGGCGGCGGTGGTGCTCACGCGCGGGATGAGAAAGGGAGGTGGCTTTTTATAGCCGAGCGCGTGCGGAGGCACCTCGCTTCGAGGCTAAGCCTTCCCGCCGCTTCAATGCGCGGGTACGACGGCCTTGGTGTGCGTGCGCGGCGGGCGGACCGACGGCGCCGCGGCGAGCGCGCGCACGCCGCGTGGCGCGCGGGCTCACCGGCCGAGGCCGCATCTTGGAGTGCGCGCACGAGGCGGACGTCAGTCGTGCTCACGCGCTGACTCCCAGGCACGCCGTGGTACGACCGGCGCACAGCGGCGGCGCGGCGGCGACGCGTGGACGCGCGCGCGCGCGCGACGTCGCGCCGAGCACGTCTCCGGTCCGGTCCGTCCCAAGTGCCCCTGTTGGCTTGCACGATTCTCGAAACTTTGCATGTAAGCTCTAAAACTTGTAGATAGGAAAGTTGTAGGTGAGTTAATCCTCTACAACATGGCTGAAACCGAATTTGAAATAGATTCAAATCAAAGGAGAAATTCGAATGCCAACTTGGGAAATTTTCAGGTCTCGGTGAACAGGAACCCAGAGCTTTCTTGGCAATTTAGCACCTTTTCTACTCAAAACCAGTAATGCCACTCAACATGAAAGTTGTGTCTCATGAAAAACCGGACAACTTTTATATTGGGGGATTTTGAAGTGTTAAGGTGAATTTTGGAGAACGCGGCAAAAGTTCCAGATCGACACAAAGACATCCAAGGGTTTGTCCCCCTTAGCTAGGGTTTTGACCAAGGAGAGTGTGCTAGACTTGCTTAAGATGCTAATGGGTGAGTGTTGGTGAGGTTTTCGAGGTGATGACCCAGGTAGACCGTGCTTTGACCCTAGTCAACAAGTTTGACCGGCAATTAAGGTTAATTAAAAACCTGGGGCGTCACATAATCCCAGTCCCTACCATTGATATCCAACAATTCTGATACCCATTTTAATCTGCAGCGTCCTTGTCTAGTCGTTACACACCTTGATGTGTCCTGAGGAATCCATGGATCCCTCCAGATGCGCACTTGAGAGCCGTTCCCAATACGCCATATGATACCTTCCTTTAGCAGCTCGAGACCGTGCATAATTGCTCGCCAAGTTTGCGAAGGATTGGATGGAAACGCAGTATCCACTAAACAACCATGAGGGTAGTATTTGGCCTTTAACAATCGGGCACAAAGACTGTCAGGATATTCGATTAGCCTCCATGCTTGTCTGGCCAGCATGGCCTGATTGAACAAGCGGAGATCTTTGAAGCCCATACCTCCACAACATTTCTTTTTTATCATCTCGTCCCATGCAATCCAAGCCATCTTCTTCTTACCATTCTCTACTCCCCACCAAAACTGTCGAATGATACTAGTTAGATCATTGCATAAGCCGAGCGGTAACTTGAAAACACTCATGATATATGTCGGTAGTGCTTGTGCTACTGATTTTATCAAAACCTCCTTTGCTGCTGATGACATAAATTTCTTTGAATAGTCCTTTAACCTTTTACCCAATCTTTCTTTCAGTGATTGAAACTTGACCCCTTTCATCCTGCCACTAGGAGTGGGCAAGCCGAGATACTTCTCATCCAAAACTATGCGTTCCACTTCAAGAATTTGTTGTACCTGCACATGGTCACCCTCCTGCATCTCATTCTTGAACATAATAGAACACTTTCCAGGGTTTATTAACTGCCCTGTACCATGTGAGAAAGCATCCAGAATGCCTTTTACTTCACTAGCTTGGTCTGTCATTGCCATGAAAAAGAGAAGGGTATCATCTGCAAATAGTAAATGTGATACTCCTGGAGCCCTTCTACATACTTTGAGTTCCTGTAGACGGCCTTCCTGTACTTTTGCATTGATCAATTTAGATAAACCGTCAGCAACAAAAAGGAATAAGTATGGCGACAACAGATCTCCCTGACGTAGACCTCTTGTAGGAGTGAAAGGCGCCGATAGAGCACCATTGAAGCGAACCATATAGCGAACCGAAGACACACAAGTCATAACTCGATCCATCCATGAACTTTGAAAGCCCAGCTTCAGCAAAACTTTGTTCAGAAAACTCCATTCAACACGGTCGTACGCTTTGGAAGGATCCAATTTGTATGCACAAAAATTACTCCTCTCATCTGCATTGGTATTAATCGCATGCAAGCATTCAAAAGCAATCAGGGCATTATCAGTGATTAGCCTTCCCGGTATAAAAGCACTTTGATTAGGGGAAATAATGTCCTGAAGAAGGGGCCTCAACCTATTAACCAAACACTTCGACACCACCTTATAGATCACATTGCATAAGCTGATTGGTCGGAAATCTTTTAGAGTTTCTGGAAAGGGTACCTTGGGGATAAGAACAATACATGTATCATTTACTCCAGGCGGCATGATTCCTGTAGTAAAAAATTCTTGAACGGCTCGAATAAT
The DNA here is from genome assembly GCA_036936925.1 of Cenchrus fungigraminus. Classification (NCBI taxonomy): domain Eukaryota; kingdom Viridiplantae; phylum Streptophyta; class Magnoliopsida; order Poales; family Poaceae; genus Cenchrus; species Cenchrus fungigraminus. The sequence goes on from CM072770.1 coordinate 60,426,920, forward strand.
ATCCTCTCGCATAACTGGCCAATTCCTCTGGAAAAAGCGAGCCGGGAAACCATCTGGCCCAGGGGCCTTTAGAGGACCAATTTGGAATAATGCATCACTTATCTCTTCCATGCTATAAGGTTTACACAGCCCTTGATTAATCTCCTCCGTGATGACTGGCTGAAAAAGATCTACCACCTCTTGTGGATCCACATGGTCATCCTTTGTAAAAAGGTTAGTGAAATAATGTGTCGCCATGTTCTGTAATTCCTCCTGATTCGAGCTCCAACTACCATCATCTCTCTTTAAACTTTTTATAAAATTTTTCCTTGCCCGCCATCTAGCCTTCTGGTGAAAGTATTTAGTATTACGGTCTCCCTCCCGTAGCCATGTAATTCTAGAGCGCTGTAACCACATCATTTCTTCCCTGTACATTAGTTCATCAAGCTCTCTTTTTGTTCTAGTAATTTCCTCATGGTTGCGAATTGGATCATCCTTCTCCAGATTTTCTATCACTGTTCTCAAATTTGCCAACTGCTTTGTGACATGGCCAAAGTTATCACGGCTCCATTGCTTCAGTTCCTTGGTGACTAGCTGCAAGGTTTCTGCAATTGCACCAAGGTCGCTGCCTGGGTTCCTTCTCTGCCACGCTTTCTCGATGACCTGACCTAGATTTTCCTCTCTTTCCCACATGATTTCATATCTGAACTGTCTAGGAAGACCAACACCCATTGGCATGCAAGTTTTCAGCAATAATGCCTTGTGATCAGATTGGGGTGATGTAAGGTGTTGAATACTAGCATTCGGCCAGAGGTCTTGCCATTCCGAATTAGCAACACCCCTATCAAGGCGCACACGTACATTTCTCCCTCCACCTTGGTTGTTATTATACGTCCATGGCAAGCCTGAAAAACCCAAGTCATGCAAGTCTCAATGGCTCAAAACCTCTCTGAAATCCATCATCTGTCGCTCCGGGCGTGGTGTTTCAGAAAAGTGTTCATACTACCACATAGCTTCATTGAAATCCCCTATCAGCATCCATGGCCCAAGCCATTCACCGCATAAGTGACGCATGAGATCCCACATATCCTTCCTCTTCTCTACCCTGGGTTCACCATAGATGAAGGTAGCCCGCCATGGTGTATTGTTCGGACCTTCCTCGATGGTAACATCAATATAGCGCTCCCCCTGAGAGAGCAAGGTAACATTTATTGAATCTTCCCAAAATAACACAAGACCACCACTTAAACCATCACTGTCAACTGCTAAACAATTTCGAAGACCCAATCTCCACCGAAGATTACTACTTCTACTAGCACTCATTTTTGTTTCAGACAAAAAAAACAAACTTGGGGTGATGCAACTTAACTAAGTCGCATAAGTCATGAACTGTCCGAGAATTCCCCAATCCCCGGCAGTTCCAGGCTAGAATATTCATTGCGCCTGACGGGGCTCACCATGAGCTCCCGTCAGGGTCTCCTGTAGCATTATAATAAACTTGCTACGTTTAGCTGGTGAATCCTCCACGGTTGTCTTGTCCCCTTCCACCTCCTGCTTCACCAAAGTGGAATAAACTATCATCAACCCAGGACTAGTTCCCACAACTGAACCTTGTGACTGCCACCCCGTCATTGCTTCCATAGTCTTAGATTTGAGCCATTTCTTGTATTTTCTATGTTTTTCAATGTCCTTTGCTTCTCCAGGACTTTTTATGTAGCCATTTTCCTCATCTGATGCACCAATTATGTTGCTTTTGCCAAACTGCAGAATTTGATGTAGATCGATGGCTTTGATACCCATCTTTTGATGATAAGGACATGTTCCTGATAGTGAATCTCCATTAGAGTTAACAAAAGAGTTCATGTCTGTTGACCCCCTCTCCTTGTCACGGTTTTCAGAGGCTTCATATTGCATATTAAAGCCAAGAGCCTGGTTGACCACTGCCATCTGATGCACATCTGGCACCAAAGCATTTGAATCCTTCACTGGTACACTTGCAAATACATCATCCCCACCTTTCTTTCTATATTGTTCCTTGCTGACAGTTGAAACACGTGTATAAAATCTCTTCCCTCCACGGCCAACCATTGGATTAACACAAAGCTCATTATCCTGCTTCCCTGTGGCATTGACGAAGGGCAGGAAGCTGTGGTTACTTTAGCTCCCTGAACACTACAAAAAAACAGTCCTTGTTTTGCACTTGTTGAGGCTGCTTGGATAGTGATCACTTGGCCAATAGGTCTCTTTTGTGGCGAAGTTGAAAGCCCAATACCAAAATGTATCCCACCTTCTTCTTCCTCTTCTTGTAGACATTCTCTGTCAGCATGACCGAGATGACCAGAAGTGAAACAGAAAAAAGGAATATTCACAAACTTCACCATAAACAGCATCATTCCTTTTACTTCCACTTTGATCTGCCCAAATGGTTTCAGTGCTTCCTCGAGAGTATAAGGGACATCATTTCCAGCATCATCACCCATGAGGCAAATAAACGAACACTTAGAGTGCAGGAAGTAACAGGAGATTGCATTACGTGGTGATGATGGAGAATTCTGTAGGAACAGACCCACCTTTTTAAAATATTCTTTATCTCCTTTGTAATCGCCATCTTGACTCCTCATATTACTGTTTACAATTACCTTTGAATCAGTCCTCTTTGAGGATGTCTGGGACGTGATTGCATCCTGGATTTCAAGAACAGCTTTGACATAGTCACTAGGACGGGAACGTGGCTGCAAAAACAGTTCTGGATCGGGTGGATCCTTGTATACATGTCCAATAAGATTGCCTGCCTTGATCTTGAGATCATCTAATCTCAATCTCAAGGCTTGGAGTCGAACAGCCAGAGTGGCTGAGTTTCAGGAAATTCTCTCTGCCCAGTCTCGGATTTCAGTGTGGTTTTGAAGATTTGTTGTGGAGGGGTTGATGCTTCTATTCTTGAGGCTCAAATTGTCTTGGTTTCGGGTTTCTTGATTTTGGGTGTATCGATCTATAGGCTGGGTTTTCAGATCGCCGCCGCCGCCGCCTGGGAGAGCAACAGCCGCGTGCGACATCATGTTACTAACTCCACTCCCTGGATGTCTATTGCGCTGGCGCAGTACCGCCTTCCTTCTCGGATTACGCGTCTAGTAGTATGCAAAAAGCACATGACAACTTTGTCGTCCTTGATTCCTTGTAATTACCTACCTCATTTCATTCCTAGCATATAAATTTCGATCATTCATAAATTTCAAACCACCACGTGCAACCAACAAATGCTGAGAGAGTACAGAATAGCATCTTCTCTCTCTTTTTGTTTTCAAAATAGCGACAGAATGGCATCTAGCTTGACCAAATTGGGCAAGCGATCGAGGGGCGCACCCTGCAGCGGGCGCCTGTCAAATCTTTTTGGGCCAGCCAAATTTATTAGAACCAAACAGTGGACAGAGTTTTATTAGGACATGCTAAAGTTTAGCTTGGCTAACCTTGGCATGGAAACAAACATTACCTATATACCTGCACTTTTGTAAAGAGTGAGTTACACTTGGCCAGGTTCACGTCCTCCATGCACGTTCTTACGAGTCATTACAGCCCTCCAATGTGTGGACATATTCATCAAAGCTATTGCAGATTTGCAGTGGCTGTCTTCAAAGATTTTGGTCTGTTTCAATATCCATCCGGTTGTCAGAAAAGGTTTACTTTACCGGTAACAAAAAAAACCGGAGGTCAGCGAGAAACGCGTTTATCGGATTTCTCAGAAATTTATCGGATTCATCGTTTTTCTTTCGGACAATTTTTTTATAAAAAAACTACCATTTTTTTACACAAAACAACCTAGATGACTTATAAACAACCTAACATTAAAACCAAACCATAAGAATGCATAAAAATAAAAATATTACTAAGACACTACAACATCCGGTCCATTCAACATGCAAATGGTGCTTAGTCCGTAATATTACAGTCCACATCCATAGTCACGAAAGGTGGATAAGGTTAGGGTTAGGGTGTATACGGGAGCTAGAGGCTTATTTGGGTCGGGTTGTGCGCTGGAGGTCAAAAAGACCGAAATTTTTGGGTGATAACAGAAAAAACTGACACAGCCCGGGAAACGAGAAAAAACCCTTCATAACCACAAAATCAAGAAGGCCTAGTCACATATAGAATAAAAGAGGGGTCAACATGTTTCTATTAAATTGCGCCACTAGCTTCGATTTTGCATTTGAGCCATATGTCCTAAGGCTAATCTCAGTGGTGAGTTTCATTTTGATGTTTCCAAGATAGCCACATAACTAACATGAAAAATCCATTATGTTTGAAACTCTCTTTACAATGCAAAATTTCATGGTGCAGTTTCATATGCACTACGTGCAAGACACAAGCTGTGTTGGTAAACAGTGCATACATAGTTTCATCTAAATAAAACATCTCTCGCCTCTCTCCTCATTAACTCATTGCCACATCATAAAAAATGTGCATGAAACCTCTATGAAACTTGTAACGGGATTAGCCTGGTAACATATTGAGTTGTATGCAATAACTTTTCATCTATCATACCCAATGCACTATTCCAGCATTATTGGTACCAATTCATTTATACTTTGACCCAGTGGCGAATCCAGAATTAGAGGTAAGGGGGGCTCATCTACCCATCATTCTTCTTCTTCTTCTTCCTCTCTTTTTCCTCTTTCTCTTCTTCCTCCTCCCTCTTTTCCTTCTCTTCTTCTTCACCCATGATCACAAATTGTTGGCGGGGCTTAGGAGGGGTTCTATGGGGTTTCCAGCGGTAGGGGGGCTGAAGCCCCACCTGACCCACTGCTGGATTCACCCCTGCTTTGACCCAGTGGCTAAAGTACTTTGAGGGACTCGTGAAAAGTTTTCAAGTATTTGGACGACATGAAACGCAAAATCAATGATCTTTGTGGTCACCATGCCAACTGTTTATTGAAGTAAAAACAGTTCTAAAAATAACAAATAGAACATATAAAGGGCAGGATCTTGATACATGATATAAAAGATGAATTGACAAACATAGGAATAAATCCACCAAACTAACTAGGACATAAATTTACTGGTCCAACACGCCATAGTTTACAAATTCCTCCACAGCTGCTTTATGATGTTCTTATCATTTCTTCTTAGAAGACTCCTTGGACTTCCTCTCCTTCTCCAACCTTTCGAATAGGCTGCCATCATAGACTGCCCTGACAGTGTCCTTGTGAAGAAACCCCTGTTCGTCTTTGCAGAGAGAGTAGAGCACCTTCCACTCCGTGAAACCACCCAGCCTGTGGTAATTTCGCACAAAAATATATACTGAGCTCAAAGAGGCAACACTTCACATCTGGTGCCATGTTATTCTCAACTCGTGAAGCAGAGAACTTACCATCCTTTGAAGTCCTTAGGCTCCCTGTTTGCTTTTAGCAGCTCCTGCAGCTCATTGCCTGTTAGGGCGTCAGGTCTAGTGTGGGCATGCTTCTTGAAGATCTCCTCGGACTTTTCAGGAACAAACCTGTAGGTTCATAGATGAGGTCTTTTACGGTACAAAATACCACCCAACGGTAATACGGTGGTATTATCGGTTTTTTTCAATTTTTTACTATGGGTAAAATGGTAATTTGCTCGATGTATATTGTTTGGAAAGAATTTCCCCGACGCCAAGGTTACATGAAAAGACTTGATTTCATATATTACAACAATATTATTTTGTATATTTCCGATAATACCCATGTACTACCCATACCACCTATGAATACCACTCATACCACGCTAAAAAACCGGTGGTACAGAATTAATCTCAACCGTCGGATCCTTACATATATAGGTCCTTTTACATTACATACGAGTCCTTTTCAACCGGTGGTACAGGGTGGTATTGTGTACCGTAAAAAACCATGCATGATGAGTAGCGATTCTATTAGCTGAAGAGGCTTGAACTTTTCTTTTTGACTGCGTAGACAATTGTGATAGATCCTTGTTCTTTAATTTACAAACAGGATAAGACACGACTTGTTATTGTTATGATAAATTACAGTGAAGTCAAAGGCATCGGATCCATCACTATATCTGCATCAGTATCTTTCTTTGTTTTTCGTTAGTCAGAATATTTGGGTAGTGCCACTTGTCAACTAACAATTGGTCTTTCAATCTCATGATTTTTCACTAATAAATTGAGCTGGTAAAATTCACACACGTGATGTTGCAACCTACTATAACCTTCTTTTTGGTCAATATTTTAGTCAGCGCCTGAATCTGCCCACGCTAATAAGTGGTCCAAATGTTTCCTTTGAACCTTACGTTCATCATCGACTATGGGCTGTTTCATCCACATAAGAGAAGTGGCACTACTCTACCACTAATTGTTTAGTCCTGTTTATAGCTATGCATCCACGCGTCTCTTAATACACAATGGGTGGCTACTTGTTCATTAATTAGTGTAAACTTGTCTTCATTCAGTAAAGTACAATGGCAACTGGTCAGCTCTGACTAAAAACTGGGATATTGTAATGTGTTGCTGACATGTGACCTGTTGTCTGAACCCTGAATTTTTACATGGAGATGGTGATAGATGGAAGTTTGGATTAGGTACCTTCCATTGGCATCGTACACGCCTGAATCGCTCCCGTGCTTGCCCTTTTGGATGTTCTTCACGTAAATGGGGAGCTTGAAGGCTGGAGCCTTTTCGTTCTCCTGAAATTTTAACATGGAACCAGCAATCATCAGCAACAGAAAAGAAGTTGATCTCTGAACCGCAAGGATTTGCACTTTTGTATGGGTGACACGAATTCGGAGTTGTATGCTTGGAAGGACAAGCGAAAAGGTGTAGCTTATATATGGTTCATAATGGAATGCGGTGCAGCAGTTCATATATGTTACTAGTACCCAGAATTATGTAGGAGTATGCAATTATGCTACTGGCTGGCCTATACTTTCCCTTTCTTTCTGAAAAGAGAAGTCCATTGGTTACAACTTCACATGCATGTTGTAATAATGTGTGCTGGCAACTCTCTTTAGGGGACATAACATAGGACCATTGCTCCCACTGAATAATTATCTGACAATATCACGTTGTTAAGGACTCCTCAGTAATCAACAATGCTGTTGCTTTTGGGGTAATGCATGGTAGATGGTGGCATGCATGCATACAACTACTTCCGCAACTAGCTTAGATAGTGTATTTGCATAATCGTAAAATGCACTAGCCCACAACGTGTACTGCAGGACATGTTAAACAGTGTCTTAAACGACATCTTCAGATATGATTCATGAACACGGAAGGACAGCAGTCATATCATCTTTTTGCCGCAAGCTTTAAACTGAAGCTATCTGTGCAAGATCGAGACCACCACAAGCAACCTCAAGACTTCATGCAAGAACTGGTTTAGACGACGTTTGGCCGCATATGCCGTAACTTCTAGAGGATCACTATATAATAACCACCATATTGTTCTTAATTTCTTTCTTGATACATGTAGGAAATAAATCCCACTACGCTAAAATAATAGTCCTGCAATGAAAACCTAACGGCAAACTGAAAGCATTTCAAGATCTGGGCCAAGAGAGAGGGGGCGGCCGCCGGCCGGCCTGGAGAGAGACACATCAGGTGCATACCGGTATCGTCTTGGGTCCAAGGAGGCCGTTGATGAAGAGCGCGCTGAAGGCGGACAGCGGCACGCCGGCACCGATCGCGCGGAACCCTGCAGCAGGCCACAAGATCGAGAAGAGGCCACCAGATCGATCAGAAGAGGCGTCAGGCGACGTTACGAAGATTCTTATATATTAGTATATAATTGGAGCAAAGTATGTACACGCACCTTGGTATGTCTCGGAGGCGTAGATGACGCCGTCCTTGTCGCGGTCGAAGAAGGCGACGTGCCGCTGCAGCGGCGTGAGCTCGCCCTTGTACACGTCCGCCATGGACGAACCCTTGCTGCAGCTGCTCCCTGCAGGTCCAGCACAGATGGAGATCGAGAAACGCGTGTACGGTTATATATCACAAGAGCAAACCCAACTTGCGCCACAAATTAAAGGACGACATTCTCGCCAATTAATTAAGCAGCGGTAACTCCCTCGCTCAACTTGCTAACGCTTCTGTTCTTCCTGGGAGCGAGCGAGGTGGGAGAGACAGGGAAAGAGCTTGGTAGACTTACCGGTGTCTGAAGGTTCAGCGGCCATGGAGAGGCTCTCTGAGATCTCTTGTCGTCGACGAGGGCACGAGCTAATAGCGAGGCTCTAGGTAATGAAGCTAAGAGGGGGATCGGAGGTTGGATCCTAAGGAATGTCGCTGTCTCGCAGCAGAGAAGTGGCGACGCCAATAAGCTGCTGGTGGTGGGGGTGGTGTGGCCCTGTGGGCACTGGGGTCTGGGGCAGTAAGCAGCAGAGGCTTTAGCTTGAGCCGTGGATGCGTCGTGGGAGCGAGGAGCTATTGCCTATTTGTAGTTGTACGCGGCCGCAACCGCAAACTGCGTAAGTATATAACCAACCTAACGATTAACAAAAAATAAAATGTTTGTACATACTATGTTACGTATAAATGTATAATACCTCTTCAGGGTTGCCGTACGTACGCGCAGAGTAGTTGGCGCGGCCGTCGTCGCGCGCGCGTGCTATGTTTCCCGGCCGCAGCTTCGTGGCGCGCCGCCACAAAGCGCGCACGAGGAATACTCCTCGTCGTCGCCCGTCGCCGGCCGCGCGCGCACGAGCTGACTGCGACCACGTGCGCTGTAGCTCCGACTCCGATCGATCTCCGCGCGCAGAGGAAGACGGCTGCCGTGAGCAAGAGAGAGAGCAGCCAGTGAGACCCCACGCCACGGCTGCACGGCACGCCACCCCCCTGCGCGCCCGAGCTATAGCTTGGCTACTGCCTACTGGGGACGAGACGACGACGGCACGGCGACGCGTGCAATCCACTATCACCCCCGTGTGGCCGTGGCGCGGTGCCGTCCGTCCCGTGTGCGCGTCAATCATCAGTCCCTCCCGTGTCCCGCTGTCGACACAACTCGGCGTTCCGGGCTTCCGGCTGTGCCGCCGAAAGGCAACGCGCGAACGCGAAGATAACAAGGCCCTGGTGGTCGACCAGCAAGCCGTGGATGTCGTCGTCGCTCGTCGCCGTCACGGGCTGCCGTCTTTGGTGCGATGCCTCTGCCGCGAACAAGTGCCGTCCGGAAACGTTCTGCGCACTGCCGTCACAAGGGTCGAGCAGCACTTGAATCCACGGTTCTGTCTTGAAAGAAGAATGCGGCTACTCTGCTTGCAATTGCAGTTGAAACCCAACGGCACCGGAGCGAGACGCATGACCGACGGCGACGAACCGGTGAAGTGGGCTCATTTTTTTCATCTCCTTCAGTTAGCCTGGCCGATTGGAAAGCAAGCGGTTAGCCTGAACAAACATGCATGTGGCCTTCTCACCTTTCTAACATCGTTGATCATCAGATTAGGACTGGCTGTTCGGAAAGGAAGCAGTTAGCCCTCCCCCGATTACCCCCTACCATGTGCCCGTGTCAGCGTCATCATCCCTAAGCACTAGTCTGATACTGGTCATGACAAATTGACAAGACATGACGCTTTTCCCTTCGGAGCGTGCTCTAGTTTCGCACGCTCGAGATCCCCCAGATTACACTGCACTCTAAAGCCGCCAGTTTCTTCATAGGTTGCGTAGCATCTTGCTTTAAGATCAGAAGAACAGAGGCGCAGCCTTAATTCCTTGCCCAGAGTTCCAGCTACGTCCACTTCATTCGATTTTGATCCTAGTTGGAATACTAGCAATGAGTCTGGCGCAGCCATTCCTAATCGTCATAGAGTCGGTCGCATATGGGTTTTCTTGGAAGTGTTATTGTCCTAACCATATGAGGTATTAACAACAGGACTGACTTTTCAGATTTCCATTAGAAAAAAAAAAGTAATCACATGAGTGCATGAGCAACACGTTCCTGATGAGACCTGCCCTTGATTTGTTTGGAACTTAATTTAATGATGCTACTTTCTTTAAGTGGTTGCGTAATGCTGGTTGTGTTGGAGCAGGTATAACCGTATAAATACATTATACAGCTAATGATCAATCATTGCCTGATGATCATGTATGCCAATCCATAGTTTGCATGCAGAAACCAATGATGCATGCATGCACTCGGTGACCTGATCTATTCAAGTTCAATACATTGTCATGGTCACAAAAGTTGTTAATGAAGAACCTGGATTGAGGCTACATTCCTGTTAGGTGTTAGCAGCCATTCTGCAAAAGAAGATGGTCAACAGAAGTCCTTAGGCAGCAGCCGATCAGAACCAATCTGTTCAAACAAAGATTTAATTTCATCCATAAAAATGAACAAATATTATAACAAAACATGGGGCATATATATTCAGCTCATATAACTTTCACGTTTGTTCATACTTTAGTCCCGTTCAACCAGAGTAACTATACACCAGCCACCAACCAGTCTGCTAGCCTTGTTTGGATGCCCCGCTAAAATTTTAGTGCTAAAGGGAATCTTGCATGACGTAGTATTAAATAAAATCTATTTACAAAACTTTTCATAGATAAGTGTAGTTTGGCTAACGAATCTAATAAACTAATTAATTCATAATTTACTACTGTATTAAATGTAGGAGGCTAATTAGGAGTATTAAATGTAAATCTATGATAAAATAAATTTCATAATCTTAGGTTTTTTCGCACCATGAATCTTTTAAGTCTAAATAGGTCATGATTAGACAATGTGATGCTATAGTAAACATGTGCTAATCATGGATTAATTACTCATTAGATTTATCTCATGAAAAAGTCTAGTATTTATGCAATTTGTTTTATAATTAAGTTATGTTTAGTCCTCCTAAATAATTACGTCATATTCGATGTGACAGGACTTACTATAAGTCCTTGCGAACCAAACACCCACTAAATTATAGATGTTTTTGCGCCGGAGTCAGATAAGCTCCTCTGGCCCTCTGCAGTCTGCACCATCTCCTCAGTTAAAAGAAGGCCATGATGATAATATACGAATTTAGAGGAGACCATTCAATAATGGGACGGAACTGTATTTCAGGTGCTACCGTGCTACCAGATGTAAAATGCACCTAAGTGCCTCAAAAATTAGACCAAGGCATGGAAGAATAATGGAACATGCAGTCTTCTATGTTCATGCAAAGTTTGAGATTTAATAAAAAAATATGTAAGAAGAATAAAACAGGAGTCATCAGCTGATGTGAACACCCTGGATGTGCTGACAATGTTGCTCCTGCAGTTGCTCAAATACCAGAGCATTGCCAATACGCAACATGCTTGCTTATCACAAAGAAAAAAGAATCATGTGAAGTTAGGGGGCGCTTGGAAGCATTGCCACCTCTTCCTTTGCCAGGCTAGGCGAGGCTTCAGCGTGTTTGCCAGTATTTGCCGCGCTGCTTCGAGACTTGCGTTGCTGCTGCGAGAGAGCCCGAATCGGCTCTTCACTGCTGGCAAGGCAAACTTGCTGGTCAAAAGCTGAGGCGAGGCAAGCCTGTCTGTCAAAGCAACCAAGTGAGTTGAGAAACAAGTGTAATGAATAGAATAATTGGACCGCCGGAATCTGTGTCAAGTAAGTTCAGATCAGAACGTCAATCAGTCTGGAGTGCATAATGAAATCCGTGCATATATACATAATGTGTGTGGGATCTTCAAACAGGTGAACTTTACAGCAAGATGCATGCAACAAGCCAGAGAACATGGTAAGCTCTGGCTGATTAGTGAAAGAGCATTATTGCAGATTTGCAGGTGGACCATCTAGCTTTGGATACCAAATTACACAGGAAATCAGGAATAAAACAAGCATAACTTCTATGAGGTAAACTAATTGCCTTGCAATACAATACAGCATTGACATTCTCATGATTACTGCACACAAGTTCCAATTTGGTTTCTAGTTGTTTAAAAAAACTCATAATTTGATTACTTGAAATGCTCACAGTGTGTTGGTAAGTTCTCGGCCAAACAAGGTCTGCAAAAACTTGTAGTAAAATTTTGGGCTTTGCGACGCAGAGCATGTGAAATGCGAGCTATACTATAGCCATTTTCTAGCTCCATTGGTGAGTTTTCGATGCAAGCGGATCAAAGCTGTTCACTACACCAAGATCCTAAATCCTGAGCAGGTACACCTAATGTTAACAATAAAAAATTAAACCATATTGTCACTGCTGTGGAGCCAGGGAGATCAACCCAGAACGTGAGCAAGATCACAAAGAATTCACAGGGTAGATCTCAGTAGTGGAGGAGGAAGACCCTTCCTTTGTGCTTTTCTTGGGCTATAACTTGTCAAATGGACCTGACAGCCCATGCCCAATGTCCTTCAGTCCCATTTGTCATCAAATGGCAATATTGCATGATAAAAGAAGTACAAACTCAGGCGGTCAGGCCCGAGATAGCCAAAACTAATTAGTGTGCAAGAAATCCCCATTGTATATTCATCATGTTCGTCAGTCGTCAGCCAGCCGTACTTTTATCTCAAAATAAATCAACCGTTCAGAACAAATCAGCACCAACTACCGACCACCGGCCAGCCGAACAGGCGGGATCAAATGGTGATTCCTCTAAAATTGTAAAAAGGATTACTTGAACAATTTATGGCAATTTCTTTTTGGAGAAGTTGAGAAATACTGCAGATGTATGTACAGCTGTGGACATAGGTGTGCATCACCCTTTACTTTCATGGGATTTAGGTCCCCAAGTTTCATTTTAACTGATGATGCCTAAAGCTGTCGACACTAGTTGCATAGCTTGTACGCTGCAGATAACTTCTCCTCCACATATGACATGATATGGTATTTCTATTTCAAAAATATGAATGCCAAGATCATCTGCAGTTGAAGTGATTTAACATAGGGAAAACTTAATCTTCCAGTATTTTCACGAAATACCCAAAAATATTCAAGATGTGGGAACTCTGTTGCTGCGGCATGAAGACCAAAACTTGGCAATTCTTCCATAGAAAACAGTTAGTACATAGTACCAATCAGTTTGGGAAAGAATAGCTTGAATTAAGATAGTTGAAACCAAAGCAAACAACGAGATAGTCCGTGGATTGGCATTTGGCAACCGTATACATTCTGAATCTGGATACTCTTTGAGAATTGCATAACTAAAACCATGTCAGAGTTTGAAGTAAGCAGCAATAAATCACTGATTATTTCACAGATAAGCTATGCAGATTAATGATTCCTAGGCAAAATTGCAAGCCTTCAGAGAGCTCATGTCAATTAGTCAAAACATCTGGTGCTCCAGAAAGCATGTTACACCATCAGGCCCACATGTTAGTGACAGTAATAAGGGCTCCCACTGCAGAAGGTCCCAGCCCAATGCGTATGTGCAGAATGGAGATGATACATTGATACAAAACGCAACAAAATTGCTTTATTCCTATACGGCCTGTCAAGCATAGTAATATGAAGATCTCACCATGGTAAGACCATCTCCAGCAACATTCTGCATCTGCATCCCCTATGAAGAAAGGAAAGAAGGAATAGGCGCTGCAAAAGGAAGACGTCTCCAGCAACGACCCGCAACCGGCGGCGGCATCCCGGCGGTAGTTGATTCCCGCGAGGAGTGCGAGAGAATCGAGCCCGTCGCCGCTGCAGCTCGCCCGTCGCTGTCGCCGCGGCCGCAAGTCGCCGCCGCCGCCGCCGGGACCCGCAGCAGCCTCCTTCGTGGCGCGCGCCGCCTCCAGCTCCTCCTCTTCCACCTCCGGATCTGGCGGAGGAGGGGCGAGCACCGCCAGCTTTCGGCGAGGAGGAGCGCCCCACTGGATCCGGCGGAGGAGGAGCATGGTGGTGCGGATCCGACGAGGAGGAGCGCCCCACCGGATCCGGCGGAGGAGGGGCGTGGTGGTGCGGATCCGGCGAGGAGGATCGCGCGGATGCCGGGTGGCGGGGCTGGTGGAGGAGGCGGGAGGTGGCGGGGGGCGGAGATCGAGGCCGAACGCCTCCAGACCGATGCCGTCGCCGCTGCCGACGGATCTGCGCCCTCGCCCCTTGAATCGAACTCCGTCGTCCTCGCCGGGGAGGAAGGTGCTCCGCCCCTGCTCCTCCTCTTCCAACCCGCGGCACTGCTCCACGCCCCTGCTTCTGCTGCTCCGATTTCTGCCGCACACGCCTGCCTCGTTCGCACGCGCGGGGACGGAGAGAGGGGAGAGGGCGCTGGGATGGAGGGAGCCAGGGAGGGGAGGCGGTTGGAACTGTGGCGCTGCAGCGAGGAGAGAGAAGTCCCAGGAATGCAGTTCCCCTTACGGGAACGCCCATTTTGCAGACATGGATGCAGAAACCGCCGGAAGTGCTACAGTAGCGATTTTCTCTTCATTTTGCAGATGGGCGCCGGGTTGCGGATACTGCTGGAGTTGGTCTAACAATCTAGCAGCTATTTGACATAACCATAAATTAAACAGAAGACAACATAAGTAACTGTGGCAAGGTAGAAAAGGCTCCCTACATTATGATTTATATATAAACATCACATGTGTTTGCGCAACTTTGAATGTTTAAATACCACAATTTGAAGTAACTGGAGTATTTACAATTTGAAGTAATCAACTAGAGCTTTGGTCCCAAGGTCTCGTCTAAAGAAGGCCCCCAGAAACTCAGGCATGGTAAAATTCCTGTACTTAGGTGGATTATCTGAAGAAACCAACTCCCGTAATGGTCCATAAAAATCTGAGTCCCCTCTCTTTCCAGGATTGAAAAATATTGCAATTGAAACTCTTGCTTCTTCACGTGCATTCATTATCACCCGATGGTCGACACTCTTGTACATATCATTAGACATGATCTAGAGAAAGAATAGGATACAAAAGATAAGTTAGATAAGATGATGGCATCATAGAACTGAACCACACTTTTGGTGGATGTGCAATGTGCGAGCAGGTGTATTTTGTATAGTGCATGGCAGCATGACACATTTTGATTTACCTATGGATACTTGTGGTTATATCAAAGACTAATGCCTACAGGTTTATCACACTCCCTTCTTGAAGTCAAACATGTTCTGAGTTTTTGCTTGGAAGCTAACAGGCATTTCTATACATGGTTTCTGTCAGAAATTGTAAGATACTTATCAAAGTCTTCAAACAGGCCAAGTAACACTGGAGTTGCATACTGTGGAGCAGTCTGTTCCAATAATCCAACTTGTGAGGTTGTGTAACAACTCTTTTACTTCCACGATTTAGTCAAAACATGTGTAACCAGATATTGATTTATTGTGCTCAATGGCTTAAATCAGCACAAGCACTGAAGTATTAAGAATACTGGAGTTTTTAAGTAATGTAAAGTAAACTTAATTTGAATTGCTTAGAGCACAAAAAGAGTTACTCATGGTGCAGATTGAACTGGAATGGCAGAAATCTGAATTCAGGTATTTCAAATATAACTTGATTCTGATCATACGAGTTGTAGATGCATTTAATTTGCTACTGTCATCTGTCAAAGCAAAATCAATCTGAATCTGGTTGTAGTTGCACCTGCAAAAGGTCCCCGACGTTGATTACAAGCGCACCGGGCACAGGCTTCACATCCACCCAGTAGCTCGCCCCTTCATCATCCGTTTGCTTCACCTGCAGACCACCCACACAATCCTGCGCGAGCACGGTGAGCCCGCCGGGGTCTGTGTGCGGGACGATGCCCATGGTGCGCTCGGGCTCGGGGCACGCCGGGTAGTAGTGGCAGACCATGGCCCTGCCCTCGAGGCAGGAAGCCTCCTCCAGCCTCGTCGACCCGAGCCCAAGCCCCTCGGAGAGGAGCCCCAGAAGGGCGCGCCCCACGGTGGTGGCGTGCGCGTCCCACTCGAGGAGCTCGTCGCGGCAGACGGCCGGGATGCGCGCCGGGTCACACCGCTGGGGCCCGAACGCGATCTGGACGGTGTCGCGCCAGCTCGCGGCGGGGGTCCGGAACAGATCAACGTTGGAGAAGTACGAGACCCCGCCGGCCATGGAGCGTCCGTAGTGCGCGGAGCGCTCGAGGCGCGCACGGCGGCGAGCGCCCGCGCGGGGTAGTCCTCGGGGACGACGAGGGCCTGGTGGTGGTTGACGAGGTGGAAGAAGCCCCAACTGCGGGCGGCTTCGGCTGCGGCTGCGGCGGCGACGGGCGCGGGGAGGGAGAGGTCGACGACGGGGATGGAGACGCCCGGGGGCGCTAGCGGCGCGGAGGCGTAGGGGTCCGGGTGCAAGAAGAGCGCGGGGACGGAGGAGACGCCGGACTCGACGAGGCCGCGGACGCCCGTGCGGGCCTCGTCGAAGGCCTTGAGGAGCGCGGCGCGGTCGGACTGGGGCGCCGGAGCGGAGGGGGACGCCATGCCTTGGGTTGCGTGGTGGAGGGGCAGACGCTCACTTGGCCGAGAGGAATGGATGGTGCTTGGGGAGGTGGGCCGCGTGGCGACTTTGAGCAACTTCACCTGCTTCCCTGTCCCCTCCCCACTAGAAAAAAAATAAGGGCACATTCTTTTGAATGAAAATGAATATTGAAGTTGCAAATAAATAGTGATGGAATAGTGTTTCTTGTGAGAGAAGATGTGATAGATGTAACATGTGAATAGTGATTTTCACTATTCATTTGTGAGGAAAAGAACATATCCTAACTATATAGGGATGAAATGTCCAAAAACCTTCTCCAGCAGATTCTCTATAGCCCTCCCTTCTTTTCCCTATTGACTAAAAATCTCTCTCCATCCCCTCTGTAGAGGGGATCTCTCCTCCATCCCCTACTCTGTGGGACCCATCGGCCACTCCCGCGGGGGGCTGCACGCCTGCACCCGGGCGACCCGCCCCGCCCGAACGGCTGCGCCGCCGTCAGGTCGATGGCGAACCGCCCGCCCTCGGACGCCAACACGCCACAAGGTCGGCGTCCGTCGCCTGGATGGCCTCGGCGTCGTAGGGGATGCTACGCCAGCTGCAGCTGCGCGTACGCCGCCTTCACCGCCGACGCCCCCACGAAGAGGCTCGCCACGAACGCGTGCTTCACGGCGGCCTCCGACCCCAGCGCCGGAGACGGCTGCGCCTGCACTTGCACGTGCGGCGGCGCCGGACCCTTCTTGTCTGTGGCGGTCTAGAAGAACGCGTCGAGGGTGTACGCGGCGGCCAGGTTGCCGGACAGCTTGAGCTTGCTGAGCGAGTTGATGGAGCTGTCGAGCGAGTCATCGAACTCGTCCTCAGCGACGGAGTATGCCACCCCCGCCCCCACCGGGGTGCGCTTGCGGCGTAGGAGCCTAGCCAGCCTCCGCGTGATGCCCCCTGTCCTCTGCTGCGGCGGCACGGCCGCTGTCATCGTCTCCATTGCTCTCTTCTCTCCTGGCCACACACACTGTCATAGAGTGAGAGCGCTTGCTTCTTCTAGCTCGGATATACCATCACAGAGTCAACAAGGACTCCATCACCGGAGGTACCAGCTCGTCTTCCTCAGCCTCGCGCACAACTCCCTCGACGGGCCCATTCCCGAGTCCCTCACCAAGCTCACCAAGCTGCAGCACCTCGACCTCGCAGGGAACAACAACCTCAACGGCACCTCGACCTCGCAGGACCTGGTGGTGTCGCTGCCGGTGTCGCCGTCGCCTCACTCCCGGCGCTGCCACAGGCAAGCCCTCCGGCCTCTCATCCCCGCCGCCGGCGCCGGAATCGCGGGGATCTGGGGCCCAAATGCGCTTCCGCGCTGGGGGATCCGATCCAATCCCCCCCCCCCCCCGCGAACGGGAATCGAATCGGGGCGGAGCAGATGCATGCAGTCGAAAGGCCCAATATTTGGGGAGGGGAAGAAGAAGGTGACGTGACATGGTGGGACCCACGAGTTGGGAAGGGAATAGGGAAACTGCTGGAACAAATTGTGTTTTAGGGATGAAAATATTTTTACTCCACCCCCAATAACTTTATATAGGGGATGAAATTTACTCCAGCTGCTAGAGTTGCTCTTATGTTGTCGCCATCGTCCGTTTCGTCCCCCCCACCTAACCGAGCACGCAAGACGCAACTGTTGCCCTCTCGATGGCGGTGGGGCGGCGGTGTTCGGGCGTACGGCGACCGTGAGGCGGGGACACGTTCCGGGCGAAGGAGTCAAGGACGGAGGCGCCGCTGGCGGGCCGACGAGCCGCGGCACGGCGGAGACGACGATGCACGGTTGTGATCTGTGAGTTTGTGACGAGAAATTTGGAAATTTGACCCTTAATACGAGAACCTCCCTACGTTCAATACCCAATTCGCGTCCTCTTCAAAATTTGACACTCGGAGCACGAATTCCTTCAAAAAGAGAGCTCGCCCCATATTTTATCATATCGCTTGCATCTGGCACTGTTCTCTCATATGACGAGACGAAAATGCCCTTGGCCTTATCGACACATGAATCACAAGCATGTGCTCTGTTATTTAGGTGGCCGCGTGCGCCTGCGGTGACGAGCGGAGGGGGAGGCGGTGATGAACTGGCGGAGGTGGCGGGGCTAGGGTTCGAAGGCGGCCGAGGATGAAGGGCGCGACAGCGGACTGGCGGAGGCGGCGGGGCTAGGGTTCGGAGGCGGTCGAGGTTGAAGGGGCGCGACAACGGTGGTGGTGGTTTGGGAGGAGTGGAGGGAGGACGGCGAGGATGTGGAGAAGGAGGTCGTGGTGGTGCCAGTGCCTGTGGCGGCGATGATGGATGGCTCGGCCTGGCGGAGCAGACACTCGATAGTCTGGCCGTCGGACTTGTGGCCGAGCTCGCGGATGAGTTGGAAGACGCGAGCAGCGCAGATGATGGCCATGCGGATGCGGCGGCCCCGGCCGTCAACCTTGTTGCGGTTGTCCTTGGAGGGGGCCTTGTGGATGACGAGGGCATTGCCGTCGCCGTTGAAGAGCTGCTTGTCAGCGGCGACGGCCCTTGGGTTGGCCTGGTGGTCATCCCCTACCTGGCTGGTGTTGACGGTTAAAACGCGTGTCGCGTTTGATCCGCAAGCGTACGGATCACATGTCGCCCTTCTTCACTCAGGGGTGACCCAAGATATCAAGCCGTGGATCGGAAGCAAACTACCTAGGGTTCTCCATCTAGCCCACCGGTCTAAGCCTACGTGAAGCATTGATTGCATAGAGATCATACAAGCATGAAAGGATGTATGGATCACATCCACCTAGCCATAAAGGTAAACAACCAAAGGTAACCCTAGCCTATCGTCTTCTTGTTGCCGCTCCGGCCAAGGTGATAAACCAATCTAAACTCCTACCATGATAAAGAGTTGTCTCTAAGAACTTTCCCATGGACGCCCTTGCAAGGTGCGTGTTGACGCCTAAGGTTCCCCAAAGCTTTACCTCAAACGCCCTACCAAGCGCTCTTACTCGTAGCTCCTCCTCTTGGTAGGCTGCGCAGTGGCTCCCATGGTACCCGCCATCGATCCTACTCAACATTACACGTTTGCTCAACGCTTTCTCCTCCCTCGTACTGTCACTACACGAAGATATTCATCACCGAATGACACTAGGTGCATTCACCGATCCGTGCACTACTACGATGTATCCGCAAGATATAAACTAACCACCGCGATTAGACCTATTCCTACTAAGGGCATATGCTAGCTACACATATGAATAAGCATGCATCGAAGTAGATCAAAGTAAGGAAAATACATGATTTATATCACCATCGAATGTAGAGTGTACAATTGCCTTGATGAATGCAAGGCATGGCTCCGGAACTCCACCATAGCTTCACCACGCAGGGCCAACCATGGCGGCTAGGGCATGACCTAGGCCATCTCCTAGGCAACTCGAGGAGTTGCGGCGGCCGTCGGCTCCCTTCGGCGTGTCTCCTTCGATTTGGCGGCTCTCTGATGATTAGATGCGGGTGCCCTTCGGGGTAGACGCTATTTATCAATCGAGGAGCATCTAGGTCAAAGGGGAGGCCGAACCGTCACAAAAAAGGGCTGGGCCGGCCGGCCTGGGCCGACCGGCCTAAGCCCATTTCGGCCCGGTTCGGCCCCGTTTCGCTCCCCGAAGCTTCTCGTCCAATTGTTGATTTGCACCCTTCTGCATGTGGGCCCTTGACATCGTCTTCTCCACAGTTTAGATAGGGATACTTGTCGTCCAAGCTCCATCATCTTCTGTTCAGGTCCCTGGAGATTTACGGCTTCATGCTTCGGTCCTTGGGTTGTTTGGAGTCTTGTTCACTTCGTGTCTTGACTTGTGACGGGCTTCATGATCTTCTCATAAAGTGCTTGATGAACTTTACCCGAAAGTACTCCTTTAAGCGCTTAAATCCTGCGTAAACAACATACTCCAAAACCACATGCGAGTACGAACTTGTCATATAAGGGGGTTAGTACTGTTAGTTAGGATATCAAATATGTGTAAATGTTGACGGTAAACTCATAGCTAGGTGTACCAAAATCGACCGTCAACAGCTGGCTGGCTTTCATCCTCGGCAAGACGGGCATTTTCATCTCGTCACATGAGAGAACAATGTCAGATGCAAGGGATATGATAAAATATGGGACGAGTCCCTCTTTTTGAAGGAATTTGTGCTCCGGGTGTCAAATTTTGAAGAGGCCGCAAATTGGGTGTCAAATGTAGAGAGGTTGTCGTATTGGGTGTCAAATTTATTTGTGATGGAGACACTTTGAAAATTAACCCTGAGTACGCACGTCTCAACGAAGATGGCATCGAATTCGCAAGTCTTTCGAAATATAACCTTGGGGCACACGAACTCTTCGATTCGGGGAATTTTCAACTTTTTTTGGGATTTCTGGATTTTCTTTCTCTTTTCCTATCTCCAGCTCAACTAAATGGACCATTTTGCCCCTGCCCTTCTCTCCTCCTCCTACTCCGCCACTGACATGTGGGTCCCAAATATTGGGTCTTCTTCATCCTCTCTTCTCTCTCTCCGTCACGATCTTCGTCTTCTTCTCCCTTTCTTCTCTGCCTTGTGCTCCACCGGCCCCATGGAGCCCGTTGGGAGGGTCACCGCCGACCCCATGGCGTCCACCGGGAGGGGTGCCGCCGGCCCCATGGGTGCCTCCTCACCTCCACTCTACCACCCTCTTGCTAGCCTCCTGCCAGCACCCTCGACAGGGGCGGAGCTACGTTGGGGCTAGCTGGGGCGGCCGCCCCAGCTAGATTTAGGATTGCCCAAGTATCCTTCTTCTCTGGCAAGATTTGAAGCTCGACAACACTTCTGGAGTAGTGGAGTGCCATGGCAGCGGCTCCCTGTTTGTCTCTGAGGTCGAAGAAGACCACTCCCA
Organism: Cenchrus fungigraminus; assembly: GCA_036936925.1. Taxonomy (NCBI): domain Eukaryota; kingdom Viridiplantae; phylum Streptophyta; class Magnoliopsida; order Poales; family Poaceae; genus Cenchrus; species Cenchrus fungigraminus. The sequence continues at coordinate 60,448,068 of CM072770.1, forward strand.
ACTGGGCTTTTTTCACTTCCTTACCTCTGGCCTGACCAACCCAGCAGCCCCCAAAGCTCATCGGCAAGCAGCCCAACATAGCCAAAACAGCCAGCACAAGCATCGCACGGCCGCACTCACACACACACAACAACCCTAGCTAGGTCCACGGGCGGGCCTCCGGCCTTTGTGTGTCTGTGTGATTGTGTCGATTCCTCAATGCTTGAATATGCTTCATCAAATTGAGTAAATTTTGTGCAAAAGTGATATTTTTTTGTTGAAAAAAAATTCCAATACCGAATTTGTTCTTCAACTTTGTGCTAATATCTTTACTTGGCATGAAACTTGTGTGATGCTAATATTTGGATGCATTAATGGGATGTAAATTGATATGTTTTTAGTTACGGTGTCATTGTCGTTAAAATCCGCCCCAGCTAAATTTTTTTTCTGGCTACGCCACTGACCCTCGATGTCGCACTGCGAGCACCGTCGGAGCCCCTTAGGCCCTGCGCGTCGGGAGTCAGCCGTGGGCGCCGCGGGTACCAGAATCGGCGGTCCGACGTGGCGGCCGCGCCCATGGGGACCGGCGGCGCCCCTCCAGTAGTCCGACACAAGATAGGGAGAGAGGTTGAAGAAGACCCAATATTTGGGACCCACACATCAGTGGTGGATGAGGAGAGAAGGGCAGGGGCAAAACGGTCCATTCAATTGATTTGGAGATGGAAAAAGAGAAGGAAAATCCGGATATCCCAAAAAAAGTTGGATATCCCCCGAATCGAAGAGTTCGTGTGCCCCGGGGTTATATTTCGAAAGGCTTGTGAACTTGATGTCATCTCCAGCAAGGTGTGCAAACTCAAGGTTGATTTTCAAAATATCTCGTTTGTGATGGCATGGTTGCTTGTGTTTGGGAAGTCCAAATAATCCCAAAACATACAACCAAAGGATTTAGTACATCTCTCGGCCTCAATTTGTAATAATTCATAGATTCTCTAATTACTTAGATTTCGACAGAGTAGTAGAACTTCATTTTTTTCACAACATTTTTTTATCATTTTTTCACAACATTAGCTTCCAGCATTGCATCAATCAAGAATTCGAATTTCGAGGCTCAAAAAATAGTCTTCACTCAGACATGTCATGTATTAAAGAACGTGACGTGTGATGCACATATCTCCGACCTGTGATGTAATATGTAATATGTGTACGGAGTTGCTAACATCTGGACATCCGATCCGAGTGCTGACGGCCCAACGGTGAGCCTCACTGTTCTCAGTGTCTGATGCCTTTGCTCCGCTTCATGCGCCAACACATGTTTCGTGCCGCAACCGCTCACTCCCAAGCAGGGCCTCTTGCTCTCTCCGCTTCCCACAAGCGTCTGCGCTTGTGCAGCGGGCGCCCAAATCCACTTTTGCAACAATATACACTAAACACACTGATGAAATTTTTGCAACATGCAGATGAAATATTTGCAACATACCGATGAAAGAAACACTTAAAAAAAGTCAATCCAAACAAATGCAACATGTGCATGAAGACACTGCAACATGTATGGAACACTGATGAGACAATAATTGCAACATTCGCAGAGATCGTTTGCAACATCTCAAAATCTCAAATCAATACCGCAACATTAGAACATCTATACTGCAAGATGCCAAAAGCACTAATGCAAACATCGGTACACAGTGATTGTGACACTCGGACGATGATTGCAACATAAAAAAAAAACTCAAATCAGCATCACGAGGGAGAGGAAGGACCATTGCTTCTGGAGGTGTCGACCATAGTTCCACCACAAGCGGCGACTGCCGTGCAGCTCGCCTGCCCCTGGCCGTAGGGGAGCAGCGGTCGGTGCGGCTCGTGCTACCCCTCCTTGCCTACTTGACCGCGCCCCGGAGCCATGCAAGGCGGAGGGGATCCTCCGGCGACAAGCACATCACGCCCCAGGCCGCGAGGAGCAGCCGGGGGCGCTCGCTAAGCAGCTCCTCTGGCGCACCCCCGCAGCTCGTCGCCTAAAACCATGGGAAGCGTCGGCGCCCCCAGTTCGAAGGGACCCTTCCTGCGGAGGAGGTCCTCCTATGGAACTGCTCCCGATAGCAAACCCCTGGAGTAGAGTTCCCCATTCATGGCCTGAGAAAGAGGGTATGCACTTTGCAGAAGAGAGACAAGAGAAAGAGTGGGGGCTATAGGAGAAAGATGAGAGAGAGATAGATTGCTGGAGGTGGAAGCGAGTGGTTGTGACGATAGGATAAGACAGGAAGCTTGTGGTGAAACTCGCATCTTATATTTACATTTGGGGTCGGACGACCTCACGATAGCATTACAAATATGTATAAGGAATACTTATGCTGTAAACTAAATATTTGTAAAACTTAGTCCCTCCTGGACATCATGACTTCATGGTTTTAGCTCTAATCAGATACTAAAGAAAAACATGATGATGTGTAAATGATGGAGATTTTCGGGAAGACACCGTTGAAGCGTGTAAAACATGATGTGTAAATCTGCAGATGGAGATAGGATTTTTTTTTAACAAAACACCCTCGTATTGACATGGGCTCTCTTATCAACCACGAACAAGATTTTATTAATTATATTTTTTACGATTTTAATAAAACAATCGGTCCAAACAAAAATTTGCAAAACTAACTCTAAAAAACTTACGATTATTTTTGTGAAACTGTAATAAACAAAATGAAATAAAAATAAAACATGAACGAACCGACGTCGACCTGCGAGAAAGAAGGAGCAAGCCCAACTCTTTTTCTAAAGGCCGGCCTAAGAGATGCCGTCAGCCCGCAGGTGAGCCCATACGCTATAAGCCAAATACCACACGGAAGGAGAGAGAGAGCATCACTGCACGGGGTCTACTGGGAAACTGGAAATGGCGGAGGCGACGAGCTCGAGCTCGGGCACCTAGCTCACGCGTTTCCACTGCCACCGGCGCCGCGCTTGCCGGCGAATATCCCACCGCCGCCGCCGCCGCCGCTGCCGGATACCACCAGCTCTTCCGCGCGGCGGCTCCGCGGCTCCGGCCTTTCTCCCTTCCTCCTTCCCGCTAGGGTTTTCCCCGATCCCCAATCACTGTAAGTCTCCGCCGCTTGCCTGGGTATCTCCCCTCTAGCTTGGACTCACCTGAGGTGTAGGTTTGGTCTCCCTGTACGCGGATTTGTGAATCGTGGTCGCGATCAGTGTAGCTTTGTTTCCCAGCTAGGGTTACTGCCTCCTAGTCTAATTTTGGGTGAGAAATATGCGAGGAGGTTTTTGGGTCGATCTAGTTGGTTTTACCAGCTGCTCAGTAGCTTTGAGCGAACATCTGGCGTGTTGGTCTGGTACATCAATGCTGAGAGGTTGTTAGGATCTTGAATTGAAGCAAACCATGATTTAGTTTAAGTGGTTTTAAAGACTAACCATGTTTTATTGGGTTAGTATAAAGCTTGGATACCAAAAACCTGCTCTGAAAACTCAGGAAATAAGTTAATGGAATTACTATCTACTTACACCTGTTTTGCATATACAAAACAACATTTCAGCTAAATGCTAGCCTAACGCAAGCTGATTTCATTTAATCCGAACTCTAGACAAAGTGGAACATACAAAATAGGTCAAAAGTGGAACATACAAAATTGGTCAATATTTTCTAAGTTATAGTGTTGATTGCCTTGAGAATGTGAATCTATGTTTATTTTTGCTTACTAAATTTGCTAATGGCGCATTCATATATTTCATATACTGAAAATTAGTCATGAAACATCATGCCACTCTATTTTTGCACAGGTACATTTGATAGTTTAACATGAAGTATAGGCTGCCCTGAGTATTTCTTGTTCTTACATTTTTGAATGACCTCAATGTGATGACAGGTTAATTCTAAAATGGCTTCATCACAGCATGTTGAGGTGGAGGCTGCAAAACTTCTTCATAAGCTTATCCAGGAGTCCAAGGATGAGCCTTCTAAACTAGCAACAAAACTTTATGTGGTATGCAGCTCAACCAATAATGCATAAAGCCATAAAGGCATGGAAAGTCTTAAAAACTCTGCCACCTTACTTCTTACTTTTTGTTTGGTGTTCCAGATATGTCAACATATGAAACTAAGTGGAAAGGAGCAGTCACTGCCATATCAAGTCATATCGAGGTGAATATTTACTTTGGTTCTTCAATATCTTTAGAAATGAGAAAACAACTTAAATATGGGCTAGAAATCTTTAGTTTATCTTCATGGGAAATAAAATAAAAAAGATAGAATGATACATGACTTGATGGAGGGAACCTTTTGATTGTATTTTTACTGAATCAAGTTTCTTTCAGTGCTATAGGACTAATTTCCCTAGTAGTTACTTTTACTCCATCCCGCAAAGAGTGTCCTTTTGGTTGTCCTAAGTCAAATCATCTCATGTTTGACCAAGTTCATATAAAAATATATCAATGCTTTTGATATCTAACAAGTTTCATTAGCTTTTTTATATTTTCATAGCACACCAATTTAGTGTTATAAATATTGATACTTTTTATTGTAAACTTGGTCAAACTTAAAACAGTTTGACTTAGGAGAGGAATGTTGGAACACATGGAAGGGACATAGGTCCTTAGGGGCCTTATAGGGTCCAAATGTCCAATAACGCAAAAAATCTCTGTGTGTGTTTAAATACATTAGCTGCCCTAATCCGCAGGCTGCTGGGAAACGGGAAAGAAGAAAGGGAGTACAAATGGGGCTCATCATTGTTCAGATTTTGGGTTGGGATGGTGAAGGAATTTGGATGTTGGGGAGCTTTCTGCGTAGTCAGCACTCAGTCGTCCATATTGATTCTTGGAACTATTGTGTTTTGCCTTTTTTGGGGTTAGAAAATTTGATCACTGGCAGAGTCCTCCCAACCCACCCCAACACGCACACACAATGAATATTGACTTTCTGTACATGCAGCAGCCAGGGAAAAATCGGTGTGCATTACCAGTTGTTGTGACCTGTATAGGGAGACGCTTCACACTTAGTAACAATATGGAATTGGGTACTATAACCACATGATCTGACTCATTTGGTGTCAGATGATTTGCTTCGCAGTCCACACCTATGGTTCAGCAATCTGTAATAACAAATTGGCTGTACTTTTTACATGAATGCTTTAAATGACATTGGCAGATAGGTAATTCAGCAGGTAGAATTTTAACAATGTAGACTGGAGCTTTCACTTCTTCCTAATTCAAAATACTTCCATACTGTGTGAATCGGCAGGGCTATGGAGACGGTTGTAAACCAACATGGAATTGATATGGAAGCACTGCGATCATCGCGAATTCCATTTCCCGGTGGCCCGCACGCAGGTGATTCTAGTGGTGCCATGTCAAAGGACAAGGAGGTCATTGGTAACCAGTCTCCCATGGTTGGAAGTGACGCATCCCAGAATAGTGGGCAACCTGGATTATGGCAGTTTCCATCAGGTAAGCAGCTTCAGAAGAAAAAATTCCGATAGTTATGGAGATATGGATTTCACTTCCTGATGCATCTTTTATGTTGTCAGGTTCAACAGATATGACAAGGCATGCAGCATCTATTTCGGGCAGGGTACCAACAGGGCCAAACAGGGGTGATTTCCCAGCAGCTGATATTCATCAAAGCTCCATGTCACAAAAGAGCGGTAGGTCCTCTGGCATGGAAAGCCCTGCAAGTCTACAGATGGAGGACACCAGATCTATGAATTCACATGATTCTTTGAAATCTGATGAGAAAACAAGTAAGAAAACCTCTTCTTCTAAGAGAAAAAGGATGGATTCAAAAGGAGCTGGAGATTTGCATTCTGAAGACAACTCAAAGTCAGATGCTATCTCCACTGGACACAATACCAGAAAGGGGAAACAAGTCGGCAAAGCTGGTAGACAAGGTCAGCCTTCCATGGGAATGGAGCATGAGCAACCACATTCACTACAAGTACAAGGTGGTACTGCTCAGGTGCCACCGTCACATGGTGGTGCACCTTTTCTCAGGGCTCACCCGGAAGGTCCATTGATTTCTTCTGGGAGGACTATTGACAAGACTAAACCATCAAATCCATTCACGATGGCTCCAATTCCAAATTTTCCTGAGGGACTGGCTTCTAGTGGTGTCCCTATTGAGTTGCAGAAAAGTATACAGGGTGGAGCAAATTTATTTAATGCTGGTTTTGGCTGGAACCAAAATTCACAAGTTCCAATTATGAAAAATTCTCAAGGGCCTAATCACAACTTAGTGAGTTCTGGAGTTAATGTTGAAGGTACTTACACTTAACCAAGATATAATGGTCTAACGAGAAACTGGAGTTCAAACACTTGTTGATGATGAACTTGCTTGTATTGCAGGGAAAGTGAATGTAGGGGCACAAGGAGCTTTTAACTCTACTTCTGCACAACAGATGGGATTTCCCCCGATTCCTCCTTACAACTCCTCTTCCTTTGGAGGTAGCTCACAGTTTCTGGACAAAGGCAAGGAATTGGCTTCCAGCAGTACTGGCACTGAACTTCATTCGACACCGAAAGTTGCATCTCAGCCTGGGATGCTTCATGTAAGGCTGTTGTTTTAATATGAGCATAGACTTGGAGTATTATTTTGGATATCATGTATGGTACCTTTTAGACAATATGTTGTCCGCTGGAAGTAAGGAGAGTTGGAGGTTCATTCTTGTAAGCTTGAATTGAGCTCGCATGAAAATGTTTTTGATGCATGTTCTGATGAATCTCTATGAGGATGCCTCAACTGGTTTCCTACAAGGTTGATCATTTGGCTGGTGCAACCTGCTTCCACCGAAATCATCTTGAAGAGCTTTTTGTTTGCTCATCAGTTCATTTATATTTGTACCTTAAATAGTTAATGTAATCTTCAATAGTTCTTATTTGAGGCAAATGTAATTCAACTTTCCAGGGTAGTCCAATCCAAGAAAGGCAAGGTATTATCAGAACACCACAGAGAGCCGAGGCATCTTTCCAAGAAGGCAGACCATCTGCAGTTCCGAATAGAAATACTGGGCCAAGTCCAATGTCTCACCCCTCTTCCAACATACCATTCAAAGAACAGCAGCTGAAGCAGCTCAGGGCACAGTGTTTAGTATTTCTTGCATTTAGGTCTGCATTTTCTTTTCGTATATCATTTTCCTGTAGTTTCCTGTATATCCTGGTTTCATAGCATGACATCCAAACTTTCATTTTGTGGCACTCATGTTGGTTATTTTTTCTTGCAGAAATAATTTGCAGCCCAGGAAGGTGCATCTTGAAATTGCCTTGGGTAGAGGACCTCCTGCAGAAAGTAAGAACTTTTAAGAAAAGATCACATTGTTCAATCTATTTGATATTTGTGTATGGTCATATCAATGATTAATCTGTACTTCAAAATCAGGTGATAGTGCGGGTCAGAGGGGCAGTGATAGCAGAGCACCTGATGGTTTGGGAAAGGAAACTGGAAGCAGTCGGGAGAACTCTGGTGTTTTTGGTAGGCAAAGTGATGTCTCTAGACTTCCATCCACATCTGCAGGAAGTATTGCAGAAGTTGATTCCTTTCCGAAGGACCCAGAAAATGCTACAAAGAATATCAAGGTAGCTGAACAGGAGAAGTCTTTGATGGAAGTAGAGAACATCCAAAAAGCTTCTGTTATGCAGGGAGCTAGTTCTGAAATGCGTTCCCAGGAAACTGCATCTCCCATTCCATCTGGACCACAGCAGTCATACTTTCAGGGAGATATGAGAAGAATTGCTGATGTTCATAGAAATGATGCTGAAAATTTGAATCGTAATTTGAGTTGGGGAGGCCTGGGACCTACTGCTTTGGGTGGTAATAGACAACATCTGAATCAGGAAACTAAAGAATTATCTGCACCTTCAAAGCCACAGCATATGCCTGTTGATGGTTACAATTCCAATATGCCTGGAATAGATCAGACTACAGTGACAGCTGGAGCTGGTAATGATGTTGAAAATTGTAGCCACGCAGCAGAGATTGTGCCCGAGCAGGCTGCTGAGGAAGGAGATGAGTATCTCTCGGAGCATGATGATCTACAATCAGCTCCTCCAAAGCACACTATGACAGAAAAATGGATATTGGATTACCAGAAGAGAATGTACAATGAGAAACAAAAAAGGACATTGGAGCAGCATAAATTACACGGCAGAATGTCAGCGTCCTACGAGAAGCTAAAGGTTTACCTTCTTCCTTTAAAGCCTGAAATGAGAAAGGCATTTGTATGCGATTAAGATTTCTGTTCCATAACCTTTGTTAATCGTTATTTTATCAAAATTCCTATGTCTTCAGGAAAGTGTTAATTCATCTGAAGACCTTTCTGCAAAGACAAAGAGTGTCATTGAATTGAAAAAACTCCAACTTCTGCCACTTCAACGTCGTGTACGCAGGTTTGTTGTCATTGGAGACCCCATTCAATGTTATTCTTTTCTTAATCTGACAATCTGTTTGTTTAACTATGTGATTCCTGTTTCCTTTTCTTGATTCTATCATGCAGTGAGTTTTTGATGGACTTTTTCAAGCCCAATACAACTGACTTGGAGCGCATCAAAGCAGTGAAGAAACATAGGCATGGACGGCGTGTGAAACAGCTTGAAAAAATTGAACAAAAAATGAAGGAAGAAAGGCAAAAGAGAATTCGTGAGAGACAGAGGGAGTTCTTTGCTGATATAGAGGCTCACAGGTTGGATACCAATCCCTACTGTGCTCGTCACTCTCGTGTACCATTTGTAATCATCACTGCCTGATGTTTTTGCAGAGAGAAACTTGAGGACAGTTTCAAGGTTAAAAGAGAACGCTTGAAGGGTTTCAATAGGTACGTAAAAGAATTTCACAAGAGGAAAGAACGAATTCATCGCGAGAAATTGGATAGGATCCAACGAGAGAAAATCAATCTGCTTAAGAACAACGATGTTGAGGGATATCTTAGGATGGTCAAGGTGAGGCTTGCTTGCATGTTTTGATTTATTGCCTCTTCATTTTTAGTCTTTCTATTTGTTTGGTTTGAGTCGCTTCTGAGTTCTGATTAATGTTTCTGCATTGTAGGATGCAAAATCTGACCGAGTTAAGCAACTATTGCGTGAAACTGAGAAATATCTACAGAAACTTGGGAACAAATTGCAGAATGCAAAGTCCACAGATGGACGTGCATCTTATGCTTCTGATAAGAGTGACCCTGCAAACGACATCGAAGACGAGAGCTACCAGCCACAGGTTATTTACTTTTCCGTTATTCATATTTCAGTCCGGTTTGTGTTTGAGATTTGCTTAACCGGTTTGTGAGTTCTTTAGTGGTCTTGGGTCAAGCCTTTGGCAAGTTAGCGAGAGATTTCCCCGTAACATGTAAAAAGGGTGTGTGTGTGTGGGGGGGGGGGGGGTTCTAAAGCCACTCATGTTTTCTGCTCAATATAATGATATGTAGTTCTCCTGCGTGTTCAAGAAAAGAAAAATTTTCTTAACTGGGATGTCCTCTTTGCAGCATTATCTGGAAAGTAATGAAAAGTACTATCAGCTGGCCCACAGGTACTTTTAAATTGGACAAATTACATCTTCCTTGTTCAGTGGAAATATAAGCATGTATTGATTTTAGATCCTCAATCGTTTTTAAATTCTTACATGGTTGCTTACATTTTTTTTAGTGTTAAGGAGACCGTGAATGATCAGCCATCTTATCTCCAGGGTGGCAAATTGCGAGAGTAAGCTGCTATTCATTCTTCTATTTGTGATCCTTTAAACTGTTGCATGCGATAAGATATTCTTATCATCATTATTATTATTTTTCTTTTTTCTTTTTTTGTTCATTTATTCACTTCTGTTGGGTTGTTACTTGCTTGTTACTCTACAGGTACCAGATGAATGGTTTGCGTTGGCTGGTTTCACTGTACAATAATAATTTGAATGGAATTTTAGCAGATGAGATGGGTCTTGGTAAAACAGTACAAGTAAGACCTAGTGCAGTGTGTTAGCACTTGCTTTCATCTGCTATGTATTTGTCTAAACAATTACCTGAATCCTTATTTGTGTTGCTGCTTTTGCAGGTAATCTCTCTGATATGCTACCTTATGGAAACAAAAAATGATCGGGGACCTTTTCTTGTGGTTGTACCATCATCTGTTCTTCCTGGATGGGTATCTGAGCTCACCTTCTGGGCACCTAGTATAAACAAAATTGCTTATGCTGGTCCTCCAGAAGAAAGGCGCAAAATGTTCAAGTAAATGCAAATTTTTTTCGATTCATCTTGCACTAGTCCACACGGAGATTTTGTTCACTTTAGTTATTTTCTTTCAGAGAGATGATTGTTCAGCAGAAGTTTAATGTTCTTTTGACAACATATGAATACTTGATGAACAAGCATGATAGGCCAAAACTAAGCAAAATACAGTGGCACTATATAATAATTGATGAAGGGCATCGCATAAAGAATGCGTCTTGTAAGCTCAATGCTGATTTGAAGCTTTATCGGAGCTTCCATCGGCTGTTGTTGACAGGAACTCCTCTGCAGGTTCTGAAGTTTGCATTTCTACTGTTATAAATTAGTTCTGTCATTTTCTTTTCAAGTAATGTCTGCACCATCTGTTGGCCGTCTAAAATGGCTCTACCCTCTGTTAGTTATATATTACTGAACTGCCATATGTGGCCTTTTTGTGTGCTAATTTGATGTGCTTTTATGTGAAGAACAATCTTGAGGAGCTGTGGGCACTTTTGAATTTCCTGTTGCCCAATATATTTAATTCATCAGAGGACTTTTCTCAGTGGTTTAACAAACCATTTGAAAGCAACGGTGATAATTCACCTGATGAGGTATCATTCGGTTTTAATTGATTTCTTAAATAGTGGGCTGCCCTGGAACGATGTCTGACTACATTATCTTTTCTGCTTAAAGGCCTTACTTTCAGAGGAAGAAAACTTGCTGATCATAAACCGTCTTCACCAGGTTCTTCGGCCCTTTGTACTCCGAAGGCTTAAGCATAAGGTCTTTGATTTCACAATCTTAATGCCTGTTTTGGTGAATAGTTTAGTAACTACATATTTGCATTCAAGCAATCCACTGCATTCTCCATTAGCTTGGCCGCTCTATGTTCTCCATGATTAGTAGTTCAAAGCTCTCCATTTTTAACTTTCCTCCAAGTGCCTTTATGAATCCATCTAGTCTCATCTAAGCTAAACAACAGAACTTCAGATCTGAAATATATTCCATTTTGGCATATGGTATTTGACTAATATACGAGAAGTCACATGGGTTATGCTTTCTTTCACTATTTTTGCTCTCTGTTACGAACCTTACCTTTTGGAATTGTGTTTTTCAACAATATTGACATTGCTTGGGTTGCATCATGAACATTAGGAAAGAGCTTACATTTGTAAACAGCAGGAGTGTTGATGTGTCGTCTCAAGCACATTCCTTGTCTTACAGTGTAATCAAGCCAACTAAAATGTCCTATTCTGTCAGTTGTTTTTGAAGTTGGTACTGAACCTTTGATAACTAAAAAATGAAAAGTACTCTGTTTCGTTTGTTAGGACATATTTGAGTTTGACAAGGTGAAATTTTATAACATTGGCCACAATTAATTGAATTATATGTATACTTAGTCTATGAAAGTTATATCAATGTATTTATCTTTCACAAATTGTTTAATATCTCATTGATTTTGTGGCAACTGATGGTATACTGCGAAATAAATTGATGGTCAAAGTACACTTCTAAAGTCATCTATAAATCCTAATATGCTGTATAAAAAGATCTGAGGGAGCAATGTATCATTGCAGATCTCCTAGTTAGTAGTTAGCACCTAGCAATTTGTTTATTAGCTTGTGATTTTTATCATCTTGGTCAAATTGCAATATTTTAGTTGTGTTTACTACCTTCAGGTTGAAAATGAGCTGCCGGAGAAGATTGAAAGACTTGTAAGATGTGAAGCATCTGCTTATCAGAAACTTCTCATGACAAGGGTGGAAGATAATCTTGGTGCAATTGGAGCCGTTAAGGTGTGCAGCAGCTGACTGTTCTGAGTTGATTTCTTATTCTTAGTTTTATCTTTCATTCCAGAGTATTTCCAGGATTTGGCATTTAAGATGCTACTTTATTACCTTTAGGTTCGCTCTGTGCACAATTCTGTCATGGAATTGAGGAACATATGCAACCATCCATACCTGAGCCAGCTTCATGTTGAAGAGGTAGAATGCAAATCTTCTATTTTGCCTCAATGTTATTATTTTTTAATCCTTGTTGTATGCATCTCATCAACTGTTTGGGTTGTCTTTGTAGATTGAAGGCTATCTACCTAAACATTATCTGCCAAATATTGTGAGGCTATGTGGAAAACTTGAGATGTTGGACAGACTGCTACCCAAACTCAAAGCTACTGGCCATAGGGTGAGTGAATATTCATTTCATTTAGTTTGACTTCTACGCATTATAATTTGATTGTTCCTTTTTTTCTCTAGTTATAGGTTGAGCTCATGTTCTTTATTCCTGGTATCTTTATCCTTTGTTGGTGATTAGTTCTGGTTCAGTGACAGCAACTACTATCTCTGCAGGTTCTACTTTTTTCTACAATGACAAGATTGCTTGATGTAATGGAGGATTACCTTGTTTGGAAAAAATACAAGTACCTTCGGTTGGATGGGCACACTTCTGGACATGAAAGAGGAGCTCTTATCGATAAATTTAATGCTCCTAATTCTCCAGCATTCATTTTTCTTCTTAGGTATGTTACAATTGTGTCACAAATTCTTATAAAAAATAGGATTAGCGAAGTCATGAAGCATGCTTGGGCTACTGAATTGATTAATTTTAAGCTTATTTACCTATTTGACCAACAAATACTTAGCACTATGTTTCACTTTCACTACCCCTTTTATAGTATTCGGGCTGGAGGTGTTGGTGTCAATCTCCAAGCAGCTGATACTGTTATCATATTTGATACCGATTGGAATCCTCAGGTAGCTAAATATCTAGTTATAATGTTTTTTTTGGAATTTATATTATAAAACACTACGTACTACCCATTCTCTAATTGATTATTATCCAGGTTGACCTGCAAGCACAGGCTAGGGCACACAGGATTGGTCAAAAGAAGGAGGTTCTTGTTTTACGTTTAGAAACGGTAATGACTCTTTTGGTGTTATGTTGAAATTTCACGTATCTAGTTAATAAATCGAATGGATATACTACACCTAGTGCTGAAAGCTCGTGAGTCCGTGGAAGGGATTTTTAGGCAGCCTTTCCCCTGCTTTGTTTTTGCAAGGATGCTGATTTGAACCCAGGACATCCAGAACATAAGTAGAGAGATAGCACTGTGCCGGACCCACCTGTCTCAATAAATCAATATCGTAGAGGGAAAATAATCTGTTGGTGAAAAAAGGGGGAAAATAGCACAGGAAAAAAAACAAATGATGTCACAACTTGAGTTCTCTGTTGTTAGACAGGAGTACATTGACTCTTTAGGGAACTAATGATAACTTCTTCGGTTGTACCCAGCACTCCTTTCTTTAACTGGTTTAGAGCCCATTATGTGCTATCTCAAGCGTATACTATTTTGGCTTACATTTAATCTGAGAGAACCTTGTCATTATCTAATAAATAAATTAACAAAAAGTTTGAAGGCATCTACAATTCAAGATGCTTAGACTAGACACATGTGCTTAAAGAAGAATGATGCCTCATCATTAAGCACCTGATTAAATGTTAATCCCTCCGATGCAAGTGGGTGCTTAAATATGCTCTTTCAAACTTAAGCATCTTATCCACCTTGTGGGCACCTGGTGCATATAGCAGCAAACAATTTTTCTTACCTAAACACCAAAGAATGTTACCTCATCATTAAGCACCTGCATAAAAGTTAATCTCTCCAATGCAAGTGGGTGCTTAAATATGCTCAACCACCATGTTAGCCCACCTTAAGCACCTATTTCAAACTTAAGCATCTTATCCACCTTATGGGCACCTGGCGCGTATAGCGGCAAACAATTTTCCTTACCTAAACACCATGTTAAGCACCTCCATTATACATCCCTGAGAACTTCTACTGCACAGGTACTTGTTGCATAAATTCCCTCATTATCTAATAAATGTAATGCCAAAAAATGTTTATGAGAGCACTTACTGCACAACTATTTGTTATATCACTTCCCAGTGGGTAGGTACATGCATGCTGCTTTCTAGGGAACCGGTGTTTCTTTTTCCCTTTTCTCAATCTCGTTTCTTGTGCATACAATATCCCTGTGTTTCCCTTGTGCCAACTCACCTTAGGGTTGATAAAGTTTTAGCGACAAGTTGAGAAAATTGTCATTGTTTTTTAAACCTTGTATTTCAGAATGTTCACCTGAAACTCAAATTTTAATTGTCAATCTTATAACAACGAATTCTTATTTTTAAAAAAAAGAATGTTTAATTAAGATAAAAATTAAATCTTTCAAAATTAATATGATTATGTTGAATTACTAAATCTCACTTTCGAATATAAGATTTCCAACATATAAATCTGGATCAGATTTAGTGACATATTTGAACTTTGAAATGAGTGCCTATAACTTTTAAGGAAAATTCGTCGTTATTCAGTGGTCCCTGTCCCTTTAGTGAACTCAAATGATGTTTCAACGTTTTAAATAAGGCTGCAAAATTGCAACTTCACGCTTGTTCAATCAAAATTCCTGTAATGGGTCTTTCAAGGCTTGGCTAGTGAAGCGACATGGGTGAAAAATAAGGAAATATCCATCTTTGATATCAACAATCAAAAACATTATGACATGCTCAAGTCACTAGTGGGGGTGTGGGAGCCAGGACGTGAAATCCACACTCATCTAAGAAAGCACAAAAAACAAAAACAAATGCATTTAACTTATGAAAGTGCTGAAAACCATGGTATATTAATGAATCTCTAAGTAAAACTGATTGTTTCTGCTGTTGCTTAGAAGGCACAACACAGTTCGATGTTTTTCAATTCTAATGAATAGAGTTTTTTTTTAATTTTTCATGTATTCCAAATAGAGCTGGGCCTTTGATACTTACTATTTGCATAGCTTGATGATATTTTTCTTCATTATGTATTTGTTTGTGCCCTAGCAGACCATCTATGTGATTTTGTGATGACCTAAATACCTCACTAAGTACTGCTTGGTTTATAACCTAAATAAATACCTTCTTCTAGTTGAGCTAAAAAATCTCAAAAATGCAATTTGTTTTTGACTTTAAATCTTTTTTGCTGAGTAAGGTTCGGACTGTTGAAGAGCAAGTCAGGGCTTCAGCAGAACACAAATTAGGTGTTGCTAATCAGAGTATAACTGCTGGTTTTTTTGACAATAACACAAGGTAAATTCTTCTCTTGGCCCAAATAATTTAGTGCTCCATATCGCTGACAGATCCCTTCCCCTCCCTCTCTAATTCATAAGTGGGGTGCTATTGCAGTGCTGAAGATCGAAGGGAGTATCTCGAATCACTCCTACGTGAGTGTAAGAAGGAAGAAGCAGCTCCAGTGTTAGACGATGACGCTCTGAATGATATTCTTGCACGAAGGTAAGATCTGATTTGATGGGAGACTGAATGTTTGAATTTACTCATCACGCTTCACTTTTCTTACTGCAGCGAAGCTGAGATTGACATATTTGAATCTATTGACAAGCAAAGGAGAGAAGAAGAAACAGTGTGTTGAATTTTTACAGGTTTCTTTCAGCTAAAGCTTTTACATATCTGCCTTGTAATTTTTGTTATATCCTTGCAGGCGGCTTGGCAAAAGGTGGTTCAGGATGGTTCAACTAGTGGGCTAGACCCTGCAGTATTGCCTTCTCGTCTTGTAACTGATGATGATCTCAAGCCCTTCTGCCATGCTATGAAGCTTTACGAGCCATCAAATGTAAAAAATGTAAAGGTGAATGTGAGGAAGAAGGGTGAACTTGGGGGCCTTGATACACAGCATTATGGAAGGGGCAAACGTGCTCGTGAGGTCAGTTGCACGTTGTCTCTTAACATATCTCTCAATCATAGTCTGATATAAATCTATCTATTTACTAATTCATGGATACACATACGCTTGTAGGTTCGCTCTTATGAGGACCAATGGACCGAAGAAGAATTTGAAAAACTTTGTCAAGCTGATGCTCCTGATTCGCCACAACCTGGTGGTATACTGAAAGATTCAGATATTCCTAAAGGCTTGAAGCCTGAAATTCTTGCAGAGAGTTCAAAAGAACCAGAACAAATGAGGAAAGAGGCATCCCCAACTGTTGACGACTCCCCACCAGCGAAACGGCGGAGAGGTAGACCTAAAAGGTCAGATGTTTTCTTATCTCCTATAGCTCCAACTGATGCTGTCAAACAAGAGACAGGAACCACACATGATGGTAGTTCTGCCACACCAGCAACTATCATCAATTCTGATGCACCAGCTACTCCGATCCATTCAGCTGTTTCAGATGTTAATATACATTCTATTCCACTGGCTGATAATATCAACAATCAAGACTTTGGTACTGAAACAAAGACTTCCAGTTCTGTCATTGTTCCAGAAGGACCTGTAGCAAAAGACACTAGCTTGTCGTTGCAGAGTGTTCATAATGTTGCAGCTCCTGCAGCACCTTATCAACCAGCTAGAGGCAGGAGAGCCCAAGCAGGAGAAACACCTCGCAGACGAGGACGAAAACCAAAATCTTTATCTTCTGGTGTAGATGATATTGGTCTTAACCCAACTGTTGCAGCTGTTAGCGGAGTAGCAGAAACTAGTTGTGTTTCTTCATATACTCAAGTGAATACTCCCGCATCACAAGGAAGTGCTGTGGCAGTGGCAGGAATCCAGAAGGATTTGGTTGCAGTTAAACTGGATACATCATTGCCAGATAGTGGTAAGCGTATTTCTCCTGTTCATGAAGGAGATAAAGGTGCAACCATTACAACACCTGTGGCAAAAGATACATGTGCAGAAACTGTGATGTCAGATAACGCTAGCACACCGGCACCACATACTCTTAATGAAAATGTTAGATTGCTCCAAGTGGCATCTGCACCTACCATGCCTGTGGTTTCAGGAGGTTTGGTGGAAACATCACATGTGGTGGAAGATAAGCCTGTTGAGAAGCAACCTGCTTCACGTCGCCGCAGAAAGAAAACATCTGGTAGTGAGGATACTGGAGTCAGCACTAGACAAAGATCGGCTATGAAAAAATCTTGTTACAGCACAGCCGTTAGTATCGACGATGTTGGTTCTGGCGTGGCCTCAAGTGAAAAATCTGGAATAATGAAGGAAAGAGATGGCGGTGCACTTCAGAATACTTCTAATGAATTACCAAATATTAACTTACCATCACATGAGAGGTCTGGATATGATTCTCAACCAAGCACACCTATAGCTGTCCCCATCAATGAAGCTACACTTCCTAGTGGTTTTAATGATAACAGTGCTACTCATTCTGAAATAACTCTTGCCACATCAGCCAATCTTCATGTCGATGGTAAACTGGTTGATTTGCACCTTGATGAACCTTTCTCTGTTGCTTCCCGAAATCAAGAACATCTTAAGACAGGGAAGGACCATTTGGCAGTGTGTTCTGAAGTCCCTACTAGTCATTTAGCAATGGCTAGTGCAAATTCTGCTAGTGACCATAAATCTGAAAGTGCTCAATTTGACCGATCTGCTTCATTGCTTCAGAATTCAGGTAATGAACCCACTGTAGTACCTTCTGAGGCTGACGTAGCTGCCCCAAATAAGGCACCAGGCAGGAGGAGGAAAGGGTCGGCTCGGGAATCACGCAGAAGTAATTCTGTAACTGCAAGTGAACGCCGTGCCCGACTTACTGGACCAAAGCAGGTGGAGGACATAAAAAAGTTAGAGATATCAACTAGGCCAACCACAACAGTGTGTGTTTCATCAGTTGAGCAACAGAGAGCTGACTCTTTAAGAGCTGAGGTTACCGCTGCTTCTGTTAGTGAAGCACAGAAGAATCCTGGGAGTCATGTGTCTCCAGACATTTCAATTTCTGTGGGGAGTCGTGTGTCAGGTGCAGCAGTTACTGAAGAAACAACCGCCATGATGATGACACAAACTCTTGTGATTGCTAAATCAGAAGAAACAAAAATTCCAGGTGATCTACATGGTATTATTTTTTTGTTTATTTATTACACCCAGACTGCAGTTCTGGTTCAATATGAAAAGAGTAGCACATTCTTTGCTATTATTTTCAGTGTCTGACAGCATCTTCATGTTTCTTTTTTCCTAGGTGTTGAGTTTAAAAGTTCAGTACCACAAACAAACATGGTTTCAGCTGCAGAATCAGCACCTGCAAATGATGAGCACTTGCAAGGTACTCTTTCTCACGCAGTTCCTGGTCCGAACAAGGAGAGCAGTGCACTATTTGATTTTTACTGGTAAAATAGAATAATGGCAGATGTTTCTTACGCATTGTGCCCTTTTGTTTTCAGGTACTGAAGATAGCTCAGAACAACTGACAAAAACAGTCTCAGCTGCAGAATCAGCACATTCAAATGATGAAAAACACACAACACACGAAGTGCATCTTAAGACTTCTGATGTTAATAGGCTTACCTCTAGTGCAGCAACAGACATATTGCAGGACAAAATTGATACCAGTGTTGCTTGCCAGTCAGATGCACTGTGTACAGATGAAATTGCAGGGCAATCTGATGCATCGCTAGTAGATAGCAAAGCCCCTCATGATGCTTCAGCTCAATACTCTCCTGGATCCACCAAAGAAGATGATTATGTTTTGCGCAGTGAAGTCACTGGTTCTAAGCAAGATGATGTGAAAGTTGATGACACTCAAGTTGATGATACTTCTAGGGGTTCTTCCAGTCATTTGGCTTCTACTTCACTATCCACTCAGTCAGACCAGCCTCCAGATCAAGGGGAGATTGTGGAGGATAGGAAGGAACAGGTGAAAATGGAAGAAACATTGGATAAGAGTTCTGGTGACAATCAAACTAATAGTCAGAACCATGAAACTTCTCATGATACAGCGTCATTAAGAAATTCTCCTTCAGAGTACTTGAACAAGCATTGTTCTGCTCAATTAGATGGTGATACATTTGAAAATAAAGAAAATATTGTTGAAATCCATGCTGCCATGAATATATATGGTCCTGGGGAAGCTCTGGATGCTTTGTCCATGCAATCTCAGAAAGAGAGCAACACGACAGATGCTGGTTTATCCACTGGTGGTGATACATCTGAAACTAAAGAAACTACTGTTGAAACCCATGCTGCCATGAATGCTGATGGCCCTGAGGAAGCTCAGGATGCTTTGTCCACCAAATCTGATAAAGAGGCCAGCATGGCAGAAGTTGGTGTGCCTACTGATAGCAGTCCCACAGTTTGCAATGCACATAATGATCTTGAAGGACAGGTATCTTGTGAAGAAACCTTGGTTAGGGCTGATGCTGACAATCGAACCCATAGCAGTACAAATGATGACTCTAATAATAAAGATGAAGACACCATGGTTAATTCTGTTGACAGCAAACAAGAACCGATGGAAGAAAGCATCATTATTTCTTCAGAAATTTCTGATTTGAATAAGCAAAGCTGCAGCTTGCATTTTCAAAATGACCCCCCTTCAAGTACACATGCAACAGTTGAGTCTAATAAGGTTACTAGTGATGCTGAAATGGTTTGTCCTGGCAGGTTAGAATCTTCTGTTATTGAAACTGGAACAGTGGGTGTCCAAGAGACTGTCATTGGTGATCTTGAGAGATCAGAAAAAACAGGGGATTTGGATGAAAAAACTGGCAGTCCGCGGGGTGATGATGTTCTTGGTACATCATGTTCCATGATGGGTCTTGTGTGTGAAAAAACACCTATAGAAGATCTTACTGCAGGTAGCCATTTGGAAGCACCAGTAGAACCAACTCAAGAAACTACTGTTGCAAATGCAGTAGTGTTTATGGATGCCTGCAACACAGAACCTCACTGTGATTCTACTGTTGCTGAAGGGCAAACACAGACTGTAGAAATGGTTCATTCTCCAGAAAATCGATCTGCTGCATCTGAACATGTCAAGACACAGGCAAAGCCAACTGTGGTTTGTGGTCCTATGCTGCTAAATGAATCTCAGACTGCAGGGCTGGAAGATAACTTCTCAGTACTGAAGCATGGTGGTCCTCCTGCCTCATCTGAGCTTGTTGTAGAATCAAATCCAACCAGTGAAGTTTCTGCTATTCAAGTGGAAACAGAGGCAACAAAGTCAGATGGGTACTGCACAGTGGAGGATGGCAATGGTTCACTTGAAACTGTCATGGAATTGGAGCCAAATAAAGACACTATTCCTATGCTAGAGGATACTACAGAAACTAATGATACTATTACTACTTACAAAGAATGCAATGATTCTCAGAGTCATGCAAATGGTGAAGCGGCGATGGAAATGCAGTCATCAGAGATCAAGGCAGCATCTTCTATTCAGTCTGGTGCAGGAAACATGAGCACACATACTCCTGCAATGTCTGAAGTATCACCTGACAATGATAAAGAACATATGCCAGGTACTTCTATCACATGCATGTGACACATACATACGCACACCATTGGTTTTTGTTAGAAGAGTAATATGTCCTGTGCTATTTTTAGTGGTCATAGTAACAACAATTGCTGATATTTCTGTCTTTACTCCTTATATCAGGCACTGAAGTTCATAGTTCAGACCAACAAACAAAGATGATTTCACCTGCTAATGATAAACACGTGCAAGGTACTCTTCTGTTCCTCTTGTGGCCATACACATTCATGCCATAATTCTTGGATCCGATGAGAATAGTACATCCTTTGCTGTTATTTTACAGTGGCTTGCATTTCTTATCACTCTTTGCTCTTCTTTTTTCAGATATTATGTTTCATAGTTCAGAACAACAAACAGAGACGGTTTCAGATGCCCAGATTGACACATTGTGCGTCCAGGAGACTGCAATTGTTGATCATGGTGAAACAGAAGGAACAGTTGATCCGAATGACATAAGTACACAGACTCCTGCATTATCTGGAAGCGGCTTGCTTGGTAACCCTCACCACCTTGCTCTCCTCGGCACAATGCATGTATGTTTCATCGTTTAATGCATTTATGGTCCTAGGCAGTCATGTGAATCTGCATTTTCAGGTGTGGATGCACATAATTCAGAACAACAAAAAACAGCATCTTCACCAGGTGTGCAAACTGTTTAAAACTCTGAACAAAAAACAGCATATTCACATAAAATATTTATGCATTCATTTGCTGTTTCGTTTTCCCCAGGTGATGGGATTAATAGTTCAGAACAACAAATAAAACTTGATTCAGTTGCAGAGATTGAAACAGTGGACGTCAAGGAGACTGCCATTGCTGATCATGAGGAAACAGGTGATGAGAGTGGCATAAATACACATGCTCCTCTATTAACTGAATCTGGAGAAAAAGGATCACCTGGAACTGACTTGCATGGTAAGCACTATATATCTAGCTCCACATTTTTATGCTGATACTTGTGCAATATTTGAATTTCTGAAGAAGCTACTAGTCAATTAGAACTTCTATCTCTGTTCTGACATCGGTAGTTGTGGTTGTGGATGTACCAACTTGTCAAAAAAACAGATTTTGAGGGTGAGAAGGATCACTCTACTGGGATTAACATAGAGGGCATCCAACGCCCTTATGATGCCTCAGACAAGGATCATTCTACTGATCCTCCTGCAACTACCCTTGTGATGGTTGAATCTGATAAAGATACCTGTGATGCAGAACTTGTTTCTGCTGGCAAATTAGAATCTTCTGGTGGTGGTGGTATTGGAACAGTTAGTGTCCAGGAAGCTGGTGATGTTGCTGATCACGAGCGAACACAAGGAAAAGGTGATAATGCCATTCTTTTTGCATTTTTTTAATGTTGATATTGCATACTCCCTCTGTCCCAAAAAGAATGTCATTCTAGAAATTTTAGGACAGATTATTAAGGAGTTAAATGACCTCGATTACCCCTGTTTATTTGCCATATTTGGTGCTAATTGATTCTTGCATGCCTACATGCGCATGCACACATGCCAAATTAAGTAAAAAGACATGCTTTTTGGGACAAACTTTGAATCCTAAAACGACAAGCTTTTTGGGACGGAGGAAGTATCTTGATGCGGTACTCACTTATGTATGGCTTTTCAGGTATTGAGGCTCATGGTTCAGAACAAATGGAGATGGTTTCAGTTGCACAAGCAGCATCTAATCTGCCTTTAGTAGGATATTCTTCTTCAGAAGACTCAATGTTGGATGATTCTGTCCATGCAGCTGATGGTGGTGATTTTGTGGATAGTAAAGGAGCTGGTGTTGATAGCCAAGAAACTTCATTAACTCAAACCGCCTGTACTCTTCCAGAGAATACTGACATGGATTGGCAAAGCTGCCCCGTGCAGTCTGGGAATGCTTCTCCTGCAACTACTGCAGTGACAGTTGAATCCGATAAAAATATTGGTGATGCTGCAACTGCTTGTGTTGGCAAGACAGAATCTTCTTGTGGTGTTGGGATTGAGATGACGGTTATCCAGGAAACTTCCATTGCTGATCAGCAAGGAACAATTCGAACATGTGATCTTAATGAGAAAAATGGCAATTTGCGACGTGGTGATGGCTGTGGTACATCATGTTCCACCTTAGTTACTGCATGTGAAAAAGCACCTAGTGGTGAAGGGGTTATTGTGGCTGACCATTCAGAAGTGCCCATTTCAGTTGAACTTATCGCTGCACAACCAACTCAAAAAGCTACCATTTCAAACCAAGAGGAAATTGTTGCCCATGAAAAAGTAACTAGTGTAGAAGGGTTTACTGTAGGTAGCTGTTCAGATGTGCCTACATCAATGGTATTAGTTGGTGTGGAATCAACTCAAGAAGCTATGTCAAACCAAGAACAAATTATAGACGCTGTAGGCTCTCTGCATGAAAGCAACAGTACAGCCAGTGGTGATGCTGCTACTGCTAGAGGAGCAGACCTGACTGAAGAAGTTGTTAAAGCTCCTGAGGAGCAACCGATCCCATTTCAACTTGTGGATTCACAAGCAAAGGCCGATGAGATCTCTTGCCCTATGCAGGAGGAATCCATAGCAAACTTGGAAAATGATGTCTCGGAACCTAAAGATGGTAGTCCAGTTGATGAAACTTCTGTTATGCAAGTGGAACTGACGACGAGTATAGGGGATGAATGTGCAGCAGAGGACCATAATGTTGTTCCATCTGAAACTGTTATGGAAACGGAGCCTGTTCAAGAAATTGTTGTTCCTATGCAAGAGGATGGTAAAGATGCTAATGATGCTTGTACTGCACGCGAAGTATGCAGAGATCTTGAGGGCCATGCATCAGGTGCTGTGTCGATGCCAGTAGACTCAGAAAATGTTGCTAGGCAAGGGGATGACGCAGAAGCCAATGATACTACTCCTGATATAGTGGGAGATGAGGTATTAAACATGGAGGCTACACCTAGTGGTGCATATGCAAAATCTGATGTACCTGGCACTGAACCTTCATCTGGTGAGGCCATGGTAAACATGTCTACTGAGCCACCCAACCAAGAGGCTAAGGAGGCTTCAAGCTCTGACCCTTCTGGAAATGATGAAAGTGCAAAGGTGGAAGATGCTGCTGTTCAGGGACTGCTAAATATTGAACCTGCCCTTGGTGGTGAAAATGTAACACTTGGTGAAGCTGACACTGAAGTGCAGTTGCCACCTTCATCTGTCGAGGAGGCCGTGGTAGATGTATGTAGTGAGCCACCCAACCATGAGGTGAAGGAGGCTCTAAGCAGCGATCCTTCAGGGAATAATGAGAATGTAGAGGTGAAAAATACTGCTGCTGCTCAGGGACTGCTAAGCACCGAACCTATTCCTTGTGGTGAAAATGCAAGGCATGGTGAAGCTGACACTGAACAGCAATTGCCACCTTCATGTGTTGAGTTGATGGTAGACATATCTAGTGAGCTGCCCAGCCAAGAGGTAAAGGAGGCTCCAAGCACTGAACCTTCAGGAAATGATGAAGATGTGAAGATGGAAGAGGCCCCTGCTGCTCAGGGATTGCTAAACACTGATGCTGGTTATGGTGGTGAAAATGCAAAACTTGGTGAAGCTGGCATGGAGCTGCAGTTGCCACCTTCGGCTGGTGAGGCAATGGTAGAGATATCTAGTGAGCCACTCAGTCAAGAGGCAAAGGAAGCTGCAAGCACTAGCCCTCCAGGAAATGATGTAGATGAGCTGCAATTGCCACATTCATCTGGTGAGGCAATGGTAGAGATATCTAGTGAGCCACTCAGCCAAGAGGCGAAGGAAGCTGCAAGCACCGGCCCTCCAGGAAACAACGAAAATGCAAAGGTGCAAGAGGCTACTGTTGTTGCTCAGGTACTTCTGAACACCAAACCTGCTCATGATGGTGAAACTTCAAGACTTGCTGGAGGTGATACAGAACTGCAGTTGACACCATCTGGTCAGGCTATGGTAGACATATCTAGTGAGCCACTCAGCATCCAAGAGGTAAATGAGTCTCCAAGCAGTGAAGCTTTGGGAAATGATGAAAATACAAAGACAGAAAATACTGCTGCTGCTGAATCTGCCCCTGGTAGTGAAAATACTGAACTTGGCGAAGCCAACACTGAAAGGCAAGCGAAACCAGAGTCTGCTGTGGTTATGGTAGAATCATCTAGTGATCTTCCCAGCCAAGAGGGAAAGGAAGCTGCAGCCACTGACCTATCAGGGGATGATGAAAGCAGTGATGCTTTGGGAAATGATGAAAATATAAAGACTGAAAATACTGCTGCTGCTGAACCTGCCCCTGGTAGTGAAAATACAGAACTCGGTGAAGCCAGCACTGAAAGGCAATCGAAACCAGTGTCTGCTGTGGTTATGGTAGAATCATCTAGCGAGCTTCCCAGCCAAGAGGGAAAGGAAGCTGCAACCACTGACCTGTCAGGGGATGATGAAAAAGCAAAGTCAGCGAGGGCTGCTGTTGTTGCGGAGCTTTTTGGAGATGCAACAGAAGGTGGTTCAGATCAACCATTACCGTCGCCTAGAGGTGAAGGTGAGGATGCAGATGGAGGTGTAGAGTAAATTATGCAAATATTGTACTATGAACTACTAGAATCTGTGTAAGTAAGAACTACTATTAGTGCTTTAGCTGTAACCATGGAAGCTTTGACTGAAATTAATGCTAGTTTACGTGGTGCTGAGATTATAGCAGTGGTGGCGCTGGCGCATGGCAGTTCTATTCTTTTCTAACGTGTGATGTTCGCCATGCTGGTGTGTGGGTTGGTCCACGTCACATTGCATTATGTTGTGTTGTTGTTACGTGTGACCATTGAACCATCATAAATGCTTTATTCTGTAGTACGCCGTTTTATTCTTAACTTGAAAAGTTGGGCTTTAAATGGGACCGGCCTATAAGTTTGTTTACTTTTAAATGTGCGCAACAGAAAGAAATTGAAGTGAACCACTATCGGAAGTCCAATGCTAAGTTGAATTGTTTTGGTCTAGCTTGTAGATTTGTCTATGCATGCTCCACTATCCGCGTGACTACGGAGTATGCAGTTGTGTTTTTTATTTTGGAAAAATGTAAGACTCATGTTGAACTATTTTCAGTGAACGTGTATTTGAATCGTCTTTGTTGGCGTGCCTACTCCTGGGACTTACTGCAGATCCCAGCGAATGAATACATCGCGTCGCAAACTGTCTTGTTCTGGTTCGTGGTGGATGGAAAACGAGCACCAATTACACGTTCTACTGGATCACACGTGCCACATATGTATTGAGCACGTGCCAACAATAATCTGTGGTGTCTTAGGTCCCCTTGCTGAATCGTGATCAACCAACGGTCAAATCTTGCACAGTGCACACGCATGGCTTGGAGACGCTGACTGCCATCGGGTCCAGCACATAGTCTAGCCCAGCAGCAGCAAACTGGCCGAGACTCTGACCGTGGGCACCGAACAGCCGAACATCGGAGCCGCGACCGCGAGACGTTCACGCAAATGTTGCTTCGTAAGACCATCCGCACCTTTTTTTTCTGCAGCGGGGACGGGATAACCCACGTTATTTCTTTGTCTCTAGCTATGAATTTACCGTCAACATTTGCACATATTTGATATTCTAACTAATGGTACTAACCTCCGGAGGTATCAAGTTCACTCTTGCATGTCGATTTTGGAGTTTATTGTTTACGTAGGAAACTAACGTTAAAGATGAGACTTTCGGGATAAGTTCATCAAGCACTTCAAGAGAAGATCATGAAGCCCGACACAAGTCAAGATACATGATGAACATGACTCCAAATGGCCCAGGGACTGAAGTATGAAGCCGTAAAACTCCAGGGACCTGAACAGAAGATGCTGAAGCTTGCGAGACAAGGAGCTCTATCTAAACCGTGAAGAAGACGACGTCAAGGGTCCACATGCAGAAGGGGGCAACTCAACAATTGTCCGAGAAGCGTCGGGGAGCGAACCGGGGCCGAAACGGGCCCAGGCCGGCCGGCCCAGCCCTTTTTCGTGCCGGTTCGCGACGTCCTTTGACCTAGGTGCTCCTCGATAAATTGCCTCTGCCTCCGACGGCCGCCACATCCATCCATTCATCAGAGAGCCGCCAACACAAAGGAGAAGCACCGGGAGGAAGCCGACGCCCGCCGCAAGTCCTCGAGTTGCCTAGGAGATGGCCTAGACCATGCCCTAGCCGCCATGGTTGGCCCTGCGTGGTGAAGCCATGGTGGAGTTCCGGAGCCCATGCCTTGATTCCATCAAGGCAATTGTACACTCTACATTCGATGGTGATATAAATTGTGTCTTTTCCTTACTTTGAGTTACTTCGATGCATGCCTCATTCATATGTGTAGCTAGCATATGCCCTTAGTAGGAATAGAGTAATCATGGTGGTTAGTCTATCTCTTGCGGATACATCGTAGTAATGTACAGACCGAGGTTTATCGTTCGGTGATGAATATCCTTGCGTAGTGACAGTACGGTGGAGGAGAAAGCGGCGAGCGAACGTGTAATGTTGAGTTGATGACTCATTCTCATGTTGTAGGATTAGATTGGTTTGTCAACTTGGCCGGAACGACAACAAGAAGACGATAGGCTAGAGTTACCTTTGGATGCTTACCTTTATGGCTAGGTGGATGTGATCCATACATCCTTTCATGTATGTTTAACCTTTATGCAATCAACGCTGCACATAGGGTTAGACCGGTAGGTTAGATAGAAAACCTTAGCGGTTTGCTTCCGATCCTTGGATTGACAAACCTTGGCGACCCTCCTTGGTGAAAAAGGCACCAAGTCACCCGTACGCTTGCGGTGAACTTCAACACGGTTTTGAACCGTCAACAAGCCCTTTTTCTGGCGTCGTTGCCGGGGATTGACAACTCGAACCCTAGGGCGATCTATCTTTCTTTTTAACTAACCCTAATTTTATTATTGCATATACCCTGTGTTTCTTGTTTGTGTCCTTGAATGCAGGTAAAACCCTAGACACAAAGCGATCGAGAAGTTTTCAACATTCGGATTTCGCCAAGTCCAACCTCGCTCAACCAAGTTGATGGCTACGCAAAGAATTGCTCTTTGGTGGTAGGTGCTAACCTTGGTTAGTGGCCCAACATCCGCTATTGAGCCCCACCCAAAGCAAACGAAGATGAACAAGGTATGCCTACGTGCGTCAATTAAGTTTTTAAGACTAATTTCTTTTGGAGGTTTGTAAGTTCGAGCTATAGATTTCGGAAACGACCATGTCAAGCACGATGGAGAAGGATTCCATTGCCATCATGCTCATGCAGCGATGGTAATGACTTTTGAAGCCGAGGGATGCGTGACATGGTACCCTAAAAGACTTCAAGATAAAGACCACACGTACATCTCCGGATCGATGGACGAAAGGATAACGATGTCATCAAGATGTTTGCATGAGCCTCAGCAGAAAACAATTGGATATATTTGAATTTTCAGAAGCCCCATGAAGTCTACGTTCCAACGAATCAAGCGGCAAGACAATTGGAGGTTCCTACAAGCGGATATGGCCGAATCACCGAAGGTTGCACGTGCTGAAATTCTGGACAGCAAGCAATGCTGAAGTGAAACAGCCATAACTGCCTCATTCGGACTCCGATTAAGACGAATGAGTACCCGTTGGAAAGGTAATTTTATAAATTTTTCAATAGAACTATATTTTGGTATATGTTCTGTTCTAGATGCAGGGGTAAATCCACGAAGAAGAGGCAGCAACAAGGCGATGACGACAAGATACAGGCGATGGACATGGTGTCAATAAAGAGAAGATGGGGCAACGGTTCCACAACACGTACATTATGAAATTCAGAACCTAAGGACTAAAACAAAACCTCTGGAACATGGATGAATGAAGACACAAGAGGCACCACTCAACACATGATGATGTTGGAAGTGAACCACGACCGATTTCATAAGGCAACATCAAGCTGCATGGCTACTTTGGATTCTCGCACAAGTAACCATGGCTTCACGATGATGAAAAGGTATGTGAGAAAGTTGAACTCTATGACTTAAAATGAAGCGCTTTGCGGGAGGCAACCCGATCTTTTTATATATCTATATAAACTATGACGGTCTACATTGTGCTCTTTATTTGAAAACTTCAAGTAACATTGTACCATTGCTCAAATAAATGTCACAACCGAATAATATATGCTTTAATAGATATTGAGGGAGCACTTTGCTACTTGATTTTTGGAAAACTTGTAGACCCCTTATTTTTGTGTGCTTATTAGTGTTTAGAGTCTTTTTTATTTGTGTCTTTTTAGAGAGAAATATGAAGCATGATCCCTTTTGATTCTAAACTTGTGGCTAGTTAACTTAGGCTAACTTTTGCTTTTGGTTTAGATCACCACCATATCGTATCATGTCATTTTGTTCATTCATATCATGTTGCACTTCATTCCATATTGTTCTCCACCCTTGCATTTGTTGCATGATGCATACCATTTTTATAACCCTTAAAAGAAAAAAAAATCTCATCTTTGCCTAAATCCTCCTATCAAACCACACCTAGAACCTAGGCCAACAAAGGGGAATCGACTTATGTCAAGTCGACAAAGTCTATCTCTATCCCTTTTCTGATTAAAATTTTGACTAGCCTCATCCTAAACCCTTAGGGAAAACCTCTCATACCTTTAGTAATCCTAAAACCATAGGTTTGTTTTTCATCCAAAAATCTAACCCTTGTTTTCTTTTCTTCTTTATCAAAACCACCTTAGATAGATTTTCTTCACCCGACTTGCTTTTTCAAAATGCTTGTCTTAAACCAAAAATATAGGATACCCATAAGCCATACCTTAAAACCATGTTAACATGCTTGATTAGGTCTTTTGATAAAAAAATTTGTTGCCAAGACTCTGCCTCTCATAAAGTGGCTTGCTTATCTATAAGCAATTCTTTTTGAGATTAAGAAACGACACGACAAGCCTTTTTCAAACATTGCTGACCCTTTTTACTAACCCCTTTGCATTTGCATTTTGCATCCACATCATTGTCATCATTCACCTTATGTTAGCTAGGTCCTTTCGTGAAGCTTTATGATAGATGCTTTCCTGTTTATGATAATGCTTTGATCAAGCACATCTACTTTTGCAATCTTGTGTAAACATGGTGTTTAGACATTATTGGAGACCACCATCATTCAGTTTTATGAACATTGCTTTCACGTTGCATAGGTTGGTTTATAAGCTTTGCAATGCGCTTTAACTTTCTTGCGACATGAAGAATTATTAACCTTGGAATGAACATGTTATTTTGACCTTGGTTAAATCTTTATGGTTATATAGAAAATAAAGCAATCTAGTTGTAAACATGGTGTTTAGAACTTGGTGCAAATATTGTTTTGTTTATATCATTTCCTTTCATTTGCATTTTTCACCTACACGCACATACACTCATTGGGTTCTTACTTTTCTTTTTACTAGGTAAGCTATGCCACAAGTTAAGATCTTAGAGATGCATTTGGTTTGTTGGCAATAGTTTCTACTCCTGACCATCACCCCGGGGGTAGAATGTGCATTTAATTTGTTTTGCAGGCATGACGAAGTGTTCCCATGAGTTCTTGACCAATTGCAATTAAGATCGTTAGTCATCTACAAGGCTTGAGAGGGAAGTCGCTGTTTCTATTAGGTTTGAGCACGTGTTCAGAAATGTACAATGGAAGAAAAGTTAATATTCAGAAGCTCCTTCAAACCCTCTTTCCAACGCATCAAGGATCATCAATTTTGAAGACCCGTACAAGGAGATATGGTAGAAACATTGAGCGTTGTGCGGTCTGAAATCAGCTTTGGACAGATTGCATCGTCGGAGTAAAATAGGCACAACTCTCTTGTTTGGAACCCGTTTCATGCGAATGATGGCTCGTTGGAAAGATAATTTCAGGAACTTCAACTTGGAGGGGTGTTTAAGTACATATTCTATTCTGGAAGTAAAAGAAAAACTGTGAAAGATGAGGCAGTGACAAGGACGGGATGGAAGTTGGGGATGACGATATGATAAAGGATTGGAACCATGGCTTGATGATAATAAGAAGAAGTTGAAGGACAACTGAGGTAACAAAGGCAAGGAAGTGAAGATGATTCTCAAACACATGGCAATAGGGAATGATGAGCGATTCAAGTTCTTCCACACTTAGCAACATGCTAAGCATGGGGGAGGATTTGAAGGACGAAAGGGAAAAAGGCCACGTGGAGTACAAGGATCACCTTCACCACAAGATGCTCATCATTCTTTTTCCAAGCTAAGCACAATGCTTAAGCGTGGGGGAGGCCACGCTGCACTTCACTACGAGCATCGAAAAGGACGGTAACTCGCCCTTAACTTTATCTTTGTTTATCTCCTTCTAAATGCTTGCACATATATGCTTTCAACAATAAACAACCTTTGTATTTATCTCTCGATCAATAATATGGCTACTAGGAGGACAACCTAGGTTTGTTAGTTTTACTTTTCAATAAATGAATCACCATCTCTTTTGAGCTTACCACGATGATATCATTTGTATGCCTTGCTTATGGAAAAGTGATGACAGTTGCCGCTTTGTTTTACTTGCATGATGTTTTATGTGACATGACTTTTTGCTTTCTATTAAAAGGAACTTAAATTGATTTAATACTGACTCTTTCATTTGTGGAGGTTAAATGACTAATTTTTAAGACTCACATACTTTATGTTGCTCTTTGATTTAAGTTTACCGATGACCTATGCCTTGTACTTGTTTTATTTAAAATTATTATGCTATCTATATTTGTGAATCTCTTGCAAGGTTCTACCTACTAAAGCCTATACACATACAAGTTCTTTTATGATGTAACCTTTAGTTTGCAAACTTATATCTTGATGAGTTGCAAACTTATATCTTGATGAGTTTGCAAACGGTCATTCCTTTGCGTATCTTTTTCATGCTAGCCATTTTTGTCCATGCATTGTGAGTTTCTACACTGGAAATTTCACAACCTTCGCTGGGCATCCACCCTAAACCCAAAACATCGTTTTGTGATTACCTCCTTGACCACAACCCAAATTGAGTATGGATGATCTTTCGATGAATTTTCTGAAGTTTTTCTGGCAATATTTCAAGACATATAACATATGGAGGGACTCATCAATGCACCCAAGACCATGCAGAGTTTCGACATGTAAGATGCCCTTGAAGATTTCAAAAGATTTATAGAGGAGCACAAGGATTTTGTACTTCTTTAGCAGCCATAGGTCCCCTCACTTCTATGCTCGAGGATGAGCAATCATTTAAGCATGGGGGAGGACTGCTATAGCAAGTACTATGTTGCTTAAAAGTTCGGAGGAGCAGAAAAAAATGATGAATAAAAAATAAAAAAGAGAAGAAAAAATGAAGGAAAGAAAGAAAAAAAGAAGAATAAGAAAGAAAAAATAAGAAAAGAAAAAACAAAAGAGAGAAAAATAAAAATGCTCCTCGGTTCTTTTTAGCTTCATTTAAATCTTAGAGAGCTTTGAAGACAAGTCCATACTCAATCTTTTCCAACCATGTGCAATCCGATAACGAGAACTTCATTCGTGTCTCGGGATCACCCATTTGCCACTTGCACATGTCCACCTCTCTAAATGCGTGTGTTCCATCTCTCTCTTTCCAACAATTATTTTCCATGACCTTTTTGACTAGTCTCGGTAATTCCAATAGATCTCTCTCTTAGTTTGACAATATTTCAAGTATAATGTTTTGCTAGGATTGTTTTTACCTACCAAGCTCCATATAAGCTTTCCACTTTCATATATGAGTAGAATAGGTTGAGAATAATCTAGTGTAGGCTTGAGTGACTTGACGAGATGAGTGTTCCCTTGAGCTTTTGCAAGAGAACCTCACTTATGTTAGATGTGCAACTTTTTCAAAACTCTTCACGATGCAACAAGGTAAAGGTTTGAAGTTTGCTTAAGTTTGAGAGCACTATATTTGTTTTATTGTGGCATGTTCTTTAATAATAGTCTATCTTCCATAATGAAGTAGCCGGTCAAAACTTGAACCTTAAATGCTAAAATCTTGAGAGAGCAATATGTCTTGTTGCGTATAGCTAAGTGCAGGGAAGACATTGAAAGACAACACTGATTTCCAAGTTAAGCAAAGATCTTGGACTTGCTCGAGGACGAGCAAGGTTTAAGCATGGGGGTATGTTGACGGTCGATTTTGGTACACCTAGCTATGAGTTTACCATCAACATTTGCACATATTTGATATTCTAACTAATGGTACTAACCCCCCGGAGGTATCAAGTTCACTCGTGCATGTCCATTTTGGAGTTTATTGTTTACGTAGGAAACTAACGTTAAAGAGGAGACTTTCGGGTTAAATTCATCAAGCACTTCAAGAGAAGATCATGAAGCTCGGCACAAGTCAAGACACAAGATGAACATGACTCCAAATGGCCCAGGGACTGAAGCATGAAGCCGTAAAACTCCAAGGACCTGAACAGAAGATGCTGAAGCTTGTGCGATAAGGAGCTCTATCTAAACCGTGGAGAAGACGACGTCAAGGGCCCACATGCAGAAGGGGGCAAGTCAACAATTGTCTGAGAAGCGTCGGGGAGCGAACCGGGGCCGAACCGGGCCCAGGCCGGCCGGCCTAGCCCTTTTTCGTGTTGGTTCGCGACGCCCTTTGACCTAGGTGCTCCTCGATAAATTGCCTCTGCCTCCGACGGCCGCCACATCCATCCATTTATCAGAGAGCCGCCGACATGAAGGAGAAGCACCGGGAGGAAGCCGACGGCCGGCGTAAGTCTCGAGTTGCCTAGGAGATGGCCTAGGCCATGCCCTAGCCGCCATGGTTGGCCCTGCGTGGTGAAGCCATGGTGGAGTTCCGGAGCCCACGCCTTGATTCCATCAAGGCAATTGTACACTCTACATTCGATGGTGATATAAATCGTGTCTTTTCCTTACTTTGAGTTACTTCGATGCGTGCCTCATTCATATGTGTAGCTAGCATATGCCCTTAGTAGGAATAGAGTAATCATGGTGGTTAGTCTATCTCTTGCGGATACATCGTAGTAATGCACGGACTGAGGTTTATCGTTCGGTGATGAATATCCTTGCGTAGTGACAGTACGGTGGAGGAGAAAGCGGTGAGCGAACGTGTAATGTTGAGTCGATGACTCATTCTCATGTTGTAGGATTAGATTGGTTTGTCACCTTGGCCGAAACGGCAACAAGAAGACGATAGACTAGGGTTACCTTTGGATGCTTACCTTTATACCTAGGTGGATGTGATCCATACATCCTTTCATGTATGTTTAACCTTTATGCAATAAACGCTTCACATAGGGTTAGACCGGTAGGTTAGATAGAGAACCTTAGCGGTTTGCTTCCGATTCTTGGATTGACAAACCTTGGGGACCCTCCTTGGTGAAAAAGGCACCAAGTCACCCGTACGCTTGCGGTGAACTTCAACACGGTTTTGAACCGTCAACAACGAGTGTGGATGGTCTAAAGCATGTTTTCATTAAAACAGAGTTTTTTAACAGTTACAATTTGTGATTTGAAAAATGGCCTAGGAAACACACCATCGTCTTGCTTTAAACTAAGTCGGTGGGTTAAGACCGCCCCCACGGTTTTCATTAAGAGAATGGAACTGAATCTCGGTTTCGAAAACCCCCGAACCCCGACTTGTAAATTCGCTCCAACGAGAAATCGAATCCGAGTCTCCTGGTTGCGACCATACCTCAACCCCCTTTAATCAAGTAGGTTAGAGGACCTTTGATCATCGTCTTGCTTTTGGGTGAACCCAATCCCGCAACGACGTTCAGCTGACCAACCAATCCACGAATGATGCAACTACCGGCACAACCCTTAGGGCACCCTCATTGGTTGTCTACAAGCTCTTTATAGTAGATCCATGTCACCCATCATGTCCTACATGAAAAGAGATTAAATGAAGAGAGAACGCAGCTGCCGCTAGTGTTGGCGAGGGTCGCTAGCACACTTCCCCTGCTGAGTGGGCCCCACAATAGATTCGGATGAGGCGAGCCACCACCGGCCCACCGCAATGCGAAGGAGCTTGCTGTAGGAGGGGCTCGGCCACGGCCTCCGCCGGCGAGGTATCTACGGGTGGCCTCTGGCCGAGGCGGAGCAGGCGGATGCGAGGCCACGGCGGCGAGGCGGGGCCATGGTCGTCGAGGTGAGGCGAGGCGACCGACGCATGGGCGAAGCACGAGCATGTTGCGGCCACCGGCAAGAAGAAGTGGGATGCGGTGGCTAGAGTAGTTGGAGCTAGGTGGAGAGGGGTGGCTGGATGGGGCAAAGGCATGGCCGGCGCGGAAACGCTCAGCCGCCACCGCAGCTGGGAGCGAGGGAGCTGCCGATAGGCGTGGACAGGGGAGCTCGCCATCGGCGAGCGCACGGGCGTGGTCGTCGGCCACGGCCGGGGGAGCGCGCTGTTGCCAGGGAGCGCACGGGCGGCAAGGCCTCCGCCTCGGGTGGCGTGTCCAGATGGGGCAAAGCGATGGCTGGCGGCGAGCGGAGCTCCACGTCGGCAGCGAAGTCAAGATCTGCGGGCTGGAGCGCGCGGAGGTGGGGTGTGTGAAGTCCTCTGGCTCCGATGCGAGGAAGGCTTGCTCATCGGCGCGCAGGGTGGAGCGTGTAGGTGGGGCGGCCAATGACTCGAGCCAGAGCTAAGCGAAAGAGGGGGTACCGGCGGTCTGCATGAGGAAGACGGGAACAGGGGCAGAGATAAGGAGGTGGATTAAAATATAATGATGTGTGGGACCCATTAAATTTTAGCAGTAAATATTGTAGACAATCCATTGAGTGACTAATCTACCAACACTATTTATAGATAAGGTGTGCATGTTATAGAGAGATAACTATCTATAACTATTGCGGGTGCCCTTAGTCTTAGCAGGACAGATTTTTAATTCCACTTATGGATCACCTCTGACACACACAACACTAAGACTGTCCACAGCAGTCCCCTCATCTCATCCCTCACCTTCAAAATGAGCAACCAAATGCTACTGCAGAGCCTCCAACAACTCCCTCACCTCCATCCTCATTTTGCAGTTCCCACCCTTCCCACACTCATACTCAGGTATTCTCTCTCCTCTCACTTATCTCTCCCAACCGTTCCCCGGCCTCCTCTCTCCTACCCGCCTCCCCTGCCTCCTCCGGTCATCCCCTACCCCCGCCAGCCCGCCGCCGCCTTTCCCGGCGCCCTCCACCACCACCGCGCGGGAGAAGAAGGCTGCGAGAAGGAGCTGCTCACCACACGCCGCTTGGGCGCCTTCGAGTTCCTTGCCCCCGAATCTGCCGAGGAGAAAAGCGAAGAGGAGGAAGTCGCCGAGAAGAAGAGGAGAGAGATGGCCCGTACCAAGCAGACAGCCCGCAAGTCCACCGGAGGGAAGGCCCCCCCCGCAAGCAGCTCGCCACCAAGGTTCGTTCCCGTCTCCCCTCTTCCTCTCTCGTCTCCTTCCATTCCGATCTGCTCTGTTCTCGCCGAGATTAAGTGGTTGTTTTGAGGCAACAGTTTTACTGAGATGCATTTGCGTTTGGTTTTTGCAGGCTGCGAGGAAGTCTGCGCCGACGACCGGCGGCGTGAAGAAGCCCCACCGCTACAGGCCCGGCACCGTGGCGCTCCGTGAGATCCGCAAGTACCAGAAGAGCACGGAGCTCCTGATCCGCAAGCTCCCGTTCCAGTGACTGGTCCGCGAGATCGCTCCAGGAGGCCACCAAGGCGTACCTCGTCCTCCTCGACGGCGGCGGCCTCGGGGGCGGAGCTCGCCGCCGGCAGTTGCGGCTCTCTTCCTCTCCCTCCCGGCGGGAGTCAACTGCCAACGGGAGGATGAGTGAAGGGGTGCGCGTGCTGCTGGAGGACCGGTTGTTTTGGGTGTTGATTTCCTTCTCTCTCTTTAGCTCAAAAGGTCTATTTGACTATGGGGTTGGGTGCTCTTGCTGTGGACAGTCTCACACTAATAGACGACGGTACCAGCACCGATCCGTGGTCGGCGCCTCCGAACTAGACGAATTAGCGACCGTCCCACGCCCCCCTCCGCGATCCCAGTCCAACGACACATCCATTGTCCTTGTCCAAGTTGTCCTACCCTTGCCGCCGCCGCCGCAGGCACCGCGTCGGCGAAGACTATTTTACACCAGCAGTTCTGCAGGAGCATCTTCCCCGATCAGAGGATTTCGTGTGGCGTCCGGCTCGCGCGTGCAAGCAACTCCACGGCGTGACGGCCGGCGGCGCGTCGGTGGTGAATGTCAGTGATTTTTGTCAAGCATCTGGGAGATTGGAGGTCCAGAGGAAGGGTCTAGATTGTTCTTCTGACCAGCGAATATATACTGGACGGACGGCTAGAAGGAGTAAGCCTGTCACTTTACTACGTGCTACTAGTACTCCTGTAGTCCTGTTTTACGTTGGTGGTATCAAGGACGTGGGGCTCTGATCTTCGCAGCCATCAGCCGACATACATTTGACTTATCTAGATTATTTTTAGAACTTCACACAAACATATACATATATGTTCGTAAATGAATTATTGGCCATTTGCATGTGGTTCATTTTTCAACTAATCCAACGCAAAAATCATCAAACGCTATATACTTTCCGTTCCAAATTATACGCCAGTTTGACTTTTTCTAGTTGTTCATAGGTGTTGTATTACATCTAAATATTATATTTTGATGCATACAAACACTTATGAACTTAGAAAAGTCAACATGATCTATAATTTGAGGCGGAGGTACTATGATACAGCAAGCCTTACACTTTGAAATCCAAATGGACTTATGATCTCTCTCATCATAAACATAAGTTCCTTTAGATTTGTATTTTTTTTATGCGACAGAAGAGCGCTCCTACATATTTACATTAACTAATGACTGACAACGTACGCAATACTTCCTACATTCCAAATTGTAAGTCATTTTTACTTTTTTTTAAGTCAAAGCATCTCAAGTTAACCGAATTTGTACAATACCAAATAAGTATTAATAGATTATTCATTAAACGTATTTTCGTAGCATATCTATCCGGTGTCATAAATCTTTGCAATCATCTTTATAATTATGGCCAAGCATGAAAATGG
Organism: Cenchrus fungigraminus; assembly: GCA_036936925.1. Lineage (NCBI taxonomy): Eukaryota > Viridiplantae > Streptophyta > Magnoliopsida > Poales > Poaceae > Cenchrus > Cenchrus fungigraminus. Next base: position 60,485,548 of record CM072770.1, read on the forward strand.
TTTGAATCTCGAAGAAAGTTGGAATGACTTACAATGTCAATCAATACTAAACTCATCATGAAAATATTTTGATAGAGTGTATAGCTCTTCCAAGATATTGTAGTTTCATGTATATAGTACACCAATTATTGACATTTCCCTTCATCATATCATACCCATTAGCCCATACGACGACAACCACCATTGCGCGCCGAACTTTTCGGTGCTCTTCCTCCAATTCAATGGACGGCGATCTAATCCAGAACGACCATGAGACAAATCATAGAGTGGTACGGTGGGGATGCTCCTGTGATCTATACTAGCATATCTATCGCACCGAATGGTAGGTGAGGGCACAAAGAAACAGTGACAAGATATATGTGCAATCATATTGCAACGGCAATAACTGCTCGATCTCACAGTATTTGGAGGGAGACAAGTATAGCAGCTGGATGTTTTGTCTGGCTAGCAACTTGCTTGTAGGACTCAGATCATGTGCTATTGCTATGTACAGTTCGGTTGGTGAGGAGGCAACTAATCAACGGCCATCACCATCGGTAGTGTGGCTAGACATTGCCGTCCTGTTGCGACAATTGCATATATGATATATCCGGTTCTGAACTTGGGGAATGAATGCGTGGCCCCATGTACGCGCATAATGTGTAGTAGTAGTAGTCAATGTTCTTTATTTTCACTTATTATCATACTTTTATAGGAACTTTTGATAAAATTCCACCCTGTGGGCCAGCGGCGGAGGCAGCGGTGGGGCTGCCGGGGCTGAAGCCCCCCCTACCGCTGGCTGCGCCATGGAGCCCCTCCTAGAGCCCCTCCTCCATTTTTTGAAGAAAGGAAGAAGAAGAAGGTGAGGAAGGGGAAGGAAGAGCAAGAAAGGAGGAAGAGAGCCCCTCCTACCTACGGAGTCTGGCTTCGCCACTGCTGTGGGCTGTGTCAATATTGTATGAAAAAATGGTTTGCTATATTGGTGTTTGAAGGGAATACGTAGTCGTTCTATATGAAATTGCTAGGTTGTTCAAAAGATTACATGAATAAGCCGTTTTTAGAAATTTTACATGTTATATTTTCAAAACATTGACGGTTGGTATACATGAAGATTGATTATAGCAAAAGATCCATTTTACTCCCCTCACCTATTCACTTTGTCCACTTAGCCCGCACTACTAAAGAATCGGGCATTTGTCTCTGGGCCGATTTTATGGGGAGGGGGGAGCCCCGACGCGCCCCCGTGAGGGGACATTTGTACCGGACGGGGGCTCGCCCCGGTACAAATGCGGAGCATTTATACCAGGTGGTGGCTAGTCCCGGTATAAATAGCCCAAGCACCTATTTGTACTGGGTGGAGGCTAGCCTTGGTACAAATGTGAAGCACATTAATATCGAGCTAACCTCACCCCTAGTACAAATGTTTTTCTCCCCTTTCACGGCGCGCGCAACCCCCACCATCCACCAATTTATTTAACTTTGATCCCCTTCTCTCATATCCAATCATTATCTCCTTTCCATTATTCTCCTCCCCTTGTCCATTTTCTCACATCTCTCTGCTCTCTCTCCAGGCCGGGAGCGGCGGAGGCCCAGGCGGGTGCGCGGGCCGGCGCGGCCTCCAAGCGGCCCCGTTTGGCCGCGCCCGTCGGTCGGCGCGGCCAGGCGCGGAGCCGCGACGGACCAAGTGAGGGAGTTGGCGCGAGAGCTAGCCGGCGGGCACAGGAGGCGCGGCCTCTAGTGGCTCCGGCGGCCTCGAGGTTGTAAGATTTATTATTCTGAGACGTTTTTTATTTTTGATGTTGTAAGATTGATTTGTGATTCTTGAGAGATGCATGGAGATTGTAAGATTTGTGAGATGGATAGTTGTGAGATGCGAAGGGATTGTGATTTGTAACTTTTTGTTATGAATCTTGTGGTTTATGATTTGTTGCGAATCTTGTGGTTTATGATTTGTTGTGAATCTTGTAATTTGTGAATCTCGTGACTTTGAATCTGGATTGAGATGAGATGAGATGAGATGAGATGAGATGAGATGAGAAAGAAAAAAAGGAAAAAGAAGAGGAACAGGAGCGGACGGACAGTTGACGGGGCCATCCACATTTGTACCACCATGTACAAATGTGGTCTCCTCATTTGTACCAGATAGTTTGTACCAATTCGATACCCAGTACAAATGAGGGATCCCACCTGGTACAAATGAGGGTGTTTCCAGTAGTGCCCCTCAACAAAATATAGGCTCACTTTACTCCCTTGAACTATTTGATTTGGTCCGATCTACATCCTTTGGATTTCTCTATTGGTAAAGGAACAAATAAATAAATAAAATTCTAATTAGAGGTAGATTGGACCAAATAAAATAGTAAGGGTAGTAAATTGATCCTAAATTTTGCTTAGGGGTTAAGTGAACAAAGTAAATAGGTAAAGAAAGTAAAATAGACTTTCTCCTTGATTATATATGTAAGATAGATAGCGCTAAATTCAGAATGAAAAGTGATTTATTAAAACTTAAGTAGGTTTTATCTGAAGTTTCGGTTGACTTTTGCTAGTCAAAATGCCACTTTCAAAATTAAACTGTGTCCACAACATCCTAAAGGTATTTTCAATGAATGTAGAAAGCATCCGTTTCGTTCATTCTGCTTCGCTTTCAGTTGCGTCAATTTTAATTTGTGCTCCATGCAGACGGTCATTGTTGCATACTTGCATTTCTCCATTGCTTGGCTTTGCAGCTTTCTATTTGCACTAGCATTCCGTGCATGCTCCTACTTCCCAAAGTCTCGGCCTTATTCGATTCTCGAAACCTAAATCCTCAAACTAACCCACTCGTGAATCTCCAAAGTCCAAATAATCAATGGTTTTCTCTGCGACTCTGGCTCTCCTTCGATTCACGCAACTTTGTCGTAGGTGAAAGTGTGGAACTTTTACAAATGGTACGGCACTCGCTGCACCGTGTGGAAATTGCTGAGTGCACGACGCTACTTCCCTGTTTTCCTTCTACTACGTGCCATTAATTAGTAGTATATTTTAAATATTGAGTAGCAGTACCTAGTACGTACTCCCTCCGTCCCAAATTACTTATTGTTTAAACTTTTCTGTATACATCTGTTTTGTTATGCACATATATATATCTATATACAATTACTTATTTTGCAAGACAAATTGTTTTATGTAGTTTTCGCATTTCCAAACTCAACGACATAAAAGTTATTTATAATTTATATTCTCAATATTTGACTCAAACCTTATACAAAACGACTTTATTTACCAAACCAGAGGAAATATTTTGTTGTGCACTTAGACAGAAATATATATCTAGATACAATAACAAAATAAACGTATCTAAAGAAACCGAAACGGCAAGTAACTAATTTGGAATGGAGAGAGTAATCAATAGTCCTAACAAGTGGCTGTAGTTGGTGCAGGCTGCTGAAGGTAGCACTTGCCGTTTTCTCCATCTAGATCGCGTTCAGTTGTCAAACCTACTCTCCTCCTCCGTTGCACGGTTGGTGACAGACGGCTGACAACCGAGCCCCTGGCACGGACAGAGCGCGAGATGCACCAAAATCCGTGGTCGGCGCCGCTGGATTAGACGATCATGGGCGACCCCCGTGCCATGCCATCCGCGATCCAATCCGTCCCATGCTGGCTGCTGCCGTGCACCACGTCAGGCGACGACTTCACAGTTTTTTTTAGTGTTCTTTAATTTTAGCCTCCAGTGCATGCATGCTCGAGGACGACCACACGAGAATCTATCCCCCCTGATCTGACCAATTTGTGTGGCAGGGGGTGACTGCTGGCCGGGGCACACGCACTGCACGTTCCGGTGTGCAGGCCCCGAGCGGCACGGGCACGGCACGGCGGGTCGGTGGCGAGGGTCAGCGCCGGCCGCGGCGCCGCCCTGGCCGTGCGCGCGGCACGGGTTCCGATCGAATCCAATCCCCAAAGCATCTATCCGATCCAAAGTTCACGGCCGACATGGAGAAAACTGCGGCGCCGGCGCGGGGATAGATGGGGACAAACTCGATCGATTGCCGGCACGTCGAGCTAACACACACGATGAATTTCGTCGTGTCCTCCGTGCAAGTGTGTAACCAAGTAACAAGATGAATTTTGTTTTTGTAAAAAAAATAACCTAGTGATGAGTGCCCCGGCCAGTTTTGTGACGCCAGCGTGCAATTTCAATTGCTCCACTACTCCTTTTGTCGCGAAAAGCTCGCTCTGGGGAAAAAATGAGTGGTGGTGCAGTTGGTGCACAAGCACGATGATGACGAGACAAATTATTCCTGCGATTAAACTAGGACGCTCGCTCGCTGGGTGTGGCAGCCAGCAGGAAAGAAAATGCTGACGAGAACACGAATAAGTGCCCGTCCCACATGGAACACAAGAACGAAACGGACTTTGGCCATGGAATAAGCTAGAGAGGGCGTGTCATAAACTAGAGTATTTGGGCACGCCAAGAAGCCATGGGGGGTGGGAGAAAAGGGAGTTCGCAGGTCGCAGCGCGTCGGCGACGGGGGGCGGAGCGCGTGAGAGAGGAGGAGAGGAGCAGCTAGCGGCAGCGGCAGAAGCCGACGCGAGCGCCGTCCCGGCGACTGGAAAAAGGGGCGGAGGACAAGGAGAAGCAGAAGCAGCTGCGAAGGCCCAGATGCTCTCGCCTACGCGCTTCACCCCAACGCTTGTCCTTGTCTGCCCCTCGCTCGCGTGGACGCGGTCCACTGGACCCAAAGGGCAGCTGATTCGGTTTTTTCGCTACCGAACATAACACTCGCGTGGTTTAGCTCTGGTTTATGCGTTCATGTGGTTTATGTGAAACTACTCCATGTGGTTTATGTGAAATTACTCCCTCCGTTACCTTTTATCCGTCGCAGAGGAAAACATGCTTTCCGAGCAACAGATAAAAAGGGACGGAGGGAGTAGGGTGGTGCGGTTATGGCTCTTACAAAAATTTAATTCTTGATGGTTAGATAATGCTCTAGCCAAGTTCTTTTTCCTACCACATTTGTAAAAATCAAAAGTTTAACTTGCACAGTTTAAAAAAGGATTGATGGTAGAACACAAAAAGCTCGAGAAATTTTCTCTTGTCTACATACAAAGATTGAATAATTCATACATCATACTTTCTCATCTAGTAGTTAACGGTTATTATGTCATGTGTGTGAAAGAAGTGGACATGAAACTAGTGAAATTTGGACATAAAGAGTGGTAATCAAAGTCTTATGGTCTATAGTTTCTACATAACAAATCATATGTAGTATTGAAACCATGTGCACGTATGTGTCATCCTGAAATATCTAAAAGAATGTAATCATTTTTAGTAGAAATGTCCAAACCTTCCTTGCATCTAGAAACAAGACTATCAAGCTTCAACGAAGATTATGAAAACAACAGAATGCGTAAGTCAAGTGTTCTCATTCTAGGTACTCGATCTGGTCATGAATCTCGGTCTATACTTTATTTCATTGGGGAAAGAAGGTCTCATGAATATAAATCAGTTTCATACTATTCGTACTAGCTCTCTAAAGTCGGTTCTACTCACCTATTAAAATTACTTGTTAATTTGTTTCCTTTTTTTTTGAAAAGCCGCATAGGAAACTTCAAAGTCCTTTAAAGTTGGTGTGTGAGATTTTTTTTTTTAAAAAAAATCTAAGACCACATCTTTTGGTGTCAATGGTTTATGCATCATAATTTATGTGTAGTATAGTAGTATTACCACAAAATTGTCATTCCTCAAAGCATACCTTGCAGGGTGAAAAAATGGCAAACCTGAATTGCATTGCACCGACAATCAACACACAAACCTGAATGACTGAATAGACCATTTGAATATCATGGATAAAATTATGTGACTATGTAAATACATAAATGCGGCACCATCATTTTCAATAGAGTTGTCTAAATTTTCCATGCATCTTGATTGAACAAAGACCGTCCAACCACGTGAAGAATTTGAAGGAAATTTAAACAAACATTCAGAGAGTCAAGTGTTCTACTGTTCTAGTACTCTCTCCCCGTTCTTCAAACCGAACAGGAAACACTAGAAGCATTCATGGTTCAAAAACCCAACAAGTAACTAGAAGGATCTGCAGTGCTCAACGTTCAACTTCAACTTCAACCCCGCCTACCCAAGCCAGCATCACCACATGACACTATGACAGAAACACAAGCCAAGGCAACGAAGAGATACCGATTAGCCAAGGCAAAGAGTAGCAGAAGCCACTGGTAGATAGACCCCCCATGCACCCTGTCCACACGCCGGGGCGGGGCGCTCGTGCCGCGTGCCCACCGCTGCCGTGGCTTGTCCCGTGGTGGCGCCCCTGCCCACTCGGCAACGACACTGACAGTCGACAGCAACCTCTGCAACCGCGGCTCCCTCTATTAATAGGCAACAACTCCTCCCCCATCCGCTCCAAATCCAGCCGCTCTTCTCCTCTCCACCTCCCGACCTCTCCTGGCAATCAGGCAGCCAAGATCCAATCCCAAAGATAGCGTAACCGCATCCCCATCCCACCGGCCTCCTCCTCACGAGGAGCCAAGAATCCAAGGAAAGCGAGCAATTTGATTTCTGAGACGGACGGACAGGCAGAGAAAAGGAATCATCTTCCATGGCGGCGGTGATGGTTGCGAGGCAGGGCCGTGAGCTGCAGCGGTACAGCGACAGCACGGGCGGTCGCATCGTGGTGGGGTGCGTCCCCTACCGCGCCGGCGCCGGCGGCGAGGTGGAGGTGCTGGTGATCAGCTCGCAGAAGAAGGGCCCCGCGGGGGGCGTGCTGATCCCCAAGGGCGGGTGGGAGCTGGACGAGACCATGGACGAGGCGGCCCGGCGGGAGGCCGCGGAGGAGGCCGGCGTGGTCGGGGAGACCGGCCAGGCCCTGGGCCGGTGGTGCTACCGCAGCCGGAGCTACGACGCGACGTACGAGGGGTTCGTGCTCCCGCTCCGCGTCACGGCGGAGCTCGACCGGTGGCCCGAGATGGGCGCACGCCGCAGGGAGTGGGTCTCCCCCGCCGAGGCCATCGCGCGGTGCCACCACGCCTGGATGCGCGAGGCGCTCCAGCGGTTCGCCGACACCATCGAGGCCTCGTCGGCGGCGGCAACGGTGAAGGCTGCGGCGATCATCGGCTCCGCCCTGTAGGCAGAAGGCAGGCAGGCGCGCTCTGGTTGGCGTCCCGCTCGCTCCGACTCGGCACGGCTCCTGGCCTCGCGCGTTTTTCGGCCGTTCCCCGCGCGCGCGCGGCGGGAGGCTCTCGCTCGGCTGCTCCGCCATCGCCGGCGGGGATGGGTAGAGAACTAGAGATGGATGGAATGCGAACAATGGTGTACCAAATCGAGATGTCCCAAGGACATACATTCTTCTTGGCTGGTTGGGAAATTCACTCAGAAACATGTAAATCTGACCTAGTAGTTTACCAAAACTCATCGCGACACGGAGAATGAAAAAACGGCAGCAAAGATTCACCAATCTGATAACTCTCCTTTCAATTTTACACCAAACATGTTGCGAAGAAGCCGATTTTGGTTACCACAGCTTTGTGAAGCTGGCAATGCAGCAACGTGTTTGGTGGAGGCACACACGCCGCCAAGATATATCTCGTGAGATTCATCTCGTATCTGTCCGAACGAGGAACGATGGAGACGTTCGTGTACCTTCGCTGGACGCGCGCGCTCAGTCGACATTGATACCGGTATGTCGAGCTGCAGGAGCGCCGACCGCTTCGGCTTTCGCTAGTGTTGTGCATGCACGGCTCAGGTGGAGGAGCCGGATCGGGAGGGATCATCCGCCATGGAAAAAGGCAAGCAGGGACTTTGCCTGATCCGGCGACCCCCCCCTCCCGATGAATCGATGATCGATGATGAGGCGACGATGAGACGGCATCCTTCTTTTCTCAAAATGCGGCTGCGGCGCGGGCCCCGCCCGTCCGTGTCGTGTGGGCCCGGGCGCTTTGTCCGAGTAGCGGCGGGGACCACACGCCCCAGTGCCAGTGGGGTGGGCGATGACGACGGCCCGTGTCCTCCTTTGCCCCCGCGGAGACGGCGACGGCGACAGGTGAGGCCGACCCGCCGTGCCGTGCCATGCCCGATCGCCGTCGATGAGCGGGCTCGGCTCTGCACTGCTCCGGATGGCGAAATCATTGGACGATACCCCTGCCTGAAACAGCAAGGGAGACATCGTACCGTGGCAGACTGGCCGGAGGGGACAGATCTTGGCTGGTAACAGCTTGGGATCTGGGGGCCTGTTTAGATGGTTAAAATTTAGTAAAAGTGATTTTTTCAACTTCTGTAGCACTTTCGTTTGTTTGTGGTAAATATTGTTCAAACATGGATTAACTAGGCTCAAAAGAATCGTCTCGTGATGTACAACAGAACTGTGTGATTAGTTAATTTTTTTACCTACATTTACTGCTCCGAACATATGTCTTTTGGTGTATTTAATGTGATGTGATGGAGAAAGAGTTGAAAAAATAGCAAAATTTTAGCAAATTTCTAGCCAACTAAACAGGACCTGGATCTCCCAGTCCCAGACTCCCAGCACAGGGGTAAAAAGGAACGAAAATGTTCACCAAGCTGGCACTCTTCTAGGTGCAAGTGCACCTTTTGATGGTGAAGCTACGGACACGTCGACGTGTTCGCGCGCACACCTTTTGTTGTTGCTGCTGCTGCTGTGGACGGAGGTCGATGCTCGCAAGATATTTGGGCGCGTTCCTATCTATCTCATCCGGTGGAAGCGTGAAGCAAGCGACAGTGTTGGAATAGGCAGGAGAATCTTGAGGCTGCACTTCAATTACGTGCTTGACGAAGCATCGATCGTAGGACAGGATTCCGCCGCCATACCAGCTGTGCCTGTGCGTGCGTGGTAGCGGTCGGAACGCCGAGCAGAAGTGCACCGTACGCACGCAGCTGCTGGTGCACGTACGTCTCGGCGGGGGAGCAGAGCAGAGCAACGCAAAGGCGGCGGATGAGCTAGCTAGGATCGCCACGGAGGCTGGAAAAAGCGAATTCAGATGCCTACGCTTCGCCATCAGCAGCGGGATTTCGCGAAATGCGGCTGCGGCGCGGGCCCCTTCTCGCCGTTTGGTGCTACTCTACTCGATGTCTCGATCCGCTTGGGGTCCCGCCCCGGCGCCGTGTGATCTGCGTGTGGGCAGTGAGTGACGTGCCGGCCGTTCCTCCGAATCCTTATCGCGCGTCGCACGGGTAGTAGGGCCGCATGCTCGTCGTATCGTCCGTCTCGCCTGCGTAACGTAGTACAGTATAATAGTATTGCACGGGGCGTCACCAGTATGACCGGGGGAGCTCGTCATGCGAGCCGCCCGGGGGATCCCAAGTTCCTCTGGATCAAGCATGACCATCGATCTATTAAGTCGCTTCTTCGAATTGTTCTTCTGAGCATCGTGACAGGCAGGGGTGCTGGGTTGCAGAGGCTAGCTATATCTCACACAGCGACACAGATGCGTGCAGATTCCATCTTGCAATTGCAAGCCATCTATTTATCTATAGGCCTGTCGGACGTTTTTCCTTCATCGGCAACTATATACTCTGCCGCTGCAGCAGTGCCACCGTACTCGCCGCTCACTCCTCCTTGTTGCCGCCGTTTATCGCCTCAGCGATCATCACTAGATAATTGAGCATTTATCCTGTGCTAGAAATCCAATTACTACCGAGTTTTTTTTTTGTTACGAATTTTCACGCGTCATTAAATTAGTGACGCGGGTAAGTAAGAGGTCACCACTAATCACGATTTGTGACGCTTGATTAATGACGAAGGGTTTTCGTAACAACCAGTGCCATAAATCGTGATTTATGACGAGAAATGATGTTTTTTTCACTAATCGGCATTTTTTTTAGTGTAATCCGCTAGTGCCAATCTTGATATCGTAACTCCTATCCTGGAGACTCTTTCGTAATAGTAGGATGAAATACCTTAAAATCATAGTCTTGATGCATATGGCAGAAAATTCGAGTGCCTAGACTGTTTTTATTTTCTTAAAAGGCAACCTGGCCTATCGAGGGACACTTCTTGATTTATACTCAGCATGGGCACATAAACATGCTCCAATTTCTAGAAACACAATTTTAATTATTATTACAAAATTTTTATTAATATAGCAAAGTTTTTTTACTTTTATACGTACCATTATGACTTCAAAACTTCAGTATCACTAGAGGTTAGGATGTCGCCAGTCAGTGGGTGAGGACGAATCAAAATTGATGCCTAAAATTGACTAAATAGACTATAAACTTCAGTGTCACTCTTGGTTGATGCCTAAAATACTTAAACATCGGATAAAATGATTCAGCCCAAATTTGAGTGCGTGCTAGCTTCCGCCAAAATCCAAGGTATGTCAGCAGCCATACCTTGCCGTACACTACTGTCGCTTGGTACTGTAAATTGTTACTGCACGTAGTAAAAATCAAGAGCATCGTACATGTACAATGATTCCTTTTAGGCAATAATAAATTAATATTTCGGTTTAAATGATAATGAAAGGGATACCTCGTACCCAGGTATTTCAGAAGCATCTGACATCCGAGTATTTGAAACTTTGAGAAACACTCGGGTGCCTACCTCGTACACTCATACCCGGGTACTCCCTCCGTCCCAATATATTTGCACTTATAGGATTTAAATGGAAAAATTAGTGCAAATGTAAAATTACACTCGGGTGCCTACCTCATATCCGAGTACTCCCTCCGTCCCAATATATTTGCACTTATAGGATTTGAATGGAAAAATTAATGTGAATGTAAAATTACAATACTACCCCTATTGAATGATAAGAGACAACACAGAGCACGAGGGTCATAAATGATTTGTGTTGGCGGCTAAAAGGAGTTTGTACTGGCGGATGGAGCAACCCGCCAACAACCTTAAGCCAGCAGACCCGCCAGCATAGTGGATTTTAGGTCATCAAGTCGCAAGTCGCGCCATTTTCGCACAAAGTCGCGACGCTACGCGGTTGGCGGGGTTTGAACCCGCAACCTCCCCTTCATGCGTAGTCTCTCTTACCACTACACCACACTCTCACATGCGTCCATGTCCAGTTTTCAATCTACTGATATGACACCGAGTGTAAATTGCTTCTTTGAGGCTCTAAACAGCTTCAAATTTAAAAGTTGTAAACTACATAGTTTCATAACTTTATGAGATGTACAACTTTCATTTTGGGAATTTCTCCATTCGAGGTTGTTTACGAAATTTGAATTTCAAATTTGAGAGATTCAAACTTAGTTTTTCGTTGACAATATGATTTCAAATAAAAACGTTGTAAACTACAAAGTTTCATAACTTCTCAAAATCTACAACTTTTATTTGGAATGTTTCTTCAAATTTCAAAAATTCAGATGTACTTTTCCTTGACAAAAGTAATTCAAATTAAAAATAGTTTAACTACAAAGTTCTACGATTTTTTTTAAGATGAACAACTTTTATTTTGGTCATTTGCTTATCCGGAATATAGTGGTAGTAACATTCTTCACAAATCTTAGACACCTCTCATGAAACTATATAAGAGATATAGATTTTGTGAACAAAATTACTACCACTTTGTCAAATGAAGAAACAACTTCAATAAAAGTTGTACATCTTGAGAAGTTATAAAACTTGGTAGTTGGAAACTTTTTGATTTGCATTAATTTACTGCTTTTAAGAAAGGAATTTAGGTTATGCAAGGCACAATGCTGGCAGGCGACATAAGGCACCCGCCAGCACAGATAGTTCTTCCATCTTTGCTGGCGGGTGGCTTATGTCATGCGCCAGCACTGTGCCATCTCTGCTAGCAGGCGACAATTATGCCCGCCAGCACTGTGCCACCACCACTGTGCTGGCGGGTGATAATTGCGCCTGCCAGCAATCTATTTTTGATGTGCCAGCACAAATTGTTTGTGGCTTAGTGGAGGCTGCATGCTTCCCAGAGTCCAGAGCATTCCAGGCTTCCATTAGAACTAGGTGAATTCCCTGCGTGTTGTCGCGAGATATTTTGCTTAATTTTCTGAGTATTTGATGCACTTGAAGCAATACATCGAACATACCACGTGCTCGAAACTCGATCAAAATGTAGAAGAACAACAGTTGGTAAGAATCGAACGCAGGGGAACATGAAATGAGTCTCTGCCACCGTTCGGGGACAGTGCAATGGCGGCTCCGCACATGATCCTGGCCTTCTTCTCGTTGCGGGCATGAAGACGTCGCCGTTGTTCATATTGAGAACATCTTGCGCCTTCTTCTTGACATCGTCGGTAGCACTTGTAGCACATGCCGTCGGTTCCGGGTTGCCGGAGAACCTGCACTCGTTCGCACACGTGGTTGGCACCACGACGTCGCTAATCTCGTCGATGTTGACGCTCTTCCGTTTATGCGCCTCCGCCATCACTACCGTGCGGAGCGTCGTCGCCGAGTGCATGTTGTGGCCGAACACGTTGCTGGTGGCCAATAGCACACGCTGCTCCCTAGCCAACAACACCTGCCAGGGGTTGTGGCCAATAGCTCCTCCCAGGCGTTAGGATAGTTGTACTAGATGGCGAGGAGGCCAACGGTGCCCTGTGAACATGCGTCGACGCTACTTGCACTCTGGACGGATGTCGAGGGAGGCGACCAGAGCGGTGCTGCAAATTTAATGTTTAGTGCTATTAGAGCAAGTACATTGGTACACGTCAGCGGTCCCATAGGTTGTCCCATGCAATACCACGTAAGATTTTTTATGATGTGGAGGTGAAAGGACCTTGTGATGCCTAGAGGGAGGGTTGAATAGGCACTCTTCAAAAATCTGCACAAAACTCAGCAGCGGATGAGATGGCCAGATGACCCGGACCCTACCTCCAGATGACCCCGTGGCCAACAGTACCACCCCGGGTGATCCAGCGGTTAGGTCCGGATGATCCAGCAGACACAAACAAGTGCACACGATTCAAAATCAGAGATAAATTAGACAAAAGTGTATGAATCAAAAGTTTTGTAGAGATGCTAGGAACCACCTGCAACCAAAGATTTATCACAAAACAACACAAGTAGATAGATCGGGCCAAAACAAGCTTCTAGGGTTAGAGAAAAGAGATGAACTCAAACAAGCACAAGACAAGAGGTTTAATCCGAAGTTCACTTCCACCAAGGAAGCTACGTCTCCATTGAGGATCCCACAAAGGGAGGGCTATCACGAAGAGCCTCTTGCCTCACCCAATCCCCACAAAGGAAGATTGGTGCTCACTAAGAACACTCCACAAAGGAGAGGGGAAATACAAACGATCCCGGGTGCTCCACATGAAGAGGGCACTCAGCAGGCGACGCCTAACCGTCTAGAAGCAATCTTCAAGAGTAACAAACACAAATCAACTGATCTTGGCCACACCAAGTGCTTCTTGAGATGAACTCGGGATGAACTCTCACAAGGGGCTCAATCTCACACCTCAATTCTCTCCCTCACTCAAACCCTTGTTGAATCCTAGGTTGGAGAGGCTTGGAAGGGAGTTGGGAGAGTGGAAATGGAGCTCAAAGAGGTGTTGAAGGCGTGAAGGTCAGCAGCTAATGAAAGAGGGGGTGAAGGGGTATAAATACCCTAACCCTAGAAAATGACTGTTACTGTGCAGAAGACGAAGCCACCTGATGACCCGGCCCTAAGGCATGGATGACCCGGTAGCTAACAGTACTGCCTCGGGTAATCCGGCCTTAGGTGTCGGATCACCCGGTGCAGCCAACAAAGCTGCCCCAACCCGTGTTCGTGAATGCAATGTGTCTCTCATGGGTTGTTAGATCTCAAGAGATAGCACCTTGATGAAAACCTTCATCAATCAATTGTGTCCCCCTTTATAGTATGGTGTTTCATATCCTCAAAATCAAAAGATAAAATGAATTAAAACTCCATTTGAGCTTCAACACCGAGTAAAGCGTATGAGGGACTTCCTTTGATCAAACACACATATTATTTTTTTAAGCCCGCACACATCTTATTGAAAGGATTAATCCATCCAAATTGCATTGTCATTATCACCAAAACAATCAGGAGCCTAGATGCACTTTCAGGAGGAGAGAAAGCGAGGAGAGAGAAAGAGGTCATTGCTTCGCGAAACAACCACCTCATGAGTGAAACAACCACTTTATGAGACAACTTCACAACCATTGTATGAGTTGTTGTTGCCATGCAACTCAGAATTTTCCTTTTTTACATGCATAAATTAAGAGATTTTATTGCTCTACCAGACGACTTATAAGACAACTTATTGTACAAGTGCTCTGTTGAGTCGACCCAATATTACGTGTCAATGCATGGGACGACATATCGAACGACACCAATGTACTTGCCCTTAGGTGGTGGCGTGGTGGTTAGTAAAGAATATGGATGACTGTTGATCTTCTTGCGGCTTGCTAGTAAAGAAGAGAGAGGGGAACCTATTGATTTGCCGAGATGCTGAAATGGATGTTGACGTGGCACGTTGAGAGTTGAGAGAAATAGTTAGTGGGTCTCACCTATATAGTTGTTATAGAGAGTGATTGGTAGGCTGCATATGGGCTATCCAGGCTTCTGTACTGCAGTTCACTGGTATTTGGTAGCCCGCATAGAGAGATAGCCAGGCTTGGATTGTGCAAAATGCAGTGTACCACCAGCATAGTGGGAAACGCAAATCAGCTGCGTTTTCGGTTGTGCAGGCTTCCGGTAGTGCTGCACGAGCCCCAACTTGTGCAGGCGCGGGATAGAGTTACCGCTCCCTCGGCCGCGAGGAGACGATGGCTGGCTTGACCTCTGGCCTGAGCTCCAGCGAGCTGGTGCCGGAGACGGTGGCTATCGATCCGCGGGCGTGCTGGTCGGCGCCGTCGTAGAGCACGGAGTTGACCGGTGGAAGCAAGGAGGTTGGCTTCGCGTACACCGCAGGCTCCTCCTTGTGCGAGGGGCGGCACCGGCGGCGTGCGAGGATGTTCATGAGCATGGTCGCGAGCACCGCCACGGCGACGGATCTTCAGCTTAGCAAGGCGGAGCTTCGGAAGACAACGGGTGCGACGAATCGAGCGTGGGAAATCAGCGGCGCACAACTTCGGCGGTGACTTGGGCTCCTCGATTGATGGTGCTCCAGTGATGGATTCGCGACGAGGACCGGCGGCGAAGGTCCGCCTCAACGTCACGAAGCTCCGCATAGTCCTTTTTGCCCCCGACGGACGAAGAAGCTGGCGAATCGGGCAGATCCGTCGACGAGCGGGGAGGACGGAGCTGGGATTTGGTCGAGGAGGAGGTGGATTCAACAGCACTAGCTCAGAGCGGAGGAGGAAAGCTGGGTGGGCGCCGCCGCCATCGATGCGGTCCCCTCCGTCGGCGGGCGAGCGGCTCTGGAAGAGGAGAGCTGGTCGGCAACTGGGAAGACGGGGGAGAGAAAAAGCCAACGGTCAAATTTATGATTTGATCTACAGTAGTGACTTGTCAAAAAAATTACCTTGTTGTTGGACTATCCTAACCTGAAATCCCAGATTCGACGCTGAAGCCGACACATCATTCGTCGTCCTTGCATCGTTAGGCAGTAGGGGGGCTTGAGTCCCCCTGCACCCCCTAATAAATCCGCTAGTGCCAATCTTGATATCCTAACTCCTATGCTGGAGACTCTTCGTAATAGTAGGATGAAATACCATAAAATCATAGTCTTGATGCATATGGCCAGAAAAATCTAGTGCCTAGACTGTTTTTATTTTTTTTCAACGGCGTCCTGGCCTATTGAGGGGCACTTCGTGATTTATACTCAGCATGGTCACATAAACATGCTCCAATTTCTAGAAAAACAATTTTAATTATTATTACAAAATATTTATAAATATAGCAAAGTATTTACTTTTATACAACTAAATTTTGAGACGACAAATGTACTGGTACGTACCATTATGACTTCAAAACTTCAGTATCACTAGAGGTTAGGATGTCGCCAGTCAGTGGGTGAGGATGAATCAAAATTGATGCCTAAAATTGACTAAATAGACTATAAGCTTCAGTATCACTCTTGGTTGAATGCCTGAAATACTTAAAACATCGGATAAAATGATTCAGCCCCAATTTGAGTGCGTGCTAGCTTCCGCCAAAATCCAAAGGTATAAATGTCAGCACGTCTGAGGTAGATAGTCCCTTTCATTTTCGTCTAAACCGAAATATTAATTTATTATTGCCTATATAAAAGGAATCATTGTACATGTACGATGTTCTTGATTTTTACTACGTGCAGCAGCAATTTTCAGTACCAGTGGTGTACGGCAAGGTATTTGAAGTGGAGAAAACAACAAAAAATACAGCAATCAGCAGACGGTCAGACATTCGGGTGTTGAAACTTGGAGAAACACTCGGGTGTCTACCTCGTACCCCGGGTATTTCAGAAGCATGACACCCGAGCATTTGAAGTGGAGAAAACACCCAAAATACAGCAATCAGATGGTCAGAAATTCGGTTGTTGAAACTTTGAGAAACACTCGGGTGTCCTTTAGACTTCTCAAAAAAAAAAGAAGCATAAATGAGATGACACCGACATCCATTAGAACAACTCCTGTCAAGGCGAATTAACGCTAGCTACTGCATTCATTCCGCCAAATTATCGCCCAGTTAGCTGCTGGTTAACGGATCAAGAATATCAACACGGTGGCGCGCTGGACCCGTTGACAGTGACGACGAGTCGCGATCCGCCGTCCTTCCCGCGCCGTGCTGGCACATGCATGCTCTCGTGGACAGGCCGATGACCGGGTCAGCTCAGCTCTCTCACCATATTGACCAGTCGTCTTCTTCTATCATTGCAAAGCTACAGCTACAGCTAGCTCCACTGGCTTTTTCAGGTGGACTCGAACTGTAACCACCCGTCCGTGTTCGGTAGAGTATTTCGGTTGTTCGTTCTCCTGCACGGTCAGAGCGTCAGACACTCGATCGAGACACTGACCGGACGACGTGTGCCACGGACAAGTGACAAGTCAGCATCGGACCAGATGGCGGCGACCACCTGGCCGCCGTACGTGCGAGCTCCGAGCAGAAGCGTCGTCGTCCGTTAGCTCCTTGTTGACCTGGTCTACGCGCCGCTACGCGGGATCTATCGGATTACCACGAGCCACCAGGATCAAGCAGAGTTCCAGACTCGTGTGAGTTGTGCTTTGCTTGTGAGTGGGTAACTCCGTAACTGTGATCCATGCATGCGATGCCGACATCAGCTACGGGACAGATGTGAGTCTGTGACAACGTCGATCGCCAGCATGTCGGCAAGTCGTCCCTGCATGCCTTCCGGACAAGCATGGATGGCACGCGTGTTTATAAGATTGGAAGTGTATACACGGAACAAATTAAAGGCTGTGTGGCGATCGACATCTCCGTTACGTCTTTAGTTTGAGTGGAATAATGGCGATATTAACATATTCTACGTCTCTTTCGCCAGAAAAAAAAAACGAAGAATCTATATATCATGCATTCTGCATTTTGAAACTGTGAGCAGAGTTCATTTTCCTGTGGTCTCAAAGGCAGACCGTTCTGGTTTTGGCAGTTTATATGGCAACCCGTCGTCTCCGCTCCCTCCCTGCTGTGCGTGTTTTCTGTACTGTCATGGTTTTATCTGACTGCTTAGTCATGACTCATGATATAACCTCACAGTACATGACCCAAGCAAAACACTAATTCTGCAAGTGGAAGGAAGGCGATACGTGCGTCTGCTTTTCTGACAAAACATAAACACCTCTTACGAGTTGTGCTCATTGAGGACCCTGGATGGCTCTTTTGAAGAAGAAATTAAGGGACCCTCTTTATGGAGCAATTATATTTTAAGTTCTTTTACGGTACAATTCCCTATATATATAAAGTTTAAGTGTTTATTATTTTAAATATTATTAGTAATTATTTTATTATAAAATGTGATATTTCAAATGGAATGGGTATTTTAACACTGTATGCTAGTGTCAAAAGATATTCTAGTGATGTTATTTGTGTCTTTTTACCTTGATACTCTAATACTAGTTATACTACCCACGTATATCACCACAACATAGGTGAAAATTTCAGCAGCATAAAAGTAATCTTGATCGTCAGATGTTTTTACACTTTTTGTAACACGGATATAGC
The DNA here is from genome assembly GCA_036936925.1 of Cenchrus fungigraminus. Lineage (NCBI taxonomy): Eukaryota > Viridiplantae > Streptophyta > Magnoliopsida > Poales > Poaceae > Cenchrus > Cenchrus fungigraminus. The sequence goes on from CM072770.1 coordinate 60,503,569, forward strand.
CTAGCTAGCTAGTATCAAGGCATAAAAGAGCTCTGCTATTGTACACTACTTCAATTAGCACAAAGTAAATACCTGTAATATTCTTAACTTTCCTTTGTCTTACAATGATCTGATTTCCAACAAAAGCTGCATCAATCCTGTATTGATATGTGCATCGTGTTCATGCATATATTCAGCTGCATCAATCCTGCATTGATGTATGCACCGTGTTCATGCATATATTCAGGACAAGGGATCTCGTGTCATGGAGTGGGGCGCATTTGCGGGTGTTGCAGGTTTGAATCGGAGCTCGTAAAATTTCAAGCTAGGAGTAGCAAATTAAAGAAACTTGGCTTATATTCTGATTATAATCCAACACCACCCCTCCCTTCAGGCCTGTTTGGGACCGCGTTTCTGAAACTCACTTATAAGCTGAGCAGACTTATCTGATGTGTCGTGATCTGGAGAATCTGTTGTTGCAAACAAGCAAGGTGTTTGGCTGTTCTGATTATTTCGGGTAGATTATTTGTTCCGAGTGTAAAATGTCTCATAAATCCCTAAGTCTGATAATACCTCTTTTAGTTAGTTTAAATGATCTGAACGCAATGGTGTAAAGATTGAGATAGAAATATGGTTATACAATGCAGTGTACAATAGAAGTCATAATTACTACCATTTGATCCATAGAAATTGCTACAAAATACTACAAATTACATCAATGAATTAACCTAGTAGGAACAATCGGTGGCATGTCAAAGCCAAGGGCACAACGGCTCGCTTACCTTCACTAAGGCCTCCTTTATTTTGGAAGCATAGGGCCGACTAGCCCAGGGTAGAGATGGCCCTACGGAAATTAATTAGGATTTTGAAATCCCTTCCACTAGAGGGGTTTCCTGCGTCGGCTCCCCCGTTGCTGTTTGGCTGCCGAGCCAAGAGGATCATGCTGATCTAATAACTAGCTACCAAATCAAAGGAGTGAACCTTCTCTATTAATTAACACAAATCCAGCAATCTCTGCCGATTTTACATTAAAAAAAATCAAAGGAATGCTTGTACGTAAGTTGGATAAAATAACAAAAAATGATCATATGGGTTCAAGAAATTTACGAAAAAAGCACACAATACAAATAGTGCACATCTATAAGACCTCCAGTCTTCAAAATCAGTACCAATGACACACGTGCACTAAAAATAAAAATCTAAGTTTAAGGCATAGCTATAAATATTCATCCACCTGTTCAAAAAAAAAAAAATCATCCACCTTGACTCGCACTCCATCACAAAGAACAAGCACATCCAAGACAAATTGGAATTCTTTTGTCCATACATCCACACATAATATAATTCATGCAAAGTTTAATTTAAATATCACCTAAGATCTAGCAAGTATTTCCTATATAAGAAATTTTAGCATCTCGTCACACCTTCTGAAATGGCCTCATTATCCAAGATATTAAGACAACAAAACCACCATCTTCCGGTCAACAACCAATGATTTTAAAAAATAAACAATAAAACAACAATTAGGATCAATTTTACATTATCTTGAGATAATAGACACCAACAATTTGCTACCAGGCAAGAACATTCAGGCAACAAATGGACAGTTCAGATGTACCAACAAGGATGACACTTAATAACAATAGAAACATAGGATAGTGGTACAAAAAATGGAAAGTATAGTCAATTTGGAACTACTGTCCACCAATGCATTAGCTAAAACACAGCAAATAGCATATTCTGAACTGATATCTAGAATTAAGGAGGCCACTTCAAATAAAACATGCCAATTAAATTTGAGAAAATAAGAAAGGAATTGGAGTTAGGCATATGGATAAATTAAATTGTTGGCTTAGAGTAATAACTAGCATTGCATCCATCATAATACAACAAAGAGTATTAGTGGGGCAATATGTATTGAAGAAAAGAAAATTTTGGCATGGGGGATCAGTTCAGCAACAGCAGTTAGCACTTTGGATACAGTTGATCTACAATCCATTCAAAGGCTGCCAACTTTTGTACTACAATCTACAAAGACACAAATTGAACTGAAACAGAAACATACCTTATATCATGGATATAAGGACATGTTCGTAATTGCTCATTTAGAGCTTAGACAGATGGTAAATTGATTATCCTTGTGATTAATTTAGTTCGGGCATGTAGGTCATTGTAGTTAGGGATTTCTGTAGAACAATTAGCACTATGCCATGGATATAAGGACATGTTCACAATGTCTAGACTGTAGAGAAGAACAATTTGCATATGTTCAAACCAGGGGGCTTCTTATTTTTCACTACTAGCAGCACTAGAGGTAGAAAGCTGCAACACAAAATAAGACAACTACTTGCAAAGTAAGCTTCTCTAAACCAATTTCGTATACTTAGAATTGAAAGCTATCGCTACTTTAGTTGGCACATTTAGTGCCTCTAATATGTAAAACTAGTATAAAATCAGTAACATGACTTTCTGGTAAAGCTGTTAATGGTTTAAGAACCAAACCAAATCCAAACCAATCCATTACACTATACTACACTTCAAAAACCAAACCATTCATCCATTCGTCCAAACCAATCCAAACCAGTTAGCTTTTTTTTTACCTCAAAACTAACAAAATAAGTTCAATTCTCTAATTTTAGAGTCCAACTTTGAATGTGGATCCCACATATAGATCTGACTTCATTGTTTTGCATGGAGTAGCGGACTGTCATATTAAGGCATGTCCAGCAAATTACGGTCAAATCCGCTAAAATTTTATAATGTTAACGCGAGCTTTTAGTTCTAGGGTCCGGCTCTGGACGCGGGCCCCATATATAGATTTGGCTTCACCGATTTGCACGGAGTAGCTGAAAGTGCATCTAGGCCCCTAAGTGGATTTTGGTGAATTAAATGACAAAGTGATTAAAGGACTAACTCGTTTGTCTAAGATTATGGGCAGGTTTTGTATTTAATTATTCATGAGCTATTGTTGACATGTGTTTAATAAGAATGAATATTATTTGACTCATAATGAAGAAGACACACAAAAGAGTGATCCTAAGGCATAGTGGAAAATATCAAGCAACGAAGGAAGATAAATATTGGGGATATTTTGAAAAGGTCAATTCATTGTCTCCGGTAAATATGGTAGCTTGACTAAAGCACAAGGATCATAGAAAGAGAAGATGGCAATTCTCTCTAAATCAAATGCAAGGCTTCATATGGTAAATGAAAGAGGACACAAGGACGAGTGTAGACTTTATGGTCCTTAATTGGAAGCTTGCATATTCGTTGTCAATTAAAAAAAAAGCATTTGAAGAGGGATTTCAAATGAAGGATAATTGTGGATGAAGCAAAGCCAAACTCAACGTGGATTGGGTAACTGATGAAGAGATCAACCGAGATGACTAGGGTGAGGGACTAAGCAATCTTTGGGGTCCTAGATAGGCTGCCATTTGTGTTTTGCTAAGGTGAAGTTCTAGTATCCGTGGGGTCTCGAAGTATCATATCCAAGCCTTAACCAAGGGAAGTAATGCGACTCATCTAAATGTTATGATTGACAATATGGAGTGACTTGTGGATCAAAGTGTGCATTCTTATGCTAGATGGAAAGATCCTAAGTCACTAGCTCAAGTATGGACGTGCTCAAGACATTAGCAAAGTTGAAAGCCCTCAAGTGGAAATTGTTCAAGTATGGAAAGATTGAAGACATTCAAGGTCAAGAGGTTTACACGGTGTTTTTATTTATTCTTGAGTATAGGTATTCCGTACTATCAAGAGTGATGCAACTTTTGCTTAATGACCAAGTCAAAGTGCTCTTAGAAAAACCTTGTGAGAAATAGCCTTGAGAGCCTTAGAGTGTGCTAACAAACCCTCCTAACCTAACCTGAGCCACTTCATCTCTTTGGTGAAGTGTTAGAGTGAAAGAAAGGGTTTTGGAGGTGTCTCGGGCCTGACTAGTCTGACCGGTCAGGGGCACCGGTCGGATCGGTGCTGCTAGCCCAACAGCTAGTTTTTCGAACACCGTTCTGACCGGTGCTGCTCGACAGCTAACGACTAGTTTTCTCCTTTGAGGGGTATAAGTACCCCAAGCCTTCTACAGTGGAGGGCTGTTGTTCCTAGTGTTGTTGCTAAGCTCCTAAGCCATTCTTTGCAAGCCCTAAGCCTTAATGGCTCTTCCCAACCTCTCTTTGTGAGATTTGTAGATTCAAGACATATCCTCAGTGTTGGGTTGAGAGTGAGCTCAAGAGAGTCTTTGTGAGCTAACAAGAGCATTCCCATAGCTTGATCACTTTGATTTTGCGTCTACAAGCATTGAAGCATTTTTTACTCTTGGAGGTTTGCCTCCTAGACGGCTAGGCGTCGCCGGCTAGCTCCCAAGGTTGTGGTGAGCAGCGGCAAGTTTGTGAGGGCTGTGATCTTGCCTCTTTGTGAAAAAGACCACCTTAGTGGAAATGAGAAAAGTGGTTGAAAGAGACCCGACTTGTTGTGGGAAAGTTCCCTTACAAACTCCTCAATAGAGACATAGCCTTTCCTTAGTGGGAGGTGAATTTCGGGAAACAAATCATTGTGTCTCATTGTGGTTTGTGGTTTGTGCTCACTAAGTTGATTTCTAGCATATTTGATTTGCTTCTGCTTCGATCTACTTGGGTGTGCTATTTGTATGTGCAGGGATCATTACCTTGCTTGTGATTATCTACCAAGGCCACTCACCAAGTTTGGTTCGTGCTAGAAGTCAAGAGGAGCTTGAAACTGTTTTTGCAGGTGCTCTATGCTACACCGGGCAACTGTCTGACCGGTGCCTCCTGTGAAGCTAAGTTAGTGACCGGTCTGACCGGTCATCACCATCGGTCTGAACGGTGGACACTGACAGTTCAAGTTTTCGGTGAAGAAAAGTTCAAGTTGGTCATCATGCCTATTCACCTCCCTTTAGGTGACATCAAGGTCCTTTCAGTAGCGGACTATCATATCAAGGCATCTCCAGCAAATTTTGGTCAAATCCGTTAAAATTTAATAGTGTGAACGCGAGCTTTTAATTCTAGATTTGGCTTCACCGATTTGCACATAGTAGCAGACTGTCATATTAAGTCATCTCGAGCAATTTTCTGTCAAATCTCCTAAAGTTTTATATGTGAACGCGAGCTTTTTAATTGTAAGGTCCGACTCTGGACGTGGGTCCCACATATAGATTTGGCTTCACCGATTGACACGGAATAGCAGGCCGTCATTAAGATATATCTCCAACAAATTTCAGTTAAATTCGATTAAAAATTTGTGTGTAAACGTGAGTTTTTAATTTCGAGATCCGAGTTTTAACCTAACTTATACTTACACAAAGCTATTATGTTGTTAAGCCATTAACATCCATTGTAACTATGAACCAAATCAAATCAAACGATTATAGAAGTGAAACCACTTTGAACCAAACCAAGTTGAACCACATCACAAACCAAACCAAAATAACCAGTTCAAACCGAACCATTAGCAGGTTTACTTTCCAATATACATTTAGGCCCCATTTATATGGAAGAATTTGCACGTCTTGGAAAAAGAAAAAATCTAATTGATACATGATGGCAGAAGACTTTGGCTGTTGCGCAAGGAGTATCAACTGTCAAGAATTTATAAAATCAACAGGCAATTTTTACAATAGTCAAGCAATGAGAATTGAGTACTAACTTTTGAACACCGCACATTCAGCACGCGAATCTGCACCTACCTTATTTTACTATAGAGTTTCTTACTGTCCTGTCACAAGGCAACACAGACTATGCAAACATATGGTCAAGCACTACATAGCTTAAAAGTCCTCTTAATCTCGGCATCAAAGCATATAACTGATGATAAGCGTCAGGCATAAATAGCAACTAGCAATCCCCGTACTAAAGAAGTTCAGATTCTAACAAATGCTCTATCACTAGCTAAGAAATTGCATGAAGAAACATAATGCTCCCAAGATCCAAGAATCGCAAAGGAAGGAGCTGATGGTGTGGGCAGCGCAGACCTAGCAGGTGGAGAGGGGGGAGGGGAAAACTCACATATGTTGTAGATCGAGATGGAGGCGGCGCTCCTGGGCAGGGACGAGGACGCGGAGGGGGGATGTTAACATTGGGATAGGGACTCAAAGGAGCGGTGGAGCTTGGTCACCGACCGAGTTGGTGTCAGTGTAGATCGAGACGTTTGTGGCGGGAGGACTGAAAACGGCAGTGGCGGCGGCTGGTTGGGGACGAGGATTAGGACATGAATGAGGGAAAGCTTTGTACAACGCGCGGAGGGGCGGCGTCGCTTGGTCGAACAGGCGGGGCGGCGGAGCGGAAGAAGGCGCCACGGCTCCCTACTCATTCCCTCGCTCCCTTGAGTCTCGGGTTGCGGCGTCTGGAGTCGAGACGTGGGGCGTTGGCCTGGACGATGATGAGGAGCGGCGGCGACGTGGTGAAGCGGATTAATTAGGAGGCGGCGTGATGGTGCAACGGTGCACGTGGTGGAGTGGACGAGGAGGAGGCGTGGTGGAGGCGAAGACTCACGAGGAAGGGAAACGACGGGGTTGTGGTGCTAGGAGTCGGGAGGTGGGGAGAGATCACCATGGGGAAAAGGCGTGGCTAGGTTTACAGCGCCCTGGGTCGTGGGCTCCCAAATGGCAGGACAGATTTGGCCCGGGGACAGATTTGACGTGGGATCTTGACCCAGGGAAAATGAGGGGAACCCTGCAGGATTTGGGGCTCCCAAAGGGGCCTAAAATAAGAAGAGAAGGAGGGGGAAGGAAGTGGAAGAAGAAGGAGCTCCTCCGATCCTAAGCTCACGGGCTAGATCCGCCACTAATCACTACTTGCCATAGCTACTGGCTTTTCAGGGTGGACTCGAATTGAATTGTAACAACCCGTACTCCGTTCGATTCCCCTGCGTCGGAGCAACGGACCAATACCTGAAGTGTGCCGGTGTTCAACTACTCCACCAGCTTGATCCATCGGCAAGGCAAGCGAGCGAGCAAGAACTGTTGTGCTGGAATTCCGTAAGGTTCAGCAGTGCCAGTGCCAGTCATCATCAAACCATGCAGAGTTATCATGAGAAGCTAGATAGTACTCCCTCCATTCTTAAATATATGACACCGTTGACTTCTTACTCCAACTTTGACCACCAATATATATTGAAAAAATTAGTTAACTAAAGTAAAATGTATATCATTATATCTATTATCCAATATACTTTAGATTTAACTTGTTGATTTATCAATTTGCAAAAATATTTGTAGAAAAGACGAATAGTGAAATGAACGAAAAAAGTCAATGGTGTCATATATTTAAGGATGGAGGTAGTATGAGAGACGAGTGGAGCGAGCTATAATTGACTGTCATAGGGGGGTTACAATGCAACGAGCGGAGCAAGTCTCTTCACGCGCGCCTGCATGTGATAAAGAATACGAATGTGTAATCCCACTGTAAAAGTGGGCGTGCTAAGTAGACTAAACTGAAAGAACATAGGCGGTTGGATTTTACGATAATCTAACGGACGGATCTAATAGACTAAACTGATGAGTCTACATCGAATACAACTATAAAATATATATGAATTTTAAATGCTAAAAAACTAAGAAAACTACAAGCTGAATTCTATACTGATTGGGAAACAAAATAGCTAAACAAAAAAATCACTCCAACCAAAAATAATTAACAACTAATAGATTTGTAATAAAACAAAAAAGGAATGAAAAATAATTTTCTCATTCCCCTTGATATTGTGAACCAAAATCCTCAAATAATCAAACCATTTATAATATGATTAGATAAATCTAAATTTTTAAAAATAATAAATACTTTGATAAAAATAAACAATCATAATCTTTAAACACATCAGTACAAATAATTTAATAATAAATATACCATCATGAATGTAATTTAACTAAATAAAATACATCATTCTATGTGTATTTGTAATTATAATAGGAGAAAGTAAAAATAAGTGAAACGCTAAAAACAAAATGAGTGTGGCATATCCTTACCCTACCAAGCATCCTCACACTTTATATGTTCCTTTCCGTGCCATCTAAAAGGTTCAAGATGCTAAGAGGGGGTGAATTAGGCTTCTACAAGTTTTTGCATAAATAAAAACCTATCATCAAACCTAATCACCCATTGTGCCTATATCCTTAAGAGTGTGTCTATTCTAATCGCACAAAGGTTTGCAACCTAATTCCAACCCTAATCTAGCAAGGCAATTCTACGAATAGAAATGCCAAGGAATGAGAGGGTTAGAACGTTGGCTTTTCCCGAGGTATCAAAGAGTAAGCAACTCTTCCCTAGTTCTTGTTGGAGCACGCGCGCAAGGGTATCGGTCCCCCTTGATCCGCGTGAGGACCAAGTGCTCACTAGTGGTAATTCATTATCCACTCCGGATCGACGGATTCCAAACCGAGCACAACACTAGCTTCCTGATAAAATCAAAAATAAAAATAAAATCTTGCATATTCTCTCTTACCACTTGCACAAAGTAGAGGTATTTTATTATTATATAAATAAATACGTATAATGTATAATAAAATATGTCAACAGAGAGTTGACACACTCAAAAAGGGCTTCTCATAAGAGACCTCCTCCAGAGCTCACCAAGAACACCGCCACCAAGGTGATGTCGATCACCGAGAATAACAAGCAAATACTCTCACTTGACCTACACAAGCCAAAGTGATGGATGGATGCCCACTTGCTACTCTCCAAGCACTAACGATGTTGTTAGTCTTCAATAAAGCACTTTTCAAATCACTTCTAGTGCTCAACCCGACCTTGACCTCACAAATATGCTATCAATCATCCTGTGTGCCTACAAGAGAGCTATAATGAACTAGCCCATGGAGTATATATAGCCCAAGACAAAGAAACTAGTCGTTGTCTTCATGTCCACTGAATTAAGTAGCACCAACTCATACGGTGGCACTTGAAGACCATCACCGTATCAATCAGTGCGTGCATGTTGTACAATTCACAACAGTCACTAACACGTTCACTAACCCATCCGGTGCAACCTCAACTGTTACCACCGCAACAATCGATGTAACATTATTTTCCAAAATCTTACCACGAGCTTATTTTGAGCCGATCATGAGCTGATCCGATTGCACCGTCACATATGGTGTAACATAGTTCTTTGTATGCAATGATCGACAAATCCTCCTCCTCACTCACCAATTTCAATAATGAGGCATTTAATTTTTATCATGATGTTATCATATCCCAATCCTACTTAATATTTGTATCACATAATATTCTTTTTCAAGACTATTTTTATTTAGGTGTAATGCTTTTAATGCTTGATATACAAGGTATCACGCATTTCTCCACCGACTTGTCTTCTTCCTCTACCTACCCCAAAAGACGCCCCCTCCCCAGGCCCTTCTCCTCCGCTTCTTCTTCCACAATCACATCCCAACTATTCCCCATCTCCCATATGCGTGAAATCCACTCCGTCTAATCGCAACAAAGCCACCACAAATGGAAACAATAGTTACGACTCCATTTGCCAAGAAAAAGAGATTAGAAGAACATGGAAGTCGAGATCCAGATGAATGCATAGTCTTGTCAAAAGATGAGATCCAGTATCCGATGGTGGCCTCGGCCTCTACAAGTGAGTCAAAAGAGTCGCAAGGTGAAGAATTGCATCCGCCTACAAGAGAGTGGGACGAAGGAGAGGAAGTCATTGATCACATCAGTGGCCTACCAAATGGTGTCCTTGGTGCAATCATCTCATTCCTCCCTACCAAGGATGGAGCGCGCACCCAAATCTTCGCCTCGCGGTGGCGCAGTCTGTGGGCACATGCCCCACTCAACCTAGACCACAACAGCCTCCCTGTCAACGAGGAGGTACAAGCTGAACTCATATCTCATATCCTTGATAACCATAGGGGCCCTGCTCGCCGCCTCTCTTTGTCGGTGGCCCACCTACACCATCATCGTGCAACCCTCAATACCTGGCTCCAATCACCTACTCTCAAGAACCTCCAGGACCTTGAATTTGAAGCTACAGGATTGGTCCACATACCGAGGCTGCGGCCATTGCTTTCGGAATATGTTTTCAAGTTCTCCCACACTCTTCGCTCAACCACCATCAGTGAATGCCAGGTGCGAGATACGATTAAAATGCATCACTTTCCCAATCTCAAACAACTCAGACTTGAAAGTGTCATGATCTCTGATTATGCATTCCACAATTTGATGGTTGGTTGCCTTATCATAGAGTCCTTGCTACTTAAACGATGTTATGGTTTTTATTCCATTCGGATTAACTCTAGAAGTCTTAAAAGCATTGGCTTGAGTACAAACGCAATGGAAGTTACCATTGTTATTGAGGATGCCCCTTTCCTTGAAAGATTTCTCAAACTTGAGCATTTTATTGGTAGTCGCGTTCATGTGACAGTAATTTCAGCACCCAAACTTGAAACCTTAGGCGGCATTTCTGACTGTGATTCTGACGATCAATTGGTATTTGACAACACAGTGATTCAGGTAACTATAATTCATTCACTTTCTTTAAATGCATTTCTCTTGATTAAACGAATGGCATAGTTTCTACTGATGTTGTGTTCCCTCTCCCTTTAAAAGCATTTCTCTTTATTAAACAAATGACATGGAGTAATGGACTAATGTTGTGTTCTGTGTTTGGTAAAGAAATTGGATGTTGTTAGCTTCACAACGGTGGTGTGCAGTGTCAAGGTTCTAGCTATCAGTATGTGTAATCTTAGCCCTGCCATAGTTATCAATTAGATGAGATGCTTTCCTTGCATGGAGAAACTGTACATCCATGTGAGGATACTCAATAATTGGTTCATATATTGTTTAGCTTCTTTTTCCTAGTCTTAATATTTGTTTCTTCTTGCGTGTTTTTAATTTTCAGATATCAAATGTCCAAAGGAGCAACACTAATATATGCCCTCACATGCACCGTGACATCATCAGATGTCTAGACACCAGTCTTACGACAGTTGTGTTGAAAAATTATAGAGGCACAAAGTCACAAGCTAACTTTGCATCATTCTTTATACTGAATGCAAAAATGATGGAGTTAATGAGATTTGAAGGTTTAGGCTACGAAGGCAACAACAAGCTTATTGCAAAGCAGCGACGATTGCTTCATATAAAAGAAAGGGCCTCGAGAGGTGCACTGTTTTGTTTTACAGCTTGTACATGCCACAGCTACCCTCCACAAATGAAGCATGTTGATGATTTGTCTAAACGAGATCCCTTTAAATTTACATGTTGAAAGGAGACTCGATGTGTGTCCTCTGGGTAGTAGTGACTCATTTTGTGCTTTGTTCAAACTTTCTTATTTCTCTCGTTCTGTACTTGAGTGGGATTGTGCTATGCCCTGAAAGCTGAAACAGTGAAAAAAGCTCTCATTATTGCAGAATAATTTACAAACATGATGCCAATATCCAGTGATACTCTACGGATTGCAAAGTTTTGAGATTATCTGGCAAAGGCAATTATTGCTATATATTGTTTGTGTATTCCTTTTCATCAGTTTCATTAGGGATGGAGGCATGGAGGGGCTAGTTCCCCTTCTCCTTCGTTCCTCCAGCCCAGCCCCCCCCTCTTCCTCTCCTCTCCTCTCTTTTTTCCTTCTCTTCTTCCTCCTTCTCTCTTCATCTTTCAATAGAGTTTATGGCAGTAGGGGGTGGGGGGATGGGGGGGGGGGGGGCGGGGTTGAGGCCCACTGCCAGATCCGTCCCTGCTTTCCATGATTGGTCTCTTACGTAATATAAGAGAACGGAAAACTTGTTGAACCTTTATTTTTTTTAGATGTGTGTGTTGCATACTTGTTAATCCTACCATGCGTGCACAACTAATGTTTTTACTTTTATTTTGTGTGGATATAGGTAGTGTAATCATTCTTTGCGAAAAGGTTGTCGGCCTTTTTAGTTCTATTATACTCCTTCCATCCTAAATTACTATTTGTTTTGAATTTTTAGATTCATAGCTTTTGTTATGCACCTAGATATATGTTGTCTAGATACAAGAAAAAAATTATGTACCTTGAAAAGTTAAAACGAATAGTACTTTGAGACAGAGGGAGTACCTAAGATTGGTTTGGACAACCACATCTTACAACCTCATCCAGTGGACGTGGGAGCAGCAAAATTTTGGAAATTCCATATGTATATGGTAAACAAACTCAGAAAGACATGACTACTGGAAAATAATTTTGATGATTCACAGTCACAAACCTCTTTTAAATTATGGAAATTATTTTCTAAAGAGTCAACTGGAGCTCAGAAAGCTCACTGAACATTTGTTTCTTCAAAGAGATATTACAAGATCAAGACTCAACATCCAACTTAACATTAGAGGTTGGTCACCAGTACCTCAGCAATTTTCAAGTTGCCACCAAGAGCTAGCAGTGCCGGCCCCAGGTCAGGCTGTACAGAGGTAGAACAGGTCCCCGCACACCACGCTGAATAGCCTCTGGTAAGAAATAAAGGTAAGAGTAACTCTAACAGATTAAAAAAACCAATCCACTTTTCCTATCTTCCTAGTTTAAGGGGATTGAGGGGCAAAAACACATCTCCACCACATTGAGAAAACAATTTTCTTTCCCTATATGTTTTTCTCAATTGAGAAACCTCCATCTCCCTTTATAAATACGTGAATATATGTTTCTAATATAATATATAATAGAAATAAAAATACACACATAATTCGAAAGCATGACTTAAAAGAGGTTGTTGGTGTAAATGATTGCTTTCTTATATATAAAAATTCATTATATCCTCTATTATTAGTCTTCATTGGTGCCGTCAAAAATAATGTATTTATAGGTAGAATGAGAGACTAGGGTTTCTAGGTATCGAAAAAGAACTGGCAAAAATGTCAACAAATTATTGGAATTATTTTATTTTAAAAAAATTAAAAATATACAAGTATCCAAAGATTATAAGTGTTCTGACATTATTGGAGGAGAGGTGTGTCATCGAACGCTGACGAGCGACGAGTGGTGTTGCTTATCCTTGGACCAATCCAAATGCTGCGCCTGCATCATTCTTGCTAGATGTAGTTTATTATTAAGTGAAAATACAAGGTATGAAGTACTCCCTCCGTTCCTTTATATAAGCATTCCAAGGGTTTAAAGTCAACAAATAACTGTGGAAGGAAATGACATCTATACCCCTCATTTTACACTATCTACCAACTTTTCACCCACCCACCAATCTCATTTACTTTTGTCCTATCCCTAGAAATGCTTATATTTTGACACAAATTCTGAACCTTAGAAATGCTTATATAAAGGAACGGAGGGAGTACTAACAAAAAAAAAAACGATGCTGATACAGTGAGCAGCGGTAGAATATTACTCCGTCCATTCATCTCTGTCTATTATGGAATATCAAACATTCACTTTAACAAAGTCTATTCTCACTTTTTCTTATAAGTGATGCTTAAGGATCGGTGTAGCAATAATTCTTCACATGCACGTCTAAGTGAAATACATGCAGAGAGTAATCGAATCCACAATAAGAACTGGTTGTTTTTTTCCCAAGAAAAACTAATGACAGGAATGTTTCCCTTAGTCTTTGAGCCAAGTAAAAATATCCCTTGCATTGATGAATAGAGGGAGTATCCCTTTGCTAAAGAACGCTAAGGTACATTCCTCTTTGTTGATTGAAGCCTAACTGCACAAACTGAGCCAACCTACTCCATCAGCATCAGTATATACCTGCTTTTGCTTATTGCTATTTGCTAGTATTCTCTTTGAAAAAATTTGGCATGCCAAACCGAGCCGACCTACTCCATCAGCATCAGTATATATGGCACCATTCACAATTCAGAGTGACTCAATGAAAACACTTTATCTGACCAGAACTTTAGTTAGAATAAATTCAGACCATAGTGAACTTTATACTTAGTAGATTTAAGCATCTGATTATGGAACCAGGCAAACATTTGTACCGAATGAAAAGGACTCATTCACAAATATTTACAAAGAAAATACTCTGTCAACACACATGATCATGTACACTAATCCTTTCTAAGCAATATAACACAGTCATCAATTCATCATGATGGTTAGCAATGCAACTTCACACAGGACGGTTGGCACCAACCATCTTCAGCTAAAGTGAGTATGGGTGCCCACTATTCAGCACTCTGCGAATGACGTCGGCGTTCCATCCAAATACAGAATCCGAGGAGCTGTCAACACGTCCAAGGAAAAGGGTCACCTGGAGATCCAGATATATGTAGAGAATCTCAACAAACACTTGTTTGGGCCAACTAAAGGATAGGCCTTATCACAGGATGATCAATGTCAAACATAGCACTCACCTTGGGATCATGATCTCGTGATTGAAAATTCTGTCAGGGATGGCAGGGATGTGGTCCTTTTTCTCGTTGGAAAAGTTTATGATCTGGAATAGCACTTCATTAAGCAATGACTCCAATGCAGCACGCCTTGAGCTGGTCTCCTCCAAGGCATTTCCTAGGAGCATATTGCAGAATATGTTAGTGTTACATTCCATATGACTAGGATAGCTTCCTGAATGGCGTGAAAGTTTAGTTAACCAAATTACCTGCAATGTTTGTAAGACGTTTGGAGCTGTTTGATTTGTTGTATCTTTTTGGGCTCAGGACGTGCAAATTTATGAACCATTGTTCCCAATAAATGCGCTCTGTTTTGTTCACAAACCAACCTGGGTTTTTGCTTTTCTCGTCAAAAAAGGAGAGGCAAACCTAAGATGTTCAGTTCAAACAAAAATTTTATCAGAACAAAGATAATACCAAAGAAAGTAAAGTGCATAACAATATCAAAATGACTAGTGGTAGATGTTCAGACCTGGCTTCTGCGATTTGGGTGCTTCTCCACCCAAGCAATGAACTGGTCTATCTTTTCATCTACTTCCTTTTCTAGTTCTGGTAGACCACATTGTACCTAAACAGATCAAAACATGAAAGTGAGTAGCAGCAAAGAAAAATAGAAAATGCAAACAAATATGCAATCATAATTAAAAAGTTACTCCCTCCGTTCCAAATTATAGGTTGTTTTAACTTTATTAGATTCATAGACTTTGTTATGCACTTAGATTTACCATATCTAAAAAAGTCAAAACGACCTATAATTGGGAATGGAGGGAGTATTAGACTACAAAACACAGCAAAATATGAAGGCAGTCATATTTGGATGGATGTACAACTGGATTCTGGCAACATAATTAAGTTGGAAATTGATACAGAAAAATGACACTTGCTCAAGCGTTTGTTCAAATGTTCTACAGTGAAACCTAAATTTAAAAGTTCCAGATTTCTAACACAGGACATCTCCTTTCTGTCTGCATCACATATGAATCAGTTGATAACTTGTATCTGTTGATTCCAAGTATGGTATCATACCTAAACTTAATTTCACAGCTATACATAAACATCCGTTAACTCCTATATTGATTCAGTGATTCCAACTTACCAAAATATAGATCTCAGTGTTACTAGCACTAATACTGAAACATGGTTTGGGGTATACAGAACAGCTAACTGAAGCATAATGATAACACGGCCGATTAGATTGGCCATAAAAATACTAGGAAACAGGAGAAGGCACACATTCTTGTACTTTGCTTCCCAATCATAAAATATGTGAAATGCCACTAAATACTCTAGTTATTTGGGTTCCAGACATGTTTTGAAATAATTTCATGTCACAGAATCTTGTAACTTAATGAACGCTCAAGGCTCAACTATCAAATCTTCACAAAATTCATGTTTTTGAAGAATACAGATTCCATTCTCCTTGAAAATAAAAAATCCCCTCGCTTACACTCATATTGCGTAATAAATAGTAGTGACAGTGCATCTCGGAGACTTTGAGAAGTGAAAAGCATTGATAATTTAGAATGGAAGTCATAACATATGAATTTCTTGCAGCATAACAGCATCACATACCTTGTCATGGTCGGTATAGGCTTCCACAGGAGGCGCCGACGTCAGGGGGGCGTCCAGCAAGAGTCCTAGAGCTTGGTAGCAACAGATAGAGTCAGTTTAGAATTAGATAGATTTGGGAGTTGGTTATTGTTACGATTTGTTAGCTAGCAGATGTAATCCTGGCCTATATATGTATCAGCCGCACAAAGCAATGGACAAGCCAGAATTAATCTAATCTCTCATCCCCTGTTCTCTGTTTCCTCATCCCTCTGCTGTTCGTCGCCTCCGGCGACATTACCGTCCGTCACGGGCAGGAAACCGGCAGCGCAGCGGCCGGCTACTTCCCATAGCTACCCCATCCGCTCGCTACTGCACGCTCGTGACAACTTGGTATCAGCTTCCGGGTTACCAATGGGCTCCGGTTCCGACGACATGAAGAAGCTCCTCGCCGACGAGATGCAGCTCCTGCGCAAGGAGTGGCGCCAAGAGAACACCGAGCGCGACAACACACTTCAGACCACCCTCGACAAGCTTGCAGTGTCGATTCAAGGCATCAGCGACCGTCTCGCCAAGCTGGAGGCCACAACACCTATACCGGATCCCGCTTCCGCGGCATCCTCGGCGTCAGAGCCGGCCTCCGCGGTGCTACCGAACCCGTCCGCGCCGCCGAATCCGTCCGCGCCGCCGCCTAATCCGTCCGGGCCGCTGAATCCGTCCGGGCACGACGCACCCGAAGGCTCCCGCCGGCCGCTATTGTCCGGCAAGGGTCTCCTCAATATCGATGGAGTCCTGCACCATGGACCGGACCTCTTCCCCAAGAAACCCTTCGACGACGTCATCAATCTGAAGACAGCGCGTCCTTCTTCATCTGGCTCGGGCAATCCGTCGGATGGCATGGTGCCGCGCTACTTCAAGCTGGATTTCCCGCGCTACGACGGCAAGGAAGACCCCCTGCCATGGCTAAGCCGCTGCGAGCAATTCTTCAGGGCCCAGCGCACGGAGCCGCTGCAGAAGATTTGGCTAGCCACGTTCCACCTCGACGGCGACGCCTTCCATTGGTACGCGCACTTGGAGCGCGGCCGTGGGGTTCCATCGTGGGAGGAGTTCTACGAGCTCTGCAATGTCCGCTTCGGACCGCCGATTCGGAGCAATCCCCTTGGGGAACTCCGGCTGCTCCGTCAGACAGGGACGGTGGCGGAATACCAGAGCCGCTTCCTTTCTCTGCTCAGCCGCGCCGACCCGCTGTCGGACCGCCAGGAACGCCAGATGTTCACATCAGGCCTCGCCGACGACATCCGCATCGATGTGGAGCTCCAAGACCCGCGCGACCTGGAGCACGCCCTCGCGCTCGCCCGGGCCTACGAGAAGAAGACGTCCAGGCAGCTGGGTGCCTCGCGCACTGGCGCGTCCAGAGCGTTCAACCCAGGCCGGCCACCGCCTGCAACCACGACCGAGCCACCACCGGCACGCACCATCCGTCGGCTGACTCCTGCGGAGATGGCAGAACGCCGCCGGCAAGGCCTCTGCTTCAACTGCGACGAAAAATTCGTTCGCGGCCACAAGTGCGCCCACCTGTTCTTCATCGAGTACGACGACTCCGAGGCGGACGACATCGACTTGGGCGCACCCGGCGACGACGAGCCGCGCATCACGCTGTACGCGGTGGCAGGTGTCCAGGCGGCGGACACTGTGCGTCTGCGCGTGTTCATTAAAGGCCGAGAGTTCTTGGCGCTGGTGGATTCGGGCTCCTCGCATAACTTCATCCGGGACGACGTCGCGCACGAGCTGGGTGTGCTGCTCCAACCGGTGCGCACCGGCTTGAACGTCGTTGTGGCCAACGGCGACCGGCTGCCGTGCAAGGGGTTCTGCAGCGCACTTGACATCGTGGTGGGCGCTGAACCTTTCAAGCTGGATTGCTTCGCTCTCGCTCTCGGCGGCTACGACATCATCCTCGGCACCCACTGGCTGCGAACACTCGGCCCAATCTTGTGGGACTTCACACGACTCTCCATGTCCTGCAACATCCACGGGCGTCGGGTGGTCTGGCATGGCGAACCTGGCCCGGCGGCGGGTGCTTGTCGCCAGATACAAGCAGAGGAGCTCCTGGAACACCTACTGGCGGAGTTTGCAGGCCTTTTCGTTGAGCCTGTCGGCCTACCTCCTGCACGTCGCCACGACCACCACATTCACTTGGAGAGTGGCGCCCAACCTGTTGCAGTCCGG
Source organism: Cenchrus fungigraminus (assembly GCA_036936925.1). NCBI lineage: Eukaryota > Viridiplantae > Streptophyta > Magnoliopsida > Poales > Poaceae > Cenchrus > Cenchrus fungigraminus. The sequence continues at coordinate 60,521,643 of CM072770.1, forward strand.
CCATACCGCTACCCTCAGTTGCAGAAGGACGAGCTTGAGCGCCAGTGATGATGAGGACATCACCATGCTGAACACACATACGCCACGACCTTTCCCATGTTGGACTTCGTCTCCGACTCAGCTGCCACGTCCATCTCGGATTCAGCCTACACTTACGCACGGTTTCGGCGATAACTCCATCATACGACGTCGAAACGAGGCGTATAAGTACTCGTTGGAAAGAGGACGACGACACCGTCGATTTGGTTCTGGTCCTAGCTCCAGAAGTCGCGTGGATCATGCTGTGTGTCCACGACAAGGTGCTGCGCCACCTATTTTGGGCCAACTTGGCTGTGTATCGAGTCGGGCCCTTGGCCCAAGTCGTGGGCGCCCCCTCCTGGTCTCCCACAACCCTAGGACGACCCTCCCTCTCCATAAACTCAGTAGCCGCCGCCGGTTTAGACGCGGGTTTTGCTTAGAGTTTTCTGTCGTCGAACAGTCGCCGTTATCAGTTTGTGAAACCCCAACTTTCGTGTGTTAATCATTCATCTGCAGAGTCACTATTTTGAGAGCTGCTTCTTTCGAGTTCTTACTTGTGTTCTTCGTTTCGCAGGCAGGGATTAGCCTTCGCGGCGAGGTCAACCGGATTGTGACACGGTTGATAACCAGAGGAATCGTGGTGCTAAGATTGCAGGGGTCCAGGTCTTTGGATCTGAAGCCGGATCGGTGCGTCACATCCTCCCTAAACGAGTTATCTTTCACCTGACGGAAGATCGGGCACCCACGTCCCCATCAAGTGGTATCAGAGCCTCAGGTATTCCCGTCAGGATTATCCCCAGTTTAGATTTCGCCTTCGTCCTATAGTCCACAAAAATCCTACAAAAAAAAATTCCGCTGTCCTAGAACCCTTGTGTTAGCCTTGCAATTTCGTTTCAGTTTCGCATTGTTGAGTTTGTGTCCGTGGTCGAGTCTTGTTGCTGGTTTAGATTTTGTCTTGGTCGTAGTTCAACTGCACCGTCGCTGTGTTTGTTTCCGCCGCTATCCCATCCACCGTCATCCAGATTACAAGTCGTGCCACTACACTACTCGACTTGCCCTCGCTAGCCGCCTTGTGTGAATTCTCGCCGTGCAAGCCCTAGATAGGTTGCGAGCCGCCTTGTGTTTTTTGCCTTGCATCGCAGCCCCCCATTGTTTCATCATCTGGCAAATACCTATTGCAAATACTAGGGAAGCTTTGCCCTAGCCGCCGCTGAATTTCCTGCCGAGTTGTGCCTCTCAAAAACGTAACTTGAGGTACCTTCAGTAAACAGGGCATAACTTTTCGCTCGGTGCTCCGATTGAGCTCAATTTTTTACAGCAGATTCGTGACTCCATTTGGGGTAGGGTCCAAACTGACAACGTCGGTTTAGCATTCTCAAAAAAATTCAAAAAAAATCAGGAAGATAAAGAAAAAATTCATTCAAGTTGATTTAGGGTTTTCGGTGAACCTTGCTGTTTTTCCCTAGGCCACAATACACTTCTATTTAAGGTGAATTTTTGTGAGCTTCTATCTTTTGTGATAATTGTTCAGTGGTAAAAAATTCAGAAAAAGATCAGGTTGTTTGATTCCTTTCTTGGAGGTCACTATCAGCAAAAATAGTGAAAACGTGTGCATTGCTTGCTTCTTTGCTAGTTCTTTGAGCTTTTTCCATTGTTCTTTGTTCAACTTGTTGTGCTACGCCTAGGATACGTCTCAGCCAGCAATTGTGACTTGTACTTTGGATATTTATTGAACTTTGCTACTCTGTATTCGATAATTGTTCCACATATACTACATATTGTGCCATCCTAAGCTCCACATACAGATTCTTCGGATCAGTACAGCGAAGGACCCTTGCAATCTTGGTACCACGTGCTCACAGGTATCACGACCAGCCACCGGTTGTACCATCCCTTGCTTGCATTGGTAAGAACCTGGTAAGAACTTGGTAAGACGTGTGTGAGCGTGTGATTCCATTAGCCAACCACCACATAGTGCATCGGGTCTTTACTAATCCTTAACCATGCCAGACGATATTCCTGTGTTGTCTAGTCAATTGCAGGAGATGCAGAATGAAATGAAGGACTTTTTCATGAAGGAGTTGAGCAAGCTCACTAAGGAGGTCCAGAACAACAACCTACTGTTGAGAGTGTGAACAAGCGCGTCTCCACACTGACCACAAGAATTGAGCAGCTTGAAAGCAACCCTCCCAAGCATGATGGCACTAAGGACGAGGAGGACACCTTCGATGATGCTGACCATCCTGAGGATACTGTTTATTTCCCTGATGGTACGGTCGACCACAAGATGACAAGTGAGAACCGTGCACGCCGCATTCTTGCATTCAACACTCGCGGTATGAAAGGTAAAGGTTCTCGACATAATTATGGTAACGATGACCCTTATGCTAAAGTTAAATTTACCATACCTACTTTTTATGGGAGATATGATGCTGAGGAATATCTTGATTGGGAGATGACCGTAGAACAAAAATTTGCTTCACACCTTGTTCCTGATCGTCATAAAGTTAGACAAGGCACTAGTGAATTTAAAGATTTTGCTATTATCTGGTGGCAAGAATGTGCTTCATTAAATATACAACCTACTACCTGGGATGCTCTTAAAATTGCTATGCGTGATCGTTTTGTTCCTGCTTCTTATAAGCGTGATTTGCGTAAGAAATTACAACGTTTAGAGCAGGGAGATATGTCTGTGCAGGATTACTATGCTGAGTTACAAAAGGGTATGATTCGTTGTGGTGTAGTTGAGGATCCTGAGGATAAAGTTTGTCGTTTTTATGGTGGTTTGAGATGTGAAATTCAGGATATTGTTGACTATAAAACTTTCACTACCACCAACCAGTTGTTCCAGCTTGCTATACTCGCAGAAAAAGAATTGCAGGGACGACGCAGGAGCTCATCCACGCCTACGACCTTCACGCCATCAGTAGCTCGATCGCCAGCTACCTATTCTTCCACGCCACCAGCAGCTACGACGCCTTTTTCTGAGGTGAGCAAAGTGTCTAATGTGCAGGTCCAGCAGAATAAGACCCAACCTACTTCCGCTAAGAGTTCTTCGAGTAAATCTGCCCACATTGTGTGCCACCGCTGCAAGGGGATGGGCCATATCAGCAAGGACTGTCCAAGTACTCGTGTTTTCATCGCTTCACCGGATGGAGATGGCTATGTAAGTTCTAGTGACGTTGAAGATGATGATATTTTTGCCGCTAACACTGCTGCAGGTTCGGATACGAGCAAGGTGAACGCCATTAACTCCGAAGATGCATCCGCCGGCTTTCCTAGCCTTCTTGTGCAGCGTGTGCTCTCCGCACAGGAGCAACATGAGGACGACACGAAGGCCCAGCGCAACAACTTGTTCCACATGTTTCTTGTCGTTCAGGAGCGACGTGTTCTCACCATTATTGACACTGGGAGTTGCAACAACTTGGTGAGTTCAGATTTGATCCGCAAGCTTGGTTTGGAAACTCGACCTTTACGCTTTCCATACAACATTGAATGGTTCAATAATTCTGGTAAGGCGAAGGTAACTCACTCCGCACGCATACACTTTTCAGTTGGCTCTTATCATGATTATGCTGATTTTGATGTCGTACCTATGGAAGCATGTTCGCTTTTATTAGGACGTCCATGGGAATATGATAGAGATGCTGCACATCAGGGTAGAACTAATACATATACCTTCACACATAAAGGCCAGGACATTACTTTGCTTCCTTTATCACCTGCTGTTATTAGGAAACATTTTAATGACCTTGCTGAAAATAATAAGAAAGAACCACGTGACACTGAATCGTCTGATGCTAAACATGAAGGAATTAAATTAAAAGGGGGTGCTTTTCTTGCTACTACATCTGCTCAAGCTGAACTTTGTGATAATCCTGATGCACCTTGCTATACTATGCTTACCCGAGATGTTTCTTTCGCCAATACACCTATGTCTATATCTCGTACTTTGCATCGTGCGGTTCCTAACCTTTTGCAGGAGATTGATGATGTGACGGAGTCGAGGACGACTCAGATTCAAAAAGGGGGGGATGATGAGGACATCACCATGCTGAACACACATACGCCACGACCTTTCCCATGTTGGACTTCGTCTCCGACTCAGCTGCCACGTCCATCTCGGATTCAGCCTACACTTACGCACGGTTTCGGCGATAACTCCATCATACGACGTCGAAACGAGGCGTATAAGTACTCGTTGGAAAGAGGACGACGACACCGTCGATTTGGTTCTGGTCCTAGCTCCAGAAGTCGCGTGGATCATGCTGTGTGTCCACGACAAGGTGCTGCGCCACCTATTTTGGGCCAACTTGGCTGTGTATCGAGTCGGGCCCTTGGCCCAAGTCGTGGGCGCCCCCTCCTGGTCTCCCACAACCCTAGGACGACCCTCCCTCTCCATAAACTCAGTAGCCGCCGCCGGTTTAGACGCGGGTTTTGCTTAGAGTTTTCTGTCGTCGAACAGTCGCCGTTATCGGTTTGTGAAACCCCAACTTTCGTGTGTTAATCATTCATCTGCAGAGTCACTATTTTGAGAGCTGCTTCTTTCGAGTTCTTGCTTGTGTTCTTCGTTTCGCAGGCAGGGATTAGCCTTCGCGGCGAGGTCAACCGGATTGTGACACGGTTGATAACCAGAGGAATCGTGGTGCTAAGATTGCAGGGGTCCAGGTCTTTGGATCTGAAGCCGGATCGGTGCGTCACATCCGCCCTAAACGAGTTATCTTTCACCTGACGGAAATAAACCCAGATTTTAATGGAGGGAAATACTCACATAGGTGATCTCAAGGAAATCACAGTCAACATCTTTGGGGCGAACAAGGCTGAGGGTCCTATGGAAGAATATTGTATGCAAAATGCCTGCATATTCATATTTAGCATATCCATTAGCAGGCGCTATGTAGTATATAGGACACACAGAAATACTCCAATTTCTTATTACTAACAGCAGGACCTGAAGAAAAAGAGAGGCATCTCCTGAGAAATGTCAAGAACTAGTCTAAGTGATGATGCATTTCAGAACCCTACAGACCTAATAATGAGACCGAAATATGAAATTTTTCCGCAGAGCACATATCCATTTAGTGTCATAATATCATATAAAGAAAAAGTAAAAATCCTTAATCCTTACTGCATTTATTTTTGAAGAGTCATAATAGTGTCATAAACTCATACTTCCTCCATCCCAAATTACTTGTTGTTTTGGCTTTTCTAGGTGCATTCCTTTTGTTATGCAATTTTTGGGACGGAGGGACTAATAAACAAGTAAAAAGCCCTAACTCATACTTCTCCTGTTATGCAACAAAAGGAAAGCACCTAGAAAAGCCAAAACAACAAGCAATTTGGGACGGAGGGAGTAATAGTTAATGTTCGCAATTTTTGTTCAGTTTCACTGGCTATAGGACCATACAGCATTTATATTTCCCATAGGAGCTACCTAGGTGATCGCAGCCTAGTACTCCCACTAATTTTCATCATGATTCCCTAACTTTGAAATAAGTGAACATGTGAATGAATCAGTCATTAGAGTTCGGTGTGTCATGTTACTAGAATGGTATCTGTTCTGTTGAAATAGAGGAACGCTCTGTAACGAAGAAGCAGATATTGGAAGGGACTCACATCGCAGCACATCCCTGATCTCCGTTGGCTCCAGCTCCTGCGGTCCAATAAACAGCAAAGAAGAAAAAGAAAACCGTCAAAATCAGCGACCAGAAAGGAATCGAAACAACCGGAAGGAAACTGAGGAAGGGGATGGGATCGAAATCGGACCAGCTCCTTCAGCTGACAGGTTTCGCAGTTCATCTCCGCTCACAGGTCACGGCTGCTGATCAGGGCAGAAGAAATCGATCCAAGCAAGCTAGGTCTCCCGCACCAACAGGAGGAACAATCGATCCGAGGCCGGATAAATCCGCGCTTCCAGCAGTAGGAGACTTGGGAGAGATCGACGCTGCGACCGAGACGAAGTTGAGGTGGCGCGCTTCGGCGAGGAGGAAGGATTCACATGTGTTCGTCAGAGGCGTTTTTTTTTCTTCTGTTCTCGACATTGCCCGTGCGTTACTACGGGTATCCAAACATCTATATTACAATATACATTGGATTCAACATGACAAATATCCAATTTGCCGATGCAGAAATGAGGTCTATTTCTACTTATACGCTTCTATAATACCAAGTCGATATGGTCCTATATATTCTTTAGCAAACCACAAAACAATGTGAATCATTTCAAAAATAGTAATGAACATGATATCAATAGTTGTTTGTCATCTTCCGAAAATCCATAGCTCCTAAATTTACTATCAAGATTCGAAAAGGCAAAATATGTCATCTCAAATAATATCAAGGAATACAACATGATACTAATGCCCACGTCGCTTGTCTTTGCCACCTCAATTTGCCGGTCTCTCTGCTCTCCTTCACCAAGTTTTGTGCACATGCTAGTTGAAGTACAAATATAGTATCTCTCGAGTAGACACAACTTTTTTGTATGAACTCCAAGATCCAAGATGGAGGATCAACATTACAAACTTAACGAGCAGATTAACACCCAATTGTGTTATCATTATATCACATCGCCAGAACTTTGCCAGCCTGAACCAAAATAAAAGAAATCATAAGTAGATGGATTGTTATCCCATCAAAGATTTAAACTATGAATCCAAGCCTAGGGTGCAAAACTTGAACTTCAAATAGTACGACTTCTGAACTTTTTATAATATTATTCCACCCTGTAAAGAAAGGCATCATAGTTTCCAATGCTAGCTACTGAACTCCTTTAAGTGAACAGTAAACTCTTCATTCTACCCTTCAATAGCTGAATAGGACAAAAGCTGATGGGTAGAAATGATTTACATGTGCCGCACAGCTGTCCAGTTAACTGCAGGGATGAACATTCCAGCCCATATCAGGCAAAATTAGACCAACAATGATTCTTGTACTAAATTAACTGCAGGACTGAACAACTCAGCAGTGATGAAATCATTTTGTTTCTTTATCTTCTGAGTCTGAATTTTCAGCTTATACCAAGTTTGAATCAACTAAACTGATGACAATTACAGAGATATGAAACCAATGGTAATAGGAAAATGCTGCAAGGAAAATTGACTCGCATATTGAGCTCAGATGTTGAATGCAAGAAGTATCTGATTTGCATGGCCCATCTCAAGTCTGATAATTTCAACTTCAGCAAGCCGATTTAGTAACAAATAGTTGCATCAAGAAAGTTGATTTAGTACCCAGACATCAATCAGTTAACTTCATTATAAAGGCACAAATGAAACAAAAGAATTATTCTAGATGTGAGCTCAAATAAACATAAGCTAAACTGAATAATTCCACCCACACGGATTGCATTGATCTGTAACCAATCACATTTTAGGATCATACACATATATGCCAAAATAATATTATGACACAATAACCAGAATTGACGATACGTAAAAGCCATTCTGAATAAGGCTCTGATATCTCTTCAAAAGGTTGAGGACTACACATACCTGAACTTAATTCAGATGCACATATATGCAGAACATGTAACTGAAGTGTCACCCCTCAGAACTACATGATATATGCTTCTCAAATATTCAGAAGAACTTTGGATCCAAATGATGCTGCTAAACTAACCATCCAGGAAATTTTATCTGAAGCTGACCAGTTCGAACTTTTAATTATTTGTATTCAAGAAGTGCCTAAATTGAACAGACCAAGGAAATCAATATGAATAAATAATCATGAAAACACATAGGATTAGACCTTAGAGCAATGATTATAATATATTAAACCAAAAATCTAGCATCTAAATCATTTAGGACGTGAAAGATTTAAAGGAGCAAAAGAAAAAGTTGTAGCTTCTAAGAATGTCAAACAGACATAATATTTGTTCCCACACAAAAATAAAACGTGGAAGACATTTTGACAGATACCTAAGATTCTGAAACATGATGGTATGATGGTGTGTCAGTCGAGCAAAAAAACCTGCAGGCAGCAGCTCTTTCCCGGTGATGTAATAATATTAGTATATTACCAGTCAATAGCACTCTTAGTGAACAGGTGCAAGATAGATAGTTTAGAGACAGAATTAGCACTTGTCCATCATCATGTTGCCAATCAAATAGGAACTGTACAAATATGTCAATCACCAACTGAAATTAATACTTCTCTCTAGAGGTCGCTGAACTGCGCGGTACAGGAAATTAAAAGAGATTAGGAATCAATTAAATTGCAGCAAAACTAAAAAGAAGCCAGTGGATTCCAAAACTATGTTAACCTGCAATATTCACCACTACAAAGGTTATACAGCAATATGGGATGATTTGGCTTCAATGGTTCAGTTCAGGGCTCGATAAATTGGATATTCGGTCCTGGTTGTAAAAACAAAATTGCCAATCAATAGAACATTTTATTTGATCCTCATATATGTACGCTGATTATAGCTACAACTAAAGTCAGAAGATATTGAAAGGAATAAAATGGCAAACAGTAGCAACTGGAAACCCAAGTTAGAAGCAAGATAATGTGTTTCCATATGCCACATGCTTAGTTGCAAGGAAAAATAATTCACAATACTAAATCAACTTACATACATCTTCTATACTCTTATCATTCTATATAGAGCGATCCATACTCAGACAGTCAGGTCCTTTCAACAAAATTACATGCAGATCAATGGAGAAGCAAAGATACCATTGCTGTTACCTGAAATATCATTGCTACCAGGGTTGTGAGGTTGGCTACCATTGATGTAAGTAAAAATAGTATGAGATTGCCTGTTGCAGAAGCATTTATGTCAAAAATTATAGTCAGAATCCATGAAAGTTGAAGTTTCCAATCGGTAAGACAATAATTATACCACTTCCATTCCTGAAGTAACAATTAAAAGGACAAGTTATTAGGCTAACAATTAAGCAAAGACAAATTAAAAGGACAAGTTACAGAGGCAGCAAGTCATAGAAAGGAGAAGTAGGCTAATGCCTCATCTGTGTCAACATCATTTTTTTAACAAATTAGTACCATGCTATGATAGGATAGCTTCTGTCAATTCCATCACTGCCGACAGACTGTGAGCCTGAAACAAGCAGCTGCAAGAGAAATAGATAAGTAGACATTGCAGTGCTTACATTTGCAGAGTTAAGGTTATGCCAGGAATCCACCTCGTTGCTTTGCTTCTTCCTGGAGGACGACAACAGCCCGGACGCCTTGCCCTTGTCGCCCTTTTCTTCTTCTTTTTGAGAGACTCAGGCACCACGAACACGTTGCTGGTGTTGAGCTTCACCTCACCCGCCGCACGGACTAGAGTCGGATCAAAAAACAGGAGGACTGGAGGGGATCAAAAAACAGGAGGACTGGAGGACCGATGCAGAAAGGGGATGAGATCACCTTGGCAGGAGGTCGATGGTGGCGGCCATCGAAGAGGGCGGCGAGCGGAACATTGGCGTCATTGTCATCTGCAGCCACTACGTGAAGATGCATCTGCATCTTGTTCCCGCCTGTGCAGTCGACGGACAGCCTCGAAGGCTCGAAGACGGAGGCGGCCAAGCGTGGCGGCGGACGGGGAAGGAAGGAGTCGAGGAGCCGCCGTCGAACCCCGCCTACGACACTACGGTGACGACGCGTTCGTGATGGTTCGGCGGCGGGCGACAACGTCGGTCTTGTAGCCGGACGGCGTCGATCCGAGCGGATGGGAGGAGAAGGAGCAGTTCCAGCGTGAGGCGAGGCGGTGGCCATCCGGTGGGGCAGAGGCGTCGATTTGGTGGCGATTTGGAGCAGTTCCGGCGCGTGGCGGAGACGATGTCGATGTCGTGGGGACTTCGCGTGCGGGGTGATCCGATCGGACGATGGCGGCGGAAGGAGCGACGAGGGAGGCAACAGAGGCGGCGGCGAGGGGTCGCGGCGGAGGTGAGGCGAGGCGAGGCGAGGCGGACACGCGGATGAGCGGGCGAGGTCGCGGAGGCGGAGGCGAGGCGGAAGGCGGACGCGCAGATGAGGGGGCCGTGATCTGAGGCACAAAATTGGTTGGCGGATGCATGTGAGGCCTCGAGCGGAAGGCGGACACGCCGGGCGGAGAGGAGGGGGCGGACGCGCGTGTGAGCGGAGAAAAGGTCGACCAAGTTTTTGTCTCGACTTGGTACTTTTTAGGAGTAGAGATTTGTTTCGCTGTAGGTTGAGATAAGGGGCCTCTAGGGCGACTAGGGGTTACATGACCTTAATGCATCATTCACAATCCAATTAGACCTTTTTAGTTTTTAGTTCAAAAATGAATAGAATTGTGGTCCGATCCTTATAAGATCCGGTCCTTAAATTTCTTAGTATTTGTACAAAATGGAGGGTCCGTTACCACTCCTATGGGCGACTTGTGGTGAAAACTCAAGGAACTCAAAACTGCTCCAAAAGTGAATCGAATCCGACCACATATCCGTTTAGTACTCTAATGTTTGATGCATTTGAAATTTCGATAATGTTAAGAATCGGACGTCTGAATTCCAAATCGAATGGTTCAAGATATGTTTCAATGGTTAATTTTTTGAAACGGCAAGCGCCCGGACGTCCATTCCGGATGCTAGCGTACGGACTGTGAAGTCCGCAATTCGCAACATCTAAAAACAATATCTGCAACATCTAAACCTAATATACGTAATATCGAAAATCAATGTTTGAAACATAAAAAAAATGAGGACAAAACCCCACCATAACATTTGTTTCATGTTTCTTGGAACACTGAAACCTCTTGTTGAAAATGCAACATCTAGATAACATACTTGTAATATATGCTTAAAAAATTTTTAACATCACAACATCTTTATCTTTTTTTGAACATCAACGGATGAAAAATTTACAACATTGCTACGAAACATCCGAAACATTGGAAACATACTCCTGCAACACAGGAAACTTACTCTTGCAACACGGGGACATACAACCTCCTGCCGCACACGGCCATGCCTGCCGACCTGATGCGCCTCCCGGCACGGCTCGTAGGAGGATGAGGACGGCAAGCTCCCAGCACAACGGCCTCCATGACCGGGGAGTGCGGGGGTGAGCTCCGAGCACGACGAGCTGCCTCCATGGCCGATGGCTGCGCGGGGATGGGGGCAAGGTCGAGGTTGGGGGGCCGCGCCGGAAGGATGCGGATGGCGAGCTCCGAGCGCGGTGAGCTGCCTCACGGCGTGCGGGGCGGGGCGAGCTTCCGGGACGGCGGCCTCCATGGCCGCGGACATCGAGGCGAGGTCCGGGAACACCTGCCAATCTTCCATGGCTAGCGGGGCGAGCTCTGGGTGCGTTGGCCTCCATGACCGACAGGGTGAGCTACATCCATGGCTGGTCGGACGGGCGCGACGGCCTCCATTTGGCCGTCGGTTTAGCTCGGGCCCCTGCAGCCACCGGTGCTGGATTTTGCTGTTGGGGAAGAAACCACCGGAAGAAAGAGATAAGAGTCGTTGTGGGGTTCACTCACGTGGAGAAAAGGAAGGAGCAGGGGCGCTCACGTGTGGCCGATCAATCGGCATCCGATGCGTTGGACACCTGTTGGGTAGCATTACCGTTAATTTTTATGTTGCGACTTTTATCTCTACTTGTGTGCATAATAATCTTTCTAACTTTCAAACGTGTGCTCCGCCTCCCACCGCTGGCGCAGGCGCGGACGCCGACCCAGATGCCGCGGACGAAGCGCGACCCAGGCGCCGCCGGCCCCCTGCTGATTTTTGTGGATGGTTCTGGACTCTAGATAGGGTTTGGGTTCTCTGCCCTCCTTCTATATCCAGCCTTGACGAACAGTCACAGTGGTTTGGGCTTCATAGACCTAACAGGCCGGCCCAAATATGCGCAAGAATGGACCCTGAAGGCCCATTTCGAGTTGGGTTGCATAAAATCTTTTGTTTTATGCGAATATAGTGGCCCGAAGCCCACTATAATGCCCAAATGTGCGCTCCGAAGTCCGTAGAAACTAGTGGCCTAAAGTCCACTATATTTTCCTATATAATGCACTTATTCATTTCTGCAATGTCGTTTTATTTAAATCCTTGCATATTCACTTTATTGTAATGGTTTATTTAATATTGAAGTAATCCCGAAGATTACACTTGGGAAATTAATGTATAGTCCTGTAATCCTGAAGATTACGCATTGACATTGACTCCCTTGTACATTTATTGTACAGGTATGTCGGACATCACAAAGAGGGAGTTGAGGCGCTGGCCGTGGACGGCAGCAACTACCTCACTTGGGCCACCGACATCGAGATCAAACTCGACGGCATGATCCTCGATCATACCATTTCCCAGCCTGAAGCTGGCAAGGATGAGCGCACAAAGCCTGATAAAGCAAGAATGGCTGAATCGGAGAACTGTCTTGTAGACAGTGGCACCACAAATACAATACTAAGAGAAACCAGATATTTCCAAATATTGACAAAGAAAAGTGGAAACATTATGACCATTGCTGGAAGCAATGCTCATATTGTGGGCACCAGAAGTGCCAACTGGTTTTCCCCATGGGTACCCAAATCTTTGTGAAGGATGCACTGTTGTATCCTGACTCAAAGCGCACGCTTTTGAGTTTCAAAGATATATGTGTGAATGGTTTCCATGTTGAAACCGAGACTGAGCATGGTACTGAATGCCTTCTCATCACTAAATTCAACATGTACCAAAAGAGAGTGGTGGAAAAACTCCCTTCATCGCCATCGGGTTTGTACTACACGTACATAAAACCCACAAAAGAACATGTTGCAATGAAGACCATATACCGAAACAAAGAATCATTTCGAATATGGCATGACCGTTTGGGTCATCCTAGGTAGAGCATGATGAGAAGAATCATCAACAATTCTGCTGGCCATGATGTTAGAAGCTTCCCGAATCCTGAAGATTTTATTTGCACTACATGTGCAAAGGGAAAGCTAATCACTAAACCATCCCTCCTGAAGATTAGGGATGAGTCACCTGTGTTCCTGCAAAGAGTACAAGGTGACATTTGTGGACCTATCCAGCCTCTGTCGGGCCTGTTTAGGTACTTCATGGTACTGATTGATGCATCTACCAGGTAGAGCTATGTGGACCTGTTGTCCATGAGAAACCATGCTTTCTCCAAGATCATCGCCCAAACAATCAGGCTAAAAGCAAGTTTCCTTGATAACCGCATCCAGTCCATTTGGATGGATAATGCTGGTGAGTTTAGATAGAAAGCTTTTGATGATTACTGTTTAGCCATGGGCATTAAGGTAGAGCATTCTGTACCGCATGTCCACACACAAAATGGTCTAGCTGTATCCTTGATCAAAAGAATCAAGTGGATTGCTCGACCATTGTTACAGAATTGTAGGCTGCCAACCAGTTGTTGGGGCCATGCAGTGTTGCATGCTGCAGCACTGATTCAACTCAGGCCAACTGCATATCATGAAACCTCCCCCTTACAGCTGGTGCGTGAGAAAGAACCAAATATTTCTCATCTACTTTAATTTGGCAACCCTGTGTACGTGCCAATACCACCACCTCAGCGTACATCAATGGGATCCCACCGGAAGTTGGGGATCTATGTTGGTTATGAGACTTCGTCCATAATCATCTATTTGGAGCCTATGACTGGGGATCTTCATATGGCTCGGTACGCTGATTGTGTCTTTGATGAAGACCATTTCCCAGCATTAGGGGGAGAGAGGGGCATCCTGAACCCAATGCTGGGAAATTGAATGGAATGCAACTGGCATACAATCATTAGACCCACGCAACAATGTATCCAAACTGGAAGTTCAGAGGATAATACATTTGCAAAGTCTTGCAAATGAGCTGTCAGATGCCTTCACTGATCATAAAAGAGTGACAAGGTCGCACATACCCGCAATAAATGCGCCAGAGAGAGTTTAGGTACCCCAGAAGGCTACCAACTCTATTGTCTCCCCTAATCCTAGGAAGAGGGGTGACCTCCGGGTGCTCAGGACAGGGTCCCGCAGAGACATCAGCAATGGTGAGGACCTGAGCCCCTTGCATCACTTAAGGAATCAGTTGAAGAAGTTCAACCTAAAGTTAAAAAATGCCCCTGAAATGGCAACTCAACCTGAAGTTGAGGAAGTCCCTGAAGGACTCCATCTTGAAGATGGCAACCACAATGCGTCGCGCACACAATATCGTATTGGGAGATCGGAACGCCCCCACTCAATCATTACGGGAAATCACGATGAGTGGGTCCACAAATTATGTGGAATCAGGAGAGTCACATCATATAAAGACCACTATTGTTGACATATATTTTGCCCTGAAAATTGCTGACTCATTAGATCCGGATCCAGAACCAAAGTCCATGATTGAATGCCGGAAACTCTCAGATTGGGACAAATGAAAAGCAACAATTGAGGCAGAATTGCGCTCGCTTTGTAAAAGAGAGTTGTTTTTGGGCCTACAGTCCCAACACCTTCTAAAGTCACCCCTGTAGGATGCAAATGGGTCTTCCTCCTAAAGAGGAATGAGCATGCCCAGGTGGTAAGATACAAAGTGAGTCTAGTGGCACAAGGGTTCACGCAGAGACTCGACATCGATTATGATGAGACATACTCTCCTGTCATGAGTAGCATAACGTTTCTCATTTCTATGACAGCTAACTTGAATCTAAAAATGCAGTTGATGGATGTTGTGATCGCATACTTGTATGGGTCACTTGATTCGGAGATCCATATGAGAGTCCCTGAAGGACTCAAGATCCCTGGACCGAATCAAAACCGCAACATGTTCAACGTCCGCCTGCAGTGGTCGTTGTATGGATTGAAACAATCCGGAAGGATGTGGTTCAACCGGTTGAGTAACTTTCCCTTGCAGAGAGGTTACATCAACAATGATGATTGTCCCTGCGTCTTCATAAAGAAATCCAGTGATGGATTTTGCATCATCTCCATCTATGTCAATGATTTGAACATCATTGGGACGACCAGAGACATTGAGGAAGCAATGACTTTCCTCAAGACGGAGTTTGAGATGAAAGACTTGGGTAAAACCAAGTTCTGTTTTGGCCTACAGCTCGAACACCTCCCCAAAGGAGTTTTTGTTCACCAGTCTACTTATACAAAGAGGGTACTTGAAAAGTTCAATATGAACGAGTGCCACCCTCTGAAAACCTCCACGGTCATCAGATCATTAGAAGCGAATAAGGATCCGTTCCGACCCAAGGAAGAGGATGAACAAGCTTTGGGACCTAAAGTTCCATACCATAGTGCCATTGGGGCACTAATGTACCTTGTGAATTGCACACGACCAGATATTGCAATTGCAGTAAATCTGTTGGCCAGGTACAGTGCCGCACCCACCAAAAGACATTGGGTTGGCGTGAAAACCATCCTCAGATATTTGAAAGGCACTCAGGACCTTGGGTTGTGGTTTCCGAAAGGGGGGATATGACTATGGTGGGTTATGTGAATGTTGGTTATATGTCTGACCCCCATAATACCAAATCACAGACTGGTTTTGTGTTTCTCTGTGGTGGAGCAGCCATCTCATGGCAGTTTGTGAAGCAGACACTGGTCGCCACATCGACCAACCACTCAAATTTAATTGTCCTGTACGAAGCCAGACGAGAATGTGTTTGGCTACGACGTATGATTAAACACATCCGAAAGTCATGTGGTAAGGAAGTTATCGACACCCCCACCATTATCTATGAAGATAATGCTGCTCGTGTTGCAAAGATGCATATGGGCTATGTGAAGAGCAATCTCACAAAGCATATTGCTCCAAAATTCTTTTATCCCCATGAGCTACAGAAGAATGGGGAGATTGAGATCCTGCAAGCAAGATCATGTGAGAATCTTGCAGATTTATTCACAAAATCTCTGTCGGCCTCTAGCTTCTATAAATGCATTTATGGAATTGGCATGAGGCGGCTTAGAGATTTGCAGGGTTCAGGGGGAGACTGACCCTGCAAGTTATAGCTCATGTTTGTGATCCTGAAGATCGCAAGTCAGTCCTGAAGACCTGACTCGAGCATCAATTGTTGTACTCTTTTTTCCTTGGTGAGTTTTTTCCCACTAGGTTTTCTCATGCAAGGTTTTTAACGAGGCAACAAGTGCAATACAGCTTGCTCACGCAATGCACTCTTTTCTCCTACCCTTTTTTCCCATTGGGTTTTTGGGAGGAGTTTCTGACGAGGCATGCACCGGGCACATTGTCCACTCAAGGGGGAGTATTGTGAAACTTTTTGTTGTGAGTGAACAATGAGCAGTACCGCGCTAATGAACAGTACCTCGTGGATGAATAGGGATTTATTTTGATTTCTGACAAAACCAAACAACAATTTTTGTTTATAAAGTGAATTGCAGGAAAATAATGGCACAAATGTTTGCAAAGATATACCAAAAGAAGAACAAACACCAACTACATGTAGATGACAATCATCAACATATGCGAGGTAACTTTACCATACCATCCTACTCTGGATCTTATGATGGTAAAAAATATTTTGATCGGGACCTGGTTGTAGAACAAGTGTTTGAGTCCACCTGGTTCCCGAGATACACAGAGTTCAACAAGCTACAAGTAAGTTTAAGGATTTTTCCTTTGTGGTACGTGCTAGCTACAATAAATGCTTTACCTGGTACACGGGAACAACTTAAAGAAGCAATGCGTGATCATTTTATTCCTCTTTCTTATAAACGATTTGCTTAGAAAAATGCAACGCTTATTGCAAGTCAACATGTCTGTCCAGGAATACTATAAAGAGTTTCAAAAGTGTAGAATTTGTTGTGAAATAAATGAATATGTAGAAGCAACTGAAAATTGATTCTTGTATGATCTTCGACATGAAATTCAGAATATTCTTATTGATCACTCTTATAATTCTTTTTCATAATTATTGGAACTTTTGTGTATGGTTGAAAAATAACTTTGAGGTTATAATAATGTGTCAAAAATAAATGCACCTATCCGCCAAGATGAGGTACAATCTTTGGAGGAGGACACCACCCCTTTTCTTATTCCTAACATTTTGCGGATACCTATCATGCGTGTTTTAGCCACGATACAAACTTCTAGAGTTCAATGCCGCTGTTGCCATGGATTTGGACACATGCAGGATGTTTGTACTAGTCCACGGGCATACTTTCTTCAAGAAGATGGTGGGTACATTAGCACTTCTGATGTCAAGGACATTGATGAGGGTCTTGTCATTGGTGATCCATTCGAGAACAACAAAGTGTACTATGCGCTAGAGAATGAGGAGGATCCTT
Source organism: Cenchrus fungigraminus (assembly GCA_036936925.1). Lineage (NCBI taxonomy): Eukaryota > Viridiplantae > Streptophyta > Magnoliopsida > Poales > Poaceae > Cenchrus > Cenchrus fungigraminus. The sequence goes on from CM072770.1 coordinate 60,538,858, forward strand.
CCCTGTGTGAGATTTCAGAACTAACAACTAAAAGTGCACCTGCAATTTCTGAAAATGAGAGCTAATGTAATAAAAAAAGGTGCTACCCTCACACAAGGTGAGAATTCTTTTGAGCCAAAATTTTCCACTAATCATGCTATTGTAGAGCAACTTTTAGTGGAACCTTTCAATATTTTTCCTTTGTCAAAACCTGAATTTCTTGTTGTTCCTTGTGACAAAGAAGAGTTGTGTGAAATTGATTCATTTATTCCATGCCACAACTAGTCCATGTTAATGATACACATGCTTTGGAGCCATACACATGCTTTGGAGCCATACACTAGTGCTGAAAATAAAGTGTTCATTCCAATTCTATTGCACCTGATGAGCAAAATTGTTGTCCTTTTAAATACTTTGGATTATGTTGAGTTTGATACTCTATGTGCTCTTAGTAGTTTGGAAGAGAAATTTAAATGTGTTGACTTGCCATGGTTATCTAGATGTATACGTCACTTAATTGGTAAATATAACTGCAAAGAAGAATGTATGGTGCACTGGGTTTACATTTGTTCACATTGGAATTCTGTTTTTGTTATGCCAGATTGTGATCGACTTGAGGGGTGCCATAAAACCAATATTTTCACATGTTTCTCTAGTAGTTTTGTTTTCAAGAAACAAATTTACTTCCAAGAAGGGGAGCATTGTTGGTTGACATCATCTATTCCTGCATTGTCTTTTGTTAGTATTAATTCTTTGCAGGATAGTGTTCACATATACCGTGTGCCTTCAGTTCAAGAAGCTTGCATGCTTGCTGAATTTTTCATACGAAAAGACACACTTGACAATTGAAAAAATGATTCAATCCCCCCTCACAATTATTTCAGTTCCCTTTGTTCTCGCAATCCTGTTCTCCTTTGTGTTGTATAGGACCAGTTTAGAGTACAATTGACGCTGAGGACGACTTTTCTTCAAGAATGGGAGGATGATGAGGACATCGAACCCTTCTATATGTCCATGAGTGGTGCATGGAGTGGAGAAGAGAGAGTCCAACAAGGGTTTTCAAGTCAAGAAGGAGGCTCGAGGCTAATTTGGTCCGAGTCCCCAAGGTGGAGGCCCAAAGCAATTCAAGTTCGAGTCCATATCGGAGTCCAGGAGCAGCCTTCACTAAAATGGACGCCAAGTTGCATACGAGCTCGGTTTTGGGCGTTCTTTATATGGTTGGAAAGATAAGTTCAAGACGCTTCCAATGGCACCAGTCCCAAGCCTAAATTCGTCTGGAGTCGTCGGGAATCGTCGAAACAAGTGGACATTCAGAATCTGCTAGGGTGCTGCGACACCGTCTTTTGGTCTTTGAGCCATGTATCATGTTATCACTCATTTGGTGTGCATCCAGGGGTTCTTGCACGGCCCTAGAGACCTTATTAGCAGCCGCCACACCGGTTTGGGTTTTGCTCTAGATTAAATGTGGTTGAACAATCTCCGTTATCAGTGTGTGAAACCCCACATTGTGATCTAAATCATACATCTGCAATCGTCACTTTAATTGGGTTGCATTTTATCTTGTTCTTACTTGTGTTCTTCGACTAGCAGCATGGATTTGCTTTCTTGATGAGGTCAACCGGCTTGTGACACAGTTGATATAACTAGATAAGACGTGATGTTGAGGTTGCAAGGTTTAAGTCTTTTGATGTGAAGTGGATCGGTGTGTCGCTCTCCAACCAAATCAAAAGTTATCCTTACCTGACGGAAGATCGGGCCACTTAGTTTCTATCACTTATCTAATACATGGAAACCATATTGGATCAAGCTCCCGCCTAATCCTACGCCCAAGCGGACGGCAACGACGTTGCAACGCAGCCGCAAGTTAAGCGACGTTTCGTTTTGCGCAGGTGCAACACCCGCCAATTCTCCAGTCGTCGACGAGGCCACAATGTTACGTTTCAATTCCAAAGGGCGCCGGCCGGCTCCACGACAGCACCATCGGCATCACACCAACAACGATGGCGGAGGCAGCCAGGCAGGTGGCCATGCCGCTACGGTCGCGATGGAGGATAACATCAATGGCGGTTGGCGGCAAAGGCAGGCATCACGGCCGACCCTGGAGGGTGATGTTCCTCTTCCAACTCAAATCAATATAAGCAAGAAAGCCCTATTTTTCTAATCCATGCCCTCTAAACTATTTTCAATTTAATTTCTTGTGTCATAAAAACATTGGATTTTTTAATGAAATTAGACTAAATCCATGAAAATGAATTAGAAGCTCCAGCAGCTGCTGCTCTGCCAAAAGTTCAGAGATTAAGTTCAGATGCTAGTCTTCTGATGGTGGAACTTAACGTGATCCTAGTTTATATATGTTGTCAATTTTGGTAATATCCTAAGCTCTCTAAGAATAAACATCATGCATGACCTCTTCCAATTAGGGGCAAATTGCTATATTCTTGGACCAGCAAATATTTGCCCCACCCTTGGATTTTCTTGTCAGCTCCGCCACTGACATCACCCAAATCCGATTGCATAGATCAGTACACTCGTGTTCCTTGAGTGTGTTAATGGAAGAATATGCTTGTCTTTAGCGTCTCAATTATTGCTGCAAAACTAATAATTAAGGTGTGAAAGGTACAGGCCGGCCGGCTGGTAAGTCTTTAGTACTTTGGTATTTATTCTTCTCTAGCGTCTTACTTATTTTTTTTTTGATAAGGGAAATTTTATGACTTATTGCGGCAAAACTAATACTTAAGATGTGAAAGGCAAAGGCCTGCTGGCTGGTAAGTCTTAGTATTCTTTTTAGTTCGTCGCGATCTTAAGATCGTCACCTCTTAATGGACGTCAGAAGCGTCAAGCTGGACGGCTTGGAGCTACTTGCGGCAATTCTTCATCTTTCAGAAAGAAACACAGCTTCCAGCCTGATGCTTTCATAGGGCACAGCTTCCGGCCGCCCGCCGTTTTTCCGCGCGGAACTGGCGCGGAGTGGGTGCATGGCACGTTTTCCGACCGCTCCAGTGGATGGACCTCCAAATCTAACTCGCGATGCTTGCCCTCGGCCGCTGTCGTGCAGGAAGCTGCCAAGTTAATTGACAGTGTTAGAGTATATTGTATGTATTTCGTGAGATTGTCTTACCGCAAAATTTCTACTTTTGTATATACCGGATGAAATCTCAATACAATAACCAACCATTCATTATACAGGCAGCACATCACCGCCCAGCGTGCTTCCGGCCAATGGCCAAGCCAACAAGCCGCGTCTGCCCCCGCACAAAACGCCAAGCCAACCATCCGAGGGTATCCACACTCGTCATATTCCATTTTCATTCTAAAAAAATATTCATATATGGTCATCGAGATTCTCTACTTCAATTCTAATTTTTCCATTCTCTATATCTCATACTTCATATTAACTACTACTACGAGGGACCCACATGTCATAATACTCTAATATCTTAATTACCCTACCTACCCTGGCGCCCTCCTTTCCCTCTCCATGCCCCCCCAACCTACCCCGGCGCTATCCTCTTCTTCCTGCGGCGGAGCTCCTCTGCTCCCTCTACCATGCGGGCCGCGGTGCCTCCATCCTCCACTGGCGGCCTTCTCTCCTCTGCACTAGATACAACCGACCTTGCCCTCTTCGGCAATGGAGCAGTGGAGGATGAGGGACCCCTCTCTTCCGTCAAGCCCGGAGCAGGGGCGCAACCCGCGGCGGACATGGTGACGGTGGTGGGCCAGCGGCGGAGCTTCCCCACGCCGGTGTAGGTGCACGACAGCGGCGCTCTCCCGCGATGGCCGGCTGGTGGTGGCAGAGAGAGAGAGAGCAGCGATGGCGCAGGGCCCCGCGGCCACCCGTGGGAAAGGATCGGAGGCTCCCGCCCCCCCGGCGGTAGAGGCGTTGATGGTTGAAACACGTGTCGCCCTTCTTCACTCTGGGATGACCCAAGATATCGAACCGTGGATCGGAAGCAAACTACCTAGGGTTCTCCATCTAATCTACCGGTCTAACCCTACATGAAACGATGATTACATAAAGATTTAACATACAAACATGAAAGGATGTATGGATCACATCCACCTAGCCATAAAGGTACACAACCAAAGGTAACCCTAGCCTACCGTCTTCTAGTTGCCGCTCCGGCCAAGGTGAGAAACCAATCTAAACTCATGCTAAGATAAGGAGTAAACCCTTACACGTTTGCTCGGAGCTTTCCCTCCCCTCGTACCGTCACTACGCGAAGGTATTCAATATCGAACGACTACAATAGTTCGTGCACCACTACGATGTATCCACAAGATATAGACTAACCACCATGATTAGACCTATTCCTACTAAGGGCATATGCTAGCTACATGTATGAATAAGCATGCATCAAAGTAGATCAAAGTAAGGAAAAAACATGATTTATATCACCATCGAATGTAGAGTGTACAATCGCCTTGATGAATACAAGGCATAGGCTCCGGAACTCCACCATGGCTTCACCACGCAGGGCCAACCATGGTGGCTAGGGCATGGCCTAGGCCATCTCCTTGGCAACTCGAGGACTTGCGGCAACCATCGGCTCCCTTCGGCGTGTCTCCTTCGATTTGGCGGCTCTTTGGCGAATGGATGCGGCAGCCCTTCGGGGTAGGAGCTATTTATCAACTGAGGAGGGTTAGGTCAAAGGGGCGCCGAACCGGGCTCGAAACAGTGTGGGTCGGCCGGTCTGGGCCGACCAACCTAGGCCTGTTTCGGCCCAGTTCAGCCCCGTCTCGCTCCCCGACGCTTCTCGTCCAATTGTTGATTTGCACCCTTCTGCATGTGGACCCTTGACGTTGTCTTCTCCACGGTTTAGATAAGCGTACTTGTCGCGCAAGTTCCTGCATCTTCTGTTCTGGTCCCTGGAGTTTTACGGCGTCATGCTTCGGTCCTTGGGTCATTTGGAGTCTTGTTCACCTCGTGTCTTGACTTGTGACGGGCTTCACGATCTTCTCATAAAGTGCTTGGTGAACTTTACCCGAAAGTACTCCTTTAAGTGTTTAAATCATGCGTAAACAACATACTCCAAAAACCACATGCGAGTGTGAACTTGTTATATCAAGGTGGTTAGTACCATTAGTTAGGATATCAAATATGTGCAAATGTTGACGGTAAACTCATTGCTAGGTGTACAAAATTGACCGTCAACAGGAGGCCTCTCCCTCCGTCCTCTCCCTCCCGCGGAGGTGGAGCTCGGTGGTGGCGGCGGCGTAGCGGAGATCTCGGGTGACCCGAGATGGCGTGGAGGCGGATCTCGATGATGGCAGCGTGGTGGAACTCAGTGGCATGGCGGTGATATCGAAGCTCCGACGGATGGCTCGTTGGGTGGCGTGGAGGCCGGCGGCTCCTTTCCGATTCCCTCCCCGGTGCTGCATCGCGACCGGCCCTGCTCCCCTCCTCGTGCGAGGCCTCCATGGCAGGTGTAGTGGGGGACAACGAGGCCTCCATGGTGAGAGCAGCGGGGGACAATAGCTCAGGGTGGCGCGGTCCCGCAACACCGGTGCAGGGTGTGGTTGTCGTCCCACCAGCAAGTCTCCCTCAGTGTGGTCCTCTCCATCAACATCGTCGGCACCATCTTCCTCTCCTCTCGGCTGCGCCTGGCGTCATCTCTCTCCTCCCTCTCTGCGATGGAGTGGAGCAGCAACGGCCGAACGCCAAGTGGGCCTAATGCGGGCGTAGTGCATGCGATGTAGTGCACTCGATTGGCAAACCACGGCGCCGAACGAGACGTCCAGTATGGATTACCGTCCCCGCTGCAAGGAAAAAACGGTAAACCCATATTGGGCGTCCCGTACCGTACGGGGTTGCGGACCCGGTGCGAACAGCCTGGCCTCCAACACCATTGCCATGTGTGCCTACTTAGGCAATAGCGAGGTGGATTTGATCGCGCCCAAGTCGCCCTAGGAGAGTGATGCAGGGACAGTGAACAGGTAAAACAATTCCAAACAAAGAAATTCCATTTTGCAGCAGGACACACTCCTCCATGGTGTATGCCGTGTCTTGTAACAAAGAAATTTGCGGCCTACAACAATAAAAAAATGTATTTTAGGGTCCTAAAACCAATTTTCCCAAACAAATATATAGATTACCTGGCTTTGAAATGAAATAAATCTAAATCTCAAATGGGGCCGAGACCTGACCATCTACTGAACAACGCAAAGGAAATGTATCGCAGATTATGGTCAAACTGGAACATGTATCGAATACTAGAAATAGCAACTGAACACCTAGAGTGAATTGAAGGGGGCAGTGACGGACGCAGGAACGGTGGGCTGGGGGGCTCATTTCCCCTTCTTCCTCCTCCAGCCCCTCCTTCTTCTTTCTCTTCCCTCTTTTTTCCTCTTCTTCCTCCTCCTTCTACCCTCTTGTTTCCATGGAGTTTCTGGCGGTAGGGGGGCTTTAGCCCCACCCGCCCCACCGCCAGATCCGTCACTGAAAGGGGGTGTATTTACCTTGTAGGTGCATAAAATTTAATTTTTATATGGTAATTTTTTTGTTTTAACACTATTTTTTTATTTTTGCGGGTGCATTTGCACCCCCAAGGACACTATAGTTTCGCCACTACGAATAATAAGCATGCTTTTCATGCTCCACAAATATATAACACCTGACATACTAACTATGTACTCTAGATAAAACAAATAGAAACTTAAATAAGCTTTGTACATGGATTGGCTTAAGGCACGACGGGTCGCACGTTTGGGGAGCGCGACCCCGCCGGCCTGCCACTCTCTTTGTCCTACAGAGGAAGAGAAAAAAAATGAAGAACTACATCCAAACTTTGAACAAAAATCTCTCCCTCAAGACACGACAATTCAAGACGAAACTTGAGCCATAGATGCACCTCCTTAAGGGCTAATATATCAACCAAGTAGATCTCAAAAAGCTTAAGTATTCATCTCGGATTTTGAAGAGAACCGAACGTCCCACCAAGAACACAGTTTTGGGGAAAACTCAAATCCACATTGAATCTGTGAAGGATTTGATGGGAGACCATGACAAAGGTTCTCATAAGGGTTCTAGCAACAAAACCCACCAACAAATTTCACCGGATTTGGAGCTAAACACGAAGAACAAAATAACCCCAAAAATACAAAAAAAAAAGATAAATTGTGTATTCAACTTATTCAAACAACAACTTGTTCACCAGCGGCAACACCTTGTTCAGTAGTAGCAACAACAACTTGTTTCAAAAGGCAGTCATTGTAGCAACAACTTGTTCAGTAGTAGCATTACCTTGTTCAGCAGTGAGGACATGTGTGCGTCTGAGGACCGGTGGATGATCACTCCTTAGTGATGAGTGATTGACAACGTCGTGTGGACCGACTCTTGGCCCAGTATTGCAAGTGCAGGTTGCGGCTTGGTTTGCGTTGGTGCAGGTGAAGAACAAGCACGAAAGGTCTATGCTTGTGTGGCCTCCAAGGTGTGGAGAGACAAGTAAGCTTGGTTCGAGGGACCCGGTGGCCGACGGGATCAAGTGCGGGCCGCATGATGGCAAGAAGAGCAAGACGAAGCCGTAAACAAGGAGCCAGTGTAGGTAGCGGCTACCGACCAAAGTCTGCGCGCGGGGTTTGCAGTGGTTTGGCAACAAAACCACTGGGTTCCTTGGATGAGCCTCAAAGACAAGATCGAGTCGGTGCAGGTAGCGGCTAACGATCGAAGTCTGCACGCGGGGTTTGGTGGTTGGGCCACAAAACCATCAGGAGGAGGGTTTTATAGTTTGGGCCTCAAAACCAAGCCTGGAGACTCGACGTGGAGTGGGCGATCTGACCGCCCGGGTTGCAGCGTCGAAAATCTTCGAAGCGGAGGACACACGGCATGATCGCAAGGCTTGCGTGGAGGCTAAGAGGGCTTGCGGTTCATGCGCATCCGTCCGATGGAGATTCGATGAAGATTACCCAAATTGCCCTTGAGGGCGTGTATCTTCCTTTTAAGTTGTAGGGGTAGTTTAGTTTTTTTCCTCCACCTATATATGTCTCTCAAGTGGTGGATGGCAGCCAACTCTTGGAACCCTACTTCATTTGCTTCTTGTCTAGGCTAGCTAGTGCTTCATGTGGTGAGGAAGGGAGGTTGCTAGACCTAGTCTTGTAAAGAATCATTCCTCAGATGTATGGAAGGTTTGGCTTAGTTCCTTGTCTCCGATTTGTTGTCTCCCCCGTTTTTCTTTTTCGGTGATTTTCGGAGCTATTTTTGGTGGATTTTCGTGGGAGTGATTTGAGGGTGTTTCTTTGCGGGATTTGTGGTGGGAGTCACACATGAGGTCATTGTGCCTCTTTTCTCGGTGATCTTGCCCCTCCAAAGTCGTGGAAAGCTCTCCGATTCTGTGGTTTTTTTGTTGGAGCCCGAGTTCTTGAGGTAGAGGTCCAAGATTTGTGATTCCCCATGATTGAGTGGGTTTTGGGGTGTGAGATTTGAGCTAGAGGTTGTCCATGAGGCATCCCACCTTCCCACAAAGTTTCACAGCGGGTTCGTCTGGAGAAAGTTTAGTCTTTCGAGGAAATCTTCTGGGAGCATCCTTGCCTTGACCAGAGGATCCTGTGGTTGAAATCTCAAGTTGTTTCGAGTTCATTTTCTTGGATTTCGATCGATTTGGTGGTGCCAGACAGACGCAGTCTAACTACGCCCTCCACACGGTCAGACCACCTCTGTTGGGCAGAGAAGTTTGGTGAAGTTTCTGCTATAGTTTGAGTGTGGTAGCTTTGGTTGGTGGTGTGGTTTGTTCCTAGGATCAGTAGTATTCTAGTGACTACGTGGTCTTTGCAAACTTGAGGATTTGGTGGTGGAAGCGATTTCGGGATTTAGGTCGTGTTCATCCCCCTAAAGAAGTCATCTCTTTGGAGAAGAAATTTGTATCGGCTCCCATTCACTCCCCCCCTCTCTGGTTGCCCAATCCGGTCCTTCAAGCACTAGCAACAACCTATTTCAAAAAGCAGTAGCAACAACAACTTGTTCAGCATCAGCATCAACTTATTTCAAAAAGCAGCAGGAGCAGCGACTTGGCCTATGTTTAGCAGCAACAACTTAGGGGTAAAAAGTTGCAAATTATTCAGCACTACTTGGGGTTCGTGGGCCGCAGCAGCCCAACATCCGTAAAAGGAAGCAGCAGGCTACAGGGGCACACATGTTGAACACACATCATATATGGGCCCACCATCAAGGTTGTACAGTCCCAAACTGGGGTTGGGCAGTTACTCAACACAAACAAGAAAGCCATACAAGGCAATGCAAGGACTAGTATACAGTTAGGAAAGTACTTGATGCCATAGCAATAGGACTTCTGAGTCGTATCTGACCGGTATTCTTGTACTCACACCGACTTGTAACTTTGCTCCAGTATATAAGGTGAGGCAGGGACCCCTCCCATCAAACAATCCAATACAACCAACACCATCAAGAATATGTCTAAATCATGTGTTTGTGTTCACCTTCGAGTTCCTGATCTCAGCGAGCCCCACTGATCAACCACTACCTTGGGCACCCCCTCGGTAGGCTATCGAGCTACACTGACAGTTGGTGCACCAGGTAGGGATCTCGTCGAGAATCCGCTAGGGAACTTGATGACATCCATCACCATCAAGCCCATCGTCACATTTGAATAAGGCGCAATGTTCTTCGGCTCCTGGGTATGCATCACGGATGGCGCGGGTGGCTTCCACCGCCACATCGCAACAACTCTATAAGAGAAGGCACCAACCTTGAAGCTTCAGCATCAAGCTCTCGAGAATGTTGTCGGAGTTGTATATCTGGCAACCTTTTAAGGGGGTACCCGTCAAGGGGAGTAGATAGTGGACGATCACCAGATTTGGAACTCGAAGGTATGCATGAGGACACAAGACACAAGATTTATACAGGTTCAGGCCGCTAGAGTAGCGTAATACCCTACATCCTGTTTGGGGTGTTGTATATTGCACCATGTGCTTAGGTGTTGTCCCATGAGAGATTGTCTCAATAGGTAGTGTTGATCTAGGTACCCCGACCCTCCTTTATATAGTCCAGAGGGCGGGTTACTAGTTGGTTACAATGTAGGTGTATTAGTAGGATTATATGGTATGAGTCCTAGTACAAGTACAAGGAATTCTAGTCGGAGTCCGGGATGTATGACCGACAAATCTCGTTGAAATTTTTGGTCAATTTTCACTCTCGGACTACAACAACAATTAGACGGACGAGTCCAAGTACAACTCAATTTCTTCTCCCAGTTGGATTCACTTGAACGAGTCAGACATCATTCAAGTTGGAGTCACCCCAAGATCGCCTGTTCGAGCTTTGCAACACAACCACTGTCTATCAGGTGGCTTTGTCTAGATTCACATCCAACATGGATGAAATCAAGGACCTCGATTACCATTCAAACTTGGATGAGGAGACACAATCATCAGGCTGACAACAATGCATGGTGATCATGTTTACCTCGCATGGCATATTAGTTAACTGGTCAGGCATGAAGCCTCCAGCCCTAGCTAAGGATGATGATCTTGCATTGTGGCCTCTTCAGTGATTACTTTAATGGTAATCGAGGTCCTTGATTTCATCCATGTCGGATGTGAATATAGACAAAGCCACCTGATATACAGTGGTTGTGTTGCAAAGCTCGAACGGGCGATCTTGGGGTGACTCCAACGTGAATGATGTCTGACTCGTTCAAGTGAATCCAACTGGGAGAAGAAATTGAGTTGTACTTGGACTCATCCGTCTAATTGTTGTTGTAGTCCGAGAGTGAAAATTGACCAAAATTTTCAATGAGATTTGTCGGTCATACATCTCCATTGGTCGCAATCACTGAAGAGGCCACCACCATTAAAGTAATCATCTCAAGCTAGGGAGTTTCTCTTCTGACTGTGAACTCTTCGTGGTCAAAGACCATGAGAGGTGCAACTCCCATCTTTTGCCCAGTGAACAAGAAGTCGAAGACCGTGAGAGGTGCAACTACCACAACCAAGTCGATGAGGTCTCGGCTAATGAAGCAATATCAGACATCAGACCAGAAATGAAGTCTAGCAAGATCGTCGTAGGTAGAGAAATGCCAGAAGGGCAGAGCACCGATGCCACATCGCGAAACTCACTACCGTATAGGACCTCCCAGTCCTAAACCTAGAAGAAGCTTTCGAGATAATGGTCGAATGTGAGAACAACACCCCGCTAGCCGCCGTGGCATCAATGGACATCCTCCTATATTCAATGCCTCAAAATGGATACACTGACATTTTGAAGACTTTTGCGCAAAGGACTTATGTCCTACTTGACAGGGAGAACCCAATTCCATCAGCTGACCAGACACAATCGGTGCATGGTAGTAGCCAGCATGGATCAAATGATTTACCAAGATCAAGCCAAGCTAGAGGATGCGGAACACTCAGAGGAGACCGTGCTAGCCAGCATAGTCCTGTGGCACAGTGGGAGGCAATAGCCACCACGCTCCATCAAATGTCTTTGAACTTCACAACCAAATCAACACCAATGGCGACTCCTGCAACATCATTGAAGCTTGACATTGCAAGATGGATGTAACCAACCCCAGGGAGGATGTTGTCAGTTTCCCAACCTTCTCCAAGTGCATAAGGAGACCTACTCTACCATCCAAATTCAAACCCCTGGGCATCACCAAATACAATGGCAAAGCTAGACTTGATCCAATGGCTTCAGTGCTACTCGTTGTTAGCACAAGTAGCTGGCGGAAACGATGATGCAAATCTTATCCGGATTGACAAAACGCCTCCTATGTCCGGGCCACACCAAACTTCTTGATGGTGTCCGTTGGAGGTCGTGAAATGTTTTTATGGAAGAGCAAGCAACATTTTTCCCTTGACCGTGGCAGTTAAACATTTATGTCAATTGATAATTAATAATTTTCATCTATCGGAGACTACAAAACCCTTTGGCCAGGAGTAACTAACATTCATTCTTTTTAACTAATCTTGAAATGCTTTGACATAGGAACGAAAGGGGGAAAGCAATCATTTTCTCCAATGTATAATTCAAGATAATTTACTGTGTAATGTACAATATATTCTTAAATTATACCCTCTAAGTAGGGGCAATTTAGGAATGTGAAAGTCGGTCTAGCTCCCTATAAAAGGAGAGCCACCCGCATCTGAAAAGGGGTTCACCGTTTTGGAAGTAAAATGCCATGAAGAAAACAGGCTTTTCCTTTTGTTTGTGTTCCAACCTTAATGTTTGTGATTCAGTTTACTTGATCCCCACATCCTTGACGCCTGAAGGTTCTGTTGCATCCTTTAGGGCACTATGCGGTCCAACGTTGAGTGGCTACTGTTCAGGTGACATGGACACAACTTCTTCAAGAGTTCACTAATTGGTGGTGTGTTCTTCTTGTTGTTTGAAGACATGGAGTTGTGTTGTATTGCCACAACAATGTTGTCTGGCTTGCGCTTGTAGTTTTGACCTCTCGAGTAGTTATTGTTGCGATTCTTGTCCTTCTGCTAGTCATTGCTACTACTTTGGTTGTTGTTACCTTAGCCCTTATTACGGAAGCTAGCTATGACACTACTTCTAGGAATACAAAGTCTCTGTGGTTACGAATTATCTACTTGGGGATATTCTCAACAATCAAGACGCTACCAGCAGAATCTCAAAGTGGGTGGTAGAACTCAGAGCCTTATCCCTGGATTGCAAGCCAAGGATGGCAATCAAGTCCTAGGCCTTGGTACGTAGATTTAATGGTAGGAGAATCAATTACCAACACCAATGAAGCGTCCTGAGCATTGGGTCATGTACTTCGACGGATCTCTCAAGCTTGAAGGCGTCGGTGCTGGAGTGAGTGCTTTTCAAATGGCCATTGGATGACTGTTTTCTTCGGAAGAAAGCCAGCATTAACCAATACTTGGATCCCTGGCATGTGGCATTCCACGGGCAGGCTTGATTTGGGGGTGCAGTTTGATTTGTTGGTCCGACCTTCGGTACTAGCAACTGGATCTCTTTCTTCTTGCCGGTATCCCTCTTTTTCTTTCCTTACCAGTCGGCTTGGTCGCGGCGGCTTTCCTCCCCATACTTGTTGTCATGAGGTGCTTCTCTCGCATGCGCTCATGGGGTGGAGGAGGCAGCAACGAAATCGCTCAAGCGGTGGCGGTAGCGCTAGGGCTATAGTGAAAGTTGGAAAGGCGACTGGGGAGAATGGGGGCGCACAAGATTACTCTCCAGTTATCTATAAAAGATTTTATATATTCACGGTAATAGATTCCATAATTAAAATCCATGGTATCCAAAATTCAATCACTTCGGATTTGGTTCTCCAGATTTCAGGAGTTAGGGTTTTTTCAAACCTGACGGTCATGTTGTCTGAATTTGACCCTTATGCCCACAAACTAGTCAGCTAAAGGTTCGAGGGCTGTGTGCCAAATGTTCATTGGTCAAAAAGTTTTTCTCCGAAAATTGCGAGTAAACTAGTGTAAAATTACAAATTGACCCTCAGTATGATTCTTCGATTCAACCTAAGGATCGGAGGCTACTCCATATGGAGTGCGACACGAGTTGCACTTCCATATATTTTCAAGATCAGAGGGGCTTGAGCACATTTCTACCTCATCGCAGCACTTGAAGCATCGTTGGAGACTCAACCTGACAAAGTACTCGAAAAAAGCACCAAAACTAATCAAAAGAGATCTACAAAGTACTCGAGGCTGCTACATTCGACTACAAAGTACTCGAGGGTTTGTCGTACATACATCTATGAATCCACCGACAGGGTTGTATAGTCTCGAACGGGGGTTGGACAATTACACGTCCCAAACAAGGAAGCCACGACGTATGTACCATACAAGGCAAGGACTAGTCTATAGGTAGGAAAGTACTCGTTGTAACAGCAGTAGGACTTCCTAGTCGTATCCGACTAGTATTCTTATAGTCGAACCGACCTGTAACCCTGCCTCAGTATACAAGGTGAGGTAGGGATCCCTTCCAATCAATCAATCCAATACAACCAACACACAATATAATACGTATATTGCAGTTCGAACCTATCTAAATCGCGTGTCTGTGTTCACCTTCGAGTTCCTGGTCTCGGCGAGCCTCACCGATTAAGCACTACCTCAGGTACTGCCTCAGTAGGTTGCCCGTGCTCGCGGAATGACGCAGCCCCGTCGACTTTTCCTTTGTATATAGACCTGACGACATATTACCTACTCCGATCCATAATATAAGTGTCATTTGCTATTGGTAGTTTACGAATCTTATAGTATGGCTTATTAAGACCCTGGAACCCACACGTCACCTAAAACAATTTAAGTACTCTATCGATCTAAAATGTGATATGTTGCACAAATTTTTTTAATAAAACTAGTAAAATGCACGTGCGGCACGCACGTGTCTAAAAAATTCATAATAATTAAAAAATTTATTTCTATAGTAATGTGTTTTTAAAACACAAAATAGATAAATTAGATATATTTTTAAATGAAGGTTCATGATATATCTGAATTATGCTATGGCTTATCATCCACCAAACCACCAGTCAGCATGTAGTATTTTTCTCACAACAAATCATCACCAGCCACCTGGCACCAACCAATCAATAGTATTTTTCTTTCACAATAAATCAACACCAGCCAGTCGAATAAGATGAATAACAAAGAAATCTAATCTCATGCCATAATGATTTTATTACCATAGGCAACAATCGTACCATCACGAGAACGCGAAGTCCCAACAACAATCTCGTGGTGGCGCAGCCCACGAATGAGACAACTCAAATGATCCTCCTCTTCCACTCATAGTCAAGCTGTTGTGTCTTCCCCCGGCCCGCCCTCCCCGCGTCTTCGGCGGCTATCGCCGCCGAATCCACCACCACTCCATCCCCTCCCAAGCACGCTTATCTTCTCCAATATGGTGGTCCTAACCCTGTGCTAGCCAACTGACGACCTATCTTACCAGCGGTACCACCATCATCTTGTCTCCCCGCTCGTATGTCCATCACCGCAAGACTGACCTGCTATTGACATTCCTCTCTAAGTTTAGCATATTTCTAGAAAAACTCCACCCTCACTGATGTAACCTTACTCACTTGATGAGTCAAGTGGGTATCCACCCTAAAAAGATACCAAACTCCTCAGGACTAAAAATGCAATGCTACAAAATTAAGTGTAGTTAGCATCTGCCTAGTAATAACCGAGTTACTTACGTGAGTCTAAAAAACCACAGTAATTAAAACACATCTTTAAATACATATAGTAAAATGCACGTGGGGCACACGCGTGGTAAAAAATACAATAATTCAATTTTTTATTTATATAGTAAAGTGCTTTAAAACACAAAATAAATAAAAAGGTACATTTTTAAATGAAGGCACGAGTATATCTATCTTGTTCGCATGATTTATCAGCAACCAGCCAGCAACGTTTTCTCTCACAATAAATCAGCATCACTAACCTGGCACCAACCAGCCAATGGTATTTTTTAACAATAAATTAGCATCAACCATTCGAAAAGGGTTGATAATCAAGAAATTTAATCTCATACCACAATAATTCTATTACTATAAGCAACAATCCCATCGTCAGGAGCACGTGAAGTCTCAACAACAATCTCGCGGTGGTGCCGTTCACGAACGAGACAACCTTGTTGTGTTCGCCCCTACCTAGCCCTCCTCCATGCGTCTTCGGTGGCTATCCAACCCTATCACCACCGAATCCTCCACCACTTCACCCCCCTCCCGAACTCGCTAATCTTCCCCGATAAGGTTGCTCTATCCCTACGCTACCCAAACGACGACCTCTTCTGTCTTGACCAGCGGTACAATCATCACTTTGTCTCCTGCTCATATGCCCACTATAGGATCAACCTACTGTTGACATATCTCTCTAAGTCCAGCATATTCCTAAGAAAACACCACCCTCATGGACGTAAACTTTCTCGTTTGAGGATCTAATTGGATATCCACGCTAAAAACATACTAAACTCCTCTTGATTAAAAATGCAATGCTATCAGATTAAGTGTAGTTAGCATCTGCCAAACAAAAATTGAGCTACTTACAACCATAGTAAAATGCACGTGGTTGCAGCACTCATGTGTCTAACAACACATAAATAAGAATTTATATTTATAAAATAAAGAAATATAGATATATTCAATAACAAAAGTATGTCTACTCTCAATGTTTCAAGAAGTACCTTCCACTTGTATCAATCTCATGTTCGCCCTCGCCCCACCCTCTTCCCCGCGTCGAATCCGCCCCATCCCCCATAGCCCCACCATGTCACATAGATCTTACCTAGTATCAAAGACAAATGCTAAATCTATACCAAAGAAGGTTAAATCCAAAAAAAACATGACATTGGTGTATCAAAGGAAAAGAAGCTCAAGACTAAACTTCCGGCTAAATCTCAAAGACAAAGCAATGTAAAGCGTGCGGCACACACGTATCCAACAACACATGAATAAGAATTTATATTTATAAAATAAAGAAATATGGATATATTCAATAACAAAATTATGCCTACTCTCAATGTTTAAAGAACAGTCTTCCACTCGTATCAATCTCATGTTCGCCTCTGTCCCACCCTCTTCCCCGTGTCTTCGGCGGCTAGTCGCCGAATCCGGCCACCCGCCACCCGCCACCCCCCACCGCAACCACACACCCACCCCCGATGCCACACTGATCTTACCTGATATCAAAGACAAATGCTAAATCTAATCTAAAAAAGGTTAAATCAAAAAGGAATTTATATTTATAAAATAAGAAATATGGATATATTCAGTAACAAAATTATGCCTACTCTCAATGTTTAAAGAAGATTCTTCCACTCATATCAATCTCATGTTCACCCCCGCCCCACCCTCTTCCCTGCATCTTCGGCGGCTATCGCCGCCGAATCCGCTCCCTCCGCACCACCACCGCCACCACCACACATCCACCCCCCTGATGTCATACTGATCTTACCTGGTATCAAAGACAAATGCTAAATCTAAACTAAAGATGATTAAATCAAAAATTGAATTGAATTTATAAAATAAAGAAATATGAACATATTCAATAACAAAATTATGCCTACTCTCAATGTTTAAGGAACAGTCTTCCACTCGTATCAGTCTCATGTTCGCCCCCGCCCCACCCTCTTCCCTGCGTCTTCGGCGGCGATCCGTCCCCTCCCCCCCCACCACCCCCACACATCCACCCCTCCTCCCGATGCCGTACTGATCTTACCTGGTATCAAAGACAAAAGCTAAATCTGAACTAAAGATGATTAAATCAAAAATTGAATTTAATTTATAAAATAAAAAAATTACGAACATATTCAATAATAAAATTATGTCTACTCTCAATGTTTAAAGAACAGTCTTCCACTCGTATCAATCACATGTTCGCCCCCTCCTCACCCTCTTCCATGCGTCGAATCCGCCCCCACTCCGCCACCACCCGCCACCACCACCACCACCACCACACCCCCCCGATGTCATGCTAATCTTACTTGGTATCAAGACAATTGCTAAATCTAGATTAAAGATGGTTACATCAAAAAATGAATTTATGTGGATATATTCAATAACAAAATTATGCCTACTCTCAATGTTTAAAGAATAGTCTTCCACTCATATCAATCTCATGTTCATCCCCGCTCCACCCTCTTCCCTACGTCATCGACGGCTATCGCCGTCGAATCCACCCCCTCCCCCGACAACCCCCACCATGTCACACAGATCTTACCTAGTATCAAAGACAAATGCTAAATCTATACCAAAGATGGTTAAATCCAAAAAATATGATATTGGTGTATCAAAGGAAAAAAACTCAAGTCTAAACTTCTAGCTAAATCTCAAAGACAAAGAAATGTAAAACGTGCGACATGCACGTATCTAACAACATATAAATAAGAATTTATATTTATAAAATAAATAAATATGAATATACATTCAATAACAAATTATGCATACTCTCAATGTTTAAAGAACAGTGTTCCACTCGTATCAATCTCATGTTCGTCTCCACCCCACCCTCTTCCCCGCGTCTTCGGCGGCTATCGCCGCCGAATCCGCCCGCCCCCTCCCCCCCCGACTGCCACCCCCACCCCTACCCCCACACCCACCACACACCCACCCCTAATGCCATGCTGATCTTACCTAATATCAAAAACAAATGCTAAATCAAATCTAAAGATGGTTAAATCAAAAATGAATTTATATTTATAAAATAAAGAAATATGGATATTTTCAATATCAAAACTATGTCTACTCTCAATGTTTAAAGAAGAGTCTTCCACTCATCAATAATCTCATATAAGCCACCGCCCCACCCTCTTCCCTGTGTCTTCCGAGGCTATCACCGCCGAATCTGGCCCTCCCCCTCCCCACCACCACCACCACCACCCCAACACATCCACCCCTCCCCTCTGATGCTATGCTGATCTTACCTAGTATCAAAGATAAATGCTAAATCTAAAGTAAAGATAATTAAATAAAAAACAGAATTTATATTTATAAAATAAAGAAATAGTGACATATTCAGTAACAAAATTATGCCTACTCTCAATGTTTAAAGAACAGTCTTCCACTCGTATTAATCTCATGTTCGCCCCCGCCTCACCCTCTTCCATGAATCTGCCCCCTCCCCCGCCACCATCCACCCCCACTCCCAGCCCCACACACCCACCCCTGATGTCATTATGATATTACTTGGTATCAAAGACAATTGCTAAATCTAAATTAAAGACGGTTAAATAAAAAATGAATTTATATGGATATATTCAATAACAAAATTATGCCTACTCTCAATGTTTAAAGAATAGTCTTCCACTCATATCAATCTCATGTTCGCCCCCGCTCCACCCTCTTCTCTGCGTCATCGACTATCATCGTCGAATCCACCCCCACCCCGCCACCCCCACCAACCCCCCCCCACCCACACACACCCCGATGCCATGCTGATCTTACCTGGTATTAAAGACGAATGCTAAATCTAAACTAACGACGATTAAATAAAAAACAAATTTATATTTATAAAATTAAATATATGGATATATTCAATAACAAAAATTATGCCTAATCTCAATGTTTGAAGAACAGTTTTCTACTCGTATCAATCTCATGTTCGCCCCCGCCCCACCGTCTTCCCTACATCTTCGACGGCTATCAAAAAACGCCCGAATCCGCCCCCTCCCCCCGCTACCCACCACTACCACCCCCACACACCGACCCCCCGATGCCATGCTGATTTTACCTGGTATAAAGACAAATGTTAAATTTAAATTAAAGATGGTTAAATCAAAAAATATATATTTATAAGATAAAGAAACATGGATATATTCAATAATAGAATTATGCATACTCTCAATGTTTAAAGAATAGTCTTCTACTCGTATCAATCTCATGTTCACCCTCGTCGTACCCTCTTCCAAGCATCTTCGGCGTCTATCGCCGCCGAATCCCATCGCCAAGAGTACGCGGAGTCCCAGCAACAATCTTACAATGGAGTCCCAACAACAATCTCGCGGTGGCGCAACCCACGAACAAGACAACACAAATGACCCTCGTCTTTCCTCGTAGTCAAGCTGATGTATTCGCCCCCGCCCCGCCTTCACCCTCGTCTTCCCTTGTAGTCAAGCTGTTGTATTCGCCCCTACCCCGCCTTCCTCCCCACATCTTCGGCGGTGTCCGCCACCACTCCACCCCCTCACGAGCATGCTATTCTTCTCTGACATAGTTGCCCTAACCTTATGCTACCCAACCGACGATCTTCTGTCTTGGCTAGTGGTACCACCATCACCTTGTCTCACAGCTAGGGGTAGTAATAGACATGGCTCTAATGCATTCTTCACAATCCAACTAAATCCTACTACTTGTTAGCTCAAAATTGTATATTAATATGATCCGGTCCTTGAATGGGCCAATCCTTAAAATTGCTGCAAAATCCAAGGCAAGTAGAACTCAATATGTCACAAGTGCATTTATTATGCTTAACGGAGAGGAACAAAGAACTTTATACATGGTAGTAGACACAAGTGACAGCACATACTGGATTTAAATTATGGATACACCAGCTTCACGAATACACAATAATTTACATACCAAACCATGCCATCTCCCGTGCTCGCCCCCGCGCCGTCCTCTTTATTTAGAATGTTCATAATGTTAAAAGGACCATTTGTAATATAATATATACATTGAGTAGTTGTGAACGTGTTCTCCATCCCACAAGATATACTGGTTGACTAAATAAGCCGACATGCTCTTGTACCAAAGTATTTTTCACATGAACGGATTTAAGAATGAAATGTATTTGTATGAAAGGGATAAGCGGATCATCTATCATGTGTTTTCACTTTTTACCATCCTCTGGTAAGCTACGTTAGACAAAAAGAGTATTATATGTGCCGATCAGCAATCCGATGAACAAGGTGGACAAGGTGCACAGCCTCACGGATGAAAGGATGCTGCTAATCCCAGCGTTCAATAATCAAGCACTCAGCTTCGCCTCAACTAAGCAGTGCCCTGCAATCAAGGAGACCACAATAGGAAGGAAAAATTAACTGCACCTCACTTGTAAGTTGGCATATATTGCAGACTGGCATGATTCATAACCAAATTGACTAACAAATCCATTCAAACCAGGACTGCATATAGAATTGTAAGCTTCAGAATTCAGAGCATACTTACATAAAGATCTAGGTAAAGACCAGAACAATTATATGAACAATAGATGAGGTAAATTTTGTAAAAATCTATTAAAAATCTAATAGATTATTTAACCTACTGATTAACAATATGAAAAGTGGCATCTTCGTTTCTTGCTACACTACTAAGAATAACTGCAGAAATAAAAATGGTTTTCCCTAAATGCAAATCCAAGTTAAATCTAATAGATTATTTAACCTACTGATTAACAATATGAAAAGTGGCATCTTCGTTTCTTGCTACACTACTAAGAATAACTGCAGAAATAAAAATAGTTTTCCCTAAATGCAAATCCAAGAGCTCTACCATACAGATTATGGCAGATCTCTACATGGCCAATTAGGTTATAGTATAGAAAGAACATACCACATGTAATTTAATGTTTTTTTAAAAAAAATGGAAAATGGTCATGATCTTAGGCTCACTAAATACAAGATTAAAACCATCTAAAGTCATGCACAGGATTATATAACCAAAGTGTGCTAATACATTATTTTCTAATGAAAACTAATAGGTTGAAAAAAGACAAAAAAGGAAAATACCATTAGGAGAATCACTTTATATATGTCTGTATACTGACCATTAGGGGCATTTGGAACACCTAGGCCACCACCAGCACCAAGCCCGCTGAACAAGTTCATAAAGGTGTTGAGGTGAACCTTGCCTAGCATTCAAGTTCCATAAATTGTCAAATATAAGATCAATAAACCAGAATTAATATTAAAAAGGTGAAATTGAGCACATAATTATAAAACTAATTCTTGAATCTAGATTATATTTGCATAGAAGGACTCATGACTACGATTTTACTTAGGAAAAAATACTCAAGTGCACATGATGTTAGTGCCAAATTATTGAATGTATCTACAACAACTCTCATGGCATTCGACACATATATATTTGTATAGTTGTTACCTTGTTAATAGTTGCTACCCAAAAGATTACCCTTTATCACTGAACCCAAACCAAACCAATGTTAAAACTGAATAGGTGTTTCCCAACCTCCTTAATGCTGAAAGAATTAAGAACATATGAGAGTACCTCCACTCTAAGTCTCTATCTAAAATGGCAAGGGAACAAGCAATCGTAGAAAGTAAAGCTAAAAAGCACTAAATCAGATCCTAGTTTATGCAACGAGGTCATATCTGTAAATAGACAGAAAATGGTAATTGCATTAAAGCCAGCCTGAACAGGACCAAAGCAAAATAATAATATTAGAGTTCAGTTCAAAAAAATTAATAATATTAGACTGTGATCAAATCTACCCAACAGTTATGAATGGGCAGTGGTGATTGCATTTTGGTGTATTCAAAACCCTATCAAAATTCAATATTTGTCAAACAATAGCTCGGATAGAAAACCATCAAAATGGGCAGAAGCAAACTAACCTACAAAGGGGTCAATTCTGAGACACGGAGCATGATGCAGACCATTCCTACACAGAACAAGATATGCATTATTCAGTAATACTGACAAAGGGAAAACTTTCAACATAACAAGATCTCAAACTCTTCTTAGAACTTGAATATTCGGACCTGTAAAGTAAGATAAACCATCTACCAGACTACTCAGCCTTGCGATATTTTTGGTCTGTGGAATAAACATCCTACAATCACACATCATACATAGTGATGCTGCTTAGTATTCAAAATAAAACCAACTACTTCTGGAAACTTCAGCAGTATACTAAATACTAAAGAAACAAAGGAAACAACAAACTCCGAAAATATCCAATGAAGCTCATGAATAACCATGAGAAAAGGAAACAATAAAGAGAGAAGGAAGCCAACCGGTACAGCACTGCGTATTTCTGCGGGATGCACAGTACATGCTTACCCTTAAGCCATGGCTTGAACTGTGCGGTTGTTTTCAGTTGCTGTAGGGAGATAAAATGTAGCACAAATCTTCTTAAAAATACTATTAACCTTGTACATACCTTGGTGCTCCCCGACCTACCACAGAAGTAACTATAAATTCACCAAAAGAAGCGATGGGAGAACAAAACAGACAAATTCAGTTATGTGGGGCACCTTTTCTCCCATCAAGAAAACTGAAGGATCTGCAGACATTTTTCATCCAATATAGAATTTAATACCACCCTCACAAGAGCATGCTTCTTAACTGGCCTTAACAGTTTCACCCAAATGGACATTTGGAGACTTCTTTAAGTTCTGCAACCATGGGTGATCTGGAGGAGAATACAAGCTTATTAGAGAAATGTAAAGGAGAGAGCACTATTAAAATCATAGAGCCATTTGAGATGGAAATATTTTCTAGTTGCTTTAGTGTTGATCAAAATGAACAAGACACAATTTAGTCATTTAGTGCAAGAATCATCATTATCGAGATCGAGCACTTGCTGAGCTGTTAATTGTCGTTTTGGATCTGAATTGAGCAATCCTCCAACAAGATCTTTCATCTTAAAAAGGACAGAAAAAATATCAAGCAGTTCAAGATATTCAGGGAAAAACTCACATTCTCATCTGCTGTTAGGTATACTAGACAATTCGGCGCACGTTGCGCGCCCTAACGATATCGTAATGAAGAAGTGTACTTAAATGACAATCAAGACATAATAAACGCATCCACATAGCAAATATTATAGCACATCGGATCTCCATGCTACCCTATACATCAAATTTTAGGTGTCTGACCAGCAATTGCAGCTATATGATTACGGAGTACAGCACATCTAATCACCCATCCCAATAATTAGTGGTGTCTGTTCGACATTCCGAATTTCATTACACAGCACATCTTATCACCACAACTGACACAACAAGTATCTGTAGTTACCAGTCAGCATTGGTGGTAGCTCTCGATACTCATGAAGCACGCAAACAAACAGCTAACAGAAACGCTACACGCTTTGAGCCGAGGGTCGCCGCAGGTGACATGTCGACGAAGCTGGTTGCAATACGAAGCGACAAAATCGGCAAAATGAGCACGGCTTCACAGCTTATGCACTGCTGTTGGGGCTGCAAAACAAACAAAGGGGAACTTGCTTATTACTTTCAGCATGCGAGTACTTTAGGAAGTCTCGAAACTACTTGTAAATGACACTCATCCACAAGCTCACAGAAATTCAATCAAATTTATCAAATGGATCACCCCAATTATCAAAAAAACACTATTCTACAGTTGCATTTGAAAAGTTGGGCAAGAAGTAGCTTCCTATCACTGAATTAGTAGCTCAATTGTTACATCCTTTTCGGCGACCCCTACTCGGTCATCAGATCACCAAAATAGTACTGACTACACAGCTAAACCCACCAATCATGCGACCTCGTCAACAATCGTACAGTACCAAGTAGTGCCAACAGTTCCTTTTTTTCAACCAATTGACAATCATACACCAACAAAGCCACGGTACAATCGGGTAGGCACAGGAGCGGTAGAATGTATCTTCAAACTGAATACCCTACTACCTCTCCAATTAAACTGTCCAACTGTGTCTTAGGTAGTTAAACTAAAAACTCAGGTCCTAGCCATTCAAATGCAGCAACAGGAGCCCAGGAGTATTATTGTCATCATTAGCCAAGCAACTATGCAGTCTAACTGAGAAGGCAAAATATATCAGAAACTTGTGAACTCAAATAGAACGAAACCTTTTATATGAACTGGTGTCATCTTTTACGGAAAAAAATGTGTCTGGCTTGAGACACATGTGTAGCAATACATTGACGACTAAGCAGTATCAGCATGGATCCAGATTCAACAAAACCATATGAATGCGGTTATAACACAAACAAATTAGAAAATTTGTAAGCGAGCACACCATACAAAATTTGTATTAGTGGTTTAACAGGTTTAACTGCACATGAGGCACTCACATCTAGTAAGCACATTAATCACACACAATCAATGATCTTTTTCTCACACAATTCAAGGATCTTCCATTTTTTGCTGATTAAGATAAGAGCACAAAGCAATTGCAAACACATGAAAAAGATCAGAGGATGACCGAACTTACCCCTAAATCCTTCTGGTAGAGCTGTAGAACCACGACGCTCGCTGCAGGCACATGAAAGAAAACAATATGTAGTCAGCTTATTTCCACACCGATGAAGGCCACAACATCTGGAAATGTAGAGACACGGGAAAATTAGAGGGACAAGCTCACCGTGAGAGGCTGCTGGCCAACCCACAAAGCTCACTGAGAGAATCAGAAAAAGGATTAGACACAGACACTCAATTCTGATAAGACGTTATCAAAACGATGGCTCCTTCTCCTTGATCCTTGATCTGCAGCAATGCATCCAAACCCCCAGTTATATACTACAAAAAATTTGCACACCTAGCAACCCTAAGTTCTGGATCCACGGAACATATCCAAGATTTCCACTGAACTGCAGCGTGACAAGGTTAAGAGCATTAACAGAGAGGGGTTCCAAGATTTGGCACCTGATCATAGTCAAACGCTCCAGCAAGATCGGCTGCATCTTCGTCTTGGATGCTATGTCACAATCCTGAAGCTCCAGTTCTTTCAAACGAGCACACCTAGAGCAGAGCTGCGTGAGGGTGGTGCCATCTAGCCAGACACGGATAAGCTTCAAGATCTTGAGGTGATAGTTGGCGTATTTATGACCCTGAAGAGGGTCTCGTCCTTGAGGCCGCTGAGGTGATCGCCGCCACGGCTGCCAGCGCCGCCTCCGCGCGCGCCCATCGACGCTACGTCCTTCGGGGGCATTTCGTCGAACGGGTTACCTGCAAAGGCACAGAGACAGGGATGAACATTGGGATCATCAAGAAACAAGAATCGCGGGGTGAGCAAGAAACAAGAACCGCAGGGCGAGCAAGAAACCAAGAAAGACGAGCGGAGCAGGGCTCGTGGCGTCCCGGCCGTCCGGAACAGATTCGCATCCAAGAATAAGGAGAGCCCACAAGAGGAATCCCCACACAATCCAGCAACCGGGAGGAAGGAGAACTAACCGAGAGATTGGTTGGGGCTCGCCGGATCAATCGACGAGCGGAGCGGGTTCTTGCTGGCTGGCTGCGTCGTTGCCAGCAGGAGCCCCGGCTCTCGTTTCCGTTGGGAGTTGGGGGGCGCATCAGGCGAGGCCGAAGTCGCACAGCCACTGATGCGTCCAGGAGCGGCGTCCTCGGCTGGATCCGCCTCGGCGTGGCCATGGAGGGCAGCAGGGAGGGGGCTGTGGCGCCGCCGCAGGGGGCACCTACCGCACGCGGCTTGGAGTTCCCAGCGACGGCGCCGCCTGACGCACTGACGCACGCCGACGACCGCCTCGCCAACAGGCGGGTCAGCACCGCCGCGCGGCCACGGAGGACTCACCGCGCAACAAATCAGGATGCAGGAGTGGCGGCGGGGGTGGGGCGACGGCGCGGGGGAGAGAGAAGGGAGGCCGGTTCAGGGGAGCGGCGACGGCGCTGGGAGCGTTCGCGGGGTGAGAGAGGATAGGGTTTGACCGAGGGTGGAGGGGTCGTTTTGCAATTTTCGGACCTTCAAGGTTTTTTTGGCAAAAGCAACAGCGGGGGGGCGCGGGAGCGCGGCTGCGCGACACGCGTCCAGGCGGCGCGGTGGAGCGCTCCCGTGCGAGCAAACGGGGGACCTTTTAAGAACTTTGATTTTGCCATCTTCATCTGCAGCAGCTGCACTTTAAAAGAGAGCCAAATAATTTATATGTGCAAGGTCAACTGTTTTTTAGATAACATTGAGAACTAAATAAATGATCAGTCCTTACCTTAGCAACTACCCCAGCTCGGACCTACTTGATCTCAAATTTGTGAAATTAATCCCTCTGTTTCACAACTTCAAACCTACATTGCCACATCAGCATCTGAGTGGAATTAGATAGTAGATAACATATAATTATCATATCAAGAGCTATTAAACTATGCAAACTCAAAATATTTAAAATCTGAAACCTTGACCATCACAAAACACTGACATCTTCCTTTAAAAATGTTAAGCTACTCAAGCATGGAAAGGAGGCTGCAAAAATTTAGGATTGAAACTTATTCTAGAAAACTGCAAGCACAGAAAGAATGCTTCAGGCTGTAGGTTGCTACCATGTTCCTACTGGAGCAAATAAATCTATGGAGCAGCTCATGCTGAATCCACCCAACAAACGGTAGACAGACAAGCCTGCAGCCTTGAGAACATGAAGCTTCACAAGCCATGGAGCTTGATTGGTTTGCTGCTTAGATGAGTATCAATAGGACTTTACTGCTCCTTTTAAAGTAGCCCATCAGAGATACAAAGTAATAAAAAATATAAAATTTAAAGTAGAGTTTGTTTCTCGGATGCACAATATTGTGTTTGTTTCTCAGCTACTGGCTATTTTAAAGTTGCTCACAACAATATAGATAGCCCATCAAACAACTAATATGCTAGATGTCATATAATTTATATCAATAGGAAATAACAGCTCCTCTAATATTTCCTTGTGGTGAACATTGCTAACAACAATATTTCATTGTGATGAACTTTCTGGCAAGTTTAATTGTGCTAGACCTTAAATGATAAAAAAATCTTAACGTGCAGTGTCTCCATTGGAGCAGCAAATCAATTAAATGCAGAATGAAAATTTTTAAATGACTATTACTAAAAAATAAATTCAGAAAAATAACTATTCATGGACAACCAAGAAATATATTATGTGCACGAATGGTATCTCAAACCTCCCTACAATTCAACCAGTTAGTTTACACATAAAAAAATCATTGTCTTTCCAGCAAGTTTAATTGTGCTAAACCTTCAATAATAAAAAATCTTAATATGCAGTGTCTCCATTGGAGCAGTGAAGCAATTCAATGCAGGATGGAAATTTTGAAATGAATCATGGAACCATGTGCTTACCATTCGAAAAAAACACAAAAAAATTTGCACTGATTGAAAGTTGCTTCCTGGCGAGCTACCTAACCCCTTCAAAAGCAGCTGGAGGCATTTTACATAACATCCCAAAGGAAAAAGAAAAACACCGCAGAACATATAGAAAATAGGACTGAGCTGATATGCTAGAGAGAGCCTAATTACATCATGGAGAATTGAATCAAGTAGTGCTCTTATGAAACTTTGCGGTTCATACAACAAGGCTAATGGTTGTGCATAAAAGGAAAGGTCCAAGGGCTAAGTTTCCTCTAGTTCATAAAGTTGGCTACGATGCTAGCAGTACAAATATAGTTTGAGTGAAAGCTTTGGAATTGAAATGTAAGATTCACTGCAACAAATATAAAAATATCCTCCATAATTTGATTGCAGTACAGAGGTCCATACCAAGTTATGCTCGATCTCTATGGCCTATTAGGTTGCAGTACAGAGGTCCATACCAAGTGTACATAATTTGAATGTTACAATCTCAAGCTCAATCAACACAAGGAACCATAAGCACTGACTATGGGTAATAAATTAATGTGAAGAATAATGAACCATAAAAACAAATTCCTTGCTGTGTATGTGAAACAAATGGTATAGTTGTGGAACAAGAATACCATTTCTGCAGCTAGTTTGTAGTTCCTGCAGAAGTTGTTGCTCCATGGTCTATTCTTTTCTTCCAGAACTGACATTTATTGTGTTTGTCTCGTGATCATTTGGAGGACGATAATCCATCAGGAGGAACCAATTGATGCCTTATAAAATGATACTGCAAGCTGCAACAGTGTTATAAAAATGAATCTGCAACTTCTTGAAAAATTATAATTTCAAAGCTCATCCTACTGGAATTATATATTTCCTGCACTATCTATCCTAATCGTTTGGTTCGATTGGTCATCTTTGTGTGCTTACATTAAAATGGCAATGTTAACTCTAAATGGGGACGATAAGCTAACATGCATTCAGTATAATTTGAGACACAATTAAGATTAATTGCACCTGTTCTTGTTCGTGTTGCAGCAACTTGGTCCGACACAGCTTCTTCACCATCGTCATCAGCGGCACACAGTCAGGACCAGCCATAGATGTAGAGGGGCAATCAACAATCGGCATGACTAGAGGGGCAATAAGCAATCAACCTGGACAGAGGCGGACATGATCAACAGTCTATTGATTCGTGCACAGAACCAATCCGTGATCAAGGAATACATATACCCAGATGAGATCTAGGTGAACAAATTGAGGAGCGAATAGTTCTCACCAGCATATGTTGAAGTTCAACGATGCAACAGTGTTATAAAAATGAATCTGCAACTTCTTGAAAAATTATAATTTCAAAGCTCATCCTACTGGAATTATATATTTCCTGCACTATCTATCCTAATTGTTTGGTTCGATTGGTCATCTTTGTGTGCTTACATTAAAATGGCAATGTTAACTCTAAATGGGGACGATAAGCTAACATGCATTCAGTATAATTTGAGACACAATTAAGATTAATTGCACCTGTTCTTGTTCGTGTTGCAGCAACTTGGTCCGACACAGCTTCTTCACCATCGTCATCAGCGGCACACAGTCAGGACCAGCCATAGATATAGAGGGGCAATCAACAATCGGCATGACCAGAGGGGCAATAAGCAATCAACCTGGACAGAGGCGGACATGATCAACAGTCTATTGATTCGTGCACAGAACCAATCCGTGATCAAGGAATACATATACCCAGATGAGATCTAGGTGGACAAATTGAGGAGCGAATAGTTCTCACCAGCATATCAAGATTAAAAAACAACCTTTCAGTTTTTAAAAAATAACCTTTGTCAAAAGGTCAATCAATAAATTCAGCACAAAGTATCAAACTAACATCGTTTTCATAAAATATGAGTAGCATAAGATGATTTCTGCTATACATATTCATTTACAGTACTTCCTCTCACTTATACAAGATTCAGAAATTCATGGTTGATTGCCCACCGATCACTAATTCACAGTTTTGAAATAAAGGTCATTGATAACCATAGAACACTCATACACAATACAAACTTTGTCCGTTCTGAAATCACATTAGTCACAGCTGCTTTTTGCAAAATGAACAACAGTGGTGCATTCAAAACAAGCTGTGAAACAGCTATGATCAGATGCATCAATCTCATCTCTAGAGAAGCTGCAACAGTCAAACAATTGAACAGTCTTGTCCAGATATTTTTGCAGCCAAGTAAATTTAACTATAATAAAGATAAAGGGCACAGAACAAAGCTAAAGCCCCTCCCATGCAGCGGCCCACAACATTCATATGTAGTTTTCTGTGTGAGCCAAAATATGAAGCCAGCTTTGCTTCAGTTAGGATGCCTAACCTGTGAGATTGCCTTTTCTCCCAAATAGAATAATGAAGCATCAAGACATTTCAATAAACATTAAAAAGGTATTTAAAAGTTCACTATCAGTAAACACTATAAAAATTGCTTATCTAAAATGTATTCCAGGCTGAGTTTATTTCTATACTAAACCTCATTAGCCTAGGTATTGTTTTATTCACTCAAAGTCGTGAGAGAACAACAGATATCTGCAAATGCATTTAAATGCTACTGGGGTATAACTATAATTAATGGTATTCACTCAAAGAACCATTAATTATTTTCCTAGAACAATACATGTACTGCACCGAAAACATGTATAACTATAAAAATCCTGCAAGCATGGTAACTAACCTCTCCTAGCGTCTTGCGATGCTTGGAGCCCTGTACAGCCACCTCCTTCAGATTCTGGAACCTCTGATCAATCTGTCCACCAAAAACCAGAAATCATCACACCATAAGTGCACACAACAGCAATCATCAATCAACTGCTCACTTCAGTTAGTCAGGTAGGCCAAAACCATCACTCAGCGCCACCTCCAAGAGGGGGGCAGGATGCGACATACCTGCTTGCAGAGGTCGACGAGCTCCTTGCACTCATGTATCCCTTTCAGTACCAATATGAAATAGAGGAGACTGTATGGCATTAAGTGCGACATCTTTGGCTCATGTTTGACCTGCAAACAGGCAACAAGATTGGTAGGTGTGGTTAGTATGTTGGTGGGGGCATATTCCAAATGCTCTAATGCAAACTCAATATTATTAGGTCTAATTCAAACAAACCTCACAATTGTATTTGATTCTGAAAAAATGGTTATATGAGTTCTGAAGTTTAACCTGTTGCTGTTCAAATGCCCATCGACGAGGAACCTGCATCTGAAATAACTGACCGACATCACCGAACTCCACATTCACCAAACCTGGCACCTGAAAGCAAAAGAAGGTAGCAGCAAGTGACATGTTTAACCATGCAGATCACATGTAATTATCATACTGATGAACATTTTGAGAAAGCTTATGGTAAAAATGTTTCAATTTCCAGATATTTTAAAAAATGGCATGCTAAAAAACAAGAGATTCTACAAAATGAAAACCAAGAGCATGACACTGTCAATCTACTTTTAATCTGTTTCTAATAACAATGCCAAGGCTTCTGTTTGAAAACCTGGAACGATCAGTTAGTTTTCATTTTAGTGATCAATCAGCTTTGCATTTTTCATGTGAGAACAATACAGTGACAAAAAGGTTCTTTCATAATATATGGTCGTATAGATTCAGTTCTTTCAAAACTAAGTAGTAAGTACATGTCAATCCCACCATGTTTAAAGAAGATGTCAACATATATGGCTGAATCCTTCAGAATAAGTTTTCCCCAGCAAAAGCACAATATGCATACACTGGAAAGCATATGTGAGTAGTAATTTTTGTCGGTCCCAGCTGGAATAGTAGTATAAATGCTATCATGATCCTACCTGAACCCTGGGGAACAATGTCGTAGGCTAAGTCTCTTTGATCATTTATCCCTCCTTTACCATTTCCTTCCTCTTTTCTGATCTGTAAACCATCACACTTTTCTTGGATCATCTGGTGCCCTGTAAGAATGGAAAATACACATTTCAAAGTTCCAGCATGAATGATGAATGTTGAATAGATCATACAAAGAATTTTGACCCATAACTAAAATTAAGTAGCTACTTCATAGCAGTGATGCTTTTGAACAAGGGCATCAACAGCATAGCAGTGTCAAACATTTGGATCTGAACAATTTACACTGTCAAAGTCGCACAGATAGTGTGCACACATAATGAATTGATTTTTTTTATAAAGCTTAGGTCAGTGCAATATACACTAAACTACATCAACATTTCTAAATGTTGAGCATATCTAGAACATCTGAAAGGCAAATGAAACTACAGGGATCGAACATCTCTAATATGATATGATTAGTAACATCTAATCCATCCCTAATTTATATAATTCCTACAGCTAATAGCCATCAAAACATCTAACTGCAAGTTCTGAATACAGTTATGATACTTCACTTTAAGCTAATATGCAACATAGAAATTCAGCAAGCAAAAAAAAAACTGCATATGCACTCACAGAAGGATAACTATGTGGCTACTGGTGAGAATAATCCCACATTTTTCACAAGAATTTGTGAAGCATGATAATGTACCTTTATCATCATCTATAAAAAAAATCAGCAACCAGAAAATTCATGATCATATCATCTCTTTCCAGATCGCAACCTGCCAATGTACACAAAAAGATATTTATTAACCGGGAAAAGAAGAAATTACCAATTGGCGAGATCAAACTGATAGGTTAAAAATAATAGGCCAATAGAGCTATTCGACCTCCTTGAAAGTCTGGTTAAGGACATACAGATCATTCCTGTCAGGCTGTCTAATATAAATCCTAGGCAGGGAATTTTGACATTTAATCATTTCTAAAACTGCACCAGATTAATGAGAATTGGATTCTTACCAATCAATCTTTAGAAAAAAGTCAACTATACTGAGGATATAAATTTCTTAAATTAGTTAACCCTTCTAGTCACCAATCCCATGTTAAAATCGTCACACTAATCATTTAAGATTGACCTGCAGTGAATTACAAGCCGGAAGTCGCCAAGATTACACGCAGGTCAGAAGGCGAGAATAGAGCGCGGCAGGGCATAGCGTAGCATACCTGGCCGCGATGTGTAAGGGGAAGCCATGGATGGAGAGCGTCACTGTGCACCGCCGAGGGCAAGACTTTCCACCTCCAGGGGCTCCAAGGTCTCCTCTCGTACAGGCCTTCCATCTCATCTCTACATCGTTTAGATGTGCGCATTGACACCAGCGAGCGGACGACGGGAGTAGTGACAGGCCATCCCTGGTCACTGCGTGTTGATTCTACCCATCTCCGACTCCAAGGCCTCCTTCGTTGCTGCCTTCATGTTGAAATCTGCGAGCATAGCCAAACAACAACACAGGGGCAAGAGGGAAAACACAAAATCAGCTCACCAGATCGAGGAAGGGCGATGTTGACACTCGACGGGCGGGAAGGGGAGGGCGGGCGGGCGAACGTGCGCTCACCGTTGGCCTGGGTGGTGGCTGCGCCACCTCCAGCTTGGGTTTCTTGTCCGTGGGATCGGTCACGGGCGGCGGCGGCGGCGGAGAGGAGGGATGGGGCGAGCCGACGCCGGTGGTGGCGGGCGCTACTGGGCGGGCATTGGAGCGGCGGTGAGGTGGTGCGGCGTTGGTGTGCTGGGCCGCTAGGATTGGGGATGGCCGCTAGGGTTGGGGATGGCTGCAGCCCATCGATCCTGTAGACCCGCCAGCCGTGGCGCAGCGGCATCATCTCTCCCACGCTAAGCACCCTTGTCGATTCCTCCGCGCTGCAGGGAAACTCACGGTGCGGTCAGGAGGGATTGGAACAGGGAAGCGATGCGGATCAAGGCAAGGGGCGAGAGTGCGAGACGCGAGAGGCAGACCTGTACGCGGCGGAGGAAAGCGGCAGGAGTAGCGCCGGGAGGAGGAGAACGAAGACGATATCGATGCGACCGCGGCATGGCGAGGCGAGAGGCCGCCGCGGAGATGGCATGGCGAGGCGAGAGGCCGCCGCAGAGATGGCATGGCGATGGTTCGGCTCTACGCGACGACGACGGCCGTCGGAGATGAACCGGATGGATCAGTCCCTGGCCGCACCGCATCTTCCTCCTTGCCGCCGCGACCGCGTCCGCGTTGGAGACGATATGAGGATTTGCCGGGGAGGGGAGGGGGAAAGGCAGCTAGGCAGCTAGTGGATGGGGAGGGCTATTTAACTATTTGCCATCCTTACCAATGACGCCTCCTGAGATGCCAATTTTAGATTTGGAACTACGCATTTGCCACATTCGTTGCAAATTGGTTACATTTTTGCCACTTTCGCTGATGTGGCGTGCCAACTCAGTCATGCCAGCTTGGATCGGAATGTGAAAAGACAAAAATACCCTTGCATTATCTCTATTAGAGACATCCTTCCCCTATCTCCACCACTGACATGTGGGACCCACATGTCAGGGTCATCTTCAACCTCTCCACATCTCTCTCCGAACGCGCCCCTCCCCAGCCGACGCTTGCCTGCCTATCCGCGCCATCCATCTCCGGCGGCGGACGTGCCGGCGTCTGTATGGCTGCCGCCGCCCCCACAGCTCCGGTAGGAGGCACCGACGAGGTACACCGCATCCGCGCCCCCTCCTCCGGCCACCGTGGCTCGCCGGTGGACTAGCGGCCGCGCTCCTACTCCTCTCGCAGTGGGGCCGACCTCACAACCGCCTCCGGCCACCAAGCCCGCAACCGCATTCCTCGCCGTCGTCGAGCCGAGGACGAGATTCGCCCGAGCTGGAGGTCGCGACTGCGGTGCCGGCCTCACCGCGGACTCGACGCGCGTCGTACCCCGTGGCCGTAGATCGTCAGGGAGCGGCGGCGGCGGCCCTGGCGAGCTTCGCCCCGGGGGAGCGGCGGCGACGACCCGGCGAGCTTCGCTCGGGGGAGCGGCAGCGGCGGCCCG
This sequence comes from Cenchrus fungigraminus, assembly GCA_036936925.1. Classification (NCBI taxonomy): domain Eukaryota; kingdom Viridiplantae; phylum Streptophyta; class Magnoliopsida; order Poales; family Poaceae; genus Cenchrus; species Cenchrus fungigraminus. The sequence goes on from CM072770.1 coordinate 60,573,183, forward strand.
ACGAGCTTCTCCTGGGGGAGCTGCGGTGCGGCCCGGCGAGCTCGGTGGAGAGGAGAGAGATGCAGAGAGGTTGAAGATGACCCTGACACGTGGGTCCCACATGTCAGTGATGGAAAGAGTGAAAGGAGAGCTCTAATAGAGATAAGTCAAGGGCATTTTGGTCTTTTCACGTCGAGATCCCTGCTGGCACGAGTGAGTTGGCGCGCCACGTCGGACAAAGTGGTAAAATTGTAACCAATGTGCAACGAATATGGCAAATTTGTAGTTACATTTCTAAAGTTGGCATCTCAGGAGGTGCCACTGGTAAGGATGGCAAAAGGTTAAATAGCCCGGGGAAATGCCGCAGAGAAGGAAAGATCACCGTGATTGACGGGCGGGATTGGGCGCGGGTGCGCGGGCGGGTAAGCGAAGCTCTGGGTGAAAAAAAAACGGAGGAAATCGCTAGAAGTATTTTGCATTGACGAAAAATGGTTCCCCCTCCTTTCGTCCGACCAGAGGGGGGATTTTGGTGGGTTTTTTTTGACAGGTGGGTCCTCCTGTGAGGGGTAGGTGGGTAGATTTTTTGGTGAGAATTGTTTTCAAAAGAACCCGTTCTTTATATTATAGATTATAGTATAGATGAGTGGTCAAATTTGAGCTAAGAAAAGTCAAACAACCAACATTTTGGAACGGGTGGAATACAATCACGCATCCTGAGTTCCTGAAAAAAAACTGATTTGTTTAGATATAGACAACTTGATTTAAGTCCTATTGTTTGTTGGGAAGAGAGATGAGCATGGGTCTATATAGCCTATGCGTGGGAATTGTCAGAATTCACCGATGCATAATCGATCAAGTTAGTCCTAGACGGTGGATAAGCTCAGGTGAGAAGTCGATCTGGCAATCTTCCCCGGCCCTTTTGTCGTGTAAGTTGTTCTATACTTCCTTCCTCCCCATAAGAGCACAAAAACAAAGCATTATTCCTTGCATGAATTTTGCATCAACTAACTGGGCGGAGAACTTGCCCAGCCATAAGATCCATATGAATTTTGTAAGCTTGCATTGCATGAATTTTACGTATATGAATTTAGCATATATGTGTGTATCGTTCTCTGTACCATCATCTGGGCCGTGGCCGGCAGAGGTACCCAAGCAGCTTAGTGTTACTCCTTGCTTTAGGCCAATCGATATATCTCTCTAGCTCAGATATGATTTTCCTTGTTTTTACTTATGCTGATGCAGAAAAAAAATCGATGGCGAGTAGAGCAGAGCTCGCTGCGCAGGTATGGAGCGATTGGGGTCTGCGTATGCTGGTGCTGCTCAGCTTCGCAATCCAGGTCCTGCTCCTCATCCTGGCGGAGTTTCGCCGGCGCAGAAACTCTAGCCTTCTTAAGGCCGTCGTCTGGTCATGCTACCTGATGGCCGACACGACGGCGATATACGTCCTCGGCCACCTCTCCGTCAGCAGCAGGGATCCCGACCACCAGCTGATGGCGTTCTGGGCGCCGTTCCTGCTGCTGCACCTGGGTGGCCAAGACAACATCACCGCCTACGCCATCGAGGACACCCGGCTGTGGCTACGTCACCTGCAGGTGCTTGCGGTGCAGGGGGTCGCCGCTGCTTATGTCCTCTACGAGTCCTCGGTCGTCCGCACCCAGCCCAGGCTCCGGCGCGCCGCCATCCTCATGTTCGTGGTTGGTTTTCTCAAGTATAGTGAGAGGGTACGGGCGCTCTCGAACGCCGGAGATGCCTCGCCAATCAACAACTACTGGAGTATAGAAGCCCGGAAAGACATTAAAAGTCGTATCAAGGAGATGATGAGTCCGTATTGGTACGGAGATAATAATAGGGTCGAGGAGTCATCACGCCTCAAGACAGCTCACCTGCTGATTGAGGTTCCCAGGGATTTTCTCAAGGGTCCATTGCCTAAGCTAAAATTAGGCCTCCCAGTAGCATCGCTGCACATGGGTGATCTGTACAAGGTGGTCGAGATGCAGCTCTCCCTGATGCACGACGTCTTCTACACAAAGACGGAGGTGATACATGGTCTGCGTGGCATACTGATCCGTATGTTGTCAATGGTGGCCACCGCAGTCGCCCTGTGGCTGTTTCATGCTGCTGATAAAGACGGCTACTACAATAGAGTCGACGTCCGTGTCACCTACGTCCTGTTAGTTGGGGCCTTGGTCCTGGAGACCATGTCGCTGGTCCGGGCAATGCTCTCGAGCTGGACATGGGTGGCCCTGGAACAATGGCACACGGACGCCTTTTCATGCAAATGGCTGCCAAAGCTGCTTGTCCCTGTACACGCGACCCTCCGGTGGCTCCTGCGCTCTCAAGATTGGGGGAGAAGGCACTGGCCCCGCCGCATAGACCAGCACGATTTGCTTGAGATGTGCTGGTGCAGCAGGGCCAGTCGAGGCAGCAACTTCGCCAAGTATTTTGGGCTGGAGGACCTGTGGAATACGACGTTTTTCTCGCGGTCCATCCCCGCCCTGGAGCTGATCGGGGAGCTGGTGGCGGCGCAAGTGGACAAGACTCGGAACGACCAAAGCATCGCGTCGGAAGCGAATGAGGATCACATCTTCAACTCAAGGGGGCGGGCGGCACTGCACCGAAGGGAATTGTACCATGATCATGGTAGCCACAAGGGCCTTCGCTTTAGCATCGACGGCGACGGCATCGGCTTGGATAAGAGCATCCTCGTGTGGCACATTGCCACAAAGATCTATGTCTGCTGGTTCTACAAGCAGCAGCAGGAGCAGCAGGATCGTCTTGCTGAGGCAGTCCAGGCGCTTTCCAACTACATGCTTCACCTCCTCGCCGCACGCACCTACATGCTTTTTTTTTTTTTTGAAAAGAAACGCACCTACATGCTGCCTCCCCTTAACAGCCGCAACGAGCATGTAGAGTTATGCTACATCCTCACCAACCCAGAGCTACAGTACGACTCAGTCGAGGATCTGGCTGACCTACTACGCTGCTACGGGGACTGGGGAGCACAGAACCCTGGGAGTGATGGATCTCGCTTTCCTAGATTCCCGTCCATTCTTCGAGGTCATATCAACACAAAATTGGCCAACCTTTACAGCAACCAGACGTTGAAGAAAGGATCCATGCTTGGCGCGATGCTCATCGGCCACGAACCCTTACAAGGCCGCCTGCCTTCTGCTGAAATCCTAGACCTGCTGGCGCAAGTGTGGGCAGAGATGTTGTGTTACGCCGGCTACAGATGCACCGGGTATTATCATGCCAAGCAGCTAACCAACGGCGGGGAGCTGATCACCGTCGCCGCCATTCTGGCGCATTACATCAGCAGAGCGGTCATGGGTGATCTCAGTGCACAGCAAAAGACTGGGGAGGTACAATCGGCCGCTACTAAGTTCAATCTTCACACCGGGGAGGTGGTCTCTCATCATGGCACTGGGGAGATCAGCATATCAGTGCTTCCACGAAACTGAATCTCGTTGATTTTACATGGAGATGAAGCTATTCAAAAGTATGAAAGCTAGTGCTCCATCGTTGCTCTTACTGAAATATTTTCTCCTCCAGGAAATCCTATGACTATGACGCTCCATCACATCTTTGTTGAACTGATGCCGGGCTACCCTACCTGTCCAGTTCCTCATTTGACATTTTCTAAATAACATCCACCAACCTTCGCACCTTCGGTTGGAGACTTGGAGCAACACACACACACACACACACATATATATATATATATATATATGACACGTTTTATCTACTTCCGGGTGTAGTTACTCCCATATTTGTATCTCACAAATTAGAAGGTATCTTTGCATACTTGAGGTTTCAAAAAAAAGTATGTACACATACTTGATTTTTAAAAGAGGTATGTCGATATACTATTTTTTTATGTGTAAGGAAACATAAAGTTAGTGAACATACTCATGTTTCAATATAGGAAATAACATACATCACAAGGTGCAAAAAATTATGAGTTCTACTGAAATTTTTTCATGGTTATCACTTTGATAAATCTTATTTTAGGTATGTGAACATACTCGAAGTGATAAATGTGTATGTACACATACACAAAGTGATTTTTTGAACGTGAGAGTAACTACACCCGAGAGTAGAATGGATTTATCATATATATATATATATATGCTAAAATGCAACAAGGTGCATTTACAGTATAAAATGCACATACCCTTAACATCCAACCCGTGCCCCCTCCACGACACGCTAATTAAAGGCCTCGGCCAACTCTGCGCTCCCACGGCCCACCAACACAGTTTCCACTATGACTATCACGGCCTCCGGCGATGGCGGGTGAACACGACCTCGGCGGCCATGTGGCTGCAGGCTGAGGCTAGCGCGGAGAGACCACCGTCGGGCATGGCGGACCTGTGACTGCGATGGGGACACTGGGACAGGACGGAGGCGGAGAAAAAAAAAACACTGCCGCCGCCACATCTGAAAGCAGAGCAGCGAGGACGGAGCCGCACGCGAGGTAGTGGTGGTTGGTGATGAAGGCTTCGGCCTTCCACCGTATCCATCCATCGACGCGGGATGGTGACTGGCAGGTATCCCGCCGTATCGTCCTGTGCGAGCGCGGTGGCGGCGTACGGCGGCAGCGGGACGCCGGCGCGCAGAGAGGAAGCGTGCCCGGACGGTGGCAGTGTCACCCCTGCCCTGGAGGATGGGCGGCGGCGCTGTGGCCACCAGCCACACGATCAGCACAATGATTATGCCTGCGGTGGCCGCGTAGAACCGACAGTAAAACCGGCCGGTGCCGCTCACAGTTCTATCATGCTGATGATGCTTCTTCTTCATGTTGCTGTCGTTACGATGAATTGAATGGATTATATTACTGTATCAGCTGGGAATTATATTTTGGGAGTGAGTAGAATAGAATAGAGCACCGGAAAGAGGAGAGCAGAGGAAGAAGGAAATGAACAACTAGCAAGCTGTGAATTGAGTGCTCCCCCGTGTAGTGAACAAGTACTAATTGGTTCAGCAAGGACGGAGCCGCCTGATTATTTTGCTCTCGAACGGGGAATAAAGGATGACGGAGAAGCTAATGTTAGAATTAAAAAAATAAGAGAAGTGGCAACTAGTCACATCATCCAGTTGCAACTAGGACACTAACCTAATTACAATCACACTAGAGTGCAACTGGGACCCTTAATTGATTGCAACTGGTGCTAATTGCAATTGAGATAGTTTACTGATGATTACAACTAAAGCACTAGACCAGTTGCAACTAGAACTAGTCACAAATTCGAGCGGTTGCAACTAGTCGCATCCTAGAGGTGCAACTAGAACAGTAATCTAAGTTAAAATTTAACTGATTGCAAATTTGAAAATAGTGCTAATTGCAACTGCCCACGAGGTGCAGCTGGAACAGTAATCTAAGTTAAAACTTGGTACCAATTGCGGATCAGACGACATGACTGATGCTGCTATGATTTGCCTGAAATCGAGCGCATCTAAGAATAAGGGCAGCGCTATCTGTGATTCCTGCTCGCAGTGGTCGGAGTGCTATGGGGGCAGCGGTGGAGTCAGGCGCTGCTCGTACCATGGGAGTCGAGCTCGGTTGTGTGGACTGCTTGTGGATGCCATGCCAGCTCCTCCGAGCTGTGTCCAGGACGCGGATTGAAGGGTATTAGGCTAAGGCAAAAATATATATATATATTGTACAAGTTAGCTTTTAAAAAAATCATAGGAGAATGATCTGAGCCTGGATGAAATGTCTGAAACACAAGGAAGCAGCATTGCACCATTGTGAGCAGAGGAGATGCAAGAGGAGGGAGTGCAACGAACTGAGGAGCTGCAAGCATTGCGCAGTAGAGCTGCAAGCATGTGTGGTTCCAAACATAAACATGAAATGTGTGCCGCGGAAAAAAAATTAACCACGTGGAAAGTTCTCAATTTGGAATTTGTGTGTGGTCAGAAGATTGCAAATACACTTAGGGCGTGGTTGCAACACAGTAGGTACAGTGGTTGCATCAGGGACTGTTTGTGTGCAACAAATTGGATTGCAAACACAGCTAAGCTAGGCGCATTGTTGCACCGTAGTGGTTTCAATTTCTGAATTGCATCTTGTGCTTGTATATATTTGCAACCTGATAAGCCGTGTAGTTTCGTATTAATACATGTCGAGTTCAGTTACATTATATTAAAAAAACCACCTCTGTCATGACAAGCTAGGACTGTTTATTTTTCTAGGATCCAAATATGGCTGATATTTTTCTACCGGTCACAACTAGGAAAAACTATTTCAAAGACATGCACAACACCACAATTGCAACCAGTTGGGTCCTCCAATTACAACTGAGATAGTAACCCAGTTACAACTACACTGGAAAGCCATGCACAAGATACCACAATTGCAAGTATGGCGCTACAACTAGAGCAATTGTAACTTGTCGGGTGCTCCGACTACAATTAGAATAATAATCAAGTTACAAGTACACTAGAAAGGTATGCACACATCATAATTGGTGGTGGGGTGGGGGGGGGACAATAATCAAATTACAACGGGGACAATTGCAACATGTCACAGCTACCAATTGCAATTAGTGTAATATCCTGGTTACAACCACATAAAAAAGACAAATTATAAAATTGTCTCACGCACCAATTGCACCATATGATTAAGTATGGTTGCAATTAAGATCCCGCTCCAGTTGCAATATATGTGGATTGAGCTATGATAAAAAAAATCAAAAAAATCAAATTGCTACTTGAGTCATGAGGTAGTTTGCAACAGTAAATCTGAACCAATTTCTATTGCATATGAGCACATTTCCAACACACATGAGTATGTGGGTTGATTTCGATGCTAAAAAATCAAAGTGAACCGAATTACCACATGTGCCTTTAAGCCAGTTGCAATAAAACTACTAAAATACATGTGAATGTGTAGACTAAGCTCTAATAAAAAAATCAAAGTAAATCAAATTGCAACTTGTGCCCTAGTCCAGTTGCAACAATAAATCTAAACTGATTACTACTATGTGTATGGGCACAGTTGCAACACAAATGAATGTGGGTTAAGCTCCCATAAAAAAAGATAAATTATACAGTTGCAACTTGTGCCATGGACCGGTTGCAATAATAAATCTAAACCGATTACTACTGTGTATATAGTCATAGCTGCAATGCAAATGAATGTCTAGGTTGACTTCCGATAATCATAAAAAATCAAAGTGAATCGAATTACAACTTTTGCCATGAGCCAGTCGCAACAATAAACCTAAACCAATTTATACTGGCACATTTTCAACACACATGAGTATGTGGGTTGAATTTCGATAATTAAAAAAAATTCAAAGTGAACCAAATTGCCGCAGGTGCCATGAGCCAGTTGCAACAAAAATTTTAAAATAATTACTACTTTGTATATGGGCCCAATTGCAATACATGTGAATGTTTGGACTAAGCATTGATAAAAAAAAAGTCAAGGTAAATGAAATTGCAACTTGTGCCATAGGCCAGTTGCAACAATAAATCTAAACTGATTACTACTGTGTATATAGGCACAGTTGCAACACAAATAAATGTGGGTTAAGCTCTGATAAAAAAAGATAAATTATACAGTTGCAACTTGTGCCATGGACCGGTTGCAACAATAAATCTAAACCAATTACTACTGTGACTATAGGCACAGTTGCAATGCAAACGAATGTCTAGGTTGACTTCTGATAATAATAACAAAATCAAAGTGAACCGAATTACCACTTTTGCCATGAGTTAGTTGCAATAATAAATCTAAACCAATTTATACTGGCACATTTCTAACACACATGAGTATGTGGGTTGAATTTTGATAATTAAAAAAATTCAAAGTGAACCAAATTGCCGCAGGTGCCATGAGCCAGTTGCAACAAAACTACTAAAATAATTACTATTTTGGATATGGGCTCAATTACAACTTGTGTCATAGGCCAGTTGCAACAATAAATCTAACGTATTACTATTGTGTATATGGGCACGGTTGCAACGCAAATGAATGTGTGGGTTGATTCGTCAGTTGTTTTATGGTTATTTATTCATCCAAGCGAATGGAATAAGATCCACATGCTTGTTTTCATGCAAGGTAAGATAAAAAATCCCATCAAAACCAAGACATGAGGGCAATTGCAACTATGGATATAGTGCAATTGTGAGACGTACAAAATAAAACAACTGCTAATAATAACCTTTAACTACCACATGAGGCGCATTGCAACCATGGGGACACAACAATTACAAGTCGTGTAGTAAACCAATTTTTACATAAGGTCGATCAGAAAAAAGAATTGTCAGTTGTACCAAAACTAGTTAACAATTACTGCCATATATATGGGCACAGTTGCAACACATCAAGATAGCTGATAAATATGCTAAAAGTAATCAAAATCCAATATACATTAAGGGTGAGCATATAAAGGCTAGAATTCTTTAGTCACGAATCCTTGCAGGTTGAAATCAAGGATCTTTCCTGTGACTGTATTTGGCATTGAAAAACTGGGATGTGCTAGCATAAACCAATCATAATTAAGTTGTTACAAAAATAAGGCTGATAATGAAATCAAACTAAATATGTGGTAATACAACTTCAAACAGATCAGAAGAGAAGATTCACTCTCAGTCTACCGCTTGATTCTACTGATAAAAGAAATTAGGAGTAAACATCAATTGTTCTTACTAGTGGATCTCCGTTGGTGGCTGGAGCTGGATGGAATCATCAGGAGCAGGTGGGTATCTGCAGTTTGCTCCATATGTCCTGCGTGTGAGTCGAGATGGGAATCCCAATCAACCAGCACCAGACGGTCGATCTAGGACATGAGACAGATGCTGATCAGATGCCAGATTAGTAAAAATTAGGGTGGCTCGAGTGAGAGATGGCGCTGGAGGAGGTGCTAAAATGTCCACAAAGACACATGCGTGTCCTGATTGATTTGTGATTATCGATTTTTCAATTGCTGAATCACTGAATCTCACCGACGATTGGATGGAGCTCCAGACAACAGCAGCACCATGCTCCCCGTGCCTTCCCATCTGACGCGTGCCTGCCGCCGCCGCACCGCAAGTTCCTCCCCGCGCCAGCCACCCGCTGTCCGCTGACCGCTACTCCTGCTCCTGGCTCTGCGCGCGCCGTGCCGCTGGATTCCCGTATGCCTCCGTGCACTGCGCCTGCGCGCTCGCTGCTAGGGACCACCACGCGCCGCTCGATTCCAGTGCTAGCTGCACACCCACGCCCCTGCCGCCGGCCCTGTGCGCTCGCTGCCTGGCCCAACTGCACCCGCGCCTTCGGCCGACTAGCCTCATGCTCGCAGCTCGCCGCGCTCCGCACGCTCGCAGCTCGCCGCGCTCCGCACGCTCGCAGCTCGCCCTCGCCGACCATGCAGGGGAAGATGATGATTAGGCTGGTGGGTTATCTGCTCGGGCGCGGATGGGATCTGATATGGTGGGTGCGAGTTATTGGTATGGTTGGCTGGACCAAGCGCATCCGTCGGCCTGGGTGCATTCTGTATATAGAATGCACCCAGGTGCAGTATAAATATATAGTGTATATATATTCGAAATTCATGTTACTGCACGAGCTAAGACATATAAATATTCGAAATTTATGTTAACATTCTTATCCTGGTATACTTTGAGATACTTTTTTTTGGGTTGATTGGATATATATGTCATTGTCATTTTCCTACTCTTAAAATTTGCCAGTATAATTCATCTATTAGGAATCGTTCACTTCAAATTTGATCGGTGTCATTTTCTACCTCAGGCACCAGATTGATAAAATCCCACACAAGATTGATAGCGTCAAGACCTGCCAGACAGAGCAAGGTACACACAGGCTGCCAGCGTACATCCAAGGATTGCAGGAGACAGGGAGAATTAAGCGTACATACAAATAGCAAACGAGACCATACACCGAAAGATCCACGTTTTAGAAATTTATCATCAAAACGTTGTGGCGCACTTTAATACCAGCGAAAGATCTCTCCGTTTAGATATCTACCACTCTGTGAGTCTTCCGTCCATCCATCCGTCTGCATTCTCCGTCCGTCTGCTGCCTGCATGCGCGGTTTCGTCATCACGCCGCTGCTGCCGGGGCCGTCTCACCTCCGAGGACGATGCCGACGCTGTGGCCCTGCTCTCTGCACAGGTCGCCGGCCCCTCAATGCCACCACAGACGTGGATCTTTTGGTGTCATGGATCCATTTTTGCTTTATTACCCTGCTCAAGCTTTTCACTGAAGATTGCTCATACTTTCACTTGTTCATTTGATGAAAATAGTACCCACCCTTTTATATGGAAATTTCATCAAACATAGATCAAGCCTATTACCTGCTTTGTATGCACTCTTTGAAGGGGCAAATTAAAGATCACATTTTGGGTTCTATACCATGTTGGATTCACCCCATAGATTTGACGAATGCTAATATCTTCTCATTCTGTCATGAAAGATTTAAAATATCTACATGCAAACTGGTCCTAAGAGCCTGATTGGTCATAGCCAAAAATTTAGCATGCTCAAGTTTTGGCAATCCAAAATTTTGGCCACCATTTTGTCACCAAAGTATGGGTTACTTCTCTTTATCTTGCCAAAATCTTGGCAACTTTTTTTAATCTTGTTTCCTCAAATGCTGAAATAGATGGTGAAAAATGTTGAATGATGTAATAAAATGTTGAATGTTGAACGAAATAGTTGCAAATGTTGATTTAGTTTTTAGAAAATATTATGTAATTTACGAAATGTTGAATGCAGTTGGACTATTAGTTGAGCTTGATGGGTTTTAAAACCACGTTGCTTATTGATGAGGACATAGAACCCTTGCATATGTCCATGAGTGGTGCATGGAGTGAAGAAGAGAGAGTCTAACAAGAGTTTCCAGGTCAAGAAGGAGGCCCGAGGCTAATTCAGTTCAAGTCCCCAAGGTGGAGGCCCAAAGCAGTTCAAGTCTGTCTAGGAGCAGTCTTCACTAAAACATATACCTAAGTAGCATACGGGCTCGGTTTGGTCGTTCTTTATATGGTTGGGAAGATAATTATAAGACGCTTCCAATGGCACCAGTCGCAGGCCCAAAATCAACCGGAGTTGCCGGGAATCGTTGAAACAAGTGGACATTCAGAATCTGTGTGCTGCGACACCGTCTTTTGGTCTTTGGGTCGTGTATCGTGTTAGGGCCCATTAGGGGCGCATCCAGGGGGTCTTGCACGTCCCTAGAGACCTTATTAGTAGCTGCAACACCCTCATTTGGGTTTGAGTTTTGATTTAGATTAATCTATCGTTGAGTAGTCGTTGTGGTTGTGAAACCCCACGTTGTGATCTTAATCATACATCTGCAATTGTCACTTTAATTGAGTTGCATTTTACCTTATTCTTGCTTGTGTTCTTCGATTCGCAGTAGGGATTAGCCTTCTTGGCGAGGTCAACCGGCTTGTGACACGGTTGTTAACCAGAGGAGACGTGGTGCTAAGGTTGCAGGGTTCTGGTCTTTGTGATCTGAAGTCGGATCTGTATGTCGCTCTCCGACCAAATCGAGAGTTATCCTTACCTGACGGAAATCGGACCACCTAGTTCCCATCAAATGGTAATCAGAGTACTACCATCAGGCTTACCCTAGTTTAGTTTATGTCATCGCCCTAAAACTCCAGAAAACTTGCCCTACAAAAATATTTGTTCATTGTATTTCCGCTATCCTATAACCTTTTTGTGCTCCACAATTTTTCAGTTTAGTTTGCTTTTTTTTGAATTTTAGTCCTTCATTGTGTCATCGTGTTCGTTGTGTCTAGGTCTTGTTCATGGTCTTAGTGTCAAGTAATGTTTTGGTTTAGAGAGAATAGATTTATTTTTTCCCACAACTAGATTAGGTTATTGCGCAAGTAGAAGGGGGAAAGAAAATTTGAGTTGAGTCCGATCTGTATCATCGTGACGTGTAGCAGTTTGAATCTGTTGCTATCTGTCCTTGTTTAAATCAGTTTGATAGGGTATAATAAGAAGTGTTTTGATGTGGAATAATTTATTCGCTTCCTTGGTTGGGTGCTGCATGAAACAAATCATAGTCATAGAAGCCTTCTCCAACTGTGTCCTGATATTTTGTTGTGCATGGCAAGCTTTTTTGGACAACAGTTATCTGAAATTTCGTCCAATCATTGACGGTTGCACATTGTTTTGTGCTTAATAGAACATCAAGCTGAGCTACAGTTTCCTTTTGATAGTTTGCAAGTAATCTGGTTTGTGTTTTTTAGCATAGTAATCTGGTCTGTTAGGCGCCTATCCAAGCCTAAGGTCCTCTAGCCGTAGTGTTTAGAGGGCGTGGTGGCACTCCTCAAGGTTCTGGGTTCGACTCCTCGTCACATACAGTGTAACATAGTTCTTTGTATGCAGCGATTGACAAATCATCCTCCTCACTCACCAATTTCAATAATAAGGCATTTAATTTTTATCATGATGTTATTGTATCTCAATCCTACTTAATATTTTTAGCATATAATATTCTTTTTCAAGACTATATTTATTTAGGCGTAATGCTTTTAACGCTAGATATAACAAGGTATCACGCATTTCTCCACCGACTTGTCTTCTTCCTCTACTTACCCCAAAATACGCCCCCTCCCCAGCCCCTCCTCCTCCGCTTCTTCTTCCACAATCACATCCCAACTATTCCCCATCTCCCATATGCGCGAAATCCACTCCGTCTAATCGCAACAAAGCCACCACAAATGGAAACAATAGTTACGACTCCATTTGCCAAGAAAAAGAGATAAGAAGAACATGGAAGTCGAGATCCAGATGAATGCATAGTCTTGTCAAAAGATGAGATCCAGTATCAGATGGTGGCCTCGGCCTCTACAAGTGAGTCAAAAGAGTCGCATGGTGAAGAATTACATCCGCCTACAAGAGAGTGGGACGAAGGAGAGGAAGTCATTGATCACATCAGTGGCCTACCAAATGGTGTCCTTGGTGCCATCATCTCATTCCTCCCTACCAAGGATGGAGCACGCACCCAAATCCTTGCCTCGCAGTGGCGCGGTCTATGGGCACATGCCCCACTCAACCTAGACCACAACAGCCTCCCTGTCACCGAGGAGGTACAAGCTGAACTCATATCTCATATCCTTGATAACCATAGGGGCCCTGTTCGCCGCCTCTCTTTGTCGGTGGTCCACCTACACCATCGTCTTGCAACCCTCAATACCTGGCTCCAATCACCTACTCTCAAGAACCTCCGGGACCTTGAATTTGAAGCTACAGGATTGGTCCACATACTGAGGCTGCGGCCATTGCTTTCGGAATATGTTTTCAAGTTCTCCCACCCCCTTCGCTCAACCACAATCAGTGAATGCCAGGTGCGAGATACGATTAAAATGCATCACTTTCCCAATCTCAAACAACTCGGACTTGAAAGGTCATGATCTCTGATTATGCATTACACAATTTGATGGTTAGTTGCCCTGTCATAGAGTCCTTGCTACTTAAACAATGTTATTGTTTTTGATTCCATTCGGATTAACTCCACAAGTCTTAAAAGCATTGGCTTGAGTACAGACGCAAGGGAAGTCACCATTGTTATTGAGGATGCCCCTTTGCTTGAAAGATTTCTCAAACTTGAGCAGTTTATTGGTAGTCGCGTTCATGTGACAGTAATTTCAGCACCCAAACTTGAAACCTTAGGCGGCATTTCTGACTGTGATTCTGACGATCAATTGGTATTTGACAACACAGTGATTCAGGTAACTATAATCCATCCACTTTCTTTAAATGCATTTCTCTTGATTAAACGAATGGCATAGTTTCTACTGATGTTGTGTTCCCTCTCCCTTTAAAAGCATTTCTCTTTAATAAACAAAGGACATGGAGTAATGGACTAATGTTGTGTTCTGTGTTTGGTAAAGAAATTGGATGTTGTTAGCTTCACAACGGTGGTGTACAGTGTCAAGGTTCTAGCTATTAGTATGTGTAATCTTAGCCCTGCCATAGTTATCAATTTGATGAGATGCTTTCCTTGCATGGAGAAACTATACATCCAGGTGAGGATACTCAATAATTGGTTCATATATTGTTTAGCTTCTTTTTCCTAGTCTTAATATTTGTTTCTTCTTGTGTGTTTTTAATTTTCAGATATCAAATGTTCAAAGGAGCACCGTGACATCATCAGATGTCTGGACACCAGTCTTACGACAATCGTGTTGAAAAATTAGAGGCACAAAGTCACAAGCTAACTTTGCATCATTCTTTATACTGAATGCCAAAATGCTGGAGTTAATGAGATTTGAAGGCTTAGGCTACGAAGGCAACAACAAGCTTATTGCAAAGCAGCGACGATTGCTTCATATAAAAGAAAGGGCCTCGAGAGGTGCACTGTTTTGTTTTACATCTTGTACATGCCACAGCTACCCTCCACAAATCAAGCATGTTGATGATTTGTCTAAACGAGATCCCTTTAAATGTACATGTTGAAAGGAGACTCGATGTGTGTCCTCTGGGTAGTAGTGACTCATTTTGTGCTTTGTTCCAACTTTCTTATTTCTCTCGTTCTGTACTTGAGTGGGATTGTGCTATGCCCTGAAAGCTGAAACCAGTGAAAAAGCTCTCATTATTGCAGAATAATTTACAAACATGATGCCAATATCCAGTGATACTCAATGGATTGCAAAGTTTTGAGATTATCTGGCAAAGGCAATTATTTCTATATATTGCTTGTGTATTCCTTTTCATCTGTGATGGAAGCAGGAATGGAGGCATAGAGAGGGCTAGTTCCCCTTCTCCTTCCTCTAGTGCCCCCTACCCCCCCCCCCCACTGCTTCTTCCTCTCCCTCTTTTTTCCTCCTCCGCTTCCTCCTTCTCCCTTCATCTTTCAATGGAGTTTATGGCGGTAGGGGTGTTGAGCCCCACTGCCAGACCCGTCCCTGCTTTTCATGATTACTCTCTTACGTAATATAAGAGAATGGAAAACTTGTTGAACCTTTACTTTTTTATATGTGTATGTGTTGCATACTTGTTAATCCTACCATGCGTGCACAACTAATGTTTTTACTTTTGTTTTGTGTGGATATAGGTAGTGTAATGATTCTTTGCGAAAAGGTTGTCGCCCTTTTTAGTTCTATTATACTCCTTCCATCCTAAATTAATATTTGTTTTGAATTTTCTAGATTCATAGCTTTTGTTATGCACCTAGATATATGTTGTCTAGATACAAGAAAAAACTATGTACCCTGAAAAGTTAAAACGAATAGTACTTTGGGACAGAGGGAGTACCTAAGATTGGTTTGGAAAACCACATCTTACAACCTCATCCAGTGGACGTGAGAGCAGCAAATTTTAGGAAATTCCATATGTATATGGTAAACAAACTCAGAAAGACATGACAACTGGAAAATAATTTTGAAGATCCACAATCACAAACCTCTTTTAAATTATGGAAATTATTTTCTAAAGAGTCAACTGGAGCTCATAAAGCTCACTGAGCATTTGTTTCTTCAAAGAGGTATTACAAGATCAAGACTCAACCATCACTGTATATGGGGGTAGGTAGATGTTGAAAGGGAACCATAGTGTTACAATCTCAGCACACACGCAGTCCAAACATGAAAAGCTTAAACTAAAAACAAGAACAAAGAAAAGTGGCCGAGCTCCATTAAGCATATGGAAATGACAAGCAAAAAAGTTGCAAATGAATGTGTTGACAACCTAAATCAAGCTATATATCGCCATCCAACTTAACATTAGAGGTTGGTCACCAGTACCTCAGCAATTTTCAAGTTGCCACCAAGAGCTAGCAGTGCCGGCCCTAGGTCAGGCTGTGCAGAGGTAGAACACGCCCCCGCACACCACGCTGAATAGCCTCTGGTATGAAATAAAGGTAAGAGTAACTCAGATTAAAAAAGCCAATCCACTTTTCCTATCTTCTTAGTTAAAGGGGATTGAGGGGCAAAAACACATCTCCAACACATTGAGAAAACAATTTTCTTTCCCCATATGTTTTCCCCAATTGAGAAACCTCCATCTCCCTTTATAAATACGTGAATATATGTTTCTAATATAATATATAATAGAAATAAAAATCAAAATACACACATAATTCGAAAGCATGGCTTAAAAGAGGTTGTTGGTGTAAGTGATTGCTTTCTTATATATAAAAATTCATTATATCCTCTATTATTAGTCTTCATCGGTGCCGAGAAAAATAATGTATTTATAGATAGAATGAGAGACTAGGGTTTCTAGGTATCGAGAAAGAACCGGCAAAGATGTCAACAAATTATTGAAATTATTTTATTTTTTACAAATTAAAAATATACAAGTATCCAAAGATTATCAGTGTCCTGACAGTATCGGGTGAGTATCAATATCTGAGATGAGACCTTTCGCAAGTATCCGCGCATTGTAGGCCACTCCCACCACCGTTTCCAGCCCACACCCACCCCCATCAAAACACCGAAAATAGATCATCTGCAGTACTGCTCTCTGCAGTTGGGTCCCTAATGTGTGAGTCCGAACCTACACGTTAATGACTCAACCTGCAGAGGTAGTACTGCAGCCGAGTACAGTCGGAAAAAAACCACATTGCCGGCGACGGTGATAGACCCCCGACCAGGAGGTCGATCAGTGCAGGGGGCGAGAGCCGGCGACGACCAGGAGGTCGAACGCTGATGAGTGACGAGTGGTATTATTAAGTGAAAATACAGGGTATGAAAATACTGACCAATCCAAATGCTGCGCCTGCGTCATTCTTGCTAGATGTAGTTTATTATTAAGTGAAAATACAGGGTATGAAGTACTAACAAAAAAAAAACGAAGCTTATACAGTGAGCAGCGGTAGAATATTACTCCGTCCATTCATCTGTGTCTATTATGGAATATCAAACATTCACCTTTACAAAGTCTATTCTCACTTTTTCTTATAAGTGATGCTTGAGGATCGGTGTAGCAATAATTCCTCACATGCACGTCTCAGAAGTGAAATACATGCAAAGAGTAATCGAATCCACAATAAAAACTGGTGGTTTTTTCCCAAGAAAAACTAAAGACAGGAATGTTTCCCTTAGTCTTTGAGCCAAGCAAAAATATCCCTTGCATTGATGAATAGAGGGAGTATTCCTTTGCTAAAGAACGCTAAGGTACATTCCTCTTTGTTGATTGAAGCCCAAGGATAGTAGGATACTACAGATATAAAATATGCTTCCAGGCTTATTGCTATTTGCTAGTATTTTCTTCGCAAACTGAGCCGACTTGCTCCATGGGCATCAGTATGTATGCACCATTCACAATTCAGAGTGACTCAATGAAAACACTAGATCTGGCCAGAACTTTAGTTAGAATAAATTCAGACCATAGTGAACTTTATACTCAGTAGATTTAAGCATCTGATTATGGAACCAGGCAACATTTGTACCGAATGAAAAAGACTCATTCACAAATATTTACAAAGAAAATACTCTGTCAACACACATGATCATGTACACTAATCCTTTCTAAGCATATAACACAGTCATCAATTCATCATGATGGTTAGCAATGCAACTTCACACAGGACGGTTGGCACCAACCATCTTCAGCTAAAGTGAGTATGGATGCCCACTATTCAGCACTCTGCGAATGACGTCGGTGTTCCATCCAAATACAGAATCCGAGGAGCTGTCAACACGTCCAAGGAAAAGGGTCACCTGGAGATCCAGATATATGTAGAGAATCTCAACAAACACTTGTTTGGGCCAACTCAAGGATAGGCCTTATCACAGGATGATCAATGTCAAACATAGCACTCACCTTGGGATCATGATCTCGTGATTGAAAATTCTGTCAGGGATGGCAGGGATGTGGTCCTTTTTCTCGTTGGCAAAGTTTATGATCTGGAATAGCACTTCATTAAGCGATGACTCCAATGAAGCACGCCTTGAGCTGGTCTCCTCCAAGGCATTTCCTGGGAGCATATTGCAGAATATGTTAGTGTTACATTCCATATGACTAGGATAGCTTCATGAATGGCGTGAAAGTTTAGTTAACCAAATTACCTCCAATGTTTGTAAGCCGTTTGGAGCTGTTTGATTTGTTGTATCCTTTTGGGCTCAGGACGTGCAAATTTATGAACCATTGTTCCCAATAAATGCGCTCTGTTTTGTTCACAAACCAACCTGGGTTTTTGCTTTTCTCGTCAAAAAAGGAGAGGCAAACCTAAGATGTTCAGTTCAAACAAAAATTTTAATCAGAACAAAGATAATATAGTTCAGCACCAAAGAAAGTAAAGTGCATAACAATATCAAAATGACTAGTGGTAGATGTTCAGACCTGGCTTCTGCGATTTGGGTGCTTCTCCACCCAACCAATGAACTGGTCTATCTTTTCATCTACTTCCTTTTCTAGTTCTGGTAGACCACATTGTACCTAAACAGACCAAAACATGAAAGTGAGTAGCAGCAAAGAAAAATAGAAAATGCAAACAAATATGCAATCATAATTAAAAAGTCACTCCCTCCGTTCCAAATTATAGGTTGTTTTAACTTTATTAGATTCATAACTTTGTTATGCACTTAGATTTACCCTATGTCTAGATGCATAATAATATTTATGCATCCAAATTAGTCAAAAGGACCTATAATTGGGAACGGAGGGAGTACTAGACTACAAAACACAGCAAAATATGAAAGGCAGTCATATTTGGATGGATGATACAACTGGATTCTAGCAACATAATTAAGTTGGAAATTGATACAGAAAAATGACACTTGCTCAAGCGCTTGTTCAAATGTTCTACAGTGAAACCAAAATTTAAAAGTTCTAGATTTCTGACACACAGGACATCTCCTTTCTGTCTGCATCACATATGAATCAGTTGATAACTTGTATCTGTTGATTCAAAGTATGGTATCATACCTAAACTTAATTTCACAGTTATACATAAACATCTGTTAGCTCCTATTTTGATTCAGTGATTCCAGCTTACCAAAATGTAGATCTCAGTGCTACTAGCAGTAATACTGAAACATGGTTTGGGGTCTACAGAACAGCTAACTGAAGCATAATGATAACACGGCCGATTAGATTGGCCATAAAAATACTAGGAAACAGGAGAAGGCACACATTCTTGTACTTTGCTTCCCAATCATAAATGTGAAATGCCAGTAAATACTCTAGTTATTTAGGTTCCAGACATGTTTTGAAATAATTTCATGTCACATAATCTTGTAACTTAATGAACGCTCAAGGCTCAACTATCAAATCTTCACAAAATTCATGTCTTTGAAGAATACAGATTCCATTCTCCTTGAAAATAAAAAATCCCCTCGCTTACACTCATATTGTGAAATAAATAGTAGTGACAGTGCATCTCGGAGACTTTGAGAAGTGAAAAGCATTGATAATTTAGAATGGAAGTCATAACATATGAATATAACTTGCAGCATAACAGCATCACATGCCTTCAGCAAATGAAATAAACCCAGATTTAATGGAGGGAAATACTCACATAAGTGATCTCAAGGAAATCACAATCAACATCTTTGGGGCGAACAAGGCTGAGGGTTCTATGGAAGAATATGGTATGCAAAATGCCTGCAGCATATTCATATTTAGCATATCCATTAGCAGGTGCAATGTAGTATATAGGACACACAGAAATACTCCAATTTCTTATTACTAACAGCAGAACCTGAAGAAAAAGAGAGGCATCTCCTGAGAAATGTCAAGAACTAGTCTAAGTAATGATGCATTTCAGAACCCTACAGACCTAATAACGAGACCGAAATATGAAATTTTTCCGCAGAGCAGGAGCCCTAACACATAGAAAATGTGAACTCAGGAGTCAGGACACCTAGGGCTCTGGAACTATATAAGCACAACAAACTTTGGAATAATATACAATAATAGTGTCATAATATCATATAAAGAAAAAGTAAAAATCCTTAATCCTTACTGCATTTATTTTTGAAGTGTCATATTAGTGTCATAAACTCATACTCCCTCCGTCAACAAAAAGAATGCACCTAGAAAAGCCAAAACAACAAGCAATTTGCGACGGAGGGAGTAATAGTTAATGTTTGCAATTTTTGTTCAGTTTTACTGGCTATATGCCCATACAGCATTTATTTTCCCCGTAGGAGCTACCTAAGTGATCGCAGCCTAGTACTCCCACTAATTTTCATCATGATTCCCTAACTTTAAAATAAGTGAACATGTGAATGAATCAGTCATTAGAGTTCGGTGTGTCATGTTACTAGAATGGCATCTGTTCTGTTGAAATAGAGGAACGCTCTGTAACGAAGAAGCAGATATTGGAAGGGACTCACATCGCAGCACATCCCTGATCTCTGTTGGCTCCAGCTCCTGCGGTCCAATAAACAGCAAAGAAGAAAAAGAAAACCGTCAAAATCAGCGACCAGAAAGGAATCGAAACAACCGGAAGGAAACTGAGGAAGGGGATGGGATCGAAATCGGACCAGCTCCTTCAGCTGACAGGTTTCGCAGTTCATCTCCGCTCACGGCTGCTGATCAGGGCAGAAGAAATCGATCCAAGCAAGCTAGGTCTCCCGCACCAACAGGAGGAACAGTCGATCCGAGGCCGGATAAATCCGCGCTTCCAGCAGTCGAAGACTTGGGAGAGATCGACGCTCGGAGCCTGCGACCGAGAGGAAGTTTTTTTTTTTTTTTGAGGGCCGACCGAGAGGATGTTGAGAAGGAAGGATTCACATGTGTTCGTCAGAGGCGTTTTTTTTCTTCTGTTCTTTTTTTTTCTTCTGCTCTCATTTTGTTTCGCTGGAAGTTGAAATAAGGGGCCTCTGGGGCGACTCGTGGTGAAAACTCAAAACTGCCCCAAAAGCGAATCGAATCCGACCGCATATCCATTTAGTATTCTAATGTTTTGATGCATTTGAAATTTCGATAATGTTGAGAATCGGACGTCTAAATTCCAAATTGAATGGTTCAAGATATGTCTCAATGGTTAATTTCTTAAAAAAAATTTCAAATCGAATGGTTCAAGATATGTCTCAATGGTTAATTTTTTTTTGAATCGCTAGCGCCCGGACGTCCACTCCGGACTCTAACGTACAGACCGTGGAGTCCGCAGTTCGCAACATCTAAAAACAGTATCTGCAGCATCTAAATGTAATATACGTAACATCGAAAATTAATATTTGAAACATCAAAAACATGTTGAAAATTGTTGATAATCACCGGTCAAAAAATGAGGACAAAAACCCACCGTAGCATATGTTTCATGTTTCTTGAATCACTGAAATCTCTTGTTGAAAATGCAACATCTAGATAACACACTTGCAATATATGCTTAAAACATTTGCTACATCACAACATCTTTATCTTTTTTGAAACATCAGTTACTGAAATTTTTACAACATTGATACGAAACATTGGAAACGTACTCCTGCAACATGGGACATACGACCTCCTGCCGCACACGCCCGTACCTGCCGACCTGACGCGCCTCCCGGCACGGCTCACAGGAGGATGAGGACGGCAAGCTCCCAGCACAGCACCCTCCATGACCGGCGAGCACGGGGGCGAGCTCCGGAGACGACAAGCTGCCTCCAGAGCCGGCAGCACGGGGGTGAGCTTCGCGGTATGAGGCCTCCATGGCCGATGGTTGTGCGAGGATGGGGGCAAGGTCGAGGTTGGGGCCGCGCCGGAAGGATGCGGACGGCAAGCTCCGAGCGTGGTGAGCTGCCTCACGGCAGGCGGGGCGGGGCGAGCTTCCGGGACGGCGGCCTCCATGGCCACGGACGTCGGGGTGAGGTCCGGGAACACCCACCAATCTGCCATGGCTAGTGGGGCGAGCTCCGGGTGTGGCGGCCTCCATGACTGACAGGGTGAGCTACCTCCATAGCCGGTGGGACGGGCGCGGCAGCCTCCATGTGGCCGGGCGGTCGAGCTCTGGCCCCTGCGAGCAGCCACTGGTGTAGCGGCGGTGCTGGACTTTGCTGTTGGGGAAGAAACCACCTGAAGAAAGAGATAAGAGTCGTTGTGGGGCTCATTCACGTGGAGAAAGGAAGGGGCAGAGCCCTCGTGTGTAGTCGATCAATCGGCGTCCGATGCGCTGGACACCTGTTGGGTAGCATTACCGTTAATTTTTTATGTTGCGACTTTTATCTCTGCTTGTGTGCATAATCTTTCTAACTTTCAAGCGTGTGCTCCGCCACTGAATTAAGATACATCGGGAATTAACCAATTTAGTAGAGAAAATGAGGAAATCTTATCTACGCTATTTGGTTAAGTGAGTGCGAATCCCACTGAATTTACAGTACAAATTAGTTAGTTCCCATCAACCTGAAGAACAAATTCCTGTCGCCAACTCTCTCAAACATTCAACTTACATTATATTATACTCCCTCCTTTCTAAATTACTACTAATTTTGATTTTTTTGTAGGGACATAACTTTTAGTTTAGATATATATTATCTCTAGATACGCTGCAAAAATTATTTAGTTAAAAACTAAAAATTTTATATATAGAAAAACCACAACAAAAAAGTACCAAAGGCTCATGCACATTTCTCTTTTCGTTATGGATCCTGCCCAGCCTATCCGGCTATCAGACAACCGGTGCGTGCTATTGTTAGTCAATGTGTGAGTGCTTGTGATGCTCCTGCCTTTTTTCTTGTTCGTGTATGAAAAGATTCTTCGTTGGAACGTTTTTTTTTATTTAAAGGGGATTCGTTGGAACTTGGAAAAGCAATAATCGGTTAAAAGAGATTTTTTTTGTTAAAAGAGATTTTGTCTACCGAGTGTAATGCTTTTATTTTTCCTAGAGTTAGCACCCACTCCTGGATGCCTATTGTGGTTTCTAGCAAATGTTAATATTTACACCCACTCAGTTATGTTTACGATTGATTGCGGTTTCAAGGTTCTGTTGGATTTGCAATAAGGGATATGCTGCCAGAGTGGATGAGATACAAAAGACATAATAATACGAGCCAAAGCAGAATATTTGTCCTTTGGGATGGGAGGTTAACAATGTACATGCTTCGGTGCTTGTATAAATGACTTCATCCCGTCTCTTCTTGAAAAATCACAGGAGACAGTCTTCTTGAACCCCGGCCATCTCTGCTAAGAACCTTATAGGAGGCTTTTAAGAAACACGTCACTGATTAAGCTGATTGAAGACGCAGGTTGTTTGGATGTGTCAGCGTGATAAAGCTCATATGAGACATGTTCCTTATGTAATTATCCGCGTCTTTGATGGAGGAGTCATCGGATACGTCTCCGACAACTTGTTTCATCTCCAATAAGGGTCGAACCGCGTCTCCAATACTGAAGAGACTCGTAATCTCTTTGAAGTAATGAAATGTTCAAGTGGGCTTTCTTAGCCCCCGTTGATTCTTAAAAAAATGAGAGAGACTTCTAGCATAATGAACGCTCACTATTCTTTTCTACTTAGTAAAAATATGTTATGCAAGTTAAAAAAAACAAGCGAATCGACCTATATATCCAACCCCTACCCCATATATACATCACGCTCACACACTCTCCTTACTCCCATTTCTATATAGCGTCTAGGCCTTCGGTTCTTTTTTATGTTTAATCGACGGCCTGAACCCTGTTTTATGCATGCCTTTGATCCTCCTGTTCTTTACCTTTTCACATTTCCTTTATTTGTTCGTATTGCATCGTTAATTGTTTTTTATTCTTATTTTTGTTTGATCTTCCCCACTTCCAGAGTAGTGCTATGGAGTAGAATAGATTCGGAAATTAGCTATGTGAATTGGGACCCGCCCTCCATTACCAATAATGAAAGGGTCTACTAATTAATTTCACTCATCTGACGCACACAACCTTACTTCTAGGAACACTTTAAAAAACTAAATTGATAAATTCTTGAGATTGACAAAGTTATTATCACTAGTGATTCGTTATCGACAGAGACATTACCTACCACTGAAGAAATAACACCGGTCAAATCTTAAAATAAATTTAGAAAATTACGAGCACTAGTAGATAGTCGATAACTCGATTAGCAGTGTACCAGCAGCTTCCTATTAGTCTTGCTTAACCGTGAAGTTTGAAGTTATGCTGACCCATCGTTGTCGTTTCTTTTGGGACTAGCACTTAGTTTTGGAGCAGGAGAGATTCGGATCGGGGCTCCACCACGATCGCTGATCGATTGATAGCGCTGAGTCATCCATCCTTTGGACTCTTCCACTCGTCCAACGTTGGGACCCTGCTTGACTCCACAGGAGTCGTCGTCGTGAGGGCCGTGTGGAAATGCCGGCGCCGCGTCCTTTGCCTCCTCTACATAAACACATCCCGCGAGCTGCTGCTATCGAAAACTACACACAGCTTGTGCGAGTGTCGAGTGATGTGTGAGCCCTTCTTCTGAAACTATGTGCCAGTCCGCCTCCCTGCTAGCAGCCAGCAACCATGACAACCATCACCGAGAGGAAACGAAAACTACCGAGATGAACGCCGGTGACCTTGACGTCGTCCCGCCTCCCCCTCTCCCCTCGCCGCCGTCTCCGGCCTTCATCTACTATAAAGACGATTTCCGTTACTGTTACGATGACGACAGTCACCTCCAGGAGGACGACGGCGACGGTGGCGACCAACTTCTCCAGGACGACGACGGCGGCGCCAATCAAGCACTCGACGAGAACGTGGAGGAACGAGCTCCCACCACCGGCTCGCTTGCGGCAAAGGTGGCTGGCTTCGCCCGTCAGAAGCTAGCCGGGGTCAACACGTCCGGCGCAGTCGTCATGGGGCTCGGCCTCGTCGGGGGCGCCGTAGTCGGCGGCTACTTCCTCTGGCCCGCGGCCGCCGGGGTGGCCGCCGTCACCGGCGCCACCATGAAGGCCCCGGGCGCCGCGGGTTTGCTCATCTCCCGCGCGGCGTTCCTGGCCAACCCGCAGCTCTACTTCCAGATCCTACGCACCGCCGGCGCCGCCGCCGCTGCCGCCGCTTTCGCCCTGTAGTGAAGGTGGGGGCTTACGTCTAATAAGTGCTGCACGCAGCCACGCAGGTCGTGTCTAATTCGCTGTGTTTTCTTACATATTTCGCAAATCGATCGAGGTGCTCTCAGTTACTGAATGAATAATTAAAACGCCTGAATTTGCTGTATGTTTGAAGTTCGAAAAAAACTCCGTCTTCTTAATTACACTATGCCAAAAAAAAGTTTTCTGCTGGCCGTCAAAACGTATTTGCGCTGACAGTTTGAGCACCTAGCGAAAGATCGAAATGGTGATTTCAAATACTGACGGGTACGACCCAACTGCCAACACAAATACATCCTGCGCTGGCACTGCTTTTCCCCGGAAAAGAAAAGCGCCACCGCACCTGAGAACAAAATAGCAGGGGAAATTCAAGCAAATCAATCATCCGCCAGAAAATCTCAAGCAGGACTGCAGGAGGCAACTGAAATATACATCATACTTGGAGATCTTTCGAATCCCATGAAAGAATAGGGGCATAAAGGAAAACGTGGGTAGATTACTCTAGCTCTAGCAGTAACAATTAATTACATCTTCTGCTTCACCCATTAAATTTGCCAAGGGAGCCATGGATACTTACCACTAAACGCGCAACACAACAGAAGAAGAGTTGGAGCAGCGAACGCGCTCGTAGCGCGTTGGCAAGGCTGCCGGTTGTGGCGCCTGCCGCCCGCGTTCGAGCCCCAGGCTCGTCCGGGTCGCACCGGGATTTATTCCCAGTTTCTCCAAGGCCACCCTGGGTAGATTAGGGTACACACACGCGTGCGCGTTCAGTGGTACTGCCGTTTCCCGTGCACTGGTAGCTAGAGGCTTCCCAATTTCTCCTAGCGTGTGTTAGGACGCGCACGCGTGTGTGTGCGTGTGGTGTGAGTGTGGTGTGTGTGGTTCAGTGCGTCCTGTTGTTGTACCCTCTCAAAAAAGAAGAAGAGTTGGAGCAGCCGGTCCAACATTAGATGCGCATCGGTGTAGATGAATAGTCGATTGGATCGTCACCTCCTCTTCTCTGCGAGCACAACAATAGCGCTTCCACACAGTCCACATGTACGGAAAAAGAGCGTCGTGCGTCGGTGTGCTAGCACTGCACACACGGTAGGTGTCAGGCTCAGGCAGAAAGCAGCGGCTATAGTTGCGGCGTGGTGAGATGGTGCACCCCAAGCCCGACCCCTCATATTGATAGAGCACACTAATGGAATTCCATATTGAATGCTCAAGTTACCCTAATCCCTTATGGATCAATTGTCCCATGAACCTTTAATCTGAATTGCTATGGTTACCTCTTGAGCACATCGTCTTCATTCTCCCACTTGCACTAGAGACAAGTTTTTGTCCCCGCCACGTATGACTGAAAGAAGAGAATAAAAAAACAACTTGCAGATCGTGGACTAACGTAATAACAAGTCGTGCGAAATAGAGCAGCTGGACAAAATGATAGCCTGCTGGATGTACAAATTCTCTGAGCAAGGAAAGCATTTCATTAAGTTGATAACCATATCGAAGCTCAGATTTTCTATGCTGATGGCTAAAATCTTGACACTGGACACCACTGTCGTAAAGCAATCTGCACGCAATTTGTTTAGCAAACTTAAGAAAAATTAGAGTTATCTTATAATTTTTTTAAAGTAAAAGCAGGAGCACTGCTATATCATTTAAGAGAGGAGAGCATGCGGTTTGTTACATGATTGTTATTACATAAAAGAGTTAGAAACTCCACTTTGCAAAGCCGAAACAACAGAAACAACATTAGATACAATAGGGGGCTCGAAGAACTCGCACGCCGCTGCTCTTGTTGCAAATTCATCCTTGATCAGCTGCAGGACTCGTCCTGGGGTAGCAGAGTGGCCCTCAAAAATTCTGCGATTGCGCTCCTTCCAAATGTTCCACACGGTATAAATCATGATCGTCGCCTTTTGCTTCTTGATGCTGCCCGATGTGTCCCTCATGGCCGAATTCCACCATTCTTGCAGCAATGTCGTACGGTCTGGCACCAGGATTTGCCCTTCTGTCCAACGAGCTACCAGCAGCCGCACCTCCTGGGCGAAGACGCAATGTAGGCACAGGTGGTGGTTAGCTGTTTCAAGCTCCTGATCGCAAGTTGAGCACATTGGATCGCAGGGCCAATTTCTTGCTAAGAGTTTGTCAGCGGTCAAAATCTTGCGCTGCACTAGGAGCCATGCAAAGAAGTGATGTTTTCCTTCGGTCTTGGAGTTCCATATTGCCAATGCATCAAAAGTACAGTAGGAACCATTGAATTGGGCCACATAAGCTGACTTTGCTGTGTATAAACTGTGGTTAGTCCATTTCCATTTAATTTCATCTTCCTCCTCTGTCAACTGCACTTCACTGATCGGTGCCCATAGAGACACTAGTTCCGCCATTTCATCAGTTGTGTTCATTCTCCAAAGACCCCTTGTCCAGTAATTATTTTCTCAAGTCTTCGTGAACAGTTTGGTTTTTCCTCCATGCTAGCTTATACAGCCCCGGCGCCAAGTCTCTTGGCGCAATTCCATTTAGGTAGGCCGATTCCCAGAACCGTGCCTTCTGACCATTACCAACTTTTACCAGTGTGCTCACTCTGAATAGCTGCTTATCTGCTTCAGTACAAGGGACTTCAGTGCCAGCCCAAGGCTGATCGGGGTCGGTCCATTGATACCACAGCCATCTCAAGCGCAGGGCCCTGCTGAATCGCTCAAGATCTAAAACTCCCAAGCCTCCAAGATGTTTTGGTTTTTGAACGTTCGCCCATCTAACCAGACAATGCCCTCACTTTGCCTCCTCTGAACCCTTCCAAAAAACCCCCTTCTAATCTTGTCTAGTCTCTTGATCACCCATTTCTTCAAAGCAAAGACAGTTAGAAAATATGTTGGCAGTGATGAGAGCACAGTGTTAAGCACCTTCAACCTTCTGGCCTTATTGAGAATTTTTCCTTTCCACGTTGCCAGCTTGGTTGCCATCTTATCTACTAATGGCTGAATTTCCACTCGGTGTAGTGCCCTGTAGTGAAGTGGTAGACCCAAATAGTGGCATGGGAATTCCTTAATAGGACAGGTGAAGCTCTCCATAACCTCGTGTATGTCAATCTCCTCACACCGGATTGGATATACTGCACACTTGCTGCGATTGACAATCAACCCTGAAGCTTCCCCAAAAATATCCAAAATCTGTGAAATTGTATGAACCTCTTCTTTTGCTGGGTTAAGGAAAATGGCTGCATCATCGGCGTACATACTCATGCGGAGTTTGGCTGCTCTACTTTTAATTGGGGTTAACAGCTGATCCCTAGTGGCCAAGTCAAGCAGCCTTTGCAATGGCTCCATGGCCATAATAAACAACATAGGCGAAAGTGGGTCTCCTTGTCTTAGGCCTACAAAATGTTTGAACCACTTCCCTCTAGTGCCATTAAGTAACACAGAAGTTGATGCAGTTGACAACAAGGACCACACCCAGCCTTTCCATCTCGGACCAAAGCTAAAGCTTTCCAAGACCTCCATTAGATAATCCCATCGTACTGTATCGAAAGCCTTTTCTATGTCCAGCTTCAAAAAAAGCCCTGATTGCTTAGTTCTATGAAGTGCCTTGATCAAATTCTGTGTGTACAGGAAGTTATCTTGTATGCTTCTCCTCTTAATGAATGCACTTTGTGCCCGGGAAACCAACTCATTCAACTCAGGTGCCAACCTATTTGCCAGGAGCTTGGAGAGAAGTTTGGCAATCAAGTGGGTGAGACTGATCGGCCGGAAATCCATTACAGACTGTGCATTTTCCTTCTTAGGAATTAAAACGATGTGAGCCGTGTTGAGATGCGACAGGTGTTGTTAGTGCTGGCTGCCAAAAAATCCACTGCGTGTAATATGTCTCCCTTTCTCAAATTCCAACTTTTCTTTAGAAAGATTGCAATGAAGCCATGAGGCCCCGGTGCCTTGTCACTAGCAAGCTCCTGAATCACGGCCTCCACTTCTTCTTCTGAGAACGCAGCATCCAAGTGTGACAACTCCCTTCTTCCAAGGGCAATCTCATCCCAGTTTAAGGACAATGGCCTTTCCCTTGGCGAGCCAAAATGGTTGCTGAAGTGATTAAACAGCTCCTACGCCTTTGCCTGGTGTGAGTTGCAGACCCCAGAAGAAGATTGCAAGGAATGAATGATGTTTTTCCTGCGCCGCCCATTGGCTTGCAAATAAAATAGTTTGGAGTTGGCCTCTTCAGCTCGTATATGAGTCAACCATGATTGTTGCTTAGCCCACAATTTCTCCACTGCTGTCATGCCCAAGAATCTGGCCTTCAGGTCTCGCTGCAAACGAATTTCATGTTCACTGAGCTACCTATATTCCTGAACCACATCAAAGATTGCAATTAGCTGATTGGCTGCCTGAAGAAGGAGTTTGTTGCGTCCAATCAGACCTCTTGCCCAAGCCCTCAAGGCTTTGCTTGTGTGCTGCAATTTTATATGAAATCTGAGAAACGGATTGATGACTTGTGTGTGCCTTGACCAAGCAGTTGTGACCACCTCTTGATATCTAGGGAGTTTCAGCCAAAATGCTTCAAACCGGAATCCCCTGTAGTGTTGCACTGTTGCTGAACTGGCAAGGGGCAATGGGAAATGGTCGGACACCCTTGAGGAAAGAGCTTGTAGGTAAACATGTGGCATCATCAGATCCCACTCAGTAGAACAAAAAGCTCTATCAATTCTAGTTTGTGTTCTCTCATTAGACCATGGGAATTTTCTGCCTCTGAGATTGAGCTCCTTAAGTTCCAGATCCCGCACTACATCTCTAAATTCCCCCATTAGCCTTCTATTTAAGTTATTGTTGCTTTTGTCACTTGCTTGTAAAATCAGGTTGAAATCACCGAGCAACAGCCACTTATCAGTTAACCTGTGCCTGATCCACCTGAGCTCCCCAAAGAACTGCAGCTTCTCATGATCTTCTTGGGGCCCATAAACTGCTGTAATGTTCCACTCCACCGGACCAGCGTTAGAGACAAGGCGTGCAGTCACACTGTGAACTCCCAGTCCGGAGCATACAATTTTGTATTAGTCCCTGTCCACTACTAGTATAATTCCCCCTCTAGTAACTTGCGCCGGCAGAGTCACGAAATTATCTGCAAAACGCTCCCCTAAAGTTTCCACAATCACCTACCTGTCCACAGCCAGAAGCTTTGTTTCTTGCAAAGTAACAATAGTTGCTTTGTATTCTACCACCATATACCTGACCACCTTACGTCGTGCTATATTGTTGAGTCCTCTCACATTCCAGTTAAAGATTATGCAATTTTGTTCAATCATTTAGGAACAATGTTCTCCTCATGCCAACCAAGCCAAAAACAAAGATCTCAGCTAGATAGAACAAGAACAACTCAAAGCATCCACCTCTTGCCATCCAACCCAAAAACCACCTCTTGCCAACCTTCCAGCCAAAGTGCATAAGGCTTGAGTTCAAGCTCCCCAGATATAAACAACCACCACAACCACTAGGACTACTACTCAGATAACAAGAAAGAACAAAAAAACATTACATAAAGGAAGATACACTGGCTCACACAGGAGCCTGCCTCCAGCATCATGTGCCAGAGATCACTCATCATTTTTATCAGCTTCTCCAACCAAGGCACTGAACACATCAGCACCTCCAGCACCCTGCATTCCAAAGGCCTCTCTGACTCCATCAACTAGATTCATCTGCAACGGGGCCACAAAATGCTCCCCATGCAGCTGCCTTGCCGCCGCAACAGGATGATCACCATGTCCTTCAGCTCCACAGGTTTTCAGCAGCAGCACAGTTGCTTGATCGTCAAGAGACAGTGGGGCAACTTTGGGAGTGGACTTGTTATTTCTCTTTCTGTCAGTTAGCCCTGTAGAAGTGCCCTCAATAGTAGCCAGCTTCTTCACATTTAAAGTTCTGGACCAGTTGCCCGGGTTACACAGCAATGCCTTCTTTAGCGGCGCTGCATACTTGATCATGCCTCTATTGCCTCCCTTGTGTCCAGCAGTGTCCTTGCCTTTGTTCAGGCGCTCATCTGCAGTTCCAAGGATTCTTCTGACTGTAGTGTCCGGAGGAGCCATCTCTTCTTGAGCAGCTGATTCAGATTCCTCAATGCCCCTTGTAACTTCTACCCGACCTTCATTCTGATCGGCCACCACATTCAGGTCAAGCATCACCCCCTTACTCTGCCGGCCGAGATCCTGGAGCGACCCAAGGGAGCTTGCGCTTTGCAGCCCAATCCTGTCACCCTCGGCCCAGCTAGGAATAGTAGTATCTGCACCAGGCCCCAAATCAATGCAGGCCGAACCAGCGCCAAGCACAGTCTGGCCCAAAACAACACTTCGACCATCTTTCAGAAGCTGTTGTGCGCCACCTAGACTTTCCTGCACCAGCTCTCTTTGATCCTCCGCTCCTGTGACTGTTGGCACGCTGACCATGGGAGTTGGGCCTCG
Organism: Cenchrus fungigraminus; assembly: GCA_036936925.1. Classification (NCBI taxonomy): domain Eukaryota; kingdom Viridiplantae; phylum Streptophyta; class Magnoliopsida; order Poales; family Poaceae; genus Cenchrus; species Cenchrus fungigraminus. Next base: position 60,604,486 of record CM072770.1, read on the forward strand.
ATCCTCCTCTTCACATCCCTTTTCAAAAACCGCCCAGCTGTTGACTGCATCTTCCGTCCATGCCACAGCAGCAGGCATATGGACGTGGCAGGCGGTGTGCTCCTGTTCCTGCACTGCTTGAACCCCCATCTGCACCTTTTGAGACTCTGTCTCTTGAGTTGTCCCCTTCTCTGTCTCAACACCATGTGACCCCGCCGTACTCTCAGACCGCAGTAGCGCCCGTTTGGCAGGTGGCTCCACTGAGCACTGCAACAACATGGGCTCCTGCGGTGGCCGCCCAGCAGTGGCACGCCTCATCTCTCATCGGGTCCACCCAACAGTAATCTGTCTCCCACCTTTCACGAACTAGGAAACTATGTCCTGCCACCATACCTCCTAGCTTGCTGACAGTGATCTCTTCCATCCTCTCTTCCGGCACCTTTTCTTTGACCCTCCACACACTAGCTATTGGGGCCCACTTCGCCGACGAAACCCGCCACCCGCAACGCCACCGCGACTGGAACCCCCCTGATTCGTGTATCTACCAAATCCACCAAGCTCGTGCATTCCTGGTGGTGGCTGCCACCACCCATACCGCCAGCTCCTCCTCCCCTCGCCGGCGAATCATCCCAGACCCGGCCGCCTAGCCCCTCGTGGACAGGAACTCTCCGGGCGGCGCCGCCGCCGCCAAGCACCCCAAGCCTCCACAAGAATGGATGGCATGCCGGCCAGGGCTACTCGAGTTCGTCATCTGGCAAACCACTAATGGCACTCACAACACTTCTATCTGATGGGCTGCTCGGCGGTGTAGAGTAATCAAGCACCCTGTCCAGGTGAAAGATGACCTGGTACTTCAGCAACTGAGCTGCATCATGCCTCATCTCGGCAGCAAAATGATCCTCGGAGCACATAGCAAACTGATCATCTGACACAGTGATGGGTTTGGCCACCTCCAAAGTCCTTGTCTTGGCAAATCCATCAGGATCTGATGTCCATGCCCACAGACAAACACATGATTCCTCTTCCGGTTTCTCCTTCTCACAATGAAGCTCATCAATTAAAACTGAATTCTTGAACAGTGGAGCAAGAGTTGCATCCTGCCTAACGTGCCCTGGGATCCCCTCAATGCACAGCCTAGCACGATATCGATACTTGACAACCTCATTATCAGCGCCAATGCGCTGTGACCAAGGCAAGAGCTTCAAACCTAAGTGGCCGATGCAGAGTCCCTTGTTTCTTGCAGCATTCCTCTGCGCTTGGTCGGCGAAGTTGAGTAGGAATGATGCCTCCGACAGCCGGATGACCCCGAGATCGAAAGAGGGGACATACAGCTGTCGCACGGGCTCCTGCTTGACGAACCCCAAAGACAACCTCACCCGCACATCCATCTGGACGGCGAGCAGGGCGTAGATCTCCAGCATCCCCTTCTCCTCCCGGACATCATCGGTGCGCTGCACCGTCGCTGTGACCTGGTCAGGCCGCTGGCCCGGCACCCCAGGAATTCAGGGCTCCAAATCGATGGCCATCCTCCGCGCAGCCCCCGCCATAGTCGAGGCACGGTGCTGTAGCGCCCGTAGATGACTCCCCAGACGTAGGTGCAGCAGCGTTGGCCGCGGCAGCAGCAGAAGTGGGAGTGGAAGCGGCGGTAGTTGCGGCGGCGGAAACCGGAGACGCAGCGAAAGTGGCGGCAGACACAGCAGTAGCGCAGCTAAATCGAGCCTTGTGCCCAAACCGAAGACAGCGCAGGCACCTTGGGGGGTCTCTGCACTCAGCAATGCGGTGCCCAGCGGCTAAGCAATTGAAGCATTTGTTGGTGCCAGCCTTGAAGCACAGCTGCTCGAGCCAGACACTGCCTTGCCCAGCACCATTAATGAAGACCACCTTCTGTCCAAGACGGTCATGAATGCGACCGCTGTGCTGGAGCCTGGACCAAATAGAGGGACGGCCGGGGCCGCCCATGCTCTGCTCATCGTACCAGCCGTCATGATGGTTGGTTCGATAGCACAGCTTGAAGGACCTAGGCCGCAACAGCACCTCCCAGTAGGTCGCACGCTCCCCGTCGGGGTGAGCAACCTCCGCCTCTTCCGTAGCAAGAACTTTACCTTTATTCCTCACAGCCTTCTCCCGTGTTGTCCCGTCCTCGTCCCCAGCCGGAATCTCACCAGCCGGGACACCATCCTTGTCGAATCTCCTGTCCTGTCGAGTCGAAGAGCATCTCTCCTCTGGGCTTCCGGTGTAGCTAAGATCGACAGCACCCCCGCTCCCCGCGGAAGAGGAGGGGCGCCGTTGTGGAGTATGGCAAAGAGGGGGTAGTGGATGGTTGCGGTGGTCCGTCGCCGGTGTGGAGCCAGGTGGCGGTGGCGACTCTCCCTCACCTCCTCTCATTTCAACTTGGATCGATCTATCTAGTTTTCGGTAGCTTATCTTATAAATTCAGGTATTACAAAACTTGAAGAAATGCAGGAAGATGCCCCTTGAAGGCAAGGAGCTACCTGAATTACTGTGGTGTCGAATACCAGTTTAGACTCGTAACCATGATCGTAGAGGCAGCCCAAAGTCTGCACTTTGGGTGCTGAAATTGATGATACATGCAGGGTACTATATGGATTTAGAAGGAGTAAACTTTGAAGTGAGGGTGCATCCTCAATGATTAGTTCCATACAACTCATGGCAATGCTTCTAAAGGCTTTGGGAGTTGACCCGATTGGTACTGAAGCCAAAGCAATTGATGATCAGCAAGTACTCAAGGACAGGGCAGCTAGCAATGATACTGTCCAGTGCACTGTTCGAGATTTGGAGAACTTCAAGTCCAAGCTGCCTGAGCTGGGGAAAGTGAAGTGTTTCAGCCATGCTCAACAGATCGAATTTGCAGAAGGTGGCCACACAGATGGAGGCCGGCAGTGGTTGCAGTTCACTCAACAGGCAGGGATAACATACTTCTCCATCAACGACCTCGAGCTCCTGGAGGCTGTCCAGCGCCGGGCATTGGAGCCAGGCGTCGACTGTTTTGCGACGGTGGAGGGTGTGGGACGGGGGCACTGAGAAGTGGCGGGCGGGGCCCGGGTGAGCAGCGAGGATCTGGGAGATGATGCCTACTTGAAGCTGGTGTGGTCAAAGTTGAGCGGGGTAGGAACACCAGTGGTGGCGCCATATGGAGGTGAGGGATTGGGTGCGCACGACGTCTTGGGGGGTGATCTCACCGAGCACAGCGTCGGGGAGGCTGCTGATGCGGTCGACGTCGTCCCCTTCTTCTCCTCTAGTTGCAAGGCTGTGGTTCCCGGGCGCGGGGTGTAGACTCAGAATGTGGCGCATCCGCCGTCAGTGTCGGAGGCGGCTGCAGCTCCCGTGGCGACTGGATCGACATTTCCTCTGAGTCTTGCCTCCCAGGTGCCTCCATTCTCCTCATCTTGGATGGGAACCAGCACCTCCATCTCTATTGTCGGAGCTGCGAGACCGAGGAAGATGAAGTGCTGATGTGGACAGCCGCGTCGGCGGCTTTCTGGCACGTCAAGCTCCACCTCCTCCTGCGGTCCTCCGAGTCTCCGACATACGACCTAGATCCCATTGGGCTAGCGCTTTGGGCCAGTTTGTTGCTAGCATTTGGGATTATCACTACTAGAAGGTGGATAAAAGTGAAAATTTTAAATTCATCAAAATCCATTTAAAATCACTGGTTATTATTTTCCAATCATTTCACCTCATCACCATTTATTATCAAAATGTTAGATCCAACATGTTTCCGAAATGTTTTCACTAACATTTTTCATAAAAATGTTGATTAACATTTTTTGGCAAAAAAAATTAAACATTTCTTCTTCTTCTCCTCCACCTCTAGCAGTCGGTGCCGCAAGGGCGCACGAGGCGCAGAGGTTGTCAAACTCGCGCGCGGGGCCACAACATGCGGCCAGGACACGGTTTGGCGTGTCCAGGACCTCGACAATGGGCGTGGTCAAGCAGAGCCTGCCGATCGTCGGCAGGGCTCGGGAGGGGGAGAGAAACGGCGAGCCACGGGATGCGTGGGGAGCAGGGGAGAGGGGGCCGCACAGGCAGCGACACGCAGAGAGGCCAGACGCGCGGGCGGTGCGGGGCTAGACGACTGGCGGTGTTGTCGGGCGGTGCAGGGTAAGGCAGGCAACACGGCGCGGTGGAGGCTCGGCGACGGCGGCGGCGCGAGCACAAGGTGGTGGCATTGGCACGGGGTGAGGGAGGGAGCAGGTAGGAAAGGATGAGTTAGTATTAGAAGGTGGGATCCACAAGAAATGAGTTGTTGCATGAATTTCAAACAGTGGAAGATTCAACTCATATTACCTTTCGGAAGCGGCCAGTTCGTTTGCCGGCTGGTGCTGATTTGTTCTGAGGAAAAAGTACTGTTAGCTGGTGTCAAGTGGCCGGTTTGTTCTGAGAAAAATGTACTACTAAATGGTGGGTGATAAGTGAGACGAACAAGTTGTATTTCCCTACATATTGCTCTAGGGCTTTCGGCTGGGCCATCCGCGTGAGAGACTGCCTAGCAAAACATGTCGATGAAAAAAATCCATAGACCATATTGCTAGTAGCATTAAAAATAGAGCACACAATTCTAAGAGTAAAAGGATCACCTATGCTATTCCCTTCGTCCACCAAAGAATACAATTCTCACTTTTCATACGTCAAATAGTTTGAACTTTGACTGAAGTGATATGAGAAAGATATCAAATAAGTTTAATTAGATTAGTTATCACCCTCCGTCAGCCTAGAGATTGTGATTTCTTATTTCTTTTGTGCTTTGGCCTGCTCGGCCTGTTTTTGTTGTTTCGCTTAACTGTTGTATTCAAACTCTTTTCTCCTTAATGAAAAATGTGTTATGCACGTTTTAAAAAAATCATTAGATTAGTTATATAATATTTTTATTATAAATTTATTTGGAGACATAAGTGCTGATACTATTTACTATAGATTTGATAAAACTTGAGCTAGTTTGAACACGAAGGGCTGCTTGGCTACTCGACGTACACTTGGCGCGATGCCTCGACACAAGACACAACATCTACTGATTGGTGTCGCTGCAATAAACAAAACTTCTTTTGCACAATACTCGTCAGTTTAATGTCCCTAACTCTGTACGTTTGGGATGCTTATGTGCCACAACATGTTTACTGCCTGGATAAGTTTCAGGTTCACATGTACACCTTGCATCATTGACGTACAGGGAGCATGCTATATGTTCAAAAACAGAACTTGTGAATCCTTGATAAGATCTTAAACGTGAGACTTTCCGATGGTTAAAACTGTGTGGAAAGAAAATGCAACACAATCATATCACCTTTGAACAAACTATACAACACTGCTGAAACAGTTTCAAGGGGTTGCATCAAGCAGGAACTTGAAATAAAAAGTATGAGATGCCAGATACCAAGTATACAAGTTCACTTGTATTGTATTTCAGATTTGGAATTGCCTTTGCAAGACCATCTGTAACCATCTAGGCCCTTTCGCACCTTTGGTAAGGATGTGTTTCGGTGATAAATGACAACCATATACTTGTGACTAACCTTTGTTTTGTAGCGGATTATATCTTGGGTTATTGTCATGAGTAATGAATGAAAAGAGACCCCTCAATTTGAAATTATGGACGATCAATGGACAAATACTACAAGGCTAAGGACTTTGTTAGTTCCAAGTGTCACAAGGAGATGAAGGACACTTGGATTGCTAGATTGTAGTGTTTGACCATACTATTAAGAGGGGTTTATGCACTAGTAGCTTGACCAAGCATCAAAAGCCATGAAAATATGCACACTCAAGTTCCTTGGATGCTAAACAGCTCAAAGTACTCATGGAAACACATTGGAAGCAAAAGAATTGACGGGAAACTCAAAGGTGTTGAATTGGATGAGTTGAAATCAAAGTGGTAGCGTCAGATGAACTGACGCCACCTTTTCTAGCTGCGTCGGATGAGTTCTGTGGCTAGAAAAATCAAAAGTGACCGTCGGTCCTAGCATCGGTTCATCCGGTGCCTTAGGGTTTGGTAACAGTAAGGTTTGGAGTTCAGACGCTTCAGCACCGGATGATCCGACGCCTTGGTCACGGTTCATCCGACGCCCTCATTCAAATCATACAGAGACGCACCAAGATTTTCTCTTCAGCATCGGATGAACCGACGCTTCTGCAGTTCATCAGCGGTTCATCCGACGCCTGTGTTTGAATCATACAGTACCGCACCAAGTGGGTGCTCTTCAGCACCGGATGGACCGACGGTGCATCAGAACATAGCGTCGGTGTATTGTCTGTGTCATCTGGTTCAACGACTATTTCAGGGACTTGTGAGTGATCGGATGATCCGACGCTCGCGCAGGGGGAACCGTCGGTTCATCCGACGGTGCTACTTTTCAGGGGACTTTTCCAACTGCTAGCCACCCTTGCTAGGCCTATATATAAGCCCCCCTGCATCTCTAGAGCTACCTTTGCCACTCTGAAGATCTACAGCAGCCAATGAGAGAAGGAGATAGTGTTCTTGTTCATTTGGGATTCTCTTCCTCTTGTTTCAGGAGCTCTTTCTTAGTGATCAAGGGTTTCAAGGTGCATACATGGCTTAGCTGAGTGCTCAGGTCAAGTGAAGGTGTGTGGGCTTGTTACTCTTGGAGTTTGACGGCTCCTAGATGGTCTTGGTGCTTTGGGGGTTCTTGGTGAGCTCTTGGAGATTGTGGGGGCCTCAAGAAAGCTTGGTGTACACGGTTCGAGACCCACCGTTCCGGAGATGGAGAACGGGTACTCTTAGTGAGCACTTGAGTCTTGGTGACTTGATGGGGAGCAATACTCTTAGTGAGTGCTCCAACGTGGATTAGGGGGAAGCGTCAACTTCTCGATACCACGGGAAAAAATCCAGTTGTCTCTTGTGCCTCTCTCTACTTACTTGCATTTATTTTCAGCACTTAATTTCCGCATTTAAGTTTCCTTGGTCTAGTTCTCTTTAAGTTGCTTGTTTGCCTCTTATCTTGACTAGGGTGTTCCATATCTCTTAGTGTGATATTTGCTAAGGAAACTCTTGTTAGTGTGCTTAGTAGTAGAGAAAAACCTTTTTAGATGGGCAACACTTGCTAGTAGGCTAAGGTTTCTTTACATGCTTTAGAGTTTCAAAACAAGTCCCATATTCAACCCCCTCCCTTCTACGGGCCATTGATCCTACAAGTGGTATCAGAGCTAGGCTCTCTATTTGCTTGGCTTAACCGCCTAGAGAGATGGGGAAAGGTAGTGGCAATGGCCCTCCCAAGTTCGCGGGGAAACGGTTCACCTTTTGGGCACATAGAATGGCTAGCTACCTTCAAGCACAACACCATGATGCATGGCTCACTACCATGTATCCTTTGCCACGTGTTCCCACCGAGAGTGAGTCCAAGTGGAACTCTCGCGCTAGAAACCATATCTTTGAGGCTGTTGATGAGGAATTGTTCGATCGGGTCTATGCTTTGGAGACAGCCCATGAGGTGTGGATGCAACTTAATGACATCCATGTGGGCAACAAGAAGATCCGCGAGGAAAAATATGAGTTGCTCAAGGTGGAGCTCAATGAGTTCAAAATGCTTGATGATGAGGGTGTAGAGCAAATGTATTCTAGAATGGGTGTGCTTATTCAAAATATCAATGCTCTCAATGTTGCTAACCTTACCGAGCAGGAAATCATCCGAAAAATCCTTCAAACACTCCCCAAGCCAAAGTACAACATTGTCAAGGCACTTCTCTTTGAGAAGGACTTCTCAACCCTCACCATCACCGAGGTTGTGAACAAGATCCGCTCCCATGAGATGTTCATGATGGGTGAAGTGGAATTATCTACTTCCAACTCAAGCTCCAAGAAGGATCTTGCACTCAAGGCAAGTGAGAAGATCAAGCCCAAGATGAAGACCAAAGCAAAGCCTCCATCTTCCTCAAGTGAAAGCGAAGATAAGAGTGACTCAAGTGATGTGGAAAGCGATGATGCAAAGCTAGCTCTTCTCATGAAGAGGACTACCAAGATGCTTTCCAAGATTGGCAAGAAGGGCTACAACTATGATCCCAAGAAGCAAAAGTTTCGGGCATCAAGAAGAAGCGGTGAAGGAAGCAATAGGAAGTGCTACAATTGTGGAAGCCATGATCATCTATCCTATGATTGCCCCCAAGCCCGACAAGCATGTATCAAGCTCAAGCAAGAAGAACGATGAGGATGAGAAAGATGCCAAGTACTACAAGAAGAGCTCATCCAAGAAGAAATCATCAAACAAGCCCTACCACAAGAAGAAGGGCGAATATTGTTCTCTCTTGGCCAATGAGTGGATTACCGGTGGTGAGACTTCAAGTGAGTCAAGTGAAAGTGAAGAAGAAAAGAACAAGAAGATCGCCGGTATTGCTATCAAGGATGATGAAGAGCCTTCGCTTCCACGTCCACTTATGTGCTTCATGGCAAAGCATTCCAAGGTGAGCGATAGTGATAGTAGTGACTCTTCTAGTAGTGATGATGATCTCTCACCTAATGCTCTTAAGAGTCTTCTTGATGAATACACCACCATGATTAAGAAATAAAAGAGTAAGCTCAAGGCACTTGAAGAGACCCATGAGAAACTTAAGCTATCAAATGATGAGTTACTTGTGGAGCACAATGACCTTAGCAAAGAGCATGATGCTTTGATAGTGTCTAACAAGTCACTTAGAGATGACCATAACAAGTTGCTTGATAAGCACAATGAGCTAATTGTCAAACATGACGACATAACCGTGCTTAACAAGTCTCTTGAGTCAAATCATAAGATGCTTAAGAAAGATCATGTGATCTTAGAGATGAAATATCAAGAGCTTGAGCTTGGATATGAGGCCATTGGTTCTAGTGGGTATGAAGATGCTAGAGAAGTCACTAAAACCAATGCTTCCATCTCATGTGATGATCTAATTGAAGAACCTAAGGTCTTGCTTAATGATGAAAATGTTGCACCCTCTTCCAAGACTAACCATGCTAGGGTGAAAGCTCTTGAAGAAGAAGTGAGAAGCCTAAGGTCTTGTGTCAAGACTTTAGCCAAGGGTGAGGAGTTACACAAGGAGATCCTCTACTACAATGCAAAAGATTATGGGACAAAGGGACTTGGTTCTTTCTCTAATCCTATCAAGGAAACTCCTAAGTCCAAGGAGCTATATGGGTGTTTCAACAAGGAAGTTGGGTCTTATTGCCAACATTGCAAGGTCACCGGCCATCACACAAGGGAGTGCCCAATACCTACTCGTCCTTTTCCCACTTTGCCTAACAATTTCAAGTCTATGTACAATGATAACCATTTCTTGTTGATGAAGCAAAACAATGGCAAGGTTGCGGTCAAGTTTATTGGTGCCAAACCCAAAGTCAAGCCACCTAGGAGCTTATGGATTCCGAAAGTTCTTGTCACTCACATCAAGGGGCCCAAACTAGTTTGGGTTCCTAAATCTCAATCCTAATTTCTTGTGTGTAGATGAACTATAAGGCCGGAGGGAGTCATTGGATACTTGATAGTGGTTGTACTCAACACATGACCGGCCAAGTAAAAGTGTTCACCTCACTAGTGGATGATGCGGGAGATCATGAACAAGTGTCATTTGGTGATAATTCTAAAGGAAGGATCTCCGGATTGGGTGAAATCTCTCTAACAAATGATTTATCCCTTTCCAATGTTCTCTTTGTGGATTCTTGTAGTTATAACTTGCTTTCCATTGCTCAATTTTGTGACCTTGGTCTTTCATGCACATTTAATGATGAGGGGGTCACAATTACTAACGAGAAATCTAATGATGTTGTTTTCAAGGGATTCCGCTATGGCAATCTTTTTCTTGTAGACTTTGCATCCCATGAAGCAAACTTGACTACTTGCCTCATCTCCAAGACATGCAAGGGTTGGTTATGGCATCGCCGCATTGCACATATAGGCATGAGTCAACTCAAGAAGGCTTTCAAGAAGGGTATGGTTCTTGGTGTGAAGGATGTTACATTTGAGAAGGACAAGTTATGTAGTGCATGTCAAGCCGGCAAGCAAGTTGCAACTCATCATCCTATGAAGGCTTATGTATCTACCACAAGACCATTGGAGCTCATGCACATGGACCTCTTCGGCCCTAATAATTACAAGAGTCTTGGTGGTAATCTCTATTGTCTTGTCATTGTTGATGATTACTCACGCTATACTTGGACTTTCTTTTTGGAGGACAAGGGCAAGACATTTGACATCTTCAAGAAATTTGCTACAAGGGCCCAAAATGAGTTTGGGTCATCTATGGTGAAGATTAGAAGTGACAATGGGTCAGAATTCCGGAACACAAGAGTGGAAGAGTATTGTGATGGTGAAGGCATAAAGCATGAATTCTCCTCAACCTACACACCGCAACAAAATGGTGTGGTTGAGAAAGAACAAGACACTCATCACTCTTGCTAGAGCTATGTTGGATGACTATGGGGTCTCTCAAAGGTTTTGGGCGGAACCTATCAATACAGCGTGTCATGCTTCAAATAAAGTGTATCTCCATCGGCTATTGATGAAGACACCATATGAGCTTCTTATTGGGAGAAAGCCCAACATCTCCTACTTCCGGGTGTTTGGTTGTAAGTGTTTCATATTCAAGAAGAGGAAGCATCTAGGGAAGTTTGAGAGTAGGGTAGATGAGGGCATGTTTGTTGGTTATGTATCTAACTCCAAGGCATATAGAGTATTCAATAACTCTACACGAGTAATTGAAGAAACATGTGACGTGAAGTTTGATGAATCTAATGGCTCCCAAGGGGATGGTTTTTGTTGTGATGATGTAGGAAAGGAACCTCTCCGTGAAGCAATTAAGAAGATGGCTATTGGGGACATCAAGCCAAAGGAGGAGGATGATTCTCACTCCATCCATGAAGACTCCTCCTCCGATGATGATAACAATGATGATCATCCAAGGCGTGCAACATCATCCCCCACAAGACAAGATAGTCCATCTTCCTCACAAGAACCACCTCCTACATCACAAGACACTCAAGATCAAGTAGAGGAATCGGAAGAAGTTCAATCTCAAGATGATCCCACCTCTACAACATTTGGAAGGCGTACAAGGACTTCAACAAACCATCCCATTGATCTTGTCTTGGGTGATCCCAAGGGTGGTACAAGGACTCGCCGCAAGCAATATGCCTCATTTTGCAAACATCATGCTTTTGTCTCTTTTGTAGAACCCACAACTATAGATGAAGCTCTTGGGGACCTGGATTGGATCTTGGCTATGCAAGATGAGCTCAACAACTTCACAAGAAATTAAGTGTGGGAGTTGGTAGAGCGCCCAAGAACAAGAATGTGATTGGCACTAAGTGGGTCTACCGGAACAAGCGAGATGAACATGGTATTGTGGTGAAGAACAAGGCAAGACTTGTCGCCAAAGGGTACTCTCAAGTTGAAGGCTTGGACTATGGAGAGACCTTCGCTCTGGTGGCACGTCTTGAAGCTATCCGTATCCTCCTTGCATATGCATCTAGTCATAAAATAAAATTATTTCAAATGGATGTTAAAAGTGCTTTCTTGAATGGCTTCATCAATGAAGAAGTCTATGTGGAGCAACCTCCCGGTTTTGAGGATGCTACAAATCCTAACCGTGTCTATAGGTTGCGCAAGGCTTTGTATGGACTCAAGCAAGCTCCTAGGGCATGGTATGAGAGGCTCCGGGATTTTCTCATTGAAGCGGGATTCAAGATTGGTAGAGTGGACAACACGCTATTCACAAAGATCATCAACAGAGAGTTTTTTATTTATCAAATTTATGTTGATGACATTATCTTTGGCTCTACTAACCTCAAAGTGTGCAAGGACTTTAGTGATCTTATGACTAGGGAATTCGAGATGTCAATGATCGGAGAGCTTAACTTCTTCCTTGGGTTTCAAATCAAGCAATTGAAGGAAGGGACTTTCATTCATCAAGAGAAGTACACTAATGATATTCTCAAGAAGTTCAAGATGGATGATTGTAAGCCGATCAAGACTCCAATGCCTACCAATGGACATCTCGACCTAGATGAGGGAGGTAAACCGGTTGACCAAAAGCTTTACCGTTCTATGATCGATTCTCTTCTTTATCTTACCGCATCTAGGCCCGATATCATGTTTAGTGTTTGTATGTGTGCTCGGTTTCAAGCCAACCCTAAAGAATCTCACCTAAGTGCTTTAAAAAGGACCCTTAGATACTTAAAATACACACCTAACATTGGCTTGTGGTACCCCCATGGTGCTTGTTTTGAGCTCTTGGGTGATTCGGATTCGGACTTTGCCGGATGTCGAGTAGAGCGTAAGAGCACTTCGGGTAGGTGCCTTTGCTAGGTCGATCTTTGGTTGCTTGGTCCTCTAAGAAGCAAAACTCTGTGGCCTTATCCACCGCGGAGGCGGAATACATTTCCGCGGGGGCTTGTTGTGCTCAAATCCTCTATATGAAGCAAGGCCTCTTGGATTATGCTGTGGTTCTAGATAGGGTTCCCCTCCTTTGTGACAATGAAAGTGCCGTAAAAATTGCTAACAACCCGGTTCAACATTCGCGCACCAAGCACATTGATATCTGTCATCACTTCTTGCGAGACCATGTTGCAAAAGGGGACATTTTCCTTTGTGGTGTTCGCTCCGAGGAGCAATTGGCGGATATATTCACTAAGCCTCTTGATGAAAACACCTTTTGTAGGCTTCGGAGTGAATTAAATGTGCTTGATGCGTCCAACATCATGTAATGCTTGTCATGTAGTTTGCATTTGCATATGTACATGTTTAGGGGCTTGTCTAACCTTGATGAGATAGTGGTGAGTATGGGTCTTGCTTGAGCCGGTGGTTCTCTTGTTTCGCTCAAGGCATGTTGAAAGGCTCACCATGAATAAGTTTATCAAGGGTTCAAACTTGGCAAGATAGTTTACCTTTCCGCTTTGCATTTATGCTTGTCATGTAGGTTGCACTCATGTTTAATTTCATGCATTTGTTCTTGCATAGCATTGCGTGAGAGAAGTCACAAAGGAAAAACACACTATGAGAAAGTTGATTAGCATTCAATGCAAATCAACAACTCCTAAGGTGTGATGAGACAAATGATTGTGCTTAATGCCTATTGAGTTAAGTCCTAACGAGCTTAAAGTGTCTATCTCTAAGTTCAAAGGCAATTAACTCATACATTCCCTTTTTGGAGTTCCCTCCTCTCCTTTGGATCTTAAATTGCCTATTTTATCTATGGTTTATCCCTTTTTAGGGAGGTAATTGTGTATCTATATGTATTTTGCAAAGGAGTGCTTGAGGGGTGAGGTTGTCACTCAGAAATGATCCAAAAATGTGCTTGTGTTGGCTTGTGTGTGACATGTTTTGGATCAAAGATGAGGTCTAGTTCAGCAAATCAAAAACCTCAATGTTGGATGAACCACTGCCTAGTAGGTTCCGGCGTCGGTTCATCTGGTGACAGGGTTTGTGCGCTCAGTTCGTCTCTGTTAGCTTTTTTTTCCTACCGTCGGATGAACCGACACTGTTCTGCTTCATAGCAGTGGTTCATCCGGTGCTGAAGGAAAATCAGCTCTTCCACAGACCTGTGAACAACTGCTCCGACGCATCTAGAAATGTGACCATCGGTTCATCCGGTGTGTTGTTTCACTGCGGAGCGTTCTTTATCCGACAGTTTGACCGACGCTCGTGTTTTCCTACCGTCGGTTCATCCGACGCTACTCTGAAGCGTGGGTCTCGTCTGTCATAACGGTTGGCGGTGTCTTCGTTCTCATACGAACCCTAATCCTTCCCGCCGCTGACCGCCGCCCATGCACCACCGTTCTCATCGCCTCCGGCCACCACCGCGCACGTGCGAGCTCCCTGACGCCTCCGCCGGCCTCTCGTGCTCACCGCCGGCCATCTTCACAGCCGCACCGGTCTGATTTTGTGCGCGCACGCCGCGACTGCCCGTGCTAGGGTTTCTGCTGCCGCCTCGTTTCCGGCCCGGTGGCGCCGCCGCAGCTCATCGGCGTTCATCCGAGGGTGCGCAGGTGTCTTCTCCATCAACGCAGTTGCTCATTGTGCTCTCTCCCGCACTGTGGTGAGCATCTCCCCTTTTCACCCCCCTGATTTCTCCATTACAGTTGAATTAGAGTGAAATTTGGAGATGCTTTGTGGATTGCATCTATGACTAAGTTAATCTTCAGCTTTAGCACTCAATTTACTCTTAGTCATCGATGTTTTGCTCAAAGTCTAGTAGTATTGCTACATCTTCATGACCTTGAACAAGTTCTGTTACTGTGTTATGCTTATTCATCCCTCTTAAAACAGTGACATGATATCCTAAGCTTTCACTCACACATCCTTTTGATCACCTAAGGACTGCCTAGTTTCTACCATAACTTTATCTTGAGCAGTTCATCTATTCGACATTCTTGCCTAGGCTCAATCATTCTATTACTTTGCTTAAGGACCCCTTATCCCTAGTTACTTATCATGTTTATCTTCGTATCTCGCCATCTATAATCTTCTACCATTTCTTTGATAGATGGCGGGAGACAAAAGAAAGGGTAAGGCGGCCGCAGAGCCGAAGAAGAAGAAGACCAGGCAGGAGGAGTGGGAGCGTGTGCTCAGCGTGCCAGATCCGCAGACTCAGCCACAACGAGGCATCCGGATTGGTGAGAGTGCACAAAGACAGGGGGAGCAACCCCAGGCCGAGCAGCCACAGCAGTAGTTACGGCGTTCAGGCCGTAGTCAGCAGACAGAGCAGATAGAGACACCTCCTTCTGCCCCACGTTCCGGTCCTCGAACTTGTGGTGGACACACACAGTAGACACCGAGGCAGAGGAGAGCAGCGGTTGAGCTTGAGCAGTAGGCATAGCTGGTTCAGGGGCTAGAGCTTCCCAGTGGTCCGCGAGCAGAGGCTTTCAGCGTGTACATCCGCGATCTGCAGAACTTGCCCGGGCCGAAGATCAGGAGGTTGAGGAGCGTGCTCGAGGACGAGTGGTTCCCTCATGGGCGAGAGGACTATGACCCCCACTTCTGGACGATCCTTCAGATAGCTTCTACGCCTCTTACGTTCGCCAGGGTTCACAGTTGAGCCAGCACAGGATGCTCCAGTTTACAGCACTCAGAGCAGCAGCAGCCGGGGAGCCGATCCTTCCGTACTTTGACTACCTTCCCGGCTTGGCAGCTTTAGTGAGTCAGAGGTCTCGGTACATCCCCGAGTGGGTCCGGGTGTTCTACGCAACCGTCTACGTCGAGGCTGACCGGCTATCCATCCACTTCATGTTCGTGGGTCAACAGTAGATGCTCACTAGAGAGGGGATAGCAGAGTTGCTTGGGGTACGGCTCGAGGACGACTCGATCCACTACTTGGCCTACCCTGACATCGAGGCTCCTCGTCGCGCTCACTCACCAGTTCTACCCTCTGATGACGAGATCAGCTTCTTGTTTCAACAGCTGTTCCTCCCCGGTACACCCAGGACTCCGGATCGCCTGACTCGTGAGGCGTACGTGGTACACTATGTGCTCCGGAGGTCCGTGCTCTTCAGGATGGGGAACGCCGAGTCGATCACCGGCGTGCAGCAGTGGTCCTCATGTACGTTTTGGCCAAGCGCCCGTTCGATATTGTTGATATCCTGATCAGCGAGGTCGAGGACGCTATTATGGATGGTATGGGGTGTTGACGGTCCTTACAACAAAAATTTGACCATCAAAACCTCGGGTTCGAGAGGAGTATATGACAAGTTTCATGCACATTTTTAGTACTAATAAAGTTCCACGAGTTGTGTTGTGAATTTCATAGGCAGGTACACATTTTGGGAGAATTTGGGACCAACATGCCACATATGCTAGGCACGGCCGAACCACCTGGTCCGGCCGGCCCTGCAGGTGCGGCCGGCCCTGCCCGGTGGCACGAACCTGGTCCAGAGCACCCCCACTCCCTCGAGCACAACTTGTACGAGTGTGATTCACTGAAGAAACGTCGGTTTGATCAAAGGGTGGAGGCTAGGATCACTTGGATCAATGGGTCCACTTATCCGATCGCTCAACCGCCACAACCGTCATCCAGAGGCAATCCTAGGCGTCCCCTAACACGGTCGGTGCATCACACGGCGCGGGGTAGGGCCGGCCGCACCTATAGGGCCGGCCGCACCTATCAATTGGCGTGCCGGGCGAAATTGACCCAAGGAGCCGACCTACAACCGCCTCAGGAGCAGTGATCAGGAGTGTCCAAGGCGAGAGGCGGCACATCCTAGGGCCGGTCGTGCCTAGAGAGCCGACTGCACCTAGGATATTCCTCCCCTACGCTTCACCGACCTCCCTTGCCTATAAAAGGCACATCCTACTCGCTGGAACGGACACACAACACAGGAGCATCTCCATTTCTCACTTTTGTTCACTTAGAGTAGGATTAGTGTAGTTTGGGAGTTAGAGTCGAGTCGAGCTAGTCTCGGGGTTCTGGAGGAGTCTTCTTCAGGGTTCCGGTACTACTCTTGTATCCTTTCTTTGTTTAGACTCAAGTATAATTCAAGTTATCTTTCTATCTTACCTTTCGAGTCAATACATTCAGCTTTTACTTTGCTCTAGAAGCTTTATTCTTGGTTTAGACTAAAGTTAGTTTAATCTTGGTTAGCATAGCTCTCTTGAACCCTATAGTGTTGTGGTTGTTCTTCGCTTGATCTTCTACCGAGTACATTTGTGCTTAGTAGTGGAGAGAGACCTTCCTTCGTGATATCCGGGGAAAGGTTCTTTGGTTCGTTGTGAGCGCGGTGCTCAGAGCTTGCCTTAGTCTTAGATTGGTGTCCCGTTCAACGGAATAGTTGTGGTACCCTAGGGAGGTGACAGCTCCGGACGGGCTCAGTAGTCCACCACGTTAGTTAGGGGCGGTAGGATTCAGCGCGTCGTCGTTCTCCCTTCTCATCCCAGTCCGAGAGCGCGGCTTTGCATGCCCCTGCAGCACTAGAAGAGCTTGTCGAGTTTAGCTTGCCTTGGTTATCCTTTGCCTTAGTTCTTCACCTAGAGTTGACAAGAATAGATAGATTGTGTTAGGATCCTTTCTCGTCTCGTTGTCCTCCCAGCTCACTAGATCCTCTCTAATCCTTTATCAAGATCTCCTTGTGTGTGTCAAGTTATCCCTGAATATCTTTATTCGTTACCCCCGCTATAGCTCTTTACCGATTCTTGTTACTCTCCACCGTTTATCCGATCATCTTTGCCGTAGTGCCTCCCTTGGGAAAATATAAATACGATAACCTGAATACCACCGGGTGAAGTGCTACAACGGTAATCCGTGCGCTTGCGGACCTTTCTGTGACGTGTGTTTTACCAAAGACGTTCCTAGCTCCATTACTAGGGGTATAAACCCGGTAGCGACGCTAGCGAGTGCCAACAAGCATTTCTGGCGCCGTCGCCGTGAGTGCAAACTTAGTAGTGAGGCTAAGAAACGTCAACAAGCATTTCTGGCGCCGTTGCCGGGGAGACAATAGGCAAAAGATATCGTTTAAACTTAGTGGTAGAGTTATCCAGGTTCGGTGAACCGCTATTTAAGGGGGTTTACCCTTGCTCTACTCTCGTGTACGCAGAGTAGTGCATGACCGGTTTCGACCTACCATCCAACTTTCACGACAATCCGGAGTCACTTGTGAGGAGAGTGCGACCACGTGTCCTCATTCCTCAGAAGTTTCTCTCGAGTCAAGAGACGAACACCGTCGATCCCGTAGACAGCACCGATGGTCGAGAGGATGATCCGCGAGTTTTCCGCTCCCTCCAACACCAATGTCCCTACCAGACCAAACGTGACGGTGGGAGAAGGAAACTTTGAACTCAAGCCGGCGTTGATCAACATGGTGCAAGCGAGTCCATTCTGCGGCAAGCCTAATGAAGATGCCAATGCACATCTCCAGCATTTCCTGAAGGTGTGCAGGACCTTCACTATCCGCGGAGTGACGGACGACGCAATTGGTCTTCGCCTATTCCCGTTCTCATTGCTTGGGAAGGCGAAGCAATGGTTTTATGCGGAGCGAGATGCCATCAACACATGGGATAAGTGCTCTAAGGCATTTCTCGCAAAGTTCTTCCCGGTGGGCAAAACCAATGCCCTCCGCGCTAGAATTTCGGGCTTCCAGTAGCAGAATGATGAGAGTATCCCGGAAGCATGGGAACGTCTCCAGGAGTACATCACCGCGTGCCCGCACCATGGCATGCAGGGGTGGTTCTTAATTCAAACCTTCTATCACGGGCTCAAGCGTACCGCCCGTGAGCACCTAGATGCAACCGCTGGAGGAGCCTTCTTCTCACTACAAGTACCCGCCGCCAAGGAATTGATCGAGAAGATGGTGGCAAATCAAGGTTGGGATGGAGATCGTCTCCAACCCCGTAACCGCGGTGTACACCAAGTCGATGGAATCGACATGCTCGCCGCCAAGATGGACCTCCTAATGAAGAAATTGGAGGCACCGAGCAACATGGAAACTGCCAAGATTATGGACGCTCGCATGACGTGCGAGGTTTGCAGTAATGTGGGTCATTCGGGAAATGATTGTCCCGAAACAAGGGAAGAAGCCATCTTCATCAACAATGGCAACAACAACGGGTTCCGCAACAACAACTACAACAATCAAGGGTGGAACTCGAGGCCCAACTTCCCGTTTAACAATCAAAATGGAGGTAATTATTCTAACAATTTCAATAATCAGCCCACCATTAGAGATCTTGTCTTTGGCCAAGCTAAAATCAATGAAAACTTAAACAAGAAGCTAGCCGCCAATGATAAAGTTCTTGAAAATTTAAATTCCACCATAGAATCCTTCACTAGCTATGAAGAATCAGCTAAGCTTTAATAAAATGATAGAAACTCAACTTGCTCAGCTTGCTGCTTCTTTACCTTCTTCCGAGTCGGGTGGAATCCCGGGGCAACCCGAGCCTACCCGAGAGAATGTTAGCATTGTATCCACCAGATGGGGTAAGCCATCTAGGAGGGTGTATGCACCTAACCATGTAGGGAAGCTCATACATCAAATCCAGGACCCATGGGAGGAATCAGCAGTCTTGCACAGGAAAGACAATGGATATCCGGCTATCACATGCACAATCTACTATCAAAAGATCAAGAATGCTCTTTGTGACCTTGGTGCGAGTGTCAACCTCATGTCCAAGGCCATGTTTGAGGAGTTAGGATATCCTGCTCTCTCCCCGACAATGATGACAGTCCAACTTGCCGACTTATCGATTAAATATCCAGAGGGCATAGTGGAAAATCTCTTGGTGAATGTCAAAGGCTCCTATGTCTTTGCGAATTTCATGGTCCTCGACACACAAGATGATGGAGAAATGCCGCTTATTCTCGGGCGACCATTCCTAAGAGATGTCAATGCAAGGATTGATGTCGGAGCCGGAAAGATTCAATTCCGCATAGGGCGAAGGAACATGACATTCAGATTTCAAGCAAAAGAAGAGCAATGTTACCTAGTGCAAGATGAGGAATCTAGGGAGTGGAGGAAGCCACGGCCCCAATACAAGAAAGAGAAGGTGGCCCCGACCAAGCCCAAAGTGGATAGTCTCATTGCCACAATGAGGAACCATTGGGAGCAAGACAAAGCATTCAAAGGGCGCTACTAACCAAAGAAGCCAAAGGCAATCAACAAGGCTAAAGGGGAAAAGAAGATGGAGACCAAAAACACCCCCGTTAAAGCCTCACCGACTTCAGCGCCACCGGAGGAAACAAAGAGGGTGTGGCGTGTGAAGAGAGCATCGGCCTAGTCTTCCACTCCGGGACCGGACGAATCCAAGATCAACTGAGCAAACGGAGGAGTCCCGCTCACGGACTCTAAACTACGAGCCCTCACCATGAGGTAAACCGGTATTTATCTCATATTTCCCTTCCAACATTTTATTTCGAGCATCAAGCATATTTAAATTTCAAATTTGATTTCACCATTGCATTAGTAAGTAAACAAGACTTAGAAAAGCAGTTTTGGAGATTTTTGGTGATACGGCCGAACCTAGAGGTACGGCCGTACCTCCCCTCGACAAAATTTTTGTGTAGGATGTTTACAAGAGGGGACACGAGTGCTTGGAGTAAATAGAGTAGGGCCGGCCGAACCTAGTGGTACGGCCGTACCTATGATCTTCCACGAATCCATCAAGACAACCACTACAAGCTTCCAAGTGCTCAACTCATCACCAAAATGAAGACACGCCAACCAGGTAGCCAAAAATTAGCTTGGGGGAGACCCCATTTTCAATCAAGGAAGGTATGTCCATCCAAACCAATTTTCAACATCTTGTTTATCACATTGAAATAAAAGAAAAACAACAAAAATATTTGCTTCAACCATGTGCACTTGAAATCTTGTCTATATATCCTCACTTTGGAAATGATGAATTGTTGCTATGTTAAAATTTTGCAAGAACCTAGTGTACAACCTTGTGCTCTATGAGCATTTGAATTTGTTGGTATATTTTGAGACAAGAGCCTGAATTAAAACTTTGTGGGAAGCAAATGCTTATGACCAAACCTAGGGTGTTGACTAGTATGATATGGTGAGACAATGTCGATCTTGCTCTATCTCATAGTATGGTGAAAATCTCGGATGATTTCTTTTGAGAAAATAAAACAAGACAAGTTCCTCAATGGTCATATCACCTACCAAAGCCATATGTCGATATCAAAGTATAAACCTTCTACATATGCTTGCTTGTGACCCATTGAGTTTTGCCAAATTGTTGTGACCCTTGGTAGAATCTTTTCATGCTCCCATGATCGAGATCACGTACACCCACATATACGAGCTAACTTCCACATCGGGAGTTACGCAAAACATGCCCTCCACCCACCAAAAATAAATACTCCAATGTTCCTAAGAGATTTCTCTTCTTGTAATCTTGCAAAAGGAGAGAGGGGTCATCAAAAGAAAGAAAAGTATATGCTCAAAAAGCATAGAAAAAAATATATGTGCTCCAATCAAGGAGCATAGAAAAAAAATGATGAAGCATGACCTCCCACCAAAATAAAAGCAAGAGGAGAATCTCAACCAAGGAGTCCATAGAAAAACAAACAAAAATATTCCACACACTTGCACATCTCGATCAAGTTGCATGACTAGTTTCTTCTTGGATCCGGTCTTTGGCTCAACAACATCATCTGGCACAAGTGAGTCTCATGCTTATCCTACCCAAAGCTCCACATACAAGCCATAGAGTAGGAAGTTGAGGCTCGCTCAAAAGCCTTTGGTGAGGTAACAAATACCACTTGAGCGATCGAGGGAACCATCCGAGAAACCTTGTCTTTCTTTGCAAAAATCTCAAAACTCCGAGATAAGATCCAGAAAAAAAGAAGAGCGAATGATGCAAAGTCAAAACCATTCTACCTTTCAACCTCCGAAGGCAAGGTGGAAAGTTAAAAGCCCCACAGGTAAAATAAGGCTAAGTTTCTCTCATACCAATCTTTTCAAATAGCAAGTATAGCATGGATTTGTGCATAGGTACTTGCCGAGTGGTAACATCATGCAACTCCTGATCCACCGAGGCCAAGTCTAGGCTTTGCTCGAGGACGAGCAAACGTTTAGCTTGGGGGAGTTTGTTGACGGTCCTTACAACAAAAATTTGACCGTCAAAACCTCGGGTTCGAGAGGAGTATATGACAAGTTTCATGCACATTTTTAGTACTAATAAAGTTCCACGAGTTGTGTTGTGAATTTCATAGGTAGATACACATTTTGGGAGAGTTTGGGACCAACATGCCACATATGCTAGGCACGGCCGAACCACCTGGTCCGGCCGAACCTGCAGGTGCGGCCTGCCCTGCCCGGTGGCACGAACCTGGTCCAGAGCACCCCCACTCCTTCGAGCACAACTTGGACGAGTGTGATTCACTGAAGAAACGTCAGTTTGATCAAAGGGTGGAGGCTAGGATCACTTGGATCAATGGGTCCACTTATCCGATCGCTCAACCGCCACAACCGTCATCCAGAGGCAATCCTAGGTTCCCCTAACATGGTCGGTGCATCACACGACATGGGGTAGGGTCGGCCGCACCTATCAATTGGCGTGCCAGGCGAAACCGACCTAAGGAGCCGACCTACAACCGCCTCAGGAGCAGTGATCAGGAGCGTCCAAGGCGAGAGGCGCCACATCCTAGGGCTGGCCGTGCCTAGAGAGCCGGTCGCACCTAGGATATTCCTCCCCTGCTCTTCACCGACCTCCCTTGCCTATAAAAGGCACCTCCCACTCGCTGGAACGGACACACAACACAGGAGCATCTCCATTTCTCACTTTTGTTCACTTAGAGTAGGATTAGTGTAGTTTGGGAGTTAGAGTCGAGTCGAGCTAGTCTCGGGGTTCCGGAGGAGTCTTCTTCAGGGTTCCGGTACTACTCTTGTATCCTTTCTTTGTTTAGACTCAAGTACAATTCAAGTTATCTTTCTATCCTACCTTTCGAGTCAATACATTCAGCTTTTACTTTGCTCTAGAAGCTTTATTCTTGGTTTAGACTAAAGTTAGTTGAATCTTGGTTAGCATAGCTCTCTTGAACCCTATAGTGTTGTGGTCGTTCTTCGCTTGATCTTCTACCGAGTACATTTGTGCTTAGTAGTGGAGAGAGACCTTCCTTTGTGATATCCGGGGAAAGGTTCTTTGGTTCGTTGTGAGCGCGGTGCTCAGAGCTTGCCTTAGTCTTATATTGGTGTCCCGTTCAACAGAATAGTTGTGGTACCCTAAGGAGGTGACAGCTCCAGACGGGGCTCAGTAGTCCACCACGTTTGTTCGGGCTGGTAGGATTCAGCGCGTCGTCGTTCTCCCTTCTCATCCCAGTCCGAGAGCGCGGCTTTGCATGCCCCTGCAGCACTAGAAGAGCTTGTCGAGTTTAGCTTGCCTTGGTTATCCTTTGCCTTAGTTCTTCACCTAGAGTTGACAAGAATATATAGATTGTGTTAGGATCCTTTCTCGTCTCGTTGTCCTCCCAGCTCACTAGATCCTCTCTAATTCTTTATCAAGATCTCCTTGTGTGTGTCAAGTTATCCCCGAATATCTTTATTCGTTACCCCCGCTATAGCTCTTTACCGAGTCTTGTTACTCTCCACCGTTTATCCGATCATCTTTGCCGTAGTGCCTCCCTTGGGAAAATATAAATAAGATAACCCGAATACCACCGGGTGAAGTGCTACAACGGTAATCCGTGCGCTTGCGGACCTTTCTGTGATGTGTGTTTTACCAAAGACGTTCCTAGCTCCATTACTAGGGGTATAAACCCGGTAGCGAAGCTAGCGAGTGCCAACAAGCATTTCTGGCACCGTCGCCGTGAGTGCAAACTTAGTAGTGAGGCTAAGGAACGTCAACATGGGGATGATTCGACAGCAGCCGTTTGCTCACTAGATTAGTTGGATGTTGTCACGTCTCGAGGCCCAGCGCTACGTGAGTACTTTGGAGCAGTCCAAGTACGTTTTTCCGAACTACCAGCCTCCGATGCCAGGTGACAGGAGACGGGGTCCGAGGGGTCAGAGACGGGCCGAGGAGACCCTCCAGGCTCGTGTAGTTGCAGAGGCAGCTATGGGCCCTGTTTAGTTCACGAAGTGAAACTTTTGGGTCCCCTTCCAAGGTCTATTAGGAGTGTTGAACGTAGACTAGTTACAAAAATAATTACATGAATGGACCGGAAATTGCGAGACGAATCCATTAAGTCTAATTAATCCGTCATTAGAGATTGGTTACTGTAGCACGACGTTGTCTAATCATGACATAATTAGGCTCGTTAGATTCATCTCGAAAATTAAGGTAGGGGTCGTGGAATGGGTTTTGTCAGTATTCCACATTTAATACTCCTAATTAGTGTCCGGAGATTGATGTGACGGGTAGTTGGTGAAACGTTGGGGAACTAAACATGGCCATGGACGAGGCAGCCCAACAGGATGCGACACTTGCAGCTGCTGAGGCACCTTTACCAGAGTACCTAGAGACAGATCATGAGGACTCTAGTGAGGACGACGACTTTGTGCCTGCTCCAGAGCCTATGTTCCGAGTTCGACACTGAAGGCATCTAGGCCCCTAATTCGTGTTTTGGTAATTAATGACAATCTTAGTGGACTAACAATTTCATTGAGTATATGAGTATAGGTTAGTCCCAGAGTTGAATTGAGCTTCATGGCAAAGTTGTTAGTAGCACGGATATCTTCGACCATGGGAAGCTCAAGGCAAAGGTATAATATAGGTTTTTTCCTTTGACCGGTCATGAGGTGATTAGAGGATGCAAAATAACTGGATTAATAGGATAGATAGCCGTACTATCAAGAGGGATCAACTTGGTTGGCTTGACGTCTCTATAGTGCTACTTGGATCATATTTTGCATGCATTGCATTTAGATGAGTGGCGTTTTCAAAAGATAAAAAGGTTTTGTTGAAAATCTTGAGAAAAATCAGTTTTCTGCTGTGGGGCGGACAGTCCGGGCCCTTGGGTCGGACGGTCCGCGGGCTCTTGAGGTTTATTGAATATCTGAGGTTTTTTTGACAAAGTTTTTCGAGAAAAATCCTTTCCGGGCGGACAGTCCGCGGGTCTTCGGCGGACAGTCCGAAATTAACCTCGAATCAAACAGAATGGTGCGCAGCTCGGGTGGACCGAGCGGACGGTCCGCGGCCTACCGACGGACGGTCTGCGGGGTCCTGGCGGACAGTCCGCCAGGCCCAACGGGCGACTCTGACAACCGTTGACTTCGCGTTTTTACCGTTGGAATTCAAACGCGGACAGTCCGTGAGGTCATCGCGGACAGTCCGCGAGGCACGCGTTTTGTGCATAACGACTAGTTATGGGAAGGGGGAGTATTTATACTCCATGCCCGGGTTGGGAGAGGCTCTCTTGGCACTTTGAAAGGTTCATTTGACATTCTTGAGCTCTCTCTCTCCTCTCTCACTCACTTTGCTTTGAGGTTGCATTCTTTGTGAGATTGAGAGCATCTAGTGCATAGCATCAAGGTGTTGATCTTTGTGGCACTAGGGAAACATCAAGCGAGCGGGTTGATTTGTTACTCTTGGAGGTTGCCGCCTCCTAGACGGCTTGGAGCTCGTGATTCCATTGAGCACTTCAAGAAGATTGTGAAGTTGCCTTGGAATATTGGTGTGAGAGGTCTTGTGCTCACCTCACCGGAGCGGTGAAAAGCAACTCTAGTGGAATCGAGGTGTGGAGTGGTTCTTTGGTTCTAACCTGCTCAAGATCAAGTGGTGCCTTGATAGAGGAGTGGTTGAACATTGAATCCACCTCAACGTGGATTAGGGGTGACCGGCAAGTCATCGATACCACGGGATAAAATTTGTCTCTTGCGCTCGGTTATTTCTTTGCTCAATTCTCTTTCAAGTACTTTACTTTGAGCTTTTACTTTCTAGAGATTGAATTATATCTTGTCACCTTAGGTTGCAAACCTCCAACATAGGAATAGAGTAGCTAGAAATTTAACCCACCTTGTGGTTCTAATTAAATTTCTCTAGTGTTGTGATTTTAGTTTTTAAACCGCCTATTCACCCCCCCCTCTAGTCGGTATCATAGATCCTACAAGTGGTATCAGAGCCAAGGACTCCTTATTTGAGAGATTTAACCATCTCGAAGTAGGATAAATGGCTAAAGAGGAAAAGTTTCATGTTGGGAAGCCACCGGTCTTTGATGGGAATAATTATGATTATTGGAAGAAAAGAACGGAGGTTCACTTCAAGGCCTTAGGAAGAAATTTGTGGAAAATTGTAATAGAAGGATATGTCATATTGGATCCTAAGGAAAAGACGGACGATGATGATAAAAATGAAGCACTCAATGATCAAGCTTTGAGTGTACTCTACAATGCTCTTGCTCTTAGTGAATTCAATAGAGTGAAGGGACTTGAAAAGGCAAATGAGATATGGGAGAAGCTTATGGAAATTTATGAAGGAACATCCACCATGAAAGAAGCAAAGCTCTATGTGTAGAAGGGCAAGTTCAATGAGTTCACTATGAAGAAGGATGAAGATGTTTCAACCATGTTCAACCGGTTGAATGATATTGTGAATGAACTCAAGTGTCTTGATTTTAATGTGATAAACAAAGACTTCTCTCATAAGTTTCTTAGATGCCTTCCCGAGAAGTATGAGACCATTGTGACTTTGCTTGTGAGGTCCGATTTGAATAAAATGACTCCTATGGAAGTGCTTGGTGAAGTGCAAACTCATGACTTGTTCAAGCAATCACAAAAGGAAGTTCAAGGTCAATCAACTAGTGAAGAGAAGAAAGACATTGCTCTCAAGGCCAAGGTTACTCAAGAAGAGAATGATGATGAGAACCAAGAGATTGACTCCGATGAGGAAATGGCTCTTATTGTAAGAGGGCTCAAGAGAATTATGAACAAGAAGAAGTTTGGCAAGAAGGGACAATCATCAAAGAAGAATCCTTTTGAGGGTAAAGATTGCTTCAATTGTGGTGAAATTGGACATATATCAATTAATTGTCCAAACAAGAAAGAAGACAAATATGGTAAGAAGAAAGACAAGAAAAATGTGCATAAGAGGAAGGAATATTACAAGAAGGAAAAGAATGGCCAAGCCTACTTTGTTGAGTGGGATTCCGATGCAAGCTTCGATGAAGATGATGATGACAAGCCTTCAAAAGGTCTTGCCGGGGTTGCCATCAAGGAAGCTCCTTCACTCTTCTCCAAGCCATATTGTCTCATGGCAAAAGGTGAATCAAAGGTAATAGTTGTTGATGATGATGATGATTGTGAAAGTGATGATGATGATAATGCTTTATCTTATGATGATCTAGTTGCCATGATCATTAAGTCCGATGACAAATTGCGCATGGAGAGATCAAAGTTGAGGGATTTGGAGGTGAAAAATGTTTCACTTCCAAATTCTTTTGAGGAGCTAAAGACTACTCATGAAAATCTTAATATTTCCCATGAAACACTTAACACTTCGTGGGGGACTCTTAAAGAGAAGCATGAGGAGCTTAAGGAAGCTCACAACTCTCTCCTTGCACAAGAGGTCAAAGGAAAAATGAGCATGGGTGTTGATTGTAATATACTGAATAATTCTTCTTGTGAAACTAATCCATCTTGTAGCACAAGCACTAGCTCTTGCATTAGTGAGAATATGTCTTGTGATTCATCTCTATTGTTGGAAAAGGAATCTTTAAAGAAGGAGATTGAGTGTTTGTCTAATGATCTTGCACGGTATTTTGGAAGTCATGTCCAGTTTAATCATATTTGGACAAATCAAAAATTCACCTTGGAGAGAAATGAGCTTGGTTATTTGCCCAAGAAAGGAAAAGAGGCTTTCATTCCTAAGGAGAAAATTTTTGTGAATTCAAATGTGACATATGAGGAAGAAGAAGTCAAGATGTGTCATAAGTGCAAGGCAAAAGTTGACGTGAAACACCAATGCAAGAGCAAGAAGACCGTATCCTTAGATCCTTCCTATGTTCTTAAGAAAGATTCTAAGGGTGTTGTTTGTGCTAAATTTGTTGGTCGCTCTCTTGGTAGTAATAAAAAGAAGTCCATTTGGGTGCCAAAAATTTCGGTCACTAACATTAAAGGACCCAAGAAAATTTGGGTACCTAAAAAGAAGTAATTTCTTTTGTAGGTGAACTATAAAGCCGGAGGAAGACATTGGGTTATTGATAGTGGTTGTACAAATCACATGACCGGCGAAAGAAAAATATTCTCTCATCTTGATGAAGATATTTCCGACTTTGACAACATCACTTTTGGAGATGATAGCAAGGGAGGTGTAAAAGGCATTGGTGAAGTACCTATCTCTAAGGATTACAATCTCTCTAATGTCTTGCTAGTTGATTCTCTCAATTTCAATTTGCTATCTATTGCTCAACTTTGTGACAATGGTTATAAATGCACTTTCACTAGCAATGATTTTGAGGTCACCTCACTTGGTGGGAAAGATTATATTTTTAAGGGTTTTCGTCATGAGAGCTTATATCTAGTGGATTTCTCATCTAAGAAGGCTAGTTTGACTACTTGCTTATTCTCAAAGGCCTCTATGGGTTGGTTATGGCATAGAAGACTTGGTCATGTGGGCATAAAATAACTTAACCGATTAGTGAAGCATGACTTAGTTCTTGGCTTGAAAGATGTCAAATTTGAGAAAGATAAATTGTGTAGTGCTTGTCAAGCCGGAAAGCAAGTTGCCAACTCACATCCCAACAAGAGCATTATGTCAACCACAAGACCATTGGAATTATTACATATGGATTTATTTGGTCCCACTACTTATAGAAGTATTGGTGGAAATAGCTATTGTCTTATGATTGTGGATGATTATTCAAGATACACATGGGTATTCTTTCTTCATGACAAATCTCATACTTGTGACATTTTCAAGACCTTTGTGAGAAGGGCCGAAAATGAATTTGAACAAAAATTGAAGAAAGTGAGAAGTGATAATGGTAGTGAATTCAAGAACACAAATATTGAAGAGTTTTGTGATGAGAAAGGGATCAAGCATGAGTTCTCAACTACATATACACCGGAGCAAAACGGTGTAGTTGAGAGGAAAAATAAGACCTTAATTGAGATGGCAAGATCAATGCTAGATGAGTACAAAGTTTCGGATTCTTTTTGGGCCAAAGCAATCAACACCGCTTGCCATGCTTCAAATAGGCTATATTGTCATAGATTCTTGAACAAAACACCATATTAACTTCTCATTGGAAGGAAGCCAAATATTTCTTATTTTCGGGTCTTTGGTTGCAAATGCTATATTTTGAGGAAAGGCTCTCGGTTATCTAAGTTCCAAAGCAAGTGTGATGAGGGATTTCTTCTTGGATACTCATCAAATTCCAAGGCTTATAGAGTGTACAACAAATCCAAGGGATTTGTTGAGGAAGCTTATGATGTGCAATTTGATGAAACTATGGGCTCTCAAGATGAGAAAGAAAACTTAGATGATGTGAGAGGTGAAGAATTGAGTAGGGCAATGAAGACCATGGCTATTGGGGACATCATGCCTAGAGAAGAAGATGATGATGAAGGTCCATCAATTTCTATTCAAGCAAATCCATCTACTTCCACAACAAATGATCAAGATCAACAAGAGGGTAATTCAAGCAACAATGACTCACCTCAAGAAGATGATCAAATGGCCTCTATGACTACACCTTCTACATCAACTCAAGAACCGGTTGATCAACTTAGAGTTCACCATCAAGTTGCCGAAGATCACCCCATTGACCAAATTATGGGTGATATTAGTAAGGGTGTTCAAACTCGATCTCGTGTTGCTTCATTTTGTCAACATTACTCTTTTGTATCTTTTCATGAGCCTAAGCGTGTAGATGAAGCACTTGAAGATCCGGATTGGGTGATCTCTATGCAAGAAGAATTAAATAATTTTACTAGGAATCAAGTTTGGGAATTGGTTGAAAGACCCAAGGATCATAATGTCATCGGTACTAAATAGGTCTACCGGAACAACGAAAATGAAGATGGTATTGTGGTGAAGAACAAGTCTAGATTGGTTGCTCAAGGCTACACTCAAGTGGAGGGCTTGGATTTTGATGAAACTTTTGCTCCCGTTGCTAGACTTGAAGCTATAAGAGTCTTGCTTGCCTATGCTTGTTCCCGCAATATCAAGCTATATCAAATGGATGTCAAAAGTGCCTTCTTGAATGGGAAAATTAGTGAACTAGTATATATTGAGCAACCTCCCGGTTTTGAGGAGCCAACAAAGCCTAATCATGTGTATAAGCTTTCTAAGGCTCTCTATGGGTTGAAGCAAGCCCCTCGTGCTTGGTATGAAAGGCTTAGGGACTTTCTTCTTTCTAAGGTTTTCAAAATTGGAAAGGTTGATACTACATTGTTCACCAAGAAGATTGGAAATGACATATTTATTTGTCAAATTTATGTTGATGATATTATCTTTGGTTCAACAAATGAAGATTTTTGTAAAGAATTTGGAGAAATGATGTCTAGGGAATTTGAAATGACTATGATTGGTGAATTGAGCTTCTTCCTTGGTCTTCAAATCAAACAATTGAAGGAGGGAACATTTGTTTGCCAATCTAAATATGTGAAGGGCATCTTGAAGAAATTTGGCATGGAAGATGCAAAACCCATCAAGACTCCTATGGCTACAAATGGACATCTTGATCCTGATGAGGGAGGTAAACCGGTTGATCTTAAGCTTTATAGGTCTATGATTGGTAGTTTGCTTTACCTTACCGCATCTAGGCCCGATATCATATTTAGTGTGTGCATGTGTGCTAGATTTCAAGCCGCACCAAAAGAATGTCATTTGACCGCCGTAAAGCGCATAATGAGATATTTGAAGTATTCTCCTAACATTGGTCTTTGGTATCCGAAGGGTGCTCAATTTGAATTGGTTGGTTATTCAGACTCCGATTATGCTGGTTGCAAGGTTGATAGAAGAAGTACCTCCGGTGGTTGTCAACTTCTTGGATGTTCTCTTGTATCTTGGTCATCAAAGAAGCAAAATTTTGTGGCTCTTTCCACCGCCGAAGCGGAATATATCTCGGCGGGAAGTTGTTGTGCTCAATTGTTATGGATGAAGCAAACTCTTCTAGATTATGGGGTGAAATTCAAGGAAATTCCTCTCCTATGTGATAATGAAAGTGCCATCAAGATTGCCAACAATCCGGTTCAACATTCTAGAACCAAGCATATTGATATTCGGCATCATTTTCTTAGAGATCATGTGAGCAAAGGGGACATCAAGATTGATGGAGTGAGCACGGATGATCAATTAGGGAATATATTTACCAAGCCTTTGGATGAATCTCGCTTTTTCAAGTTGAGAAATGAGCTAAATGTCATTGACTTCTCAAACGTGGCTTGAGAGCTAGCACATGTGTTTCTTATTTGCTTTTGTTTTTGTTTTATATATCTTAATCATTTCTTGCTTACTTTATGTCTTATGCTCCCTAACCTTTGTGAAGTTTGTCTTTCGCTTAATTGTCTTGCATTCTAACTGCATTGCATCATATGGCAAGTTCACTTCATGTTTTATGAGCAATGATCCCAAAAAGTTCATCATTCCAATCTTTATCTTGAAGTATTTCGAGCTGAAAAGAAAAAGGGACACAGACTGTCCGCGGGAGAGGGCCGGACCGTCCGGCGGTACCAGGCGAACCGTCCGCGGGTACCCCACGGACCGTCCGCGAGGGTCGCAGGGGCGCGGGAGGTACTGGATGTTCTGGCGTTAATTTCGGACTGTCCACGCCGGGGTCCCGGACCGTCCGCGTGCCTCGCGGACTGTCCGCCGGTTCATCGCGGACTGTCCGCGCGAGCTGCGCGCAGGTGGGTCCGGGGTCGCGAGCAGATAAGTCAACTGCCTCCTCCCACTCGTCCCTAACCCACAAAGGCCCCCTTCTCCACCTCTCTCTCTTGCTCTTGGTCAAGAAAGGAACCCCTCCTTGGGGATTTTGTTTGGGGCACTTCCCGGACCATCCGAGCACATCCACAGACTCTCCGCGAGATTCTCCACCATGTCATCCGGGTATTTCTTCGATTATCTCATTCTATCTCTCGGATTTTGAGGAAGGAGGTGGTTAGGGTTTGATGTTGTGATCTAAAATCTGTCCATGGAATTGAAATTTTGGCTTGGTGAATGTGTTTGGGATACTCTAGTGGTTCTATGGCTAATTTTTGGTGGATCAACACTTGGTATTTATGGAGTAATGGGGATTGAATAACCGGACGCTACTGTTCACCTGCGTGCGCCAACCCGGACCGGGCGGACTGTCCGCCGCCTCTGCGCGGACTGTCCGCGCGGCCCTGGCAGCCACGCATGTGGCAAGTAGTTTTATGGATTGGTCTTGAATTCCACTCATAATTGCTCTACATTGTTGATACTCATTCAAACACTTGATCCATGACAGTGTTCGCAAGGCAATCGCAGCAGCCACTAAGAAAGTCACTAAGAAGGCGGGTTCAAAGAAGAAAGACAAGGATGTGGACACATCCAAAAGGCGGCGTAGGGATGCTACACCTGAGGAAGAGGAAGAGCCCGACAATCCAAATGACAGTGATTACATGCCTGAAAATGAAAGTGCATCATTCATGGTAGATGAAGAGGAGGTAATGAATCAAGGGGGAGGTAACATTGATGACATTATTGATGTGCTCAATTACACCATTCCAAGGAGACAGTGGACCCAGAAAGAATTTGCTATTGCTAGGAATGCCAATGCATATAATGAGCCTCGTGACACATACAATCTATTTTTCCGTACCACTGTGCAAGAACAAGCTTTCTTCAGTAGCTTAATGGATTGCACTGTGTTTGCTCATCAGAGGGTCAACTTTGGATATCTTGAGTCTAAAGGAGTATTAGAGGGTGTGGCAATCAAACTTCAGAACCTAGGTCTCAGACCATTCCTTGAGCATAGGTGTGATTGGAACAACACAATTATTAGACAGTTTTATGCCACCTATGAGATGGGCTTTGATGGAGAAACTATTAAATGGATGACAGGAAAAAGGGAAGTTGAAGCCACTTTTGCGGAATTTGCAGCCGCAAATCACCTTGACTATGCATATTTTAGTGATGGTGTGAATGTCTATAATGAAGATATTCTTGAAAACACTGCTGTCTTTTATGAGCCTGGTACTCCTGCTGCAACTATAACAAACTGGCTATCAACAGGGCTTAGACACCATCCAGCTGTCATCAACAACATTATAAGACACACTTTTATGCCGAAGAGTGGAAACAAGGATAAGATACGGGAGCATTTTTGGAATGTGATAAATCATATCATGAATGAGACCCAGATCAATGTTGTGCTCCTTATTCTTGAGCAAATGATTGTCAAGAAGCGTCTTGTGCGAGATACTATATATTTTGCTCCTTATATCATGGCTTTGATCAAAGTCAAAACTGAGTTCAATGGTCCTTGTGATGTGAAGCATGAGGTTTATCGGCCCTTCTGCAACTTTAAGGTATTTCTCAACAGGCCATTGACACCGTATGGGCAAAATGTAGAGGCTCAAGATGTTGAAGAACATGCTAATGAAGATGAACATGACAATGTTGATGATACGGGACATGTCAATGTGGATAATGAAGCTTATGGTATGCCACCACCTCCTCCTCCTCCAGTTCATCCCATGCAGCCATAGTGGGAGCCTCCAGCTGGATACTTTGATGCATATTTCTCTAATATTCACCAGTCAATGAATACCCAATTTCAGCAGATGCAATCCGGGTTCAACTCTCATTTTGAGGCATATGGGCAGCAGATGAATGACACATTTCAGACTATGCAGCATGGTTTTCAGCAGCAAATTGACTCTAGCCTTAACACTTTTGGTCATCATGTCTATAACACCATGCATGAGCCCATAATGACTAGGTTGGACAACATGCAAACAAGCCTTCAGAGTGACCTTAGTGCTTTGAATGATAGATTTTCAGAGTTATCCACTTCTGAGCAGTACCAGCAGATCTCTGATCGACAGACCCAGCTTGAGAGCAACTTCAACACATTGAACACAACTTTTGGGGATTTCCGAGATCACTTCTACCACTACTACCCAGCACCAGCTCCACCGCCAGAGTTCTCTCCCCATTCGCCATTCTATTTTCCTCCGCCGCCGCCTCAGGATGACTAGACCTTTTGGTATTTGATGCCAAAGGGGGAGAATGTTTTGGAGGAGTGATGTGATCTTTAGGGGGAGCTCATTTCATTGCATACATAAACTTTGAACTCTTGCATTGTGCATGTTTATTTATGTGGTACTTTGCATGAACTTGGTCTGTAATATTTGTGTGGCTTGGAACTAGGACTTGTGCATGAATGTGGTGATCTATGTTTGTGAATTTTATTCTCTTATCTTGTGGCTTGTTCTAGTTCTTGTGGAGATTTGAGGCTAACCCTTAAGTTTTTGAATTATCTTTGGATATTTGTTTTTGTGTTGCCTCGGTCTCTCTTTTGTAGGGGAAATTCCGTCAAAATTTTAATATCTTTACATGTGTGGGAAATCAAATGCAAAATGGTAAGCACATATGTAGGGGGAGTTTCACTCTACTTATTGAGTTTTGAAAGGATTCACTCTATCTTATTCTCATAAATTCGGTAAATTGAGTAAGTGCTTCCAAAACTCACTTTTCATATATCACTCCTTTCAAAGGGTTGTCATCAATTACCAAAAAGGGGGAGATTGAAGGCATCTAGGCCCCTAATTCGTGTTTTGGTAATTAATGACAATCTTAGTGGACTAACAATTTCATTGAGTATATGAGTATAGGTTAGTCCCAGAGTTGAATTGAGCTTCATGGCAAAGTTGTTAGTAGCACGTATATCTTCGACCATGGGAAGCTCAAGGCAAAGGTATAATATAGGTTTTTTCCTTTGACCGGTCATGAGGTGATTAGAGGATGCAAAATGACCGGATTAATAGGATAGATAGCCGTACTATCAAGAGGGATCAACTTGGTTGGCTTGACGTCTCTATACTGCCACTTGGATCATATTTTGCATGCATTGCATTTAGATGAGTGGCGTTTTCAAAAGATAAAAAAGTTTTGTTGAAAATCTTGAGAAAAATCAGTTTTTTGCTGTGGGGCGGACAGTCCGGGCCCTTGGGGCGGACAGTCCACGGGCTCTTGAGGTTTATTGAATATCTGAGGTTTTTTTGACAAAGTTTTTCGAGAAAAATCCTTTCCGGGCGGATAGTCCACGGGTCTTCGGCGGACGGTCCGAAATTAACCTCGAATCAAACAGAATGGTGCGCAGCTCGGGTGGACCGGGCGGACGGTCCGCGGCCTACCGGCGGACGATCCGCGGTGTCTCGGCGGACAGTCCGCCCGGCCCAACGGGCGACTCTGACAACCGTTGACTTCGCGTTTTTACCGTTGGAATTCAAACGCGGAAAGTCTGTGAGGTCATCGCGGACAATCCGCGAGGCACGCGTTTTGTGCATAATGGCTAGTTAGGGGAAGGGGGAGTATTTATACTCCATGCCCGGGTTGGGAGAGGCTCTCTTGGCACTTTGAAAGGTTCATTTGACATTCTTGAGCTCTCCCTCTCCTCTTTCACTCACTTTGCTTTGAGGTTGCATTCTTTGTGAGATTGAGAGCATCTAGTGCATAGCATCAAGGTGTTGATCTTTGTGGCACTAGGGAAACATCAAGCGAGCGGGTTGATTTGTTACTCTTGGAGGTTGCCGCCTCCTAGACAGCTTGGAGCTCGTGATTCCATTGAGCACTTCAAGAAGATTGTGAAGTTGCCTTGGAAGATTGGTGTGAGAGGTCTTGTGCTCACCTCGCCGGAGCGGTGAAGAGCAACTCTAGTGGAATCGAGGTGTGGAGTAGTTCTTTGGTTCTAACCGGCTCAAGATCAAGCAGTGTCTTGATAGAGGAGTGGTTGAACATTGAATCCACCTCAACGTGGATTAGGGGTGACCGGCAAGTCATCGATACCACGGGATAAAATTCGTCTCTTGTGCTCGGTTATTTCTTTGCTCAATTCTCTTTCAAGTACTTTACTTTGAGCTTTTACTTTCTAGAGATTGAATTATATCATGTCACCTTAGGTTGCAAACCTCCAACATAGAAATAGAGTAGCTAGAAATTGAATCCTCTTTGTGGTTCTAATTAAATTTCTCTAGTGTTGTGGTATAGTTTTTAAACCGCCTATTCACCCCCCTCTAGTCGGTATCCTAGATCCTATAGACGCTCACACGACGACGAGGCCGGGGGTTCTGCCTTGCCAGGACAGAGAGAGCCTGAGTCACCGATCCTTCCAATCACCACTGCTCAGGTGACTCAGCCGGGCCAGCTCACCTCACTGATGCAGACTTTGGCAGCTCAGACCAAGGCCACACTCCTGGTCCAGCAGCAGATGCAGGCCCAGTTTCAGCAGCACCAGGAGTCTCAGCAGGTTCTCCTTGAGGGGATCCGACAGCAGCAGGAGGCACAGAGGCAGCAGCTGATCCAACACCAGATGATGACCACTCAGATGTTCACTTTCATGTCTGGGTGTCTCGGTCAGCTCTTCCAGCAGTCGGGGTTGCAGCTACCACAGCTACCTACTCAGCAGCAGCTCCAGGCCGACCCGAGTGCTCCTCTGCCAGCAGCCGGTGGGATAATGAACATCCCTATTGCGTCCTTTCTAGTGTCACCATTGCTTCAGACAGGGATGTTCGTGGTACCTCAGACCACCACTCCTCAGACAGTGGCAGCTACGACCTTTCTTGAGCAGCTCCGGCAGGGTCAGTTCGATCAGATGACTACTCCGACGTTGACCCAGCTAGTCTCTCCGCTCACTTCAGGGCCACTCGTCTTCGAGACACCAGCACGAGCTACGCTACCTAGTCCGCGGGCGTCTTCACCTCTTTCGATCTTTGCTACTCTGCGGACTGAGGGTTTGGATCAGGGTAATCAGTACCTCCACACCATCACCGAGCAGATCCACACAGCGGTCGCCGACGATCCAGCAGTTCAGGGTCCCGAGGCCACTCCGGCTTCTACTTCAGGCACCGGGACGGGTCCTACTCCACCTCCTGCACTACGGACAGATCCAGCTTCTTCCTCTCCAGAGTGGTCCGATATCGAGTCTGATGAGGACACTTCTGCCTTTGTTGTCGAGCCTTCGAAGGCTATCTCTAGGGACGGCAATTTTCCCTATGGGGGCGGATCCCCGCGGGGATCCGACCCGAACGGGGCAGGGACGGGGGTCAAACTTCCCCCGCGAAGGCAGCGGGGCGGAGCCCCGAAACCGCAACGGGGCGGGGCCGGGGAGGAGTTTTTCCCCGCGGACCACCACGGGGACCCGGAATACTCGTGGTCTGTAGAAAAATGTGCGGCCCAATATGACCCAGTATGGCCCAATAAAATCCCCAGCATATATAAGCAACATCCTTTCCAAACCCTAGCACTATTCTCATTCCTCTCACCCCCTCCGCAGCCGCAGCTCCCTCCCCACCCATGCAGCCAGGCACAAGCCGAGCGCCGGCCGCCACACATACGAGCTTGACTCGAGCGGAGTAGACTCTGGAGGTGGAGGGTGTTGCTGCGCCTGCCAAGAAAGGCAAGCCACTGATGGGACTCAGCTACTCCGTCTAGACTCCATTCCGTCCGTGAAGGCGCCACCCCTCAATCACAGTGCAAATCTGCTTCACCATATGCCAGCAAATCCAGATTAGTAGTGAGCTTTAAGTAGTAGCAGTAGTAATGTCCTCGATCTATTAGCTTGTGGCCTTGTGCTCTATCTGTAGCTACTTAAATGATGCTCGATCTGTTAGCTTGGAGCCCTGTGCTCGATCTGTGACTATGTATGCTTTTGTATATTTGAGCTTATGTATTGAAATTTGGTTGTTTTTTACTTCTGATTTGCAATCGATCTGCTGGATGTTTATCCCCACGGGGCCCCGTCAGGTTTCGGGGATTCGGCGGGGACGGGGACGGGGCGAATTTTTCCCCCGATTGGAGTATCGGGGCCGGGGCGGGGATCACAGATCGGGGATCGGGGCGGGGACGGGGAGCGTCCCCCGGCCCCGTCCCGCCCCGTTGCCATCCCTAGCTATCTCTACCTCACCGCCAGAGCCTCCACCTCAGCAGGATTAGACCATTTTCGGTGCTTGTTGCCAAAGGGGGAGATAGATAGGGGGAGTAGAGATAGGGGGAGCTAGGGGAGAGTGCTAGGAGTTCGAGTTTTTGTTGCCTCTCGCGCTTTTGTGGAGCTTCATGATGAGACATGTATTTGGATCTTGTGTATGATGTTGGTTTACATGTCTAATCATGTTTGTGGTGCTTGTTTAGCTTAATGCATGTGTGTTGTTGTTTATATCTTGTTTCATGCATTAGTGTTAGAGTTTATATTCTTTAATTTCAAATTCTCGTATATCTCTACTCGTATTGTCGTCTATCACCAAAAAGGGGGAGATTGTAACCATCTAGGCCCTTTCGAACCTTTGGTAAGGGTGTGTTTCAATGAATATACTTGTGACTAACCTTTGTTTTATAGCGGATTATATCTTGGGTTATTGTCATGAGTAATGAATGAAAAGAGACACCTCAATTTGAAATTATGGACGATCAATGGACAAATACTACAAGGCTAAGGACTTTGTTAGTTCCAAGTGTCACAAGGAGATGAAGGACACTTGAAATTGCTAGTTTGTAGTGTTTGACCGTACTATTAAGAGGGGTTCATGCACTAGTAGCTTGACCAAGCACCAAAAGCCATGAAAATATGCACACAAGTTCCTTGGATGCTAAACAGCTCAAATTACTCATGGATACACATTCGAAGCAAAAGAATTGACGGAAAACTCAAAGGCGTTTGAATTGGATGAGTTGAAATCAAAGTGGTAGCCTCGGATGAACCGACGCCACCTTTTCTAGTTGCATCGGATGCTAGAAAATTCAAAAGTGACCGTCGGATGAACCGACGGTGCTAGCATCGGTTCATCCGGTGCCTTAGGGTTTGGTAACAGTAAGGTTTGGAGTTCAGACGCTTCAGCACCAGATGATCCGACGCCTTGGTCAGCGGTTCATCCGACGCCCTCATTCAAATCATACAGAGATGCGCCAAGATTTTCTCTTTAGCACTGGATGAACCGACGCTTCTGCAGTTCATCAGCGGTTCATCTGACGCCTGTGTTTGAATCATACAGTACCGCACCAAGTGGGTGCTCTTCAGCACAGGATAGACCGACAGTGCGTCGGAACATAGCGTCGGTGTATTGTCTGCATCATCTGGTTCAACGGCTATTTCAGGGACTTGTGAGTGACCGGATGATCCGACGCTCGCGCAGGAGGAACCGTCGGTTCATCCGACGGTGCTACTTTTTAGGGGACTTTTCCAACGGCTAGCCATCCTTGCTAGGCCTATATATAAGCCCCCCCTGCGTCTCTTGAGCTGCCTTTGCCAATCTGAAGATCTACAGCAGCCAAGGAGAGAAGGAGATAGTGTTCTTGTTCATTTGGGGTTCTCTTCCTCTTGTTTGAGGAGCTCTTTCTTAGTGATCAAGGGTTTCAAGGTGCATACACGGCTTAACTGAGTGCTCAGGTCAAGTGAAGGTGTATGGGCTTGTTACTCTTGGAGTTTGACAGCTCCTAGACGGTCTTGGTGCTTTGGGGGTTCTTGGTGAGCTCTTGGAGATTGTGGGAGCCTCAAGAAAGCTTGGTGTACACGGTTCGAAACCCACCGTTCCGGAGATGGAGAACGGGTACTCTTAGTGAGCACTTGAGTCTTGGTGACTTGAGGGAGAGCAATACTCTTAGTGAGTGCTCCAACGTGGATTAGGGAGAATCGTCAACTTCTCGATACCACGGGAAAAAATCCAGTTGTCTCTTGTGTCTCTCTCTACTTACTTGCATTTATTTTCAGCACTTAATTTCCGCATTTAAGTTTCCTTGCTCTAGTTCTCTTTAAGTTGCTTGTTTGCCTCTTATCTTGACTAGAGTGTTCCATATCTCTTAGTGTGATATTTGCTAAGGAAACTCTTATTAGTGTGCTTAGTAGTAGAGAAAAACCTTTTTAGATAGGCAACACTAGTCAGTAGGCTAAGATTTTTTTACATGCTTTAGAGTTTCAAAAGAAGACCCATATTCAAACCCACCACCCCCTCTATGGGTCATTGATCCTACACCATCACCTTTGAGGCATTGACAAGGAAAGTATTCCCTATGAAGTTTAGGGTACATCAGGGTCTCATTCCATAACCAATCAAGTTCGGGCAGAAGAAAAAACACAATTACACATATCAAGCCTTGTTTAACATGTACACTCAAAGGGATCGGATACACACAAATCACGGACATGCTTGATATGAGTAAGATTGTATAAGGGACATCTACGACCAGTTGTAAAACAGAACTGAGCACCACTTGAAGCCCTTTTCTCCACCACAAGCAACCTGTGCTGCTTTGCAATAAACATCGGATCATCACTGCCTTGTACACACTCAAATCTCATCAACTCTAGCATTTTTGCATTCAATACAAAGAACGACGCAAAGTTAACTTCTGATTTTATTCCACAATAGCTTTTCAGCACAACAGTCTTGAGACGGATGTCAGAGTATCTGATGAAATCACGATGCTTACGCCGCCAAAAGTTTTTGTACATTGATATACATGGCTGAAATAGAAAAGAGGCAAAACGAACAACTCCCAAATTAATATGCGATGTAATAGTAAATATTGATAAAAGGACAAGTATGAATAGTAGGAACAACAGAGTAAGTATTGCTACCTCAATATACAGTTTCTCCAAGCAAGGAAAGCATCTCATTAAGTCGATAACCATATCGAGGCTAAGATTGTAAGTACTGATGGCTAAAACCTTGACACTGCAAACGACTGTCGTAAAGCTCACTGCACACAAATTCTTTAGCAAACGAGAAAAATGCAGAATCAGGCCATGCATCTCTATAACTGCAAATAATAAAAAGTTATTTTTGTTCTGTATAAAACTCCTGTTACTTCTTTGTGCTGGTGAAGGCAAGGGGTTACCTACCTGAATTATAGTGGTGCCAAATACCAGTTTGGAGTCAGAACAGCCATTCGAAAGGTAGCCCAAGGTCTCAAGTCTGGGTGCTGAAATTACCGAGACATCGAGACAACCAGGTCGTGCAAGCTCGATCAACCTTTCAAGGGAAGGTGCATCCTCAATGATGAGTTTAAGGTCCGCCATGCAAATGCTTCTAAGGCTATGAGAGTTGATTCGTGGGCAATGCAAGCCATCAAATACGATGAGAGGCAGGTGCTCCAGGTGAGGGCAGCCAGCAATGATGCTGTGCAGTGCACCGTCAGAGATTGTAACACTACGAAGCCCAAGCTGCCTGAGCTGAGGGAAGTGAATCTTCTCCACCATGCTATCCAGGAGGTGACAATAGTTGATGGTGACAACCTGAAGGGTCGCCGAGAATCGGAGGGCGGAAGCCGGCAGCGATGGGCACTGCCACTGCCTCTCCCTCCCGCGGAGAACATGTAACTCGAGCTCCTGAAGATTATTCAGAGCTGGGGATCGGAGCCAGGCGTCGACCGTTTCGGCTCGATGGTCGACGTCCATGTTCATCGCGCGCACTGAGAACCGGCGAGCGGGACCTGGGTGGGACGCGAGGATCTTGGAGATGGTGCTGATCTGGACATTCTCATCGGCGGGGAGGCTGCTGTGGTCGAGATTGAGCGGGGAGGCGAGCCAGAGATGGCGCCACCGGGAGGCGAGGACCTGGGTGCGGACGCCGTCCTTGGTGGGGAGGACCGGAGGAGGGAGATGATCTCACCGAGGATGGCGTCGGGGAGGCGGCTGATGCGGTCGACGGATCCATTTCCGTTGGAATTGCGAGTTGTAGGATTGGGAAGCGGCGGCGGGTCCTGTCTCCGCCTCCGCCCTTGCCTCTCAGGTGCCTCTTTCACTGTCCGCTTCTTGGCATTGGGTGCCGGCGCCGCCGTCTCCATGCCTCGCGCCGCCGTCTCTCGGATGGAGGACGTGCTGTGGCGGCGCACAAAGTTCCTCGAGCAGTTTTAGACGCACGATCGAGATCATTAATGGGCTCTAGTGTGACAAAACTGGCTCACAAATCTGCCCAAATAATTTTTGACCGGCCCACAAATCATTCCAGCTGTTTGGGAGTCAATCAATGGTCATTGCAACAAAATATAGGGGCAGCCCCTAGGATCAATTTGAACTTTTAGTCCCTTATAGCAACCTCTTGGGGACTAAACAGTTAAGGTTTAGGGATTAAAATAAAATTGTAGTCCCTTCTAGTACCATGTTTGTCAGTTTAGGGACACGCAACAAGCCACGATTTTCAACATGTGCACTTAAAGGGATCGTCTTTAGACAAATCATGTACATGCTTGATATGCGGCAGATCACAATGACATACACTTGTTGTAAACTGGAACTGGGCACCACTTGAAGCCTTTCTGTCCAGCTGAAGCAATCAAGCAAGGGAAAATTACTTCTGTAGCATAAAAAAAAGTTGGTCTTCCCCACCCAAACTTCAATTCTTCCCTATGTACGTAGCACCAAAATTTTTCTTCCCTCTTTAGCACTTCCGTTACTTCTGCCATCCCTTACGTCAAAAGGAAAGTGGGCCCACATATGAAAGACGAAGAAGCCCCTTACCGTCTGCTTCTCCCATTCTCCCAGCCGAACGCCGCCTCAACTCGTTTCTTTCTCTGATGCATCCCTTCTCCACCCGAACTCTAGATCGAGAGACGACAGCATCCAGGCGGAATCCGCGGCGCCATGTCGAAGAACCTCTTCCGCCAGTTCCGCGCACTCAAGCTCGAGACCGTCCACCTCCACGCCATTGCGCTCACGAGCCCCGTGCCGGAATCCATGGCCACGCGTCGTCGCTCGTCGAATTGCGCCTCTTTGCTAATGACCTCAACGACACGCTACCCGCCGACCTCGGCAGGACCACGCCGCTTGTCTTCATCGACCTCTCACTGAGTCACTGTTCGCTGAGGAGCTGCAGCACGTCGTCATCCTCGGCCAGTCGGCCCCAAACGTCTCGCACCACCCCTTGGCACCGCGGATGGCCTCCCGCGCGCCATCGCGCAGAGGCCAACCCGGCGGTGGAGGTTAGCGTGGCCTCGCATGTCGATGCGGCACCACAACGTGGTGTCGTCACGTGCGGCGGAGCTGCACACCCGCCCGAAACTCACAAGGATCTCAACGTAGTCGAGCTTCAAGACGATGAACGCGAGCGCAGCCGGCAGCGCCGCCCAGCTCCTTGTCGCTGTCGATGGCTCCACCGAGTGCGTCCTGCTTGTGTTATCCACTGGATTATCTGTATCCGTTGGGTATTATGTCACACCTGCCCCGTAGCCACCGGTGGTGATGACCGGGACGTGAGGTAGCTGGACGATAACTCACCGGTAAGGCTCCCGTGGCCGCCGACGAGGAACGCCGGGACGTGAGACGTCACCGCCGAGGGGACGAGCAGGAAGAGGAACACCCCGATCCAATTCTGATTCTCTTTCTTCGATACCTTTCTCCAGTTGCCTACCGAGACTTGTACAGAGGAAGCTTGGGCTTGGCTGGGCTGGATTGCGACTTGCCAGTGGGCTTCTCTTGGGCCGTATCCGGGTCATGACATTACCGGCCCCTCGAAACACAGCTTGTCCCCAAGCTGTGGTTGTACCGATGCCCGAATCCCACTACATACGAACTGAAGAATCAGCTGGTAAATTGATACCCAGCTCCAGGGTAACCTTGTGCACAGCAATACCAACTTGTCCAGGACTGAAAGCATTTCGTGCCCATGGTTGCACCCCATCATCATGTTCTGCAGTATGGTTTACAGCCACAGTCTGATCCGACAGTGAGTCAACACTCTCCAACTTCTGATCAGCAACTTCTAGCAAAGGAGACTCAGTAATTTGGTGGGAAGTGGCAAGGTTAACTGTCTTGTGATCCTCATCAACCAAAGCATTTGCACCTAGAGTCCGATTCTTCAGCAAAATGTGTTGGTCGAGCATGTCTTGCACATCTTGCTGTATATGCTCGTTGCTCATGTACTCACTGCTCAAGTCTAGTTGTTGTGCAAAGCCCTCGTAAACATCCAGACTTTCAGACATCTCCTTATCCCAAGTCACATTTGTAAGAGGTATTTCATTGAACCCTTCGTACCCATCGGCTGCTAGTATTACTGAACTATCTTGTGACTCATCTTTTTGCTGCAACTCATCATCCCACACAGTCTTACTGTCCTCGTTTGTCTTGATATGATTTCCATCTAACTGTTTTCCCCATCAGCATCCCAGAACTCACCACCTTGAGCTAACTGTTGCAATAAACCATGGTGTGAGTCAATGTTGTGAATCAATTCATCATCCCATATCACTGAATCTTGGACAGGCACTTGCTTCATCGATAAACCAAACACTTGGAAGTCAGTAGCTTGGGAAGGCATTTCAGCAACCATGTTTGGGGCACAATGCACAGTCTCCTTGTTGGCCATGGCGTGGCTGCACAACATCTGGTTATCTGTTTCTTGAACCAGACACCCCAGTAAGCTCTGTGAATCGAAACCATCCGGCAACTCCTCATCCCGTATTACCTCCACAGAAGTCCTTTCGTTGAACACCTCAGTTGCCGTAGTTGCCGACACCATTTGAACCTTGCATGTGGTCTGCTTGTCTCATGCTGCTTTGTTGCCTCTATGAATCATATCCTCGAACACCTCTCTGACGACCACGCTCGGCACCATGGGAACAAAAGATAAATCAGGAGCACAACGAACCGAGGCCGGAGAGGACGTCCTCGTG
Organism: Cenchrus fungigraminus; assembly: GCA_036936925.1. Classification (NCBI taxonomy): domain Eukaryota; kingdom Viridiplantae; phylum Streptophyta; class Magnoliopsida; order Poales; family Poaceae; genus Cenchrus; species Cenchrus fungigraminus. The sequence goes on from CM072770.1 coordinate 60,648,621, forward strand.
ATCCTGCTGCGCGCGGTTGCCGCCCAGGGGCCGCAACAACAGCAGCTCGCGCACGTGCGGCAGGGCGTCGCCGCGCTCCGCAGCCTGCGTGCGTCGCTGGGCGGGCGCACCACCGACTGGCCCGCGTACCGCGTCATGTGCCGCCACGAAGGAGCTCGTGTAGCTGACGCAGAAGGAGCTCGGGTAGCCGCGCACCCGCGCCTGATCTGTGTGCTCCCACCCGATTCGCGTGAGCCCGCGCCGGATCCGCGTGTGGAGAAACCGGAGAAGGTTGGGACCGAGCGCCGCCGCCGGATTTTGCTGGGAAAACCGGTGCGCCGCCGCCCCGTCTGCTGGTTCAGATCGAATTCGGGGCTAGGATAGGCCACGACGAATCGCGCTCACCCAATCCAACCCGGAAAACTCAAATCCGAAGCAGCTAGATCGATCGACGAACACCACAACCAGGCAACGGATGTGCTCCCAGGAAAGTGAATCTGATACCAAATGTCACACCTGCCCCGTAGCTACCGGCGGTGATGACCGGGACGTGAGGTAGCTAGACGATAACTCACCGGTAAGGCTCCCGTGGCCGCCGACGAGGAACGCCGGGACGTGAGACGTCACCGCCGAGGGGACGAGCAGGAAGGGGAACACCCCGATCCAATTCTGATTCTCTTTCTTCGATACCTTTCTCCAATTTTTTTTAATTACACAGTACAACGCAGACGCTCACAACACGCACACACACTCACCCCTATGAATACATATACGCGAACCCTACCCCTATGAGTACCTCCGAAGGACTAAGTATCGGCAGATCTAGAAATTCTCGAAGTCACTACTGGCGCCTCGTCGTCGACGGGAACGTCGCTTACCACTTAAAGCATAACGCCGGAAAATCCCGGAATAAATCCAGGAAAAGGTGCGAGCACCAGGATTTGAACCCTGGTGGGTAGCGTCCCACTGGACCGTCCTACCATTGGACTACAAGCCCATTCGCCGATACTTTCTCCAGTTGCCTACCGAGACTTATATAGAGGAAGCTTGAGCTTAGCTGGGCTGGATTGCGACTTGCCAGTGGGCTTCTCTTAGGCCGTATCCGGATCATGACATATTATCCTGCCCATTTGAGATTAGAGATAATTGGGGATGGGGATACGATCGATCTACAGCCCAGCCCAGCCCAGCCACAAACAGCAGCTGCGGCAAGAAGAAGAATCCCATAGGCCCAGTAAGGGCCTATAAAGCTAACCCCTTTGCCAGCCCACCAGAACGAACACAGTACAGTGCTGTGCCATCGCACTAATAATAATCCGCTCCAATTTTTTTGCCGTTTCCCTCTCCACGATTCAAATTCGCCCCTTCCCAACGCCCAAATCCCCCATCTTCCTCCCCGCACCCATGGCACCCGCCGCGGCCGTCGCTGGCGCCGGCGACGGAGAGTCCGCCCGCCTCGCGCGCCAGATGGCCCCGGTGCTGGACGAGTGCTGCGCCTCCCAGGCCGTGCACCAGCGGAAGCTGCGGGAGCTCGCGGCGCTCCGCTCCTCCTCCGGGGGCGGCAGGGGCGAAGGCGGCCTCTTCCTCTCCGCCTTCCGCGTCGCCGTCACGCCGCTCTTCGACGTCTCGCGCCGATCCGCGGGATCCGACCGCGCCACCCGCTTCGTTGCTGCCTTTGCGTCGGCGTCCGCCTCTTCGGCCGACGGTGGTGGGGGCGGGTTCTTCGAGGGGTTCCTTCGATTCCTCCTCGTCGCGTCTGCGGCCGCGCATCGTCCCGCTCGTTTACGCGCCTGCCAAATCATCTCCGAGGTAAGCTATGGAAATTACCCGAAACTTTGTCTCCATTTTCGTTTGTTTCTTCCCTCGCTAGAGATTGGATAACCTATTTTAGTGAAAAATTAGCTTCCTTTAGTACGCTTTATAGTTGCTTAGATGTTCAAGTGGGATTGCTGTTGTGTTTATTTGTGCTCTTCTTTAATTATGTTAGGTTCAGCTGTCTTGTCCATTATTCTCCAATAAATTGCTAATCTGGATGTTGCCCTTGTAGCAAATCCTTTGATTTATTAAGCCTGCATCTTTGAATAATTGGAGTAAAATTCTGATTTAGCTGCAAAGATTTCTTTAATTTGAGGACCAGTTCTTCACTTGCATAGTATTAAGTTGACCCAGCCTGTGAATATTTATAATTCTTCTTGCAGATTATAATGCGTCTGCCAGATGATGCTGAAGTAAGCGATGAGATTTGGGATGAAGTGATTGATGGCATGAAGGTTCGGGTTCAGGATAAGATCCCTGCAATTCGTTCCTTTGCTGTGCTTGCATTATCCCGTTTTGCAAGTGATGGAGAGGATGGTGGAATTGTTGATCTCTTTCTGGAGACCCTAGTCAATGAACAAAATGCTGTATGTTTGATCATTCTTGACAACTTTCGTTGGCTCATTCCTAACAACTTCCCAGTACTTAATATTGGATTTGTTCTTGCTGCATCTGATTGTGGCAATGTTTCATTTTTAAGGAGGTCAGAAAGACAATTGTACTGTCTCTTCCACCATCAAACACTACATTGGAGAGTGTTATTGAATCAACACTTGACGTTAGTGAATCAGTTAGGAGAGCAGCATACTCTGTGCTGTCAACCAAATTTCCTCTGCAGAGCCTTAGGTGAGTAGTCATATACATTTGGAGTAGATCAGACTAATGCCTATGTAACTATGAAATTCACATTTTTTTACTGTGTCTGAATTTATGGTTTTTGTTTTGGTTTCAGCATCAAGCAAAGGACTACTCTCCTTCACAGGGGCCTCTCCGATAGATCTACTTCCGTAAACAACACGTGCTTGAAGATGCTGAAGGATGAGTGGCTTGTTAAGTACTGCGGAGGAGATGTAATTGCCCTTCTCAGGTTTCTTGATGTTGAAACATATGAATCAGTCGGTGAATCTGTGATGGCAGTGCTTCTGAAAGAGGGTGCTTTGCGAGTGCAAGATGGGCACAGTATTAGGCAGTACAACACTGCAAATGGTGAGAATGAAGGTAAATCTGAACGAAACCACACTTTATTATTTTTCTGTTTCTCCCTAATGTTTCTTCCTCCAGCCTATCTCCTACTCTCCAATTGACCCTTTTGCAGAATCTGTTGACTAATTTATGTTCAATGTTATGAATATCTGACAAACGATAGAACAACTAACTCCAATGAAATGAACAAACCTGAACGACAAGTCCATGCAATTGCTATGTTTTTTCGAATTGCTTGGTTTGGAAATACCATATAAATCGAGTTATCTCTGGCTATTCCTCCTCCTGATGGTTGATATTGGCATCCTTATAACATTTTTCAGAAGAACAACTTTCCAATATTCAACTCATGGATGCTGAGGTAGCTCTTTACTGGAAAATAATGTGCAAGCATTTGCAGGCTGAAGCTCAGGTGACACCAGACTATCTCTGCTTAATATGCTGCATTTTTTGGAATTTTTGGAAAAGTCAGATCATTAACATAGCATCGTTACCTACTGTTCAATGTCGATAAACACGAAGTGTAACTTTTCTTTTTCTGTATTTGACCTTCCATTTTTGACAATTTTGCATGCCAAAGCTTGGGACCACTAATTAGCTGTAGAATGTTTCGCATAGCAAAGAAGTTACTATTTAGTGGAGCTGAGTAGAAGAAAATAATATGGAAGCATCATTGATCTTATCTTAAGTTTGCGTAACATGTTGTGATATTTCATACTAGTGCTATTTCACAATAATAGCAGCTGATTTAAGTGCAAAAGCTGCACAATGTGAGTTGATTACTAAATAATTTAACAAGATGCTTGCATGAATGCTGGCGAAAAGCACATACAGAAAAAAAGTAAGCCAAAATCTTCTTTTTTTCTTCTTTTGGCGGGTGTGGCCACCAAGCAAGCACGCCATATAGCCATATACTAATGCAAAGCTGTTTCACTGGTTTGATTCACATACCTGAGTCATGTTATTTGCCTAGCCTTCAATCAGAATAGTCTCTCCATTAGAATTAGTATTTTGTCCCTAAAGGTTAGTCCCTGTGTATATCAGTATCTCCTTTCACCTAAATGTTCTTTCTCCCCCTTCCTTTCTAGCCATCTGACCATGCCTTTCCTATGGTTATCCACCTTTCTGATAGGATTGTTGGATGTAATCTTGAGCAGGCATGGAAATATGTATCCTGGCCATGTAATCTATCAAAATTATGGAAGTTTTTATTTTGCAATTTCTACTGGCTGATGTTGACGTATTCTTGGGTGCCAATACGATTCTTTAAAGTTAAAATAAACACCAACTACTTCATTTGTTACATCAGTAATTTTTGTGCAGATCAAAGGCTCAGAGGCTGCAACAACTACAGGTGCAGAAGCAGCAGTATATGCTTCTGAGGCTTCTGATAAGAATGATCTTCTAGACAATATCCTTCCTAGCACAATTACTGATTATGTTGATTTGGTAAAAGCACATCTTTCTGCCGGTAAGCAAGAGTTGTAGTTGGCTGTTTTTTTTTTCCTGTTGAAAAGGTAGAAGTCGAGCATTCTTTGTATGTATTGACTAATTCCATTGCTTACTTGGCCCATCTCAGGACCAAATTATCAGTTTGCGTCAAGGCAACTATTGTTGCTTGGTGGAATGCTGGACTTTTCTGATACAATGAACCGAAAGATTGGGAGTTCTTTTCTGCATGAGCTTCTGGTCAGGCCTCTTGAACATGAAGTTGATGATGATGGGAACCAGATTGCAATTGGAGATGGTGTGAGTCTTGGAGGAGACAAGGAATGGGCAAAAGCAGTGGCAGAGTTGGCCAAAAAGGTCCATTCTTCTGTCGGTGAATTTGAAATGGTGGTTTCCGCTGTTGTTGAAGAGCTGGCTAGACCCTGCAGGGAGAGAACAGCTGACTTCATGCAGTGGATGCATTGTCTTGCTGTGACAGGTCTTCTTCTTGAGAATACTTCTACCCTACGGAATCTGCAGGTTACAGCAATCAAGCCTTCAGAACTGCTTCACTCTTTGTTGCTTCCTGCTGTAAGTACAACTATTCTACAGTCTCTGCATATACCGGGTGCTATCTTACATTCTAATATTATTCAACTCTTGTATATAGTACATTTGCTCTTAAGGCTATTGCATTGAGCTGAATGTTTGAAGTTTCTGTTGTTGATATTGTCTCTTGCAGGCAAAGCAAAATCATGTTGATGTACAAAGGGCCACTTTAAGATGCCTTTGTCTCCTCGGATTGTTAGAGAGTAGACCTAATGCAGAGTTGGTGAAGCAGCTGTGCTTATCTTTCATCAATGGACCTGACTTGGTTAGTGCCATGGCATGCAAGGCCTTGATTGATCTTGTAACTTGGCATGGTCCACAAGAAATAGATCGGGCCATTGGAATTGAATTGCCAGATCCTAACTATGAAAAGTCTCAGTTCACTCAAGTTGATCTTTCTGATATGGATGATGATGATCTAAACCTCAGCGTTCTTGACATCTTATTTTCTGGTTTCCATAAAGATGACTGGGAATTCACTCTCGAGGGTGATAACCATGATAATGTTACAACCATACTTGGTGAAGGTTTTGCAAAAATTCTTCTTCTCAGTGAGAATTTTCCAAGTATACCTTCTGATTTGCATACTGTTATCCTATCTCAACTCATTAGATTGTATTTCTCGGAGGAAACTAAAGAACTTGAAAGGTTGGTTACTCATTTGTCCTCTATAGTTTCATGGCATTTGTTTGATGCTTATTCTCACGTGCATCTTTTTGGATCCAGATTGAAACAATGTCTGTCTGTGTTCTTTGAGCACTATCCTGCACTTTCGGACAAACACAAGGCAAGTTGATAAATCATACAATACATCATTTGGAACTATTTATGCAACTTAATCCCAGATTATATTTACTGACTGAAACTTTCTCTTCAGAGATCTGTCTCCAGTGCTTTTGTACCAGCCATGAAGGCCATGTGGCCTGGTTTATATGGTAATCCTGGGGGTAGTTCGCATGCTATTTCAAAGAAGCGGAAACTTGCAGTAAAAGCTTCCAATTTTATGGTGCAAATGATGCAAACCCAATTACTCTCAACTGAAAGTACGGACCAAGCTTCTAAGAGTCCTGGAAGTGCTTCAAGTTCAGCAGATGTTTCAAGCAATTTTGATGTCGGTGAGGAAGGGTTTGCTATCCGTATAGCAGCGGAGGTATGGTTAACACTCTAGAAATAAAACAGTTTTCTACTATTGCAGAACACTGAGCTAAACATTCTCACAGCTTTTGTTAAAAGTTATATCAAAGAAATTCTAGAGAAAAAACTGACAAGAAATGCTGGGAATGTTCTAGGTAGCCAGTTTCCCAGACAAAAAGACTGCAGCTGGGAAAGCATATGCTTTGGCATTGTGCAAGGTTGCTGTGCTTCTAAGATTCCGGCAATCAGAACAGAAGGCCATCAAGTGCATGAGAGGCCTGGTTAATTCTTTGGCTGCTTCGGTGCCTTCTGATAAGGAGCTCACGAAGGAGCTAGCTCAAATGGCAGCACGGCTTAGATCGCTTGATGCCTCCCCAGATGAAGAATTGCCACAAGATGAAGCCGATGCCATATTCAGTATGTCTGATGAATAATAACCTACATTGCAACTTTACATTTTTCATAAGCTTTGCGGTTCTAATTGTTCACCGTACACCTTATTTTTGTTGTTTCACAGAGAAACTAGGATTAGATGGCAGCTTCAAGTTGGACACCAACCAAGCAGTGCCTCCAACACCAGCAGCACGGTCAGTCCGGCCTCCAGCTCCCTCCAGGAGAAGAGCGAGACGGGCACCATCCTCTAGCGACGAAAGTGATGTGGATGGTGAAGTTAACTTGCCTGCAGCATCTGTGAGCAGGGTTCCAGCCACTCCCAGCATGACAGCTGCACGTTCCCAGAGGGCAAGCAAGGCTGCCGCTTTGAGCAAGATGTCAGCGAAGCCCGCTCCCATTGCAGCTTCCAGTGATGAGTCGGACGACCAGTCCGATGTGACGAGTGACGAGGATTCCTCCTCCGGCGAGGAATCGTCGTAGATGGTTGATCGTCTCAGGGGCAAAAGCTTCGGTTCTTGACCGGAAGAACCCAGCAGTGACTATTTATAGTAGGATAGTGAGATATTCTAATCCCATTATGTGTTATCATGTGCTAGTAATCAACTTATAGTTATGCAACTGACATTTTTATCATTTGAGCTATAAGAGACTATGGTCTTTTGAACTTTACAGAGTTTTGCATTGAAGAGCCAAACATCCTTGTACCCATAATATAGCTGAGGCATGTTTGGAATCACGCCTGCATCCGCGCGTCTTCGCGAGAAAGCGTTGCAGATTTCTCCGGTGAAACGCAAGACGTGAACGAGCAGCGGGCAACGCTTCTTTCTGCGCGTCGCGATTGTGGGAAACGTGGAAACAAACTGTGCCGACTGCCGAGTGATTCATGTGGATTTTTCTCCTATTCAAAAGGCGTTTTCTTCCTCTTGCGTATATACGGGCGCGCTGAAGACGTGAAGTACAGTTACTCCCTCCGTATCGAAATACTTGTCACTATTGACTTTTTCTTCCAACTTTGACCATTTGTCTTATGCAAAAAATTATTGCAAATGTGTAAAAGATAAGTCAAATTTAAAATACCTACAATAATAAAGCATGTAGCAAGCAAAGTAAATGATACTTACATAATTTTTTGAATAAGATAAATGATCAAAGTTGTAAAAAAAAGTCAATAGCGACAAATATTTTGATACGGAGGGAGTATTTGTTTTGCTAACCACAATTCACTTGGATAGTTGGATGGTAGCACGATGGTATTTTACTTGACACTTGCGAGAGGAAAGGTGCAGTTCGGAATCTAAGCGCATCCACCTTTTGACTGCCGGATTATCTGGAATTAATTGACTGAGCGCTGGATATGACTTTTTGATTTACCGAAGTGCTGGAGATCAGCCGTCCAATATGAATTATCAGGGCACATTTGGACAGTGCGTGTATATGGAGTAGTTGTGTACATAAAAGTCTGCATAGAACTCGGGCAAAAAGAAACAAAGAAAGAAAGATCACACTGGAATGGTGGTAATCGAATCGTTGAAAGGTTAGAAACAGGCAAACGGCAGAACGATTGATGGAAAAGATATTATATTCCAAGAGTCTCGGGAAATGACGTTTAGCAAGAGGTCAATTGCAGTGTACTACTCCATCTTGCTCAAGATGGAGTACTAGAGAAGTGGTTCCGAGTGTGTGATCGATCTAGTCGTCGCGTCGTCGTATCCGGGCGAGCACACGACACGGCAGGAGCTAGCTAGGCCACCCCCGGCCGGGAGCTTCTCTTCTCGCCGGGCTCACAGCTCGACCGGAGCTCTTCATGTGTCGGCTCGAGGGATGCGATGTGGATCAGAAGCTGGAGGAGCAGCGACCGGCGAGTGTGGATCGGAGGAGAGCTAAGCACGGCGGCGTGCTGGCGATCGGCGGCCTGGCAGCGCGCGCGTGCGTAGTCGCGAGGCTTCTGCGGATTCGAACCAAGAAGGTCCAATGAACATTGCATCAGGGATATGTAAGTGGCAAATATACCATGCAAGTCACATTTTTAGAACGGTAAAAATCCAAATTTCTCAACCTAGCTATATGTGAATCATTTGAACTTGATTTATCAATTAATGCTGGTGATTAGCAACTTCACTAGTAATTTGTATAGTATATTTCGACTGTGCGCGTTACACGAAAGGTCTGCGTTAGAACTCACGACCCGGGAGGCCAATAGAAAAACACAAATAAACGCTATTTCAACTGTCAAAAAGATTAGGAAGGGTTTAGACAACACATGGCACAACGATTGATGATCGAGATCTTTCCAAGCGTCTCCATCAGGAAATGACGTTTGGCGTGAGCTAATCACCTCCCTCTCTCGTCTAGTCGTCTATAAATAACCTTCGTCACGGCACGTCTCGGTTCCGATCCCCTCCCCTCCGCTTCCTCCCCGGTCACATGCTATAGAGTATAGACAAGGAGTGCTCATAGACAAGAGCTAGCCCCACCTCCCCCTTCCCCTTGAATCCAAAACTCGATCCAAATCAAACCCCGCAGAAAGACTGAGCACTAGCTCAAAACTCGCGCAGGAAGATCGATCGATCAACAGGTCAGTTCTAACTGCTATACTTTTCCCCAAACCTGCCGGCAAGAGCTGATATATAAACGGATGAATTTGTTGACTGGTATATTGAACGCAAGGTGTTACGTTGCTATCTTGTTTGTTTGTAATTTGTTTAGTTTAGGTGTCACATGCTCAGATCTCATCTCCTTGTTCTGATTCGCTCTTTTAACAATCAAGTAGTACGAATTCATTTCGTTCTGATCCGGATTTACCTGCTGTTTTTTAAGTGTAAAGCCTGATGGGTTGATTAGGTTTTGTTTCTTCTTGGCAGAAGTTTGTGCCAACGATCACCACCACCACCACCACTACCACAACGACGACGACTGAGTGCAAGTGCGCCACTTGTGGGGCTACTTGTTACAAGATTGTGCATCAGGTCACGACCTACTTCCCGGAACCCCACGCCTGGTGTTACGCCGGCGGTCCATCGTCTGCTGGAAACATTTGGGCTCGTCCTCCTCAGGTCAATCATCATCATCGTTGTCAGGTCGTTACCCCAATTCATGTTCTACCTTGCATCTAGCTAGCTAGATCTAAGAACCCCAAGCAAAACGACGATATGCAAAACATTTTTCTTAATCAAAATTCAAAAAAAAAACATGCACGTATCTTTAACTCATTAATAACCTGCGTGCACACCTAGGGCTGGTACCTTGATCACTACTCAGTCAGAAAAGTGTTGTTTCTTCTTGAAAATAAGATGAGCAGATTGAAGTGCTAACAATACAATGGTTGCATGTTCGTGTGTATTGGAGGACATCGTTGCTTTACCCGATGGTTCCAACATCCGGCGAGTCATCCCTCCGAACCCTCCCGTCAGGCAGCTCTGGCTGCCCGATTACTACCAGATTATGCAACAGCTCAAGGAGTTCGAGACCCTGAGCGACGAGGTGCTCGCGCTCCGGCTGCAGCTCGAGGAGTACATGGTGATCGCCAAGAGCAAGAAGGACAACGCCGGGAGGAACTGGCTATACATCCCCCTCCCGGAGAACATCAGGAACATCCTTGTCATGGCAACGGATGTTCTCAACTCTCTGATTGGCATCTCCACTCCACCGAAGGCCAGGGAGTAATTATTACACAAAGGTTATGGTTACCATAACCAGTTAATGGTATGTGTGTGTTGTTTGTGTCTGCTTGGACCCAGTGATCGATCGAGTCGGCGTTCTTGCTACTTCAATAAATTTGCAGGTTGATTTCCTGCCTGATGGGGAGGTCTGTGGCGAACAATGTTATTGTATGTGTGTGATGTGAGTACTGGTGTTCTTAGAGATATCATATGGTGAATAAATCGGACATGTGCCGAGGTATCTTAATTAGTTACTTGTGTTGTGTAGTATGTGTTCGCGTCATGATGCTGGCTTGTTTCGTAGCACTTCTATTTTATGGTACCTGTGTTGATAGTGCTCCATCCGTTTATTAAAAATGACGCTATCTGGACGGTACGGTTCTGTAATGTCGAGAACCTGATGAACTCCCTGAAATGATAAAGGATATTGTCATATTTATTTTTCCCTCTAACGAAAGAAAGAAGTAGAGAGTTAGGGACACGCTCACACGCATAACTCTATATCCTTAGATAATGACAATCAACATTAGATTTGTATCAAAAAATTAATAATTCGAATAGTTTTAGAAAGTACGCCCTCTGTTTTTTTTATATGACGTCCCTTAGCTTAGGTTTGAGCTAGTCAGTGACAAGTAAAACAGAACGGGGGTAGTATGGTGGTAAGAAATTAAGAATCACTAGACTAGCTGAAGAGTGATATGGAACTCCAAAGCGTCTGGTTGACCTTTATATTTATATCAAGAGGTTATACACACCTAAAAAAGACTCAGAGTCAGAGATATATACCAGGCGCCTTCATCTAAGTGCTCAACAAGACAGCATCGTCTAGCGTTGCAATGAACTCGGCTATAAACAAACGTCAATGACAGCGTCAACTTGATAATAAGCATTTTTCAATATAGCTGGCGAACTGGGAAAACTACTCTGTCCATAAGCCATTTGCAGCTGTTCAAACACTACTATATATATTGATCGCTGACTGTTCTCTGTTCTTCGGCTGCAGCAGCACTCTTGCAGCAACTTCTCCGTTTGCGAAATGAACAAATTCCGCTCCAAATATTTCTCCAACATAAAATCTTTTTTATTAGACTCAAACTTCTCAGCAAACCAAATTTGGCTCCAAATCAGCTTGATACACACTACTACACCGGACCACTTTAATCCCAGCAGTTTGAAGTCCTCCCCTCGGTTGGGAATTTCTCAGTTTCAAGTACACATCTGGAATTTGTTTCTTTGTGTAGAAAACGAGAGAGCAAACATTTTTTCATTCAGAAATTACTCTTTCTTTTCTAGAACAAAATGAAGGATTATCTTTTTTTTCTCATTAGTTTATTGAACAAATCCTCTGGTGGTTTATTCAATTATTTACTTCTTATACTTCTGACGTGCTCATATATATGAAGCATTATCTTACTAGTACGTATCTTGATACACACAGCCACACAGGAGACCAACTGCAGCCTCTTTCCTCATTTTCCCCCAATTCACAGTAGTTGGCTCCTTCTCAAATGAAATGCAGCCATTTGGACGTACTTCTCCACTTGGGGGCGTTGGTTTAGACAACTGTGCTAAAGAAAAACCAACAATTCATGCTCACCATGATTATGTTAGTGATGCCACGATAAAGAAACAATTAGCTAGCAAACATAATGTAGATGCAAAACTTGACCTTTCCTGTGGCCAGGCTAAGTCGGATGATGGATTTGGAGGTATATGTGAGCACCACACCCTTCTAGGTAGTAGCCATGGAGATTAGGTCGATGGTTGCTATTGCACCCAAAACTTTAATCTGACTACTAATTTTTTCACTCTTGACCTTTCTTCGTTTTTATTGGAGATTAGGTCGATGGTTGCTCAGCAAATAGAGATAAGGAAGAGCGATCCGAACTGACCGGTACAAGATATATATGAAGATCTAGAAGGAAAGAATAAGAAGGATTTAATTGGCACATCATCATCCCCAATGTTTTCTACTCCCTCTGTTCCAAATTATAAGTCGTTTTGATTTTATTAGATTCATAGACTTTGTTATGCATCTAGATATGCCCTATGTTTAGATGCATAATAATATCTATACATCTAGAAAAGTCAAAACGATCTATAATTTGGAACAGAGGGGGTAGATCACGGTTGATTCCTGACTGTCCATTTTCTGTCATCACGCTTTCAGAGTGATCGACCTCTTAAGAAGAATCCCCTTGTTTAACAGTAGACCTGCAAATTTGATTATATTGAAAAGATCTATCAATACTCGGATTATTTTCCTAACGGCCAAATTAAACTTTTGATCCTTTAAAAAATATTTGCTAAATTTTCATATCATTTTGTCGAGTCAGTTAGTTCTCTGGTGCTGAAGTTTGGTGTTCCAAATGCTCCGTGCTTTCTAGTCAGATGTCTACAGATAATAGAAAATCAAATGGAAGTTTGACATGCGGGCTGTCAGCGGCGGATCTAGCGGTGGGTCAGGGGGGGCTCCAGCCCCCCTGCCACCTTGGAAGAAGGAGGAAGGAAGAAGAAGAGGAAGGAAGAAGAAGAGAAAGGAGAGCCTCCCTACCATCTAATCCTTGATTCGTCACTGCGGGCTGTTTATATGAATACATTATTGGCCGGCACCGGCACATCAATAGCTTTGTCTTCCCCCTCCCCACCCACTCCGGATCTTCAATTCTTCGCTCCCACTCCTCTCTCTCTCTCTAGAACCACACATAATTCAAGCGATCGCACCAGATAGAGGAAAAGGAGAATAGTTCAGATTGACATAATTTTTTTTAGCTTGCATCTTGGGCGCGCTAGTATAGGAATGTACGCACAATCAGCTGGGATCCATATTTTATCCGCCCTTCAAGGCATCAACTTATTTTCTACAAGCTATAAAAGATGAAAAATTTAATTATCCTTGGGGAAAAAATGAGTGGCTCACGTCGACCGAGAACAGTCGATCGGAGGGCTATGAGGCTAGGAGGAAATGGGATGGAGGAAAATATTTTCTCCTCCTATCTCTATGACGAGTGGCCCTAGGAGGAAAATTTTTCCTCCACTTTCCTCCACGAATGTGGGGATTATGAGATGACATTAATTACAGTTTTGTGGTTCTTATTTTTTATCAAAGGTATAATGGTCACTTCATAAACGTGAAAATAATATTTTTAGTAATATAGTTAAAATGTATAATTCGTTTACTCAAGTTTTTTTCTTTTTTTAGATGGTTAGGGTTTGTAGCGTTCAGTTCGCCGCTGCCGGCAGACGGAGGGCGACAGGTCTTCGCCGCCGCCGGCAGACGGAGGGCGCCGCGCGTGGGGATGGCCGCAGTCCGCATCTCCGGCCAGCCTCCACCTAAGCGGAGCACAAGCGACCTCTCCCTCCCCTTCTTCCTCTTGCACACGGTCGAGCGGAGACGGCGGCGGCGGGTGCCTCGCCGTCGCGGCGGGGCAAGGCCGAGGGCCGGCGCGGCTCCACTCCCCGCCAGCCCTGCAGATCCAGGCCGTTTCCTTCCTCCAAGCAGCAAAGTCCCCCCCACCCTCGGCGACCACCTTGCTCCCATCCGGCGCCCCTGCTCGAGCGGCTCTAGGCCGGCGGATCTAGAGGTTAGCACAACTGCCCCTCCTCACAACCAACTCCCTGAATTGCAACTTGATACAGAGAACAAAGTAATTAATGTCTCATGAATGCTTTGATAGAAGATGCAGACAGTTGCTTAGATGTTTTCAAGAGCAGATGGTCGTTTAGTACAGGTTTACAATTAGCATTGCATGATGAAAAGTTGTTCAGTCTTTGCTCCCATTTTCACATAACTTGTAAGCTCAACTTGCATGGCACATTGAAATTTTAGGGGCTCAGGATGGCTACACTGATGGCTTGCCCTGTATTATCCTGTTCTCATGGAGTGGTGGAAAAATCTGTCATTTTAGAGCTACTGAAACTTCAACTCCCGCAAGGGCTTTGTTTCATGAAAAGTGCTGGATGGTTAGAAGATTAGAAGGTCCCTTCAGCTGCCATGCAGCAATTATCCCCAACATTGAAGCTGCAGAGACATAAGGAGGTGTACAGACCCGGTGATTCAGTCATTGTGACTGTAGAAAACCATAGCTGGATGGCAAATACTGTCTATTTTGCTGCATAGATCATGTAAAGGAATGACATGGTTAATGAATTTTGTGTCTATTCTTGTTCTGGTTAACTGAATTACTCTGCAAAACAATACAGATCATTTGAATAGTAATTGCATTCAGTTGGACTGGATTGGCATTGAAGTATATTGATGCCATGAATTATGCTGATTGAATGTAAAGTGATCCCTGGGTCATGAATTCAGTTTTTTGAGCTGAATGAACACTGCAAATGATGTGATAGATTGCAGTTTTAAGTGAGGTACCATGTGATGAGCTTTTGTTAGGTGATGTTGGTAGATTGTAGGGTTGCTATAAAACTTGTGAAATCTAGGTGTTTTATGTTGAGGTATTATGTTTGAACTCGTGCTTTAGCTTCGTCCTAGTGCTTTTAGCTTCATCCGAGTGCTTTTATGGAGTTGAAGTATAACTGTCTGGAGATCTGCGTTCTTGTGTTTATCTCTGATGATCGGTCTCATATGTGACGTTGTGGAAACATAATTGTTTGTAGCTGGTGCTGAAATGGTAGTGTTTACATTAGTAAAGAAACCTATATTTGTGGCTTTGTGGAGTGGTACAGGGAAAGGCATCAGATCGACGACTGCTGAACTATCTAGTAACAAACAAACAGAATGATATCCTTTTGAGATTCATTAGGCACCAATTACTTGTCACAGCCATTTGTACAATCTCAACGACAAATATCATCTAATTTCGGGCATTTGTACATGCATGATTTGCATATGTACAAGCTGAATCAAATAACGTAGGCATTTCACATCAAAAGATCAAAACTGTAAAATATCAGACACAGACAATTCTATTCATCAGCTGAAACCACAAGTAATTAACATACTGAACATCAGTACTGGATTCAGAAGAAGTAGTTCACATAACTACTGGAATTTCATCCCTATTTACAGACACAGTCAACACAAAAGCACTACTTGTTGTTTGTTGCCTTCTCGACTGCAGCAACAACCACAAGCATCGACCATCTGTTACAAAAGCACTGCTTATATTGAAAGCATATAAGAGAGTACAGGTTTCACCACGAGTTCACACACACTGGGGTTGCCAGCTTACAGATTCTAGCACATAAAGACCACCAAGAGAAAACCAGGGCTGAGACCAGCCAAAGCTTACAAAAACAGGGAAGCCTAAAACGGATCATACAAACAGCACAAGTTAAATCACCTACACCCCTTTCAGAAGATGTCCTCGACCGGTGCTTTTTCCTTCAGACTCTCCTGAAATTGCATCAGCCATTCTGTGACTCGCGCCACCCCGGCGTCCAACTTGCTTTGCTCTTCTGCTCTTAGCTACATGCAAAAAAGCATTTTATATATTACATCAGATGGAGAATGAGGACACAACCCCTCAATAACATATTTATTTCTTGTATTCCATAGAACCCACAAAACCACCCCAAAATGAAGAGTTTCAATTTGTAATTAGAGCAGCCTAGGGGGATCCACCCCCCTCTAGGCACTCCTGTAAGTTTAGCGGATATTTGTGCAATCATGCCTCTCATATCACTTGAAGAAATAGTATGACCCAAATATAGGAACATGACACAATAATTGGGAAATAAAAGACGGAACACCATATAGCAATCTTCGTAAGTTGGATGAGACAACTAATTAGTTCCAGTGCTCATAAAATTAATTAGACACAATATTTGCAGTGAGTTATGCACAGATCGGTGCTCTACAAAACAACTATGAAGTGCTCAATAAATTTGTAAAGATTCTATATTTCAGCAAAGATTTAAGAGATAAAAGCTTTCACGGCAAAGATATCATGCTCTGTTTTGAACTGTTATCGACAGAGGACAGGTTAATTTCGTAAGTACCGCATTGCAACCGAAATAACAACGCCATCGCCTCATCTAATTCATCTACGGGATAAACCTATGATTCAGTTGAAATTGAAACTGAAGGAGTGAAGAAAGGGGACTAATTCACCTTCTTCTCCATACCCTTCTTCACCTTCTCCTTCGTCGCCTTTTCCTTCGGTGTCTTGAGCCCCACCTACTCGGAACCCTAATCCGGAACCCTAACCTCATCGGAGATGATAGTGGGACGCGGATTAGAGAGGGACAGTGGTGGAGAAAAATCGTACTCACATTGTGCTCCGGCGACAAGGACGAGGACGCGGTGGCGCCGGCCATGGTCTTCTTGGCCACGACACCGGAGCCGGAGCGCATCTCCCGCCGCGTGATGGCTCTCAGCGCACACTCGAAGGCGGAGGGGATCTCCCGGCCCGCGCTGGCCTCAGGCGCGCGCTCGACGGCGGAGGGATCTCCCGGCCCACGCTGGCCTCAGGCGCCACCTCGACACCGGATCCCCGGGTGAACTTCCCGGATGCGTCCCGCTTTTGTCGAGAGGCGCGTGCTGACTGGCCATGGTTCTTCCCAACCTTGCCCATCTTCGAGATGGAGGCGGAAGCGGCGGCAGCGAAACCCTAACTGGCGGCGGCGAGAGGCGAGTGGAACAGGGAGGAGAAGGGGGGACTCGGCTGGAACTTGTGTGCACGGATGGGACGAGAGGAGCCGAGGAGGTCCCACCTGTCATTGATAGTTGCAAAGTACGTTTCCGTGTCAAGAAGACGTAAATCAATTGACGGCCCCACATGCCAGTGACTCAATTCAAAATCATCCCATGAATTTTTAAAACTTGTATATAGATTAACATTTAAAAAAAAGAACCAAAATTGGTGTAGTTCCTCATGAATGTAACAGATCCGTATACCTAAATTCGCATTCAAATCAAAACTATTTTGGGAGATACAAAAATAATAAATTTAAAATGCTTTTTTGAATTAATTTGACTATTTTTATTTCAAAAAATATAATGAATTTTGAACTCAAATTTGTTGTGTAGAGGTTTCAAACCATCCCTAACATGCTTATATTTTTAGATATTTTTTGGATTTTGAGAAAAAAAATGTATTCTAAAGGGACACCGAGCTACATGTGATATGAAACTTGAACACAAGCATGCAATGAGATGAATCAAATCAAATGTAAACATTTACAAATTAGTTACCAAAAATTATGCTTGTGTCTATGAACAAGGTAAGTCATTACACAAAACATTAGGACAAAATTCGTTTCGATTGCGACTTTAGAAAAAATTTGAGAAAATAAAAAAGTCACCACTAAATGGTTTTCATTATTAATGTATAATGTAACTTTGAAAGCTAAATGGAATGCGTTTAGTTGGTAGAGAGTGCTTTTAAAAGTTTGTAGGAAAAAAGATCAACTCATTTGGAGTTCGGAAGACGAAGAAAAACAAGTTTGAAATTTTAAATACGAATCAAAAACAAAAAGAGTGGAATTACATGAACTCAGTGAAGAATATAACGTTAGGATGGGCGCTGACACGTGGGCCCCACATGTCGGAGATTGATGCGGCGCGCTCCCGCCTCCCGATTGGGCCCACTGTTCGTTTGGGTCGAAATTGTTCCTGAAATCAGCCCAATGCGGCCCAAATGACAAGAAACCTTCCTGGCGCGGGAGATAGTACCACAGATAGTACCACCTCGCCTTCCCAGGTGGATGCTACACAACTTATATAGCAAGGCTTGCGCACTGGATTGAAATTACCAACACATTTCCTTTAGTAGTCAAGTGATTCAATGCTCCTCGTTAGGTTGAGCCCAAAAATGTGGCACCTGGCCCTATTGCCCCTTTTTTTATGTTTCTCATCATTTTTTGTTATTTGTTGTCATTTCGTTTTTTGTTCACCAGAAAATGTTTCATGTGACAGATATTATCATCCATACAAGAAACTCAACAGCAAGGCATGTATACATATAAAAATTCTCAAGTTGCACCATCTGAAAGGTACCATATCAGAAAACATATGGTTGCACCAAAAATTTCTTGTGGGCGGGAGTTTAGTCTCACATCGTTTGTCTAACTTGTGCAACGCTTGCTTAAAATTTTACCTCTGTCCGAGTGCTTTTACACTCGAGTGCTTTTATCATCCTAGTGCTTTTAGCTTTGTCCGAGTGCTTTTAGCTTCGTCCGAGTGCTTTTAGCTTCGTCCGAGTGCTTTTATTGAGTACCATGATCCATCCGAATGCTTCAGAACTGGTCTGACCAGGTTAATGACCCAGTCCTTGTTAAATTTTATCTTGGTTCAGTTAGAGTTGAGCACTCGATACAGCAAGCACTCCGTGAAAAAAGCCAGAAACAAAATAGGCACAATGAAGGTACGAACAATGAAAATTATTAAGAGAATAAAATTACTATGTAACCACAAAACCTGAACGTTGTTTTGTCATACAATGTGATCTACAAACCCTTTCTTTCGCCAGAAAATGTTGCATGTGACAAATATTATCATCCATACATGAAACTCAACAGCCAAGGCATGTATACATGTAAAAATTCTCAAGTTGCAGCAGCTTTAAGGTACCATATGCCTGCAGCACAAGTTTCCAGAACTGAAACTGAATAGTTAAAAATAATAATTTATAAATTGTCATGCTTCTATCTCACAAGACCAAGGAAATTTATGACAGATAACTCAACAGTCAAGGCATCCAGAGGAACTACTACTGCTACATCTAGAGGAAGAGACAGCGTCCAGAGGCCAACGTGCAGCGTCAGCAGCAACGCCGAGTTAGGATGACGACGACGAAGAAGACTTCCCTACTAACTGCAACGGGTTGGTGGGCGAGAGCTCCATGCATCAGTCGACAACCTGCAAAAACAATTACCAGGTGAGGTTGGGATTGGGATATAGTGAACACATTCATTCTGAAAGCATTGCAATGCCAATGAAGCATAAAGTAGGATAGTAGGTTGTGTACCAAGACTATTAAACATGATGTTCAGTTGGCACGCCTGACAACTACCCAGAAAATATCAAAGAGCGAGCAAGAGATAATTCATGATACTGAAGATCAACATCGTTTGAGCAAAGGAAACAAACAAGCCACAAAGTGGTACAGAAGTAATTCAATGTGAGACACTAACTTGCCATTGCTTCTAAATGTGGGCAGGCCTGGCTTTAACCATCCTTTTGAGATCAGCGATAGTCTTTTTGAGATCAGCGATAGTCTGGGACATTTTGTAAATCTGCCTTGCGTGGTAGATTTGTTCATTTTTTCATAGCAGCAAGCTTCTTTTTTGTAGCCCGGGCCTTCCTTTTAAGCATCTGCAATTTCCGTGACTGAGAAGAGGAAACTTAATGTGAAAAACCTAATGTCTATGCAACAAATTAGATGCAGTAATGTGGCATGTGGATTGTGTAGTACAAAAGTCAATGTTGCTTCGCCAGAAGATTACCTCATAATCTGAGACGTCGTCGTCGGAACTCGAATCCGAGAGACTACAACCCATGACGCATCTGCGTACCTCTGTGCACCAGCAATTGCAACACATCGCGTTCGGGTTGCTGAGGCCACCGATTGGAGATTTGCATGGAGAGAGATATATTGCACAGTTAGGGCATAAGTAATGCTGGCATCGGCTTATGCACTGACTGCATGGGGGAGGGCGTAGCCCCTGAAAGATTGTGCTCTATTTTTTGCGGGGATCTGCCATATCGATCAGTGGGCGTGAGAGATGGGAGGTGCGTGGGGTTTGGGGATGCAGGAGAGATGGGAGTGCGTAGGGGAAGGGGCGCAGCCGAGGTGGCTTCCCACCTTATATCGTGGTAGGGCGACGCCGGGCGCAACAAAATAGGAAGGATCCTAAAATTACGATATGGCCACCGCCGATTCCATGTAAGTTGCTTCTGATCCTATAATTGCGGGAGAAGCGGGGGCGGAGGGCCAAGGAGCGTGGTTAGGCGCCCTGTAATCGTGGCTGAAAACTTCGTGGCAGTGACGGATAACGATAATCACGGGCACAGTTTCACTCCCAAGAGAGGCCTCTACTGGACTGGTACTGCGGTTTTGGCTCCCGCGAGCGCTCGGTGGAGGAGGAGAAGGACTGACTCACCTCGCTGTGGATTTGCACTGGCGGCCGTCGATTTGAACCCCTCGCTGCGCTTCCGCGCAAGCTCCTTGTGCCGGCCCTCGCCGCGCAGCCCGGCCGTACCGCGAGATCCACCCCGCGCCGCGAGATCCGGTCATGCTGGGAGACACAGGAGGCCGGGAGGAGTGGAGGGGCCGCCGGAGCCCGGGCTCCGCCGCCGTCGCCGTCGCCGCCGCGTCGCGAGATCCAGCGGTCGGGGGAGGGGAGATGGGTGTGGGACAGAGGCGGGTGCTCGCGAGGTGGGTGGGGCATACCGAATGAGGAAGATGGACTGGAGTGTTGTGTTACGTGAGAGAAATGGGAAGAAATAATCGATACGAAAAAATACGGTGCTGACAGGTGGGCTCCATAGGTCTTATTCATTGTTTAAAAGAGTTTCTGTTTAAATATAATATATCTCTGTCATTACCCAACATTCTTACATAGTCCAATGGTAGGACCCACTGACTCTAAACCCCCGACTCCCAGGTTTGAAACCTAGGGGGATATTTTTTGAACATTGTTTGTATTACATTATTTGTTTTTTCTTTTTTCTCTATGTCGCATAACTTTTTTTTTCATAGACACCTCATTTTGGATCCATGAACATCCTAGTCAAGTTTCAGATGATTTGGAGATAGTTGTGGTACACATATATATATGACTTCTCTCATATAGTCACATTGGTCGTAGTGAGACATGTATGCAGTCGTGAGGATGTGTTCCACCACTTTGTCAGAATCAATTGAAACTTTTGTTTCATGTATATACACCAAAATGGTTTGTCCATGGAAGTTTTAGATTTTTCTACTTAGCTTAGGGTATTTTAAAATTTATGCTTTAGTAAATCAACTAAAATTTACAAAATAAAAAGGAAAAATTGTTCTGCAAAATTGCACATATGCACACATCGTCTTAGTTTGTCTCCATGAGCAAACCATGAAGTTAAATTTGTGATTATGTCAAAGTTACACTACGCATCCATCACTACCATGAACGACTCTCACTAAAGTCACATGAATCTATGTGAGACATGTGTCTTGGTTGTGAAGGATTTGGAGATAGTTGTGGTACACATATATACGACATCTCTCACATAGTCACATTGGTCGTAGTGAGACATGTATGCAGTCATGAGGATGTGTACCACCACTTTGTCAGAATCAATTGAAACTTTTGTTTCATGTATATACACCAAAATGGTTTGTCCATGGAAGTTTTAGATTTTTCTACTTAGCTTAGGGTATTTTAAAATTTATGCTTTAGTAAATCAACTAAAATTTACAAAATAAAAAGGAAAAATTGTTTTGCAAAATTGCACATATGCACACATCATCTTAGTTTGTCTCCATGAGCAAACCACATGAAGGATGTGTGTGACCACATTCTCAAAATCATCTAACATTTTTATGTCATGATCGTACACCAAAATTTATGGTAGGAGGTTCGAGGAGCTAGAACAGCTGGTTTTGGAGTCGAGGGACGAAACGCTTCCACGACTCACCATTGAGGGAGGTAGATAGGACTTGTTTCAAAGCAAAAGCCCAGGAGAATGTGATGGGCCGTCGAGTTGGGCCACAGGCCAGTTGTGCGCGACGTGGGATGTGTCAAGGGAGAAAAACCGTGCGATGGTTACAGGCATATCCCTAATTCGTGACAATCACCCCCTAATTTTAATATCCCGCCGCATCATTTCATCTAATAACCGCCTCCTCGTCTACTCCGCTTCCGCCGCCGTGTCCGCCATCACCTCGAGTCATCCGCTTACGCCGGCGCGCCGGCCACCACCTCGGGACCCTTGCGACCTCGCAGTCGCCGGCGCCGGGAAGATGGCAAAGGAGGAGAAGAAGAACAAGGCTCGGTCTGGCCGTGCGAGGAACCAGAGGTGCAACCCATCGTCCGGTAGGTTCACCAGGGCCTCTGCCGCCTCCGGCACCGCTGCCGGCGTTGAAGGGGTTCTGCCGGGGGAGGCCGCCGCCGGCGTTGAGAACATGGTACCTGATGTCCCACCGGGCTTCGAGATGGTCAATCCCAAGGGCGCTACCGGTGCCTCGACATCGGACATGATGTCCCACCGGGCTTCGAGACGGTCACTCCCAAGGGCGCCGCCGGTTCCTCATCCTCGTCGGCTGGCCACAAGGTTCAATCTAAGGCTTTTTCAGTTCACATTGTTCAATTACACTAACAATAAAATTCAGCATTTCATGTGCCTAAAAAGGAACAATGATGTGTACTAATTCATGTTCCTGTTTATCACATGTCAGGATTGCTTCTGTTGCAACTACGCCGACAATGAGCTCAAAATTCTGAATAAAGAATTTATGGACAAGGTGGAGGAACTGGAGGAAAGGAACACCAAGAATAGTATCAAGATTCGCATGCTGGAGGAGATGGGTAAGGGGTATGACAAGGCCGTTCTTAAACTGAAGAAGACAGTGAAGGAATTGAAGAATATAGAGCGCAAGGATTGAGAAGGATGCCTTTTGTTATGCTTGGTTGCTTTTGCTTGTAATTATATATGGTCAGCGCAATGTGGCTTGTTGAAACACGGTAATACTTTAGGTACTAGTGCCCTATGTGGCCACGAGACAATTAACTTTGATGTTCTGTTTATCAAAGTATCATCCGTGTTCATCAATATGTTTGCTTGTGTTTGAAAAAAATTCGACTTATGTGTGTAATGTGTTAGGTTTGTGTAGCCTTTCGAAGAAGTTGGTGAATGTTTTTATAAAAACTAAGGCAAAATGTATACAGAGTTCATTAAAAATATGCCAGGCCGAATTGCAGCAAACCTTGCCCGCGCACGATGCAACACGAATAGTGGGATATGTATGCAGTTTTGAGGGTGTGCACCACCACTTTGTCTGAATCAATTGAATAATTTTTCGTGACTACAAACCAAAATGGTGTGTCCATGCAAGTTTTTACATTTTTTACTTATCTTACTGTAGGATGTTCGAGGAGAGATAACAGATGATTTTGGAGTCGAGGGACTGAAGGACCGAACTGGCGACCAGAGAGGGGGGAGTGAATGGGAGCCGATAAAAATTCTTCTCGAAGGAGATGGCTACTCCAACAAGATGAACGCGGCAACCAAACACGTCTCTGACTCAACTACCCAGGTTGGCCAAGACCACATAGCCACTGGAGTGCTACTGGTCCTAGGAACCAACACACAACCTTCTGAACCAAACACACCAAACGCACAGCGGAAATCTGCACGGCTTGCTGCCTGTGCTTCACCGGTCAGACCGATGGTAAGCGCCGGTCAGACCGGTGACACCGGTCAGACTGGTGAACAGAGCCGGTCTGGCCGGTGGCTACATCACCCGTACAGAAAACGTTCCAGGAAGCCTGAGTGACTTCTCTAGGCCCTAGAAAAAAAAACCACCTCCAAAACTCAACCTGCGAGGGAAGAAAACCCTACACAAATCCAAGCCAAAATCCTCGAAACCTGCCACGAACTGAACAGCGGCAACACCCGACAACAGGGAACACACCAAGATGTTCACCCGAGACAAATCCCACAAAGGGCTCGCACCGGTCACACCGATCAAGAGCACCGGTCAGACCGGTCACGCCTGGGCAGCTCGGGATGAACAGCAACCCGCGGGTCAACTCCTCCAAATCCAAATCCCGATCTCCCGATTCGCTCCACGGATTCGCACAAGACTTTGGGGATAGTAGGAACACCTCATGGGCACTCCATAGCCAAGATTTGGTCCACCAGAACTTGCTAAAACAAGAGGAATCAAAGAAATCCCACCTAGAACGCCTCTAACCCTAGAGAGGAGAAAACCCCAAAATTAAGCCCCTTTGCTCACGGATTTGGGAGGGGAATCAAAGGGAAAAGAACCACGAAGGGTTCATGCACACATCCCCCACCAAATCCCAAAGAGAAAGGTCTCAAATCCGCCACAAGAAATTCGTCAAGAAAAGGCTCCGAAAATCACCAAAAAGGAAAAATGGGAGAGACACAACCAAGCCTTGAGGAACCACGCCAAATCATCTATGCATACCATGAAGGTTCATACAAGGTCTAGCTTGCCGCCCGATCATCCTTCCCTCTCACAAGATCTCACCATGAAGCTCTCAAGCTAGTCCTAGAAATTCCAAAAGAAAAAGGAAGAGGAAAAATAGCAAAACAAAATGAGCTAGGGTTCCAAGAGATGGCTGCCATCCTCTCACCACTTGGGTTATATGGAGGCAACCGAAAGATGAAACTACCCCTAAGGCCTAATACTAGGATACACACCCCCGAGGGGCACTTTGGGAATCTTCATCGTCGAACCATCGGACGGATGCCCAGCGACCGCAAACTTGCTTAGCCTCGACGCAAGCCTTGCGATCCCGACGTGTGTCCTCCGCTTCGAAGTCTCCGGACTGTGTCATCACACACTGGTCAGACCGGTTCTCCTCACCGGTCAGACCGGTACCCACCGGTCAGACCGGTCCTGGTGCTGCTGCCTCCGGTCTTCGGTCTTGGCTTTGTGGATCAACCAAGGAACCCAGTGGTTTTCTGGTGAACCACTGGAAACCCCGCAAACTCGGTGTAGCCTCCGCCAATCACCACTCATGACTCGGCTCCCACGTAGTCCCGGCTCGACCTTAGTTTTGAGGCTCAACCAAGAAATCGTCCACGACTTCATCTCGCCGTTCTTGCCACCATGCGGCCCGCACTTGACCCCGCTGGCCACCGGGTCCCTCGAACCAAGCTTACTTGTCTTCTCCACACCTGGAGGCCTCACCGGGAACGACCTTTCGCGCTTGTTCTTCACCTGCACCAACACCAGTCAAGCCGCAACCTGCACCTGTAATACTTAGCCAAGAATCAGTCCACACAACATTGTCAATCACTCATCACACCAGGAAGCGACCTACCACCGGTCCTCGAACCACACAGGCTCTCAAGGACAAAACAAGTCCTCGACGCACCATTCATGGAGGTAAATAGGACTTCCTTCAAAGCAAAAGTCCATTTGGGTGTGACATGGGAGGTGTGTCGAGGGAGAAACCGTGCGCGGGATTTGGCGGCATAGCTTACGTCGCATGACCCGTAATTATAGGATCTAAATTTCTCATTTCCTTACTACAGAAGCCGCTAGGTGTTCGTCGTTTCTCTCTCCGTTGCTCTGCGATCTGGTATACGGCCCAGGAACCATGGACACATCAGGAGCTGGAGAGCGGACGCCCGCTACGCCGATCAACAATAATGGGACAGGTACGTTGGATTGGTGTTAGTGGTTTTAGTTGGTAGGATCCGGTGAACGGCGGTGGCGACAAGTTGGCGGTCTCTGGGACAGTGGGTTACGCTGGGCCGCAGCATTGAGGTAGACGATTTTGTCAGGAGTCCTCTCCGGATAGCCGTTACCATTGCACTCGCCTCTATCCTGGCGATTAAATGGGAGAGGCATTGGGTGCCTATTCGTCGGCGATGGGTCTGGCGCAACATGGTCCCCCTGCTGCCCATCTCTACTTCCCGACCGGCACAGTCGCTGCTCAACTGGTGGTTGCGCTAGTTCCTGATGGTGTTGCTGCTCAGCGGAACCTCGACCGGTTTTTTTGGATCTTGCTGTACTCCCTCTTCACCCTTTCCCCCAAGCCGATCTTGGTGCTCAGAGTCCAGGTGGTGGTCTTCATCAAGACCAGCATGGTACTGGGGTCCCTGTTGTGGGACATGATTGATGGATCAGGTTCGGGTCAGGCTCAGGCGCCGGCCAGCACGGCGCCACGGGCGCCAAGACACACCTCGCCTGGAACTGCTGAGGCTCAGGCGGCACAAGTTCGACACTGAAGCATCTTCCCACCTGTTACTATTTAGGAAATCTCAGGTATGCTATGTTCCATCTCAAGGCCAATCAGGAGGTCTTTGCGAGTTGTGTACAAATTAAGCAAGTAATCAGCAGTATGGACTAGTCTGTATATATGGTGATCCTCATCACCAATCCACTAATGTAATATTGGGACCATGTGTTGAACTTTGTCACACTTAATCGCTTTATGCCTATGTTTTGTATGGGTGATCTCAATTAAATCATGCATGTCAATGAAAAGCTTGGTTCTAGTCGGGTTGATGTTAATCATATCACTGGTTTCTGTTCCCACTTATGAAAGACTTGATCGTTCTTTGCATATTAGCCATGGTACTGATCTGAGTATGAGAAAATCCTTATAATAGGCTTTCTGGGTGCTTCTGCTGAAAGTGTGAGATAGTAGATTTCACTGATCTAGTATTTTGTCTGAATTCGTAATATGTTCCCCCCATCTCAGTATATTTGCATGCCTGCTTTAACACTAGAATAACACACAATGTGATGGGTACTTTTTCCTATGTAAAGTAAGTTGGATTATAGGGTGTACCTTCATTGCTATTTCCCCAGAATTAGGTATGAGAAGTTTTTGTACTGCTCTACCCGGGCCAGCCTATATGTTTCTCTTTGTAAGTCCCATCCATTCCCACGGGTATTCATTGAATTTCTTTTCCATTTCTTGCATCTCCTGCTGATCTGTCAGGGATTCTATACACTGTAGAAGTAACTAAAACAAAAAGTTCAACCAGATACAAGTATAAGCTCCAGTTGAACTAAAAAAATAGTAAATAGTGAGGTTTTATGGTCCAACATTGGAATGGACTTCACCGTTATCATGGGTCTCCAATGCACCCAATTCTTCACTGATAATCAGTTTGCCAATTGTATCAATGCAGCTAATCCCTCTAATGCACCGGATTGGAGCACCAAACCCTTTTCCCAGTCTATTGTTGCCTTTTTGACAGGTTCCTCCATGGTCCACAACATACCCAGAGCTCAAAACCAAATGGCAGACTCAGTTGCTACAAGTGTCTTTCCACATTATGCAGTAATCTTAGACATTCTCATGGGTGCTCTCTTTTTTGTGCACTCCAGCTTGTAACCTTTAACATTGTAATGGTTTTAACAGCTTCATGCTGTTAGTTATCAATGAAGAGTCAGCTTGTGGCCACTAACATTGTCATGAAATGTTTGTTGTCAAGAAAAAACCATGGATAGGCAACTTGGGTATAGTAGAAGAAGGGACATGCTAACATGGTATGTTAACTTGACGTGGTATGTTAACTTGACGCGGTATGTTAACTTGACGTGGTATGTTAACTTGACGGCACGGTAACTAAAATGCGTCGCCTCTCTGTGACATGGCAATTTAAACAATGATATGTTAACTTGACATGTTATGTTAACCAAATGTTATGGCATGTTAACTTGACATGTTATGTTAACTTGGCGGCACGCTAACTACAATGTGGTGCCTATCTGTGACATGGTAGCTTATACAATGATATGTTATGGCATGTTAACTTGACGACAATATGTTGTTTTCCATGTCATGGTAACTTGCCGATCCATACATTACATGTTAACGTAACGATGGTATGTTAACGTTCCTTTTGCACTCTCAATCAACAAGAAATGCAGCGACCGAAACGAAAACATGATCCACATGTCAAATGATCAATTCCGCATTGCAAAGGTTACAAGACTCTTGTATAACTCTGATATAGAAAGCCACAAACAAAATGTTCTGGACCAACGATGCCCACACAACTACTTGTAACACCTAGCAGACATTACTAACATATGGCTGCACCAAAATTTCTTGTGGGCGGGAGTGCACCGCCTGGTTACAATTTTAGCTTCGTCCGAGTGCTTTTAGCTTCATCCGAGTGCTTTTGTCATCCGAGTGCTTTTAGCTTCATCTGAGTGCTTTTATTGAGTACCATGATCCATCTGAATGCTTCAGAGCTGCTCTGACCAGGTTAATGACCCAATCCTAGTTAAATCTTATCTTGGTTCAGTAAGAGTTGAACACTCGATACAGCAAGCACTCATAAAAAAAGCCACAAACAAAATAGGCACAATGAAGGCAGGAACAATGAAAATTATTTAAGAGAATGAAATTTGCCAAGAACATAACTCCGACCAGCCCCCACAAACTTAGCTTGGTTTCATGAAGCCAAACAAGAACCCACGGGTACATGAGAAAGAGAAGTCATATACAGGGATCTAGAATTTTGTTGGAATGTATACCTTTGCCGAATCATTTATCCAACACATCCTCAGGGAGCATTTTATCCTACAAATGAAGAGGGACATTAGCAAAAGTACACATGGCTCGCAGACAATCAATTTTAAACTTTGATCACAATTACTCTTAGCTTACCTCATCTCTCAAGTAGCATGTTCATCGATTGTGACCCCGATCTTTACATAGGGTACAATGTTTGTCAGATTTATCTAAACTTGACTGCAACTTTTTCTTTGGGGCCCCTCTGCCAGGCATGCGTATGGGATCTAATACATTGCAGCACTCCGCAGAATCAACATCCAGGGCTTGTGGGAGCACAGGACCAAACGTCTTGCGTCCACCCTCTCCTCTATTTCCAGGGAGCATAGCAGCTTCCTCTTCAAGAACGCGTTTGAGCCATTCAAATGCTTCTTGTGATTGAGCTGCTGTGAAGGCTGCCGTTCGACTGATATTGTGTAGGTCATTGTACCTCTGTACGCTATCAGAATAGTCATACATTGTGCTCTTCCTTGTAGGAGGAAATCCACACTTGGCACCCTTTCCAAAACACAGCAGTCTGGAAGCTTACTTTCTTCGCGAAGGCCCAACATAAAGAAGATGTGTGAGCATGGGGTTCCAAGGGACTGTAACTTTAGACAAGAACATGAAATTTCCTTGACCTTATCCTCAACAACACATATGTCACATCTCACAAAGTATCATTTTTCTCCTTTATCAACCCTTGCAACTATATACTCAACAATGTTATAGCCATCCATTTCCTCAATCAAATAACACTTCTCTGCTGCTTTCAGACTGTACAGCACATCATCATAAAAAAACACTTGTTGTGAACCTTTTTGCAGCCTCATGCACAAAAAATGAAACATCTGGTTCCAAGCATGGCTTGTAATTGGATACAAAATCCAGATTCGCTTCTCTAGTGCGCAGCTTTATAAGACAGTTGTCAAAGTGTTAAAACAGCTCTAGCAGTGTCATTTTCCGATCTAGATTAAACTGGATCCTAGAGTGTAGGCTCTCGCTACGCTGGTTGCTCCTCAATCCTAAATAGCGCTTACTAGCATGATACGCAGCGCACCAGGATTCCCTCCTCTCATACATCTGATATAGCCACGAGTTCTCATCTATGACCTCATGCTTATTCAAAAAAACCATCCATTTCAACTCAATCTCTTCTATAGAGCAATGATCATAAAGAAAGCACCTAATCCCTTCCTTCACATCATCGTCCTTAATATATATTACTCACAATGTTATTCTCAATATGCCATCCGCATAGCCTATGCGATGCATTCGGCCACACAATACTGATTGCATTTTGCATAGCAAGGTCTGCGTCGGTGATCAAAGATACTGGATGTTTCTGAGACATGACTTTAGTGAATGCCCTAAGCAGCCACACATAGGACTGAGTATCCTCATGAGCAACAATTCCACAAGCAAAAAGAACTGTGCTTTTATGATGATTCACCCCAACAAAAGGAACAAGAGGCAGGTTGTATTTATTGGTTTTGTACGTGCCATCAAATACGACGACATCACCAAATGCTTTATAATCCATCTGAGATTGGAAGTCGCACCAAAGCACTCCCGTTATATGCCCTCCCCCATCTCTCTTGTGGTCGAAATGGAAATCTGGACCTCTACGTTTCTGAGCTATCAAGTAATTCATAATTGTTTGGGCACACCGGCGGAGAGCATCTGCAACTTATTGCGATGGCAGAAATTGTAAAGGTCCCTTACTGTAAATCCAACCTTATCATAACCACCGTGCCACTTCAGCATACTGTCCATTATCTGGTGTTTGCGGATTCCAGAAACCTGCATATGCAAAATCTCTACTTTCTGCTCATCAGTAATTTTTCTGTGAGAACGCAGGAAACAAGAAAGGTCTGGTGGAATCATCGGATGGTTGTGTTCGTTGATGAAATCCTTCACATACCACTGCTTTGTGTCATAATCCAGTGCAATCACAAATTTAGCACGGCAACCAAAGCGAGTGATATTTAGCGACCTCCGCAACTTGATCACCCTCCTACGGTGCTTCTCTGCGCGTAAACCTTCACTGTTGCAAACAAACTTGCGAAGGTTCCTCTCATTCAGGTCCCTGTCCCACTCGCAGTAATCCTTCCTCACACTAAATCCTTTCTCAAAAGCGTAGTCGTTATAAAACTGAAATCCTTCATCCTCACTATTAAACATCTTCATAACTATTTCATTGTACTCCAGCAAAGAATTATCGTTGGACATTTCCGCCTAAAAAGAAAAGAATTAAGAGCAAGTGTTGCTGCCTGCAAGATCTAGTAATTTGGAGTATGACTTCAACAACTAATTTGGCAGCTACATCTACAAGATTTAGTAAACGAATCAAGAACTACTGCATCTACAAGGGGTGCCTACACTAGATCAATAACTTGTAAATGAATCAAGAAATACTACATCTGCAAGGTTCTTCTTCATGAATCAAGAAACCCTAAAAAG
The DNA here is from genome assembly GCA_036936925.1 of Cenchrus fungigraminus. Taxonomy (NCBI): domain Eukaryota; kingdom Viridiplantae; phylum Streptophyta; class Magnoliopsida; order Poales; family Poaceae; genus Cenchrus; species Cenchrus fungigraminus. The sequence goes on from CM072770.1 coordinate 60,679,463, forward strand.
CACGGGAGAGATGAGGAGAAAGGCGTGGTTGCTTGACTCACCGGCGAGAAGAATAGGGTCCGATGGGGATGGGCGCTTGAGGCAAGAAGACTGTGTCGGCGTCGCCGTGACGACCTGCCTTGCCGCTAGGGCGCGTCGTCCGGTGAGGCAGGGAGAAGTCGCCGGCGTCCTGAGGCGGCGGCGCGGCAGGGCCACCGGTGTGACGCCTTGCGAGGGCGCCGACGGCAGCTGGAGGGAGGGAGAGATGAGGGCTGTGTTGGCTACGGAGCAAGGAGGCGTGAGGGAGGGCCGCCGTTCGGGATCCTCGCCGGAGGAGCTGTCGCCGCAGTCTATGGCGTTCGCCTCTGGGTTCGTGTGCTGCGTGCGCGTCATCTGAGGGGGTGGACGTGGGTGGGGCCGTGGGTTGGGGGGACGACCTACAAACGCGAAATGACCAAATTACCCTTTGCGGGAGGAAAATACTTTTGGTGGAGGAAATGAGAGAAAATGGGAGGAAATTCCAAGCATCGTAACATCACTCATAAAAGATAGCGCAGTTGTGGAGATCAAACTACTTAGCATGCTTCCAACATGTCCGGCGGCGCGCCTGCCACTGGCACTGCTGGGGCGTACTCATCCACTAGAGACTGGGGCGCGCCTTTGGCGCGCCAATGATGTGGTTGATTTTAATTTTAAAGCTGCGGTCAATTAGCAAAAAAAAAAAGTGTTGGTGTTTAATACTGTGTTTGGGATAATACAAGTAGTAGTAATAATTTGCTACCTACCTGCGCGAGCATCAATTTTGGAAGGTTGTGTGCATTTTTTTTATATGAAACAGAAACGGATCATTTGCAGTTCACTCCTATATAAATATAAATAAGTTAAACAAAACTGTGTCAAGAAAGAAAAATGTTCTCATCATAAACATCCATTGGAGGCAACACATCAGCATCGTCAGATGTATTCAGTTTAAGAGAACTAAGATATGTACCTTTCATAGAATTAAAAGGAAAATACTTTAGTATCAAAATAGCTACAATTTATCAAGGCTCGTTGCAGGGGATAAAGCTGAAAGGACAACACAGTATTGACAACATAATTAGACTTTCAGGTCACCAAGATGGGCCTTCAAATATTCCCATTGACACTTCAGCAAACAGCAGCAAAGGTGTTCCTTTCTTTCTTAGCCATTTCCATGAGATGTCACCATCAGTTTGGAGAAACACATAGAAGAGTATTAATAAATTGGTATGGGACAGAAATGACATAAAAAATGTGAGCAATACTGCAGAGAGTGAATATCTATATCTTAAAAGGCCACACACAAAAAGAACCATGCATATTACCCAATGAAGGTAAAGTTCATAGAAAATAACCTTCAAGGAGCTTCTCCTCATCTCTCCCCTTCCTCCTACTTTTCTTTAGGAACTAAGTAACTACAAAATTAAAATTTTAAGAATAAAAACACAACAAAGTGGGAATAATTTGGTAACCAAATATTGAGTGTGCATGACATCCATGCAACACCAACTTAAGTGCACTCCAATTGTAACCATGAACTCTGTAATGGTTCTAACAGCCTTGTGCTGTCAATTAATATATGAGGTGTTTTTTTGTCAAAAAAATATCAAAGGTGGTAGAGATATATATACCTACATAAATCTAGCAGCAATAAATAGGTAAACAAAATACGCAGTTGCAAGGCTGCCTGAAAACTCTACACGACCATAACAGGAAGTAATTTTGGAGTGGCAAAATATCTATACGACATCATTGAGAATCTAAGCTTAAGATGATATTTTATATTCTATGATGAAGTCATGATTTTACAAACTTAAGTATAATGCAGGTATTTTAAGAGGTGCAATTCAACTACGAAACTGATCGTCAGTAAGAAGTAGCCTTGCCTATGGTACCAGCTAGATAACCTACATCATCTGAATGTCAAGTCCGAAGGAAATAACATCCAGACACAGAGCAATTGATATACAACGCTATATGATCATGTACACACCAGTGTTGAAAAATGCAAATAATCAATACTGAGCATGTGCTCACATTTCTCCCCTCAATGCAAATAACTTCAAAATAATTTTGGTAAATCATCAATGGTGCAACGAATAAAGCAAAAGTAACAATCAGCAAAGGGAAGGGAGCAGGGGCCTGACCTCTTTTACCCTATAATCCGAGCCAAAATTTGCCCAGATTGTAGAAATGACATTGAAAAGACAAAAATTAGGTTGCTGATCTACAGGCAATCAAGCTCGTCAGTAACTGGAGAAGCAATAAAACAAGGCATCTACCTGCAAGCATATCATGGCATGGGTTTGTTGCGAAATCATATCATGTAAAATAACCAATGGAAAACATGCGGGGTCCATGTGTCTTAATCAGTGAACCAACAAACATATTATTTTTGTTTACCTTGTTTCTGAGATTAATAAGCACATCATACATATCGCCTCTTTTCCTTATTTTCAACACACAGTTTTTGTCTGATCATCTTTATTTCTTTCGTTAGAAGTATACGATTGCCTGAACTTTGTCAGAAGTAAACTTACAGTTGGTCTTCAATCTAAGTGCTAGAGAGAAATAAACTCTACCCGCCTATAGTGTTCATTTTATTTATCTGCCCGATGAACATGTAGCCGTATGCAACAAATAAGTCTACTCCTCTAAACTTGTATTCTATCTGCAACTTGATGTATGGCCTGAACACAGACAAACAATAGTGGCAAATAACATCGTGCAGGCAGGACAAAGCCCTCTATTATCTCTAGTGCAGGCAGGACAAAGCCCTCTATTATCTCTAGGCCATAGCAGCACAACTTTGCTGTACACTCTTACCAGCAAAGAAACCTTTGTCTAAATAAAAAGCATATCACCTTAGCTTTTTTTTTGAAAAAAAAGAAACAAGTCATGCATCAAAGATAACATTTCTAACGGTATTTTCCAAAATTAAAGATCCATAAAAGATACAAGGATTCATCATGTATCGACAAACCCGGCCGTAAAAGAAATTCTGAACAGGTTCAATATATGTACAGAAAAGAATCCTCCAAACTTGAACCGGAGTAATTATTAGTGCTTACTCTTGAATATGTAAGAGGCTTAACTATTGAGATTACCTCGACGACCTATTATCTGGAATCATTTTTTCCTGCTTGAGTAAGGTGCTACAAAACTCACTTTCAAATAGGCACTCGTTCTAGGCTGAAAGAGATTCAAGAAGTTTTCCAGAAATATACCTTGTCCCTGCAAGCACAAGGCATTGTAGTACATTATCACCTCTGTCTTGAGATGGTAATTTGCGTCAAAAGTGAAACCATCATTTCAGATTTCGAATACCAATAGAGACAGAAATGAGACCAGCAACTTTTTAGCTTTGAAATAGAACTGTCTTATAACATACTCTTATCACAGAAGCTTAGAATTGTCCACGAGGGAACGGCAATGCTAATCTGTTAGGGTGCACGAGGGCAACCATCGGCCAATGGGAGAATTTCATCAGCGGACAGAGGCTGGATGGCCGGGTTCAAAATAGGAAGTTCTCAGTACTTTGGAATCACAAGATGCTCCGCATTTTAGCATATCTAGCATCACCAATGACAATTTCACCCTGAGCAGCTAAGCCAAATCGATGACCTTTCACATAGTCTAGGGTTATGAAAAGTAGGAACACCAGAGAGAATATGAAAAATCACTTGCCTTCCAGCACGGATTTGTGAAGAACTCTACCCTGCAAAACAAAGAACCCTTCGTAATGTCTACGGTTAGGTCATACACAATCCAAACAATTAAGTCATACACTCACGACCACGAACACAGTCCAAACGGCCACAAGGGCTGGTGGCGGACACACCAAACAAATTTGAGTCGGAAAAAAATAGAAAAGAAAGAGAAGAAGTCACCTTGGGACAGATCAAGGCCGGCTGCAGGGACGTCTGCGTGGAAGACAGCGAGCTGGGTGTCGGCGGCGAGGGTGGCTCCGCCGCCGGGTTGGGCTCGCGCCGCCTGCTCCGATTCGCCTCCGTCGCGCCCGAGTCGCCACCTACCGCGTAAGGCCGGCGAGGGTCGCGCCGCCGCTGGGGTGATCCGCGCCGCCGGTTAGGGTTTCGGCTGGGCATGGGTTCAGGAGGGAGCACAGGAGAGAGAGAGAGAGAGAGGAGGAGGAGGAGAGAAACGGGAGGGGACGCCGCGGGCTGCGGGCGCGCGCCGAGAGCGGCCGGCGGCCGGCGAGGACGGGGGAGGGCGTGGCGTCGGGGGTGGGGAGCCGAGCGGAGGAGAAGGGAGAAGGACGGGGAGACAGAGGGGGTTAGGATAAGGACGCGCGCGGGCGGTGGAGCGGTGGAGGGTCCCTTTTGCAAAAGCGCAGGCGGGCGGTTAAATGCAAAACTGCCACGAAATCGGAATTTCGTCTTCTTGGTAGTGGAATATTTTGAAGCGCGGGGGGTTGTGCGGAAGAAAAACGAACGCGTTTCTTGTAGCCAGAGGGACCCCCGAACACGATACCAAATTATGCACAACATGAAGGGCTTTTTCGCAAAATTCCAGACAACGCTGGCACCTCTTGGGCCGCCGGATCGGTACGATCAAACGGTCGCGAAAATGGGACGACGTAGCAGCGCTCCCTGGGCGCCGCAGACCCTACCGAATATATAGGTTTGGAAGCAGCGTTCCCTGGGCGCCGCAGACCTTACCGAATATATAGGTTTGGATAGTGCACTAGAGGCCAGCTACCCTCCCTCTGCGGTTAATTTTTCGAACTAAGATATCTATTACAATGCTAACAATAAAAAAAATCCGACTAGTGATATGTTCATCGTCCTTGTCACCATCAACACCTAAGGATAGATTTAGATCGGATACTCATAGATTTGGATTTGGATGTCACTATTTACCACATTTTAATTCAAATTCATATACGAATACAAATATCATTTAATACAAATACAAAATGAACAGTTCAATTTGGGTTCACATTTGGATGCTTACTTGACTTGAAATATAGAAATAACGGGTATCGATTTTGCTTTATCGATGATTTTATAGTTGGTAAAAAATCATGTTACGAGTAGTTAAATCCTGATTGCTACTAAAAATCATGTGACAACAACAATAACCTGATTGCTACTAAAGTCGGTGGTTATTAGAATACAGCACGCAAACTAGACTTGGTCTTCACTGATGCTCAAAATAATCTATACAAGCGCTGTTGCTTTTGGCACTTTGGCAGTACCTATTTTGTATGCATATGCCTAGCTAGTGAATAAAATCCTCGTATGCTTTGGTATATATGTATGCATGGAGGCATATATTCTGATGCAAGTGAAATTAGAATCTTTTCCCTCGAAACTAAAGTAGTAGTGGTAAATAAAACACCACAAAAGCTAGCACGCGACTATCTTGACTTTTTTTAATGTTAGTTCAAAGTAACTTTGATTTCAAGCCAGGAAGCTATCCAGATGATTTGTTAGAAATTTGTTATTTTTATATCTCACAAACAGTCGAGTTTGGATAAGATATTTTATAAGGTTGTGTATCATCATATCATCTACATGTATGTTTTTTTGTGTGAATTTAGACGACTTTTTTTTATCGTGGTTTGCATGAGTTTTCACGAAGGTTGTAGTTTCCACCTGATATGTTCCTAGATATATATGTGCAAGTTGTGTTTTGAGATGGCTGTATTTACTGCTCCATTATTTTATTAAAACTTATTTATTACTGCTTACATCAAAATTATGTGCATGGAGCAGCTGCGTACCGTCAACCAGAATGAAGTTTGTGTAAGAGAAACTAGAAGCAGTTTATATAGTAATGTATTTTTAAAATGTCAATATAATGATTTACTGTTTATTTTTCTATTATAGAATTGGAGGGGCGGGTTTGGGTGGGGTGGGGGGGGGTGTGCATGCAACTAATCTAGTAATCTAAATGGTCAGAAAATGAAAAGAATAAGAGACACTGTAATGCCAATGCTCTTGCTATGACGATAAGGGAAATTACTTCCTATTGGTAAGTTATAGTTCATTATTTGGTTGATGATATTAAATACACATGTCCGAAGTCAGTAGAGGGAAGCCCCTACCTATTTTTTATAAGTTTTTATTCCAGACTGATTTAATTCGCTCCTACAGGGAGTCATCCTCGAGCCTGCTAGGTATTACTCAAGTGCACAAACCACTATGTTAGAGGCCCTTTCACACATCTGGCGCTATATGTTTTTGTGCGTCCATGTAGAGAGCGTGTGGAATTACATGTCCACAATTTCAATATTTTTGTGGTAATGAATAGCAGTTTTTTCCTTGCATCTTTTGGGAAAATAAAACAAAATTCTCATTAGTCTTCTTTTTAGTCGGATGTGTACTATGATACCATTATATACATCATCCACGTCTCCACGCATATTATTAAAGTTTTCAATCAAGGCCCTTTTTGGGGGAATTGAGTTGTAATTTTGTAATGTGGCTTCCTCCACTTGAAACATGCTCATTTCGTTTTGTTATGTCAAGCCTTTAATCAACAATTGCACTATTGATGCATAATTAATTTGTGATGCAAAACTAGCATCATTGGAATGGTACTGAAATATACACTTGCTTACAATTATAATTCTATATATATAACATAAATAAAATACTAGTTGAATAAATTACCGGTCAAAGCCTTGTCAACAAAATATGTTTTGTAAAAAATATGAAGGACTGTTGGATGGATAAATCTGTTGTGCTGTTTTATTGTAGCAATATTATCTACTGCTAGTACATTTGTGATTTATCCTCCATGCCAACATGATAGCGTTAGGATTAAGCAGGTGGTCAGAGCAGTGACAGCAGCACAGCGTGACTCAAGGCAAGTCTCCCTATTTTGCCCCCAAGAAAACGGCACATCACTTTAGGGCTTGTTCGCTTCCATCAGATTCAATCCGGATGGAATAATAGATATAGCAAGAAAATTATGATAGAGACTCGGATTCATTCCGGATCGAGAATTAATTTACTCATCGTGTTATGTAGAACAAGAGACCGAAGAGTCGGATTGATTCCACACCTCTTGACTAGTGGATCGATTCCGAGTCTCTTGACGTACATATCATGAGTAAATCAATTTTTGACCCGGAATAAATCCGGATCTCTTATAGTAGCTATTATGATTTTCTTGTTATATTTATTAATTCCGGTCGGAATCCAATCCGGGAACGAATGAGGCCTTACTTTACTTCCTTGAAACAAAGCACCGCCAAATTAAAGTACCCGGCGGCAAGTTATTGCCAAGCGCGTGGCCTGGGACCTGGGAGAACTCGCCGATACGATAAATTAAAAGGGATTGGATTCGAATTGTGCCCTCCAAATGAAGCATCGATCCTCTCCGCACAGCTGCGTTACGTCCTGCATGTTCGAGGCCGCACCAATAGTATGGATCGAAGCCCCTTGTGTAGTTGTGTTGTGTGGTATAGGTGGTAACGAGGAATATTTGCATTGGTGCCGGCCGGACGATAAAGTCACACACATGCCACTGTACGTAGTGCCAATCTCTCTACGCGGATGACACGCGAGGACGTCGCATCGAGCTTGTCAAGCCAAGGAGAAAAGCTTGATGTTTCCTCTTCTTGGGTCGGAAGAATAGGCTTCAAAAGCAAGTGCTATGCTGTGTAGCTGGCTGCTGCATTGCTGCTGCAATCTGCGTGCGATTCACGCCGTAAGCAAATTAAAGAGACCTTCCAACCGAAGTAAACTGAAAAGCTGTGTGTCGAGGGTTGCTGTGAAACGACGCCGTGGGTAACGACTTCGCTTGCCGGCTAGCGATCGCATCTCATGCGCGCGCGTGACGGGTTATCTATAAATAGCTCTCGCACACCTCGTCTCCATCCCACTCCAACAACTTGGAGTCTCGACCGAGAGCTCGTGTTCGCGTGGTAGCCGGTAGGTCTTCAGATCGACTTCAGTTCTTCATCCTTGAGCTTTTTTGCGGTTGGTTTGGTCTCGGCGCAGAGGTGTTGCGCAGACATGCAGCCCGCCGCCGGCAGCACCACGACGACGACGACGACGACGACGGAGATCTGGCAGTGGCAGTGCTCCGTGTGCCGAGCTGACTGGAAGATGCTGCGCCAGGTGACCACTCGCTGCCCGCACGGCTGCGGCTGCTGCCTGCAGGGTCAGGGTACTCCTCCGCCACCTGCAGGAAACCATCCACTTCCTCCTCCTCACCACCACCACCACCACCACCACGGCCATCACCGTCACCATCATCTTCCTCAACAGGAGGTTAGTTTCGAGCAAACTTTGCAGCTTCCATCTTACTCCTCCACAGGACATATATGTCGTTTATTAACAAAGATAATTAACTAATCAACCAGCTTGCCACACACGTATGTTACTCCATTGCTGCAGGGCACCAGCTGGGCTTTGGCTGCCGAAGCTGACGAGGGATCCAAACCCAACAACGCCGGCCGCGAGACCACCACCGCTCTGCGCCCCGCCCCTCCCGCCGTGGCGCAGGTCGGCTGGGTTCCGGATCCGTACCTGATGGTGCAACAGCTCAGGGAGTTCGAGCTCCTCAACGACGAAGTGGTGGCGCTCAGGGTGCAGCTCCAGGAATACGCGGAGGAGATCGAGGGGAGCATCAGGAGGGACGACCACGGCGCCGGCACCGGGACGGACTGGTTCCTCGCCCTCCCGGCCAGCGTCAGGGATGTCGTCGTCACGGCCAGGGACGCCATCGAGTCTTTCATCGTCATCTCCACTACTGCTCCGGCGGCGGCGAATTTACTCGTTTGACATTTAGCGACCGTGTCTCCTGTCCTGTGTGCGAGTACTATGTATGTAATTACTATGTGAGGCTTTGTCATGCCTTGGTTATCTCTGGTAGGTACTAGGTGAATTTGCAGGTATTCTGTAGTCTGGTAGTGTCGATCAAAGCTACGAGGATATTTGGAACTGACTGTAAATCAGTCATATCGGGCCTGCTTGCTATGAGAACCTCTGGGCTGCCTTGTTGGGTTCATAATATAGGAATATATTGGTTTCATTTCAGTCTCGCGTACTCGATTTTCTAACATTTGGCAACACCTCCAACCTGTCGCTAACCATCTTGGCTCACGCGCGGTAAAATGAATTTTCCAGCAAATTTTATCAGACTTTTGTTTTTCAAACGACAAATTTTACCAGACTGAACACCACGGTACGAATTATAGACAATATGAAAGCAACAACAGCAAAAACCCAACAGTTGAAAACTAGGTTCGTCAATCAGTTACAACCAATTCTGATATCATGGGACTAACTCCAAACAAGAAACTAACTGCAGTTGAAATCTAATCCTCAAGCAGAGACAATGAAAAAGCATGACAGAAGTGCACGCGTCTGACAGGATACCAGCAGACAGAAAACAAGCTTAGCTTCAACCTAGTCCAACTTGCACGCACCACGGTGATTGGATGACCGATGCCACAATCTTAGTCAACATTCATCGCACCAGAATGGTAGTTGTCAAGCTCCTTGTCCAACTGGTCGGCTGATTTCTCAACATTTCCCTTGCGCACATAGCCACGTCCACGGCCCCGGCCAAAGCTACTACGCCCACGCCCGCGACCACGACCGCGAACTTGTCCTCCCCCTCTTTGAGTAAAACTCCCACGCACTTGTCCTCCCTCTCTTTGAGCAAAACCTCCACGCTTCCACCTGAACATGACACAATGATTATGAAAAGATCAAATACTGTGGAACAAAAAAAACATGGATTGGGGATGTTAAACCTATGATGAACAGTAGACACGAGTGTTTTTGTTGACAAGACAAATTAAGTACTTTCGAACATCATACAGCTGTAGTTGCTTGTTACATGTGACGGGTCATACCACAAGAAGAATGTTACATTTGTAAAAAATACTCGCTTAAACACAACTAGCAGTTGACTAATTGTTTGATATGGTTATTTCAGTAAAATATTTTTATGGTCACAGGAGGAAAGTTGTGCTATTTGTAATCCTAATAAGCGATAACAAAATATCTAGTCATGAGAGCATACCCGGGAAGCGAATTAGATGAGCCAGCTGCACCTCGACCAAACCCATTACCACCAGGCCTGAAAACAATGTGTCCCGAAAAAAAAAGGAAGAAAGTTAGAATTCCTACATCACACCTGGTGAATCCAACCAGCAAAGGCCTCCTTTAGGCCATACGCTACCAAAGAAGAGCCGTACATCATTACAACTTCTCTCTGTCCTCTTCCCCTTGCACCAGGAACAACACTAATCCTGGGTGTGGCAGCAGCAGAAAGACCCAAATCTGCTCCTATCACTTCAATCTTCATCGCCTTCCCATCAAGGCGCACGTTATTATATCGTTTCAGTGCCGCAAGAGCTTCACTTCTCCTGGTGAATATCACCTCAGCAGAACCCTGTTCGAGAATATCCATGAACAAACCAGTGAACAAATTTAGTACAGATAGCATATTTCTGTTTTTGTATCAATCAGAACAAGCAACAACAACATAGCCTTTTGTCCCAAGCAAATTGGGGTAGGCTAGAGATGAAACCCAAATGAAACAAGGATAGAAGAAATACAAAAAAGGCACAAGACAGAAGGTAGAGTTAAGGGTAACTGTTAACCAATCAGAACACCAATATTGTAATTAATAATTACAATATGCCAGGAAACAAAAGACAGCAACGTAAACTAAGTTTTAAAAAAACAGCTGAAAAAAGAAAGTATCAGTTTTGCAATACAACTTCTTAAATCTGTGGTTTTGTCATACAACTTCTTAATTTTGTAGTTTTGCAAATTTTATTCTGTACCTTAATTACAATTTACAAACACACATTTGTGCTACAGAAAAAGAATCAAGCAAGCTTTAGAGAACTCACAGTTGGGTGTCTATTATTGTCATAGTGAACAGCACAGTGCTTCAAATGACCCATTTCTGAAAAAAGCTCCTGAAGCAATATTGTTGATAGACAAACATCAGGCTTCAGAACATGCATGGGACTGTCAGATATCATAGTACGAAGATGAGGATCCAGCTACCTGTATATCTCCCCTGGTCACCCCATAGTGCAAGTTTGAAATGTACAACTTTGTACCAGATTCTATCCCAGAAAGCCCAGCTGCCACCATGCTATCCTCAAACAGATCATGCCTCCACACAAAATCCTTTGCTTTATTGAATGACTGATATTCCATAATATGCATGACCAAATTGTGACGAGAAAGTATTAGCATAAAATCACAAACTTATCAATCCACAGCACTTGATGAGGCAATTAGCATCAGCAAAATCATAAAACCCTATACCATTGCATAGAATGGTGCTATTTCTGTATAAATCAAAGGCCTTATCCACAGATTAATATGTGGCCGATGAGCACGCTGACAACGAGTACGGACAAAGTTTTCAGTTTGAACTTTGAAGCATTAGCCAGCACAAACCAACATATATCTTGCCACCCAACATACTCAGCAGAAAAAGAGCCAGTTCTTTGATCATTCAAAATGTGAAACCCGTTGGATCCTCTCCGAAGCTGCACAATTAAAGGTAGCAGGTATGGTCTGAATTGAAACATTGGGCTGTCCCCTTTTAATAAGTTTATAGCCACTTCTTGTCAGGTACCTACTGTAGTTTGGATTCTTGAAGGTATCCTATACAGAAAAACAGTGATAGTTTTGTGCTTGCCTTGGCAATAGCAAACGATGAGGATCGAGTATTAACACCAAGTGGTCTTCGTGAAGGCACCCCAAGTCCCCTTCCACGGAAGGTGCCAGTACCACGCCCACGCCATGACCCACGGGCCAATCTTTGACCATCGCCTCTACCTCGACCCCCTCCTCCCCTGCCTCTTCCCCTTCCCCTCCCATTTCTACTCTTAATCAAATCATCGAGTGGAACGTCCAAAGATGTTGCCATTCAAACAAAAAACTGAAGGCCCAAAGTCAATAACAAAACCCTGCACAGAAGAAAACAAACTTTCAGTATATTCATTGTACAGTTGAACACAGTAGACCAGGCAAGCACACATGGACAGACAGATAATTGCAGCCTAAAAGTTACCTTCATTTTTCACTTCTTTGGTATAATTAAGAGAGTATTATGTCCAAAAGCATGCGACCAAGTGTTTTGCAGTTGAAAGAAAGTCTCCTACATTGGACTTTATACGATTATTAAGATACACGAGTCTTTTAGTTGTCACCTTATGCTTCATCATGTTTCTTAAAAAAATTTCTCCGACTTTCCACATATAAACAATTCTATGAGCCAATCAAAAGCTCCCAAGTTACCATTCATGAATACAGCATCGTGAAAAAATCTCAGTGATGTTAAAATATTGCAGTCAGGTACCCTCAAAGCATAGAAGTAAAATGGAAAAAGGAGTATTTGGATGCAAAAAAAAAAAAACAGGCTTATTACAATAACCTTTCGATACCATTCTATGTTCTCTAACCTGAACACAAACAAACAAATAATTTGCATTATGCAAATGCAAAAGCATGTAGTACAGCCGTACAGGGGCAAATTTCTCCGGGAAATGTTAAAGTTAAACTCAAATAATACAAGGGAGCTAACCACTCATTTGGTCTGTGACATGTGTGGTCGTTAGGAAGTTAGGGCCTAAATCCTATCTTTCTTTCTTCTACTAATGAAAAGATATGCAGCTCTCCTGCATGTTCAAGCAGAAAAAAAGGGGAGCCAATCACAGTCAGCAGGGTGGCATGATGAAACCATATCTACTTGCTAGCAATGACAACCTCATATCACCTAAACTTTGCAGCCTTAACATCATGAGAACCTAGATCACACTGCAATTCACACAAATGTAACCAACCCTAAAAAGTCACACAGCTTGTCTAAGGAGCAAGCTATATGCTTCTACTGGTGAAGTGTGAAATGTCTGACATTCCTTGTACCGTACAGCCAAAATGACATAGCCCATAGGTTTTGGACTTTACTTCTTTACTTTAGGTCTAATGCATGTAAGTGATATGTTTTTCATGTAGCACTTACCAGCAAAACAAGTTTTGATTGAAACTCAAGTCAGTCAGTGAATCTCAACAGAAACAACGTACTTCTGTCTTGTGCACTCTAAGGACATGTTCAAATAAAATAATCAACGGTAATCACTAGCTATCATTGACGTAAAACATAACCGACTCCAAATCCCCATGGGCACAACAAATTGATTTGCATCCAAGCATCAACACACACCAATCTGGCAAGTAATTACCGCTAAGTGCTCCTTCAAATATTTTGCAGTTCTACTCAAATCAAAGGTTCGGCCATGCTGAAATCAATCAAGGTAAAAAAAAAAACAGAGATTCACACACACCTGGGGGTGACAGGACACTGGGGATCTGGACGGGGCCGGTGATGATTTCGTTAGCCGCCGAGGGAGGCCGAGGGATCGTTCGTAGAGGCTCCTGGGGCACCAGCGCAAAGTGTGATTCCGGTGGCGGGGTGACTCAATCCAACACAGGTCAGCCGCGGCCGCCCGCAGCGAGACGAGATCCCGGCAGCCCTAACCGCCTGAGGGCTCGCGCGGGTAGGAATGAGGTGCGACGCGCTGGATGGGCTCGGGATCGGCGGGTTCTCTCTCTGAGGACGCGGCGAGATGGGCTTCTGCCGGCGCGACTCGGCGAGTCGTCTTCTCGCCTCCTGGCTGCCCTCCTCGTTCGACTCGAGGAGAGACCGAGAGAGAGGAAAGAGGAGGAGGGATAGAGGAGAGAGGACGGCTTCGGTGTGGGGCCAGGGGATTGGGTTCTTTTGTTTTTTGCGTGGTTTTCTCCCTTTGGGTGGGTCCACTTATATAAATGAGGACGCGCAGCTCGAGGAATTGAATCCAAAATGGGAACCTAGGCCCAACGAGCGTCCTCGGTGGGCTGCCAGCCCATCCTGTAAGGCCCAGCATGCGAGGACAAAGAAAGCCTGCCTCGGCCATTGGGTTTTCCCTTTACGTACGACCCCAGTGCGCATGAGCACGTGCCGGAAAGGCGGCCAGTTCTCCGCGTCGAACGAGCCGGCCCCATTGACATTCAGTGGAAGTTTCTCGCCTTGGCTTCGAAGGAACCCGTGGAGCCAGCCGCGCGGGCAGCGGCTTCCACCTTTTTCAAAACGACTGAAAACGGTTTCAACTTCTCTGGTGGAGTGACTTTTTGATGGAGTTGGAGTCATTTTGAAAAATGTTCGGCAAAATAATTTCACCGGTTGGATTGAAATCGTAAAAAGTCTAAACTGCCATTCTCTTTTTTCTTTCTTTTTTCCTTTTTTCCTTTTCTCTTCTCTTTTTTTCTTCCTCCTCTCCTCCTTGTCCATTCACCCCTGGAGCTCTCGCCGGTCCCTGCACCCTCCTCCCACCTGCCGGCCGCCGCACATCCTCCCGCCCACCGGCCGCTGCGCATCCTCCCGACCGGCAAACCTCCGCATGAAGCCGGGCGGAGCCACGTTTTTTGGCTCCATCAAGGCGAAACGGCTCTTGATAGCGCAATTCGCAGGGCTCCAGCTTCTGAACCGCACGTGAAACCCCCCGTTTGGGAGGGCTCGTGCCAGAGCGGCTCCTGGAACCCCGATGGAGCCCTCCCAAAAGGAGCTCTTAATCCCACGGCGGCTATCACCAGTTCACCACGCTGCACTCCACAATCCACATGATATGACGACGAAAGCGTTCCTGGCTTTTTGCTCCTACTTTGCTTGATGCTTTTGCTCTCTCTCTGCCGGCCTAATCTCTCCCATCGACACCCCCGCTTGTCTTCCAAATGTCGGAGCCAGGAACATTTCCCAAATGTGTACCGGATCCTTTTTTCTGAAGCTTTTATCAACAGCGGTGAGCCGGTGACTGAGAAAATGCAGAGTTACATGCCCCTGCACGTGAGACACCTCCTCTCCATTTTAATCCATGAACCGTCGGAGGAATATAATTAATCCGTGTGCAAAACCGCGACACGGACGGCAGTGATGAAGCTAGAGAGTTGTTGGGAATGCCGGTCGCCATCAACTTCCACATGTTGCACGCCGCTTGCCCTCGAGGTACCACCTGTCAGTCCATCCCCTGATGCCCTTGCTACAACGCGATCACCTTTGAGACAACTACTGCAAGCCCAAGCAACGCGCTCGAGATAAGATTTGACGCTGCGATTCAACCGTTTGAAGTTTGAACTGAATGTCGTTATCTCCTACCCAACCCAACTCCCTCCCTCTCTCTCTTTTAAAAAAAGAAACCCTCTCCTTTTTCAATCTTGGCATGCATCTGCACGAGGATACCGATCAATTGCATGACACGGTGGCACCGAAAGCATCCAAACGGCGCACTCTACGCCAACTGTGTCTGACCGTGCACAGAAATGGGGCCAGTTCATTCTGCTTCACAAGGGGCATATTCTCAATTCGCATTAAGCTTAGTACTCGATCAAATACTCTAACTAATCAATCATCGGTAATAGAAAGAAAAAAAAACAAAGTCATCCGCTGGAACAGCGCCAAGTCCCGGGTCTGGCTGGCCAAGTGGCAACGACATGATTGGCTGCAGCGCTAACAAACATGTGCTTTGCTGTCAACCACAGACCCAACTGCTCATTCACCGTTGTTTATGACCAAAAACGTTATCCTTGACCTCACGTGTTCCGGATGGACAACGGGCCAGTTTGTCCACAATAGAGTTGGGATTTGAACCAAATTTGAATTCTTGTTATATTCGTGCTTGGAAACAAATTTGGATGCTTCTCTTCATTTTGCCGGCACAAATTTCGATGGTATCATTATCATGTGAAGAGTACGCCCGTAGAAAGGAAACTGCTGTATGCCTTCGTTGATCGAGATGGATGCTACTGGCCTTACTGACCTCTCGTTATCGTACATACTACCGTCTGATCCCGTGTTCCCACGAAAGATCTACACCCTTCTTCTACTCCACAGCTTTACACGGCTCGGAAGTCACCGTCCCACGGGCCACGGCTTCCGGCGGCTGGACGGCCGCTGATCCAGCGCCGCGCCGCCGCTGCGTGACTGGCCGCGTCGATCCGAAAGCGCCGAAGGAAAGCGCAGGGGGCCCGCCCCAGTGCGCGCTACACAGCGCACGCGGCGGTCACAAGACAGCAAAGCACGCCGGCCCCACCAGGAGGCCACCACTCCAGCTCGCGGGGCTCGTGGGTTCCGGAAGAAACAAGGCCGGAAATTCATTTTTATAGTTGGAAAACAACTCGCAAAAAAGACGTCCAGTCCAAACCCGCAGCCCCCACCCCCAGCAGCAGCAGCCGAGGAGGCGACGACCGGGCTGACCGCGGCGGCGCGGAGAGCCAGAGAGAAGGAGCGTGCAGACGCCGCCACCGTCCACACCGGACTCCCCGTGGTCGAGGCCAGCTCGCCCACGCAGGCGGGCGGGGCGGCCATGTCGGTGAGCTGCGGGCTCGAGTGGGTGGTGTGCCTGGGGTGCACGCGGTGGGCGTGGAAGCGGCTCACCTACATCGGCGCCTACGACAGCGAGACGTGGCCGGCGGCGGCGCCCGACGAGTTCGAGCCCGTGCCGCGCCTCTGCCGCGTCGTGCTCGCCAACTACGACCCGGACCTCAGCAACCCCAAGTTCGCGCCGCCGGAGCGCGGGTACGCCGACGTCGACCCCAAGGGCGTCGTCAAGCGCGCCACCTACGACGACGTCGGCAACCGGTGCCCGCCGTACCTCATATACGTCGACGAGGCGCACAAGGAGATCATCCTCGCCGTGCGCGGCCTCAACCTCGTCCGCAACGCGGACTACAAGGTACCTAATGATTCCATCGGAATCACCGGGGAGGCTTGTTCATTTTTACTTCCGAGAGACAAAGAGAGAGAGAGAGAGAGGCGAGATTTGACGGATCCTCTTCGCCGGCGCAGGTGCTCATGGACAACAAGCTCGGGATGCAGATGTTCGACGGCGGCTACGTGCACCACGGCCTGCTCAAGGCCGCCCAGTACATCCTGGAGCGGGAGACGGACACGCTGCGGGACCTGCTGCGGCGGTACGGCCCCGAGTACAAGCTCATCTTCACCGGCCACTCCCTCGGCTCCGGCATCGCCGCGCTCATGACCGTGCTCGTCGTCAACAACCGCAAGGAGTTCGACAACATACCCAGGAGCCGAATCAAGTGCTACGCGCTTGCGCCCGCCAGGTGTATGTCGCTCAACCTCGCCGTCAAGTACGCAGACGTCATCAACTCCGTCGTGCTCCAGGTACGGGGTGCCGTGCCGTGTTAGGTTGTTGATTTCGGCGCTTTTCACGAACTATTGTCCTGTTGGAATGGTTTGGGGGAGCCTATGGGGAGCAATTTGGTAAAATGTGCCTTGCTTGTTGCCTGCTTGGGAATGTATCAGAAGGGTGAACGTCTAGTTTGATTGTACAGAACGGTAGGAATCCCATCATTCAATTTGGCTACAGTCGTGCTCTGAAGAAAGTGCTCTCTGGCTCTCTGCTGATCATGAAATGCAATGTTTAATTTGAGGAGCAGCAGAGCTGCTTCCAGTAAATCGTATGCAGTTTTCCTCATTTCCTGAGTAGACAATTGATTTGTTTTATGCAGGAAGTCAGGTTTTGTGTATATATATGAAGAAACTTTGCTAGCATGGTAGTAGTCTAGAATTGGTTGTTGCATATATTTTGCTGGATCTAAATTTCCCTATTTTGCTGCATATATATGTGCTGCAGCTGCTAATATTGGTTGTTGCTCTGTTGTTGTCTTGTTTATTCTGAAGAAGTGAATATAAACTCAACCCATCCTGCGTTGTCAGTTTAACTGTCGTTTCTGAAGTCTTTGACTAACTTTAACTGTCTTTTCCAGGATGACTTTTTGCCAAGAACGCCAACGCCACTAGAGTACATTTTTGGGTCTATCTTCTGGTAACCAGACCTGATTCACTTTCTCCAGCTGCTTATGCAGTTCTGCTTTCATTCTTTAAAAATATTGCATGTATGATCGAATTTTTCACCAGGCCTTTATACTTTGGACAGCTTGCCCTGCTTGCTATTCCTCATTTGCTTGAGAGATACATTTAAACAAGACAAGCGGAAATTTAAGGATCCAAGAAGATTGTATGCTCCTGGGCGCATGTATCATATCGTTGAGAGGAAGTTTTGCAGGTAACTGGTGTCTTTAGATAGTACCTGCTATTTACTGTTTTTTTCTGTTTTTATAGTGAATAACATAAGTAATACCGACTCTTCTAGGATAAGGAAGCTCTAATTCCTTACACCAGTGTGTTTCCCTTTCCCATGATTTAAGCAAGGAATTTTAGTCTTTTGTTTCTTCTAGCAGAAGCAGCAAAGATTTAGTCCGCTCATGCATTAGAGCATGGATTTTCACAGCTAACGAGAATTGAGGAACATAAACTTCATGTATTGACGAGGGCCCAGATTAGGGTCCCCTTTGGCGGTAAGATTATCTTCCTAAAAACAACGGCAAAACCACAACCCTCGAGGTGGAGTCAACCGTTTGCTGGCAAGCAGCTCGAGGATGGTCGTACCCTTGCTGACAACAACATCTAGAAGGAGTCCACCCTTCACCTGGAGCTGCGTCTCAGGGAAGGCATGCAGATCTTCGTCAAGACCCTCACTGGCAAGTCTCCGACCAGTCCTTGGCCGGACGGCTGCATCTCCGACTAGTTTCCCACTAGAGGAACCCTCGCACGACAAGTCTCCGCCTCGCACGACAAGTCTCCGCCTCGCACGACAAGTCTCCGCCTCGCACGAGTACTCTCCGCCTCGCACGACAAGTCCAGGCTCCGACTGGTACGTGGACCCGGGCGCACTACTCGGGCGGCGCTACCGATGCGCGGGGAGGAGCGAATCTCCACGTCACGCGGAAACAACAGCTGGAGGCCATGCAAGCGGCCCGCCCCGGCAAGAGCCTTAATGCAGGTCTGACAAGCCGCACAGCCATCACATCGCCATCATCTCCTACTCTGCCACACGCAAGACTCAACCCGAGGCACTCAAGCACCCTCTACGACGCACACGAGCCTAGACTTAGGCTCGGGCGTGGCAAGCTAGGCAAGCACTCGGGAAGACTAAGACAAGCCCAAACTACTCGGGGAGAAGGCCAAGCGTCCCGGAGGGAACAGTCCAACCCGGCCACGCGGCGGCTTCCCCGACAAGGCATCGCGACTCGGCTTCAATACACCCCGTCGGACAGCGACGTACGACGGGACGTACCAGCTGCCAAGCACTGTAACTCTTTTGTATTCCCCCTTGTACCCCTCCCCTTGATACTATAAAAGGGAGAGGAGGGCAACGGTCACGAGGGTTATACCTTCACATGACCAGACACCACCACCCGGGACTTGGGAACGAACTCCCTCTCCCGACTAGCTTGTAACCCCTACTACGAGCACACTTGGCTCAGGAACACGGCCGCAACACACTGGACGTAGGGTATTACTCCTCGGAGGCCCGAACCAGTATAAACCCCGTCGTCTCCTGCGCTAACCATCCGAGCCCGACACACGATCGATAAAAATTCATTGCCGGCGGTAGAGAACCCCGACAGTTGGCGCGCCAGGTAGGGGCACATCGTGTGTCTCGACGAACTCAGCGGATCGGATGGACGGTCGCGGGGTCACGTTGACTCCCGGGACCACCCTGCGCTTCGGCTCCCTCGGCTGCGTCTACACCGGGCCGGTGGAGTCCGTTGTCGGCCGTACCTTCGGCCGGCCGCCTCGCCCCAATGTCCTCTCGGGGGCTGCGGCGCGCGAGGCCTTCGTCCGAAGCTACTCGGGCGACGTCATCATCGGCATGTTGGGGCCAAACCCAACGCAGGAGCGTTTTAGGCTCGCCGCCTACTACCTCACCGACCTCGCCTTCCAGGCCAGCGGAGACGGACCGCTGGGCTGGGGGGAATTCATGGAGCGGTACTCCACAATGTACCCTCGTGGACAACCCGGCTTACCGGACGACCCGGTGACGGCCTACGTCGACAGCCTCCGCGCCACGAGCATCGTCCCCGGGTCTGCAGCTACTCGGAGGGCGCCAACTGCGCGACGTCACGACCCCACAAGGGAGTGTAACGTCTGCGTGGCCACTGCGTCGAGCAGCTCCGAATCGGAGCATGCACCACGCCATCGTGGTGCCGATGCCCAGCGGCGGGCCCGACTCGACGAATTAGCGGAGGCAAGGCGCCAGCTCGATGAGGAGTTGGTCCTTCTGCATCAAGAACTCGGCACTGACGCCGAGCCTCGCGATCGACAACCTGTTCAGGGCGAGCCCGGCAACGCGAACGGAAACCGGCGGGAGCGCCGTCCGGCCGCAAGCCAGCCGCACGGCCGTGCGCCGACACCACCCGCGCGCGCACCGGAGCCCAACAACGACCAGCGCGCCAACGAAGGCGCGAACGTCAACGCCGACGCCAACGCACCGCCGCTTTTCCGGCGGGCATCCCAGAACCTGGCCGCCGCGGCCATGTTGCTGCGCGGCTGCCCGGAGCCAGCAACCTCGGAAGAGCGACGAGTACGCCAGCAGCTGAAAGCGCTGCTCGAAGCTGCAGCGGCGCAGCAAGCGGAAAGCTCCGCCTCGCGCCAGCGCTCGGAGCGCGGACGAGCTGGAGCACCATCCACCCACGGTCCGAACCCGCCTCCTCCTCAGCAGCAAGGACACGGGGGCGGGGTTGCGGCCGCGGCATCGGCGGTCAAGAGTCGTCTAGGACCCAACCGCGACGCTCGGAATACCCTAGAAGCCCGGCGACGAGCGGAAAGCGTCGACGGCAATCACGACCACCACTCGCGCCACGACGACGACCGTGGGCGCCGCCGACGCCACGACAGCGACGACGACCGCGAGCGCAGTTGGTCGCCAAGCCAGCGTGGTCCGAGGGCCTTTGGTCGGGGCATTCGCGACGCGAAGTTCCCCTCGCGCTTCCGGGCCCCGACCAATGTGCCAAGATACGACGGGGACACCAATCCCAGCGTATGGCTCGAGGACTACCGACTTGCGTGCCATGCCGGAGGAGCGACCGACGATCTCTTCGTGATCAAGAACTTGCCACTCTACCTCGGCGACTCTGCACGCACGTGGCTCGAGCACCTGCCCCGCGACAAGATCCAAGACTGGACCGACCTGCGGCGGGTTTTCGTCGGCAACTTTCAAGGCACGTACACGCGCCCTGGCAAACAGTGGGAGCTGCGCAACTGCAAGCAGCAGCCCGGGGAGAGTCTTCGCGAGTACATACGGCGCTTCTCCAAGCGCTGCACCGAGCTCCCCGGCGCAACCGACAACGACGCCATCTCGGCGTTTCAGAATGGGACGACGTGTACCTCCCTCATCCATCGACTCGGACGTCGCATGCCGCGCACGACGCGGGAACTCCTCGACATCGCGAGCAATCACGCCGACGGCGAGGAGGCAGTGGCCGCGACGCTCAACACCCCTCAGGGCAAGGGGAAGCAAGTCGTGGACCATGCCGAAGGAACGTCCTCGCGATTCAAAAAGAAGAAGAAAAATGACAAGCGCCGCCGCGACGACAACTTTGTCGCGGCAGCGGAGCGCAAGACGACGCGCCCAAAGGGCAACCCGGGTAAGCCTGCACCGACCAGGGACCACTTCGAGAAGCTCCTGGACGCACCATGCCCGCACCACGAGGTCCCCGTCAAGCACACGCTTAGGGAGTGCCGGCTGATGAAGAACTACGTCAAGAGCACCCTCAAGCCGAAGACGGCGGACCACCCCGACAAGCAAGGCCCATCCCACGACAACGATGATGGCACGGGGGCTGTGTTCCCCGGTGAAGACGGAGCGGTGCATATGATCTTCGGAGGATCACCGGCGAAGCCCTCGAGGCGGCGCGAGAAGCTCATCCGGCGTGAAGTCATGAACGCCGACGTTGCGAAGCCGTCCTACCTAAAGTGGTCGGAGGTTCCAATAACCTTCGATCGCAAGGACCATCCCGACACCGTACCCCAGCCTGGATCCTACCCACTAGTGGTAGCCCCCCTGTTCAAAACCAGAAGGGTCCACAAGGTCCTGATGGATGGGGGGAGCGGGATCAACGTGCTCTACGCGTCAACACTTGACGAGATGGGCATCCCGCGGTCCGCGCTGAGGCCGTCGATGGCGCCGTTCCATGGGGTCGTACCTGGAATCGAGGCGCTTCCCCTCGGGCAGATCGATCTGCCCGTCACGTTCGGGGATGTGCGGAACTTCCGCACAGAAACCCTCACCTTCGAAGTGGTGGGGTTCTCGGGGACGTACCATGCGATCCTCGGGAGGCCGGCATACGCGAAGTTTATGGCCGTGCCTAATTATACGTACCTGAAATTGAAAATCCCCGGACCGAGGGGTATCATCACAGTAGGGCCTACGTACCAGCGCGCATACGAGTGCGACGCTGAGTGCTTTCAGTTCGCTGAAGCAACTGTCCGGTCCGCGAGGCTCCATGCTGAGCCTCGTTCCGAGGACCAGGACGTCCCCGAGTCGTCCAAGCGTGCGGCCTGCTCTTTCGAGCCCGCCAAGGATGTCAAGGACGCGGTCGTCTCCGACGATGGCCGCAAGCTCCGTATCGGGACGGCGCTCGATCCTAAATAGGAAAGCGCGCTCGTCGACTTCCTCAAAGCGAACCTCGACGTGTTCGCGTGGAAACCCTCCGACATGAAGGGGATCCCGAGAGAGGTTGCCGAGCACAAACTCAACATCAAGCCGGGATCGAAGCCGGTGAAACAGCGCCTACGCCGCTTCAACGACGACAAGTGCAAGACGATTGGCGAGGAGATCTTGAAGCTCCTTAGTGCAGGGTTCATCCGTGAAGTCTACCACCCCGAGTGGTTAGCAAACCCTGTACTTGTAAAGAAGAAGAATAAAAAATGGAGGATGTGTGTTGACTATACGAGCCTTAACAAGGCGTGTCCCAAGGATCCGTTTCCTTTGCCTCGCATAGATCAGGTAGTCGATTCAACGGCAGGGTGCGAGACCCTCTGTTTTCTCGATGCGTACTCCGGGTACCACCAGATCGCGATGTGTGTAGCGGACCAACTCGCAACCTCGTTCATCACACCGTTCGGCGCGTACTGCTATCAAACGATGCCCTTCGGGCTCAAGAATGCGGGCGCAACTTTCCAACGATGCATGCGACGCGTCTTCGGGGAGCTGATCGGCCGCATCATAGAAGCGTACGTCGACGACATTGTAGTCAAGTCAAAGAGAACAGGGGATCTGGTCCCCGACCTCACTGAAGTCTTCGTGAAGCTACGACAACACGGGGTGAAGCTGAATCCCGAGAAGTGCGTTTTCGGGGTTCCGAGGGGAATGCTCCTCGGCTTTGTCGTGTCGGAACGCGGCATTGAAGCTAACCCCGAGAAGATCTCGGCCATCATGGACATGGGGCCGATCAAGAACCTGAAGGGCGTACAACGCGTCACAGGCTGTCTCGCGGCTTTGAGTCGCTTCATAGCGCGGCTCGGAGAGCGCAGCCTGCCGTTGTATAAGCTAATGAAGAAGTCCGACCACTTTACGTGGACCCCCGAGGCGCAAGAGGCACTCGACTCACTCAAGAACCTCCTCAAGAGTCCCCCGATATTGACTGCTCCGGCCACGGAAGAGCCAATGTTACTGTACATCTCAGCCACGACCCAGGTCGTCAGTGCGGCTTTGGTGGTAGAGCGGGAAGAGCCCGGGAGGTCCCAGAAGGTGCAGCGACCAGTGTACTTCGTCAGCGAGGTACTCTCCGACTCCAAGACGTGCTACTCACAGATGCAAAAGCTCGTGTACGCGATCTTGATGACCAAGCGCAAGCTCCGGCATTACTTCGACGCACACCCCATCACTGTGGTGTCCAAGTATCCACTCGGGGAGGTCATCCAGAACCCCGAGGCCGAAGGAAGAATCGCTAAATGGGCGCTTGAGTTGATGGGGCAAAACATCACGTATGCTCCGCGCATCGCGATTAAGTCCCAAGTACTCGCAGACTTCGTGGCCGAATGGACGGAGATGCAGACTCCACCAGCAAGAATCGAGCACGAGACCTGGATCATGTACTTCGATGGCTCGGTCATGAAGGAAGGAGCCGGTGTAGGCCTTGTCTTCATCTCGCCCCAGGGCGTGCGCATGGAGTACATGGTCCGACTACATTTCCCGGCGTCAAACAATGCCGCCGAGTACGAAGCCCTGATCAACGGTCTCCGGATCGCTGTCGAGCTCGGGATCAAGCGTCTCGAGATCAGGGGTGACTCGGAATTGGTCGTGGGACAAGTCATGAAGGATAAGAACTGCGTTGACCCGAAGATGGCGGCATATTGCCAAGCCGTCCGAGATCTGGAGGGCAAATTCCACGGCCTCGAGTTGCACCACGTGTTGCGCGACTACAATAAAGCGGCCGATGTGCTTGCGAAAGCGGCATCCAGTCGCAGCCCGGTTCCACACGGCGTCTTCGCGAGCGATCAACATCAACCGTCCGTACGAGAAGAGGGCGAGAAACCACCTGAAGAGCCGGGGCCCGAGGTCATGGCAATCGACGAGCCACCGGAGGTAAACCTTGAGGATCCCGACTGGCGTTTCCCCATCCTCGAGTGGCTGATCGAGGGGAAGCTCCCTTCCGACCAAACAGAAGCCCGGCGCATCGCCCGCCGCGCGAAAGCTTTCGTCATCATTGATGGCGAGCTCTACAAGCGCGGGGCGGCCGGCATACTCATGCGGTGCATTCCCGGAGATCAAGGCCGCGAGCTGCTGCAAGAGATACACGCTGGCACCTGCGGTCACCATGCCGGGCCGAGAACCCTTGTCGGAAAAGCTTTTCGACAAGGTTTCTATTGGTCCACAGCGATCGCCGACTCAAAGGACATTGTGCGGCGTTGTGAGGGTTGCCAATTCTATGCAAGGCAAACTCACCTCCCGGCGCAAGCGCTGCAAACGATCCCCATCACGTGGCCCTTCGCAGTCTGGAACCTCGACATGGTGGGACCGCTCCGGCAAGCACCCGGGGGCTTCACTCACCTCCTCGTGGCGGTCGACAAGTTCTCAAAGTGGATCGAGGCTCGACCCATAGTCAACGTCCGCTCCGAGGAGGCCGTTTCGTTCTTCACCGACATCATCTACCGTTTCGGCATCCCCAACACGATCATTACCGACAACGGCACCCAGTTCACGGGAAAGAAATTCCTCAACTTCTGCGACGACAACCACATCCGTGTGGACTGGTCAGCTGTAGCTCACCCGAAGACGAACGGGCAAGTCGAGAGGGCGAACGGTATGATCCTGCAAGGCTTGAAGCCGAGAATCTTCAAGCGGCTCGACAAGTTTCGAGCAAGATGGGTGGCCGAACTGCCGTCCGTATTGTGGAGTCTACGCACTACGCCAAGCATGGCCACGGGGTTCACGCCATTCTTCATGGTACATGGCTCCGAGGCGGTCTTGCCAACCGACATCGACTACGGCAGCCCACGGGTGCGGGCATACACTGAAGAAGAAAACCAAGTCGCGCTCGAGGACGCGATCGACCAGCTTGACGAGGCGCGCGACGTGGCACTGCTGAGGAGCGCCAAGTACCAGCAGGCGTTACGACGCTACCACGAGCGCAACATGCGCCCGCGCGAGTTCCACGTCGGCGACCTCGTTCTCCGACGGGTTCAAGCCAGCAAGGACCGGCACAAGCTGTCGCCACCTTGGGAGGGGCCCTTCATCATCCACGTGGTGCTCCGACCAGGGACATACAAGATCAAGTACGAGGACGGGAGGGTCGTCACCAACGCATGGAACATCGAACACCTGCGCCCGTTTTACCCTTAAGTAAATGTTCTGAACTCGTACGTCAATAAATACATGCTGTTTGCCTCTGTGCACCTGTCTCCGAGTTCAAGTTTATATTCGGTTGTGCGCTTTATTTCTTTATAGCAATACTTATGCTTGAGCAGGCAGCGTCTTTGCACCAAGTCAAAGACGCTCCCTTCTCGGGGGCTACCAAGGGCACAATGCCCTCGGGTCCTCAACGTTTTTTCGAAATTTTTCAAAAAATTCCGACAACTTTGTCGAGACCGATCGCACGAGCGAGAAGTTTTTTGGTGGAAACTCGAACTCGGGAAAGGTGAAGATGACAGTTTGCATGAGATGGCGAGTCGCCTATTCGTTCAAAGCTCCTAGTGCTAACGCCCCCGCGGCTACAGCACGAAGACTTGCGAGTACTCCTCTAGTCTCCGGCTTTCATCCAACCCCTTTCCGAGAACATTCGAATGACCACTCGGGCTCCGGTCCAAAAGAGGAGTTTGCGCAACTAAAACCTCAGTTATCTCCCGAACCTTCTGAGGACTCGGGGGCTGCGAACGAACGGTTGAGCTTAGCGATTCGAAGGGGCCAAGCCTTACGACTCTTACGCCCCCGCGGCTCCGGAGCACGGTTTGACTGTTTCGCTTCTCTAAGTTCGACTGCGCGTGGCTGCAGTCGTCCTCGGGCGCTCGGAAGCGATCGAGAGATAACGCCAGATGAATAGCCTAGCTACGCGATAACCTGGCGACGTGTTCAAATTATTACAAATAGTTTGTGGCATGTTTAACTCGGGTGCCCGGGAACTCCTGGAGCCTCTGACTCGTCTTGTGGCAGCAGTTCCAGATCCTTCAATGCAGCGTCGGCCATCTCGCGGGCGAAGGCGGCGCAGTCCACCTCCAGTTCGTCGCATTGGTCGTCGGAGATGCCAGGGGCCCAGCCGCCGCTCAGCGCCATGCGGTCCAGCCCTTGGTAGTGCGACTCGATCATGGCGAGGATCCGGTGCACCGCACGACGAGCCGTCGACAACTCAAGTTCTCGCACCACGCCGGGAAGGCGGCCAGCCTCCTCGATCAGCGTCTCGGGCGTCCGCGGACCAAGCGATACACCGAGCGCGGCCATGGCCGAACTCATCGCCCTGCCCAGCTTGGCGATGTCCCCGATGGCCTTCTCGGCAATGGCATCCGACTTGCGCCGGGCCTCGCGGGCCTGGTTCAGGGCGGACGCGTCCTGCTCTCGAGATGCCCGGGACTGCTCCAGCTCGGCCTGGACCTCTGAAGAACAAGCGGAGACAGGGAGTCACGGAGAGCTCGAGAGGAAGAAAAAGGACAACAAGATAACACCAAAGTTCGATACGTACTCTGGAGCTGCTCCGACAAGCGCTTAAGGACACCGTCCTTCTCGATAACCTTGAGGATGGCGGCGTTCCGCTCTTGCTTGACCGTCGCCAGCTGCACCACCATCCCCGCGCGGATCACGCGCGACCCTGCAACCAAGGTCATCAAGTCAAGTCCTGACAAGAAGCAAGCGCTGGACTGGACAAGAACCGGAGATCGTCCGACTTACCCTCGAGATCCTGCGACAACTTGGCGTTGGAGTTCTGAAGCCGCGACGCTTCCTCGGTTGCCACCTGGAGCTGGTTCGTGGCCTGGGAAAACTGGCGGCTCGTCGTCGCCAAGTCCGTCGTGGCCGTCCTCAAGTCACTCTCCAGCTCCAACACCTTTGCCTCGAGGGCCGCCTTCTCACGAGCGGCGGTCTGGGAGGCTTCTCGGGCGGTGGTCTCCGCCGTGGCCGCGGCGGTTTTGGCTCTCTCAGCCGCCTCCTCCGCGGACGCTGCGGCCGCTCGGAGCTTCTCGATCTCAGCCTCGGCAAGCGCGAGCCTCGACGCCAGCGAGTCCCGCTCGGTGGCAGCCGCTGCGGCGGCAGTCTCGGCGGAGATGGATCGATCTTCCGCGGACTGACGGGCGGCCTCAAGGGACGCCCGCGCGGACGTCTCGCTCGCCACGGCACCGGCTGCCGCTACCCGAGCCACGACAAGCTGCATCTCCAGCTGGGTCCGCTCCGCGCGGAGTTGGCGCACCTCGCGGGCGCGTCTCCGACCTGAAGACTCGAGGGTCTACAGCCAACAGAACCGAATTAACTGGCGTAGCTCGAGAAGATCGCGGAATCAAAAAAGAATCCTTGACAGGAAAACTCACCGAGGTCGCGGGGAGGATGAGCTCGTCAAAGGCCCGGCGCGCCCAGGTCATCCCACGCTCCAAGGTGTGGCGCGCCGCGGCCTCCTCGTCGTCCTCGGAGTCGGAGTCAAGCCCGGAGGTAGCCGCCCACGAAGTGCACGCGAGCTCAAGCGTTCGGGCCTCGCCGCCTGCCGCGCCTTGAGAAAGAGACGCACCCGTCTCCTCGGCCACCTGGATCTCCGAGGTGGTGGCCCTGGCCACCGTCTCGGGGACGGCCGACTCTTGCGCAACGGCGGCCGGCTCGTCAAGCACGCGATCCTCGACACCCTCGGCCTCAGCGGCAACCGGACCGGGCGATGATGCCCCCTCTTCCCCGACAACGGGCTCCGCCACGCCAGGCTCCGGCACAGGGGCTGGAGTTTCGGCGGTTTCCACCAACTCAGGAGACGACGCCTCCCGACCTTCATCGACATGCGGCGGTGCGGACGCGTCTTCTGTCGGCTCCACACGAGCCGCGGGCGCCGCGAGGGCCACATCTTCCGCGTCTGTTGCAGCGGCTGAGGCGAAGCCGCCGGCGCGCTCGTACTCCTGCAGCGCCTTCGAGACCGACGCGATCGTCTCCATGGTCGTCGGCTCGTTGGACCTCCGCTCCGCCGCCACCTCGTACTCCTTCTCCGGGAGTTGGGGCGCTTCGATGTCGATTACCCCGACACCGGGGAAGTCGATGAACCGGCACGTCTCCAGATCCATCATCTCCTCGACCGTAAGGGAAGCTCGGACCGAAGAGGACTCCGCCACCTCCACGATCGGGGGAGGACCTTGAACTGTCGCTGCCGGAGAGGGCACCGGCACCTCCACAGCCGGGAGAAGGCTCGACGCCACCTGCGCCGGGCCGGCTCCAACGCCAGGGTCGCCGCGGCATCGTGACTCTCCGAAGCTGGGGGAGGCGCCGAGTCTTCATTCAAGACCACCACCACCCCCTCGACGCTCGGGCCAGCCTCGGACGGCGCTTCCAGGGCCGCCTGAGTGACGGTCGCCTCCGTGGCCGCCTCACTCTCCTCGACGGCCGTGGCGGGGACCGGTGGAGGTAGCGCGGTTGGCGTCCTCGTCTCGACGACCACCGACGGCGCCTCTTCGGCCTGTAACGACACCGGCCTGGCGCTCGGGGGCTGGGGCTGAGGCTCGGGAGAGATCACCTGTGCCCTCAGTGCCAGTCGCTTCAGGGGCCCCAGGCTAAGCACGCCAGTATCAGCATGACTGTGAGAAGACAAATGCTAGCATCAACAAACAAGTCGGAAGAGACATGACAGGCAAAAGCTGAAGTCGGAGACTTACATCTTGGAGCGCACCCGGGTTTTCTTCACTGGGCGGTCCGATATGCCCTGCTCGGGGGCGGCGCGCTTCGAGCCCTGCTCGGGAACGGCGTGGCTTGACTCCGCTTCGGCCGGCCGCCTCTACGGCGGCAACGTTCTCCCCCATTCGCTCGGGGGCTGTCCCTCCGGCCTCCGCTACGGCTGGGGTTGGACCTCGGCCCCCGCCTTCGATTAGGGGTACATGAACATCCGGGGCCCCGCCACCCCGGATAAGCAATGACTGTAAGCGCCGCGGGGCAGCGCTCGGTTCCGCCACCGGCGCCGCGCTCGGCGTCGACGCCGAATCCGACGACCTCCCCCGCGACCGGCGCCTCTGCAAGGAGTCGAAGTCCGGGCGGTCCGAGCCGTCATAGAACTGGCGGACGGACACCAATCGCTCCTCCGACCTCCTCGGGGGATCGATCTGACGGGGCGCGGATCTCTGCGGCTCGGGAGCGCCCGTCCCGCTGGGCACCGTACGGGAGCGGGTCGACCGCGGGTCCACTCGGGCAGGGGGAGCCGCCGGACGAGAGCTCGAGCCCGCAGTCTTGTCGTGACCCGCCTCTCGCGGCCGACGCGACGACGACACTTCACCGCCACGGGGCGGCGACGACGAGGACGACCCCGACATGTTGCTCCAGTCGACCGCCGCGCTGGCGACATCGCCGCTCCACGACGGCTCGGGCGACGGATCCTCATCGGAGGAGACGCCCTGCTCCCCCGCCTTCCGCCTCTTGTTGCGGTCGTCGTTGCGATCGCGCTTGGCGATCTGGCGTTTCTTATGCTGCGCCTTACGCGCAGCGCGCCTCTTCTCCGCCGCGGCCTGGTCCTGGTTGAAGATCGCCTCCTCCGGGAGAGGCGCCTTGGCCGGAACGAGGTGGGCGCATTTCAACTGCCGCAACAAGAACGCACCAAGGTCAAATCCGAGAAGATCTTCCCACGACAAAAGGCGAATGAAACTGGCCGAGAAGACGGACAACTTACAAATTTCTCTGTCCCCGCGTTGGGGAGCATCGGGAGCATCCGCGACGGCGGCCACGAGTAGGTCGCTCTCCCGATCGCCTGCGCCACGCGGCGCTGAACCTCGAGTGGCGACGGAAGCTCCGGCGCGGTCACCGTCGCGACCCACGGGGCCCTGTCGGCAGTCATGTCGCAGAGCCGGAGCGGCCGCCTCCGGAGCGGCACAACACCTCGGGCGTGGTACTGCCCGACCACCTCCGCCAAGGTGATCCCGGCGTTCCGAAGACGCCCGAGCACGGCCCAGTGAGACTTAAGCATCTTCTCCTGCTCTTTCTTGGTCGGGCCATCGGCCCAGTTCCGCTGCGACTTCGCGATGGAGCACCCGGTGTATGACGGGAGCGCGTGCTCGGGGTCGTTCCGCAAGTAGAACCACCCCCTGTGCCAGCCGCTGTTCGAGCTGGTCAGCGGCGCCGGGATGTAGTCGTCGCCGCGGCCTTGCTTCATTCGAAGGTTGGCGCAGCCAATCGTCGCCGCGCGGGAGCCTTCCCTCAGACAGGTGAACCTGAAGAAGTACTGGAACAAATGCCAGTGCGCGTCGATGCCAAGGAACCCTTCGCACATCGCTTCAAAGGCGGCCATTTGCTGGATGCTGTTCGGGTTGAGGTGCTGAAGCTGCAGCCCGTACGCGAACAGCACCCCGCGGATGAACCTGCCGGCGGGGACGGAGAAGCCGCGCTCATGGAAGACCACAAACGACACCACGTACCCACTGGGAGGGCGTGGCACGGACTCGTCGGCAGGGACGATCCACTCGACAGCCTCGGTGAGGGGAGGCAGCTGGCCCGCCTCAACGAGACGAAGGAGCTGCTCGCGGGAGACGTTGGAGCGCGCCCAGCTCGACATCACGCCGGCGAAGTCTCGGGCGAGCTGGAAACGCAAGCAGCGGTGGCAATGTGGAGGCGAAAGAACTCGGAGCTCAAGGGGCAAGCGCGGGGGAGAAAGGAAGCGAACGGAAAGCAAAGTCCCGAACCAGCGCTCGACGCGCGGTTTTAAAAGGGGACAGGCCTGACTCTTCATCTTCGGCGCCGGGCCCGCCGTGTCAGCAAGATTTTCGCCCACTCACGCGCGCGTCCCGGCGAAACAGCCGCACGCAACCGCGACGCCTCGATTTCCGCGACGTGCAGACTTGCAGAGCCTGAGCGCGGTCTTGATGGGGCGGTCACATCGGTCACGTCGGCCGAGATACCCGCACCCATGACCACGCCCACGTCATCACTACGGCCGTAACTGCCCCGACGAAACCTCCAAGGCTACAACGGCTACAATTACAAATAAAAGCTCGCGAGCGAGTCTCCAACTCACTCACGAGCTCGGGGGCTACATCCGGCGGATGCGCTCGCGCGCACCCACCGAGAACCCGAAGAACACCTCCAACTCCAAGATCCACCAACTGAGCCTGAACGCGACTCCCTGACTCCCACTCAGGCTCGGGGGCTACTGACGAGGGCCCAGATTAGGGTCCCCTTTGACGGTAAGATTATCTTCCTAAAAACAACGGCAAAACCACAACCCTCGAGGTGGAGTCAACCGTTTGCTGGCAAGCAGCTCGAGGATGGTCGTACCCTTGCTGACAACAACATCTAGAAGGAGTCCACCCTTCACCTGGAGCTGCGTCTCAGGAAGGCATGCAGATCTTCGTCAAGACCCTCACTGGCAAGTCTCCGACCAGTCCTTGGCCGGACGGCTGCATCTCCGACTAGTTTCCTACTAGAGGAACCCTCGCACGACAAGTCTCCGCCTCGCACGACAAGTCTCCGCCTCGCACGAGTACTCTCCGCCTCGCACGACAAGTCCAGGCTCCGACTGGTACGTGGACCCGGGCGCACTACTCGGGCGGCGCTACCGATGCGCGGGGAGGAGCGAATCTCCACGTCACGCGGAAACAACAGCTGGAGGCCATGCAAGCGGCCCGCCCCGGCAAGAGCCTTAATGCAGGTCTGACAAGCCGCACAGCCATCACATCGCCATCATCTCCTACTCTGCCACACGCAAGACTCAACCCGAGGCACTCAAGCACCCTCTACGACGCACACGAGCCTAGACTTAGGCTCGGGCGTGGCAAGCTAGGCAAGCACTCGGGAAGACTAAGACAAGCCCAAACTACTCGGGGAGAAGGTCAAGCGTCCCGGAGGGAACAATCCAACCCGGCCACGCGGCGGCTTCCCCGACAAGGCATCGCGACTCGGCTTCAATACACCCCGTCGGACAGCGACGTACGACGGGACGTACCAGCTGCCAAGCACTGTAACTCTTTTGTATTCCCCCTTGTACCCCTCCCCTTGAGACTATAAAAGGGAGAGGAGGGCAACGGTCACGAGGGTTAGACCTTCACATGACCAGACACCACCACCCGGGACTTGGGAACGAACTCCCTCTCCCGACTAGCTTGTAACCCCTACTACGAGCACACTTGGCTCAGGAACACGGCCGCAACACACTGGACGTAGGGTATTACTCCTCGGAGGCCCGAACCAGTATAAACCCCGTCGTCTCCTGCGCTAACCATCCGAGCCCGACACACGATCGATAAAAATTCATTGCCGGCGGTAGAGAACCCCGACATGTATTCTTAGATGTATTGTTTGGATCCTAGCCAGGTTTGAAGCTTTAATATCTTTTATAGGACAAAAATCAGGGGGGTGTTTGCAGTTTCTTCTGATCAATGATAACAATATAAAGTGGATTGGGAATCTGATAAAAAATGAGGTAGATTTCAGAAATCTAGTACAGATAGGGTATCTGAAAAATGTGGTCTGAATACACATGTATAGCCAGAAAAAATCATAAGAAATCTTGGAGATGTTTCCTTAGAATTTCTCCATTGTTGCTCACAAAAGTTATCTTTTCACATGTCTAATCACTACATTACTACTCATATGTAGATGCGGAAGGTTCCCGCCTGAGGTCAGAACTGCTATTCCTGTGGAAGGACGATTTGAGCATGTTGTGCTATCATGCAGTACCACTTCTGATCATGCCATTGCTTGGATTGAGCGAGAATCAGAAAAGGCTTTAGAGGTATACACATGCTATACTACATGTTTGCTGGTTTATTCTCATAGTTTTCCATAACCCTTCTTTTTTTGCATACTGTAGCATCATAGGTAGTCTTATACTTATGTTTGATACGTCAATAATTATACTAGTTTACCAGAAACGGAAGGAACGGAAGATCCGTTCTGTATATACATACATACGTACTTACTTACTTTTATACTAGTTTAAGAATAAAAGAGTATTACAATAAACAGGGAATTATAGAATCACTTTTTTACCCTATTGATAAACAGGGAAAACCCTGCCCAAACTGTGTTTTCCAAGTAGCTATGAATAAAGTCCTAAGATAAAACATAGCTACATCCCTACGAGTCACAGATCAGAGTGTCATCTTCAGTCCTTGTAAAATTCCTACGAGTCACAGATCAGAGTGTCATCTTCAGTCCTTGTAAAATTGGAACCAAGAAATTGTTTCTTTTTTTCTTGCATTCACCTATCTTGTACTAGAAATGGAAGTTGTGTTTTCTCAAGTAACATTCAAGAGGCCTTGGTAGTTGGGATCTTTCGTTGATCAATTAAGATGGAACAGACCTGTTGTCAAAGGTCTCAAAACTTTCCTGTTCAAAAGAATGAACTACGCCTTTGGATGATGATAGCCTTGTACTCCCTCCGTATCGAAATATTTGTCGTCGTTGACTTTTTTCTACAATTTTGATCATTCGTCTTATTCAAAAAAATATTGCAAATATGTAAAAGGATAAGTCGAGCTTAAAATACCTACTATAGAAAAGCATCTAGCAAACAAATAGATGCTATTTGCATAATTTTTTGAATAAGACCAATGGTCAAAGTTGTAAAAAAAAGTCAATGGTGACAAATATTTCGATATAGATGGAGTAAGTTTTAATTTCGTATGTGATTTTTTGAATACCCCAAAATTGTTGGAAACGACCGGGAACACACGTTCCCGGAGCTCGCACCTCACCTCGCTCGCTACAGCTCTCACACGCGGCGATGGACAGAGGAGGAAGATGAACAGTAAAAGTTCCGACGAAGAACGCCGCAGAGCCAATAGCTCCTGTATCTTGGCCTTCTTCGCACTCAAATGGAACCGACGGCTTATATCCGTGGAGCGCAGGGGGTTTTGTAGGCAGGGGAGCTGTCCTCCACGACGGTCGTTGCGGCCGATTCGCACGGAACGCGCTCTCCCACGACGCCGAGTCCGTGCGCTCGACCTGGTCATGGCGGCTTCATCCGCGGGATCCTCGCACGCACCCCACTCGCCCAGAACAACCCACGACTCGGTCTCAAGGTGCGCATGCGGTGGAGACAAGCCCTCACGCCCGCCGGCCCTGGACCCCGACCTCGCCACGGCCAACACGCAGACACGCACACATGCTCTGCTCACGGCCATGGCTCGACATACACACGTTCACGAGCACACACTCGCGAACCACTACCCTAATCGAGCTAAAACGCACACACGCACGCCCTGAACACATCCATGGCGTGATTATTCCCAACAAAAATTAGCCATTCATGGTAATTTTGTAAGGAACCATCATAATTCATAAGTTGCAGCCTTCTTTCATAAGAAATGTCACATGCAGGATAAGCCTGCATCCTTATAGCAAGATCTGGAATTAATCTCCTCATTATATGCGTTAGCATTACAGTATAACTGCTTGATATAAGCGAAAAGGATGTGCAAAATCCTGTCAAATGTTAGGTTTGGTTCCATAGGTCTGCAAGTCAGCAGTGCAAAACTTTACTTGAAAACTTTTAATAGATTTATGCGGTTATTTCCCATCTTTCCCTATTTTTTTGCTTCTGCTATTTTGCATTGTGTTATGGTTTGCAGGGAAGATGCTCTATTTTTTCCTAGTACTGAATTGACTTGGGAGAAAACAGAAAATTTGTTTGCAACCAAAAATTTCAGAAATGCACATCTGCTGGAACTTGCCATGGGTTTTAGCACCGATTTGTTTAGTTCGATATAGTGAATATGTTTTTATGACTTCATGTCTACATTTAAATATTTGTCGCAGCTAATGAAGCAAGGTGAGAATGCAATGGCTCCACCTCCACAACAGAAGATGGAGAGGTTGCAAAGTTTTGAGGAGGAGCACAAGAGTGCCCTCCAGAGAGCGAAGACATTGGATGTTCCTCATGCTGCTGATCTGCCTGAAGAGGAAATTCAGGAGGATGGTAGCACTGCACCACCCTCTGATACTCATAGCGAGACGACTACGGAACCGAAATCTGCAGGAAGAAGCAGCTGGGACGAACTGATGGAGAAGCTTTTCACCAGGGATGAAGATGGGAAACTTGTCGTGAAGAAGGACATGGCAAAGGAGATTGTTGTTGAGTAATGATGATTATAAGACTACTCTGCACATGGTAGTTCATTCTTTCGGCTGGATGCATGTACAAAGGAGTAAGTTGTGGCCGCGATACATCTCTACTATTTTGTTTTTTCCTAGTCTGTTGTAACGTCTTTTTGAGGTCCATTCATATTTCAGTATACAGAAGAGGGGTACTGCAAAGAGCTTTATAGTTCGCATTTTTGTGTAGAGATCTGTGTGCATTCTTGGACCTTTGAAGTCTTGTAAATTTATCAATACAGGCTTTGTAGTTTGTACATTTTCTCTATAATGGATGGCAAGTTAAGAATTTATTTAGGAAGTTAAAATTGTTGCATGATAATTGATACACCATCACCATCATGCTTTGTTCCAGTTCTACAGTTCATCAATAATGGATCACACCCCATAAATGCAATCTATTTTTTCATTTTAGTTTTTTTAATTTTTTTATTCCAATCTCTATAACAAATCATTCTTTGTACATTTTTCAAAATTTTCGAAACTTAATTTGTCAATCTGTGAAGCGTTAACATTTTGGATAAAAACTAGTTCAACATTTTATCTATAAATTTAGAAATCAATGTATAATTATATTTTTAGTGTTGACATGTACTCCCTCCGTTTTATAATATTTGTCATTTTGGTTTTTCTAAATACATTTCTTCTGTTATGCATCTAGATATATATTATGTCTAGATACATACCAAAAAGATGTATCTGGAAAAATCAGAAGGATGAAGTAGGTAGAAATGGTAATGAATCATGATCATCATGCCTCATTCAACAATCCCACTCAGCTTTAGTTATTTTTAATTTAAAATCATATAATATTATGATCTGGCAATCGGACATTTGATTAAGACCACCGGTAAAAGATCAAACCAGATCCTATAAAGCAATAACGGTTTGGCTGATTAAGAGTTAGACCATTCCTGTAATCGGACCGTTGAAACCGGATTAACTTTGAACAGCTGAACAAGACGGCTTTGTCTCTGTTTTTTTTTAATTATAAGAAACCAAACGGTTGTCTCTTGCCTGGTGGATTTGGAATTGCTACGGTCTTTCCCACGTTGGCCCAAACAAAGGCCCAGCCCAAGCACCCTTCGACTCTGGGCATATAACTTTTTATACATTTTTTTAAAAATATAATAAAGCATATTATTATTATGTTTTTATAACACACATGGTAGTACAAAACTTGATATTAAATTGCAAATTTATGTAAATGGCAAAGCCACATGATTTGTCTGAACATCTTATTGGACTATATTGTTTAAAGGGGCTCTAGTTCTGAATACGGTGCTCTTATTTGATTAAGTATTTCAAAAAGCGAGCATGGTGATTTAACAAGATTAATGAATCACCTTTATTCATTAAATTGTTTGTTTTGAATGACTCCAAATCTACCCATGCAACAAAGATGAAATTTAAATTGCATCGTAATTCATTTCATGAAGAGGTGGTTTACAAAAAGGCGCTAAATAATTGTGAAAATGCTAAATTGAAATGACCAAAAGTAATCTTTCCAGCTATCGCTTTAATTTCATTATGCATTATCTAAAACAAACTTGATCATGACACTAATATGAATCTAATTGTAAGCAATAGTACGAGATTGAGATTTAAATCAATGCAGAAGAGAAAATCAATTATATCTTACCATGGTGGGATTACTTGTCAACACCAAACTTGTAACACCTGACAGGCCTTCAAAAAGCACACTGCTGCTTTCGTCAATGCTATTGTAGGAATCAGAATTATCCTCTTTGTAACGCGTGGGCTAGCATGTATCAGCACTCTTCCTGAAGCCTCACATCAGCTTCTACCAGCAATTGCATCTTCTCAAGAACAGGAGTCATCCGGAAGCGACCGAGAGCTCCAGCAAGACGAGGCGAGGAGGAGCCGTGATGCACGTGCGCGGGTCTCCCAATGGAAGTTGCATTCAGTGTTGCTCAGATGCCTAAATGATTGGGACAGAATCCTCTCCACATGGATCTTGCAAGTGCTCATCTTCAGATCCTCCAATGCCGGGCACCCTGACAAGTCTTGGGAGTGGAAGGTCGTCAGGAACACGTAGGCGAGCTCCACCGTCGTCAGGACGCACGAGGCTAGGAGGTGCTTGGCGGCGGGGAGCCGGAGACGCCGCTCGGAGGTGCGGACGGAGAACTTGAGCGTGCGGGTGTGGCAGGACGCCAGCGTGTAGCGGATCCACAGCCCGGCGAACCGCGCCAGCTCGTCGCCGTCGGTGCGCCTGTGTGGTCCCGGTTGCCGTCGTCCTAGACATTGTTGGTTTCGTTGCTGTCTAGCACACCGCAGGTGACCTCGTACTCGTCTGCCGCCGCGCCGCCGCAGAGGAGGTGGGTGACGAAGTTGTTGAGCGCCCACGACAACCATCCTTGTAACACCCTAATTTTCAAAAATTTGAATTTTAATAAAATTTGCTAGCAACCTTTAATTTTGCTCTTAAGGACTATAGGTTTTCCTTTAATTTCTTTTAGGCATTTAATTATTTCCAAAATTAAATAAATTAATCATAGGAGTTTAATGTTGCATACATGCTGGTGCATCGCTTTTGAGTGTTTGAGTTCAAATTTGTATTTGAATTCATGTGTTTGGTGCCTTTTTAAAAATAGAAAACCCTTTTCTTCTACTAGTAAAATGTACGTGCGACACGCACGTGTTTTATGAATAAAAATATTTAGCTCATATTTTATACTCAAATAGCCCACAAGGAAAACCATATTGGTAGAAGAGAGTTTGTCAATACATCAGTTGTATAAATATGCATATATACATATGCATCATGCTGCATGTTAGATTGAGGATACAGGTACACACCACGACGAAATGAAGTCTATGGCAGAGATTGATAGAAACTTGCTCTACTTTGAATCCCACAATGCAAGTTATGCGCTATTCTAAACTCCCAAACGAAGAACAGAAGAATAGGTTCCAGATAAAATGCATGACATGAATGTCGAATGCTTTCGCTAGAGAAATGCCACTTGTATCTTGTGTATAGATTTTACTATAACTGTGCAATATGGAATTACTTTAGGTATGGCAGCTCAAATGTGCTACTGAAGCATTAAAAGGGAATAAGAAAATACCGAACTAATCTCAAAGTTGAACTCTTTCAGCAATTATGCCCTGCAGATCTAAAAGGAATAAGGGGAAGAAGGCAGAACCAGCGCGGACGCGGTGGACTCCGGAGTGCACTTTGGTGACTCGAGCAGCACACGTTGGTCGTAGGCTCCGTTGGTAATGTGTGCTCTGCTTGTCCTCGAACCGAGTTGCAGATGGTAGCTGAGGCCCGTGGCCCGTGGGCGCGGGCGTGCAGCTTCTTGAGCCTGACCACCTTGAACTCGCTCGCAGCTGGGTCGAAGCCGAGCCTGGCGCTCGATATCGTCCAGCTATGAGGCGACGATGTGCAGAGGGGCAGGGAGACATGCTTGTCGGTTGAGAGGTTGAAGACGTGGTACGCCGGCGTGGCACGGTCTGGCGACGGATATGGCAGACCCCAGGAGTTCAGATTCCCCACGGTCCCAGGAGTAAACATCGAAATATCTTTCTGTTATCGGGACGAGTCGTGTATACCTACGTATCGGTCGTTCTGCACGTGTTGCTTGTGGATTGTAAATCTCCAGGACTCGTCGAGTAGGCAGCCAAGGGGCGTCCTGCGGAGAGCTGACCCCGCGGGTACACGCTGGCGGGTAGGAGTACTGTAGGTAAGAAAAACAATTCGTTTTTGGCAGAAACGCTATCCAAATTACAATTTTTCGGTCCTTCCATAGTCCTTCCACCCTATCCACTCCTAAAAACACATGACGAGTGGGTCCGTCGTGAGGGGTACGGTGGACCTGATTTGGGTGAGAAAAGTTTTCAATTGTCTTCGCTCCTTATAGTATAGATTCTTTTCTTCCATTCTCCTTTCTAGCCCGTTTGTGCTTTGAAGCCCAGCCACCGAAGTCCGTTGGACGCCCCTCAGTTCTTCCTCTCCAGCTGCTGGCCGCCCTTCAGCTGGCCCAGCTTCGCACGCACAGCCCGTGGAGCCGCAGTCCGCTGCCGCCCCCTCATCTCCTTCGCTCGGCCGCCTTTGCACCTTAGCCCGCAGCCCAGCGCTCGCTTCCGGCCCAGCCGCAGTCCACGTCCGCTCCCTCCGCCGCAGCCGCAGTCCGGCGGGCCCGCCTGTCATCCCCGAGCTCCAGCCGTGCTCGACTGGGACTCGGAGTCTGCCGCTGTGACCACCTCGTGCGCGCGCCCCTAGGCTTGGCCCGCACGCCAAGGAAGCCCCGGCCCGTTATAAGCAAGCCGCCGCCACCCTGGGTCGAATCCCCAAGAACCCTAGCCGCCTCGAGCTCCTATGCGCCGTCGCCGAAACCCTAGCACCGCCGCCGCCTTCAATCCGCCTCGCCGTCGCCTCTCCGCCGTCAAGAAGCGCCTCTGGAGCTTCGCGAGGTCAAGAGGAAGTCGCCGGTGTCGCAGGTTTCGCGTCGCCGACCCCTACATTGCCTTCACGTCGTCGCCGGAGCTTCACCGCCGCCGCCGTCCGCCCCTCGAGCTGCGCGCCTTCGTCTTCGTCGGTGAGCCGTCCTTGATACCCTAGATGTGATCCTTGTGCCATGCGCTTCGTCCCGGTGAAATCCGCGAGCCAAATCGAGTACCCCAACTCGATTTGACCCTACGCCGGCGAGCCCGCCGCCGTGCGCCGCCGCTGCTCGGAGTCCGCCGCCTGTCGCCCGCATGCGTCCAGGGCCGTTGGATCTCGATCCGATGGATCGGATCAGATCTGACCGGGTCAAGTAACGGTCAAACCCAGTCGTTGCCCTGCAGTTTTGCAAGAAAGCCCCTGCGCTTTTAAGTTTTACAAGCCGGTCCTTCCGCAGTACAAGTTTTCTTACAGTTAGGTCCTGTTTTCTTCGTTTTAGCCCTGAAGCTTAGTTTTCTTTGCAGATAGGTCCTTCTATCTTCGTTAGTGCGTAACTTAGTCGTTTTAGCTCCGTTTTTAGCGTTCTTTATATCCATGCGATCGTCTCGACGAGTAGATTAGTTTTCTATTGTTTTTTTTCTGTTTGCTATGATTGGTGTACTATTTCTTAATTAATTGTATTGTATGCTTGTATGTTATTGTGTGGAGCGTAGTGAACGATCAGTTCGTGGAGTACGCTGCCGTTGAAGATCAAGAAGACTTTGAGCAGCAGCACGCTTGGGTAGAAGGCAAGTCCTTGCTGCATCCCCGTTTATCCTATTACAACATGCATTTTAATTACATCGCTATTTATTTATCGCTTTGCATTAATATGATGGGTCCGATTATTTAAGGTTCGACTAGTGTTGTTTATCCTATGCCTTGATCAACCTGGGTTTACTTTATGTTGGGTAGCACTTGCTAGAGCATACCTTGGTTTTGGGTGGTTTAATGAACAATCATTAATTTGGATTTATTTCTGCTATTCATTCATGTAATGCAAGAACACTTTGTATCTGTTAATCGGAACATGGAGCGACCACCCAGGAAAACAGTACAACCACAAGACATATGGCTCTGCATATGGTAGCTTCGCAGTCTTGAGAGAGGTTTATGCATTGCACTGTCAAGTAACCTAGCGAGCAGCCTGCACTAGGGGATCTTTGTAAAGACCTCGTAGCGTCCCTATGCAGCTACACCTCGGTAGTGTGGTATTGTGCCTACTTTTACACAGCGTGGTTGGGTCTAAAGTTCCTAGAATTTTTACATGACTTGTGGGTAAAGATGTACAACCTCTACAGAGTGTAAAACTGACTAGTTAGCCGTGCCTACGGTCAAGGGCGGCCTGGACCCTCACATGAGTAACTTTATGGAAGATGGAACTTTTAAACTTGTGCATTGCATTCTATGGTTCTGTTGCATTTATTAATTGGGTTTTGGTATATACTTATACTTGCTAGTAATATCTGCTTAATAAAACTTGACCAACTAAAATGTTGACCTGCTATGCAACCACAAGCTCTCCACCATAAAGCCTTTGCATGTTGTTATAGAGTTTTTCCTTGTTGAGTACGATATGTGCTCATGCTTGTTGTTTTATATTGCATCTACACAACCCGGCTGCTGCTCAGACGGACGTTTTGAGGACTTCTCTGGTGATTTCGACGATTTCTAGGCGTTCGCTCCTTCAGTCGGCTGCCTGTGGTGGACATCTGCGTTTATCTTTCCGCTGTTAGCTACTCGTTCGTGTGTTAGTTTAAAGACTTTCGGTCATGTAATAAATTTAATACTCTACTTTCGAGATGCACTGTCTTTTGGTTATCACTATGTCGATGCATGTGTGTAAACTTGATCCTGGCGCACATGTATTCAATGCATTCGGATTTGCCCTTAAATCCGGGTGTGAC
The DNA here is from genome assembly GCA_036936925.1 of Cenchrus fungigraminus. Taxonomy (NCBI): domain Eukaryota; kingdom Viridiplantae; phylum Streptophyta; class Magnoliopsida; order Poales; family Poaceae; genus Cenchrus; species Cenchrus fungigraminus. The sequence goes on from CM072770.1 coordinate 60,721,416, forward strand.
AAAGTGGATTTGCCATCTCTTAATCTTGCATCTTCTTAATCCTTATCAATCTTTACTTATCTATCTTGGAAATTTATCTTGCTGCAAATCTGTTCCCGTCATCCTTCGACACAGCAGTAGTGTTTTGATAATATCACGAGCTACAGAGCTCCGATTGATGCAAAACCGGTTGGGTTAATTCACAAATTTCATAACTGAATTTCTAAAAAATTCAGCCTCATCCAGTACATATTCTGGGAGCTATGCCCGAAACATTGGAGCTATCAGAGTCTGTAAAACTCTGCTGACATAGTTTACTTCATTATTTTATATCTCGGGCTATAGACCTCTGTTTGAGGTAAATCCAGTTGGAGTAGTTCAGGAATTTCATGGGTGTTTTTCTGTCCAAAATTCAGAAATTTAGGTTACATAGACAGAGAGTTATGCCCGAAACTTTGGAGCCACTTGAATCTGTTAACACTGCTGATACACCTGACTTGTTTATTTATAACTGGAGTTATCGAGCTCTGATTGAGGTGATTCCAGTTGGATTGGTTCCGTAATTTCATTACCTTTCTCTGGTCAAGAGTTCATAATTTTTGGTTACCCACGTTGAGAGTTATACCTGAATATCTGGAGTAAACAGAATCTGTCTGAAGCTGAATATCTTCATTGTTTTACCTTCTGAGTTTCACTCCTGACTCAATCATCTAAAGTAATGTCCCTAACACTCAGATGGTGAACACCAGGTCAGGATCCGGAGTCGATCAACCAGTAGTGAACCGCCAAGGGAGAAGCAACCGTTCAGGCCCAACACCTCAGCAACCACAGATGGATCCAGCCATGCAGCAATTCCTCGAGGCGCAGACCCAGCTCCTTGTTGACGGATAAAACTCGTATCCACATACGATCCGCAAGCGTACGGACCTACACCTTTTTCACCATGGGGATTCCCTAGGTTCTTGTCAATCCGCGGAGCAAGGGGATTACAAGCGTTTGATCTAGCACTATCTAGTTAACTTATCCAAACCCTAAACTACGGTTAATCTAGAGAACTACTACGCTACACTAGAGAGGGTGATGAAACTCACAAGATATATAAAAGACACTTGCCCAAGGGTCTACGATACTTGAACATGCAACCACTTAGAGATATGAAAACCGATCTAATCTACCGGGGGTTGTGACCACAGTTGCACCCTTTCCCTCCCCCCGTACTGTCACTACGCAGAGGTATTCGTGACTAGACCTATGATGATCACGGCGTATTGAAGGGTTCTAAGGGAGAAGTGAGATCTATACTCCCTACTAGGCATGATAGCTAACCTTAAACATGAAAGCATCTTCAACACTAGATGATAGGTTGAAACTATAAAAGTAGCGATTACATCTCAAGATCGATTACAACCCATGGACAAATGAGAAGATTACCCCATCAAGGCGCTAGGCATAGCACTGTTGATCATGGTGACACTTCCGACAGTGTCTTCCTTCTCCTCCGGGGGTGTCGTGGCAGGGCCTCGACGTCCTCCTCCACTTGTGGTTGCTTCCTTCGAGTAGAGCGATCCTTCTCGCGAATGATCTCTCTCCTGTCCTTCCTCTCTAGCTTGTGGACGGCCTCTCGGGCGAATGACTCTCCCCTCTGTGAATGGCGGCGCCTCCACGTCTTTAGGGTTGCATCATCTTCACGCTCAAGAAATGGGGAGCCGAACCGACGTCGGAATGGGCCAAGCCGACCGGCCCAGGTCCATCCCGGCCCGGTTCGGTCGTCCCTTCGCTCCCGTGGGTCCTCTTGCCATTTTGCACTTTGCCCCCTTCACTTGCATCATTTTGGCGACGTCATCCTCGCGTGCAAGATAGAGGGTCTTCTCGCATGAAGTTCGGTCTTTTACGCTTCAATCCTCGGGGATTTTCCTTTGTAACACTTCAGTCCTTGCCACCTTTGGGAGTGATTTCATCATGCACTTGAACACAAACGGGACTCCTTATTTGCTCCTTTGAACTCGTTGTGACTCCGTCCTTTTTTGTCCATGTTTTCCTGCAAAAACATAACACTTCCAAATGCACATACAAAGATGAACTTGTTATATCATTAGTGTGCCTAGTGGCGGGTTAGTTTCATAATCAAGCTCAAACTAAAGTGTAATGAACATGCTTGGTGCACCAAAATACACAGTCAACATCTCCCCCATGCTTAGATCTTGCTCGTCCTCGAGCAAGTCCTCGTAAAAGATCTTTTGTCCATGGTGTTGAAAACGTGCTCCGCTAATTCTTCCTTCACAAGTTAGTTAATCCTTTATCTTTAATATAATAAATATAAGGTAATGATCATGATACATAAACATGGGCGTTTAGAATTTTTACCAAATCGAGATTTACCCCACAACTCATACCTTTCACTCGAGGTCCTCAATTCCAGCCATGCTTACTTCTTTGCTTCCATCGGAGAGTTTTCATGATTTTTCAAAAACCAAATTCCTGCAACAAGTATTAGACAAAAACCTTTCTCCAAGTTCTCACATGTCGCTCATTTGAAGTGGCTATCCTAAAAAATTCATAAACTCTCACCTCCCACAAGTCTCTCATATATCATGTAAGGTGGAGCTCTAGGTATGGCTAGTGAGATCAACACAAATATTGCCAAATTAAGAAATTCCTCTAATGATTGTTTACCTTTCAAAGCCAATGATCATGAGAATTAAACCATGATGTGGGGATGTCAAGGATAAGAAGATATAGAATGGTGGACATGTGCAAGGGCAAAAGAAAATAAGACTACGAGGCACCGATGATGTCCTCGTTGTCGGATTGCACATGGTTGGAAAAATGGAAGTTTCGTCTCTTAACAACAACGTGGCATCCTTCTTACACTTCATTTAATCTTCACTTGATTCATCCCTCTTCATACCTTTCTTGCCTTTCCTCTTCCTTCTTTTTTTCCTTTCTTTTCTTTCTCTCTTTCTTTTCTTTTTTCACTTTCTTTTCCATACACATATATTTTTTTTCTTCTCTCTTTCTCTCTACATCTTTACCTCTCTTTCAAAGCTCTTTGCTCATCTCTTCTTGCCTAAATACAATTTGAATTTTAAATGAAAACCATGCTAGAGATGAAACAAAACTTCGAACATAGGTTGTGTTCAAGGAATACGATGTACAAAAGAGATATTATGGGTTGGGTATGGAATTCGGTGATGTACGGGACTTTCGATGTGAGAGTCTCATTACCGAATGCATGACGAGGCTAGCAATAAAAGATATATACAAGGACATGATCATTGCTCGAAATTAAAACTTCCAAGAGAGAAGGATCCTAGCCCAACTCATCATGCTAACCACACTTATGGTGGAGCGGATATTGAGTTGGCCTTGTATAGGATTTTTCTTTGTCTCTCAACTTGGAAAAAGAGAGTTTGCTAACCTTTATTACAAGGGTTTTTCATATAATTTTTAGAATTAAACTCCTCCAACATTAGCATCAAACTTAGCACAACCGAAACAGGGTTCTAGATCAAAGTAGGGTGCGGGCACTTTTAAAGGTAAAAACTCCACTAAGCACCACGTAAACTTTTCAAACCAATCGCTCATGCTCATATATATCAAAGATTAAAGAAAAAACATACGAGTAAAGAAAGAAAAAGCATTGCATGAGACAAAAATTAAAAGACACTTTTTATTTGATTTTTCGACTCGAACACTAAATTAACACACTTCAAACTGAAAATTTACAAACACACCTAAAAATTTTAACTCTCAAACTCTCGCAAACTCTAAGCCAAACCAAACTAAACTCACTAAGGCAAAAATTTTAAGATCTAGCTAGCTAGCTCTTCCCCACGCTAAAACCATACGACGTCCTCGTCGTATTTTACAAAAATCCTAAGGGGGGAAAACCCTAACTATCTAGTGGAACTTCCCACAATCCTTGCACCACCTTTTCTTCATGTTGCCGACCATCTCGAATAGCTTCCTCACGTTCCTATTAAGGAACTTGTAGTTGTCATTGACTACACGCTCCAAATCCTCCATTCTCTACCTCATCGCCTCCATAGCTTGGAAACACTCCTCGACCGACGCATAAAGGTCCGATATGGAGTGACGGCAAGTCGCACAACATAACGGGTGCATCCCGAATGGGTCATCGTCGCCAGGGTCGTCGCCGTCGTCGGGATCACCGCCGCCGTTTGGGCCTTCGGGAGTCAGCTCTTTAGGCACCTCCTCCCAATAGAAGAGGTCATTGTCGTCCCTCCCGGCGGCTGCCCACAAGCTCAGGCTGCGGTCGTCGGAGTAATCGCTCCCCCCGTAATCCTTCGGCTCGGGCGACTCCTCCTTGTAGTTTTTCCTCTTCATGCCCCGAAGTCGCTTTGATCTTCGGACGGGAGTTGAGTCCTTCTCCTTCTTAACATGGTGGCGAGATGCGATCGGCCTGGTCGGGACACGCCCTCCGCAACAGATGCGGGCGGTCCTCTTGATCTCCATTGTAGGCTTGAGCTCGCATCGCTTCGCCTCCTCCGACTTCAAAGGCTTCTCGGCGCCTAGCTTGATCTCCTCGCTCTTTGGGGATGTCATGGCTGCTGCTTGGGGGCAAAAGGATGTGAATTGGGATGGATTCCCGACCTCCAATCTCGTTCCTTTAAATAGTCCGAGAAGGAATGCCCTAGAACCCATCTTTTCCTTTTCTTGACTTCCCTAAAATTTGCTGACCAAACATGGAAGTCAAAAACACACATCCCAGGGAAAAATGGGGGCGAACCGCCGCCCGGGGCCCCTGGTTCGCGGGCCGGTTCGGTCTGGTTTTTCACGTACTCCACTATTTTTTGATTATTAGCTCGTGCAGAAAAGTTGGACTGGTAAAACTTCGCGAGAAACTCCAGAAAAATAAAATAAGAGCTATTTACAAAATGCTCACCTTGTTTTACGTCCTTGGCTTGACATTCGGGCTCATCCTCCATGATGAAAATGTCAATATGGTGAAGGGGCATGACGTTAGGCTCGAAATACACCTTAAGTCGTTGACCATTCACCATGAATTGATCTCATTTCATATCCATGATGGTAACCGCTCCATTGGAGAGCACCGAATGAACAATATAAGGTCCATCCCACTTGCTTTGCAACTTCCCTTTTCCGAAAGTTTTGAATCTCGAATTGTAGTGGAGGACCTTATCTCCTTCTTTGAACTCCTTCTTTTTAAGTCTTTTGTCATACCATCTTTTCATCCTCTCTTTGTAGATGCTTGCATTTTCATAAGCCTTCAACCTCATCTCCTCTAGCTCGCTTATTTGGATTCTCCGTTTTACCACCGCGGCGTCTAGATCGAGGTTCATCTCTTTTATTGCCCAATATGCCTTGTGTTCTAGCTCAACCGGAAGGTGACAAGCCTTGTCATAAACAAATTGATATGGGGTCATACCTAACGGTGTCTTGAACGCCGTTCGATATGCTCACAAAGCTCCATCCAACTTCTTTGACCAATCCTTGCCTCCCTTCTCTATAGTCTTGTTAAGGATGCTCTTTAGTTGCCTATTCGATGTTTCCGCTTGTCCATTAGTTTGTGGGTGATAAGCTGTAGACACTCTATGCTCAATTCCCAACTTGGACAAGCACTTCCCGGTGAAGTGACTTCCTCCATCGCTTATCATAATTCTCGGGGTACCGAAGCGAGGGAAAATCACACTCTTAATCATCGCGATGGATTCTTCCGTGGAAGCTTTACGACATGGGATGGCCTCTACCCACTTGGATACATAATCAACCATAACTAGGATGTGCTCAAATCCATGTGAGTTTTTGAAAGGCCCCATGAAGTCAATTCCCCAAACATCGAATAAATCGATTTGTAGATTGTAATTCAAGGGCATAGCATTCCTTTGAGATATGTTTCCGGTCCTTTGGCATTCGGGGCATAATGCAACATATCTTTTAGTATCTTCATGCATCTTCGGCCAAAAGAATCCGCTGGACCATACTTTCGCTTGGGTTCAAAAATGACTATAGTGTCCACCGTACTCCGCCGAATGACACTTCCTCAAAATTTCTTGCCTCTCTTCTCTTGGTACACATCTTCTCATTACTCCGTCATTCCAAGTTTAAAGAGGTAAGGTGAATCCCAAAAATATTTCTGGCCTTCGGAGATTATCCTCCTTTGAGTGTTTTTATCTAGGTGATCAAGAGGCATTCTCCGAATTGCTCGAATGATATCAATCATCCAAGTATAATTGTCGAGTATTCGGTAGAGGTGGTCATCTCTCATCTTATCCTCTATGGGCTCTTTGTCATCTTATCCATGGTTCATCCTAGACAAATGATCAGCCACAACATTTTCCACCCCCTTTTTATCACGAATTTCAACATCGAACTCTTGGAGAAGAAGGATCCAACGAATCAATCTTGGTTTAGCATCCTTCTTAGCCAAAAGATACTTGATGGCCGCGTGATCGGTGTAAACAATGACCTTCGAGTTCACAATGTAAGATCTGAATTTTTCGAAAGCAAACACCACCGCTAGCAACTCTTTTTCCGTAGTGGCATAATTTAATTGTGCCTCACTGAGAGTTTTACTAGCGTAGTATACGGCGTGAACTCGGCCTTCCTTTCTTTGCCCTAAAACTGCCCCTACGGCATAGTCACTTGCATCGCACATGATCTCGAAAGGTTGGCTCCAATCCGGAGGTTGAATGATGGGAGCACTTACCAAAGCATTCTTCAAGGTTCAGAATGCCGCTAAGCACTTCTCATCAAAGTCAAAAGCCACATCTTTTTGAAGAAGTTGTGTTAAAGGCTTAGTGATCTTTGAGAAGTCCTTAATAAATCTTCTATAGAATCCGACATGACCTAGAAAGCTCCTCAAAGACTTAACATCCGTTGGAGGTGGGAGTTGCTCAACCGTCTCCACTTTAGCTTTGTTCACTTCAATTCCTCTCTCGGATATAACGTGTCCGAGCACTATGTCTTGCTTTACCATGAAGTGGAACTTTTCCCGATTTAGCACTAGATCGACCTCCGCACACCTCGTGAGAACCTTATCTAAGTTTGCCAAGCAATCCACGAATGTCTTCCCATAAACAGAAAAATCATCCATGAATACCTCGACAATTTCCTCGATAAATTCCGAGAATACCGCCATCATGCAACGTTGAAAGAGGCCGGAGCGTTGCATAAACCGAAGGGCATCCTTCTGTATGCAAATGTTCCATAAGGGCAAGTAAACGTTGTCTTGTGTTGATCATCCAGGTGAATAGGAATTTGCATGAACCCCGAGTATCCATCGAGAAAGCAAAAATAAGCGTGGTTTGCTAATCTCTCGAGCATCTCATCAATGAACGGTAGGGGGAAGTGATCTTTCTTCGCTGCTTTGTTTAGCTTTCGATAATCGATACACATCTGCCATCCCGTCACGGTCTTTGTGGTATTAATTCGTTCTTCTCATTCTTCACCATGGTCAAACCTCCTTTCTTCGGCACACAATGTACGGGGCTCACCCACTCGCTATGCGGCACCAGGTAGATGATTCCGGCATCAAGTAACTTGATAACCTCCTTCTTCACTACCTCTCGCATGGCATGGGTTAGCCTCCTTTGATGGTCCACTACGGGCTTACATTGGTCTTCCATTGGTATACGATGAGTGCAAAAGGCTGGGCTAAGTCCTTTGAGACCATTGATTGAATATCCGATCACCTTCTTGTGCTTCTTCAATAAATTCAGTAACTTCTCATTTTCTTCGGGACTCAACTCGTCGCTCACGATGACTGGATGAGTCTTGTCTGGGCCCAAAAATTTGTACTTTAATCCTTTGGGCAAAGGTTTGAGATCCACCTCGGGCACATGTGGCTCTTCGGGTTTAGTGTCTCCTATGTCTTCGAATTTTTCTTCCTCCACGCTTCCATCTTGTGGTTCTAATCCTTTTGTTGCTTCCTCTAGTTCCTCGTCTTGTTGATCATTGGATTGATTCTCCATCGCTCTTTGCAGCGGGTCTCTAAGGGTTTCAATAAAACAAAGACTTCCTACCTCCTCTTCTTCTTCATCCTCGGGAGGAAAGGGTGAAGCATGACTAGAAGCGAGAAGAAAGTTATATGTGTACTTATCTCCATTAAGATTTATTGTTACTTTGCCTTTTCTGGCATCCAACACGGCATCAACCAACTTAAGGAAAGGCCTACCTAAGATTATGTGATCATGATTTTCATAATAGGCATCTATAATAAAGAAATCAGTTGGTATACACTTTCCAGAGATGATTACATTAATGTTGCAAGCAATACCTAGAGGTTTAATAGTTCTACCATCTCCCATAATTAACTTTGTTGAAGTTGGAGCTAAGTCTAGGTTATGGTCTTGAACTTTATTGTAAATCTTAGAGGATATGACACTTACTTGAGCTCCGATGTCGCATAAAGCCTTGCATTGATTTCCATTGATCTCGCAACTCAAGTGTGGTGTTGTCTTCTCTTCTTGATCGGATCCTATTGCATAAACTTCAGCGAGGCGAGCGTATGGTGATGCTTCGGGCTTGATCCCCATGATTCTCTTCACCTCGGCTATGTGATCCGGATCCACTTCATCATCGCTAAAGAGCTTTCGAAAGATCTCACCGGTGGTTTAAAGATCATAAAGATTTTCCGCTTGCTTTTCCGGTGGGAAGTCCACTTCCAATGCTCTTGCTATACCCTTTTGGTTAGGGAACGGTCTTCTCTTGTCGAATACTTCTCCATAATCTATTGGAACCCAATCCATTTGCTCGAACTCCCTTAATGGCTTCGCGCTTGACATACTCCTTTTGTTTGTTTCATTTGAATTGGCGAAGTCAACGCTTGGGGTAGTTCTTGTCTCGGTGTGCACTTCTTCAAGCTTTTCTGGGATTGGCTCCTCTTTCTTGTTTTTCGGGATTGCCTTTTTGGAAATTTCAGCACATGTCTTCATCCTTGAATTGTGTTCTGGCTCTCCCGAAAGTCATGTTTCCCAATCTCTTCGCATGGCCGCCGCTTTGCTAATCTTTTGTAAAAGTTGAGCGGCTTCCGTGAGTGTTTTCTCCATGGGATCCCCACCTGCACACATTTGAACATGTTCCATGCAACTAGGGGTTAGGGAAAAGAAAAATGTATGCAAAAGTACATCACCGGAGAAGCCAAGTCTTGGTCCTTGTTTGATCAACTCATTAAATCTATTCCAAGCTTGGTCTATCCCTTCCTCTTCTCCTTGTGTGAAGGTGATCACTTGCCTCCTTAGATGTTGAACCTTACTAATTGGAAAAAACTTCTCACAAAATTTCTTTGTCAACTTGTTCCAATTCCCTTCAACTTCAAAGGACGCAAACGAGTACCACGTCTTTGCTTCGCCGACAAGTGAGTAGGGAAAGAGATTCCACTTGAACCATTCGTCGGGAACTCCTTCTTGACGCACCGTGTTGTATAGCTGTTGACAGCTGTTAAATACCACTTTTACACCGTCAACTCCTGCATTAAATAAATGAAAAGTGATCATCAACACTAGAATAGGGCTTTATACTGACAAGTTCCACAAGTGTTGGTGTTTCTGGCTTTGTTGCAGGTTGCACTGAAATACGTGTTAAAGGGTGCAGTTGTGAACAAGCAAAGCAATGGCTTATAAAGGGCATCATCACAAACAGTCCCAAATACCAAATTGGATTGCACCATTGCGACGAGCTCGTCGAGACGATCAAATTGGATATATTATTTGCGTACATCGGAGTTCGTATGCACGAGATATGAAATAAACAACTATTCAAGAGTTGCTGACGCAAGCTAATGTCATGCGGGCCCGGGGGACCCATGCTAGCGCTGCAGACCGGCGGGTCAACCCTCCCGAGCGTGCGGGCAGCACACGTGCGCCACGTGGCGGGCGGCCAGTGGCTCCCGGCCAGCACCGCGTCAACGCGCCAGGCGCGCGAGAGCGCCCCCACCGGGACACGCGGCAGGCACCGGTTGGCCCCGCGCCGCTGCTGTGGATCACCCCAGGGCGTGCGCGTGTGTGCACGCGGGAGCCGGCCCGGGTCGCCACGCGGCACGCGGGCGCTGGCCGGCTGCTGGTCGGTTGGCCGGTCCGGCTGGGTTCCCTCGGTTTTCTCCTTTTTTACAGCGGTTCAGCGACCCTGGCACCGGTTCGGCTCCGGTTCAAGGCCCTAGGATCCGATTTTCCTCTGGTTTTATGCTCCACAGACCTCGGGAAGCGTGCCCTATACTGTTCCTCGCCAGGTGGCGCCGCAGGAAGGAGGAAACAAGGGGAAGAGAGGGAGAAACACCCCCTAACTCTCACACTCCCTAGCATATAAATAGAAGGGGAGGGGGTTAGAATAGGGAGACACCACTTCACCCAAGGATGAGTGCTTCCCTTCAAAGGAGAGGCCTCTCCTTGGTAGATTAGAGAGTAGGGAGAGTGAGAGAGAGTTGTATTTGTATGGATGCTTGTTCTTCAATTAGAGTAAAGTAAGTATTTTCGTATTTTCTATTTAGACTAAAGTGTTATTCATACTTGAGTGATATGTTCTTGTGTTCTTCGCGTGTTCATCATTTAGAGGTGCGTGTTCTTCACGAACACGCCCTCTCAATCTAGTTGATTAGGAACACAAGTTTGTATCCCGTTTGTATGATTAGTCTATTAGAATAAAGTGGATGCTTGCATGCTCTAATTAGAATAAAGTGTGTTTGTGATTCCTTTCTAATAGTTTATGCTAGGTTGCATGAGTAGCCTTTTTCCTCTGCTAGTGCGTAGATCCTGGGTTTATGCGTTCGTCTGCTGCAAGTCGTTCGTGTACGTTGGAAGCACAGTACGAGACCGAGTGCTCTCTTGTATGCCTTTAGTATAAGCTAGTAGTACCTATAATGAGTGAGATCAGTTCTCTTCCGTGGTCGTAGTTCTATTCGTACAGGGTGCCGTAGTCCGTTGGCTACGGCAGTAACCACAGTGTGGACATTGTGACACGCTACCGGTTATCATCTATTCGGCTTATCCCAAGGTTAGGTAGAGGCAGTCCAGGAGGTGGTGACAGCCCTTCTGGCCCTCGTTGATCCTCCACAGCTGGATATAGTCAGAGCTCCGTTCCACATAGATCCACATACTGGAGTCGCCTGTTAAGTCAGGGCTATCGGTATCCTGAGCCAAGTTCTATTTAGAGATCGACCTTTAATCTCATCTATAGTACTATCTTTAGGAATCCTCTCTATCCTTACCTCTTGTCTGGGTGTGTCCTTGGACCGACTATACAAAGTTAGTACACACATGTTCCCTTGGATTCGATACCCTTGGAATACTCTGAGGTGAAAGCTACAGCGGTATCCGTGCGCTTGCGGATTTATTTCGTGTGTCGCTAAAATACCCAACAAGCTTTCTGGCGCCGTTGCCGGGGAACAGTTGCTGTATCTTTCTTCGTACCCAGTGATCCTCGTATCTTTTGTTTTTCTTTGTTTCTACCTTTACCCTTGTTACCCATGGAGAGGCCCTCCTTTCACGACTTCTCCACCTCATCTGATGAGTTCGCTTTTCGATTCGAGAATGATCCTTACAAAGACATCATACACGCCTCGAATCATCCTAGGCACGAGAAGCCTACGACATCGATGTGCCCTTATGAGGCTCTCGATGAAGTTTCCAATCGGGAATCCACAGCAGATTGGTCAAAGGAGTTAGAGTGTACTTTCAAAGCAATTTGGGTTAGCTCAACCTCCACGACCATCTCTTGTTCCATGAGAGGAAATGTCGTAGAAGCTGTTCATGACCGTACTATCGGGGCTTGCGTCATTTCAGAGTACCTTATGGATACTCTTGTGGGTAACAAACCCCTGACCCCGACTCATAGATATTTCAGAAGTCCCAGGTGGGGCTGCTATTTCCCATGTCGGGGGATCGCTAAGGGATGTGCCCATCATCATAAACAAAATTGAGGTGTGCTTAGATTTTTATATCTATGACATCATGTATTTTGATCTTCTCCTAGGCTTCCCATTAGAGAAACTCCACGCCACACCTTTAGGGAGCCTAGATGAAAAGCTACTCATTCGTGTGTTAGTTTAAAGAATTTCGGTCATGTAATAAAGTTAATACTCTACTTTCGAGATGCACTGTCTTTTGGTTATCACTATGTCGATGCATGTGTGTAAACTTGATCCTGGCGCACATGTATTCAATGCATTTAGATTTGCCCTTAAATCCGGGTGTGACAAAGTGGATTTGCCATCTCTTAATCTTGCATCTTCTTAATCCTTATCAATCTTTAATTATCTATCTTGGAAATTTATCTTGCTACAAATCTGTTCCCGTCATCCTTCCACACAGCAGTAGTATTTTGATAATATCACGAGCTACAGAGCTCTGATTGATGCAAAACCAGTTGGGTTAATTCACAAATTTCATAACTGAATTTCTGTCAAAAATTCAGCCTCATCCAGTACATATTCTGGGAGCTATGCCTGAAACATTGGAGCTATCAGAGTCTGTAAAACTCTGCTGACATAGTTAACTTCATTATTTTATATCTCGGACTATAGACCTCCGTTTGAGGTAAATCTAGTTGGCGTAGTTCAGGAATTTCATGGGTGTTTTTCTGTTCAAAATTCAGAAATTTAGGTTGCAAAGACAGAGAGTTATGCCCAAAACTTTGGAGCCACTTGAATCTGTTTACACTGCTGATACACCTGACTTGTTTATTTTATAACTAGAGTTATTGAGCTCTGATTGAGGTGATTCCAGTTGGATTGGTTCCATAATTTTATTACCTTTCTCTGGTAAAAAGCTCATAATTTTTTGTTACCCAAATTGAGAGTTATACCTGAATATCTGGAGTAAACAGAATCTGTCTGAAGCTGAATATCTTCATTGTTTTACCTTCTGAGTTTCACTCCTGACTCAATAATCTAAAGTAATGTCCCTAACACTCAGATGGTGAATACCAGGTCAGGATCCGGAGTCGATCAACCAGCAGTGAACCGCCAAGGGAGAAGCAACCATTCAGGCCAAACACCTCAGCAACCACAGATGGATCCAACCATGCAGCAAATCCTCGAGGCGCAGACCCAGCTCCTCCAGAACCTGTCCAACACTGTGTTGAACCTGCAAGCCTAAGTCAATAATCCACCTGTGCAGCAGCAGGCGCCACTCAACAAGCACCGGGAGTTCATGAGCCACCACCCCCCAGTGTTCACCCATGCAGTTGATCCACTTGAGGCTGAGGATTGGCTGAAGACAGTGCTGAAGATGCTCACTATCACACAGTGCAGCGATAGAGAGAAGGTCCTGTATGCTGCAGGACGACTTCAAGGGTTAGCTTCTGCTTGGTGGGATGCATATGTCGCTGCTCATGCCACCCCAGATGCTATCACCTGGGACGAATTCACCACCAACTTCAGGAGCCATCACATACCAGCCGGTCTCATGAAGATGAAGAAGAAGGAGTTCCTTTCCCTCAAGCAGGCGGGAATGTCAGTGGTTGAGTTCAGAGACAAGTTCATTGAGTTGTCTCGCTATGCACCTGAGGAAGTTGCTGAGGATAGAAAGAAGCAAGAGCTATTCCTGGATGGGCTAAGTGGACCACTACAGTATCAGCTGATGTCTCACACCTTCCCCACGTTCCAGCACCTGGTAGACAATGCCATCCGTCTGGAGTATAAGCGTAGAGAGCTAGGAGAGCAGAAGAGGAAAGCCACCAACTATGGATAGTCCAAGAGTGTCTCTCGCCCTCGCCTCACCCCACAGCAGAGTACGCCCTTCCGCTATGGAGGATTAGGTGGGAACTTTGGGCAGCAGCAGTCCCCGCGTCCCGCTCAGCCATTCCAGCAGACAGGGCAGCAGTTTCAGCACTCCGCTCCTCAGACACCGCGCCCCACTTTCCAGCAAAATCAGCAGAGAACTCCAGTTGGTACACCAGTGAGGACCGCTACACCTCCCAACCCTGCAAACACCACTTGCTTCAAGTGTGGTGAGCTTGGCCACTATGCCAATGTGTGTCCCCAGAGGCAACCCCCAAGTACCCCAGTGCAGAACCAGCACATGCAGCAGGGGAGGAATGGCAATCAGACCCCGCAAACCAACAAGGGAAAATAGAGCTATTCACGTGGCAAGGTGAACCACGTCGATGCTGAAGCCGCTCAGGAGAATCTCAAAGTAGTGCTTGGTATGTTCCTAGTCAACTCCATACCCGCCTCAGTTCTATTTGATTCTGGAGCATCTCATTCTTTCATTACCTCTCAGTTCGTAGCTCAGCATAACATACCCATTAGCCCTATGCCTCGTCATATGCTAGTTAGTTCACCAGGGGGGAATTGAAAGCATCATATAAGTGTGACAATGTCAGTCTCAAGATTTTGGGCAGAGATTTCTGGGCTAATCTTATAATACCAGAGTCGAGAGGAATTGGTGTGGACTGACTCTTGGCTGAGTATTGCAGGTGTAGGTTGCGGCTTGACTCGTGTTGGTACAGGTGAAGAGCGGGCGCGAAAGGTCTTAGCCTTGCGGGGCCTCCAAGGAGTGGAGAGACAAGTAGGCTCAGCTCGATGGACCCGGTGGCCGAACGGGGTCAAGTGCGGGCCACATGGTGGCAAGAAAAGCAAGACGAAGTCGTCAAACGGAGCCGGTGCAGGGTAGCGGCTCACGACCGGAGTCTGCACGCGGGGTTTGCGGTGGTTCACCACAAAACCGTCAGGTTACTTGTTTGAGCCAGAAAACCAAGACCGGAGGCTCGGCGTGCGGAGACGGGATCTGGGCGCGCCGAGAAGCTTCGATGCCAGAGGACACGCGGCGGGATCACAGGGCTTGCGTCGGGAGGACGCGGGCTACGGCAAAGGCGTGGCCGTCTGATGAAGAGGAGTGCTACTTGACCATATTCCCCCTGAGGGGATTGTATCTTAAGTTTAAGTGCTAGGGGTAACTTGGTCATTTTCCCAACCTAGAGGGACTCATATATATAGCTCTAGGGTTTCTGGGCAAACTATCCTTCTGGACTGCTTCTCATTTCCCTGCTCCATAGGTTTAGATTTTCTTCATCGTTTTGTAGAGAATCTGATCTCCGAGTGTATGGAAGCTTTCATGGTTGCGTCGATTTCCTTCTTGTAGCTCGTGTGATTTTCTTGTCTTTTTCGAGCTATTTTCGTTGGATTTTCATGCGCGGCTTGTTCCTTCAATTCTGAGGTGTTTTGGTTCGGATTTTCTTGGGGGAATCATGGATAGATGTCTTGTGCATCTTTGTGCTTGATCTTGACCCCTCAATCTCCGGATTTGGCCTCCGATTGAAGGATTTCGGTTGGAACCCTAGCTTTTTGGTAGAGCTCAGTTGTGATTCGATTCCCGGCGATTTAGTTCGTTTGAGGTCTCAAGTTTTGGGGTATAGCATCTCCTAGGGACGCTTCACATCTCCCCCAAATCTTGTCTCAAGAGCTTAAGCCGTTTGGGAGATCCATGGATGGATAGGAGGGGTTGACCTCGCGTTTTCGTGCTCGGGCTGCTCTGTCCGCACCTGGCGGACCGTCCGTGCCTGGTCGGCGGACCGTCCGCGAGGAGCCCGCCCGCCGGCTGTTCGTCGTGTTCTTCGCAAGTTCTTGCGTCGCTTTGTTTCGATCCGTCGAGTCGGTAGGTTTTGGTTGGAAGAAGTTGGTCGGACCGTCCGCCTGGGGAGGCCGGACAGTCCGTGAGGCTCGGACCGTCCGCAGTGCTCACCCGGACCGTCCGAATTTCGGAGGGTGCATACTGGAGGCTCGGGGTTGTTTTGCGAACCGTCCGCCCCTGACCCGTGGACCGTCCGCCAGGTCCACGTGGACCGTCCGCCCGGTCACCTCGGACCGTCCGCCCAGGACTTCGCAGATTATCTAAGTCCTTTGCTTCTTGAGTTGCGCTTTCGCTTGGAGTTTGTTTGAGACTTGTTCCTAGGGTTGGTAGGTCCGTTGTGATTACGCGACCTTGGCAAGCTCGTGTGGGAATCCTTGGTTGTGAATTTGGGGCATAGGCCGAGTTCATCCTTCGGGAAGAATTTTTAACGGCTCCCGTTCACTCCCCCCCTCTCTGGTCACCTAATCGGTCCTTCAATTGGTATCAAAGTCGGTTACGGATCTTCATGATTCTAACCAGTCTAAGATCCAAAGATGGCGTACCAGGAACGGGGTTCGGGTCCTCCACACTTTGATGGTAAGAACTACCAGATGTGGCAGAGGCGGATGGCTGCTTTCCTCCGCGGCAAGGGTCAGATCCTTTGGGACTTTACGGTGAACACAGCTTATGTTCATCCGATTAACTTCCTAGCTCCAGGATCAAGGGATATGTTCGACGCCAACAACAAGGTGGTCGACTACTTGTTTCGTGCTCTGTGTCAATCCAAATTCGGTCGGGTTCAGACAGAGGACTTGGCTTGTAGGATTTGGGAGCAGTTGAAGAATGCTCATGCTAGAAATGCTCAGGTTCAGGCTCGGTTGTTCACGACCTACTGGAGAGAGTACGAGAACTTCACTCATCTCCCCGGTGAGTCCATTGATAGCATGTTCCAGCGGTTCACGGTGATTGTGAACAACATGAGGGCTAATGTGGCTGTGCTCCCGTACGATGATCATGACAGGGCTGTGAAGCTCCTGCACTCTCTAGATCATACCGTGTGGAGTGAGAAGGTCGAGGCCATCCTCGAGTCGAAGAAGTATGAGACCCTCACGGTGGACGAGCTGTTTTCCAAACTCAAGTCGTCCGAGGTGGACCGTGAGGTGCGAGCAAGGATCGAGAACCCGACTAACCCTCATACTCTCGTTTTTGGACCTAGGACTAACGCTAACATGTCTTCAAGACAGTTCTCTTTGTCTTGTCTTGTGTCCATGCCAAATGAGGAGCTTGACGTGCTGGGCGAGGAGGATCTCGCGTTGCTGAGCAGAAGGTTCGAGCGCATGTACACGAACCGAAAGAACGCTCGGAGGAGCTCGAGCATGTGCTACCAGTGCGGGAAGCACGGGCACTTTATCGCTGAGTGCCCGGAAGCCATGGAGGTCAAGCCCGAGCACAAGCATCGTCCGAGGACCGACCACAAGCACCACTCGAGGGACGACCACAAGGGCAAGAACAAGTCCGAGCGGAGGCCGAGGAGGAGTGGTGGTCACAAGAAGAAGGAGCGGGCGATGGTTGCTGGAGTGAGCGACATCGACTCGAGTTCCTGCTACTCTTCATCGAGCTCAAGTGATGAAGATGAGAACCGGCACAAGGGCAAGCGGTCAACCAAAAACATCAACGGCCTGTGCTTCATTGCCCAAGGCTTTTGCGGCATGGCACACAGCTCCGCAAACAAAAAGAGCAACAAGGGTGACTCGGACTCCGACTCCGAGGATGAGGTAAACAATGATCCATCCTTCTTGGTAGCGGAGAATGCTAGGTTGAATGAATTGCTTGACAACCGTGATGATGTGCTTAGAAAGACCAACAAGGAGAAGAGGGAGTATAGGTCTTTGCTTGGAGAGGCTAAGGAGAAGGTGATTGAGCTAGAGTCTTTGCTTGTTGATGCTAGGGCTCAAATAGATTCTCTTAAGTCTGCTCCTATTGTGACCGATGAACCTGAATGCACTGATTGTTCCACTTTTCTTAGTGATTTGGCTGTGCTTATGGAAAAGTATGCCTCCAAGGTTGAGGAACTAGATGTGCTTAGGGTTGAGCTAGATGAGATGAAATCTAGGCCCTCTTTGCTTGGTGCTTGCACTTCTTGTCCTGTTTTGCATGAGAAACTAGATGAATCGGTTGCTTATGCTAGATCTCTAGAAGCTTCTTTGAAAGCTCCTATTCCCACATCATGCTCTACTTGTGAAATAAATGTTGTGAAGAATTTGGAGTTTACACACTATGTTGATCGTTTGCAGGATGAGAATGATGAGTTGAGGAAGATGATGGGTTGGTTGTCTGGTCATGAGCCACAGCTCAGGATGATGATTGAGGCATACAAGCGCTATGATGGGCAAGCGCTTGGGGCGGATAAGGTTGGTGAGGGAAGTGGTGAGAATGAGGGGAAGATCGGTGATATCCCAGAACCACCAAAAACCCACCACAAAAATGCCTATGCTCCTAAGCCAAATTCTCTTAGGAACCGACTAGATACAACCCCTGCTCCACCCGTGTTTCCTCCACACACATACAACTTCCAGAAACCCATCAAGTTCAAGAGTTACTTGGGGAACGAGTTCTTTGGGAAGAAGGAAGAGAAACTGAGTGAGGAGAAGCCAGAGCCCAAAGAGAGGCCAAAACCAAAGCCAAAACCTAAACCCTTCCATTGTGAGCATTGTGGGAGGGATGGACACCTAGCGGAGTTTTGCTTCAGGAGGAAGCATGAGGAGAGGTTTGCGAGGGAGATGGTAAACAAGGATAGGTACCACCCTTCTCATGGTGTGCCTGAGCCTAGGATGGTACCAAGGGGTGAGGGTATGGTGCGTACCATTTACCCTCGGGAGAGGCGTGAGTTTGTGCCTCGAGGTGAGCCACCGTAGAGAGATGGTGGTAGGCGTGTTGGGTTTGGGCGTGATGAGTTTGCTGGACGTTCCTTCGCTCGTGACCAATACGAGTATGAGGGGAACGATCACAGCTTTAGGTCCCAGAGGAGCTACGGGCCACTGTCTCCACCTCGTGGTACGCGTAGTCCTCCAAGGGAACGTGTGGGTGTTCCACCTAGGAGAGATAGGATGGATTTTGCTAACCCCACTTTTGAGAAAATGGCATGGCACTGGTTTGATTCATTTTGTACTAACCCCAGTGCTGAGTCGTTTGCTCACTCTCGCTCTCGTTTTTTATTTTCAGGTGGGAGGCTTGGAGGGCTTTTGGTTGATCGACTCTGGTTGCTCTCGACACATGATCGGAGATCGAAGGTGGTTCTCCAGCCTCACCCCGGTGATGACCAAAGAGTACATCACTTTTGGGGACAATGGGAAAGGTAGAGTGCTTTCAGTGGGCATGGTGAAGGTGAGCGAGTCTGTGACTCTTAGGCGTGTTCCTCTTGTCAAGTCTTTGGGGTTTAATCTTCTTTCAGTTTCCCAGCTTCTTGATGAGGGTTTTGAGGTCCGTTTCAAAACAGGCGCTTCTCGTGTTTTGGATTCTCGAGGTGATCTTGTGTGCACGATCATCCCTGAGGGTCAGATTTTCAAAGCCGATTTTTCTCAGTGTGTCGGCTCTTCTCGTTGTTTGGTTGCTGGTGTTTTGGCGGAGCTTTGGAAATGGCATAGGAGACTAGGTCACTTGAGTTTTGACTTGTTATCACGCTTGAGTGGGCTAGGTTTGGTCCGAGGATTGCCTAAGTTGAAATACCAAAAGGACTTGGTATGTGCTCCGTGTAGGCATGGTAAGATGGTCGCCGCCTCTCACCCGCCTGTGACATCCGTTATGACAGAGAGGCCATGCGAGCTGTTCCATATGGACTTGGTTGGTCCAGCTCGTGTGTGCTCGGCGGGTGGGAAATGGTATGTCCTGGTGATAGTGGACGACTATTCTCGCTATGCTTGGGTCTTCTTTCTGGCTGACAAGGGGGAGACGTTTGGTTTTGTGCGGGATCTAATCTTGAGGTTGAAGAATGAGAGGAATGGAGATGCTATTCGAGCTATCCATAGCGACAATGGCACTGAATTTAAAAACTCTCGCTTCGAAACCTTTTGTCGTGATTTGGGTCTCGAACATCAATTCTCTTCTCCCTATGTGGCTTGTCAGAATGGTGTGGTTGGGAGGAAAAATCATTCCCTTTGTGAGATGGCTCGGACGATGCTCGATGAGCATAGGACTTCGAGGAGATATTGGGCTGAGGCGGTGAATACTGCATGCCATGTTGGAAACCGGATTTTTCTTAGGGCCTTCTTGAACAAGACGTGCTATGAGCTCATGCACAGGCGAGCACCTAGAGTGAGCCATTTCAGGGATTTTGGTTGTCGGTGCTTTATTCTCAAGAAGGGTAGGCTTGATAAGTTTGAGTCGAGGTCTTCCGATGGGATCTTTTTGGGTTATGCTAGTCATTCTCGAGCATTCCGTGTGCTCAACCTTGACACTAACCTAGTCATGAAAACTTGCGAGGTTACCTTCGACGAGACCCAGCCATGCAGTTCGTCTGTTTTTGAGTGTGCAGGTGACGACGAGATTGGCAAGAAGATCTTTGAGGATGAGGAGGATGATGCTGGAGAGGATGATGGTGATGATGAAGCTCCAGCCGAGCATGTACCCTCTACTTCCACTACGACGACTACGGTGCAGGATGGTCCAGCCCCTACACCGACTACGATCCAGCAAGATCAAGTGGAAGCTGTAGCTGAGGGGGAGGTTGTCTCCAGGCGAGAGGCACCGAGGCATGTTCAAGTTGATCATCCTTCCTCAAGAATCATAGGCGACATCAATGAACGTACGACACGGTCAAGGTCCAGGAATGTTTCTCACTTTGCTCATTCGGCTTTTGTTGCTACCTTTGAGCCGAAAGATATTGGACACGCCCTCTCTGATCCTAATTGGGTGAACGCAATGCATGAGGAGTTAGAGAACTTTGAGAGAAACCAAGTTTGGGAGTTGGTAGAGCCACCATCACATTGCAAACCTATCGGGACAAAATGGGTGTGGAAGAACAAAGAGGATGAGAATGGTGAGGTGGTGAGAAACAAATCGAGGTTGGTTGCTCAGGGGTATAGTCAGAAGGAGAGGATAGACTATGAGGAGACATTTGCTCCTGTAGCCCGTTTGGAGGCGATTAGGATCCTTCTAGCCTTTTCCGTGGCTAAAAGGTTCAAATTGTACCAAATGGATGTGAATATTGCCTTCTTAAATGGGTTTTTAGAAGAAGAGGTTTATGTGAAGCAACCACCGGGCTTTGAGAGTGCTGAGTCTCCTCACCGGGTGTATAGGCTGAGAAAGGTGTTGTATGGGCTGAAACAAGCTCCCCGTGCTTGGTATGGCCGTTTGAGGGGGTTCTTGTCAGCAAGGGGTTTGAGATGGGCAAGGTTGATAAGACTCTTTTTCTCCTCAGGCAGGGCGATGATATCATAATTGTTCAGGTGTACGTGGATGATATTGTCTTTGGCTGCTCGTCTCACTCTTTGGTTGCGAGGTTTGCAGAGGACATGAGCAAAGAATTCGAGATGTCTATGATGGGAGAATTGCAGTTCTTTCTCAGGCTTCAGATCAAGCAGGTGAAGGAGGGAACCTTTGTGCATCAAGCCAAGTACACGAAGGACATGTTGGGGTAAAAACCGTCTCCCTAAGAGGAGCCAACACTCAAAGAAAGAAGATACACCAGAAAAAGAAAAATGGACAAGTGAGGAGGGGGAGTCCCCTCCCTCAACCCCCTTGGGTTGTTTATATAGCTAAGGGGTGGGATAACATTTTAGCCCCAAGCCCCTGGTGGGTACAAATATTACATCCGAGCCCTAAAACTAGGATAGGGGGTACCTAGTGAATCATTTCCCCCAACATGCTAGCCCCTCAGCTACTTTGGTTTGGCTGGTACAACAAAGCGAAGTAGATGAAAACAAGGGAAAAATGATTCACTAAACTTTTTCTTCGGCCCGAGGACATGCCCTCGTGACCACCCGTCCGTACGCCTTACTAAAAACTCCATTCTGAAAACCCAGTGGGAAAAAACAGAATGGAGAAAAGAGCACGCACATCTCACGGGTCTACACATATGGAGTTATCAACTAGCCTAGCTAATGTCATCTTCGGTCTTCATTTGACAATGAAAAGCTTCTTCTGTGGTGCCGTCAACTTCGCCATTCTTGCCAAAAAAGATCTCCCCCACTTTGTTCTCGCTTCATCCTCCCATAGTTAATTCCTCCATGCAGTTGACGTAGCCGAAGTAGAGAAAGTCATGTGATACTTTCTTCATCGTCCCGAAGTCCTCTTGGGTCTTCGTTCACCCGCTTCGGGCAAGATGGGTGAATTGGTTCACCAAGATCCCTCCATAGCCCCTCTTGGCCGAAGCTGGTGGACGAAGACCATGTGTCGTGGAAGTAGAAGTGTAGTTGATGTAGTTTGGATTGATGCTGATGCAAAGATGAAACCAATGATTGCGTTGATAATGATTTGTCGGTGGTAGAGACACAGCTTCGCTATAACCTCTTCGCATCAGGCATTAACTGAAGAGATATTGAAGTCCACTTATGATAACCCGAAGAGCCATATCAATATAACCGAAGAGCCAATGTTGAAATACTCAAAACGTCGTGGCTAGCAATCCATTCTTCCGAAGATTATTTCATGATAACCTGAAGAGCCATAGAGATAACCGAAGAGTCAATGCTGAAATATACGAAGAGCCCCGGCTAGCAATTCATTATTGCGAAGATTAATTCATAATAACCCGAAGAGCCCCTGCTAGGCCACCCGAAAAAATTCAGCTAGAAGTTCATTTTTCCGAAGACCAATTTTCATGATAACCTGATTGTATTTGCAACATGATGTCCTGAAAAAAAAATTATGACAAGGAGCTACTTCGAAAGTAACATGTTTTCATGTCGAAGAGTTAGTGAACATGTGATGTAGCATGATAAGATAAATATGAGTTATGCATGACAAGTAGCTGGTCTGCCATGCAAGCCCCAGCTACACGAAGTGGCATGATAGCTCAACTTCGATTATCCTCTGAATAATATGACCTCGAGGTTGCTCGTCAGCTCTGCCTCGCAATTTGCTTCGCGCATTCACCGCCGAAGGCTTCTTCGCTTGTGATAAAACGGATAATTTTGCGACCACGCCGCTTAACGGGTCGACTTATCCCTGCAGCATTTTACTGAGGGGCTTCACACATTGACCGCCGAAGACTTTTTTTCGCGGAAAGTAGGCCTTTAAGCGAACATGCACTCCTCTTTGGAACAGATTGCTGCATGTTCCTTAACATCTTCGCGACCTTTGCAGAACAGTTCCCACATGCACCCCCTCAATCAATTTTTTTTCTTAAGTGAACTAAATGCGACTTGTCTTCGCGAGGTCAGGCGCATGTGTTCACTTACTTCTGTAATATTTTCCCGAAAGTAACAATCTCTTCGGATGATTGTTACTTCGGGACCGATAATAGATAACGGTTGTCTGGATAGTAAATGTAAAGACATTCATTGCAATCATATTCAAAGGATAACATTTGAACGAAATAGCAGTACATATATGAAAATCTTGCTACAAAAGTGAAGCTGAAACTGTACTGAAAAAAGTTAAAGCCTATCTTCGCTAGCTCATCTAAATGCATGCGCATAGGTCCGGGTGAAAGAACAACTGCACATCTATATTACTTGTTCGGAAACACTGTGCTAAATGTCTTCGCAAATCTATAACCTTCTTCGGGTGACACAAAGAGCAGGTATATCTTAGTTAAAAAGCAAAGTCGCAAGGACCAGCGGGATATGCCTACTCCAGCATTTTTTACTGTATTTAACCGAAGTTAATTTAATAGATGAAAAGTCCCCTCGGGACTGAATGAAGCAAAATTAATAAAACATCTTTTTTTTAAAAAAATAAAAAGCTCGTGATAAAACAACCATGCCATACAAGCAAGGTGATACTACTTGATAAGCTCTTCGGGAGCAGACTATAAAAATGCATTTAGACTAAATGACTCTCCGTGAAAACTTTTTATAAGATATTCAACCACATGCAAACTATATTCTGGCTATCGAAGTCCTCTAAAAGCACATACTCAACCAGCTCTTGTGTCAGATGTACATGCGCTGATTTAAATTAAAATATTCATCTAAGATATTGCCGAAGATGAATGCTACGGTCTAGATGGTAGGTCTGTAAAAGGAGTATGTATTAAATTAAAATGATCTTCGGCGAAGGTGAGTATATGTGGAAAATTTTGATAGTGAGCACTAAGACTGCATGCAACTGGTAATGGTAATGAGAATAGATTAATCACGACAGCAAGTAAAAGTGGATTTGACCTTCCTTCGGGTGCATCACCAACGAGCAAAGGTGGGAGTAAATTGGGTCTTCGCACGATGTTCTCATGAAAAATATCTTTGCAAACTGAGTTCGGATCTTCGCACAATGAGGTAGGTGCAGTGATGTTCTTTTATCTTCGCGTAAGACTCCGAGGTCGGGTCCCTTGATGGGCCGAAGATGATTCCTGGCCGAAGGTGAAGGATGGACTTGATGGATTTGGCCTAAAGCAAGGCCTCGCGATCTGAGTCGAAGATGGACCTCTTCGGTGGCATATGGAGCCCGAGGATGAATTCAGGGGGAGCGAAGATAACTTTGGTCGAACAGGAGGATTTTGATGGCTTCGCGTGATGAGGTGACCAGAAATTGCCTTATTGAGCTCCGTTGAGAAAGTTAGTCATAATGTCCCAATGCCAAGTGATGACAAAACAATAAAAACATGACGACCGAAGAACCATAAGACAATAAGTGAAGTGCCATAAGACAATATCCGAAGAGCCATAAGGTTGTCCATGAACTCCAACTCAATTGTAACAGAGTCCGTAGGCTGAATATGATTCCGAAGAACAAAATTTCTTAAGATTAACTCCGAAGAACAAAATTTGTCGCCTTATCGATTGCGAATGGTGAAAATCCGTTCCGAAGAGTGATAGCAGATATCGTGAAATCCCACCGAGATGGTTCCGCGAAGTGAAAATGCAGTAACTTCAGCACTTCATTATGACCAAGACCATGTCGTGAAATGTAGATGATATGTGACAGTACGTTGACTAGCATATTCACTCTCATGAAAATCCATGTCAAAAATTCCATTACGAGAGTTGAGAATAAAATATCCGCAAGGTGTTATAACTTGTGCACAAAACATATACATTTCTTCTAACAATTTCTCAAATGGTCTACAGATCTCCAGAAAAATTATTAAGGTACTGACATATAGTAAAACTGTATATCTTAGCACTGTCCATTGAACTTTCACAAATTAAACTGATGAGGAATTATTTAGATGAAATAAAGTAATAATCAAAGTCGAATTAATGAATAAAGAACAATGTGAAATATAACCATAGTAAATTAGAGAAACCAACTATGAGCGAGTAAGTACTAGACTCCAGGGGTAGGATGCTGAGCCGCTCAACACCGAAGCAAAATAAGCTACTCAGACCATAACTGAGCATAATCTAGAAAGAAGGTGTAGCTGATGATAAAAGTTGTAAACGACCATCTAGCACTTGTTATGTAGCATACATGTGAAAATGAGCTCTTCTCCAAAAAACTGACGATAGCACTTGTTATGTAGCATACATGTGAAAATGAGCTCTTCTCCAAAAAACTGACGATAGCTTGCTCTTCTTTTTTTTTTCCATGGCGCCATACCATTTGCACGTGTCATAGCGGTTTGCGGACATATGCACAGCTCAATCGAACTACCAGAAACTCTAGAAACACGAAGCTTAAGACCAGTCTCAGTGGAGTTGCATAGAGAGTTTCATTACATTAAATAGGCTGATGTGACAAAGAGAGAGAATGTGAGAGTTTCATGTGATGTTAGGAGAGTTTCATCACCATGAAACTCCACAGGCACAGTTACCTAGTTTTCAGTCTAGATAATTGTGCTTATGAAACTTGCACTGAGACTGGCCTAAGGTATATAGGCAAAAACTAACTAACTAATAAAAAGACCATTACTGGCTACTGTAGCAGGAAAGGGACATTTGTATCTAAGCAACTGGATACTAGAGCGAGTAAAGGCAGCAAATATTAAATACAAAAAGTGAAGTGTCGTGTGTGAGCACTCGAACTGCATGCTATCAGATAAAGAAAAGACGGCAAAAATTTGTGTGACGCCAAAGTAAATATTAAATATTAAATGAAGAAAATAGCACTTGACATATATATGCTCAGCCTGAAATGAGCATGCTTGTCTAAATAAAGGAAGAAGCAGTGACTTTAAGAGCAATTAACTTTGCTGTGCAACAAAAATTCGTAGCATGAAACGCTCAACATTAAAAATGTGTTGGAACACGTACCCCGCGCATCCATATGCAACTTTCAGAATAAAACAACCTAGAACTAATTGACAAGGCCTCACGCGACCGATTAAAAAAAAACTCAGATGACAAGCTCCGAACACGCTTATTAAATGAGAACGAAATTTTATAACGGGCAAGGACTATGCTGCTATAAAATGCTCGGACATTATAAACCTTGGTGAAAAAGTTTGAAAAATGAAGCACGGGATGTTCAACAATAAAAACATGCTGGCAGTGAATGCTAACGTCACTCGAACCGCGCGTCTTTGCTATAAAGCATAGACGATATGGACAAAAGTATGAAACGCACACGTATTCTGTTGGCTAGCACAGCTTGTGCTAAGCCTCTGAGGTAGGGATGGCAATGGGTCGGGTCGGGTGCGGTGGAGCAAAACCCACCCATTATGACACCCAACACATTTAGCTACACCCACCCATTATCACACTCATGGGTGAATTTTTACACCCGCACCTACACCTGCTGGGCACCCACTGGATGTCGGGCACCCACTGGGTTCATCACAACATACAATATATATAAACGTGATGACATTATATGAAGCAATATAATAGGATAAAATCATTGAAGTCACAAATAGATAGTTCTAACAAGCGAAACTTCCAACTTACAGTCAAACCACATCACATAAACGTTTATAGTTCTACTAAAAAAAGTAAATAGTCAATATACTCAATACATCACATAACCAAATATAGAATAAAGACTTAAATCTAGACTTAAGATTGAAAACACCAAGTATATATTACAACATCAATCATCATAAATCTATCAAATATGTTTAGTACATAGAAAAAATAACAATATGAATTATTATTTTGGGCCCCATGGGTCACCCACGGGTTGAAATTTGCACCCGCACCCACACCCACTTAGTACGGGTCGGGTCAGGTGTAGACCCATGGGTGAAATTTTACACCCACGCCCGCACCCATCGGGTGTGAAACCCGTGGGCACCCGCACCCATGGGTCCGACTGTCATCCCTACTCTGAGGTGAGGAGAAACCGCGGTTCGAATCCCACTTCGGGCGACTATTTTCCCTGAGTTAAACGTACCAGGGACGATTTTTTTTTTATATTTTTTAATCATTTTGCAAAATTATACGACCGTTTGAAAATTTATCAAATTTGTCCAGCAACCGTCGTGCGCCACGGCGGCCGCCGTGGGCCACGGCGGCCGCCGTGGGCCACGGCGTTTACAACCCAACCGCCGTGGCCCACGACGATTGGTGGCCGTCCACAGCGGCTGGGAAACCTCCACGGCGGTTGGACCTAACCGCCGTGGGCCACGGCGGCTAGGCCCAACCGCCGTGGGTCACGGCGGTTGGGGTCATTTAAATTTTTTGATAAAACTTTATTAAATCTAGTAGAAAATTAAACAAGGGAAATTAAGGACTGCTGGTTCGATTATTACAACACAATCGCAATAGGATGCAGTTCAAATATTACAGCACTGCAGAAAAGATTACAACATCTTAAAAAATGACAAATTTCAGCCATTCTTGCGATGTGATGACGAAGGTTTATTTTTCCTTGTACCTTTTTTAGCTGGTGGATTAGCAACACACGGGTCTGCTGGTGGAGCATAAAGACCACCCGGAGCATAAAGACCACCATAAGGAGGTTCCTCTCCTCTTGCAATGGCATCTGCAGTTACTCCTTGCATATATCGAAGGATGCCTCTTTCGAACGTGCTCATTTTCTTCGGATCAGGTGCCGCATTTGTGTTTTTCCCCTTCGGATGACCACCACCATTACCATCCTCACCCGCTCCGGCGGCAGAAGTAGACATCTCTAGTTACACAAAATCATAACTAATTTAACTAATTACAGTATTCTAAACTAATTAAACTAATTACATAAAATAAATAAAGAGAGGAAACTTACTTAAGAGGGAGGAGCAGGCCGTGGGGAGAGGGAGGCGGCGGCAGGGTCGGGCAGGACGGCTTGTGTCGTCGCCCTTTATATAAGCGCGGCATCCGCCACCAACCGCCGTAGTCCACGGCGGTCGGATCTACCGCCGTGGTCCACGGCGGTTGCTTTTCGACTTCAATGATACTCGATCTCGAACCTACTGCCTACCGTACCGCCGCGGTTGCTTTTCGACGGGTTGTTTTTTTAACTTAATGATTAATTTTTTGTTTTTTAACTTTATGATTAAGAAAACTAGGTTGTAATAAAGAAAAGCAAAGTGATATACTAAAAAATAGTCATGATCACATATAATAGTGCTCCTGTACAAACAATATGCGACCTAATCTAGCATCGCCTGGTCTTCTTGAGCAGCCTGTCAGCTCGGACTGCGCCGTGCGTCTGCTCACGAGGGTACGTCAACGGGTCACGTGGGTGGATCTGCCGACGCCTAGCATCAGCAGTCGGCTGCGGTGTCGCCATCGCCGCCGCCGACCCTGCAACCTCGTGGGACGACCCTAGCAGCCCTCCTGGAGACGGCTGCGCCCCACCGCTCCAGCCTGGCAGCTACGAGTCTCCTGGAGACGGCTGCGCCTCACCGCTCGCGTCTGGCAGCTGCGAGCCTCCTGGCTGCGCCCCACCGCTCGCTCCTGGCCGCTGCGAGCCTCCTGGTTGCGTCCCTGCTCCCTCCTAAGTCCACGTGGGTGGCGTGCCTCCTAGCTGCGACCCTCCGAGCTCGTCCTGCGACTGCAAACCCTGCAAGAAGTCGAAGTCGAAGCCCAAGTCGTCGAAGCCGGACCCGGACCCTCCGGCCTGGTCCTGTAGGGTGGAGTCAGGAGTGCCGCCGCTACAGACGTAAACTGGAATAAATAGTATTATTAAATCACGTATCCTAATTAATACAATCTAGTATTTGATGGTTCGACATAGAGTTGTGGTCATTACCTGACGGAAGAACAGCGCCAGTGGACGAGGAAGGAACCGGTGCTGCTGCTCGTGCTGCTGCTGCTGTTGGTACTGGTGCTGGTCCTGGTGGAGGTCCTCGTGGTGCTGGTCCTGGTCCTCCTGGTGCAGGTGTAGGTGCAGGACCTCTGAGAGAAGGGCCCCCTAGAGGAGACATCCTCAAGGGAGGATGCACCGGAGGGCGTGCCGGGTAGAAAGCCGCCTGGTAGGGTGGCCGTGACGAGGACGACGGTGCCGTGTGGGAACGACCAGTCGAGGCGGAGCTGGAGGACGACTAGGGGTACCGTGGAAACATTGGTAGAGCCGGGTTGTCGCGGTAGTTGACCGCGGCAAGGAACCTCATGGTGATGGCACCCATCCTGTGGAACGTCTCCTCGATCTCCTGGTGTGACATGAGGTTCACCCTCGCCTTCGACTCCTCTACAATACGTGAAAGGTCCGCAATCACGTCGAACTGCAAAAAAAATTATTAGTAAATGCTAGAATGTAAAGTACCATAAGGAAAAGGTGGTGAATTTTCAAACTCACCGCCGCGTCGTAGTGCTGATCCCGTCGCACCGGGTACGCGACGCTAGAAACGAGCGCCCTCGCCGCGTCCGGAACCGGCGCTGGTGGCTGTGGTGGGACGTACATCATACACGACCGAGTCCTCGGGGTGTACCACTGGATGTACGCCTCCCACGCCGTGTCGTCGTGGGGCCGGTCCTCCATGACGACGTTCTGCGACGCGGTAGCCCAACCGTCTACGTACGGCTGCACCTTCTGAACCCAGGAAACACGCCCCGCAACTCCCCTCCGAGACCACCTACGACGAATTAAACATATTTGTCTGCGGCTGAAATCTTCGAACGCTGAATTAAATTTAAAAATTAACGAGAACTCACCTATGGTGGGCGCTAGGAACAGTGTGCACCACAGGCACAGGCCACTCCTGGTAGCGGCCGAACTGCCTCAGCACCCTGTGGACAACGTACTCCTCCACGTACATGTCGAACAGCAACGGCGTCCTCGTCATCCAGTAGTGCTGGTCTCGGAAGCACAAAGACGAGAGCCCCCAGCGGAGATGTCCGCAGCCCCCAGCGGCTCGCCCTCACATGGAAGTCCTATCAACAGCGACGTGTCCTGAATAGTCACTGTCATCTCGCCGATGGTGAAGTGGAACATGTGGGTCTCCGGCCTCCAGTGGTCCAGAAGCGCGCTGAGGAGGGAGAAGTCGTACTGGAAGCGTGTCATGCGATCCTTCCGAGGAATCGCGTCGCGCTGGCTGTCCCCCTGGACTAACCGTGCTACAGGCAGGAGTCCTGCAGCGCGTAACCTGAAACAAATAAGGTAATTTATTAGTTACAACAAAAGGATAAATGAAGGTACAAACAATAACATAGCATCAGTTCACGTACTTGGAAACCCAAAGATCGTGGATCGGCAGCAACGTGCGCGTAGTGCGGGAACGCACGTGTCCAACATCCTCTTCGAGGACGGCGGACAGGAACGAGCGGTGCCTGCGGTCGATCTCCCTGTCCAACAACTCAAGCGTCACGTACGCCTCAACCTCAGCACGAGCAGCCTCAGCCTCAGCCTGAGCCTCAGCCTGAGCCTGAGCCTGGGCCTGAGCCTGAGACTGAGCCTCGGCCTCAGCCTGAGTGTGGTACTGAGCCTGAGTCATAGCTGCAGCTGCATACAAAAATTAAATATACAATTAAAAAAACTAGATAAGTAATTTTCTACAATTTCTACAATTTCTAAATAAAATAAACTAATTTTCTACATTTTCTAAAGAAGATGAATTAATTTTCTAGAATTTCTAAACATGCTAAAGTAATTTTTTACAATTTCTAGAACAGATAAACTAATTTTCTATATTTTCTAAAAAACTAAAATAATTTCTATAATTTCTACAATATCTAGAACAGATAATTTAATTTTCTTGAATTTCTAAACGAATTAAAGTATTTTCTACAATTTCTAAAACAGATAAACTAATTTTTTACATTTTCTAAAGGAGATGAATTAATTTTCTAGAATTTCTAAACATGCTAAAGTAATTTCTACAATTTCTAGAATAGATAAACTAATTTTCTATATTTTCTAAACAAACTAAAATAATTTTGATAATTTCTCCAATATCTAGAACAGATAAATTAATTTTCTTGAATTTCTAAACAAATTAAAGTATTTTCTACAATTTCTAAAACAGATAAACTAATTTTCTAAATGAGATAAATTAATTTTCTAGATTTTCTAAATAAATTAAAGTAAATTCAACAATTTCCACGGCAGATAAACTAATTTTCTAAAATTTCTACACATGCTAAAGTAATTTATACAATTTATACAACAGATAAACTAATTTTCTATATTTTCTAAACATATTAAAGTAATTTCGATAATTTCTACACATGCTAAAATAATTTCTAGAACTGATGAACTAGTTTTCTATATTTTCTAAACTAAAAAACTAATTTTCTAAATCTAAACTAATTGAATTAACTAATTTCTAAATTTTCTAATTAAAAACTAATTTTCTAAATCTAAACTAATTAAATTAACTAATTTCTAAATTTTCTAATCTAAAAACTAATTTTCTAAATCTAAATCTAACTTTCTACACTAATTACACTAAATAAATTAATTAAAAAAAAGAAAATGTACCTCAGAAACGGCGGCAGAGGGAGAATGGGCGGCGGCGGCGACGTGGGGGACAGCGACCGTCGTCGCTCTTTATATAGGCGCGGCTGCCGCCATCCGCCACGGCGGCAAGGACCTACCGCCGTGGCCCACGGCGGCCGCACCTCTTACCGCCGTGGCCCACGGCGGTAAGGTGCCGCGGGGCCCACACGCTGCACCCGACCATTGGCGGTCACCTAACCGTCGTGGCCCACGGCGGTAAGAGGTGCGGCCGCCGTGGGCCACGGCGGTAGGCCTTTTCCGCCGTGGCTTACGGCGGTTGATGTTTATTTTTGATAAATTTCGAAATGGTCGTATAATTTTCCAAAATGATTAAAAAATATATAAAAAAAATTCACCAGGGACTGACGAAGTAGGCCTCGATGTGATGGGCCGAAGAGTTGTATCTTCGGTTGGGCCGAAGAGTTGTACACCCGAAGAAGCTGGACTTCGATGCGAGATAGGCCCGAAGGTTATAGGTCTTTGTGTATGGGCCCGAAGAGAGAAGGCGTCTT
Source organism: Cenchrus fungigraminus (assembly GCA_036936925.1). Lineage (NCBI taxonomy): Eukaryota > Viridiplantae > Streptophyta > Magnoliopsida > Poales > Poaceae > Cenchrus > Cenchrus fungigraminus. The sequence goes on from CM072770.1 coordinate 60,753,349, forward strand.
CGCGTCCATGGGCCGAAGAGATGAGATGACGAATTTTTTTATATATATTTTTTCCTTTGATTTTCGAAAAATAAATAGACGAATCAAAAAATATGAGAAATATACATCTGCCGCCGTTCCTACCGCCCCGCCAACGGTCGACTGACCTGCCAGGTGGGGCCAGATTCCTACCGCCGTACCCCACGGCGGCAGGAGCCCTACCGCCGTGGGGCACGGCGGTAGGAGCCTGCCGCCGTGGGGTACGGCGGCAGCGTCACCCCTATATAAGGGGGCGACGGCTGCCGCCACCGCTCCTCCCTCCCTCGCTCTCTCCTCTGAATCTTCGGCTTTCAACCATTCGAAACACTTTTGACTAAGGTATGTTTCTAAATTTAGTTTAGTTTAGTTAGTGTAGTTAGTTAGTTTAGTTAGTGTAGTTAGTTTAATTTAGTTAGTTTAGTTAACTTAGTTTAGTTTAGTTTAGTCAGTTTAGAAATTTCAAAAATTTTAGAAATAGTTATAATTCAAATAATTAGAATATATTAATATAAAAGTATTAAAAAATTATTTTAATTAATATAATTCGTTTAAATTGGTTTTAAACTTCTAGAAAATGGTTATAATTCACATAATTAGATTAAATTGATATAAAACTTGTAGAAAATAGTTTAAATTCACATAATTCGTTTTAATTCATTTAAAATTCCTAGAAATGGTTATAATCCACATAATTAGATTAAATTGATATAAAATTCGTAGAAAATATTTTTAATTCACATAATTCGTTTGAATTCATTTAAAATTCTTAGAAAATGGTTATAATTCACATAATTAGATTAAATTGATATAAAATTTGTAGAAAATAGTTTAAATTCACATAATTCGTTTTAATTCATTTAAAATTTCTAGAAAATGGTTATAATTAGATTAAATTCATGTAAAATTTTTAGAAAATAATTTTAATTCACATAATTCATTTTAATTAGTATAATCGACTAATTGATTAAATTATGTTATTTTTTGCAGTTATGGCTGGGCTGTTGGAGTACGTACGGCCGGAGTTGTTCGACGAGGTGGTGGACCGGCACCACCGCTCGTACGTGTTGGCTGTTCTTGGATGTTCGCCCGGCAGTATACGTTTCCGGACCACCCGCACGTTGATGCCGATACACCAACGGTGGATTCCGAAGTACGTAAATCATTTTTATTATTTATTTCTGTTTCTTTACAATAGTAATTGCGTTAAGTAAATTAATTTTGTTTTTTTTTCAGGCTACGCGCTGCAGGACTTCTCCCTTTTGCGCGGTTGGTCGAGGGGGACAAGCTACGAGCTGAGGTTCCCCGGGCGGAGCGGTTGACGGGGTTCAGCTACGACGCCCCGCTGATCGCCGCGTTCATGGACCGGTGGCGACCAGAGACACACACGTTCCACTTCCCCGTCGGTGAGATGACGCTCAGTCTGGAGGACGCCGCGATGTTGGGAGGACTGCCGTGTGCTGGCAAGGCGATGGGGCCGATCGACATCCCCGCGACGTGGCACGCCGACTTCCTTGCTCGGTTCGCGAACGTTTCTCGGAACGATCGCGCGCCTCTGCCGTACGCGCCTCGGCATCGCCAACTAATACTATTCGTTGCAGCCGGTTTCGACACGACCACCGAGGAGCACCTGGGCTGGGATGTGTTTGGGTACGGTGACATTCTCGCGACCATGGATGTCCCGCAGGCCGAGGAGATTGGCCCGTCACAGTTCACACAGGCACCGCCTGTTGGGACTCAACCGACACAGCCAGTGGTCGGAGCGACCCCGGCGGTCGGCGGAGCGACACCGGCAGCTGCAGGGTCGTCGTTGGCGGGCGGAGGGACACCGGCGGGCGGAGCGACATCGGCCGGCGGAGGGACACCGGATGCTGCAGGCTCATCGCAGGCGGCCATGGCGACACCTTTTTTCCGACCAGCTCGGACTGCGGGTGGTCAGGGCACCTGACCCCTGGACGTACGCCCGGGACCACACCTGGGCTGGCGCTAGAGCTGTTAGGCCGAAGAGGCACCGGCGCATTTAGATGTAGTAGTACTTTTACCATGATTTTGTATAAACTATTTGCATCTACTCGTTGATTATGATATGATCTTGTGATTATGCTTACACTTATCAGTTTGTTGTTTTTTAAAAAGGTTAAAAGTGTTTTAAAAATGAAAATTTTTTAAAAAATAAAAATGACCTTACTGCCACGTGACACGGCGGTAGGGGCCTGCCGCCGTGGCGCACGACGGCAGGGGCCTAGCGCCGTGCCACGCGGCCCTGCCGTCAGAGGTGCTCTCCTGCCGCCGTACCCCACGGCGGCAGGGACTTAACGCCATGGGGCACGGCGGCAGGGATGCTGCCGCCGTGCGACGAGGCGGCAGTACGTCGGCAGATGTATATTTCTCGAAATTTTTGGTTCATCCATTTATTTTTCAAAAATCAAAGAAACAAATATATAAAAAAATTCTGAGATGGCTTCTTTAATGAGTTAAGCCCGAAGAGTAGTCATCCTCCGAAGAGGTGACAAGCTGCCCCGAAGAGTAGTGGGCCGAAGAACTGGACTGAAGCGAAGAGGTACTTCGGTGGGCCGCGAAGAGGTCCATGATCTTCGAAGGAGATCCACGAATTGATCTTCAGTTGCCGCTATGAGTTGACCTGGCCGAAGATATTCACGAGTTGGGCCGAAGGTGTGCATCTTCGCACGGGCTCCGCGAACTGGGCCTGAAGAGATGAAGCGAAGCTGGTCTCTTCGGGTGAAGCTGGTCCCGAAGATTGGAGTCGAAGATGAGAGACAATTGGGCCACACCAATAGAATGTGCTTCGGCTGCACGAATATGGGCAGCTGGGCCGAAGATGGTATTTGCTGTTGGTTTCGGTGGTTTGCGAGAGCTTCACGAGGGAACGAATGGAACTTGTGTGGTTGAGGCGAAGTAAGCTTCGCGAGGGAACAAACCACGGTGAGCGTTTGAAATGTTGAGGTAAAAATCGTCTTTCTAAGAGGAGCCAACACTCAAAGAAAGAAGATACACTACAAAGAGAAAAATGGACAAGTGAGGAGGGGGAGTCCCCTCCCTCAACCCCGAGGAGCCAACACTCAAAGAAAGAAGATACACCACAAAGAGAAAAATGGACAAGTGGGATGGCATTTTAGTCCTAAGCTCTTGGTGGGTACAAATATTACATCCGAGTCCTAAAACTAGGATAGGAGGTACCTAGTGAATCATTTCCCCCAACAGGACATCCTTAAGAAGTTCAAGATGGACGACTCGAAGCCCCTGTCGACACCAATGAGTACGACTACAGCGCTGGATGCGGACGAGGACGGAGAGCCCGTGGACCAGAAGGAGTACCGGAGCATGATTGGCTCCCTCTTGTACTTGACGGTGACGAGGCCGGACATTCAGTTTTCTGTGTGTCTGTGCGCTCGTTTTCAGGCATCGTCGAGGACTTCACATCGGCAGGCCGTCAAGCGGATCTTCAGGTATCTTCGATACACTCCTGAGCTCGGTCTTTGGTACTCGGCGTCCTCTTCTCTTTCGCTTCTTGGGTTTTCGGATGCCGACTTTGTGGGGTGTCGAGTCGATAGGAAATCGACTTCGGGAACATGTCAGTTTTTGGGTTCTTCGCTTGTTTCTTGGTCTTCTCGCAAACAATCTAGTGTAGCTCAGTCTACCACAGAAGCCGAGTATGTTGCTGCCGCTAGTTATTGCTCACAGCTGCTTTGGATCACATACACGCTGAGTGACTTTGGTGAGGAGTGTTCCCATGTACCTTGTTGACGCAAAAATAGGACGTCACCCTTGCGCGTGACGCACGTGACTCCCCGGTCTGTAGCGAGGCGTGCCAGCCAATCTGACCTGTTGATTGACAATGGAAAATCGGCTTGGGAGCCGATGTGTCTTTGATAGAATCGTAACAGCTAGGTAGAGATCAGCCGATATGATGACGTAGGCAGAGCGTAAACTACCAGAGATAACTTAAACAGAGCTACGTGAGCAACACTTGAAATAGATCTAGCCGGCTATTGATGATTTAAAGGTAGTAGTAATAATGCGATAAAAGCCAACAGGAAATAGTCTCAAGCTGGATAATTGGTGATAAAAACTAGAACAACAAGAATTAAGATAAAACTTGCTAATCTAGCTAATATCGATAAATTGTGAATAAATTTAGACGAAACCACAGCGATACGTCTGGAGGTTAAAGCCTAGATATTACTCGGTAAAGCGGAACTCACCAGCACGCCGGAGATCAAAGCGATGAGCCCGACGAGTTTGCGAGAACTTGTAAAAAGGAAAAAGTACGAAGGCGAAGTCGCCGAAAAGTAGATGCAAGAATTGGTAAAGGGGTTTGCCCGGAGGCGGTTTTGATATTGATTGTGTGATGATCTATTACAATAGCCGGGGCTTATATTTATACCCTGGGCTCCTCTAGACTCCTATAGTCGGAAGGGCTCAAAACTTCCTAAGTAAAGACTCCTGACAAGTTTACGCTAACTACTGATAAAAACTCTCCTAACGTAAAAATAAGGAAACTTAAGATACATAGATTCTATTTTCCCTTTTATAGAATCCTTTTCAATTAAGCTTCTCCTCTGACTTGCCGGCAATCATATTGATCTGTGTACATAAGCTTCTTCTCTGATTGCCGGCAACCAGATTGATCTGTGTACGTGATCTTTTATAGAAGGCCTTCCCATGCGGCAACCTGCTTTTATTTTATTCTTAACCTCCTTGATATGCACGTGCACCGCTCTGCCTTAATTTGCCTTATATATAATCATCATGCCTGCATGCTTTCCTCCTTTAAATATTCCACCAATCAATTATACGAAGTCCACGTGATTTAGCATTCCATCCATCCGTCCATCGGCCGATTTATTTCTTCTTCACCTAGCTGCTTCCCCTGCCGATCGCCTGCCTGCCGATTGTTTGTCTACTCTTGCCAATCCACCGCTTCCTTTATTAATTTGCATGCTGGTACTTCTCCAACGTTTGCACGTATGCAGCCTTTATATGCTTGCAAAGCCACAGTTTTCTCTTCGCTAATCACGTTGCTCCATGCATGCTGCTTCATGGCTCTTCTGGCCAATCTCTCCGATTATTGCCAATGTCGCTATCCAACGTGACATGGGATTTTTGCCAAAATCCGGTGTCAACACAAGCCCCCCAGTTTCGGAGTATGAAGTGTTCATGCTTCGAAATTCTATAACTCAGAAACCTCCATTTTTGGCTGATGCAAACTGCTTCATGGTACTACCCTCTTTGTAGTTGATATTTTTCTTCAAGCTCAACTTATCATAATATTTAAGTCAATGAAAACCAAATCAACTTCACTTCCCTGCTCAAGTAATCAGCTCTTCTCCTGAATTTGGTGTCGTCTCTCATCAACTGTGTATCATGGTAGCACCATCGGCTGTCCTCTAATAATCAGATCATTCTTTAATCACCAGTTCCTTGAATTCCAGGTTGGTTCGAACCTGAGCCCTTTCTGGCTCTGTGTACCATCAGCTATGCCAGCTTCTTGACACATGCACGTATCTGCGTGACTTCATATAGCCTTGCCTACAAAGAATGTAAGTACAAGCACCTCCGGCCGTCTAGTACGTACGTATGTGGTATTTACCAACAACCAGGCGAACATGAGGTGGGTGCTAATAGCCAATGTACTGCTTGTCTGTAATTATCCCAATTCCTTGGTTGATGCTTTCTCCATATTCATCAAGAGATTGGCCCTTACACTTTCTCTGCTAATCCATCACCGATCATGTGTGTATGTTAGCTCTGACTCTTGTAGTCTAGCAATCAGCTGATCCATAACCAGTAAAATTCTCCAGGAGCTCAAGAGCTGATGAGCACACATTGGTTGTACAGGAGTCGATGGCTTGTGGAATCCTTCTAGTTTGTTTTTGCAAGCATCTTCATTGGCTGCACATATCTTTTGTGGCTAATGAAAATCAACACCAATGTATGCGGTCAATTTCTGCCTTACCCCCGCCGAGATGTCAGCTCTGTACCGCCGTGCCAACATTCTGATCATCTGGTGCCGATCCCTTTTTGGTTTATGCCGTCAGTGGGATGTAGACATATTTTGACAACTTCAGTGTTTTTGTGCCGGTAACCAGTTTGAGATGGAGTAATTGATGGCGTTGCTACTCCATGATCAATATGGACGAAGCGATCAGCAGAATCACTGATGAGGAACTTCCCTTGTTAATCCTCTTGGTCATCTCTAGGAAATATCCTTCGAATTTCCCAAAATCCTGAGGCGAAGTGCACTTAAACCGATACTAGAAAATATCAGCAATCCTTTTGTTGCATAGTTCTGACCAACGGGCTGACACCATATTAGCATAGATGTTGAAACTTCCTCTTCTCAATCCTGGTTAATCTCAGCATTGTTCCTTCATCAACAGCATCGGCATGAGTAGCAGAGATGTTGGTACGTAGCAGTAGCTCCACCTTGCTATCATTGGTCTTTGCTGATCAATAATAATCACCCATTATTTGTACACGTCATGTGTGCATGTGCCTTCAAGTGGCCCTCGTGATCCTGATCTCCAACAATAAAATAGCTAATTGGCCAGGCAATGGGTCCTGATCCAGCATGTAATCCCATCAGACTGCCTGGGCTGTGGCCGAGGATAGCCATAAGCGTCGTGCGTGTCTGATGAGTGTATGTATGCGTAGCAACACACAGTAAATAGCACTGCGTAGGCCTCTTGATTTGTTTCTGTAGCTGTGCTGATGAATACCTTTGGCAGTCAGTACAATCAGGACGTGCAATCTCACTGTCGATCATAGCAATTCTTTCTCTTACGTGGCTGCCGGTAGGTTTAATCATTTCAGAAACTGATCCGATGTTCCATGCATTATGTCAGTCACCTGTTTCTGTACTATATCTTCGGCCGACATACGACTTGATCGGCCATAATAAGCTCGATGGCTTTCAAACCTATCAGGTATCTTTATCAAATTCCGTGGTGCCATGGACAACAACACTGCCTTGTTGTATCATCGTAACCCGAAAGCCTTGCAGCAGCGTTATCTTCTTCACCTTCATCAACGACCTTCAGATGAATGTATGGCCAGAGTTCTGAATACGCAGCCACACTGCCCAACAACGTAGCTCATATCAACGATTCTATCAGGTTCGCCATCCACATCATCGTCCATCATCTTGTCACTATCTCTGGTAACGACCTTCGACCACACAGCCTAGTTGTTATTCTAACATCATCCTTGCTTGTGACATCTTGCGGCAACCAGTTGATGGGCGTGGTGTTGTGCTTCCATAGAACTAATAGCAGCAAGTATTTTCGCTGATCTATCAATAGTAGCCGATTCAAGAATTTTTTTATCAGCTGTTATCAACTCCTCTGGGTATTTATATGTCGTGACCGGCGACCCGTCGAGCGATTGTGAAGGCACGCGAACAACTTCCCAGGTCAACCATGTGAATGTGTGTATATGTCATAGTAGTATTGCTTATCAGCCGATTTGGCCGTCCATCGGCCCATATTAGCTTTCATCAACTATCTTCCATGAGCGATCGATATTTCCTTTAGGTTTGGACGCATGCACATGTGGACTGTGCACGTGCGTGACATATAGCCGATTAAAGAATCTTTTTAATAGATGCTGATTTCCGGCAATCTGTCGGCCATCACTACCATCAACTTGTACCCTTCTCCTGGTCCAACTAGGCCATACACCTCCATCAACCGTAGTTATTCAACCGTGTTAGCTCGAGCTCTAGGTATCAACCGCATGCCTTTGTACGTGTCTTAATTTTGGATGTATGCATACGAACTTCTCTATTTGGCTCCTGACTCCTGTAAGCTTTGCCAGGCGGGACCTCTGATCATATATAGTGAACACATCAGCCAATACCTCTGGGCGGACGGCATTGCTATTTGTATCAGCCAGCCAAATAATCACAATTGAAGGGCACATAACCAATGCTTGCTCAAGATAGACATGATCCTTCCCGGAGTAGCTTCATCATCGTACTTTAGGTAATCTAATCATGACGAACCATTCCGATGTGAAGCATGCAGAATGTAATTGTTTTCTCAAGAGACTCTAGTAAATATCCTGCTGTTTGGCACTTGCTTAGCTTCTACTTCCTCTGGGTTATTTTGGCCATAAAAGTTCATGCAGCTGATGCAGATGTTTTCTTGTAGATCCTTGTTGAAAATTTGGATTGACTTCAGATTTCTACGTCTTCTATTGGCTGCCCTTCTCTTATCAGCTTATGCGTTAGCACAAGAAGTTAATGGCTCACACAGCATAACCCATTGGCTTCGACTCCTCAAGCAAGTATTAAATAATAACTCAAAGGTCGGTGCCTCATCCAGGCATAGTATATTTACTGCAAGTATATCAGCTGCTTTTCTCCTTCGGATGATTTCTGAATGTAGGTAGCCAATTCTGGTGATGATGTATGCCAACCTCTTGATAGAACAAGTCAGTCTTGAACAATATATATTGCTGACACATGCAGCGCTCCTTAGCTCCTAGTCGCCCTTCAATCCCAATGAAAAGATCATTAACATGTAGTGTCGTGCCCACACTGGTGAAATTAACGTGATGTGATTTCCGACGAGGCTCATGAGCAAGACACCCAAGAAGATGAATGTAGTCATGTCGGTGGCCAATCTCATCCATCATTATGCTCCAATACACAGTTGTATCACACCGGCCAATAATTACAGAGCACTTGCCGACCATAGTGACGAGAGTTGCTCAGCAGAATTTCCAACCAAATTGTCATACTAAATAGCTGATTATGATCCGCATGTAACCGACGGACTAATAGCCGATTCTGAATCATACAGCTGATTCCATCGGCTTTCAACGTCAGTATTATATTGTAACCCATCAGCTATAGATATTGTAGTCCGATCTTGCTGAGATAGATTTCATAATTAATCTAGCAACCCCCACTATAAACTTGCAATAGCTCCCATTAATAATGCACTTTCACTCTCTGTCGTGAGCTCATTGGTCGGCGTCAACTCCTATTTTTTGATGCTTCCTCCATCCTGGTCGATTTATTTATAGAGATCAAGTCGAAATACAACATCAATGTGTATTTCCATGATTTCTAACCGGGTAGCTCTCAATGGTGAGCTATAGTTGCTGTCCATAAAAGAACTCAAAACCAGAATATCTCCAAGCGAACAGGAACATCAGCCAACCCATCGGCTGATTAATTTCCAATTGATATTTCTATTCCACCACACCGGTTTAGCTTCGACATTAGTTAGGAACTCGGCAATCCCCGTAGTGGCAGCATTTTTGCTTCACTGCCGATTTTTTCCTAACAATTTTGTTAGCTCCTTCATCCAGATCACTTCATCATTGTCTTGGTGCTAGTTTTTCAATAGTTGGTGACTTAGAACATAATTTATTCAGATAGGCCAACTTCACAGTATACTATGCATTGGATCGGCAGTCACGATGCACAGTTGCCGATATAGAGTCGTCGAGTAACAAAATCTACCGAGAGCTCACTACTGAATCGGCAGTTCTCGTAAGAGAAGAATTCTGGCATTGGTGAATCCATGATCTCGCAGCCGATATGTCTTGCTGGTTAAGAATTCACAGTCTTGCTCCAGTAATGGTGATGACAATATTAGCATTGGCAGTGGAGTACCATTATCTTGTGTCAACATATTTGACCACTTAAAATATTCTGCAACCCAATCTATAAGCTTCCAAAGCGATAATCAATCAGCAACATCGGCTGAGTGCAAGCTTCATATACTCTGTTTCTTTTTTTTTGCTATGGCCACGAGTACCAAGCTGATAAGCACTTTTAACAGGGTGGCTCTCCTTGAGCCAACTCCTAGTAGCCCATTTGTTCATAGATTGCTTCCAAATTTCATCAAGTAGATGAGTGAATAACTAAATTTGCATGGTACGAATCTCCATATTGCCGATTATACTGACAAATCTTCTCTTTCATTGGCTAAATAAACTTCATCCAAAGAAGAAGGCTAAGCCGAAAACAATTCTTCATCTGACGCACACACTTACATTTGTTTTGGTGCCAATTGATCTACCCCACTTGCCACGTAGGGCAATTATCAGTAGATACATACCGCGTAGGGTGTTAGGCATTATCGTAGACATGCCTGCTTGATGATGAGTTGGTGTCGATCTGTTCGCCAATAACATTGTTGTGTTCGTCGTTGTCGAAGCAGTCGTTGATGAAGTCGCTAGCGAGATCGTCGGCGTTCGAGCTTGATGGCAACTCTTTTGGCGAGGTCAACGAAGGGCGGTTGTGCTCCATTGGCTGACTCTGTTGCTCTTCTAGTGGCCAACCTCTACTTTCATCGGCTACATTTTAAATAAAGGAGCCGATACATCTCGTTAGTTTTTACAGTGATTTGTCCCATGTGCCATCTAGCCGATTAGAGACATCAGCTTTAAAATTACATACATAACTTTTGTCCGCCTGGATCCCAGGCAACATAAACTCCGATCAGCTGAATCTTCAGAGTAATAATTTTCAGCTCTTGATCGCCTGGCTCCCATGGAAAATAAATTCCAAACCGTTGACACTCCGGGGTAATATCTGTGAGCAGGAGCAATAAATACTCCAAGAAACAATCTGCCACTGTAACCTTGTAATCAACGGTCTCTGATTTCTTCAGTCCGTCAGGATCAACCATGTATTGTAAATAATTATTCCTACTGACTGGAGTTTTATTTTGAGTCTTTTTGGAATCAAGGTCTCCTCCACAATGGCCTTCATCTTTGATCTCGTCGTCTGCATTTTGTAGTTTGTGGCCTGATACTGATCCACTAGCCACTCGTGGATCCAATGCTTTAGAATCTAGACACAGATCCTCAGCAGCTTGTTTTTCTCTATCTTTGTAATTGGCTTGGATTTCTTTCATGTGAATTTCTTCGGGGCTATGATTCTCCTCATACCATCCTTTATTCTTGAACTCATCAACCAGAGTCTGCTTCTCATGATAATCAATTTTCATTATTTGCACATACTCTTCAAATCCAGCCTTGAGTCGCTCAGTAGTCGATTGGACCGGTTGGTCTGTTAGTAGTCGTGATGGCATTAGAATAGACTGACGCGCCATCGGCAGCGATTCTTCAGGAGTAAACTGCGAATGAATATTATCTGTTTCCTGTTGGTAGTTCCTTTGTTCCGATTGTTGTAGCTGAGCTGATAGCTGGGAATATTGCAGCCCCCCAGGCCAAGACTGTTGAGTCTTCGGTTGCGGTTGATAAGCTATCGGCTGCTGAACCGATACTTGTGGTTGATATGCCATCGGCTGTACAGCCGATACTGGCAACTGATAACCTTCCGTTTGTTGTAATCGAACCGATGGCTGGACAAATTGCAACCCTCGGGCCAAGACAGTTGAGCACATGGAGCAATCTGTTGTGAACTGTGGGGAATAAATTGCAATCCTTGGGCAGCACCTTGAACACATGTTGATTCTTGAATTTGAGTAGTATCCGCAGGCGTATATCCAAGAGCGATGAACAAGTCCTCCTGTGCCAATGGCTGTGGCGTGTATCCAAGAGCGCTGAAAAAATTCCCTTGTGCCAACGGCAAAGATGTAGAGAGAACCGGTACAGTCTGAGGAGTCTCCATCGGCTGATAAGAATTGTGTTGATGCAAGAATGAGGGCATTAAACAATCATCATAAGCCGATCCAGGGACTGTACTTGTGCTTGATGACCCAGGATATATATATATATGATGGTTCGTCGTAACTTTGCTGCTGAATTGGACCGTAAGAAAACACAGTATTAGCCGATGTCATCGGCTGTTGATAATATGATTGCTCATAACTTTGTTGACGGGCAAACTCAGAGAATGCACCTTCAATTGCTTTGCTTATAATATTCGCCAATATTCCAGATTGATTGTCCATGGCGTACTGAATGTACTCCTTGAACTTTATTGATTCAACGTGGATATTGTCTTCGTGTCTCACCAGACGATATAATTATAGGGATTTAATCTTCGGGTCCCACCGAGCGTGCCAAAAGTGTGTTGACACAAAAATAGGACGTCACCCTTGCACGCGACACACGTGACTCCCCGGTCTGTAGCGAGGCGTGCCAGCCAATCTGACCTGTTGATTGACAATGGAAAATCGGCTAGGGAGCCGATGTGTCTTTGATAGAACCGTAACAGCTAGGTAGCCGATACGGGGTAGAACAGATCGGCTAGATCAGCCGATATGATGACGTAGGCAGAGCGTAAGCTACCAGAGATAACTTAAACAGAGCTACGTGAGCAACACTTGAAACAGATCTAGCCGGCTATTAATGATTTAAAGATAGTAGTAATAATGCGATAAAAGCCGACAGGAAACAGTCTCAAGCTGGATAATTGGTGATAAAAACTAGAACAACAAGAATTAAGATAAAACTTGCTAATCTAGCTAATATCGATAAATTGTGAATAAATCTAGACGAAACCACAGCGATACGCCCGGAGGTTAAAGCCTAGATATTACTCGGTAAAGCGGAACTCACCAGCACGCCGGAGATCAAAGCGATGCAGCCCGACGAGTTTGCGAGAACTCGTAAAAAGGAAAAGGTACGAAGGCGAAGTCGCCGAAAAGTAGATGCAAGAATTGGTAAAGGGGTTTGCCCGGAGGCGGTTTTGATATTGATCGTGTGATGATCTATTACAATAGCCGGGGCTTATATTTATACCCTGGGCTCCTCTAGACTCCTGTAGTCGGAAGGGCTCAAAACTTCCTAAGTAAAGACTCCTGACAAGTTTACGCTAACTACTGATAAAAACTCTCCTAACGTAAAAATAAGGAAACTTAAGATACATAGATTCTATTTTCCCTTTTATAGAATCCTTTTCAATTAAGCTTCTCCTATGACTTACCGGTAATCATATTGATCTATGTACGTAAGCTTCTTCTCTGATTGCCGGCAACCAGATTGATCTGTGTACGTGATATTTTATAGAAGGCCTTCCCATGCGGCAACCTGCTTTTATTTTATTCTTAACCTCCTTGATATGCACGTGCACCGCTCTGCCTTAATTTGCCTTATATATAATCATCATGCCTACATGCTTTCCTCCTTTAAATATTCCACCAATCAATTATACGAAGTCCACGTGATTTAGCATTCCATCCATCCGTCCATCGGCCGATTTATTTCTACTTCACCTAGCTGCTTCCCCTGCCGATCGCCTGCCTGCCGATTGTTTGTCTACTCTTGCCAATCCACCGCTTCCTTTATTAATTTGCATGCTGGTACTTCTCCAACGTTTGCACGTATGCAGCCTTTATATGCTTGCAAAGCCACAGTTTTCTCTTCGCTAATCACGTTGCTCCATGCATGCTGCTTCACGGCTCTTCTAGCCAATCTCTCCGATTATTGCCAATGTCGCTATCCAACGTGACATGGGATTTTTGCCAAAATCCGGTGTTAACATACCTCTCATGTGTGATAGCACAAGTGCCATTAGTGTTGCCAAAAACCCCGTGCTACACTCCAGAACCAAACATATAGAGGTGAGGTACCACTTCCTGAGAGACAATGTTGAGAAGGGAAACATAGACCTCCTCCATGTGCCAACCGAAAGGCAGCTCGCTGATATCCTAACCAAGCCTTTGGACCAAGCTACATTTGCTCGTTTGCGAGGGGAGCTTGGAGTGGTTTTTCCTTTTTGAGCTTCGGTTGGGGGTTTGATGTACATGTGCATGTTGCATTTTTATTTCTGTATCATATCATGCTTGCATCTTTGTATCATAGAGTGCATTTGTATCATGTGCTTTAGAGATGTGCTTCTCCTATATACTTGGATCACCATGATATGCTGGATATGAGATTATGACTTTGCTAGTGATGCTCATGTGATGTATAGCGATGCTCTTGGTAGCTTTGGGATGTATATGCTTGTGGATGGCTTAATTTTGTGAAAATGATATATATGATCCTCTCTTGTGAGTTGAATGCCTCTCATGTTCAAATTGTGCGCTTATGGCTATATCTTGCTTAATTTGTGCTTGGAACCTTGTTCTTTTCATTTGGGGTCAAAGATCCATCTATCATCATGAATGTTTAGCCTACATACTACCTTGTGGAGAAGCCTAAGCTTCTTTTTGCCGCAAAGGCACTTCATGTACCATGCTTAATTTGTAAATCTTGAAATTGGTATATGAAATGCCTGTGCTTGATAAATATGCTTCCATGTCATTCTATGCTTTAAATTTCTTAACTTGGGTGCTAAACCGTTGCATGATGTTCATCGTTGAGAAGTCTCACATTTAGAAGTGGACACATGGCTTGGTGGCTTTGACATGGCATGAGATAGCGTGTAGGTGTTTATGATGATCTTGTGATGAGAATGTGTGACCTTGCATGAAGTTTGTGAGTTCTATGTTGTTTGTGCTCATTTTGACCATGTTTAGGTCCTATGCTCATGAGAGGGAAATTTTTGTGAAAAATGCTTCATTTTGATCATAGTTATGTCACATGCTTATATGTCCCTATCTATCTTGTTGGCGATGCTTGTACTAAAGTTGTGGCTATCTTGCTTGTATATGTCTCAATTTTAGCATGTTGTAGTGCTCATTGTCTATTTGAGAAGCACATGCTTGCATTTGTAGACTTGATTCATGCATTACCAACAAGGGGGAGAGAAAGTACCCAATTCTTGCTTTGGGGAGAAAGTTCTTGCATCCAGGGGAAGTTTTGCATCTAGGGGACAAAAATTGGGAGAAATGCATTTGTTCAGGGGGCGCTTGCATTCATGTGCTTTGGAGCTCTTTTTTGCCTGATTTTAGTTGTGCTCTTTTGCCGATGGTGTCGAGCCCTTTTGCCTCACCTTGAGGAGTCGGCAATTTTGGAGCATTTTTATCTCGGTTGTGTCGAGCCGTTGCCCTTGTCTTAGGGGACCGAGATTTTTCTTTCTCAAGTGATCTCGTTTTGGCTTTTGTTTGGCTTTTGATCACTTGTTTGAGTTTTTCTTTCGTTTCTTTTCTTTCTCTCCTTTCTCTGAATTGGTTACTATGTGTGTGTTGTCAATGCACTCATCAAGGGGGAGATTGAGGACCGGAGCGTCTGAGGATCGGTGGATGGTCGCTCCCTGGTGTGATGAGTGATTGACAACGTGGTGTGGACTGACTCTTAGCTAAGCATTGCATGTGCAGGTTGCGACTTGACTCGTGTTGGTGCAGGTCAAGAGCGGGCGCGAAAGGTCTTAGCCTTGCGGGGCCTCCGAGGAGTGGAGAGACAAGTAGGCTCGGCTCGATGGACCCGGTGGCCGAACGGGGTCAAGTGCGGGCCGCATGGTGGCAAGAAAAGCAAGACGAAGTCGTCGAACAGAGCCGGTGCAGGGTAGCGGCTCATGACCGGAGTCTGCACGCGAGGTTTGTGGTAGTTCACCACAAAACCGTCGGGTTACTTGGTTGAGTCAGAAAACCAAGACCGGAGGCTCGGTGGGCGAAGACGGGATCCGGGCGCGTCGAGAAGCTTCGATGCCAGAGGACACGCGGCGGGATCGCAGGGCTTGCGTCGGGAGGACGCGGGCTGCGGCAAAGGCGTGGCCGTCTGATGAAGAGGAATGCTACATGACCATATTGCCCCTGAGGGGATTGTATCTTAAGTTTAAGTGCTAGGGGTAACTTGGTCATTTGCCCAACCTAGAGGGACTCATATATATAGCTCTAGGGTTTCTGGGCAAACTATCCTTCCGGACTGCTTCTCATTTCCCTGCTCCATAGGTTAAGATTTTCTTCATCATTTTGTAGAGAATCTGATCTCCGAGTGTATGGAAGCTTTCATGGTTGCGTCGATTTCCTTCTTGTAGCTCGTGTGATTTTCTTGTCTTTTTCGAGCTATTTTCGTTGGATTTTCATGCGCGGCTTGTTCCTTCAATTCTGAGGTGTTTTGGTTCGGATTTTCTTGGGGGAATCATGGATAGATGTCTTGTCCATCTTTGTGCTTGATCTTGACCCCCCAATCTCCGGATTTGGCCTCCGATTGAAGGATTTCGGTTGGAACCCTAGCTTTTTGGTAGAGCTCAGTTGTGATTCGATTCCCGACGATTTAGTTCGTTTGAGGTCTCAAGTTTTGGGGTATAGCATCTCCTAGGGATGCTTCACATCTCCCCCAAATCTTGTCTCAAGAGCTTAAGCCGTTTGGGAGATCCATGGATGGATAGGAGGCGTTGACCTCGCGTTTTCGTGCTCGGGCTGCTCTATCCGCACCTGGTGGACCGTCCGCGCCTGGTCGGCAGACCGTCCGCGAGGAGCCCGCCCACCGGCTGTTCGTTGTGTTCTTCGCGAGTTCTTGCGTCGCTTTGTTTCGATCCGTCGAGTCGATAGGTTTTGGTTGGAAGAAGTTGGTCGGACCGTCCGCCTGGGGAGGCTGGACAGTTCGCGAGGCTCGGACCATCCGCGGTGCTCGCCCGGACCGTCCGAATTTCGGAGGGTGCATACTGGAGGCTCGGGGTCGTTTTGCGGACCATCCGCCCCTGACCCACGGACCGTCCGCCCGGTCACCTCGGACCGTCCACCCAGGACTTTGTAGATTGCCTAAGTCCTTTGCTTCTTGAGTTGCGCTTTCGCTTGGAGTTTGTTTGAGACTTGTTCCTAGGGTTGGTAGGTCCGTTGTGACTACGCGACCATGGCAAGCTCGTGTGGGAATCCTTGGTTGTGAATTTGGGGCATAGGCCGAGTTCATCCTTCGGGAAGAATTTTTATCGGCTCCCATTCACTCCCCCCCTCTCTGGTCACCTAATCGGTCCTTCAGCGCCGCCGCTAACCCGCCGCCGTCGCTCGGAGTCCGCCGCCTATCGCCCATGTGCGTCCAGGGCCGTTGGATCTCGATCCGATGGATCGGATCAGATCTGACCGAGTCAAGTAACGGTCAAACTCAGCCGTTGCCTTGTAGTTTTGCAAGAAAGCCCCTGTGATTTTAAGTTTTACAAGCCGGTCCTTCCGCAGTACAAGTTTTCTTACAGTTAGGTCCCGTTTTTTTCGTTTTAGCCCTGAAGCTTAGTTTTCTTTGCAGATAGGTCCTTCTATCTTCATTAGTGCGTAACTTAGTCGTTTTAGCTCCGTTTTTAGCGTTCTTTATATCCATGCGATCGTCTCGACGAGTAGATTAGTTTTCTGTTGTTTTTGTTTCTATTTGCTATGATTGGTGTACTGTTTCTTAATTAATTGTATTGTATGCTTGTATGTTATTGTGTGGAGCGTAGTGAACGATCAGTTCGTGGAGTACGCCGCTGTTGAAGATCAAGAAGACTTTGAGCAGCAGCACGCTTGGGTAGAAGGCAAGTCCTTGCTGCATCCCCGTTTATCCTATTACAACATGCATTTTAATTACATCGCTATTTATTTATCGCTTTGCATTAATATGATGGGTCCGATTATTTAAGGTTCGACTAGTGTTGTTTATCATGTGCCTTGATCAACCTGGGTTTACTTTATGTTGGGTAGCACTTGCTAGAGCATACCTTGGTTTTGGGTGGTTTAATGAACAATCATTAATTTGGATTTATTTCTGCTATTCATTCATGTAATGCAAGAACACTTTGTATCTGTTAATCGGAACATGGAGCGACCACCCAGGAAAACAGTACAACCACAAGACATATGGCTCTGTCTTGGCTGAATAATTAGAAAACTTGGTGTTAGGTATGCTTTACCTAAAAGGGGTTGGGGGTTGCCGGTAGTTGGTGTATAGCCCGGCCATCAGGCTGATCTGCTCTATGGTAGCTTCGCAGTCTTGAGAGAGGTTTATGCATTGCGCTGTCAAGTAACCTAGCGAGCAGCCTGCACTAGGGGATCTTTGTAAAGGCCTCGTAGCGTCCCTATGTAGCCACACCTCGGTAGTGTGGTATTGTGCCTACTTTTGCACAGCATGGTTGGGTCTAAAGTTCCTAGAACTTTTACGCGACTTGTGGGTAAAGATGTGCAACCTCTGCAGAGTGTAAAACTGACTAGTTAGTCGTGCCCTCGGTCAAGGGCAGCCTGGACCCTCTCATGAGTAACTTTGTGGAAGATGGAACTTTTAAACTTGTGCATTGCATTCTATGGTTCTGTTGCATTTATTAATTGGGTTTTGGTATATACTTATACTTGCTAGTAATATCTTCTTCATAAAACTTGACCAACTAAAATGGTGACCTGCTATGTAACCATAAGCTCTCCACCATAAAGCCTTTGCATGTTGTTATAGAGTTTTTCCTTGTTGAGTACGATATGTGCTCATGCTTGTTATTTTATATTGCATCTACACAACCCGGCTGCTGCTCAGACGGACGTTTTGAGGACTTCTCTGGTGATTTCGATGATTTCTAGGCGTTCGCTCCTTCAGTCGGCTGCCTGTGGTGGACGTCTGCGTTTATCTTTCCGCTGTTAGCTACTCGTTCATGTGTTAGTTTAAACACTTTCGGTCATGTAAGAAAGTTAATACTCTACTTTCAAGATGCACTGTCTTTTGGTTATCACTATGTCGATGCATGTGTGTAAACTTGATCCTGGCGCACATGTATTCAATGCATTCGGATTTGCCCTTAAATCCAGGTGTGACAATCCTACTCCCACCACTAGCTCCCTCCTTTTACGGCGGCACGCATGGCGCGCGCCTGTTGACACATTTTATCTTATATATTTATAAGTCAACTAAACATGAGAAAAGAGCATAATTGTTAATACCAACTTAGAATAGGGTGTCACTAATAGCTTTTCTAGAGTTTTGGAGAATCCTATGTCTTGCAGGGACTAATCAGAAGAATAGGAAAAGAATGAAGTCTAGAAGGCTCCAGAAGGCTCCGGAACTCAACGTGACTTGGCACCCAAGAAAGAAGCATCTGGAAGAGGCAAAGACCCACCTGGCCGAAGTGGGCCCCGAGGGGGGCCCACCACAGACCGGTCGGCCCCATGGTGGGGCCGGTCGGCCTCCCCCGGGCGACACATCAGCCCTACTTCTGGAATGTTCTTCCACCACCTATGAGGATCAATCTAAACCGTATGTTAGGTCGGTTTGATCGTACGGCTCATGGCATCC
This sequence comes from Cenchrus fungigraminus, assembly GCA_036936925.1. NCBI lineage: Eukaryota > Viridiplantae > Streptophyta > Magnoliopsida > Poales > Poaceae > Cenchrus > Cenchrus fungigraminus. The sequence goes on from CM072770.1 coordinate 60,772,384, forward strand.
CCTCAGAACTATATAAGCAACCCCCTGACCCCCTGGCAGGGCAGAATCTGGCTCTCATCTGTTCATACACCAGATCAAGTCATCAACTCAGAGATACTACGCCCTAGAGACACCATATAGCGAGAGTAGCTAACCAGTCTAGATCTAGGAGGAGGCAAGGCGTCTACTTGGCTCCTGATCGTCTAGAAGCTGGTCGAGATACTAATCTAGCTTCGCTTTTGTAAGTTCTTCACATTTGCTGTAGAGACATATGTTCTTATCAATGATTATATTCGAGATTATGTGCTTTGGTGCTTATTATGATTACATGTTTAGCATAGTTGATTTACCTTTATATTCGTGTATGGAGTCGTATAGCCCTCACCTAGATCATCTGTTAACATGGGTGAGTGGTAAAGATAGTATAAGCGTGGTGCTTATACTGTATTTACCTGCGATTGCACCCTACATGTCGGATCGTGTGGTAGATCATGGTGGTGACAGCACTATTGAGTCCTTTGCAATCCACCCCCCGTGTGTAGGACTAGTGGAGCCTTATACTATTTGGGTTGTTTCAAGTTTCGGCCTTGATCCTCCTGATTAGTCTCCCCATGTATTAGTATAATAGTTCTTCTTCCATGATTGTTAAATGTATTGCACTAATCATAGTTTGCATTGACATATAGTTTAGGGTTACCGAGGAGTATCCTCGCTAACTAGGCTGTGATTACGCTTCTCTCTCTATATTGACATTTTCTGGTGGTTCACTATGTTATGACTTGATCAATGCTATCATTATTATTGTCTTTATGTGACTTACACCTGTTTATAGTAATTGATATATTTTGGCCATTCTACATTACACAACTGAGAGATATGCATGTATTTGTTATTATAGATAAAAGACTTTTTTCCCTGAGGTAGAATATAAATACGATACCTGGTTTTACTCCTGGTTAAAATGCTACAATGGTATATTCATATCTGTGCGCTTGCGGATACCCATTTATATATATTTTCTTATCTAGAGATCCAAGGCATATGTAAAAGTACCAATCCATGTGTTTTAGTGGCACTTCTGTCAGGGATGACAACCTAGATCGAGTTGTGCTATGACCCGTATTGGATTTATCTTTTAGTTTATCTGAAAGCAACATCTGATATACACTTAGCATCATGTTAAGATATACCTTTGCATTTCTGGCGCCGTCGATAGAGATGGATCTTATATCTGTTTCTAGTCGATGACGTTAGCAATGTCAACAAGTATTTTTGGCACCGTTGCCGGGGAAAGAAAGTCTATAGCCTAAGTAATAAATTTAGTAATAGCATGCATGCATCTCTCACACGTAATGTATCGAGAACCCAAATTATCATTGCTTAAATAGGCTTACCCTTGTTCTTTCCACTTTTGTCTATCTGATTTCAGGGTAATGTATTGTCTATCTGATTTCAGGGTAATGTATGAATAAGAATCTTCTAGACAACTTCGTTTCAGATCCAGAGAAAATCTTAAGGAAGGTAAGGTCAAAGCCCGAGTCTCGGCCCACGACCTCTGCCTTGGAAGATTCAACAGTGCGAAGCTTAACACCCACGTTCGAAGTAATGGCAAACAAGACCCTTCGCGAGTACTCCGCACCGACCCCGGACAACATTCGTACTGGTCCGGCAGATGTTGTGGGAGACGCAGCTTTTGAGCTCAAGCCTGCACTGATCAACATGGTACAAGCTAGCCAATTTTGTGGAAAACCTCATGAAGATGCCAACGCACACCTTCAACATTTCTTGGAGATATGTAGCACCTTCACGATCAAAGATGTGCCAAGTGATGCAGTCCTACTTCGCTTATTCCCATTCTCACTCTTGGGGCGAGCGAAGCAATGGTTTTACTCCAACAAATACAAACTTATAACTTGGACATTGTGTTCTACTACCTTTCTGGCAAAGTTCTTTTCTATAGGCAAAACCAATGCCTTACGGGGGGAAATTTCAAGTTTCCAGCAACAACATGACGAATCTGTTCCTGAAGCGTGGGAACGCTTCCAAGACTACATCTCAGAATACCCACACCACGGAATGGAGAATTGGTTGCTCATGCAGACCTTCTACCACGGGCTCTCTACCAACACCCGTGAAACAATGGATGCTGCAGCTGGCGGTGCCTTCCTGTCCCTTACACTTACTCAAGCTACTAACCTTGTGGAAAAGATGGCGTCCAACCAAGCTTGGAACGAGGAGCGTCAACCCCGCAAGAAAGAAAGAGGAATGCATCAGCTCGAGGTAGATATGCTGTCTGCCAAAATGGACTTAATCATGAAGAGGCTTGAAGATAAAGGCCCTGAGAAGAAGGAAGTCATGCAACTCTTCGAATCCCGCATGACCTGTGAAGAGTGTGGAAACACTGGACACTCGGGCAATCAATGCCCTCAGTTGGAGGAGGACGTGAACTACATCAACAACAACAATCAATATCATCCCCAGCAAAATCAAGGATGGACCCAGCAGAGGCCCAACTACCCAGGTAACTATTCAGGTAACTATCAAGGTAATAACTCTTCCAATAATTTTCCACCTTTAAGAGACTTAGTTCAAAACCAGGGTAGAGTTATGGATAATCTGTCTAAGAAATTAGTTCCAATGATAAAATGTTAGAAACTATTAGTAATAAAATGGAAAGCTTTTCTTCTGCCATTAAGAACCAACATAGTTTTAATAAAATGATAGAATCTCAGATATCTCAGCTGGCATCATCTGTTCCCACGGCTAACCCAGGTAAGATTCCGGGCCAGCCGGAAGAATTAGAATCTGCAAATCTTGTCGATATCTATTATGCAGGCCTGTGCGCTAATAAGACAGAAGAAGGCCCAAAGTGGACTGACTGGGGCATGCCCGCCAAGAGAGGAGATCCAGGAAGGCCAGTCATCACCATCACTATTGGAGCCTACACTTTCGAGAATGCACTCTGTGACTTTGGGTCTAGCGTCAACATAATGCCCAAGGTAATATATGAGAAAATCAATGGTTCACCTTTGTTGTACACAACCATGTGCTTGCAGCTTGCAGACCTGTCACTATGCTACCCTGAGGGCATCCTAAACGACATATATTTGGGGGTAGGAAGTTCCTACGTAGCTGCCGACTTCGCTGTCGTCGAGACTGGGGGAAGTGAGAACGCCCCAATCATTTTGGGACGTCCTTTCCTTGCCACTGTTAAAGCCGTCATCTACGCCGACACTGCGAAGATCGTCTTCACCATCAACGAGAAGAAGGAGAGATTCAGTTTCAAGAACAAGATCCTAAGAGCTCCTGCACACCCCCAATATCCTTACCCTCAAGAGTACAAGCCAGTTGTCGAGAAGAAAATGAGAGATAGAAGGAGGAACAAAAAGAACAATCAACCTCAACTACATGTGGAGGAAGTTTGGATGATCAACGCAATGCAATCAGAAAACGAGAACCTATTTCCTTCACCACTGCTGCCAAAGTTAGACGACCCTGGAGTCCCATCAATCCACTGCTCCATCAATCAATGCAACTTCCAGTGAGTTGTCTGCGACACGGGATCGGGCATCAACTTAATGTCTAAGGTAACTTATGAATTAACATACGGTGACCTGCCTTTGTATTCCACCTATATAATGCTGCAGATGGCGGACCAATCACACCGATTCCCGGAGGGAGTTGCGCGAGATGTACCTGTCAAGATAAAAGATCACTATGTCCTAACTGACTTTGTAGTCATAGACATGGGAGATGAAGAGCAAGATCCTCCCATAATACTTGGGAGACCATTCCTGAATGCCACCAGAGAAATCATCTACATCAGGACGGGCGAGATCCACTTCCAGTTCAGAACTGATAAGGTACGCTGCTACTTTAATACTTATACTGACTCTGAGCAACTGTTGACGGCTGTTAAGCACAGCTTTTACACCGTCAATTCCTGCATAAAATAATTGGAAAATGATCATCAATACTAGAATAGGGGTTTATACTGATAATTTTCACAAGTGTTGGTGTCCCTAGTTTTTATTGCAGGATGCACCGAAATGCGTGCCAAATGCTACAGCTGAGAGCAAGTAGTCCAATGGCTATTGAAGGACGCCATCATAAACAACCTCAAATGCCAAATTGGTCTGCACCATTGCGACGGGCTCGTCGAGACGATCGAAACAGATATATCATTCGCATACATCGGAGCCCGGATGAGAGAGATATGCACAGGACATCATGTGGGCCCGGTGGGACCCACACCAGGCCACGTGGCGATGTGCTGGCACACAGGATGCCATGTGTCCATGACACCACATCAATCCAAGAGAAGCACTTCCCGACGAATTAGACGCCGCCACGTGTTCAGCACAAGGATTCAAGGGCCCACAACCCGAGCTAACCGCCTCCAAACCGCGTGGGCACTTGGAACGTCATAAGGGGCCACATATCAGTCACTGGGAGAAAGCACAGCGCAAAATGTGGTGGGCCCAGGTCGGCCGATCCCCAGGTCGGCCGACCCCACCTTGAGACGGTTCGCCTCCATCTTCCACGTGTCGTCTCCCCCATTGGATCCTAAGGGCATTCCCGTGGTGCTTGGGTTGTTCTCGCGCAGTGACTCGGGCCTATAAATGGAAGGGGAGGGGGTAAGAATGGAGACACATCCCAAACTCTCCCCTCTCTCATTTCCTTACTTGGAGAGGTGAGTTCTCACCTCTCCATGTGTAGATGGGTGTAGGTGCTATGTAGGTGGTGGTGTGGGTGTGACTCCCATTTGTTCTTCATTTAGAGCAAAGTGAGTATTCTTGTATTTTCCTTTTAGACTAAAGTGATATTAATGCATGGGTGATATGTTCTTGAGTTCTTCATCTATTCATCATTTAGAGGCTCGTGTTCTTCGTGACACGATCCTTTGATCTTGTTGATTAGATGAATAATTCTGCATTCCGTTTGTGTGAGTTATCTTGTTAGATCTTATTGGAATACATTAATTGGCACTTAGTCGTTCAACCTCGCGCCACCTCGGGTCAATGATGGACGAGGTATAGCCGTACTCACGGGTTCGTCACTCTGTATTTATACGGAGTGCTATAGTGTTGCTACGGGTCGACAGACGTAGCCGTGCTATAGTAGTAATCGGTGGTGCAGACGTGGTGTCTGAACTACGGGTTATCCTTCGATTGCCCTGTATCCCACGATTTGTCTTGGGGTAGGCCGCGGTGATGACAGCCATTGGACCCTTATGGAATCCCCCACGTTCGTATACAGGTGTAGGCAACCCTTTGCCGTGAACCGACTGTTATAGCCAGGAGGGTCCGGTGTCCGAAGCGAGATCCTACAGCTTTACTCACCTAGAACCGAGCACCCCATCATCTCTCAACCCAAGCAGGGGCTTGGTGTCCTTGGACCGTTCTTCTAGTATAGAAGGTAGTACACTCTGTTCCTTAGATTCGATACCCTTTGGAATACTCCTGAGGTGAAGTGCTACAATAGTGTATCCGTGCGCTTGCGGATTCGTTCGCACTCGTCAGTGTACCCGGGTGTTTCTTACACGCTCACGCTAACCCGGCGCCATAGTGGTGAGGTTAAGAAATACCAACAAGAATTTCTGGCGTCGTTGCCGGGGAACGGTTGCTGTATCTATCTTCGAACCTAGTGGTCCTCATATGTATCTTTTTCGTTTTCTTCTACCTTTACCCCCGCTACCCTTGGAAGATTAACCTTGTAAACACCTTCCACCTTCGAGGAGTGAACCCTCAGAGCCACCCTTGCCAGAACTTATTCTTTCATCTGGCTGTCGGATTCACCCCTCTCTCATGAAGCTAATTCAGGATCTTTCCTTCTCGGGGTCAATTCATGAGAACCCCCTTCGATCATGTGAGAGACTACGAGTGTCTGATTGAAACTCCGAGTGAAATTGAAGAATCATTGGATGCTCGGAAAAGGGAATCTTTCCCGCTATCCCTCTCTGGGGAAGCACGGGATTGGCACCGCTATTTATGATGTGTCATCTCGTTGAGGATAAGGATTCTCAGTCTTGAGCAAGGTGAGGAGGAATCACTAGGAATGGTATGGGATCACTTCGCCTTTTGGCGGAAGATTGCCCAGTCCTCCACGTTCCTGATTGGAAGCTGCTTCAGCGCTTCTGGTATGGGTTATGGAAGGACGATGCCATGCGACTTAATGCTCTCTCTGAAGGCTCTCTGTGCACTTGGACGCTTGAGGGAAAAGAGATCGTGGAATGTCTCCGGGATTTCAGCTCCCTTTGCATCCTGGTCGATGAGGTGCCCGTCAGAGGGAATGTTGAGCCACCTAGACTCATCGTCAGCCGAGCTGAGGCTTTAAGCTCCGGTTGAAGATATCATTCCTGATTAGCAGGAATCTAAGGGAAAGATTGCTTAGCGCAGAGCCTACCCTTGGGTTCCCCTCTCGTACCTCTTCTTAGACCTTCTCCCCGAGACCTTGTCTCGTGGGAGGATGGAGAGAGTAATTAGGAAAGGATGAATCATTCTCAGCCAGGATGACTTGTTCGGTCCTAGTTATGATCTCCTAAGAAGAGTACGATTGGCCTATCGCGTTCCTACGTTGAGGTTTGAGCTGATGTGCCTTGCACTGAAGTTTCGTATAAACCAAGACATCGGTCTCTGCTTTATAATCCAGTGGATTCATTTATCAAACCGAAGGAGCACGATCATTTACCGATCGAATGGAATACATTCACTTCATATCCTAAGCCCATCGATCGATGCCGATCAGTCAGGAGAAGCTTAAACTTCATACTTTATGCTTGACTTGATCGATGCCCAATGGGAGTTGCACTTTCCAGCTTATCCATAACCTCCTATTGGAAGCTTAGGCTAGACCCGGGATGGGTCATCATTTTGATGAGAACATCGGTCCATCTACCTAAGGAAGGATGAGCTTAACCTCACCCTTCACCCGAACTCTAGCTCCTGAACGTACACCGGCCGTTTGAGTTTCTACTCTATCCTATTTTGGAGGCCGAGTATTTTCCTGAGCTGAGTTCAGTCGGAGATCAGTTGCGAGAGCGCTAGCCTCTGTGCTCAACCTTCCGTCTCTGAGGTTCACCCTGGTGCTATAGCTTCTCGAGTCCCGTGATCGCCCCAGGAGCTGTCTTAGCCACCCTGGAATGATCATGTCTGCTTTTAGCTTTGCTATCTTTTGGACTCGTGTTCGTATATGGCACTGACCTTGCAGCTGGAGCTTCACTGATTCATCAGTGATTGGTGGTGAGATGGGAAGGACACCATCAATGTGACTGCAAGAGAAATCTCCCATGGTCGAGCTTACGACCGTAATAAACAAAGCACTACCAGGAGATAGCCTGGATTAGCATAGGTTTTATTTCCCTTCCGAATAAAAGCAAGAACATGTTTTTGGCATAAGTTGTCCTTCGGGTATTTTTGGTCACTAACCTTTCAGGTGGAGATTGAAAAGAACGACGAACAAGTGATGCCCAATAACATGTGAGTTACATCAGCTATAGCATCTTGGTAATTTTTGGTGAGGGAATATTTGCAAAAGGAAGCTTGAACTTCGCACACTTAAGTTTTGTTGCCTGGCAATGCAAACTCTAAGTGTGGGGGAGGTATGTGAGCATCCTGAGTAAATTTCCTTTCATGCCAAACCTTATCCTGATGTGGAGAAGATGTAAGCTCTCTCATCTTGCTAATTAGCTAGGTAAGTCCTGCTTTTGACTTTAAACAAAGCCCTTCCGGGAGGTTGCCCGAGGTTCACCGTCTTGTGCTCATGCTTATACCCCTTTTGATGTATAGCTCGATTATGTTTACATGCTTCCTTTATCTTTGTTCATATTGCTCCAGTTTGAGTGTTTGAGGCCTCATACATTCATAGGCTGTTTTAAATTAAGCATGGTGCTTAGGTTAAAACTGTCTTCTTCAATCGAAATAAGACATGGTGTCACTTTTGACTGATGAACCTTAGAGTTATGCTCTCATAGATATTGGATGCATGTATGTGGACTAACCCCTGCAGAAATCATCAAATTCTAATGGGTAAGTCATTGAGCAATGTTCAGTTGGGAAGGTAAGTTAAGGTGCCAGATTAATTTTGCACCACATATGAAGGAGGTACATTTGGCCCCGTAAAGGTCTCAGGTGAGTATACCTTCTTTACCTATGAACTGCATTGTTGATCTAACCCTGCTTGAGTAAATGACATGGTGATGATAATAATAATAAAAATCCCAAAAATATTTGCTTTTGAATAAAGGGCTCTATGGTTCTCAAACCAGCAAAGTCCATCTTTTGTTTCCACTTTTGCTTGAAGAACAACACCAAGTACAAGAACAAGTGTGGGGGAGTCCTCTCGATCTCATCATCATCATATCCACTCGAGAACTCCCACACAAGGGTTGCACGACATCGACTACACCTTCATGACAAGAGTAAGGTAAACTAGAGTGAGCTGGCTACCCCACGGGTTAGCCAAATCACTACTAGTCTTTCTTGTCTCCCATATCCTTCAGGAGCGATGGTATGTGCACCGTGCATCTCACTCTCTCTACCTATGAGTTTGAATGAAGTTCAATTCTTATCCAATAAATCAAACTTAAATAAAGGTGCTCAGCCTGCTCTACATGATTCATGTGGTTGGTTTGCGTATGTTTTATTCCTTACTCATTATCTTGATGCTTGTGAACAAATATCATTAAGGATCTCATGCTCATCTAAGTAGTTGACGTTTGTGATATGGTTTGATGATATGATCCTCGCTCTTTATGCTTGAGTGCTTGGGAATTTTTACTTAAAAACTTGAAAACCCTTTGCAAAGCTCCTCTTTGATATGTTACCATCCTACCAAAGCCATATGATGTTCATAGTTGAAAACCTTATACTCATATGCTGCTTGTTATTGCATTGAGCTTTGTCAAATTTTGTGACCCTATGAGAATTCTTTTCATACTTTCATGATCAAGATTTATGTGCACATCACCATTTCCCCCTTGCTATGCTTCTACACTGGAAGTTAGCATTGTATCATCCATCTATTTCACCAAATAAAGCTCCATGCATTGTTCCATGATTTACCCCTCTCCAAATATCTCCAAAAGAGACTGGGCTAAAAGAAGAGAGAGAAAGAAGAGAGACATGCTCAAAAAGCATGATAAGAAGTGAAAAAAAAGAGAAGAGAAAGAGATAGCCCATGTCTCAAATATTTCAAAAAGGAGAGAGGAGAAAATCATGCAAAAAGGAGTTTCATATTTTAGATGGTAATAGCTAGAACCTACTCCGGGGCTAGTGTCCACCTTACCATCACCACAATATTTCATCATGTATGGTAATATCTAGAACCCATTCCGGGCCTAGTATACACCTTATCATACCTATCATATCCATACACGTGCACATCTTGATCTGATTGTATGAATTGCTTTCCTCATGGATCCGGTCTTTGACTTTGCAATATATGTGATGCAAGTATGCTTTATCTTTATCCTACCCTGAGCTCCACATATAGCCATCATTAGAAGTAGGATGAAGAAAGGCAATTCTAATGCCTTGGTGAGGAGATAAATACACATTGTGCGATCTGAGAGAATCAAACGAGGAGCTAAGCAAGGTTTATTTCGAAAATCATTGCAAAACGCCAAGTTACTTGACATGATGAGCAGGAGTGCCTTGATTCATGACCGTTCCATTCTTAAACTACCCAAGATGGCATGATAGACACTCCACATAGTTCACAAGTGCAAGGTATGGTTTGGAATATCTCTTATGCTAGCTTCATACCTTTGGATATCATGTCCCACTTGATCTGACTCCCTTTACTTGGGACGAGGAAAGGTGAAGTGTGGGGGAGTTGTTGACGGCTGTTAAGCACTGCTTTTACACTGTCAATTCCTACATAAAATAATTGGAAAATGATCATCAGCACTAGAATAGGGGTTTATACTGATAATTTCCACAAGTGTTGGTGTCCCTAGCTTTTATTGCAGGATGCACCGAAATGCGTGCCAAATGCTACAGCTGAGAGCAAGTAGTCCAATGGCTATTGAAGGACGCCATCATAAACAACCTCAAATGCCAAATTGGTCTGCACCATTGTGACGGGCTCGTCGAGACGATCGAAACAGATATATCATTCGCATACATCGAAGCCCGGATGAGAGAGATATGCACAGGGCATCATGTGGGCCCGGTGGGACCCACACCAGGCCACGTGGCGATGTGCTGGCACACAAGATGCCATGTGTCCATGACACCTCATCAATCCAAGAGAAGCACTTCCCGACGAATCAGACGCCGCCACGTGTTCAGCACAAGGATTCAAGGGCCCACAACCCGAGCTAACCGCCTCCAAACCGCGTGGGCACCTGGAACCGTCATAAGGGGCCACATATCAGTCACTGGGAGAAAGCACATCGCAAAACATGGTGGGCCCAGGTCGGCCGACCCCACCTTGAGGCGGTTCGCCTCCATCTTCCACGTGTCGTCTCCCCCATTGGATCCTAAGGGCATTCCCGTGGTGCTTGGGTTGTTCTCGCGCAGTGACCCGGCCCTATAAATAGAAGGGGAGGGGGTAAGAATGGAGACACATCCCAAACTCTCCCCTCTCTCATTTCCTCACTTGGAGAGGTGAGTTCTCACCTCTCCATGTGTAGATGGGTGTAGGTGCTATGTAGGTGGTGGTGTGGGTGTGACTCCCATTTGTTCTTCATTTAGAGCAAAGTGAGTATTCTTGTATTTTCCTTTTAGACTAAAGTGATATTCATGCATGGGTGATATGTTCTTGAGTTCTTCATCTGTTCATCATTTAGAGGCTCGTGTTCTTCGTGACACGATCCTTTGATCTTGTTGATTAGATGAATAATTCTGCATTCCGTTTGTGTGAGTTATCTCGTTAGATCTTATTGGAATACATTAATTGGCGCTTAGTCGTTCGTCCTCGCACCACCTCAGGTCAATAATGGACGAGGTATAGCCGTACTCACGGGTTCGTCACTCCGTATTTATACGGAGTGCTATAGTGTTGCTACGGGTCGACAGACGTAGCCGTGCTATAGTAGTAATCGGTGGTGCAGACGTGGTGTCTGAACTACGGGTTATCCTTCGATTGCCCTGTATCCCACGGTTTGTCTTGGGGTAGGCCGCGGTGGTGACAGCCATTGGACCCTTATGGAATCCCCCACGTTCGGATACAGGTGTAGGCAACCCTTTGCTGTGAACCGACTGTTATAGCCAGGAGGGTCTGGTGTCCGAAGCGAGATCCCACAGCTTTACTCGGCTAGAACCGAGCACCCCATCATCTCTCTACCCAAGCAAGGGCTTGGTGTCCTTGGACCGTTCTTCTAGTATAGAAGGTAGTACACTACGTTCCTTGGATTCGATACCCTTTGGAAAACTCCTGAGGTGAAGTGCTACAACGGTGTATCCGTGCGCTTGTGGATTCGTTCGCACTCGTCAGTGTACCCGGGTGTTTCTTACACGCTCACGCTAACCCGGCGCCATAGTGGTGAGGTTAAGAAATACCAACAGCAACCCAAGAAGAACAAGACGCGGAGACGCCTTCAGAAATTGCAACGCAAGCTGAACACGAAGTTGACGGACATTAAGAACATTGAGGAAGAGATTAAAGAGAAGTCCGCTCAGCTCCTACCATTCAAGAACTCTGAACCTGTTACCCCAGAAAGGTCTCCACCGAAGAAACAAGTCTGGAGGAAGAAAGACAAGAGTACACCTTCGGAAGACCAATCACTACCCGCGTCACTAATTGATCAATCATCGGCTACTACATCTACGTCATGGGAGTAAGTACTCGAAATTCTTGCTGAGAGGTAACTCGGTATTTATCTGCATTTTTAATTAGCATTTTTCCTTTAGCATTTTTACTTACCTATAATTGCGTTAGAAAAAGAGCATAAAAATGTTTTCTGCATTTGCATATGTTCCTTAAGGCCCCATGTACTCCGTACCGTGGTGGCATAAAAAATAATAATATATTGCATTCACATGTTTTTGCTTTAGCATCACTTTTTGCATATAAAAATTCACAAAAAATATGTGGGCACATGAAGGTCCACACTTTTCAGAAAAAAAAACCAAAAAGAAGTGGGCACATGAAGGCTCACAATCCTAAAATTTGTTCCTTCGGGTATGTGCGAGATTAATATTTACAGGAAGAAATTAAGGAAAACCTGAAGGAAAACAAGTTTTAAGGATGGATGAAGGACTACTTCAAGATCTAGCTTGGGGGAGAGCACCCCCAGTTATCACGATAAGTATCATTATCCTATGTTTTAGTTATATGTTTGCCTAGAGTTAAAGAGTCTTAGTTAAAAGTCTTAGTATGAATAAATACTAGAGTCTGCTAGTTGGCTTTTCTTTTTAATGATGATCTTGATGATTTATACTTGGAAATGATGAATAGTTGCTCCGCCGTGATTCCTCTTAAATACTTAATTTTCAGACCTAGATTCTCCTAAAGCTTTAAATGCTTAATTTGCTCTAAACCCAAAACCCGTGGGAAGTACATGCTTAATCTGAGTCTAGGCTTTAAAAGATAATTCATGAAAAGTTGAGCTGCTATTTATCATATTCCTAGAGAAGCTTGATTCCTGGTTTTTATGAAAAATCCTACATGATGAGTTCCTGTGTTTATGATCCTTGAGAGCTTGTCATACACATCAAGATCATTCCACTCCACCATTTATGCTGCTTCTAACCTGGAAGTACGCATTCTCCATCAAGCTACAAGCCATAAAATAGCTCATACGACTCTTGGATATGTCTCTCTCAATGTGTAAAAAAAAGAGAGAGAAAAAAGATTCTGGGGCTACATTCGAAAAAAAGAGAAGAAGAGAGAGGAAAACGTGAGAAGAGAGAGGGGGAGAAAAGGACAAGTGTCATACTAGGCGAGAAAGGCCTACCCCCCTAAATAATAAATTTAGTGATGAATAATGGACACAAGTCCGAGGGCGAGAAGAGCCCACATCTCTAAGGAGAGAGAAAAATGGACAAAAGTCCGGGGCGAGTAGAGCCCACCTCTCCAAGAATGGAAAGCCCAGATCTTAAAGTTCTAGAAAGAGGGATATAGTCCAAGAGTTAGAAAAAAAGGCTAAAGGCTTACCACCTTTCACCCTCATCCATCCAACACTATCATCCCACCATACATATCTTGCCAAGTGTGACTCCATGCTTGAGAAGGTCATACAGAGGATCTCTGAGTTTTATTTGAAAAATCTTGCAAAAACCCCAGGATGATAGTTGATCAAAGAATTTGAGATATACTGCTTGACTTGATTGTTCTGTCTTTTAATCGCTTAAGATTTATGAAAAGGCTACACACCATGGTTAAAGGTAAGATGGAGCAATCTTGTTGAGGAGAATTTATTTTTGAAAGTCATGGTATTTTTGAGGCGTGAAAGCGTTGCAGCAACTCCTGATTCTGCTATAGCATAGCTTTGCTAGGGACTAGCAAAGGGTAAGCTTGGGGGAGTTTATTGACACATTTTATCTTATATATTTATAAGTCAACTAAACATGAGAAAATGGCATAATTGTTAATACCAACTTAGAATAGGGTGTCACTAATAGTTTTTCTGGAGTTTTGGAGAATCCTATGTCTTGCAGGGACTAATCAGAAAAATAGGAAAAGAATGAAGTCTAGAAGGCTCCAGAAGGCTCCGGAACTCAACATGACTTGGCACCCAAGAAAGAAGCATCTGGAAGAGGCAAAGACCCACCTGGCCGAAGTGGGCCCCGAGAGGGGCCCACCACAGACCGGTCGGCCCCATGGTGGGGCCGGTCGACCTCCCCCGGGCGACACGTCAGCCCTACTTCTGGAATGTTCTTCCACCGCCCATGAGGATCAATCTAAACCGTATGTTAGGTTGGTTTGATCGTACGGCTCATGGCATCCCCTCAGGACTATATAAGCAACCCCCTGACCCCCTGGCAGGGCAGAATCTGGCTCTCATTTGTTCATACACCAGATCAAGTCATCAAGTCAGAGATACTATGCCCTAGAAACACCATATAGCGAGAGTAGCTAACTAGTCTAGATCTAGGAGGAGGCAAGGCGTCTACTTGGCTCCTGATCGTCTAGAAGCTGGTCGAGATACTGATCTAGCTTCGCTTTTGTAAGTTCTTCATAAGTTCTTCACATTTGCTGTAGAGACATGTGTTCTTATCAATGATTATATTCGAGATTATGTGCTTTGGTGCTTATTATGATTACATCTTTAGCATAGTTGATTTACCTTTATATTCGTGTATGGAGTCGTATAGGCCTCACCTAGATCATCTGTTAACATGGGTGAGTGGTAAAGATAGTGTAAGCGTGGTGCTTATACTGTATTTACCTGCGATTGCACCCTACATGGCGGGTCGCGTGGTAGATCGTGGTGGTGACAGCACTACTGAGTCCTTTGCAATCCACCCCCTGTGTGTAGGACTAGTGGAGCCTTATACTATTTGGGTTGTTTCAAGTTTCGGCCTTGATCCTCCTGATTAGTCTCCCATGCATTAGTATAATAGTTCTTCTTCCATGATTGTTAAATGTATTGCACTAATCATAGTTTGCATTGACATATAGTTTAGGGTTACCGAGGAGTATCCTCGCTAACTAGGTTGTGATTACGCTTCTCTCTCTATATTGACACTTTCTGGTGGCTCACTATGTTATGACTTGATCAATGCTATCATTATTATTATCTTTATGTGACTTACATCTGTTTATAGTAATTGATATATTTTGGCCACTCTACATTACACAACTGAGAGATATGCATGTATTTGTTATTATAGATAAAAGACTTCTTTCCCTGAGGTAGAATATAAATACGATACCTGGTTTTACTCCTAGTTAAAATGCTACAATGGTATATTCATATCTGTGCGCTTGCGGATACCCATTTATATATATTTTCTTATCTAGAGATCCAAGGCATATGTAAGAGTACCAATCCATGTGTTTTAGTGGCACTTCTGTCAGGGATGACAACCTAGATCGAGTTGTGCTATGACCCGTATTGGATTTATCTTTTAGTTTATCTGAAAGCAACATCTGATATACACTTAGCATCATGTTAAGATATACCTTTGCATTTCTGGCGCCGTCGATAGAGATGGATCTTATATCTGTTTCTAGTCGATGACGTTGCAATGTCAACAGCGCCGACGTCCAGAGGTGGTGCCAGCGTCGGGCGAGCACGGACGTGTGCACGCCGCACGACGTCATCGGAGGGCAGCCGTCGTGGGCGGGTGGGTGCGCAGCGAGGAGAGGGATTTTTTCTAGCCAGATGGGTGGGTCCAGCGGGTATGGTGGGCGGGTACGAGGGGCGCAGGTGAGAAAAAAATTAGCTTTTTGGTAGAAACACTCTCCAAATTGTGATATTTTGTCCTTCCATAGTCCTTCCACCCTATCCACTTCCAAAAACATATGACGGGTGGGTCCGTCATGAGGGGTACGATGGACCCGATTTAGGTGAAAAAAGTTTTCAATTGTTTTCGCTCCTTATAGTATAGATTATAACTAGAGGTGGGCGTTCGGTCTATTCGGTCATTTCGCTTCGATCTATTCGATCTTTGGAAATTTAGGGTTTTGAAAAATTGAGGACCGAAGTTTTAAAAAGAATAATATGAACCGAACCCGACTAGACCAATTATTTCATAGGTATCCTTGTCACCTCTCAAAACTCTATGGTAGAAATTCAAATTCCCAACTCATTTCAAGTGTATGGATTTAGGCTATCCGCAACAGAGTCCCCGAAAAATCATCCTGTATAAAAGTATTTGGAGGGTTTCCTAAAAAATGTTCACCCTCAAAACAACCTAGTGCTGCAGCAATACCTTCCAAATTCCATCCCCTATTTGTGGGTCTCACCTATTTTTTAATTTTTTTTATTTTTTCCTCCCAATCTTATCCCCACCGATCCACCGCAATCCACGTGGGCCGCCGGCTCGCCGCATGCGCCAGCCGATCGCGGGCGCCGCCCTCGTGCGCAAGGCGGCCTTGTCCCGCTAGAGGAGCTTGTAAGAACGACATGGAGGCCGCTGCGGACGAGGCGGAATCCGCCGGCGGCGACAGCACCAGCACCAACACCGCCGCCACGCCCAAGAGGGGAGAAGAGGGGATTCCAGCGGTGCTGCAGCTACGTCCGAGCGTCCGCCACGTCCACAAGATCCTCTTCCTCGTCTCCAATGTGTTGGACGCCATCACCTTCCTCTCGCGGCGCATCACGGCGCTCCTCGAGGCGGCGTGCGCGCCCCGGCCGCCGCGCTCCACTCCCTACTCCTCGTCCATTGCCTCCTCCGCGCCGGCGACCGCTACTTTGAGCAGGACCTCCGCGGCCTCTGGGCGTCCCGCGACCTCTGCGTCGATGCGCCACGCTGCAGCTGCTCCCTGATCGTCGCCGCGTTCGAGCTTCCCCTGATGTCGTCGTCTCTACCGCAATCGAAGCAACACATCGACCAGCACCCTACCACTCCTTCCTTGGACGGGCCCTGCTCCCCTCTCCCTGGCCAGCTCCTGCCTCTTCTCAACCCGGCCTGCCTCCGACCACCGCGAGCACAGGGGGTTGGCCTTCCCGGCCGCCGCGTGGGCTGCTGCTCTGCTGTGGCGGCAGCGTGGTAGGCTCGGTTGTCGGCGGCGGTGGCGGATCCGACCCTTCCTCTCTCCGTCGCGGGACGTGACCAGGAGCTCCAGCACGGCCACCCCGCCGCCGGACGTGCGCTAGGGGACCCAGCGCTGGTGCTGCCGCGAGCGTGGGATGCGAGGTTTGGGGGAGGGAAGCGGTTCCGGGGAATTTGGAGGAGGGAGCCGAAGTCTGGGAATTTAGATAATGCTTTACAGACTACTGCTGCGGGCGATTTTTCTCCAAAACCACCATATTTACCGGTCTAGGAAACTTTACAGACTGTTGTTGCAGTCAGCCTTAAGGACTACTCGACTAAACCAAGTAACTAACAAGTTCATGAAAAAAAATTAAAAATAGTTTAAAACACAAAGCTGTAACATCATAGTTTGAATAAAAATACGCAACTATGTTGAATTTCGGGTTATAGACCACAAGAACCGAAACCGAACCCGAACTCCGAATTAGAAATTTATCTGGACCGAACTCGAATAGACCAACAATTCGGGTTATTTGGGTTCGGTTCGGTTCGGTTTTCGGGTTCAAAGTGCCCACCCCTAATTACAACGGATGGCACCTCTCCGATTGTCACTTTAACAGGGGCAAATATTTATAATTTAGTGATGTTGCGAAAGAGATACAATTTTACCACTTTTGTTGATGTGGCACGCCATGCGTGCACGCTACGCTCGACCGAGAGCACCTGTGCGTGTAAAATGTCCCACATGCCCTTTAGTCCTCTTCCTCCTCCTCCCTCTCTGTGGGACCCACGTGTCATGTTACCATCAACCTCCGGTCGTTGACCGCACCTTGTAACAACCCACGGAGCAGCGACGCATGCTCCTACTACGGCGCCTGGCTGGGGCTGCCTTGCTGACGGGGACTCACGGCAGGAGGCGGCAAACACCGTGGTGGTGGGCGCGGGTGTCATCAGCCTCGCGGTGGCACGCGCACTGGCCATGGCTGGCCGCGAGGTGGTCGTGGTGGAGGCGGCCCCCAGTTTCGGCACCGGCACCAGCTCCAGTGACAGTGAGGTCATCCACGTCGGCCACCGAAGCTCCTAGCACTAGCGCGACCTCCCGCCACAGCCCCTGGAGCACACGCGCCCCCGATGCCTCCCACACATCATGTCCTACGTTGTGGCCGCCGCCGGCGATGGCCAACCCAAAATCCTCATGTCGAGCAGGGGTGGGCGGACCCTACTCCTTCGACACGGCGTCACGTGCATGGAGCAAGGCCTCCGGCGACTAGGCGCTGCCCTTCACCAGCCTCACCGAGTACGTTCACAAGCACAGGCTCTGGTTCGGGCTCTCACCGTCTGACCATCTATTCTACGCGGCGAACGTCGCCGGCGGCGGATGGGGCGGGCTTGGGCCGTCAGTGATCCATGACATGTGGAGGAAGGAGTACACACTGCCGCCCGCAGGCTGTGGAACCTGAAACAGTCACACGCCGTGTACCTCAGAGATGGGGTGGAGCCGGCGGCAAGCACGAGTGCGCGGAAGAGCAGAGGGAGATGGAGAGGAGTCAGAGGTAGGAGCGAGCGCGGAGAGGAGCCGGCGGCGTAGAGGACGAGCGCGGAAGCCGCCCAGGGAGGCCGCCGGCGGGGAAGATGAAGGAAGAGGATGGGCATAGGGCGCTACTGGCGTTGACGCCCTTGCCGAGCCCGCTGACGACGTTGCCCGTGATAAGCATGTACTTGGTCACCGCGGCCCGCGACTGCTCTCCCGCTGGCGCTGGCGACGAACACATGAGGCTGGAGGAGGGGGTATTCCGGTGGGCAGGATGGATGGATGGATGGATGGGGGAGATGCTGCGCTGCGCGCTTATGTGGGGGAAAGAACTGTAGCAGCAGCAGCAAGTGCACACGTGACCGGCGAGGACAACCGAGGACGTCAGCGACGGAGCTTAGTGAGGCAACCGAGAGGAGAGCGAGGAAGAAGAAGGGCATGGGAGAGCGAGGAAGAAGAAGGGCATTGTGGATACAGCGTGGCGTGCTCACATGGTGTGACACATCAGCAAAAGTGGTAAAAATGTATCTCTTTCGTCGCTAACTTATAAATATTTGCCCCGTTAAAGTGACAATCGGAGAGGTGCCATCCGTTATAATGGTAAAAAGTTGAAGGAGAAAGTTTATTTTTACCATTCAACTATCGTCTTAGTTTGGTTTTCACCATTGAACCGCAAAACCAGAAATATTTGACCACTCAATTCTCGAAACCGTTTAAATTTGGACATCCGCGGTTTTGGTGGATGGTTTTGCTGACGTGTACGCCATGTGGCGGTGGGCCCCACGTATCAGTTTGTTTCCCCTTTTTCTCTCCTCTTTCACTGATTTCTTCACCCTCTCTTCGCTCTCCTACCCGCCGCTGCTGCTAGAGCTCGTGCTCGCCGGCCATTTCCGCTGCCAGTCCTCCATCACTTCCAAATCGCCCATGCCCCCACCTCCTTCAGCCCACTAGCCACAGCCTCGACACCACCCAAACCTCGGCCGAGCTCACCCCCAACGGGGATTTGTTTTCCCCCAGCTGCCATAGCTGCCGAGCCGCCGCCGACGGCCATCACCAGGCCTAGATAAGTGAGAAAACGAACCCTCCCGCCCCCCCTGTTTCTCAAGTGCTTGCCTTCCGTCCTCCTCAGCTCGCGCCACCGCTGGAAATCACCGCTGCCGCCACTGCCTTGCGGCCTGGCCCAGTGAAGTACAGGGGTGAGGATCACAACAATGACCAAAAAACATCAATTATGCTATCAATATCTTTGATTCAGATGCAGACATGAACCCCAGCTCACTGTGGGAACTCAATCAAATCGAGGACCTCTGCGCCCGTCGGTCGTCGCCCCTCGCCATGTTGGGGGGGGTGCCCGCAGGTGCCGGCGCGGGGCCAGGAGAGGAGACACGGGGGATGGTGGTAGCTAGCCAAGGGGATGTGCAAGGGTGACTGGCACGAGTGTGGCTGTGTGGGAGGCGCGGGCCTGGATGGCCAACGGCTGCCGGCGGAGGAGAGAGGAGAGAAGAGAGAAGAAAGAGGGAGGAGAGGGGGAAACGAAAAAAAAGGCTGGCTGATATGTGGACCACACTGCCACGTGGCGTCCACATCAGAAAAATAACCTACCAAAACCACCGGATGGTGAAATATAAACGGTTTTAATTTCTAATTTTGCGGTTTGATGGCTAAAATCAAACTGCGGCGATAGTTGTATGGTCAAAATCGCTTCGACTCCGCCGCTCCGCTCAGTTGCTTGCACACGCACGGTCACTCGGCGGCGGGCGGCGAGCATCCCGATTCCGCGATTCGCGAGCAGAAGGGGGCGGCGGGCTGGCGGCGCATCGCATCGCGATCTGGCGACGAGGCCGCTGTTTCTCTTCCCGCGTCCCCTGCCTGCGTTCCTGTTCTTCGCCGGCGGTGGTCCTGTCGTGCTTGAGAACATGATTCCGCAGCTAGCATTCATTTCCCGTCGCGGCCGTTCTTCAGCAGCAGCAGCAGGCGGAGGGCAAAGGTGAGTATCCAAATCCCATACTCAACGGTTCCATTTGTATATTGTTAGGCTGATTGTGTGGATTGGACAATCGAGTGGTGGTCTAGCCAGAGTTGGATCTTGGCAAGATGGAAATTTTTTATTAATGATGGTATTCTAGTGATATATTTGCGGTGCTACTCTGGACTCTGAAGAAAGCCAGCAGTATGTCAACTTGGAAATTTGAATGGAGCGGTTGTTGCCATATATTTTTGTTATTTACGTGAACCATATATTGCTAATTATCAATTGTATTAGGGTATGTGGCACCAGCACAAAGTTTTTGTGGCCGGTACAATTCAATGACCAGTTCGATCTTGACAATTATGGTTTTAATAGTGGTGGGTAGTTTATCATTTGTATCTATTAAGTAGAGTAAAAACTTAATTATATAAGTAACAAACATTGTTACTCAATGTTGCCATTAATAAAATTGCATAGGCCCTATGTTATGCTCCTTGATTCTTCACCCTTATTTCTCTTTCTTTATATTCATATGTATATGTAAATACAAATCCACCACACAAACACATTGATATCAAGCTCTGAAACTCCAACAGTTATAAATAAACAAGATTGGGTTATCTGAACTGTGATGTCTGAACATCATGACTTGAGATTTAGTATCAAGGAGGACGAAGACATGGTTGATCTGTTGGTCTATGTTATAACAGGCTAGAATAATCAGATACACTGGAAATTTATAAATATAACTTTCTAGAAAAACACAAAAGTTATAAAGAAAATACAATGATACTTTACTTTTACATTTACTTTTATTTTTTGTCTTCCAAAATCATTACCGGCAGCACCATGACACCAACTTCGCTAACTTGAGAATTACATGCTGCCCAGCTGGATGGCAAACCATGAACGCAACGGTGGCCCAAAATGCCAGGACGAATGATGCAGCACTGACTGCGTAGAGGGCCGGATCATCTGCTATCATATCGTTACCTTCTGGTGGCATACCACCTGCTCCTGAACCATGAGGCGACGAGCATCCGTCTCCCTGTGACATGTTGTGGAGATTACTATTGCCTTGGTAGCTGTCCGTGGTGAATGAGCCAAACTGGCCAGAGCTTGGTATGCATCCTGACAAGTTGTTGTATGCCACGGAGAACACCTCCAAGGTCCACAGTTTGGTTAGCTGCAATGGAATCGATCCAGTCAACTCGTTGTGTGACAGGTCCAAGCTTTCGATCTCACTCATGTTTGCAAAGCTCACAGGGATTTGGCCACTGAAGAAATTGTTGGACAGATTGAGGGATTTGATATGGCTCAGATCCCCGAGCTCCCATGGAATTTCACCAGACAGCATGTTCCCAGATAGGTCGATGCCAGACATCAAATCAGAGAAGTAGAAACCATATGTGTATTGATTCCCTTTTGTACCAAAGGTGAAGCCTCTTGTGTCTTGGACCAGTATGTAAATCTCCACTATAAGTTTGATAAGAAAGAAAGGATTGGTTACTTCCACTGTTTTATGGTCACAAAAGATTGTGCCAATACATGGTGACAATGAACCTGAGAGTTTGTTATGTGACAAGTCAATTATCCTAGGGCAGAGCTTACACAAGTTGGGAGTGACCTGCCCTTCAAACTCATTCCAACCCAGGGAAAGTACAGTAATGTTATCAAGATTATCTAACCAGCTGAGGTTACCAGTCAACTTATTGTATCTCATATCCAGTTTCCTAAGGTTTGGTGTGCTGAAAATACCATGAGAGATATCTCCTGACAAGGAATTACCTGACAGGTTAAGTGTACTCAGAGATGTGCTGCTGCATCTTGGAATTGGCCCGTTAAATTCGTTATCTGAAAGATCCAAAATCTCAATGCTTGTCAAGTTGCAAATGTTTGGATGAATGTTGCCAGTAATACGGTTCCCGGAAAGATTCAGGACTCCTAATCTAGATAGATTCCAAAATGAAGGGTCGAGTTCACCAGACAGCCTGTTATCATACAAGCTCATGATTACCAAGCTTCCTGATTAAAAGTGAGGCAGTGCTCCTTCAAATCTGTTGTTGCCTAGGTGCAATGCAAAACCGACAGACAAATTATTCATCCCACCGAACACCAAACCTCCAAGTTGGTTGTTTGATATACTGAAGATCCACAGGTCAGGAAAATCAGTGAACACACAAGGCGGCAATTCACCAGAAAAGTTGTTGTTTGACAGGTCAAGAAGTCGCATGCGATTGATGTGGCATAACGATATTGGTATTTGCCCATAGAAGTTATTGTGATAAAAATCTAGAGTGGACAAGGATGGAAAAATTGAGCCAAAGCCCACAGGTAACTGCCCTGTTATATGGTTGTTAGATATGGTCATAGCTTGCAGAGCAGTTTGGGGGTGCCCTGTTGGAAGTAGTGATCCGGTTAATGAGTTATTGCCAAGGTTTAGGCTAACCAGAGTTGCATCTTTTGTAAACAACCAGTTTGGCATGCTTCCTGACAAGTTATTGTTGGACAAATCAAGTTCCTCTAAATGAAGCTGTGTCCGTAGAAAGTATGGTTCTTCAATCATGTCTCTGTCAACATTACAACCAGAGATTGCTAGCTGTTTCAGTTGGAATGGAGGTACCCATCCATGTACATTCACATGAACAGCTAAATTAGTGTTCCCTGACAGGTCAATCTCTTCGAGTTTAGTGAGGTTACGCAGCCAAAAGAATGATAATTTGCCGCTCAGATTATTCTTAGAAAAGCGAAGACTCTTGAGAGACAAAGAAAGGTTTGAAGAGGGACTTATAGGGATAGGTCCTTCAAACAGGTTTGCGGAGAGATCCAACCGTTCAATATGTGGAAGTGAAAACAAGAATGCTGAAAGGTTCCTAGTAAATTGATTTGAACTCAAATGCAGTTCCCTTATGTTTCTGAGATATCGAAATGCTGTTAAAAATATGAAGGTCATGTGACAATTCTGAGGTATCGATTTGAAAATATGAACTCAAATTTGCAGGAAATGGTCGTTTTTGTACCTTGTTCTGTTGGAAGAGCTCCACTCATATGGTTGTTGCTGAGATTTAACACTTCCAGCGAAGCTGGTTCTTCATCCGAAGACGAACTCATTGGAATGCCTCCTACTAACGAATTTTCTGAGAGGTCTAGGCTTTTAAGGTGAGGAAGTTCAAGCAAAGTCTTCGGGAGGCTTCCGTTGAACTGATTGTTGCTCAGATTCAGTTCCCGCAAGTTCGTAAGGTTTTCGAAAACTGCAAAGTATGCAGTTATTATATACCAATATAATCAGCACAAGCGAGGTGCCAATTCTTTATTCATCAATATATGTCAAGCATGAAGTGTTTGTTTCTGTACCTGCAACAGGAAGAACCCTGCGCATGCCATTAAAGTTGAGATCTAACACTTGTAGCGAAACCAGTTCCCCTAGAGGTGCAAGGATACTCTTTCCCAGCCAGTTGCCACTGAGGTTAAGATACTGAAGCTTCGTCAGGTTCAGCCCTACTAACCCTGTGGTGGTTTTCATCAGTACAGATTACATTGCGAAGGCAAGATGGTAAAAGCATAAACTCCACTGTCCCAAATTACCTGTCACTATTGATTTTTTATCACAATATTACCATTAGTCTTCTTCAAATAGTCAGCGCAAATATGCAAAACATCAAGTTATACTTAAAATACTTTTGATGATGAAGTAAGTCACAAACAAAGCAAACGGTGTTTACATAATTTTTTTGAATAATACAAATGATATGTTACGATCAAAAGTCAATAACGACAAGTAATTTGCGATAAAGGGAGTAGTACAAAAGCATTTAGAACAGCAAAGTTGTTATGATCAAAAGACAGAGTGACAAGTAATTTGGAACGAACTAAGTAGTACAAAAGCATTTAGAACAGCAAAGTTGATTACGTACCATCAGACATCAGTGAGCTGGGATAATTCCTCGACAAATCCAGGAACTGAAGCTCAGAGAACGCAGAGAAGACCGTCGTATTGAAGCTCCAGAACAACCGGCCGCCATGTGTAGATGGAACTGTGGAAATATCATAGAGCTCCGAGAGGTAGAGATGCGACACTCTCTGTGTCCTGCCGCTGCAATTCACGCGCTCCCACGAGCAGCAGTCGCCTCCGCTCCCCCACGAGCGGGGCACGGTGGCGTTTGCGGTCACCAGGGAAGAGCGGATCTCCATCAGAGCTGCTCTCTCCTCCACGGAGCAGCCATACGTCGTGTGATGAAGACTGGAAATGAGAAGGCACAGGACATGCAAGAACAGGAAGAATCGGTACCAGGGAATGCGGTAGCCCGTGGAAGTTCCACCTTCTGCTTCTTGCGTTACAGAGGGTTTGGATGATTATGTGTTACTGTTGCATGGTTGGAGTTGAGTTACTGTTGCATGGTTGGAGTTGGAGAAGAGAATCGCCAACGGGTTTAAGCTCTGAAGTCTGAACTTGCTACTCGAGTTTCCATCAACTTGCAGGTGAGGTGTCTACTCGGTTGGCTATCATGGACCATGACTTGCTTTTGACAATTTGACCTTGGCTCTAGAGGCACTTGGAGAAGTTCGTTGGAGCATGACTTGACTCATCATGTGAACACATGCTTGTGCCATTATCCCCAGGTAACCGCGTGGTGTGGATTGTGGGGCCTGTCAATACCCGCTGCTCGCAGCGCCCTGTTCCAATTATACTCCCTCCGGTTTGGTAAAAGAAGTCGTTTAAGACAGCGACACGGTCTCCAAAACACAACTTTGACTTCTATTTTCTATAAAAATATTTATTGAAAAGTTATATATGTATATTTATATGAAAAGGATTTTTAAAACAAATCTATTGATATGATTTTCACATTTCTAAACTCAACGACTTAAAAGTTATTCATCATTTATATTCCCAATGTTTGACCCAAACCTTGTCCAAAACGACTTTTTTTACCAAACCGGAGGGAGTAGTAACTTACGAGGTGGCCCGCGCAAATAGCGTGGGAAGCTACTCCCTCCGTCCTGAAATATAAGGCATTTTCGTTTGTCCTAAGTCAAACCAGTCTAACTTTGACCAACTATATAGGAAAGAGCAATAACATTTACGATGTGAGATGAATATCATTACATACATTATGAAGTATATCTTCATAATTTACTTATTTGATATCGTAGATGTTAATACTTTTCACTATAAAATTGGTCAAACTTAGACTAGTTTGACTTAGGACAAACCAAAGTGCCTTATATTTCAGGACGGAGGGAGTAGTTGTTATATTTTAAAATGAATGGATACAAATATTTACACAGATTCAATTCCCACATTTCAGTCTATGATATTCACATGTTCAATTCAGGTTTGTGTTGATTGTCGGCACGATGTGTTGTTTTGCTCGTTTTATTCCATTCTTCCTTCAGACAAAGGTTTGTCATTTTCTTCACCCGATAAGTTATACTAGCTTTGAGGCATGGCTATTTTAGTGGTAGTACTTCTACTACTCATAACTTATGATGCATAATCATTGAAAACAAAAGATGCGGTCTTATATAGATTCTTTTTTATTATCACTCACAAATTTTAGAGGACTTTGAAATTTCCAATGCTTCTTTTCAAAAAAAAAGAAGGTAATAAATCAACAAGTAATTTTGATAGTTGTTCAGAACCAGCTTAGAGAGTACAGATATCTTGAAACTAATTTAATTAGAATCATGAGATAGTTGTTCAGAACCAGCTTAGAATCATTAGGGAAATAAAGTATAGTACCTAGAATGAGAACACTTAAACATACACCTTCTGTTGTTTTCATAATCTTCGTCGGAGCTTTATAGTCTTCTTTTTCTAGATGGAAGGAAGGTTTGGACATTTCTATTGAAAATGATTCCATTCTTTTAGATATTTCAGGATGACCCCATGTGAGCGTATGATTTTGTTTCGTGATTCACATGTCCTATTCATGTTGCACAAAGTCTTGGCTTTCTCCTTTACTACGGTACTGTATAAGTCCGTACACAAAAAGGTACAATACTACATTAGCTGTGGTTGATGGGTTGATGGCTGGTGCCGATTTTTGTGAGAGAAATATTGTTGATTGGCCGGCGGTTGGTGGCTGGTGTTGATTTGGTGTGGGAGAAAAACATTACTGACTAGTGGCTAATAAGCCAAGCGAACAGATATATTCCGGTTCTTCCATGCACATGACATAATCGTTAATGACTAGATCAGACAATAGGATGTATGAATGATGTAATCTTTGTACGTAGGCAAGAGAAAATTCCTCGAGGTCTTCATGCTCTGCCATCAATCCTTTTTAACCACGCAAGTAAACCTTTTCATTTTTGAAATGCGGTAGAGAAAAGAATTTGGATAGAGCATATATCTTACTAAGACTTCATTTTTTTTCTGACAGGTACAAGGGCACTCACAAACGCAAACTTCACTACGAAGTCTAAGTCTATTAATTACCCTCTCATTTATAATTTTTTTATGTGGTACTGTATTTATTGAAGAAAGAGAAAGAAAACATAAAAAATTAAAATCTAACTAAGAAGTCAAGTCTTCACACAAATTAAGACGTCTATGAGAGAGACAAATAGGTCACAAGATACTATAATAGAAAATTGTATTGTGAAACATAATTTCTTAACAAAATATACTAAGTATAGAAAGTAGGGTACTTCCAACATTGGAAGTGCACTAACCGCATCAGTACGTAACACATGGACGCAGCATAAACCAGAACTAACCCAAGCAAGTGTGAGGGTGAAGCGCGTAGGTGAGAGCATCTAGGCCTTCGCAGCTGCTTCTGCTTCTCCTATCCTCCGCCCCTTTTCCAGTCTCTGGGACGGCGCTCGGGTCGCGCATTGGATTTTTAGATGACACGAAAGTTCTGAGCTATTTAGTTCACTAAATCTTCTCCAATTTACTATTCATAAAAAAATGGACTTACGGGGGTATGATGGCCCCGAGCAGTAGCGTAGCTTAAGAAGAAGATGACCTTTCGTTCCATTGCATCTCCACTATTTTTTCAAACTAAATATCTTGATCTTAGCTTTTCATTATTCACCATCCTTTCGGTCATCACATTTCCTCTCACAGCATGCGGCTCAATGCATTGTTCTCTCATCACATCTCCACCATTTTTTCCAAACTAATCACTTTAACTACTACTTTCTACTATTCATTCTCACCACATTTCACCAACTAATTAAAAACCCATCAAACTTCAATCCACTGTTCACCCCATCACATTCCACACCACTTTTTCCAAACTATACTAATTTCTACTATTCATCATCCTTTCGACCATCACATTCTCTCTCACAGCAAAGCAGCTTAAGGTACTATTCACCCATCACATCTCCACCATTTTTTTCGAATCTAAACACCACTAATCCAAATTTCCACTATTCACTGATCACAACTATTCACCCTCACTACATTTGCCTATCTAAACAAGGTCAGACTCCATTCGACTTCTTCTACAAAATTTTTCTCCCAAAACAAATCTGTCATAAAAAACGGCACACATTATTTTTTCTTTCACAACAAAATTACCGCACAAATGAGTAGAAGATTTTCCCAACGAAACCTAATTCATATCCGAACCGTACAAATGCCCCATGAATCTCATTTACATGTACAGTCATGACTAATTCTCTAATTGGCACTCGCTGACTTTCACCACTGAACCCCACCGTCACGTCGTGCCGTTGCTTGCACGTGCGAGCCGAACGCGACACGAAATCCTGTGATCCGACGAGAGTCGCCTGCAGAACGGTGGGGTGATCGTCAATTCATCAACAGCTTTCTCTTATTAAATGTTATATGCAGACACAGGTAAATATGTTTTTTGAAAGACATTTAGAAAGTTAAGACCAAAGAGAGTAGTACTATAGATGTCAAAAAAGCCCGCAACTCGTCAGCATGCCCGAAAACCTGCTTTTTTTGCCCGGTTCGAACCCGTCACGACACGAGAACCAACAGGCCCGTGCTGGCCCGGTCCGTACCCTCGTGCCGGGCGTGGGCGTCCCCCTGGCACGTTGGGCGGCCCGAGCCCGGCACGGTCAGAAGAGATGGTCCGTTAAAGGCCCGCTGTCCTTCCACCTCATATAAATGCAGCACAAAAAAACCCTAGATCCATCCTCCATTCTTTCCCTGGATGCGCCGCAACCTCCCGTTGTTGACACCAGATTTTGACCAAACCCAGAGTCAAATGCAGAGCAGGGGATAATCGGCAAGAAGCGAATCAGCCAGAGGAAATTAGCTGGCTTGACACGTACGTGAAGGAGTTTAATACGGGACCGTCATGGATCGGCCAACCAATAATAGTAAAGGGAGGAAGGATAGAGGCAAATACGTGCAGGCTGGACATGCATACGAGGATTAATTTAATGGAAATCAGCCAAGGAGAGGAGAGGAATTGGCTGGCAAGTACAATGGAAAATCGGCAAAGGCATGCATGAAGCGATCGGCAGGATGCCAGCAAGGAATAATCGGCTGCCAACATGTTAGCAAAGACTAGGTGATTCCCCGCGCGTTGCTGCGGGATTTAAGAGAGGTTTTTTATAAACTATAAACTAATATGGTGGCTGCTTGAGATGGTACGATTTCATGATAATTATGCTACATATGATTTTGTAATTTTGATCTGTTGATTAGCGAGCTTTCCTCGGTCTGAAAGGTCACTCATCCATAAATAAACAGAGAAAAATGCTAGGAATAGTAAAAACAAATCTAAAATTCAATAAAAAAATTAACTCAAATTAACTCTCACCTGCCCACCGGAGACGCTCCTGCTCCCTCAGGCTGGTCAACGCGGCCAGCTACCCGCATCGCACGTCCTGCACACCGGCGGCCGCATGTGCTTGGCCCTGCGTGCGCCGATGTGGCTCAAGGCCACCACGCCCGGTGAAGCCCGCACCTCCAGGCTGACACCATCTCACCGCAGTCCTCCAGTCCTGCTGTCTGCTGCAGTGCCTCGAGCCTCCAGTCCCGCCGGCCGCCGTCAGGCCTCCGCTTCCGCGGGTCTCCGCTTTCGCTGGCGGCTGGGATTCGCATCTATGGTGCCGGTGGCCATGATTCGCGCCTCGGACACTGCAGGCTCGAGGGGAGGCGGAGGGGGTGTGCAGTGAGGGGCGCAACACAGGCCAGGGGCAGTTTTATGGTGATGGGTGAGATTGCGGCGGTGGGAAGGCGAGACAGTGTGGAGGCGAGGGGGCGGAGGAGATGAGACGGCATGGAGGCAATGGGGCGGCGGTGGGGGTCGCCATGGATTGGGTGGGGATGACACGGTGGATCGTAGGCTCGGGTTATGACATGGATAGCTGTGAGTTGAGAGAATTAGCTAGTGGGGTGCTTTTATTAAGTTTTGTATGATTGCACCTACAGATTGTAGGGACAATAAGTTCATAAAAGCTTAATGAGATTAAAATATTATTCATCAGTCACGTAATGATGACTCAGGCTATCGGAAACAATAATATTTCCTATTCTAAATGTCTTGGCCGAGTCACAATCAAGGAAAAAGGAGAAGCAATTGGAAGAGAAGAATCCGGCTCAGCAAAGGTTGTGCACGAGATATGGAATACATGAAATGGCAGAGAAGAAATTATAAATACATGCAAAAGCCTGCAGGTAGATTCGGAGCTGGGAAAGGAGTCCAGGTTAATTGTGCATGCACGTACAAAGGAGCTAGCCGATTTGTTCTGCCCGTATCGGCTACCTAGCTGTTACGGTTTTATCAAAAGACACATCGGCTCTCTAGCCGATTTTCCATTGTCAATCAACAGGTCAGATTGGCTGGCACGCCTCGCTACAGACCGGGGAGTCACGTGTGTCGCGCGCGGGAGTGACGTCCTATTTTCGCGTCAACACACTTTTGGCACACTTGGTGGGACCCGAATATTAAATCCCTTTCATATTGTCTGGTGAGACACGAAGACAATATCCACGTTGAGTCAATAAAGTTCAAGGAGTACATTCAGTGCGCCATGGACAATCAATCTAGAATATTGACGGATATTATAAGCAATGCCATAAAGGGCGCGTTCTCAGTTTGCCCAACAACAAAGGTATGAGAGAACATATTATCAACAGCCGATGACATCGGCTAGTACTGCCTTTTCTTACGGTCCAATTCAGCAGCAAGGCTATGAAGAATCAGCATACATATATCCTAGGTCGTCAAGTACTACAACAGCAAACACAAGTGCAGCCCGTGGATCGGCTTATGGTGATTATTTAATGCCCTCATACTTGCATCATCACAATTCTTATCAGCCGATGGTGACTCCTCAGATTGTACTGATCCTCTCTACTTCGTCGCTGTTGGCACAGGAGGATTTGTTCAGCGCTCTAGGATACACGCCACAGCCGCTGGCACAGGGGGATTTGTTTAGCACTCTTGGATATACACCTGCGGACACTACTGAGATTCAAGAATCAACATACGTTCAATATGTTACCCAGGAATTGCAGTCTGCTCCATAAGGTTTGCAACAGATGGCTTCATACGCTCGACCATCAGCCCAAATTCAGCAGAATTATCAACAAGCTGAGGATGAACGGATGGTAATTCAACAGTCATGGTCGATAGCTCAACCATCTTGGCCTGGGGGGCTATAATCTGCCCAATCAGTTCGATCACGACAGACAGGAGGCTATCAGTTGCCAATATCGGCCATACAGCCGATGGCAGGTCAGCCACAAGTATCGGTTCGGCAGCCGATAGCTTATCAGCCACAACCGAAGGCTCAACAATATTGGCCTGGGGGGCTGCAATCTACTTCGCAATCAGCTCAACCGCAAAGTACAGAAGATTATCTGTCACAAGAATCGACTTTACAGCAAGAGATATTGAGTCCACAGCCGATTGCTTATCAAATGCCCCCTATGTCAACAAAACTGCAGCTAGAAAAGAGTCAGCCAGTTCAAAGGGAGCTTGTGCATCCGGTAAAAATTCACAAAGACCAAAGGAACTGTCAACTAGAAGATGAGAAAATTCAGTCACAGTTTGCTCATCAGGAATTACAGTCGCTGGCTTGTCAGTATGTTGGGGTGCCATCACAACTGGTGACGGACCTGCCTGTCTAATTGGTTGTGGAGGTTGGATTTGAAGAGCATATCCGAACAGAAAAAATTAATGATCATGAAGCACAAGACTCAGTTGATGAGTTTCAGGATGGAGATCAATATGGAGGAAAGTACAGTTCTGAAGAAACTTACAAAGAAGAAGTCATAACCAATTATAAAGATAGAGAAATGCAAACTGGTGAGATCATAAATAATGCTATCTACGGAACGTGCAAGAAGTCTTTACCAATGGAGGTAGCCTAGATTGATGGCTATATAATTTTATTCCAGCCATTGAGGAGAAAAGAAGTGGCCGATGGATGGATAGCAGAAGCAGGGAAAAGGATGGTTCCTCAGATTATTTATTGCTCGCTGCCCAAAATTATTGCCCAAGAATATCGGTCTTTCGGGGTTAAATTTCCATGGGAGCCAGGTGATAGAGAGCCGAAAATTACTTCACAAAAGTATCGGCTAGTTGGAGTATATTTTCCATGCGAACCAGGTGATCAGGAGCCGAAAATCATTACTCAGAAGCATCGGCTATTTGGAGATTATTTTCCATGGGATCCAGGAGGATAAGAGTTACATGGGCTTGGTGATTAAGTTAATTGAGAGAGTGACCGGTAAAAGAGCATCAAGACATCGCCTGCCAGCGCGACCACTTTTCATTAACTATGCCAAAGAAGTCGCCATCAAGCTCAACGCCGACGATCTTGCCGACAACTTCATCAATGAGAACTTCGATGACGACTACAACAACGTTATTAGCGAACGGGTCTACGCCAACTCGTCATCAAGCAGGCATGTCTACGACAATGCCTAACGCCCTACGCGGTATGTATCTACTGATAACTGCCCTACACGGCAAGTGGAGTAGATCAATTGGCACCAAAACAAATGTAAGTTCCTTCAGATGAAGTTGTTTTATTTAGCCGATGAAGGAAATGATTTGACAGCATGGCCGACAAATATGATCTTAACCAAATGAGCTTCACCTCGGCCAACGCATCATCGGTAAAGACACACGCATACCGCACGTACGGGATGTATCGGCTGATTGATAGCCGATGGAGTAACAGAAGAAGAATGATGGAGTAACAGAAGAAGAGTCGATGTGCTATCGGCCGAAAGAGAACAAAAATCCTTAATAAATATTTTGTTTACTCAGTCAGCTATAGGACATGTCTTGCCGTTGCAAATATGGAGATCAAGAATCTGAAAGTGTTCCCTCGAAGCATCGGCTAGTTCGAATTCATTTTTCGTGGGAGCCGAATGATCAAGTTCCAAAAAATTACAGCACGAAAATATCAGATGTTTAGAGTTTATTTCCCATGAGAGATCGGGCAGCGTATTGTCTCGTACATTGTTACAGAAAGCCGATCAGACTATCTTTCTCGGTTCGGTGGTACTCAAGTGGATTTAGTATCAAGCCAATTGTGAAAAGGGTGATCCATAATGATTGATGACATGCAAGATTATCAAATTGGCTGCACATATCCACGATGCACATCTCTAATTCAGAAACATAAGCTGCTTGAGATTGAATGGCTCACCGACAATATATATGGGTCCAATTTAATCAAAGTACTTATTGGGATCAATGTTCTATGTTACCCATACATACGTATTTGGCCCTCTAGCTAAATAACGGAGGAGGCTTTTGGTGGAATTTATTTATTCAAAAAGTATTCTTGGAGAAATTCCACTACGTGCTGATAGCCGATGCCATCATCAATCGACTGCATATATATTATGGAAAAGATTATATAATATACAAGCTTTCAGCTTGTGAATAAATTCGGCTACAAACGAGCAAATACAAGTTATGTTATTGTGATCTGCTAATCATGAAACATGGTGAACAATATAGAACTCATGGCTATTTCTTCAAAAGGGCCGATCGATCCAAAATACATGTGTGTTCCCTGAGACTGGTCCATAGACACTATTTCGGTTGGTCAGTAATTGGCTTTGGAAAAACTACTTTGCGTGGGTGATAAGAGCCGATGATTTAAAACCTGGAGCTTGCCAGAAGGAACAAAAACAGCCGATGGAAAAATGGAGTGGCCAGGTACCACACGGAATCGATGAAAGAAAACTCGATATTCAAAGAAGCTTATACACAGCTAAGCTTCAACTAGCAGTTAGCCGATATCCCATATCGGTTTGCATCAAACAAGAGCTATTGCAACATATTTATGCAGAGATTTGTTGTTACGATTTTGTGTGATACGTCAACTACGGCAGTGGGCAAAGAATGACAAAGCTAGGAGATGTGTATTAATTAAATCAGCAGGCTAACAATCGGTTGGTTGAGTTAGTAATTAAGAAGGATTGTTCAGTCAAGCTCATAACGCTAATCTTGTTTACCTGGAGGCTCTCTTCGGCTACATATTCTCCTGATAAAGCAGAAACTAATGGGAGCAAAATACGTGTTGAATACTTTTAGCCGATGAGGTTTGGCAATGGAGCCTGCACTCGGCCGATATTACAGCCGATTGGAGTACCTTTGGCAACCAGATGATGCCTGCAATAATGGCTGCCATGCATCAAGATGGCGACGAGCCATGGAGCTACCACGACACAGCTGTGATGGTGTCACATTGTCACGCCGATGATCCGAGGCGCATGTACAAGCAGTTTGACACCAATGACAACACTGCAAGACTGTGTGATCAGTACAGAAGAGTCTCGTTCCATCAAGAACTGGCACCAAGAACAATTACAAGGCTTCATAGCCATTGCGACGACGACACCATTGACAATGTCTCAGATACACCGATGCCCGAAATTCCTTCCTGAGGAGAAGTCTTCCTCAGCAGATCATCACTCCATGACCGCGACATCGAGCCACATCTGCCAGTACGTGAGGCTGCACAACCAGCTGAAGAAGTCCAGTTCCAACTAAATGATGTCTGGCATGGTTTCAAAAACATAGGATGTTGTAGCTCTGGTGATAAAGAAGCAACGAAGAATGGCAGGATCAAGGGCGGCACTATTTTCTGAACCAATGTATGATACTTCTAGTCTGACTGCCAGTCTGCCAGGACTATGTCGCAAGAAAGCTCTAATTCGAAAAGGGTCCAGTCCAAGTCTTTTGCAGCCTCACGGAGTAGCTGATTGAGATATTTTTTCTGGGCAGAAAGAGTGGCATCCAAAGAGGCTCTAAACATCTCCTAAATAAATTAAATTCCTTTTGGGACAATCCATTTTTATACATCGGCTATTGATGAGCCGATACAAAGACATACGCAATTCATCAGCTACCGGTACTAGAGTCAGAGTTGATAAGAAGACAAACGTTACATCGGCTACTACTGCTTGTCCTGAGACTTTACATTTGCGTTGTCACCGATGGGCGGTCCAATTTCTGCCTCGCCTCCAATGACAACACGGCCATGGTTGAGCACGACCATGTCATGTTGCGCCGCAGCCGTCAGTACGAGTAGCTTCAAAGACAAGTTTAAGGAGATCATGTCCTAAGCCGCTGGCGATCCAGAGCAGTTTTAGAGTTAAGGTGCATTGGCTTCACCATCAGAAGAAGAGGTTCAGACCTCCCTCTCATTTATGGCCAAGCACTAGTGATGGAGACGATGCTGATGATCCCCTTAAGGAGCATGGATATGAGATCACAAGATGGGGTTTCAAACAGAGTCAACCAGGATGACGCTCCGCTTCTATTCCACATCACGTAGACTTTCTCATTAGTCACGGATAGCCGATGAGTTTGAAAGTCATCAGGCTTGCCATAGCTGGTAAAAATATGTCGGCTGAAGATACAAGGACTGATGAACATCAAGAGCATGGATAGCAGATCGATTCCCAAAAAGTTGGTTGATCTTACACCAATACTCGAGGTGCTAAAGCTGCAGCAAATTCTATACCATTATATTGCACAATGGAAGATTGGCAACCAAGAAGTTCAGGCAATTATGTTTTGTGTCATCGGCGATCAAATACAACCATCTAGAGCTCTTCTGGCTTTGAAGGTTGACATTTATCTATCCCAGAGTGAGATACTGATAGCAAAGAGTTAGTGCACAAAGCCTTGTTCTGCTCTGATGATGGGGTGTTGATCGGAATACACACCGGCTGCTTGGAGAGAGCTAATATAGTTGCAGCAGTAGCACAAGTAAACAGAAACAAAGGATGTGTGCCAGTTGATGCAGAAATAACCGAAGCTTACTAGAGAAGAGTGCATCGGCTCAGAAGGCTTTGAGTATCAGATAGTTAGCCACATTATTGGTTCTGAAAGAAATAGTTTACATGGATGATAAGAGTTGGTGACTTAATCTGAGAGCTTACCATGGGAAATAGCTGATGGAAATCATTGTTCAATCAGGGCAGCAAGAAAAATAATGTCTAACGAAGCTCCATCATCTTCTAATTAAATAATTCCGAGCGAATGGATTCCTTCTCATGACATTCTTATACATCGGCTATTAATTGTAATTAAGCCGATACCCATGCAATCTATCAGAAGGTTGGGAGGACTAGAACGTACACATTTGAAGAGCAGAAAATCAGTAGATGATTGGAACTGTACAACGAAGACAGCTGATATTTTCCAGTATCGGCTCAAGCATACTTCATCTCAGAATTATTTTTGAAGATTTAAAGATAGAAGGTGCTATGATAAAAGATTGGATGGTGATGATGCCAGGGTAATGACTATCAGCACAAAGAGGGAAACAACTCGTAGATGATGGTACAACACCACATAGATATACCGTGCTGCCAATTATTATTTTGAGATGGACATACTTATCAGTTTCATGATAGAACACTTCGACAAGAACCGAAGCCGATACGGAAAGTCGGCTTGACGCAAGAAACATTATTAGTGTTCGTTGCTGCTTCGACTATGATATGATGGCCAGTAAAATCCGAAGGTGATCGGCTCACAAATTGCAAAGGGGTATTATTCTCAGAAGTAGCTGGTTGTATACATGTGTATCAAAATTTGATTGAAGCCCGGAGACCTATGAAAGATTTTCTCTCGTTCAGTTGAGGCGGATACAATTTGTGTGACCATGACCCGAATTACAAGACCAGTCGATTGGAAGTCGATGCCGCAACCGATACACCATATCATGTTGATGATCGGCTACTGTGGACAGTTGGACACTACCGGCTCCATCATGTACAGCATTAACACGCTACAAGGGAAAGTCATTAGTACTAAGGATCAAGGCCGTACCCGCTACCCTCCAACCTGGTGCCTCAGAACTCTCATTTGTGCTAGCTCGACAGTATTTTTGATCTACATGTCAGATGCCAACGTAACAGAGCTGGGCATGGATGAAGATGTACGTCACCATCATCTCACATACGTCGGAAAAGAATTCCTTCCTGCAAGAAGACCGTCTCAGCATGATTCACTTGGGAACTGTCGGCATGCAGATGCGCCTCTGATTTAATGATGATCATGCACGAGGTCGACGGTGATACAATGCAGGCTCAGAGCTCATGGTGCTATGATAAAAGCTTGACATCCCTTAGTATCCGCAGCCAGAGGATTGGGTTTCTCAGATACACAAATGACAAAAGGTCACCATCTTCAACATACGTGGAGTCGCAGGGCCACACCCAGACATACATGCATATAGGTTACCTCAAAAATATTATTGCTTCTATCGATACTGCTGAAGTGCCAGAACAGAGAGGAAGCATGCAAAGCTCGACCAGGAGTTAGAGTAACACAGAGGCTTAATGGAAGGTACGTCATATGATTATGAGGAAGATGCCTGAAGAAAGATATTGGCTATGAGGCAGTGCTGGAATTAAATTCATGGAGCAGTTTTCATCGGTCAAAAGAAGGAGATTCCAGATTTACAGAATTTCAAAACATGAACCCTTCATACTTCGAAACTGGGGGGCTTGTGTTGACACCGGATTTTGACCAAACCCAGAGTCAAATGCAGAGCAGGGGATAATCGGCAAGGAGCGAATCAGCCAGAGGAAATTAGCTGGCTTGACACGTACGTGAAGGAGTTTAATACGGGACCATCATGGATCGGCCAACCAATAATAGTAAAGGGAGGAAGGATAGAGGCAAATACGTGCAGGCTGGACATGCATACGAGGATTAATTTAATGGAAATCAGCCAAGGAGAGGAGAGGGTCGGCTGGCAAGTACAATGGAAAATCGGCAAGGGCATGCATGAAGCGATCGGCAGGATGCCAGCAAGGAATAATCGGCTGCCAACATGTTAGCAAAGATTGCACGCACAGATTGCAGGGATAATAAGTTCGTGAAAGCTTAATGAGATTAAAATATTATTCATCAGCCACGTAATGATGACTCAGGCTATCGGAAACAATAATATTTCCTAATCTAAATGTCTTGGCCGAGTCACAATCAAGGGAAAAGGAGAAGCAATTGGAAGAGAAGAATCCGGCTCAGCAAAGGTTGTGCACGAGATATGGAATACATGAAATGGCAGAGAAGAAATTATAAATACATGCAAAAGCCTGCAGGTAGATTCGGAGCTGGGAAAGGAGTCCAGGTTAATTGTGCATGCACGTACAAAGGAGCTTAATTAAGGAGGATTCCAATAGAAGAGGACCGGAGTCCGTGTATCTTAAATACTTTCTTTTGTTTAGATATCAATTAAGGTAGTTAAGTTGTAGATTGTTTTCTATGCATGAGTTGCACGCAAGGTCATAGGTCCAGCCGCCCTATAAATATAAAGGGTTCGCGGTCATTGTAAAATCATCACACGATCAATATAAAAACCGCCTCCGGGCACCCCTTTACCAATTATTGCATCTACTTTACTGCATCTACTTTTCGGCGACTTCGCCTTCGTACCTTTTCTCTTTCACGAGTTCTCACAAACTCGTCGGGCTGCATCGCTTCGATCTCCGGCTTGCTGGTGAGTTCTGCTTTACCGATTAATTTCTAGGCTTTAACCACCGGGCGCATCACTGTGGCTTCGTCTAGATTTATTCACAATTTATCGATATCAGCTAGATTAGCAAGTTTTATCTTTATTCATGTTGTTCTAGCTTTTATCACCAATTATCCAGCTTGAGACTACTTCCTGTCGGCTTTTATCGCACTATTATTACTATTTTTTAAATCATTAATAGCCGACTAGATCTGTTTCAAGTGTTGCTCACGTAGCTATGTTTAAGTTGACTCTGGTAGCTTACGCTTTGCCTACGTCATCATATCGGCTGATCTAGCCGATCTGTTCTGCCCGTATCAGCTACCTAGCTGTTACGGTTTTATCAAAAGACACATCGGCTCTCTAGCTAATTTTCCATTGTCAATCAACAGGTCAGATTGGTTGGCACGCCTCGCTACAGACCGGGGAGTCACGTGTGTCGCGCACGGGAGTGACGTCCTATTTTCGCGTCAACACTCGTCACGCTCCATGTATCTGTCTCCCACTCTCCATCTCCGGCTCTCCCCGCCGCTCGATCCCCCTCCACCTGCGCCCCTACCCTACGCTGCTACGCGGCTGCCGCTCCCCTCCTCTCCCCTGCGGGCTGCGGCGGAGACCACAGGCTGGCGCGGCCGCCGACGTCCCCCTCCTCTCCCCACCACTGGCTGCCGCCGGCGCTCCCCCTCCTCTCTCCACCGTCGTCGCGGCCGCCTATACTCCCCCTTATCTTCTCCACGGTCAGCGCCCCCCTTCTCTCCTCCACGACCAGTGCGGTGGTGCCCTCCCCCTCTCTGCTTTGGGGAGCGGCGTGGCGGTGCGATGTGGCTGGCCACCGCGGACTCCAGGGAGGTGCCGGTGGAACGGCGTCGCGGGGAGCTAGAGCACCGGCCTGTGCTGCGGCGGAGCGGTATCCATTGACGAGTGGGGCGAGCTGCAGCGCGGAAGGTTGGGCGGCGGCGTCCAA
Organism: Cenchrus fungigraminus; assembly: GCA_036936925.1. Taxonomy (NCBI): domain Eukaryota; kingdom Viridiplantae; phylum Streptophyta; class Magnoliopsida; order Poales; family Poaceae; genus Cenchrus; species Cenchrus fungigraminus. The sequence goes on from CM072770.1 coordinate 60,811,359, forward strand.
AGTTGTTGCGTCGCGGGCTTCGGGCCGCCCGATGCGCGCGTAGGGCTGGGCTATTCCGGGCTAGCCCGACACGAAACAGGCCTACGGGCTTGGGCTTGGCCCATTGTCACAGCCCGTGGGCGGGCACTACACGGCACAGTGGGACTTAGTGTCGGGCTAGGCCCGGCCCGCAGTTGAGTGGTCCACCCCAGGCCTGTGCCAGGGCCGGGCCGGGCGGCCCGAATGGACATCTATAAGTAGTACAGACTGTCGATCGGTGCTGCCACCGTCGTCTCTCCGTTAGGGCTGTCTGGTTCACCAAATTTTCCTTTAAATTTACTATTTATTTCATTACATTCTCACCACTTTTTCAAACTAAATACTTTAATTTCAACTTTTTACTATTCACCATCTTTTCAGCGGTCACATCCTCTCTTACAGCATCTAGCTCAATGCACTGTTCTCTCATCACATACTCACCATTTTTTCCAAAATAAATACTTCAAGTTCAACTTTTACTATTCATTCTCATCACATTTAACCAACTAAATAGCATGTTAGGTCACCCGCAATGGTAACACTATAAGAAAAATGCCGACCAATAACAGAAGAAAAATCGGATTTTCTCGTCATAAACCACAATTTATGACGTCGAGTGTTATGAAAACCATGCATTATTAATCGAGTGTACCAACTGTGATTAGCGATAATCCTTATTTTCGCCACATCACCAAATTTATGACGCGTACAAATCGTCATTACAAAATGTCATAATTTGGTTTCTGCAGCTCTGCCATGTTGGATAGCTAATGTGGCATGCTAATTATGACAAATTGTTTCTTCATAAAACGAATCTTACCATTTGTAGTTGGGTTGAGCCCAAAATTATTCCTATAGGCTGATGTTGTTCAGATAGCTCAAAAATTATTTCAGTAGGTACATTTGTTGTTGGTTCGGGTCCGAATTTGTTTCTAGAAGCTCATTTGTGTTGGGTCGAGTTCAACAATTATGCACATTATTTGCTTTTATGTCACGTTAATTTGAATAAAATTGACTTTTGAGCCAATTATATGTGGGCTAAGATCACTTAAGGTTAACATAAAATTAACCAATCGTGCCTCAATATTAATTGAGTTCATTCCAATTATGATCTGGTTGGAAAAATAGTAAACAACACATATTTATTTATACAATAACACAAATTGTTGTTTCCCATCAAGCAGTGCCATATATTGTTCGTCATATATCACAAACTATCACAGGATAATAGTTTCACGAAGAACAGAGATTAATAAAGCTACATCCAAGTCATAATCTCAAAAGACAGCGGAGCATTAATTTTAACCTTTTCAGTCACGACTCACACAACATGTACCTGAGGAGGACTTGACATGTCATCATGCACCGTGTGTGTGACAAAAGGACCATCTAGTCGATCTTATTACGTTGTGCAACCTTACAGCAACTAATCTCCTTCTTCAGATGCAGTTGACGCCTAAAACTATGACAAATCAACAGTGGAGAGTTGTCTCGCAGTTGATGCAGTTGACGCGGCGTGAGTTGATGTAGTTGAGACAACCATTAGATGTAGCTGATGCGGCGTGAGTTGTTTCTCGAGATTTTCTTGTGTTGTACACCGGACAATCTTGAAATGAACACATATATGACAATCCTGAAATGAACACATATATGCACACATCAAGCTCATCCCATGACACCCGTCATGCATACATGAAACTGATATGCACCACCGAAGAGTCTGCCCTAGCTAGATTTATAGCAGGCTCGTGATACCGTAACCAATCTCTAATGATGGATTAATTAGACTTATTTGTCTCGTGATTTTCAGTCCATCTGTGTAATTAATTTTGTAATTAGGTAGTCTACATTCAATACTCCTAATAAAGTTTGAAAGCGGACCCAAAAATTTCTCCAACGAACTAAACAGGACCATCTGTGTGGCAGAGCCTGTCATGGTTGGTTGATATATCAAGATTCAGTAAGGGATCGGGGTCTGCACCACATACGGGCCGGGTAATTGACGTGTCTGTCGACAGCGAGCAGTCTTTTGAGATGCGCATACAGATAGAATTGTGTACATGTGTTCGTGAGTGTACGTGCGTGTACTACATCTGCAGTGTGGGGTTCGAAGAAAAAAACTGTCGGCTCTCGTCATTTTTTTAAACGTGCGCCCGTGTTAGGCCCATGGTTGGCGAAAAATTCGACATGCGTGAGCGTCGTTAGGATGGGCTTTGCCAATCCCTGGCGCTAAACAAAGCAAATACTCGAGGAGGCAACTTAGTCAACGCAAAAAAAATCTCTCTCATTACAGCACTGCATGTTTGCAACTCGATGTCCTGTTTTTCCAATCTTCCTATATATATGGGTGCAGTGCTGTTCCCTTTGCACTATGTGCTTAATCCCTTAGTGCTGGAGGCTATGAAGATGGAGAGTGACTTCCATATGGTGATTGGAGAAGGAGAAACAAGCTACATAAGCAACTCCAGGCATCAAGTTTGTACCTAGCTAATACTGTACTCTGAACCGACATAAACAAGTAATATTTCTCTTTTCTTTTTGTCCTTACCTATTTCTGTTTTCTGGATCCTAGCAAAAAGCTTTGTTTGAGACAAGACCAGTGCTTGAGAAGGCTGTGGCAGAATTATGCTCTGCTGTCCTGCCGCGAAATCTGGTCATTGGTGACTTAGGCTGTGGTTCAGGTAAAAACACACTCATCTTCCTCTCGGAGGTGATCAATGCCACGAAAGGCCATCCTGTGGAGCTGCAGTTCTTCCTGAATGATCTACCAGGCAATGACTTCAACCATATATTCCAGTCACTTGGACAATTCAAGAACTCAACTGCAGTAGATCAAAAGGGAGAAAGACTGCCTACTTTCTATATTGCTGGCTTACCTGGGTCCTACTATACCAGGCTTTTCCCTTTCCAAAGTGTTCATCTCTTTCACTCTTCGTTTAGCCTCCACTGGCACTCCCAGGTACAAAAAGATGGCAATATGCACTACTTAACGCCCAATAATTCGTTGCCATCTTCCCATATCACTAGCTGGTTATCCAATGCAATTGTGTGTGCGCGCGTGTGGTCGTTTTATTATGCATTTTGATTCGTATGATCAAATTTAACTATTAACGAGGCCATTAATAATCTTTTATCGATTGGAAGTTCTTGTTCATGTGGCTGAAGGTGTGATCTTTTTCTGATTAAATAACAACCATTGATGTCCTTCTGATTACCGATTACTGATTTTTCTAGATGTTCGGTAGCCCATGAATTTTTATGTTTTTCTTTGCTATCAAGGATACCAAAGATTTACTTCTCTTTTTCTCGTTCTTTTCCCTTTAGATGTTCTTGTTTGGGAATCTATTTTTGACCGTTTGTAGAGAATTAGGACATCCCCATTTGTTGATGTTGCCATTTTCAGTTTCCTGATGGGTTAGATGGCAACGAAGGGAACATTTACATTGCAAGGACTACACCACCATCTGTGGTGAAATTATACCAGGAGCAGTTCCAGAAGGACTTGATGCTATTTCTTGAACTACGATATGAAGAACTAGATTTTGGCGGGCAAATGGTGCTGACTTTTCTTGGGAGGAAGAACGAGGATGTATACAGTGGCAGTATGAACTATCTTTATGAACTCCTCGCACAATCTCTACAGACTCTTGTTGAGAAGGTAGATGAGTAGATTGGAAAATGTTCAATTTCACACCACAAACTTCTGTTCTGTATGGCTAGAACAGATCGATCGATTTAATAGTGCCACTAAGGATGCAATTGCATACACCAAACTACTCTTAATTCCCATCCAATCAAATGCATTATGCATGTACAGTACAGTAGGTTAAAAATTCTGTGTAGTCAGTCACAATTTACTAATATTCTACGATTTGCTTGGATTTTTTCAGTCAGAAATTAATCGTGTAAGCAATAAGTTGAATTTTGGATATCTTGTGTAACAGGGTCTGGTGGACAAGAAGAAGCTAAACTGCTTCAGTTTACCAATTTATGGTGCATCTGTTGCTGAAATTAAGGAAGTGGTCAATCGGAGCGGGCTTTTTTACGTTAATCAGATCAAATTGTTCGAGTCAAACTGGGATCCTTACAATGACTCAGAAGACAACAAATTGCTAGATACCATTCAAAGTGGAATGAACATCTCAAAGAGTATAAGGGCAGTCATGGAAACTTTGTTTCTGAGCCACTTTGGCGAATTCATGATCGATGCCCTCTTCAAAGAATTTGCGAATAAGGTAGCAGAGTACCTTCAAAGGGAGGATAATACCAAGTACTCAGTTATCATACTATCCCTGAAGAGAAAGTGACAGATAATAGGCATATATAAAGCATTAGAAAGATCACTTCGCTTCATCTCTAGTGTCAAAATATTATTTATTACCATTACTATGTTCCAAAATATATGAATTACGGCCATGAACTCTGGATTTATTGTAGAGTTTAGATATGCCCATCCTCTATGTTCAAAATAATTCTATTTGCATGGAGTTATTTGTGGCGGGACAACACTAGCAGATTGAAGTGCTAGGATATATATTCAAATCACAAACTTTGAGGCATTCTGCAAAACACCTGAAATGGCCCTTGAAGGAAGTCTCCAAAACATCTCGTATATATGATCAGGCAAGGTAGTCTCTATAATGCCTCCGGATATTTGTTCGGTTACTGGAAACACATTTTCTTCGAACAAACTGGCGGTTACAGATCATGCTTTCAAAAACTTTAACCGCCGTGACTATGGCCATCAATTTCCAGAACGCCTTCAGAGATTTTGAGAGGAAGTTTTCTTTTCTTTGAAGACATTTTGTAATACCACGGCACTCTCAGACAGCAAAGCAGAATCGCGGCAAATGACGACGGACACCCACAAACAGATGAAGGATAGAAAGCAAAAGTGCAAGGAATCAGATGCTCGTAACCTAAGAGGGGGAGGAAGTGAATTAGGCAACTTAAAAAACTTAACATATGGCTTCAATACTTTGCATAAAGTAAAACTAGAACATACTACCTAAATGTGCAACTACAGTTGTTCTAGTGTGAAACTCCCGTCCCAAAATAAGTTTTGCAACCTATAGTCAATTCTAGCATGATACTACTCTAGGAAAGTAAAGGCAAACAAGGATTGCAAGAGAGTAATGCAGAAACGTAAGGAAGGATGAGAGGAAGCAAACTCTTGACACGCGATTTATCCCGTGGTATCGGTAGGCACTAAGCCACCCCTAGTCCACATTGTTGAAGCACTCACACAAGAGTATTGCTTCCCGGTCACCAAGTCTCTCCCTAGAGCACCACTTGACTCGCCACAAAGGCTCGCCACTTAGGCACTCGCTAAGCTCCCTTGGTCACCTTGATGCCGCCTCCACTAAGGAGCTTCTCCACTTAGGAAGGGGGTCTCCACGTCCCCCGCACAAAGTGGCATCGCCACTCCATACCAAGCCGGAGGGTCGAAGATGATTGCCGGTGAGCCACTTAGGCCCCAAGGCTTCCGGCGGACCTTGTACAACTTGATTCACTCAAGAATCACCTCACAAGGTTGGCACAACCTTGCACTCACTCAGCTCTAAGCTAAGCCTAGCACTAAGTACACACAAAGCATGTGCAAGTCTATGGATGAGCAATTTAGCACTTGGATGGATTGGATATGATCTTCTAGGTGTCTTGCACTCCTCTGCACTTCCACACAATCCAGCAACCTCAAATGGGTGAGCCGTTGGCTAAAAGCTGCATAAGGTAGTACCATCGGATGATCCGACGCTATGATTTTCCGGGCGTCGGTTCATCCGGTGCTACTAGCCGTTGCCCTCCACTGCACATGACCGTTGACACAAATCATCTGACGCTTCAACCAACGCACCGTCGGTTCATCCGATGCTGAAGCCTTCGTGGCCAAAACCTCTCTGTTAGCTTCCTCGAGGGCGTCGGATCAACCGCTGCTACACCGTCAGTTCATCCGGTGCTTAAGGCCTCTGACTCAGACCGTCTCTGTCTTGTTCCAGTGGATCATCGGATAGACCGACGGCTCCTACCAATGGACCGTCGGTTCATCCGGTGCTACTGATCGTGCTGCTTCTCCTCCAGGAATTCATCCGATGCAACTAGAAAACATACCGTCGGTTCATCCGACGGTGCGTGTGAGCTGAGCCTTCTTCACGCAGTCTACCAAGTACTCCGACGCTTGCTTCTAGGGTACAATCGGTTCATCCGACGGTGTCATTTTCCTTCCTTTTTTTCCACGGTTTTGACCCTTGAAAAATACACTATCTTCTCATTTTGGCATGTGATATTTTTGCATCCATGGGACCTAGAAATGTCTACAAGGACATACTTAATAATATAGTTAGTCACATTAATCATGTTGTCATGAATCACCAAAATCATACTCGAACTAATGACATATGAGGCAGTGTTTGCTAAAAAAAGAAAGCCCATATCATCATAGGCCCGCCCAGTACGCTGTACTGTACATGAACAGCCCAAGGCATCCCTTGTCTCCGCCTCCGTCACCATCAGCTTGCACATGGACAGTTTACTGATCCCATGTGCAATTAGTGACCAAATATTTCTCTTTTTTGCCGATGAAAATGACCACATATTCACAATCGATTTCTTTGTTATATTCTGATTGTGTTTGTTCCCCTCTTTCAAAGCTCCTTTCAAATGCTTGTTAGAGGTGTTCCTTAGGTCGGGAACTGTCAAATCAAGTGTAACGCAAATCGTTGAAGAAATGGTCCTGATGATTTTTGTCACCCCTCGAGGGCAAGTATACCAATAGGGGCTGGTACAATTATTTCTCACTTTGAACGGAACTTCTGAAAAACATAGAAACGTATGGACAATGTACTGTATCCCGTGCATCGATGAACCATACCATTTGTCCAACTGTTCCGTTCCCTGTGGCTGGCAATGGATCGTGCGATTGCTACGTGCATTCATTGCACGAAAGCGTATGGAAACATTTCGTGCTTGCTTGTACTGTTTGTGCACACGCCGATCGTCACCTCAATTTTTTTTTGGCAAATGTCATTGTCAAACTCTGTTTAGTTCCCAAATTCTGCAAAAAGTTTTGGCGTTTTAGCCCATTTTTTGAAAAAAGAATCTAAGAGCAACTCCAATAACCTCTTTAAATTATTTTGTATCCGTAAAAAATAAAGAAAATAGAGAAAACTCTGTTCCAACAGCTTCGTCAAAATACATCCTCGCAATCTGCCTTGCCATCCCGCGCCTTCCGCTCGCGAAGGCTGGCGAGCGCGTCCGACTCGCAATCCCCGTTCCCGCCCTAAATCCATGCTCCCCCACCCGAATCCCGCGGCAAATCGAGCCATGCGCGCACAGCTCCACCTCTTCGCCCTTGCGCAGTCTCCGCGGGCGCCCGCCGTAGCACCGAACGCGGCAGAGGTCAACGAGGGCGGCAACGACGACGACTCGGACGCCAGTGTCCACGACGAGGATGCTGAGCTCGCACCGCGGGCGCCCGCCGTAGCACCGAACGTGGCAGAGGTCACCGAGGGCGACAACGACGACGACTTGGACGCCGGTGTCCGCAACGAGGATGCTGAGCTCGCACCCCGGGCGACGCCGGCCGCCCGCACCGCGGGGAAGTGGAGGAGGTGCGATGGTAGGTGGGGAAGATGTGCCGCCCGTCATAGCACGTCGCCGCAACTCGAGGCAGCGACATCGCAGAGCTCCATGGGTGGCTGCGCAAGGGACGGATGGACCTCGCCGGGGAGGGCCTGCACGCGCGAACAAGAGGGGTGGGTAAGCGGCAAAACGGATGCACGATGACGCATAGAAGCTCCGATTGCGAGGAATTGAACCTAAACTCAGCGACGACGGTGAATCGGGCCGGCACTGACCACCGCAAACGAGCGCCCTCAGGGAGACCATGGTCTGCAGCATCTTCCACGCAGTGGAGGCGCTCGGCGTGGCCCCTGTCTACCTCGTGTGCAGCCTCCGACCGGCTAGGGAGGGATCACCGCCGGGGGGAAGGGACGGAGGGGGCTGGCCGACCGGGGGAGGGAGATTCGCGGTGGAGCATATTGTTGCAGCAGAGGGCGCTGTGGGAGAGAGATGAGAAAACGAAGGGACACACGTGGGATCCACACGGAAGGAGAGTTTTTAACGAGACTGTTGGATTACCCACACAATCAGATGGTTTTTTATTTTTATAAAAGAGGTATAACTCCAAATTTAGCTAGTAAGAATAGAGAGGCTGTTGGAGTTGCTCTAAGCACCCTTACCAAAACTTCACCATGTAAAGATTTTGCATTTGGGAGGCAACACTTCGTTTCAAAACTAGCAAAAAGTGCATTAGGTCGCGTGCCAACACTTTCATCTTTTGATACGGTGCTAAAGAATGCAAAAAAGTTTTGATGAATCTAAAGTCCTCATCCAAAAGTTAGGAAGTCAAAAATTTTGGTTGTAAAGTTTTGTGCCAAATCTTTTTGCATTAATTGGTGGTGGAACTAAACAAGCTTTTAAGAATTTTAGTCTCTTTGGAGACAGAATGCATATACACATGAGATACACATCCTTACGTTTCTTTATTTAGACAGTAGATACATCTTTATATTTACAAAAGCAAGTCCATGATGTAAGTTTTACTCCTTCGGTCCCAAATTATTTGTCGTTGTCGGTGATGGCTCTGGAGAGTCATCTGAGGGGGAGAATAGACTGACGTCCGAGAACAACTTTGGCAGCAAGAAAAAAAAATAGTAATGGACTTGTACTCTTGTACCCTTGACACACTATGAATGCGTCAGTGCGGTGTGAATTGATATGTTACTATGTTTTTCGTTTTAATTTAGTATGTCTATTAGAAGGCGCTCCAGCTTTTTTTTTCTAGCTCCGTCACTATTCCGAAGTCTTTGGCAAAAGGTCAAAAACGCTCAAATCCAAAACTGTTGGCTAAGCTAAACCCCTGATCCTTTTCTAGTTCAAAAGAGGGAAAAAAAACCTGATCTTTTCTCGTCCAGAAGCTCCAAGGTAGCAGGTGAGAGTAAGACTGCCATCTTGGAAACGCTGCATTTACCCCCAAACAAGGGGGGTGTTTGAATCCATGAGCTATTTTCTAACTCTTCTCTTTTTAGCTTAAATAGCCTAATAAGAAGCCAAACAGGTGGGTTATTTCAGAGCTATTTGTAACTAGTCCACTCAAAAAAATTATCACCAAAAGAGATGCTAATTGGGCTATTTCATGTGGGTCCCACCGAAGGCAACATCACACCCCTCACTCCCGTCGCCTCCTCCCCCACCTGCGCCGCGCCACCTCCCCACCCGCGTCGCGCCTGTTTCGGCGCCGCACCGCGTCGCGCCGCCTCTTCCCCAACCCGCGTCGCGCCGCACCGCTCTCCGCGACCACCGCGCCACCGCGAGGCTCCCCTCTCCGCGCCGCGCCGCGCCCCTCTCCGGTGAAGTTAGTGGTAGTCTGGTAGAGGTTATCGTGGGTACTAGTATTATAGCGCGGCTGCCTTGCATTAGGGGCCAAGGCGACGACGGTCTGCCAAAAGGCTTGTTCACAGTGCATGCACCAAGTCAATTCTCTGCAATTTTCTGGTTCAAGTAAAAAGGATTGTTGGATCGGATTGGGTCATGGCAGCCGGAGAGAGCGGCAGGCAAAGCTTCGGCCTTCGGGGCAGCTCGTCATTCGTCACGGCCGGCAACCAAGCAGTCCTACTGCGCGGCGAACCAGAGGAGGCGAAGCCCCGCCGGGGACCGGGAGTCCGGGAAGCCGTCCCCCGAGGGGACGCCCATGGCCAAGAGCTCACGCAGGTCAGGCAGGAGCTGGACGCCGCTGAGCGCAGCCTCCGCGAGGGCGAGCTCGGTGGCGGAGAGGCCCGGGAGGACGGGCACTCCAGCTGTGGTGAGGTGAGCGAGAGCCGCGGAGGGGGGGAGCGCCGGAGCGGGCCCTGCTGCGGCGGAGGGAGACGGAGGAGCGGGCGTGCGCGGGGTGCGGGGGCCGAGGCGCGGGTGGAGATACGGCGAAGGCCTACGGCGTGGGACGGAGGGTAGGGAAGGCCGTTGGGGAGCGACGGCCGGCGGTCGACGTCGACCATTGCTTGCTGGCGAAGTCGGCGTGGTGAGAAAAGAGCAGAGTAGAGGAAGTGGAAAGCTGTTGCAGATGGAAAGCTGTTGCGGCTTGCAGTGGTATTAGGGAACTGTGATATTAATGACAAAATATTTCTTGGATCCAAACATCTCATGAGCTATTTCATTAGAAGGTTATTTCTTAGAGCTAAACTTTAACCCTTAAAATAGCTTTGGGTTATTTCTTCAAACATGACCAAGATAATACAGAGGGACAAGATGACGAGCGAGGGTCATGTGATCGCGTGGAGTGGATACTCGAGTGTACTACTCCCTCCGTCCCCAAAAGAGTGTCGTCTTCGCTTCCCGAGAAACAATTTTGACTAAATATATAAAAATATATGTTAATATTTATGATACAAAATTAATATCATTAGATAGATATTTGAATCTAATTTTTTATAAAATTTATTTCGAGACACAAATGTTGCATGTATTTTCTACAAATCCAGTCAAACTTATGGCACGAAAACCCATGGCGACACTCTTTCGGAGACGGAGGGGACTCGGAGGTGATACTCCTCGATATGCACACGACTATGATGATTGGAATATACTCCTACACAGCTGAATTTGTCAGAGAATCGGAGTCAGAACTCTCGTGCCCGCCCTCGCTGTAGCATCCGACCGGTGCACCGTCCGGTTCACGTGCGCCCTAGCCATATTTGGTGAGGTCCAAACTCGCACATCTGCTCATGCATGGATGCGGCCAAACGAAGCTGACCATATATCTGTCCGGCTGAATCCACAAAATCTCCATGACTGGTCGATGTTGTAACCGCCGGGTTAATTTTATCGCTTCAAGATTGAATGAGAGCACTTTTCAGTTGGAACCTGCAGGATTAGCCTGGTGCGTAAAGATGAAATTAATTGTTCTTGCACGCTCGTCCCTGCAAGAAGGAAAATATGCATTACATACACTTGCAGTTTATTTGCTGTAAAGATGCATTATTCCAAAATTAAATAATTGTCAGTTCTTTGAAGTGGATGGACGTGCCTTCGGCGAAAGCCCTCATGCATTTTTTTTTTTTGCTGGCAGTACTACACGGAATATCCGGCTCCTTTTCTGTATCTCCAGCATGAAGAATCCTTCCCACATGGCAAGCATAAATATTGTTGTAAAACGAGGTTTGGTGCTTACCAGAAAGCAAATCTTAGTTAGGGGCTTGGAGTATGTAGCACATCGATCACGTGAAAGGACCTCTAGCCGAATTGTTAGAAGGGTTGAGTAGCATGGTCGCATCAGTAGACTCGAGTTTGATTCCTTGCGGGAGCGGATTCAAGTGCTGGTTTAAAAAATTCTATAGTCAATATAGCCAGGGTTTGGATGTTTTTCTAGACCGAGATGATACAGCATAGAAAGTTTATGGACCGAAGTTATACTTCACTCTCTTAATAATGTGAGCCTCTACCCCACCGGTCTAGTTTTTACATCTTGATCGCAAAATATGGTGCATCCACATCCACATGGCATACTTTTTTTTTTGAGGATCACTACGGCCAGCGAGAAGCCGGCCTGAACATTTTCATTATATTGCGTGGCAAAACCACAGATTACAACAGCAGCCACTAGTGCAGCTCAACACGAACAAGAAGAAGACAACATTACAGAGGAACACAGAGAGCACAACACGCATACACATCAAGGGGCTGGCGAAAACACAACCCGAAGAAAAACCAACTGATCTCTAGTGGGGAACTCAATCAAGCAGCATACTTGCCAGGAAGGCAAAGATCATAGTGCCTACGCCACCCTTCGTAGCTACGCCGCTCCGTTGTCGCCCTCCGTTGAGGGACACCCAACGAAGTGGGGACTAATGGCAGCGGAAGCAGGGCAGACCGAGCCTTGCTGGAGACGACGACCTTCCAGAAAGCCAATGGCAACACCTTTCACTGCACATCCGAGCTCCACCAACTGTCACCCACACCTCTGAGGGAAGGAAGCCACAAAAGAGGGGACCGTTGTTGATGAACACCCGGCATTAGATTTGATGCACCACTGACGAAGAAGAGGCGCCAAAGGAGTAACACGCCAAATCACAGTGGCAGCCAACGACGAATGTCAGCCAAGCGCGGCAACATGAAGGAGGAGAAGGGGCACAAACATTCACAGGCCTTGCGCTCAAAGATCCAGGACAAGACGACGAAGAGCATGAAGAGGACGACCAACCATGAGTTGTGCGAAGGTAGGAACACCTCCCCATGCACCGGGCACAACGCTTTCGCTGCACAACTCAGGAAGGAGGCCAGGACGACGCTGTCGTGCCATGCGGAGCTGAATCAGCTCCCCGCACACCGAGTGCAAAACTTTCGCTGCATGACGACGGCGACCACCAGAGCGACGCGACCAAAACTGAACAAGCAGGCTTCCTTTGCACAGCGGCGAAGGGTGGCACACAGCACGGCCACCATGGCCGCACATTCACCGCCCCGGACGATGGGCAGAGTAGCTGACGTAACCGCTACGCCGAGCCAAGAGCCAGCAAGGTCAAGAGAGGAAGCAAGGCTTGAGAGCATAGACCTGGAACAGCAGGAAACCAGCGACGGCTCCAGCCAGGAACAAGCTCCTTCACCCGGGCGGATTCCCGATCTGGACCATCAGAGGCCGGAACCGAGCAGGGGGCACCAGGTGAAGACCAAGCCCCCCACCGCGGGGCACTCCCGATCTAGCCATGTGGAGGCCGGATCAGAGCAGAGGCACCCGGTGGAGGCCGGATTAGGGGGGAGCGCCATAGGCTCGACGCCGGCGACGGCCCACAGGGAGCACAGGACGCCGTGACGAAGAGGAAGGCTGGCACAGAGAAGCGACTTCTGCCGGATTCGGCCGCTGGGGGCACGAGCATCACCGGCAACAACTGCGCATCGTGGGGGAGGCGGGGGGCAGCAGATCCTGGCCCCCAGAGACCGGATCTGGCCGGGGGAGGGCCGCCGCCACACCAGGGCCACCAAGGCCGCTGCGGCCCACCCTCCGCCGGGGCGCGCCACGGGATGGGCCGAGCGGGAAGGCCGCGCCTCCGCCATCCCGGGGGGGTCGCACGGTTTTTTCCCGGCGACCCCCCTCCGGCGGGGACGAGGCTAGGGGAGGCGGGCTGGGGACGGCGGCGAGGCGGCTCCGGTCGCCCCCGAGTCGCCCGAGCGGGAGGCGACACGGGGGGGAGGGCTTCCCCAAATGTTGTCGGTTATCCACATGGCATACTTTTCACTTGGAAGAGACAAATTTTGCGATAATTTACATATCCCAGTATTTCAGGAGAATGGAGGACTGTACATGTTGCTTTTGAATTGACTACATGATGTGTACACTCATTCCTTAGTAAGTCTCGTATTATGGTTAAACAAGTATCCTTTTGTCGGCTATATATAGGGTTGAGTTGAAATGACGTTATTTCACAACACAAGAAAAATATATCTACATGCAGATCATCTTAAAGTGGAATACGATGATGGTTTGGAGAGCAAGAGGATGACAAGCACCATTGCGATGGACATTCCTGAACTATCAATGGAAGAACTTGGCAACAAAATGGGGGAGGGGTAAACTAGAGGTAGTTTGCGCTTTGATCTAGTTAACTGGTGAAATTAAGATTCTTCTTAAGAATATTTTAGAGGCGGGAAAGCTCCGCCCACTACGCCAAAAATGATTTGTACTGGCACATAGAAATTAGCGTGTTGGCGGGTGTAATTGGCACCTGGTGCACTAGAGCGTCGGCTCTACACCCGCCAGCAGTGAAGGCATAGTGCTCGCGGGCGACATAAGTCACCTAGTCACATTTGTACTGGCAGGTGACTTATGTCGCCCGCCAGCAGTGAAGGCATAGTGCTGACGGGTCACATAAGGCATCCGCCAGCACAAATGGTCTCATTTGTGCTGACAGTGGCTTATTGAAAGTGCATCTAGGTCCCTAACTGGATTTTGGTGAATTGAATGACAAAGTGATTAAAGGACTAACAAGTTTGTGTAAGCATGTGAGTAGGTTTTTATTTATATATTCATGAGCTATTGTTGACATGTATTGAAGAATGAATATTATGTGGCTCGCATTGAAAAAGACAAGCAAGCTTCATGTGATAAATAAGAAAGGATACAAGGATGAGTATAGATTTGATGGTCCTCAATTGGAAGCTTGCATATTCGTTGTCAATCAAGAACAAGCATTTAAAGCGGTAATTCAAATGAAGATTAATTGTGGATGAAACAAAACCAAACTCAAAGTGGATTGGGCGAGTGATGAAGAGATCAACCGAGATGACTAGTGCGAGGGACTAAGCAATCTATGGTTCGAGCTAGGTTGTCATTGGTGTTTTGCTAAGGTGAAGTAATTAGTATCCGTGGGGTCTCGAAGTATCATATCCAAGCCTTAACCGAGGGAAGCAATGCAACTCATATCTAAATGTTATGATTGGCAATGCAGAGTGACTTAAGGATTCAAGTGTGCATTCTTATGCTAGATGGAAAAATCTTAAGTCACTAGCTCAAGTATGGACGTGCTTGAGACATTGGCTAAGTTGAAAACCCTCAGGTGGAAATTGTTCGAGTATGGCAAGATTGAAGACATTCAAGCTCAAGAGGTTGACATGGTATTTTTATTTATTCTTGAGTATAGGTATGCCGTACTATCAAGAGGGATGCAACATTAGCTAGTTGACCAAGTCAAGTGCTCTTAGTAAACCTTGTGAGAAATAGCCTTGAGAGCCTTAGAGTGTGCTAACAATCCCTCGTAACCTAACCTGAGCCACTTCAACTCTTTGGTGAAGTGTTTGAGTGAAAGAAAGAGTTTTGGGAGTGTCTCGGGCCTGACCGGTCTGACCGGTTAGGGGCACCGGTCTGATCGGTGCTACTGGCCCAACGGCTAGTTTTTCGAACACTGCCACCCGACAGCTAAAGGCTAGTTTTCTCCTTTGATGGGCATAAGTACCCCAAGCCTCCTACAGTGGTGGGCTGCTATTCTTGGTGACATTGCTGAGCTTCTAAGCCATTATTTGCTAAGCCTAATCCTTAGTGGCTCTCCCCAACCTCTCTTTGTGAGATTTGTGAATTCAAGCCATATCTTTGAGTTGGGTTAAGAGACTGAGCTTAAGAGAGCCTTTGTGAGCTAACAAGAGCATTCTCATAGCTTTAGCACTTCGATTTTGCGTCTACAAACTTTGAAGTGTTTGTTACTCTTGGAGGTTTGCCTCCTAGACGGCTAGGCGTTGCCGGCTAGCTCCCAATGTTGTGGTGAGCAACGAGAAGTTTGTGAGGGTTGTGATCTTGGCTCTTCGTGAAAAAGATCGCCTTAGTGAAAAGGAGGAAAATGGTTGAAAGAGACCCGGCTTGTTGTGGGAAAGTTCCCTTACAAGCTCCTCAACGGAGACGTAGCCTTTCCTTAGTGGGAGGTGAACTTCGGGAAACAAATCGTTGCGTCTCATTGTGGTTTGCCTCTCTAAGTAGTCTTTCTAGCATATTTGATTTGCTTCCACTTCGATCTACTTGGGTGTGCTATTTGTGTGTGCAGGGATCATTACTCTGCTTGTGATCATCTACCAAGGTCACTCACCAAGTTTGGTTCGTGCTATTAGTCAAGAGGAGCTTGAAGCTGTTTTTGGAGGTGCTCTGGGCTACACCGGTCTGACCGGTGCCTCCTGTGGAGCAGAGCCAGTGACCGGTCAGCACCACCGGTCTGACTGGTGGACACTGGCAGTTCAAGTTTTCGGGGAAGAAAGGTTAAAGTTGGTCGTCTCGCCTATTCACCCTCCTCTAGGCCACATCAAGATCCTTTCACTTATATCGCCCGCCAGCAAAGATGCACGAAAATTTAATTTTTTTTCAAATGACCTCAAATGAAGAAACTCTAAGTTTCAAGGATCCGAGATTTCCACCATATAAACCTCATTAGTGGTTTTGAGGATGCTACTGCTACCAAAAGTAAGGAAAGTTCATGCCTACAAGTATATGCCAAAAAATAGTTTGATGGTACAATGTGAACTTCATTCTTTTCTGCTAATGAGTAAAAGATGCATATTCGCATAGATCGACTCCATAAAGATTTGAAGCCATGCCGCTCGGTTCTCATCAATGGAAGGCTATTAAAAAGACATTCTTAGTGTCTTATGTTTACTTTTTTCTGCACAACTTATTTTTTTATCTTGTTTTACTATTTGTTAGCACCTTAAATAGCCTATGATAAGATTATAATAATGGATTAATGAGTGCATGGATACCAAGAGGTGTTGACAAGCAAATACCATTGTCGAATGTCAAGTAGCCGGGGAAATGAAATGGAATCATTCCTTGGTTCCCTGTCAATCAATAGAACAATTAGGATTATAGGATCCAAAGCTCGGCATCGTCAATTTCCGGAGGAAGAGACAATGACAAGGATCGTAAAAAGAAAAACAGTGCATGTTTATAACCCCTCATGGTTGGTCATGAAACTAGTCTTTTGTCTCCATGTGGTGCACTTGTAGTTCCTTTTCGAAACAAAATGTACTGGCACTTTTTGACGAACTAAACATTCGTTTCTCAACTAATCGCAGGCGGATCCTTTCACTTAATCAGCTCATATCAAGTCACCGGCGTCCTTGATCGCTGTGCATCTAGGAAGAAAAAAAATAGCTAGGGGAATCTTTAAAAAAACACTTTAGAGGATTACCTCACAACGCAAATTTCAAGAAAATGATGTCGCGCTCAAGATTTGAACCCTAAGAGCAACTCCAAGAGTTTGTTAAATTTTACTTGGCAAATCTTGTGTTTTGCCAACTTGTAAAAAGATATGCCAAGTAAAAGAAGAGTCTATCTCCAACAGTTTGGCATAATCCATTTACCAAATCCAGATCTAACTTACATTAGGAACCCTGAGAGAGAAACAAAATTACGTTTCTACTCTTCCACCTCTTGAAAACTTAAATCAGGAATCCTAAGAAAGAACAAAATTATTTTTATACCATTCGACCTCTTCTAATACGGGAGGATGCGCCGCGGATCGCCGCGCGCATCTATGCGCGCGCGGAGTCGGTTTTTCCCAACTTAGGATAAATGGCAACCTGAGATAGGGAACTGTTAGAGAAGGTTTTTTTTGTTTTTACAAAAAAATAACAATGACAACTTGGAATGGGGAACTGTTGGAGTTGCTCTAAGTGAGAGTTCTCTGGCAAATGGCCTTTACCACTCTAACTGTGAGCCTAAGCCCCTTGACAAAGCTAGAGGAATCTTGAAGCACTGCATAGCAACATGTGCTATAAAGGATACAGTATTTCGTTGTTTTTAGGCGGTGTGGGGTCTCCTCTTAGATAAATGGTATTTTAATTTCCTGGATCTCACCACAAGGTTGTGTAAGCAGCATGTAATCTATTCGTTCAAAATTGTTGATCGCTTTAGTTTTTTAAGTTTAAAGATATTATTATCCATATAGTGACGTGCATAATAGTATATATGAATCTAGAAAAATTAAAACAATCTAAAATTTGGGACGAAATATTATAGAAGTTATCAAAAAACGTCTCTGCCAGCTCACGAGACAATATTTTAGATAATAAATTGCATTAGTGATTATCTGCATTAGCTAGATTGGGTCACTTGTTGATGACCTAACAGCATCTTCAATAGACTCTTTATTTTGACTTTTTATTTGACTCGATGTTCGACTCTCCATAAAGATTTCTTGTCATACTTAGTTGCTCACTCCAACAGACTTTTCATTGTCCACTCTTCAAATCTCAACAACTACATTCAACTCTTCCTCTTCACACACTGACACATGGGTCTCACGTGTCATCCTCTTTTTTCTTATTATTTATATTTATTTTTCTCTTTCCATTCTTCTTTTCTTTTCCATACATATTTCTTCTCTCTCACTATGCTCTCTCAAACTTCCATTCTGCTATCCCATCCTCTCACTCTCTATCCCAACAATAACGTGAATGCCCCTCCCATCGCCGGCCCCCTCCGAGCACCTGCAGTTGGCACCCATCCTCCTCCTCTCCTCGTCCGGCGCCCCCGGCCAAAGCGGAGCTGCTCCCCACCGTGCGCCCCTTCCCTTGGCTTCGTCCGTCCTGCCCCAATATGCCCGCCCCTAGCCCCAGTGCCACCCGCGTCGCAGAAGGAGCACACGAGGGTACGAGGGGGTAGCAGGGGGTCGACAAAGAGACCAGATTGAGAGGCGGATGGATAGACCGATGGATGGTACGTTTGGGAAGTGGGAGGGTGAATTTGGAGAGACAGAAGGGAATCAATTTTTTTTTGAATAAACGAGCACAAGATTGTGCCTATTTCATTGATAAAGAAGAGAATTATAGTCGGCTAGCCGGACAAGTCTACTAGTATTAACTACACTCGTGCGCTCAGGCACGCCAAGCTCTTGGCTCCCACCGTAACGTAAAGTATTCGCTCGCACTAGAACTTATTGCAAGCGATGATACGGACGTCTCTATTGTTTCTCTCTATCTCGGCGAAGAGCTATGAGGCGGTTCCACTGATTTAACCGGCCATCTCACTCAATAAGTGTCATGTGTATCGGCATTCCACATGGATGTTGCTTAGCCTCCATCTTCCTTCTCTAAAGATGTTAGCAGCATCAAGCCTCCTCGTTAAGGGGAGCCAGGTTTGCCACCGTTGTCCCAGCGTGTTGAAGCAGGGCCTCGTATAGTAGGTCGGAGTTTTCATCATCGAGGTCGAGGATCGCGTCCATGGAGTAACGATCTGAGCCGGCAGTGGGCCGTGGAACAAGCCGATGAATTCACGCAGCACCTCCTCGAAGGGGACCAGCTTGTCGGCGGAGAGGCCTAGCTTGCGGCACAAGTTCATTTGTGCACATTGCACCGCCAACATTGCCGACTTCTTTACCAGTTGAGTGCTCCGATGCACGGTCGTCATGTCGAAGGTGCTTTTCTGGCGGGTGCGGCAGCCGTCAGCTGCAGCCTGAGCAACACGCCCAGCTTGGTGAAGAGAGCATCAACGCCATTCATTGTGCTATGTTGCTCGATCACCGTGTCCGGTGCTGGCGTCGTGTTCCTGTCGTCACAATTGCTGGTGTCGTGTCTTCCGGCGTCCCCGCATTTTGGTCCGCGGGCGTTGCATGTGCCGACCTCGTCATCTGGTTGTCTAGGCTGAAGTTACCTAGAGGAGCTGTGCCTCGAAGTCGTCTAGTGCCTGCGCCACTGCAGCAGAGGATGGCGCCGGGGACAAGTCTATCCGAAGGGTGGTAAACGCGCGAGAAACCGTCACCAGTGTCGTCTCTAATTAATCTGGCTGCTTCACCTGCAGCGGTACGGTGTTTAGTCCCAGCTTGCCCCCAGGCGGCAAGCTCTGGCGATGTAGTCATCCAGAAGGGAAAGCAATTGACATAAGTGTGTTGGAGTAGGATTTTGGTGTTGAGTTGCCAAAAATTGGTGTTGAGTGGGATGGAGAGCCTCTTAGATATGCTCTGCTAATTACGTAGCACAAGCAGCGCACAGTCAGGTCGTGAAGTGAGTGATGCTATGTAATTAGCATAGAGTTAGGTCATCCATGAGTGATAAAATGCTTGTTCCTCTTAGCCAGTTAATCAGTCGGGCCAGGTGATTGGAACCAAAGCTCGTCACCGTGAATTTTGACAAAGGAAGAGACAACCAGACAAGGACCCATCGTTTTTTTTAAAAAAAAATGTACGGCTCAGCTCAGTCCACAAATCATGAGCTAGGGACAGCAATCTGCTTTTTTCGGCATGTTTAGCTCATGATCATGAAACTAGTATTGTTGTCTCCGTGTCGTGCACAGTCCACTTGAACGTTGTGCTAGCAGTCGAGCACTGATCAACTAATCACCTCATTTCCCAACTAATCACAGGCTTCTCTTTCACTTCAATGTTCAATCAGTCAGTTCTACTATTCGTGTCAAGTCACCGGCGTCCTCGACTCCTCGGTTGTTGCGTCTAGCTAGCTGAAATTTTTGCTAGGGGAATCTGCTCTTGCTCATTTTTTTTATTTTATTTACTTTCTCCGGTAAGGGAGTCTTGTTGCTCTGCATATAGCTACATACATGTAGCAAAAAATGGTTCAGCCGTTCTAGATATAATAAAATCACCGGGGTTTAGTTTGTTTTTACCGCTTGTTTCGTGTGTGTGGGAGGTGTCCTTACGTGAATAATGTATCGTGCATGCCCTCTTGGGCTAGCTGCCTAGCTGGCTATTTGCACCGTGATTCGTGTTAGCACGGAGACACGGAGCCAAGGAAATCATATAGTACTCCGTACCATGCAAGCATCATCTTGTGCACCGTATTGTTGTCACCTCCATTTTGCATCATATGCCATGATAACCTTGGGGTCCCTTTGGCACGAAAGCTAGCTAGCAAAACATGTCTAGACCAAATATGAAGGCCGACGAGAGGCAAAGGTAAAACCCCCAGGCCGGACACATGCACCCAAAACCCAGGTGCCCACAAGGACCAAATAGAGGAGAGGACCACCGCTACGAGGGCCACTTTCAGATGCAAGAACTAGTTATTATGGGTACACATCTCAATCATGCCAACCTGACAAAAAAAAATACTGTATGTTGATGTGTTTGGAACACTTGAAAGCAAGTCATACCCTACCTGTTATCATCTTTACACAACGTTTTGGGCTGTAAAAAAGAACTGCAAGAAGCTTGTTAAACCGGTTGCTGGAAACGTCATTTGAAGTTGACAGACACAAGGCGAAGAAGAATTCGCATGCCAGGCTGACCAGAAAGTTGAAAGACTCGAAGATCTCATGAGTCATGACGCAACAGTCCTCAAACTCAGGCACACCCTAGCCGCCGTGCAGGTGATCTGTTGGGTCACAGGATTTTGTACGAGTTCACCGGATGCCGATGATGAGAGAGCAAAGGGCAAAGACGCCTCCCCTCACCGTCTCCGTGGAGCCTTCAGGGAGGCTCCACCACATCGCCGTCACGGCACCACAACCAACTGCCCCGCCATCTGCCTCCCTATAAACCCTTTTACTCTTCGCTTCCAGTCTCCGTCCGCCAGAGCCCGATCGAGTGGCCACCACCACTCCCGCGCCTTGCCCACATCCGGCCACGCTTCTGCCGCAGCGGCGCGGGGCCGCCGATATAATGGACCTCGACGCCGACATGATCCCCACCTCCCCGTCCGCCGACTCCTCGCCCTCCTCCTCCGACCTCGACACCGAGGTAACTCACCGTCCATGTTCTTGGGACTTCTTGCATTGGTTGGCTGGTCAATGGCGTTCTTCCTCTCGTGTTTCTTGAATCTGTAGCTCACTAGCTCTGTCATGGTGTGGAGCTGTGGATAACGTTTTTGGCTTCGATCTTTTGTTGGGGAGGGCATGCAGTCGACGGGGTCCTTCTTCCATGACCGGAGCACGACGCTGGGGACGCTGATGGGCGTGTCGGCGTTCGGCGGCGGCGGCGCGCAGCAGCGTCGCGCGGGGAGGGCGCCGGCGGCGGGCGAGGATGAGGCAGCCGAAGGGGCGCATCAGCTCACGCCGCAGCAGCAGCAGCAGCAGGAAGAGGACAGGCGCGGCGGCGGGGTGTGGCGGAGGAGGAGGAGGCGTCGCCGGCACCGGCGCGGGCGCAGCCTGGGCGGGAGCTGGTGGCGGCTCTGCCGGGACCACGGAGGGCCGCCGACGTCGCTGGGCGAGTTCCTGGACATGGAGCGGCAGCTCGCGGGGGGCGACTTCCTCTGCGACGGCACGGGCGCCTCGGGGCGTGAGGCCGCGGCCGCGGCGTCCGTGGCGGCCACCTCGCTGTTCGAGGACGGCAGGGTGCGGCCCCCGCAGCCGGCGGCGGCGGCGGCGGAGGAGAGGGGGAGGTGGCGACTGCTGCGGGCGTCGGAAGGCTCGTCGTCGTCGTCGTCGCTGGCGCGGCTGCCGGTGCTGCTCACCGGAATCTGCAGCGGCGGCGCGGGGTGACATTACAAACAATTATCCAACCCAAAAACTGCAATCAAGTGGCGTTGGAGGGAGGGGTGTTCATGTGACAGTGGAGTGGATGCTTACGCTCTCCTCTAATCAAATCCTCTTTGTCCCCCCTTCTTTTCCTTTTTTTTATAATGTCCCCCATTAATTAATTATTGCACTTTGGTTCTTTTAGCCATAGTGCCCCTTTTCGCTTATTCCCTGCCCTGCCTTTTGCTCTTCTTCCAATCTTGTACGCTCACTAGTCACTAAAGAACCAAGAGCTAATTTTAAAACCTGCGATCAGATAAAATTTACCCTACTTTTAGAGCAGGGATTAGTTTTCTTTTATCGAATTGCATGTCAATTCCCTCAGCTCCGTTTTCACGGCGACCGTTCCCCGGACCTTTGATTCTTGCAGTGTGCAACAGACAAAAGTTTGCGTTGTTGCTGCAGACATATCTCCAGCTCCAGCCGGTACACCGTAAGCATCCCGGCCAGGGCCAACGTCGTCGGTACTCGAGGCGGGGTTTTTGTCCAGGCCCTGCGTGCGGTGCTCGATTCGATCCCACTCCCACGGCAGCGGAAAGATACACCTGCAGGCCGTGGGATCACGCCGTGATGGGCGCCTGTCACTCGCTGGCCAGGCCGAGCCATCACCGGCGGCTGGTGTGGTGTGGGGTCTATTTGATGGGGGCCAGGCCGGGGCCGCCGGGCTGCCCTTGCCTCGGATTCGAGCAGAGGGGAGGCGCTAGTTTGGAGCGGCGCTTTGCTTTCCCCCGGCTCGGGCTTCCCCTGCTTTCTCGGTGATGTTCTCATGCTGGCAGTGGCACGCCACCACGGGCGCAGAATGATGGGCGGCCCTGCCGGCTGCTTGGTTCAAGCAACCTTCGGATTCCAGCAAGGACCCCCAAACCCAAATCCAGAAAGGAACAGGCCTTGCTCCTGGTCCAGCACATGACCATGTCTCAGTTTGTTTCCGGCTCTGGAAAAACGGGACGCGTGTTGTTGGGAACTTGGGAGGCCATTGCCACACCACAAGGATTGATAGCAAGGCTGCTGGACAAATGGATGTTTAAAGCACATCAAGCATCATGCTAATAGGCACGGCATAATACATGCTACAGTGGAAAGCTGCAGATGACACACTGACACTAGGACCAATCCTTGCTCCTGCCATTTTTTACAGGAGCGGATCGGCACACATCACTGGTACTACACTAACACTACTGCTAAATCACCGATACAGAAAATAGCAACAATACGGATGAAATCAGCCCAACCAACGCAGCAGAACGGCCCATGTTGTTGGCCAGCCCATATAATCTGCAAGGAGCACCTAACTCACTGCTGGGCCGGGTCCAGGTGCGCGGAGAAGTAGGCGAGCAGGCCGAACAGCGGCGCGTTGATGTAGGTGGTGGGCTCGGACTGCTGGAACACGGCGCGCGCGTCGGGGAAGGCGTCGGTGCTGTTGCTGGGCCCGCCGACCACGGCGCCCACCAGCAGGTTCGGGTTGGGCGCCGGGCTGGCGTAGTAGGCCGCGCCGGCCTTGCACCCGATCCGGCCCGGGTGGGCCGCCACCGACGGCAGCGAGCTGGCCCGGTGGTGGATCCGGAGCGGGTACCGGGTCCCGTACCCCACCATGTAGGACATGCGCAGCGGGTTGTCGCCCAGGATGTAGTCCACCTGCCGCTTCGCCACGCGCCGGAGCTGCGCCGGGGTGGCGGCGCCGCCGCCGCAGGAGACGTGGCCGCCGGCGTGGCTGAGGTAGTTGGAGTAGGCGAGGAGGAGGAAGGAGAGCGACGTCACGTGCTGCATGTTGCTGTTGCCCACCTTGAAGAGGAGCCCGCCGGGGGAGTACTGGATCTGCGGGTGGCCGCCGGAGATCCCCGGGAGGAGGCTGCAGATGAAGTTGTCGGCGTTCGAGCGGAAGGATTGGAAGTACTCGTCCTTGCCCATCAGCACCTCCTGCGAGCACACAACGACGACGCCCATCTCATCGGTTAGTACTTACTACTGGACTGCATGCTGAATTGAGTGTGATCTCAAGCGTGATGATTAATTCAGTAATTATTAGCATGTAGGAGTACGTAGTTTGTGCAGGGACCATGAGGCCCCGTGACTCGTGAACGAGAGCTGCAAAGGCGTCGTGCAAGCACAGGGGCCACACTGATGCCATAACATGCTCGCCTGCTTCGAGATTCAGTCACTAATCAGTGGTGACTGACAAAAAGCCTGGACTGGTACTGGTGTGGTGATGCGTTGATTAATCTATCCAGATAGAAATCATAGAATCTTGGTCCCATAGTACACTAATCAGTAGAGTGCGCACTAATCTTGCCGTGGCCTGTGTGCTAATGAGCTAATCTCCATAATGTTCTGACAGAGAATGAATGCCAGTTCAGTACTACTAACTGTGAATCGCGGCATGTGACACGGACACATGGTGGTGCAGGGTATCGATTTGAGTTTTTTTTACACAATACGACCTGTACAACCGGTTGAAAAAGGACTCGTATGTAATAGAAAATGACCTATATGTAAGGATCCGACGGTTGAGATTAATTCTATACGACTGATTTTTTTTAGCTGTCCTACGGTAGTATTCAAATGTCGTATGAGTAGTATAAGGATATTATCGAAAATGTAAAATGATATTGTTGTAATATAGAAAATGAAATATATGAAATGTTTTAGATAGTATAAGGGGTAGCGGGAAATTTTTTCCAAATAATACTTATCTATCAAATTACCATTTTACCTATAGAGCAAAACCGATAATACAACCGTCCGACCGTTAAGTCGTATTGTGTACCGTAAAAAACCTCATCAATTATCCATGGCATGTTGCCATGATCCACAAGACCATGATTGGGTGAATAAACAAGACGCTGGTTCCAATCCAATCGAGCTCACTGGGTGAGCTGAAAAGCCTGAAAGGCTGAAAGGGCATTTGATGCGTGGGACACTGAAATGAAAAACCCTAAACACTGCTAGGAAAATATTTATGCGCGCACACGAGAAGGGAATATCGCAAAGGAGGGAGACACGATCGAGCTGATGATTTGACTGAAGACCTCAAGTTAGCAAAAGGCCACTGCAGCGCGCGTGAAAGGTTCCGCTTCCCGTTGCCCATGCCCTACCTCCTAGGGGCTAGGGCTCCTAGCGACTTTTGCTAATGCTTCGTCTACTCCTAAACCCAACTACTGTCAGAGCTAATTAGTCACTGATTAGACAGGCTAAGCATACAGCCATGGTGGCAAACGCATGCGTCAAACTTGGGAGGGCGTGCCTATTGTCGATGGCATCAGAGACAGCAGTCGCAGTGCAGCGGCCGGTCCACCGGACGAGAGCCGGAAGCACGACGTCGCAGGGGAGGACATGTGCGCGCTGAACGACGCTGCTGAGGGCAGGTCAGGGCAGGGCGATGATGTTGCTACTCCTAGCAGCCACCACAGGAGCAGTAGCGTCACGCGGGTCGCGGGGGGCGCGACGGGACACGAGAGAAGGACGGGGCCAAAACCAGACAGACATCCCTGGACCCTAGCGTCGCGCAATCCCAGGCCACTTTTGGCGTCTCGACTCGCAACAGTAGCAATGGCGTGCCAATGTCTGTGCAACGTTGCATTGCATCACTGAACATCAAGCTAGGACGGTGCTCGTTACCTTGGAGATGAGGACGTTGATGCCGGCGTGCTTGTTGTCCCAGCCGAACTCGTTGATGGCGTCGCTGGCGCCCAGCGCCACCTCGTTGCGCTTGATGTAGTCGCGGTACTCCCTCCGGTGCGACGCCCGGTGCAGCCACGCCGCGCCCCACAGCAGCTCGTCCTGGTACCCGTCGTAGTCGCAGTAGCAGGGGCACACCGCGGCGCGGAGGCTGCTGCTGTACGCGCCCCGGTGCGCGTCCGCGAACGCGAACACCTCCGCGGCGCGGTCCAGCAGCCGCCGCGCGTAGCCGGGGTCGGCGTCGCGGAACACCAGCGAGCCCGCCGCCAGCGCCGCCGCCGTCTCGGCGGCCACGTCGGACCCCGGGTGCGACGCGTCCACCCGGTACACGGTGCGCGGGGTGTCCATGTCCTCGGGGCGCTCCCAGCAGGAGTGGTCGCGGGACGCGTCGCCCACCTGCACGTACACCGTGCCCGGCGTCGACGTCGCCTTCAGGAGGTAGTCCGTCGCCCAACGGACGGCCTCACGGGCGTCCGCCTCGTGCGCGCCGAAGTTGCGCCCGAAGTCGATGAGCCCCCACGACATGAGCGTCGCCGTGAACGCCATCGGAAAGCCGAACTTCACGTTGTCGCCGGCGTCGTAGTACCCGCCCGACAGGTCCACCTGCGCGCACACATCCGTCTCGTTTCAACAACAGCTCAGAGCATTGATGAATGCGATGCAAAGACGCCAATGGCTGTTGGGTTCGTGCAAGAAAGTAGAAGAAAGAAATGGTCCGTACCCCGGCCTCGGCGCCGTCGTGGATGGCCGAGTCCCGGCGCCACCGGAGGCGCTGGTTGGGCGGCAGCCGGCCGGAGCGCTGGCCCTCGAAGAAGAGGATGCTCTTGTAGAGCGCGTCGCTGTAGTCGTGCGCGGCCAGCACTGCGGACGACGCCGCGAGGAGCACCACCACCGCGACCGCCGCCGCCATTGCCCTCGCCGGCGACACAGCAGGCCGCGCCGTGGGGAACGGAAGGCTTCTGTGTGTTGGTGGCGGGAGGGACAGGCAGTGGCGGGTGGCAGTTTAGTTGGTTGGTGCTGTGCGGCGGGTCGGCGAGGCCGGCCGGGGCTAGGAGGGATTAATAGGGGCCCGGCCCGGCCGCGCCTGCGAGGTGTGGTAAATAAATGGCATGTGAGGCTGAGCAGAGAGGGAATGGGGCGCCCAGGGAAGCGACATGGGCTGCTGCCTGCTGGGGAGTCCAGCCAATCGGGGAGGGGCAAGTGCTCGTGTCCCAGCGTTGCGGCGCGTGCTACGAGGTAGCGGCGGGCCGCCGCGGTGCCTGCACGGACCGGGTCCAGCGTCTCCAACGCAGAACTATTTTTCTATACTCTTGTGAATATTTTTTCATACTGAGTCCACGTAATTAGTGTGGTGAAATTTTTGAGTTCTCTGTCTACTAAGTGTAAGTGTATTGAACGTAGAAAAATAATTATACAAATAGAACGGAAATTGTGAGACGAATCCATTAACTCTAATTAATCCACCATTAGAGATTGGTTACTGTAGCACAGTGTTGTCTAATCATGGCATATTAGGCTCGTTAGATTCGTCTCAAAATTTAAGGTTGAGGTTGTGGAATGAGTTTTATAATTAATCTACATTTTGGAAATCCTGATTAGTGTATGGAGATTAATGTGACGGATAGGTGTTGAAATTTTGGGAAACTAAACAGCGTCGTGCATTTCAAGTTATCTGCTCCCTTCTCCTTTATCATCTTTCTCTCCTCTCCGTCCTCTCCCTATCCTCTCTGCTCCCCCGACAGCACAAGCCCTCCGATCCATTCCCGGCCGGCTCCTCCCCACCACATGTCGCCTTCCTCCCTCGTTCGTTCCCTCCCCTCGGTTCCTTCCTCTTCGGCAGGCTCCTCCCCTTCGGCTCCAACACCTTGCGCTTTCTTTCTCGCGCCGTCTCCTCCCCTCTGGCTTCTCCTCGCGTGGTTGTGGTCGTCCTTCCCGCTAGTGGACTCCTTCCCGCATGGCCATGCAGGCAGTGCGGGTGCAACGGGCCCCACAGAGAACGACGACGGTGCGGTGTGGGTGTGGCTTCAACGAAAAGAGGAGATGGCGAGGTGGGTGGCGAGGCTTTGGACTCGCCAGACCTGACGAACGGCAAGAGAAGTTTAGCGAGCCGCTAAAAACAATGAGTGGGGGGTAGCAAAGATGTTGGAGCATCATTTTTTTTCGTTTTGGCGAGCCGGATAGCTCGCCTTTTGGAGATGCTCTTGATGTTAACGCACGAGCATCTTACGGTGCACACGAGATTTTCTCTTTTTTACGATGATAGCACATTTTTAAGAATTACAACATGCAACTTCTGGAGAGATCTCGAAGCGCAAAAATACAAGGGACACGACCAACGAGAAACACCAGACACTACAATAGAAAAGGGAGAAAATTCCTCTTATGCCACAGAAAAATACAAGTGATGTGTTCTGTGCCATTGAAAAATACAACTTGAGCTCTGTGCTATTGTTTCTAATTTTTCATTCCCTCTGTGCCATTCTACCGTCTCCACCGTTTCCGGCCGTGAGCTACTGTGGCGGGCCCCACGCGTCAGTGGGTGAGGGGAAAAACATCCCCTTCCTCTCCCCGCCGCTCCCGCGCCGCTCCCCATGCTCCCCGGGGAGGAGGGAGGCACGCGGCACCGCGCCTCGCACCTGACGCACCTCGCCGCCCGCGCCCGAACAAGCCTCGAGCTGCGGCAGCTCGACGTCCACCACCACGGCCTGCACCTCGCCTCCTCCGCCGCATACCACCGCGAATCGAGCGAAGGGAGGAGGGGTGCGGCCATGGCCGCCGCGCGGTGAGCTGACCTCCACGTGCGGCGGCGTGGACTCGCCGGCACCGGATTCGTTTGGCCCTGTTGCTCCTCGCGCCGGATCCGGTAACCGCCGCCGTCAGGGGCTAGAGGGAGGAAGGGAGGGGAAGGGCCGCCCGAGCGCGCCGCTCCATAGGCGGCCGGAGCTCGCCGACGGGGCGCGACGTCGTGGACTGGAGCTCGCCGACGGTCGGAGCTCGCCACCTGGCCGCGCAGCTCCCCGTCTTCGTCGCCGCTCTCCTCCTCCCTCCTGAGATCCGCCGGGACAGCGCCATTCTCCTCCTCCCTCCCGAGATCCAGCGCGGGGAGGTGGAGTCGGTGCCGTGCGAGCTTCTCCGCCGCGGAGGCCACCGTCGGTCGCGCGTGCGTAGCTCTGCCGCGGGGGGCGCCGCCGACCTCTTGTGCGCACCTGTGGTGTCCTCGCCAGCTGCGGGGCGCGGGTCGGTGTCGGCGCTCGACGCCCCGGTCACGAGCGGCGACACCGGCGAGGCGCCCTCAGGGTTGGGGCTCGGGCGCAGGCGCGTCAGACGCAGGCGGGAGGAGGAGGAGGTGGTGGCCCGGGGAGGAGGGAGGCACGGCCGCCGACGGGGAGGGAGCACAGGGGAGCGGCGTGAAGAGGAAGGGGAATTTTCCCCTTACCCACTGACGCGTGGGGCCCGCAATAGCAGCTCACGGCAGGGAATGGTGCAGACGGCGGAATGGCACACAGGGAATGAAAAATTGAAAACAATGGCATAGAGCTCAAGTTGTATTTTTCTATGGTACATAGCACATCACTTGTATTTTTCCTATGGCATAGGAGGAATTTTCTCTAGAAAAGGAGGATTACCTCACCAACACCACAAGTGACGACCAAAATGTCTGAAGCCTACAAGAGAGAAAACATCAAGAACACACACATGACCTACTCGGAGCCAACGGGTGAGAGGGAGTCATACAAGACCAGAGTCGGCCCTGACCATAGGCTAGCATGTGACCGCCGAGGGCCGAAGCCGGAAGGGGGTCTGAGCGCAGGTATATATATTGTACATGTACACAACTTTATATTAGACACATAAAGGAGAGACAACACAAAACGTTAGTCGCGTAGGCGCACCAGCGAAAAAGACTGCGCGGTGTGGCACCGGCTCGTGAGTCACGAAGCGACGGCGACACTCAGCGGCTGATGCTCGCGTCGCGTGATCACGTCAACCGTCGGGCAGCATAACGTCGGCAGCAATCGATCGCACGCCAACAGCCTTAGTTACTACTCCCTCCGTTCTTAAATATATATGACACTGTTGATTTTTTACTCCAACTTTGACCACAAATATATATTGAACAAATTAGTTAACTAAGGTAAAATGTATATCATTATATCTATTATCCAATGTACTTTAAGTTTAATTTGTTGGTTTATTGATTTTAAAAAATATATAGAAAAGACGAATGGTCAAACAAACAAAAAATCAATAATGTCATATATTTAAGAACAGAGGTAGTATCCTAATTGGGTATGTTTGTGTAGGGCGCCCACCCAAATATAGCGATATGAAACAAGCAACACACTGAAGAGGTCAAGAGGGTGATGCACTCAGACCATCCGCACCGGGGGACTGGAAACCCTCCTGGAGGAAAGCGATCCAGTTAATCGGGCTGCAGCGGCGTACTGGAGGGCGACGCCAAAAACAAGGACGGCCCCCGTTTCCTTTGTATCCAGCGCAAGTGGAGGATCTCCGTTATCCCAGAAGTGGCGTGGGTCGTGGGCCCTACCTCGCCCTCACGCCCATGCTCGGAAGGGGGAGGTCGCTTCCTGGAGCAGAGGAGCTCCCTCCCGGAGAGGGCCGGAGCTCTCCCTCGCCGGATCTGGCCGTGGGATCGGCCCGCCGCAGAGCTCGTCCACGGGGAGGCCGCCGTCGCCGCTGCCCCACTGGATGGCCACCAGTGGTCGTCGAGGGTGGGCTGGTGGGAGAGAGGGAGGGCCGGCGCTGGGGAGGCATCGCCGGAGGGAGGGAACAGGGAAGGGGAGGCACCGCCGGAGGTAGGTTGGCTGGCCGCGCCCGCGCCGGTGGACGGCCGTCCCGCTCCCGCGCAGTGGAGGACGCCCGAGCCGTGGAGCCGCCGTCGCCTTGCTCCGCGCCGGTTCGCCGTCGACCGCCGCGGAGAGCTTCCGCCGCCGCGGCCATGGTGGAGCTCCGCTCCCGCCCTGGATCCGGCCGGGGCTCCGCCATGGATCCACCCCAGCGCGAACTCCACGAACCGCCGGCCACCCCTGCTCCGCGGGAGCGAGCTGTTCCTGCTCCATGGCGGGCTTGGCGTCCTCACCTGGCGCTGGCTCGAGGGGGCGGCGAGCATGGGAAGAGGGGGCGCCGGCCTCCACGCGCGGCGGCGGCGGCGCGGTTCCAGTTGGCGCGGGGCTTCGTGGCGTCCAGCATCCACGCCGCCACCTCGCGCCGGAGCGGCGGCTCCGACCGCGCAGGTGCGCCGCCGTGATGCACGCCGCGGCGAGCCGCGCAGATGCGCCGCCGTGACGTCCCTGGCCGCCGACGGAGGGAGGGCTGGGGAAGGAAGAGAGAGAGGTGCGGCGGCAGGGGAGAGGAGCTGGCGCCGGAGGAGGAGGGGAGAGAGCGGCGCAGTGGAGAGAGGCCTCGGGCGTGGTTGGGCCCTTGACGGAGAAGCAGAGGAAAGAGAGAGAGGGTGGTGGGTGGGGAGGGAGGAGGTCGCCGGGGGTAAAAAGAAGTGGGAGGATGACATGTGGGTCCCGTCGATGGGTAGTTGGGATGGAGGAGAAATATGAAGGAAGATGGGTGCGGAGAAACTGAAAATAAAAGAGAGAATCTCGATGATAGGGATGAAATATTCTATTTTGAATGAGAGAATGGGGGATGACGAGTGTGGATGGTCTCACGCTGGACTATGGACCGGGGCGCAGGCGGGTTGGACGAGGGTCAAAGCGGAACTGACCGACCGAGCGGCCAGGTGAGGCATGCCTGACGTGACGGGTCAAGAGGATGAGGGAACCTTTGGCGGCCCGTGGCCTCTCGCGAGGGCCCGGGTCGCCGGCGAGCTCGCCTCTCATCACGTGACGCGACGTGGGCTGGCTGCGGACGCACGACACGGTACGTGCGGCGGTGCCGGGACGTGGGACAGGCATGTGCACGGGCACGGCGATACGCCGATACGAGAAGAGCACGCGGGCGTGGCCGCGCGGGGACCGGGGAGGACGACCATGCGGGCGCGGCGCAGGCGCAGCGGTGCGCCGGTGCTCTCCCCATCCCCTCCACCTGCCGCCGCCGCCGGTTATCCTGCGAGCCGCGCGTTGCGGCGTGCGGCGGGCGCCGATGGCTCGCTCTGGCCTGCTAGTTAAAACTAGTCCGGCCGGGGCGGCTACAGTTTCCGATGGCAAAGGTGGGAGGAGTGGACCGTGCACGGCAAAAGCTCTGCGGTCACTGGTCAGTGATGGTCAGTGCTGGCTTCATCACTGCTCCGAGTCTCGGCGGTGCACGCTCATGTGCGGCTGGCCGGTATACTTGCTACTGCTGGCAGGAGTACAAGGATACCGGCCATAAACTGCCTAGGAAGCGAGCGAGGGAGCATATCCGCTCGTGCTTCTTTTATGGCGGTGGATGCCGACATGAACATGCCTGTCTGGTACCTTATTGGAAATACTGCAATTTGTGTCGAGAAAGTAATGCTTCCTCGAGAAGGCAACCATTGGTGTACCGGCGGTGGAGATGACTTACCTCGCAAACACTTAAAATGGAACATATACACACTATATATTATCCTACATTTTGTTTGGTAAATGAAGTCGTTTAAGAATTAAGACAACGACAAAGTCTTCAAAGTACAATTTTTTATTTTTTAGTAAAATATTTATTAAAAACTAACATATATATATTTTTATGAAAGTATTAGTTTTCACATTTCCAAACTCAACGACTTAAAATTTATTCATGATTTATATTCCTAATGTTTAACTCAAACATGTCACAAGGGAGAAGAGCGACGGGCGGAGGGCACGGGGGCGGGTAGCCGGCTCGGAGTCTCGGAGGGGACGACGAGAGGATAAAAGAGAAAAAAGAGAGAGAGGGGGGAGAGAGAGCGACATGTGGACCTCACAGCGGGTGGTTGGTATGGAGTATGAGATATAGGGGATAACGAATGCGGGAAAACTGATACTATATTAAAGAATCTCGATGACCAAACAAGATATTCTTTTATAGTTATGAAAATGGAATACGACAGATAGCCCAAGTAAGTTAATTTTTTTGTGTGCATGAAAGAAGCTAGCAAACTTGGAGCTTGTCATGCCACGCATGTTGGCTTGCTCAAAAAAAAATGCCACGCATGTTGGCATGACTGTTGCGGCAGTCACGTGATTTGGCGCGACTGAACTTTGACTCGTTTGGACACATCAAGGCTACGTAAAATTTGCTCTAACGTGACATTTTAGTCACGCCACTACATGTGACGTGACTTAGTTGAGTCGCGTCATGCAACTTGGTGCGACCAAAAGGAATACTTTCTGAAAATTTAGTTTGTCGTTGGTTATTTTTAAAACTTTTAGTTTCAAAGGGGTTAAAACAAAATAAAAATTCCAAACCGACTTGCTCCGTTGCTCCGTCCGTTCCCAATGCAACTTTGTACCACAAAGAGTATCCACTTTGATTTCTTTATAGTCAAATTGTTTGAAGTTTGACAAAATTTATAATTAAAAAATATTTATATTCCACTTAGGATTGCTTGATTGGAGCAACCACTTTATCTACAAAATCATCATGACTGTATGTTACAATTTTTCGTGAGATGACTTATCTCTTATCAGCATCTCTAAGAGTTTTCTAAATCCTTTCTTAATTTTTTATTTTTAGCAAGATGAGAAAAAATCTCTTCATCAACTTCTAATTCATCCTTCTAATATTTTAGAACTTAGAAAAAGTCATCTTATTTCGTGTAAAGGTATGCGCTTTTGAGTTGCGCGTATCTCTTCTCCCCGACGTGTTATTAACCCATCTAAAGAAGAATTGGGTGCTTAGTCTAATGCCCGTCCACTCAAATATTTATTCCCATACATATTCAGCATAATCCTACGTGGAGGTCCAACTAAACTTTCAGGTCAAGCATGCTACTCATCCCCGACTTGTTGGCGGTACGCACAACTACTTCTCCACCTCGGCTTCGACTACCCGTTCGCAGGAGTAGTCTCCGCCTCGCCCCGACTACTCGCTCGCACGAGTAGTTTCCGTCTCCGACTAGGGCCGGGCCCCCACGCGGGAATCAAGCTCGGGGTGGAGGGCCCACCACGGACGTGGCGCTACCTCAGCGCTCAACCTCTCCCACGGCGCCACGCAAGGCGCCAGTTCCCCATGCCCGGCCGTACTGGCAGGGCACGCCTGGTGTCAGAACGGTGTGGGCTGCCAGCACTGACCGATGCCACGAATGACACAGTGCATCCCACGCCAGCCACAGCACGCGCCGTCTTGTCTGACACAGGACGCGCCGTCCCATCAGCACAGTGACCCGGCTACACCTCGAAAGACGTATACCTACTACACCGCCGTACACAGGGGCGCCGGGTCAACCCTCTACAGTGACGAGCTACTCGGAGAAGCACCCGAGAAGCCCTGGCGGCAACTACTCGGAGCCAACCACTCCAGCGCGCCCATGTGGTCTTCACCAACTTTGCTACAGTTCGGGGCTGTTCACCACGCCGCTGACGGAGGCCCGACGTGGAGGAGGACACCTCGGCACTGTAGCACTGTAACATATCTTTGTATTCCCTTTTTGCCCCTCTCCCTTGCGCCTATAAAAGGGGGAAGGGGGCAACCGTTTTAAGGGTTAAACATCTACATTTCACACATCCACGACACACGAACCACTCTCCTCAGGGACTTGGGCTTCGTTTCGCTCTCCCGACCAGTTTGTACCCCCTACTACAAACAATCCCGACATAAGAACACCACCCCTCGAGACTGGACGTAGGGTATTACTCTCCGGAGGCCCGAACCAGTATACATCCTCGTGTCTCTTGTGTCAGCCATCCGGGTCTGACACGTGAACAATAGAAATTTACTTGCCGGCGGTAGAGAACCCCGACAAAGAGTTTGCTATTTTTAACTTGGTAAATATTGTGATTTGTCAACTTCTATAAAAGATTTGCTAAGATAAAAAAGAATGCATCTCTAAGAATTTTGTTATTTTTAACTTGCCAAACTATTCTATCTCTCTCTCTCTTAGAGCATCTCCAACAATTTACCAACTCGGTTTCACATCTTTCATTTTTGGCAAAAACATTGAAAACACCCCTCCGACAGTTTGGCAAAAGCCTTTGTAATTTTTGGTAACTTGGAAAAACTTACCTGCAACGCGTAAATATACGCGCATGTACTCCGCTTGGCATCAACTTTCTCACTGTAGAAAGCCAGGTGGGAGGGTGGAAAAAGAAATTAAGGATAGAGAACGGTTCCTGATGCAAATGTACATGATAGAGAAAAGTTCCTGATGCAAATGTACAAGAGAGAAAGAAGTTTTGACAAGTTAAAAATACCAAACTCTTGAAGATACATTCTTCTTTTAACTTGGCAAATCCTTAGAAGGTGGCAAATTATAAAATCTATCAAGTTAAAAGTAGCAAACTCTTGTTTTTTGAATAATTAGCAGGAGCGCTGCCATTCATTTAAGGAGAAGAAGCAACAAAGAGTTTACAGCATCACTGAAAGGACCTTGTGATGCCTAGAGGGGGGGTGAATAGGATCACTTCAAATTTCTGAAACAAATGCAGCGGTTAAAACACCTATCGGTACTACCGACTCGGTGCCGGAACTACCGAGGGGTCGGTACTTCCGGTACCGGACCGGTACTACCGACAGTACAGAGGTGACTAAAACGAAATTTGAAATGTAAAGCGATTCTAGCAATTCTATTTGAATCAAAGGTTTAGTTTAGAAGCTAAGAACCACCTGCAGCCAAAGATATGAGTTGGAGCACAACCAATTTAGAGATCGGGCACAAACAAGCTCTAGGGTTAGAGAGAAACAAAGAATTCAAGTAAGCAAATGGAGACACAAGAATTTAATCCGAAGTTCACTCCCACAAAGGAAGCTACGTCTCCGTTGAGGATCCCACAAAGGGAGGGCTATCACCAAGAGCCGCTTTTCCTCTTCCAATCCCCACAAAGAAAGATTGGTGCTCACTAAGAATTCTCCACCAAGGAGAGGGTAATACAAACGATCCCGGGTGCACCACACCAAGAGGGCACTCAACGGGAGACGCCTAACCGTCTAGAAGCAAGCTTCAAGAGTAACAAACACGAATCAATTGCCCGGAGATGCTTCAAGTGCTCTTGAGATGGGGAGATTCGAAGGGGCTCTCAAAGCTTCTCTATTCCTCACTAGGAATCACTTCTCTACCCAAGCTCTAGCTCAAAGGAATCAAATCTTAGCTCTAGGAGGGAGGGGAGAAGTGGAGTGAATGCTCAAGTGAGTGTTTGTCCCGTGGTTGGTCAGCAATGAGTGAGGGAGAAGAAGGGGGGTATTTATACCCAACCCTGAAAACTAGCCGTTACTGTGCAGAATCGGGGTTTATCGGTACTTCCGACACGGGCTCGGAACTACCGATGGGTGTCGCAGAAACCCAACAGTGGAGGCGTATCGGTAGTTCCGACGCCGGGTCGGTACTACCGAGCCCCTGGTTAAAACTTGCCAGTGAGGCCTTGTCGGTACTACCGACCTGGCGTCGGTACTACCGACAAAGGCTGAGGAGTTGAGGTAAGATAAGCAAATGTGCACGTGTCAACTCTAATCTCTTCTCACTCACTTGGGTCATCTCCTAAAGTACTTTTAGCATCTCTTGGCTATCAATTCGCATCCCCCTTTATAGTACGGTGTTTCCTATACTCAAATTCAAAATCAAAATTAAATTAAGCCTTGACTTGAGTTGAAAACGCCGAATTGGAGTTGGGGGCCTTCTTTTGGTCAAAACCATAATTTTCAATTAAGTAAATCCTGCACACATCTTATTCAAACGTTAAATGCCACAAATTGTGTTTGTCACTATCACCAAAACAATTAGGGGCCAAGATGCACTTTCAATCTCCCCCTTTTTGGTGATTGATGACAACACAATTCATTTTCAAATAAAGATGTGTGTATCCAACAATTTAAAGTGAAACTCCCCCTAAATGTGTGCTTGGTCTTTTATGGAGGCCTCAAATGCCTATCACACATTTAGAAGAAACTTCACTCTCAATTTGCATACACAAGTGCATAAGTGTGATATAATAACCGTGATGCATATGACGAGACATTGAAACCAACAAAGTGAGAAATAACAACCACCAAGCATCACAAATATATAAACGAGGTTACACACTAGCACGATTAAGTCTTACAAATTTAAAAGGTTCTAGGTTCACCATCCATCACATCACACACATAGTTCATACATGTCCACAACCTAAGATAGATAGATAAAAGAGCGAAGATACACACCACCCCCACATGGATAAATTGTGAGCTCACTCCCCCTTTGGCATCAAGCGCCAAAAAGAGGAGGCCCTTCAATCATCACTACCATGTGGAGAGTGGACTGCCGGGGGAGAGTCGTCTTCCTCGGTCTCACCACCACCAAAGTCTTCATCGTCGATATCGGCCGGAGGAGCTCCATACATCATGGATGTGTCGCCGTACACCTCCCAAGGATTGTAGAAGACCGGTGGAGGAGGGAAGTCCATGGGCTCGCGAACGGGAGAGTGCTCGATGTTGGCTTGAGTGAGCAAAGTCTTCTGGCGAGTCTCCAACTTGATGAGCTGCTCATCCACATACTGCCTGTGAGCGCGGATTTCCTGAGCATTGTGCTTTCCAACATTGAAACAGGCGAAGAGGCCTTGAGATAAGAAGTTGAATATGCTCTTCTTCTTGCCAGGGGGGACGGTGCCTCTAGTTGAGGATGGTCCACAAGAGGAAGAGGGAGCCTCATAGGATGAGGGATCACCGGAAGAAGGTCCAGCTGAGGTAGGAGCTCTAGGAGGGGCATGCTTGCCCAAATTGAGAAGACGCTCAATGTTCCCCTTGTTTGGCTTGTACCAAGTGTGAGTCTTGTCGGTGAGAATGTCAACTCCGGTCACCTCACATATCATCCTGAAGATCCAAGGGGCATATTGACAACTCTTGTTAGCAGACACTGAGCACACAATGATCTCCTCCCATATGAAATCAAACACACTAAACTTTTTTTTGCTCGGTGCCATCCTCACAAGTATATCCTTGGCAATGTTGAAGATGTTGTAGTTGTCACCTATCTTAGGAGTGAGAGTGTATCGAAAGAGTTGGTTCAACATCCTATAGACGGGCTTCATACCATGAGTAGTACCAAACTCAACCTTGCCATAAGCGGCGTCGTACATGAATGCCATCTCACTATCAAGTGGGATTTCTCCTCCATGAATCTTACGACGACCAAGATCCTCCGCATCAAAACCAAGAATCTGCGCGAACCTCTCATAAGAGACGGAGAGAGGCTTCCCTTGTAAGAGCCAATGAAAGGTCTTGGTTTCACACCGAACATAAAGATTGGCATAGAATTGTGTGATGACTTCTTCATTCCAATCATAATTCAGTGCCATGATTGAAGTCATTCCCTTAGCATGGCAAATGTCAATAGCCTCATTGACGGCCAGAATGTTGAATGACCTCAAAGCATCCCAATTGATGGACTTCATGTCAATAGTCATGTGCTCCTTGCATAAGATAACCGATTCATACCAATCGGCATTGAACTTGAGCCAAAAGCGGATATCTTCAAATTCCTTTTGCCATTCAGCCGGATCGGAGTACCTTTGCTTGTAC
Source organism: Cenchrus fungigraminus (assembly GCA_036936925.1). Classification (NCBI taxonomy): domain Eukaryota; kingdom Viridiplantae; phylum Streptophyta; class Magnoliopsida; order Poales; family Poaceae; genus Cenchrus; species Cenchrus fungigraminus. The sequence continues at coordinate 60,849,667 of CM072770.1, forward strand.
ACGTCATGTGACCCACTCTTGTAGTCAACCATCTTCATGATTCCCATTGTAGTTGCCGGACGAGGAGGCACGCAGGGCCTAAGCACAAAACCCGCAAGAGAGTCCAAAGAGATATCTTCATAGTCATCATAATGATCATCCGGTTCATGAGCTTGCTTGGTACGTGCATGGTGACCTTGACTAGTCGAGCGACGAGGAGCAGCTGGAGGATTTTTACGGCCTCGACTACGGGGGCGTTGAGCACCCTTGCCCACCTTCCTCTTCCTTTGAGCGAGAGGGACATCATCCTCATCAGAGCCTTCTTGGATCACTTGCTTGCCGGCCCGACTCATCTGAGAGAGTGAATAAGGATTGCATAAGATGGGTGTGAAAGATTTGAAAGGGATTGGCTCAGTTCATGGACTTAAGCACCTGTGACAGACGCCTGTCGGTACTACCGACATGGGGTCGGTACTACCGACGGGGTCCGCCACAGTGCGAAAAATCCATGAACCGAGTGATTCAACCAACGAAACGCTACGAGATCATGGGCAAGTGTTCTAGGATGGATATAAAGATGATTCCCTAAAGCATTCCTCCTAGAAACAACGGCATTGAGAGATCGATTAGAGAGGATTTTGAATGAAATACCTTGAGCGTTCCCGCGCGAATCGAAGAACTCCCGGCGAGGATCGGATGTTCCGAAGGGTGGGGAATCCAATGGAGTGGCTAGTTTGAAGTTTTCACGGTTGGATTTGGAGTTCCCCTCACGGATTTGAGAGAGGAGGGGAGAGAGAGGCGGCAACGGTCTGGAAACGAACCCTAGAATGAGTCTGGTTCGAGGAGTATTTATACCCCAGCGACGGTTATCAGTAGTACCGACAGGGTCCCGGTACTACCGAGGGTCCAAGAAAATTGAGCCAGAGAGCCCATATCGGTATTACCGACGGAAGGTCAGTTCTACCGAGGGTCCGATCGGTAGTACCGACAGGGCACCGATACTACCGCTGATTTTGCAGAAATCCAAACAGTAAGCTCTCATCGGTATTACCGGCCTCGTGTCGGTAGTACCGTGGTTTTTCAAATTTCCAACAGTGAGCGCTTAGCGGTACTTCCGACCTCGCGTCGGTAGTACCGTGAATTCAGGAATTTTTGAAGAAGAGATTGAGAGAATAGCTGAAATAGATAGAGGGAAAAGACTATGGACATGTAGAGCAACCATAGGGCTTGGTGATTAGACACAATCAATCAATCGAAGCGATAATCACCACACACTATGGGAAGAACCAAGTTTTGTAAGACACACACAAAGTGAAGAAAATGAAACATTTTTCTCTCCATCTAGACATCAAACAATTTTGTGTGCAACAAGTCAAGCCAAGTTACGAGAATCCAAGATGTTTTGCTCACTTCTCAAAGCACAAAACCTTTGCTCGTCTAGAGGCTTAGTGAAGATATCAGCAAGTTGCCTCTCGGTGCTCACATGATGTAGAGCAATATCTCCCTTAGCCTCATGATCCCTTAAGAAATGATGTCGAATATCTATGTGCTTTGTTCTAGAGTGTTGGACCGGATTGTTTGCTAGCTTGATGGCACTCTCATTGTCACACAAGAGTGGAATCTTACTAAACTCACAACCGTAATCACTCAACGTTTGCTTCATCCACAAGAGTTGTGCACAACAAGCACCGGCCGCCACATACTCGGCTTCGGCCGTGGACAAAGCAACCGAATTTTGCTTCTTTGAGCTCCACGAAACCAAAGACCTACCAAGAAATTGGCAAGTCCCGGTAGTGCTCTTTCGATCTACTTTGCAACCGGTATAGTCCGAATCGGAATAGCCAAGTAAATCAAAAGTGGAGCCCTTGGGATACCACAAACCAAGGTTAGGAGTGTGTACCAAATATCTAAAGATTCTCTTAACGGCCATTAGATGACACTCCTTAGGATTAGCTTGAAATCTTGCACACATGCACACACTAAGCATTATATCGGGCCTAGATGCACAAAGGTAAAGGAGGGAGCCAATCATGGAGCGATATACCTTTTGGTCGACCGACTTCCCTTCTTCATTGAGATCAAGATGTCCATTAAGTGCCATAGGGGTCTTGATGGGCTTGGAATCGGCCATGTCAAACCTCTTGAGCATATCCTTTACATACTTGGTTTGACACAAGAAAGTCCCTTCCTTCATTTGCTTGATTTGAAACCCAAGGAAGAACTTCAATTCACCCATCATAGACATCTCGAATCTCTTGGTCATGATCCTACTAAACTCTTCACAAAACTTATCATTAGTAGAACCAAAGATAATGTCATCAACATAAATTTGGCATACAAAGATATCATTTCCATTTCTTTGAATGAAGAGAGTAGAATCGGCTTTGCCTATCTCAAAACCGTTCTTGAGAAGAAAATCCTTAAGGCATTCATACCATGCTCTAGGAGCTTGCTTGAGCCCATAGAGCGCCTTATGGAGCTTGTACACATGGTTGGGAAAGTTTGGATCTTCAAAGCCCGGTGGTTGATCAACATATACTTCTTCTTGGAGAGGTCCATTCAAGAATGCACTCTTGACATCCATTTGATGAAGCTTGAAGTCATGATGAGTAGCATAGGCCAAAAGGATACGAATTGATTCAAGCCTTGCTACCGGTGCATAGGTCTCTCCAAAGTCCAAGCTTTCAACTTGAGTGTACCCTTTGCCAATAAGCCTTGCCTTGTTCTTTGTGACGACACCAAATTCATCTTGCTTGTTCCTAAAGACCCATTTGGTGCCGATCACATTTTGCTTTGGTCTTGGCACCACCTCCCAAACTTCATTCCTCTTGAAGTTGTTCAATTCTTCCTCCATGGCAATAATCCAATCCGGGTCCTCAAGAGCTTGTTCCACACTAAGAGGTTCCAAAGAAGAGACGAATGAGTAAAATGCACAAAAATTTGACAATCTTGAGCGAGTTGTTACCCCTCTTTGGATACTCCCAAGTATGGTGTCAACGGGATGCATTTGATGTACTCTTGGGTGTGGTGCTTGAGATTGACGTTGAATGGGTCCATCATCATCTTCATCTTGTGGGGCTTCTTCTTGAGCTTCACCATCTTGTTCTCCCCCTTGATCAAAGCCCCGTCCATGATCGTCACCATGAACTTGACTTGTATCTTGATGAACTTGAGAACTTGGTGGTTCCACTCTTGTTGATGATGATGGATCTTGATTGCTTGCGTCACCCGGAGCTTGAACTTGAGCGTCACGAGGCATAACTTCACCGGTCCCCATTCTAAAGACTGACACACTTAGGGGTTCTTCATCATCTACAAGGTTTTCACTAACTTGCTCTCGTTGAGAGCCATTGGATTCATCAAATTTCACGTCTACCGTGGTCTCAACACAACCGGTGGTTTTGTTGAAAACACGATAGGCATGTTCGTTAGTTCCATAACCAATGAGAAAACCTTCATCAACCTTGGATGCAAACTTTGAGGCATTGGGTTTCTTGTTAAGTATGAAATACTTACACCCAAAGACCCTAAAGTAATGCACACTAGGCTTCTTACCGGTGATGATCTCTAGGGAGTCTTGTTCAAATACTTGTGGAGGTAGAGTCGGTTGGCGGCATGGCATGCGGTGTTGATGGCTTCCGCCCAAAATGAGTCCGGAGTCTTGTATTCATCAAGCATTGTTCTTGCCGCTTCAATCAACGTACGGTTCTTCCTCTCAACGATGCCATTTTGTTGAGGTGTGTATGGAGCGGAGAGTTCATGCTTGATGCCTTCTTCATCTAGGAACTCCTCAACTTGAGTGTTTCTAAACTCCGAGCCGTTGTCACTCCTTATGTTCTTGACCTTGAGCTCGAACTCATTTTGAACTCTTCTAATGAACTTCTTCACAATTCCCTTTGCTTCACTTTTATCTTGCAAAAAGAATACCCAAGTGAAACGGGAAAAATCATCAACAATTACTAAACCATATTTGTTACCACCGATGCTTATGTAAGCGATTGGTCCAAACAAGTCCATGTGTAGCAGCTTCAATGGTCTTGATGTTGATAGGATGTTCTTGGCGGGATGATGCGCTCCAACTTGTTTTCCCGCTTGACAAGTACTACATAACCTATCTTTCTCAAAAACAACATTTGTTAGTCCTAGGATGTGCTCGTCCTTTTGAAGTTTGGCCAAGTTCCTCATGCCAACATGGGCTAGTCGGCGATGCCATAGCCAACCTATGTCGGATTTTGCCACTAAGCAAGCCTTAGGGTCCACCTTTACTTCTGTAAAGTCCACATAGTAAAGCTTTCCCCTTAGGTGACCCGCAAAGACAATAGAGGAATCCTCACTTCTAGAGACGGTCACACCCTCTTTGGTAAAGAGATAATTGTAGCCTTTCTCACAAAGTTGTGAAACCGACAACAAGTTGTACCCTAAACCTTGCACATGAAAAACATCTTCAATTGAATTTGTTGTTGAGATAGCAATTTTACCTAGACCGATTACATCTCCTTGACCATTGTCTCCATAGATGATAGCTTCCGTAGGATTGTCATAATGATCAAGGGATGCAAATAAGCCTTCATCTCCGGTCATATGATTAGTGGCACCACTATCAATCAACCATGCGGTTCCACCGGAGGAGTAGGCCTACAAAACAAGTTTAGGCTTTTGGTTTAGGTACCCAAAAGGATTTGGGTCCTTGGAGGTTAGAAGCATAAACTTTCGGAACCCACACACTCTTCCTCATAGTCTTCTTTGTGTAGGCCCCAACATACTTGACCACCATTTTACCATTGTGGTCCAAGGTCACAACATAGTCACAAGTGTAGTTGGGAGAGGGCTTGTGTTCAACCACATTCTTCAATACCTTTGATGGAGAATTAACCCCACCATTCGCTTTTGTGGTGTTCACAATCTTTGGCTTGTCCTTCGTTGTGGTGGAGGTGGTGACTCCATGGGCAATATCCATGATAGCGTTGAGGTAGCCTCCCTTGTTCCACAAGGGGATCTCATGCCCTTTAACCACCACCCTACCATTGACCTTATTGTTCTTGTAGTGCCCAAGTCCTTGCTTGTCAACCACCTTAGGGATGGACTTGGCACCATTCTTACCTTGAGTGATCAACATGTTCAATCGGGCTATTTCTTTGTCTTTGCTCTTGATTGTTTCCTCAAGCCTTGCATGGTTAGTCTTGAGAGCATTTATATCAACATTAGAGCAAATAGAACAACCTTTGCTAGTGGAGGCACTAGAGTCAAGTGTTGCCTTAGAATTGGCTTTGGTGCTTTCCCAAAGGGTACTATAGTTTGCCTCAAGATTTTTATGTTTATCCATCAAGCATGAAAAGCTTGATTGAAGCTCACTATGAGTAGCCTTTAGGGAAGCTAGAGATTCATTTACCAAAGTGTAATCTTTTGACATCCTCTTGTTGGAGTCATTAGCCAAGGACAAGTCCGTGGTCAACTTCTCCACCTTAGCCTTTTCTTCGGCAAGGATTTTCTCTAGAGCAAGGTTTCTTTCCTTTTCACGGATAAGCAAGTCTTCTTGCTCATGGAGAATCTCCTTCGTTTCCTCTAATTTGTCCAAAAGCTTTTTAATTTCTTTATGGCCTTTTTTACCAAATTACTTTATCATGTTTGCCTCCATTTCTTTTTCCTCATCTAGGTTGTCTATGTCATTACTAGGTGTGGAAGATGATGAGGTGGGAGAGGATGAGGTGGTTGACTCTTGTACCTTGCTCCCTCTTGCCATGAGACAAAAGTGAGAGTTGTCCTCATCGTCGGAGAAGTTGTTGAAGAGGTGTGGCGAAGATGCTCCTTGTGCCATGGCAAGTGTTGCCATGCCTTTCTTCTTTGGTGTTTCATCTTCATCACTTGAGTCCCATTGTTGACCCACGTGAGCACGCCCTTGGTACTTGTTCTTGTACTCTTTGCTCTTCTCCTTGTACTTTTTCTCTTCCTCATTCTTGTCCTTGCTCTTGTTCTTGGGACACTCGGCGATGAAGTGTCTATACTCTCCACACTCATAGCATTTTCTTTGTGACTTCTTCTTTCTATCATCACCACCTTTCCTTGATGCCTTGGACTTCAAGAACTTCTTGTATTTTCTTATGGCAAAGGCGGTTTCTTCATCCGTACTTCCTTCTTCACTTGAATCTTCATTCTTAGCCTTGGAAGTCTTTGGCTTTAATTCCACCACTTCACTAGAGCTAGCATTGAGGGCTAGACTCTTGTTCACCTTCAATGTAAGAGACTTCTCCACGTCTTGATCAACTAGCTCTTGATGCAAGATTTCACCAAGAAGTTGATTTGGAGTCATGTTGTGATAGTTGGGATCTCTTCTTATCATGGTTGCTAGGTTTGGATTCCTCGGTGTGAAAGCTCTTAGCAACTTCTTTGTGACCTTCTCATCATCCCAATCATTGCTTCCTAGGGCTTTGATGTCCGAGACAAGAAGTATTAGCCTATCATACATTTCCCTCACGGTCTCTCCATCCTTCATGACGAAAAGCTCAAGCTCTCCGTGAATCAAGTCGATCTTGCCTCTTCTCACTTGATCGGTACCCCCATGTGCCTCCTTGAGTGTGTCCCAAATCACCTTGGCAATTTGGATGTTTCGAACTTTGTTGAACTCTTGAGCACACAAGAATCCCGTGATTACTCTTGTTGCTTGCACGTTGCGGTGGAGGTCTTGCTCATGCTCAAGTGTAAGAGCTTCTCTTTCGGCGGGGATTGTCACACCTACAACCACAATCTTCCAAAGAGAAGGGTGAAGCCCGTAGAGGTGCATTTGCATATCATAAGCCCATTTGGGATAGTCTTTCCCATCGAAGTGGGGAGGCTTTCCCAAATGAACGGAATAAAACTTTTCATTAGGATTGTTGCCCGTGGGTTGTCCGTAGTGGAATGGCACTTCATAGTAGCCGGAGTGGTAATGCTTTGCTTGCTCCTTCTTGATCATCTTCTTGAGGAGCTTCTTGGCCATCTTCTTGGCCTTCTTCTTCTTCTTAGCTTTTCTTCTCTTCTTCGCCGCCTTCCTTGCCGCATCATCATCATCCTTGACGTCTTCATCACTTGAGTCGGAGTCGGAGTCCGAGTCGGATGAAGAGTCATCAGAGCTTTCTCCGTTGGAACGGCTTGGGGCCTTCCCTATGACGTCTTGGGCTGCCTTAAGCTCTTTCTCTTGAGCTTCCTTGGCGGCGATTTCTTCGGCGGATTGGTTGTCTCCGCTCCCCGACATCTTGATCCCTTAGCGGTTAAGCCTAAATCAAGGGATTAGGCTCTGATACCAATTGAAAGGACCTTGTGATGCCTAGAGGGGGGGTGAATAGGATCACTTCAAATTTCTGAAACAAATGCAGCGGTTAAAACACCTGTCGGTACTACCGACACGGTGCCGGAACTACTGAGGGGTCGGTACTTCCGGTACCGGACTGGTACTACCGACAGTACAGAGGTGACTAAAACGAAATTTGAAATGTAAAGCGATTCTAGCAATTCTATTTGAATCAAAGGTTTAGTTTAGAAGCTAAGAACCACCTACAGCCAAAGATATGAGTTGGAGCACAACCAATTTAGCGATCGGGCACAAACAAGCTCTAGGGTTAGAGAGAAACAAAGAATTCAAGTAAGCAAATGGAGACACAAGAATTTAATCCGAAGTTCACTCCCACAAAGGAAGCTACGTCTCCGTTGAGGATCCCACAAAGGGAGGGCTATCACCAAGAGCCTCTTTTCCTCTTCCAATCCCCACAAAGGAAGATTGGTGCTCACTAAGAATTCTCCACCAAGGAGAGGGTAATACAAACGATCCCGGGTGCACCACACCAAGAGGGCACTCAACGGGAGACGCCTAACCGTCTAGAAGCAAGCTTCAAGAGTAACAAACACGAATCAATTGCCCGGAGATGCTTCAAGTGCTCTTGAGATGGGGAGATTCGAAGGGGCTCTCAAAGCTTCTCTATTCCTCACTAGGAATCACTTCTCTACCCAAGCTCTAGCTCAAAGGAATCAAATCTTAGCTCTAGGAGGGAGGGGAGAAGTGGAGTGAATGCTCAAGTGAGTGTTTGTCCCGTGGTTGGTCAGCAATGAGTGAGGGAGAAGAAGGGGGGTATTTATACCCAACCCTGAAAACTAGCCGTTACTGTGCAGAATCGGGGTTTATCGGTACTTCCGACACGGGCTCGGAACTACCGATGGGTGTCGCAGAAACCCAACAGTGGAGGCGTATCGGTAGTTCCGACGCCGGGTCGGTACTACCGAGCCCCTGGTTAAAACTTGCCAGTGAGGCCTTGTCGGTACTACCGACCTGGTGTCGGTACTACCGACAAAGGCTGAGGAGTTGAGGTAAGATAAGCAAATGTGCACATGTCAACTCTAATCTCTTCTCACTCACTTGGGTCATCTCCTAAAGCACTTTTAGCATCTCTTGGCTATCAATTCACATCCCCCTTTATAGTACGGTGTTTCCTATACTCAAATTCAAATTCAAAATTAAATTAAGCCTTGACTTGAGTTGAAAACGCCGAATTGGAGTTGGGGGCCTTCTTTTGGTCAAAACCATAATTTTCAATTAAGTAAATCCTGCACACATCTTATTCAAACGTTAAATGCCACAAATTGTGTTTGTCACTATCACCAAAACAATTAGGGGCCAAGATGCACTTTCAATCACAGGGTTGTGATTTACAGAAAAAATTAGGAACTCAACTCCACAAAGCAACGACATGATTAAACTACAGCAGGCGCGCCTCCTCCCATAGCAGCAAATCTCAACATCATTTCCTCCTTGAGCAAGTGAAACACTGACAGCGGTGTTCCAAAATTGGCATAAAAAATTCTCCGGTTCCGCTCCTTCCAAATATTCCAGACGGTGTACATGAGCACTCCTACCACGATCCTTTTGAGAGGCTTAGGCAGATTTCGAAGAGAGGAATTCCACCACTCCTCCAATGAAACTCCCACTGCAGGCGTCTGAATGGAGCTGTTAAGCCACACACTGACCAAGTGCCAGACCTCTCTAGCAAAAACACAGTGAAGGCACAAATGAGGTGCTGATTCCAGGGCCTGATCACAAAGGATGCAAGAAGGATTACAAGGCCAATTCCTTGCTAAGAGTCTGTCAGCTGTCTGAATTTTGCACTGAATTAATAGCCAAGCGAAAAGTCTGTGTTTCCCTTCAGCTTGAGCTTTCCAAATTGCATTGGCATTGAAAGAACAAAAAGTTCCCTAGAACTGAACTGTATATGCAGACTTGGCTGAGTAGGATCCATCTAATGTCCACTTCCAAACAATAGTATCTGGTTCCTCTTGGAGCATAACATGCTGTACTGCATCCCACAAAAAAATGAACTCCGATATCTCATCAACAGAGGACATCCTCCAAAGGCCCCTAGTCCAATTATTGTTCTGAAGGTCGCTCTCTAGTGTGTTATTTTTCCTCCAAGCTAGCTTGAATAGGTTAGGAGCTAAATCTCGAGGAGCTTGGCCGTGCAGCCACGAGGACTGCCAGAACAAGGCTGTCTGACCGTTGCCAATTATCACCCGAGTGCATGATCTGAACAGTTGCTTGTCGACGTCGTTGCACGGCACCTCTGAACCAATCCAAGGCCGCTCAGGGTCGGACCATTGGAACCACAACCAGCGTAATCTGAGGGCTCTGCTGAAACGCTCAAGATCAAGAACACCCAAGCCGCCCAGTTTCTTAGGCTTCATCACATTAGGCCACCGAACAAGGCAGTGGCCGCCACTAACAGTATCTGTCCCCTTCCATAAGAATCCCCTTCTGAATTTGTCAATCTTCTTGATCAACCACTTTGACGGTGCAAACATCGTCAGATAGTAGGTCGACATAGTAGATAGGACGGAGTTCAACAATTTTAGTCTCCCCGCACGTTTCAGGAACCTTCCTTTCCACGTGGGAAGACGCTTTGCCAGCTTGTCTAGGAGAGGTTGGACGTCCACTCTCCGCAAGGCCTTGTAGTGGAGTGGCAGTCCAAGATACTTGCATGGGAAGGACTCAACAGGACATTGGAAGTGCTCCATAGCTGTCGGCACATCTATATCTGCACATCAAATAGGGAGCACAGCACACTTAGCACGATTGGTAACGAGGCCGGAAACGTGACCAAAAATGTCCAAAATATGAGCAACCACTTGCACGTCTTCCTTGACCGGCTTGATAAAAATCGCAGCATCATCTGCGTATAAACTTGCCCGTAGCACAGCTGATCTGGAATTAATTGGAGACAAGAGGCCGGTGGAGGATGCTATCTGCAGCAAATGTTGAAGAGGTTCCATCGCTAAAATGAAGAGCATAGGCGAGAGGGGATCTCCCTGTCGCAACCCAGTGAAGTGCCCGAACCAGTCCCCCCGAGCACCATTGAGGAGAACCGCAGATGAAGAAGTTGCTAGCAGTGCCGTGACCCAACATCTCCATTTACTCCCAAAGCCGTACTGTTGCAGTACCTCCAGAAGGAAGTCCCACCTGACGCTATCGAAAGCCTTGGCGATGTGAAGCTTTAGAAACAGCCCCGGTTCCTTGCATCGATGGAGTGCACGAATGAGATTATGCGTGTAAAGGAAATTTTCTTGGATGCTTCTTCGTTTGATAAACGCACTCTGTGCTCTGGAGACAAGAGAATCTAGTTCAGGAGCAAGGCGGGCAGCGAGACACTTGGAAAGTAACTTAGCAATACTGTGAGTGAGGCTGATTGGCCTGTAATCAGAGAGTGCCATAGCATCTTGCTTTTTCGGGATGAGGACAACATGCGCCGTGTTGAGAAGCTGCAAGTGCTGGTCATGCTGTGTAAAGAAAAACTGGAAGGCAAGCATCAAATCCGCCTTAATGATATGCCAGCACCTCTTAAGGAAAATGCCTATGAAGCCGTCAGGCCCAGGTGCCTTGTCCCCTGCCAGTTCCTGAATAACAGCCAGAATCTCATCTTCAGTAAATGCCTCTTCCAGATGCTCAAGATTGCGGCGTGGCAAATTGATTTCTTCCCAATTTAAAGTGAAGTCACATTCGGAAGGCCTAGCAAACTGGGACTGAAAGTGGGTATGAACCTCCAATGCAATCTCATCCTGAGTGAAAACCGACCCAGAGGGAGTGCTCAACGAATGAATAGTGTTTTTGTGTCTTCTACCATTAGCATGCACATAAAAGAGTTTCTGGTTTGCCTCCGCAGCACGGATGTGAACAAGCCTAGAAGCTTGTTTAGCCCTTAATTTCTCAACTACCGTTAAGCCTAACAGTCTTGCTTTCAGATCCTTGCGGAGGTTGATTTCCAACTGGGACAGCGGTCTGAACTCCTGAACAGCGTCAAAAATCCCAATAAGCTTGGCAACAACACATAGTTGAACCTTATTATTACCAATAAGCCCTTTAGCCCATGCCCGCAGCGCCTTGCTAGTCTTTTGTAACTTGATATGAAGGTTGAGAAACGGATTGAAGACCTGAGTATCACATGACCAAGCCTCCTGTACAACATCCAGAAAACCCGAAAGTCTAGGCCAGAATGCCTCAAACCTGAAGCCTTTATACTTGCGTGCATTAGACTGGCCAGTAATAAGCAAAGGGGAGTGATCTGAAACCCTGGAAGAGAGTGCATGCAGACAAGAATTTGGAAGCATAAGATCCCAGCCTGTGGTGCAAAAGGCACGATCTATCCTCGTTTGAGTACGATTATTAGACCATGTAAATCTTCTTCCCCTCAGAGGCAGCTCTTTAAATTCCAAGTCTCTAACAACCTCTCGAAAAGCCCCCATCAATCTCCTGTTAAGATTCAGATTGCTCTTGTCTGAAGCTTGTAAGATCATGTTGAAATCACCAATGACTAGCCACTTATCAGTAACACAGTGCTGCAGCCAACGAATTTCCCCTAGGAACTGTAACTTTGCATTGTCATCTTGAGGCCCGTAGACAGCAGTAATGCACCAAGAAACATTATTGGAAGAGGAAATAAAAGCAGTTACAGAATGAACCCCCAACTCCCAGTTGATAATCTTGTAATAGTTTTCATCAACAGTAAACAGGATACCTCCACTTTCCCCCACTGACGGAAGATATATAAAGTTTGAAGCAAATCTGTCTCCCAACGTTTCAGCAACAATCCCAGCATCAATAAGATCCAACTTGGTCTCCTGCAAGGCCACAATAGTTGCCTTTGTGTCCTTCACCAGATTATAAACAACCTGCCTCCTAGCTCCGTTATTGAGGCCACGAACATTCCAATCAAGTAGCACACAATTCTGCTCACTCATTGAAAACCCAAAAGCTCACATACTCCTCGTGGAGACCAAATAGAAGGAAACTTCCAGCGAATCTCCTACAGATGTAGAGAACAAAGTCCATGGTGGCCGTTTGAGAAGGAGCAGACAGCCAGCAGACGCACACACACAAGTTCAGGTACAGGCCGTCAAAACACACGACGACAGATGCTGACGCAGCAGCCACACAAACACACATAAGAGGTCTACAATTCATAGTAAAAACGAAAGATACACGTGCTCCCATCCGAGCACCCCATAACCATACACAGGTGGCAGATCGATCAAAACTCATTGGCATCCACACCAAGGGCATCCAAGCAGCCCGTGCCCTCCATTCCTTCCACCGGTAGGCCAAGAGCAACCCTCATGCTACCAGCAAGCTCAGCCTGCAGGGGGTTGACGAACTGCTCACCAAAAACCTGCAGAGTCGAGGCAATGTCAGCGTTCTCACCAACTGGCAACGCACTGGCCTTGAGGAGCAGTTTGTTAGCCTGTTCCTCAACCGGCAAACCACTTGTTCCTTTTCCCAGCAGCTTGATGTTCTGCCGTCCAGACTGGAGAGCAGCATTCGCATCACCACAGGAGGTCTTCTTAGCATTAGATGATTTAAGCTTTGTAGGGGGATTGCATAGCAGGGATTTTCGTAACGGCACAGTGAACTTCGGTAGGCCACGCGAATGTCCCCTCTGACTGCCATTCCCTGAGTCTTCCCTGTTGAGCCTTGTATTTGCTTCTTGAAGCACTGGCCGCGAAAAGGCCGCCTGATCGCTGCCATCCGAATAACCAATGAAAGGCCCATTTGGCCCAATATGCCCAAGGCCCCCAGTCGAGTCTGAGGCCACCGCAGCGAACAGGCCATCCTGGCCCACTTGGACGCTAGAGAGCTGACCATCGGACCCAGAGTTTAAAAAAACCCCACAAAACTGATCATCCTCCTGAACCCCACAAAACTGATTTTCCTCCTGAATCACATCAATATTGAGGTCAAAGCGCAAATCCTGCGCTGCCCCTTCCTTGTCACCATGCGACAGCAGGATCCCTTCCGGCTGTACACAGAAATCCTGTCTCTCAGCATTGAAGGCGCTGAACATTGGGCAAGCAAGGCCAACCGGAGAGGACATGTCCCCTGTATCGCCGTCAGACACCGGCAGACCTACATGAACACCGTTGTCACTCGGGGATTGGCCTTCATGCTGCTGCTGCACCGGATTAGCTGCGGCCCCATAAGCTTCAACTGAAACGTTGTCACTCATGGACTGGCCCTCATGCTGCATCTGCGCCAGATTAGCTGTGACCCCATATGCTTCAACTGGACCAGAGGTAGGCAGCGCCCCATCGGTTGCAGGTGGCTCCACCGACCACTGCAACGGCATGGGCACGCCTCCCCTCGAGGTCGCCTGAACCGCAACCTCCTCCATCATGGGGTCCACCCAATGGTGCTCCACAGGCTGCCTGGCACAAGACGTGAAACTGACATCTGGGACGCCCCTGTCAAGACTGCTGACCAATCCATTGGGGCAACCACTCTTGGGGCCGCTGGGCTTCACACGCCACTCCTGTGCTGGAAGTGTTGTAGGTCGCCGGCGGTACCCTCCGCCGCCGCCGCCGCCATGGCCGCCACCGGCATTGCTTCCTCCACGCTGCAGGTAGTTGAATCCCAGATCATGCACCCCAGACGGCCGGTGCTGTTGCAGGCCCCCTCTTGCTCCACTGCCACTAGGTCCACCGCCTCTTGGTGGTGAATCCTCTCTAACTCTGCTGCCCAACCTGTCATGAACCGGGACACGCCGGGCAGTGTTGCCACCATCCGGCACCCCAAGGCGCCACAGGAAGGGGTGACGAACGGGCCAAGCTTCCTCCATCGAAACATCAGGCAAACCACTAGCTCCGCTGACGGCACTCGAATATGAAGGGCTGTCAGGTGGTGTTGAAAAATCAAGAACTCGATCTAAATGGATGAGCAGAGGATACTTCAACAGCCCTGCCACCTCATGACGGACAAACTCGCCCGCAGACATGCTACCATCATCAAAGAACTCAATGCTTCCTTCCGGTGGGAGAACCGGCTCAACGACCTCCAGGGTCGCGGTAATGGCGAACCCATCAGGATCAGAAGTCCAAGCCCACAAGCAAACACAGAATTCTTCCTCCGGCTTCTCCTTAGCACAGTGCATTTCATCTATAAAAACCGAATTCTTAAACAGCGAGGACACTGATTCAGCCTGCCTAACATGCTCGGGTAAACCTTCGATGCACAATCTAGCACGATACCGATACTTTGCAAGCTCATTGGAAGCACCAACGCAACGGGACCAAGGCGAGAGCCGCAAACCTGTGTGGCCGACCCGCACAACGGCGTTCAGCGCCGCGTTCCTCTGCTGTTGGGAGCCGAACCTGAGGAGGAACGACACCTCAGAGAGCACTGACACCGCGACGTCGTGGGCAGGTATGCCCAGCTGCCGGGCCGCCTCCTGCTTGACGTAGGCCGGCGAGAACCTCACCCGCGCGTCCAGCTGGACCGCGAGCAACGCGGAAGCCTCCAGTTCACGCTCCTTAGAACGAACGGCGGCCGTCCGGGCCACCGTCGCCATGACGTGCTCGGGCCGCTGGTCCGACGCCCCCGGGACCCAATGGAAGGGGTCAGCGACGAAGGCGGCACGGCCCGCCATCTCCACAGGAGCACGCTCCGCCGGTGAAGCGGAAGCAGCAGCCTCGGGCGCCGAATGCGAAGCAGATGAGGCGGGGCGCGACGCGGGGCGGACAGGAGGGCGACCCGCAGGGCAGTAGCTAGCTTTGTGGCCGAAGCGATAGCAGCGGAGACACCGTGGGGGGTCCCTGCAGGTGGCAATGCGGTGCCCGGGGGCAAGGCAATTGAAGCACTTGCTATGCACCGCCTTGGATTTCAGATGCTCCAGCCAGAAACTGCCAGAGCGCGCAGCGCCATCAAAGGAGGCCACCTTCCGCCCGAGCCGGTCTTGAATGCAACCACCGTGTTGTAGCCTGGACCAAACTGAAGCGCCACCAAGCATGCTCTGCTCATCATGCCAGCCTTGCGGGGAATCAGCCGGGAAGCGTGGCTTGAAGGTCCTGGTGCGCAGAACGGCATCCTTGTAGGACGCCTCCTTCCCCGTCGATGCAGGAAACACCGCTTTACCTTTGCCGTGCAGATTCTTCACCCTCTCCTGCTGCGCCGTCGCGTCCACGGCCCCAGCAGAAATCTTGGCCACTTCGCGCCGCTGGTCATGTCGAAGAACAGGATCCGCTTCCTCCGGGCTCCCGGTGTAGTCGAGGTCAAGGGCCTCCCCGCTACCAACAGGGGAGGAGCAGGGCTGCCGAGGCGTGGATGGGGGCTGTCGAGGCGTGGAAGGGTCGTGGATGAAGGTGTGGATGGTCAGATTTTGGCTCGCCGCCGGCGGGGAGCCGGACGGCGCAGGCGACACTCCCTCACCCCTCTCGCTCATTCTCAGTAGCAATCTCTTAGAGATGCTCTTATAGGAAACCCTTCTATATTATTTATTTTTTCCACCCTCCCACATAGCATGTGAGAAACACTGATGTCAAGTAGAATATGCCCGTGTATCTTTGCACGCTAGAGGTAGATTTGTTTATCAAATTACTAAAAATTGCAAAGGTTTTTGTCAAACTATTAAAAATGTATTTTGATGTTTTTATTAAAAATAAAAGATGTCGATTCGTCAATTTGACAAACGGTTGCGGGGGACGCCGCGGAGCGAATGGAAGGAATGGCGGGGGGCGGACAGGGACCAGCTTCAAAAGCCGTGCTGGTTTGGTTTGCACGTACGACTACGAACGGTGGAAAACTGGAAACGGCCTAGAGAGCAGCGAGAAAGCCAGAACGGAAGCGGACGCGCGCACGGCGCACGGGACGGGACGGCCGGACGAGGCAGCTGAAGAACACAAACCTAGCCGAGCCGGCCACGCAAAGCCTGCCACCCCCTGCCGACCGGGCGACCGGGCCGGACGGGGGATAGACCGGTGGGTTTTGCCGGGCACCGTTGGAGCCTTGGAGGAGCAGAGCCCCTGCTGCCACTCCGGCCATGGTTTTTTTACTGGGAAGATTCACCGCACGCCTTGTTGCCTCGATCGGGCAGAATAGAAGGGCGGCGGAGACTTCGGAGGTATCCGCTACTTTTGGCTAATAGTGTGTTAAAATTTGGCATTCCTTCTTATGTAACCATCTTTTTATTTGTTTTTCTTTCGAACAAAACACATTCATTACGAAATTGATGAGTTCTGATTTGGCCACTCTGAAATTGAATACTACTCCCTTCCTCTCTTTTCGTTGGTCGCCAAAGAACAGTGGTTCCCTGACAGGCATATTTTTCTAGCGACCAACAATGAGAGACGAAATTAGCAGTTCCCTCTGAGCTGCGAGAGCCTTTCCGCATGGCCAGAGGCCACTGCCAAAATGCTTCCATCTGCTGAAAAGATTCCGGGAGCAACGGTTTGACCACAGCAATGTCCCGGAGAGCACGGAGACCGTCAAAGGATGTGAATCTTTGCAAGCTCCTTTCGCCAGTGTCCCAGGCATCCTGCTTCCTTCATTTTTTTACCATCTGTCAGTATTGAGGAAAGTCTTTTTTTTAATTACACAGTATAACACATATACTCACAACACGTACGCACACTCACCCCTATGAATACACGTACGCAAATCCTACCCCTATGAGCACCTCCGAAGGACTGAGTACCGTCAAATCTGGAGATTCTCGAAGTCACCACTAGCGCCTCATCGTCGACAGGAACGTCGCTTACCACTTAACGCATAATGCTGAAAAATCTCGGAATAAATCCAGGAAAGGTGCGAGCACCAGGATTTGAACTCTGGTGGGTAGCGTCTCACAGGACCATCCTAAAGACCAACAAAAATAGCATGACATGTCTGCCATTGTCTCGTTTCCCGTTCCAGATCTCAACATAACAAAGGTGTAGAATACAAGTATCCCAATATCCCACGGGAACCCGTGAAACCCCCCAATGCTCAAACACCTTCAAACAAGTGACGCCTAGACCTACCCGTGACAACTGACAACAAAAAGACGATAACATTTCAAGCCCATAGGTGAATCTGCAGATCCCAGATCGACCACGTTACCCTGATACTGCAATCCTGCTGCGGTGGAGAAACAAGATCGCAGATCGACCACGTTACCCTGATACTGAAATCCTGCTGCGGTGTTTCGCAAAAAAAAGAAAAAAAGAAATCCTGCTGCGGTGGAGAAACAAGATAATAGACAAACACCAGTTTAACAGCATGCTCGTGCGCATCTCACTCGACGGCAGACGACGCGCAGCAAAGCAACAGTTTTCACCAGCTACTTGCCAAGAATGCATGTGCACACTGCGCCCCGTTGTCACGCAGTCACGCTAACTACCATATCAGTATGCCCTGCAGAACGCCGTCGTATTTTACAAGATAAGATCGAGCAGATTACCTAGTCAGATTCCTCCACTAAAAAAAACAAGGCAAACGCCACAAGCGTGAAAAAAGATGTCAAGGGCCGAGTATTTCTAGGTCATGAATTCATGACAGCACATTCAGTATATGTTACTGGTTCTGTACTGGGAAATGTCCAAGATCTTCCAAAATTCCATCAGGGACAAGAGTTAATTAAACGCCAATCCAACCATCCCAGTTGTGAATTTTCTGAAAGAAATCAGGAGCAAGCCAGGCATATCACTGCCTCCTGCCCCGTCCTTTCTTCGATTGCTGTTGCTCTGCCTGTTCCTTCCCTGAAACCTCACTGATATCAGCTGCACGATCCAAAGAATAGGAACCCGAGTTAGTGAAACAATAAAATTCAGCACTTGGTCTTCAGTGTTTGTAAACCGTGGAGGAAACAGCATAGTTATCTTCAGGCCCACGAGTCATGAGAGCAAAAAAGATGTTGTTGAGCTTCTCCATCTTCTTTGCATCCTGAGCTTGATCTGTCTTGAACTTCAAGCACTGTGGGCATACAAACGAAGCAGGGACGCTTAATATCAATCAAACTTCACACAATATGCAGCATGGCAGAATTAACAAGCAAGATGAAATATTTTTATCATTAGGAACTTTTCTCAGCTTCGAATTGCTCCTGCAATGAATAAGAAAGATGTGCTACTATGGCAAATTCAAGGTTCTCGCTTTCATTGCACATTAAGAACTGCGTCTTAGTGGGACATGCAACCAACATAAAACACAACCTAAATGAAGCAATGATAACAATATTAACTGAAGCAATGCCTCAAACAAGTAGCTTATCTCAATGTATAACAGCAGTATGGTCAATTAAAATATGTGCTTTTGATGCAACAACTGGACCATGTGTGAGCCAAGAGGTAACAGGAATGATAATCTTATTTAGAAGAAAACAACAACAACAAAGCCTTGTTGGTCCCAAGCAAGTTGGGAAAGGAAGTAAAAAGAAGGGAAAGAAACATTTGTGGAAAAAAAAGGTGTACTACTAGATTCTCTGTAAGGAATGAAACGGTATATCTTAACATGCGGCAACCATTATGGCCATTTTAGATAACATAATCAAACACATCAGACAAGAGTGCATTGCATTTGCTGTTAAAAACAAATAAATTCAGAACATGCCAGAGATACCACGAGGCATAAAAGTCATTCTGAAAATTATAGACATCCAAATTCAATTGTTTAAAAAGATAAATGTATGAAAGGCATCTGGATTTTGATTGCCACTTGAACAATTTTAATGTGGTCTTATTAGTGCTTTAACAATTAGAGCTATCCATATGATGTGTGGTATGAACTATGGCTAAAATTGCATACATAAACAATTGAAATTAGAATATACCATATATCGATCCATATAGGAACATACTTCAACAAACTAATAACCACTAATTCGGCTATCAAAAAATGAATGGAGCTTTAGGACATTTGACCACTAAAGACTACACTAGGTAAACATTGTAAAGATTGACGGCCCATATCATACAGATCTGATTCTAGTGAGATATTAAGAGCAATGACCTGATGGTGTCTGTGTTAGGGTTGAATGACCAGATGGTCTGGATTGCAATGTTAGGGTTACATATACACATGGGCCTAATGGGCCAAAGGCCTACATGGGCCATAATATACATACACCACTCTAACACCCCCCCTCAAACTAAAGGTGGCTGTGAAATTACAGAATCATATACATTTAGTTTGAATACATGAAAGTGATGTTGATCCCTAGTCTGCGCCTTGGTGAAGAAATCAGCAAGCTGAAGTTCAGAAGGTGTGTACTGAAGATCAACAGTAGACAACTGACAATGTGATCTTATGAAGGAGGCATCAACACCAATATGCTTAGTGAGTTCATGCTTGACTGGATTGTTGGCAATTTGAATAGCACTAGTGTTGTCACAGCGGAGAATAGTGGGATGAGAAGAATCAACACCAAAATCAGCCAGCAGCCAACGAAGCCAAATAATTTCTGCAGTTGTTGTGGCAAGAGCTCTTAGTTCAGCTTCAGCACTAGATCGAGAAATGGCAGTTTGCCGCTTGGACTTCCATGCCACTGGCGAGCCACCAAGAAAAATACAATAACCAGTGACAGATCGGCGATCAACAGGATCACTTGCCCAAGTAGCATCTGAATAAGCATCAAGTGTTGGTGGACTTGAGGTGCCATAAAAAAGACGACGAGAGGCTGTACCTCTCAAGTACCGCAATACCCTAAGCAAGTGAGCATAGTGAACTGTGGTAGGACAGCTCACAAACTGAGTGAGAATGTGGACTGCATAGGCAATATCCGGTCTGGTAGCAGTGAGGTAAACAAGACTGCCAACCAAATGACGGTACCTTGTCGGATCAGCAAGAGGAGAACCATCTAATGACTTCAAATGAAGACGAAGTTCCATAGGAGTAGCAGCAGTCCGAGTATCAGTGAGGCCACAACAATCAAGAAGATCGCGAATGTACTTGGCCTGAGAAAGATAGTAACCAGCAGCAGTTGATTCAACTTCAATGCCCAGAAAATAGCTGAGAGGGCCCAAGTCAGACATCATGAATTGGTCACAAAGGCGTGCTTTAACAAAGGCAATGTAGTCCGGATCATCTCCAGTGATCAGCATATCATCAACATAAAGCAAAATTAAGGTACGTCCACGAGAGGAGGTGTGAACGAAGAGAGCTGGATCATGATCACTGGCAGTGAAACCTGCAGCAATAACCACTGAACTGAAACGTGCAAACCATGCACGAGGGGCTTGCTTGAGACCATACAGTGCACGCTTCAGATGACAAACATATCCAGGAGGAAGCTGAACCCCTAGTGGTGGATGCATATAGACATTTTCTTACAAATCACCATGAAGGAAAGCATTCTTAACATCCATTTGAGAGATTTTTCATGAACGACTGGCAACCACAGCAATGAGAGTACGGACTGTGGTCATATGTGCAACAGGAGCAAATGTCTCCTCATAATCGCGACCATAGGATTGCTGAAAACCTCGAGCAACTAGACGGGCTTTGTACCTCTCAATGGACCCATCAGCTTTGGTCTTGAGTTTGTACACCCATTTACAGGTGATGGGAACGACATGGGGAGGTAATGGAACAACCTCCCAAGTACCAGTCCGGTGCAATGCTTGTAATTCAGCAGACATAGCATCACGCCAAGCAGGAAGTTGAAGAGCTTCCTGATAAGATGGCTCACAAACTACACCAGCAGTGGGAAAACCATACCGATCAGGGATTTGAATAGCAGAACGATCCCTGAGATTATATTGTGAGCCAGAAGAAGAAGCATCAGCCGAGAGAGGGGTGGTAGTAGAAGGAGGTGCACGGGGACGACGATGATAATGAAAAGGAAAAGGAGTGACGTAGGGAGATGGAGTTGGTGGTGTTGATTCAGGTGGGCTTGATGGTGTGGAAACAGGCGTTGGAGTTGTTTCAGGTGAATTGACAAGGTCATGAGATGGGAGAAAAAGAAAGGACGGAGGTGCATTACATGATGACGGAGGAGGAGTGGACGAGTGAAAATATGGTTTGTTTTCAAGGAAAGTGACATCACGAGAGAAGCGAATACGGCGAGCAGAGGGGTCATAACAGCGGTAGCCCTTATGTTCAAGACTATAACCAAGAAACACACACTCAACAGACTGAGCTGTCAATTTTGTGGACTGAGTAGAAGGAAGGAGAACATAACATGTGCAACCAAAAACACGAAGATGAGCATATTTAGGAGGTGACCCATGCAAGACTTCTCCAGGACTTTTTCCTTGAAGACGAGTGGAAGGCTGAAGACTGATGAGATAAACAGCAGTAGAAACAGCTTCAGCCCAAAAATGAGTTGGCACAAAAGAAGAGAGGAGAAGAGTTCGTGCAGTTTCAAGAATGTGACGATGTTTACGCTCAGCCACTCCATTTTGAGCATGAGCACCAGGACAAGAAAGCTGAGGCAAAGTTCCTTCAGAAGAAAGAAATTCACGGAAAGCATTGGATAGATACTCCCCCCTGAATCAGATCGAAAAATACGAATAGAAGAGGCAAACTGAGTATGAACCATTTGAGCAAAGGATTTGTAAATAGACAACAATTCAGAACGATACTTCATGAAATAAATCCAAGTATAGCGGGAATAATCATCAATGAAAATGACATAATATTTGTGACCACCTTTGGAAACAAAAGGAGCAGGACCCCATACATCAGAATGTACAAGAGCAAAAGGCTGAGTAGTTTTAGAGTCACTAGATGGATATGGGAGTTGAATCTGTTTCCCAAGTTTACAGCCAGTACAGTCAAAAGAAGAATCAACAGACACATGACCAAGGACCCCCTGCTTAACTAAGGTAGACAGACGTGAGCCACACAAGTGACCTAAGCGGTGATGCCATTGAGGAAAGGTGGCTGCAGCAGAAGCGGAGGATGGTGGTGAAGAAGATGCTGGGGACGACGTAGAAGGTAGCAGCTGAAGATGGTCAAGGATGTAGAGACCGGATGAACTCTTATGGCGACGGCCAGTACCAAGAAGAGCTCGGGTGCGCCGATCCTGAACAAAACAAGAAGTGTCATCAAAAACAACGACACAGTTCATATCAGCAAGTTGTCCAACAGAGATGAGATTCATGGAGAGTTTTGGCGCAAGAGAAACATCAGAGACCGAAAAATGAGAGCTGTTCAGATTGCCTTGATGGGTAACATGGCAAAGATGACCATCAGCAGTCTGAACAGGACGAGAATGGGAAAGAGGTCGACAAGAATCCAAGACAGAGAAATTCGAAGTCATGTGAAAAGAAGCCCCTGAATCCAACACCCAAAAATTAGTACCTGACTGTGATGTCGATGACAAGGATGCATGGGACGTGTAAGCACTGTTGGGTTGCTGTTGGAACGGAGGAGCACTGACTGTTGATTGTTGTGGCGCTAGGTGTTGGGGGAACAACTGATACTGAGGAGGCCCTGATTGCTGTATAAACTGAGGCATTGCAACCGGTGCTGAAAATTGAAGTGAAGGCCCTGGTGAGGTGGAAGGTGCTGCATGTGATCCTCTACGGGAAGCAGCACGTTTGTCTCTCAGTTCAGCAAGGAGGTGAGGAAACTTTTTGAAACACTTGTTATCAGGATGTGTGGTCTTTCCACAATGACTGCAGGGAGGCTTTTGAGAAACCTTCTTAGAGGAGGTGGCTGCGGCAGTGTCAACTTCAACAGGTAAAGGAGGAACAGCCAGAACAGAGTGCTGCTCAGGCATCATGGAGTTTGCAGCAAGAGACTTAAGCCGGGTTTCCTCAGCCATGAGAGCAGATAGCGTCTCAGAGAGAGTGGGAAGGGTTGGACGCCCCAACAGTTGGACACGGATAGGTTCAAAATCAGATCGCAAACCCATCACAAAATCAAACATAGTGTCCTGTGCATCATAGGTCGCCCTGGCAGTCCAAGCTGGAGTACAAGTGGTGCATAAGGAAGGAGGCTTGGGTACCATGGAGGCAATCTGACTTGATATCTTGTTGAAGGCAGCATAGTACTCCTCAATTGACATGTTCTGCTGCTGAAGATGCTGAAGATTCTGACGAAGTGAATAGCGAAGGGCTGAGCTGCTTTGTTGGTAGCGACTCTGCAAGTAATCCCACATTTCTTTGGCAGATTTGTGATCCTCAAGACAAGAGCGAATACTAAGAACAGTACTCATGCAAATGATGGCCATCACACGGTCATCAGTAAGTCGCCAAGCTTTTATTTCCTTGTCATTGGTAGAAGTGGCTGCAGGAGGAGCATCGGTGAGATGAGAAGCAGAACCACCATATTTCAGCAGCATCTTGAGGGAGAAGGCCCATTCTCTGTAGTTGGTGCCGTCGAGCTTCACATCCAGAATAGGTGATCCATGCGAAAGGCCGTTGAAAGGAGCAGCAGAGGACCCCATGGCAGCAGCACAGAAGAAGGAGAAGCACTGGCAACGGCAGCGGCAACAAGTTATCTCGCAAGGGGCAGACGGCCCAGAGCAGACGGGCGCCGCCCCGACCGGCGGCGCGAAGCAGAGGAGAGGGGCGCCGCCCTGACCAGCGGCGCAAAGCAGAGGAGAGGGGCGCCGCCCCGACCGGCGGCGCGAAGCAGAGGAGAGGGGCGCCGGCCCGACCGGCGGCGCGAAGCAAAGGACGACGGGCGCCCCGACCAGCAGCGCGAAGAAGACGACGGCGGCCTGGACAGACGGCGCAGAGGATGGCCTCAATGGGCGCGCAAATGGGTTGGGGAGGGAGGGCCGCACAGGATCTGGTCAAGGTCGCCGGCGGCGCGAAGGGACAGTGGAGCTATGGCCGGCGGCGGAGGAAGAGGCGGCGGACGGTGGAGAGAGCCATGGCTCTGTTACCATGTTAGGGTTGAATGACCAGATGGTCTGGATTGCAATGTTAGGGTTACATATACACACGGGCCTAATGGGCCAAAGGCCTGCATGGGCCATAATATACATACACTACTCTAACAGTCTGGAAGAGTTATAATCAAGATAAATGATCTGATGTTGTCTGGAAGAGTTATAGCAAAGCATAGACCATAATCCACAGAATGTTTTTCAAATGAACATATTTTAGGATCCTATTAAACTTCATATGTAGCACATCTCCGTAAAATGGTAAAGCATGCAGAACTAAACAATGTATAGATCTAAATGGATTTTTTGAAAAATAAAATAGAATAAAACTAATCATGTGAAACCACCACATGAAGTTAGCATTGGATACGGATCAAAACATGAAAATTAATTGCTAAGTAGCAGCAAAACTAATTCGTTCGGCAAAATGTACCATTGATAGCACCAGGTTATTGTCGATACATTGCTTAAAATTTGTTTGCAAAGAATTCTTTACCCAAAATCATGCAGATTATAAGACCCACGATCAAGAAAAAACCGGCAAAAACATCAAGAATAAAAGTTGCAACCTGATGGCATGATATTGTCCATGGCTACATATCCTCACTTTATTAGTTTATTTAACTCCCAACATGCTGCGTAAAATTTTAATGAACTACTATCACTATAGTCAGGCTTGAATTATAACACATCGTACCACCATAAAAGCACTTGATAAACAACATAATTAGGTGTAATGCTAAGAATGCAATAGTCATATATAAATCAAAAACAGAAACACATAAAAAAAGAGGGGACTTATATAAAAAATAAACACAGCAGCTGCAGCAACAACATTGAGGAACTTTCCTACTATTCTGAGTGTCTTTGCATGTACGTAGCTTCTATTTTGTCATTACCCAAAAAAAAGGTACTGCCACCATAGTGAGATTAATCTTGTTTAACTTATAAGCAGAATCACTGATCAATAGAAAATCTTAACTCAATGCCTCAAATATTTGGCTACAAGCATCGTCAATTCATCGAACTGTAAATTGCACAACTAATAAATTTCGATTGTATTACTCATTGAAAGAATGGATGTTAGACAGTAAAGTTCGCTTCTAGCTGGAACTCTTACACTGACAGCTTATCGTCAAAAAACATCGATACAAGAGATCCAAGGCCAAATCAAACTAACACAGCTCACAACAAGAAGTAAATAACTAAATATGATCCAGTAAACCTTCAAATATGACTATTATTTTGCAAGTAAATAATGATGAAGCAGATGCCACATCCTGAAGGTTTTGCAAGTGCTATCTTGAAAGTACATAATGTTTATATATTATCTCAAGACATTCTAAACTCAGTACCTTTTATTTTATTATCAACTTTAAAAGTATTATATATCTTATAGATGAAAAAGGTTTAGCACAAAATACCTATTCAGTTAAAGACTTAATCTGAAAGCAAAATTTCCTTATAGAACTGTAATGATCAATCATATATTGTAGGACACCTTATTGTAGATAGGTAATTGGAAACCTGTGCCTACATAGTTCCAACCATAGTCACCAGAATGTCGGGTCGACTGGATCGAGGGCCGGGGTTGCGGGATGAGGGTCGCAAGTGTGTGAGAACATGGGTCGAAGGGAGTAGTTTGGAACGATCGACCCCAATCAATCAGGTCGATAAACCCGGGTCGATGAACTATGACTATGATACAGAAGTTCTATTCAACCTAGTAAATAGGTAAAGACAATCCAAGAAAACTCAGATCTGGGCTGCGTATGATAGATCACCAAGCACATTATTCCTCGATTGTAAGCCCATTGTGTTAACAATGGCAGTCTCTGTCATCTCCCCTCCCCTGTTGCTCAATATAACCTACTTAATCCATGTCACCCTGCTGCTGTGGAGCGACGACCCCGCTTGACCCCGACCCACGATTTGGTACGGTGAACCTGGGTCGAGGAATGCGGTAGTGACCCCGAATTATGTGACTATGGTTCCAACGGTGATGTGTAAGCACACAATTTGCTTATGATGGGAGCAATCAGCTGCACAGCCGTAGGGCATAAGGAGACCTTTTTCTTGCGGTTAAATTGTGCAAATACAGAAGAGGTGGGGTCCAGAATAGTGAAGCAACTGACGTCCACACAGGACCTGCATTATTCTACTGGAAAATGCATAAAAGCTGTGCCGAACACAGCACCCCCGAATAGAATAAGCACCTTTCAAGTTTGAGCTCAATAAAACAGCACTCTCCAGTATCCAACTATCAGTAAACAGTTCATATACATGAACATCCAAAAACTAACTAGATCGAAGTAAGAGCAATTGACTTAATAATGTTTTTTAAGTAAAAAGGAAAACCACGCATGCCAGCATTTAGTAGCTGCTTTTCGGAACTAACTTCGACTAATGCCAATAATTCTACTCAGATTGATTTGAGTCATTTCAGAAGAAATTGGTGCTACCTATCCTCAAATAGATGCTGCCAATGGTCCAATACATTTTCAGAATACTGAATTTTTAGGTCACATACTGCTATGTGTCCAGCTTTCCATCACACAATCAACACACCCAACGACGTCATCAAACACATATAATTACTCCAGTGGAAGTCAAATTTGTCAGCGAGCATGATATCTAACTCTTGATCAGCCCAATTCTGCTGAAATATGCACAGCTGCAAGGCTGCACTAACTATTGGCATCTACTAACATGAACCACCTACAAGCCCGCCATGTCCCGAACCAACAGCATAGAAGCAAATCTTATAGTGATCCAAAGGTCATGCGCGGTACCTCGCGGTCGTCGGTGACCTTGAGCACGAGCTTCCCCTCGCAGTGCCGGTACTTCACCACATAGCGCGTCTGCAGAGCACAAGCGCACAAACAGGTTAGGTTAGATCGGGCACATTCAACGAAGCGGGAGGGGATTCGGCGGGGGGGGGGGGGGGATCGGGGGTTGTGGCGGCGTACGGCGTTGGGGTCGGCGCGGAAGAGCTGCACGGACCGCTCCACGAACTCGTCCCACGAATCCACGTACACCATCGCTGGTCGCTGCGGCGGCGAGGGGCGGCGGAGGCTTAGTTGAACAAAACTTGCTCGGGCGTCTTCGGATCTTCGTCTTGGGCTACCAAAAGGGATCTGCAGCAGCTCAGGGGCTCAGCCGGTGTTTGGTTGGAGTCTGCGCGCTCGGGGACTATGAGGACTCCGAGATAGAAGAACACGGGCCGCGTTCTCAAGCAGAGCCCAGGCATGACCAAAGCTTCTTTTGTATGCGCGGCGTTTTGCTTCGAATTTTTTTATTTTACGATTTTGCAAGAATATATATAGCCTATTCTAAAAATATATATATACTTCCTCCGTTTCAAAATACTTGTTGCTGTTGATTTTTTTTACAACTTTGCTCATTCGTCTTATTCAAAAAATTATCGCAAACATGTAAAACGATAAGTCAAGCTTAAAATACATACAACATTAAAACATATAGCAAACAAAATAAATTGTACTTGCACAATTTTTTGAATAAGACGAATGATCAAAGTTGCAGAAAAAAGTCAATGGCGATAAATATTTTGAAACGGAGGGAGTATATATATATAGCCTACACAAAGTTTTACAAAAGTAACCCTATTGTAGCACATCCAACAGCCATCCCATACAGCGACGGTAACTCCCTTCACGTTTTCAAAAGAATCGTAACATGTGAACGATGACGGTAACTCCCTTCATATTTTCAAAGAATCGTAACTATTTCATATGAACTCGGATAGAGAAAAGCTTTATACGAAAGTTGTAGATCTTGACGTGATCTACAACTTTACAGTTCAAAAGTTTTCTATTTGCAGTCATCTTCGTGCTCGAATATTTGATGCAATGTTCAGATCTAATGAAGTGAAAGAATTTCGATTCTCTAGGCAACCCATTTCAAAAATCATAACTATTTCATATGGACTCCAATGGAGAAAGGCTTTATATGAAAGTTGTAGATCTTGGTGAGGCCTACAACTTTGCAATTCAAATGTACCTAATTTGGATTCAGCTTCGTGTACAAATATTTAACGCAATGTTCAGATCTAAAATTTGAATATTAGATCTGAGCGTTATGTTGATTATGTGGGCACGAAGATGATTCAAATAAAAAAAAAGTTTGAATGTAAAGTTGTATATTTTGTCGAGATCTACCACTTTCATATAAAGTTTTTCTTTTTCCGAGTTCATATGAAATAGTTATGATTGTTTTGAAAACGTGAAGGAAGTTACCGCCATTTCAAACGGCGATAGTTGCTACACTAGCCGCTATAGTACCCAACCACCATTTAATTTGGCGGTATAGAGTTAGTTTTGCAAAAATTTGTGGATGTTATATATTTTTGCGAACCGTATTTGTGCACAAATGGCTGTATTTGGACAAAAACACCTCTACTGATTCTCTCTTCACTCGCTAACGTGTGGGCCCCACATGTCAGTTTCTCCTTCAACCTCCGGCCAGATGGGAGGGGTAGGTGGACAACACTCGGCGGCAAAGGCAGCATGCATGGCTAGTGTGCCCTCGCACAAACGGTACTCCCGGTAGCACCAGGCAGCAGCGGCACCCAACCGCATTTGAAAAATGTTGCTTCAACCTTTTCTAAAAAAAAATACTCTAATCCATTTTTTAAAAAAATGTTGATAACATTTTTTTTGAGATTAATATTGATAACATTTTAAAAAAGTGTTGACAATATGTTTGAAAAATATTGTAACATTTTTTTCATTGAGCTATTAAGTGCATCACACCTCCACGAAGATTTTAAAGAACACGCCTCCACGAAACATTACAAACTTAACAACATTCAGGTTATCAAATTATTAATAGTCTTCCGAATCATAGTAGAATTGGAGTTTCGTTTCGAATGTTTCTCTCCATTTAGGAAGTGGTAACCAACATCTTTGTATCTTCGTTGAAGAAACTATACGGATTGGGAGCAAAACAAACATTTGATATTTCATGAATACGTTGGTGGTCGAGCTGGTGTACCATTTGAGCTAAATTGGAAAAAAAAGAAAAATATCGCTCAATGACAAATACTACGTTTGTAAGGATAGCAAATGAAAATCTATTTTATGGCATAAGAATAGTAAAATGTTTACATATTTCTTTCTTTCTTTTGAATATGGTTAAGTTTGTCATGAGGTCTCATGTTAGGTGAATGTCACTGGTAGAGTGAGGACTTTTGATACACCCCTTTAGTCCCGGTTTAAGTTTGGATCCGAGACTAAAGCCCTTTCGTCGACGTGGCCCGAAATGGTCTTGGATGCCCCCTACCCTTTAGTCCCGGTTGGTATTACCAGCCGAGACTAAAGGCTTGACACCCAACAACTAGCAGCCTCAATTATTGTTACTGGGCTTTAGTCTCGGGTGGAAACACCACCCGGGACAAAAGATTTTGTCACGGGTGGTATTTCCACCCGAGACAAAAGGGCGTCCTTTAGTCTCGGGTGGAGACACCACCCGAGACTAAAGGCCGGTGCCCACCCCGATGCCCCCTTCCTCTCTCTTTTTATCTTCTTCTCTCCCACACATCCAGTCAACTCCTCTCTTCTTCTCTCATCTCTATCTCATCTCTTTCTTGGTCCTTGTGCAGGCGGAGGCGTGTCCCCCGGCGGCAAAGCGGGCGAGCGCCCCGGCGGTGGAGCGGGCGGCGCGGCCGCCGGCGGAGCGGCCCCCGACGCGGCCTCCCGCGGCCCCCGCGCGGCACGGCGCGGCCCCGGCGGCGCCTGGCCCCCCGGCGCCTGGCCCCCCGGCGCTCGCAGCTTGGAGGCAAGTTTTTTTTCGATTTTTCTGCATGAATGGAGTTGTATTGTGATGGGATTTTTCTGGTAATGGATCGGTTCTACAATGATAAATAGAGTTGTATGACGATGAATTGTATGATGATGTGAATTTTCTTTGGAACAAGATGATGATGAGATTGAGATGAACATGTGTGATAGTGGCATGATTTGATTCGATTTGGGTATGTGGTGATGAATCTAAGTTGTAGGATGATGAATGAATTTGTGAAGTGTCGGTTTATTGTTCTTGATTTGAACTCAGAAAAAAAGATGGAGAACGGGATGAGGACAGGGACAAAGGAGGGTACAGGGGTAGGGATTTTTTTATTTTCTAAAAAACGCTTACCAACCGAGACTAAAGCGGTTGACACATGTGCTGGCGTGCACCCCTTTTAGTCCCGGTTGGTAATACCAATCTGGACTAAAAGACCCCTTCAGTCCCGGTTTGTTTACCTGGGACTAAAAGGGGGGCTTTTTGTCTCTCATCATTAGTCCCGGTTGAACTTGAGAGACTCATACCCTTTACCAACCGAGACTAAAACTCCTCTCCCTACCTGTGTGTATGAGAATGAAAACACACAAATTGTGTTCGCAGCTCATTTCCACGCATCAAAGGTGTGAAGTATTTTGAAGATACACAACGGAAAGCAAATATTTTGCAGACGTAAAAGAAAAACACACACTGAAGTGTCAATTCTGTGCCTGGCATCATAGCACTAGCATGTGGCTGGTTAGCTGCCATACAAACATGAGGCCCATCTCTTAGCACGCAAATCCGTTTCACAAACATGAGGCCAATCTCTTAGCACGCAAAGCGATTACGGAGTACTACTCCTTCTGTTCCTAAATATAAGCATTCTCCGGTTTCCGTGAAGCACGTTTGACCATTCGTCTTATTCAAAAAATTTGTGAAAATAAAAAAATAATTATGATATACTTAAAATATATATGATGATAAAACATGTCATACCAAAATAAATAATATTTTTATAAATTTTTTGAATAAGACGAATGATCAAACGTACTCAGCAAAAGTCAACAAATGCTTATATTTAGGAACGGAGGAAGTAGTAACCATCAACCAAATCCGTTTCACACGCGAAACGACTCTTTGACGTGTATACACCACACAACACGACGGTAACCAACAAGATACGGCCAAAAAATAAAACCGCACACCAACTCCCGTTTTACACTCTCATTACCGCGAGTAAAAAAGATTCTGGCGCCAGGCCGGCAAAAGCTAGCGCGCCGCAAACCGCCAACGGAATCGGTCCCGCTCTGCCCCTAAAACCCTAATCCGTGACGGCTGATGCTCTACACTCCTCTGCCTGCTCCCTGACGCATTTCGTCAAACACCAACGGGCCAGCGCCCGTTCGTCTGGGCGTTTCGTCGAACACCATGGCGGCGGAACGCACTTGCACGGACAACGCGTCGAACACCATGGGCGCAGCCAAGAACACGCTGGGCGTATTGAGAAATCGATTATACATTACATCACGAACAGGAAGCACCAGTAATACAGAAACTGAAACGCAACCACGCGCCACGGAGCAGATGTATCACAGCTACTACTAGAACTAGCAAGCGACCCAAGCTGACAAATATTATCGGGGTAACCAGTAACAGAGCTTCAGAAGTCCTCGTCGATGCTGAAGACGTGGTTGGTCGCAGCGCCGCCGTTGAGGTTGGACATGACGGAGGCCTTCTGGTAGTCACCGACGCGCTTCTCAAAGAAGTTGGTCTTGCCCTGCAGCGAGATGAGCTCCATCCAGTCGAAGGG
The DNA here is from genome assembly GCA_036936925.1 of Cenchrus fungigraminus. Classification (NCBI taxonomy): domain Eukaryota; kingdom Viridiplantae; phylum Streptophyta; class Magnoliopsida; order Poales; family Poaceae; genus Cenchrus; species Cenchrus fungigraminus. Next base: position 60,881,332 of record CM072770.1, read on the forward strand.
GTTGGCGGCGTTGTACATCTTCTTGCACCCGAGCGCCATGAGCAGGCGGTCGGCGACGAACTCGATGTAGTCGCTCATGAGCGCGCCGTTCATGCCGACGAGCGCGACGGGGAGCGCGTCGCAGACGAACTCGCGCTCGATGTCGACGGCGTCGGCTACGATCTCGCGGACGCGGGACTCGTCGAGCTTGCTGCGGAGGAGCTCGTAGAGGAGGCACGCGAAGTCGCAGTGCAGGCCCTCGTCGCGGGAGATGAGCTCGTTGGAGAAGGTGAGCCCCGGCATGAGCCCGCGCTTCTTGAGCCAGAAGATGGCGCAGAAGGAGCCCGAGAAAAAGATGCCCTCGACGCAGGCGAACGCGACGAGTCGCTCGGCGAAGCGCTCCCCGCCGTCGATCCACCGCATGGCCCAGTCGGCCTTGCGGCGGACGGCGGGGACGGTGTCGATGGCGCGGAAGAGGCGGTCCTTCTCGGCGCCGTCGCGGATGTAGGTCTCGAGCAGCAGCGAGTACATCTCCGAGTGGATGTTCTCGATGGCGATCTGGAAGCCGTAGAAGGCGCGGGCCTCGGCGACCTGCACGTCGGACATGAAGCGCGACGCGAGGTTCTCGAGCACGATGCCGTCGGAGGCGGCGAAGAAGGCGAGGACGTGGGAGATGAAGTGGCGCTCGTCGGGGGAGAGGGACTCGTCCCAGTGGCGCGCGTCGGCGGAGAGGTCCACCTCCTCGGCCGTCCAGAAGGACGCCACCGCCTTCTTGTAGAACTCCCAGATCTGCGGGAAGCGTATGGGGAACATGGAGAAGCGGTCCGAGGACTCCGCCAGCAGCGGCTCCTCGGCGTCGCAGGCGGGCACCAGCGTCGGCGCGGCAGGCATGGTGGCGGCTCGGAGGATTAGGATTTGGCTTTGGGGGAAGTGGGGGATTTGGGGGAGGATTTCTTGTGGGATGGGTGGGGTTATTACAGAGTGGAGCGGGGAGGCGCGTGATTTATAGGGCTGGGTGGTGGGGAATTGGAGATTGGAGAGGGGATTTTGAATTGGTGCTGTCTTGCGAGGGAAGGAGGCGGGAGGTGGGAGGGAGGAGCGGATAAGGTGGGAGGGGGACAGAGGGTGGCGCGCCGTGCGATGGAAGATTGGGGAAATTTTTGATTTTGCCGGGGGATTTGAAAATTTCGGGGGAAATTTTCCCGGCGGCGCGCGGAGCGAAACGGCGGGAGGGAGCGAGGGCAGGTGGCCGACGAGACGACGACAGTAGACGATGGGGTGGCGTGTCAGGCACTCAGGCAGGGTTGTTTCGGTAAAAAATTGTAGACATGAGCATTTTTCGGGTCGGGTAGGGTTTGGACCGGGCCGAAAAACCCGGTTATTTCGGGTTGAGAAAAATCCTGTCCAAGACCGTCCTACTGGACGCGTCGGGCCTCAATTTTCGGGCCGGGCCCGGGCTTGGGCGGGCTGTCCGCGCATTTTATAGTGTAAAATAACTAAAAACAACATTTCGGGTCGGGCTCGGGCCAAAAAAATTTTTCTCGGGCTGCAAGATCTCTGCCCACGTCCACCCAGTAAGGTCTGTGGGCGGGTTAGGTTCAGGCCGAGCCGGGCCAGGCTAAAAATGCTCAGGTATAAAAAGATGTAATGTTTTTTTAAGTATGTCGGAGACAGCCATAGGGGGTCTCCTAACTATGGGGGAAATCACCTTTTCCAAAAATAACAAAAAAACACTTTCCAAATCAGACCAGACCAAAGCACAAACGAAGCCCATGGCCTGCTGCGGCCCAACGGCCTTCATGGCCCGCCAAGCGGACGCACCAGCCGCCCTCGAGCGAACTTCCGCTTCGCTCGAGGGTCGGACATCACGCGGGCAAACCCCCGCCTCGCTCGAGGGCCCGACACCCCTCGAGCGGATCTCCGCCTCGCTCGAGGATCAGCACCCCTCGAGTGGGTCTCCGCCTCGCTCGAGGCTCCCACCCCTCGGCTCAAGGCATTTCAACCACTCCTCCCGACCAAGGCAGTAAATGCCCCGTCACATCAAGGGCGCCACGGTCAAAGGCCGAATTCCCGCCACGCCGATTCTCTGACACCGCCCGGGAGTCCGCCCCCGGCCCTGTGCAGCCGTACCGCCCCTGTGCCACCTTCCCGGGCACTGTACGGGCGCTATGCGGGCACTGTTCGCTCGCTGTGCGGAGAGGCCGGGGTCATTCCCAAGTGCTGTGCTACCCGCCCTCGTCCTTCCTCCCCACCGCGCCCCTCGAACGGGCCCGGCGACACCCTTGAGAGGCGTACGACCGCCAACCTAACGCCTGCCCAGGACGGCGCCGTGACGCAAGATGAGCGGGGCATGTCCCTTCCATCACCTCTGATCCCCGTGCGGCCATCCCCGGCTCTGTTCCGCCATTCCGGGCGCTGTAGAGCCATCCCCGACGCTGTGGAGACCTGCTCTGACGGGACGCCGCCACGCCAGCCCCTGTGCAACACGAGCTCTCCCGTCAGCCAAACCCTCGAATCGGGGTACGGACGACAACCAGACGCGGGCACCTGCAGGACCACCCTCAAAGCTGCTTCCAGATAAGCACATGAGTCGCCACGACGCATGCAAGAACCAGGATTCGTCAGGACGACCTTCAAATCGCAGGCACAGTATGCCAGTACCACGACACTGCTCAAAAAGCCATGCGGCATGCTTGTAGGCTGCCTCCCCTTGGTCTATAAAGGGAGGAGGTGGCCGCCCAGCCGCGGGGATCAGACAACAACACGCTCACCCGCATCCACGTCCACGTTCCCGTCGATATTAGCACTTTGCATCAATCACTCAGCCGGGACTTGGAGGACTCTCCTCCTCTCCCACCTAGCTTGTAGCCCCCTCTGCAGGCACCCCCGGTGCATCGTAATATAGCGCACACGCGCAACCTGCTGGACGTACGGCCCCGTGGCCGGAACCAGGATAAACTCGTGTCCTTGCATTACCTAGCACCGACCACCGAGAGACCGATCACAGCGTATTTCACTAGTTAGTGTCGGAACTAATCTCAACACCGACAGTTGGCGCGCCAGGTAGGGGGTTTCGCGCTGTGATCGATTCCTCACCAGCAGTCTCGATGGTGATTCGTACCGAGATGACGTCCCAGAGGTACGCCATGGGGAGCTCCGACCCCTTCCCAGCCGGATTCGAAATCCGGTTCGGGAGCCTGAACTTTCAGGCTACAGGGAACGGCTACCTCATGCACCTCACCAACCGGGACGAGCTCCACCCTTGGTGGTCGACCGGGCCAGGCCCGGTGCCCGTCACGCCGGCGTCGGACGCCCCGGCACCAGCACCGGCCGCCTCGACGTCCCGACGCCGTAGGCGCTCAGGGCAGCGCTCGCGCCAGGCGCGCATGGAGCGGCGCCGGGCAGCACGCGCTGCAGCACGGAGGGACGCACCTCCGCCAACAGACACGACGGCGCCTCCCGTGAGGGAACACGCGGCTGCGGGGCCGCAATTCCCCCATGGGATGCGCAACTCCGCCGCAACATACGCCTCATCCGTCAGCACCGACGTGGCCGCATACGAAGATCTCCCGGGCCACCACCTGCTGTCGATCCGGACCCTCATCGCCACCACCAACGACGAGTCGTACCACGGCTCGGCCAGCGAGCTGCCACCCGCAACCTCGCACGGATACGCAGAGTGGGACTTCTCCGGCGTACCGGACCCTGTGATGTTCCGGCGGTTCCTCGACACCGCGGACTACTGGTTCGGCTGCTCTGACGACTCCAGCGAAGGGAGCTACGATCCCGCACACGAGTGCTTCGTTGTCGCCATCAATGAACACGCCGACGGAGCGGGCGGAGCAGGCGACGGAGATGTGCCCCAAGACCCCGAGCCAAACCCGCCACCAGCCCCACCAGCGGGCAACGTGGACATCACTGCGCAGCTAGCTCAGGCACGCGAGCTCGAGGCTAAGCTCGCAGAGGAATATCGGCAGGTGCGGCTCTTACGTGCCACCATCACGGGGGAAGCCTCGGCGAACGCGCCCGAGAAGCGGGGAGGCAAGCCCGCGAGCGCATCAACGCCGACTTCAACATCGATGATCCACACACGCCGCCCCGAGCCAGCCAAAAGCTCATCGCGGCGGCAGCGTTGCTTCGAGCCATGCCCGAGCCATCAACACCGGAGGCACGCAACCTGCGTCGCGAGGCACAGGCCCTTATCGAGCAGGCTGCCATACAGCATGCCGAGAGTTCCGTGTCACGCATGCGCAACCAGCCCAGCGCACGGGGCGGCAACGGCGCACAGGACCAAGAGGCATCTGTCCACGCAGGGGGCGCGGCGGGACAGCCGGCGAACCAGGGCAGGACGCCTGTTAGGGAGTGGATCCTCGACACGCGCGGCTAGGCCCAGGACGGGGATGCCCGCAACGTCCTGAACGCCAAAAGGAGGGGGGACGTGGAGGCATGAACGGCAACAGCCTACCACCCTCGACGTGGTGGTCGCTACGACAGCCGGGAAGATCGCTCTCCAACACCGGAACCCCCGGGGACCCGCGTGTTCAGCCGGGAGATCCACACGGCGAACATCCCCCAGCGCTTTCGCCAGCCCACGACCATCACTAAGTACACGGGGGAGACGGATCCTCGAGTATGGCTCAACGACTACCGCCTAGCTTGCCAGTTGGGCGGCGCCACCAACGACGCCGTGATCATCCGCAACCTACTGCTACATCTCGCGGACTCCGCCCGGACATGGCTTGAGCATTTACCGGCCAGTCAGATACACGGCTGGGACGACCTGGTCCGCACGTTCGTGGGAAACTTCCAGGGCACATACGTGCGCCCCGGGAATTCCTGGGACCTGCGAGGGTGCACCCAGAAACCCGGTGAGTCCCTCCGGGACTTCATACGGTGCTTCTCCAAGCGCTGCACCGAGCTTCCAAGTGTCGCCCAGTCCGAGATCGTGCATGCCTTCCTCGAGGGCACGACCTGCCGGGACCTTGTGCGCAAACTCGGGAGGAGCCCGCCGGTCGACTCCAACGAGCTATTCGACATCGCCACCAGCTTCGCCTCTGGAGAAGAGGCGGTGGGGGCGATCTTCGACGGCAAGAAAAGCAAACGAGCGGAGGACGCGCCCGCGGAGGGCAGCAAGTCCATGGATCCCGCAAAGAAGCAGAAGCGGGGCAAGAAGGGCAAGAAGCCCCAAAGCGACGCGCGCACGCAGAGACGCGGCGAGGACGACGACGAGGCCCTCGCGGTCGACCCTGCACGCAAGGGTCCTCGAGACCCACCTCGAGGCCCCGAGTGTTCGATGACATGCTGAAGAAGCCCTGCCCATACCACAAGACCCCAGTCAACCACACCCTCGAACAATGCGGCATGCTCAAGAAATACTACAGCCGCGTCGCCGCGAAGGAGGACGAGGCCAAGAAGGATGGGGGTGACGGGGGCACTGACGGTGTCCCCGCCGTGGAGAACGTCTTCCTCATCTTCGGAGGACCGACGGTGGACATGTCCACCAGCCAGCGCAAGCACGAGCGGCACGAAGTCCTCGCCGCCGAGAAGGCCCCTCCTTCCTTCCTCGACTGGTCGGAGGAGGCCATCACCATCAGCCGCGAAGACCACCCGAACCGCATCCCCAATCCGGGCCAATACCCGTTGGTCGTCGATCCCGTCATCGGCAACTCACGATTCTCCAAGGTGCTGATGGACGGCGGCAGCAGCCTCAACATCCTGTACACCTACACCCTGCGGCTGGTGAGGATCGGTCTGGATCAGCTGCGGCCCAGCACGACGCCGTTCCATGGCGTCGTGCCGGGCAAGCGCGTCCAGCCCCTCGGGCAGATCGACCTGCCTGTCTGGTTCGGCGTACCAGACAACTTCCACAAGGAGACCCTCACCTTCGAGGTGGTGGGGTTTCGGGGCGCGTACCACGCCATCCTCGGGCGTTCATGCTACGCCAAATTCATGGCGGTCCCGAACTACACGTAGCTCAAGATGAAGATGCCGGGGCAAAGGGCGTCATCACGGTGGGCTCATCAATCGAGCATGCGTTCGACTGCGATATCGAGTGCGTCGAGCACGCCGAGGCACTCGCGCTTGACGAATCGCTCGTTGCGGACATGGAGAAGCTGGCCAACGAGGGCCTCGACTCCCCCACCAAGCACGCGGGCAGTTTAGAGGCTGCCGAGTAGACCAAGGAGGTGCCCCTCGACCCTGCTGCCCCCGAGGGCAAGGCGTTGAGGGTCAGTTCTACCCTCGACCCAAAATAGGAAGTGGTGATCGTCGACTTTCTCTGCGCCAACGCAGATATCTTCACGTGGAGCCCCTCGAACATGCCGGGCATTCCGAGGGAGGTCGCCGAGCACTCCCTTGACATCCTACCTCACTCCAGAGCTGTGCAACAGCGCCTGTGACACTTTGACGAAGAGAGGCACCGGGCGATTGGAGTGGAGCTGCGGAGGCTCCTAGAGGCCGGATTCATCAAGGAAGTGTTCCATCCCACGTGGCTAGCCAATCCTGTATTAGTCAAGAAGAAGAATGGGAAGTGGCAGATATGTGTAGACTAAACCGGGTTAAATAAAGCATGTCCTAAAGTTCCCTTTCCTTTGCCACGCATCGATCAAACTGTAGATTCTACCACGGGATGCGAACTTCTATGTTTCCTTGATGCCTATTCGGGCTACCACCAAATAAAGATAAAGAGTCCGACCAGCCCGCGACTTCTTTCATCACACCGTTTGGCATGTTTTGCTACATAACGTTGTCATTTGGTCTTCGAAACGCCGGGGCTACATACCAGTGATGTATGCAACACGTTTTTGGGGATCACATCGGGCGGACCGTGGAGGCATACGTAGATGACATTGTCGTCAAGACCAGGAAGGCGGACAACCTGGTTAACGATTTGCGCGTAACATTCGACTGCCTGCGCGCGAACGGGGTCAAGCTGAACCCCGAAAAGTGCGTCTTTGGGGTGCCGCGCGGCATGCTGTTGGGTTTCATTATCTCCCAACGGGGCATCGAGCCCAACCCCGAAAAGGTTTCGGCCCTCGATCGGATGGGGCCAATACGGGACTTGAAGGGGGTGCAGAAGGTGTTGGGTTGCCTGGCGGCTCTGAGCCGCTTCATCTCGCGCCTCGGCGAGAAGGGCTTGCCCCTCTACCGACTCTTGAAGAAGCACGAACGCTTTTCCTGGACCGTCGAGGCCCAGGAAGCCCTCGACAAGCTGAAAGCGACGCTTGCGCACGCGCCGATCCTCACGCCGCCTCGAGACGGCGAACCTCTGTATCTCTACGTCGTGGTAACCACCCAGGTGGTCAGCGTGGTCATCGTCGTGGAGAGAATAGAGGAAGGCCACGCCCTACCAGTCCAGAGACCGGTATACTACATCAGCGAGGTATTGTCCAAAACCAAAGCGCGGTATCCACAGATCCAGAAGCTGCTCTATACGGTGGTGCTCGCGCGACGCAAACTACGGCACTACTTCGAGGCCCATCCGGTCACTGTGGTCTCGTCTTTTCCATTGGGAGAGATAGTCCGCAACCCGGACGCCTCAGGTAGGATCGCGAAATGGTCCGTGGAGCTCATGGGTGAAACTCTCACCTATGCGCCGCGCCAGGTGATCAAGTCTCAAATCTTGGCGGATTTCATCGCGGAATGGACCGACACTCAGCTGCCCCCGTTGCCGATCCAGGCTGAGTGTTGGACCCTCTACTTCGACGGGCCAGTGATGAAAACAGGCGCGGGCGCGGGCCTGCTCTTCGTTTCGCCCCTCGGAGAACACATGAGGTACGTGGTACGCTTGCACTTCCCCGCGTCAAATAACATGGCAGAGTACGAGGCCCTCCTCTGCGGCCTCTGAATCGCCATCAAAACCGGCGTCAAGCGCCTCGACGTCAGGGGGGATTCGCAGCTGGTGATCGATCAAGTCATGAAGAACGCAAGCTGCCACGACGAGAAGATGGAGGCATACTGCAACGCCGTGTGCGCACTCGAAGATAAATTCTACGGCATCGAGCTCAACCACATCCCGCGCAAGTACAACGAGGAGGCGGACGAGCTGGCAAAGATTGCGTCGGGGCGAATCACCGTCCCTCCAAACATCTTTGACCGCGACCTCGCCAAACCTTCCGTCGACCTTAACAAAGCTTCCCCGAATCCAGAAGAACCCTCGGGGGCTCCCTCAAGGCCCATGAGTGCAGAACCCATGGACGAGGACCCCTCAAAGGAGGAATTTGTGCTTTCCCTCCTCGAGGGGTACGGGCTTGACGAAGCCGAGGCTATGGAGATCGATGAGGCTCTCCCCGGGGAGGACTGGCAGAGCAAGTACCTCACCTAGATTGATCGAGGGGAACTACCTTCAGACCGAACCGAAGTAAGGCGCATCGCCAGAAAGGCCAAGTCATTCACCATGATCAGCGGCGAACTATACAAGCGTGGCACCTCAGGAATTCTACAACGGTGCATCCCCATCCCCGAAGGCCGCGAGTTGATCCGGGACATCCACGCGGGCGTATGCGGCCATCACGCGGTGCCACGTACCCTCGTGGGCAACGCATTCCGCCAAGGCTACTACTGGCCCACGGCGGTGGCCGACGCCGACGAGGTCGTGCGCACCTGCGAAGGGTGCCAGTTCTATGCCCGCAATACACATCTTCCGGCTCACGCCCTCCAGACCATACCCATTACGTGGCCATTCGCCGTGTGGGGATTAGACATCGTCGGGCCCCTGCGGAAGGCGCCCGGGGGCTACACACATTTGCTGGTCGCAATCGACAAGTTTTCAAAGTGGATCGAGGCACGTCCTATCACCAACCTCAGGTCCGAGCAGGCTGTATCGTTCTTTACTGACATTGTCCACAGATTCAGGGTGCCAAACTCCATCATCACCGACAACGGCACCCAGTTTACCTGCAAAAAGTTCCTGGAATTCTGTGACAACTACCACATCCGCGTGGATTGGGCAGCCGTCGCACACCCATAGACCAACGGCCAAGTAGAGCGTGCCAACGGCATGATTCTGCAAGGCCTCAAGCCCAGGATCTTCGACAAACTGAACAAGTTTGGCCGAAAATGGATTCAAGAGTTACCGTCGGTCATTTGGAGCCTTAGAACCACCCCGAGCAGAGCTACGTGGTTTACGCCGTTCTTCCTCGTCTACGGTGCGGAGGCCGTCCTCCCCACAGATTTGGAATACGGATCCCCTAGGCTCAGGGCCTATCAGGAAAGCCTGAACCAGCGGGCTCGCGAAGACTCACTGGACTAGGCAGACGAGGCCCGTGACGTGGCAATGATGCACTCGGCAAGGTACCAGCAGTCACTCCGGCGATACCAAGCCCAAAAGATCCGACGCCGGAACTTCAGTGAGGGCGACCTAGTGCAAAGGTTACGACAAGACAACCGAGGCCGACACAAGCTGTCGCCGCCATGGGAAGGGCCTTACGTCGTCGTCGAGGTGCTCAAGCTCGGCACGTACAAACTGGCAAACGAGAAGGGCGAAGTCCTCACCAACGCTTGGAACATACAACAGCTACGTCGCTTCTACCCTTAAATTTCCAAGCTTCTTTTGTATATCTCGCATTCGAAATCTTAAATAAAAAGGGTGACTCGGTTTTGCCCTCGACCAGGGCCTCGATAGAAACCAAGTCCCCCTGGGGGGCTACGACGGGGGGTTCCCCCCGGAGTGTCCCGATTCTCTTTCACAAAAACACTTTCTTTCTTTTCTTCTTTCAAAAAATGTTAAAATGTTAGACCTCGAGCATTTGGGAGGACAGAGGCCAAGCGCGAACTAACTAAGCCTAGGGCCGGCCGAGCCGCGGGACCGCTGACGCCTCCGAGAGGATAAGCATCCCCCTCGCTACCCTACGGCTAAGTTGGCTCGTGAGCGCTAATTCCTTGGCTGAAATTCCCCCGAAAGGCCCGAGGAAAACAAGATAACATACGAGATAGAACTTACAAATAGACCTATGCACAGCATAATGTATTGTTTGTACAAACGGTTGACATTCATCCGAAATTTCTAACAAAATACTAACGGGCCTCGAGACCCGAGTCCTCAAGGAGCGCGAGGGCTTGGAGCGGCGGCGGCTTCACCCTCAGCGGCGTCGGGGAACAGGTCCACCTCGAACATGTCAGCAAGGGCGGTGGCGGGCTCCGCCATGGACGCATCAACCACCCTCACCGCTTCGAGCTCGGCATCCTCACCTACGACATCTTTAGGAAAGACGTAGCCCTCCCGCAGCAGACCAAAGTCGAGGATGTAATGGGTTGAGGTCAGCCCCAAGGTCTTCTGGACACCGAGTCGAAGGGCACCGCGCAGGCTCTCAGTGACCCGGCCGCCCAGGGACCGCAGGCGGCTCGCTATCGAGTTACCCAAGGTTTGACCCTCAGCCCCCTCGAGCTCGCGGCACACTTCGAGGGCAGCGGCCTCCAGGGCCTTGAGCTCTCCCTGAGCTTCGTTGTAGGCGACCTGGAGGGATTGCATCTCCGCCGAAGGGTCCGCCGAGGTCTTCTGCAGCTCTGCGACACCAAAACGAATATCAAGCCTCGAAAGAGCACAACAAGGAACCAAAACAGTTAAAGGACGAGACTTACCCTCGGCTCGCATTTTCTCGGTCTCAAGCGCGGCCCGCGCGGCGTCGACGTCCCGACGGAGCTGGGAGATTGAGGCATGACGCTGCTGAAGCGTGTCCCTCGCTCCCCCGAGCTCCTCGCGCGCGAGCTGGAGCTGGGACTGGGCCTCCTGGAGAGCGGCGCCCGTCTGCTCAATCTCCCGGGCTTTTTTTGCAGCCTGAGAGAGCTGGGCCCGCGCCTCTTCAAGCGCCTTGCGCTCCCGCTCAAATTGAGCCTGAGCCTCGGCGAGAGCTGTGTCCTTCAGCGTGAGCTGAGACTGCGCCCCCTCACGGGCAGTGCGCTCCTCGGCGAGCTGGCCCCCGACAGCCGTCAGCGCGTCACCCTTCTCCTTCAGGGCAGCGGCGAGCCCCTCAGCCTCCTGAGCCTTCTGCTCGGCCTGAGCGAGGTGCGCCTGCACATCCTCCAGCGACATACGCTCGCGTTCGGCGTGAGCCTGCGCTTCAGCAAGGGCAGTGTCCTTCAGCGTGAGTTGGGACCTCGCCTCGCTCAGCGCTGCGCGCTCCTGCGGGAGTTCCCCCTCCTTGCCCTGCAGCGCAGCGCCGAGCTGTTCGGCCTCCTTGGCCTTCTTCTCTGCCGTGGTGCGATGGATGTCACGCTCCTCCTCCGCACGGCGCAGCTCGCCCTTCGTTGATTCGAGGCTCGCTTTTGCCTCGTACATCTCGTCACGGAGACACTCCATTGCCGGGCCCAGGTGCTCGTTCTCCCGGCACGCCTCCTCCAGGTCGGCGTGGAGTCTGGCGATGAAGGAAATTTTGTCCCCCGCGTCGCCCCACAGCCGCTGCCAGAACGAATAAAACGGAGAAGACTCAGACGAGATGTAGCCAAGAAAGAAAAAAAGGAGAGCAAGGGGGGCGACAGGACTAGTGCGCGAACCCGGAACAGTGGCGCCGCCACGTCTTTGTGAAGCCTCGAGGCCTCGCAAAGCAGGTCTTGCACTTGGGATCCCACCTTGAGGAAATCCCTCTAGTCAAGAAACTCTGCGTGCAAGCGCTCCACTGTATCCCAGGGGACCCCGGGTTGTTCCAGCCCGGTGCACCAATCGCCAGGGAATTCGTCGTAGTCGCGCTGCCGCGACGAGGGTGCGCCGGCCCCCTGCGGGTTGACTCCCTGCGGCGGCGCTCTAGACGCAGGCTCGAGCGAAGTCTCCCCCCGCACTCCGTCGTCCTCCACCAGGGTCCCATCCCGCGGGTGAGTCACATCCGCCGCGGGTGGGACCTCTCCCGCACTGCTCGTTCGAGGGGCTCCACCCCTCGAACCACCTCCTGCCCTGGACGCGACCGCACGGGCCCGCTCCTCCCCTCGCGGGGCGTCTTGCGACGCCACCAACTGAAGGGACGACACCGTCGCCGCCGCTGGCCGCAACGTCCTCGCCGAGCGAGGTCGCGTCGTGCGGACCGCGTCACGCGCCTCCAACCTCAACGCCTTGGTTGGCGCCAGCTCAGGTGTGATGGGGCTGCCGGCGCGGCTGGGAGAAAGGGAAGGGAGAAATCAGGATTTTGATCAAGCAAAATCAGGAGAGATGAACACGATACGACGCTTACCGTCGGGATGACACCTGACGCTTGCGCTTTCTCGAGGCCTGCGCGGGCGGCGCACCCCCCGTGCCGGGCACGCCCCCCGTTGCGGTGCCCTCACTGGCTAAGGCCGCGCCCGCCTCGGAGGCCGGTGCAGTGTGGGCCCGCACCACTGATGGCGCTGGCTGAACAGCCGCCTTTTTGCCCTTGGCCCCCGAGGCCAAAGGCACCTCGTCCTCTTCTTCCTCCTCCAGCTCGGACCAGCCGACGCCGGCGTCGCTGCCACTGCTCGTATTCTCCGGGGTCGGCGGAAGAGGCAGCCCCTCCTTCTCCCGCTGTACCCACTCCAGGCGATGTGCCTGGAGGCGCTCCTCACGCCTCTTCTTCTTTGCCTTATCGGCGTCCGCCTTCGCCCTCACCTCCCGCTGCTTCTCGCGGTTGGCGGCGTGGGAGTTGGGCGTGGGGGGATCCGAGCCATACGCGCTCGTCCCCATCTCCGGCTGCCACCACCGCAAACGCTGAAAATTAGCCGTCGAAGTTAAAATCGATCTGGAAGTTAGTAGGATTGACAGAAAATTCTTACCAAATCGATGGTCCCGTCATTGGGCCGCATCCGGGGTGACCATAGCACCTCGTCGGGGTCGCACACCATTTTCCTGGTGTCCACCGCGCGCCTCGCCCTCTGAGCTGCGTAAACCGGGGCGAGGGGCTCGGCCAGCAGCTGCGACCGCGCCAGCGCGTCGGGGTCCGCGCCTTCTGCCATCCCATAGATGGGGAGCGCCCTCTCCATGAGGGGAACCACCCGCCGCTGGTGGCATTGCGCGAGGACGGCCGCCGCGGTCAAACCCGCGTCCGTCAAGGACTTCAACGCCTTCAAATAAGGCTCCAGCTTCGTCCTCCGCACGGGGTCTGACACCCCCGGTCCCCAGTGGAACGGGCGGTGGTCCAGAACCTTGCCGGTGTAGGGCGGGAGGTTGTCGCCGTCGTTGCGGAGGTAGAACCACCCCCTGTCCCACTCTGCATTGTTGCTCGTCATGGTGCAGGGCGGGTACACACCGACTCCCTTCCCCCGCAGCGCGAGCGTGAGCCCGCTGGCGCGGACGGGCTAGCGCCTGCCCTTGCCGCCGGCCGCCAGCGTAAAAAGCTCGCCCCGGAAGAGGTGAAGCCATAGGTCCTATGAGACAGGGACGCCAAGGAAGCCCTCGCAGACGCCCACGAAGGTCGCCGCCTGCAAGATGGCGTTGGGGGAAAAGTTGTGCAACTCCACACCATAGTGGTAGCACAGTCCCCGCATGAACCGGCCGGCGGGAGCATTAAATCCCTACTCGTGTAAACGAACGAGGCTCACCACGTACCCCGCCGGGGGCTGCGGCTCTTGATGCCGCACCAGCGGAACGATCCACGCCGGCCTGCTCGGGTCGGTGTTGGCCGTCAGTTGCCCGCCAGCGACGAGCCCCTTGAGGAGGTGCGCATCCACGTTGGACCGACCCCACGGCCCGACCTCCAGGTATTCGACCATGGCGAACACGGAGCGGAAGACGAACGCGGAGGCGGAACATGTGAGTGGGCGCGAGCTCTGGAGGCGAGAGGAAGGAGAAGGCGAGTGTGAAGCGAGCGAAATGGCTAAGGTAAAACTCTCCTCCTCCACCCGCTGTTTTTTATAATAAGAAGGGGCGGGGGGATCGAACAGACGGAGGCCGGGGCGCACGGCCGCAGTTAATGTGATGGACGTCGCCCGGGCCCCACTGCCCCGAAATCACTGCGCGCACGTGCGGGCGCCATCATTACGACGTGGTAAAAATGTGAACCGCAGTGCGGTACCTCCACATCGCCTGAAAGGGCGTGCACAGTGCTCTCCTGGAACGCCACGTGGGCCACGACCCCACGCGCGTGGCTGACCCGAGTCCACAGCAGAAAACGAAGGGACGGGGGAATCCTTCCGAGAGAAGGAGCCCCCGAGGGTCCCAACGAACAGGGGACAGAGGCCTGATCCCTTGACGGGCCCCTAATGGGCGGCTCGAGGGGTCAGGGGCAGCCTCGAACGTGCTTGCTCGAGATGGCCCTCAAAAGCGCGGTTTGAGGAGCACCTGGCGCCTCACCCCGAAACTCTTGCTGATCAGTGGCTCGAAGCTCAGTCCGCAAAGAGTTCTATGGACACCACAGACGCGCCTCCTAACGAGGCACAACTGACCAGTGGCTCGAAGCTCGGCCCAATGGGAGTGCGACGGGCGCCACAGGTCGACCAAAGACGGGGTCGCACGAGTGCGCCCCGCAAGGCCCCTACTGATCAGGAATCCGAGTCCTGGCTTGCGGAAGGTTCGAACAGGCGTTTCAGATCAACAGAGTCAGGGACGACCAGGGTGTGCGCGACCGAGCCAATCCCCGAACTCAAGAGTTTGGGGGAGCCCCATAGTTCGTATTCAAGGCCAAACAAGGGCAGCTAGTCGAGGGATCCCATCGAGGGAGAGCTTCCGCGCCCTCGGTCCTCATCGAACGGGACCGAGCCCTGCCTAGCACACCCATGTAAAGTGCTCTTATGGACGTGTCCCCGGACCACGAGCCAACCCTTATCGAACGGGGCACGGACGTCCACTTGAATTACCCTCTAGTAGCTCAACGAAGCGTCCATGACTCGCGGCCCGTTCGATGGTAAGCATGGACCGCCTCATCCCTCCTCCCTGCGGAAGGGTGGCGAGGGGCGCAGGAATAAGTCGAAGAGTTCACCTTGATCGCCCCCACACGGGCTCGGGCTCGGGGGCTTATCGCACGGCTACACTTTCTGGATGTGTCTGAAAAAAGCCACATCCCCCCTCGGAGGCAGTGAGCGAACCCTCTAGGATTCATCCCACACGAGGTCAACGCCGCTCCGCGCGCGTAAGATCACCGAGGCCGGCCGAAATATCGCCGAGGCCGACTGAAACAAACGCTCCACGGACTGGCAGCTCGGTGTAAAACCTTGCACGAGTGCGCGCACTCCTCCAAGGCTTCGGGGGCTACACCCGTGGGTGCGCTAGCGCGCCCCCACGGAACGTTACACACATCCAGAGGGGAAGAAAGTCCTACCAAAAGCTTCAACCTTTGCGGAATCTTCTAATTATCCCAGCAAAGGCTCGGGGGCTACTGTCGGGGACAGCCATAGGGGGTCCCCTAACTATGGGGGAAATCACCCTTTCCAAAAATAATAAAAAACACTTTCCAAATCAGCCCAGGCCAAAGCACAAATGAAGCCCATGGCCTGCTGCGGCCCAACGGCCTTCATGGCCCGCCAAGCGGACGCACCAGCCGCCCTCGAGCGAACTTCCGCTTCGCTCGAGGGTCGGACATCACGCGGGCAAACCCCCGCCTCGCTCGAGGGCCCGACACCCCTCGAGCGGATCTCCGCCTCGCTCGAGGATCAGCACCCCTCGAGTGGGTCTCCGCCTCGCTCGAGGCTCCCACCCCTCGGCTCAAGGCATTTCAACCACTCCTCCCGACCAAGGCAGTAAATGCCCCGTCACATCAAGGGCGCCACAGTCAAAGGCCGAATCCCCGCCACGCCGATTCTCTGACACCGCCCGGGAGTCCGCCCCCGGCCCTGTGCAGCCGTACCGCCCCTGTGCCACCTTCCCGGGCACTGTACGGGCGCTATGCGGGCACTGTTCGCTCGCTGTGCGGAGAGGCCGGGGTCATTCCCAAGTGCTGTGCTACCCGCCCCCGTCCTTCCTCCCCACCGCGCCCCTCGAACGGGCCCGGCGACACACTCGAGAGGCGTACGACCGCCAACCTCGCCCGCCCAGGACGACGCCATGACGCAAGATGAGCGGGGCATGTCCCTTCCATCACCTCTGACCCCGTGCGGCCATCCCCGGCTCTGTTCTGCCATTCCGGGCGCTGTGGAGCCATCCCCGACGCTGTGGAGACCTGCTCTGACGGGACGCCGCCACGCCAGCCCCTGTGCAACACGAGCTCTCCCGTCAGCCAAACCCTCGAATCGGGGTACGAACGATAACCAGACGCGGGCACCTGCAGGACCACCCTCAAAGTCGCCTCCAGATAAGCACAGGAGTCGCCACGACGCATGCAAGAACCAGGATTCGCCAGGACGACCTTCAAATCGTAAGCACAGTATGCCAGTACCACGACACTGCTCAAAAAGCCACGCGGCATGCTTGTAGGCTGCCTCCCCTTGGTCTATAAAGGGAGGAGGTGGCCGCCCAGCCACGGGGATCAGACAACAATACGCTCACCCGCATCCACGTCCACGTTCCCGTCGATATTAGCACTTTGCATCAATCACTCAGCCGGGACTTGGAGGACTCTCCTCCTCTCCCACCTAGCTTGTAGCCCCCCTCTGCAGGCACCCCCGGTGCATTGTAATATAGCACACACGCACAACCCGCTGGACGTACGGCCCCGTGGCCGGAACCAGGATAAACTCATGTCCTTGCATTGCCTAGCACCGACCATCGAGAGACCGATCACAGCGTATTTCACTAGTTAGTGTCGGGACTAATCTCAACACCGACAAATTACACAGTAGAACTAGTCAACTAGATGCTCGCAAAATGCACACACTCACACCTATAAACACACGTACGTAAACCCTACTTTGATGAACACCTCCGAATGACTGAGCACACGACAGATCTGGAGATTTCCGAGGTCACCATTGACGCTTCGTCGTCGACGGAAACACCGCTTACCACTTAACGCACAACACCGGTAAATTTTAGGAAAATCTAAAAAAAAGTGCAAGCATTAGGATTTAAAATCTAATTGGTAACGTCTCACTAGACCGCCCACCGTTGGGTCGGCGGTGGCGGATCCAACACTGCCTCCACCGGATCTTGGGCCGCAGCGGCCAGGAGCGCGCGTGTGTGCAGTGGTGTTGCGGATGGAGTTGAACGACCCCTACTCAGGTCGACGAGACTATGACAACCCGCCTGAGAAAATACTGTACTATCGCCTAAGCCACTCCATTTGGTCATTAAGCGATAATAAAGTATCATCCCGTCGTAAGTTACCGGGACAAGTCCCGGTAAAATCATTTACATAGCAACAAAGGATCGAACATATGCATTAAAACTCACACGAATGCGAGTCCAGAGTACACTACACAAATTAAATTCAAATCTACCCCTAAGTATAGATGTCCATTCGGGGAACTTTTTCTTTTTTTACATTTTTCTTTCCTCTTTTTTGCAAAAATATATGGTCCGCAAAAAAATTTGCAAAACTATACATCTGGCGCCGTGGGGGACGGCGGCAGGGACCTACCGCCGTGCCCCACAGCGGTAGGAGGCACGCGGTACTGTAGCACATTCCTACCGCCGTGGGGCGGTAGGGGTCCAGTCTCTTTTCAAAAATTTGTAATTTTTTTGTTTAAACTCGGATGGAGGTAAACTTTATATGAAAATTGTAGCTTTCGACGAGATCTACAACTTTGTAGTTCAAAGTTTTTCTATTTGAAGTCATCTTTATAGTCAAATAATCGATAAACTATCCAGATCTCAGTTTGCAGTCTTCAGATCTGAATAGTGTATCGATTATTTGAGTATGAAGATGACTTTAAATGGAAAAACTTTGAACTACAAAATTGTAGATCTAGTCGAAAGCTACAATTTTCATATAAAGTTTACCTCCATCCGAGTTCATGCAAAAAAGTTACAATTTTTTGAACGTAAACTGAAAACTGAGATCTGAATATGAAAACTGAGATCTAGATAGTATATCGATTATTTGACTATGAAGATGACTTCAAATGGAAAAACTTTGAACTACAAAGTTGTAGATCTCGTCGAAAGCTATAATTTTCATATAAAGTTTATCTTCATCCGAGTTCAAACAAAAACATTACAAATTTTTGAAAAGAGACTGAAACCCTACCGCCGTCCCCCACGGCGCCAGATGTATAGTTTTGCAAAATTTTTTTCGGACCATATATTTTTGCAAAATTGATATGAAAAAAATGTAAAAAAAGAAAAAAATTCCCATTCGGGCCGCCCGGCCCTGCCCTAGCACGGGCCCGGCGTGGCCCGCTAAGTTTCGTGTCGTGCCAAGCCCGGCACTGCACTTCACCGTGCCGGGCCGTGACAGCCCACAGGTTGCACCGACGGCCCAAGCCTGGGCCCACGGGCCCATTCATGTCGTGCCAGCTCGGGATAGCCCGGCCCTAGGTGCGCAACCGGGCGGCCCTTAGCCCGCGTCGTTGGATGGAGGGAGGCCGCTCAGATCTCGCAGCTTCCCGCGCCGCCGCCCGGCTCCACAGCGTCGCTGTGTTGACGCTCCTTAGCCTCACTACTAGGTATGCACACACGGCGACGGCGCCAGGAATGTTGTTGGCAGTCGCAAGCGTCGCTACCGGGTTTATATCCCTCGTAATGGGGCTAGGGAACGTCTTTGGTAAAACACATTATCACAGAAAGGTCCGCAAGCGCACAGATTACCGTTGTAGCACTTCACCCGGTGGTATTCGAGTTATCGTATTTATATTTTCCCAAAGGAGGCACTACGGCAAAGATGATCGAATAAACGGTGGAGAACAACAAGACTTGGTAAAGAGCTATAGCGGGGCTAACGAATAAAGATATTCGGGGATAACTTGACACACACAAGGAGATCTTGATAAAAGGGTTAGAGAGGATCTAGCGAGCTGGGAGGACAACGAGACGAGAAAGGATCCTAACACAATCTATCTATTCTTGCCAACTCTAGGTAAAGAACTAAAGCAAAGGATAACCAAGGCAAGCTAAACTCGACAAGCTCTTCTAGTGCTGCAGGGGCATGCAAAGCCGCGCTCTCGGACTGGGATGAGAAGGGAGAACGACGACGCGCTGAATCCTACCGGCCCGAACTAACGTGGTGGACTACAAAGCCCGTCCGGAGCTGTCACCTCCTTAGGGTACCACAACTATTCCGTTGAACGGGACACCAATCTAAGACTAAGGTAAGCTCTGAGCACTGCGCTCACAACGAACCAAAGAACCTTTCCCCGGATATCACGAAGGAAGGTCTCTCTCTACCGTGAAACACCGTAGATCAAGCGAAGAACGACCACAACACTATAGGGTTCAAGAGAGCTATGCTAACCAAGATTAAACTAACTTTAGTCTAAACCAAGAATAAAGCTTCTAGAGCAAAGTAAAAGCTGAATGTAATTGACTCGAATGGTAAGATAGAAAGATAATTTGAATTGTACTCGAGTCTAAACAAAGAAAGGATACAAGAGTAGTACCGGAACTCTGAAGAAGACTCCTCCGGAACCCCGAGACTAGCTCGACTCGACTCTAACTCCCAAGCTACACTAATCCTACTCTAAGTGAACAAAAGAGGGAAATGGAGATGCTCCTGCGTTGTGTGTCTGATCTAGTGAGTGGGAGGTGGCTTTTATAGGCAAGGAAGGTCGGTGGAGCGCAGCGGAGGAATATCCCAGGTGCGGCCGGCTCACTAGGTGCGGCCAGCCCTGTGATCCACCGCCTCTCGCCTTGGACGCTCCTGATCCCTATTCCTAAGGCGGTTGTAGGTCGGCTCCTTGGGTCGGTTTCGCCCGGTGCGTCGGTTGATAGGTGTGGCCGGCCCTCTAGGTGCGGTCGGCCCACCTCCGTGCCGTGTGATGCACCGACCATGCTCAGGGACGCCTAGGATCGCCTCTGGATGACGGTTGCGGTGGTTGAGTGACCGGATAAGTGGACCCATTGATCCAAGTGATCCTAGCCTCCACCACTTGATCAAACCGATGTTTTCTGAGTGAATCTCGTTCGTCCAAGTTGTGCTCGAGGGAGAGGCAGTGCTTAGGACCAGAGGCATGCCACGGGGTAGGGCCGGCCGCACCTGCCAGGCTGGCCGCACCTGCAGGGCCGGCCGTGCCTGTTGGTTCGGCCGTGCCTAGCACGTGTGGTGTGTTGGTCCCAATTTCTCCCAAAACGTGTACCTGCCTATGAAAATCACAACACAACTCGTGGAACTTTATTAGTACTAAAAATGTGCATGAAACTTGCCATATACTCCTCTCGAACCTGAGGTTTTGACGGTCGAATCTTTGTTGTAAGGACCGTCAACAAACTCCCTCAAGCTAAACGTTTGCTCGTCCTCGAGCAAAGCCTAGACTTGGTCTCGGCGGATCAGGAGTTGCATGATGTTACCACTCGGCAAGTACCTGTGCACAAACTCTATGCTCTTCTTGCTATTTGAAAAGATTGGTACGAGAGAAACTTAGCCTCATTTTACTTGTGGGGCTTGTCACTTTCCACCTTTCCTTCAGAGGTTGAAGAGTAGAATGGTTTTTGACTTTGTATTTCTTACTCTTCTTCTTTTCTGGATCCTATCTCATAGTTTTTGAAAATTTTGCAAAGAAAGACAAGGTTCCTCAGATGGTTCCCTCGATCGCTCAAGTGGTATTTGTTACCTCACCAAAGGCTTTAAGCGAGCCTCAACTTCCTACTCTATGGCTTGTATGTGGAGCTTTGGGTAGGATAAGTATGAGACTCACTTGTGCCACATGATGTTGTTGAGCCAAAGACCGGATCCAAGAAGAAACTAGTCATGCAACTTGATCGAGATGTGCAAGTGTGTGGAATATCTTTGTTTGTTTTTCTAAGTACTCCTTGCTTTGAGATTCTCCTCTTGCTTTTATTTTGGAGGGGGTCATGCTTCATTTTTTTTCTATGCTCTTTGATTGGAGTACATTTTTTTTCTATGCTTTTTGAGCATATACTTCTTTCCTTTTTTTTCAATGACCCCTCTCTCCTTTTGCAAGAATACAAGAAGAGAAATTTCTTTGGAACTTTGGAGTATTTATTTTTGGTGGATGGATGGCATGTTTTGCATAACTCCCGATGTAGGAGTTAGCATGTATATGTGGGTGTATGTGATCTCGATCATGGAAGCATGAAAAGATTCTACCAAGGGTCACAACAATTTGGCAAAACTCAATGGGTCACAAGCAAGCATATGTAGAAGGTTTGTACTTTGATATCAACATATGGCTTTGGTGGGTGATATGACCATTGAGGAACTTGTCTTGTTTTATTTTCAAAAGAAATCATCCGAGATTTTCACCATACTATGAGATAGAGCAAGATTAACATTGTCTCACCATATCATACTAGTCAACACCCTAGGTTTGGTCATAAGAATTTGCTTCCCACAAAGTTTTATTTTAGGCTCTTGTCTCAAAATATACCAACAAATTCAAATACTCATAGAGCACAAGGTTGCACACTAGGTTCTTGCAAAGTTTTAACATAGCAACCATTCATCATTTCCAAAGTGAGGGTATAGACAAGATTTCAAGCACATGGTTGAAGCAAATATTTTTGTTGTTTTTCTTTTATTCAATTGTGATAAACAAGATGTTGAAAATTGGTTTGGATGGACATACCTTCCTTGATTGAAAATGGGGTCTCCCCCAAGCTAAATTTTGGCTACCTGGTTAGCGTGTCTTCATTTTGGTGATGAGTTGAGCACCTGGAAGCTTGTAGTGGTTGACTTGATGGATTTGTGGAAAATCGTAGGTACGGCCGTACCACTAGGTTCGGCCGGCCCTACTATATTTGCTCCAAGCACTCATGTCCCCTCCTGTAAACATCCTGCACAAAAATTTTGTCGAGGGGAGGTACGGCCGTACCTCTAGGTGCGGCCGTATCACCAAAAATCTCCAAAACTGCTTTTCTATGTCTTGTTTACTTACTAATGCAATGGTGAAAACAAATTTGAAATTTAAATATGCTTGATGCACGAAATAAAAATGTTTGGAGGGGAAATATGAGATAAATACCGGTTTACCTCTCGGTGAGGGCTCGTAGTTTAGAGTCCATGAGCGGGACTCCTCCGTTGCTCAATTGATCTTGGACTCATCCGGTCCTGGAGTGGAAGACTCGGACGATGCTCTCTTCACATGCCACATCTTCTTTGTTTTCTTCGGTGGCGCTGAAGTCGGTGAGGCTTTAGCGGGGGTGTTTTTGGTTTCCGTCTTCTTTTCCCCCTTAGCCTTGTTGATTGCCTTTGGCTTCCTTGTTTGGTGGCGCCCTTTGAATGCTTTTACCTTGGGCTTGGTCGGGGCCACCTCATCTTTCTGCACACAGTTTGAAATTTTTCTATCGACTATTCATACATGTGAGCATTGTTCCACCTTTGGTCTAAAGGTGAATCGTTCTTTCTCGCCGTTGATATTAAGGCGGATTTCTCCAGCTCCTACATCGATGTTAGCATTGGCGGTACTCAAGAAAGGTCTCCCGAGGACTAGAGGCATCCTTGTATCGACATCCATGTTGAGGACGACGAAATCCATGGGTACGAAGAAATCTCGAACTCTCACCGGAATGTCCTCCGCTATTCCCGTCGGGTAGCGGACTGATTGATCCGCTAGCTGCAAGCACATGGTTGTAGGTGACAAGGAAATATAGTTAAGTTTGTCGAATACTACCTTAGGCATGACGCTGACGCTGGCTCCAAGGTCGCATAGTGCATTCTCAAAGTGTTCGGACCCGATAGAGCAGCTGATTGTAGGGCACCCGGGGTCTTTCTTCTTTAGAATGGCCGCACTACACTCCTCCGTAAGCTTGACCATATCCGTGGTGGGTAGAGGTCTCTTATTGTTGAGGATGTCTTCGAGGTACTTGGCGTAGGTTGGTACCTGCATAGCCTCAAGAAATGGTATGTTGACATTGAGTTTCTTGATTACCTCAACGAACTTCCTGAATTCCTCATCCACGGTAGGCTTCTTGATTCTTCGGGGAAATGGGAGTAGCGTGGTATCGACGTAATCTTGGGGTACCGTCGTCCTTAACTTTTCCTCATTGGGAGCTACTTTCTCGGTGTCCTCTTCTTCTTCCGACTCGGTGATCACTTCCTTCTGTTTCTTTTCTGCGGGGTTAGGATATGGTGGATCCCGAGTGGTCTTACCACCTCTCATGGTCACCGATTTTAAATTCTCTCGGGTAGGCTTGGGTTGCCCCGGGATTCCACCTGACTCGGAAGAAGGTAAAGAAGCAGCAAGCTGAGCAAGTTGAGTTTCTATCATTTTATTAGAGCTTAGCTGATTCTTCATAGTAGTAGTGAAGGATTCTATGGTGGAATTCAGATTTTCAAGAACTTTATCATTGGCGGCTAACTTCTTGTTTAAATTTTCATTAATTCTAGCTTGGCCAAAGACAAGATCGTTAATGGAGGGCTGAGTATTGAAATTGTTAGAATAATTACCTCATTTTGATTGTTGAATGGGAAGTTGGGCCTCGAGTTCCACTCTTGATTGTTGTAGTTGTTGTTGCGGAACCCGTTGTTGTTGCCATTGTTGATGAAGCTGGCTTCTTCCCCTACCTCGAGACAATCATTACCCGAATGACCCACATTGCCGCAAACCTCGCACGTCATGCGAGCGTCCATGATGTTGGCGGTCTCCATGTTGTTAGGTGCCTCCAATTTCTTCATTAGGAGGCCCATCTTGGCGGCGAGCATGTCGATTCCATCGACTTGGTGTACACCGCGAGTACGGGGTTGGAGACGATCTCCATCCCAACCTTGATTTGCCACCATCTTCTCGATCAATTCCTTGGCAGCGGGTACTTGTAACGAGAAGAAGGCTCCTCCAGCGACTGCATCTAGGTGCTCACGGGCGGTACGCTTGAGCCCGTGGTAGAAGGTTTGAATCAAGAACCACCCCTGCATGCCATGGTGCGAGCACACGGTGATGTACTCCTGGAAGAGTTCCCATGCTTCTGGGATACTCTCATCATTCTGCTGCTGGAAGCCCGAAATTCTAGCGCAGAGGGCATTGGTTTTGCCCACCGGGAAGAACTTAGCGAGAAATACCTTAGAGCACTTATCCCATGTGTTGATGGCATCTCACTCCGCATAAAACCATTGCTTCGCCTTCCCGAGCAATGAGAACGGGAATAGGCGAAGACAGATTGCATCATCCATCACTCCACGGATGGTAAAAGTCCTGCACACCTCCAGGAAATGCTGGAGATGTGCATTGGCATCTTCATTAGGCTTGCCGGAGAACGGACTTGCTTGCACCATGTTGATCAATGCCGCTTGAGTTCAAAGTTTCCGTCTCCCACCGTTGTGTTCGGTCCGGTAGGGACATTGGTGTTGGAGGGGGCGGAAAACTCGCGGATCGTCCTCTCGGCCATCGGTGCTGACGAGGTGCTGTCTATGGGATCGATGGTGTTCGTCTCTTGATTCGAGAGAAACTTCTGAGGAATGAGGACACGAGGTCGCACTCTCCTCACAAGTGACTCCGGATTGTCGTTAAAGTTGGACGGTAGGTCGAAACCGGTCATGCACTACTCTGCGTACACGAGAGTAGAGCAAGGGTAAACCCGCTTAAATAGCGGTTCACCGAACCTTGATAATTCTACCACCAAGTTTAAACGATATCTTATGCCTATTGCCTCCCCGGCAACGGCGCCAGAAATGCTTGTAGACGCTCCTTAGCCTCACTACTAGGTATGCACACACGGCGACGGCGCCAGGAATGCTTGTTGGCACTCGCAAGCGTCACTACCGGGTTTATACCCCTCGTAATGGGGCTAGGGAACGTCTTTGGTAAAACACACGATCACAGAAAGGTCCGCAAGCGCACGGATTACCGTTGTAGCACTTCACCCGGTGGTATTCGGGTTATCGTATTTATATTTTCCCAAGGGAGGCACTACGGCAAAGATGATCGAATAAACGGTGGAGAACAACAAGCCTTGGTAAAGAGCTATAGCAGGGGTAACAAATAAAGATATTCGGGGATAACTTGACACACACAAGGAGATCTTGATAAAAGGGTTAGAGAGGATCTAGCGAGCTGGGAGGACAACGAGACGAGAAAGGATCCTAACACAATCTATCTATTCTTGCCAACTCTAGGTAAAGAACTAAAGCAAAGGATAACCAAGGCAAGCTAAACTCGACAAGCTCTTCTAGTGCTGCAGGGGCATGCAAAGCCGTGCTCTCGGACTGGGATGAGAAGGGAGAACGACGACGCGCTGAATCCTACCGGCCCGAACTAACGTGGTGGACTACAAAGCCCGTCCGGAGCTGTCACCTCCTTAGGGTACCACAACTATTCCGTTGAACGGGACACCAATCTAAGACTAAGGTAAGCTCTGAGCACCGCGCTCACAACAAACCAAAGAACCTTTCCCCGGATATCACGAAGGAAGGTCTCTCTCTACCGTGAAACACCGTAGATCAAGCGAAGGACGACCACAACACTATAGGGTTCAAGAGAGCTATGCTAACCAAGATTAAACTAACTTTAGTCTAAACCAAGAATAAATCTTCTAGAGCAAAGTAAAAGCTGAATGTAATTGACTCAAAAGGTAAGATAGAAAGATAATTTGAATTGTACTCGAGTCTAAACAAAGAAAGGATACAAGAGTAGTACCGGAACTCTGAAGAAGACTCCTCCGGAACCCCGAGACTAGCTCGACTCGACTCTAACTCCCAAGCTACACTAATCCTACTCTAAGTGAACAAAAGAGGGAAATGGAGATGCTCCTGCGTTGTGTGTCTGATACAGCGAGTGGGAGGTGGCTTTTATAGGCAAGGAAGGTCGGTGGAGAGCAAGGGAGGAATATCCCAGGTGCGGCCGGCTCACTAGGTGCGGCCGGCCCTGTGATCCATCGTCTCTCGCCTTGGACACTCCTGATCCCTACTCCTGAGGCGGTTGAAGGTCGGCTCCTTGGGTCGGTTTCGCCCGGTGCGTCGGTTGATAGGTGCGGCCGACCCTCTAGGTGCGGCCGGCCCACCTCCGTGCCGTGTGTTGCACCGACCATGCTCAGGGACGCCTAGGATCGCCTCTGGATGACGGTTGCGGCGGTTGAGTGACCGGATAAGTGGACCCATTGATCCAAGTGATCCTAGCCTCCACCACTTGATCAAACCAACGTTTCCTGAGTGAATCTCGTTCGTCCAAGTTGTGCTCGAGGGAGAGGCGCTGCTTAGGACCAGAGGCACGCCACGGGGTAGGGCCGGCCGCACCTGCCGGGCTGGCCGCACCTGCAGGGCTGGCCGTGCCTGGTGGTTCGGCCGTGCCTAGCACGTGTGGTGTGTTGGTCCCAATTTCTCCCAAAATGTGTACCTGCCTATGAAAATCACAACACAACTCATGGAACTTTATTAGTACTAAAAATGTGCATGAAACTTGCCATATACTCCTCTCGAACCCGAGGTTTTGACGGTCGAATCTTTGTTGTAAGGACCGTCAACACGCTGCTTCTCGCCGGTTGTGGATGAGATGAGAGGAAAGGGAGCCACCGCACCGGTTGTGGAGGAGAACCAGAGAAGAAAGGAGAGGGAGTGGCGCTGCCACGCCGACAGCAGTGACCGGCGAGCTAGCGCGTGCCGGGAGGGCCATGAGGCTGCGCCGGCCTCCGACACAGGGCAGGGCGGTACTGCGGTAGGCCGCGCCAGGCGGCGTCGGGATGGAGTGGCGGAGGCGCGGGGTCGCGTGGAAGCAGGTGCGGGGACGCGCCGTCGCGGCTCGCGGGGAAAAGCTGATGCGGACTCGTGAGGAAAAAAGGAGTTGGAGCCTGTGACAACCCGCTCGAGAAAATACCGTACTATCGCCTAAACCAATCCACTTTGGTCATTAAGCAATAATAAAGTATCATCCCGTCGTAAGTTGCCGGGTCAAGCCCGGTGAAATCACTTTACATAGCAACAAAGGATCGACAATATGCATTAAAACTCACACGAAGGCGAGTCCAGAGTACAATACATAGATTAAATCCAAATCTGCCCCGAAGGGTTTAATTATTACAAACCGAAGTACTTGACATGATAAAGAGGTTCAGAGTTCGAAAACAGCAGAAAATTAACTAAGCGGTGCGATAAACATCACAGGAGGCCATCCGTGATGCCTTCACTCGTCGTCATCCACCCACTCCAGCTCCCAGCCGAGTGGAATCTCTCCAGGCCACACATCACTTAAAGCATTACCTGAAATCAACAAAATTATAGCAAGGCTGAGTATACTAATACTCAGCAAGTCTTACCCATCGGGTGACGACTACATCACCAAACTCTAGACATGAGAGGCTTTTTGGCTAGTGGGTTCTTTTGCTGAAAAGCAACAAAGAGTATGTCCTTACTTTCAATATTTTAGCTCAGGTTCTAGTTTATTACTCTTTTCTAAATGAGCAAGCTATTGCAAGCATAAGTTGTGCAATACAATTAATCAAACATCAGTGTTGACAATATTCCATCATAAGGGATATCATGGCCAGTTGGATAAGTAGTCTCAGATAACGGTGAGAGGCCGACAACCGATTGATTTATAACCTTGCAACGTGGACCTAAACACACGGAAGAGTGCCCTCACAAAGAGTTCACCAACCAGGCAATTCCCAAAACTCTTCAGCTCAGGATCGAATCTTATAGTCTTTGGTACAAGGCTATCTGGCACGCCTCACACTAGCGCCCAGAATCACACATGAACCACCGGTAGCTAGCCGTGAGACGCATCTCAAGATTAGTAATAGTAAGATCCCTCACCACCTCATTAAGGTACTAGGCTTACCGGTCCCATTCCCGACAAGTGCTTAGTACGTTCAAACACTTAACCCATGAAAGCCATTGGATCGGAGCCCAAATCCCATGCTCTTACCACTTGAGCAATCCATTTATAAAGATCTTATGATTCCAACAACTTTGACTGAACCAAACTCCAATTTTTTGAATACAACTTCAAATTCGCCAAAAAGCAAAGTTGTAGAGGAGCTATAGGAGAACAATATTTGTAAGGTCAACCTATGTTTTGATCAACTGTTTGAGCATGAACTACAGGCAAAGTTGCTGTCTTTCATGGCTCGGTGACACTGCAGATGTTGGAGTTGACCGAGTTTTTGCATGACTTCCACTCAAAATTTGAATGTCCACCCAAAAGCAAAAATGTGTCCCATGAAAAACTACACAACTTCTATATTGGTCGATTTTTGAGTTTTTAAACGAAATTTGGAGAACGTGGCAAAAGTTCCAGGAAAGGGTGTGGGCACTAAGGGGTTTGACCAAGCTGACTAGGGTTTTGACCATGCTAATGGTGATTGACCTAGTTAAGAATGTAATTAGCACTAATTAAACACCTGGGGTGTTACAGAGCTGGTCTCGGGAGGTGGAGGTGGTGGCTGCCGCCCAGCTGGTAGGGTTTGCAAGGGATCTGAGTTTGTGAAGGATATAAATATGAAGTGGAGATTTTGCGGGCTGTTGACGGGCCAAACACTATTCCACGAGTCGTGCCGTGCCGCCCGGCGTGCCGAGGTGGTGGCCCATAGCCTGCACAAGCTAGCGGGCCGGGCTAGCCCGGGCCCGGAGAACACCATGCCGGACCGGGCTCGTGTCGGGCTAAAAAAGCGTGCTTTCGGACGGGCTAGCAGGCCACGTGCCTTTTGGACATCTATACCCCTAAGGGTTTAATTATTAAGAACTATGGTTCATGACATGATAAGTAGAGGTTCAGAGTTCGAAAACAGCGGAATCCAACTAAGCGGTATGATAAGCATCACAGGAGGCCATCCATGATGCCTTCACTCGTCGTCACCCACCCATTCCAGCTCCCAGCCGGGTGGAATCTCTCCAGGCCACACATCACTAAAATGATTACTTGAAATCAACAAAATTATAGTTAGGTTGAGTATACTAATACTCAGCAAGTCTTACCCATCGGGTGATAACTGCATCACCAAACTCTAGACATGAGAAGATTTTTGGCCAGTGGGTTCTTTTGCTGAAAAGCAACAAAGAGTAGGTCCTTACTTTCAATATTTTAGCTCAAGTTCTAGTTAATTACTATTTCTAAATGAGCAAACTATTGCAAGCATAAGTTGTGCAATACAATTAATCAAACATCAATATTGCCAATATTCCATCAAAAGAGCAACTCCAAAAGACTGCTAATCTTCCTCCCAATATCTTGTTTAGGGGAAATTGAGGAAAACAGAACTCCAACAGTTCCCCAAAACCTTCCCAATCTTTTCGCAACGTGAAAATTCCCCCTCGCGCTGCGCAAATATGCAGGACTCTTCTCCGCCCCAATCTGCCTTGGAGCCTGCTTTCCCGCGCGTGATTCACCGTTCCGAGGCTCCGAAGCGGGAAACTAGCGGTGTCGGCGCCGGCGTAGGCAGTGGGGACCGCAGAGAAGTCGTCCTGTACACAAACCTGGCAGGGAAGCTCTCCCCCAGCCTGGTGCCACCACTCCTGGCGCTAGAGCTCGCCGAAGGGGTCCATGTGCGCCGTCGTTCCCGGTGAGTCCTCGCCGTAGGAGCCGTGCGCCGTCGCTCCAGGGAGCTCACCGCAGCATGACGTCACCGCCCCATAAAGGGAGCCCACAGTGCTTGGCTCCTGCCATGGATGTCGCTCTGTGGATGGATGGATGGGGAGCGATAAAACACAAGAGAGAAAATGGCACGATAGAGAAAATTACGACAGGGATGGATCAGCGAGCTGCTGCTGGTAGTCGATTTGTAGCAAGCAGCAACGGAGAGAGGGGGATTGGGGACTGCATATGATTGCTTCGGTGGAGGGAGATCAGAGAATAGAGAGAGATGAGTTGTTGCTAGTGTCGGTGTTTTAACTCGGCAACCTACCAAGGGGAGTACCCGAGGTAGATGTTTGTGGCCTCGCCGAGATCGAGAACTCGAAGGAGAGACACGTGGCACACAATTTAGACAGGTTCAGGCCGCGAGGTGCGTAATACCCTACGTCCTGTATGCTGCGTTGCTGCGTAGCTCTGGATTGATTGGGTGTGTTTACAAGATGATGCCGATTCATGAATAGGGGTCCCTGCCTCGCCTTATATAGTCCGGGAGGTAGGGTTACAAGTCGGTTTGATAAGGAGAGTACTAGTCGTACACGACTAGGAGTACTCTACATGGATCCGAACATGTCAAGCTTCCTATCCGAGTGCTAGTCCTCCGCATGCCTTGCGCTTCACGCCATCTGGTGCTGTGCAGCCCAAGTCGAGTAGTCCCAGGGGCCCACGCGGTAGTCGGTCCTGGTACCCACCTGAATAGTGGGCCCAGGGATGTCCGTACGACAAGCCCCCGAGTACTTTGTAGTCGAGTAGGATGTCTTCGAGTAGTCTTGATGGCCTTGGCGAGTAGTCCTTGAGCGTCCCCGAGTTCCACAAGCCGAAAGCCCTCAAGAATGCTTGAATCATCCCGAGGCTGGAAGGTACTCCAGCTGATCTTTGAGTAGTCTTGAAGTCTTCTCGAGTAGTCCCCAAGCGCCCCCGAGTGTTTTTCTCGAAGGTCTTCAATAATACTCGTGTTGTCTTGACGAAAAAACCATATGTAAAATGCGATTCGAAGAATCGCATTCCATATGGAATGTAGCCCCCGAGCCTTAGGTCGAATCATAGATTCAAGCTGAGGGTCAATCTAAAGTTCTGCCAATCTTATCCCGAAAAATCCAGAGAAAAAACCGAAGGACACGTGGCATGGAGCCTCCGAGCCTTGAGTCGAGTACTTTCTCTCGAATTGAAGGGTCATCTTGACTGTAGAATGTGTCCTGAGTGGGATCTGGATCTGGTGTAGTCCACTGAGTCCATCAATTGTAGTCTAGCCCCCGAGACTGAGAGCATCGAGTACCGGAATACGAAGGGTCATTTCCGCCGCCGCTGAGTCATCCGCCTGGAGCTTATCCGCCCGTTCAGAACTTAGCCACCTGGTAGGTTATAAATATCAGGCGAACCCCTTAGGGTTTTTCACTCCCAGCGTTTGCATTCCTCTGAGATTAGATCTCAATGACTTCCCTCCTGCGCCTCTGCTGCCGCCACCGTCGTTGCTAAGTAGATTAGATCTACTTTCGCCCCACCGCAGTAGTACGCCCTCCTCCGCAGCCCCCGAGCGAATGCGAGTGAAGACGCTCGTGCCTCGAAGGATGAAGGGGTCTCGAGCGAAGAGCACCAAGAATGGCGCGTCGAAGAAGAGGAGCCGCAATGAAGCCGGTGATGCCGGCCAGTCGTCGTCGTCACCGCCCTCTTCCACTCCGCCAAATCTGGTGAAAGAATGGAAGAAAGCGAAGTTGAAGACCGAGGATCTCCTCGCCCTGGTCAACAGTGGTTTCCTTCGCGAGAAGGAGATGGATCTGTGGTGCGTCGCCACTGGAGATCCGTACCCAATGGAGAAGAACCCAGACGAAATTCCGATGTTCGCGTGGTTCGTGGAGCGCGGACTTGCGCTACCGGTGAGCGACTTCTTCAAGGGGATGCTTCGATACTACGGCATCGAGTACCTCAACCTCAACCCCAATGGTATCTTCCATGTCTCCATCTTCGTACATTTCTACGAGACTTTTGTGGGGATCAAGCCCCACTGGATCTTGTTCCGGAAGTTCTTCTGGGTGAAGCCGCAGCCAAGTACGAATGACCCGCGAGTAGTTGGAGGTGCCGAGATACAGATGCGTGAAGACGCTGCCAGGCAGTACTTGCCGTACAAGCTGATCGACTCCAACCAGGATTGGAAGGCAAAGTGGTTCTACATTAGCAACCACCACCCCGAGCTGCCGAAGCCCAGCGGTCGACAACCGAAGCACGCACCATGGTGGAACATGGAGCCCACCATGCAAGAAGGTCTTCAGCTACCTCCATTGCTGAAGAAGATTAAGGCCTTGAGGGAGGCTGGGCTGAGGGCCGAGCATGTGACCTTCAGCTTCATGAAGAGAAGGGTGCAGCCGCTGATGGCGCGAGATACTCTCGGCTACCAGTATACTGGCAACGAAGATACTTCCCGGATGCCCGGTGAAGAAATTGAGGATGATGTCATCATCGAGAGGCTGGGCAAGATCTTCAAGGACATGCCCGTGTACACGCCATGCCCCGTGCCAGAGTACTCCGCGGCACGGCTGCCAAATGAGGTTAGTAGTCGTGGCCAGAGCCCCCGAGTACTAATTGCTTGTGTAGTCCTACTTATGCTTGCTTGATCTTGTAGGACGATGTGAAGAAATACATCTCCGTCCCGCCCTCCCCACACGGCTTGAGGAACAAACATAGGGGTAGGCGGAACCCAAGGCGAAGGAGCGCCGAGAGGTCGACGAGGGCGATGATGCCGTTGTCATTGAAGACACTTCTGACAATGAGGATGAGGAGACGCTGCAACAGTGGTTCCAACTCCGCTCGAGATTCAGCCGAGCTGGAATGCCACAGATTCCAGTGATCGAGAAGCCGTCAAGCCTGGAGGCGAGCTTGCCGGTCCCACCACGGAGACCCCACAACGTGGCGCGCAAACGCGCCATGAAGAAATTGAAGTTGTCGGAAGCCACCAGACAAGAGGTAAATGCTGCGACTAGAGTAGTCGAGTATTGACGATGAGTAGTCTGTTGCTGACTGAGTGACTTGTATTTGTGCAGGACATCCCTTCCTCGGACCCCGCTGCCCAGGATGAGGAAGAAGTCTGGAAGACTATGGGGGTGACCGCTGAGAGAAGTATCAGCCCACCTCGGGCTACTAAAGACGTTGTGCCAGAAGAGGCACAGGAACAAACCGTCGCTGTGGAGCCGCAACCGTCGATTGAAGAAGCACAGGGCCCTCCTCCAGCTGCGGCCGCGACCGTTGGGCAGCCGGAGGAGAGAGTAGAGGAGCCTCCTGTCGAGGCAGGAGCCACCAGTGAGCCTGGCATTGTAGATATCGCCAGGCTATTGGGCGCCCCGACCGTCACCGTGGTGAGGTCAACTCTGTAAGTTTCTGGAACTCTTGAGTAGTGTCGTAGCCGTCAAGCTCGTGTTGCTAATTGAAGACTTCATGATGCAGGAAATCCACGGACTTGTCGTGGGATGGGGAGACTAGCACTCCTGCCGATGGCGAAGACCGCTCGGTGGAGCTACGAGAACCCACGCCGCCCCCACAAGCCGATGTCGCGGCAGGGTCGAGGCTTGAAGAAGCTACCCTGGTGGAAGGTACGCATCCTGTCACCACGAGTTCTTTTTGTAGGGAGTAGTCGTAGCTGTCGCTGACGATTGAGCTAATCTTGACAGGGACGCAAGCTGACGGAGCGGCGATCCCTGTGGCAGTAGCCATGGAGACGGCTGCTGCTGAGGCGACGACTGCAGAGCCAGTTGCCGAGCCGGCGACAGCGACAGCCCCTGGGCCAGCTACTTCGGCCTCCGGACCGGCGACTTCGACAGCCCCCGAGCCAAGTGCGGAAGCACGGGTTGACCCGCAACCTGAAGCAGGGTCTGAGGTCGTCGTCCGCGAGGCGATGATAGAAGATGCGGCACCGCTCCGCTCGGCGCCCATGCCAGAGACTGGGACCTTGAGCCGCGGAGGTCTCGAGTTGCTGGATGATGATCTAATTGACCCGGCCGTCGTGTCTCTGAGCATGGAGTCGTGGCGCCGCACAGAGCAATGGGTCAATGTACGTTGCGAGTACCCTGAGTAGTCTTGCCTTATTGAGTACTGATTACTGATTGGCCGTCGTGTCTTGCGCAGGGCCTGGTGGAGAGATCCCACCAGAAGACTGAACTCTTGAAGGGGTACGATGACACGGTCATCCGAGCTGAGACCTTGGAGAAGGAGCTGGAGAAGTCGAGGAAACACTCAGCGCTGCTCCAATCCAAGCTTGACGGCACCTTCGCCCAGTACCACAACGAGGTACAAGAGATGCAGGCCAAGAGAGAAGACTTGATCAGGAAGAACAAGTCGCCGCGCCAGAAGAACAAAGGTATGCCCACCGCTGTAACCACTGAGTACTCATTGCAAAGCTTGTGAGTAATCTAATGCCGTGACGAGTTGTCTGCAGATCTTGAGGCAAGGGTCGACCAGCTGAAGGCTTCCGAGAACGACCTCAAGAACATTGTGTACCGGGAGACCGATAAGAGAGAGGTACTTGAGTACGAGTACACCCAGTTGCGCCATGAGTGTATCAAGCACATGGAGCTCCGTGAAGCCTCAGATCTTGACCTTGTACGATGTTATAAATCTCTACAGAAGCTCAATGAAGACTGCGAGAAGCTGCGAGGGCAACTGAAGGAACTTGAAGAAGCCGCACTGCCCATAGCAAGGCTGCTGGTCCCACATCCGGGCGGGCCCAAGATAGCACCTCTTGTGGATAGGCTGAAGGAAGCTCCCGGGCACCTGGCGACGTACGTCAAGCATTTGGCGAAGTCGATACCGAACCAGGTACTTGCCTTCATGAAGTCGTACTTCCCGAAGGCACCAGTAGATGTGGTGGCCGGTGGTCTTGCGGCGAACTGCACGGATGAGCAGTACAAGACCCTTCTGGAGGAGATGGCGCCTATCGCGGAGCAAGTCGCGGACAAGCTAAACCTTCAGTAGTTGTACCTGTAAAAGTAGCTTATGTACAGGGTAGTTGTGCAAGACAAACAAATTGGTTAGAAACTTGTTTGAATATGAATGAAGTTGATCCACTTCGTATGCTATAATGAGTACTCATTGCCGCCGCTTGCATCGAAGCGTGCGGAGTACCAAGTCATTGGAGAAGGTAGTGAGTAGTAGTACTTGGTAGGATCTGCCTACTTAAGAGGCACAGTAAACAAGTTGAGTAGAGTCAAACTTTATTACTGATGAAGAAGTACACCTGGGTGGCCAGGGCCGTTACAAATAAGAAGTCACCAGGACCCGTAGGCCGCCTACGGCTAAGTGATTGCTAGGGCCCTTGGACCGCTTATAGCTGGAGATCCGTTAGGAGCCGTATAGGCTGGATCTGTAGAGTACATGGTCCGTAGACCGCCGCTTAAGTCCTTAGGCTATGTGCGGCCTAGGATACGTTAGTAGCCATTAACGGTGGATCCTGGATAGAAGTAGTCCATAGACTAGTGCTAGGACTGAGAGGCCGCTTACAGCGAAGAGTCCGTTAGTAGCCGTGCAGGCTGGACCCATAGACAGGTAGTCAAGCGACTACGTGTAGAAGCGACACACCTGGTCGACGTTCCACGAGTTGCTGATGTCGTCACCTTCAAGAGTTTGAAGACGGTAAGAGCCTGGTCCGATCACCTTAGAGACTGAGAATGGACCTTCCCATGGCGAGCTGAGCTTGTGTAGTCCGTCCGTGTTCTGGATGTGACGGAGGACTAGATCACCGACATTGAAGGAGCATTCCTTGACGTTGCGATCGTGATAGCATCGGATACCCTCTAGGTACCTTGCTGACTGGACGAGGGCAGTAAAGCGAGCTTCTTCGAGGCTGTCGATATCAACTCGTCGACTGTCTTCTGAGATGCCTTCGTTGTACTGTTCTACTGCTGGGGATTCCCACATCACGTCGGCAGGTAGAATAGCTTCGGAGCTGTAGACCAGGAAGTAGGGCGATTGCCCTGTTGGCTTGGTAGGTTGAGTACGAAGCCCCCAGAGTGTGTTGGGTAGTTCCTTGATCCACTTGCCTCCTTTGGTGTTGGCTGCATCGTGCAATCGCTTCTTGAGGGCGTCGAGTACCATCCCGTTGACGTGCTCCACCTGGCTGTTAGCACGTGGGTGGGCGACTGAGACATATCAGATGTCGATCCCGCTGTTCTCGCAGTACTCCCAGAACTGGTGATTGTTGAAGTTGGAACCCAAGTCTGTGATGATGCGATTGGGAAGCCCGTAGCGATGCACGAGTTCATCCAAGAAGTCGAGTACTCTGTCGGCCTTGGGGCAGGTGACTGGCTTGACTTCGATCCACTTGGTGAACTTGTTGATGGCCACCAGAACTCTGTTGAATCCACCTGGCGCAGTTGGTAGGGACCTAATCATGTCGAGCCCCCAGCAGGCAAAGGGCCAGGTCGGTGGTATGGTGACTAGCTTGTAGGCCGGGACGTGTTGCTGCTTGGCGAAGAATTGGCACCCTTGGCACCTTCTGATGAGTTCTTCGGCGTCGGCCAGAGCTGTGGGCCAGTAGAAGGCTCGTCGGAAGGCTTTGCTCACCAGCGTGCGAGAAGACGCGTGGTTGCCGCAGACACCCTTATGAATCTCCTCCAAGATGTCCTTGCCTTCTTCCCGGGGTATGCACTTCATGAGTACTCCAGAAGTGGCACCCCGCCTGTAAAGCTTGTCTCCGACTAGAACGTAGGTCTTGGCTCGGCGGACGAGTTGTTCGGCCTCGTTTTTGTCAGAGGGAACCTTCTGCTCGCGGATGTAGTCGATGAAGAGTTGTCTCCAGTCCACGTCTATCATCATGACCTCCTGATTGGGCTGTGCTGGCCTAGGGTCAGTGGTCGCAGGTGCCGGCTCCGGGATGGATGGCTTGTGAAGCTCGTGGATGAAGACTCCAGCAGGTACTTGAGCGCAAGTAGAACCAAGCTTCGACAGGACGTCCGCTGCGACATTGTTGTCGTGGACGACGTGGTGGAACTCGAGACCGTAGAATTTGTTCTCGAGCTTGCGGACTTCCAGACAGTAGGCGTCCATGTTCTCCTTATTGCGGTCCCAAGATTTGTTGACTTGGTTGATGACCACTGCGGAGTTGCCATAGACTAGTAGACGCTTGATGCCCAGTGAAATTGCGAGTCGGAGCCCGTGCAGCAGGGCTTCGTACTCGACTTCGTTGTTTTTTTGGGTAACTCGGCTTCATTGTTTGAGACCTTCCAGAAGATCTACAGGACGTACTTGAGTTGTTCGCCCTTTGGAGAAATCAGGAGTACCCCTACACCCGCGCCCTCGAGCTTGAGTGAGCCGTCGAAGTACATCACCCAATGCTCTGGTCGCTCTGTTGGAGTTTGTAGCTGGTTCTCCCGCCACTCTACCATGAAGTCAATTAGTGCTTGAGACTTGATAGCGGTGCGTGGCTTGAAGTCGATGTTGAGGGTGCCGAGCTCGACCGCCCACTTGGAGATTCGTCCAGTAGCATCTTGGTTGTGGAGTATGTCTCCAAGCGGGTAGTCAGTGATGACGATGATCGAGTACTCCTGGAAGTAGTGTCGTAGCTTCCGCGAGGTGATGAGTACTGCGTAGAGTAACTTCTGGACCGGCTGGTACCGTGCCTTGGACTCGGACAGGACCTCGCTGACGAAGTAGACTGATCGCTGGACTGGGTAGGCGTGGCCTTCTTCCTGCCGCTCGACGACGATGGCAGTACTGACCACGTGAGTAGTCACAGCAAGGTAGAGCAGCAGCTGCTCCTGTTTGCGAGGAGCCGTGAGAACCGGTGGCTTGGACAGGAAATCCTTAAGCTGCGTCAGAGCTTGATCAGCCTCCGCGGTCCATACGAACTTCTCTTGGTGCTTGAGTAGCTTGAAGAAGGGTAGTCCCCATTCTCCGAGCTTCGAGATAAATCTGTTCAGGGCCGCCATGCACCCGGTCAGCTTCTGGACATCCTTGATGCAGGTTGGAGCTTTCATATTGGTGATGGCGGAGATCTTCTCTGGATTGGCTTCGATGCTACGATGGTTGATGATGAAGCCGAGTAGTTTCCCTGAAGGTACGCCGAAGACGCACTTGTTGGGGTTGAGCTTCCATTGGTACTCTCGCAGAGATGCGAAAGTCTCTTCAAGATCGGCGATGAGCGTGTCGGAATTTCTGGTCTTGACGACCACGTCATCCACGTAGGCTTCGACGTTCTTGTTGAGCTGCTTCTTGAAGCAGGCCTGGATGGCTCATTGTTAAGTAGCGCCGGCGTTCTTCAACCCGAACGACATCGTCGTGTAGCAGTAAGCACCGAACGGGGTGATGAACGCGGTCTTCTCCTGATCTTCTTCCTTGATTGCGATCTGGTGGTACCCGGAGTAGCAGTCGAGGAAGCAGAGCAGGTCGCAACCCGCCGTGGAGTCGATGACTTGATCAATCCGCGGCAACCCAAAGGGGTCCTTGGGGCAGTGCTTGTTGAGGTTGGTGTAGTCGACGCACATCCTCCACTCATTCGTGTTCTTCTTGCGGACGAGGACGGGGTTGGCGAGCCACTCAGGATGAAAGACTTCTCGGATGACGCCGGCCGCGAGTAGTTTGGCGAGTTCCTTCTTGATGGCATCCCGTCGGTCGTCGGCGAAACGGCAGAGGTGTTGTCGCTTGGGGGTAGCTTTACGATTGACGTTGAGTGAGTGCTCGATCAGCCTCCTGGGCACACCTGACATGTCCGCTGGCTTCCACGCGAAGATGTCTCGGTTAGCTCGAAGGAAGCTGACGAGCACGTCTTCCTATTTAGGGTCGAGCCCCGCGCCGATCATGGTAGTCTTGCTGCTGTCGCCAGTCCCGAGGTCGATGGCCTTCACCTGTACTTCCTCTGTTGGCTGAGGTTTGTTGGAGGTGTCAGTCTTCTCTGGTATCTCGAGTTCAGTTGGCGCGAGGTTCTTGGATGCAGTGAAGATCTCCATCATTGCATTGGGTACTTGATTGATTGCTGTGAGTTCCACAGCTTCGGTGTCGCAGTCATAAGAAATCTTCAAGTCCCCTTGCAGCGCGAGTACTCTGGCAGGACTTGGCATTTTGAGTACCAAGTAGGTGTAGTGGGGGATCGCCATGAACTTGGTGATGGCTGGTCTGCCGAGGATGGCATGGTAGGAGGTTTCGAAGTCCGCAACCTCAAACTTGATGTACTCGGTGCGGTAATTCTCCTTTGTCGTCCCGAAGGTAACTGGCAGAACCACTGAGCCGAGTGGTATAGTCGCATTGCCTGGGACGATGTCGTAGAAAGGTGACGTGCTCTTGGTGAGCATGTCGGTGATGTCGAGCTTCATCTTCTTCAAGGTCTTGGTGAAGAGGACATTGAGTCCGCTCCCGCTGTCGATGAGTACCTTGTTGAGTTTGGAGCCCGCGACTACTGGTTTTAGGACAAGTGGGAAATGTCCTGGCTCAGAGAAGCTTGTCCATTGATCCACGCAGGAGAAAGTGATGGGTACTTTCGACCACCTTAGAGGTGTCGGCACCGCTGGTTCAATGTTCAAGACTTCCCGTAGGGTGAGCTTCTGAGATCTCTTGGTGGGTAGTCCGCCGAAGAGGACATTCACCGTCTTGTCAGGTTCTTGGAAGTCGCCATTGCCCTCGTCGACTTTCTTCTTGCCCTTCTTGTCATGAGGGGGCCGTGGCTCGGGAACATCCTTGAGTGCTCGCCGGAGTTGGTAGCACTGATCGGTTGTGTGGTTGCCGTCCAGATGCCACGGGCACTTCTCTTTGAGCAAGTCTCTGAAGCCGCCGGAGGTCTTTTTGGAACTGTCCTTCGCAGGACGTTGTATAGCCGCGACTGTGTTGTCTGGCTTGCGCTTGCGGTTAGGACCCGAGTAGTTGTTATTGTTGTTACGACTCCCTTGATCCTTGTTATTATTGTTGCCGCCCGTGTTGTTTTTGCTCTTGCCGCGAATGGAGTCGTACTTGGCGTTCGCCTTGTCCTCTTCGTCGGCCCATGAGGTGATCATGTCTTTGAGCTTGGTAATGGAGCTTGGGCGACGGCGACCGAAGTCTTCGAAGGTGCGATGGTGGTAGAGACCGTCTTGGAAGAGGTCGATGACTTCTTTGTCGGTGACGTCGACTACGGTCGCACGCTTGTCGAAAAAGCGGCGTATGTACTGGCAGAGCGTCTCGCCTTGCTCCTGCTTGACCATCGTCAGGTCCATGCGAGTACCCGAGCGCCCCATGGCACCCGCGAAGTTGCTGGTGAACTGGGCCTTCAGCTGGTCCCACTTGTCGATCGAGTTCTTGTCGAGCGACTCTAGCCATGTAAGTCGGGCCTGGTCCAGACAGAAGGGGAAGTAGAGGCACTTGGTGTCGTTGTCACCACCGGTGTTTTCAATGGCCAGGGCATAGCACCTGAGCCACTGAACTGGATCTTGCTTCGCGTCGTACTTGGTGATCCCGAGAGGTTTGAATTTCTCGGGAAGGAGCAGATCGCGAAGTCGTGCAGAGTAGGTGGGGAAGCCGTCGCTGTCGGTGACTTCGGTAGTCTTCTTGGCATGGCGGATCTCGTCGATCTTGTGGCGGGCGTCGTAGCCGCCACGTGCGTTGCCGGTGGCGTGGCTGTTCGCGTGGCCTCGGCCTCCGCGATCGCCGCTGCCACCGGCTCTTCTGCCGCCGCCATGGGAGGAGCTGCCGCTGCTGCCACCACCGCCACCGTCGCTGCTGCTAGCACCACCACGCGAGGGTCCTCCCGCAGAGGCTCTAGAGCGATTAGGAGTTGGCTGTTGTTCACCACGAACACGGTTGCGTCCGACTTCTGCTGGGGTGCGACTGCGACTAGTGGCTTCATGATTCCCGGCTCCAGTGACCCTGTTGTTGACCCGCATGAAGTAAGCATCCTCTGTGAGTTTGGCGATGAGTTCGCCTGCACGATGCCCCTGAGCTGTTCGAGCTATCGTAGTGATGGACATGAGGCACTGCTCAGGGGTAGTGTGCACCCGGTTGGCGACTTGATCCAGGGCGTCATTGAGGTTTCGGATGGGGAGAGTTTCTCGGAGCCGCCGGCATCGATCCGCTCGTTTTCTGTTGCGGTCGCGCCGGGCATTCTTGGCTTCGGTAGTCTCATCTGCAGGTGCATTGGCTGATTCCTCGTCTTCTGAAATATCTTCAAGGTACCGATCAGGTCGCGCATTTGAGGTTCCAGCTTCCCCGGTTGCCATGAATACTTCACAGTCGGGCGTGCAGAGTCCGGAGTCGGTAGTTGCCACCTCGGTAGGCGTGTGCTCATCCTCGTTTGGAGTCAACGGTGTCCCCTCCTGGAAGGGGAGTGCCTCGAGGTAGGCGACGCAGCGTGAGTTGTCGTCAGTCAGGTCTGCGGGTTTGCGGTCGGGCCAGTAGACGAATCTGCCGGTGGGAGTAGATGTGATGACCAAGCCAGCAGCAGGACCTGACAACGGCTCCTCGATGGTGTTGAGCTCGGACTCGGACTCGATCGGATCGAGACCGAAGTCAAACTCGTAGGAGGAGTCCGAGTTGTAGTCGGGGACGACATTGGAGTCCGAGGAGTACTCGGAGGTGATCTCCTTGCCGTCCCGACGTGAGGTGAGTGCTTCCGCGTAGGCTTTGCTGGGGTTGCAGAGGCCGTACGGAAAGTGCTCGTGGGGGAGGACCGGTCCGCATGATGGCTCGAGAGCCAGCTCGCGTGGTTCGATCCATGGTGGCGTCGAGTTCGAGTTGGAGGCGGATCCAATCTCGAAGTCAGCGACTTGGTTGTAGAGCGAAAATTCGTCGAATTTTTCGACGAGTTGACCCGTGACAGCTTCGGGAAGCGTCACAAGTCCGGTCTTCGGGTCCGGGGTCATGGTGAGGTAGCGCTGGAATGATCCGGCGCCGTCGGCAGTGCAGACCCAAGAGCCGAAGACGAAGGTGTCGCCGCTGTTGAAGGCGGCGCTTGGCTTGATGACGATTGAAGCCGTCGAGTTCGCCATGAGATCTTCGGCGAGATCCCCTACCTGGCGCGTCAGCTGTCGGTGTTTTAACCTAGCAACCTACCAAGGGGAGTACCCAAGGTAGATGTTTGTGGCCTCGCCGAGATCGGGAACTCGAAGGAGAGACACGTGGCACACAATTTAGACTGGTTCAGGCCGCGAGGTGCGTAATACCCTACGTCCTGTATGCTGCGTAGCTCTGGATTGATTGGGTGTGTTTACAAGATGATGTCGATTCATGAATAGGGGTCCCTGCCTCGCCTTATATAGTCCAGGAGGCAGGGTTACAAGTCGGTTTGATAAGGAGAGTACTAGTCGTACACGGCTAGGAGTACTCTACATGGATCTGGACATGTCAAGCTTCCTATCCGAGTACTAGTCCTCCGCATGCCTTGCGCTTCACGCCATCCGGTGCCGTGCAGCCCAAGTCGAGTAGTCCCAGGGGCCCGCGCGGTAGTCGGACCTGGTACCCACCTGAGTAGTGGGCCCAGGGATGTCCGTACGACATCTAGTGGATTTCTTTTTGCAAGTTTGCTCGGTGGAGAGAGAGCGGTGAGCTACTGATGGGCTGATGGCAGTTGCGGATAGAGAGAAAATGAGAGTGGGAGCTGGGAGGCACTAGTGCTCATGTGTGCAAGTGTGACATGAAAATGTGTGCGCGCGAGAGTGAGACGAGTGCAAGCATGTGTGGTGCATACTCCGTATAGTAGAAGGGAGATGTAAAACGATCAGAGCGGACAAGCATGGCAGGTGGGGTCCCCATAATTGCTGATATGGCCAGTTTTGATTTATTGTGGAGTTTAATATTGGGGATCTGCTGTGGAGTGATATGATTTGGGGGGGGGGGATTTTTAGCAGAACCCTAATAAGTAGTTTTGAGGGGAAAATTTTTAGCACACTCTTGAAGATGCTCTAAGGGATATCATGGCCAGTTGGTTAAGTAGTCTCAGATAATGGTGAGAGGTCGACAACCAATTGATTTATAACTTTGCAAGGTGGACCTAAACACATGGAAGAGTGCCCTCACAAAGAGTTCACCAACCAGGCGGTTCCCAGAATTCCTCAGTTCGGGATAAAAGATCACAGTCCTTGGTA
This sequence comes from Cenchrus fungigraminus, assembly GCA_036936925.1. Taxonomy (NCBI): domain Eukaryota; kingdom Viridiplantae; phylum Streptophyta; class Magnoliopsida; order Poales; family Poaceae; genus Cenchrus; species Cenchrus fungigraminus. The sequence goes on from CM072770.1 coordinate 60,923,751, forward strand.
CAAGGCTATCTGGTATGCCTCACACTAGCGTCCAGCCTCACACATGCACCACCAGTAGCTAGCTGTGGGACACATCCCAAGATTAGTGACGGTAAAATCCCTTACCGCCTCATTAAGGTACTAGGCTTACCGGTCCCATTCCCGACAAGTGCTTAGTATGTTCAAACACTTAACCCACAAAAGCCACTGGACCGGAGCCCAAATTTCATGCTCTTACCACATGAGCAATCCATTTAACGAATCTGGTGATTCCAAAGATAAAACCTATCCTCGCGAGTGACGAACATAACTCGACTTTTACCGGGTCCTATAGCATAGCAGCTATCGACCTAGCATACTAGTAAAAGAGAGCATAGGTGCCTAGGGATCATGAATCTATGTTTTCAATTCAACTCTTGAAACTTAAATGCACAAACATAAGCATAGATAGTTACATAATTTAGAAAAGAGTTAGGTCAATGCTCCGGTGCTTGCCTTCGTCAGCAAAGCTAGTCTGGGGCTCCTCGGTGTCCTGGTTCACCTCCACGAAGTTCAAATCCCCGTCAGTTCCTTCCTCTCTAACTTCCGGCATGAGCGTGTAGTTAGCGTCGGGAAGTTCTACACGGAATGCATATGCAACATGTAAATGGGTGATTTAATTGAATTAATTACAAAACAACACATGACAACCATGGACTACATGGTTGGCCACATTCACCTCGATAAAGATGTATTCGGTATATTTCTCCTATAAACAAGGGTGTGTGCATTGAATTAATTCCTCCTATTTGACGGTGATTGTGTACACATCTATACAACTAAATTAAATTAATACCACAAAAACAACAAGGGGTGACCCTAAGCTCCTTAGCACGCTCCACAACACATCCATAGGGTTAACCAAGTGTGGAAAAGGGGGTTTTCCATTTAAACCTGTTATCAAGCTTAATTAGCCTCAAACTCTTATTCATAAATTAATGCATAAAATAACAGTAGGTGGTGTTTAGTAAACTCTCTAACTCTAATCAAAGCCACTGAGCAAAGTTTCACAATTAAAAGAGCTATAAATTAATTATACCAAAAATGATAATTTCTAGCTACCACAATTATGATAAATGCATATAAAAATAAATAAACAACTTCGGGAGCCAATCTTTCTCCCACAACATCTCTGACCTAAAACTAGGCTACAAACCCAACAATTGGATCAAGGGCTATTCTAGATTTTGCACTAGGCAATTATATTCAAATCTAAGCATAAATCAAGAATAAATATTTTTAACAGTCCTTAAATCATGATAACATCAGCAAGGGTGAATTTAGGCATATTAAGACTATACTCAGAACTTGGGAACAAAAATATATTTATACTTAGCTACAAAAATCATTTATGCAGATCTAGCATAAAAACAAGATAAATCATATTAAAAGATCTACTCGGTAACTTAGTGCAAATTTTGGTACAGAGCCTACACATGACATCTCTAACAACATATCCAAAGTTCAGCTCTAGATCTCATCTAGATTTCGAACTACAACAAAAGTAGGTCAAACTGAGTTTGAATTTTCATTAAAAAACTATTATTCAAAAGTACGATCATTCTTTGTAAAAGTTAGATCTAGTCACAAGGAACCCAACAAAATAGGTTTGGAATTTTTCTAATTTTTCTATGATTTTCTATGAATTTTCTAAGATCCAGCATTTTGACTCTAGATCTGAAGAATCTAATATCAAAGAGGTCCTTGGAAAGATTTAAAGGTTCATCACTATGCCCTCAGCATTTACACCTAGGCCCTCGAAAGATTTCGATCTTCACAAGGGCACCCCGGCGGCACAGGGGAGGCTCGCCGCCGGCAAGGGATGATCGGACTTGGCCGGGTGAGGTCCTAGGGTGGAGTAGAAGCTCACCATGCGTCGATTGGTGCCGGTGATGGGGTCAAATAAGGCTCCAGCAAGCGCCAGCGGTGAGGCAGCGGTGGCGCGCCCGCCGCGGCTTGGATTCTGTCGAAGGCCGAGGCAATGCGGTTAAAAGGGGTGGTGGTGGTGGAGCTTAGGGAGGTCCCAGGGGAGGTGCTAGGGGTGTTGATCGGCTGCGGGAGCGAGCGGAGAGGCGAGCTCAGCGCGACAGCGCCAATGGCGGGGCGGCGGAGTTGCCTCCGCACGCGAGAGGAGAGGGGGCGCTTTTTATAGCAAGGGGAGGGGGAGAGGAGGTGTAATCCTTCGCCTCGAAGGTTTCTTGCGCCGGGAGGAAGCTCCGCGTCGCCGGTGCGGGCGGCCTGTCGGCCGGTAGGGGTGCGGTGGGGCACAGTAGTGGTGTGGGCGCGCACTCCACGTGGTGGACGGGATCTCCCCAGACGATTCGGTCGGGGGCAGGGACGCGTGATGGTGTTGCTCCCATCCTTGCCGTACGGCGGTTGGGGTGGCCCCGGATGGCGGCGTACATCGGCTGCCATGTGGCGGTGTGGCGGCACGCGCCCGGTGTGGGAGCGCGAGTCCCTGGCGCCAGTGCGCTGGTCACAGCCGGTCAACACCGTTTCAAACGGTTCAAACTCGTGAATTTCAATTGAAACTTCAAAATCTCTAGATAGAAAAGTTGTTGAGGAGACAATGGACTGCAACTTTCACAAAGGTTGACCTATGTTTTGTTGAGCGGTTTGACCGGGAACACGTGGCAAAGTTGGCCATTCTCTCAGTGCCAAAATTGGCTGATGTTCGCTTTGACCGAGGTTTTGACCATTTTTCACTCAAAATTTGCATGTCTACCAATGATGAAAATTGTGTCCCTCAAAAAGATGCACAACTTTTATATTGGCCGATTTCGAAGTGTTCAAGTGAAATTTGGAGAACGTGGCAAAAGTTCTAGGAAGGGTATGGATACTAGGGGTTTGACCACTAGAAGTTAGGGTTTGACCAGGAGTTTGACTAGGGTTTTGACCACTAATGATTGTTGACTTGGTCAAAGGAGGTAATTAGCACTAATTAAAAACCTGGTGCGTCACAGAGGATTGACGATGCGGTCGAGGAAGATAGTGCTTCGGTGAGGCTAGACAGCACGACCAGGGCGGGCATCGCTTCTGCGTGGCTCGGTGGTGCATAGCGACGCTCCCGGCCTACTCCGGCCGCTGGCATGGAGGGTGCCCTCTTCATGGGTGGGCACCCTTCCTACAGCTTCTTCTTTCGTCAACAGCGGCAATGGTGTTGCGGCCGGGGATGGTCTGTGCGTGGCGAGTCTGCGACATCTTCTGGCGCTGCAGGGTCACCTTTCATGTTGTTGTGCTAGCGGCACCAAGGTGGTGGTGTGAGCGTCAACGGGCTTGCTCTTCCTCAGTCGAGGTGCGGTTGTGGAGGTTGCGGAGCGTGTTGTTGCTGCTTGCCTATTTGTGCACTTCAGGTTAGTAGTGCACTGGGCGAAAGCCTTTGCCGGCACTCCTGCCGGGGACGATGGCAGCGACGCTCTTGAGGCGTCGTTTTCTCTGTTGGGAGCATCATTGTGGGGCAACCTCGCATGTTGCATGTGTTTCTCAAGGTGAAAACCCTATCCATTTTCTAGATGAGCGGTGGCGGCGCCTTGGTGTCGCGCCCCCCTTTGAGGCGCTGTTGTTGAGACTTGCCTTGGTTTGTTGCAATAGTGGCTTGGTGAGCGGAGGTGCTTAGTTATTTGATTTGAATAATTGCGGCTCACCATTCATGTTACCAGTCGAGTCATTCGTGTGTCATTTATTTCGTTTATTTTATTTAGAAAGCACCTAGGTACAATATAGTGTGGGGAGAGCCACAACTCTCCAAGCGCGAACACGATGCACATACACCCACACTGTGAGCATGCCACGTTGGAAGAGTGATCACGTACAAAGAACCTGAATGGGAGCCACACAAGCTCGACCTTGTGGAATGCCCGTCATGGTCATTTGCGCTGTACAACGCTGGTTTGCATTACTCCATCTCGCTCTATCATTTATTTTCTGAGTTTCATGATTTATGTCTCCAATCCCAATAATAAAACTCAAAACCTCGTGCTATGTGTACCCTGTTTGTTATGTTACCTCAGTTACCTCAATTAGCGTGCATATGCTTTATTCCTTGTAAGTTATCTTACTGCCTGTGAGAATTAAGGACAACATGCTTCTCTAAGTGATTGACGAGTGGGATATGACTTGATGATATGATCTTTGCTCTAATGTTCAAACTCTTGGGTTATTTATTTTTGAAAACATAAAAATCTCTGGCAAGTCTTCTCTTTGATATGACAAGTCCCACCAGAGCCATATGATGAGTTATCTTGAAAACCTTACGCTCATAAGTTGCTTGTGTTTACATTGAGCTCTGTCAAATTGTTGTGACCCTCTAAGGATTTTTGTTTGTGCTATCATGTTCAAGATGTGTGCACACCATTTTCCACCTTGCTATATTTCCACATCAGGAAAGTAGCATTGTATCCACCTCATAAAAACCTTCGCTTTGTAATAGTCTCTCTCTCTCTCTTAATCTTTGTTACACAAGGGCATGACTAGTGAAAAAAGAGAGAGAAAAAGGATGGACACATGAAGGTCCATGAAAGTATGAGTAGCCATGTCTCTATTTTTTTCATTTTGTGAGAGAGAGCTATATAAAAGTGTTGCTATCCAATGTTCCATCATGTGCACACTCTGATCTTGAATGCATGAATGGATTCTCTCTTTGGATCCGGTTTTTGACTTTGCAATATATGTGACACAAGTATGCCTAGTCATTCATTTCCTACCCTGAGCTCTACATATAGCCATCATTAGAAGTAGGAATGAAAGAAGGGCCAGCTCATGCCTTGGTAAGGATATAAGCTTTGAGCGATCTGAGAGAATCAAAGAGGAAGCTAAGCAAACTCTTTGTTTTTGAAAATCTCTTGCAAAACCCCAAGTGCTTCTCATTGGTAGTTGAGTGATTTGATTCACTATCACTCTGCTTTTCAATCACCCAAGATGGCATGGTAGACACTCCACAGAGTTCATAGGAGTGAGGTGTGACTTGGAATATCTCTTATGCTTGCTTCATGCCTCTGGTAATCATAACCCGCTTGATTTGTCCCCCTTTACTTGGGATAGGCAAAGGTCAAGTGTGGGGGTGTTGTTGATAGTTGTTAAGTACCAATTTTAGGGCCGTCAACTCATGCATTTCATCATGTGAATCATGCATCCACACTAGATTAGGAGCTTAAACTGACTATTTCCACAAGTGGCGATGTATATTCAAATGCATGTATTTAGCACAAGAAATTAAGAGAAAGCCCACCACTTTGATCCAAGCATTCCAGGCTCAGCCAAAGAGAGTCTACCACACAAGATCTTATGTGGCTATGCCACGTCACCAATCCAAGAGAGGCAACCACCGGCGAATCAAAGCGCGCCACATGGCTGTCACAAATATCCAAGGCACCACCCAGCGTCCAAACCAACTCAAAAAGTTATGTACACCTAGGATGTACCCAAGGACCCACATGTCAGTCACTTGGCCAAAGGAGAGGGCGAATTGGGGCCCACAAGGGGTCGACTGAACCGTGAGTTCGGCCGAACCGCCTTAGTGGCACCCATCTCAGCCTTCCACGTGGTGGCTTGCCATTGGTCCTAAGTGGTTTTCCCGGGGTGTGCAAGGTGATCTTAGCGTGCGGACACATGGTGCTCTCCACCTATAAATATGAGGAGATGGGGTATGAATTAGACACAACACTTGAAGCCAACTTCTCTCCTTTATCTAGTTCTTCCTCTCTCATTCCTCTCTTAGTGAAGGAGATCTCTCTCCTTCCCATGGGTTGTGTGTGTGTGGAGTGTTTATCCTCGGATAGAGCTAGGTAGAGAGGAGTGTAGAGAGAGATGGAGGCTTGAGAGTGATGATTTGTTCATCATTTATCAAGTCTTGTGCCTCAACGGACGCTTATGTTCTTCATTTAGAATAAAGTGAGTACTGCTGCATTTCCTATATAGACAAAATGAGTATTCATGCATAGGTGATATGTTTATGTGTTCTTCATTTGTTCTTGGTTTAGAGGCTTGTGTTCTTTGTGACATGACCCTTTCGATCTAGTAGACGAGACCCATTAGTACCCATATCCGTTTGAGTGATCAACTCCTTTTGATCTAGTTAGAATGTGCGAATGTGTTGGCATCCATTCTTCCTTGACGCATATGTGGTTCGACTATGAGTAAGATTTGGTCCGCACTCGTGGGTTCGACGCTCCGTACTCATACATAGTGCTATAGTGTTGCCGCGGGTCGACATATGCAGAGCTACAATAGTGATATGTGGTGTAGACGTGATGTCTAGATCGCGGGTTATCCTTCGTTTGCCCTGTACCCCCATTTAGATAGAGGTAGGCCGCGGTAGTGACAACCGTTAGACCCTTTGTATTCCTCCGCGCTCGGGTACGTTGTGTAGAGCTAAAGAGAGGAAACTCCTGTTATAGCCAGGGTGAGCCGGAGCCCGAATTGGGACCCCTTAATGCGTGACTGATACTTCCTCTAGAACCTACACCCTCAGGAAGACCTTCGTTACCCATCTGCTTTAGCAGTTGTGTGTCCTTGGATAGTTGTCCGATAGCTCTCCCATTCCGTGGAATGATACCCTTTGGAATACTCCTTAGGGGAAGTGCTACAACAAAGTATTCGTGTGCTTGCGGATTCATTCGCACCCGTCAGCATACTCGGGTGTTCTTACACGCTCTCGCTACCTCAGCGCCGTAGCAGGTTAAGAAATACCAACAACATCTACTTGTCAACTCCTCTCCCGGGTTTGTGGTGTGTGGTTTTCCATGTTGTGCATTGTGGTTGTGTGGTGTGGTGGTGTGACGCTTATACGTGTGTGGCGCTTTGGCGCATATTGTACGGCTACTATTTCTCTCCATCTTATATGACATGTCAGTGCTTCTGTCTTTTATTAAAAAAAAAGCCAGTACACAAGTATCTGAAACTACTCTGCTATTGTCATCTCCGTAATACAGTGATGTATAGAACTATAAAAGTGTCACTAGAAACAGAGGAAACGAGATAGTATTGTCAGGAATTCTTCCTCAAAAAGTCTGGCACCCATTCCCATGTCTTACGTACTTGAAATATTGCACAGTGAAATAAGTTATATTAACAGTAATCGGTAATCTGCATGTGCGTTTGGCTGGTTGTTAGTGCCGATTTGTTCTGAGGGAAAAGTACTGTTGGCCAGTTGCTGATGACTGATTTATTCTAGAAAAGTACTGCTAACTGGTGGCTGATAAGCCAGACGAACGGGATGAATCTCCCTTCCAACCATAGCTTTGCACCCGACAAATATTATTCTGTATTCCTGGATCAATTATTTTAAGCTTTGAGCACATACATGCTTTTACTCGGGATTTCCCTTATCACTGCATGGTCTATCGTAGGTCAGCATGAGTAAAAAAAAACTTATGAACAGGAAGCTCTTATATAGCTTCTGTGTGCTGGTTAACAACTTGGTTTTCAATCCCATCAAGTCCAATTAACGATTCCAACTAAATCCAACATTTCAAAAAATTGCTTTCAACATTTATAAATACTAGATTCAACATTCAACATTTTTACGAAATTCAATATTTTCACCATTTATTTCAACATTTGAGCAAACAAGATTCAACATTTGGACAACAATATTTTTTACATAATCTTCTTCCTTGGGAAATGGGGGCTGGCGGCTCATGCGGTCGGTGCAGCCAGAGGCACGGCCCGCACGACTGGCAGCGCGAGCGGAGGCACGGTGTGCGAGACCGGGACCGTGGCGCGCTCGACTGGCGGCGCTCGGGGCTACGGCACGCGGCCGGAGCTCGCAGCCGGCGCTGGGAGGGGCAGTGACGCACGGGAAGGCGGCGACACGAAGAGGCAATGTTGGCATTTCTTAACGTCGCTGCTAAGTTCGTGAGTTCCTAACAACGATACCAGAAATATCCGATGGTAATCCTAATGATCACAAGAATCTGTAAGCACACGGATATACCATTGTAGCATTTCCCCAAGGGAGTATTCCAAAGGGTATCGAATCCAAGAAAGGCGGGATTGGATAACAAGACCAACACTATTGCAATGAATATAAATCATAGACAGAAGTAAATCAAGTTCTCAAATACAGAGGTAAGATATGATAATGATGGGGTAGTGTGAACACACTTGAACTCATCTCTCAAAGGAACACTACAGCTTAGGAGGCAACATACGAGTTACCTCTAGGTTCTAAGGTACTAAATATATAAAGTCAGCAAATACAAGTTAGGCACATAAGCATTATATGAAGGTCAACTCAACACCTAGAAACAAATGAGGAGCTAGCCTCCCGTACCGCTTCCATACGACGTCGGTTGCTAGATTTTAGACTCTTATAGCGATACCCGAACGTGGAGGAATACAAAGGGTCCAATGGCTGTCACTACCGCGGCCTACCTCAAGACAAACCGTGGGGCACACTCATATGCAACACAGCTACTCAACCCAAACACCATACTTGCATTGTTAACTAGACCCTGACCGGCCCAAGCTATTGTGACCCAGGTCAGAGCCACTAGATAATTGGCCACTTACACCGAGTACCGTAGCTTAAACTCGAACTTCATACAACACAAACATGTAATCTAACAGGATCAAACCAGGCTAGTCATACAAACAGATTCGTGTTCTTCTACGTCTATTCCATAAGATCAAATGATCGGGTTCGCGAAGAACACGCGCCTCTAACTTATAAACAAACGAAGAAAACATGAATAAGTCATCCGTCAACTGGATCGAAAGACCTTGTTTATGAAGAGCAGGAGCCTCTAAATGATGAACAGATGAAGAACACATGAACAAATCACCCATGCATGCTAGCACTGCTTTATATGAAATAGCTGAATAACTGAAGTAGATGAAAGTCATACAAAGAAATAAAGATACAAGAGGACTCATACCTTAGATCCCAAGTAGACTTGGAACATGAAGTAGAACTACTCTTGCCTACCTCCTAGTCTTAGAAACCAAAAGTGAGAGAGGTGTTACAAGTTGAGTTGCTTAGAAATGAACCCCCTCTCCTTCTATTTATAGGCTCGGGCACTGACGCGAGAGAACCCTAAACACCCCGGGAATCCACTCTAGGGCCAATCAAGAACCACTACGTGAAAGGTGGGGATCAGCCGACCTTATGGCGGTTCGGCCGAACCCACAGTTCGGCCGACCCTTGTGGGCCCGGCTGGTCCTCCCCTTTGGCCAGGTGGCTGGTATGTGGGCCCTTGAGTGTCTCCTCGGTGGATGTAAGAAATGAAGTCGGTTTGGGTCCCCGTGGGCCCTTCAATCCATGTGATGTCCACGTGTTGTCCTCTGATTTGTCGGGGTGTACTTCCCTTGGATTGATAACATGGATTGCATGCATGGAATCTTGTGTGGCAGCCTCTCCTTGGCTGAGGTGATGTGGCATGAATCATAGAAGGTGAGTTTGTCACTTCTTTATGCTTATTTTCCTGCAATCAAATAATCTCTGAGGACAAGTGCAACTACATTATTCTTAACTAAAATACGTGCAAGAAATGTCTTTTACTCCTTTATTCATGAGTATATTGACGGCTAAAGTAGGTACTTAACAACCGTCAATAGGTAACAACGACCTGCGCGGGGACGAATGGCGGCGGCTTTGTAGAAGGAGACCTAGGGTTCAAGTGGAGATCCAAGGGCTATTACGTCTCGTATGGAATTTTTTTTAAAATATATTTATTTTTTCACGATTTTTCAAAAATATATAGCGGATTCAAAAATTTGCAAAAGTAGCCTTGAACCACCGTGGTAAATGACGGTAGGGACCTACCGCTATCAGGAACGTTAGTAGGGGCGCTACAGTGCCCCTACCGCCGTTTCAACCGGCAGCTGCTACAGTACCCCCACCGGGTACTGTAGCGGGTTCCTGCCGCCGTTTCCCGTGGCGGCAGGGACAACTTCTCTTCAAAAAATCATAACTTTTTGGTATGAACCGGATGAGGAGAAAATTTATACGAAAATTGTAGCTTTCGACGAGATCTACAACTTTGTAGTTCAAACTTTTCTCATGTGAAGTCATCTTTGGAGTCAAAAAATCGATATACTATCCAGATCTAGATAGTATATCGATTTTTTGAGTCCAAAGATGATTTCAAATGAAAAAAGTTTGAACTACAAAGTTGTAGATCTCGTCGAAAGCTACAATTTTCGTATAAATTTTATCCTCATCCAAGTTCATATCAAAAAGTTATGATTTTTTGAAGATAAGCTGTCCCTGCCACCACGGGAAACGGCGGCAGGAACAAGTCCCGCGCCGGGGGCATTGTAGCAGCCGCTAGTTGAAACAGCGGTAGGGGCACTGTAGCACCTCTACCGCCGTTCCCGGTGGCAGTAGGTCCCTACCGCCATTTACCACAGTGGTTCGAGACTATTTTTGCAAATATTTGAATCCGCTATATATTTTTGAAAAATCGTGAAAAATAAATATAAAAAATAAAAAATTCTCTTTTATGAATCTCAAACATCAGAAGCCATATGGTATATGGGCTTCGGAAAGCTGGACAGGATCTCCGTGTGACAGGCACGTGATGCAATGGGGCCTGTGCGCACGCTAGGAGGCCTTCGAGAGCTCATTTCATGACAGCCCACCTCTATCCATCCGACTTTATTTTTTGAAAATTTTACTTTGCACAACTTTCTATTCTCTCGAAATATCATAACTTGTATATACTCCCTCCATATTAGTATTAGAAGACGTTTAGGACAAGATTTATGTCAAATATTGGGATTATAAATCATGAATAATTTTTAAGTTATTGAGTTTGAAAATGTGAAAATCATATGAATAGATTTGTCTTGAAAAATACTTACTTTCATAAAAGTATAAATATATCATTTTTAAATAAATATCTTTTTATAAAAAACAAGTCAAAGTTATGTTTTGAAGACCGTGTCACTGTCCAAAACGTCTTCTAATACCAATATGGAGGGAGTATAAATTTTTTATATATTTTTTTTCTATATATAATTTATGTACGTAAATTTTTTAATAACAAGTAATACATAATTTTTTTCTAATAACAAGTAATGCAGACAACTTTTTCTCTCACAACGAGTTATGCAGACAACTTTTTCCCTCACAAGTTATGCGGACAACTTCTTTCCCAAGACAAGTTATGCGAACAACTTTTTCCCTAACAACGAGTTATACGTATTTATGCATGTAACTTTTTTTTTCTCACAACAAATTAGGAGCGCGCGACCGAGTGTAGAATCAATTGAAATTCAATGCGATGCTCCTTCTTGAACGTAAAGAAAACAGTTTCTTGAGCTTCTACTCTCCAGTGCTGCAGTAACCATATTCTTAACCGATTTCTCTTCTGCACACCCAAGCCAAAACATAATAACAATGTTAAACGTGCGATTCCACAACCACCTCAGCTACCTCCCCTGAGCCAATTTCTGCTTAAACGTGCAAGCCTCTCCCCACACGGCTATCTGCTGCCATTCAGTCAGCCAGTCAGTCACTACACCCAAACGTGAACACAACAGAGGTTACCAGGAAGGCCCAAACTTGCAGAGAACGCCCATGACTTGTGGTGTCCACAACTCTCTTCGTCGTGCTATAAAAACAGAGCAACTTCTGCAGCCTAGGCCCTCACCATCCAGGCAGTCACCAAAGACAGCACAAAACATTCACCACGAATTAGCCCAGTGCAGTTCACAGCAATGGCTGCTCTCGCCGCCGTGGTCGCCATTGCCATCCTCGCTCTGGCAACATCCGCCGGCGCAGCTTCGACGCCAGCGGTTGCAGGGACAACGACGAAGAGTCCCCCGGTGATCTACATTTTCGGGGACTCGATGTCGGACGTCGGGAACAACAACTACCTCCTGCTGTCCCTAGCCAAGTGCAACTACCCCTGGTACGGCATCGACTACAAGACCGGCTACCCCACCGGGAGGTTCACCAATGGCCGGACCATCGGAGACATCATGGGTGAGACTACTTTCTCGAGAGTTCTTTTTCAGTGGTTTTGTCTGCCCGAACAGCAATGTGTGATGTGAATTACGCGTTCAGCTGCCAAGTTTGGCGCCCCGCCGCCGGTACCGTTCCTCTCCCTGTACATGACCGACGACGAGGTCCTCGGCGGCGTCAACTTCGCGTCCGGCGGCGCGGGACTCCTCAACGAAACCGGCATTTACTTTGTAAGCTAGAGATACGATGTTGTTTAGCCTTTTGAGTTTCTGGAGATTCTAACCTGCTAAACTGTGAAATTACCACGGCCCTGCAAACTTGTAGGTTCAGTACCTTTCGTTCGACAACCAGATTTCGTCCTTCGAGCAGATCAAGAACGCAATGATCACCAAGATCGGCAAGAAGGCCGCCGAGGAGACTGTCAATGGCGCCATCTTCCAAATCGGGCTCGGTAAGAATGCAGAGCCGATTTCTTTAGCACAGTCGATGCAAGAAAAAAGATCCAACCTGCTGACACCACGCGAGTGCTCTGCTGTGCAGGGAGCAACGACTACGTCAACAACTTCCTGCGGCCGTTCATGGCGGACGGCATCGTGTACACTCACGACGAGTTCATCGGCCTGCTCATGGAGACCATAGACCGGCAGCTCACGGTAAGATCGCGACAGATCAGCCGGAGGAACGAACACACCGTGAAACAACCGTCTGAATAATATTGCTGAATTTTGATTGGCGAATGGAATTTTGTTTAACGCAGAGGCTGTACGATCTCGGTGCGCGCCACATCTGGTTCAGCGGGCTGGCGCCGCTCGGTTGCATCCCGTCGCAGCGCGTCCTGTCCGACGACGGCGGGTGCCTGGGCGACGTGAACGCGTACGCCCTCCAGTTCAACGCCGCGGCCAAGGACCTGCTCCAGGAGCTGAACGCCAAGCTGCCCGGCGCGCGCATGTCCCTCTCCGACTGCTACTCCATCGTCATGGAGCTCATCGACCGCCCCCAGAAATACGGTAACAACCTCGCCGCGCCGCGCCACGCCGTGCATGCTTGGAGCGAAACAGCTAGGGGAAACAATGTTGGTAACCGTCGCCGTCGCGTGGTGTGCAGGGTTCAAGACGTCGCACACGTCGTGCTGCGACGTGGACACGTCGGTGGGGGGCCTGTGCCTGCCCACGGCGACCCTCTGCGACGACCGCAAGGACTTTGTGTTCTGGGACGCGTACCACACCTCCGACGCCGCCAACCAGATCATCGCCGACCGCCTCTTCGCCGAGATGGTCGGCTCCGGCGCCGTCGTGCCTGGCAACGCCACGTCACCGCCCCGCGTCGTCAGCGCGCCCATGCCGACGCCCACCCACGTCGCGCCGCCGCGCAAGCCTTGATCTCACGACGCGCCTTTTGTCTGTCGCAACTCCGACTCGTGTTACTACGTTAGTCGGTACTGTTCCAAAAAAAAACGTGCATGTACTTGGAGTTAAGCACCTATGGCGAGGTGTGCTTTGATGAGTTATACACGGAAGAAGAAGACAGCAAGACGAAATCGTAGTGTCACCATTGTAAAACAGTTTTGTTTCTTGACATGAAACGAATCCAAAATCTTTTTCAAATCCGCGCTGTTCAGCTGTTTGGTGGCTGGTGTTATTTGTTTTCAGAGAAAAATATCGCTGCCTGTCTAGTGGCCTGTTGCAGGTGCTGATTTCTTCTAAGAGAAAAATATTGTTGACTGATGGTTGATAATCTAGACGAACAGTTAACCAATTTCGATTTTCGATTCAACTCGCTAAAAAGCCCCAAAACTTATCTCAAATAAGAGCAAACAGGTGTCGTATCCTTATATATACGCGTACCACGCCTCAACAAACGCTTTGTTGCTCCTCCCGCAAAATACAAACTACAGAGAACGTCGTCTCTCGTCTGATACGTACAATACGGCAGCCGCCGCTTTCCCAGGGTGCGCCGCGCCGGCCGGCGGCCGCGGCATGCGCTGATCCAACGGAGTGGCCGCCGGCGATGAACGCGACGGCGCAGCTCTGGGTCGTCGTGATCGGAACCATGCTCATCACCGCGGTAGTGCTGGCCACCAAGCACACCTGGTGCGATCAGCCGGCGCTGGCGCCGCTGTCCCCCGAGGAGAGCCAGAGGGCCGCCCTGGCGGCGCTGGAACCTCCGGTGGCCGTGGTTATAGTGCCCGCAGTGGTGCTGCCGCACTTCCCGTACGCGCGGGGCAGGGCGTCGGAGACCCTGGTGTGCGCCATCTGCCTGGAGGCACTCCGGGACGGCGAGGCGTGCAGCGAGGTGCCCGGGTGCCGGCACGTGTTCCACGGCGACTGCGTCGGCGCGTGGGTGAGGAGCAAAGGTAGCTGCCCGCTGTGCAGGACGAAGATCGCGCCGGGATCGGGCGGCGGCGCGGCGGCCGCCGATGACATGGTGTAGCGAACTAGCGAATCTTACACGTAATGTCGCCTGTTAGCCTTATATTATAAGGCTTGCTTCTTCAGTTCTTCTTGCGATGACGTGGTGTAAATCGATCTTACAATGGCCTAGTGTAGCAAATCTTACGATGACAGTGTGTTCGATGCACGTAGATATACCGTCATCTGTTGACATTATATTAACTCCGATTTGGCCATGTTTGAAAGTTGTTGTGGCATAGCCCATTTAACATTGATGCTGATCCACTAACATAAAAATAAGTATTTGTTTGCATCTGTCATACAAAGTTGGCATCGTTTTGTGTTCTGTTTTCATGATCGAAATCATGTTGGAATATGATTTGTCATGTAGGTTTGGCAGTGCCGCACTTATGGCGTGTAAAAATGTCGCCACACTCCTGACATGAACTACTTCATGTTTGCTCTGTTGGCCGGCAATCAAGCAAGCTCTTATTATCATACTTCATATATACTCCGAGAAAATGGCAGTGAGGGTTTGAAAGCATAGCACCCTGTTTGTTTTGGCTTATCAGCTACTCCCTCCCTTTCTTTTTATAGGGCGTTTCACGATTTTGCGTTTTTTCTTTTATGTAGGGCGCGCTGCCTCGGTAATCAGCAGCACCTGTACCTCCTCTCATTATTAAGGGTCAGTTTAGTTCCCAGAAATTTCACCAACAACCCGTCACATCAATCTTCTTTCCACTAATTCGGAGTATTAAATGTAGATTAATGACAAAACCCATTCCACGACCCCTACCCTAATTTTCGAGACGAATCTAACGAGTCTAATTATGTCATGATTAAACAACATCATGCTACAGTAAACAATCTCTAATGATTGATTAATTAGACTTAATGGATTCGTCTCGTAATTTCCGATCCATTCATGTAATTATTTTTGTAAAAAATCTACGTTCAATACACCTAATAAAGCTTGAAAGAGGACCCAAAAGTTTCATTCCGCGAACTAAACGGACCTAACTCAAAAAAATTTATCGGTACACAGAAAACGAACAGCCCAGCTCATGCTAACGTGAATATCATTGGCTGCCTCCACTGCACATGCAGACCTGCTGCAACGCATGCGGCCCTTTGGGGATAAATCGATACAACATTTAAAGCTAACTCATCCATCAGGCTTTGTGCCTTGGTATCTGCACAACACGTCCAAACGCCTTACATATAAAAAAGAAGGGAGTACCAACCATCAGTACTTTTCTCTCAGAACAAAGAGCCACCAGCAACTAGCCAGTAATACTTTTCTCTCAGATCTAATCAACACCAACCACCAGCCAAACAAACAGGCTATAGGCGTCGGAGCTGGATTATAAGGCAGAGAGAATATTTTTGTACTATGTGTGGGATTGTGTATTTGTTGGAGGAATAATGCCACCTACAATAATGTTAGTTTATTTCTTGTTGGGTATCTTTGGGCAGAAAACGAAGAAAAAAAAAAGCCGCAAACAATTCAACCTCTGAAAATAGAGTAGAGATCCCATATATTTGTAAAAGATTTTAGTGGCAAATTAACAGTCTATTCGTCTGGCTTATCAACCACCATTCAACCGTACTTTTCTCTCAGAACAAACCAGCAAACAACCAGCATGCAGTACTTTTCTCTCAGAACAAATCAGCACCAGTCACTAGCAAACGAACGGGCAGATGGTAACAAATCCTAAAATTACTAACTCTATCCCAAGTTTTGTTATCCTATTCTAAGATAATGTTACCCGAAAAGTATTAATGATATGTGCACTAGCTCCCGACTGGAGTTTCAACATCCCAAACAAACTTCGTTGTAATCCAAATCGCGTTTGTATTGTCCCGCACGTCGTCGTCGTTTTTCAGAGAGCCGCGAATCTATCGGATAGAATAGTAGATACCGTCGCTCCCGAAGCCTCGCTCGATCGCGGGAGACAAGGCGGCACGTGCGGGGAGATCAAGCGCGGCGGCACGTGCGGGAGATCAAGCGCGGCGGCGCGTGCATCTAATCAGCGACACAACTATGGCGCGCGTGGGGGACGAGATCTTCTTGTTGGTGGAAGCCGCGGTCATCGCGTGCTTCATCGTGTCCTGCATCTGCAGCACATGTTTACGGAGACAGCAGCCGCGCGCGAACGAGCAGGGGCATCCGAGGGCTCCGGTGGTGGTGCCACCGCCGCCGCCGCCGCTGCCGTTGCTGCGTTACCAGGTCGAGGAGCGGCTGATGAGTGCCCCGGTGGTGCTGGCGCAATTCCCGTACGCGGCGCGGGCGAGGGCGGCGACGGAGCCGCCGCCGGTGTGCGCCATCTGCCTGGACGAGCTCCGGCAGGGGCAGATGTGCAGCGAGGTGCCGGCGTGCCGGCACATCTTCCACGAGGGGTGTATCCGCGTGTGGGCGAAGAAGAACAACAGCTGCCCGCTGTGCAGGGCCAGAGTTGTGCTGCCGCGAGCGGCGTTCGGGGTAGCGGCCGCCGACGACATGGTGTAGCCGCCGGCGGCGGCGCCCGTCAGTTAGAGTTGGTCCTTGGTCGTGTTTGTGGTACGTACGATGCGGCCGACCGATCATCATCCGTGAGTTAACTGTCAGGATATTTGGATGGACAGTGTTTGTACATTTTTCATCTGTGGTTTTTCATCAATTTCATATATTTTTCAAGTGAAATTGAGTAGGATCCCAAGTACAAGTACACTACTATGTTTATGTGTAAGATCACATAGTCCTCCACTCCACATAATGTTCTTGAGTTGGAGCCATCTGAGCAACTCTCATTTTGTAAGAATTCTTGTGATGAAATCTATCCACTATGATTCAAGTTCCGGACTTGGTATTTGTGCTCGTATTTTTCAGGAGCTAATCAGTGGTTAAGTCTTGGTATGCAACATGTCCTTCAATAGTAAAAGATCCATAGTTATTTCATCAAGCTCGAAATTTGGCGGCTCAGTCTTTTAAGTGCTAGTAGAAATAGAGTTGTGTGTTCCTTGATATGAGTGTATACGTGTATGTGAGTGTTTGTGTGTCTTTCATAAAAATATTTGAATTCGAAATGAAAACATTAATTAGTGTTTCTGAATTTCGAAGCGGAAGCATTACTGTTTTGAATTTTTCCTCTTTACAAACAAAAGGTGGAGTTGCGTGCCTTTGTTACTACTCTAAATAATTTCCAAGATCGATAGCTTGGAGTAGGGCGTCCGATATACCAACCAAAAATTGGACGATCCAAGTATCTCATCCAAGTGACAATTTTACGCTAAAACTTTTTGTGTACTTTTGTTATGATAGACACATGATGATATTGTCGTGGGAGAGACACTCCAATCCTAAGGACCTATGTTACAGTGTGATTTGTTATATTTATTTTGTTATAATAGGTATGTGAAAATATGTTGCAATAACTATTTAAAAATCTTATAGAGTTAGTAAGTTGTGGTGGTTATATTTCATGATGTTTGAAATCTATGATCGATGCTGTTGAGCCAACTGTATTAGGATATCACAAAAACTTATTATAGATATTTCAACAGATTATTTGCAATGTTGCACCTTTTTAATCAAATTAATTAATTCAGTTTATTTTACTAACCTATACTATAGGAGCGAAGACAATTGAAAACTTTTCTCACCCAAATTGGGTCCACCGTACCCCTCACGCCGGACCCACCCGTCATATGTTTTTAGGAGTGGATAGGGTGGAAGACTATAGAAGGACAAAAAAATCGCAATTTGGAGAGTGTTTCTGCCAAAAAGCTAATCTTTTTTTTTCACCCACCACACCTACCCACGCCGTGTACCCGCACTTGCCCTCTCCCCAAGTCCCTTGGATTAACGACTCCTCTCTCATGTCGGCCTGTCGGTGTCCGCTCTCTGTTTTTCTTATCGGCGCTTGTCTCCCGAGGACTCCTAATTGTTTTTGGCTGATTCCTTCTTCAAGCGCAACCACGGCCCCGTCCCCGTCTGCACGCCACCCGCCAAGACCGCGGCGCCGAAGCCGAATCCCACCGCCGCCGGCGCCTCCCACAGTCCCACCGGCCCTACTTTGGTTTGGTTTGGTTGTGTTTTGGAATTAGGTGCTGATCGAGATTGTTTGTTTGTTCCGTGCAGATGATCAAGGCGATTGCGTTGCTCGGGAGAGGATCAGAGGACCGGCTCGAGCTCCCACGCCATCGCCAAGTACATGGAGGACAAGCACGCCGCAGCCAGTGGCAGCATCGTCCGCCGCTACAGCCCGCGGTAAGACCCTCGTCGGGGCCTCTTCTTCGTCCAAGGGGGTAAGATTATTGCAGGCACCATGCAGGTTGCAACAAATTACTAAGGACGTTTCGTGCACCAGCTCGATCATCGATTCATGGAACCACCTCGATTACTGCAGTGTGCTATCAGCCTTATATCATCGATTCATGGAACCACCTCGATCGATCTGCAACAATGCCTAGGTATGCACCTGTGCCTTTGCGTTGAGTGCTGCCAGCAGCCTGTAGTTGCAAGGAGCAACATCCAAGATATTAGGCGGGCAGCTCGTCGGATATTTCAATCATGAGGTAAGATTTAGATGTAATATACTCCATGATTGATTTAATTTGCAATGGTAAGGTTATTCTTCTACATACCCTGCGCATCCCATCTGAATTCGGTGTGATTGTAAAAAAGTTGATTAATTCATCTGTTGCTTCTTACTTATTCCCTTTTGTAGTTGATTAATCACCTTCATTCCAAATTATAGGTCATTTTGATTTTTCTACATGCATAGATATTATTATTAGGTCTTGTTTATTTGAGAGAAGAAATTTATCAAAAATGTCGCATCGAGTTTATATATGCTAATTGGGAAGAGTAAATATGATCTAATTATAAAACTAATTACACAGATGCACTGGAAATCACGAGATAAATCTTTTAAGCCTAATTAAGCCATCATTAGAAAATATTTACTGCAGTACCACATTATCTAAACATGATCTAATTAGTCTCCATAGAAATTATAAAAAGAGATTGGAGACACTACTGTCCTTATTGCGAAAGTGAGTTGTGACTGAAAGTGTGACTCATATGGAGGTTATTAATATTTGAAGTGCCAGAGCAACAAAAGTATAAGGGCCAGGCATCAGGAGGAGTTGAGTTGCAAGCCTGTTGATGTGATTTGGGCATTGACATTCTTTAGTATTGTCTGAATTTTTGTTACTCGTAAATTCACGTATTTCTTTACCATTGCAAGAAGGTATGATGGTGTTATGCATAATGTATGAATATAATGTTTCTTCTAGGTTCAATCTCCACCCTTTGTTACTTGTATTTTATTAAATATTTATGAAGGTATATATACCTTGTAGTAATATTTTCTCTTCCAATGTTCTGAATTTTCTATGAATCTAAAACTTCCATTTACAAGATTTTCTATGAATATAAAACTTTTATTTACAAAAAATTTAAAAGACACGTGTGTGTCGTACGTGCATCCATACTAGTATTTTTTAAAAATCTATATGCTTTATAATGTTGGCAACTGTGGTTAAAAAGTGTTTCGATTATAATTTCTATACGTTTCAAAAGGCATGTAGAGATGTTGCGGACTATACTTCTATGTGTTTGATGTTGCACGAAACATTGGGCTATATTGTGGTAGAAATTCATTATCCTAGAAATAGGATGACAAAACCACCTCTACGGAGTATTTTTTTAGGAAGAAGTCCAAATCACTACCATGTACTATTAACAAAGTTTGAATAGCCCATCAAACAATTTTTATGTTTATTTAACCTATTCATTTTTAAAAACAGATCACTATTCACGTTTAGTCATTAATCAAAATTGGTTTCGCTCGTGTCAAAAAAAAGGTTTAGCTGGCTGGATAATGAGGCAACGCCATCGCCCCTGCTCGACACCACCGGCGCTCCCTCACGTGTGATGGCGCACACCCTTGCTCAGTCCGTCTGGTGGCGATCCCCTGCTTGATCTAGCCCGTCGGCGATCCCCTGATGGCACCCACCCCTGCACAGTCCTGCCCATTGGCGCTCCCATGATGGTGCATGCCCCTTCTCAGTCCCGCTCACTGGCGCATCCCGTGCTCAGCCATGCCTGTCGGTTCCTCCCCTGGTCAATCCGGTCTCTCGTGCCCCTGTACCATCTCGTCTGCTAGCGCTCCCCAGGGTACTACATGGTCTGCAGCATGGTCGAGGTACTACACAAGGACCTGAGTAACACGAACATGAGCATGTACCAGGAACACAGCGTGGCAACTATACGTCACATATGCGACAAAAAAAATAATTTGTCGCATATGCACGCACGCACAACTCAGATGCAACCCGTCCGTCTGAACACAAGCCAACCACCCACCATCATCCGTCTGGCGCGGGCACGGCTATGTGTCACCACGGTGATAAAAAAACAAACTGTCACGCCGGGTTATTAGTAGATTCGTGTGTCTGCGGAGGTGTTGAGGTGAGACAATTATTAGGCTGCGCAGGTCATGCATATAAAGTTGTTTTGAACTTTAAAAACCTATAAATATTCAACCGAGCATCAAATTTAAATTTCAATTGCACCATTGGATTTCTGACAATAAAAGCATCATAACAAAATCCCATTTGACTATCTTTCGACGAACTTTTTAATTAGTATTTTTTAAATCATAGTTATATATTATGTGCAATATACAATTGTGGAACAAATTTAACAAACTACAAAAATTTGTACTATCAAACAAATTATAAGGACTAACGGAACAAATATGTATACATGTAGAACAAATTCTACAAACTACATGAAAAAAACTTGTACCACCGAACAAATTATAAAAAATGACGGAACAAATATGTATACCTATGGAACAAATTCTACAAACTCACGGAACAAAATATCTGTACAAATAGAACAAATTATATGAACTGACGAAATAAATTATAGAGGAGGAACAAATATTTACAGGAAAAACAAATATTTTAGGAGAAATACATATTTAAAGAGGACAACGAATGGACAACAAATATGTAAAAAAAATAAATCATGAAGAGTAAAATGAATCAAATGAGAAAAAAATACAAAATGAATAAAATGATAAAATACTAGTATAAAAAACTAAATGAAAGACAATAAAAAAGAAGTAAAAAAGAATGAAGGAAGAAAATTAAACATGATGAATGAATAATTTAACATTAAAGAAAAATAACATGGGAAAGAAAAAAGCGAAAGAATCAAAGAGAAAAGAAAACACTAAAGAAGGGGTAATGATAAAAGAAGAAAAATTACCATCAAGAATACAAAATGAAATAACATGAAAGAAAAACATCGCAGAAAAGGAAAAATTCATATTTTTTAATCAAGTTTGTATATTTGCTTTGACATATACCACAAACTCACAGAAAAAAAATTTCTTCGTACAAAACAAATTATATGAACTTACAGAATAATCATATTTTGTTCTGTCACTTCATATAATTTGTTCTGCGCATACAACTTTTTTTCTATGCATTTGTAAAATTTGTCCCACACGTATGTCGCACGAAAAACATAATCTTCATTAAAAAATATGAATAAAAAATTTGTCCAAATATAGTCAGGTGGGATCTTGTTGTGAAGATTTTATTGTCAGAAATCCAGTGGTGCAATCAGAACTTCATTTAGATGCTTGGTACAAGATTTATAGTTTTTTAAGTTCCAAACCATTTGCATATGGATGATGTCAGCAATTTCGTTTGTTTCTACATGCACGAAGAAGATTCTTTCAGCCTCTCCCACCCGACGTGCGTCTATGGATCGTTGTGGCAACAAAAATCATCCTATCATGCCGGGCCACGCAGGGAGCGGAAGAGAA
Source organism: Cenchrus fungigraminus (assembly GCA_036936925.1). Lineage (NCBI taxonomy): Eukaryota > Viridiplantae > Streptophyta > Magnoliopsida > Poales > Poaceae > Cenchrus > Cenchrus fungigraminus. The sequence continues at coordinate 60,945,896 of CM072770.1, forward strand.
AAATAAATAGGCGGGCGTGGGCGCGCGTGGGGAAGAGAAAATTTTTGCAGTGGTTGGGTCACATGCATGTTGCGTGCATGCAGAACATGATGAAATAGATGACAGATCAATATTTCTCTAAGCTTAACCTGTAGCTTATACGTCGTTTGAAAGTTGCTTCAAGGATCCAACGGATAGCTAAGGTTTGTTGACGATCCCTGACCACAATCCAAGGAACGTCATAAATAGTAATTGTGACTCATACTTTGACCACTTCGCATATTAGCTTTATATTATCCACTGCATCAACCATGAGTTTGATTCATCACCAACATGCGAAGCAACTTTCAAAGAAAAAACAATAAATTTGTAATCGTATATCCAAATTAAATTCCGATTGCACCATTGAATTCTGACAATAAAAGCTTCATAACAAGGTCTCACTTGACTATATTTTGACGAACTTTTTTATTTGTATTTTTAATTAGGCTATATATTCTGTGCAATACATAATCATAGAACAAAATTTATAAACTATAAAAACAAAAAATTGTATGTACCAAACAAATTATATGAACTGTCGGAACAAAAATGTATACATGTGGAACAAATTCTACAAACTAACGGAACAAAAAATTGTACGTACCGAACAAACTATATGAAGTGACGGAACAAATATGTATATCGTGGAACAAATTCTACAAACTCACTACACAAAATATTTGTGAGATTTCTGACAATTGAAGCTTCACAACATGATACCACTTGACTATATTTTGACAAACTTTTCTTATTCATATTTTTTAACTAAAGTTATATATTCGGTGCAATACATAACCATAGAACAAATTATAAGAACTGTCGGAACAAATATGTATATGTGTGGAACAAAAACTACAAACTACTGAAGCAAGGAATTGTACGTATCGAACAAATTATATGAATTGGCGGACAAACATGTATGCATGTGGAACAAATTCTAAAAACTAACGAAACAAAATTTTATACACAGAACAAATTTTATAGACTAACAGAATAAATTATAGAGGAGGAGCAAATATTTACTCAGAAAAAATGAACTATTCTGAAGCAATAATTATTCAAGCGCCAAAATATGTAAAGGAAAATAAATCATTAAGCACCAAAATTAATCAAATGGGAAAATATAAAATAAATAAATAATTGTATAATGTGTTTTATAAATAAAAAATTTAAAAACTTAATATATGTAAGAGAAAAGAGTAGAATGTAAATTTAGAAAACATAAATTAAATAAGAAAAAGTATACACTTGTAGAACAAAACAATGATATGCGTCAAACAAATTGTATAGTTACATAATAACATGAACATACACATAGAATAAATTATGCAAACTCACATATTTACAGAGGACAACAAATGTGTACAAAGAACAAATAAATATGAAAACAAAAATGAATTATGATATGTCAAATAAATTAAGTGATAAAGAAACAATAATAAAATAAAAAGACTAGTGTGGAAAAAATATGGAGTAATGAAAGGAACAGGAAAATTCAATATCATGAATATAGAATATAACATGGAAGAAAAACAACATAAGAAATAAAAAGAAAGAAGAAAAAGTAATAAGGATGAAGTAACGAAAGGAAAAGAAGAGAAAAAAAAGAAATTTAAATATTATAAATATAGAAGGTAATAACATGAAATAAAAATAACACGAGAGAAGGAAAAGAAACAAAAGTACGAAAAGGACAAACATAAAAAAAGAATTGATGAAAAATAATAAAATAAAGAGACTAGTAAAAATGAAAAACATAGAAAATAAAAAGTGAAAATAGAAAATAAAACTTAATAAAAAATGATGTGGAAAAGAAAAAATATATGAAGGAGACAAAAGGAAAATAAAAAATACAAAGAAAGAAAGAAAAAAGGAAATTAGAGAAGGAATTAAAAAGAAAGGAAGAGAAAAAGAAAAAAAAGAAAAAAATAGAAGAAAGATATAAAAGACGGAAAGAAGAAATAAATGAAAAACGAAAGAAAATGGAAAGAGAAAATGAAAATAAGAAAAGGTACAACGTACTTGGTGCTCGATGCTCGGTCACGACCAACGTGGTCTTGTCTTGTGGGCTTGTGGCCTTTGTGAATATTTCTTCGGCCTTTGTGAATATTTGTTCAGTATTTGTAAATAATTGTTTGGCATCAATGAACATTTGTCCACTCTATGTGAATTTTTGTTCGGCCTCCGTGAATATTTGTTCGGTCTTTGTGATATTTGTTCGCTCATTGTATCCAAATATTAATTAAAATTAACTTTTATATTAAAATATATATTTTTAAAAATCATCAAAACGTAGGTAAGTGGGATCTTATTTTAAAGATTTTATCATAAGAAATATAGTGGTGCAATCGAAATTACTTTTGATACTCAATTTATGATTTATGACTTTTTAAATTTTGACAACCACATTCTTCTATCACGCAACCAACTGCATCGAAATAATCTATTTAATTAGGTCAACATGCAGCCCAAATAACGAGGTCGACAGGCAATTATTTCTTCTACCGCTGGCGTGCGTCATCAGTTTCACGATTAGCCTTCCCCCAAAACACATAGCACCTACTCCGTCCGTCCCAAAATGATAGTCGTCATTGGTGTTAGTGCCTTAAGTTTGACCAAAGTTGTAAAAAAAATACGTGCAACATTTGTATCTTCAAATAATTTTGTTAAAAAACTAGATTCGAATATATGTCTAATGATATTAGTTTTGTATCATATATATATATTAGTCAAAATTATTTCTCGAGAAGCGAAAACAACGGTCATTCCTGGACCGTGGGAGTAGTACAGTTCAGGTGCGCTCAACTTCTTTTTGCCACGTTGGACTGCCCATGTAGCGTCATTTGTTAGCAAACAGCCATCCAGTCAGCGAAACCAGTTCGAACTAGTGGCTAAATGTGAATAGTGATCTGGTTTAACAAAATGAAGGGGTTAAGTAAACAGTAAAATTATTTGAGGGGTTATCCGAACTTTGTTGATAGTATAGGGGCGTGATTTAGACTGTTTTTTTTTATGTTGCGACGGATGATTTGTAATGTTGCTTTATTCTTAGGATAGGGTTGGACCAAAATTTTCTCATTAGACATACGGTTGCTAGCTAGTAGCTCCGTTGGTGGGCACAGGCAGGCCAAGGCCCAAGGGGTACACAAGGATGGGTACTCCATCCGTATCGAAATATTTATCATCGTTGACTTTTTTCTATAACTTTGACGATTCGTCCTATTCAAAAAATTATTACAAATATGTAAAATGATAAGTCGAGCTTAAAATACCTACAATAGAAAAGCATCTAGCAAACAAAATAGATGCTACTTGCATACTTTGTTTAATAAGACGGATGATCAGAGTTGTAAAAAAGTCAATGGTGACAGATTTTTGGATACGGAGTACCCATTATTTTTTTCATAACAATGCACACCCTTCACGTTTTGAGCTCAGCGCTGAGCAAGGTCGCATGAACATTGGCGGAGAGGGAAACATTGCCATGAGGGGTGTCGTCAGTCATATCTCACCTAGGTTTTAAAGTCCTTTGATTTTGATTCAAGAGTGTTTTAAAGCAAATGTGACAGGTAGACACTAGTTCCATTAATCGCTACTGTTTGATACATGTACGCAGCAGAGTCAAGAATCCGTCTCTTCCACATCTCCAGACAGAAAACGTACTAACAATTAGCATAGCAGTAGAACCGGATTCCTTGTCCAACTCAATTGACTAATAATCAAAACATGTGGCAACAACTAATTAACATAGTTACAGAGCTCTAAAACCAGATGCGCGCCACAACTCGAGCCATATTTTGTCCTCGATCGCGCAAGAAAACAACCAAAGTTTTCACGTCCGACTCCGCCGCCCGCCGCGCCGCCGGTGGCATGCGCGCGCGAGACGGCGATGGACTCTGCTACCTTGACTATGCTCCTCTTAGTGGGGATAATGGTGGTCATCCCATTATGTTGCTGCCTCTGCAACTGCAACAGCTGGTGCGATGACGCGGAACGGTCCGATCAACCACCGGCGGAGACCCCGGAGCAAAGGTTCGCGTGGACGCTGGCGCGGTGGGAGGCGATGGCGGCGGGGGCGGAGGCGGAGGCGACCTTGGCCGCGCAGGCGGCGGCACCGCCGCTGCTGTACTTCCCGTACGCCACGCAGGGCGGCGTGGCGTCGGAGACCGCCGAGTGCTCGATCTGTGAAAATAGATTGAACGAGATACCTTTCGGTGATCTCGGTTGCGTGTTAATATAGGTGGGAACAGCCCCCACCGTGGTTTGTACAAGGAGTCAAGATTACAACAAACACAATATCTATCCTAACTACTTAACTTGTACATCAAGGCCACCACCGAACTAACCATATCATCTAACACCCCTCCTCAATCTCAGCCACATGCAAGGTTGAGATTGGTTCTGAATTGTTGAAGCTTCACAATTGGCGGTGGCTTGGTAAAACCATCCGCAACCTGATCACCAGAATTAATGAATCTGATATCAAGCAATTTCTGTGCAACCCGTTCACGAACAAAGTGAAAGTCTATTTCTATGTGCTTTGTTCTTGCATGAAAGATAGGATTAGCAGAGAGATAGGTTGCGCCCAAATTATCACACCACAACCTAGCCTTTGGAGGACACTGAATCTTCAGTTCATGAAGAAGCTTCTGAACCCAGAGTATCTCTGCCGTAGCATTAGCTAGAGACTTATACTCAGCCTCAGTGGATGAACGTGACACGGTTGCTTGCTTGCGTGCTGTCCATGAGATCAAATTGTTACCAAGGTAAACTGCAAATCCGCCAGTAGACCTCCTGTCATCAACACAGCCAGCCCAATTTGCATCCGAAAATGCACTCACCATTAAGGAATCTGACTTTACAAGTTTAAGCCCAAGGCTCATTGTTCCTTTGATATACCGAAGAATCCTTTTAATAGCACTCCAATGTGTTGTTGTAGGCGCATGCAAAAATTGACAGACCTTGTTTACTGCAAAGGATATATCAGGCCGTGTCAGCGTCAAATATTGCAGTGCACCCACTATGCTTCTGTATCTTGTTGTATCCTCCGGTCCAAGTTTATCTCCTGAATACAAACTTAATTTTTCAACACTTGACATAGGAGTGTCCATCGGCTTGCTGTTGCTCATCCCTGACCTCTTCAACACATCACACGCATACCTCTCTTGTGACATAAGTAGTCCATCCTTCCCACGCTTAACTTGAATTCCCAAGAAATAGTGAAGAGCCCCTAGATCTTTGAGAGCAAACTCTTTTGTGAGATCAGCAAGTAATGCACGTACGGCTTCAGAAGATGAGCTAGCCACAATTCTGTCATCAACATATACCAAGATAAAGATTGAGTAACCTCCTTTATTATAATAAAACAGGGACGTATCAGCCTTTGAAGGAACAAAACCAAGTGCCAACAATTTCCCACATAACCTAGCATACCAAGCTCGAGGTGCTTGTTTTAATCCATATAATGCCTTATCCAACTTGCAAACATAATCTGGATGTACCTTATCAACATAGCCAGGAGGTTGACTCATATACACCTCCTCTTCAAGAATCCCATGCAAAAAGGCATTTTGAACATCAAGCTGTCGAAGGCACCAGTCTTTTGACACGGCTAGAGACAAAATAAGACGTATTGTTGCTGCCTTAACAACAGGGCTAAAGGTATCCTCATAATCAATTCCATACCTTTGTGTATACCCTTTTGCAACTAGTTGTGCTTTGTATCTGTCGATGGAGCCATCTGATTTTCTCTTGATCTTGTAAACCCATCTGCTTCCAACAATATTCTTCCCTTTGGGTCTTGGAACTAGATGCCACGTCTTGTTATGCTCAAGCGTCTGATACTCAGCATCCATGGCCGCCACCTAATTTTTGTCACGAAAAGCTTGATCTAGATTTGTTGGCTCTTCAGGGATGTGACTCGCACTTAGCAGCCAACGAATAGTGCCATCAGTGTAATGCTTGGGCTTGGAGATGTCGCGCTACAATCTGGTCACCGGCCCTTGCTGCGACTGAATCGGAGATGCCGCATCAGGAGCAGCAGAAGGAGCTGGCGCATCAGATCCGAGCGGCGCACCTGATCCAGCCGGCTCGGAAGGCGAGGCAGATCCGCTCCCGGGATCCATCTGCACAGCCACATGCGGTGATGACGAGGCGGAGCCGGACGCAGCGTCCGCAGAAGATCCGCCCCCGACCGGTGCTGCGGCTGCTGGCGACAGGGATCCGCCTGATCCCGAGGGCGATACGGTGTCAGAGCCCGCAGTCGCCGCAGGTGGATCAACCTCGGCCGCCGTGCTGTCTCCTGCCCCCGGATACATAAAATGCCGGCCCTGGTTCACCAATCTGGGGGTGGATTTTTCAGCGTTTGCATCCGATTTTTCACCTGAAACCGCACAATCTGAAGCAGAACTTGGTGAAGCGTTAGTAGGTAATGAAGAATCAGCTCATTGATCAGGTGAAAACGAACCCCCAGAACTAGATGGCAAGTCAAAAAGATCGGGAAGAAGAGCAACTTCAGCTCTAAGCTGAGCTCCGGCGTTTGGGTGAAGGAAAGACGTGTTCATCAAAGACCACGTCTCTGGAAATATACACATGCCCTACAGACGGATCAAGGCACTTGTACCCTTTATGTTTATGGCTATACCCTAAGAAGACACACCTCTTGGACCGAAATTCTAACTTCCTAGAGTTATAGGGTCGCATGTTAGGCCAACACGCGCACCCAAAAGTTTTGAGGAAGGAATAATCAGGGTGTTTGCTATGAACATGGAAAAAAGGAGTGTCACCATTGATGACTTTAGACGGCAATCGATTTATGAGAAAGACTGCAGTTAAGTAAGCCTCATCCCAAAATTTCAGAGGCATATTAGCATGTGCAAGAATGGTAAGGCCAACTTCAACGATGTGCCGGTGTTTTCTTTCGGCCGAGCCATTCTGTTGGTGTGCGTGTGGACAAGATACAAGGTGTGAAATCCCCATGCGTGTGAAAAAAGAACTCAGGGCTTGATACTCCCCTCCCCAGTCCATTTGAATTGCTCGGATTTTTCGATCAAATTACCTTTCTACTAGGGATTGAAAATCACGAAAGCAAGCAAATACTTCAGATTTTTTACGCAACAAATAAATCCACGTGAATTTGCTGTAATCATCGATGAAGCTAACATAGTATTTATTGCAACCTACTGAACTAGGAGCTGGACCCCATACATCTGAGAAAATAAGATCTAAGATGCCAGTAGATGCACTGGACGACCGTGGATACGAGAGCTGATGACTCTTGCCCCGTTGACACGCATCACACACACCTTCTTTATTGGACTCTTTTGAGAAGGGAAGCTTGTGGAGGTTGAGCACACGCTAGACGATGGACAATGCAGGATGCCCTAACCGGTGATGCCACAAGGACGTAGATGGCTTGGTGACTCCAAGCACATTTTTATTGATCGACTGCACGGGATATAGGCCATTCTTACATGGCCCGGTGAGAAGAGTTGTCTTCGTCTCCTGGTCCTTAACACAATAGTGTTTAGGATGAAATTCAAAGAACACATTATTGTCACTTGCTATACGATGAACAGAAAGGAGATCTTTACTAGCAGAAGGAACATGGAGAATATTTTTGAGATCCAAATTTCTAGTAGGGGAACGTAAAACACCATGACCAATGTGCTGGATCTCCATACCGGATCCACTCGCAGTGTGGACTTGATCACCGCCGTGGTACTTGTCACGAGTCGTGAGCTTCTCAAGCTCGCCCGTGATGTGGTCCGTCGCACCGGTATCCATATACCAGTTTGTATCCACTCCATAGCCCGTCATTGCTGACGAAGCTTGCTTTTGTGGCGGCCCGTTGTAGTTGTTGTCGAAGCGCTTGAAGCATCGTGGAGCTGGGTGCCCCTCCTTGCCGCAGATTTGACAGAACACGCCGGGCTGGAAGGAGCTACGTCCACCGCCGCCGCGTCCGAACGGGCCACATCCACCGCGACCACCGCCATTGCGGCCGCCGCCACCACGACCACCACGTGAGGAATTATTGTTGTTGCCGCGATTCCCCTTGAACGCCGCGTTAGCCAAGGACTGATTGCCCCCGTTCCTCAACTCCAGGCGCTGCTCGTGGCTGATAAGTTGTGTGTACAACTCAGCCACCGAGATTGGTTCTACACGTGCCGCCACGGCCGACACGACTGGATCAAAGTCGAGATCCAGGCCAGTCAGCACGTAGGACACGAGCTCCTCGTCTTCAAGGCGGCGTCCGGCCGCCGCCATCTCATCCGCCAGGCCTTTCATCTTGGCGATGTACTCACTGATCGTGGATGAGCCCTTGGTCGCCGTGGTGAGAGCCATCCGGGTGCTGATGATCTTGGCCCGGGATTGCGACGCGAAGAGGGCTTCAAGGGCCGCCCATGCACCCTTTGCCGTGACCTCGGTGTTGACGTGGCCGAGGATCTCTTTGGAGAGATTTGTAAGGAGATAGCTCAGGACCGTCTGATCCTTTGCTACCCACGCAGCATACTCCGGATTCGCCACCGGAGCTTCATCAGCGTCGTCAGGCTTCTTCTTGGGTAGATGCATCGGTGGCGGCTCGGCGTCAGCCGCCAGCCAGTCCGCCAACTGAGCGCCTCTCAGGGACGAGAGAACCTGCGCCTTCCACGATTGATGGTTGGTGCGGTTCAGCTTCTCTGTCTCGGGTAGGAAGGTGGTGAGGGAGATGGCAGCAGATAGCGCGGAGGAGGAAGCAGCGAAAGCCATGAGAGAACTCGGTGGAGAAGAAGGCTCTTGATACCATGTGAAAATAGATTGAACGAGATACCTTTCGGTGATCTCGGTTGCGTGTTAATATAGGTGGGCACAGCCCCCACCGTGGCTTGTACAAGGAGTCAAGATTACAACAAACACAATATCTATCCTAACTACTTAACTTGTACATCAAGGCCACCACCGAACTAACCATATCATCTAACACGATCTGCCTCGAGCCATTCCGGCAATGGCAGCTTTGCAGCGAGGTGCCGGCGTGCCACCACGTGTTCCACAGGGAGTGCCTCGGCGCGTGGGCGAAGAGCAGCGGTAGCTGCCCTCTGTGCAGGGCGAAGATCGTGCGGGGATCAGACGAGGTAGTGATTGCTGATGACATGGTGTAGTATATGCAATCGAAGTTGTAATGTTTGGTCCATGACTAAGCTTTGCCATGCTTAGGGCCACATCTACCACAAATTTTGAGCAAGGGCACATCTTAAGATTATGAAAATTTATAAAGCTTAAATATGGTGAATTTTTATTGGTTCCCTTTGACACACAAAAATAATCAAGGGAGGGCCCTGCTTACGTAGGTCCACTACACTGCTAAACAGGTTTTGCTTGGCACACTATTCATGACGGATTTTGCTTGGCAGTAAACTGCTAAGGACAATTACCTTAGCGGTATACCTATATGCCTTGGCGGTTTTTGACCGTCAAGATGAACCCAGTTTAGTTAGTGGTCTGTCCGTTGCCACACCGTAGTTTAGATTTGACACAGTTTTTAGACTATTGTTCGGTTTACTTTTAGTCATCTTTATTATAGAGCCAATCCTTTGCACAAAAAAACATGCATGTCCAAGGTGTGTCAAACAAATTGTTAGTCATACATTAAGGAGATTCGAGCAATGTCAATGTTTTGCCGTGAACGAAACATCTCCTAAGTTATAGAGTAACCTGTATAGACGTGTAATGAAATATTTGAAGCTTCAAGTATATCAACATTGAGATGAGTGGACTTACATTTGTTGTCCATGTCTCTCTATGACTATTAAAGCAATCCATAGAGGGAGGGCGCACTCGGTTTCCTTCCTCACGAAGAGACCTCTCCCTCTCCCTCGTCTCCTCCGCCTTCCCCTCCCTCTCTCCCCTCCGGCGACCTCGCAGGCGGCAAGAAGGGTAGGGCGCCCCCTGTTTATAGTTCTACTAGTTGTTTCTCTTGTTCTTTAGTTGCCTTCATGGCTTTATCTTGTAGTGGTCAGTACTGCCAAGGTTGCTCCGCCGCCGTCGCCGTTGTTGCCGTCCTGGGCCTCCTCATCGTCGGCTCTGATGTTGCCAAGGTATGTTTAAATAATCTACCATCATCCTTGCCGGATCTCGTCCCCGCCTCATCCGCTTCATCTCGCTCGCTCCATCGCCGAGATCCGGTTTTCCCCATCCCCACCTCATCCCCTTTGCAAATCTGCTCCACCTCGTCCCGCTCCGCCTCTCCACCCCTGCCGATCTACTGCATCTCGCTCCGCTCCGACCCGTTGCCATCTCGGATCAGCTCCTCCACGTCCCCCTCCACCTTTCCACCTCTGCAGATCTGCCCCGCTTCCTCAGCTTGCAGCCACCAACAGATCCAGTACCTACAGGCTTCTCTGCATCAGGTGTTGGCCCGTTGACTTCGTCATCACCTGGGAATCGACATCGAGTGTCTTCTAGCTCCGGCGACGACTATACATCGATCCTTCGGTCGCTCGGTGTGCTTCTCCTCCACTCGGTCTTCTCCACTCCAACCGACACTCTACGCGGCCCACCATCCGGGTGTATGCGACCTTGTCGCCTCTACGGCCCATCGCCGGTGAGCTCGCGCCGTCGCCACCACTCAAGTTGCTGTTGTAGCCTTTATCTGGTCAAAGGACCTTGTTGTAATTCGGTCTTCTTTGAGGACCTAGTTGTAATGGATGTTTAAGCTTTAATATATTGATGTTGTAAAAAAACGCCTTCAAAGACCTGTCTTGGGATTATACCAATTGCAAATCAAAGATACAAAGATAGATAGACCCATCCACCCGTAGGTTCACCGACCCAATACCCTAGGTGCAGTTAGACTGACTCCAGTGATGTCTGCAACCGCTGCTGCATCACCAAAATGGGATATGAAGGCGCCTGTAGCAGCTCCAGCAATACTCCCAAATGCATCTGCAAAATGAAGATGGTGTCCTCTCGATCTCCATTCCTGGGATGCTCCCTCCTTTCTTCATCCTCCCACGTCCAACCGTCCTCTGCTCGCTCTTCTTCGGCAGCGGCGGACGCGGCCGGATCCCCGCAGCCTCCTCCTCCCAGGCTCCTCCGCGACCTTCGCCGGCGTGGAGAGCCGCGACTCGCCGTGGCCTCCTCCTCCCCGCGGCCTCCTCCCCGCGCCCGTTCGAGCTCGCGAGCCCGGTCGGCGGCGGAATCTTTGGTCCGACCAGAGGCCTGCCACGAGGAGGCGACCTCCATGGCGGAGGAGCTCGGTCCTCGGGGCACTGTGGCTGTGCTCTTCCGCGACTAGCGTGCGTGCAAGGGGAGGGCGGCGGAGCCAGCGCTCGCATCTCTGGCGGCGGCAGCTCGGGGGAGTCGACTCAGCCACAGGACGCAGATCCGACGGTGGCGTTGCTTCCTCTCCCAGCCTCCCCGGCGAGGTGTCGTGGGTGCGGAGAGCCCGCGGCAGCACCGGCGACGCAGATTTGGAGGGAGCGAGGAGCAGGGGCCGCCGGCCTCTATCCCTGGTGCCCTCTCCCTCTCCTCTCCGCCGCAGCAAATCAAGCTCGCCTTTGCCACCTCGCCACCACGGCCTCGCCGACGTGGCGCCCGCTCCAGGCCGGCGGCGGAGCTCCGTCGCGGGTCCCGGCCAGATCTGGCATGACGGGTTCTACGACCGCCTCCTCCTTCCATGGCTTCCTCTTCCGAGCGGCGACACCTCCTGTCCGGCCTACTTCATACCCCGGTGGCCCGGTGTAGTAGTGGCATCCAAGGCGCTCCCACGACTTGTGCAGCGGCCGAGCGGCGTCCCCGTGCAGAAGGTAAACATGGGAGCCAACTGCCGTAGGCGGATGCACGATGGAATGGGCGAAACCGCTGGAAAGCTTCCTTCTTTGCGCGAGGGGATTCTTCTCTTTGCTGTCTGCATTCAGGCTGTTTGCGTTTGCAGATGAAGATGTTTGCTGGAGACGATCTTATACTCCTATATATCGCAATAATGACAGAAAAAAATGTCACGCCGCACGTCGCGCGTGGGAGCGCCTGCTCCGGTCGCAACTTAGCCCAATCCGATTGCTCTGTACTCATGCATGAAAATAAGACAAATTAGATGACATCATACTGTAGTAAAATAGTTTGAAACTTAAAAATTTATAAATCATAAATTGAGCGTCAAATTTAATTTCGATTGCACCACTAAGAGCAACTCCAACAGCTCTTTTAAATGCTTTTCTATCTGTAAAAAATAGAAAAAACAAAAAAAACTACGGTCCAACAGCCTCGTCAAAATACATCCTCCCTTTCTCCCTCGCCACCCCCCCGCGGCGGGTCGCGTGCTTTGGCGAGTCCGCCCCGCTCGCAAAACGGCCGGATTCCGTGGCGGCATCGTCTCCCACGGTCTCGCGCTCCTCCTCGCGCCAAAACAACTTCCCGCGCCTGTAATCGATCCCGTTGTCCTGCCTCCGCCGCGAAGCTCTGCGCCGTTGTGCAGTCGCCGCCGCCATTGAACACTGGAGGTGAGCTCTCGGTGGAGGTGCGGCGCAGGCTCCCGACGGAGGTGCGGCGCAGGCTCTCGGCGGCGGAGCGCCCGACGGAGGTGTGGCGCGAGGTCCTAACGGCGGAGCGAGCTCCCGACGGAGGTGTGGCTCGAGGTCCCGGCGGCGAGCAGCAATACCTATGGCAGGGGTGGCCCCGAAGCTCCTACGCCACCGCCATCCCGGAGCTCGAGCTCGTCCGCCGCCGTCGCCAGGCCCGCCAGCGGCTACGCCCCTGCTCCGAAGTCAACGGGAGAGAGGGGCCCCTCCTCCTCCATTGCTCCGCCGCCGGAGGGGGCGAGGCGGCCGGATCTGGCGCAGAGGAGGTCGGGGCCGTCGATGGTGGGGCCAACGGAGAGGGGCTGTGATTGCGCCGGCGTGCTGGAGAAGTCCAGGCGGAGGATTCCAGGCGGGGGGGGGGAGAGAGAATGGGGGCTCCTCCGATCCTGTGTGGTCGTCTCCATCTCGTCTTGTGGTGGATCTAGTGGCCAGTGGCTTGTGGTGGAGCCGAGATCCCGGCGAGTGGGGGAATGAATGATCGACCGATGTGCCACCACTGCCGGCTAGCTCAGTTGACTGCTGTGATTGGTGACTGCTGGTGCTGCCCCCACGATAGCCGGAGAGGGAGGAAGGAACTGGAGAGGAACGAGGGAGTAAAAAAGAGTGGAATTGAGACAATGACAGGTGGGTCCCGTGTGTCAGTGAGCTATTGGTGGGATTTGGAAAATAAAATATAGCTAGTCTGTTGGATTACAATAGAATTATAAAGTTTTTTATTTTTACAAAGGTCTAAACCTCTAAATTTAGCTAGCAAAAATAAAGAGGCTGTTGGAGTTGCTCTTTCTTACAATAAACCTTTATAATAAGATCCCACTTGACCATATTTAGCCAAACTTTTTTATTCATGATTATTAAATCAAACTTGTATATTTTGCGACATATACCTGTAGAACAAATTCTACATACACACGGAACAAAATATTTGTACATACAAAATAAATTATATTAACTGACAAAACAAATATGTATAATTGTAGAACAAAACAAGGGTAGGTAGCAAACAAATTATATATCCTTGCAGAACAAAATAGATATACTCCCTCCGGTTTGGTAAAAGAAGTTATTTTGGACAAGGTTTGGGTCAAACATTAGGAATATAAATGATGAATAAATTTTAAGTAGTTAAGTTTAGAAATGTGAAAATATCAATAGATTTGTTTTGACAATTATTTTCATAAAAAATTACATATATAACTTTTCAATAAATATTTTTATAGAAAAGAGAAGTCAAAGTTGTGTTTTGGAGACCGTGTCATTGTCCTAAACGACTTCTTTTACCAAACAAGAGAGAGTAAACATAGAACAAATTATACAAATTCACCGAACAAATATTACAAAGAAGGAATAAATAGTTAAAGAGGTGAAAAACTATATAAAGAGCAAATCAATATGTAAAAGAAAATGAACGTAAATCAAAACTTAAAAAAGTGATGAAGTCGTCCACATACAAAATAAATGGAAACATAAAAAAGCTATAAATCATAAATCGAACATCAAAATTAAACTTCGATTGCACTATTAAGTTTCTTTCAGTAAAACCTTTACAACAAGATCCCACTTGATCATATTTAGATGAACTTTTCTTATTCATGTTTTCAAAATCATCATGTGAAACTGCCTTACATGTATTTCTTTTATACATATAGATGGGGAATTGCTCTCTCTTGCACTTTATCAAACAAATATAAATACGTAGTACTATTGGCCCCATGTAGAGATGGCAACGGGCACAAACCCACTGGGTTTTGCCATCCCAAACCCGTGCCCGTGAGAATAGAATTCGCCCGTTAAGAAACCCACAACCCGTGACGGGTCTAGACTTTTGCCCAAACCCATGCCTGTGCCGGTCACGGGTGACCCGCGGGTTGCCCGTGCCCGACAGACCGCTACAGGCAAGTGCTCAATAGGAGTATGTTGCTGTTCATGGTTCAATAAGCAAGTATAATAGATGGTGCGTCATTCTTAATTTGATTCCCACTAAAGAAGATAGAAAACGTCCTTTAACCATTAGTACCATCCTGAGTCCTGACATATGCATTCAGAGAAGCAGTCAAATCAAAATCACCCTTATGTGCAATCGGCATAAGTCAACAACACAAGCCAAACAAATCTCAAGAAAGGAGACAGGGGTGAGCAGAAAGGCTAATTTGCTACAGCTAGTCTGTATACTCTCTCGCATGGTGATGATTCTCTCTGCAGGTGCAGGAGCAGGACCGTGGGAGTGCAGGTGAGGCGGAGGAGAGCTTGCAGCAAGGGCTCTCGGCAGGTCGAGTGCTCGATGTAGGGCTGTAGGCTTGCGGGAGGCCGAGCTTGCTGTGGCCTGTGGGTCGAGGCCGCGACACTGAGGCCGAGCATTGCTCAGATGCAGTTGCGCCGCCGCACGAGTGGAAGTGGGGAGGAGAGTGAAGGAGGTTAGGGTTTGGAGGCTGCTGTTGTGTTTTATATCACAATAAATGGGTCAGGTCTGTGAATCATTTTAGGATGCTATGGGCTGTTCTGTTAAGATGGACCGGGTTTTAAAAACCCATGGGTCTACGAGTTTGGGTTCTTTAATCTCAGATCCACGCCCGCGAACCCGATGGGTTTGATATTTTGCCCATTAACAAACCCATGGGTAGACAAATTGACCCATGCTCGTGCCCTAATAGAGCAAAAACCCAACGGGTTTCGGGTTTCGGGTACCCATTGCCCTCTCTAGCCCCATGCATGGCCGTATCGATACAGTCAAACGAATTTCATGCCCACGATATGTACTTTTTTTTAAGTATATATGATGATGGCCTGCCAAAGTGCAACATGGAGGTGCTAAGTACCAGCGGATCTTCTGTCTTTTCAGGATCTTAGTTAGAGTCCTCTTAGTTCTAGGGTTTGCTCACCGCTGATACTCGGCGGTGGAGTTAGGTTTTGCCGGTGGAGCGTGGCTTCTCTGTGGCTTGGTTTTCCTGGCAGCATCAGCGATGCGGAAGCGACAGCATTGCAGAGGAATAATTTCTCTCAGCTTCTTCCGTTCTCCGATGACGATCTACTCCGACGTCAACAGAGAGGCTGGGGAGACCTGTCCAGGAGTCGAGAGCCGACGCATCGTCGTCTTCTTCAGATGACGATGTTGTTGACTCTGTTAATCTCGAGGAAGATGATTTAATCTCGAGGAAGATGATCCTTAGTGGAAATCTGAGCTTTGCTCGGGTTGCCGGCGGTGGATACGAAGGATGCGTCGTGGGTACCAGAGTTGGCCAATGCGCCTGGGAGGCAGTGTACTCGGCTTATTCGCCTAGCAGTAAGCCCTCCTCTGCGGCGTCCACCTCGTGGAGATTGGCTCTAGTGCTCGGTGACGATTGGGGAGCGGCTTCGGCGGCGGTTACGAACGGATCTCTGAAGGCTTCGAGGAAGATGAACAGGAGTTTTGACCTTCTTTTTAATTTTCCTTTTCTTTGGGGTCCTATTTGTAAAAAGGTCGGTGTAATGCTCTAGGATCAATACATCTTCCTTCGAAAAAAAGTACTAGCAGGTCATACTCATACATAGGTACGTATTTTACTCTTCTGCAAAAGTACGTTGGGACTGTGTCTACTCAAAACTCGAGGGTTTGAGGCCTTCCAGCACACGAATTTTTTCACCGTCCGATTTGAGATGAATGGCCGAGATCGAGTCCACCTCCCCCAAGCACCACCCGACTCCTCCGCGCATCCCGCGGCCCCGCCCCTGCCCAACCCCTCTGCCACCCGGCCTAGGTGGACCCTAGTCCGCCGGCGCCGGCCGCCCCTCCGTAGCCCCTACCCCCGCCCCCTCGCACCGCCGTCCTCCTTGGAGGTCTGCCGCCCCCGGAGACGTCGTAATCTTCTCCAACACCGGTGAGTTCCCCCGCCCGACCTTGGTCCCAACCGTCATCTCTCCCCCGCCCGGTCGGTGGCGCCCTCGCCGCCGCGCCTCAGCTGCCCTGCCGCCCGCCACCTCCGCCGGCCTCCCTCCATGTCCGGCGGGGATGAGCAGCCCCCCGCAACCCGAACCCACTAACCTCGAACCTCGAAACCCTAACCCGACGGCCCTAATCTTGCCTGCGGCTCGCCGGAGATGGACAAGAAGGTGCTGATGGGTGGAGCAAAAATTCGTGTGCTAGCTCCCTGATAAACACTCAAGTAATCGTTAGCTTTCCCCCAAAAGGTTGTTACACTGCCCTAGGATTTTCCATATCTAAAAAATAAAGCAAATCGCAGACGGAAGTTCGTTACTGGCTCCGTGCGTATACGGGAGAGCCACGCGATCGTACGTTACCGAGGCATCTTTCTTTCGACCGCGCCAGAGGCACACATCGACACGAATCGGCCGGGTCATCGGCACCGCCCCCAACGGACACGAATCGGAGGAAGCTTTGAGGGCCCCGGTGGTGCTTCCGCACTTCCCGTACTCGCGGCAGCAGCAGGCCGCCGGGGCGGCGGCGTCGTCGTCGGAGCCGGCGGCGTGCGCCATCTGCCTGGACGAGTTCCGGCTGGGGCAGATGTGCAGCGAGGTGCCGGCGTGCCGCCACATATTCCACGAGGGGTGTATCCGCGCGTGGGCCAAGAAGAACAGCTGCCCGCTGTGCAGGATCAGGATCGTGCCGGGAGGGGATGCCGAGGACATGGTGTAGCAGATGCAGAATTGCAGAGAGGCGATGGTTGATGATCGATGAAGGATAACCTCGTTCCATGGTACGAGTAGTCGAGTAGACTAGAATCCAACCGACGAAGCTCAGTTGCATGCGTTCGTTCGTGTTGTTTGCGATACTCTGACCTTAGATTGTTTAGCAATCGTAATGAATATATACTATCTACTCTTTCATGAACTCTCTCAGTTTATCTATGTTTTAGGGCCTTTTTAGTTTTGTTTTAATCGTAGAACTCCTTCAATTTTGAGCAAGTCAATCAATAGAAATAATATACGAACATGTATAGTATCTACTTAATAGATGTAAAGTAAGACATTTCACAATAATTTTAACAAAATCAGGGAAAGTGCACGTGTCATAGGCACGTGTATGTAATAACTTGCACTGCCCGTCAACCGAGCACATCGCTGCCAGTCATCGCCTTATTGTCATGCTTGAGCACTGCCAGACAAAGACATGATGTTAGGAAGCAAGCGAAGTTGAACTGCTTGTCCCGCCCGTCGTCGTCACAGACTCACAATTTAGATAAGACGGGTTTGCCTTTCGGTCTCCGAGGAATCCCCAAACCGTAAGCTCTATTCTTGTCACTTGAGACTTTTACCGATAAACCTCTACAAAGATCCCAACTTTGCACATAAATCCCACCCTCGCTCGCGAGCTCTTCTTGTCTCTGGAAACTTTTACTGATAACCCCCTGCAAAGATCCCACTTTTACACATAAATCTCACCCTCACTTGTAAGATGTAAGACAATTCTTTCACTCTTATAAATTTATAGTACATAGTAATTAAATGCAGTAGTAGTTGTTGTCTTCTCATACTATACATTATACGTAACATACGAAGAGCCTTCTTATAGGCGGCCCACGGAGAGCGCCCCCATGCCTCGACAACCTCTCCAATCCCTAGTCCATCCACCTCGTCACCAGAGCGCGACGCCGAAAGTCCGCGCGGGCGCAAGGACGACGACGGCGATGCTTGCTTTCTTCCACGTGTTCCCTCAATTAAATCTAGATCGACCTAGTCGGTGAGGATGGCTTGACTTGGGCCGCCTAATCTATGGCCTCACCTCAGTGTGCATATATTGTCCTATCACTATATGTCATCCTTTATCAACTCCCCGATCATCCCTTTACGTCTAGACTCTACATGTATGGGGTTTTAGAGCATCTCCAAGAGTGCTCTTAAACTTCTCCCAATATCCTTTTTAGGGAGACAAATGGTATAGACTCCAACAGTCTTCCTAAACCTCACCCAATTTATTCGCGATGCGAATCGCCACCTCGCGCCGCGCATACAGGGCATGAAGTATTTGGTTGCAACTAACCTTGAACTCATTTTGCCTGGACACATGGTTGCCTGTACTTTGCCTGGTATATGTTTGGTTTGAGTCTTGAATAGCTGCCTGGACCAGGCAGTTACTTTCTCCACCAAGCTTTTTTACTTGTTGCCTGAGCTCTAATTAGTGCTTTTTCGATTCTTGTGCACCAGGTATACCTGAGCATTTTTCGGGCCGGGTCGAAAAAACTCCCAATTATTTTGGGTTGAAAAAATCTTACCCATGACGGCCCACTGGGCAAGTCGGGCCTAGCGTTTTCTGGTCGGGCTCGGGCTTGGGCGGGTCGTCCGCGTAATTTACACTACAAAATAGCTAAAATGTATATCAGGCTGGATTCGAGCCAAAATTATTTTTATCAGGTTGTGGGATCTCTGCCCAGGCCCTTTCCATTAAGGTCAGTGGGCGGGCCAAAGCCTGTCGGGCTCGGGCCGGGCCTGCGGGCCGGGCCACGCTAGTTTTGCTTAGGTATAGCATCAGGTAGTGCCTGGGCATGGCTAGTTGCCGCCTGAGCTTTAATTAATGTCATTACTCATATGCTTACTTCATGCAACAACCAAACAATTCACTCTATCCCCTACCTGGCCAGGCAAAATGGGACACGTTTGCAGGCAACTCGCAAGTAGCATATACTCCCAGGCAAATCATTCAGGGTTGCATCCAAACATGCTTATATTCGTGACACCCCTCCGCCCCAATCAGCCCGCAGCCTCTCCTTTAACGCGCGCAATGGATAGATTCCCACCAAATTTTCTTCTATGCACGAGCAAACTCGTTTTTCCTGTGAACGGCAATGCCGGCTGCAGCAACATCAACGACAGTGCAAGGCGGCATCTGCACCCACCACAGGAACTGTCACGATCTACGACGGTGGTGAGACGATGTTCGACATGCACTGGTGGCTCCTCGCCGCGCGCTTCCTGGTCCTCGAGGCGGAGCTCCTTGCCGCCAAGGAGAAGGAGTCCGCCAGTGGAAGCCCACCGTCGCATCGAGGGTCAGGGTTGCTCTCGTGGCCACAGATAGGTTCAAGCTTGACAGGCTCAAGCTAGTGTGCGAGGAGACGCTGTCCAGGTGCACATCGACATGAGCACGGTGGTTGAAACCCTGTCGGTGGCGGAGCAGCAGGGGTGCAGGGCACTCAAAGCAGCATGCCTTGAGTTCATGGCTTTTTTCTGGTGTTTTGAAGCTGTCGCACGGGGTGGGTTCTATACGGGTGCTTGTTAGATAAATAGATGTATACTGAAACATTGTAAACACACGAGTAGATCGTGCTCGGGCTGGAGATGTGTAGATAGTTCTAGAAGTTGTTGTAGGCGCATAGGATAAGTAGCAACTTGTTGTAGAAGCAATAATGTATCTTAACAAACTCCAGCCCGGGCGCATCACCATGATCTGTAAACCACGCAGGAGGTTGTTTCTCGCCCATATAAACACGTAGCCGCCGGTGATCGAGAGGCACGACGTTCCTCCCATTCTTCCGCACCTCTGATCTTTTACATGGTCATCAGAGCCACAAAACACATCGCCAAAACCCATCTACATCCATAAACCCGAGCTCTAGCCATGGACTCCTCCGCATCCATGCTTGCCAATCCTTGGTTCGGCATTGCGGTGACAGAGAAGCTATCTCGCACCAATTATGCAATGTGGAAGGCCCAAATTCTTGCCGCCGTCCGTGGATCTCGTCTGGAAGGTCATCTCACTGGCTCTACACCAGCACATGCTGTGGAGATCGATGGCAAAGGCCTTGACGGGAAGGACACCAAGGTGTCCAACCCGACATATGAAGAATGGTTCGCAAAGGACCAACAGGTCCTTAGCTTTGTTCTTGGGTCACTGGCCCGGGAAATCCTGTCTCAAGTCGCCTCCAAGGAGACAGCATCGGCTTTCTAGTCTGCAATTTGTTGACGGCTGTTAAGCACTGCTTTTACACCGTCAATTCCTGCATAAAATAATTGAAAAATGATCATCAACACTAGAATAGGGGTTTATACTAATGATTTCCATAAGTGTTGGTGTTTCTAGCTTTTGTTGCAGGATGCATGGAAATACGTGTTAAACGATGCAATCACAGAGCAAGAGAACCAAAGACATAAAAGGGCGTCATCATAAACAACTTCAAATGCCAAATTGGATTCCACCATTGCGACGGGCTCGTCGAGACGATCAAAATGGATATATTACTTGCCTATATCGGAGTTCGTATGCACAAGATATGGAAAAGACAAAATAGATGACGTCAGCAGCGCATGACTGCCACGTGGCAGGAGGTGACTGGCCGCCAGGGGCGCTCACACGCACCGCCCAGCCACGCGGGACCAACCCGGGCGGGCCACGTGGCAGCTGCCCGTTGGCTTTCTCGCCTCCGCGCGGGCGAGCGCGGGCGCTGACCCCGCCAAGCCACGTGGCCGGCGCCGGTTGGCCCGCAGCGGCGCACGCGGATCGCCCCGCGGGGCGCGCGCGGGAGCCAGCCCGGACCGGGATGCGTGGCGCCCGGAGGTGGCACGCCCACGTCAGTTGCCTGGTTCGCCCCCCTTTGCTGCCGGTTTTGGCCCAGAAATGTCCGGTTCAGGCACCCAGTCAGCGGTTCAGCTCCGGTTCGGGCACCTAGGGTCCGGTTCTTACCCGGTTTTCTTCTCCACCGCCTTAAGTACCTTCCAAAGCATGCTAGGGAGGCCAGGTGGCGCATGGGGAGCGCAGGAAACAAGAGGAGAGGCCCTCTTCCCTTGCCTATAAATATGAGGGGAGGGGGTAGAGTTAGAGACACATCCATCCTCTCCTCTCCACTAATTCCCCATGTAGGGTGTGTGTGTGTGTGAGTGCTGGGTAGAGAGGGAAGTGAGGGTGATGATGAAGGAGTTCTTCTTTGTTCTTCATTTAGAACAAAGTGAGTATTTCTGTATTTTCCTTTTAGACTAAAGTGATATTCATGCATGGGTGACATGTTCATGAGTTCTTCGTCTGTTCATCATTTAGAGGCTCGTGTTCTTCATGACACGATCCTTTGATCTTGTTGATTAGATGAATAATTCTGCATTCCGTTTGTGTGAGTTATCTCATTAGATCTTGTTGGAATACATTCATTGGCCTTAGTCGTTCGACCACGCGCCACCTCGGGTCAATGATGGGCGAGGTATAGCCGTACTCGCGGGTTTGTCGCTCCGTCTTCGTACGGAGTGCTATAGTGTTGTTACGGGTCGACAAACGTAGCCGTGCTATAGTAGTAATCAGTGGTGCAGATGTGGTGTCTGAACTACGGGTTATCCTTCGATTGCCCTGTATCTCACGGTTTGTCTTGGGGTAGGCCGCGGTGGTGACAGCCGTTGGATCCTTATGGAATCCCCCACGTTCGGATACAGGTGTAGGCAACCATTTGCCGTGAACCGACTGTTATAGCCAGGAGGGTCCGGTGTCCGAAGCGAGATCCTTACAGCTTTACTCCCCTAGAACTGAGCACCCCATCATCTCTCTACCCTAGCAGGGGCTTAGTGTCCTTGGACCGTTCTTCTAGGATAGAAGGTAGCGCACACCGTTCCTTGGATTCGATACCCTTTGGAATACTCCCGAGGGAGAAGTGCTACAACGGTGTATCCGTGCGCTTGCGGATTCGTTCGCACCCGTCAGTGTACCCGGGTGTTCCTTACACACTCACGCTAGACGCGCCACTAGTGGTGAGGTTAAGAAATACCAACAAGCATTTCTGGCGCCGTTGCCGGGGAACGGTTGCTGTATCTATCTTCGAACCTAGTGGTCCTCGTATGTATCTTTTTCGTTTTTTCTTCTATCTTTACCCCCGTTACCCTTCGAGATATCCTTTTCCGTTTCCTTTACTTCTACCTTTACCCCCGCTACCCTTGGAAGGTTATCCTTGTAAACACCTTCCACCTTCGAGGAGTGAACCCTCAGAGCCACCCTTGTCAGAACTCATTCTTTCATCTAGCTGTCGGATTCACCCCTCTCTCATGAAGCTAATTCTGGATCTTTCCTTCTCGGGGTCAATTCATGAGAACCCCCTCGATCATGTGAGAGACTACGAGCGTCTGATTGAAACTCCGAGTAAAATCGAAGGATCATCGGATGCTCGGAAAAGGGAACCTTTCCTGCTATCCCTCTCTGGGGAAGCACGGGATTGGCACCGTTATTTATGACGTGTCATCTCGTTGAGGATAAGGATTCTCAGTCTCAAGCAAGGTGAGGAGGAATCGCTAGGAATGGTATGGGATCACTTCGCCTTTTTGGCGGAAGATTGCCCAGTCCTCCACGTTCCCGATTGGAAGCTGCTTCAGCGCTTCTGGTATGGGTTATAGAAGGATGGTGCCATGCGGCTTAATGCTCTCTCTCTGAAGGCTCTTTGTGCACTTGGACGCTATTGAGGGAAAAGAGATCGTGGAGACCCTCCAGGATTTCAGCTCCCCCTTGCATCCCGGCCGATGAGATGCCCGTCAGAAGAAATGTTGAGCCACCTAGACTCATCGTCAGCCGAGCTGAGGCTTTAAGCTCCGGTTGAAGATACCATTCCTGATTAGCAGGAATCTAAGGGAAAGATTGCTTAGCGCAGAGTCTACCCTTGGGTTCCCCTCTCGTACCTCTTCTTAGACCTTCTCCCCGAGGCCTTGTCTCGTGGGAGGATGGAGAGAGTAATTAGGAAAGGACGAATCATTCTCAGCCGGGATGACTTGTTCGGTCCTAGTTATGATCTCCTAAGGAGAGTACGATTGGCCTATCATGTTCCTACGTTGAGGTTTGAGCTGAAGTGCCTTGCACTGAAGTTTCGTATAAACCAAGACATCGGTCTCTGCTTTATAATCCAGTGGATTCATTTGTCAGACCGAAGGAGCACGATCATTTACCGATCGAATGGAGTACATTCACTTCATATCTTAAGCCCGTCGATTGATGCCGATCAGTCAGGAGAAGCTTAAACTTCATACTTTATGCCTGACTTGATCGATGCCCAATGGGAGTTGCACTTTCCAGCTTATCCATAACCTCCTATTGGAAGCTTAGGCTAGACCTGGGATGGCTCATCGTTTTGATAAGAACATCGGTCCATCTACCTAAGGAAGGATGAGTTTAACCTCACCCTTCACCCGAACTCTAGCTCCTGAACGTACGCCGGCTGTTCGAGTTTCTACTCTATCTCTTTTGGAGGCCGAGTATTTTCCTGAGACGAGTGCAGTCAGAGATTAGTTGCGAGAGCGTTAGCCTCAGTGCTCAACCTTCCGTCTCCGAGGTTCACCCTAGTGCTATAGTTTCTCGAGTCCCGTGATCACCCCAGGAGCTGTCTTAGCCTCCCTGGAATGATCATGTCTGCTTTTAGCTTTGCTATCTTTTGGACTCGTGTTTGTATATGGCACTGACCTTGCAGCTGGAGCTTCACTGATTCATCGATGATTGGTGGTGAGATAGGAAGGACACCTCCAATGTGGCTGCAAGAGAAATCTCCCATGGTCGACCTTATGACCATAATAAACAAAGCACTACCAAGAGATAGCCTGGATTAGCGTAGGTTTTATTTCCCTTTCGAATAAAAGCAAGAAGATGTTTTTGGGATAAGATGTCCTTCGGGTATTTTTGGTCACTAACCTTTCAGGTGGAGATTGAAAAGAAAGATGGACAGGCGACGCCTACGAACATGTGAGCTACATCATATGCAACACCTAAGGTAAGTTTTGGTGGGAGAACGTTTACAAAAGGAAGCTTGATCTCCACACACTTGAGTTTTGTTGCCTAGCAATGCGAACATCAAGTGTGGGGGAGGTATGTGAGCATCCTGAGTAAGGTTCCTCCTCTACCAAATCTCATCCTGGTGTGAAGATGATGTGAGCTCTTTCATCTTGCCCAATTAGCTAGGTAAGTCCTGCTTTTGACTTTAAACAAAGCCCTTCCGGGAGGTTACCCGAGGTTCACCGTTATGCGCTCATGCTTATGTTCCCTTTGAAAATAGCTTGATTATGTTTACATGCTTCCTTTATCTTTGTTCACATGCTCTGGTTTGAATGTGTGAGTACGCGCACATTCATAGACCGTTTTAAATTAAGCATGGTGCTTAGGTTAAAATTGTCTTCTCCAATCAAAACAAGATATGGTGTCGAGTTTTGATTGATGAACCTTCGAGTTATATCCTCATAGATCTTGGTTGCATGTATGTGGACTAACCCTTGCAGGAAATCATCAAATTCAAAAGGGTAAGTCGTTGAGCTATATCAATTGGGAAGGTAAGTTAAGGTGCTAGATCTATTTTGCACAACATATGGAGGAACATTTGACCCCGTAAAAGTCTCAGGTATACTTTCTTTATTTATGGAGTGCGATATTGATCTAACCTTGTTTGAGCAAATGACATGGTGACGATAATAAAAAAACAAAACAAAAACAAAAATATTTGCTTTCAAATAAAGGCTCTACGGTTCTTGAACCAGTAGAGTCCATCTTTTGTTCTCACTTGTTCGAAGAACAACACCCGTTCAACCACCAGTGTGGGGGAGTTCTCGCGAGCTCATCATCGACATATCCACTCGAGAACTCCCACACAGGCGCTGCACAACATCGACTATGCCTTCATGACAAGAGCAAGGTAAACTGGAGCGACCCGGCTGCCTTCTGGTCAGTCGAATCACCACTAGTCTCCCTTGCTCTCTTATCCGTCAGAAGCGATGGTATGTGCACCCTCTACCTCACTCTCCGTTATCCATGAGTTTGATTGAATTTCAATTCATATCCTTAATATCAACTCAGTGGTTTGTGCTATGCTTGCTCTACATGTTTCCTATGGTTGGCTTGCATATGTTTTATTCCTTACTCATTGTCTTGATGCTTGTGAACAAATATCATTAGGGAACTCATGCTTATCTAAGTAGTTGATGTCTGTGATTTAGTTTGATGATATGATCTTCGCTCTTTATGTTTGAGTTCTTGGGGATTTTATTTTTGAAAAAAAAATCATAAAACCCTTTGCAAAGCTCCTCTTTGATGTGTCACAGTCCTACCAAAGCCATATGATGTTTTTAGTTGAAAACCTTATACTCATATGCTGCTTGTTATTGCATTGAGCTTTGTCAAATTCTGTGACCCTTATGAAAATTCTTTTCATGCTCTCGTGATCAAGATTCATGTGCACACCACTATTTCCCCCTTGCTATGCTTCTACTCTGGAAGTTAGCATTGTATCATTCATCTATTCACCTACATAAATGCTCCATCGTATGCATTGATTTCTCTCTCCTCAAGTATTTTGAAAAGAGGCATGGCTATCTAAAAAAGGAAAAAGAAGGGGACACATGAAGGTCCCTCAGTTATGAAAAAAAAGAAGAAGAAAAAAATGTGGGCATATGAAGGTCCATAAAAAAAAGAGAAGAGGATAGCCATGTTCTCATAAGACTTTTCATATATATGAGAGAGAAAATCATGCAATGGAGTCATTCAGCTCATTCATCATATGATGGTAATAACTGGTACCTACTCCGGGACTAGTGTCCACCTTACCATCACCACAGTATTTCATCATGTATGGTAATATCTAGAACCCATTCTGGGCCTAGTATACACCTTACCATACCTATCATGTCCATACAAGTGCACATCTTGATCTAATTGTATGAATTGCTTTTCTCTTGGATCCGGTTTTTGACTTTGCAATATATGTGATGCAAGTATGCCTTATCATTCATACCTACCTTGAGCTCCACATAAGCTATCATTAGAAGTAGGGTGAAGAAAGGCAATCTAATGCCTTGGTGAGGATATATACACATTGAGCGATCTGAGAGAATCAAATGAGGAGCTGAGTAAGGTTTATTCCAAAAAAAAAAATATTGCAAAACCCCAAGTTACTTGACATGATGAGCAGGAGGACTTGAGTCATGACCGTTCCATTCTTCAACTACCCAAGATGGCATGATATACACTCCACATAGTTCACAGGTGCAAGGTATGATTTGGAATATCTCTTATGCTGGCTTCATACCTTTGGATATCATGTACCACCTTGATCTGACTCCCTTTACTCGGGACGAGCAAAGGTCAAGTGTGGGGGAGTTGTTGACGGCTGTTAAGCACTGCTTTTACACCATCAATTCTTGCATAAAATAATTGGAAAATGATCATCAACACTAGAATAGGGGTTTATACTAATGATTTCCACAAGTGTTGGTGTTTCTAGCTTTTGTTGCAGGATGCATGGAAATACGTGTTAAACGATGCAATCACAGAGCAAGGAACCAAAGACATAAAAGGGCGTCATCATAAACAACTTCAAATGCCAAATTGGATTCCACTATTGCGACGGGCTCGTCGTTACGATCAAAATGGATATATTACTTGCCTATATCGGAGTTCGTATGCACAAGATATGGAAAAGACAAAATAGATGACGTCAGCAGCGGGACCCACGTCGGCCGGACCAACGTGCGCATGACCGCCACGTGGCAGGAGGCGACTGGCCTCCAGGGGCGCGCACACGCACCACCCAGCCGTGCGGGACCAACCCGGGCGGGCCACGTGGCAGCTGCCCGTTGGCTGCCTCGCCTCCGCGCGGGCGAGCGCGGGCGCTGACCCCGCCGAGCCACGTGGTCGGCGCCAGTTGGCCCGCAGCGGTGCATGCGGATCGCCCCGCGGGGCACGCGCGGGAGCCAGCCCGGACCGGGACGCGTGGTGCCCGGAGGTGGCACGCCCGTGTCGGTTGCCTGGTTCGCCCCCCTTTGGTGCCGGTTTTGGCCCAGAAATGTCCGGTTCAGGCACCCAGTCAGCGGTTCAGCTCCGGTTCGGGCACCTAGGGTCCGGTTCTTGCCTGGTTTTCTTCTCCACCACCTTAAGTACCTTCCAAAGCACGCTAGGGAGGCTAGGTGGTGCATGGGGAGCGCAGGAAACAAGAGGAGAGGCCCTCTTCCCTTGCCTATAAATATGAGCGGAGGGGGTAGAGTTAGAGACACATCCATCCTCTCCTCTCCTCTCATTCCCCATGTAGGGTGTGTGTGTGAGTGCTGGGTAGAGAGGGAAGTGAGGGTGATGATGAAAGAGTTCTTCTTTATTCTTCATTTAGAGCAAAGTGAGTATTTCTGTATTTTCCTTTTAGACTAAAGTGATATTCATGCATGGGTGACATGTTCATGAGTTCTTCGTCTGTTCATCATTTAGAGGCTCGTGTTCTTCGTGACACGATGAAGGATCGATTAGGCGACCAGAGAGGGGGGAGTGAATGGGAGCTGATAAAAATTCACCTCAAAAAGATGAACTCGAATATGCCCCAAAATCAACTCCAAATCTGAGCACACATGATGGAGACGTAATCGCCAAGGTCACGTAGTCACAACGGACGTACAAACCCTAGGAGCGATCCTTGGTTCAACTAGCGGAAGCACAAATCAAAGAACCAAAGCACTTAACCAAAGCTGCGAGCCAGAGGTGGACTGTCCGCGAGGAGGGGGCGGACTGTCCGCGAGGACAGAGTGGACTGTCCGAAATT
The DNA here is from genome assembly GCA_036936925.1 of Cenchrus fungigraminus. Lineage (NCBI taxonomy): Eukaryota > Viridiplantae > Streptophyta > Magnoliopsida > Poales > Poaceae > Cenchrus > Cenchrus fungigraminus. Next base: position 60,973,917 of record CM072770.1, read on the forward strand.
TCAGCCCGAACCTCCAGTAGCTCCCCACGAAAAACGGACCGTCCGACGGTTCACTTCGGACCGTCCGACGCCCGCGGACCGTTCGTGACCTGCTTGCAGACTGTCCGACAAACCCCTTGCAACAAGAACTCAAGGCCCAAGTGGATCGAACCACGAGCTCGGAAAAACAAGCGGCGAACTCGATGAACTGGGCACCTCGCGGACGGTCCGCCAGGTGCGAATTAGCACAGAAAACAGCCTCGAGGGAAGAAGGGAAAAATCCAAAACTCGATCAAATGACCTCTAAAAATCACAAAATTTGAATCACAGCTTCACAACAATACAAAGAAGCTTTTCCCAAAAGATCTCCTCCAAAAGATCAACCCTTCACCACCAGAAAAATGATTTAGGGTAAGAACCCTAGAGAGAGAGCTTTTCCCCAAAATCACAGATCTCCCGATTCACCCAATGGATTGAAGCCAAACTTTAGGGGAAGTGGATTTGCCTCAATGAGAAGCTATCCCTAAAATCTCATGGCCCCAATCCCTCTCAATCTAGCGGAATCGAGGATTTCGTGATGAACACCAAGAACTAGAGGTAGAGAGGAAGAACTTCAAATCCGAGCCGATTCGTGGGGTTTGTGGGTGAAAGATCACCAGGAGAATGGTTACACAAGACCTATGAGTGATCCCCACAAAGAAATCCCCACCAAAATGCACTCAAATCCGACAACCGAAAAATCCTCCAAAAATACCTCTGAAAATCACATAAAAGAAAAACGCTCGGGATTGAAGGATTTGGCACAAGATTAAGATGAAGATTTCACTATGAATCACTTAGACAAATCCGGTTACAAGCCACTCACAAGAATCACAAATCTTGGATGGCAAAAAGCTCAAACAAAGAGCCACACTCACCTCTCTCCCTCTCTCCCAAAGAGCACCCCAAAATGAAAGAGCACTCCCACCTCTAGCCAAAGAGTTGGCTGAAAATTCAGCCCCCTCCTCCTATATATAGGCCCTCCGGAAAAGACCGAAGTGCCCCTACACTAGGAGATACAATACAAGCCCTCACAGGGGCATTTTGGTCAACACATGAAGTTCTCCATCGGACGGCCGCGCATCCATCGGGCCTTCGCGTCCTCCCAACGCAAGCACCTCGATCATGCCGCGTGTCACCGGCTTCGAAGCTTCTCGACGCGCTTGGATCCCGTCTCCGCCCGTCGAGCCTCCGGTCTTGGTTTTGTGGCTCAACCAAGTAACCCCGACGGTTTTGTGGTGAACCGCCGCAAACCCCGCGGACTCGGTGCAGCCTCCACGCCAATCCCACTCATGACTTGGCCGCCACGTCGTCCCGGCTCGGTGTTGGTTTTGTTGCCAAACCAACAAACCGTCGTGCTCGGCTTTGTGGAGCAACCGAGGAACCCGACAGTTTTCTGGTGAACGGCCGAAAACCCCGCATGCAAGCTTCGGCCTCACCACGCCAAGCATCGGGCCCGCCAAGCCTTTCACCTCTGGCTCCCAGACGGTCTACTCAGTCTTGCCCCGTTCAATGACTTGGCCGCTACCTTGCACCGGCTCCTGTCCACGACTTCGTCTTGCTTTTCTTGCCACCATGCCGCCCGCACTTGATCCCGTTCGGCCACCGGGTCCATCGAGCTGAGCCTACTTGTCTCTCCACTCCTAGGAGGCCACACAGGCTAAGACCTTTCGTGCCCACTCTTCACCTGCACCAACGCAAATCAAGCCGTAACCTGCACCTGCAATACTCGACCAAGAGTTAGTCCACACCACGTTGTCAATCACTCATCACACCAAGGAGCGACCATCCACTGGTCCTCGGATGCTCCGGTCCTCAATCTCCCCCTTGATGAGTGCATTGACAACACACATAGTCACCAATTCATAAAAGAAACAAAAAGAAAAGAAACGAACAAAGAACTCAAACAAGTGATCAAAAGCTGAACAGAAGCCAAAACAAGATCACTTGAGAGAGAAAGTCTCGGTCCCCTAAGGCAACGGCAACGGCTCACACAACCGAGACAAAACGCTCAAAATACCGACTCCTCAAGGTGAGGCAAAAGGGCTCGACACCATCGGCAAAAGAGCAAAGCACAAAGCAAATTCAGGCGACACAAAGAGCTCTCGAAGCATGAATGCAAGCTCCCCCTGAACAAATGCATGCAAACTCAAGTTCTCCCCCTGAACTGAGTATCCATCTTTTTCTCCCTCATGATGCAAAACTCTCCCCCTTATTAAACAAAGTGCATCTCTTCCGATGTTATGAATTGGAGACACAATTCTCCCCCTTGTTGGAAATGCATGAATCAAGCCAAAATAAAAACATGCAACCTAGAGCTTCTCAAACAGACAAGATTCAACACAAGATGCTACACATGTCCAAAAGAGCAAGTTAAATACGCTATATCTTCGTATGAACATGAGCTACAAGATCACCAAGTTCCATAACCATTGATCGAAGCTAAGATAGAATGTAGCAAATTTTGCAAAAAATCACTCTCTCGTAAGCAAAGTCCTAAACATGAGCAAAACATGTCAAAATGGCAGAGCCACACAAACTTCATGCTAGGACAACCATTCTAATCATAAGATCATCATAAACACGCTCAAGCATCTCATGTCACGTCAAAGCCACCGAGCCATGTGCCTACTTCTATGTATGAGACTTCTCATTGGTAGGCATCATGCAACGGTTTAGCACCCAAAGCGATAAAAAATAAGCACATATGACATGAGAGCACATTTTCCAAGCAATTAACATTTCATTTTCAGATTCATATTGGTACATGAAATGTCTTTGCGACAAAAATGAACTTATGCCCCTCCACAAGATAAAGCAAGCGGGCTAAACATTCATGATGACAAATGAGCCTTTGGCACCATATGATCAAAATACGCTATCCAACCACAAATTAAGCATAGCCAAGCCACAAAAACACGTCAAGATCATATAAAGGCATTTACTCACAAGAGAGCATACATGTAGAATTTTTCAAAAGCATAGCTAGCAAACATGGGCATAAACCAAGATCATCAAGAGCTAAGTCAAACTAACCATAGCATACCAAACTAGCTCACAAGATCATGTATAGCACTTCATGGTGAACAATGTACATAGGAGAAGCACATTTCTAAAGCATATGATACAAATGCAGTCTATGATACAAAGATGCAATCATGATATGATACATGAATGCGAGATGCAAAGTGCATATGTACATGGGATCCCCAACCCAACCTCAAAAGGGCAAAAGAGCACAAAACTCACAAGCTCCCCCTAAACACATGCACTAGGGTCAAAGAGCATACAAAGCTCACTCTAGCCACATGTGAGAAGGCGAAGAGCAAAAGAGACCAAGTGGCATGACAAAAGCCACACACCTCAAAGTCTCCAAACTACTTACCTTGATCACTCGCTCTCGTCCATCGTCCCCGAACATGATGTTCTCCTTTGACATCAACGGGGTGAGGCTTGAGGACCACCTTTGACCTCCGGTCGCCATCCTCCGGAGTTGATCCACCAAAGTCCTCCAAGCCTCACGCCTGCAAAATCAAAACCAAGAACGAGAGGGAGCAACTGACTCAACACTAGGGTTAGCACAAAAAGAGTCAAACCAGTGCCGAGCCATTTGCTCAAAAGTGGGGTTAGCAAAATCCATCCTATCAAAGCTATGACCACCATGGGGAAACCACTCCCATCTCGCTGGAGGAGTACGAGCACCACGAAAAGGAAAGCATGGTCCGTAGTCCCTCTGAAACTCAAAACTACGACCCCTCCCATACTCGTATCGACCACGAGGTGGAGAGCGTCCAGCAAACTCAACACCACCAAACTTAACGCACCAACCAAATAAAAGCTCCAAAGATCTCAATTGAGTACCATAGAAAGGATACCAATTAAAAGATCACAAATGGCTACCAAAAGCCAAGGCCAACTCTTGAAACCAAATTCCCATCGATAAGCCAAGCTCCCCCTCAATCAAAGCCAACTAGCAAGCAAAAGCTAGAAAAAGAAAGAGCAAAAGGAACTCTCTACACCCAAAAGAAAAGAAGAAGCAAAACACAACCCGAAGACAAGACAAGCCCAAAGCCACAAGGGAAGCTCAAAACATGCTACACAAAGCATTGACAAATACCAATTAAGATAAATGAAGCATTGTAACATGATTCCACATATATGATAAGCATGGGCTAGCAAACATGTCAACAAGGTGCATAACTATACAAAAATCCTAGCACACACAAAAAATACCAATGAACAACATGCCAAACATGATACAAGAACTAAACAAAGGCATGATACAAGTTCACATGGATCAACCACCAAGATATATCACAAAGCAAACATGCTAACAAGAGAGGATACCATGGAGCTAGACAAAAATGATATGGATGAACAACATGACATAGCCACACAAGAACAATGATAAAGTATGACATGAAGTTCATAAATATCATCTACCACAATATCATACAAAGGATAGTAAGATAGGTATACAAGATCACAAAGCTATCATGAACAAAGTGGCTAGCCCACCATGGTTTATACACAAGCATGACACAAGAGCAAAGCATGCAACAAGTATACAAGTGAGTACAAGGAGAAAAGGAAAACTCACTATACATGTGTACAAAGGCTTTCAAGAGCCATTCAAAGCGGTGTGGAGAACCATCATTTCTTGATCACCCCACAGGCTGAAGATCAAGTACCATCGAGCTCATGTTCTCCAACCGCGTCTCCATACCTACACACAAGGAGACAAAGAAGACCGAGCCTTGGATCCCAAAGGGTTAGCAAGCACGTACTTGGGAATCCAATAATTGGTCACTTGGGTAAACGATGCACTCAACTTATCATGTGGGTTAGCATGATGCCAATGCCGGTTAGAATGAAAAAGTTTTCGAACACCCTTAGAACCATGCCTCAAAGAAGCGACCCACGAAGAAAGACGAGTGCTACCACAAGCAAAAAGGCAAAGGTCCCTCGAGGTCATAGGAGAAGAACCAACACAAGCACCACTGGAAGCATGTCGCGGACCAACACAGGAAGCACTAGAAACATGTCCACGAGCATGGCCTAACTCACTAGAAAGAGTGTCATAAAACCCGTCCACAAATTGTGCCTTCTTAGGCTCACAAGTATTCATGCCATGAGAAGGGCTATGAACAACCAAAGGCCTAGAAGCACAAGCTCGCCGCATTTTCCTTGCACGGCGGTAGCAAAAGCTCTCTTGATGCCCATCCTTCCCACAAAGAGAGCAATGGTACAAAAGCCTATCGGGAGGCACGGTCCGAGTGGACGAATCACCATTCTCTTGTAAGTGAGAAGTCCCTTGGGACTTAGAGCAAGAAGCATCAACCTCAACACTCAACTTGGAGCCAACATTAGAGTCACACGTGCCATGAGAAAGGCTACATGGCTTAAAAGCTTTGGCATGCACACGTCACTCGTGCTTGACACGATGAAAGCAAAACTCCACGGTATGCCCATCTTTCTTGCAAAAGGTGCAATGAAACTTCGGTTTGGAAGTATGAGTTCCAAAGAAATGAGAAGCACCCTTGCCATTCGAATCACCTTGGGCAACCCCGGAAGAAGCAACAAGCTTAGGAGTAGCTATGGGAGAGCTATCCAAAGCACTAGCACACTTACCACCATCCAAAGACTCGCGCTCAAGAGAAGAAGTCAACTCCGGTTGAGAAGAAGCAAATTTAGAAGCATCAACATCGGAGTGACAAGAAAAGCGAGAATCAAAACCCTTAGCACAAAGAATCTTGCACCTTGTGCGCAAAACCTCATTTTGAGACTTGAGGCGCTCACAAGTACCACATGTCATATTTCTCAAATTATTGATTTCTTCTTCAATGCAATTAGCATATGTGGTACGTAAGAGTTCATTTTCTTTCTCAAGATTGGCACTCATCTCATCATGCTCAACCAACTTGGCGCTCATATCCTCGCGCATCTTTTTCAAAGCCAAAACTTCACTTTCCAAATCAATGCATGAGGTGCAAATGAAGTCACATGAACAAGTGAGAGCCAGGTGTGGTTCGAGGACCGGTGGATGGTCACTTCCTGGTGTGATGAGTGATTGACAACGTGGTGTGGACTGATTCTTGGCTAAGTATTGCAGGTGCAGGTTGCGGCTTGACTGGTGTTGGTGCAGGTGAAGAACAAGCGCGAAAGGTCGTTGCCGGTGAGGCCTCCAGGTGTGGAGAAGACAAGTAGGCTTGGTTCGAGGGACCCGGTGGCTAGCAGGGTCAAGTGCGGGCCGCATGGTGGCAAGAACAGCAAGATGAAGTCGTGGACGGTTTCTTGGTTGAGCCTCAAAACCAAGGTCGAGCCGGGACTACGTGGGAGCCGAGTCATGAGTGGTGATTGGAGGAGGCTACACCGAGTTCGCGGGGTTTCCGATGGTTCACCAGAAAACCACTGGGTTCCTTGGTTGATCCACAAAGCCAAGACCGAAGAACCGAAGACGGAGGTGCAGCAGCTCCAGACCGGTCTAACCGGTGGGTCTGACCGGTGGGTACCGGTCTGACCGGTGAGGAGCACCGGTCTGCCCGGTGTGCGACGACGCAGTCCGGAATCTTCGAAGTGGAGGACACGCGTCGGGATCGCAAGGCTTGCGTCGAGGCTAAGCAAGCTTGCGGTCGCTGGGCATCCGTCCGATGGAGCGAAGACAAAGATTTTCGATTTCGCCCTTGAGGGGCATGTATCCCTAGTTAGCTAGTAAGGGTATTTTAGTCTTTTGATTGCCTTCATATAACCCAAGGGGTGAGAGGATGGCAGCCATCTCTTGGAACCCTAGCTCATTTGGTTTTCCTATTTTCTCTTCCTATTTTCCTTAGGATTTTCATAGGACTAGCTTGAGAGCTTCATGGTGAGATCTTGTGAGAGGGAAGGATGATCGGGCGGCAAGCTAGACCTTGTATGAACCTCTTTGGTATGTATAGATGATTCGGCGTGGTTCCTCAAGGCTTGGATGTGTCTTTCCCGTTTCTCCTTTTTGATGATTTTCGGAGCCTTTTCTTGGCGAATTTCTTGTGGCAGTTTTGAGACCTTTCTCTTTGGAATTTGGTGGGGGATGTATGCATGAACCCCTCGTGGTTCTTTTTCCTTTGATTCCCCTCCCAAATCAGTGAGTAAAGGGGCTCAATTTTGGGGTTTTCGTGGTTCTAGGGTTCGTGGTGTTCTTGGCGGAAATCCTTCGATTCCTCTTGATTCAACGAGTTTTGATGGACCAAATCTTGGCTATGGAGTACCCATGAGGTGTTCCTACTATCCCCAAAGTCTTGTGCGAATCCGTGGAGCGAATCAGGAGATCGGGAGTTGGATTTGGGGGAATTGACTCGCGGGCGCTGTTCATCCCGAGCTGCCCAGGCGCGACTGGTCTGACCGGTGCTCTTGACCGGTCTGACCGGTGCTAGCCTTTGGTGGGATTTGTCTCGGGGAACAGCCTTGTCCGTGTGGTTTTGTCCCGTGGTCCTGCTGGTCAGTTCTTGGCGTGTTTGGAGTTGTTTTGCTAGGTTTTGTGAGGGGTTCTTCTTCCTTCCAGGTTGTGTTTCGGAGGTGGTTTTTGTTCCAGGGCCTAGAGGAGTCACTGAGGCTTCCTGGAACGTTTGCTGTGCGGCTGCTGTAGCCACCAGCCTGACCGGCGCTGTCCACCGGTCTGACCGGCGCAGGCCATCGGTCTAACTGGTGTAGCACAGGCAGCAAGCCGTGCAAGTTTCCGCTGTGTGTGTTGGTGAGTTTTGGCTCGGAAGGTTGTGTGTTGGTTCCTAGGACCAGTAGCACTCCAGTGGCTGCGTGGTCTTGACCAACTTGGGTAGTTGAGTCGGAGAAGTGTTTCGGAAGCCGTGTTCATCTTGTTGGAGTTTCCATCTCCTTCGAGAAGAATTTTTATCGGCTCCCATTCACTCCCCCTCTCTGATTCGCCTAATCGGTCCTTCAATTGGTATCAGAGCCGGTTCGGGTCTTCATTGACTCTTACCAGTCTAAGATCCAAAGATGGCGTACCAGGAATGGGGTTCGGGTCCTCCGCACTTTGATGGGAAGAACTACCAGATGTGGCAGAGGCGGATGGCGGTGTTCCTCCGCGGAAAGGGTCAGATCCTTTGGGACGTTACGGTGAACACAGCTTATGTTCATCTGATGAACTTCCTTGCTCCAGGATCAAGGGATATGTTCGAAGCCAACAACAAGGCGGTCGACTACTTGTTTCGTGCTCTGTGTCAGCCTGAATTCGATCGGGTTCAGACAGAGGACTTAGCCTGTAGGATTTGGGAGCAGTTGAAGGATGCACATGCTGGGAATGCTCAGGTTTAGGCTCGGATGTACACGACTTACCGGAGAGAGTACGAGAACTTCACTCATCTCCCCGGCGAGTCCGTCGATGCCCTTTTCCAGTGGTTTACGGTCGTTGTATAGAGCCGTGAAGCTCTTGCACTCGTTGGATTGTACCGTATGGGATGGGAAGTTTGAGGCTATCGTTGAGTCCGAGAAGTATGACACCTTGACCGTGAATGAGCTGTTCTCGAAGCTCAAGTCGGCTGAGTTGGACCATGGTATGACAGCCAAGATCGAGAGCCCGACTGATTCTCATAGTCTTGCTCTCATTGGTGGCAAAGGAGCTAAGTCTAATGCTAACGCATCCTCCAGGATGTACTCTCTGTCTTCTTTGATGTCTTTGCCAGACGAGGAGTTCGACGTGCTTGGAGAGGACAAGCTGGCATTGCTGACCAGGCGGTTCGAGAGGCTGCACGAGAACCGGGTGAACACGAGGAGGATAGCACGAACGTGCTTTCAGTGCGGCAAGCCAGGACACTTCGTCACCGACTGCCCGGAGAAGACAGAAAACAAGGACGGCTACAAGGACGGCTACAGGCACCGGTCGAGCAAGGATGGCAAGTACCGATCGAGGCGCGATCACAAGCACAAGGACGAGCGACGGTCGAGGAAGAAGGACGGCCGCGACAGGAAGGCCCGAGCGATGGTCGGAGCGAGCGACGTTGACTCCAGCTCCGCCTACTCTTCCTCGAGCTCGAGTAGCAGTGAAGATGAAGGTGATCGGCGCAGGAACAAGAAGTCATCCAAGAATTTGAGCGGGCTGAGTTGCTTCGCACGAGATGGCTTCTGTGGCATGGCTCGTAGCTCCGGCAGCAAGAAGAGTCACCAGAGCGACTCGGACTCCGACTCCGAGGATAAGGTATGTGATGAGCTCTCTTCTTTGCGCAAGGAGAATGAGGAGTTGGTTGACTTGCTTGATAATCGCGATCACATGCTTAGAGAGGCCAAGAAGATGAGGAAAGAGCTTAGGGCCTCTCTAGAAGATGCTAGGAACCGTGTGGCTGAGCTAAGAACCCAGAACCTAGATGCTAAGCTTGAGATTGATTCGCTTAAGGCTTCTCCTGTGGTTTCTGATGAGATTGATTGCTGTGATTACTCTGTGTACCTAGCTGATCTTACTGCTCTTAAGGATAAGCATGCTTCTACTTGTGATGAACTAGATGTGCTTAGAGTTGAAGTGGCTGAGCTTAAGTCTAGACCTGCTTTGCTAGGTGCTTGTACTTCTTACCCTGTTTTGCATGGAAAGATTGATGAGATGCATGCTTACACTGTTTCGCTTGAGGCTAAGCTGAAAGAGCCTATTCCTACTTCTTGCTCTACTTGTGAATTGCATGCTTTGAAAAATCTGGAACTTGCACATTATGTGGATTGCTTGCAGGATGAGAACGATGACTTGAGAAAAATGATGGGTTGGTTGTCGGGTCATGAACCGCAGCTTAGGATGATGATTGAGGCATACAAGCGCTATGATGGGCAAGCGCTTGGCTCGAAGAAAGTTGGAGAGTCTAGTGGTGAGGGAGGAGAGAAGATTGGTGATATCCAAGCTCCACCAAAAACCTTCCAAAAAAATGCCTATGCTCCTAAGCCCAACCCACTAAGAAACAAACTTGAAACAACCCCAGATCCTCCCATATTTCCCCACTCCACAAATGATTTCCAGAAACCTATCAAGTTCAAGAGTAACTTGGGGAATGAGTTCTTTGGGAAAGAGAGTGAGAAGCCGAGTGGTGAGAAACCGAGTGAGCAGACCCAACCCAAGCCTAAGCCTAAGCCACAGCCCATGAAGTTCCATTGTGGGTATTGTGGGAGAGATGGTCACAAGGATGAGTTTTGCTTCAAGAGGAAGCGTGAGGAGAGAATGACTAGATAGTGGGCTAACAAGGACAGGTACCACCCCTCTAATGGTGTACCTGAGCCTCGTATGCAGATGCCTAAGGCCAAGGCGATTGTGAGGACAGTTCCGGCTTGGGGAGACCGGAAGGCAGCAGGTGGTGTTGCTGGCCGAGCTACACCGGTCAAACCGGTGCGCTACACCGGTCAGACCGGTGCAGGTCTGGACAGACAGCGGTCTGGTTTTCGTGTTCGTGAGGATGCTCGGTTTGGTTCTGGTGGTCGTGGTTCTGGTGGTTGGTCTGGAGAATTTGCAGGTGGTCAGTTTGCTAGACGTTCTCCACCTCATGCTCAATACGGGGGTGGGAGGAGTCGTAGCTTTGAGATGGAGAGGAGGAACGGTCCACAGTCTTCCTTTCGTGGCTTTCGTCCTCCTCCAGCTAGAGAGGGTTGGTTCCCTCGTAGTGGTTACCGTGGTGGTGTTCGTGGTGGTAGCTTTGGTAGGCGTGATGCTTTGGATTGTGCTAACCCCACTTTGGAGCAAATGGCTCGGCACTGGTTTTACTCTTTTGGTACTAACCCCAGTGCTGAGTCGTTTGTTCACTCACGTGCTCGTTTTTGAATTTCAGGTGGGAGACTTGAGGAATGTTTGGTTGATTGACTCCGGTTGCTCGAGGCATATGACCGGGGACAAGGGGTGGTTCTCAAGTCTCGTCCCGGTGGTGTCCAGGACATACATCACCTTTGGGGACAATGGGCGAGGACGTGTGCTATCAGAAGGTGAGATCAAGGTAAGTGACAAGGTCACTCTCAGGCATGTTGCTCTTGTTCAATCGCTGGGGTTCAATTTGCTTTCCGTGTCCCAGTTGTTGGATGAGAGCTTTGAGGTGTTGTTTCGGCCTGGTGGTTCTCGGATTTTAGATTCTCGAGGGGACCTTGTTTGCATGGTCGTTCCCGAGGGTCAAGTGTTCCGAGCTGATTTCTCTCAGTCTTCTGGGGTGGAGCATTGCTTTTTGGCTGGTTCTTTGAGTGAGTTGTGGAAGTGGCATAGGAAGTTGGGTCACTTGAGCTTTGACCTTTTGTCTCGTTTGAGTAAACTCAATTTGGTCCGAGGATTGCCACGTTTGAGGTTTGAGAAAGAGTTAGTTTGTGCGCCATGTAGGCATGCCAAGATGGTAGCCTCTTCTCACCCGCCTCTCACCGATGTGATGACTGAGCGTCCATGCGAGCTGCTCCATATGGACCTTGTTGGCCCAGCTCGTATGCGATCTGCGGGTGGGAAGTGGTATGTCCTTGTTGTGGTGGACGACTACTCTCGGTATGCGTGGGTGTTCTTTCTTGAGGAGAAAGGGGAGACGTTTGGTTTTGTTCGAGATCTTGTCTTGAGGTTAAGAAACGAGAGGCACGGAGATGCCATACGAGCGATTCGCAGTGACAATGGCTCGGAATTTGAAAACTCTCGTTTCGAAACCTTTTGTCATGACTTGGGTCTTGAACACCAGTTTTCGAGTCCGTATACGCCTCCCCAGAATGGCGTGGTGGAAAGAAAAAACAGGATCTTGTGCGAGATGGCTCGGACGATGCTCGACGAGCATAGGACTCCGAGAAGGTTCTGGGCTGAGGCGGTCAATACCGCGTGCTATGTGTCGAACAGGATCTACCTCAGGGTTCATAAGAAGAAAACCTGTTACGAGTTGATGCACGGTCACACACCCAAGGTGAGTCACTTCCATGTCTTTGGTTGTAAATGCTTCATTCTAAAGAAAGGGAAGAAGTTGGACAAGTTCGAGGCTAGGTCTGTCGATGGCATTTTATTTGGTTACGCTTCTCTTTCTAGAGTATTTCGTGTGCTCAATCTTGAAACTAACCAAATCGTGGAGACCTGCGAGGTAACCTTCGACGAGACACAGCCACGTAGTCAGCTTGTTTTTGAGTGTGCAGGTGATGACGAACTTGGCGAGGAGATCTTTCTGGAGGAGGAGCATGAACATGGAGAAGATGAAGATGGCGGTGTGGTGCCCGGGGCAGAGCATGTACCTACTACTTCGACTACGATCGAGAACGGGCCCTCTCCCACACCTACAACGACAAACCCAGATCAAGACAAAGCTGCTGTTGAGGGGGAGGTAGCATCGAGGCGAGAACCTCCCCGGCGAGTGCAAGTGGATCACCCAGCTTCGAGAATCATCGGCGACATGAATGAACGTACTACACGGTCGAGGGTTCGGAACAATTCTCATTTCGCTCATGCTATTTTTGTTGCCACCTTTGAGCCCAAGGACACTAGACACGTGCTATCTGATCACAATTGGGTTAACTCGATGCATGAGGAGTTGGAGAATTTTGAGAGGAACCAAGTTTGGGAATTGGTAGACCCTCCCCCAGGGTGTAAGCCGATCGGGACAAAATGGGTGTGGAAGAACAAAGAGGGAGAGAAAGGAGAAGTGGTGAGGAACAAGTCAAGACTTGTTGCTCAGGGGTACTCACAGAAAGAAGGGATCGACTACGAGGAGACCTTTGCTCCCGTAGCTCGTTTAGAGGCGATAAGGATCCTTCTAGCCTTTTCCGTGGCTAAAGGGTTCAAGTTATACCAGATGGATGTGAAGAGTGCTTTCCTGAACGGTGTTTTGGAAAAAGTAGTGTATGTGAGGCAACCACCAGGGTTTGAGAGTGAGAAGTACCCCCACCGGATGTACAAGTTGAGGAAGGCGCTATATGGGCTGAAGCAGGCGCCTAGAGCTTGGTACGGTAGGTTGAGGGGGTTCCTGTTTGAGAGAGGGTTTGAGATTGGGAAGGTCGATCAGACCTTGTTTCTCCTCAGGCAGGGCAGAGATATCCTGATTGTGCAGGTATACGTGGATGATATTGTCTTTGGTGGCTCGTCTAACTCTCTTGTTGCAAGGTTTGCAGAAGACATGAGCAGGGAATTTGAGATGAGTATGATGGGTGAGTTGCAGTTCTTCCTCGGGCTACAAATCAAGCAATCAAAGGAAGAAACATTTGTGCACCAAGCTAAGTACACCAAGGACATTGTGCGGAAGTTCAAGATGGAGGACTCCAAGGCCATGGCGACGCCTAAGAGTACGACTACAGCTCTTGATGCGGACGAGGAAGGTGAACACGTGGACCAGAAGGAGTACCGGAGCATGATTGGGTCACTCCTCTACTTGACGGCGACGAGGCCGGACATCCAATTCTCGGTATGTCTGTGCGCTCGTTTTCAAGCGTCTCCGAGGACTTCGCATCGGCAAGCAGTCAAGCGCATATTCAGGTATTTGCGACATACTCCCGACTTTGGCCTTTGGTACTCCGCGTCTTCTTCTTTAGCTCTTCATGGATTTTCAGACGCGGATTTTGCCGGGTGTCGGTTGGATAGGAAGTCCAGTTCTGGGACTTGCCAGTTCTTGGGTTCTTCTTTGGTGTCTTGGTCTTCCCGCAAACAGTCGAGTGTTGCTCAATCCACTACCGAGGCAGAGTATGTGGCCGCAGCTAGTTGTTGCTCTCAGCTCCTTTGGATCACATACACCATGAGTGACTTTGGTGAGGAGTATACCCATGTCCCACTTCAATGTGATAGCACCAGTACCATAAGCGTTGCAAAGAACCAAGTGCTCCATTCCAAAACCAAGCACATAGAAGTGAAGTATCATTTTCTGAGAGACAATGTAGAGAAAGGGAAGATAGCCTTGATCCATGTACCCACACATGACCAGCTAGCCGATATTTTCACCAAACCCCTAGATCAAGCAACTTTCACTCATTTGCGGGGGGAGCTTGGTGTGTGTTTGATTTCTTGAGTTGGTGTGTGGGAGCTCCTTTGTAGCATATGTATAGCTTTCCTTTGTGCATTTCTTGCATTTGGCATGGCATATGTAACATGATGTATAGACATCTTTGTATCTTAGGTTGCATGCATTTTGTATCATATGCATTGTTTAGGAAAAGCTTCTCCTATATACATTGTTCACCCTCGAATGATATGTATGTCTTTGTGAGCTAGTTTGGTAAGCTATGGTTAGTTTGGCTTAGCTCTTGATAATCTTGGTTTATATCCATGGTTGATAGCTATGTTTTTCAAAAATCTCATGTGTATGCTCTCTTGTGAGTAAATGCCTTTATATGATCTTGACATGTTTTTGTGGCTTGGCTATGCTTAATTTGTGGTTGGATAGCTTATTTTGATCATATGGGGCCAAAGGCTCATTTGTCATCATGAATGTTTAGCCCCCATGCTTAATCTTGTGGAGGAGCATAAGTTTCTTTTTGTCGCAAAGACATTTCATGTACCAATTTCAAATCTGAAAATGAAATGTAAATTGCTTGAAAGATGTGCTCCCATGTCATATGTGCTAATTTTAATTTGCTTTGGGTGCTAAACCGTTGCATGATGCCTACCAATGAGAAGTCTCATATATAGAAGTAGGCACATGGCTCGGTGGCTTTGACATGACATGAGGTGCTTGTGGGTGTTTATTATGGTCTTATGCTTAGAATGGTTGTCCTAGCATGAAGTTTGTGTGGCTTTGCCATTTTGATATGTTTTGTTCATGTTTAGGACTTTGCTCATGAGAGGGTAAATTTTCGCAAAATTGCTCAATTCTATCTTAGCTTCGTCCAATGGTTGTGAAACTTGGTGATCATGAAGTTGATGTCATTACGAAGCTATAGAGTATCTAACTTGCTCATTTGGACATGTGTAGCATCCTATGTTGAATTTTGTCTATTTGAGAAGCTCTAGGTTGCATTTGTTGCATTTTTGGCTTGATTCATGCATTGTCAACAAGGGGGAGAAATTTGGGCATGTTTTGGCCTACTAAATGCATTTAGAGGGTTTTCAGGTGGTTTCGAGCCATTTCTGGGCTCTGTTGTGCACCGGTCTGACCGGTTGAGGTCACCAGTCTGACCGGTCAGGTGTGCTGGCCCTGTTCAGATGTTGAGCACCGGTATGACCAGTGGTGTCGACCGGTCTGACCCATCAGAGTTGAGCTGATGCAGCTGCTCTGTTTCGTCAAGTGGTTTGCATGCATTCGTCCAGGGGGAGTTGCATTGGTTCAGGGGGAGCTTGCATGTGTGCAGGGGGAGCTCTTTGTGGCTTTTCGAGCTTTGGTTTGGTGGTTTGTGCTCTTTGCTTGAGCATGGTTTTGTCTCGGATGTGTCGAGCCGTTGCCCTTACCTAAGGGGTCCGAGACTTGTCTTCTTCAAGTGATCTTGTTCTATGCATTTCTTTGGCTTTCGATCGCTTGTTGGAGTTTCTTTTAGTCATTTCTTTTCTTTTCTTTTTCTCTTGGTTACCAAAACGTGTGTGTTGTCAATGCACTCATCAAGGGGGAGATTGAGAGCCAGGTGTGGTTCGAGGATCGGTGGATGGTCGCTTCCTGGTGTGATGAGTGATTGACAACGTGGTGTGGACTGATTCTTGGCTAAGTATTGCAGGTGCAGGTTGCGGCTTGACTGGTGTTGGTGCAGGTGAAGAACAAGCGCGAAAGGTTATTGCCGGTGAGGCCTCCAGGTGTGGAGAAGACAAGTAGGCTTGGTTCGAGGGACCCGGTGGCCAGCGGGGTCAAGTGCGGGCCGCATGGTGGCAAGAACGGCAAGATGAAGTCGTGGACGGTTTCTTGGTTGAGCCTCAAAACCAAGGTCGAGCCGGGACTACGTGGGAGCCGAGTCATGAGTGGTGATTGGCGGAGGCTACACCGAGTTCACAGGGTTTCCGATGGTTCACCAGAAAACCACTGGGTTCCTTGGTTGATCCACAAAGCCAAGACCGAAGAACCGAAGACGGAGGTGCAGCAGCTCCAGACCGGTCTAACCGGTGGGTCTGACCGGTCTGACCGGTGGGTCACTGAGGCTTCCTGGAACGTTTGCTGTGCGGCTGCTGTAGCCACCGGCCTGACCGGCGCTGTCCACCGGTCTGACCGGTGTCACCGGTCTGACCGGCGCAGGCCATCGGTCTAACTGGTGTAGCACAGGCAGCAAGCCGTGCAAGTTTCCGCTGTGTGTGTTGGTGAGTTTTGGCTCGGAAGGTTGTGTGTTGGTTCCTAGGACTAGTAGCACTCCAGTGGCTGTGTGGTCTTAACCAACTTGGGTAGTTGAGTCGGAGAAGTGTTTCGAAAGCCGTGTTCATCTTGTTGGAGTTTCATCTCCTTCGAGAAGAATTTTTATCGGCTCCCATTCACTCCCCCCCCTCTCTGGTTCGCCTAATCGGTCCTTCAACAAGCAACATCATTTACATCTAACAAAGCATCAACCTTATCACAAGAAGTATGGCAAGCATCCTCAACAAGCAACAAAGAGCACTTACTACAAGGCATGGATTTCATATCACAAATTTCAGCACTAGCATGCTCAAGTTCATCTACACATGTGGTGTGAGTCAATTTTAGTTCATTAATTTCAGCATGCAAAGACTCACAAGAAACACATGGTAGGGAAGCACTTGATTCTAACAAAACAATCTTACTTCTAGCCACATTAAGATCAATATTCAAAGCAACACAAGAGTTGCATGGCATTAAAGCATTAGATTTCAACAAGTCAATTTCAGATTGCAAGTTAGCAAGAGATGATCTCAATTCATCATTCTCAAAATCAAGATTGTCACATGCTCTTCTAAGAGCTTCAACGTGCTTATTGCGACAACTAGTTTCATGTTTTAGCTTCTCATTTTCAGCACACAAGGCATCACAAGATTTGCATGGCAAAGGAGAGTTCTTAAGCTCAACAAGCATCTCGCCATAAGCACAAAGACGAGTGAACAAACCAATGATACCTTGGGAGAGCTTCACTTTGCTTCTCTTGATAAGCTTGTCGTGGAGATCATCTTCTTGAGCCACCAAAAGCCGCATCAAAGCTATTGCTTCCTTATCTTTCTTCAACTCCTCACACTTCCGTCTCCACTTGCGGTCATCTCCCGATGCAACCTCCATCACATCAATCTCTAAAGACAAAGACACACAAGAAGAAGATCTTGGTGCCATACTCAAAGCACCGGTTAGGATTAGTTGAAAGCAAGCTCAAAGCACGCAAACCAAAGCGGCAAGCAAAAGCGCACTTTTCTCTGTCGCCCTATGGATCACAAAGCCGGTTAAGGTGGAGTGATCCGTGACCAAGCTCTGATACCAACTGAAGGACTGATTAGGCGACCAGAGAGGGGGGGAGAGTGAATGGGAGCTGATAAAAATTCACCTAAAAAAGATGAACTCGAATATGCCCCAAAATCAACTCCAAATCTGAGCACACATGATGGAGACGTAATCGCCAAGGTCACGTAGTCACAACGGACCTACAAACCCTAGGAGCGATCCTTGGTTCAACTAGCGGAAGCACAAATCAAAGAACCAAAGCACTTAACCAAAGCTGCGAGCCAGAGGCGGACTGTCCGTAGGGGTGGGGCGGACTGTCCGCAAGGAGGGGGCAGACTGTCCGCGAGGACCGAGCGGACTGTCCGAAATTTCAGTCCGAACCTCCAGTAGCTCCCCATGAAAAACGGACCGTCCGACGGTTCACTTCGGACCGTTCGACGCCCGCGGACCGTCCGTGACCTGCTTGCGGACTATCCGACAAACCCCTTGCAAACCCAAGACCCAAGCGGATCGAACCACGAGCTCGAAAAACCAAGCGACGAACTCGATGAACTGGGCACCTCGCGGACGGTCTGCGGTGACCTCGTGGACGGTCCGCCAGGTGCGAATCAGCACAGAAAACAACCTCGAGGGAAGAAGGGAAAAATCCAAAACTCGATCAAACGACCTCCAAAAATCACAAAATTTGAATCACGGCTTCACAACAATACAAAGAAGCTTTTCCCAAAATATCTCCTCCAAAAGATCAACCCTTCACCACCAGAAAAATGATTTAGGGTAAGAACCCTAAAGAGAGAGCTTTTCCCCAAAATCACAGATCTCCCGATTCACCCAATGGATTGAAGCCAAACTTTAGGGGAAGTGGATTTGCCTAAATGAGAAGCTATCCCTAAAATCTCATGGCCCCAATCCCACTCAATCTCGCGGAATCAAGGATTTCGTGATGAACACCAAGAACTAGAGGTAGAGAGGAAGAATTTCAAATCCGAGCCGATTCGTGGGGTTTGTGGGTGAAAGATCACCAGGAGAATGGTTACACAAGACCTATGAGTGATCCCCACAAAGAAATCCCCACCAAAACACACTCAAATCCGACGACCGAAAAAATCATCCAAGAATACCTCTGAAAATCACATAAAAGAAAAATGCTCGAGATTGAAGGATTTGGCACAAGATTAAGATGAAGATTTCACTATGAATCACTTAGCCAAATCCGGTTACAAGCCACTCACAAGAATCACAAATCTTAGATGGCAAAAAGCTCAAACAAAGAGCCACACTCACCTCTCTCCCAAAGAGCACCCCAAAATGAAAGAGCACTCCCACCTCTAGCCAAAGAGTTGGCTGAAAATTCAGCCCCCTCCTCCTATATATAGGCCCTCCGGAAAAGACCGAAGTGCCCCTACACTAGGAGATACAATACAAGCCCTCACAGGGGCATTTTGGTCAACACATGAAGTTCTCCATCGGACGGCCGCGCATCCATCGGGCCTTCGCGTCCTCCCAACGCAAGCACCTCGATCATGCCGCGTGTCACCGGCTTCAAAGCTTCTCGACATGCTTGGATCCCGTCTCCGCCCGCCGAGCCTCCGGTCTTGGTTTTGTGGCTCAACCAAGTAACCCCGACGGTTTTGTGGTGAACCGCCGCAAACCCCGCGGACTCGGTGCAGCCTCCACGCCAATCCCACTCATGACTTGGCCGCCACGTCGTCCCGGCTCGGTGTTGGTTTTGTTGCCAAACCAACAAACCGTCATGCTCGGCTTTGTGGAGCAACCGAGGAACCCGACAGTTTTCTGGTGAACGGCCGAAAACCCCGCATGCAAGCTTCGGCCTCACCACGCCAGGCATCGGGCCCGCCAAGCCTTTCACCTCCGGCTCCCGGACGGTCTACTCAGTCTTGCCCCGTTCAATGACTTGGCCGCTACCTTGGACCAGCTCCTGTCCATGACTTCGTCTTGCTTTTCTTGCCACCATGCCACCCGCACTTGATCCCGTTCGGCCACCGGGTCCATCGAGCCGAGCCTACTTGTCTCTCCACTCCTCAGAGGCCACACAGGCTAAGACCTTTCGTGCCCACTCTTCACCTACACCAACGCATATCAAGCCGCAACCTGCACCTGCAATACTCGGTCAAGAGTTTGTTCAGACCACGTTGTCAATCACTCACACACCAAGGAGCGACCATCCACCGGTCCTCGGACACTCCGGTCCTCACATGATCCTTTGATCTTGTTGATTAGATGAATAATTCTGCATTCCGTTTGTGTGAGTTATCTCATTAGATCTTGTTGGAATACATTCATTAGCGCTTAGTCATTCAACCACGTGCCACCTCGGGTCAATGATGGGCGAGATATAGCCGTACTCACGGGTTCGTCGCTCCGTCTTCGTACGGAGTGCTATAGTGTTGTTAGGGTCGACAAATGTAGCTGTGCTATAGTAGTAATCGGTGGTGCAAACGTGGTGTCTGAATTACGGGTTATCCTTCGATTGCCCTGTATCCCACGGTTTATCTTGGGGTAGGCCGCGGTGGTGACAGCTGTTGGACCCTTATGGAATCCCCCACGTTCGGATACAGGTGTAGGCAACCATTTGCCGTGAACCAACTGTTATAGCCAGGAGGGTCCGGTGTCCGAAGCGAGATCCTTACAGCTTTACTCCCCTAGAACCGAGCACCCCATCATCTCTCTACCCTAGCAGGGGCTTGGTGTCCTTGGACCGTTCTTCTAGGATAGAAGGTAGCGCACACCGTTCCTTGGATTCGATACCCGTTGGAATACTCCCGAGGGAGAAGTGCTACAACGGTGCATCCGTGCGCTTGCGGATTCGTTCGCACCCATCAGTGTACCCGGGTGTTCCTTACACACTCACGCTAGACGCGCCACTAGTGGTGAGGTTAAGAAATACCAACACAATTGAGGACATGTTCTCCTCGCAAAACTGAGCGCGCGCCCTCAACACTCGCCTCGCCCTCTCGACTATGAAGAAGGGCAACTCGACGATCGCTGAGTTCGTCGGCAAGATGAAGGCGCTTGGAGATCAGATGGTGGCTGCAGGACGGCCACTCGAAGAAGAAGAATTGGTTGAGTACATACTCACCGGCCTTGATAGTGACTTCAACCCTATTGTCTCTACCCTCATCACCAGGAAGGAGATGGTCACTGTAAGTGAAGCATTTCAGTAGTTGCTTGCTTTTGAAAATCGCATGGATATGCTAGGCCTTGGTCAATCTGGGTCTGGATCTTCGGCAAACACGATGAACCGTGGCGGTTGCGGCAACGGCGCTGGACGTGGCTATGGCGGTTGTGGTGGTGGTGGCCGAGGCTACAATGGTGGTGGCTGTGGCAATGGTGGACGCGACAATTTCACCAGCAACCAGCGCCAAGGCAGCAATGGTGGACGTGGCAGCTTCACCAACATGAACTCCAACAGTAGTGGTAAGCCTATTTGTCAAGTATGCTTCAAAGGAGAACACATTGCATATTAGTGCTGGCACCGGTTTGAGGAGAATTATGTTCCTGAAGAGAAGCACGTGTCGGCGGCCATGAACTCCTACAACATCGACACCAACTGGTACACCGACACTGGCGCCACCGACCACATCACGGGTGAGCTGGAGAAGCTAGCAGTCCATGACAAGTACAACGGTGTGGATCAAATCCACACGGCCAATGGAGCAGGTATGCATATTAGTCATATGGGTCAATCTACAATTCATACCCCATCTCGCAATCTGCATCTGAAAAATGTCCTACATGTTCCATCCACCAAGAAAAATCTTGTTTCTGTTCATCGACTTGCTTCCAACAATAATGTTTTCTTTGAATTTCATCCTGATTACTTTCTTATCAAGGATCGGGACACGAGGAGCACTCTGCTTGAGGGACCATGCCGCAAGGGGCTTTACCCTCTTCCTTCCTCACCGTCGAAGCAAGTGTTTGGAGTCAATAAAGTGTCCATTGATATATGGCATAGTCGTCTAGGACATCCTGCTATTCCTACAGCTGAGAGAGTTCTTAGGGATAATAAGCTTCCTTATTTGTTAGAGTCGAATAAACAATCAGTGTGTGGTGCTTGTCAACAAGCCAAAAGTCATCAATTGCCTTATTCTATTTCTACCAGTGTTTCTACTCAACCTTTGTAACTTGTGTTCTTTGATGTTTGGGGTCCAACCATTGATTCCGTTGGGAGATACAAATATTATGTTAGTTTTATTGATGACTTTAGCAAGTTCACTTGGATTTACTTGCTAAAACACAAATCTAAAGTTTTTCAGAAATTTCATGAGTTTCATAATCTTGTAAAGCGACTCTTTGATAGGAAAATCATTGCTGTTCAATCTGACTGGGGTGGAGAGTATGAGAAACTCAATTCTTTCTTCACCAAAGTCGGCATAATGCATTTAGTCTCCTGTCCCCATACCCATCAGCAAAATGTCAGAGCTGAGAGGAAACATATGCACATTGTTGATGTTGGTCTTTCCTTGCTTGCTCATGCATACATGCCACTTAAGTTTTGGGATGAAGCGTTTCTCACAGCAACCTATCTGATTAATCGTATGCCTAGCAAAGTTATCAACTTTGACACACCCCTTGAACGTTTGTTTCACACCAAACCTGACCATGGTTCCCTTCTTACCTTTGGTTGTGCTTGTTGGCCCAATTTGAGACCTTATAACAATCACAAGCTTTCCTTTCGATCCAAAGAATGAGCTATTCTTGGTTATAGCAATCTTCACAAGGGGTTTAAGTGTCTCGATATATCTACAGGTCGGGTATATATATCAAGGGATGTTGTTTTTGATGAAAATATTTTTCCCATCTCTAAGCTTCATCCCAATGTCAGAGCCAGACTTAGGTCTGAAATTCTACTCTTACCAACTGATGGGGGTGAATCTGTAGATGATTCTGTGACTAATGGTGCTAATCCTGATGTTTTTGGTGCAAGAAATAATGTTTTACAGGAGCAACCAGAAGAAACAGGCGCTGGCGCCCAATCAGAGCTGATTCGTTGTGTGTATCAGCCTCGCCTTCCGTGCCAATCATTGGCGCTGACAGCGGCAGCGTCCCTGGGAGCACAGCAGTGGCGGCACCTGTTGATGGTTGAAACACGTATTGAGTTTCGATCCGCAAGCGTAAGGACCACCTATAGCCTTTTCACCATGTGGTGACCCCAAGGTTCTTGTCAATCCACGGAGCAAGGGGATTGCTAGCGCTTATCCAAGTACTAATCTAGTTGATTGGAAAACCTTTGAAAGAGAGGTTACTCTAAAGTAAAAGCAATCTAACTTAAGTTAATCTAAGATTGAATCTAAGGTTAAGCTAGATGGCAAAGGTTGATACAAGAGAGAGATTAAGATAGATAAGTGCTCTCTCCCGAGGGTCTAGGATCTCATGAACATGCATCTACCACATGAAAGAGGTGTTGCCTTCACTAGCTTCATGGTGGTTATGCGGCCGCTAAGCCTTTTCCCTAAATCGTACTGTTACTACGCAAGGTAATTGTTGACGGCTGTTAAGTACCGCTTTTACACTGTCAACTCCTACATAAAATAAATGGAAAGTGATCATCAACACTAGGATATGGCTTTATACTGACAATTTCCACAAGTGTTGGTGTTTCTAGCTTTTGATGCAGGACAGACCAAAATACACATGAAATGATATAGCTGAGAGCAAGTGCATTAATGGCATGAATATGACATCATCATAAATAGTCCCAAATGCCAATTTGGACTGCACCATTGTGACGGGCTCGTCAAGACGATCAAAACAGATATATCATTTGCATACATCAGAGCCCGGATGAGAGAGATATGCACAAGACATCATGTGGGCCCGGTGGGACCCACACCAGGCCACGTGGCAACGTGCTGCCACACAGGCGCCCACGTGGCCATGACACCTCATCGATCCAAAGAAGCACACCTTCGACCAATCAGGAGCCAGTACACGGATCCAAGGGCCCACTTCCCCACAGAAACGAGCTAGAAACGCCGCAAACACTCCCAAACCGACCTTGGGACCCACTTGGCAGTCACCTGGACGGAAACCGACGCGAACGGAGCTACCCAGGGGTCAGCCGATCCCCAGTTCAGCCGAACCCATCTGGAGGCCTCTCGTGCCGCCCTTTCACGTGTCGGCTTGTCGTGACGAGCCAAAGGCGGTGCCAGGTGCTTGCTCGAATATCTGCTCGAAAGCCTGCAGCTCCTTCTCATGGAAGATTCACCAACTTAGCCCTCACTCCTCTGCGCCACGTGTCACCACCTCATTGGTCCCTTGGAGGTGCCCAAGGTAGCCTAGGGAGCTCCTCTTGGCCTATAAATATGAGGGGAGGGGGTAAGAAATGAGACACACCACTCACCCAAGGATGAGAGCTTCCCTTCAAAGGAGAGGCCTCTCCTTGGTAGATTAGAGAGTAGGAGAGTGAGAGAGGCATTTGTATCTCTGTGGATGCTTCGTTCTTCATTTAGAATAAAGTGAGTATTTCTGCATTTTCTATTTAGACTAAAGTAGTATTCATGCATAGGTGAATAGTTCTTGTGTTCTTCACTTGTTTATGATTTAGAGGCTGTTCTTCATGAGCTTAGCCTTTGATCTTCTAGTGTAGTTCATAAGTTACTAATTCCGTTTGTATGTCTGTTAGTCCAATTAGAGTAAAGTGGATGCTCCTGCATTCTAGTTTAGACCAAAGTCCTTCCATGACCCTTGTATAGATAGCGGTTACCTGAGTGAGTTCTGGTCTCTCCCTTGTGGGTTCATTGCTCCGTCTTCGTACGGAGTGCTATAGTGTTGCTATGGGCTAGCAGACGTAGCTGTGCTATAGTAGTAACCGGTGGTGTAGACGTGGTGTCTAGACAATGGGTTATCCTTCGATTGCCCTGTATCCCACAGTTTGTCTTGGGGTAGGCCACGGTAGTGACAGCTGTTGGACCCTTACGGAATCCCCCATGTCCGGATACAGGTGTAGGCAACCATTTGCCGTGAACTGACTGTTATAGCCAGGAGGGCCCGGTGTTCGAAACGAGAGTCCCTAACCAAGAGACTGTTCTCAACTCTGCCCACTATCAGCAGGATCCTCTCCATCTTCATCTCGTCCTATAGAGTTGTGTCCTTGGACCGATCTCCTAGGGTAGAAGGTAGTACACACCGTTCCTTAGATTCGATACCCTTGGGAATACTCCTAAGGTGAAGTGCTACAATGGTGTATCCGTGCGCTTGCGGATTCGTTCGCACTCGTCAGTGTACCCAGGTGTTTCTTACACGCTCACGCTAACCCGACGCCATAGTGGTGAGGTTAAGAAATACCAACAGTAATCAACCACTTTCACGTATAACCACATCTATATATAAGCATCCATAGGGTTAAGCTAATCACCACAATTACCACAAACCCTACTAAGACCACATGTTGTGCAAACATATGTGAACAAAGCATTTGCAAAGACATAGACCATGAAGCATCGATAAGCATAAGATTCACGTAGCAATTACATATCAAAGGTCCATCTAACCCTAGGGATGAACGGAGACATTACCCCATCATCTTACAAGGATTGAAGCACGTAGGGGTGATGGAGCCTCCGGAGAACGTCATCGATGAAGATGGCAGCGATGAAGCTAGGGAACACCCCTAGGCCGACGGCTTGGAGTCCTCCTCTTGCTTCCTTCACTCCACCGCGTTGATCCTTGTGACGAACTCATCTAACTCTCTCCCTCATCTTGCAGCAGCGGCTTTCTGGTGAATGGGCGTCGGTAGAATGATTGGATGCAGCGGCCGTCGAAGGCAGGAGCTACTAATAGACTGAGGAGGGGCTAGGTCAAAGGGGAGGCCGAACCGGCACGAAAACGTGATGGGCCGATCCGACCAGGCCGGTCGGCCCAGGCTGTCTTCGGCCTGGTTTGGGCCCGTCTTCCTCCCCGCGGCTCATCTTGACATTTTGGATTTATGCCCCTTCATTTGTGTCATTTTGGCGTCATCATCCCCGTGATCAAGATAGGGGGTCTTCTCGCATGAAGTCCGATCTTTACGTCTTAGTCCTCGGGGATGATCCGTCGTAGCACCTTGGTCCTTGCCACCTTTGGGAATGAATTCACCTTGCACTCAAACATGAACGAAACTCCTCATTTGCTCATTTGAACTCGTTGTGACTCCGTCCCTTTTGTCCATGTTTTCTGCAAAAACACAACACTTCCAAATGCACATACAAAGTTGAACTTGTTATATCATTAGTGTGCCTTGTGGCGGGTTAGTTGCATAATCAAGCTCAAACCAAAGTGTAACGAATATGTTTGGAGCACTAAAATTCACCGTCAACATCTCCCCCATGCTTAAACCTTGCTTGTCCTCGAGTAAGTAATCCTTGCTTAAAAGGGAAATCAACGTTGCCTTCCAATGTTGTCCCTGCACTTAGTCATTCAAGTTGTGACCGACTTCTTTTTCATTATGGAAGATAGACTAACAATAAAGAACAAGCCACAATTAATAAATATGATGCTCTCAAACTTAAGTGAACTTCAAACCGTTACCTTGTTCCATGGAAGGATTTTCAAAAAGATGCATATCCAACATAAGTGAAAATCTCTTGCAAAAGCTCATGGAAACACTCATCTCATCAAGTCACTCAAGCCTATACTAGATAATTTTCAACCTATTCTACTCATATGTGATAGTGGAAGGCTTATGTGAAGCTTGGTAGGTCAAAACAATCCTAGCAAAACATACATCCGAAATATTGTCAAATTAAGAGAGAGATCTACTGGAATTACCGAGACTCGTCAAAAAGGCCATGGAAAATAAATGTTGGAAAGAGAGAGGGATGAAACACACACATTTAGATGGGTGGACATGTGCAAGTGGCAACTGGATGATCCCGAGGCACAAGTGAAGTCCTCGTTATCGGATTGCACATGGTTGGAAGATTTGAGTATGGATTTGTCTTCAAGGCACTTTATGAACTTATGAAGCAAAAAGAACCGAGGAGCAACTTTATTTTTTTACTTTTACTTTATTTCCTTCTCATTTTTCTCTCTCTTTCTTTTTTCTTCTTCCTTTTTTCTTATTTTTCTTTTCTTCTCATCATTTTTTCATTTTTTTATATTTTTTTCTTTTGCTCCACAGAACTTTTGCAACATAATACTTACCCAGCATTTGTCAGAGATGATGTGATGACTCCTCCCCCATGCTTGAACGATGCTCGACCTCGAGCATAAAAGAGGGGGGCCTATGGCTGCTAGAGAAGTACAAAATCCTTGTGTTCCTTTATAAATCTCTTGAAATCTTCATGGGCATCCTCCATGCCGAAACTCCGCATGATCTTGGGTGTATTGATGAGTTCCTCCATATGTTATATATCTTGAAATCTTGCCAGAAAATCTTCAAAAAATTCATCGAAAGATCATCCATACTCAAATTGGGTTGTGGACAAGGAGGTGATCACAAAAAGATGTTTTTGGTTTAGGGTGGATGCCCAGCAAGGTTTGTGAAATTTTCGATGTGAAAACCCATATTGCATGGACAAAGAGGCTAGCATGAAAAGTTACACAAAGGAATGACCAGCTTCTTAGTCTCGAACCATAGAAATCAATCCTAATCCAACTCATCAAAACATATGTTTGGAATCTATGAGTTTTGTTATCATAGAACATATATGTATATGGCTTTGGTAGGTAGAACTTTGCAAGAGCATCACAAATATGTAGATAGCATAAAAGTTAAGTTTTCATAAAAGCAATAAGTTATCCGGCTATCTGTAAACTTAAATCAAAGAGCAAAGATATATATGTGGGTCTAGAGTATAGTCATTTCACCTCCACAAATAAAAGAGCCGGTATTTAAATTAATTTCAGATCATGTTATAGAGAGCAATTAGTCAATACATGTATAACTTCATGTAGGTAAAACAAAGCGGCAACTTTCATCATCTTTCCATAAGCATAGGCAATTTGAAATATTGAGGTGAACACATGGTCATGCTTATTTATAAAAAGAAATCTAGGTTGTCCTCCTAGTAGCCATGTTATTGTCGAAGGGAAAAACAAAAGTTGCACCTAGTTGAGGTTGAAGGATACTCACAAGCATTTATGTTTGGAAAAGAGAAGGTCCATGGAGGTGTTACCATCTTTTGTAGTTCTTTGTTATCTTCTCCCGACATCTCCATGTATCGAATGTGGCTTTGCTTTTGTCTTGATTTTTCAATGCTCCTATACTTCTGAATTTGATCATGTATGCTTAATGGAGCTAATGGTCGCCCTTCTCTTCAATGTTATCATCACCATCTCCTATTTCTTGTTCTTATCATCTCCTTGTTGTCTCTTCTTCATGGATTTCCCCACTATCCAGAACAGAACATATATCAAAATATAGATCTATTGAAAATTTTATGAAATTACCTTTCCAACGTGTGGTCATTCATCGAAAACGGAGTTCAAACAAGGGAGCTATGTCCGTTTTACTTCAGCGCTGCGTGCTGTCAAAACTGATTTCAGGATGTGTTGCACTTGGTGATTCGGGCATAACCGCTTGTAGGGATCTCTGATTGTCTTGATTTTTGATTTGTTGGAATCATAACTTCATGGGGCTTCTAAATATCCAAAAGTACTCGGTGTTTTCCCTTTGAGACCACGCAGAATTTTGATGAGATCAATAGCTTCTTGTGCATTGATCCAGAGATGTTGATGATCTTGATTCTATCTTCTAGAGCGTCATGTTGCACTTCTGTGTTAAAGATTCAGGGTCTCACCCATGCTTAGCATTTTGCTAGGCATGGAAGAAGAAGACAAAACATTTTTACTTAGCCATCCTTTAATTTCCTTGTCGTGAGAGTCTTTATCTTGCGTGCAAAACATTTTAAGCGCACATTCTACCCCCAAAGGTGATGGTTGGGAGTAAATAGAATTACCAACAATCCAACAATGTTTTCTAGGACTCTTAACTTTCAGCATAATTAGTCTAATGAGGAATAAAAACCTAATGGGTGTACGTGGTGCAAAGTGTGTACGCACATGAGCGGAAAGCATATAAACAAAGACAATGTTTCACCTAGTTCTAAATACCATGTTTACAACTAGGTTGCCGAATTTCTCCATAGCCATAAAGGTTTATTCTTATAGGGTTAAAACACCATGTCTATCCCTAGATCAATAACTCAATGCAAAGCTTATAAACTAACCAATGCAATATGAAAACATATGAAAAGCTAGCAAGGTTTATCGAGCTTAATGATGATGGTCCGCAATCATGTTTAAACACCACATTTACACAAGATCACAAAACAAAAATGCCCAGCTGGAGCATTAACATGGATATGAAACCATACATCATTGAGCTTTAAAACAACCAAGCCAACTATATGCAAAAACATGTATATGCAAAGAAAGAAACATCACGTTGATAACAAAATGCAATGCATGCAAATAAATAAATATGAGCATGAACATGATGGTGGTTCTGAAAATAAAAATTAAAATTAAATTAATTAGCCACAAGTTAATCATCATAGGATGGTGCCATTCTTTATTCTCTCTAAGAAAGGAATAAAAACACAAAGAAACGGGTTACCTCCCGAAAAACGCTTCATTTAAAGTCATAGAGCTCGTCTTTCTCACATACTTTTTTTTCGTCACATAGCCATGGCCCTTCATGCAATAAGAAAAATTATCCATGCAACTTTAATTCACTTCCCATGTTGTGCTTGATTACTTATAGAAGACTTGCCCAAGCTATCTGACATCATCGCTTTCTCCGTCTTTGTCACCCTTCGGTGCTGCCTTCACTCCACGAATTTTTTCTTTAATGTCCAGAACAGAAAGTATACCCAAGATTTACTCCATTGCACAGTTCACAAAATTTCCTTTCCAACAAGTCTTTATTTGCCCAAATCGGACTCCGAACAAGAGAGTTACACCTGTTTTACTTCGGTGATGAAATCTGTCCTGAAATTTCAGAACGCGCAACGCTCAATGTTTTCGCCATAACTCCTTACTCGGGTCTTCAAATTCATTGGTTCTTGATGCGTTGGAATGGAAACTTGATAGAGCTTCTAAATATCTCATTTTCTTCATTTGTACACCTCTAAACAAGCTCTCAAATTGATGAAGACAGCAGCATCCATCGCGAGATTTGGAGAGGTTGATGATTTATCTTGCAACTCTTTAGGCATGACTTCTCTTTTCATTATTTAAGCATTGTCTACATGGTCAGTGAAAATTGGTCCTTTCCTGACATGTTCTTCTTTATGGTCATTAGCTTGACTAAGCACAAAGCATGATCGAGATTTGCAAAACTTATTGTAAACATACGCGTCCATAATTAACACCACATGCAAATTATAGCAACAAGTCATGGTGTAATTAAAAGAAGCATATGTTTCATGCATAGCAATTAGCTCATAATTAGGCAAAGGTTCTTTAGGCGTGAGCTTAATTGGTTCAAACATAAACATTACCTCATCATCATTCTCAAGAAAATCTAGCCTATCAACATGATCATTACTGGAACAAGGCATAGAATTTAAACTATTATTCATACTATTGGTCCAACATGAATATTTGAATATATCATCATCCATACCAATAATATCTTGAGATTTCAGCGTGTACCTTTGCCTCGGAGCTTCCTTGACAAGAGTGATTTTTGATTCATCTTCTAGAGTTGAAAGCGAGTCAATCTTAACAAGTGGAGTTGTCTCTTTGTTACCTTTTTGAATCTCCTCCATCTCATCATGTGGAACATGTACTCCATCAGCAATGTACGCATTCATCTCTTCTTTGAAGTATTCATTATCAACCAAATCTTCATCTTCAAAGTCTTGCATGTTGCTTTCTTTATCTTCTGTGTACCACATGTCGTCGAGATTGCTCATAGTTGATTCACTCTTTTCTTCACCCTTGAGTACTTCCATGTCTTGATTTGCTAGTGTGTAGGCTTCAATAGCACACAAGCTATAACCTTATGGAGAGGGCCCTTCTTGGAGTATTTTCTCTATGTCATCTCCCTCCCATTCGTCTTCTAGCTTGAGTCCTATATTCTCCCATTTATCCTTCGAGTCACTAGGCTCATCACGGTTGTACTCTTCTCTTCCTTCATTATAAATCTTTGAGTTGTCAAATCGGTTGATCCATCCTTCATCTTCTTCTTCTCTTTCTTCTTCAAATATCTTTTGGATCGACTCTCCACTCATCTCTTGATCAAATATTTCCTCAACTCTTTTAGCGATGTGTCGGTGTTCCTCCTTCCTTCGGTAGTTGATTAGGGGGGGAGCAACTTGAATCCAATCGGATTGATTGAACTCCGGCAATGGTCCAGCATTCCCCATACTTCGGCCTACATTCATGTTAGTTTCAACATTTTTAATATCCAAAATGACTTCTCTTACCTTGGGAAGTGGATCTTCAACTTCTTGTATGGTTGGCTCATTTTTCTTGACCTCTGGTTCGTCTTTTTCAGAAATTTCAGCAAGCACCCCGGGCTTGCTTTTGTCGTTTTGCTCCTCCCGACAACGTCTTTGCCAATCTCGTTGCGTTCTTTTTCTATTACTTCTCCTTTGTAGGATTTATGCGGCTTCACTAATCGTTTTATCCATTAAATCACCACCTGCACACATGCTTACAAAATGAGAAGAGTTAGGGGTTAGTGCAAAATAAAATGTATGCAACATCATGTCACCGAAAAATCCCAAGTTTGGTCCTTGCTTGAGTAGTTCATTAAAACGGTCCCATGCTTCATCAATTCCTTCATCTTCTCCTTGCTTGAAATTGAGCACTTGCCTCCTTAAGTCTTGGACCTTGCTTATGGGAAAGAACTTTGAAAGAAATTTCTTCGCGAGCTCATCCCAATTTCCTTTTGCTTCAATAGATGCAAGTGTGTACCATCTTCGCACTTCATCTTCGAGAGAGAACGGAAAAAGATTCCACTTGAACCAAGCGGCCGAAACTCCTTGTTTCACCGTGTTGCATATCATCGTGAATTCCTTAATGCGTCTATATGGGTTGTCATCCTCCAATCCTCTAAAGTTGTTTGTCACCACTAATTTGATGATTCTAGGCTTCACTTCGTGATGGTTGAAACACGTATCAAGTTTCGATCCGCAAGCGTATGGACCACCTATAGCCTTTTTCACCACGGAGTGACCCCAATGTTCTTGTCAATCCACGGAGCAAGGCGATTGCTAGCACTTAACCAAGTACTAATATAGTTGATTGGAAAACCTTTGAAAGAGAGGTTACTCTAAAGTAATAGCAATCTAACTTAAGTTAATCTAAGATTGAATCTAAGGTTAAGATGGAAAAGGTTGATACAAGAGAGAGATTAAGATAGATAAGTGTTCTCTCCCTAGGGTCTAGGATCTCATGAACATGCATCTACCACATGAAAGAGGTGTTGCCTTCACTAGCTTCATGGCGGTTATGCGGCCGCTAAGCCTTTTCCCTAAATCGTACTGTCACTACGCAAGGTAATCAACCACTTTCACGTATAACCGCATCTATATATAAGCATCCATAGGGTTAAGCTAATCACCACGATTACCACAAACCCTACTAAGACCACATATTGCAGAAACATATGTGAACAAAGCATTTGCAAAGACATAGACCATGAAGCATCTATAAGCATAAGATTCACGTAGCAATTACATATCAAAGGTCCATCTAACCCTAGGGATGAACGGAGACATTACCCCATCATCTTACAAGGATTGAAGCACGTAGGGGTGATGGAGCCTCCGGAGAAAGTCGTTGATGAAGATGGCGTCGATGAAGCTCGGGAACACCCCTAGGCCGACAGTTTGGGGTCCTCCTCTTGCTTCCTTCCACTACAAGAAAATTGTTGACTAGTGACGCAACCACCTTTTAGTGTCATTGATTTATGACGTTCATGCCTGATCTAGTCATAATATTTCACTTCCGAGCAAATTTAGTGACAAAAAAAATTTTCATCATTACGGTTGGTACTGTAGCCGGGCGTTTCCCGTTCCATGCTGTTTTGTGACGCCATAAGCTCTGAAAAAACATCATAAACCAACATCAGTCCCACATGTAAGCATTATTTTAAAAACAGTGTTCCAAGTCGTCATAAAATTCAGTAGGGTCCCACATGTAAGCACTCTTTCGAAATTAGAGTGTTCCAAGTCGTCATAAAATTTTCCAGGGTCCCACATGTAAGCATTTTCACCAGGTCAGCGGAGGCCAGGTCACGAAATGTTGCAAAAACAACTTGCCATTGCAAGGATTCGAACTAGAGACCTACAGGAACAAGACTGCGTTGCGTACCACTGCACCACTTCTTGGTTGTATTATACTAACAAGAAACACTTTCCTTATGGTTGTCTCAGGTGAATATTTAATATAAATCAGTAATTCGTAGGTGAAACGCTTCACTGCCTTCACAAAGACTCTCGACTTTTGCTACACGCAGATCTGCAACGGCTCGTGGTACGAATGGCGGATTCTAGCGGCGATGAGAGGGTGGTTTATGCGCCACATCCCGGCTACGAGTTCATGAAACAGGACGACAAGGTCAGTCCTCTGGTTTGAGCCACTATATTTTCCCCTATCGACCTAGGGATGGGGATTTCTAGATTTGGTGATCTAGAGGATTGATGACCATATACATTAGATTCAGATTTTATCATACACTCAGATTTGCATTGCAATTGGTGTTAGAAGTTGATCGACTATAGATAATCGGTGTTAGATTCAATTAGTTTTCGATTTGCATCATTTTATGAATTGATAGGTTCTTGTATTTTACTAGCATCTGGTGGTGGCTCGGTCCACATGATGCTGATCTTATCGTTGTGGATCCTTATAACAAGTGTCAGCATGGGTATGCTCTCCTTGTCAGGGAAAGCTTCACCGCCCTTGGGCACCGGTATGGAACCTGTGGTCAGGTGTCAATAACTTGTTTAAATTTCAATAGACTTATAGTACTTGTACTCTTGATATTAGTGTTGAAAATGGATAATTTTATGAACATATATGTATTTGGTGTCTGCAGCCTCATGGAAAACAATGTTAGACGTTTGTTTGGATTGATCCTGAATGGGATGGTAGGACTAAAGCTGTTCTGAATAAGCTAACACGCAGGATAGCAAAAGCTGAAGAGGAAGCAAGGTCATGGAAAGAAGAATGCAGAAAGGCTAACATGAAGCTTGGAGATACTGAAAAATTGATGCTTGAAGATACTACCACTGAGCTTCAGAAGGTGAAGAAGGGTAAGCCAACAAAGCAAGAACTTGTCCAAGTGTTCATGGAAATGGAATCGAACAATAGGTAGTTACGATTATTGGAACAAATTTTAATGATGAATAACCATGGCATGCCATCTTATGAAAGTTGTTGCTGATGTTTTCTTCAGGTCACATGAACGACCCTCAGAATTTATCGATTTAACTGAAGCTTGAAGCCGAGCTGCAGAAGGTGAATGGACAGCTGCAGGAAGCTAGACATAATATTAGGGAGCTATATGCGGGGAGAATTGTCGATCTATTGATGTCTTAAGAAACATGTTTCTACCTCATCATGTTATGATGTTTGCTACTTAGTGGTGTAAACTTTTGTGGTGATGAGTTGCTTTGCCATCTTATTATGTCGATTTTCTTTGAGCACTCTCACCGTTCTGAGCTAATTTTGTTGATGTTTTGCTGGTCCGGTTTGTTGATGTTTTGCTGGAAGGACCTTCATGAGTAACGATCGCGAAACTGCTTATTTCCTTCTGCCGTTCCAAGTCATCATAAAATGGAGGTCCCACATGTAAGCATTTTTGCTAGGTCACGAAATGTTGCCAAAACAATTTACCATTGCAAGGGTTCGAACTAAAGACCTATAGGAATAAGATCGTGTTTTTTTACCACTGCACCACTTCTTGGTTCTGTCATTTTAACAGGAAACACTTTCCTTATGGTTGTGTAAGGTGAATCTTTAATATAAATCAGTAATTCACAGGCGAAACGCTTCAATGCCTTCGCAAAGACTCTCGACTTTTGCTACGTGCAGATCTACAACGGCTCATGGCAAAAAAAGGATCCTAGAGGCGACGGGAAGATGGTTCCGCCGCCACCTTCCAGCTACAAGAAGCTGAAATGGCTCGACAAGGTCAGTTCTTTAGTTTGAGCCGCTATATTTTCCCCTATCGTCCTAGGGATTTCTAGATTTGGGGATCTAACGGATTGATGAGCATATACACTAGAATCAGATTTCATCGTACCCTCATATTTGCACTTCGTTTGGTGTTACGAGTTGATAGGCTATAGACAATTCATAGGTGTTAGATTCAGTTAGTTTTCAGTTTGCATCGTTTGATGGATTGATAGGTTCTTGTATTTTACTAGCTTGTAGAGGTGCTTGAAGCCACTAAAGTTGGGTTGCAGGAGGTGAAGAGAGACCTACAAGAACAAGAAGGCAGTGAACTCATGGCGCAGCAAGAGGCTATAAAATACAAGGAGCTGTGTCAGGAAATTTTAAATACAACTATTCAAGAGATGAGGAAATTCAAGGAGATGGCTGACCAATTGTTACATGAACAATTGCAACAGACCAACAAATACAAGGAGATGTGTGCCCATATGTTACGCCAGGACAATGCCTTGTTGAAAGAATATAGGTGAGATTCTTGACCAAGATTCGAAAGACCTAGTACTGGACTGGAAGGCAAAACCTGAAGAGGAGGTAAGGTCATGGAAGGAAGAATGCGCAAAGGCTAACATCAAGCTCGAAGCAACTACCACTGAGCTGGAAAACGTGAAGGGAAAGCTGAAACATGCCATCGATGTGATGGAAGTGTATAAGCAATCGGTTTAGCAGCTAGTTATCGAGATCGAGAAGGAGAAGCAATCGATACAACAGAGTGTTATCCAGATGGAGAAGGAGAAGCAACGGATACTGCACGAGAGAGATAAAAATAGGTAGTGCTTGATTATTATGAAACTTGTTCCTTGTTGATGTTTAATTACTGGTTGTTCCTCCTGATCATAATACGTAGTGTTATGAAACTTGTTGGTGCTTATGTTTTCTTTAGGTCAGCCAAGCGAAAAAGGGATCAACAATGGGAAGGATCCTAAGAAGCTAACATGAAGCTTGAAGCTACTGCCGCTGGGCTGCAGAACGTGAAGGGACAGCTACAGGATGGAGCTATGGAAGGAGAATCAACGCCTACAGATGTAAATTGATGACCAGTTCTTATCATTATGATTACAAATGGGTGGTTATGATTATTTTGAAAATTGTAATGATGATTATCCTATGATGTTTGCTACTTGGTGTTGTGAACTTTGTGGTCATGAGTT
Source organism: Cenchrus fungigraminus (assembly GCA_036936925.1). Taxonomy (NCBI): domain Eukaryota; kingdom Viridiplantae; phylum Streptophyta; class Magnoliopsida; order Poales; family Poaceae; genus Cenchrus; species Cenchrus fungigraminus. Next base: position 61,009,459 of record CM072770.1, read on the forward strand.
AAGAAACTTGTTGCTACTTGGTGTGATGATCATCCTATGATGTTTGCTACTTGGTGTTGTAACTTGTTGCTACTTGGTGTTGTGAACTTTGTGGTCATGAGTTGAGAAACTTGATGCTACCTGATCATAATATAATGTTTGTTGCTCGGTGACAAAGGTCCGGTCTGTTGATGTTTTTCTAGAAGGACCTTCCTAAGGAATGATCGCGAAACTGCTTATTTCCTACTGTCACGGAATGTTGCAAAAACAACTTGCCATTGCAAGGGTTCGAACTAGAGACCTATAGGAACAAGACTGCGATGTTTACCACTGCACCACTTTTGGTTGTGTCAATTTAATGGAAACATTGTCCTTATGGTTGGGCCAGATGAGTCTTTCATATAAATCAGTAACTCACAGGCGAAACGCTTCACTGCCTTAGCCACTCTCGACTTTCGCTATGCGCAGATCTGCAACGGCTCGTGGTAGGAATGGCGGATCCTAGCAGCGACGGGAAGATGGTTGTGCCGCCACCTCCTGGCTACGAGAGGCTGAAACAGCCCGATAAGGTAAATTCTCTGGTTTGAACCACTATATTTTCCCCTATCATCCTAGGGATTTCTAGATTTGGGGATCTAACGGATTGATCAGCACATAGAATAGATACAGATTTCATCGTACCCTCATTTTTGCACTATGATTGGTGTTACAAGTTGATAGGCTATAGACAATTCATATGTGTTAGGTTCCGTTAGTTTTCAATTTGCATCATTTGATGGATTGATAGGTTCTTGTATTTTACTAGCTTCAGGAGGTGCTTGATGCCACTAAAGGTGAGCTGCAGGAGGTGAAGAGAGACCTACAAGAACAACAAGGCAGAGAACTCATGGCGCAGCAAGAGGCTGTAAATTACAAGCACTTGTATGAGCAATCGTTACAGGACAACATTACCCAGATGGAAGAGCTGGCCAAATTCATGGAGATGTCAGACCAATTGTTACATGAACAATTGCAAGAGACCAACAAATACAAGGGAAAGCTGGAACATGCTATCCATGCGATGGAGGTGTATAAGCAATCGGTTGATTAGGTAATTAACGAGATGGAGAAGAACAAGCAATGGATACAACAGAGTATTATCCAGACGAAGAAGGAGAAGCAGTGGATACTGCGTGAGAAAGATAAAAATAGGTAGTGCTTGATTATTATGAAACTTTTTCCTTGTTGATGTTTAATTACTGGTTGTTGCTCCTGTGCACTTCATATTGCTGAATGGCCATGCCACGTAGTGTTATGAAACTTGTTACTACTTGTGTTTTCTTTAGGTCAGGCAAGCGAAAAGGGATCAACAATGGGACGGATCCTTAGAAGCTAACATGAAGCTTGAAGCTACGGCCACTGAGCTGCAGAAGGTTGAAGGACCGAACTGACGACCAGAGAGGGGGGGAGTGAATGGGAGCCGATAAAAATTCTTCTCGAAGGAGATGGATACTCCAACAAGACGAACACGGCTAGCCAAAACACGTCTCCAGCTCAACTACCCAAGTTGGCCAAGACCACGTAGCCACTGGAGTGCTACTGGTCCTAGGAACTAACAACTCAACTAAACACTCCAAACACGCAACGGAAATCTGCACAACACACTGCCTGTGCTACACCGGTCAGACCGATGGCCTACGCCGGTCAGACCGATGACACCGGTCAGACCGGTGGACAACGCCGGTCAGGCCGGTGGCTACAGCAGTTGCACAGAAACATTCCAGGAAGCCTCAATGACTCCTCTAGGCCCTGGAACTAAAACCACCTCCAAAACTCAAACTGAAGGAGAAGAAAAACCTTCACAACACCTAGCAAAACACCTTGAAACCTGCCAAAAACTGACCAGCAACACCACAGGTCAAAACCACACAGAGTAGGTAGTTCACCCAAGGCAAATCCCACAAGGGCCTTGCACCGGTCAGACCGGTCACGAGCACCGGTCAGACCGGTCACGCCTGGGCAGCTCGGGATGAACAGCAGCCCGCGGGTCAACACCCCCAAATCCAAATCTCGATCTCCCGATTCGCTCCATGGATTCGTCGCACAAGACTTTGGGGATAGTAGGAACACCTCATGGGCACTCCATAGCCAAGATTTGGTCCACCAAAACTTGCTAAATCAAGAGGAATCGAAGAAATCCCGCCAAGAACGCCTCTAACCCTAGAGCCAAGAAAACCCCAAAATTGAGCCCCTTTACTCATGGATTTGGGAGGGGAATCAAAGGGAAAAGAACCACGAAGGGTTCATGCATACACCCCCCACCAAATCCAAAAGAGAAAGGTCTCAAAACCGCCACAAGAAAATTGCCAAGAAAAGGCTCCGAAAATCACCAAAAAGGGAAAACGAGAGAGACACAATCAAGCTTTGAGGAACCACACCGAATCATCTATACATACCATGAAGGTTCATACAAGGTCTAGCTTGCCTCTCAATCATCATTCCCTCTCACAAGATCTCACCATGAAGCTCTTAAGCTAGTCCTCTAAAACCTAAGGAAAATAGGAAGGGAAAATAGCAAAAGCAAATGAGCTAGGGTTCCAAGAGATGGCTGCCATCCTCTCACCACTTGGGTAATATGGAGGCTAGCCGAAAGACGAAACTACCCCTATTACATTAAACTAAGATACACGCCCCGAAGGACCTTTTGGGAAATTTCGTCGTAGCACCATCGGACGGATGCCCGGCGACTGCAAACTTGCTTAGCCTCGACGCAAGCCTTGCGATCCCGACGCGTGTCCTCCGCTTCGAAGTCTCCGGACTGCGTCGTCGCACACCGGTCAGACCGGTACCCACCGGTCAGACTGGTCAGACCCCCCGGTCAGACCCACCGGTCAGACCGGTCCTGGTGCTGCTGCCTCCTGTCTTCGGTCTTGGCTTTGTGGATCAACCAAGGAACCCAACGGTTTTCTGGTGAACCACTAGAAACCCCGCGAACTCGGTGTAGCCTCCGCCAATCACCACTCATGACTCGGCTCCCACGTAGTCCCGGCTCGACCTTGGTTTTGAGGCTCAACCAAGAAACCGTTCATGACTTCATCTTGCCGTTCTTGCCACCATGCGGCCCGCACTTGACCCCGCTGGCCACCGGGTCCCTCGAGCCAAGCCTACTTGTCTTCTCCTCACCTGGAGGCCTACCCGGCAACGACCTTTCGTGCTTGCTCTTCACCTGCACCAACACCAGTCAAGCTGCAACCTGCACCTGCAATACTTAGCCAAGAGTCAGTCCACACAACGTTGTCAATCACTCATCACACCAGGAAGCGACCATCCACCGGTCCTCGAACCACACAGGCTCTCAATCTCCCTCTTGATGGGTGCATTGACAACACACACATTTGGTAACCAAAGAGAAAAGGAAAAAGAAAAGAAACGACTAAAAAGAAACTCAAGCAAGCGATCGAAAGCCAAACAAAGGCAAAGAGCAAGATCACTTGAAAGAGGAAAGACTCGGTTCCCTTAGGCAAGGGCAACGGCTCGACACAACCGAGTTAAAGACAGGCTCAAGCAAAGAGCAAAGACCACCAAAGCAAAGCTCGAAAAGCACAAAGAGCTCCCCCTACACATATGCAAGCTCCCCCTGAACCGATGCAACTCCCACAGGACGAATGCATGCAAACCACTTCATGAAACAGAGCAGCTGCACTAGCTCAGCTCTGACCGGTCAGACTGGTCCACCGCACCGGTCAGACCGGTGCCCAACATCTGAATAGGGACAGCACTCTGACCGGTCAGACCGGTGACCACGACTGGTCAGACCGGTGACAAACAGAGCCCAGAAATGGCTCGAAACCACCTGAAAACCTTCTAAATGCATTCAGTAGGCCAAAACATGCTCGAACTTCTCCCCGTTGTTGACAATGCATGAATCAAGCCAAAATTAGGAAAATTTCAACCTAGAGCTTCTCAAATAGACAAAATTCAACATAGCATGCTACACACATCCAAATGAGCAAGTTAGATACTCTATAGCTTCGTATGGACAAAAACTACAAGATCACCAAGTTTCACAACCATTGGGCAAAGCTAAGATAGAATTGAGCATTTTTGCGAAAAATTCCCTCTCATGAGCAAAGTCCTAAACATGAGCAAAACATGTCAAAATGGTAAAGCCACACAAACTTCATGCTAGGGCAACCATTCTAAGCATAAGACCATCATAAACACCCACAAGCATCTCATATCATGTCAAAGCCACCGAGCCATGTGCTTACTTCTAAATATGAGACTTCTCATTGGTAAGCAACATGCAACGGTTTAGCACCCAAAAGCAAGTAAATTAAGCACATATGACATGGGAGCACATTTTCCAAGCAATTTACATTTCATTTTCAGATTCATATTTGGTACATGAAATGTCTTTGCGACAAAAAGGAACTTATGCCCCTCCACAAGATAAAGCAAGGGGGCTAAACATTCATGATGGCAAGTGAGCCTTTGGCCCCATATGCTCAAAACAAGCTATCCAAGCAGAAATTAAGCATAGAAATACCACTAAAACATGTCATGATCATATAAAGGCATTTACTCACAAGAGAGCAGACATATGACATTTTTCAAAAACATAGCTATCAACCATGGATATAAATCAAGATCATCAAGAGCTAAGACACACTAAGCCATATCATACCAAACTAGCTCACAAGATCATATATAGCACATCATGGTGAATTATGTATATACGAGAAGCTTTTCCTACAAAATGCATATGATACAAATGCATGCAACTTAACATACAAAGATGCCTATACATCATGTTACAAATGCAATGCAAAATGCAAGAAATGCACAAAGAAAAGCTATACATATGCTACAAAGGAGCTCCCACACCCAACTCAAGAGACCAAACACACACCAAGTTCTCCCCGCAAACAAGTGAAAGTTGCTTGATCTAGGGGCTTGGTGAAAATATCGGCTAGCTGGTCATGTGTGGGTACATGGATCAAAGCGATTTTTCCTTTCTCAACATTGTCTCTCAAGAAATGATACCTCACTTCTATGTGCTTGGTTTTGGAATGGAGCACTGGGTTCTTCGCAACACTTATGGAACTTGTGCTATCACATTGAAGTGGGACATGAGTATACTCCTCACCAAAGTCGCTCATGGTGTATGTGATCCAAAGGAGCTGAGAGCAACAACTAGCTGCGGCCAGATACTCTGCCTCGGTAGTGGATTGAGCAACACTTGATTGTTTGCGGGAAGACCAAGACACCAAAGAGGAACCCAAAAACTGGCAAGTCCCAGAAGTGGACTTCCTATCCAACTGACATCCGGCAAAATCCGCGTCTGAAAATCCATGAAGAGCCAAAGAAGAAGACGCGGAGTACCAAAGGCCGAAGTCGTGAGTATGTCGCAAATACCTGAATATGCGCTTGACTGCTTGTCGATGCGAAGTCCTTGGAGACGCTTGAAAATGAGTGCACAGACATACTGAGAATTGGATGTCCGGCCTCGTCGCCGTCAAGTACAAGAGTGACCCGATCATGCTTCGGTACTCCTTCTGGTCCACGTGCTCACCTTCCTCGTCCACATCAAGAGCTGTAGTCGTACTCATAGGCGTTGCCATGGCCTCGGAGTCCTCCATCTTGAACTTCCTCACTATGTCCTTGGTGTACTTTGCTTGGTGCACAAACGTTCCTTCCTTCGACTGCTTGATCTGGAGGCCGAGGAAGAACTGCAACTCACCCATCATGCTCATCTCAAATTCCCTGCTCATGTCATCTGCAAACCTTGCAACCAAAGAGTTAGACGAGCCACCAAAGACAATATCATCCACGTATACCTGCACAATTAGGATCTCTTTGCCCTGCCTGAGGAGAAACAAGGTCTGATCGACCTTCCCCATCTCAAAACCTCTCTCAAACAGGAACCCCCTCAACCTACCGTACCAAGCTCTAGGCGCCTGCTTCAACCCATATCGCGCCTTCCTCAACTTGTACACCTGGTGGGGGTACTTCTCACTCTCAAACCCCGGTGGTTGCCTCACGTACACCTCTTCCTCCAACACATCGTTCAGGAAAGCACTCTTCACATCCATTTAGTGCAATTTGAACCCTTTAGCCACGGAAAAGGCTAGAAGGATCCTGATTGCCTCCAAACGAGCTACAGGAGCAAAGGTCTCCTCGTAGTCGATCCTCTCTTTCTGACTATACCCTTGCGCCACCAACCTCGACTTGTTTCTTACCACTTCTCCTTTCTCTCCCTCCTTATTTTTCCACACCCATTTTGTCCCAATCGGCTTACAACCCGGTGGAGGATCCACTAACTCCCAAACTTGGTTCCTCTCAAAATTCTCCAACTCCTCATGCATTGAATTAACCCAATTATGATCAGATAGCGCGTGTCCAATGTCTTTGGGCTCAAAAGTAGCAACAAAAGCAGCATGAGCAAAGTGAGAATTGTTTCGAACCCTCGAACGTGTAGTACGTTCATTGATGTCGTCGATGATCCTCGAAGCTGGGTGATCCACTTGAACTTGCCGGGGAGGTTCTCGCCTTGATGCTACCTCCCCCTCAACAGCAGCTTCTCCTTGATCTGGGTTTGTCATCGTGGGTGTGGGAGAGGGCCCGTTCTCGATCGTAGTCGAAGTAGTAGGTACATGCTCAGCCGCGAGCACCACACCGCCATCTTCATCATCACCATGTTCATGCTCCTCATCCTCGAAAATCTCCTCGCCAAGTTCCTCATCACCTGCACACTCAAAAACAAGCTGACTACGTGGCTGTGTCTCGTCGAAGGTAACCTCGCAAGTCTCCACGATTTGGTTAGTTTCAAGATTGAGCACTCGAAAGGCTCTAGAATGAGACGCGTAACCAAAGAAAATGCCATCGACAGACCTAGCCTCGAACTTGTCCAACTTCTTACCTTTCTTCAGGATAAAGCATTTGCACCCAAACACATGAAAGTGACTCACCTTGGGAGTTCTACCGTGCATCAACACGTAACAGGTTTTCTTCTTATGGACCCTGAGGTAAATCCTGTTCGACACATAGCACGCGGTATTGACCGCCTCAGCCCAGAACCTTCTCGGAGTCCTATGCTCGTCGAGCATCGTCCGAGCCATCTCGCACAAGGTTTTGTTTTTCCTTTCCACCACGTCGTTCTGGGGAGGCGTATATGGACTAGAGAACTGATGTTCAAGACCCAAGTCATGGCAAAAGGTTTCGAAGTGAGAGTTTCTAAATTCCGAGCCATTGTCACTGCGGATCGCTCGTATGGCATCTCCGTGCCTTTCGTTTCTCAACCTCAAGACAAGATCTCGAACAAAACCAAACGTCTCCCCTTTCTCCTCCAAAAAGAAAACCCACGCATACCGAGAGTAGTCGTCCACCACAACCAGGATGTACCACTTCCCACCCACAGATCGCACACGAGCTGGGCCAACAAGGTCCATATGGAGCAGCTCGCATGGACGCTCCGTCATCACATCGGTGAGGGGTGGATGGGAAGAGGCTACCATCTTAGCATGCCGACACAGCGCACAAACCAACTCTTTCTCAAACCTCAGTCGTGGCAATGCTCGGACCAAATTGAGTTTACTCAAGCGAGACAAAAGGTCAAAGCTTAAGTGGCCCAACTTCTTATACCACTTCCACAACTCACTCGAAGAACCAGCCAAAAAGCAACGAGCCACACCAGAAGACTGAGAGAAATCCGCTCGGAAAACTTGACCCTCGGGAACGACCATGCAAACTAGGTCCCCTCGAGAATCCAAAATCCGAGAACCACCAGGCCGAAACAACACCTCAAAACCCTCATCCAAAAGCTGGGAAACGGAAAGCAAATTGAATCCGAGTGATTGAACAAGAGCAACACACCTGAAAGTGACCTTGTCACTTACCTTAATCTCACCTTCAGAAAGTACACACCCTCGCCCATTGTCCCCAAAGGTGATGTATGTCTTGGACACCACCGGGACGAGACTTGAGAACCACCCCTTGTCTCCGGTCATATGCCTCGAGCAACCAGAGTCAATCAACCAAACGTTCCTCAAGTCTCCCACCTGAAATTCAAAAACGAGCACGTGAGTGAACAAACGGCTCAGCACTAGGGTTAGTACCAAAAGAGTAAAACCAGTGCCGAGCCATTTGCTCCAAAGTGGGGTTAGCACAAACCATATCATCACGTTTTTCAAAGCTACCACCACGAAAACCACCACGGGAACCACCACTAGGAAACCACTCCTGTCTCACTGGAGGAGAACGAAAACCACGAAAGGAAGATCGTGGACCGTTCCTCCTCTCAAACTCAAAGCTACGACTCCTCCCACCCTCGTATTGAACACGAGGTGGAGAACGTCTAGCAAACTGACCACCACCAGACTCACCATACCAACCACCAGAACCACGACCAAATAAACCAAACCGAGCATCCTCACGAGCACGGAAACCAAACTGCTGTCTGCCCAGACCAGCACCAGTCTGACCGGTCACCCTGACCGGTCTGACCGGTGGTGCTCGGCCAGTAGCACCACCTGCCACCTTTCGATCTCCCCAAGCCGGAACCATCCTCACAATCGCCTTGGCTCTGGGCATTTGCATACGAGGCTCAGGTACACCATTTGAAGGGCGGTACCTGTCCTTGTTAGCCCACTCCTTAGCCATTCTCTCCTCACGCTTCCTCTTGAAGCAAAACTCACCCTTGTGACCATCTCTCTCACAATAGTCACAATGAAACCGTATGAGCTTATGTTTAGGATTGAGTTGGGGCTGCTCACTTGGTTTCTCCTCACTCGGTTTCTCAACCGGCTTCTCCTCACTAGGCTTCTCACCCTCTTTCCCAAAGAACACATTCCCCAAGTTGCTCTTGAACTTTATGGGTTTTTGGAAATCATTTGTGGGGTGAGGGAATATGTGTGGATCTGGGGTTGTGTCAAGTTTGTTTCTCAATGGGTTTGGCTTAGGAGCATAGGCATTTTTGTGGAAGGTTTTTGGTGGAGCTTGGATATCATCAATTTTCTCTCCTCCCTCACCACTACACTCTCCAATCTTATCCGAGTCAAGCGCTTGCCCATCATAGCGCTTGTATGCCTCTATCAACATCCTAAGCTGTGGTTCATGACCCGACAACCAACCCATCATTTTTCTCAACTCATCATTCTCATCCTGCAAGCGATCAACATAATGTGCAAGTTCCAGATTCTTCAAAGCATGCAATTCACAAGTAGAGCAAGAAGTGGGAACAGGTTGTTTCAACTTAGCCTCAAGAGAAATAGTGTAAGCATGCATCTCATCAATCTTTCCATGCAAAACAGGGCAAGAAGTACAAGCACCTAGCAAAGCAGGTCTAGACTTAAGCTCAGCCACTTCAGCCCTAAGCACATCTAGTTCCTCACACTTGGAGGCATGCTTTTCCTTGAACACAGTAAGATCAGCTAGGAACACAAAGCAATCAGCACAATCAACTTCATCAGAAACAACAGGTGAAGCCTTAAGCGAATCAATCTCAAGCTTAGCATCTAGGTTCTGTGTTTCTAGCTCAGCCACTCTAGTCCTAGCATCCTCAAGTGAGGCCCTAAGCTCTTTCCTCATCTTCTTAGCCTCTCTAAGCATGTCATCACGATTATCAAGCAACTTGCCAAGCTGTTCATTCTCCTCACGCAAGAAGGGAAGCTCGTCATGTACCTTATCCTCGGAGTCGGAGTCTGAGTCGCTCTGGGGACTCTTCTTACTGCCGGAGCTTTGTGCCATGGTGCAGAAGCCATCTCTAGCGAAGCAGCTCAGCCCGCTCAAGTTCTTGGATGACTTCTTGTTCTTGCGCCGATCACCTTCGTCTTCACTGCTACTCGAGCTCGAGGTAGAGTAAGCGGAGCTGGAGTCGACGTCGCTCGCTCCGACCATCGCTCGGGCCTTGCCACGGCCGTCCTTCTTCCTCGATCGTCGCTCATCCTTGTGCTTGTTCTTGTGCTTGTGCTTGTGATCATGCCTTGATCGGTACTTGCCCTCTGTCTTCGACCGGTGCTTGTAGTTGTCCTTGTTCTCCATCTTCTCGGGGCAGTCGGCGACAAAGTGTCCTGGCTTGCCGCACTGAAAGCATGTCCTCGTGTTCCTTCTTGTGTTCACCCAGTTCTCGTGCATCCTCTCGAACTTCCTAGTCAGTAGCGTCAGCTCGTCCTCTCCAAGCACGTCGAACTCCTCATCTGGCAAAGACATCAAAGAGGACAAAGAGTACATCCTGGTGGATGGGTTAGCGTTAGACTTTGCACCTGAGCCACCGATGAGAGCGAGACTATGAGAGTCAGTCGGGCTCTCAAGCTTGGCTGTCATACCCCTATCCACCTCAGCCGACTTGAGCTTTGAGAACAGCTCATTCACCATCAAAGTGTCATACTTCTTGGACTCAACAATGGCCTCGAACTTGCCATCCCAAATTGTATGATCCAGAGAGTGCAAGAGCTTAACAGCTCTGTCATGATCATCGTACGGGAGCACGTCCACATTGGCCCTCATGTTGTTCACCGCTACCGTGAACCGCTGGAATAAGGCATCAATTGACTCACCGGGGAGATGAGTGAAGTTCTCGTACTCTCTCCGGTAAGTCGCATACATCCGAGCCTGAACCTGAGCATTTCCAGCGTGAGCATCCTTCAACTGACTCCAAATCCTACAAGCTAGGTCATCTGTATGAACCCGATCGAATTCGGACTGACACAGAGCACGAAACAAGTAGTCGACCGCCTTGTTGTTGGCGTCGTGCATGTCCCTCGATCCTGGAGCAAAGAAGTTAATCGGATGAACATAAGTTGTGTTCACCATAACGTCCCAAAGGATCTGACCCTTACCACGGAGGAAAGCTGCCATCCGCCTCTGCCACATCTAGTAGTTTTTTCCATCGAAGTGCGGAGGACCCAAACCCCGTTCCTGGTACGCCATCCTTGGATCTTAGACTGGTTAGAATCTGAAGATCCGTAACTGGCTCTGATAGCACTTGAAGGATCGAACTGGCGACCAGAGAGGGGGGGAGTGAATGGGAGCTGATAAAAATTCTTCTCGAAGGAGATGGATACTCCAACAAGACGAACACGGCTAGCCAAAACACGTCTCCGGCTCAACTACCTAAGTTGGCCAAGACCACATAGCCACTGGAGTGCTACTGGTCCTAGGAACCAACAACTCAACTAAACACTCCAAACACGCAGCAGAAATCTGCACAACACACTACCTGTGCTGCACCGGTCAGACCGATGGCCTACGCCGGTCCGACCGGTGGACAGCGCCGGTCAGGCCGGTGGCTACAGCAGTTGCATAGAAACGTTCCAGGAAGCCTCAGTGACTCCTCTAGGCCCTGGAACTAAAACCACCTCCAAAACTCAAACTGAAGGAGAAGAAAAACCTTCACAACACCTAGCAAAACACCTTGAAACCTGCCAAGAACTGACTAGCAACACCACAACCCAAAACCACACAGAGCAGGTAGTTCACCCGAGGCAAATCCCACAAGGGCCTTGCACCGGTCAGACCGGTCACGAGCACCAGTCAGACCGGTCACGCCTGGGCAGCTCGGGATGAACAGCAGCCCGCGGGTCAACACTCCCAAATCCAAATCTCGATCTCCCGATTCGCTCCACGAATTCGCACAAGACTTTGGGGATAGTAGGAACACCTCATGGGCACTCCATAGCCAAGATTTGGTCCACCAAAACTTGCTAAATCAAGAGGAATCGAAGAAATCCCGCCAAGAACGCCTCTAACCCTAGAGCCAAAAAAACCCCAAAATTGAGCCTCTTTACTCACGGATTTGGGAGGGGAATCAAAGGGAAAAGAACCACGAAGGGTTCATGCATACATCCCCCACCAAATCCCAAAGAGAAAGGTCTCAAAACCGCCACAAGAAATCACCAAGAAAAGGCTCCGAAAATCACCAAAAAGGGAAAACGGAAGAGACACAATCAAGCCTTGAGGAACCACGCTGAATCATCTATACATACCATGAAGGTTCATACAAGGTCTAGCTTGCCTCCCAATCATCCTTCCCTCTCACAAGATCTCACCATGAAGCTCTCAAGCTAGTCCTCTAAAACCTAAGGAAAATAGGAAGGGAAAATAGCAAAAGCAAATGAGCTAGGGTTCCAAGAGATGGCTGCCATCCTCTCACCACTTGGGTTATATGGAGGCTAGCCGAAAGACGAAACTACCCCTATTACATTAAATTAAAATACACGCCCCCGAAGGACCTTTTGGGAAACTTCGTCGTAGCACCATCGGACGGATGCCCGACGACCGCAAACTTGCTTAGCCTCGACGCAAGCCTTGCAATCCCGACGCGTGTCTTGAAGTCTCCGGACTGCGTCGTCGCACACCGGTCAGACCGGTGTACCCCACTGGTCAGACCGGTACCCACCGGTCAGACCGGTCCTGGTGCTGCTGCCTCCGGTCTTCGGTCTTGGCTTTGTGGATCAACCAAGGAACCCAACAGTTTTCTGGTGAACCACTGGAAACCCCGCGAACTCGGTGTAGCCTCCGCCAATCACCACTCATGACTCGGCTCCCACGTAGTCCCGGCTCGACCTTGGTTTTGAGGCTCAACCAAGAAACAGTCCATGTCTTCATCTTGTCGTTCTTGCCACCATGCGGCCCGCACTTGACCCCGCTGGCCACCGGGTCCCTCGAGCCAAGCCTACTTGTCATCTCCACACCTGGAGGCCTACCCAGCAATGACCTTTCGCGCTTGCTCTTCACCTGCACCAACACCAGTCAAGCAACAACCTGCACCTGCAATACTTAGCCAAGAGTCAGTCCACACAACGTTGTCAATCACTCATCACACCAGGAAGCGACCATCCACCGATCCTCGAACCACACAGGCTCTCAAAGGTGAAGGGACAGCTGCAGGATGGAGCTATGGAAGGAGAATCAATGTCTACAGATGGAAATTGATGATTAGTTCTTATCGTTCTGATTACAAATGGGTGGTTATGATTATTGTGAAAATTGTAATGATGATCATCCTATAATGTTTGCTTCTTGCTGTTGTGAACTTTGTGGTCGTGAGTTGAGAAACTTGATGCTACCTGATCATAATATGATGTTTGCTGCTCGGTGGACGGCAAAGTTTCGGTCTATTGATGCTTTGCTGGAAGGACCTTCCTGAGGAACGACCGCGAAACTACTTGTTTCCTATTATGGTTCTAACTCGTCATAAAATTTAATAAGGTCCCACAAGTCCGTCTGATAAAAAAACAGAGGAAAATTAAAAGGATACTATGTCAATAGCAGGGGTCGAACCCGCGGCCAACAGCTATATCAACCGCGTTCCCTGCAAGGGGCTTGCCAACACGCTCCTGTGTGTCGTTGTGGCAAATATCTAGCCTAGAGGCATCGGTGCGTAGATCTACAACCCGCGGCGGGAATGGCGGATCCTCGCATCGAAGGGAGGAGAGTGAGCTATGGTCCGGTCAGTACCCTGTTTTGTGCCTCTGCTTTCCCCTTTCGTCAGAGGGAAGTGATATTTGGAATTGGGGATTTCGGTTGAAGCACGATTGTTGTTACAAGTTGATTGATAGGCTTTAGTTTAGAAAGTGTAAAACTAAGCATTGATTTCAAGTTGCAACAATTTTTTTTGAAGCATTCGTGTACTCCAGCATCTTCTTCCATTGGTAGTTACTGCTCGGAGACATCTTCCGGCAATAGTAGCCATTGGCATCCTAAAGACAAGTGCAAACATGGGTTGAGAGCTGTGGTGAAGTATGCTTGGACCTTTCTCAACCCTGGCCGCCAGTTTGCTAGTTGCCCAAAGGTAATGGCTAGTTGGCTACCTGCTTATGTGGTTCCTGTGGTCAATGGCTATTACTAATGGGTTGTTTAATTTGCAGGAAGAAAAAGAGCAATGCGATTACTTCTGCTGGATTGATCCAGAATGGGATGAAAGGTCGTATGCTGTTATGGTGAAACTCATGAAGAAGAAAGCGAAGGCTGAAGAGGATGCAAAGCAGTGGGAGGGTGAATTGGGAAAAGCTAACTGTGAGCTTCGAGAAATTAGGAATGAGCTCAAAATAGCGTGACAAAAACTTCAGAAGGCTACCACAGAGCTGAAGTCAATTGGGAATTATAGGCACAATGTCAAACTCGCGCATGTGATGCTTGCTTTATTTGTTGTTTTCGTGGGAATGGCAGGATTGATGCTCGGTGGCAAGGCTAATTAGATGTGTCGATCATGTATTCTGCAAGTGTCACTTTGGTATTGTGAACAATGTATTCTGCAATGTGTCGATCATGTATTCTGAACATTGTGCCCTATGCTTCTGAGCATTGTACTAATGATGTATTGCCAAAATCAACCAAGAAATGCGTGGCAGATAGTATCCACCACATTGTATTGACCATTTAGTCCGACCTGTTCACATTTCCAAGAACGTAATTTCCGTTGGGTTCCCCAACAGTCATAATGAATTATTATTGTTATCCCAAAATCAACGGAGCAGCAGCGAAGGTTGTTTTGGGTGGCGAAGGAGCGATGAATTTACTGTAAATGCGGAGAAAGGAACGGTGGATTTGTTGTAAATGGGGTATTGATCGACTTCTTCTGCTTGGGGTACAGAGAACATTTTTGCAATTGCATCTCCTCCTCTCGGAAGTAAGATCCGTGAGAGTAGTGCTCTCTTCCAAGTCTCTGTATCAATTTGAATGTGCATTTGACCTGGCACTCTGATGTTTGATCAAACTATTTTCAAGACGTTGGTAGGTCAGTAATCATGTCATCGAGGCGGTTGCCATTATCGCTGGTGGTGCTCCCTACCGAGGTGAACATTGACATCACCGGCCACCTCACTGCGACCTCGGAACGGGCCATGGACAACCTCCGCAGCCTACGGGCGACCTGCTAGGAGATGCGTCGTGTGTGCAAGAATGCGGCCGTTGGTCGGCACGTGGCGCTAGAGTGATTTGCCATCAAGCTGCAGTGGAACGACCGCAAGGGCTACGACGCCCTCCTCGATTGCCTGAGCTGCATAAGAAACCCGGAGGCATGTTTCCTCTCCGGGATGGACATCCTGTTCGGGGAAAACTACAGCTCCTGATCATCCATCGCCAAGCTCGAGGAGGCCGCCCAGGCCGGGCATAATGTGGCGGCCTACGTAGCCGCCATGGTCCTCTACAGGGCCAATGGCAGTGCTAGTGATGATGACACTGCGAGGCGGTACATCAGACAGGTCGAGGGTGAGGAAGAATCGGCGGCCGCGACATCGATGATGATGCGGACGAACAAGGGTTGCCTGCGGTGCCGTGAGGCAGCCTCAGAGGTGATCTGGCGAGTGACGTGGCACCGACGTGCAACGCTGGCACCGCCAGTGGCGCGTGGCAATCATCAGTGTGCAGGCCGCCTGTGCTTCAAGATGAGCTGGGAAGAATGGTCACATTTTTGTAACGAGGAATGTAGAATTCACGCCGAATGTGATCTGTTCTTTAGCAAAATAATTGGATATCTGCATCCAAACAAATTAAACATTGACATGTGAGAGTGATTTTGGACTTATTTTGTTTCTAGATCAATCCACTGATATCTGTTTCTATCTCTCTTCCTTGGTTCCCGTGTAGCAATACTCGCACACGCATTGACGTGATGGAAACCAACTTCTGGTCTTCCCCCATTTATTTACCACGGCTGGTAGTTGGAATAGTTCATCGCAATTTAGAGAGGTGGAAAATCAATATTGGATAATTAAAAAACAAATAATGTGATCCAATTTTCACTATCTCAGAAACTACGAAATCCGTAATCAGGTTTGCCCAATTCAAAACAAGCAACTTTTGCCAGGAAAGGAATGAAAATTTTTGTCTGATCTATTAATGTTTCGTAAACCCAAACATCCGGTCCTGCCCGGGTTGTATTGCCTATCTCATTGCATGCTTTCATTTTGTTGTTACCAAGCATGACTCGTCAACAAGGAAGAATGAAGTCGTGGTTCAAACTCTAAGTCAGCTTGCTTGTCTTCACGATTCTTTCCTACTAACCAAGTCTTTGAAAAACAAATCTTTGCTAGATGGGGTGGTGTAACCTAGATAGAGTAGACACCGTCTTACTAAAAGCCAATTTGTTGCCCATCGCTTCAATTTGCTCTACCTAAGCCACGGCTTCACGTTCGAATTGTGCACGTTTTTGGCTCTCCCTAAGAAGGATGATATCATAGCTCACCTTGTCCAAATTTAAAACAAGCATCTTTTGCCATCAAATGATTAAAAATATTTCTCTGGTCTACTCATGGTTCGTAAACCCAAACATCCGACCTCCTTTCGTGCCCTTCTTCTATTGCCTATCTCATAGCAAATGATTTAGTCCGGTCTGATAATGTTTCGTATACCAGAATAATCGGTCTCGTGGCAACTTTCGATCTCATCATGTTCAAGTGAATTAAGTTTGCTCCAAGTTCAACGAGATTGCAAGTTACGTGCCTAGGCCATTTGCCTGACCTGATGAAATCATGGATCACCTTTGCCCAATATCAAAACAGGCATCTTTTACAGGTCCGAAAATATTTGTCCTTTCTGTATATTTTTCTAGACCAAAACATCCGGTCTGTTAATGCATCCCAAACCTGAACATCTGGTTTAATGGCAGTAAACAGTTCATCTCTGTATGTTGAAGTGCTTGTAAATATAGTTTAATTCACTAAGATTACAAATTTACATAGTTCTTTTCTTTGCAAAAGACCGTTACATTATTAGAGATCGAGGCGCCTCCTTGCATTAGCGTGATACAACTCCCGAAGAGACACCCCGACTTTCCCTGAAACTGAGATCTATTAATATACCGGACTCTCCCAACTCCCTCCATTACCTTGTCTCAAACTCTCTTCCTCCAGAAAACCACAACCACCATGCCTTCTTCTCCGATTCGACTTCCCGCCTCCCCGTTCCCTTCTAACCCCTCCTCCATCGGGACACCACCCGACTCCCCTGAACCAAGCGCATGCGAGCCATACATGAAGAGGGGAGAAACCAGGGGTAATTAACTTAGCCCCTAAGACCCCAAAATCAGGAAGGCTAATGATGGGCTGCATCCACGAAGGCCCAACATCGGCCACCAGCAAGCCAGGCCCAGCTTCCCTCCCTTAGGGACAGCGGTCTGGCCCCATCCTCAGGGCCACCTCTGACTTAGGCGGCCACCCCGGCTACCACGATAGGGGACTCTGCCCCACACGACCTAAGGCTCCTTCCGCCGCAAGCCGTCGGCCGCCCCCCCCCCCCCGGGGTTGGGCTGCAACGTGGCGAAAGCTGCCCCGCGCCGCTCGGGACATGCAGGTGCAGCGGGGCACACGGACCTGCCCTGTCAGGACGTCAGGCAATGATGAGGTTTTTCCCGGCATGGAAGGCGGACTGCCATGCCGTCCCATCACCTGGATACTGAACAGTGGCCAAGGACACACGAATCCTTCGTCTGCAAGACATCGAACAACGAGACCCGACCCAGCAAATATCAGAGAGAAGGTCGAGGCTTGCAAGAGAAGCCCTGACCTAACGTGACTGGTGTGCTCCTAGGTCGGGAGAAGCCGCCTTGGAATGGGAGCCGCAGCTACACCGCCCTACGAAGGCTACCACGACCAGTGCAGTGTACGGCGCCAATGGGAGATGAAGGCCCACGGCGTGGCACTATTCTGGCACTGTTGCTGCACTGTAACAGGACGTCGTTTTACCATCTTAACCCTTGTACACCAGCCCTCCTTGAACTATAAAAGGAGGGGTTGGTACCGTAGAGGAGGGGATCGAACGAGGTCCAACGGAACCAACACACAGGACACATCGTTCAAGATCAACCAGACACACCACATCCACCGATCGAGCATCTGCTGCTCTCATCCACGCACAGAGACTTGGGACTTTTTCCCTCTCTCGACCTAAGCTTGTATCCCCTACTACAAGCCCCTGTGGGCATATAAAACATCTTCCCGAACTGGACGTAGGGCACCCCCTCGGAGCCTGAACCAGTATAATCCTGGTGTCTCTAAGCCCTTCCATCCGGATCAGACGCACAAATCATACCAAAAATTACTTGCCGGTGGTATCAAACCCCGACAATCTGAGCCCTCCTTGAGTGAATCTGATGTAGAAGACATGGAAAGGCAGGAGAGCGAGGACAGCGAGGACGAGTATGACTACATGGAAGAAGATGAAGAGGAAGAGGAAGAGGAAGAGGAAGAGACGTGGGCGGCCATTGAGAAGAATCGATTGGCAGCCATTGAGAAGAATCGATCGGTGGCCAAGAAGAGGAAGCGGGTGGAGGCCAAGAAGAGGAATCAACAGACAGAGGCATTTGTGAGACAGCTTTTGAAGGATGACAAGCCCGGTAAGCTTGATTCGTTCAAGGACATTCCGTCGGCGAAGACGAAGAAGGGTGCGGAGGAGGAGGAGGTGGACTCGAAGAGGACCAAGAAGAAGATGGACGTCAGCGCTGGTCCTTCAAATGTCGGCCCCGCCAATCCCAGTCCTGTGGCTGCCCCAGCCATTGAAGCTCCCTCGACGCCAGAGTCATCAGGGAACTCCTCGGAGGGGTCGTCTTAGATTACTCAGATTTGGGTTTTCTTTTTCATGTTCAAATAGGTGGTCTTGTGGATGGAAAGATCAATGGTATGTTTTCTTTTGGATGGAAAAGATCGATCCCCTGTTTTCCTGCTCTGTGAATCTTGTAGTGGTAGAAAAATCCCCTGTATCCCCTGTTATCCATGAAGAACATGGGTGTTCTTCTTTTCCATGATCACCTTCCTTGCTTCAGTGGATTTCCCTGGTCATGATGCGTTGCCATAGTCTGAGATGTAATGTCTTGTCATGTGATATTTTATTCTTATCCCACCACACCGCATTGTAGATACACACGTAAATGATGACCGATTTTACAAATTTACCATTTGACTAAATTCACCATTTTGCCAAGAATATACAGAATGTAAATGATGGTCACCTTGCCCAAATTATTCAACTTAAATGTGCACATACATGATACATCCCCATAGACCTACACTCGTACAGTGGCACTGGCACAGGCGCGCACAAACACACACCCAGCAACGAAATCTTCGGACTTGGCAACGAGGAAGACAACAGACACGGTCATGGAGATGGATACGGCACACGCCTATCCCGCCATATCTAATGCACGACGGAATGTAGCATAACGAGGATCTGTGCGTAGATATTCCTCCAATGCACGATGCCTACCCCTCGACTTCATGGTACATCCCGAGTGACCAATGCCAGAAGCATGTTGTAGGATGTCACGAAAACCCCACTGCTGGTGAGCAAGATTGCAGTAAGGGCACACACAGCGACCATGGCGAAGCACACGAGTGTAACCCTGCTCCAGCAGCCAAGCCAAAGAATCTTTCTTCATCTCCTCCGTTTCTTCCTCGTCTGCTTCGTCCATGTCGTACAGATCATATGGATCCATGTATCCTGGCCGCTGCGGAGGTGGCACAGCATGGAAGTTGGCGGTTCCTCTGTTCGCATCAGAAGTCATCCTCCTACACACTCACCAACAATGTAAACATGATAAGCATTGACCAGAAACAATGATTATAACCTGTAAAAACACGATGCGGAAGCTAAGAGCTCACCTCCTTTCACAGCGCGCAGAACCAAATAGAGAGGTCTGCTAGCACAATGCGTGGAGGATGAAGAGGCGATGAGCAAAGGCCTTAGGGACACGCCTATTTATTGAACCATGACCGATAATAAGGCAGCGTGCACCTCGTGGCAGAGCATGCCTCACGGGATTACAGTAGCCATGAGAATACGTGGGATGCTCGGAATACGAAGGCCTACACTGCTCAGGAATCCTGTCACAAGTATAGGGCGGAATATGCAGGCTTTTTCCCCGGTAGGTATGCGAAATATTTGGTGGGTACATGAGTGTGTTCTAGATAAGAACGCAGAAGGAAGATCCTTATATTCGTATGACTTAAAAAATAGACATGTAGGCATTGTAGTGAGAGAAGCAGCTGTTAGGCTTTGTGATCTTCGACTGGAAACGCACCCAGCTTCACTGAAGCGTGGGCCTCTTCCAGATATCCGTCTCCCGCCTATATTGTACACCACCGGAATCTCACCCAAACTCGCTGACAATATGGGGCCGCGATTGCACGACCTCACTTGTCAGTGGCCCCGAAGCAAGTGCAGCTTACCAAATTTTCATTCGCGGTCAGGAAGTCAAAAGCAGGATTTTCAAATTCTGTATTCCCTTTCCGCCCCGAAATAATAAATACTCTACTCCATTGCTACCGCGTTGCGCCACTAAACTCCCGCCTTCCATTTCCAAAAAGCATCACTCTGCTCAGCTAGATCTGCGGTGGCGGTCCAACCTTGCCGTCGCCGGTGGAGGGGGAGGGGTATCTCAGCGAGATGGTGGGCGGCAGATATCGATGTTCTGCTTGCGCCTGCTGTGCTAGCCAAGCTGAGCAGTTGAGCGAGGATACAACACAAGCACCGGCTCCCGATACCCCCTCAATCCATGGGCCCCTGAATCTTGGAGCTTCACAAGTGAGAATCTCACTTCCTTTTCTTTCTAGTCCCCTAGTAGTATTTTCGTTGGCCTAGTGTTGACGGCTATTAAGAACTGCTTTTACACCGTCAATTCCTGTATAAAATAATTGGAAAATGATCATAAACACTAGAATAGGGGTTTATACTGACAATTTCCACAAGTGTTGGTGTTTTTAGCTTTCATTGCAGGATGTACCGAATTGCGTGGTAAACGATGTATCCACAGAGTAAGCAAGCCAAAGACATGAAAGGGCGCCATTGGAAATAGTGCCAAATGACAAATTGAACTCCACCATTGCGACGGGCTCGTCGAGACAATCGAAATGGATATATTATTTGTATACTTTGGAGCCCGCATGGAGAAGATACGCAAAGGACAAAATAGGTGCAATCGCTGACGTCACTAGGTCCCACATCCGCCGGTCCACGTGCGCATGTGCGCCACATGGCAGGATGTCATTGGCCGCAGGCCGCTGCCCCGGATCCTCCCCACACACGCGCGGGACCTCGCTGGCCATGCGGCGCCAGGCCGTTGGGCAGCGCCCGCAGGCGCGGACCCATGACGCGGTGCGCGGGAGATCCCCACCTGGGCGACGTGGCAGCATCCGGCTGGTGGGCAGCGGATCAAGCGGGGCCTGCCACCGCCCGCGCGGACGCGCCGTGTGTGAGAAGGCGCCCCGGCCCGGGACGCGTGGCGACGCGTCATTGGCAAGCGCGAGGCGGTTCCCAGGGGCGCGCGGGAAGGAGCCCCGCCTGGGCACGTGTCGCTTGGGGGAGGGGTTCCGCCCGGTTGGCCCGCAGTTCGCTCACCCAGATCGCCGGTTCGCCCCCTGGTTCGGCCGGTTCAGGCCCTTTTGCTCCGGTTTTTGCCCCCAGAAGCCTCGGATGCTCCGGTTCTCGCCTCCAGAGGTCGGTTCCCGCGAGGACACTTGGCGCCACACCATTTGCTGTGCCCCAAGCTGCTGCACAAGCCCCCAAGCCTCTCTAGCCTATAAATATGAGGGGAGGGGGCTAGAATGGAGACACATCCATCCTCTCCTCTACTCTCCTCTCCTCTCATTCCCCATGTAGGGTGTGTGTGTGTGAGTGCTAGGTAGAGAGGGAAGTGAGGGTGATGATGGAGTTCTTCTTTGTTCTTCATTTAGAGCAAAGTGAGTATTTCTGTATTTCTCTTTTAGACTAAAGTGATATTCATGCATGGGTGACATGTTCATGAGTTCTTCGTCTGTTCATCATTTAGAGGCGCGTGTTCTTCGTGACACGATCCTTTGATCTCGTTGATTAGATGAATAATTCTGCATTCCGTTTGTGTGAGTTATCTCGTTAGATCTTATTGGAATACATTCATTGGCGCTTAGTCGTTCGACCTCACGCCACCTCGAGTCAATGACGGGTGAGGTATAGCCGTACTCGCGGGTTTGTCGCTCCATATTTATACGGAGTGCTATATTGTTGTTACGGGTCGACAAACATAGCCGTGCTATAGTAGTAATCAGTGGTGCAGATGTGGTGTCTGAGCTACGGGTTATCCTTCGATTGCCCTGTATCCCACGGTTTGTCTTGGGGTAGGCCGCGGTGGTGACAGCCGTTGGACCCTTATGGAATCCTCCACGTTCGGATACAGGTGTAGGCAACCCTTTGCCGTGAACCGACTGTTATAGCCAGGAGGGTCCGGTGTCCGAAGCGAGATCCTACAGCATTACTCCCCTAGAACCGAGCACCCCATCATCTCTCTACCCAAGCAGGGGCTAGGTGTCCTTGGACCGTTCTCCTATGATAGAAAGTAGTACTCACCGTTCCTTGGATTCGATACCCTTTGGAATACTCCCGAGGGAGAAGTGCTACAACGGTGTATCCATGCGCTTGCGGATTCGTTCGCACCCGTCAGTGTAACCGGGTGTTCCTTACACACTCACGCTAGACGCGCCACTAGTGGTGAGGTTAAGAAATATCAACAAGCATTTCTGGTGCCGTTGCCGGGGAACAGTTGCTGTATCTATCTTCGAACCTAGTGGTCCTCGTATGTATCTTTTTCGTTTTTTGTTCTACCTCTACCCCCGCTACCCTTGGAAGGTTATCCTTGTAAACACCTTCCACCTTCGAGGAGTGAACCCACAGAGCCACCCTTGTCAGAACTCATTCTTTCATCTGGCTGTCGGATTCACCCCTCTCTCATGAAGCTAATTCAGGATCTTTCTTTCTCAGGGTCAATTCATGAGGGCCCCCTCGATCATGCGAGGGACTATGAGTGTCTGATTGAAACTCCGAGTGAAATCGAAGAATCATTGGATGCTCGGAAAAGGGAATCTTTCCCGCTATCCCTCTCTGGGGAAGCATGGGATGGGCACCGTTATTTATGATGTGTCGTCTCGTTGAGGATAAGGATTCTCAGTCTCGAGCAAGGTAAGGAGGAATCACTAGGAATGGTATGGGATCACTTCGCCTTTTGGCGGAAGATTGCCCAGTCCTCCACGTTCCCGATTGGATGTTGCTTCAGCACTTCTAGTATGGGTTACGGAAGGACGATGCCATGCGGCTCAATGCTCTCTCTGAAGGCTCTTTGTGCACTAGACGCTATTGAGGGAAAAGAGATCGTGGAATGTCTCTGGGATTTCAGCTCCCTTTGCATGCTGGTCGATGAGGTGCCCGTCAGAGGGAATGTTGAGCCACCTAGACTCCTCGTCAGCCGAGCTGAGGCTTTAAGCTCCGGTTGAAGATACCATTCCTGATTAGCAGGAATCTAAGGGAAAGATTGCTTAGCGTAGAGTCTACCCTTGGGTTCCCCTCTCGTACCTCTTCTTAGACCTTTTCCCCGAGTCCTTGTCTCGTGGGCGGATGGAGAGAGTAGTTAGGAGAGGACGAATCACTCTCGGCCAGGATGACTTGTTCGGTCCTAGTTATGATCTCTTAAGGGGAGTACGATTGGCCTATCATGTTCCTACGTTGAGGTTTGAGCTGAAGTGCCTTGGACTGAAGTTTCGTATAAACCAAGACATCGGTCTCTACTTTATAATCCAGTGGATTCATTTATCAGACCGAAGGAGCACGATCATTTACTGATCGAATGGAGTACATCAACTTCATATCTTATGCCCATCGATCGATGCCGATCAGTCAGGAGAAGCTTAAACTTCGTACTTTATGCTTGACTTGATCGATGCCCAATGGGAGTTGCACTTTCCAGCTTATGGATAACCTCCTATTGGAACCTTAGGCTAGACCCGGGATGGCTCATCATTTTGATGAGAACATCGGTCCATCTACCTAAGGAAGGATGAGCTTAACCTCACCCTTCACCCGAACTCTAGCTCCCGAACATACGCCGGCCGTTCGAGTTTCTACTCTATCCTCTTTTGGAGGCCGAGTATTTTCCTGAGCTGAGTTCAGTCGGAGATCAGTTGCGAGAGCGCTAGCCTCAGTGCTCAACCTTCCGTCTCTGAGGTTCACCCTGGTGCTATAGCTTCTCGAGTCCTGTGATCGTCCCAGGAGCTGTTTTAGCCTCCCTGGAATGATCATGTCTGCCTTTAGCTTTGCTATCTTTTGGACTCGTGTTCGTATATGGCACTAACCTTGCAGCTAGAGCTTCACTGCTTCATCGATGAGTGGTGGTGAGATGGGAAGGACACCACCAATGTGGCTGCAAGAGAAATCTCCCATGGTTGAGCTTACGACCGTAACAAACAAAGCACTACCAGGAGATAGCCTGGATTAGCGTAGGTTTTATTTCCCTTTTGAATAAAAGCAAGAACATGTTTTTAGGATAAGTTTTCTTTCGTGTATTTTTAGTCGCTAACCTTTCAGGTGGAGATTGAAAAGAACGGTGGACAGATGATGTCTAAGAACATGTGAGCTACATAAACTACAACACTTTGGTAAGATTTTTGTGAGAGAACATTTACAAAGGAAGCTTGATCTCCACACACTTGAGTTTCGTTGCTTAGCAATGCAAACTCCAAGTGTGGGGGAGATATGTGAGCATCTCGAGTAAAGCTCCTCTCATGTCAAATCCTATCCTGGTTTGGAGATGATGTTAGCTCTCTCGTATCTTGCCCACTAGCTAGGTAAGTCCTGCTTTTGACATTAAAACAAAGCCCTTTCGGGAGGTTGCCCGAGGTTCACTGTTATGCGCTCATGCTTATGCCCCTTTTGATGTATAGCTTGATTATGCTTGCATGCCTCCTTTGTCTTTGTTCATATGCTTGGGTTTGATTGTATGTTCTGGGCATACATTCATAGACTGTTTTAAATTAAGCGTGGTGCTTAGGCTAAAACTGTCTTCTTCAATCAAAACAAGACATTGTGTTGAGTTTTGATTGATGAACCTTAGAGTTATGCTCTCATAGATATTGGTTGCGTGAATGTGGACTAACCCCTGTAGGAGCCTAAATCCAAATGGGTAAGTCATTGAGCTATACGCAATTGGGAAGGTAAGTTAAGGTGTCAGACTTATTTTATACGACATACATAGGAGAAACATGTGACCTCTCAAGGGTTCAAGGTAAGTACATTCTCCTTTGTTTATGGAGTACAATATTGGTCTAATCCTGTTTGAGCAAATGACTTGGTGACGATAGTAATAAAAAACCCACGAATATTTGCTCTCAAATAAAGGCTCTACGGTTCTTGAACCAGCAGAGTCCATCTTTTGTTCCCACTTTTGCTTGAAGAACAACACCAGGTACAAGAATAAGTGTGGGGGAGTCCTCTCGATCTCATCATCATATCCACTCGAGAACTCCCACACAAGGGTTGCACGACATCGTCTACACCTTCATGACAAGGACAAGGTAAACTAGGGTGAGCTGGCTACCCCTCGGGTCAGCCAAATCACCACTAGTCTTCCTTGTTCCCTATATCCTTCAGGAGCGATGGTATGTGCACCCTTATCTCACTCCCTTTACCCATGAGTTTGAATGATGTTCAATTCTTATCCAATAAATCAAACTCAAATAATGGTGCTCAGCTTGCTCTACATGATTCCTGTGGTTGGCTTGCATATGTTTTATTCCTTACTCATTGTCTTGATGCTTGTGAACAAATATCATTAGGGAACTCATGCCCATCTAAGTAGTTGACGTTTGTGATATGGTTTGATGATATGATCTTCGCTCTAAATGTTTGAGTGCTTGGGAATTTTATTTGAAAAATCTGAAAACCCTTTTGCAAAGCTCCTCTTTGATATGTCACAGTCCTACCAAAGTCATATGATGTTATTAGTTGAAAACCTTATACTCATATGCTGCTTGTTATTGCATTGAGCTTTGTCAAACTCTGTGACCCTTTTGGGAATTCTTTTCATGCTCTCATGATCAAGATTTATGTGCACACCGCCATTTCCCCCTTGCTATGCTTCTACTCTGGAAGTTAGCATTGTATCATTCATCTATTCACCTACATAAATGCTCCACCATATGCTTTGATTCCTCTCTCCTCAAGTATTTTGTAACAGAGGCATGGCTATCTAAAAAAATAAAAAAAAAGAGGGGACACATGAAGGTCCCTCAGTTATGAAAAAAAGAAGAAAAAAAAGATGTGGACACATGAAGGTCCATAAAAAAAGAGAAGAGGATAGCCATGCTCTCATAAGATTTTTCATATATATATATGAGAGAGAGAATCATGCAATGGAGTCATTCATCCATTCATCATATGATGGTAATAACTAGTTCCTACTCCGGGGCTAGTGACCACCTTACCATCGTCATAGTATTTCATCATGTATGGTAATATCTAGCACTCATTCCGGGGTTAGTAACCACCTTACCATACCTATCATATCCATACAAGTGCACAACTTGATCTGATTGTATGAATTGCTTTTCTCTTGGATCCGGTTTTTGACTTTGCAATACATGTGATGCAAGTATGCCTTATCATTCATACCTACCTTGAGCTCCACATAAGCTATCATTAGAAGTAGGATGAGTAAAGGCAATATAATGCCTTGGTGAGGACACATACATATTGAGTGATCTGAGAGGATCAAATGAGGAGCTAAGCAAGGTTTGTTTTGAAAATCATTGCAAAACCCCAAGTTACTTGACATGATGAGCAGGAACGACTTGATTCATGACCGTTCCATTCTTCAACTACCCAAGATGGCATGATAGACACTCCACATAGTTCACAGGTGCAAGGTATGGTTTAGAATATCTCTTATGCTGGCTTCATACCTTTGGGTATCATGTACCACCTTGATCTGACTCCCTTTACTCGGGATGAGCAAAGGTCAAGTGTGGGGGAGTTGTTGACGGCTGTTAAGTACTGCTTTTACATCGTCAATTCTTGCATAAAATAATTGGAAAATGATCATCAACACTAGAATAGGGGTTTATACTGACAATTTCCACAAGTGTTGGTGTTTTTAGCTTTCATTGCAGGATGTACCGAATTGCGCGCTAAACGATGTATCCACAGAGTAAGCAAGCCAAAGACATGAAAGGGCGCCATTGGAAATAGTGCCAAATGACAAATTGGACTCCACCATTGCGACGGGCTCGTCGAGACGATCGAAATGGATATATTATTTGTATACTTTGGAGCCCGGATGGTGAAGATACGCAAAGGACAAAATAGGTGCAATCGCTGACGTCACTAGGTCCCACATCCGCCGGTCCACGTGCGCATGTGCGCCACATGGCAGGATGTCATTGGCCGCAGGCCGCTGCCCAGGATCCTCCCCACATGCGCGCGGGACCCCGCTGGCCACGCGGCGCGCGGGAGATCCCCACCTGGGCGACGTGGCGGCATCCGGCTGGTGGGCAGCGGATCACGCGGGGCCTGCCGCCGCCCGCGCGGACGCGCCGTGCGTGAGAAGGCGCCACGGCCCGGGACGCGTGGCGACGCGCCGTTGGCGGGCGTGAGGCGGTTCCCAGGGACGCGCGGGAAGGAGCCCCGCCTGGGCACGTGTCGCGCGGGGGAGGGGTTCTGCCCGGTTGGCCCGCGGTTCGCTCGCCCAGATCGCCGGTTCGCCCCCTGGTTCGGCCGGTTCAGGCCCTTTTGCTCCGGTTTTTGCCCCCAGAAGCCTCGGATGCTCCGGTTCTCGCCTCCAGAGGTCGGTTCCCGCGAGGACACTTGGCACCACGCCATTTGCTGCGCCCCAAGCTGCTGCACAAGCCCCCAAGCCTCTCTAGCCTATAAATATGAGGGGAGGGGGCTAGAATGGAGACACATCCATCCTCTCCTCTCCTCTCATTCCCCATGTAGGGTGTGTGTGTGTGAGTGCTAGGTAGAAAGGGAAGTGAGGGTGATGATGAAGGAGTTCTTCTTTATTCTTCATTTAGAGCAAAGTGAGTATTTCTGTATTTCTCTTTTAGACTAAAGTGATATTCATGCATGGGTGACATGTTCATGAGTTCTTCGTCTGTTCATCATTTAGAGGCTCGTGTTCTTCGTGACACGATCCTTTGATCTTGTTGATTAGATGAATAATTCTGCATTCCGTTTGTGTGAGTTATCTCGTTAGATCTTATTGGAATACATTCATTGGCGCTTAGTCGTTCGACCTCGCGCCACCTCGGGTCAATGACGGGTGAGGTATAGCCGTACTCGCGGGTTCGTCGCTCCGTATTTATACAGAGTGCTATAGTGTTGTTACAGGTCGACAAACGTAGTCGTGCTATAGTAGTAATCGGTGGTGCAGACGTGGTGTCTGAACTACGGGTTATCCTTCGATTGCCCTGTATCCCACGATTTGTCTTGAGGTAGGCCGCGGTGGTGACAACCGTTGGACCCTTATGGAATCCCCCACGTTCGGATACAGGTGTAGGCAACCCTTTGTCGTGAATCGACTGTTATAGCCAGGAGGGTCCGGTGTCCGAAGCGAGATCCTACAGCTTTACTCCCCTAGAACCGAGCACCCCATCATCTCTCTACCCAAGCAGGGGCTAGGTGTCCTTGGACTGTTCTCCTAGGATAGAAGGTAGTACTCACCGTTCCTTAGATTCGATACCCTTTGGAATACTCCCGAGGGAGAAGTGCTACAACGGTGTATCCGTGCGCTTGCAGATTCGTTCGCACCCGTCAGTGTACCCGGGTGTTCCTTACACACTCACGCTAGACGCGCCACTAGTGGTGAGGTTAAGAAATACCAACACTTAGAAAGTAAATTTCTTCGTGTATTGTGTTAGTTTTGAGATTCTCTCTTAACTTTGCCGCTCTAGATCCAGTCACTGATTTGTAACACAAGTTAATCGATGAGTCATGCGTTGAAAGTAAATTGCTTTGTGTATTGTGTTAGATTGGAGATTCTTCTCTTACCTTGGCCGCTCTAGATGCAGTTACTGATTTGTAACACAACTTAATAGATGAGCCGTGCTTAGAAAGTAATTTACTTTGTTTATTGTCTTAGATTTCAGATCCTTCTCTTACCTTGACCGCTCTAGATCCAGTTCCTGATTTGTAAGTTATTGTGCAGGGCCTAGCATCCCACTCCTGCATTACAAAGATTCAATCACATGTTGTGGTATGTAACAGAACACATGATTATCCTACTACTTTATTCTTAGGATTATTCTTAAGTTTATTTGCTTGCTTCGTTTAAGGTTCAAGTTTGACTTCTCCTTTCATTTTTAGGCTCAAATGTTGAGGACAATCCTTGCGGTTCAAATATCAAATTCCTGTCCCTCCAATGTGAAGTCAAAGCCATTCATTGATTACATGCCTCGAGATTATCCAGCTTTCGCTACATGCTCAAGACCTGAAGTTTCGTTGAGAGGGCTAGATGCAGCTGCTGACCTTGGTGAAATCTTTGTTGAACAGGATCACGTTTTGACAGACTTGAAGATCAAGGCAGAAGCATCAGATGTAGCAATGAAAGTGCAGACTGATGAGATTGAGAGGTTGAAGGAACAAGTAGAAACTACTAAGACCCTCCTTCGTCAACTGCTAAGCTCGCGCCTTGGGTAAGGCCACTGTGTTTCTTAGTCTTCTGCTTGTGTCCTCCCAGCTAGTTATGCTGGTTTGTGAGTACTGAGCTTTGTTATCTTAGTGGGTTCTATTTCAAGAACAGCTTTATTTGTGAGCTTAGAGATATCATGTGTATTGGTTTGTGAGCTCCTACTGACAATCTGCTTGTGGTTGTTCTGTGTTCATTGATAATAATGTATCATGTGTGGTCCGAAACATTTATTTGTATCAGTGGTATGGAAATATTATCTGTGATGTCAATTACTGAATTGATTAGCATGTAATATGAGATTGAATTATATTTAATTAAGCGCTACCTGGAGTGCAGCCCAAAATAACAGGGAAAAAATATGTGGGCTTGCCCCCTCGGCCCATTATTTTTTTATGAATTCAAAAATGATTTATTAATAAAATGGGCCGTACCAAAAATGACGTCAGCGATAGGTGGGCTGGGTCCAATATCAGTTGGGCCTTAATCATTTTATGACGTCATCGAATATTGAACTCGATCCAACCAGTACTGGACCCAAAATAAATTAATGACGAATGCAATTATTGGGCTCGATCATACTAAAACCGGGCCTAAAACATTCTATGACGACCTCGATTATTGGGTCGGTCCAACCAGAATTAGGTCTAAAAGTATCTATGATGACAACAATTATTGGGCTCCACCAACCATAATAAGGCCTTAAACAATCTATGATGCCAACAATATTGGGCTCCATCCAACCTTAATAAGGCCTAAAACCAATTTATGACGAGACCGAAACATTGGGCTCAGCTTAACATTAAGTGGGCCAAATTCAATCTATGACGATAAGGAATTTGGGGCATGGCCCAACTAAATATGGGCTGAATTCACTTAATGACGAAACAGTTTGTCACAAAACGCCGTGCCACATCAGATTTTGGTCCGACGTGGCATGTACCTTATGACGCCTTAGTGTTACGAATTTATACGCGTCATTAAACTCATGACGCCGCGAAATAAGGTCTCGTCATTAATCATAGTTTGTGACGCTCAATTAATGACGGAGCGTTTTCGTAACAACCTGCGTCATTAATCGCGGTTTATGACGAGAAACGGCCTTTTTTGCGTCACTAGTCGGCGTTTTTCTTGTAGTGTTCCCTCCGCCGGCGTTGATCCTTGTGACGAACTCATCTAACTCTCTCCCTCATCTTGCGGCGACAGTTTTCTGGTGAATGGGCGTCGGTAGAATGATTGGATGCGGCAGCCGTTGGAGGCAGGAGCTACTAATAGACCGAGGAGGGGCTAGGTCAAAGGGGAGGTCGAACCGGCACAAAAATGTGGTGGGCGGATCCGACCAGGCCGGTCGGCCCAGGCTATTTTTGGCCTGGTTCGGGCCCGTCTTCCTCCCCGCGGCTCATCTTGACATTTTGGATTTATGCCCCTTCATTTGTGTCATTTTGGCATCGTCATCCCCGTGATCAAGATAGGGGCCTTCTCGCAGGAAGTCCGATCTTTACGTCTTAGTCCTCGGGGATGATCCGTCATAGCACCTTGGTCCTTGCCACCTTTGGGAATGAATTCGCCGTGCACTCAAACATGAACGGAACTCCTCATTTGCTCATTTGAACTCATTGTGACTCCGTCCCTTTTGTCCATGTTTTCCTACAAAAACACAACACTTCCAAATGCACATACAAAGTTGAACTTGATATATCATTAGTGTGCCTAGTGGCGTGTTAGTTGCATAATTAAGCTCAAACCAAAGTGTAACGAATATGTTTGGAGCACCAAAATTCACATCAACAGCGCCCTACTCCAGCGGCGCCACGTGCTCCGACCCGACCGCAACCCCGACAGCGCCTGTCGCCGTGTCGTCTCCCCTCCAATCCGCGTCACCCATGCTTCCCGCCTCAACGCCCCCGGGGGACAACACTGACGCACCGCCTGCGTCAGATGCAGATGCACCAGGTGGATCTGCATTGGGCGACGGAGCGGCTGGATCCTCTGTGGCTGCCACTGGTGGGGGAGAAGGATCCTCTGCGGCTACTGGTGCGGCCTCTCAACAACAACAGCCGCAATCTCATCCACGCACACGGCTTCAAGGTGGAATTCGAAAGGCAAAGGTATACACTGACGGCACAATTCATTATGGCATGTTTACTTCCACTAGTGAGCCACAAACAGTAGAAGAGGCTTTGGGGGGCAAGAATTGGAAACATGCCATGGATGTAGAGTACAATGCTTTGATGAAAATAATACTTGGCACTTAGTTCCACCTAAGAAAGGGAGTAATATCATAGATTGCAAATGGGTACATAAAATTAAGTATAATGTTGATGGAAGCTTGAACAAGTACAAGTCTCGATTGGTAGCTAAGGGGTATAAGCAACGGTATGGAATAGATTATGAGGATACTTTCAGTCCAGTGGTTAAAATGTCTACAATTCGTATTATTCTGTCTATTGATGTCTCACGGGGATGGAGTTTAAGGCAACTTGATGTGCAAAATGCCTTCTTACACGGAATCTTGGAAGAGGAAGTGTACATGAGACAACTCCACGGTATGTAGACAAGGAGCGTCCCAATTATGTTTGCAAGCTAGATAAAGCCCTGTATGGCCTAAAGCAAGCGCCACGTGCATGGTATGCCCGTCTCAATACTAAACTCATTTTTATTGGTTTTGCTCCTTCTAAAGCAGATACTTCACTCTTCTATTTTAATAAGCATGGAGTCACTATGTTTGTTCTCACATATGTTGATGATATTATAGTGGTGAGCTCTAACCCTAAAGCTGCAGCTGGACTCTTGCATAGTCTGAAGCAAGACTTTGCTTTGAAGGATTTGGGAGAGTTACATTACTTCTTGGGAATTGAAGTCAGTAAAGTGGCAGATGGTTTGGTACTAACACAAGAAAAATATGCATCAGATCTACTCAAGGGAGTGAATATGTTTAATTGCAAGCCTGTGACTACACTGCTGTCCACTAGTGAGAAGCTCTCAGCCTTTGAAGGAGCTCGGTTGGGACCAGTAGATGCTACAAAATATAGAAGTATAGTTGGGGCCCTACAATATCTAAAACTTACAAGACCTGATATTGCTTTTTCAGTTAACAAGGTGTGTCAATTCCTTCATACACCCACCGAAATACACTGGTGTCACACCCTGAAATTTCCGAATTTCAAGATGTGAATAGGAACAAGAATCAAACAACAATTTTCTCTTAATTTTAAAATTTTTCCCAACATTTATTTTTCTTTACAGAGAATATAATATAGAAAAGAAAATCATTATTTGTTTTTTTTAAATTAAATAAATGGCTTGATGTTTGTTCCATACATGCTGGTGCATTATTTTTGATTGGTTGAATTCAAATTGTATTTGAATTCTTTTGTTTGAATCTTTTTCAAAAATGCCAAAACCTTTCCTTCTTCTCCTTTCCTTTCTTCCTTTTTTTTGTTTCAGCCCAGCAAGCAAAGTCCAGGAATACCCCTGGACTCCTCGGCCTCGTTCACTCGACACCCCTCACCTTTGCGGACCAGTTGGCCTTTCGGCCCACCGCGGCCTGCGTCCACGCCCTGTCGCCCGCTGCTGCCGACACGCGGGCCCCGCCCGTCATCTCCCTCCTCCAGCCGTCGCATCGGACTCGAGCCCGGGTCCCAACCGAGCCGCGCCGCTCCCCTCTCCCTTGGCCCGCACGCCAAGGCGGCCGCCACCCCGGGCCTACATAAAGGACGCCGCCTCCGCCCGAAGCCCCCTTTACCCAAACCCTAGCCGCCTCCGCAGAGCTCCCGCGAGCTCCGAACCCTAGCCGCACCACTACTATTGACTTGCTTGACCGCCGCCGCCCCAGCGTCTTGAAGCTGCCCCGGAGCTTCGCAGGAAGGTGAGCAAGGCGCCGGTGCTGCTTGCTTTCGCCCAGGTGCCTTGCGACGCCCGCGCACCCACGCTGGAGTTGGTGCCACCGCGGCCGTCCACTCTACCTTGATGCGCGTCGTCGTTGTCGCCCATGCGTCCGCCTTGATGCCCTGGTTGAGTCCGTCGTGGCCCCCGCTTCATCCCGGTGCAACCCGAGTGCCAAAACGAGCACCCTAGCTCGATTTCAAACCTCGCCGGCGAGTTCGCCGCTCGCGCCGCCGCTCGCAGCCGTCCGATCTGGAGCCGATGGCTCAGATATAGTTTGACCCCGGGTCAAACCGGGAGGTACCGGTCAACAGCACCGTGTCTCGCCCCTTTTTCAGAAAACCCCCTTTGTCTTTCAGTTTCACAAGAATGCCCTCCCACAGTTCGAAAGTAATTAGATATAGGTCCTGTTTTTCATGGTTTAGACCCTAATCTTTTCAGTTTTAGCACCCGAGGTCCAGTCTTTAGGTTTTATAGCTTAACCCTTATGTTTTTATATGTAATCTTGTTTTAGCCCTCGGTTTCTTGCAGTTTAGCCCCTGTAGGTTTAGTTTTCCTGCAGATAAGCCCCTGTAACTTGTTTTAGCCATAGATTACACGTTTTAACTCCGTTTTTAGCGTTCTTTATATCCACGCGTTCGTTTCGACGAGTAGATTAGTTTGGTGCTGTTTATGTTTATGTTTGCTATGATTGGTGTACTATTTCTTATTTAATTGTATTGTATGCTTGTATGTGAATGTGTGGAGCGTAGAGAACGAGCCGTTCGGGGATTTCTGGAAGGAGAAGACTTTGAAGACTTTGAGCAGCAGCGAGAATTTGTGGAAGGCAAGTCCTTGCTGCATCCCCGTTTATCCTATACAACATGCATTTTAATTACACCGTTTATTTATTTATTGCTTTGCATTAATATGATGGGTCCTATTATTTAAGGTTTGACTAGCTTTGTTTATTCCTATGCCTTGACCAACCTGGGTTTATGTTTATGTTGGGTAGACCTTGCTTAGTTGCTTAACTTGGGATCATGGTGGTTTTAACGAACAACAATATTAATCTTGCTTTACTTGTGTTATAACTTCATGTAATACAAGAACACTTTACCTGTTAATCAGAACATGGAGAACCACCTAGGAAAATAGTACAACTACAAGACATATGGCTCTATCTTGGCCAAATAATTAGAAAACCTGATGTTAGGTATGCTTTACCTAAAAGGGGTTTGGGGATGCCGGTAGTTGGTGTATAGCCCGGCCCTCAGGCTGGTCTGCTCTATGGTAGCTTCGCAGTCTTGAGAGAGGTTTACGCATTGCGCTGTCATGTAACCTAGTGAGCAGCCTACATTAGGGGATCTTTGTAAAGGCCTCATAACGTCCCTATGCAATCACACCTCGGTAGTGTGGTATGGTGCCTAGCTAACACCGCATGGTTGGGTCTAAAGTTCCTAGAACTTTTACGCGACTTGTGGGTAAAGATGTACAACCTCTGCTGAGTGTAAAACTAACCGGTTAGTCGTGCCCATGGTCAAGGGCGGCCTGAACCCATGCATCTAAAGTTCCTAGAACTTTTACGCGACTTGTGGGTAAAGATGTACAACCTCTGCAGAGTGTAAAACTAACCGGTTAGCCGTGCCCATGGTCAAGGGCGGCCTGAACCCTCACATGAGTAACTTTATGGAAGATGGAACTTTAAACTTGTGCATTTCATTCTATGATACTGATGCATATATTAATTGGGTTTGGTATACACTTATACTTGCTAGTAAATAGCCGCTTAATAAAACCTAACCAACTAAAATGCTGACTTGCTTATACCATCAGCCTTCCACCATAAAGCTTTGCATGTTGTTATAGTGTTTTCCCTTGTTGAGTATGATATGTGTTCATGCTTGTTGTTATCTTATATTGCATCTACACAACCCGGCTGCTGCACAGACGGACGCTTTGAAGACTTTCCTGGAGAGTTCGACGAGTTCTAGGCGAGCGTGCCACCAGTCAGCTGCCTGTGGAGACGTCCTTTTCTGCTGCTAGTATTCGCTTTTGTTTCGATTATGAGACATTCGGTCATGTAATATTGTTATAATACTCCCTATACGCTTTGACATTGTGTTTTGGTATTCACTAAGTCGATGCATGTGTGAACCTTGTCCTGGCGCACATGTATTCAATGCATTCGAGTTTGCCTTCAAATTCGGGTGTGACAACTGGGCTGCTATAAAAAGAATTCTTCGGCATTTAAGGCAAAATACAAAGATAGGCCTTAAGATTCGAAAGTCAAATTCTATGTTGGTCAGTGCTTTTTCAGATGCTGATTGGGCAGGCTCAGTGGATGATAGAAGATCAACTAGCGGGTTTGTAGTGTTCCTTGGATCAAATCTTGTATCATGGAGTGCAAGAAAACAAGTCACAGTTTCTCGATCAAGTACAGGGGCGGAATATAAGGCGGTTGCAAACGCTACTGCAGAAATTATGTGGGTACAAACTCTACTTAAGGAGATAGGAATATCAAGTCTTTCCGCAAATCCGGTGTTCCATGCAAGAACTAAACATATTGAGGTAGACTTTCATTTTGTTAGAGAAAGAGTCTTGAATGATCAATTGCAAATAGACTTTGTGCCAACTGGTGATCAGGTGGCTGATGGGTTCACAAAGCCGCTACCAGTACGACAGCTGGAGAACTTCAAACACAATCTCAACCTTGCACGGTTGTGATTGAGGGGGGTGTTAGATAAATAGATGTATACCGAAACATTGTAAACACACGAGTAGATCGTGCTCGGGCTGGAGATGTGTAGATAGTTCTAGAAGTTGTTGTAGGCGCATAGGATAAGTAGCAACTTGTTGTAGAAACAATGTATCTTAACAAACTCCAGCCTGGGCGCGTCACCGTGATCTGTAAACCACGCGAGAGGTTGTTTCTCGCCCATATAAACACGTAGCCGCCGGTGACCGAGAGGCACGGCGTTCCTCCCATTCTTCCGCACCTCTGATCTTTTACAGTGCTTGCTTTGGTAACGAAAGTCTTTCAATCCATGACATGCTTTCCGAGCTACACGTTGCAGCCAAATTAATGGCGGCAGCTCCTATCGGCCGTGCGCAGGGCGACGGTGAGACCTCCTGGCGGTGGCGACGTTGGAGATGGCAAAGAGAGGTGCCTGCCGTGCGAGAGGGGCAGTTGGGCAGCCAGACTAATGGCCCAATTAGTATTAGCAATTTGTTGTGTGTTGATATGTTTTTGGAGAAATAGAAGTTTAGGAGAACCCCAATACATGGGTTTTGGGGAGAATTTTTTGGGAAGATCTTGGGGTTGCTCTTAGCAAAAAAAAAAATAAAATCTCTCCTAAACCCCGTCGCTCCAATTTCCACCATTGAATGTCGGAGATCTCACCGTTGAACGCCTGAGTCTTTCTCCAGCCGTATACAGTTTGTTTTTACGGAATTGTAGCATTTGTCCTCTCGAAATCCGTATATCTCGAAAGTCGTTTAGATACGCACTACACTCGTCCTGTTTAAATTTCTGCATTCCAAACTTCGTCTCCATATCTTTTTGTACACAAGAAGCAGATCAAAGATCAGATAGTAGCTATGCTCAAAAAAAAAAAAATCAGATAGTAGCTGGTTGTTGCGCTCATCTCGGGAATACCTCGCTCGCTGTCAACCGATCGCCGCCGCGGCATGCCTATTCCTGCGCGGGTATCGTCGTCGTCGACGGGATGTCGCCGGGACTTATCGCACTCTGCGCCCTCTACGCCCTGTCCGGCGCCGTGCTGTTCGTGCTGATGCTCCGCGCCATCTGCGACCAGCCGCCGCCGACTGAAGGCGTGGACGGACGGCAGCAGATCAGGTTCCCCGTCGTCGTGCCCCCGCCAGCGACGACGATGGGGGCTCCTCCGGCACCGGTCCTCGCGCCGTCTGCACCGGTCACACCACCACCAGTAGCGCTGCCGTACTTCCCGTACGCGTCGCGGGGAGGCCGCAGAGGCGGACAAGGGTCGTTGGAGACGGTGGTGTGCGCCATCTGCCTGGACCCGCTCCGGCGCGGGCAGCCGTGCAGCGAGGTGCCGGCGTGCCGGCACACGTTCCACCGGGACTGCGTCGGCGCGTGGGCGAGGAGCAACAACAGCTGCCCGCTGTGCAGGGTCAAGATCGTGCCTCGGTACGCTGCCACTGATGACATGGTGTAGCTGCACGCGAGGCAGGACGAATATGGTCGGTGACGCAATGCAGACGAGCGATGATTATTATTTGTCCATCTTAACTGATGAACAAGTGCGTGGGATCGCCCGGCAGGTCAATGTGGTGATGTGTCCCCGATCCTGATTCCTGATCAAGAATGCGATTAGTTCGAGGTTCAAGGTCATTTTTGTGCTTGTTGCAATTGGAATTTATTTGTTTCTTACTTATCGTTTTGCTTCTCGAGCTGCACACATACTTAGTAAATTCTATTTAAAAAAAACCCTGCCACTGCACCATGATAGTCAAAATCTCTTTGATTTTTGTTTAGTTTTGTGGCAGCATTGGCATTTGCATTAATCTTGAGCAAGCAGGGCAGCGGCTGTTTGACAAAGTAACTGCACAGAATCCAGTACAACGAAAATCCCTTCCGCCACAGGTCTGCTGTTCGCAGGGGCATCCTTTTCGTGCGCATGACCGACCCCGGGCGGCGCATCTGCGCTCGGTTCGTGAGACCTCCTCTGCCTCTGTACGTGGTGTGGTACGCTGGTGACGCGTGTGCATGCCATTGGGACCGGGTAATGGAAGGCAGTTCTTGCATGACGTTGACCTCGGACATGGATTCTTCCTCTCTGGATAGACGCTGGACCTCACCACCAGCGCCCATCGTGTACGTGCTTTTGTGTTAGTGATGCACACGGATTTAGTGGCTGGATCCACACGTCCGGTGATCAGTGACGAGAGCGAGCGATCGGGTGGAAGAATGGGGGCCTCTGGTTTTACTGACTGATCGATGTCAACCGTGTCGAGGTGTCCATCGCTCTGAGGTCTGTCTGTGTGTCGACGATTTCTTACGCAAAGCTACTCACTCTCCAGCAGAGGTCAGACATCATGCGGTGGTTTGGAGCAAAGAGAGGAGATGGGTTCTCCATATATATTTGACCATAGTAAATCCTTAGCGTGACAGCCAAATTATTCATCATGCCAAGGCCCATGCATGGTCTCTAGGAGGAGTTTAAATGGCGAAAATTTTGGATGAGAGATTTAGAATGCCAAAATTACAGTTCCAGTTATCCATGCCTGCATCACACACGTTTCAAGTGTGTAGAAAGTCCCATTCATAAACCAGGTATTTCGTTGAATCTCAAAAAAAAACCCAGGTATTTCGTTTCCTTTTCCCTTGGTTCACGGAAACCTGGTGTTGTTCCTTGGTACCCATGATCTGAGCAAAAGAGTGGCAAGGGCCCGCCTATGCGAACGAAATGTGACAGCTCCGTTCCCTGAAGAAAACGAAAGAAATGTCAGGTTCGTTTTCAACCAGCCAGGCCTACCATACATTTCGTCTCGAACATTCCAAAATATCGATCTCGTAACTAAAATTTACTGCTAACGGACGCATGCAATGCAAAATTAAAGCACGTACGCCAGCCGCGCTCGACCGCCCGCCGGAGCAACCGGGCAACGTCGACGCATCACGCCAAGGCACTGACGCAAAAGCCCCCGCGTCGCTGTCCCGTTACCCTCCCAAAAACCAGATCATCCCCCACCCAATCGCACGGGCTTGCCGCGTACGCGGGCGGCACGCACCGCGACTCCCCGGCGATGGAGTGCGTCGCGCGCGAGCCGTGGCGCGCCGGGGACGACGGGGCCCCGCGCGGAAACGTCGAGAAGTCCGAGCGCAACGGGGACGGACTCGCGTCGCACCGCGACGAGACGACGACGACGGCAGCGCATGCAGGAGGGGGGTCGGCGTCACGGGGGTGCCCCCACGGCACGCCGCACGCGCGCGGGGCCTCTGCTTTTTCGTGTGGCCGGGGCCGGATCGCGCGAGATCTTTGGGCCTGCGTTCGTGGGAGCTAGCTGGCCGGATGGATGGATGGATGGATGGATGGCGTACGTGTCAGGCCAAGCGGCGGGGCAGAGCCCGTGGCTTGTTTGGATGGAAGCCTGCCAGGCAGCTCGCCGGCCAGGCAGCGATCCCAGCCCCATGCGACCAAAATCGGACGCCTGGGAACGCTACCTGCGGCAGGCAGCTTTGCCAGGGCTCCAACCAAACTAACCCGTCGCGCGGAGGGTTTACGCTCGCCGCCGTGTGTCGCGCACACGGCGCGGGCAGATAGTTTTTCGGGGTGCCACCGGGCACAGTGTCGCTCCGACCTGCTGCTCTGAAGGTGAAGGAGTAGTCCCGAGCGCGAGGACGTCGTGTCTGTACCGTCTGATCTGATCGCGTGGATGGCCCCTCACTGTACGGTGTACGAGGAATCAGGAGGGGTCGCCGCATGTTGCTGTTCCCTATCATTCTGCCACAGACTGCGTCTTGACCTCAGTGTCAAGCAGCCCCTGCTTGGAAATGACACAGTAGTAGTATCATAGGCACAGTTACCAAGTCTACCACGCCAGCTTTGTAGCATGATGACTCTGACACTCTCCATGCACATATTCATAGGCACAATTTTAGAGGTACAATGCAATATTTAAATCTTGCATTTGTCATCACCATGACCCTGTGATCTTCTCTCAGTGCAAAGTCCAGTGCAAAGTCATGAGTATTGGTAATTGTACCCACCTAGGGTCATCACCATGACTCTATGATCATCTCTCCCTTCATTAAATTGGTGTCATGTCATAAAAAAAAGCATATGTGGTAGTTTGTTATTTGTTGATGACCCTACCACTGAGACTGATCTTAAAGGTTGTGTGATACGGTCAGTCTCAGTGCAAGTTTCATGGGCACAATTACCTACACTGAAAACTAAGTAACTGTGCCAGTAGAGTTTCATGGTGATGAAACTCTTCTCACATCCCATGAAATGAAACTCTCACATTCTCTCTCTTCGCCACGTCAGCATATTTAATGCAATAAAACTCTTCATGAAACTCCACAGAGACTGACCTAACAACACCGAAACCAAAACCATCAGCCTGTTCGTTTGGCTGGTGGCTGGTGCTGATTTGTTCTGAGAGAAAAGTACTGCTGGCTGGTGGCTGATAAGCCAAACGAACATGACGCATATCTTTGATAAAAAGTTACAAACATGACTTTAAAAAAATGTTGGACGTTGTACTGATTCACACTGCAAATGTCCGAATATAGCATATGTTCCATGGGCTCTTTTATCCTTTGTTACAACTTATAAAGGTAAATCCCGTACATCTTTAAAAGAATGTTGCTAATTTTGAGTAGTGGATGGTTGATCATGATATCCTAGATATACATTATATGGTTCACACACAAAAAAGAATGGAGAGACGAAAACTTGTATGGTTCCATAAACTCTCCTTCATCCTTCAATCTCATCCTACTGCTTGAAAACAGAAGTATTTAACCAATGATCTTCATATAATAGAAGTTTCTCTTCGCAAGAATGCACAAATGAATAAAAGTTTCAAACTAATCGAATGGAAGTGACAAAATATGCAGCTTCAACCGAAATTAAAAGAGTTTCAAAGTAACGGCACGGTAGTTCCAAAATATGTAGCTTTTAAACGAAACTAAAAGAGTTTCAAAGTAATGGAACGTAGGTTCCAAATATGTACCTTTAACCAAAATTAGAACAGTTTCAAATGAATGTAATGAATGTTCCAAAACATGTAGCTTTAACCTAAATTTAAAAAATTTCACAACCAGATTTGTAAAGTTTCAAAAATAAAGAGCATAAAAGTTTGAAAACATGATTTTGATGTACGACGTGTCTGTCTGTATGTTAATTTCGAGGTTCTACATATGGCATATCGTCTAAGCGCTCTACATGCCCTTACGGTACGTTCCCTATTATAAAAGCTCCTAGCATTCAATGGATACCTTAAACACCTTTGCAATCCATTACATGGTCAAAACAACCCGTCAAGTATGAAGTTTGTACTTACCAATCATAATGTAAGTCCATAGTTTTGCGACCATCCCGCTCTATTGGCAACTGAAATTCAATTCATGATGACTATGCCGAAAAATTCGCCGAAAAGAAAGGGTCATCTACAAAGTCAGACCGGTTTCTCCTTTTACTTTAGAAACTGTATGGCAACACAAAAGAACAATGATTATACACAGAAAGAATTTATGAAAGAGGTGCAGGCATAACCAGCAGTCCATTACTCTTAAAACCGCCATTGTCCACATTATGAGTTATTACCACGTACACATAGCTTAGCAGCATGCATTGTCTCTACTGCCTTAAATAATTGTGCTGACAATTATCTGGAAAAGGAGGGCTAGAAGCAGACTCAAAGTTCTATTGGTTATAATGTAAACTCGTTTTGTTTTGGTTATAATGTCTTCGTTTCTTATCAGTAATAAGTGTAGTTTACCTATTATGTACCTAATTGAAGTCAACTTAAAAAAATATAATTATGTTATCAACCAATTATGAATTAGCTGTGGTAAAATATTTTGAATCTAGTACAATGTTCTAAGAAATAGCTCTAATATAACCTTAATGTATAGGCATATAATATAGAAAATTAGGTAGCAAATAAGCTGATATCATGCAACTACCAATTATGCTTCAAGCCTTCAACACATCCAAATAATCTCTCTCCCTCCTCCCTCTGTTTGTCTGCATCTGTTTCTCTTCTTCATGGTCCTTCATTCCTGCTCTCTCTCTCTCTCTGTGCTCTTCTCTCTTCTGCCTCGCCTCTACCAATCTGTAGCAGATCTTGTCAGTCATGTCCATCAACTCACTATTAGGTGCCAACTGGCCTCGGCCGAGGGTACATCACAAAATTAGACATGATTAGACAACGTCGTGCTACAGTAATTAATCTCTAAAGATAAATTAATTAGACTTAATAGATTTATCTCGCGATTTTCAGTCCATACGTGTCATTAGTTTTGTTAACCTGTTTCATAAAATAAAAACAGAGCAGAAGCAAAAGGAAAAATAGTTTTCGAGTGCGGACAAAGCTTTGATGAATGATCCATCATCCGTCGTCAACCAACGAGACGTGAATGGCAGCCAGTTTTACCCCCGTGCGCGACGGGGATGAGGATGACGACGGGCATGGCGGCCTCAGAGACGGGCTCACACGTACGACGCGCCTCGCCCTCGCCTCCCGCCACGTGGAGCGCCGCCCCCGCGGGCGGCTTCCCCTTCCGCCCCTGCCCTCTATAAATGCGAGCCTGGCGCCCGCCGAGCTTACCTGGAACAGAGACAGGCAGACAGCAGCCACCGTCGCAGAGCGCGCAACACCTGACTGAGGAAGAGGGAGTCAGGGAGGGATGGGGAGGCAGCCGTGCTGCGACAAGGTGGGCGTGAAAAAGGGCCCGTGGACGGCGGAGGAGGACCAGAAGCTCGTCGGCTTCCTCCTCACCCACGGCCACTGCTGCTGGCGCGTCGTCCCCAAGCTCGCCGGTGAGTGAGATCCCCCACCCTTGCGATTCCTATCCGCGCATGCCCTCTGTCTGACCGGTGTGCGATTCGCGATGAGCTCCTGGTGCAGGGCTGCTGCGGTGCGGGAAGAGCTGCAGGCTCCGGTGGACCAACTACCTGAGGCCCGACCTCAAGCGGGGCGTCCTCTCCGACGACGAGGAGCGGCTCGTCATCGACCTGCACGCGCAACTCGGCAACAGGTGACTGGTTGCGAAAATTCTTCACTTATTGTTCTCTTGGCCTTGGTTCGGGTCTCGCTCGCCGCGGATCGACTGGTGCGCTCTTTGTCTTGTGGCCTCACCGCCAATTCGCGTTGGCCGACGCGCGCAGGTGGTCCAAGATCGCGGCGCGGCTGCCGGGGAGGACGGACAACGAGATCAAGAACCACTGGAACACCCACATCCGGAAGAAGCTCCTCCGGATGGGGCTGGACCCCGTCACCCACCTCCCGCTGCAGGACGCCCCCGCTCCTCCTCCTCCTCCTCCTCCTCCTCCTCAAGAGCAGCTGGAACAGCCGGCGCCGGCGCCGGCGCCGCAGGAGCAGGGACACCAGCATCAACAGAACGACGGCGGACTCATGCTGCAGGACGACGACGCGGGCGAGGAGGACCCCCCGATGCTCGAGCCGCACGACATCGCCGCGGCACCACCAGCGCCACCGGCCGCGGCGAGCAACTGCGGCTCGGTCTCCTCCGCGTCCGCCGGCTCCGCGTCCGTGGTCTCGCCGTCCTGCTCCTCCTCTGCCTCGGCCCCGGCGGCGTCCGGCGTGGAGGCGACGGAGTGGCCGGAGCCCATGTACCTGTTCGGCATGGACGACGGCGTCATGGACGCCGGTTGCTGGGACGGCCTCTTCGCCGGCTGCGGCGGCATGGGCGTCGACCCGTTCGACGGGTACCCCGCCGGCGGCTTCGACGACCAAGACGACTGGCCGTGACGAGCGTGATCCTAATTCCGATCAATGCACATAGATTCGCCGTGGCTTCCTTCTTCGAGCTCGATTAGCAGCATAGCCTTAGCTTTAGCAGTTAGCCTCCATGCTTTCTTAGCCCTCTTTCGACTCCGAGAGTGCGCCGCCATGGCCGTCGATCGTCCCATGCTCCGCCGATGAGCTTGAATCGAATCTTGATAAACACAGTCCGAAGCTGATTGTGACGCGTCTGATGATCGATTCATCAGCTATCCAGTTCGGTCGGTCGGTCGGTCGGTCGGTCGGTGGGCGCCATCGCCATGCCCCCACTCTCTCTCTCTCTCCCCGGACGCTCCCCGGAGGCCGGAGCTAGCTCCGTGACGTGAGCGCGTGAGCTGGTGGTGTCAGCTTCCGAGTTCTCTCATGCGGCGGTGCTCCGGACTCTCCCCGGCCGGGGGTGACGGTGCCGGTTGTCGCGGCGCGTCGCCGCTTCTTTGACCGCCACCATACATGCCAAGATCGTGGTCCATTCACTCCCGGTTAATCCGTGCCAGTACATCGTTTTTGATGTGTTTCGAAATGTGCGCCGCCCCTCCATGCCTCCGGTCAAACAAGCATGTCATCGTAGGAACGTGCTTGCAGTCAGCCTCGACGACTTTGGTCACTG
Organism: Cenchrus fungigraminus; assembly: GCA_036936925.1. NCBI lineage: Eukaryota > Viridiplantae > Streptophyta > Magnoliopsida > Poales > Poaceae > Cenchrus > Cenchrus fungigraminus. The sequence continues at coordinate 61,053,828 of CM072770.1, forward strand.
CTCGTGTTTCACTGCCAGGTGTGTGAATTTCAAGCTTTTGAATTTGGCGTGTACTAGGTACCTTCTCGCGATTTTTACACACTATCTTGAGATTCGGCCTGTTCGCTTGGCTGGTTGCTGGTGGTTGGTGCTGGTTTGTTATGAGAGAAAAGTACTGCTGGTTGGTTGCTGGTGGCTGGTTTTTTCTGAGATAAAAGTACTGTTGGCTGGTGGCTGATAAGCCAGACGAACAGGGCGATTGTTGACAATGGAAGCATAAGTTACCGGCTGTGTTATACGTTACTGTACTACAATCATATATACTACTCCCTCCGGTTTCATATTAGAAGTCGTTTAGGACAGCGACACGGTCACCAAAGCATAACTTTGACTTCTCTTTTCTATAAAAATCTTTATTAGAAAGTTATATATGTATATTCTTATGAAAGTAATTTTCAAGACAAATCTATTTATATGATTTTCACATTTTCAAACTCAATGACTTAAAAGTTATTCATGATTTATATTCCCAATGTTTGACTCAAACCTTGTCCAAATGACTTCTAATAGGGAATCGGAGGGAGTACTATATAGGAAAAAAGTACCCACTAAGGGCACTCCTAATGGAGTATTAATTGTAGTTTCTATTCATATTAAATATTTTGCCAACTAAGTAAAATGGTGATGTGGAGAAACCATGTCTACTCTTGACCCAATGTACAAGAAATCATGAATTTGTCATTGAGAAGAAACCATTAGTTCCTATAGGTTTAATGCAACACTCTCCATTGGTGAAATTGGGGAGAGAGAAAGATAAAACAATTATTACTCGAAGACACTACCACTGTGAAGAATAGTTTCTATAGATGATTTCTTATGTTATGGAAACCGTGTTAGTTTCTTCCATTGGGACTGCCCTAAGTCAGTCTCATTGGCAGGGTCATCGACATTTAATGGGCTGCCACATAGGCTTTTTTGATGACATGACACCAAATAAATGAAGTAAGAGAAGATCTCAGGGTCATAGTGATGATCCCAGGTCGACACAGGTACCAATGCTCACGACCCTCCACTGAGAGCCCATGACCCTAGATTTGATCACAACACATGCAAGATTTAAATGCTACATTCTATCTATGAAACTGTGCCTACGACCCTGTGTATTGAGAGTGACAGGGTCGTCATGCTGAAAAGCTGATGTGGCGGAGTTGATAAGTGTGCCCATGACACTGCCACTAGACTGGCCTAAGGATTACTCTCAACTCTCATAAAATCACGTTATCACATCCCAATAGGATGCATTAATACCTCACTAAGATACATTAATTGCTATTTCTCTCTTACGTGGTGCACATCATCTTGAATTTTGAATTAAGTTTTTCTTATCTGTTCAAAAGTAACATAAAAGTTTATGATTTTCATCAAGAGATAGCTCATATGACTATCAGGGTAATCTCTACAGGTGCACTATTTTTTACGAGCAACTAAACAATCACAGTGACTCTTGGGGTAATCTCTACAAGTCCACTATTTTTACGAGAAACTAAACAATCATAGTGATCCATAGTTTATTGAAAAACTCTTTCAAATCCCGCAACAACACGAGGGAAATATACAAGTCAAAATTGGTGTCCCATGGTAATGGTACCAAATAAAATGGGGCGGTTTCAAGTATGGTTTCAGTTAGAGCAACTTCAGTGGAACTCTGCAAATGGATATCTAGTATAAAATTTAGAGTTTTGATGAAAAAAAACAACTTTAGTAGAACTTTTAAATGGGCATACATTTTTCATAACTCTCCAAATTCCAGGTTCAAGCCTCCATCACTGAAGGATATCTATTTCTCTCCCAAAGCGTAGGTCCCACCATTTTTCTTTCTTTCTTTTCCTCTCCTCCTCATTCACTATTCCCCACCCGCGGAGGAGCCTTGTCGCGCGATCCTTCCGCCTCGTCTTCCGCGCCGACAGCTGCGGGAGCGCCAACAAGGCAGCCGGAGGTTCCGTGGCGTCGTCATGCAGCGCGGCTCGCCCGGCATGACTTCGGGGGACGTCGTGGACGTGCGGACGAATCGGTGGGAGCACCAACAAGGCGGCCTAGGCTCCCCCGCCTGAGGGCGGCGCGACGTCCTAGACTCGCCTCGAGGGGACGACGCTTGGAGCTCGCTCACCTGGGCTCATCGGCGTCGAGCATACGCGGTGGGTGGAGGTGCTCGCAGCGGCCTGAGCTCGCGGGCCTGGGTTCGGCATCCTGAGCTTGCGGGCTTTACCGTAGCATCCCGACCTCGCCAGCCTCGGCGCGGTGACCAGGACTCACCCGCCTGGCCGCGACAGCTAGGTGCGCGCGCGTGCAGCTGCCGATGGCCAGCGCGTGCTCGGCGGCGGGCGTCCTGGGTTTACGACCAGCGTGAGCACGACGAGGTCGTGCAGTGCACGTCTAGGGCCGGCGGCCAACGCGAGCGCGACGGCATGTGGGTTCGCTCCCGTCCGCGGGGGAACCAGTGACGATGAGCTCTGCCGTCGTTGGGCATTGCGACTGCCACTAATGAGCTTCTGCAGGCCGAATCCGGCGGCGGCGAGCCCAGATGAGATCTCCACCCCTCCCTCGCCACTAGCCAGCCCCGCGCTGGATCTCACCGTGAATGTCGATGCTGACGTGCTGGTGACAGCGAAGGTGGCACTGACGGACCCAGCCAGCGCGCTAGGATCTTGGGCGGCGAACGCCACCACTACCCCTGCGCGTGAGTTCGGGGGAGCATGGGATCCAGACGGAGAAGGCCGCATGCAGGCGGTGGAACGCCTCTGGCTCGGCTCCTTTGCCACCGCCGAGGAGGCCACGCGCAGGCTCTACAGGCCCGACGTTCCTCAACCTACCCCACTTCCGTGCCTCCATCACCTCTGCTGTTGCCGCCACGCACTAGCGCCTCAGGTGACTCTCAGCCTCCGCTAGGGGCGGTGTCGCCGTCTCGGCCTATGGCCTCCTCAACCTCAACGCACAACACAATGTCCACGTCACCCACCAAAGGTTGCAGGAGCTCAAGAACGGGCGCCCGCACAGGCACGCGCCGGCGAGCAGGTCAAGGCTCGACCGTGGCAGGAGCGCAGCGGCGCGCAGAAGAACGACAGGATAGGCATCTCCCTCCTGACAGTCGGGACCCATAAAAAAAATAGAGGTCTGAGATGATTTCCCACTAGAGTTGAAAGCTCATTTCAGACCTCTATATATTTGAGTTGGACCTATAAATAGGTTTTAGAGGCTTTAATTTGAAGATCCCACTGGAATTGCTCTTTCAAAGTCTATTAGGAGTATTAAACGTAGATTATTTACAAAAATAATTACACAAATGGACCGGAAATTGCGAGACGAATCCATTAAGTCTAATTAATCTGTCATTAGAGATTGTTTACTTAGCACGACATTGTCTAATCATGACATAATTAGGCTCGTTAGATTCGTCTCGAAAATTAAGGTAGGGGTCGTGGAATGAGTTTTGTCATTAATCTACATTTAATACTCCAAATTAGTGGAAAGAAAATTGATGTGACGGGTTGACCGGCCCTTAGGAGCAGAGGGGCAGGGAGTCAGGGGCGCAAGGCTGATGATGACTGCTGCATGGAAGGCTGGCGATTCTCGAGATGGATGGGACTCATGAGATTTTTAAACTCTGTTTATGAGTAGTTTGTAACTCTGAAAATGATTTTTAAAAGAAATCTGTTGCCGATTGTGTTGAACTCGCAGCGCATGGCGCAGGGGGTTCTCGGTGACTCAGCATGACTCGTCCCTGACGTCACGGTGGCGCCATGTTCCCGTGGACATGAGCGATCGAGGCCCACGAATCCACTACTCCCTCCGTCCATGGTCGTTTGGATTACGTGTCTGTGAGGAGAATTACTGTTTTTTGACGACTAACAAAAAAAAGGACGGAGGGAGTACCTCTGTCTCGAGAATCTATCCATGCTCATTCCTCGCTCGAGCTCTTCCTCATCATTCGCAAATCTTGCTGTCGATTACGCACCACAACCCAAAGAGGCAAAGAAAGATCGAGTGATCGACATCATGCAGCAATGGATGATCTCGCCTTTTTTTTCCGGAACTAGTGTTGCATTCTGATGCACTTTAGCTCGCGGCTCTTGTTTTGGCTCCTCTCGTCACATATGTAGCACTTGGATTTAGGTCCCCCTAAGCACTTGGATTTTACACTAAAAAAAGATTCAATCAATCTTTGAAATGTTTATTACTATTAGCTTTCTTGTAAAAGAAGAAATGTTAGAGTTAATTTCTATTCCACACCTGTGTGTAGGGATGAAAACAATCGAAAACAAAATCACATTATCAGAAACGAAAAGCTCCGTTGATCTTGAATTTACCATATTTTCTAAATCAACTATCATGTGAGAAATGCAATATAGAGTACTAAGTTTTATGTTTGGCTAGAATCACGGTCGTCAGAAATGAAACCATTTTTCCGGAAACGAAGCTTGGTTAGTCGGGAGTTTCCATCACCATTTTAACCCTACCTGTATAAGTTACTGGAAGTTGTGAACTGACTCTGCTTTATAGGTAGCTAAACACCAAGCCCTCAACAGACACATCCTTTGTGCCCCAATGCTATTTGGAATTAAGCATAACCCATCTAATGTTTAACGGACAACTATAGTACCTGATCTCTTTAGGTAGCTAAACGTCATATAGCTAAATTTGAATCGTTTGGCTAAAATCTTTTAGTAGCTGGATAAAGTTTAGCAGGATTCTATTTGAATATAATCCATAGCAGGTAAATTAAGCAACTAAAAATTTAGCTTGTGGATTACGATATCTCCACACCGCACCTGACGTCTAGCCGTGACGGCAACCGTACAGTAGCATCTCCCAACCGATTGAAAACGTTGCTAATACTCCTGCACTACGCGCGCTGCTGGAGTGGGGCGTATAGCGACGGTGGAGCGGCGGCCAACGCAACTCCAAGTGACCGTCAGGTTGGCCCCAGCAATTTCACTAATACCCTTGTGCTATCTTTACAAGACCTAAAAGGGAGGGAAATTTTGCCCCACCATTGTGCCACGTCATCAAGAAATCCACGGCCGTCGGATCGCGCGTTGATAGCTCGGATCATCCACGGATATTGTTCATGTGGGACCCAGTCTGTTTAGATGGGACCCACGTGCGGGACCCACGTGGATTCAAGTGATATTCGTGTGGGACCCACATCAGGTGGGACCCACATATATTAGTTTGTGGGACCCACAATTCTATTAAGTGAGATTCATGATTAAAAATTTATGTTTTTCTCATTCTGTAAGCGGAAAAGATCTGCAGTCCAGTCCTCACTCAGGTACTCCCTCCGGTTCCATATAAGAAGTCGTTTAGGACAGCGACACGGTCACCAAAGCACAACTTTGACTTCTTTTTTCTATAAAAATCTTTATTAGAAAGTTATATATGTATATTCTTATGAAAGTAATTTCCAAGACAAATATATTTATATGATTTTCACATTTTCAAACTCAACGACTTAAAAGTTATACATGATTTATATTCCCAATGTTTGACTCAAACCTTGTCCAAAACGACTTCTAATAGGGAACCAGAGGGAGTAATTTTACAAAGACCCTCTTGAACTTTGCAGAAATAGTATTTGCTCAAAACACCTCTTAGGTTTCTTTAAAAGAACTAAAGTGGAGAGGATTTTTGTCACCCCATTGAGCCACACCATAAAGAAAAGGAGAGTCGTCCGATCGCACATGGATGGCTCGGATCATCCATGAGGCTCGGCAGTACCACTCGTACGTTGTTGAAATTAATATGTAGTTCAGCCCTCACTCATGTAATTTTACCAAGACCCTCTCGAACTTTGCAGAAATAGTATTCGCTCAAACCATCTCTTAGGTTTCGTGGAATGCGAGAAGGCAACCAATTTTACAAAATCTCTCTCAAATTTTATCAAAATTAATATGTAGTCCAAGCCACATAGATAATTTCATGAAAACCCCCTCAAACTTTGCAAAAATATAATTTTATTCCATCCGCTTCTCAGACAACTTTACAAAAACCCCCTCGAGCTTTTAATGAATGCCAAGAGGGCTGCCAATTATACAAAAACCCTCTCAAGCTTTATCAAAAATAAATAGTAGTCCAACCACTGCTTATACATTGTAATGAAGCCCCCTCAAGCTTTACAAAACTACCATTTACATAAGCCACCTCTCAGACAATTTGACGACAACTACCTCGATCGAGCCACCTCTCATGTAATTTTATTATTATAATCAACCCACGATCCATGCATCTCCCACAATACATGGTCCAAAGACTTCTACAGAAAAAGACTCTAAACTTTCTGCAAATCTACCCACAACACAAAATTTTGCGAAAAAGTCTCCTAACTCTATCACAATGAATTCACGGTCCATGCTTTTTAACTAAGAATACTCTAAAGTCATATGGAATTAATCCGCCACCTGAAAACTGCAAAATATCTCCAACCCTCCTACCCATCACTAGGCTACATGTCATGGTGCGGTAACACTGCGCCGGTCTTTCTAGTATAGGGCCCAAAAGGAGTTCCTCTTTTTGGGCATGTGTCAAACGTTACAATGAAGGGGCAACTAAAATCCGGCCTCACTGTCGTCTCACTCACATATCGTACGTGGGGGCGACTGGTGGCGAGTGAGACTGACTTCAACAATGTGCTGGATCTGCATCTTCAAACCTCCCCTATCAATGGCGTAGCCAGGAATTGATTTTTTTCATTTTGAGGGGGCCAACAGTGCTAATTTATCTAAAAATTTTGATCAAAATTAAATTTTCAGTGGAGATTTGCAAGCCACAAGGGGGCCATGGTCCCTGCCAGCCCACCTTGGCTACACCACTGTCCTCTATGCAGCAAGGGGAGAGAGAGAGAGAGAGAGAGCGGGAAATAGTGTTGCAAAGAGATGAACACTCCAGCGGCATGCACATCCCCTCGCGCAACCTTGCTCCAGCGGTTGACTCCCACACGCGAGGGGAGCTACCACGCAAAGAGGGTCGCTGTCATGCCGCGCCAACCAGGCCGTCACAGAGTGAAGGAGGCGGCCAGCGGGGATGGAGGAGGGCGACCCGTGCCGCCGGAATCCTCGAGGAAGGGGCTGGAGGAGGGTGTCCCGATCAAGCGACGACGGCAGCACCTTCCTCCTCTGCCCCGGCCTGCCAGCAACATCACGCCAGTCGTCGCGGCGGAGGCGAGCTGCCACGAGCCCCGACAGCAGATGCGACGCCACGTGGGGAGGCGACCTCTGGGGCGGCGACGTCGACCCGGGTGCGCTCGCTGTGTCCCAGCTAGGGCGTCGAGGTCTTCTTCGACCGCTCCTTCCACCCCGCGTCGCTTGCCTCTTCGCGCCCGGCTCCTGCGCAGCTCCGCCCTCACTGTCTCCACCACACCCGCCACAGCCTTCCCCGCGGTCGGGCCCGGCTCCTCGATCTGGGTTTCCTCCACCGGCCTCCCTCCCTCCCCTACTGTGGAGCTCGGTCGGCCTCGAGCTCCGCCGCGCTGGGGAGAGGGCAGTGCCAGCCAGATTCGGCACTCCCTTCGCACACGCGGCCGGACTCCCTGCTCGAGCTCACTGGTGGCTTGATTCGCAGCGGGCGGGCATCGGAGGAGCAGGCCCCCACGTGGCGGATAGGGTGGAGGAGAAGGATAAGGCGCCAGATATCGACACCACCGTGGCGGCTTCCTCGAGGAGATGGCGAAGGAGGGGCGTTGACGGCAGATGGAGGAGCTCATCCACCGGGTCCGCGCCTCGTGCTGGCCGGAGCTCCGCCGCACGGGCCTCCTCTTGCGGGCCCTTGACGGGTGCAGATCCAGACCGCTCCGAATCGAGCACCACCGCCGACGTCCTCCTCCTGCGGGCCCTCTCCAGGTGGAGATCCAGAGAGGAAGGGAGGAGGTGGTGAGCCAGGCCGTCGCCGCGGAGTTGGAAGGAGGAAGAGAGGAGGGGGCGCGTGCGCGACAGGCGGGTGGCAGTTGGAGAAGAGGAGATGAAGAAAGGATAGAAATCTCTCCCGATGGGGAATGATCGTACAGCATGCGCAAAATGAAGATGGGGTTGCGGTTGCCGCTGGAGCTGCTGGCTACCGTGGTCATCCATTCTTCATTTTGTGGTTGCAGCATGCGATGCGACAACTGCTGTGGACGGTCTGACCTGTGGGCTATGCATCTCATTGTCCCCATCATGCATAGTATCTCTGGTCAGTGGGAGTATGTAGTAGGTCAGTAGGTGGAGGCTTTGCAATTTTGCATATGTGCGTCATTGTATACTTCTTTCGTTTTCAAATTATAATTTATTTGACTGTTTTACTTCAAATTTGATTGATCGTCTTATTAAAAAATTGATACAAATATAGTGATCAAATTTGAGTCATTCATTTAAGACTTTTATTGATAAAGCAAGTCGCAACAAATATATGATATTTTGTATAATTTTTTGAACAAAACGAGTGATCCAACTTGAAGTTAAAAGAGTCAAATAAATGACGCCGAGCTTACATGCCTCGGCGCTAGAGACACTGTCACACTGATGTCGAGTTCTCAGGCCTGAAACACAATATCAATTACCCTACTTTGAAATTCTTTTGTGAAGATATTTGTATGTAAAATGTGGCCAACAAGATGCCAAATGAAATATATAAACTTTTGTTAACATTTTACAACATTTGTTCATCAAGAATAACTGTATTTACATATTTAAAATGAGGCTCCAAAATTGAATGTATTTCTGTTGGCATTAATTGACTGATGCACTGGAAAATTCAAAGTGCTGAGAACCCTTAAAACATTAACAGGTATGCAACTTTGAAATTCTATAAGATTTTTCATGTATACATTGAAAGATTTTGGATTCCAAATGTAATATGATGTCTAGTAAACGTTTCGTGCATGTTGTTAGCCATGAAAACATACAAATTTCTTCACAAAAGATTTTCAAAGTAGGGTAACTAATATTATTTCAGGCCTGAGACCTCGGCGCCAGTGTCTGTGGCGCCGAGGCATGTAAGCCGAGGTCATAGTCCTTTTCTTTTATTTTTTCAAATTCTTTCCATCAAAAGACAATTTGTGAACATGTTTCGTGAAAAGAGCTAAAAAAACAAAAAAAAAGTCAGACGTGCATATAACTCTGCTTAAAAACTTTCATTCGCACTCGGCGTTTGTACGCATCTTGAAATGTATACGGAGTATCTCTGAAGTTTCAACGATCAATGATTGCATGCGCGAGGGATATCGTCGGGCGCAGGTGAAAGAGACGGTCCACGTCATTTTTTTCCCCACACAACGGCAGCCAGCTGCTCCTTAAGTACATATGGAGCTGGGACGATGGCTCCAAACTGTTGGAGTTCCGATCCGGATTTGGAAACTGAAGTACTGGGGAAGGCTGCACATGGTGATGATTTTTAGCTGGACACTTTGGAAAACTAGAAACAACTCGGTCAATCTTTAACATCTCCGAGTTTTCTTGCCAACAGCTATCGATCGCAAAACACTTGGTTTTCTAGACTCTAGAGTACCCGTGATATCGATCTTCCATTCTTCCCGATCCCCCACCATTCAATTACGGATATGTGTTCTTGCACCTTATCTGCACAACAATCTCCCCCCCCCCCCCCCCCCCCAGTTTCTACCACATTCTCGTTCCCTTTTGCTCTAGCATCTCGGATCCGTGTGGTGCTTGCTGGATGCCATCGCTGCCGCCTGCTAGCCATGCACGTACACACCAACAGAAAAGTCAACTGTGTGCAGCTCAAGCAAAGGTGATGGGATCATGCATGGGAAAAAGGGTTCTTGGCTGCACAGACACAGAGAATGTTTGCTCTCTGATGCTGCGTCCCTGTCGTGATCTCGACCGGCGTCAGAATATTCGCGGCCAGGGATTGACAAGTGTGTGAAGGACGGCAGAAGAAGACCGAGTCAATAATGTAGGAGTAACTAGTAGCACGTCGTGCATGCAGCCTCGCAGCTGACGGCGACGCCAATCGATGCTAGCTAGTGCGTGCGCGCCGCGGCGGGTGTGGGAGCCAGCCGGTGGGTGCAGTGGTAGCTACACTACCAGAGTAGCAGATATGGACAGCCGCGGTCGCCGGCACGAGATCGTAGCGCCGCGGCTGGTATATAGGATTCGCCGTGGGACGGAGGGAGTATACATCTTCCGGAAGATGGAAAAGAAATCCAATAACAGTCTACAATCTCCTAAACCTTCACTTCTCTGCTCCCCACACCTACCCTTGCCTGCCACCGCCGCCTCGAGTCCGACCCGCCCCGCGCCACCTGAGCATCGCCGCTGCGGCCTCCCCCGCCACGTCTCTCCACATCTGCGGCTCTCCAGCGTCGCCTCGCGCTCGCGGCTAACCGACGTTGTCACAACCAGCTCGCGTGCCCCGGTGGCTCCCACACAACCCCGACACTAGGATGTGCCGCTGCACCCAACCTGACTCGGCACAGTTGTTCTCGTGCGCCGCCGCTTCCCCACCACGATGCGCTCCTCAGAGGGTTCCCCGCGACGACACACCTCCTACGCCGTCGCCGGGGCTACCACCGGCCTCTGGCGGGGCTGGCTGGCCCCGCCGCTGGCCACCTCTCCGCTGCCGACCATAAAATGTTGGTTCATCTTCATCTAGCGAGTAAATGTTTGGTCCAATAATTTTAAAAATGTTGAAAATGAAAATGTTGAAGACAAAATGTTATCAATATTTCAAAAGAATGTTGGACAGAAAAATATTTTCAACGTTTATGAAAAATGTTGGAGGGAAAAAAATGTGGTCAACATTCTAGACAATGTTGGACGAAGAAATATTGGACGTTGTAAAGTGATCTATCATATGAAGTAAGGGCAACTCCAGCGGACCTCTCATCCCAGCCCTCACAGGCCCCGACGGGAGCTCTCATCCCACTGTCACACCAACGGCCGGCCCTCCCGCACCTCCCCGGAGGTTTCCCTCTACCGGCGATGTGTGTGTGTGAGAGAGAAGCGGAGCAGGGACCGAGAGAGAAGAGGGTGGGATTGGGAGAGAGAGGGGGTTGTACCTTGTAGATCGACACCGACGGGGGTCGGCGGTGGTCCGCCCGTTTGTGCGCATGGCGGCCGGCGCGTCGTGGGTGCTGACGGCGCCCTGCCCTGGAGGCCGCGCCTGTGGAGGCGGGTCGGTGGCGTGTTTCAATTCTTAACCATTTTATCCATCTTCCGCAATATATAAAGCTCCGCGTGACGACCATCTTCTTGTTCGTTCCTATAGATGTCCATTCGGGCCGCCCGACCCGGCCCTAGCCCAGGCCCGGGGTGGCTCGCTAAATTTCATCCCGGGCCAAGCCCGGCACTACCCCTCCACCGTGCCGTGTCGTGCCAGCCCACGGGCTGCGGCGACGGCCCGAGCCCGAGCCCTTGGGCCTGTTTCGTGCCGGGCTAGCCCGTTGAGCACAGGCACTAACGGATTCATGGGCCAGCCCGCAGCCCGCCGCCGTAGGAAGGGAGAGGAGGAGGCCGCGCACTCGCCGCCCGGCTCCTCGCAGATCTCCGCTGACCCACCGTAGATCTGCTCGGCACGGGGAGGAAGAAGGGGCGAGCCGCGAGCGGTGGCCTACTCGTCACAAGGTGAAGCCGTGGAGGATGACCGGGCGAGTGGCGGCTGAAGAGGGGAGAAACCGGGGGTAACTAACTTAGCCCCTAAGACCCCAAAATCAGGAAGGCTAATGATGGGCTGCATCCACGAAGGTCCAACATCGACCGCCAGCAAGCCAAGCCCAGCTTCCCTCCCTTAGGGACAGCGGTCTGGCCCCATCCTCAGGGCCACCTCCGACTTAGGCGGCCACCCCGGCTACCTCGACAGGGGACTCCGCCCCGCACGACCTAAGGCTCCTTCCGCCACAAGCCGTCGGCCGGGCCCCCCCGGGGGCGGGCTGCAACGTGACGGAAGCTGCCCCGCGCCGCTCGGGACGTGCAGGTGCAGCGGGGCACGCGGACTTGCCATGTCAGGAGGTCAGGCAATGATGAGGTTTTTCCCGGTGTGGAAGGCGGACTGCCCCGCCATCCCATCACCTGGATACTGAACAGTAGCCAAGGACACACGAATCCTTCGCCTGCAAGACATCGAACAACGAGACCCGACCCAGCAAATATCAGAGAGAAGGTCGAGGCTTGCAAGAGAAGCCCCGACCTAACTTGACTGGTGTGCTCCTGGGTCGGGAGAAGCCGCCTTGGAAGGGGAGCCGCAGCTACGCCGCCCTACGAAGGCTACCACGACTAGTGCAGTGTACGGCGCCAACGGGAGACGAAGACCCGCGGTGTGGCACTATTCTGGCACTGTTGCAGCACTATAGCAGGACGTCATTTTACCATTTTAACCCTTGTACACCGGCCCTCCTTGAACTATAAAAGGAGGGGTTGGTACCGTAGAGGAGGGGATCGAACGAGGTCCAACGGAACCAACACACAGGACACATCGTTCAAGATCAACCAGACACACCACATCCACCGATCGAGCATCCGCTGCTCTCATCCACGCACAGAGACTTGGGACTTTTTCCCTCTCTCGACCTAAGCTTGTATCCCCTACTACAAGCCCCTGTGGGCATATAAAACATCTTCCCGAACTGGACGTAGGGCACCCCCTCGGTGTCTGAACCAGTATAATCCCGGTGTCTCTAAACCCAACCATCCGGATCAGACGCACGAATCATACCAAAAATTACTTGCCGGCGGTATCAAACCCCGACAGCGGCGGCAGAGGGGAAGAGGTGAAGCCATCGAGGAAGAACTGGCAAGCACCGGAGGACGAGGGGAGCGGCCGAGCGGCGACCTCACGGCCTCACGGGGAAGAAGAAGCTAGCAGGGGGGAGCCGCGGACGGGATTGGGGAGGAGCGAGCTGCGGATCGGAGGCCGGGAGGGGCGAGCTTCGACCTGCGGTGCAGAGGAAAGGGAAGGGGCGAGCCGACGGCCGGCCGACCGGCGGTCGGGCGGAGGGAAGGTTGGGCAGGCGCCGGCGCATGGGAGCAGAGAGAAGCCGAAAGGGTCAACGGGTGAGGGAGCAGAGAGGAGGAGGCGGCGCGTAGGGGTGGAAGGATGAGAGAGTTAGGGTTTCGGGGATTTTTTGAGCCGATTATATATGAGGACGGGGATTAGCGGGCCGGCAGCGGGCTGTATTGTTATTTCGTGCCGGGCCGTGCCGCCCAGCGTGCTGGGGTGGCGGCCCAAGCCCGGGCACGGTAAGCGGGCCGGGCCAGCCCGGGCACGGTGGTAAGCGGGTCGTGCCGTGCTTGGGTCGGGCCAAAATTGCGTGCCTTCGGGCGGGCCGCCGTGCTGCGGGCCAAATGGACATCTATAGTCGTTCCGTCAGCCCAACTCAGCCTCGCCTTCCTCTTGGTCCAGCAGCAGCCCATCTCCCGTTTCCTCTATCTCATCGCTGCCAGCTGGGCCCCGCCCGTCAGGCCTGTCCATCCCTCCCGCACGGGGCGCGGCCGCACACAACCCCGGGCCACGCCACCCGAGTGCCTGCTGCGACGTGGTCGCGCTTTGCATCCGCTCGCCCCCTCGTATCCCCGCGACGCTCCACCTCCTGCACCTGTATTTTCCTGGTAACCGCCGGCTTCCTCTCGGCCACCCCCACCCCACCACCTGTGCCATCAATGGCCGCCACTGTTTACCTTCCACGGCGTGCCGTTGTCCCTTCCACTCCCTCCACCTGCGCCCCTATATAGCGCTCGTGAAGACCCGGACCGCCCGAGCCAGAGCACCGGAGTTCGCCGTCGATTCGCCACGTACGACGACCGCCGGCGGATCCGCGACCACCACAAGGAAGTCCTCACCGAGCCGCACGCCTGCCGTCGCTTGTCGTTGCCTAATCTTCGCTGAAGGAGCTTCACCGAGTGGCGCCCGAGCTCCACCTCCGCCGGTCCGCCATCGGTCAACTTCCGGCTGCCTCCGTCCATCCCGGACGCGGATTTAGTACACAATGGTGTATGTACGCCACCTTATCCGATGGCCGAGATTCCAATGTCCAGTGAAGTGTCAAATTCAGCTTACCTGCAATCTAGGAGTGCTATGGACTTGATTTGACTGCGCGGCCCGGGAGCTCACCGTTTGAAATTCCGTCACTCTTCCGTCAGACAATGCGAATAAATGCAAGGTGAGCTACCTGTGCGTCTCAATCCCTACCAAACTCTCACCAAAAGACCAAAACTGATAAACTACTTCTTTCCGGGGTTAATGTAATGGACAGAGGATTTGTATTTTAAGCGTGCGATAGATTGCTTGTTCACAATTTTAAAAGGAAAATGGTATGTACAATGTACTGGCTTAGTGCTTAATTGATGTGTAAAGGAATCAAGCACTGAAATCTAAGACCGAAAATCCACTATCATAATTTAGTATATATCACTAGACAAAGCCAAAGTATGGCATAGAAATTAGGTTGTGTACATACTTATTTGTGTTAGAAATAGAAAACTGGAATGAAAAATGAAAGTGATGAAATGAAGATTGATTTATGGCTAGAAAACTGGAATGTACATACTTAGACAAAGCCAAGTGATGAAAAATGTCTTGGTTTATAAGTATATACAAGCCCAAAGGCATGAAGATGCCCATTTGGGAAGGACGTGCAATTTGTGTTTCACAACAATTTGCAAGACATAACAAACGTACTCAACTATGTGGAGTTCCAAACTTTTTTTTTTGAAGAACCGTTCCAAACATTTATGGTGAAGCATAGTTGGCGACTGGCCTAATGAATATCCCCCGGTTGCTATGTTTCCTGAATTACTAAATTGTAATGACAGCTGCCATTTCCATGTTGTTAGATTGAGCACATAAGTATAAACATATTTGCCGGAATTTAAAATAACATTTTAGCGAAGAATCAAATTCAAGTTTGGAAAAATTCCACCATTTAAAATAACATTAATATCACATTTATTTCATATATATATATATATATATATGGGAACGTATCATGTGGAAATCAACCCCTCCGTGCAAATTATGGAAACTTCAATCTGAACCACACGATGTTGATCCAAAGGAGGGCTCATGGGAGGTGGGTGGGGTGATTTGCATATGTGCATTTGCAAATCATCCCTCCCACCTCTCATGAGTTTTGCACATCACCCCTCCCACCTTTCATAATTCTTCCCTTCAAACCGAACCAACAGACCGAACGGCCACCGAGTCAGCCTCCCTTCACTACGAGCGCGAGTCGCGAGCACGCGGAGCGCTGCGAGCGACGAGCGCGAGGAACATCGGGGGCGAGCGGCGACGACGACGACGACCGAGGAACAGCCTGACGAGCTACCTCCTGGAGGAGCGGCGCACGGCGCACCACGCACGGGACAGCGACCTCCCCACGCGAGAGCTCGCGGTAGACCTCCCCACGTGAGGGCTAGCGGCGACGACGGGAGCGGCCCCCGGCAAGCTCCCCGCGCGGGACAGGCTACCTCCCCGCGTGGGAGCTGGCAGCAAGAGGAGAGGATGCCTGGCGAAGCCTGCTCGCGCTCCCGGCGAACCACAGCACAAAGACCGCCTCCCCTTTGAGCGGCGGCGCGCTGGCGCGGGCCAAACGTCCGGCGCAGGCGAGCTCCCCGGTAGACGGCGACGGTACCAACGAGCGAGGCACCCGTTCGGGATCCGCAGGCAGCACACCACGCGTGCTAGTGGCGAGCTCCCGGCTGACTCTCCAAATCTCGTCTCCTGCTCACCTGCGGCCACCAACGGGGTGTGCGCCGGGCAGGCACTTATGCCTGGGGCCGGGACCGCGGCCGCGGGTCGTGACGGCGACTGCAGCCGTGCGACGCGACCAGGAGACGCGCCGGCCACCTCCGCCTAAGGCCGCGGCTGCGAGTCCGATTTTGGAGCCAGCAATAGCGAGGCAGGGGAGCGGTGCTGGTTCTGGCCATGCATGTAACATGTTCGTCGATATGCCCCCGAGACAGCAGTTGTGCAGTAGCTTTTTGTACTCCAAAAATTCGATTCTTAACATGCCCTCAGTTTGGATCTCACCGTGGGGAAAAGAGTCGCATTTTTCCTATATTCTGGATCTTTGTGTCTGAGTACAAATTCTTTAGGTTGCACAATCTTTTAGGTCGCATAATCTTGCTGTGTGGATGGTTTTTTTTCTAATACCTTTTCTGATAACATTCGTAATGGCTGTAGCCTGTAGGTTTCTATGCCATTGTACAAAGCTTTCTAGCTTGTTGTCACCATATATATGTTGCTGCGTAGGTATTAAAAAATAGGTTTTTTCTTTTCAATTCAATTTAAGCTCATACATGTGGTAGTATATGCTGTGATCTGAAAATAACTCTCTTAGTTCTAAAATCATGCAAAATTCGAGCAGCAGCGACTAGTCACATCTTTCCGTTATAATCACACTAGAATGCAATCAGAACCATTAACTCATCGCATCTGCTGCTAGTTGGCTAGTTGCAACTGGCGCACTTAACCGGTTGCGACTAGAGCCAATTGCAATAAAGATAATTTAGTGATTACAACCAAAACACTGGGCAGTCGCGATTATGCAAAATTGTGACTAGTCACATCCTTCAGTTACAATCGAAGAGAGCGCGTGGGCGCGGCGACCCTGGCCTAACAGCGAGTGGCGGGTGTGCGGTCGTTAGGTGGTGGGTGGGGGCGCCGCCGTGGAAGCACACGCTAAGCAAGCGTGCGGGAGCTCCGAGCGCCTGCAGCAAGATGAAAGTAGTAAGATAGGTGCAATTACTAGAACAATATAATAATTACATCTAAAGTAGTAAGTAGTAAGATTAACAACTAGAACAATGGAATAATTACAACTAAAGTAACTAGTCAGGTCTACAGTGGAACCTGCATGCATGCACCTTTCATGCACCACGCCTGACCGGCTCCTGCTTAAGGATGTCAAAGCTTTCTAATAACGCTCTCGTATCTGTCGCATTGCACCTTATCCAATTACATGCAAAAAAATACAATAGTTCTAATTAACATTTCAGTTGCAACTTGTTCCGTCTTACAATTACAATTAGAACAACGGTCCAGTTACAAGTACAATAACATATCGGGTCATCCAATTGCAACAAGAACAATAACTCAATTACAATCGCACAAGACAGGCATACACATGACACCAGAATTGCAACCGGGTACTAATATAGTTAGAATTGGAGCAATTGAAACTCTTCAGGTCCTTCAGTTGCAACAATGACAGTAATCCAGTTATTAAATCTAGACTACAGTGTGTATTAGTTACTATTAAAAAAAATACTAAGTAGGATAATTGATCAGTTACAACTATGCAAACACAAAAATTATAATATGAACAATAAACTAATTTATAATTGGAGGTATTGGACCTTGTAGCATCCTATTGTACACTGTTTGCAACATCACTGGAACACAATTGCAACCTCGTTGATTACCAGTTGCAACACCAACTCATGCGGGCTGCACGTGGACAGACAGATTGCAAACATGTTGATCAACCAATTACCAAGTAGCGCCATGAGTTAAAGCAATCCAATTGCAACACCAAGTAGTAAATTAAATTACACCAGAGTACTCCATGATTCAAAACTTCACATAAATTTTATTAAAGTTGCTGCAAGGGTCCAACAAAATTAGACAAGGGTCCAACAAGGTTCTAATAGCAACTACTCTCACAAATGCTGCCCCACTGAATGAAACAATCCATGTAACTGATTCTTCCAGAGTAAACTGAAAAGGAAAAACGCTCAGGTACGACATCTCCAACACATAAAATTCAAGTTGTTGGTCAAGTTGGTGGCTGCTAGGTCCTTGGTTTGAAAGTGGCAATTGTTGCAACATATAGCATTTGCTTGTACAAAAAAATCAACATATAGCTAGTAGCACATGCAGTTCCATCTGTTATTAAAAAAAAGAACTAAGGTAAAAAAACTAGAACCACTTACATCCTGTCGCACTGGCAGTTGCAACACAGCTTTAAACAAATTACTGCTAGTTGGGCTGATAAGTTCCAACATGAGAATGAGTGTGTTTCGACAGCTAGCGATCGATGGTCAGTACATAGATGCATGCATCCAATGTTTGATAAAATTTACAAAAACCGAAAAGATAAATTTTCCTTCAAAACCAAGATATGAGACTAAATGCAACTATGGATACAGTGCAATTGACAGTCATACAAAATAAATACTTGCTAACCATAACCCTATTGCAACGATGAGACCAGTTGCAACCATAGAGACATAGCAATTGCAAGTAATGCAGTAATCCAAATTCTACATGAGCCCAGTTGCAACTTGGCGTGGATCCAACGATGGGGCCATTTTTTAAGGGATCTTTTGGAGTGGAAAATGATGTAGAAAACTGAACCAATTGTAACTTGGTGTACTTAGCCAGTTACAACACAGCCTTTACACAAATTACTACTAGCGGGGTGCATAAGTTGGAACATGAGAAAGGGTGTGTTTTTGTTGAACTTCTGATTAAAAATGAAACGAATTGCCACTGATGCAATAGTCTATTTGCAAAAATAATCTACCAATTACTACTATGCATGTGGACATGTTTGCAACACATGTGATATGAGTTGTGGGTTGTGCTCTGGTAAAAAGAAGTCAAAAGAGAAATGAATTGCCACTAATGCAATAGGCCAGTTGCAACAAATAAATCTAAACTAGTTACTACTATGTATATGGACACAATTCCAACACACATGAATGTGTCAGTTGAGCTCTGATAAAATTTTTTTAATTCGAGGTAATTGTTGCCAGCAATGATTAATAGGCCATTTGCAACACAATATGGTGGTAATTGCAACATGAAAAAATGACAAGATGCAACAAATTACCTGGGGATGAGATCTGTCCTCCAGAATTTCCTCCATCATATTCTTCTTCTGCAGCATATTCTTGGTTAGCTGTTGCTCTGCGTTGGTCTAATTAAACAGCTAATCTGCTACTGCAAACAAAAAAAATGAGACACGAGAAAAAGCAGTTGTAAGTCTGGGGATAAAACTGAATATATTGTATCCAACCCGAGACACAGCAGCTTGACTCAAGAAAAAAAATAGATGTATCCAACCCGCATCTGACAAAGACACATCAACTTGACTCAACATGTATTTAAGTATGCTGGAACGGTGAACTCTCTACCCATTTTATTTCAATTAAAATAAGTCATGGTGGCTAGATGTGCACGACGTATACCAAAATCTATTAAATAATAAAATAATTTTCATGTAAGAGGGAGGTTCAGCTATGTGGGGGCATCTAGTGCCCATTCGACGGCACACACGTTCAGCAGAATGAATGCATGACCATACGACCATAAAAAGGAAAAAAAGGTAGAAAACTAGAACCAATTGCATCTGATGTAGTGCACCAGTTGCAACACAACCTTAAAACAAATTACTACTAATTGGGCGATTAAGTTGAAGCACCAGAAAGGTTGTGCGTTTTTGCTAAAATTCTGATTAAAAAAGCTACGAATTGCCACTGATGCAATGGTCTAATTGCAACAATAAATCTAAACCAATTACTATATGAGTGTGTGAGCACAGTTGCAACACGTATGACTATATGAGTGTGTGGGTTGAACTCGGATAAAAAATAAATCAAACTACATGAGACCAATTGCAACTATGAAGACATAACAATTGCAAGTCTACATTTACCCCAATTTCTACATGAGGCCAATCAGAAAAATTGTGATGACAAATTTGGGATAAGGGCTGATTCTAGCATATTGATAAACCTATATTTCAATATCTCAAAGCGTGAAAAAGGACACGAGCGCCTGTAGGAATTTGGAGCCCCCAAAAAATCAAGTGCATAACTGCAATATGAATCAAACATCGCTAAGCGCCCGAGGCCACAAAAGCCATTGGGAGATTTGTTCTGCGGCACAGGGCAAATCCTAATGTCTTTAGAGTTTTGTTATTTAACAAAATCATCTCAGAAAGCGAAAGGAACAGAAGTCTGATTGGATGATGGAGAGCGGGGAGGGGCAAACAAAATGGATGGATCGAAAAGGGCCGGACCTTGGCGTTGTTGTGGCACTACTGTAGCATAAGCCCCAGACCTATTTCTCGAAGTCGGTCCATATAGTGGCCCTACGCCTTGGGCTGCCAGCGGTCCGCCCCTGGGCGTGCATGGAAAACTTTTCCATCATCACAGGGGAGATTCGGTTGTCTCGGGAGCTTCTGAGCTTGCAATATGCTTCCTCTGTTCTTTGGTGATTCGGTTGTCTCCGGAGATTCTGCTTGTGATATGCTCCCTCTGGTCCGATGCTTTTGTTTGGTTTTTACACTCGTGCGCAACGTGCTAAATCTTTAGGATTTGTCTCTTATGCAATCCTATAAAGGACAAACGCATTTTGAACGAATGAGGACAAACACAATTACATTGATTTTTTTTTTCATTTTACATGTTCACTATCTTGTTGTGCCAACTGCCAAGTGCCAACAACGATTATGGTTCTTATCATAACTCACTTCGCTGGAAGCGTTGCCGTGGTCACAAAATCCATTTGGCTCTGTCGATCTACTTCGTGGACATATGGGCGATGATGATGTCGACATCGTCGCTTCCTTCTGAGAGTCATCATCTTGCAAGACAGCATCGTTCTACCAATGTTTGTTTGTTTTTTACCCTCGTGAAGATGTGTGTATCGTGGTGATTCCGTTGTTGCAAGAGCTGCCGCTTGAGATATGCTCCATTTGTTAAGAACTGTTTTGGAATTGTCTCATGCAATTCTATTAAGGACAAACACAATTACATAAAGGAAAAAAAGGTCCATTTTACATTTTCACTACCTCATCAATCAATTTGAACTTTTAACAATGATTTTGACAACTAACTAGAAGACAGACCGAGGAAACGAAAAGGAAGGAAAGATAAGGCCCGTTTTAGATTGGTACCCAACATATATGCGCTCGCTCCACTAGAGCAAACTAGCATACAGATTGTATGTAGCATGACAAATCAGTAAAACATGAAACTAACCATAAATTACCGCAAATGATCTTGTGCTAGGGCCTTCATTTGCTCCTTCGCATCTATAAATATTTACGCTTGCTTGAGGCTCAGTACACATCCACTGAATTTTGCTCTAGCCTAGTTGTTTACGTAATCATAGCACTGAAAACAACTGAAAAAAAAAAGCATGGAGCTATTCCCGTGGCCGTGGTGCTTCTTCATGCTGCAGCTGCTCCTCGTCATCCTCCCTGCTCTTGCACTCCTCGAGCTGCGATCTCATCTGACTCGTCGAGCTTCAGCGCCAGGAACAAGGTTGCCGCCTGGCCCGTGGAGGCTCCCGGTAATCGGCAGCCTCCTCCACCTGCTGACCACCGACGACCCGCGGCTCGTGCACCGCGCCTTGGCCGTCCTCGCGCGCCGCTGGGACGCCCCCGTCATGTACCTCCGGCTCGGGGAGCTGCACGCCGTGGTCGTCTCGTCGGCCGACGCCGCGCGCGAGGTCGTCAGGGAGCACGACGCCAACTTCGCCACCCGGGCCATGACCGCGGCCGTCAGGGCCACCGTCGGGGACAAGGTGGGGATCGTCCTCTCGCCCCACGGCGCCATGTGGCGGAGGCTCCGAAGGATCTGCACCGCAGAGCTCCTTAGCGCGAAGCGCGTCCGGTCCTTCCGCTCCGTCCGCGAGGACGAGGCCGCGCGCCTCGCCGGCGCCATCGCCATCGGCGCGCGCCCCGGCGAGCGTCAGGCGCTGATCAACGTCACCGAGCTGGTGTCTCGGTTCGTGTCCGACACCGTCCTGCGCGCCATCATGGGCGAGCGGTTCAGGTGGCGGGACGAGTTCATGACGACGCTGGCGAAGGCGATGACGAGGGGCGCCGAGTTCGGCGCCGCGGACCTGTTCCCGTCATCGAGGCTCCTCCGCGCCGCTAACGGCGCGGTGATGAGGGAGTCCAGGGCGCTGAACGCCAGGCTGTTCGAGCTGGTGGACCGCGCCATCGACCAGCGCCGCGGGAGGAAGGCTGCAGCTTCAGGAACGGATGCCGAGGACGTCGGCGCCGACGATGCGCGCGACTGCTTGCTCGATGTGCTTCTGAGGTTGCAGGAACACGACGACGATCCCGACTGCCCTCTCACAGTGGCGACCGTGAAAGCTGTCATCCTTGTACGTGCAACGTCATAGCTCCTGCTCTGTTTCACTTACCAGTGACGAAATTCAAGAAAAACGAAAGGAGATCTTAATTTGACCTCTTCAAACATCTTTGCAGGACATGTTTGGGACCGGGACAAGTACGACATCGACAACAATCCAATGGGCCATGTTAGAGCTCATGAATAATCCGGAAAAAATGCAGAAGGTGCAGCAAGAGATACGCCATGCCTTGGGCAGGTCACGAGTTACAGAGGATGACTTGATCCACCTGAAGTACCTAAAGCTTATCATCAAGGAAACATTAAGGTTGCACCCAGCAACATCCGTGCTCTTCCCAAAACCTAGTCAGGAATGTTGCAGGATCCTTGGCTACGACGTGCCACAGGGCATGCTCATGATCATGAATGTCTGGGCTATTAACAGGGACCCAAAGTACTGGGTGGATGCTGAGGCTTTCAAGCCGGAGCGGTTTGAAGGAACTTCGGTTGATTTCAGAGGCGTGGACTTCCAGTTCTTACCGTTCGGGGGAGGAAGAAGGATGTGCCCTGGCATGACGCTTGCGCATGCGAACATTGAGTTGGCACTCGCAACGCTTCTGTATCACTTTGACTGGCAGCTTCCAGATGGGGTCACACCCAACGAGGTAGACATGGCTGAGAAATTTGGGGTGGATGTTCACCCAAAGAGGGAAGTTTACCTCTGTCCAGTCCTAGTTGTGCCGCCTGAAGAGTCCTAGATCATTAGTGTTTGCAAGTACATGTACATTCTACACTGAAGTGGTACATAGCTGTGCATGTTTTTTTCGGTGGTACTCGTGAACGA
Source organism: Cenchrus fungigraminus (assembly GCA_036936925.1). Classification (NCBI taxonomy): domain Eukaryota; kingdom Viridiplantae; phylum Streptophyta; class Magnoliopsida; order Poales; family Poaceae; genus Cenchrus; species Cenchrus fungigraminus. The sequence continues at coordinate 61,076,724 of CM072770.1, forward strand.
AACACTTTACAATTTCAAAATATTCGACTCTTTTATTTCAAAAAAAATATTCGACTCAAAACTTATTAAGCCATTAACCGTTCTAACTAATAATAAGGTCATATTTGTTTTAGATTATAATTCCCTACTATAATATATAATCTACTTTATATAATCATACATAGACAACAAACAATATAAAGGATTGTGTAATCTATACCCCCTAGATTATCATAATCCCATAAGGCTCCTTAATTCAGATTACTTTTGGTCTTTTACCATACTGCCCATACCACATGAATGAAATTACCCTTAATTGACATTACAACTACATTAACGACAAGGAAATAATAAATATTCCAAACCAATAATCTAGACCTTCAATTATCTAGGTTGCCAAATACCCCACAACTTAGTTAATATGGATCATATATTCTAGCCCATATAATACTTATATAATCTGCCCATGAACAAATAAGGCCCATCTTGTAAGATATTAGATTAGACTACCATTAAGCATCTCCATAAATTCCTTCTGCTTAAAAAACAATCTCCATAAGAGCAACTCCAAGAGTTTGCCAAATTTTACTTGGTAAATCTTGTGTTTTGCCAACTTGTAAAAAGATATGCCAAGTAAAAAAGAGTCCATCTCCAACAGTTTGGCATAATCCACTTGCCAAATCCAGATCTAACTTACATCAGGAACCCTGAGAGAGAAACAAAATTATATTTCTACCATTCCACCTTTTGAAAACTTAAATCAGGAATCCTGAGAAAAAACAAAATTATTTTTATACCCTTCCACCTCTTCTAATACGGGAGGATGCGCCGCGGATAGCTGCGCGCATATATGCGCGCGAAGTCGGTTTTTCCCAACTTGGGATAAATGACAACCTGAGATGGGGAACTGTTAAAGAAGGTTTTTTCTGTTTTTGCCAAAAAGAAAAACAATGGCAACTTAGGATACGGAACTGTTGGAGATGCTCTAAGCTCCTAATACATTTTCCCAATAAGCAGTTTTGGAAATAAAAATGAAAAATAGTGCTCCAACAGTTATCCAATTTTGTGCCCAAATTTTTAGCTCGGCCAAAGCTGAGCTATCCCAAGCTAAATATTCACCTCGCCTCCGTATTCCCAATCTGCCAATTCCCACCATATTTTCGTGCTCAACGGTCAGCTCCTCCCATTAGAGCAGGTACATCAGTGTCGTCTCATGCACTGACACTTAATCTTGAGTCGACTTAACAGACAACATATACAATGAGTTCTCTTTTCAATTGTCGGGTAAAGCTATATATATAATTTCTTAATTTGCCCATATGAAAAAGTATTATGGGTTGCGGCAACAACTACTCATTTAATGATTATTATTGAGTTGTCTCATGAGGTGGTTGTTTGGCTGGTGAGTTAGTTTTTTTTCGCGAAGCGACGACTTCTTTAATCTCTCTCCTCGCCCTTTTTTCCCTTATCATCAAAATTCCTACGTGACACTGCATGATACAACTAATGAGACCGTTGTAATCAGTGGCGAAGGTAGCGGTGGGGCGGCCGGGGCTAGAGCCCCCCCTACCGCTGCCACCACCATGGGAGCCCCCCCAAGCCCCCCTAGGCTGGAGGTAGAAGAAGAAGAGGAAAAGGGGGCTGGGGGAGGAAGCAGGAAGAAGCAGCCCCCCCTAAGCTAGGAAGCTGGCTTCGCCACTGGTTGTAATGTACTTGCTCTTTATATATGGCTGTTGATAGCCTGATTCACACTCCCAATCTGCCAATTCCCACCATATTTTCACGCTCAACTCCTTCCATTATATGCACTGATATACACACTACACTTATGTTACACTATTAATATGGCATACATGGACTAAAATTTTAGTCCATACCACATCAATTTTTCGTTGCTAATTATAATTATTAAATATAGACTAATTACAAAATCAATCACACAGATGACGGCTAATTCACGAAACAAATCTATTAAATTTTAATTAGGTTATGATTTGATAATGTGGTGCCATAGTAAACATATGCTAATTGTGGATTAATAATATGATTTAATAGATTCATCTCGTGAATTAGAATCAATCTGTATATTTAGTTTTATAATTAAGTCATATTTAGTTCTAATTAGCATCGAAAGATTCTATGTGACAAGGATTAAACTTGGATCAAGCACCCTCTGAGGTATTCGGTAAAGGCACCTAATGGAAAGCAATCAAAACACTATCTCCGTCTACATAGCGAAATCACCTTTTTTTTTTGTCTTACACTTGGCAAGAGTTTGTTGCAATAAACACGGGCGGACACAAAGTGATTTTTTTTCCAAATTTTTAAAAATAGGATGGCTCAGTTAGACGTTGTTGGAGAGGGAGATTTTCTTACCTTGCTAAAATCAAGGATTATGATGGAATTTAGGGAACTTTTGTAGATGCTCTTAGAGCATGATTGGTTGCAGTTTGCTCTCCGGTTCAAGATGGTCACATGCATTTGTGCAGGACCAGAGCACCCAAGCTGAGCTTGTACAAGTTGTCGTGTTTAACCTGCCTTATTCGATTGTTCTAGCGAGATCAGAAGGAATCGACCTGCAGTGGTCCTAGGGACCTTCTTGTAATTTCTTTGTTTTCTAGGGACCTTTGTGTCAAAGGGTCCATCTGCTGTCATTTGTATCCTTCTGTAGCATATCTATACTTGTACGTATATTTGTTCTGTCTTTAACTTGAAATACAGGTACATTTGATAAAAAAATGGATGTAGGCGTGCCGGGTCGTGCCCCAACAGAGCTGGCAAAGGGCGTAGAGAAGCGGGGAGTGATGTTTTTCCGCTCCACCTCCAAATTGCTCTGAAGAGCGGGATTCACGGTGGATTCTTAAGAGGGGCGGTTCTGCGATGCCTTTTGGTACAGCTCCACCCGAAACAGCTCGCGGAGGTGCTTGGGAGCTGTGCCAAAGGCACCTAAAATTGTCCGTGCTGACGCTTTACTTCCTGACTTCCTTTGGCGCCCGCCCGGTGTTGCGTTGAACGTTCAATCGGGAACGAGCGGCTCAGATTTTCGTCAACCGCACGATCTCAGGCGGATGGCGGCCGGGATCAGAATATCTGACAGGCAGGCCCACTTGCGGCGAACGCCACGTGCGATCCCCGTCATCTCGCGGCGCTTCCGTGATCCGCTTAGACCTGAGCATTTCACGGGCCGGGCCGGGTTCGGGCCGGGCCGAAAAAAAATCCGGGTTTTTCGGGCCGAGAAAATCCTGCCCATGACCGTCCCATGGGACGTGTCGGGCCTCAGTTTTCGGGCCGGGCCCGGGCTTGGGCGGGCCGCCCGCGTATTTTATAGTGTAAAGTAACTAAAAACAACATTTCGGGCCGGGCTCGGGCCAAAAAAAATTTTCGCGAGCTTCAAGATCTCTGCCCACGCCCGTCCAGTAAGATTCGTGGGCGGGCCTGGCGCGGGCCGGGTCGGGCCGGGCCAAAAATGCTCAGGTATAGATCCGCTCCAAAATCCAGGCGGCTCCTTGTCATCTTCCGCCACCGGGACCCACCTACCGGTGACACGAATCGCCCCGAGAAAAAAGAAAGTCTCCAACAGTGACGACGTCCTCGTGCCCGCCGACCCATTTCGCTTGCTCACTCGACCCGCTTCCCTGCTGCTTCCGCTCTGCTTCGGGTCGTCGCCGGCGGGAGCAAAGCACACCCACCCCGCGCCGAGCCATGTCATCGGCCGGGGCGGCGGCAGCGGCTGCCGTCTCCTTCGTCGGCGCCGACGAGCCCAGCGTCCAGCTCGTCGGCTCCTTCATCCGTTCCGGCGCCAGCGTGCGCTGCTTCGTCCCCGAGGTGCGTCTCTGCTCCCTCCCTCCCTGATCGCCGCCCTTCCACTCTTCCCCTTGCCGCATGTTGCTTCGTGTCTCCGTGATGATCAAGCCTAGCTATTCGGTGACTCATGCGCAGGCGGACCGGTCGGCATCGGCAGCGCTCGCGGAGTTGAACGGCCTGCTCCGGTGCGCGAGCCCCGCGGAAGCGGCCCGAGGTGAGCCTGCACTCTCGAGCTCCAGTACTGGCCCATTTTGTTTCGAGATAAGGCATACGGATGGTGTGCGTGATGAGCGACTAGCTGGGTTGGTGGGTGTGTGGCCGTTTGGGGGAAATCTGCTACCCTTCGTGCGCGCGAGGCGTTTGTTGGAATGCCGGCGGAGGAGGTCGTGCTGCTCAGCTGATCGATCGCATGCCTATTGGTGACTGCAGATTCTGCGCTGGTGATCGTTCTGACTGACGCTGATGGGGTTGATGAGCTGTTCTTCGGAGTTGAGGGTATATCAAAAGGTACGTGTGGGTCTTTTTATCAGTTTTGACTTTTGCATACCACCCTTGTGTTGAGAACGTACAAGTGATGATTGATACCATGCTTGTTTGAGTATTGTAGGTTTGAGCCCAGGTGCTGTTGTAATGATTGGATCGACACTGCTTCCTAGCCAGCTGGAGAAGCTTGAGCAGAAACTTGCAGGTAAAATGTTTTATTTGTCAACTCCTGCAGGACCTCCTGTGGTAAGAGCACATTTGACAATTTGAATGCTGTGCCCAAAGGCCACCACATGCATACCCATTTTTTCTCTTTCAATGTACTATGCCCACTGCGACCAACAGAGGATGTTATTTTGGAGATGAATGACTGTGCAGATGAAAAGAAGGATGTCCTTGTTCTTGATGGGTACATTTTCAGTGGTCTTTCCGACGAATTGAAGCAACATATTGTTGTAAGCAGTGCACTTCTGAGAATTTGTGTTGCATGCATGCATGTTTCCATTTCTCTTATCATTATTTTACTTAAGAATATCAGGTTGTAGCATCTGGGAGACAGGATGTAGCAGAAAAAGCTAGACAGTTTTTCAATGGTAAGTTCAAATATCTCTGATCAGTAATATTCCAGTCTTCAATCTGATCAGTAATATTCCAGTCTTCAAGGTGTAAGAATGTTAAAACTTTGATTCTTTTTTTTGTGGAAGGGAGCTAAAACTTTAACCTATTTGCTGAATCTTTTCAGGTCTAGACAAAACTATTTACTTTGCTGAAGGTGAATTTTGCACTAGCAGGTTGCTCTCCCTTTCTGACAACAGTAATAATTTTTTTTCTGTTCAAGAATATGTAGCAGAGTTGCACATCATATCATCAATGAAGAAAGTGCCTTTCCTCACCATGTATATCATTTGTCTGCAGCAAAATTAGGCTAGTGAATGATTTGCTGGAGAGCATTCATTTTATTGCATCTGTTGAAGCAATGTATCTTGGTGTTCGAGCTGGGATTCATCCATCAATTATCTATGACATAATATCAAATGCTGCTGGAAGCTCAAGGTTATGGGATTTTTTCTATTGTCTCTGTTATATCTAATAAATAATGCTTGAAAAATTTTTCAAGTAAAACTTTATATGATTACAGGATATTTGTGGAGTTAGTTCCTAAACTTCTGACTGAGGATTCTTCGCTTATTGACTTTTTAAACTCCTCAAAGAAAAGTGCAGTAAGTTTCTGTTCTTTTTCTTTGGAGAGTTGTAGGCAATTCCATGCTTAATTTTACTTTCTGGTCCTCTTTATTCTTTATACGTACCATTCTGATATTGCTAACAGAAAAAGAATTATCACTACTGCATGGCCGAATGCTTCCAGTTCTGAACTTCTAACAGTTTCACTTTTATAAAACAGAGCTATGTGATGGACATGGCTAAAGCAGTAACGTTTCCAGTGCCACTTCTGGGTGTTGCTTATCAACAATTGATACATGGTATGCTTAAAGTTTTTTTACATGTCTGCCTATTTGCTAGCCAGAGTGGATAGAATATGAGGAAACACTGTCCTAATGTCATTATGTTTCGAATCAAAGGCTTGAGATAATCCGTCCATGTGTACTATCTGCATTGCTTTCATAAAAGGAACTACAATTTCTGCATGCTTGCTTATGCTTATGGTTCACGTATTCTTCTCTGTACAATTTGCAGGTTCTTCAGAGGTAATTGGAGATGGATCTGCCTCACCCCTGAAGGTGTGGAATAGCTGTTTGCACTCAAGCTGCTTACAGCTGCTTTATACACACTAACAATTTGGAACTTAACATTTCAGGTTTGGGAAGCATCATTCGGAGTAAACATTGTAGATGCTGCCAGTCAACAAATCTATGATGCAAGCAAATTAGCTGACCAGCTTGTTATGGAATCTAAAGCACCAAAGCGGATTGGCTTCATTGGTCTTGGAGCTATGGGATTTGGCATGGCATCTCATTTGCTGAAATCAGGGTTCCATGTTGTTGCTTACGATGTGAGAACTGTTTTGACTTTCCTATCCTTCCCATCTTCATAATTAGATCTGTGTTGTTGCAGTAAGGGAAAAAGCACTAGGCACGAGTTTTTTCTTTCCAATTGCACATGTGTTGTTTTAACATGTTTCGTATGCCAGAAATCTGAACAATTCTCATGATAATTGCTGGATTCAATCACTGATCACAAGCTTTTGGCTGTTACCTGTGTTCGCGTAAGAATGAATGCATTAGATTTAGGTTTTGCTGTAATGACTTTACATGAGTATGTCTATGACAGAGCTACTACATGGAAAACCTGCCCTCCTTTTCTTTGTGTGTGCCCCCTCAATGAATAGCTTTCCTCTGTTTCCCATTTAGGTCTACAAGCCAACAATGACCAGGTTTGATGATTTAGGTGGATCAACAAAAGGTTCTCCTGAGGAAGTAGCAAAAGGTGACAAGTTTTTGGCATATGTTCTACAAATGTGCTTCCCATAAAGCTCTGTAAATCATTATTTATATTTGCCATGTATATTAATTTGGCTGGACATAACTGCCAAAACATGTTCTGATGTAAAAATGCAATCCTGTATAAAAAAAACTCAACCTGCGAGGGGCAAGCCGCCCCTCGGGCATTACATGTAAGAAGAGGCCTTCTCACGCAGGCCAAGAAAATCCCTGAACCCCAGCCCTGCCCTGACACTGGAAAACGTAACCCGTGAGACTCCTGCCTGGGCCACACACGGTCCTCAGGCCGACCTGGGTCGTCTCTTGACCAGTGCTTGTAATCATCAATCTTTCAGGATAGATCATCTGTATCTAGTTAGTTTTTATTTGCTCATGTGATCTTAACTTTTTCTTTGGAAGTATTCATGTACAAGGCAGGGACGAAGCTATGTTAAATTCAAAGATTAAATACTAAACATGCATCTAATTTGTTCTTAGTCTAAACGCATTCAACAGAAAAAATAAGACTATGAGGGGGGCCATGGACCCTGCCAGCCCCCCTAGTGGCTCCTTCCCTGGTACAAGGTATGAACACCAATGTAATTGAGAGCATACGACTGTTCCTATCTGTTCAAGTAGAAGAGTGGTTAAACAGTAAACACTGATACCTTGCACAAAGTTTTAGGCTTTTAGCTAACTAGTTTTTACTTGCTAGAGACAGCATTAATGATGTACTAACCAGTAACCACAACCTGATTGCAGATGTGGAAATACTTATTATCATGGTTGCAAATGAGTTTCAAGCTGATAGTGTTCTTTATGGAAATGCTGGTGCTGTACCAGGTAATTTGTAGGAGCTTGCCCCTTCTGTTCTGACTTTTCATAGTGAATGCATCTACCAAGTTGGTTTACTGTTTGATGAGCTTAAATTGCACTACTGTGAATGTCCTTGTTTTCAGTGCTGTCAGCTGGAACGTCTGTCATCCTATCTTCTACAGTTTCTCCTGGATTTGTGATCCGCCTCAACAAGAGATTAGAAGGTAGCAGCTCTTAGCAAGTTTTACTAACCCAAAATAAGGTTCTATGGTATTTTCGAATTGTTTGCAAGGTTTATTTATTTATTTTGCTGGTTCTATCTTCTAGGAGCCCCCATGTTTTGTTGCTCCATGTTTTTTTAAATAATAGAGAACAATTTGCAATAACTTGGTATTGATTGTATTGAAACAATCTGTTTATAGCCATGGAGACTGCTTTTAGCGCTGATGGTGTTGCTAAGTGCTTTTATGTTCAAATTTTAGCATGTGTATGGATTTCTGCGATTGAAAGGTTTTGTGTGATTGACTATACTTCCATACAGCTGAATGCCGAGATATAAAGTTGGTTGATGCTCCGGTATCTGGTGGTGTCAAAAGGGCAGCAGATGGGACACTAACTGTATGATACAATAATACATCAATTTAATATGGACATGATGTTATAGCTCTAATTGAAATGACGTTGTTCATTATTTTAACAGATAATGGCTTCAGGAACAGATGAAGCTCTGCATGGCACGGGTGCTGTTCTATCAGGTAATAAACAAAACTACCTGAATACCATAATATGTTAGTTCCTAGACAAATATCTCGAGATTGTCCAGTGGCTTATCAGTTTTACATAACAGCACTAAGTGAGAAATTGTATATCATCAAAGGAGGATGTGGAGCTGCAAGGTGATTCTTCTTGGCTTGCAGCTTTTTTATCAGCACTGAGTGATTTTTTACATGATATATACTTCAAACGAACTATTATTAAAAATGTTTTTGCATAAATGGGTGTATATGTTCTCATTCTTTCCAGCTCTGTTAAGATGGTCAACCAACTTCTTGCTGGGGTTCATATAGCCTCAGCAGCTGAAGCCATGGCATTTGCTGCTCGACTAAATTTGAGAACAAGAAGAGTTTTCGAAATTATACAGCACTCAAGAGGTTATTCATGGTATATTTCTTTGATTATTTCTTTAGTCACAGTCACATCTCAGTCCTTCTGTTTTAAACTTAGATTTCTTTTGATTATGTTGGTTGACTAGCAAAATGATAAGCAAAAAATTGAAAAAATTTAATGCATCTCGTTTTTGCTAACTAACAGCTCTTTAGATTCTATAATTTAATGGTATTCTATAACTATTTATACGATGCTTTTACACTATATAATGTGTTAAGCTGACACAGTGAGTATCCATCCTGCAGGATGTTTGGAAATCGTGTGCCACACATGCTCGATAATGATTATACACCCTATTCTGCAGTGGATATATTTGTCAAGGATCTTGTATGGATAACCATCCTTTAACTTATTGATGTTCGTAGTTACTAATCAGCATGTTATAAAAGTTTGTATCTTGTCCTTTACAGGGAATAGTATCTTGTGAAAGTTCCAATTCAAGGATCCCAGTGCATGTTTCTAGTATTGCTCATCAGCTATTTATTTCAGGTTGTTTTTCTGTAAGGAAACAAAGAACTCTCATTTGATTCTGGATTTTTGTTCCAGATGGTTCTTGCTTTTACTTGGAAAATGTCCTGAGCAATGGCATTGCATCATATCTAGAAATTAACCATCAAGCAATACTCTTGCTTGGATAACAAATGATAAATTGTGGTGCTACTGCTTAATTTGGTGATGCGTTTATAACAGGATCTGCTTCTGGGTGGGGCCGGTGTGATGATGCTGCTGTTGTCAAGGTGTGCATTAGTTCTTTAGGAAATTGAAATTTGATCCGGCTGGAAATAACTCTAATTTGATGAACCAATCGATCTTTAATAATTTATTGTACATAAATTTTATATCGCTCTGATAAGAGGGTTATAACTGCAGGTCTATGAGACATTAACTGGTGTTAAAGTAGAAGGAAAGCCTCCCATGCTTAGTAAAGAAGATGCCCTTCATTCTCTTCCTGCTGAATGGCCAGAAGATCCAATGGATGATCTTGTTTCTATTACATCTTGTAGTAGCAAAAAGATTCTTGTAGTTTTAGATGATGATCCAACTGGGACGCAAACAGTACATGATATAGAAGTTTTAACTGAATGGTAAAACTCAGAGTTTAGTCCACTAACATAAATTTATATATGAGCTTCATTCATGTTCTTTAAATACATGAATTCTTAAGCCTACCATGGAATTTGAAACTGCAGGCCTGTTGAAGCCCTTGTTGAACAGTTTCTGAAGCTACCAACTTGCTTTTTTATTTTGACAAACTCCCGTTCAATGACTGCTGATAAGGTAAGGGAAGGATCTTCTAAGCAGTTGATTAGTTAAATTTGGAGCTCCTTCAAACATATATATTTAACTGTTTCCACTGTAATAGGCCATGTTGCTAGTACAAACTATCTGCAGAAATCTCGAAGCTGCAGCAAAGAATGTCCCTGGAGTTAGTTATACAGTAGTCTTGAGAGGGGATTCAACTCTACGTGGTCATTTCCCAGAGGTTAATATCCAAAGTCGTATGTGTTTTGATTTTTTTGCTCTCTCTTTCATTTCCATGCTCATCTTTCTTCTTCTGCTTTCCAGGAAGCTGATGCAGCTGTCTCAGTATTAGGGGAGATGGATGCTTGGATAATCTGTCCATTTTTCCTTCAAGGTGGACGATACACTATTAATGACATCCACTATGTTGCAGACTCTGAAAGGTAATTTATGCAAACTATTAAAGTAAGAAATATCACAAAAGATTGATGGCGCCAATATATCTACCAGATTAATACCTGCTGGTGAAACTGAGTTCGCCAAGGATGCAACTTTTGGCTATAAATCCTCCAATCTCAGAGAGGTAAAGTTTCTGGGTATTGTTTTGGTAAATGGAAGAGTAATACCTAAGAACTTTTCTTTGTACTTGAACATGTAGTGGGTTGAAGAGAAGACCAGAGGACGCATTTCCGAGAAACAAGTATCAACAATTTCCATAAATCTCTTGCGCAAACAAGGACCAAATGCAGTCGGTCAGCATCTCTGTAGCTTGGAGAAGGTATTGCATAAAATGTTATTTCATGTGAAAGTCAATTTGTTATTCACCTTTTGTTTTCAGAAACTCGCTGTCTAAATTAACAAGCCTTTTGTAGTGTGCATTGTGAATGCACCTGCCATCATTAGCCAAACAAAAACTAAGTGGCTAAGTATTAATATACTTTCCCTAAACAATTGCACTTTCATTTAAGAACCTTTTGAACCTTTCCATTAATCCAATCACAATATTGGAATAATCCTAATTTTCTTGTTATACCTTCTGTCCTTGGTTCACAAATTTTCTGAAAAGGTGTTTGTGGTTTTTAGGGCTCTGTGTGCATCGTCAATGCTGCTAGTGAGAAGGACATGGCTGTATTTGCTTCTGGAATGATTCAGGTATGTTCTATCACTCCATTTTAGAAAAAACCTCTTGCACATAGTACAAATATCTATCAAGTGATATATGATGATATCTTATTTTAGCATGTGCATCAGTGCTCCATTTGTATCTGCTTTTGTTCTTTTCTTATTATGTTAATTTGACAGGCTGAATTGAAAGGAAAGAAATTTCTGTGCCGCACTGCTGCAAGTTTTGTAAGTGCGAGGATTGGGATCAAGCCAAAGCCAACTATCTGTCCAATTGACCTAGGCTTAAAAAGAGCTTTAACTGGAGGCCTCATAGTTGTTGGTTCCTATGTGCCAAAAACTACAAAGCAGGTCAAACTTCTGATGATTTGCGTTGATGATTTACTTCAGATTCTCTCTGTTTTTCTTTTTCCAGGTCAAACTTCTGAATTTTCTCATGTATATTCATTTATTAGGTTGATGAGTTGCGTTCACAGTGTGGGTCATCCATTCGAGTAATAGAGGTAACTCATATTTTTGTCCTCATGCCTAAGCATGAGACGTTGGCATCTCCCAGGATCAGATCTAAATAGTTTATTTATATTGTATTTTTAAATTTGGACTGTTTTATTTGAGATCTCTATACAATGTGCTCTCTTGCCTATCTATAGGTGTCTGTTGAGATGGTTTCAATGAAATCAACAGAGGACAGAGACCAAGAAATCAGCCGAGTTGTTGAACTAGGAAATGCTTACATACAATCCAGAAAAGACACTCTAGTTGTCACCAGCCGCCAGCTCATTACTGGAAAAAGTTAGCATCTTTCTGCTTCCTCTACATCCTATTTTATTGTTGCTTAGCATAAAAGTGATGAACCTTGGATGCAGTCTTGTAGCTTCTTAATGTCCTAAATTCCTTGAACCATATGCCACTTGTCAAGTATGAGCAAAATGTGCAGTTTAAAGGATCAACTCCATAGGACAGAAAATTCTGTGTTGCAGTCGACAAACCTATGTTTTCCAAATATGATCTATAACTATTGATGCTATCTCCTTGATCTGATAACGATTAACAGCACATGACTTATGTCTGATAACTGATATCTCCCTATTCTCTTTTTATGTGAAACATAATAAATGTTCTTTTCTTCCTTTGATGTTTTTCATGTAGTTTGTACCTCATAGAGCTAAAAGGAGAATACCTATTGTGTTGCAGCTCCTGAAGAAAGCTTAGAGATTAATTGTAAAGTGAGTTCAGCACTAGTGGAGATTGTGAGAAGAATTGATAGTAAACCTCATTACATCATCGCAAAGGTAAAAGTTAAATCTTAAATGGCTATTTTATCCTCCTAATCATACCAACTTGTTATTTGTTACTCAGTTCATCATACTGCACCTGATATGCATGTAGGTAATTTGTTGCAGCTTTTCATGAATTTCCCATTTCTGGAATAATTTCTGTTCAATCGGAACTTTGAGATAGAGTTACACTTTCTGTTCAATTGGTTCTGTTTTCGTTGACTTTTACTATTAAGTACTTAATGGAACTTTGAGATAGAGTTACACTTCCATCCATTGGAAAAAAGCAATGCATACATGTTTTACTGTTTTAGTTGGGAAATAAAAAATCAGTTGTGATTGAAATTGACTTCTGAAATCACTTTTTATGATGCCATTCACACAGGGAGGAATTACGTCATCTGATATTGCTACAAAAGCTTTGGAAGCTCGGCGAGCCAAAGTAATGGGGCAAGCCTTAGCCGGTGTACCATTGTGGCAGCTTGGTCCTGAGAGTAGATTCCCCGGTGTACCTTACATTGTTTTTCCTGGTGATAAACATTTCAGTTCATATCTCATACCAACACATAAAAATAATATAACCTTTTAGCTGAAGGTACTATCTTAATCCTCTAAACAGGTAATGTTGGTGATAACAGTGCTCTTGCTAACGTGGTAAAGAATTGGGCTTGCCCATCTAGAAGTTCTACAAAAGAACTTCTTCTTGTAAGATTCTCTCCATTTCAACATCTATCATTGTAAGGTTACTCGATTTAGATTCTCTGTTGACCATTTTCTTATTGTAAAGGATGCAGAGAAGGGTGGTTATGCCATTGGTGCTTTCAATGTGTATAACCTTGAAGGAGTTGAAGCTGTTGTTGCAGCAGCAGAGGCTGAAAATAGTCCTGCAATCCTGCAGGTTAGAAACTCCAGTATGCTGATTATTCAGAAATCATGTAATGTAGAAAACATAATGAAACATTTTAGGTCACATGGATAGAAGCAGACCGCAAATTTTTGGAAAATCACATAATGCAGAAAACATAATTTAACATGTTAATTGCTGATGGATAGAAGCAGTATCCCATAGCTCTTGATTGTGGGCTCCATTCAGAATATGAAAATTTAGTAGATAACATTTATTTTCTCAACTTATGTTTTGATTATTTTGGTTGCCATTTAGATTCATCCCAGTGCTCTGAAGCAAGGTGGAGCCCCATTGGTAGCGACCTGCATTGCTGCTGCAGAACAATCCAGTGTAAGAGAAACTTGAGAATTTACCGTTTTCAAATAACATTTCACAAATTAAAATGTCAATAATATTAATAAGACATTTTTTTTAAAAAAAACGTTAGTTCTATAGAGGTAAGCATTCTGTGATTCTCTTATCGCAGGTGCCTATAACTGTTCACTATGATCATGGCACTTCCAAGTCAGACTTGCTTCAAGCTCTTGAGATGGTATGTGAAGAAAATCCACCTCAAATATAAACTACCAAAATATGCACATGCATTTCCTAACCATGGACACTTAATCTTGAGTTTTTCTCCTGGTCCGATACTGTGACCCTTAAATTTTCAGGGATTTGATTCAGTCATGGTTGATGGTTCCCATCTAACTTTAGGGGAGAACATCTTATACACAAAGAACATATGTTCCTTGGCTCATGCAAAAGGTTTACTTGTGGAAGCTGAATTGGGTAGACTCTCAGGCTCTGAAGATGGCTTGACAGTTGAAGAATATGAAGCAAGATTTACTGACGTCGCTAAGGTGCGATTCTTCTTCTGTAACAGTGTGAGCTGAGTGGCTTTCTATTGCTATATTTGTTGTACATATTTCTTAAAATGTTGTGTATTTACAGGCTGAGGAATTTATTGATGAGACAAGTATTGATGCTCTAGCAGTTTGCATTGGAAATGTTCATGGAAAATATCCATCGAGCGGACCAAATCTCAGACTTGACTTGCTAAAGGTCATATTCAATTACACTTGCATGTCAAACATCTCATGAAAAATTTATTAGACAGATTGTTCTACTGCCTGCTTTAACTTGAGTAATCCTCACGAAATCAGCATACTCTTTAATTAACAACAGGACCTTCGTGCATTAACCTTAAAGAAAGGAGTTAGCTTGGTTCTCCACGGAGCATCTGGTCTTCCTCATGAGCTTGTACAGGTGCATTACATTCTTTCAGTTTTTCTCTCTCAGATGGGACGGTGCAAGAGAGCTGTGTGCCTGTGTGTCATTCGTTAAGAAGATAGTACTAAAAGTTGTCAGCACACACAACACACGCAAGATCCAAACACTAATACACTATAGACCAACAGATACATGTATGCCATGCTTAAACAAGGAAATGACCAAATCAAAAGAACACCAACCCTAGAAAAAGGTCTAGATGCCATAAGCCCCCAGATTTGTTAGAATAGATGCCAGAGCTTGAAAGCTTCCAAATATGCTGATCCTGGACATCTAGCTGAAGGTGTGTGTTTTGTAGCATCTCTCAGAATTGGAAGTATTCATCCAATGCACTTACCAATAGTTCTTTCAGTTTTTGATTCATTAGACTAGTGATGCCTGTGGCTTGTAGCTATTGTTGCTAGAGTTTCCTCATCCAACTCCCCTAAGAGGTCAAGGTGTTGGGTAAAAAGAAGGCAATCACCCACCATAACTTTCAGCAAAGCTAGTTTCTGCATTAGGCTCAACATGGTATTGGAACCATTATTTTTTTGCTCCACTCATTTAAGGCATTAGCAATGGAAACCACCGAATTATCGAAACATACAGAAGGTTTTCCTATTGATGAGCTCATATTTCAAGAAGTATATTGCTATAGTTAAATTGATTGTGGAAGTGCGGTAAATGATGTACTAATCTCTGGAGCAGGAATGCATAAACTTGGGCGTGAGGAAATTCAACGTGAACACTGAGGTCCGAAACAGCTACCTGGAGTCCCTTAAAAAGCCAGAAAAGGACCTCATCCAAGTCATGGCATCTGCTAAAGAAGCGATGAAAGCGGTCGTCGCAGAGAAGCTACACCTCTTTGGATCAGCTGGGAAAGCCTGAACGCAGCAGACCCCCACACAAATAAGTGGTGCCGGCAGCCCACAGCCATATGGGCACGACAGTTTTCCTCGGTTTGGTACTAATGTTGTTCAGCTGCACTACCTTCAAGGGAACTGCTGTTGGAGCCTATGTAATCTGAACTTCTGAATTTGGGACATTGGCTCAAAGTGTTTCTAAGGGAAATTCTGTCATTGTGCGTACCTGCTGCTTCATTGCACGTTTGCAACATGATGCAGATGGCACAATCAAGGCCTTTAGTAATAATATATTTTGTGGCAAAATGCTCCGTCGTTGATAAATGCTGGGTGTTCACTCAAAAAATAAAGAGAAATGCTGGCGTGTTTATTGCCGTTCAATTGATGTGTTTTTATGCGCTCTTTCTTATGGGAGCTTTCAATATACTGCTTTTGTGTAACGTAATATTTAATATACTGCTTTTCTGCAACGTAATATATACTGCTTTTTCTGTTTTCAAAAAACATATTGCTTTTTCTTTATGATGTCCACGAGCCACTGCCCATAAGAGTTTAAACTTTTTTACTAATTGACTAACTTCAAAATCAAAATTTAAAAATAAGTTGTAAGTGCTTGCATGCAAATGATAAGCAAGGAGGCCTTTGGGTGGAAGTATTTCAGAAACGCGTGTACGTGTACCTACCTAAAAACCCTTTATATCTGTTCATTTTCTACCATCATGGGAAAGATCTAAGAGAGACCAGCAATTACATCTTAAGAGATACCAAAAAACAGTGACTTCTAAGCTATTTGGTATATATATTATTTCTCCACCATAAATTACATTTCAGAGGTTGAGAAGGAGTGAACTATCAGAAGGTCTTGTACTGGAATAACAGCATCAGATCTCAAGAGCAACCAAGCCACAAAAAGCCCAAACTGTAGCGCTATTAAGGAACTTGTGTTATCACTTTTTTTCTCATTTCTTTGCATTTCATGTTACAATGTAGGGTATGTACATGTATTGACTCCTAACCTCTGCCTGGATGGACAGCAATCGCCACAGTTCATCCTGCCTGTTGCGAACAAAAAATGACATACAAGAGGCACAGATGGATTGATTCTTCTAACAGAAACAGAAGGGGGAAAAGGGGAAATGAAACCAAAGTGTCCTCGCTCCCATCACCCTTGGATCGCCTGAATGCATTTGAGGCATCATGGTGACCATTGGTCAGGAAGAGTCAAGAAGTACTTTGACATGGCCTTTCTGAACCTCTTCTTGTACTGATCTGGGGATATGATTGTTGGCAGACCATCTTTGGAGCCACCCAGGAAACCTGACGCCTTCACCCAAGTCTCCAGTTGTTTATCCCAAGTGTATTGCCGAAGATAGTCAATGATCCCCATCACAAGCTCTTTCCTTTCTTCATCAATGCCGACTAAAAGAGAGTAGTCCATCACATCCACCGACTGAAAGAAAAAGGGGAATGCACGACAGCATGGGTTAGATCACACTTACAAATAATGAGAAATTAAACTTTATGTGCCAATAGCTTGGGTGGCACCATCAGAAACTAATAGTCAGGATGGTACCCACAAAAAGAATCAGCAATCAAGCACAACGTGACTACATGGCTTAGCTAAGCCATTACTCCTATCACTCGTAGTCGTTGAATTAATCAAATAATCAAAGCCCATGGGGACTACATTTGCTAAAGCCATATCCAAGTGGCCAATTTTAATAGTCTGAAATTGCTGTGGAGACTACCACTACTGAAAACTGAGCTATATGGCATCCAGTTGATACTGTCACCACTCTTTCCATGTTATGTAACATATAACAACACAAGTTTTATTTGTAAACAAGTGGAAACAAGAGTGTGGCTCTTTACTATACTGAACATAACACCACAAAGTACACATGGGGATCAGGACACAATACAAAATAACTAGAATAGAAGTCAGTGGCCCCATAATAGGTTGCTGCACCCTAGGACTGCCATATATATTATCTTAGTCAACAATTTCACAACAGAAAAAGGTGAGTTTACTTACTGCCAGAAAAGACGTATCATTCCAGACAGCTCTTTCTAGCCTTCTTTTTGCTTTGCTTCCAAGAAAAATGGGCTTTGTGTGAAGTGTCTCTAATAGATTCAGATCTAAGAGAACCTTGTTTTTCCCTGATGTATCAGGATTGTATCGGGAACGCAAGGAGCCTTTTAGGTCATATATTCTTGATACCTTCCTCTTGAAAAATAGGTTTTCCATGACCATTACATCCATCTTCAGCTCCTTTCCATCTCTCAAATTCTTGGCAGTGATCTGGTGCATTAATGTGCACTTAAGTCCAGGATTCAATCTCACAGGAACCAATGAACACAAAAATAAACAGAATAGTTAACACAAACCTGGTAAAGACCAAGGATTTTAGTGAGGCAAGTCGGGCTTCCAGAAGATACGGATTCTGTTAAATATTTGAAGTACTCAACTGCATAATCCTCGAATGAATCTAATTCTGTTCGAGTCACTTGTTTTATGACAAATCTGTCATCTAGTGTTTTGGCAAAGTAGACATTACTCTTGCCACCTTGAGCACTCCATCTCTTGGAGCGACTTAAAGAGCGGATATAATCTAACTCATCTGGGCAGCACTTTCTTCTGATTGCATCAAACTGCTTTGCAAAATAACATGTCACAGAAAATTTTGCTTTATCAACAGAATTTGAGTCTTCATCCTCAAAAGAAACCGTCAAATGGTTATCCTTAGAATCACTTCCAGTTATAGCTTGAGACTGGTCAGAACCATAGCTCCGCATTGATCCATCAAAAGTGCTTCTAGAAGATTTATCTGCCACATAATTCAATACGCTAGATTCATTATTATCATCCATCAGTGGCAACAAGAAGCTGTGATATTCTGGAACAGTCATGGCATGGGCTATCATGCTAGATGGCTCATCATCATAAATTGGAACGACAACATCTAAATCATTTTGAGACAGTAGCAACCGTCCCTCACCATTTACCACACCAGAAAGTGACAAGTTGCTCATGAACGTTGGTGACCGAGCCCTGCCAGTTTTCTCAATAGCCTTAGGGGGCCTTTGAGAATAAGATCTTCTTATGCTAGCATTTGAATCATCAATAGGCGATAACCTATTTCTGGAACTGATAGCAGAATCAAATGATTTTATTCTAATTGGCGCTATAACCTTCTGGTATGCAGGATCATCCTTCAGAGCAGCAGGTACGACTGGAACTGTCTCCGTGCTACATTGTGATGGATCAATAACAAACTGACCAGAGCCAGTCCATGCTAAGTCAATTCTGTCAGAAAGATTGGAGGCAGAAGATTGAGACTTCTGCAACATCTTTTCAGCTTTAAGTTCATCAGCCAGCACTGCTTCACTCTGTATTCCACATGGGCCCAGGGCAGAGCTGATAGCAGCTGAGCCAGAATCCAGAGATACATCAGCTGCAGTGTTTGTTTTCAGTCCCAAATGTGATCCGCTGGAGTTGTTTTGTTCCCTCGTGGGGAATGGTTTTGCTGAATCTGTCGGCAATTCCAATGCATTTGGGTGTGTCTGCTCCAGAGAATTATTGAGAGTCCCATGTTTACTGGACATCACAACCTTGGGCTCTTCTAATACACTTTCAGTAAGCTTCTCGGAACATTGCGTCTCAGTTGGCACAGTATGACAGTTTTCTTTGGTGAGGGAATGCATCATGTACAGTCTGCGGTCCCATGTGTGAATATCAAGTACAAGCTCTCGCCTCAGATGATTGAGATCTAGAACATCTAAAGTTGGTCCAAATTTCTGCAAGTTATCTATGTTGGAAAATCCCGACAAAACCTGAAAAGGTAAAGGGTGCTCATGACACAGAAAATATTAGAAAAAAGAACTCCAGAATGACATGAAGGAAACCTATTGTGCAGTTTAACAGCAATGTATAAAAACAAGTAGCATTTGAACTTACATCGTACTTCTTCCACTCAACTTTAACTAACTCCTTAAGATCGGCAACATGTGTATACAAGCCTGACTTCATGGTAACATTCTGGGCTTTAATTATCTGTTCAATGCAGTTGAGTTTAGCCAGAATTTCCTTATAAAGGTTCTCCTTCATAGAGGTTACCTGCAAGACAAAATATTTAGCTGCAGCTATCATCCCCCAAAAGATCATGTCAAAGGAGGACGTTTAGCATCAGTACAAACAAGGATATGTAATATTAACATCGACATACATCAGCAGCCTCTTTGATGATCCAATCTTGAGCTGTTGGATAAGAAAAGTCCAGTACTGAAGGTGGTAAGTTGACAGAAAGAATGTCTACTGGTGAATAGTGGAAGACAGCAACCATGCTTCCGAGCCTGTATAGAGAATACTAGCAGTTACATTGATTGTGAAACTGAAGAGCTTACAACAACGAAGCAAGCAATCACATACCCATAAAATCGAAGACAATCCCTCTGTAAGGAGTGTCCACAGGAGGCAATTCGATTTGCCGTTGTGTGATTTGAAAAGCTAAGTTCCAGAAATTTCCCAAAAGATAATCCACGTGCTGCATCCGACATGATTACCCTTTGTGTGGCTGGAGGGATTCCATCTTTTGGTTTGCACCTGAGACACCTATGCCACATCCATACCTTCCCATCATGCTCCCCAGGTACTTTGACAGATGCAAGAGTTCTGACACTGATTGTGAGACTGCCTTGTTGATGAGTATAACATCGCACATGTGATTCTGCAGGCTCCTTGCAAGATTCGCAGCATGAAGTCTGCAAATATAATCTGGATGTATTAATAATGAACTGTAAAGCCTATAATGGTAAAATAACAGATAATGAGTGAAACTGGAGCAACCTGAACAAATAAATCTTCACGAAAATATCTTCCAAGTGGCTTATCAAAAGTGCCATAAAACTTTATGCGAAAGAGCTGAGATTGCTTGCATACAATCCCTCTCAGAGGACAAGCAACCGACAAGGAAACCAAAATGCTCTGTGGATTGTCAGATGTTGTGAAGTTGTGATTCTCGTTATGATCACGTACTGCTCCACGATCTTCATCTGATATATGATTCCAACCATTATCCAAGTCACTTTCAACCTTTAACATTTGACCAACCAGTTCACCTATGTTACCATTATGATCTGCTGGCGTCCATTTTCTGGCACATGTCTGAACTGTTATGCCTACAGGTGGTATGCAACTCTCATACAATGAAGCTTTTGTGGAATATGGGTACATGTCAATGGTTCCACCAGTATAATCTTCCTGACTTGAGTCAGCTCTCTGATGAGATTCTACATATTCTGCATTAATTAAGTCAGCTTTTGACTGCAGTTCACTTGCAGAAGAACCATCAAGGCAAGGCATGATGCACCCATTTCCAGAAGTTCTATCAGCAATAGCGTGTAATTCATTCAAATTCTGCTGACAATTACTTGGGGGAAAAACCTGCTTCTCAAGTTGAAGATCTGAAGGGGCTTTTGGAAGTGTTGCACCCTCATCGGCAAGATATGAGGTTTCAAGTGACAAGTGGTATGCTGCAAATAGAGCAAACTGGACAGCAAGTTTGACCTTCTTTAACTCTTCGTAGAATTTGCCTCTTAGAAGAATCTAGAAAAAACATGTAACTTTTGTCATGTATGACATAATTACAATGTAAGATAAGACATCCAAAACATTTCATTGTCAAAGAAGATCCATTGCATCATAAAGCATATACCAGCCACTAAAGAAGATCCATTGCAATGCACAGATCATTGTCAAAGGTGTAAAAAACATGCCACTTCTGGTGCAATCACAAAATAAAGAAATAAACCTTTAAAAAAATTAGTACAAAAACTTGTACATGATTGAGATAGGATCGAATTACAGCATTTATGATGCCAACAAAAGCTATTGCCATGCATCAAACGGGTGAATGTGTGTCGCTTCTATCAAACATCATGTAATCATAATAAAAATAATGACATCAAAAAAATAAATGTAGTACAGAATTAGACCATTGAATCAAAGCATTTCACATCAACTAAAGAAAATGCATTGCAATGCACAGTACACCATCGTTAAAATAATTAACAAAAAAGAAGAGCAACAGAAGCACTTATATTTCGACCGCTCAATTGACAGTAGTACTGCATAAAAAATGATCTTTGAAATGCAAATATGAATGTTACCGTGCACCCCAAGCGTCTTGGGCAACCATCAAAAAACATCAGTGTCTTGACTGTTTTTTTGTTTGACATCCTTGGTGATGAACATTCTGTGACTCTCTCAATCCAAAATGTTTGGCAATGTCCGACCATTGTAGAAGTGACATTTTCAACAGATGATGCGATTTGAGCACCTGTGCAGCGTGATATTCTTTCCAAGAGTGATCTCTTGACATTCAAAACTAAAGAAATATCTTTTGAAAGAAGCTGTTGAGCATCCAACGGTATACTTTTCTCCACTAGCAAGACATGAGGGTGATGTGCTTCTATCTTAGCAACAGCATTCTTAAGGTACTCTTTTTCCTGTACACATTGCAATTTAAAATCAATATTAAGAACATATTAAGAGAAATCAGGTTGAACATGTCATGATTGGAAAATGATGATGACCTGTTCGAGGATGCTGTTTATCGATGCTAGCTTGTTTGCAACTTTCTGGTGTTCCAGTGCTCCACCCAAAAGAAGCAACCTAGGGTTGTCGTGTTTTGACACCATGCGTTTATGTTTTACATTCTTGGAGCAAACAACACCTCTAATGAAAGCACTGTGAACAGCAGAAAATCATTTAGCTCCAAAACTGGTGGCAGAGATTATATAATGTGATTCTTCAGTAGAAGTTACAAGGACATACCTATCATTTGGATTTCCTGATGCTACACATTTGACTTTAACATAATCTGTGGGATCCATACTACCACCTTTGCTTGTGTCTGGCCTAACAAAGGTTGCTGCCTGCCATGCTAATGAGGCCACTATGTCTGACCAGCCATCCACAGGATCAATTCCATGTCCTTGGAGCAACTGGGACACAAGAGCCCTGAAATGGCCATGTAAAGCATTCCTCAAGAACTCTTTATGAGCTATATTATGTTTTCCCTTTGTTCCTAATAAATCATCATCAGAACCATCGCCAGAATCATGGTTAACATCTTCAAAGACCATCCCGTCACAAACATCATTGTCATCGTCGTCGTCATCATATTTCAAAAACCCATTTTCAAGGTCATCACCCTCATCCTTAGGTGGCGGAGGATACCAGATGTGTCTACTCTCGAAATCAACTGGCTGTACAGCATCCTGATTCTGCTCATCATCATGAGGGAGTGAATTCATAAAGCTAGAATCGACATCATCTGATACCCGGCCAGAATTCCAAGGATAGTTAGCAGAATGGGCACCCCTCCTGGAAGGAGGACTCATGTCTCCTACCCCCAGTTTTTTGATAGGACTATCTAATGGGCTCGACGTCCCCAACCGAAAGGTGTACATCCTACTGATACTTGTGCTCACTGAATCTGTGTCAGAAGTGTCTTGAGAAAACTCACTCTGCGGGGAGAAATACCGATCCGAGTCATCACCATCTTCGTACCCAACACTCCTGCATCCAACAATTTCATTCAGTGAAAAGACCATCAACGGGTTATCCCCTCCAAGGCGTACACAGGAAGGTCAAATTGCTCACCTCGGCGTTGAGCACCGGAGAGGACCAGGCGATGACATGCGCCGCCACGAAGCCATCCTCGGCACAGGCAGCGTAAAGACCCGCTCCGGTGGGGACACCGGAGGCCCATTGTCGCCGGATTCACCCTGCTCCACGGCACCCCCTCGGCCTCCGTTAATAGGCCGGACGCCGAGGCCGCCGCAGTCCGCCATCGCGAGCTCAGCACTCTAAGAATCAGACTTGTGCGCGACGGGCACTCCCATAAAAGCACCAGAACCGCTAAAAAAGGCTACTGGAAAACCAGAATGGGGCAGCTCTTGATTTCTACGAGACTCTGCACCAGAACACCCACGAATCACACGGGATGACGGGACACAGCCACACCAAACAGGAAGCCTACGATTTGTTAGAGGGGAACTAAAAGGGACCCCGGGAGGCGCCTAAACCTAGCGTTTCTTGACTCCTGCACAGCCGAGGAATTCCGTCGAGCACCTGGCGCGCGAGAAGGCAGCATGACTCAGAACTCTCCAATCCACCAGCAGCAGAACAAGGCTGGAGGCGGCGGCGGAGGGGGCGGAGGGCTTGCGGTGGGGGAAGGCGGAGGGGAAGAAGGGGGCGGTGCCCATGGGGCGAGGAGGAAGCTTTTTGCTGTGCCGGAATGGAGGTAGATATAGAGTAGGGGAAAAGGTGAGCTGGTAGGAGAAGGGAAAAAATATTGTTGGGTGGGTGCTGCTGATTTTCTTTATCATTTTCTCCTACCTTTTTAATTCTTTTTCTTTCCTTTTCTTCTCTTCTCCTTTACTTTTTTACTTGTTTTATTAGTCAAAGCCAATGGGCAATCAACTAGTGTTTCTTAAGTAAGCGAAAAAAATCTCGGAAAGTTTTTTTGCTTGCTCATCTTATTCCCCCCTTCCATATTAACACACGTTGTCACTATATCCGAATTATGGATGTTTTTTTATTATGTAATAAGTGGATTTTTAATTATACCTCCTGACCCTAAACTATATAGCATTTATTAGGGAATATTCAGATATTTCAACTTACAATATCTATAAAAACTATTTTTTTACTAAGAAAGTAACGAGTAAAAATTAAAAAATTAAGTTGACAGAGCTTAAAGTGATTTATGCCGATTTGTACGGTTGATTTGTTGTTAGAGGCATATATTGCACAAAGGAACAGAAATATTGCGTGAACAGAGAAGCCAAGTTATAAATACTCAGGTTATTTTTTTTTTCTATAGACCAATCAATATGATTTTTTTTCTGGAACTCATATATCGGATTGGAGGCACAAATTGCTGGTGAATGCTACTGAAATTCTGCCAAATGCGTGTAGGCATGTTTGGTTTGCAGCCACTTGTTGCTACATTTGTTCGTGTGTGCTCAAGATTAGTCAGGTTTGACTGGGTTTAGTGTTTGTTTGTTTAACGGCCATAGTTATAGCAGATTACTTTTATACTACACTGGTCCCATGTGTGCGTGACTCAGATAAATTTTCTCTTTCCAGCCGAAGATTGGCAAATAAATGAGCGGAAAACAAAGCGCGGTAAATGTTGGATATTTTGTACTATATAGGGAGCACGACTTGTCTCTTCAAGAAACCAAGCAATTTATGTGAAATTTTTTGCATTTTGGCTCTTTTTTTTAAGATTTCTACATTTGGACCCTTGAGGAAAAGAATTTCAAAAATGAACCCCTAGCACGGCGCCATAGCTTTTGGCGCCGTGTATTTTCACTAGGTGCTAGGAGTCCATTTTTGAGATTTTTTCCCACAGGGGTCCAATGTAAAAAAATCTTACTAAAAAAGGGTCAAAATGTAAAAATTATACACAATTGATTGGTAGTTAGCGGGTTGCATCCCCTGCCCACCAAAGGATTCTCATTTGGGCTTCTAATTTTTACTTCAAATGAGATCTGGAAAATTTCAAGTGATATTGGAATATTCCTAGAATGAACCGGGGAAGCATGAGATGATGAAGATAATAACCGAGCCAGATTTTTGCTGCCTTTTTTATTCTTGTCGATTCCCAGAATAGTGAGCAGATTCTATGATACGATTTTGCATGGCGTAACAGAGATACAATACCATTGTTGTCATTCGATCTGAATCACTCGTATTTTTCCTTGCATCTTAAGGTCCTAATTAAGAAGCTAAATCAAACATGCCAGCCGGCCAGGGGGTAATAACTTGCTATTTACAACACCATGGATTTTTTTCACCAATTTGGGTCACATCCAATCTAGGAAAAGCGGTACAGTGCTTTTTGAAAAATCAAGAAGCAACCAGTTCTTGTTTAGCCTTATGATTGTGACGTACAGATTTTGTGGTGAAAAAATGGGCTCTCGCTCACCAACGGCTTGGGTTGTTGCTCGTCAAATTTACTAGTTTGAAACTGAACTCTGTGGATTTAAACAGGACTTCAAACAGGTCCCCCTCAACCCCCCACATTTAAGCAGGTCTTTAACTGACGGGTTTTTGAAAAAATACCTGAATCTTTTCGCCTCTAGCAACCAAAATTTTCTTGTAGCAGCAAATGATTTTATTCTTCTTCGTTTTTTTAGAAAGACACCAGAAGGATGCCTCATATCTTATTTATATCAAGGAAAATAACATATGATACAAATGGAAGACAACTTGACACAAAATGACATTAAAAATAAAATTACACCCAATAACTTTC
This sequence comes from Cenchrus fungigraminus, assembly GCA_036936925.1. Lineage (NCBI taxonomy): Eukaryota > Viridiplantae > Streptophyta > Magnoliopsida > Poales > Poaceae > Cenchrus > Cenchrus fungigraminus. The sequence continues at coordinate 61,102,404 of CM072770.1, forward strand.
TAGTTGTCTTCTATACCTTTTTTCAATTGTTCATCTTTCAGTGATGCTTGAAAAATGCACCGGAAAGACAAGGAGAGGGATGTTTGCAAACACCCTCGCCACACAAGACTTTTTTTAAAATATCGTAAAAACTACTCGCTGCTAACAATATAATGATACCTAGACACCACAAAAAATGATTTTATTCTAGTTGACACCTATGCTGGAAACCAGCAGGGGGCTGCCTCTGCTTCTTCCTCCTTCAGCCCCTCTCTCCCTCTTCTTCCTCCAATTTTTAGAGGGAGCGTGGAGGGACTCCAATGGAGGCGGCCGGCGGTAGGAGGGGCTCCAGCCTCTCTTGACCCACCGCTGCCTCCGCCGTTGGGTTAGCTTATGAATCTTCGTTAGTGCCAGGTGTCAACCAGGTTCTGCAAATTAAAGGTTGACAATACTCGGCATATTTGTCTACATCTCGTCCATCCATGGGCTCTTTTACAACGTCCATTTCATATCTAACCATCAGATCAATTACAACAGTAACCGCGAAAAGCTGTAGAATTTTCTGTAACAGCGCAAACATCAATTTGCTACCACGTCAATACAATACTGATATGTTGTTGTAGCTCCAGGCTAACTTTTTTTTTGTCGGACAAGCTTAAGACAACTACTACAGTGTACACATGTTATTAGCTGCACAGTACAGTAGAGGGTAACGCCATATGCCATCTCATCATCCATTTCAAAGACATACAACATCAGCAAAAAGGAGTTTAATAATATGAAAACTCTTAAACGTCGCTTTGCGCCACATGACACACGATCGAGATTAGTACTCGCTCATCGGAAAGCGACACGCTTGATTGGCATATATCAGATCATACTTACGGTTCATGATATAAACAATAGGTTCATCAGGGGAGGTTAGCGGCGCAGCAGAGGTCTTATTGGTTTCAGTGCACCTGCCGAGGTCTTTTTAATCCATTTGGGGGGTTGGAAGGCCAAATCAGTAATGTGTAAGAGAAATTTTAGCGTGCTGAAATTAATAAGAGACATTCATCCGCCGAAATCTAAGGTCAGTCTCTGTGCATAGTTTCATTGCACGGGTACCTAAATTGGGAACTAGGTAACTGTGTCACAAGAGTTTCATGGTGATGAAACTCCTCTCACATATGATGAAACTCTCTCTTCTCTCTCCTCATAATTACCTTGCCACATAAGCAAAATTGGTGATGTGACATGATAATTAATGCTCATGAAATCCTTCGTGAAACTCCCATTGAGACTAGCCTAATGGTGGAATCACCAAGACATATCGTAAGTACTTAAAGGGAAGTACCAAAAATAATACGAAATTACCATATGATACCTTTTAGTTATGTGTAAATCTATTAAATTTTTTGTAAGAATGATAAGAAAGAAAAATACATGCAAGTATCACATGTACTTACCAGTACCGTAACAAAGCTCTATAAAGGCAGAAGAAGATGGAATGTAAAAAATATATAAAACCACACAAATTCTTTATGCGGAACAGTATTCCATAGAATTGAAATCTTTCAAGAAAGCAATAATTTCTTATGTCACTTTATTTTTGTGAGGGCTTGATAAAATTCCGGAAAATGTAGTTTAGGGACATGATGCGGAAAGACTAAAGAGGTCTAGGGTCTCATCTCCATTCATTCAGTGGTTGGGACCCATATCTATGTTCTGTGGACACATGACAGTGTTTTTAGGTCAGATGTTGGGGTCATTGGGTGAGGGTGACCTTCTTGGACAGAAACAGGGCGGCAGCAAAGGTGATGGGTGGATTTGGACTGCACATATCAGATCGAGGGGATTTGTCCATTCCGAATCACACAGATCATTCTCTTCACATGAAAAGAACAGTGTAACCTTGCTCGTGATGGCAGTGGCAAGCACGCTGCAACAACCAGCGTGGTTATATTATGGGGGAAATATCAAGTTAACGGTCAACTGAAAACAGTAGTTGAATGCATCTGCAGCCTCACGCATGACATCACATCAACTAGGGTACTAGTTGATCTCCTCTTTACCTTTTTACTTCGAACAAGCGTAGTAAATTTTTTATGGGGTCCTTATTATTACAGGACTGAAGAATTGACTAAAATGATTCCCATGTATAAAGCTTTTTACTTTGGATACAGTTGTTCACAATAAATTGTATGTCTTAAATGGTTTTGATTGTGCATTGTTAATTAGAATAATGGCATACTATGCCTTTACAAATGGAGATATCACTCAATTACATTCGTTAAAGTGATTTTGATTTGCATATTGACGTGCTGTTATATCTATATATATGTATTTCCCCAAAAAAAATATCTATATATGTATGATATATATATACTACACTACTACTTTTTCCCAGCTCAGCATGCTCTAAGCTGCAAAACGTGTTATGGCCGGCATATACTTTATCAACTTCAACAGTACACTCAAATTTTCATAGAAAAAGGGGGGAAACAACAGCTAGATTGGCTCATTTTCAACGCCAGATCGAGACTGTTTCTTATTGGAACAAAACGGCATGGTTTGTGTTGAAAAACAAAGAAAGGGTTTAAAATTCATACATTTTTTTCTCTTCTGTTTTATTCAATGCATCTGAATTTTGACCATCTAATAAAACTGGAGCAGAGGTGAAGGAAACCAAATCATCTCTGTACGCTTAAAGAAGAACCTATGTGCCTTTACATGCTGTTGCTGGTATAGCCATTATGAAATTCATGGTCAATTGTTGTATTGTGGGCAGCTGAATATCTAACTTGTGCAGGTTTTTTTTTATTACTCTTGTCATTAAAAAATTGAATCCATGTGGAAATAAAAGAACTAGCAAACACAAATACATCTTTCGTGTCATAAAAAAACCCCCCTTTAATTTGCTGGACCCGGCAACAAACAAAACAACCTTGTAAATTAACCAGTAATACCACTGTATAGAAACTACAGTAGATACCATTGGTTAATTTCGTCCAGACCAATCACTACCCAGTGAGAGTTGTGAACCATTTGTCATTGATTTACATTATGTCATTGTTGTTGTGGAAAAAGGCCCAATGCCACACCCACACACTAGCTATCGTCGCCAGGGGGTTACTGCCTGTCCAAGGTAGAGGCTCTGTGCCTCTGTCCAATGCTACTCGGCTGTACGCCACACAGACGGTTGGTCCAAATCGTTGGGTTAAAACTTGAAACCACATCCATCCAAATTCCAAACTCTCGAAAGAAAGCCTAGATCCGAGCAGGGGATAGATCAACACGAGACAAAAATATAAAACACCGTAGGCATGCAGTAGAGTATTTGGATGATGTCGGAGATTTTTGCCATGCGAATTGACAGGGGAAGTTGCTGCAGCCGCAAGCAGGGATTAGTCTGTGAGGTGCGTGTCGCTCCATGGTTTGCTGTTGACTTGCGGCAGAAGGGGGCCTAGCAGAAGACATACGATTATCCATGCGCAGAGCTCTGTCTCGGTCACAGTTCACGCTCTCCACTCGCAAACGGCAAACGGAAGGCAGAAAGTGACTCGACGCTGGGAAAATTAGCTTTGGAGCGGGTTTCATGCCGTCATATTTGATTTGCGTGCGTGTACTATATAAATCACAGCACGGCTTATATTTTCACCTGGAGCAATGAGCGAACTCACCCTACCCTCGAGCGGATCGATCGGGTCTTTGTTTCCCCGGATTGGGAGCTACTCTTCCCCTCCTCCTCCCTGCAAGCTACTCTTCTCGTTGCTCCGACCATGCCCCCCTCCTCCTGCTTTTTGATGATGGGGTCCATCCAAAGCGGCGTCACCTTTCAAGCTTTCTGGCCGAAGGTGGAGGGATTCTTGAAAGTCGTTAAGGCGGTCTGGTCAGGCCCACGACCAGACGCGGACCCTTTAGCAATGATTGATCATCTGCTCCGTGAGACGGCGAAAGGGTTGGTCAAATGGAGCGCTAAGGCGGTCAGCTCCATCCGGATGCAAATTCAGGTCGCTAAGGAGGTTATCTTTTATTTGGAGGCTGCATAAGAGACTAAACCGCTCTCTCCTGAAGAGTTGGCCCCTAGGTGCTTTCTCAAGCTCTGCTACCTCGGCCTCACTTCTCTCCAACGGACGATCGCCAGACAGAAGTCCAGCCTAAGGTGACCTCATGAGGGAGATGTCAATACCAAACTCTTCCACCTTCATGTTAACCACCGTTGGAGAAAAACACTATCTTCTCTCTAATGGTGGATGGTCGCACTCTCACCCGCGAAGATGAAAAAGTCGTGGCGGCCTTCGCTTATTTTGAGGGGATCTTGGGGACAAGTCACGAGCGTTCATGTGCCCTTGACTTTGAGGAGCTTGGCCTCCCGAGATTGCAACTTCTGGATCTCAGTCAACCCTTCACTAAAGCCAAGATTTGGGAGGTCATCATGGACTTACCCCCTGACAAGGCCCCTGGCCCTGACTAGTTCACTGATCACTTCTATAGGTCGTGTTGGTCGATTATTCGGGGAGATGTTCTTCGGGCCTTCAATGCCCTATCTGATCTGGACTATCGGAGTTTCCACCACTTAAATGATGCTTTCCTCACCCTAATTCCCAAGAAGCCTAACCCAACCTCTCTCTCTGATTACCGCCCTATCAGTCTTATACACAGCTTTGGGAAACTTTTCTCCAAGCCATGGCTAACCGCTTCGCTCCCCACCTGCATTCTCTCATCTCCCCGAACCAGAGTGCTTTTATTAAAGGTCGTCAGATACATGACAACTTCTGTTATGTCTTTGGCACGGCAAGGACACTGTCCAGGCGGAAGTTGTCTAGGGTCATGTTCAAAATTGACCTAGCCAAAGCCTTCGATTCGGTTGGCTGGGTCTTTCTCGAGCTCCTTTCTGCGGTCGGTTGTCCACGTATTTGGACAAATTGGGTCTCTACGGTTCTTTCCACTGCTAGCACCAAAATTCTTCTCAATGGTGTTCATGGACGGCGGATCTGCCATGGTCGCGGTCTTCGGCAGGGGGACCCCCTTTCTCCCATGCTCTTTGTCCTGGTTATGGAATGCTTCCATGCCTTGATTTACAGGGCTGAATCTCGTGGCCTACTGTAGGAGCTGGGCGGGAACAACTTCCGATTCCGTGCTTCCCTCTATGCTGACGATATGGTTGCCTTCTTCGCTCCGGTTGAGCTTGACTTGCGGTTATCAAGGGGATTATGTCTTTGTTCGAGAATGCCTCTGGCCTTGCAGCTAACTACTCTAAGAGCCACCTCTACCCCATCAACTGCTCGGACTAACAAATCTCCTTGGTCCGCTTCATCCTCTCCTGCCCCATCACCGACTTTCTGTGTACTTACCTGGAAGTTGCTCTTTCCATCAAGAGACTTCCTAAATCGGCATTGCAACTGCTAGTCGACAAGGTCACTAGGTGAATCCACCTTGGAAGGGGAGGCTACTGAACAAGAGTGGTTGCTTGATCCTGGCCAAGTCTACCTTGTCAGCAATTCCGGTGCATATCTCCATGGCGATCGCCATCGCACCCTGGGCGCTCAAAGCTATCCAAACACTCATCAGGGGCTTCCTGGTGTGGCATCGAGGTGGCTTCTGGAGGTGACTGTATAGTTGCTTGGGTCAATGTCTCCTATCCAACTTGGGTCGGTGGCTTGGGGCTACCGGATCTCCGTACCTTCGGTACGACCCTACTTCTGCAGTGGCTATGGCTGGACCGCACTGATCCGGACAGGACGTGGGCTTCGTTCCGGTTCCTGATGGTTCGTGCATCTCAGGCATTCTTCAATGCCTCCATCACCGTTGAGGTCCGAGATGGTGCCTGAGCCCTCTTTTGGGAGGACGCTTGCCTCGCTGGTTGTTCCATCAAAACCTTAGCCCCCAACCTGTGGGCTGCCATCTCGCCAAGGATCAGACGATCTCGCACCGTTAGAGATGGACTTAGTGCGGGGGCATGTGGTATTCGTTGGGTCGCTGATATTACCCATGCCCAGACGGTGCAAGTTATCGTTCAATTCCTATCCATCTGGGACTTGGTTCGCACTGTCACGCTATCATCTGAGCCTGATAGATTCGTCTGGAAGTGATCACCCGATGGTTAGTACTCCTCGGCCTCGGCTTACTCCGCTCTCTTCCTTGGTCGCGTGGACATCCTGGGTGCTCGGCAAACCTGGAAGGTTCAGATGCTCGGGAAATGCAAATTCTTTGCTCGGTTGGTTTTGCATAGTCGTTGTTGGACGTCCGATAGGCTTCGACGTCATGGTTTGCGGGAGTCGGATGTTTGTGCACTAAGTGCATAGGAGGTCGAGACGCTATATCACCTCTTTGTCGACTGTGTCTTCAACCGAGAGATGTGTTTCAGAACCTTGAGACATGTCCTTCTGCAGAATCTCATGCCAGACAGACCCCACACTCTTGCTGCTTGGTGGTGCTCAGTCACGAAGCAGGTCGCTAAAGCACGAAGTAAAGGTTTCGATGTCTTCTTCTGGTTGGTCGGTTGGTCGATTTGGAAGGAGCGCAACAGACGATTACACGACAGGAAGGCGCTCATGCCTAGGCCTGAGCAAAATACCCGATACCCATTACCCGTACCCGAATTACCCGAACCCGAACCCGAATTACCTGAACCCGAGGTACCCGATCCCAAGTTCAGATAGTGATTGTCATTACCCGAAATTAGTTTGGGTAATTCGGGTAATACACTCCGGTACCCGAACTACCCGAAATTTGCTTTTGTCTTTGTATTTATTCACGTGTTGTTAGTTGAATACTTGAAATTGTCACTTTACTAGAATATAATTCTCTTAATTTGAACAAGTGACTATAATATATTATTCTTCTCAACTTGTAGTTGAAATTCAACACAAACTACTAGTCTATGCAAAATTATGTGTGTTTGAGTGTATACTTTGATTATAGATTTCGGGTAAATTGGGTAACCCGAACCCGAACCTGATTTTTGCGGGTACCCGAATTTGTGGGTAGTGTTTTTCTGGAGCTGATATCGGGTAATGATTCTCATTACCCGAATTTCTCAAAACCCGAATTACCCGACCCGAACTAATCGGGTAACCCGAACGCCCACCCCTACTCATGCCAATCGCGCTGGCACCAGCAATCTTGGAGGAGGCTAGGACCTGGGCGCGCACGAGTTTCCTTCCGCTTACCCGCCTCTTGGGCGTGCGTCCTCTCAGAACGTTGTAATCTTCTTCTTCTTCATCTTCCTCCTCCTCTTCTTTTTTCCTGGTTTTCTCTCCTCTTTGGTCTTTGGTCTCCTGTTTAGCTTTTTTGTTTTTTGTTTCGGCTATGCCGCTTTATGTACTTGTGTTACTTTTTTCTACATTATCTTAATAAAAAACATGCTTTGCACGTATTAAAAAAATATTGTAAGAGATTCAAAAATCGAGGTGTACTTTAGAATTCTTTCTCATTGAAAATAATGGGCCCTGCAATAATGGACAGTGAAAGTACAATTTCTATTTTTTAGTGCGCACAACACAACTACTTTGCCTAAGCAAGTGTAAGTACTCCCTCAATTCCCAAATAAATACTCCCTCTGTTCCAGATTATCGTTCATTTTAGCTTTTCAATATACATTTGCTATGCACCTAGATATATATTGTATCTTTTAAGAAAAAAATATTATGTCTAGATATTTGCTATGTACGTAGAAATCCTAAATGAATAGTGATTTAGGACAGAGGAAGTAGCACTTAGGATAAACTAGAGGTGTTTGGTTTCCAAGTACTTATAATAAATCATGTCACGTCATGTACTCATGGCATTCAGAAGGACTAAATATATAATTTAATTATAAAATTAATTGCACAAATACTAGACTTTTTCGCGAGACGAATCTAAAAAGCCTAATTAATCCATGATTTAAACATGTTTACTGTAGCACTAGGTTGGTTGATTATGATTTGATTCAGCTTAATAGAGTATCTTGTGAAAAAGCTTAGAATTATGAAATTGATTTTATCATTGGTCTAATTTACTGCTTCTAATTAACCTCCGAACATCTGATGGCACGGGAGGAAACATGGTCTAATTAATTCAAAGTGGATGCTATATATAACCGTATGCCATCAATATATTTCTTTGAATTGTGAGAACATTGCAGAAACTAAACAAGCTAGCCTTTCATCCACATAATGTAAACAAGTAGTAGTATTTTGTTGATCGATGATGCACAAGGCCACGAACGATCGAGTCACCGCACTGCTCTCGAATCCTGAGCAACAACCGCTGCGCAAGGAGGCGTGCGCCTGATGAAATTAAAAAGGAGCCAATCATGCATGAGGCGGGCGTTCCTTGTTGTTTATCTTATCCGCATCGCATTATGTTATCATCACCTCACCTCAGCAATTATGTAGGCTACTGAATTATGCTTTCCCCATTTCCCATTTTTTGCGAGGTGAGGGGAGGAGGTCGGGCGGGCGCTGGGCCTGGGCCGGGCCCCACTTGTCCCTGCTTGATGCTGATGTTGATTAGACGGACGGGGACGACGACGGGGATTACACATTCCAGTGCGCCTCTACTTGTGCTACCAAGGTCAGCACCAAATGACTCGCCGACACACAGGCCACAGCTCTCCGGAGCGCATCACTGCCACCAAAACTGCCTCATGCAGTCGTAAACTCGTAATCACCGGATGCGTACGGAGTACGTATACATGAACCCTACAGTATTAATTACAGGATGAAGTCTACGCACAAATACGTGGTGATATTTGCACACTACTACTATACTCCCTCTGTTCTGATTCATATGACGCTGATTAGCTCAAATATGAGCTAAGCAACGTCAAGTAAAAAAGAACGGAGGGAGTACGCCGGATGCTTGCACTGCAGCCGTATCTGTACACTCGTCAGGCCGTCACCCTGTTTAGTTCCCAAAAATTTCTTCATTCACCTGTCACATCAAATCAACAGACACTAATTAGAAGCATTAAATGTGAATTAATGACCAAACTCATTCCATAACCCCACCTCAAAACTCGAGCGAATCTAATGAGCCTTTTTTATGTTATGATTAGACAATGTCATGCTACAGTAAATAATCTATAATGACATATTAATTAGGTTTAACGGATTCGCCTTGCGATTTCCCGTTCATTTGTGTACTTAGTTTTATAATTAATTTACATTTAATCCTCTTAATAGCTCTTGTAAGGACATCCAAAAATTTCTCTTGAGCAAAGCTTGGTTGAGATAAGCGGAAACAAACATGACCAATTACAAAAGATTTTCTCGTTTCTCGCCTTTTTACTTCTTGCAATTCGAATTTCTGATGCGGCTTATTACTACATAAGCGACGATCAGAAAATTGAAAATAACAAGATGTACTCAGGCCCTGTTTAGTTTGTGAGATGAAACTTTTGGGTCATCTTTCAAGGTCTATTAGGAGTATTAAACGTAGACTAGTTACAAAAATAATTACACGAATGGACCGGAAATTACGAAACGAATCTATTAAGTCTAATTAATCCATCATTAGAGATTAGTTGCTGTAGCATGACGTGTCTAATCATGACATAATTAGGCTCGTTAGATTCGTCTCGAAAATTAAGATAGGGGTTGTGGAATGGGTTTTGTCATTAATCTACATTTAATACTCCTAATTAGTGTTCCGGAGATTGATGTGATGGGTAGTCGGTGAAATTTGTTGAAAGTGAATGATTGGATTGATTGAGAGGGGGGGTGGACCCCACTATTTATGTACAGTGAAGGGGCACACAGGCACCCTTTGGCAGGGGACACACCCGCACGGCAGGAGACACACCCGCACGGTGGGCGGTTGCCCATTCCCTAATTACACTGACTAATGACTATACTAATTACATGATTAAGCTAATGATCATTACTAATATTTCTTAACACTCTCCCTTGATCAATAGCTTCATGAGGTCTTGATGTAATTTGACTTCAATCATCCTTGGATATCATCTTGTAAAACTCCTCCAAAAACCCTATGGGAAAAATCTTGAGGAGAAACCAATTTGTGTGTATATGCCATTAAAACTCCTTTAAACCCAGTGGGAAAATATTAGGAGAAAATGATATGGCATTATTGTCTCATTAGATACTTGTATGAGAAAACCTTTGATAAGGAAAAACTCATCAATAAGTCTAGAGGATAATGATCTGAGGATCATATTTGAATATCCTTCTCCATAACCTAATAGGAAAATATGAGAAGGGATTTTATATCTTCTTAAAAACTCTTATAGAGAAAACAGAAGATATGACATAGAATATGTCTTGTATATCACCCTTAAAACCTTAGTGGAAAAATTAGGTGATATAAGACATGTTCTTGTATTGTCATTGCCTCATTAAAACCTTTTATGAGAAACCTTGTGAGGAAAAACTCATATAGGAAAAAGAGTACAATAATCAGATGATTATATATATATATAGGTTATATCAAAAAGAGTCTCCCCCTGATTCTTGCAAATCTTTGAGTTGTCTCATACCAATCCCAGAAACGTATTTCTGGAATAAGGATGTTGGTAATGATTTTGTGAATAAATCTGCAAGATTATCACAAGATTTAGTTTGCAAGATTTCTATCTCTCCTACCTTCTGTAGTTGATGAGGATAGAATAATTTATGAGCCATATGTTTTGTAATTGCTCTTTATATAACCTGCACTCATTTGTGCAATACAAGCAGCATTATCTTCATACATTATGGTAGGATTCATGATTGAACTTATACCACATGATTGTTGTATGTGCTTAATCATTCTGCGAAGCCATACACATTCACGTGATGCTTCAAATAATGCAATTATTTCAGAATGATTTGTGGATGTGGCTATTAGAGTCTGTTTTGATGACTTCCATGAAATAGTCATTCCACCATGTAAGAATACAAAACCTGTCTGAGATCTGGCTTCATGGGGATCAGATAAATAGCCAGCGTCTGAGTATCCAACTAATGTTTTATCTTGGTTAATTTTGTAAAATAAGCCAAGATCTATTGTGCCAATGAGATATCTGAAGATATTCTTAACTTCTGCCCAATGGCGTTGTGTTGGAGCAGCGCTGTATCTAGCTAGCAAGTTTACCGCAAAATGCAATATCAGGCCTGATCCAATTTGCGATATACATCAACGCTCCAATGGCACTGAGATATGGAACTTCTGGTCCCAATACCTCTTCATCTTTACCTTTAGGTCTGAATTGATCTTTATCAATTTCAAGAGAGCGTACGACCATAGGTGTTTTGGATGGGTATGATTTATCCATATTGAATTTCTGTAGAATCTTTCGGATATAAGCAGACTGGTGTACTAAAGTCCCTGTTGGGAGGTGCTCAAGTTGTAAACCTAAGCAAAATTTGGTTTTACCCAAATTTTTCATTTCAAATTCCGTCCTAAGATGGTTGCGTGCTTCATCTATATCTTGTTGAGTCCCAATAATATTGAGGTCATCAACATATACAGATATAATACAAAATCCAGTTGAGGATTTCTTGATGAATACACATGGGCAATCATCATTGTTGGAAAAGCCCTTCTGAAGAAGGAATTCCTTTAGTCGGTTGTACCACATTCTTCCCGACTGTTTTAAGCCGTATAATGACTTTTGAAGTTTTACACAATACATGTTGCGTGAATGATTCTTGTTCGGGATATCAATTCCTTCCAGAACTTTCATATATATATCCGAATCTAGTGACCCATATAGATATGCTGTCACCACATCCATGAGATGCATGGATAGACCTTTTTGTGCTGCCAATGATATTAGATATCGGAATGTTATACCACTCATAACTGGAGAATATGTGTAACACCCTAATTTTCACTTTTGAGTTTAAATAAAAATTTGCTTAGCAACCATTGTTCTTGTTTAAGGAATATAAGGTGTTTGTGATTTTCTAGGCATTTAATAATTTTGTTAATTAAGTTAATGAAATATAGGAGTTTACTGTTGCATACATGCTGGAGCATCAGTTTTGATTGTTGAATTCAAACCTGAGTTTGAATTTTGTTTGATCTTTTCTTTTCAAAAATGTTAAAAGTTTTTCCTTCTTCCCCTCCCTTTCTCCTCCTTTGGGTTTGCGCAGCCCAGCTGGGGAAGTCCGGCCGTGCCCCCTGGTTTCTTCCGCTCGGTCGCCGCTCCTCCCCGCGCTCTGCAGCCCGCCTTGCATTCCGGCCCAGCGCGGCCCAGCTTCGCCGCTCGCCGCCTGCTGCCGCTGACGGGCGGGTCCCGCCCGTCATCCCCCTCCTCGCGACCGAAGCCGAGCCAGACTCGGGTCCGACTCCGGTTTCCGTGCCGCGCCGCCTTCTCCGCGGGCCCGCACGCCCAGGCGCGTTCCCCCGCGGCCTTTTTAACCCCGCCGCCTCGCACCGCGCCGCTCCTTTCCCCGAAAACCCTAGCGCCCGAGCTCCGCGCCGTCGCCGCTAACCCTAGCCGCGCCGCCGCCGTGGACCCGCTCGTCCGCCGCCCTTCCGTCGCCGAGAAGGTCGCCCGGAGCTTCGCCGCAAGGTGAGGAACCCGCGGGTGTCGCTTGTTTTCGTCACCGAGCTCCGCATCACCTAAAACGGGGTCGCCGGAGTTCACACCGCCACGGTTTCCGCCCCGCCCTGCCTTGCGCCGTCGCTGCCGCTCCGGCGCCCGCCCCGGTGCCCTAGATTGGTTCGCCGTCTCGCCCGCTTCCTCCCCGTGCAATCCGCGTGAAAAATCGAGCACCCTAGCTCGACGTCGTGGTTGCGCCGCCGCACACCGCCTTGCGCCGCCGCTCGCCGCCGGCCAGTCGCCGCCGCCCCGCGCTCGCGTGCCACCAGGGTCGCCGGATCTTGATCCGACGGATCAGATCCATCCCAGCCCGAGTCAAACCGGTCAAGGGCCGGTCAACCCAGCCTTGAGTTGGCGGCTTTGCAAGAAAGCCCCCTGTTTCTTTGATTTCACAAGCCGGTCCTCCCACCGTTGAAGTTTCTTTACGGATAGGTCCTGTTTTCTTTAGTTTAGCCCCGCGAGTTTAGTTTTCTTTACGGTTTAGTCCCTGATCTTGTTCAAGCTATATCTTAGTCGTTTTAGCTCCGTTTTTAGCGTTCTTTATGTCCATGCGATCGTCTCGACGAGTAGAACAGTTTTATACCTCTGTTTTGTTCTGTTAATACTGTTTGGTGATTGTTTCTTAATTTATTCTATTGTATGCTTGTATGTGAATGTGTGGAGCGTAGAGTACGAGCCGTTCGAGGATTTCGCTGCCGTTGAAGAATTTCAAGATCCTGAGCAGTTTCCGGAGCTGGTAGAAGGCAAGTCCTTGCTGCATCCCCGTTGATCCTATTACAACATGCATTTTAATTACACTGTATTTATTTATTGCTTTGCATTAATATGATGGGTCCGATTATTTAAGGTTCGCCTAGTGTTGTTTATCCTATGCCTTGATCAACCTGGGTTTACTTTATGTTGGGTAGCACTTGCTAGAGCTTTACCTTGGTTTTGGGAGATTTAATGAACGATCATTAATTGGATTTATTTATGCTACTCATTCATGTAATGCAAGAACACTTTATGCCTGTTAATCGGAACATGGAGCGACCACCCAGGAAAACAGTACAACCACAAGACATATGGCTCTGTCTTGGCTTAGTAATTAGAGAACTTGGTGTTAGGTATGCTTTACCTGATAAGGGTTGGGGGTTGCCGGTAGTTGGTGTATAGCCCGGCCCTCAGGCTGATCTGCTCTGTGGTAGCTTCGCAGTCTTGAGAGAGGTTTATGCATTGCGCTGTCAAGTAACCTAGCGAGCAGCCTGCACTAGGGGATCTTTGTAAAGGCCTCGTAGCGTCCCTATGCAGCCACACCTCGGTAGTGTGGTATTGTGCCTACTTTTGCACAGCATGGTTGGGTCTAAAGTTCTTCGGGACTTTTACGCGACTTGTGGGTAAAGATGTACAACCTCTGCAGAGTGTAAAACTGACTAGTTAGCCGTGCCCACGGTCAAGGGCGGCCTGGACCCTCACATGAGTAATTTATGAAAGATGGAACTTTTAATCTTGTGCATTGCATCCTATGGTTCCGTTGCACTTGTTAATTGGGTTTGGTATATACTTACACTCGTTAGTAACTGTTGCTTAATAAAACTTGACCAACTAAAATGCTGACTTGCTTTACAACCATCAGCTTCCACCATAAAGCCTTGCATGTTGTTATAGAGTTTTCCCTTGTTGAGTACGACACGTGCTCATGCTTGTTGTTTCTATATTGCATCTACACTACCCGGCTGCTGCTCAGATGGACGCTTTGAGGACTACCCGGGAGAGTTTGATGAGTTCTAGGCGTTCGTTCCTCCCGTCAGCTGCTTGTGGAGGGCTTCTACGTTTACTTTTCCGCTGTTAGCTACTCGAACGTGTGTTAATTTGAGACATTCGGTCATGTAATAAATGTTTAATACTTTCTATACGCTTTTACACTGTGTTTTGGTATTCACTGAGTCGATGCATGTGTGTAACTTGATCCTGGCGCACATGTATTCTATGCATTCGGGTTTGCCTTTAAATCCGGGTGTGACAAAGTGGTACCAGAGCCGTGTTGACTGTAGGACGTTAGCCTAGTTAGAACTGGTCGAAAACTAAGGATTATATAATATTAGAAGCCACACATTGTTTAGTTTGCTTTATTCTATTTATTATATCTATTCTTGGTTTAATCTCATCCTTGATTATCTTTTTGTTATCTTAGCTTGATCTTGTCATCTCTAGTTAATCAGCACTTGTCTCCTCTATCTTTAGATGGTTCGCCGACTGAAGACTACTCGTGCTGGTGCCTACCGCTTTCCAAGGTACCTGGAGGACCAGGACTTCTACTGCTACTCCACGGAGAGTGATGAGCACCAGGGCGACACTGAGGAGGGAAGTGGGGCGAGCTCTGCTTCAGTGCAAGCTTCACCACCCGCTTCAGTCATTGAGCTGTCAGATGATGAGCCAGGAGAGGAGCAAGCGGAAGATCAGGAACAAGGAGGTGACCCAGATGACCACTCAGATCCTGAAGGTTCAGATCCGGAGGATGGTGGTGCTGATGATCAACCTGCACCCGAGGAGTGGAAGGTGGTCGTTTTTCACCATGATGGGGGGCATGCACGCTTTCCGTCCAAGCTGAGGAGGCTTTTCCACCGTCTCCATCAGCCGGTGACGATCGACTACGTTGGGCTAAGGAGGACACATCCCCGTTACCCAACACAGTGGGAGGTGTCAGTGCGCATTCTGGAAGATGATCCGCAGGAGGGCGGACAGTACGAGGTTACTGTTCACCATGCCTTAGCCACCAGGGCTACCTACGCTGCGGGGAGAGATGATGCTGCTAGGAGGGCTCTTTCTGCATGGTGTTATGAGGAGGCTCACCATCTCAATGACACTGTGTGGGGTGACTTTCCTCGCCGAACTGCTGGAGCCGTGGGCAGCACTATCCCAGTGACTAACGCGGATTTGGGACCGCGCTATGCAGCTCAAGTGGGACTTGTTGCAGCTCTCAACACCAACCTTGATGACACCAACATGGAGCTGCAAGACCTTCGTGATCAGCAAGATGAGGATCGAAGAGAAATCAAAAGGCTTAAGGCAGTGATTGCGGGGCAGGATGATGAAGAGGTGGAGGAAGATGAAGAAAGATGGCCCGCAATGTCACCAAGACCCAGGAGGACAAGCTATGGGTCACTTAGATCCCGCACTCGGATCATTTGGCCTTAGGTGCTAGGTGTCCTTTTATTTTCAGTTATAGAGTCTGTAATCGTTAGAACGAAACGTTGGATCGGTGTGTTAGCTAGTGGTGTGTTTGGATGCTTGATTTGTGATCATTCGTGAGTTGGATCTTTGTGTGATTGCAATGTGTTGTGGATTAATGCCACAATGACATTGGTTTAGTAATGAAGCTTGGTTAGTGGGTTTAAGTTCTGTTCTAATCATCTTTTATCTGGCAATATCATAATTCTTTATCTATCTTATTTTATCTATCATGAGGATTATCGTAGTGCAAAATTTGTTCACGTCACTTCCTGACACAGCAGTAGTGTTTTATTTTTATCTCGAGCTACAGAACTCCAAATCCAGTAAAACCAGTTGGGTTAGTTCACAAATTTTATATATGATTTTATTTCAAAAATTCAGCATTATCCAATATATAATCTGGGAGTTATGAACGAAACACTAAGCCATCAGAATCTGTCAAATCTTGCTGACACAGCTGACTTCATTATTTAATATCTCGAGTTGTGGAACTCCGATCGAGGCAAATCCAATTGGAGTAGTTCAGCAATTTGATACATCATATCTCAGGAAAAATTCGTGATTTTTGGCTACCTGTGCAGCGAGATACACCTATTTCTTTACAGCTATCAGAATCTGTCTTAATCTGGAAATCTGCATTATTTACCTTTTTGAGCTTTTCTCTCAGTGCAGTAATCTAAATCAATGTGTCTAACACTCAGATGGTGAAAACCAGGTCCGGATCAGGAGTTGACCAGCCTCCAGTGACACGCCAAGGACGAGGCAGCAGCTCAAGCAGTGCACCACAGCCAGGACAAATGGATCCGGCCATGCAGCAGTTCTTCCAGACTCAGACTCAGCTCCTCGAGAACCTGACCAACACTGTGGCCAATCTGCAGGCTCAAGTCAACAATCCACATCAGCAGCAGGTGCCCATGAACAAGCACAGGGAGTTCATGAGCCATCGTCCGCCAGTGTTCACGCATGCTGCGGATCCGTTGGAGGCTGATGACTGGCTGAAGACTGTGGGCAAGATGCTCACTACCGCGCAGTGTGACGACAGGGAGAAGGTCCTATTTGCTGCAGGACGACTCCAGGGGACAGCAGGAGCATGGTGGGATGCTTATGTTGCTGCTCATGCTACACCAGACACCATCACGTGGCAGGAGTTCACCAACAGCTTCAGGAGCCATCACATTCCTGCAGGGCTGATGAAGCTGAAGAAGAAGGAGTTCCTCTCTCTCAAGCAGGGGGGAATGTCAGTGGCAGAGTTCCGGGACAGGTTCATAGAATTGTCTCGTTATGCACCAGAGGAGGTGGCAGATGATGCGAAGAAGCAGGAGCGCTTCATGGAAGGATTGGCTGGACCATTCCAGTACCAGCTGATGTCTCACACCTTTCCGTCCTTCCAGCACCTGCTAGACAAGGCCATCTGCTTGGAGTCCAAGCGCAGGGAGTTGGGGGAGCTGAAGAGGAAGGCCACCACTCCAGGACAGTCCGGGAGCAGCACTCGCCCCCGCTTCACTTCACCGCTGGGTGCGCCGTTCCGTCCAGGAGGTCCGACAGGGAGTTATGGCCAGCAGCATCAGCAGCAGCAGTACCAATATCAGCCACAGCAGCACCAGCAGTTTCAGCGCTCCGCCCAGCAGTTCCAGCGCCCAGGACCACAGACTCCACGCCCTGCATTCCACCAGAATCGTCCGATGACTCCGATTGGCACGCCCGTGAGGCCCAGTGCACCTCATACCCCCGCGGGCAACAGCTGCTACAAGTGTGGGGAGGTTGGTCACTATGCCAACAACTGTCCCAAGAGGACTACCCCCAACACCCCCGTGCAGAACCAGCAGATGCAGCAGATGAGGAATGGGAACCAGACCCCGCAGAGCAACAAGGGGCAACAGAGCTATTCGCGTGGTAAGGTGAACCACGTGAGTGTTGAGACTGCCCAGGAGAACCCACAGGTGGTGCTTGGTATGTTCCTTGTCAACTCCATCCCCGCCTCAGTCCTATTTGATTCTGGAGCTTCTCATTCTTTCATATCTGCTCAATTTGTGGCTAAACATAGTGTACCCATACAACATATGAAACAAACCATGCTAGTTAACTCACCAGGGGGGGATATGAAAGCCGTATACATATGTCCTAATGTTAATCTTAGAATCATGGGAGTAGACTTTCTGGCACAGCTGATAGTTCTGGAGTCAAAGGATCTTGATATCATTCTGGGTATGAACTGGTTGGCTAGTCATGATGCGACAATTCAGTGTGCTAAGAGGACAGTTCTTCTTACTGGCCCCAAAGGAGATAAGGTTGAGCTTGTGGCTGATCCACCGTCAGGTGCAGGAGGTTCTGTGCAGCAGTTGGATGGCAAGCCTTTGGAGGATATCAGAGTGGTTTGTGAGTATCCGGATGTGTTCCCAGAGGAGTTACCAGGTATGCCACCTGACCGTGATGTTGAGTTTGTTATTGATCTATTGCCTGGTACTGCTCCTATTTCTAAACGTCCATATAGAATGTCTAGTACCCAACTGTTAGAACTTAAGAAACAGATTAAAGAATTGTTGGAAAAGGGGTTTATTCGTCCTAGTTCATCACCTTGGGGGGCACCAGTTATCTTTGTAGAGAAGAAAGATGGTACTCAGAGGATGTGTGTGGATTATCGGTTGCTTAATGAGGTTACTATCAAGAACAAGTATCCGTTACCCCGCATTGAGGACTTGTTTGATCAGATGAGAGGTGCTAAGGTGTTCTCCAAGATTGATTTGCGTTCTGGTTACCATCAGATGAAGATCAGATGGTCGGATATTCCTAAAACTGCATTCACCACTAGGTATGGGCTTTATGAGTATACTGTTATGTCTTTTGGGTTGACCAATGCACCTGCCTACTTTATGTATCTGATGAACAAGGTGTTTATGGAGTACTTGGATAAGTTCGTTGTGGTATTCATTGATGATATTCTGATTTACTCCAAGACTGAGGAGGAGCATGAGGAGCATCTGAGACTTGTGTTGCAGAAGTTGAGAGAGCATCAGTTGTATGCCAAGTTCAGTAAGTGTGATTTCTGGCTGAAGGAAGTCTCTTTTCTTGGGCATATCATCACAGATGGAGGTATTTCAGTCGATCCAGCCAAGGTTGATGATGTGTTGAAGTGGGAACCGCCGAGGACAGTTAAGGAGATCAGGAGTTTCCTTGGACTTGCAGGGTACTATCGACGGTTCATCGAGGGGTTCTCCAAGATTGTGAAGCCTCTCACCACATTGTTGGAGAAGGATAGGGAATTCAAGTGGACAGATGCATGTCAGGCCAGTTTTGAGGAGTTGAAGAGGAGGTTGACTACCGCTCCAGTACTTGTGATGCCAGACTTGCAGAAGGGCTTTGACATCTACTGTGATGCGTCTCGACAGGGCTTGGGTTGCGTTCTTATGCAGGAGGGACATGTTATAGCCTATGCATCGAGGCAGTTGAGGAAACATGAGCAGAACTATCCTACACATGATCTTGAGTTGGCAGCTGTGGTTCATGCTTTGAAGATCTGGAGGCATTACATCATGGGAACCAAGTGCCAGATTTACACTGATCACAAGAGTCTAAAGTACATCTTCACTCAGAAGGACCTTAATTTGAGACAGCGTCGATGGTTGGAACTGATCAAGGACTATGATCTGGACATACAGTATCATCCTGGGAAGGCTAATTTGGTTGCAGATGCTTTGAGTCGAAAGGGACAGGCCAACATGGCATTGGCATTCCAGCTGCCTGAAGAGTTGATGAAGGAGTTTGAGAAACTCAATCTAGGGATGGTTGCTCATACCGAGGGAGTTACGTTGGAGGTAGAGTCTACTCTGGAGCAGCAGATACGTGAAGGGCAGTTGGAGGATGTGGAGATTAGAGAGATCAGAGAGACCATGGAGAGGGGCAAGGCCCCGGATTTCACTGAGGATGATCAGGGGACTATATGGTTCAAGAATAGGATCTGTGTGCCTGATGTGGGAGACCTTAGGAAGACCATCTTGAGAGAGGCCCATGATTCAGCTTATTCCATTCATCCCGGCAGCACTAAGATGTATCAAGATCTTAAGCAGAGGTATTGGTGGTATGGGATGAAGAGGGATGTGGCCGCTCATGTAGCATTGTGTGACACGTGCCATAGAGTTAAGGCAGAGCATCAGAAGCCAGCTGGACTGTTGCAGCCGTTAAAGGTGCCCGAATGGAAGTGGGAAGAGATCAGTATGGATTTTATAGTGGGGTTACCACGGACACCAGCTGGGTATGATTCGATATGGGTAATAGTGGATCGATTGACTAAGGTAGCTCACTTCATTCCTGTTAAGACTACTCATTCAGGTGCGAGATTGGCAGAACTGTACATGTCTCGGATTGTGTGTTTGCATGGTGTACCTAAGAAGATAGTGTCTGACAGAGGTACTCAGTTCACATCTCGTTTCTGGGAGAAGCTTCATGAGTCCATGGATACAAAGTTGAACTTTAGCTCAGCCTATCATCCGCAGACCGATGGACAGACTGAGAGGACAAATCAGATTTTGGAGGATATGTTGAGAGCTTGTGCTCTTAAGCATGGAGGTAGCTGGGATAAGAGTTTGCCGTATGCTGAGTTCTCTTATAACAACAGTTATCAGGCTAGTCTGAAGATGGCACCTTTCGAGGCATTATATGGGAGAAAGTGCAGAACACCCTTGTACTGGAGTCAGACAGGCGAGAGTCAGTTGTTTGGGACTGATATCATTAAGGAGGCAGAGAGGCAAGTTCAGATCATAAGGGAGAACTTGAGGATCGCCCAGTCCAGGCAGAAGAGTTATGCAGACGGGAAGAGGAGAGATGTAGCTTTCCAAGAAGGCGATTATGTGTACTTAAAAGTGTCACCCATCAGAGGTTTGCGCAGGTTTAAAGTGAAGGGAAAGTTGTCCCCTCGCTTTATTGGACCCTTTCAGATCTTGCAGCGAGTAGGGGAGGTAGCATACAGACTTGACTTACCAGAACAGCTCTCAGATGTGCATGATGTGTTTCATATTTCTCAGTTGAAAAAGGGTCTCAAACCTCATGATAAGGAGCCATTACCTATGGATGGGTTGGATGTTAAGGAAGATCTCACCATTACTGAACGGCCTATCAAAATCTTGGATACTTTGACACGAGTTACGAGGAATCGGGTGATTAAGATGTGCAAGGTGCAATGGAGTAATCATGCAGAGGATGAGGCAACTTGGGAAAGAGAAGAGGAGTTGAAGGAAGATTATCCCCATCTCTTTGATCCATCCGAATCTCGAGGACGAGATTCATCTTAAGGGGGGTAGGATTTGTAACACCCTAATTTTCACTTTTGAGTTTAAATAAAAATTTGCTTAGCAACCATTGTTCTTGTTTAAGGAATATAAGGTGTTTGTGATTTTCTAGGCATTTAATAATTTTGTTAATTAAGTTAATGAAATATAGGAGTTTACTGTTGCATACATGCTGGAGCATCAGTTTTGATTGTTGAATTCAAACCTGAGTTTGAATTTTGTTTGATCTTTTCTTTTCAAAAATGTTAAAAGTTTTTCCTTCTTCCCCTCCCTTTCTCCTCCTTTGGGTTTGCGCAGCCCAGCTGGGGAAGTCCGGCCGTGCCCCCTGGTTTCTTCCGCTCGGTCGCCGCTCCTCCCCGCGCTCTGCAGCCCGCCTTGCATTCCGGCCCAGCGCGGCCCAGCTTCGCCGCTCGCCGCCTGCTGCCGCTGACGGGCGGGTCCCGCCCGTCATCCCCCTCCTCGCGACCGAAGCCGAGCCAGACTCGGGTCCGACTCCGGTTTCCGTGCCGCGCCGCCTTCTCCGCGGGCCCGCACGCCCAGGCGCGTTCCCCCGCGGCCTTTTTAACCCCGCCGCCTCGCACCGCGCCGCTCCTTTCCCCGAAAACCCTAGCGCCCGAGCTCCGCGCCGTCGCCGCTAACCCTAGCCGCGCCGCCGCCGTGGACCCGCTCGTCCGCCGCCCTTCCGTCGCCGAGAAGGTCGCCCGGAGCTTCGCCGCAAGGTGAGGAACCCGCGGGTGTCGCTTGTTTTCGTCACCGAGCTCCGCATCACCTAAAACGGGGTCGCCGGAGTTCACACCGCCACGGTTTCCGCCCCGCCCTGCCTTGCGCCGTCGCTGCCGCTCCGGCGCCCGCCCCGGTGCCCTAGATTGGTTCGCCGTCTCGCCCGCTTCCTCCCCGTGCAATCCGCGTGAAAAATCGAGCACCCTAGCTCGACGTCGTGGTTGCGCCGCCGCACACCGCCTTGCGCCGCCGCTCGCCGCCGGCCAGTCGCCGCCGCCCCGCGCTCGCGTGCCACCAGGGTCGCCGGATCTTGATCCGACGGATCAGATCCATCCCAGCCCGAGTCAAACCGGTCAAGGGCCGGTCAACCCAGCCTTGAGTTGGCGGCTTTGCAAGAAAGCCCCCTGTTTCTTTGATTTCACAAGCCGGTCCTCCCACCGTTGAAGTTTCTTTACGGATAGGTCCTGTTTTCTTTAGTTTAGCCCCGCGAGTTTAGTTTTCTTTACGGTTTAGTCCCTGATCTTGTTCAAGCTATATCTTAGTCGTTTTAGCTCCGTTTTTAGCGTTCTTTATGTCCATGCGATCGTCTCGACGAGTAGAACAGTTTTATACCTCTGTTTTGTTCTGTTAATACTGTTTGGTGATTGTTTCTTAATTTATTCTATTGTATGCTTGTATGTGAATGTGTGGAGCGTAGAGTACGAGCCGTTCGAGGATTTCGCTGCCGTTGAAGAATTTCAAGATCCTGAGCAGTTTCCGGAGCTGGTAGAAGGCAAGTCCTTGCTGCATCCCCGTTGATCCTATTACAACATGCATTTTAATTACACTGTATTTATTTATTGCTTTGCATTAATATGATGGGTCCGATTATTTAAGGTTCGCCTAGTGTTGTTTATCCTATGCCTTGATCAACCTGGGTTTACTTTATGTTGGGTAGCACTTGCTAGAGCTTTACCTTGGTTTTGGGAGATTTAATGAACGATCATTAATTGGATTTATTTATGCTACTCATTCATGTAATGCAAGAACACTTTATGCCTGTTAATCGGAACATGGAGCGACCACCCAGGAAAACAGTACAACCACAAGACATATGGCTCTGTCTTGGCTTAGTAATTAGAGAACTTGGTGTTAGGTATGCTTTACCTGATAAGGGTTGGGGGTTGCCGGTAGTTGGTGTATAGCCCGGCCCTCAGGCTGATCTGCTCTGTGGTAGCTTCGCAGTCTTGAGAGAGGTTTATGCATTGCGCTGTCAAGTAACCTAGCGAGCAGCCTGCACTAGGGGATCTTTGTAAAGGCCTCGTAGCGTCCCTATGCAGCCACACCTCGGTAGTGTGGTATTGTGCCTACTTTTGCACAGCATGGTTGGGTCTAAAGTTCTTCGGGACTTTTACGCGACTTGTGGGTAAAGATGTACAACCTCTGCAGAGTGTAAAACTGACTAGTTAGCCGTGCCCACGGTCAAGGGCGGCCTGGACCCTCACATGAGTAATTTATGAAAGATGGAACTTTTAATCTTGTGCATTGCATCCTATGGTTCCGTTGCACTTGTTAATTGGGTTTGGTATATACTTACACTCGTTAGTAACTGTTGCTTAATAAAACTTGACCAACTAAAATGCTGACTTGCTTTACAACCATCAGCTTCCACCATAAAGCCTTGCATGTTGTTATAGAGTTTTCCCTTGTTGAGTACGACACGTGCTCATGCTTGTTGTTTCTATATTGCATCTACACTACCCGGCTGCTGCTCAGATGGACGCTTTGAGGACTACCCGGGAGAGTTTGATGAGTTCTAGGCGTTCGTTCCTCCCGTCAGCTGCTTGTGGAGGGCTTCTACGTTTACTTTTCCGCTGTTAGCTACTCGAACGTGTGTTAATTTGAGACATTCGGTCATGTAATAAATGTTTAATACTTTCTATACGCTTTTACACTGTGTTTTGGTATTCACTGAGTCGATGCATGTGTGTAACTTGATCCTGGCGCACATGTATTCTATGCATTCGGGTTTGCCTTTAAATCCGGGTGTGACAAAGTGGTACCAGAGCCGTGTTGACTGTAGGACGTTAGCCTAGTTAGAACTGGTCGAAAACTAAGGATTATATAATATTAGAAGCCACACATTGTTTAGTTTGCTTTATTCTATTTATTATATCTATTCTTGGTTTAATCTCATCCTTGATTATCTTTTTGTTATCTTAGCTTGATCTTGTCATCTCTAGTTAATCAGCACTTGTCTCCTCTATCTTTAGATGGTTCGCCGACTGAAGACTACTCGTGCTGGTGCCTACCGCTTTCCAAGGTACCTGGAGGACCAGGACTTCTACTGCTACTCCACGGAGAGTGATGAGCACCAGGGCGACACTGAGGAGGGAAGTGGGGCGAGCTCTGCTTCAGTGCAAGCTTCACCACCCGCTTCAGTCATTGAGCTGTCAGATGATGAGCCAGGAGAGGAGCAAGCGGAAGATCAGGAACAAGGAGGTGACCCAGATGACCACTCAGATCCTGAAGGTTCAGATCCGGAGGATGGTGGTGCTGATGATCAACCTGCACCCGAGGAGTGGAAGGTGGTCGTTTTTCACCATGATGGGGGGCATGCACGCTTTCCGTCCAAGCTGAGGAGGCTTTTCCACCGTCTCCATCAGCCGGTGACGATCGACTACGTTGGGCTAAGGAGGACACATCCCCGTTACCCAACACAGTGGGAGGTGTCAGTGCGCATTCTGGAAGATGATCCGCAGGAGGGCGGACAGTACGAGGTTACTGTTCACCATGCCTTAGCCACCAGGGCTACCTACGCTGCGGGGAGAGATGATGCTGCTAGGAGGGCTCTTTCTGCATGGTGTTATGAGGAGGCTCACCATCTCAATGACACTGTGTGGGGTGACTTTCCTCGCCGAACTGCTGGAGCCGTGGGCAGCACTATCCCAGTGACTAACGCGGATTTGGGACCGCGCTATGCAGCTCAAGTGGGACTTGTTGCAGCTCTCAACACCAACCTTGATGACACCAACATGGAGCTGCAAGACCTTCGTGATCAGCAAGATGAGGATCGAAGAGAAATCAAAAGGCTTAAGGCAGTGATTGCGGGGCAGGATGATGAAGAGGTGGAGGAAGATGAAGAAAGATGGCCCGCAATGTCACCAAGACCCAGGAGGACAAGCTATGGGTCACTTAGATCCCGCACTCGGATCATTTGGCCTTAGGTGCTAGGTGTCCTTTTATTTTCAGTTATAGAGTCTGTAATCGTTAGAACGAAACGTTGGATCGGTGTGTTAGCTAGTGGTGTGTTTGGATGCTTGATTTGTGATCATTCGTGAGTTGGATCTTTGTGTGATTGCAATGTGTTGTGGATTAATGCCACAATGACATTGGTTTAGTAATGAAGCTTGGTTAGTGGGTTTAAGTTCTGTTCTAATCATCTTTTATCTGGCAATATCATAATTCTTTATCTATCTTATTTTATCTATCATGAGGATTATCGTAGTGCAAAATTTGTTCACGTCACTTCCTGACACAGCAGTAGTGTTTTATTTTTATCTCGAGCTACAGAACTCCAAATCCAGTAAAACCAGTTGGGTTAGTTCACAAATTTTATATATGATTTTATTTCAAAAATTCAGCATTATCCAATATATAATCTGGGAGTTATGAACGAAACACTAAGCCATCAGAATCTGTCAAATCTTGCTGACACAGCTGACTTCATTATTTAATATCTCGAGTTGTGGAACTCCGATCGAGGCAAATCCAATTGGAGTAGTTCAGCAATTTGATACATCATATCTCAGGAAAAATTCGTGATTTTTGGCTACCTGTGCAGCGAGATACACCTATTTCTTTACAGCTATCAGAATCTGTCTTAATCTGGAAATCTGCATTATTTACCTTTTTGAGCTTTTCTCTCAGTGCAGTAATCTAAATCAATGTGTCTAACACTCAGATGGTGAAAACCAGGTCCGGATCAGGAGTTGACCAGCCTCCAGTGACACGCCAAGGACGAGGCAGCAGCTCAAGCAGTGCACCACAGCCAGGACAAATGGATCCGGCCATGCAGCAGTTCTTCCAGACTCAGACTCAGCTCCTCGAGAACCTGACCAACACTGTGGCCAATCTGCAGGCTCAAGTCAACAATCCACATCAGCAGCAGGTGCCCATGAACAAGCACAGGGAGTTCATGAGCCATCGTCCGCCAGTGTTCACGCATGCTGCGGATCCGTTGGAGGCTGATGACTGGCTGAAGACTGTGGGCAAGATGCTCACTACCGCGCAGTGTGACGACAGGGAGAAGGTCCTATTTGCTGCAGGACGACTCCAGGGGACAGCAGGAGCATGGTGGGATGCTTATGTTGCTGCTCATGCTACACCAGACACCATCACGTGGCAGGAGTTCACCAACAGCTTCAGGAGCCATCACATTCCTGCAGGGCTGATGAAGCTGAAGAAGAAGGAGTTCCTCTCTCTCAAGCAGGGGGGAATGTCAGTGGCAGAGTTCCGGGACAGGTTCATAGAATTGTCTCGTTATGCACCAGAGGAGGTGGCAGATGATGCGAAGAAGCAGGAGCGCTTCATGGAAGGATTGGCTGGACCATTCCAGTACCAGCTGATGTCTCACACCTTTCCGTCCTTCCAGCACCTGCTAGACAAGGCCATCTGCTTGGAGTCCAAGCGCAGGGAGTTGGGGGAGCTGAAGAGGAAGGCCACCACTCCAGGACAGTCCGGGAGCAGCACTCGCCCCCGCTTCACTTCACCGCTGGGTGCGCCGTTCCGTCCAGGAGGTCCGACAGGGAGTTATGGCCAGCAGCATCAGCAGCAGCAGTACCAATATCAGCCACAGCAGCACCAGCAGTTTCAGCGCTCCGCCCAGCAGTTCCAGCGCCCAGGACCACAGACTCCACGCCCTGCATTCCACCAGAATCGTCCGATGACTCCGATTGGCACGCCCGTGAGGCCCAGTGCACCTCATACCCCCGCGGGCAACAGCTGCTACAAGTGTGGGGAGGTTGGTCACTATGCCAACAACTGTCCCAAGAGGACTACCCCCAACACCCCCGTGCAGAACCAGCAGATGCAGCAGATGAGGAATGGGAACCAGACCCCGCAGAGCAACAAGGGGCAACAGAGCTATTCGCGTGGTAAGGTGAACCACGTGAGTGTTGAGACTGCCCAGGAGAACCCACAGGTGGTGCTTGGTATGTTCCTTGTCAACTCCATCCCCGCCTCAGTCCTATTTGATTCTGGAGCTTCTCATTCTTTCATATCTGCTCAATTTGTGGCTAAACATAGTGTACCCATACAACATATGAAACAAACCATGCTAGTTAACTCACCAGGGGGGGATATGAAAGCCGTATACATATGTCCTAATGTTAATCTTAGAATCATGGGAGTAGACTTTCTGGCACAGCTGATAGTTCTGGAGTCAAAGGATCTTGATATCATTCTGGGTATGAACTGGTTGGCTAGTCATGATGCGACAATTCAGTGTGCTAAGAGGACAGTTCTTCTTACTGGCCCCAAAGGAGATAAGGTTGAGCTTGTGGCTGATCCACCGTCAGGTGCAGGAGGTTCTGTGCAGCAGTTGGATGGCAAGCCTTTGGAGGATATCAGAGTGGTTTGTGAGTATCCGGATGTGTTCCCAGAGGAGTTACCAGGTATGCCACCTGACCGTGATGTTGAGTTTGTTATTGATCTATTGCCTGGTACTGCTCCTATTTCTAAACGTCCATATAGAATGTCTAGTACCCAACTGTTAGAACTTAAGAAACAGATTAAAGAATTGTTGGAAAAGGGGTTTATTCGTCCTAGTTCATCACCTTGGGGGGCACCAGTTATCTTTGTAGAGAAGAAAGATGGTACTCAGAGGATGTGTGTGGATTATCGGTTGCTTAATGAGGTTACTATCAAGAACAAGTATCCGTTACCCCGCATTGAGGACTTGTTTGATCAGATGAGAGGTGCTAAGGTGTTCTCCAAGATTGATTTGCGTTCTGGTTACCATCAGATGAAGATCAGATGGTCGGATATTCCTAAAACTGCATTCACCACTAGGTATGGGCTTTATGAGTATACTGTTATGTCTTTTGGGTTGACCAATGCACCTGCCTACTTTATGTATCTGATGAACAAGGTGTTTATGGAGTACTTGGATAAGTTCGTTGTGGTATTCATTGATGATATTCTGATTTACTCCAAGACTGAGGAGGAGCATGAGGAGCATCTGAGACTTGTGTTGCAGAAGTTGAGAGAGCATCAGTTGTATGCCAAGTTCAGTAAGTGTGATTTCTGGCTGAAGGAAGTCTCTTTTCTTGGGCATATCATCACAGATGGAGGTATTTCAGTCGATCCAGCCAAGGTTGATGATGTGTTGAAGTGGGAACCGCCGAGGACAGTTAAGGAGATCAGGAGTTTCCTTGGACTTGCAGGGTACTATCGACGGTTCATCGAGGGGTTCTCCAAGATTGTGAAGCCTCTCACCACATTGTTGGAGAAGGATAGGGAATTCAAGTGGACAGATGCATGTCAGGCCAGTTTTGAGGAGTTGAAGAGGAGGTTGACTACCGCTCCAGTACTTGTGATGCCAGACTTGCAGAAGGGCTTTGACATCTACTGTGATGCGTCTCGACAGGGCTTGGGTTGCGTTCTTATGCAGGAGGGACATGTTATAGCCTATGCATCGAGGCAGTTGAGGAAACATGAGCAGAACTATCCTACACATGATCTTGAGTTGGCAGCTGTGGTTCATGCTTTGAAGATCTGGAGGCATTACATCATGGGAACCAAGTGCCAGATTTACACTGATCACAAGAGTCTAAAGTACATCTTCACTCAGAAGGACCTTAATTTGAGACAGCGTCGATGGTTGGAACTGATCAAGGACTATGATCTGGACATACAGTATCATCCTGGGAAGGCTAATTTGGTTGCAGATGCTTTGAGTCGAAAGGGACAGGCCAACATGGCATTGGCATTCCAGCTGCCTGAAGAGTTGATGAAGGAGTTTGAGAAACTCAATCTAGGGATGGTTGCTCATACCGAGGGAGTTACGTTGGAGGTAGAGTCTACTCTGGAGCAGCAGATACGTGAAGGGCAGTTGGAGGATGTGGAGATTAGAGAGATCAGAGAGACCATGGAGAGGGGCAAGGCCCCGGATTTCACTGAGGATGATCAGGGGACTATATGGTTCAAGAATAGGATCTGTGTGCCTGATGTGGGAGACCTTAGGAAGACCATCTTGAGAGAGGCCCATGATTCAGCTTATTCCATTCATCCCGGCAGCACTAAGATGTATCAAGATCTTAAGCAGAGGTATTGGTGGTATGGGATGAAGAGGGATGTGGCCGCTCATGTAGCATTGTGTGACACGTGCCATAGAGTTAAGGCAGAGCATCAGAAGCCAGCTGGACTGTTGCAGCCGTTAAAGGTGCCCGAATGGAAGTGGGAAGAGATCAGTATGGATTTTATAGTGGGGTTACCACGGACACCAGCTGGGTATGATTCGATATGGGTAATAGTGGATCGATTGACTAAGGTAGCTCACTTCATTCCTGTTAAGACTACTCATTCAGGTGCGAGATTGGCAGAACTGTACATGTCTCGGATTGTGTGTTTGCATGGTGTACCTAAGAAGATAGTGTCTGACAGAGGTACTCAGTTCACATCTCGTTTCTGGGAGAAGCTTCATGAGTCCATGGATACAAAGTTGAACTTTAGCTCAGCCTATCATCCGCAGACCGATGGACAGACTGAGAGGACAAATCAGATTTTGGAGGATATGTTGAGAGCTTGTGCTCTTAAGCATGGAGGTAGCTGGGATAAGAGTTTGCCGTATGCTGAGTTCTCTTATAACAACAGTTATCAGGCTAGTCTGAAGATGGCACCTTTCGAGGCATTATATGGGAGAAAGTGCAGAACACCCTTGTACTGGAGTCAGACAGGCGAGAGTCAGTTGTTTGGGACTGATATCATTAAGGAGGCAGAGAGGCAAGTTCAGATCATAAGGGAGAACTTGAGGATCGCCCAGTCCAGGCAGAAGAGTTATGCAGACGGGAAGAGGAGAGATGTAGCTTTCCAAGAAGGCGATTATGTGTACTTAAAAGTGTCACCCATCAGAGGTTTGCGCAGGTTTAAAGTGAAGGGAAAGTTGTCCCCTCGCTTTATTGGACCCTTTCAGATCTTGCAGCGAGTAGGGGAGGTAGCATACAGACTTGACTTACCAGAACAGCTCTCAGATGTGCATGATGTGTTTCATATTTCTCAGTTGAAAAAGGGTCTCAAACCTCATGATAAGGAGCCATTACCTATGGATGGGTTGGATGTTAAGGAAGATCTCACCATTACTGAACGGCCTATCAAAATCTTGGATACTTTGACACGAGTTACGAGGAATCGGGTGATTAAGATGTGCAAGGTGCAATGGAGTAATCATGCAGAGGATGAGGCAACTTGGGAAAGAGAAGAGGAGTTGAAGGAAGATTATCCCCATCTCTTTGATCCATCCGAATCTCGAGGACGAGATTCATCTTAAGGGGGGTAGGATTTGTAACACCCTAATTTTCACTTTTGAGTTTAAATAAAAATTTGCTTAGCAACCATTGTTCTTGTTTAAGGAATATAAGGTGTTTGTGATTTTCTAGGCATTTAATAATTTTGTTAATTAAGTTAATGAAATATAGGAGTTTACTGTTGCATACATGCTGGAGCATCAGTTTTGATTGTTGAATTCAAACCTGAGTTTGAATTTTGTTTGATCTTTTCTTTTCAAAAATGTTAAAAGTTTTTCCTTCTTCCCCTCCCTTTCTCCTCCTTTGGGTTTGCGCAGCCCAGCTGGGGAAGTCCGGCCGTGCCCCCTGGTTTCTTCCGCTCGGTCGCCGCTCCTCCCCGCGCTCTGCAGCCCGCCTTGCATTCCGGCCCAGCGCGGCCCAGCTTCGCCGCTCGCCGCCTGCTGCCGCTGACGGGCGGGTCCCGCCCGTCATCCCCCTCCTCGCGACCGAAGCCGAGCCAGACTCGGGTCCGACTCCGGTTTCCGTGCCGCGCCGCCTTCTCCGCGGGCCCGCACGCCCAGGCGCGTTCCCCCGCGGCCTTTTTAACCCCGCCGCCTCGCACCGCGCCGCTCCTTTCCCCGAAAACCCTAGCGCCCGAGCTCCGCGCCGTCGCCGCTAACCCTAGCCGCGCCGCCGCCGTGGACCCGCTCGTCCGCCGCCCTTCCGTCGCCGAGAAGGTCGCCCGGAGCTTCGCCGCAAGGTGAGGAACCCGCGGGTGTCGCTTGTTTTCGTCACCGAGCTCCGCATCACCTAAAACGGGGTCGCCGGAGTTCACACCGCCACGGTTTCCGCCCCGCCCTGCCTTGCGCCGTCGCTGCCGCTCCGGCGCC
Organism: Cenchrus fungigraminus; assembly: GCA_036936925.1. Classification (NCBI taxonomy): domain Eukaryota; kingdom Viridiplantae; phylum Streptophyta; class Magnoliopsida; order Poales; family Poaceae; genus Cenchrus; species Cenchrus fungigraminus. The sequence goes on from CM072770.1 coordinate 61,133,488, forward strand.
CGCCCCGGTGCCCTAGATTGGTTCGCCGTCTCGCCCGCTTCCTCCCCGTGCAATCCGCGTGAAAAATCGAGCACCCTAGCTCGACGTCGTGGTTGCGCCGCCGCACACCGCCTTGCGCCGCCGCTCGCCGCCGGCCAGTCGCCGCCGCCCCGCGCTCGCGTGCCACCAGGGTCGCCGGATCTTGATCCGACGGATCAGATCCATCCCAGCCCGAGTCAAACCGGTCAAGGGCCGGTCAACCCAGCCTTGAGTTGGCGGCTTTGCAAGAAAGCCCCCTGTTTCTTTGATTTCACAAGCCGGTCCTCCCACCGTTGAAGTTTCTTTACGGATAGGTCCTGTTTTCTTTAGTTTAGCCCCGCGAGTTTAGTTTTCTTTACGGTTTAGTCCCTGATCTTGTTCAAGCTATATCTTAGTCGTTTTAGCTCCGTTTTTAGCGTTCTTTATGTCCATGCGATCGTCTCGACGAGTAGAACAGTTTTATACCTCTGTTTTGTTCTGTTAATACTGTTTGGTGATTGTTTCTTAATTTATTCTATTGTATGCTTGTATGTGAATGTGTGGAGCGTAGAGTACGAGCCGTTCGAGGATTTCGCTGCCGTTGAAGAATTTCAAGATCCTGAGCAGTTTCCGGAGCTGGTAGAAGGCAAGTCCTTGCTGCATCCCCGTTGATCCTATTACAACATGCATTTTAATTACACTGTATTTATTTATTGCTTTGCATTAATATGATGGGTCCGATTATTTAAGGTTCGCCTAGTGTTGTTTATCCTATGCCTTGATCAACCTGGGTTTACTTTATGTTGGGTAGCACTTGCTAGAGCTTTACCTTGGTTTTGGGAGATTTAATGAACGATCATTAATTGGATTTATTTATGCTACTCATTCATGTAATGCAAGAACACTTTATGCCTGTTAATCGGAACATGGAGCGACCACCCAGGAAAACAGTACAACCACAAGACATATGGCTCTGTCTTGGCTTAGTAATTAGAGAACTTGGTGTTAGGTATGCTTTACCTGATAAGGGTTGGGGGTTGCCGGTAGTTGGTGTATAGCCCGGCCCTCAGGCTGATCTGCTCTGTGGTAGCTTCGCAGTCTTGAGAGAGGTTTATGCATTGCGCTGTCAAGTAACCTAGCGAGCAGCCTGCACTAGGGGATCTTTGTAAAGGCCTCGTAGCGTCCCTATGCAGCCACACCTCGGTAGTGTGGTATTGTGCCTACTTTTGCACAGCATGGTTGGGTCTAAAGTTCTTCGGGACTTTTACGCGACTTGTGGGTAAAGATGTACAACCTCTGCAGAGTGTAAAACTGACTAGTTAGCCGTGCCCACGGTCAAGGGCGGCCTGGACCCTCACATGAGTAATTTATGAAAGATGGAACTTTTAATCTTGTGCATTGCATCCTATGGTTCCGTTGCACTTGTTAATTGGGTTTGGTATATACTTACACTCGTTAGTAACTGTTGCTTAATAAAACTTGACCAACTAAAATGCTGACTTGCTTTACAACCATCAGCTTCCACCATAAAGCCTTGCATGTTGTTATAGAGTTTTCCCTTGTTGAGTACGACACGTGCTCATGCTTGTTGTTTCTATATTGCATCTACACTACCCGGCTGCTGCTCAGATGGACGCTTTGAGGACTACCCGGGAGAGTTTGATGAGTTCTAGGCGTTCGTTCCTCCCGTCAGCTGCTTGTGGAGGGCTTCTACGTTTACTTTTCCGCTGTTAGCTACTCGAACGTGTGTTAATTTGAGACATTCGGTCATGTAATAAATGTTTAATACTTTCTATACGCTTTTACACTGTGTTTTGGTATTCACTGAGTCGATGCATGTGTGTAACTTGATCCTGGCGCACATGTATTCTATGCATTCGGGTTTGCCTTTAAATCCGGGTGTGACAATATGTTTCATCGAAATCGATGTCAAGTTTCTGTGTGAACCCTTGTGCTACAAGTCTCGCTTTGTATCTCACCACCTCGTTGTTTTCATTCCTTTTACGGACGAAAATCCATTTTGATCCCACAGGAAAAATATGACGAGGAGTAGGCATCACTGCGGAGAATACCTCTCGTTTCTTGAGCGAGTCTAATTCTGCCTTGATTGCTTCCTTCCATTTGACCCAGTCGGAGCGCTTGATGCACTCTGCCATGGACTTAGGTTCTGGATCAATGCGAAGTTCACTTGCAATCTTAGTGGCAAAGTAAATGTCGACATTTGTAGTCTTTCTATTGTATGATTCTCCATAATCAATATAATTAATGGAAATTTCTTGTACCCCTTGTGACTCATCATGATTTCCCACAATGATAAAGTCCGGGTCTTCCGATGTCCTAGCACTTATATTATTTTGTGCACTTGTGCTAGGTATGTGATGTATCTGTTGAACATCCATATTATTTGGATTTATAATATCTAATTGGTGTCTGTCAACTTGATGTTGATCTGCATTTACTGTTGTGGAAGTGACCTTCCTAGTTTTCCGCGGAGGCTTTTGTATAGCCTTATCCTTTGTTGCAGTACCTCTCCCCCTCTTATTTTGATTTGGGAGTTCTTGAGTAGGAATTTCTACTCTTTCTGGTACATTTGCAACAGGATTATGTGATTTTGTGACACCCTTATAATCAGTAAATGCTTCTGGCAGATTATTCGCAATGTTTTGCAAATTGGTAATTTTCTGAACTTCACGTTTAGATTCTATAGTACGTGGATCATAGGACTGGATACCCGTGGTATTCCAATTTATTTCCTGGCATTCTGTTTGGTACTTGTCTCCCCCTAATGCCGGGAAATTGTCCTCATCGAAGATGCAATCAGCATACCGGGCAGTGAATAAATTCCCTATAAGGGGTTCGAGGTACTTAATGATTGACGGTGATTTGTACCCCACATATATCCCTAATTTCCTATGGGGGCCCATTGATGTACGCTGCGGTGGTGATATCGGTACGTATACAGCGCAACCGAATTTTCGCAGATGGGAAATACTTGGTTGATTTCCACGTACTAACTGCAACGGGGAAACTTGTTGTATGCAGTAGGCCTTATTTGAATCAAATCAGCGGCGTGTAATACCGCATGACCCCAACATGATGTTGGTATATTGCAATTCTGTAGTAATGGTCTAGCAATTAACTTTATTCTCTTGATAAGAGATTCGGCTAATCCATTTTGTGTATGTACATAGGGAACAGAATGTTCCACATTTATGCCTAGAGCCATACAATAGTCGTTGAAGGCATGTGAAGTAAATTCAGCAGCATTATCCATCCTGATGGTTTTAATAGCATATTCAAGATGATGTGCTCTTAATTTGATAATTTGAACAATGAACCTTGCAAAAGCATGGTTTCTTGTAGATAATAAACATACATGGGACCATCTAGTAGATGCATCAATAAGTACCATGAAGTACCTAAATGGTCCAGTTGATGGATGTATAGGACCACAAATATCTCCTTGAATGCATTCAAGAAATTGTAGTGGGTCAGCCTTTATTTTAAGATAAGAGGGTCTTAAAATTAATTTTCCCGTGGCACATGCGGTGCACACAAAGTCTGATGGCTTGGGAAATTTTGAAGTATTTAATTTGTGACCAATTGAATTGCCGATAATTTTTCTCATCATCCCTATGCTGGGATGACCAAGGCGATCATGCCAAATCTTGAAGACATCAAGATTTTGAAAAATTACCTTGTATGCAACATGTTGTACGGGTTTGATGTATGTGTAATACAATCCTGATGATAGTGAAGGAATTTTCTCAAGCAATCGCTTGCTATATCCGTCATGTTTAGTGATGAATAGATATTCATCTTTGTTGTCACTATTTGTTTCCACATGGAAACCATTGCGACGGATATCTTTGTAACTCAATAGGGTACAAGTTGAATCGGGATACAGGAGTGCATCCTCAATTACTATTTGAGTACCCATAGGGAGAACAATTGTGGCTCATCCTGAACCAACAATTATAGCATCACGGCCCGCGATGGTTGTGACATTTCCTTTACTCTTTTTGAGAGTTTGGAAATATTTAAGTTCTCTGAGTATGGTGTTAGTTGTGCAACTATCCACCAAACAAAGTTCTTCCTCCATTTGGATTGTCCCCGTAGGATAATCTAGAATGAGTAAATTAAATTATAAGTTTTGAACTCATAGATTATATAATACATACTTTATTCAATAATATCATAAGTAGCATATGTCTTACAATATTGTGTGACAACAATTATTACATAAATATGGCTATAGAACGAAGTTCTTTGAAACTATAGAACGAAGTTCTTGTCGGGGAGCATAAAAACTAAGACATGTCTCCGAACATGTCATTGGATGGTCCATCCACAAGCATGTTGTCGGTGTCATCGATGCTATCGATCATCATGTCGTCCGTGCCAAAGAATTCGTCCAATTGCATTGGATCCTTCTCCTTGTTGTGTTCCGCGGGAACATCTTTGGAGCAACCGACACCCGGAGTGTGAGTAGTGAAGTGCGCTTCAAACTTGTCCCCATGAACTTGCTTTCCAGCATACTTTTGGTAGAGATCAACCAAATGCTTAGCAGTGTGGCACTTTCTAGTTGTGTGATTGTGACAACCACACCTCTGACAAGCTTGAGAGTTGTCATGAGTATTAGTTTTCTTGAAAGTGTCCTTGTTGTTGCTAGAACCCTTGCCTTTCTTAAAATTCTGCTTCTTCCATTTCCCTTTGAAATTCTTTTTGAATTTCTTGCCACTAAACTTTTTATTATTATTCTGACCATTGAAATGTACTTCCGGTAGAGGTGCTGCACCCACAGGGCGCATTTGATGATTCTTTGTTAAGAGCTCATCATGCTTTTCTGCTTGGAGTAAATCATATATTAAGTCAGAATATTTAGTATACTTGTGGCGACGGTATTGCTGTTGCAATATCCTATTAGCAGGGAGAAATGTAGATAGAGTCTTTTCTATCATTTCTGCATCATCCAAAGGTTGATTGCAAAAGCGAAGCTTGGTACAAATCTTGTGGACGGCAGAATTGTATTCTGCAACAGATTTGAAATCCATGAGACGGAGTAGAAACCACTCCCGTCTTGCTTCGGGCAGAATTACGCCTTGTTGTTGATTATAGCGTTCTTTGAGAGAGTCCCAAAGTTTCTTAGGATCATCTTCCATCATGTATTCGGCTTTGAGGTCATGGTGGAGATGGTGCCGTAGAAAATGCAAGGTTGCAAACTTTTGTGCCTCTGGGATAGGATTTTGTGGGTTAGGTTCATTAATTGTATTAATGTAACCTTTGGCTGTTAGCACAATCTTGGCATCCATAGCCCAGGTTAGGTAATTACTACCATCAGCTGCAAGTTCAGTGAAGTCTTTATTGATTAATTTAGTCATTTTCTTACATGTGAGAACCATGTATAGGATTAATTTACTGATGTAAATTTTGTGTTGTAAAAGTAGGCAAAATAATGTATGTAAGATGATTCTTACAAAAATTAAGGTATATGATTTTTAATTCCTGTAGGAATAAATTTGACTTTGATAGTCATTTATATGAAATTTTGGATATACACTTTGAAGGTAATCATCATAAAGATGTAGACCTCACAATGATGAGCAAAAGCTGCCTAAAAGGGCGGATCTCAGGGCAAATAAGCTCTTAGGAAGAACTTATCGCAGCCCGCGCCTAGGTCATATCACCTTGTGTTATTCTAAATTATATTTATAGACCTTAATTTTAATTTTGCTTGATATTCTACTTGATGTAGAAAATTGATTATTAAACCATGCAAATAAAATAAATTGCATAAGAATTGTTCTAACACATAGAAATGATCTGCGGATCATAAACATGAATAATTACTGCGGTAATTATAACATTTAAATTACATAGGTGCGTATATCGGATGGTACAAATAATAGTGTTCATCACAACATAAAATTACAGAACAATTCAAGGTCTAAATCATAAATATACAGCACTAATAAGTCTGAATATATAAAAGATAAAAGCCTGAGGGCTAAATTAAAGTTCAGGGGGGTATTCTGGACTTTACGAGAGTTTGAGGGGGTCCGAGGGACTTCTTGAGCCTGTAGAAGCTGGTGGCCTGCGGGTGACTTCCGGCCTGTGGGCCGGCCGGCCTGCGAGCGGCCCGCACGAGGCCTGCTGGCCCGGCTGGCCCATATGCCCGCGCGCATATAGAAGGGGGTTGCGGTTAGGGTTTCCCCTAACTCGCAGCCGCCCCTTTGAGTCGCCGCAGCCGCCTGCTGGTGGCGGTGCCGGCGTTGCCGTCGCCGGCGGTGGCCGGCCGGCGTGCCTCGAGTTCGGAGCTGCAACCTCCTTTTGTTGCTCCGCCTCATCTCCTCTCCCCCTCTTTTGTCTTCGTCCGTGACCCCCGGGTGCGCCGGCGTGTGCCGCCGGCCGATGGCCGGCCTTCAGAGGTCGGAGGAGGGGAGCCCCAGCGCAGCCTGGCTCCATGTGCCGCGCCGGATCCCCAGGCGGTGGTCGACGGCCCCGACGCAGCCAAATGGACTGGGTGCGGCTGCGGCCGCCTCCTGGGTCGCCGTCGTCGAGGATGCTGATGGTGGTCCGTCGGCTTCGGAGAAGAACGGCGGGGCACCGCGGCGAGCCGCCATCGTCCCGGCCATGAAGCTCGGGTGAGCCGCCGTAGAAGGTCCAGCGAGGCCGGGGGACATGGCGGCGGCCGTGAAGGAGTGGATGGCCGCCGGTCCAGCCTGAGGGCCGAAGCCAGCGTTGTCGGCCGCCGTCTCCGTCGCTGGTGCAGGTACATTCATGTCGGGGATGACCCCAACTCCTTCTGTCTGTGTTCCAGGACGGCGGATGCGGACGACGAGGCGGCGGCGAGGCGCCTCCTCTGGAGGCGTCGGCGTCGGAAGGCACTGCGCCGCCGGGGATGGGCTACGGTGGACAAGCCCTGCAGTGTACGGCGGTGTCGACATCCAGGCGTGCTCTGAGGAGCAGTTGCTGCTTTCGGCCGGCGAAGCACGGCACGGTGGAGGGGAACGACGTCCACGGCGGCCACGACCTCCGCGACGACCACGGCGGCCGTACGGACGGCGGCCATGGCGAGCACCGCGAGTGCAGAAGAAGCAGCGGCCTTGGTTGGTGTTGACAGGGATGACTAGGTAGGTTGCAAAAGCAGTTTCTACTAGGTGAAATGGAGGATCCATTTTTCTCACCCTGGGAAAGGAGGCCAGCGTTCTCGCCGGCGAGGCCCTCGGGCCTCTGTTCTTGCGTGCGTGTGTGCGTGAGTCAGAGCAAAGTGCCGATAACGTGTTGAAAGTGAATGATTGGATTGATTGAGAGGGGGTGGACCCCACTATTTATGTACAATGAAGGGGCACACAGGCACCCTTTGGCAGGGGACACACCCGCACGGCAGGGGACACACCCGCACGGTGGGCGGTTGCCCATTCCCTAATTACACTGACTAATGACTATACTAATTACATGATTAAGCTAATGATCATTACTAATATTTCTTAACAACATATTTGAAACTAAACTAGACCTGAGCAGGTGGGCTAGGTAGGCCATGACGTCTTCCATTTTGACGTCGCTCCTCTTTCTCTTGTAGCACGCACAATCCCTTTCCGCCGAGTCCTTCGGCACTATGCTAAAAAAAAGTCCTTCGGCACTTGAAGCTAAGTCACTAGTTATTTAATAGTTGTTACTAGGATAATTTGACAGGTTTTATAATTGTTTATTGAATTACATAGAAAAATTGGCGTGGTTTTTCCTTCCAACTTGACATGAATACATGATCATCAGTTATTTGTAGCTCAGCCACATCCTCATCATCAGAATCAGATGATGAAATATCATCAGGACATGCTGTTGTTGCCCCGCTGACATGTGTCTTTCCAAATAATATATGCAGATCATCAAGGTGTTTCGGTCCTTGTTTCTTGACCTCACATGATTGCATTTGATACCTTTATCAGGGTTGTTGCATCTCTGAAACTAAATGGTAAAAGTTAGCAATTCACCTGGTACAAGTATAAGCAATGAATAACGAACAATACTAAGTACGAGTTCTTACAACAAGGTGTTCATCCCACCATTCCTTAGGTGCTTCAACAATTTGCTTTTTCTCATTCCATCCAAGCCCAGAGGCAGCATTTTTTAACTCCATAAACCAATTATATTTCTTTTTCATATTATCCAACTTCTTCTTCAATTGTATCTTTGTTTGTTTCAAACCTGATTTTCTTCATACTTAGATCTTATATTTTTTTCCAACCAGTGGTAATGGAAAGTCCCCACGGCCTATTTCCAGCATCTATCTCTTTTTTATATATATCAATAAGGTGCTTTACATTGGTATCACACCATTTTGCCTTATCAGACATTCTTGAGTCAAGCAAAATAATTTGTCATTCACTAAGAGCCATAGACACTCGGGCACAACAACCACTAGCGACTACAAATCGATTTTGACAGATCGAACAAATGCAACACAAATCGAACGATTCCTACACGAACTGACATATTACTAGTCAAATCCAATCAATTTTGGTCGTTAAAGATGAAATGAGGAATCGATTTGGTCACTTGCAGATCTCCCAAGAGGAGGAGGGTTGAGGGAGGTTGAGACGGGAGCCGCGCGCCGGGGCCAGACAGGGGCGCAGGGGAGAATACCAGCACATGAGGTAGGGAAAGGAGGGTGGAGGGAGACCATACAGACCAGGCACCGCCGCTGGCAAGGGCTGCCGCCGGCGAAACCCTAGTCGCGACATGAGCGTGGAGGGGGCGACGGACGGAACTGCGTGCGCGAAAGGGCGGGGTCGACAGGGTGTGAGAAATAGAAATCGAACTGGTACGTTAATAATCAGTGGCATGGTGGGTAATTTCATTGAAGTTTTGCCCCTCACAACTGAAAACACAGGGGTGGACTGACTGTGAGATTTGCATAGGGGAAAAACTGCTTTCTTTGAAAGCTAGGGGATGAAAGTACCCCTTTGGTTGGGCTACTGATTTTTTTAAAGCTATAGCTGGTTTTAGCTAAACCAAAGAGACCCTATGTACGCCAAAATAAGCAAGGAGTTTTGTAGGATTCTCACTTATTATCATGAATAAGCTACTTATTATATATAAGAGGAAATAAATAGAATGGAATAACCTCCAGTGTCGTTGGCGGTTTTCCAAGGACCCATCTCCAGGCTAGACTACACGGGAGTGTTGTTGTTCCCATTCAAACTAAACTAGAAAACCTCGCGGCAAGCCCATGGGTAGAGCCCTTTTTTTATAGAGTTCAATTATGTTGTTTTTATTTGTTTTTTATGTAGACTAATTTCATGTTTTGATCTTTGATATCTTCGGCAGTGGAACATTTTCCCTTAGCATCTTGTCGGTTAGGTGCATCATTATATTACTTGATATAATAGGTCATATATGTCGTTGCATGTCCAATGGATAAGTTGTGATTAAGAATTTGAGGTAGGAGTATGGTGGTTATCAATTGAGCTTGGTCGCTCGGATATGAAATAATGCGCCGAATATGTAATCTGCTACGGAGTACGTACTTATACGACCCTGAAAACCATCCATAATGTGTCTGTGTGCGCGCAATACCCAAGAGCGGATCCAAGAGGAGATAGCGACCGGGTGGTAATTAATCAGTAGTGAGAAAAACGTTAATTTATCTAAAATTTCTACAAATGATCTTTGTTTTGCATGCCGACAGTTTCTGCACAATGGCACTCAGCTTTGCTAACCAAAGCTTCTTTCGTCTGTCGCTCATCTTCTCCAGAAATAGCACCTGCTTGCCTGATTCAACGGCCCATTCACGTTGCGCCTGCAGCCACCGCGTGGGAGGTCGAAGGGAGCCAGGGGGCGCGGTAACGCACGCGGCGGCGAGGTGGATGCGGCCGGTGCCGACGCGCCCCACGGTTGGAGTTCGGCCAGCGCCCGCACGCCCCAGGCAAAGGTGGCCGCGGCTGGGCCCTCGCAGCGGTAGGAGCACTGTCGCATCCTGTGACGCGGCTCTGACCTGAGGCAAGCTCGCCTGCGCCGTGCTGCCTGCTCGCCACTGCGCCGCGTCGCGTAACTCGTCATGCGCGTTTCGTCAGGCCGGAGCCATCTCACGCGTAGCTTTCGAGGCAGCTGTGAGGATGGTGGCGGGCGGCGGGAGGCCCCCGTCCTTGGCTCGGAACTCCTCTGCTCCGATTGGCAGGCGGTGCTGGCCTGCAGCGGCGCCAAGGCGCAGAGGGATGGGACGGCTAACGGTAGTGGTGGGGTGTGACGGAGGGCCGCCGCCGGCGCGGATGGAGGGCCAGCTCCCGTGGCGAGGATGGCGGGGTTGGGCGCTGGCCTGCAGCGGTGCCGTGGCGTGAGGGACGTGGCGAGCCGCGATGGGAGCGGACGGCGGGCCGTGTTGCTGGTGAGGAGCCGCGAGGCGACGGGAAAGAAAAGCGGAGGGGAGAGCGGGTTCGGGAGGATTCTGGAGCACTCGATTTGCTGCTTAACGGGTGGGAGGCTCGCGGATTCCCCGATCGAACGGTTAGCGTCGCGAGTTTGGCTGATCTAACGGCTCTCGGGTTAGCGGGCGACGTGGACCCGCTACCCGGTCTCGATATTGGCCAGGATTCGTTAGGTAAAGATTCATGTTGCATGATGGTAATGTGATCATCTACACTCCAATTGATAGGCCTGTATCAGCTGTCACATCGTGGTCCTATAATTTTCATTATTTTTCTTGGAAACACATTTGACAAGTTTGCTTCGAGGTTATCATGCTAATTCAAGTTGGTTGTGCCATGCATACTAACGTTTTAGAAAATAACAATTTTTTTGTACCAAACCTTATTACAGTCTTGCGTACGGAGTATACTAGAACTAACCCCGAGCCGAGTCAGCTAACTTTTGGCCCGCCCAGGTTAGCTATAAGGTGGGGCTTGGATGCGACAATCTGGCTAAAAAAATCGGACTAACCTAACCCCGCCAAGACAATTAATTTGATTTATTTTTTATAAAAAAACCATAAAGTTTGAGTCCAGCTTGACAACGTCATGGGATGATCGTCAAGAAGCTTATAGTTGGAGTGACAAAAATCACTTTCTTAAAAATTTACACTGTTGGTACTCGTCTACAGTTTTCTTTAAAAAAACATCATGGGATGATTGTGGGTGCCAATTTTTGGCCTGAAATGAATCAGACTTCTTTTGAACCTTGTTCCCAAAATGCTCATGTACGCACAGCAGTTTTAAAGAAGAGTTCTTGAAAAGCAAAATATATACTTGCTACCAGTGCAATCATCTCTCATACGGAGTATATTTGTATTATTGGAATTCTAGATTTCCGGCCCACGGTGGATAATAATAAGCAACCTGTATGTTGTAGTTGCTCGATCGCTGCGCATGGCATATGGCCATATGGGCAGGGGGCGCACGGCACTGTGGTCGGCGGTTAGGCAGGCGCCGGGTCGCCTCCATCCGACGCGGATGCGCTACGTGCGGCCAAGTCGGTCACTGTCCCGGCTCGCCTTTCTGCGGCGCGCCTCGCGGCACCAGGTCATCAGGGAGTTTAGAGACGTGCACGCCCGAGAGGCCTGTCTCCTGACTCCTGACGCGAAGCCAGCGCCACACCGTCGACACTTTTCATGAAAGATGTTACAAATACACTCCTCGCATTTCAACAAATGAATTCTGATATCGATCGGCATCAGAATGAACTTCTAATGCCGAATTTACACGTCTTGGTGCCGGGATTTTCAGCCACAAAAAATAGTGGTTACTCCCTCCGTCCCAAAATAAAGACAATTTTAAAGTTCAAAATTTATCCTACAAGGAATGCAATTTTAACCTACCAACCACAAAAGACAAGAGTCTTCGGAACCTTCTCATGCAAAGGACAAGCGATCTTTCTTACAAAAGACAAAGGCAATTTTGTAATTTTACATCAAATATTGGTTTGCGTGCCCGATCTCAAAATTGCATTTATTTTTGGACGAAGGGGTACTTTACTTTGAAATTCTTTTGTGAAAAAATTTGTACGTAAGATGTGACTAGCAATAACATGCTCGAAATGTTTACCAGACATCATAGTCCATTCGGAATCCAAAGTCTTTCAATGTATGCATGAAAAATCTTTCAGAATGGAATTTCAAAGTTACATACCTGACACTGTTTTAAGTATTCTCGACACTGCGATTGGGCTTGTAGTCCAATGGTAGGACGGTCCAGTGGGATGCTACCCACCAGGGTTCGAATCCTGGTGCTCGCACATTTTCCTAGATTTTTCAGTATTTACTTTGAAATTCTTTTGTGAAAAAATTTGTACGTAAGATGTGACTAGCAATAACATGCTCGGAATGTTTACCGGACATCATAGTCCATTTGGAATCCAAAGTCTTTCAATATATGCATGAAAAATGTTTCAGAATGGAATCTCAAAGTTACATACCTGACACTGTTTTAAGTGTTCTCGACACTTAAAATTTTCTAGTGTATCAGTCAAAGCCGACATCAATACTTTTAATTTGTGAGTCGTAACAAAGCGAGTTCGACTGGGGTCGCTTCGTCTCGAAGCCTCCTCCTCCCTCTCGGCTGCTCTTCACCGCCTCCTTGGACCCCTCCCTTCCTCCCCGTCGGCGGCCTCACCGCCGACGGTGAGAGGGGTAGGGGTCCCCCCTCTCTAGCTTCCAGTAGTCTATAGTTTTCCTAGTAGTTGTAGATCTAGCCTTAATGGCCTTTTCCCTTAGTGATCTGTCCTCCCTGTTCGCCGCCACCGTCGTCGCCGTCGTCCTCGCCGGTGTAGTCGCCGTCGACAACAAGGTATGGCTAAATAAACTTATCTCGCCCCCTCAAGCTCCCCCATCTCCGCCTTCCATCTCCCACTGGAGCTTGAGATCTCGCACCGCCTTCCCCCCTTTTCCACTGGGATCTGGAGTTGATTTGAGGAGCACACCCCTAGATCCGCCTCTTGGTGGGTTGGATCTGATCTCTGGTGATTCTCCTCATCTCCTCCCCTTTCTTCGTCGGTTGTTCCGGCATCCTTGCCTATTCGGCAAGTCTGATGTTGTTGAACGTTTCGATCTCTCCCAGCCGCCCCTGCTCAAGCATCTCGGTGGTTGTTCCAAGGGCCTCGCCTCTTCCTTGGCGATGTTGCCTCTGTTGAACGCATCAGGCTGCTCAAGCTTATCCAGTTCTGAGCAGGAAATCGCCTCTCCGCCTCTTTTCCGGGTTTGTTGTCTGACTCTAATGGTTGTTCCGCCGTTCATATATCTGTTGATGTGCGCGCTATCGTTGAACACATCAGTGTTGACACATCCCTGGATCCGTCGACTTCGACCAGTCTTTTCCTCCATGGTGGTTCTTTCTCTATTTTGCAACAGATTCTCGGTGGTTGTTCCGATGAACATGCCTTCATTTGGGATGCGATTGGTGGCACTTCTTTGATCTCCGGCGATGACAATCCATCTAATTTTCGGTCGTCTGGTGTGATTTTCTTGGCCTCGTCGCCCCTGCTTCCAACCGACGCTATGCGCGGTCCTCCGCCCGGCTGCAAGCTCTCTCGACGCCTCTGCGGTCATCACCGGCAAGTAGTCATCGTCGAACGCATCGTGTGTTTCTCTGTTCTGGTCATGAAGGACCACTGTGTAATTCAGGTCTTCTTCGGGGACCTCTTTGTAAAAGGACTGCTTAAGTCTTAATATAAATATATATGCTTGTTGTCAAAAAAAAACTTTTAATTTTGGGACTTTATTTTAAATGTGTAAACTCACTTCTATTTTTTGAAACTTAATTTTCTTTGTTTTTGAAATCTTGCAGTCAAGGTTCATTTTTTTAAAGCATTCAGGCGTGTAAGCTTGACACCAGAGGTTAGAACCATTGTTTAAACCTTTATCCCAAGAACATATTTCTGAGAACCTATCAAGAAAAAAGCTAAAAAAAACGGGTGACAACGCACGCCGGGTGGCGCTTCGGAGTTCCGATACCCAAAGGAATGCTGCCTCCGCAGCCTTTTTCGATCGCCACCACTTGGTAGTTTTTTTTTATTTTTTAGTGGCCCTTGCAGTTGTACTCCCTCCGTTTTTTTATTGATGACGTTCGGACAAGGTAGATTAGTTCATTCCTAGTTCAATCCACGGTCGGAAACGTCAACAATTGACGAACGGAGGTAGTATATTCTAGCATTTTAGTACATTTTGTGGGTTTTCGGATGCATCCTGTGATTTGCAATCATTGGAGGAGATGGCCAAGTCGAGAAAAATGGGGCCATTGTTCAAAAAAAAGGGGGCCATTTCATCCTGTCCCACTCCTGGATGCCGCTTTTCAACCGAAAACTAAAAAAACTACTGGCCACCGATCGTGGGAAAGTTTTATGATGTGTATATGTCGTAGCCAATTTTTATTTCTGGACATGACCCTCTGCACAACGATGACCGGTAGAACCGAAAATCCGAAAAATGACACTCGAGATTATTCCTGAATTAACTGCTACAATCTTGAACTGATGTTTCAAATGCCCACCAACAAATTAAATCTCGACTCGACATTAGTGAGCCAGAGAGGGCTATCCTAGCCAGGATGAGAAGTGAGTAAGTAGCTAGTAGTTACACGACGTGATTCGTTACCTACCGCGAGATTGCTGCTATAAGTGGCGGTGGCCTCATAATCCAGTACTGATCGAGGACGCTACTCATCATGATGATAGGCGGTGAACTACTGTTGTCGTCCAGCTCTCGTGTGGGTTACTATTTAAATCCAACCCATGATTTGATGAGGTCCTCTCTGTCCTTGTTTCTCCAGGCCCCTACATTATCGATTCTTCTGGTTAAATATACAAATAAATAAATGCCTATAGGGACGACAGACACAATGCAAAGTTTTTTTATATAGGATTAGTACAAACATGTCGCGTATAAGAAGGAAAACAAACTTCATTATTTCAATAGTCTAATGAATTGCCTAATGGTTAATGACTTTGGATGTAACATAGAGAATAACATATCTAGCATATTACTAGCTATGAATCAGGCAAGGCATGCACCTAACAAAATTCAAGCATTCACCATTAGTCATTGTTCGATCAGTGAAGAAAGCATCTACAGTGACTTTGCCAATCTTAGAATATGTCAGTCTAGTTACACTCCCGTACGAACAAAGTGTGTATGCATGTAAACATCAGGTGCAAACTCACCCCAAGTGTAATTGTGCGCGGTCCAGACAAGCATCTCGAAATCTGCAGCAAATATATATAAAAATATATTAATATTTATGATACAAAATTAATATCATTAGATATATATTTGAATATAATTTTTTAACAAAATTATTTGGAGATATAAATGTTGCACGTATTTTCTACAAATTCGGTCAAACTTATGGAACGAACACCAACAACGACTATCATTCCAGGACTGAAATGCATCTAGGCCCCTAAGTGGATTTTGGTGAATTGAATGACAAAGCGATTAAAGGACTAATGTATTTGTCTAAGATTGTGAGTAGGTTTTATTTAGATATTCATGAGTAATTATTGGAGTATTTATTTGTGGACGAATATTATATGGCTCACATTTGAAAAGACAAATATATGGATGATCCTAATGCATAAGGGACAAATATCAAGCAATAAAAGAAGATAAATATTGGGATAAATTGAGAAGGTCAATTCATGGTCTCCCATACTAGACATGGCTTGATTAAAATTACAAGGATCATAAAAAGAGAAGATGGTAATTCTCTAAATCAAGTGCAAGGCTTCATGTGTTGATTGAAAGAGAACACAAGGACGAGTACAAACTTTACGGTTCTAAATTGGAAGCTTGCATATTCATTGTCAATCAAGATCAAGCATTTGAAGCGGGATTTCAAATGAAGTTTAATTATGGATGAAGCAAAGTGGAACTCAAAAGTGGATTGGATAAGTGATGAAGAGATCAACCGAGATGTTTAGGGCGATGGACTAAGCAATCTTTGGGGTCGTAGCTAAGCCGCCATTAGTGTTTTGCTAAGGTGAAGTTCTAGCATCCGTGGGGTCTCCAAGTATCATATCCAAACCTTAACCGAGGGAAGCAATGCAAGTCATCAACATAGTGAGATTGGCAATATGGAGTGACTTATGGATCCGAGTGGCATTCTTATTCTAAATGGAAAGATCATAAGTCATTAGCTCAAGTATGTACGTGCTCAAGTCAAAGGCTATGTTGGAAGCCCTTAAGTGGACATTGCTCAAGTATGGCAAGATTGAAAACGTTCAAGCTCAAGAGGTTTACAAAGTGTTTTTATTTATTCTTGAGTATAGGTATGCCGTACTATCAAGAGGGATGCAACATTAGCGAGTTGACCAAGTCAAAGTGCTCATTAGTTGACCTAAGTGAGATCTAGCCTTGAGAGCCTTAGAGTGTGCTAACAAACCCTCCTAACCTAACCTGAGCCACTTCATCTCTTTGGTGAAGTGTTAGTATCCTAGAAAGGGTTTTGGGGGTGCCTCGGGCCTGACCGGTCAGGGGCACCGGTCACCGGTGCTGCTAGCCCCAACGACTAGTTTTTCAAACACCGGTCTGACCGGTGTGAGGCACCAGTCTGACCGGTGCCGCCCGAGGGCTAACGGCTAGTTTTCTCCTTTGAGGGGTATAAATACCCCAAGCCTTCTTCAGTTGAAGGCTGTTGTTTCTAGTGTTGGTGCTGAGGTTCTAAGCCATTTCTTGCAAGTCCTAAGCCTTAGTGGCTCTCCCCAACCCTCTCTTTGTGAGATTTGTGGATTCAAGCCATATTCTTTGTGTTGGGTTGAGAGAGTGAGCTCAAGAGCGTCTTTGTGAGCTAACAAGAGCATTCCCATAGCTTGAGCACTTCGGTTTCGCGTCTACAAGCTTTGAAGCATTTGTTACTCTTGGAGGTTCGCCTCCTAGACGGCTAGGCGTCGCCGGCTAGCTCCCAAGGTTGTGGTGAGCAGCGGGAAGTTTGTGAGGGCTGTGATCTTACCTCTT
The DNA here is from genome assembly GCA_036936925.1 of Cenchrus fungigraminus. Classification (NCBI taxonomy): domain Eukaryota; kingdom Viridiplantae; phylum Streptophyta; class Magnoliopsida; order Poales; family Poaceae; genus Cenchrus; species Cenchrus fungigraminus. Next base: position 61,150,427 of record CM072770.1, read on the forward strand.
CGTGAAAAAGATCGTCTTAGTAGAAAGGAGGAAAGTGGTTGAAAGAGACCTGGCTTGTTGTGGGAATTGTCCCTTACAAGCTCCTCAACGGAGACGTAGCCGTTCCTTAGTGGTCGGAGAACTTCGGGAAACAAATCCTTGCATCTTCGTGTGGTTTGCCTCTCTAAGTTGTTTTTCTAGCACATTTGATTTGCTTCTGCTTCGATCTACTTGGGTGTGCTACTTGTGTGTACAGGGCTCATTACCCTGTTTGTGATCATCTACAAAGGCAACTCACCAAGTTTGGTTCGTGCTAGAAGTCAAGAGGAGCTTGAAGTTGTTTTTGCAGCTGCTCTGTGCTACACCGGTCTGACCGATGACACGCACCGGTCTGACCGGTGCCTCCTGTGAAGCCTAGTGCGCGACCGATCTGACCGGTCACCACCACCGGTCTGACCGGTGGACACTGACAGCTCAAGTTTTCGAGGACGAAAAATTTAAGTTGATCGTCACACCTATTCACCCCCTCTAGTTGACATCAAGATCCTTTCAAGCAAGAACTAACCAAACGGGCCTATGTCTGCATCCGTGTTGTCCTTTGAAAAGAACTGTTTGGCTAGTTGTACGAACTCACATTCTAAGCTTATTACAATACATGGGTTCCACAGAAAGTTACTACATCCATCCAAAAAGAATGCCACTCTCGTTTTTCGAGAAGTCAATCAATTTTATGTTTGATCAAATTTATACAAAATAGTATTATTATTTGTGATACAAAATAAATATCAATAGATTACTCATGTATTATATTTTCACACTAAATTTGTTTGAAGATTTGAATGTTAGACCGACTCCAGCAGTTCACCACATCTGCATCTGCAAAGAGCTGCTATGCACACATGAGAGAGAAGCCATATGTGCTGCAAAAGAGAAGCTGCTATAGCAAGGTCGCGCGTCCCTTCGTGCACCTCGTCACGGCAGTTGGCTCCCGCGGCCAGCCGGAGAAAACGAGGGACGCCACTGCGCAGGCTGCTGCTGCACGGGAAGAGCACGGAGGGGGGAGAAGAGGGAAGAGCGCCGAAGGGGGGCTCCGGCTGCACGCCGCTGCTCCTGCGAGGGGCAGGGCCGGCCCCTGCTCCGCGGCCAGATCGAGGCCGGCGGCGCGTCGTGGACCTCCTCCGCGGCGATCGTGGACCTCCTCCGCCTCGCGCCCTGGACCGCCTCCGCCTCGCGCCGTGGACCAGCTCCGGGTCGCGCCGTGGACCTCCTCCGCCTCCGGGTCGCACCGCCGGGGAACGAGCGGACGACGCCTTGCCGCCGACCGAATCGAGGTCGCCGCTTCTCCGCCTCCTGCCGCTTCTTCGCGAAGTCGCCGGGGAAGGAGGCGACGGGGTCCTCGAGGTGGGGAAGAGGTGGCTGCGGCCGCAACTTGCCTCCGCCTCAGGGGCCGCAGCTCGCCTCCGCCGCGGCGGGAGGTCAACGCGCGCCGCCGGCCTCGATCTGGCCGCGGCAGGAGGTCAACACGCGCCGCCGGCCTCGATCTGCTCGTGCACCAGAGAGGGGAAAGAGAGAGGGATGGCGGAAGAGAGGCCACCGCCGGCTCGGGAGAGAGACGGTCAGCGGGTGCGAGAGGGCGGAGGAGTGCGAACCGTTGGAATGAAGATAGGAGAGAGATATCCCAAGAATGAGCTACGGGAGGACCCCGTCTGCAAACTGCAGAAGCGGATGCAGCGACTACTAGAGGCTACACAGTGGTGTTTCAATCTGCATTCTGCAGATGCAGATCACGGTAGTATATTTTTTTGTATAAATTTGGTCAAAATTAAAATTATTTGACCCATCAGGGTGTGAGAATTCTTTTTGAGACGGAGGAGTACCTGCAAGAATGCTGCTCATAAAGATGCCTAGGCTCTCGATCGGGCCGGGGATTAGCATGCATCACAGGCTCGAACGGTGCGTCAAGCCGGCCTCTCGGTTAGCACGGGGGCCAGCCAGCCAGGCACCAACAACAGAGAGCTCGGGCGTACCTCCACTGTTCCACTCTACTAGTCGTCGCACTGTCCTTCCTGACGCGAAAGGTGTTTCCTTTTCGTCGCCACTGATTGCATTGGTTAAGTGGTCAACTTGCTGAGCGTGCGCCCACGCGGCCACGCCTAACCTCCGACGCCGCCGGCCGGCCGGTTCCCCGCCGGTCCTACATGTAAAGAGCAATCAGCCGTCGCACGCCACCGTCCACCGACCACCGACGGCCAATCGGACGGCCGCCTCTCGGATCGTCGCGGAGGCTGCACAGCGTACACGGGGGGTTGAGTTCCACGAAGATTCCGCCAGATATGTTTGGGGGTGTGGCCGCCTGGCCGGCCGCTGCGGGGCTGACTAGCTGCTGGGGGGGTCCCCGGACCGGGGATTGCCGGATTGGTGACGGAGACTTGACGACGGCATTGACGAAATGCGCCGCCGCCTCGTGATTGATATGGATAAAGCTAGCTCAGGTTCAAGTGTCCATGGCTGCCTAAATGCTTTATTATCCGTTCATCCTCGCAGTCGCAGGACGGCAGGACCAAGCGTGGAAAACATGGCTGGCGCGTGTTCATCCTCTTTTTTTTTCTTCCTTTGGACGAGAATATGTGTTGAGCATTCACTCGGAAGTAGCCCTGCTAAACTGCAACCCCACCAACCTTCTCCAAACCTCCACCATCAGTCCCCATACCACCCCTAAACTATTCACCATATAAGAGCGTCTCCAATGGTCTAGCTTAGAGCACCAACGATCACCTGCATTAGAATAAAAAACAACATCAGGATACATCAACATTGAATGAGTTGTAGCACCAAGCAACCCAAACAGGCAAACAGCATCGGGCAAACAAGAAGATCCAGAATAAGCAAGTAATCGACAAGTAATAAGCAGCCAAAACAAAAACAAAGATAAGACAAGCAATCAGTAACATTCAAGATATTTTGCAACCATTATAGCAAAGACAAATTAAAGGCATAGATAGTGAACAGAAAGAGGTTCTGTAGTCAAGAAAAAACTAGCACAAACTGTGTTGTCTGCACAGATCAATACAGACCAAAGTGCTAAACCTACACCATCCTGACAGTTAGCAAATGGCAATCAGAACTACCAATTCAATTGTAGCATGCTAGCACTAAAAGCCATATCAACTGAACTACTAATCAGGAGTCAGGATAATCATTAATTTTTTTGGGACCAAACATTAGAAAACATGAAGATGACATGTTGCACATTAGCGACGGACTATTTGCACTCGCACTAGAATCAGTGGCTGTATAGTAGGAGAGAAACTGAAACTATGGCAAGACTTGTTGGTAGAGAAAGTTCTAAGCATACAGTAAGATGAACAGAAGGACACTTTTTTTTTGGACTTAATGAGTCAGGCAGGACTCCCTCCTAAGTGTATATTCTGGAAGCTAAAGCTTCCACTCAAAATCAAAATATTTTGTGGTACTTGAGAACAGGAGTCATTCTCACTAAAGACAATCTTGTGACAAGGATTGCAAAGGATGCACTAAATGTATTTTCTTCAGTTCAGAGGGAACCATTCAACATATTTTCTATGAATGCCATGTGGCTAGGTTCTTTTCGAATATTTTCCTTTGGTTTTCAACAGCCACATTCCATAGCTAATTTGTTTGGTTCTTGGCTTAGAAGTTTTCCATCTAAGTTGTCATCTCAAATTTTAGCTGAAGCATAGATGCTGGGCTATTTGGTTATGTAGGAATGATGCAGTGTTCAAAAGAACAAATCCTAATTCGTATCTGCGTATCATCTTCAGGTGTCTTACTGGATTAGGTGTTGGGCACAACTGTCCAAAGAGGAAGCGAAGAGCAGGCTAATGGACAGTAGCGGAAGGAGGAGCAGGCATGGAGCTCTTCAACAATTTTGGCTAGAATTGCAGGAATATAATTAAGGATTAGATCTTGGAGCCCTGCCAAACATGCCCTTAGTCTGTTAAGTGGCCCAGTGATTTCTGTTTCCTCTGGAGTTGTAAGCAGTCTTAGCACTGCAGTTTGGTGTAACCTTTTGGCTGCAAGCTTTCAAACTTGAAAGTGGAGGCCGGAACTATTTTTTCCTTAATAAAAAAAGGAACAAGGATGCGTATTTAATTGGATGTGTTTCAATTACAGATCACAGCAGATTTAATTGAGTGGGACTTGATGGATTTTTTAATGACTTGGCATCTAACTATCTACATTTTGGCAAATAATTTTAACAAAAGAGTAGGAGCTCGCTAACAAATTGAAGCATCAAACCATAAGCGAAGCTCAAAATCTGCAGGCAAGTAAAAGAACAAGATTATTAGAATAAACTAGCTGTTCATATGATCAGTTCTATCCTCCAGATTTTGCTACCAACCTAACTAATGAGCCTACAATTTCGAAATTAAGCAATTTCTTCAAAAGAACATAAACAACTCTACAAGTATCTAACATAAAAAAACAAGTTCTTGTAAATTATAAGATTATGCATCGATGCATGGACTCCATGCTGTACTGATCCCATGACTTGAGACATAATGTTGTTTCACTAGCTAGTTAGGAGTGTATGTACATTCAGAAAAAGGAAAAGAAAAGGCAGAGAGATAACTAGTCTTGAGTCGAGAGCATGAATGAAAGAGGTAGCCAAGCAGAATTTGGAAACCGAATGAATGAAGGCCAGGCCAAACATGAGGTGACAACCGATATACATATACCAACCAAACTAATTGATTCACTCATATTTGATAATATTTGATAGGTAAAATACAATGCAGACAGGAAACATAGTTAGCTAGTTGCCTACTTGCACAAGCACCACCACACTCGATGGCCGCAGAATCAGATCCACAAAACAAGAAAATGGGCAACAGCTAGGAAATAGGAAATAGGACATGGTGATGTAGATGGATCTTTGAAATCTAACGTAGGAAATTGGACATGGGGTCAGACAATAGACAAGGGAGAGAGGGAAGGTGACAATACCAGAGCAGCATCTCCTATCGCCCTCAGGAACAGCAGCTTCTAATGGCCGCGCCTGGATCCCGATGTCGTCGGGCTCGACGGTCCCACTGGAGGAAATCTTCCTGCAGCGGTGCCCGCTGGCGGCGGATGTGGAGGAGCCCGGACGAGTTTGCTTCAGTCACAGCCACCGCCAGGCGCCAGCCACAATTCATTTGTGGCGCCGCCGCAAGTGTGGCACAGAAACTGAGCGCCACAACCACGTCAAAAAAAACATGAACGAAAAAATCTACCACCGCCTAACCTCCGTCACCAACCAAGCAGCAGCCCGTGGCGATTTGCGGCGGGCAACCAAGCAGCAGGCAGCAGCGCAGGCGAGACAGCGGCAGGAGGGAGGAGGCGAGGCGAGGCGAAGCCGCGAAGCCAACCCGAACCGACGCGCGGCCTTCCATTTCCCCGTGTAGACGGAATGCAAAGCCCACCAGATTCGCGCGAGTTTGCAGCCCAGAGGCGGGCGATACGGCCGAGGCGGTTCCGCTGGACTGGCCCTGGACTCAACAACACTGGCTGACCAAAAAGGCCCAAGAAACTGGCTGCCACTGTGTTTAATTTTTTTCACCAATTTATAAAAACAAATGCCTCTAACAAAATTTTGCAAAAATAACCCTCAACCATCTATGTTTCATCCGACGGTCTTTGGCATTGTAGCCGTCAAACACCATTTGAAATGGTGGTACTGTAGCGTGCTGCCGTCGTTTCAAACGACGGTACGGTAAGTCGGTAACTCCCCAACACATTCCGAAAAATCATACTAGTTCATATAAACACGGATGAAAAAAAAGCTTTATACAAAAATTATAGATCAACTGTGTACTTAAACATTTTTCAGTTGAAATCATATTCGTGCTCAAATAATCGACATAACACTTAGATTTGAAATTCAAATTTTAGATCTCAAGATTGTGTTGATTATTTGAGCATGAAGATGATTTCAAATGAAAACTATTTTAACTACAATGTTATAGATCTCGACGTGATCTATAAATTTTGTATAAAGATTTTATCAATCTAAGTTCATATAAAATAGTTATGATTTTTTTGAACATATGTTGACCAGGGAAGCGAAACATTGCGTCAATTATTTGTGCATGAAGATGATTCCAAATGACATTTGTTTAAACTACAATTTTGGTATAAAATTTTTCTTCATCCGAGTTCAAATGAAATAGTTATGATTTTTGAAAATATAATGGGACTACAGTAGCGCTACAGTACCGAAGACCGCCAGATGAAAAGGCGGCAAGGAGTTTACCGTTGTTTCATCATGCATTTGAGGACTTGAGGGTTATTTTTGCAAAGTTTTATTAAGAGCATTTACTTTTGTAAATTCGTAAAAAAAATATAATATAAAATTCCTTGTGTTGTTCTGATAATGGCCGGGGGCCAACATCTTCGGAACAGAGTTTCTGAAATTTGAAGTTGGGACCAATTTTTGTCTCAGTATCCGCTAAAATTTTATTTAGAACAGATTGCTAAAGATTTTTTTATAGTTTTATTAGAAGGAAGAAAAGGTACAAAAAAACAGAAAAAAATATGCAATGCCGCCACAATGGGCCGGGGCTGACACTCCCAATCGCACAGTAAGAAACGACTACTACTCGCTGAATCATCATCCGTTCATCCATTGGGTATGCAGCGTTTCACACTTTCAGTTAACCGTTACCAAGATTCCAAATGACTAGCGTAGCACAAACAACGGTTACCTATATGCAGCATAACTGCTAACTTGCCGAAATTAGTTCCAAAAGAATGTTCACGTGGCAATTGAACCACCAGATTAAAGCATGCAATTCCTTATTCCTCTTTGACGGAATATTTACACAAACAGAATCATGATCGGGACGATGACACGCCCATGTTGTTGGCTACACAGGTATAACTGTCATCTCCACAAAAGTACTAGTATGTTCATATACATGTAGAACTACTTTGTTTTATAATCTAATTAAGCTTCTTCAGCTACCTACATCTAGAGACGACGCGCAAGAGAGCCTTACAGATGCAGCACATACATACACCACACAGCAAGAGAAGAAGGAAAACGACAGACACCCCAGTCCATGTCGCCGGAAGCGAGGCAGGACGAAGCCGCCGCCGCGGACCGGCTGCAGCAGCCGCCGGCGATCATATCATCTCCAGCCCTGCAACCAAGGAAAACGACCAGGGGACCGACCGACCGAGCGCGGATGAGTCTACATCTTCTGGCTCTCTGACCTCGTCTCGCCATCGCCAGCGTGATTGCCAGCCATGTCGCAAGCAACCACCACCGAGCTCCACCTTTGCTGCTTCGTCGGGGAAGACGAAGTCACGCGATTATCTCGTCTGGCAGCGCCACGAACCGCGTTCGCTTCTGAAACACCACACACACAAGACAGAGAGATAAAAAAAACCCGTCAGCAAAAGCGACCAGAGAAATTAATTTCGAATCGATTTGTCAATCTGCACACGTATTAGGGGATAATGATGTGCTCAAAATTACATCATGCTGGGAAAACAAGCAATGTAAAGAAAACGCATGACACAAGCCACACCCCCAATAATGCGGTTTTCAAAAACGACCGAGGAAAAGGGAATGAATGTTTCGAAAACGTCATTTCAATTGCGATGGCGATAAGATTAACTGCCATGAGATCATGAGACGGTGTCACCGGACGGTCGACCACCCGTGCTGCTTAATGTGCCAGATTAATTGCGTGAGTTCTTGTCAATTTGACTTTTTTAGCTGCCAAGAAACCAATTGGATTGTGGTGAATGAACGCCACGCTGCATCAGTGACGGCGACTGAAGAAGATCGGCAAGGGGGGTGAACTGATGGGTGCAGGATGAGCAACTTGTTGTAACATTGTGATCCGTGGAAGCTAGCGTTCTCAAATTGGTTTGGTTTCTAACTGAAGACGGGTGATCTGGGCTGGCTCTCGCGGCGTGTTTTGTGCTGCCACCACGGGACCATCTGAAGTTCAACAAAAAAAAATGAAACGCGAGAGGGAGATGACTGCAGAAAAGCTACTGAAAACGTTAAGCAAGATTTTCAGCTGGGAACCGAGAAAGATACCTTCTCGAGCCTCTATTTGAATTGTGAAATATCTGCTGACCACATCGATAACCTAAACAAACTCAGTTTGAAACTTCAGCGGCAAGACCAAATCTTATTCCTCTGCAGATTAAATTAACGTCTCTTTTTTACCTTGAAAAAATAAATTAAAGTCTACGACTACGAGTCTACGACTCCTAACCCCAACCGAGAAACTAGCTAGAGCAGAGAATTCAGCTACCGATACATATACCCGAAGCACGAGAGTGACAAGCAACTGTATTTTGCTTACACACTCGACCAGTCAAAATCTTGAAAAATTCTCTCATCATATACCCGTCCCCAGCCGCCGCCGCAACCAACAAGGCGGCGCCGGACATGAATCCCTGGCGTACCAGGAACGGCATCAAACGAACTGTCACCGTGCGTCTCTTCAGGCGTTGCTCGAGTGCTCGGCGCCGCCTCTCGCCTTTTCTTACCTTCACGCGACGATGGCAACATCCATGGAGGCGCCGGCCTTGCCTTAGCTTTTCCCCTTTCTCCGTGAGGTTTCGCCAGGAAGCTTTTGCCAGTGTGGTGAGTGGTGACCACTGACCACCTCCTTCCCCTCGTGAAATATGCTTTGATGCATACAGCTTGTGTGTTGCCCAGAACACAATGGAAAAGGGTTGGAAAGATAGGCCCACCACAATGACACTTTTTTTTCTGAATTCTAGTAATTATATACTTGCAAGTATATTATTTTATCCTTTATGTAAAAAATATACTTATGATGTTGGCTTTGTTTGTTAGATCTTATGCAGATTTGTACGACAGATTTGCTCTGAGAGAAAAGTATTGCATGCTGATTTGTACGACTGATTTGTTTTGAGAGAAAAATATTGCGCAAAAAGCGGAAAGAAGAGAAGCCGAACAAAGCTGTTATCTACTGGCACAAGAAGTTGTGTTGGCCAGAGCACAATGGAAAAGGGTTGTAAAGCTAGCCCAATCAACAATGACCCTTCTCTGAATTCTAATGTTATCTACGGGCACAAGAAGTTGGGGTTTGAGTTTATTTGATTGATCAGGATAGGGATTAGCTAGCTAACCTGATGATTATTTAAATTCTGAACCAAACTAAGCAAAAGGTGGGGCAGACCGCATTTGGGTTTGAGCATAAAAAGGGAGAATGGTGTTGGATTCCTTTTGGATTTCTTGTGGGAAATTGTTAGTCGTTCCTTGTGTGTAAGCATGATCAGGAGGAACCTTGGTCATCCAGTTGTAGGCCCGGGCGGTGACATGGAATGGGCCCCTTGCTTAATAGTGGTGCTTAGGTTAGCCTGGCGTATTGGACACACTCCTGAAAACATTCAGCTCCAGATCGGTGCCCGAGAGGACACGTAAGGGATCCGAGTGGTTTCAGACAAAGCTGCTCCTAGATCTAATTCACTTTTATCTCAGTTGGAGAATTTACACGCAATGCACAGGACAAACACAAACTGTACCATTTGACTGCTACGAGTAATCCAAATAGATTTCGACTATTGCAGTGCTCTGTTTTTGTTGCACTCTGCTTCATGCATGCCTGCTGTGTGCTATACATAAAAATCAATGATGTTCTCGAGTTCCCCAAAATTTTTATATAACTTCTATTTGATCTCATTTTGTGTTCTAACTTTTTTTTAAAAAAAAACTTGAAAGTATTTTCAATATAAAAATTGCCCATTTTGCTGCACTCTACTCATTCGTATATACTCTCCAAGACGGTTGTGCTGGTCAAAAGCAGTAGCAATTCACCACGTGCTTCTCACAAGGATGGTATGTGCGAAAATTCAGTTGATTTAGTTTCAGTTTCGCGCAGAGAATCAACCAAGATATTTCCAAAAGATGACGCTGGTAAAAGAAATTAACCTTGAAACAGCAAGGATGGCGAGAAGGTTGGAAGCTAGGAATCGTTCTGCGATAAGCAATCAGGGAGAGATCGGTGCCGTGCATTACCTCTTTCCGGCTGGCCTTGACGTCCGGCGACGCGTACTCCGGCGTGCGGGGCAGCGCTGGCCACCTCTCCGGCGTCCTCGGCGCCGCCCCCGCGCCCGCCGGCATCATGAACCCGGTCCCCCAGTCGGGCGTCGCCGCGAACCTCGGGGTCAGCTCCGGCGTCTGCGGGAACGCTCCGGCGCCGACGCCCCAGTCCGGCGTGGGCACGAACCGCGGGCTCCGCTCGGGCGTCCGCAGTATCCCTCTCTCCGGCGTGGCGGCGCCGCTGCCGGCGTTGGCAGCGCACAGCTGCATGATCCTGGCGGCGGCCTCGGCGCCGTCCCGGCTCTCGGCCATGAGCTTCTCGACCTGGGCCTTGGGCAGGCGCATCCGGAGCCGGACGGGACCGCCCTCGGAGGCCGTGGAGAGCGGCGACGCCGGCGCCGTGGCGGCGGACGCCGGGAGGGAGAGGTCGGAGGTGGACCGGCGCGTGAGCATGAGCGACTCGAGCCGCTCCCGCGCGCCGACGTGGAGCGCGCCGGACCACGCGCGGCGCGGCGGGACGGCGGGCCGGGGCAGCGCGACGAGGAAGTAGAGCCGTCCGGGGCGGAGCTGCGCGTCGTGCGCGAGCGGGCGGGCGCGGACGCCGAGGAGCTTGACCTCCTCGGACTCGAGGAGCTGGAACCCCGGGTGGTCGCGCAGCACGGTGCCCGCGAACGCCGGCGGCTTGACGCGGAACGCCGTGCCGTCCAGCTGCATGACCTTGGCGCCCTTGCGACGGCCGCCGATGCTGTTGCCCATTGCCGGCGCGCGGCTGGTGGTCTTCCCTGGCTCCGGCCTCCGGGTGGGTGGGTGGCGCTGGCGCGGCTGTGTTTCTCTTGGGTTTGGCCTCCGCCTCTTCCCACGCAGGAGCGCTCGCTCGCGCTGGGTTTGGCTCGCTTTGTTGTATGTGGTGTTTGAGCGTAGCCGCGTAGGGCGTGCGTTAGGAGGAATTTAAAAGGGGAAGGGGAAAAGGCAAAGGGTGGGAGGGGCTTTGGAGTCAAAGGTGATGGTGGTATTCGGCACAAAGACAAGGAGGGATGTATTTTTGCAAGTATAAATATATCATTCTTGTAAGGTAGTTGATTTTTTTAAAATATTTGGAAGAGGATGAAGAAATATTTGTCAGGCCACAACTCTTATTTTAGTAGATCACATATGGCCAAAATTGCTAATTTCGTCAATCCATGTGTGTGAACATTCTATGATCTGTTTTTCTATGATATTCAATTAATCCCAAATCAAAATGAAACAGTTGTGATTTGCACACACATGCACGCACTTAATGGGCTTAGTTTAGTATATATAGTCTGCATTCAACCGTACAACTAATCGAAACATGCATCAGTAGACTCGCACGGGAAGATGAACTCAGAAAATACAAACACGGAAACGAAAATGAACCTACAAAAAGTAATCTACAAAGTTAATTAGTAGCAAACATCCACCATAGTATGTGGTTCTTCAAACCGGCAACATACGGTAGTGTGGGTGCATGGTACTTAGTGGAGGAAGCGAGAAAAGCATTGGGCACGGTAAAGGTGCAATGGCGCGTGGTGAAAATTTCTCGACCAATAAAGTTGAGCAGGGACCGTGTAAAATGGGCTGTAAAATTGTGGGCAGTGAGGGGTGGTCCAGTGGATAACCATGTGCGAGATGAGACTAGAGTTAATTGTCATGTGGAGTCTGCTTAGTAGGGAAGCATAGGAATAGGAGTAACATTAACAAGTGGTAGGCGTAATCTCCGGGACTAAAGATAAAAAAGTGGGAATCAAATTTTGAACCCACCTCGTTAATTTATCTATTCAAACATGATCTTTGGATTATTATTGTAAGTATTTTTTTTCTTTCTTGTGGGCTTCGTCGTCCCCGTCGATGAGATGACACCAACCTGCAAACATCCCAGGAGCTCTCAAAGTTGCAAGCTTGCAGGTACCGCCCGTTCTGCCACACGGCGAATTCCAGATGGTACGGTCGCGAAGAGTTGTTCCATTCCCAGCGGAGGCAAGGTCAATCACGCCGGGACGCCCGGGAGCCTGCTGCGCCGCTCGGGGGTTGATCATCGCTCATACTAGCTAGTAGCCGCGAGCGCGCGCGACGACGCGACGGTGTCAATGAAATGCGTGGCAACGATCGGCCGGCCGGGAGCTCGGTCGACCTGCCGTACGTGTCGCGTTTCGTAGTTGGGGGCACGCACCGGACTCGGGCGCGCCGTACGTGGTCCTCTCTGCGACTCGTGCGTGCCCGGCCGATGGTACGCCGCGCCGGCCGGCCGATGCCGGAAAACGTACGAGATGGTGCACGTGTGCCTCGTAGAATTCGGGCGTGGCCGGTCGTCCTGCGCGTGTACGCCGTTTGAATCTCGGCCGGCTTGTTCCTCGGCGTGGTGGAGTGGGAAATGTGTAAGGTGGTCGTTTTCTTTCGGTATGTATGCTTGCACTTGAGCTTTGATAAAATGAACGTTGTGTAAACGAGAGATAAAGGATCGACGTACATATGGTTTTGTTATCGAAAGAAGAATGGGTTCCTGGCGAACACATGGAAGGTATGTAGAAGAAGTCGTGACGTAATGCAGTAAACGGTCTTGTTACTTCTACTTGATCCTGCATTTACCTGCAGGAACACTACACTACTATTACGCACGCACTTGTAGTTGTAAACGGAATCTTGATTTCCGGCGCCGGCAGTAACGGCCGCACGTCCCCGCCAACCAAACCTGCCGCAAATTGTCATGCCCCTCGAGACCCTACCGGACACAAGATGACTTTTCGTCGCAGGATCCCTAGCAGCTTGCGTCCATGCATGATATCCGCCGCGTCGCCAAGGCCCCAGGGCCCAGGCAAGGCATGCCTCCCTCCCAGTAAAGAGAAGAGAGCGCACCCAGACCCAACACATGGCCCTGCGCCCGCCCCGTCCCCCGTGGCTCGCGCCGCCGCCGGTCGTTGCGTCTTATCCTCTCGCTCTCGTTTTGTTTGCCAGGCCACGAGGCCAGGGGAGTACGTATGTTCTTTCCATTTCCGTCAGGCAGGCCCCACCCGTGTTGTCGATCGACAGGCTAAAACCGGCGGCGGCTAGCGTGCGTGTGGATGCGGCTGCGGATGCGTTTGATGCTTCGCGCTCCGTGGCTTGCTGGATCGAGGGGCTCTCTCTAGCGAACGTCACGATCGAAAGAGACTTTCGAGAATCTCAAAAAAAAAGAAAAAAAAAGAAAGAGACTTTTCGAGGCAGAGGAAATGAGGAATGTGAACGTTGAGGGCTGTGCTGCACACTTGCCGGTAGTACGAATGATCGGGACGCCCAGCACAGCAGCAGCGCGGCGGCGGCGGCCGTGGCGACTGCCTGACCAGTGACCACGGTTGGTGGTGGTGGAGGAGCCGGAGGCCCCGAAGTCGCCGCCCTCGCACGGCAGGCTCGGACACCCCGGCCGGGCCGGCAGAAACGTGGCGCGTGCGAGAGGCATTGACGGGTGTGTGCGACCAGCGGAGGTTGCATTGATCGGCGTGCCCACATTGATTTCGCCGGCGGATCGATTACGTTCGGGTTGTGCCGGCCGGCGGGACAACTCGACTCGTACCACGTCGCGCGCGGGCGCCGGCCGGCCGCGCGCACGGCGACGTTGAAACAACCTGAGCCCCGCCGGCGTGACGTGACTTTGGCGGCCTGGGGGCGGTTGGTGGTGGTCAAACACTCAAACTGTGGCAGTCCACGTACGACGCACCCCTCTTCGGGGTTTTTGGTTAGCGTGGAACGAACGAAGGCCAAGTCAGAACAGAGGATTTGTTGCCGGGACGAAATCGACGGCGGGTCTCGGAAGGGTAAAACCCGAGAGCTCGTTTTCAGCAGGTATGCGTAGGCGTGTAGTCACGACCATCCTAAAGTGTTCAAAGTTTTTCCATGACGTGTGCTCTCGTACCCCCTCCTCCGGTCCTACTCCCTGCACCGTACCGTCGTCGGCCGGCGTGCCGCGCGATCCGTCGCCGGCGGCCGGGGGACGATCCGGTTTTGTTTTCCTTTTCCCTCCCATTATGAAGAAAATGATGCAACGCAAGTACGGGACCTCACCGTGACGTGTAGGAGAGCGTAACCGCCTAACCGTCCGGCGCATAATTGCTGACGTCCCCCGGAACAGCCTCACACGTCGGCCTCGGCCCCCGTACCGTACGTGTGTGTGGTGTGCTGCGCGCGTGTCCGCCACCGTCCGACGGGGACAAGCAAATCCGACGGCCTCCGGAACGCGACGGCGCGCCGAACCGAGAGGTGAGATTTCCGGCAAAGCGCACGGCGGGCGCGCACCGCACCGCGACCGCGTTCGACCGCCGCCGTTGGATCCGCACGGAATCCAGCTGCGGGAGCGGGGGCCGCGAGCTAGCTAGCGATCCCGCCCCGTCATTTTCCAAGCCGCGGCGCGACGCTCCCGTGATGCGCGGAGCGAATGGCTCCACGACGGATGGGTTTCGTTCTTGCACTTGCACGCACGCGTCCGTTTGGTCGTCTTTGCTTGCGTCACAAGAGAAGGAAGAACGAGCGCGGATTCAGTTCAACACACACCCCATGTGCCCCGTTTGCGCCAGTGCTTGATCAACTCCGATCCCGCTGCGCGCGCGAATATTTGGTCAGGTTTGGAGACTCGGAAATTTTCCGCAAAAAAAAAAAAATTGTAGTACGAGAAAATGGCACATTACGGCATGTAAACGTGCGGATTTGGCAGACTCGACTCGATCCGATAAGTTCGTGTGTAATGCCATGATAATCTCAGCCCAGCACAGTGGAGTCAAATTAAATTTAAATGCACGTGGGGATTTGGCAGACCCGGTCAGTTCCATCGTGCTAATTTGCTAGGATCTTGAAGGCATTTCTTTGGTTTTTTAAGTACTTCCTCTTGGTACTTGTCCAGTGGCTCGTTCACATCGCAATGGTGATTAATTAGTACTCCCTCCGTCTCAAAATAAATGCAATTCTAAGACTCAGCACGCAAACCAATGTGAGGTGTCAAATGACCATATTGCCCTTTGTCTTTTATGAGAAAGATCTAGGTATTGAGTTGTCTTTTGTGTGAGAAACTTCTAGAGTCACTTGTCTTTTTTGATTGGTTAGTCAAAGTTGTATTCTTTGTGGGACAAAATTTGAATGCTAGAATTGCATCTATTTTGGGACGGAGGGAGTAGCCTGACGGTCTTTCCTCGAGAAGACAAGTCAAATACGCAGACAGAAACAAAATGAATCATTCGAGGAATATATTTGCACACCGAAATTAATTAAACTAACATGATCTCTCCCTCGTGATAATTTTGATAGGACCCTCACTAGATTCCTATAGCAAGACTCGAGCCTCCTCAATACCTCAGCAACAGGTAGTATAGTCTTTAATTTGTAGTCTATTCACATTATAATGATGGTTATATCCTGATGAATTCCTGATTATCTTTCCTTGCATGGGAAAAGATCATAAGATGCCATCAGATTGAACGCACTCAATTGGGCTGGAGCAAAATCAACTCCCAGTTGCAGGAATCTTCAGTCAACACTTGTGTGTTAGAATCATGCGTAAAAGTGAATTTTTGTGTACTAGAAAAAGGTAGCACTGGCCTACCTCTTTTGCAATCTTCTTCTGAAACTGTGAAGTCAAATTAACAAACTAAAATGAGGAGAAAGTTGAGCCACTTGGTTGCAGAATATATTCGTGTAAAACGTAAACAGGCCAAGAAGTGTCATCAAGCAAATTTGCTAGGACCCTCATCATATCCTGTTTGGCACAAATGGAACCTCCTTACAAGTAGTATGGTGATTGTTCACATTGCGATGGCGATTAGTGTTCTGACTGTCTTTCCAATCGTAATAAAAGTTGATCAGAAGGGATTTAACACACTCCACTCCATGTGCAACCATTGGGCAGCATGGCCTGGAGTATAATCAAAACACAAGCAAGCTGCATGAATATTCAGACATTTATATGTTAAAGTAATCTCGTGGGAAGGCATTCCAAGTTTTACTTGTACATTTCGGCATATGAACATGTGGGTTTGACACACACACGTCTGTTTACATGATTTCATTCTAGAAGACTGAAATCAAATGCACACACAATCAGGGGGAAAAAGGAAAAAAGGAGTGAGCTATTCGGGGCATATATATCTTAGTTTCATCTTTCCAACTTGTTGCTAGGATCTTTGTACTATTTTTAATCACTGAAATATAATTACTCCTTCCATATCAAAATATTTGCCACCGTTGATTTTTTTCTTACAACTTTGACCATTCAACATATTCAAAAAATTATTGCAAACATAAAAAATGCCATACTTAAAATACCTATAATAGTAAAGCATGTCGAAAACAAAGTAAATGATACTTACATAATTTGCTTAATAAGACAAATGGTCAAAGTTGTAAGAAATCAGTGACGACAAATATTTTGATACAAAGAGAGTACATATGTGTATACCATTTTGTATTCCTAACTTTTTGCAGATAAACATGTCGGTTTTGCATACCTTCCACGCATAGTCTAATACAAGACATTGAAGTCAAAATTACGCAAAGAAAGTAGAACGACTTGTTCAGTCACAAGAAACCCAATCCAATTATTCTATAGCACATCCATTAATATCACAAACAACTCGTGTTGTTTCTTCATGCTAATTAACTTCTCAGATTATCCTACTAGCTCATGCATAACTATTTTCTAGCATAATAAATAAAGTCAAACTTTGTTTTAAAAAATGAAGTTGAACGAACTATTTGAAGCACACATAGCATAATCAACAAATTTCAATGTGCTAACGTGCGAATATATCATTTCCTTTTATCCATTTAGGAAAAACACAGCAAACTTTTTTTTTTGCTTCAGAGGTTGCCGTTTTGCACAAAACAGTGAACTATTAGATTTGGAAAGGAAACAAATCTAGAAAATTAATTCAAAGCTAGTCTTCTGCCAAAAAAGGGGCTAGCTAGAGGATAGTACATCAGTTGTCAACAAAAATCAGGGCGGAAACAGCACTGTGCTAATAAAATCCGCTTATAAAATCCATTCTCATCTCCTTAACTTTTATCAACTAGGCCAAAGACCTCCTATGAGATCTTGTGCAAATTTTCTTTGAGATCCTGGTCTTATTATGGTGATCTAGTAGGCGACTTTCTTTTCTTGAAGAAAACTTCAAGAGAAGTACATATTTGACTTGACGGATTGGGGTAGAAATCAACTCTGGTTGTAGGAATCTTCGATCACGTTTGCAGATTGGAACTCTAGAACAGCAGAAAAAGAAATGATAGGAACTCCACCAAAAAAACAAATGTTTGTATGTGTACTGGAATGAGCATTTTGCCAATTAAAACTTGTGGGCATGTACTCCTCTATGTGTAATCTCGGTACAACACAGTGAGGTCAAATACACAAAAAATGAAAAGAATCTGATGGAAATATTCAAGGGAATCTATTTGTACCGTAAACTAATTAAAAAGTTCCATTGTGCTAATTCTCTAGGAGCCTCATTAATTAGATTCGTTTATCTAGATTTAGACCTCCTTAGTAGTAGTCTTGTGTGGTGTTTTCACATTGCAATGAGCTAATGATGATTTAAACGAATTATTTTTATCTATTTTTTAAGTTGAATTATTTTGTTTTAGACATATATATAGCTCTATCCACAAATTTTGTTGTGTTAATAACTTGCGAACGCCTCCTCACTTTCATCAGAAAAACGTAGTAAATTGTGCTTTAGAAGTTTGGTATTTCTAAAATCTACTCTTACACAAAAGAAAGCCTAGCGAACAATTGGTTTGGAAATGAAAGTTTGCAAGAAAATTATTTTACGAACTAGAGTGTCTATCAACTGCAAACAACATAAATCCCACTATTTAGCCTATTAGTTTGGCTAGTGGTTGTTTGGCTGGTGCCGATTTGGTCTGAGAGAAAAGTAACGCTGACTGGTGGCTGGTTTGTTATGAGAGAAAAATACTACTGGCTGGTGGCTGATAAGCCAGACGAACAGAGTGATTTTATTTTGTAAGACCTCCTTACCCTTTGTCAGCAAGAAACATACTTACTAATCCTTTGGTTTGTTCACATAAAGCCATAATGATTTAGTTCACATTATGGCCCCTTCTTTGAGATCTCAAACAGTTCTGTCAAAATAGTTAACATTTGGCAAATAGACATTCGCATTTGAGATGCTTGGGTGCATTCGTAAGAGGTAAAGTTTGAGTGTATTAGATAATGAATCAAATGTAAGAATCATGCAAAACATTTCTATATTAGATAATAAACATTCACATTTGTATACTTCTTGAGTATTCTTATTCTAGTATGTTGAAATCAAATAGAAAAGAAAATGAATAAATTGGACGAATTACTCAGGAAACATATATAGATATAGCATAAACACATTTCCGTCATGCTACTCTATTAGGATCCTCGTTAGTAGTATGGTTTGTTCGCAAGGCAATGGAAATTCCTGACGGACTTTCCTTTCTTGGGAGAAGTTGCACTTTTGTCTATTTCAATATCATGAAAATACATTTCATATATGAGCATTGTTACAATGCTTTAAAGTATATTTTAGTGAACAAACATGTGTTTTCCCTTTCATGTACTTTCATTCTAGAACAACGAGGTAAACTTAAAAAAAGGATCTGAATGAATTATTCGCAGCATACAACAGCGTATCACCGTTTCAGGGTTGTGCCCTGCTAACGCAGAAAATAAGATAAACATGTCATCTGAGCAGCATACTTTTCATGTATAACATATGTCCATCGCAATGGAGTTAAATTAGCACTTGGAAAAGGCCTTAAAGAACACATGCGGATTAGCCCACTTGCATACCGTATATTTCATCTGTAATTAAAGAATGGCGTGTCAATTTTACATAATGAAAGTCCATCGATCATTCGTCCTGGAAAACAAAGCAATGGAGCCAACTATTTCAGAGCAAATGCATTCTAGAAACTTTGTAAGTCCCATCGTTATTCTAACTTGTACGATCCACCTCCCCAGCTATTTTCCACTGACAAGGTCGAGACCTCCTCAGCAGTCAGCACTAGTCGTCGTGTTCACATAGCAATGACAACTTATTAGAGCATATTTTGTTCTCTTTATCTGAGATCTTGGGCAATTTCTTAGAGTAGGGGTGTGTAAAGTCTCCAAGGAACACGGGAAATAAAGGAGTAAAGGAACGGAATCTGTGGAGTGAATTTTGGCCTACTTGGGTTGGGGCTGGTACAATATTCTTGCACAATCATGGTTACCAATATCAAACATTTGTGGGGCTTACGCTTAGCTTATTGCTTAAAATAAAGCCAGGGGTTGGCCTAACTGCAAGCTCTCTTACTGTGGCCAGGTGTGTACTGGCCTGGGATCCTTGCGGTGCAGCAACGAGCACATGCTCAGCTCCTCCCTACGGTTTTTAGGTCGTTGGTTGTGCTCAAGATGAGGCAGTTTTCCTTGAAAGGAACGAGGTGAACACGGACAGGTCAAACGCCGGCTCTCTGATTCAGAATTGGTCACTGGTCAATTCCTTGGAGTTTTTTAATTCTTTCTTATAAAGCACAGTGTAAGATTTTCAAGAGGTTAGTGGTAATGGTATATGAACTTGAAGGACGGGGTTAGGAGTACGGTGGGTGCAATGAGATCGGCCTTAATTTCAACGTCCCCTTCCTCTCTGACCTCAAACGCTGCTGATGGGGATCTCTGGCTGTGCAAAGGCAAACAGTGCTCAACATGTTGAGGAATTCCAGTGACTCGGCGGTTTGTCAGTTAGCACGTACTATATATAAGAGGCTGCAAACTGTTGCTTTCGTTAGGGCACGTAGCAAGCATTAGGCATCGATCTTTTCGGGGTTTGTACGCTAGTTTAATTCCAAGTCACTGTCAGGGATGGAGACCAGCAGGGTCTCATACGTGTCTTCTCCTCTTGAGAAGAGGTTTTTTACGGTACACAATACGACCCAATAGTCGTACGGGCCTCAAATTTCGTTGTGCTTGTGCATAAGCAGGATCGAGATAAGGGTTTGCTTGGAATGATGGAAGCGTAACAGTAAAATCTTCAGTACGTTATGTTGGAGCTGTCTTTGCATATGCAGATTTTCAACTGTTCCATCTTCGCTGACACAGAACAATGCGTACCAATTCAACCCCTGGCACTCAGGTTCGTTCGTTACATACCCACAGCGGGGTGTACGTCCTTCAACTGACAACTGCTGTGGACTCTCTGAAAGCTTGAATACTGTGGCAGCTGTTGTGAATTCTGATCGAGTCAGATGCAACTGGTGCTTCTAGAAGTGGTGGACAGATCTGCAGGACCCCAGAGCTGACGATCAGCTGTTCAGTCCTATTGGGCATCAATAAGCCGGGACACTGACAGGCTCAGCGGTAGATGCTTCACCAACCGGTAGTTTAAACGGCTTAACTATCCTGTCGCTACCACTCGAACACTGCCCAACTCGCACGGGTCGTCGTGTGAGGGACCGCTCGTGACTGACTGGTGTCTGTCTGGTGAATTCTACTCCTACCCTGTCTTTAGTCTGCAGAACGGGACATGGAAGATCTGCATCCCTCTTGTTCCCTTGCGAGGTCCAACAATATCAAAATGGCCGGCCTTCCGAAACATTTTCTTTCTTGGCCTTCTTCTGTCCGGCGTAGTGGCAGGGTTTCGTGGTGCCATCGCGTCTGTAGAAAATGCAGGAAGGGTGGTATGCGTCGTCTGACTTTTTCCTGGAGGTTTGCACGATGAATCAATGGTAGGACCGGGTGAAAAGACGCGCGGAATATAAATTTGTGAACACTGGTTGTCAATTTCCTCGTCAGTTTGCACCAAGTTCAACCGGGAAAGGAGAGGAGAGGATCAGAGAAACTGACATGGACTGGAACCAACGCGCCTCGTGCTAATTCTGGTCTCTGGTTACCGAAGTCTGCCAGCAACCATGCGACCGGGACGGGGTGGTCGCCGGAGATGAGTCCAACTCAACGAGCACGATGCCTGACCTGCACGAGCGCAGAGGCGACGCTGCTTCCTACTCCAATGTTGCAGTGCATGGCTATGGCATCATGGTCGCGTCACTGCTGGATCAGAAGTTGGGCGCAGAGAGACGAGGGAAAATGCTAGTGCTTGTCCACAAATGATTGCGACGGCGAAGTATGATTGAGTGAGCGTCGGAAAGGCGACGGCCGGTCGGTGGGCCCTTGGCGCCAACAATCCGCATGCCGAGACTTCCTGATTGCAGGGCGAGAGCCGGAAGCAATTGGGAAGTTGCAGGAGAGATGGAAGCATAGGTGATTGGTGCGAGGGAGCGAGCCCTTTGGGCCACAAAATCAGAGTCTAAAGGCAAGTGCTGAAACTGAAAGTGGCAGTGTTCTGGGTTGCATGCAGTTTGTGGTTCGCCTTCGTGTAATTAGTCTTTGCAATTTACACACGCTTCAAACTGGAGCACTACGCGCGATTAACGTGGGGGTTGGATACCTGAAGTAAATTGTTTGCACTTGTGCGATCTCAACTCCTCTGGCAATTCTTTGACCACACCAATTTGTACATCAGCAACTCAGGAGCCAATTTTCAGAACTGCAAAACCAGTGTAGTTGAAATCCAGGGCCTAAATTCAGATCGTTATCACACCAGTGTAGTACGAGCAGAGAGCTGGAAAAGGTGAACAAATTCCATGCCAAACCAAACCAAACCATAAGCTCCTTATCGCCAAGAGTGTTCCGGTCAGTTTTCAGACCGTTTCGATTCTCCGGGCCATATGTGTAGGCATCACGCATTGACAAATCCAGATGCAACTATTTTGGCATCTCGCGAGCCACGTCTCACCGACGGAGAAATGGCGGATGGCATATGCAGCGCCGTTTAATTTTTTCCTTCGCGGAACGCTGTGCAGTTGTTTGACCCATGAAACAGGATATTTAATTATTTGCCATACTAAGAAAGGCCGCTCCTTCAAAAGACACTTTTAAAATTTAGCTTACAAAATTGCCACCGAAGAGAAGTTTTAGCTACATATTTGCCAGTTTGTCCTACGTGGCACCCCAAGTCACCCATCCACGCTGGAATGATGGTGTGAAATGACTCACGTGCCCCTGATCTTTCCCTTTCTCAAGCCACTGACGTGTGGGACCCACACGTCAGGGCCTTCTTCAAACTCCGAACGGCCAGTATGGCCGGCGATGGCCACCACGGGAGCTTGCTCCTCCGTCGCCCTAGCTCCTCAGCCGGCCATGAGCTCTAGAGGCCGCGCCGCGGCCGCTCAACGCCGCGCGCATCCCGCTCCTGATCCATGCGCCGGCAACCACCCTGCTCCCAGTCGTGCGCCCCGACGGCCATGAGCTCTAGAGGCCGCGCCGCAGGCCCGCTCCGCCTGCATCCCGCTCATGGTCCACGCGCCGGCGGCCACCCTGCTCCCAATCGGCTTGCCCTCGGTAGCTCCCGCGTCGGCGACCTCTGCTTCTCCCCCATGGCGCCGGCCTCTGCTCCTTCCCAGGGCGCCGGCCGAGCCTGCTAGCGGCGGCGGCGAGGCTGACCTCGGGACGGCGCGACCACGGCCCAGGACAGCGGGGTTGAGCGCCCCGGCGGCGCGCAGTCGGGGTATCCACCACGGGCGCGACGATCTGACTCAACCGGGCAGTAAGGAAGAAAGGAGCCGCGAGAGGTTGAAGATGAACATGACATGTGGGTCCCACACGAGAAAGGATAAACTATGACTGACCTGAGGAGAGCAGGGGCATGGAGGTCATTTCGCGTCATGAAATCCAGCGTGGATGGGTGACTTGGGGTACCACGTAGGACAAAATGGTAAATATGTAGCTAAAACTTCTCTCCGGTGGCAATTCTGTAAGCTAAATTCTAAAAGTGACTTTTGAAGGAGCGGCCTTTCTTGGAATGGCAAATAATTAAATATCCCTCAGGAAACCTGACAAGTTCTTTTCCTCCCTCACTGCATCAGCTCGTCTCACGGTTTCGTCAGCTAACGAGTCGTACAAGGAGGAGGTGCGATAGGATGTGTGAACACATGATCGAAGCAGTCAAAATGATAGAACAGATTTCGTCAATGAATAACAAACACACACGAATTCGACCGATGTTTTTTTTATTCGCCACACAGACAGCATCCCTTTGCATAGAATAGTAGCATTCCATTTGGTATTATCTTCAGGTTTTAGCACGCGCCGGCGCACTCATCTTCTGAAGATTTGGAGAATCCTTTATGGACAAAGAAAGAGCAATTAGCACTAAGATAGCGCTCTTTGATGCTTTTTGTGACGAGATTGTATTGTTTAATTGAGTCCAAACGAGTATAGTGGGGTCAACAACATTAGGTAAGTAGGGGCAATGTGACTATAGTCTGTATAGAAGATTAAAATCAGCAGTGAAAGGTCTCCAGTTCTTCAAAAGAGGCAGCAGCGCACGCTGGTAAAGGGCCTTGACGCTTTCAAAAAGCGCCGGGATTGAATTAGACCTAGCAGCTGCATGCTGGTAAATTTCGGGTAAGTGAGTCGTTGCATGTGAAGTCACTGCTATGATCGAGCAGCCACCGAAGGGAGCATAATAATCACTACCGGAAATCCCCCGACTGCTAAAAGGTTTGCCAAGTGCAATCTTTCGAACACTTGGCAAACAAGCTCTTTGCGAAGTGATGCGTGAAAAACACTCGGCAAAATAATTGCACTCAGCGAAGTTAATTGTTTGTCAAGTGTTTTTATTGACACCAGGCAAATGAGTTTACTTAGTGTTTTTTTTGCCACTCTACAAAATAAACAATTTTTTCTTTTCGTACCATTCAAACTTTTTCTTCTCTCCACATACAACATGTAACACTCCATGTTAAAATTTAGTATATTTTTGTATTTATTTGCTGTATTTAACTAATTAGTTGCATTTCAAACTAATTTTTTGAATCAAGTTAAATTTGAATGGCAATTGATTCAAAGAATAGAATAAAATGAATACAAAAATAATATTCATGTTATTTAACCTAGTTTTGAGGCCTTACCTGTGAAATAAAAAGAAATTCCAAACATCTTGTTCAGGAAAAATGATCACGAACATGTTTGGATGATTTTTAATTTTTTTTAAAAAGCAAAGAAAGTCTGAAAGTCATGAAATTTGTCATGATATGATGGTATCATACGTGGAGGTTGTGGTAACAAATTGAGAAGGTGTCATATAATTTGCCATGTATGATGCTTACAAACTGAAGTATCTCATAAGAAGAATTGTAACATTGAGAATGATTCAGAAAGATTTGGAGTCAAAGTGATGGTAGATTTGTGGTTTGACTACAAAACTTTTTTATAGGGAACAGAGAACACATATTGTTTCGTGTGAAATTTTGGTAATTTTTTTAACCGTTTGATAATTTTAATGTATTAAGTACAATTGTAGAATTTTAATTGATATAAACAGAATTTGGTCTATAACTTTATAAAATAATATAATAAATATGAGTAGAAAATCAAATGCATATTGCTGAGTGAATTTGACAGGTATTTTCAAAATGATATGAAAAGGAAGGAGAAGGAAAAAAGAAGAAGAAAAAAAATGAAAAAAAGTTTGCCGAGTGCCCCAATTTGACTCGTCAAAATCTCGGTCCAAACAAAATATCAGCGGGTCAGACCCGCGTCTCTCCTCTCCTTCCTCTTATCTTAACCTCCCTCTCTTCTCTCTCAACCTTATCCCCCTCCCTCTCCTCTTACGCCACTCTTCCCCTCCCGGTGCCGCCCCTCTCTCACTCTCTCTCCTTCCCTCCCTCCCTCTCTCTCCCTCCAGCGGGATGGGCGGCGGCAGGCAGGATGGCTCGGACGGTGGTGTGTGAACAGACTGCCCCTCATGCACGTGTCGTCGCCTGGCCGTGTTGTGCGCCCAGGCCCCTCGCGCCTAGCCTGGTCGAGTTACGACAGTCCGAGCCGGCGAACGACAAGGTGCGAACGACCGGTGTTGGGGAATTGGATTAAAACCATCACCCTCGGAACTTCGGAGATATTAGTATTCTCAAGAACCAAGCTATGTTGAAAACAAAGGGATATATGGTACTTGCTGCTTCATGATTACCAAAGGTGTTGCTTTCATTTTCATGAACTCGAATTCGCGAATTATGCAGGTTATCAACTTTCTAACACTCTAATGATCTTCGGAGATAATGTATGCAAAGGGATGGTTGGTTCTCGATGTTTCTATCATGTTTCAGGGGAAAGTAAGACTTCGGAGGAGAGCTACAGTTCGGGAAACTGGACTTCAGGAGTGTGTCCAAGCTTCCGAGGCCGAGGTTCGAGCTTTCGGGGAATCGTATGAATGAAAGCAATGACGCGGGCGAACCAAGTCAAAGGTGTGACGCTAAAAGTCTGGGTTCAAGGTGTGAAAGAGTGGCAAGCTTGTGAAAATATCCGAAGTTAATCTCCGCAAATTACGGGATGTAAAAGACATTCATGTACATGTTCCCACTTAGGAATATTCTTTGAATCCGAGGGCATTATCAGAATGTAAAAGTCCCTTCATCTCCCTATAAAAGGGGGCCGGAGGGCACGTGTAAAGGGGTTCACAACTTTTGAGGAGAATACAGGCTTTCGGAGATTCCTTGTCTCCGTGTTCTTGAGTACTTTCTTGAGTTCGTTCTTGAGTCTCTCTTCACCTATGTTCGGGGGTTCCATCCGATTTAAGAATCCCCAACATTGGCGCCCACCATGGTCTAAGCCAACAGAAAACTCACGATGTCTCCACAGAAAAAGTCTAAGAAGAACACACCTACCGATGCAGACTAGGAAGACCATCACGTAGAAGAAGACAATGGAAAATCTCTTGCTACAGAACCTAAACAGACTACAGACCAAGAGAGGCAGGCAAAACTCGAAGCTCTCAAGAAAGCATGAGCGGAAAAAACTGCAGAAGTCCTGGAAACACATACCGAAGATGAAGATGAGGATGACGATGCTGTGGACAGACAATTGGAAGCAGTAAATAGAAAAGTGCTAATGCTTCAGAAAGAGAAAGAGAAATTTGCGATGCGGCTGGAAGCAAAAAGAAAAACTTCAGAGAAGCTGGAGAGGCTAAATCAAGCAAAAGAACAACTGGAAAAAATGCAAAAAGAAATCGATGAAATGAAGGAACAAGAAAACAGTTCTCTCTGGCGCAACTCGCCACATCAGAGCTCTGGTCAGCGAAGAAGAATCCCGAGAGAAAATTTCTTCACAGGCAACGGAGTTTCGCAGTTCGCGGATCCAGAATCACCACTCTCTCTCGGGCTGCAAACTGCACCATGGCCTCCGAAGTACAAACCAGTCTCTCTCCCGAAGTACAATGGGCATGGAAACTCCAGACAATTTCTCATGAGCTATGAAGCCGCTGTAAACTCAGCTGGAGGAGATGATGTCGCTCTGGCCAAGTCTTTCATCATTACTTGCGAAGGCCCAGTCCTCAATTAGTACTCCCTGCTACCTCCACACTCAATCTGCAGCTGGATTGATCTCAAGACGAAGTTCATTCAAGCATTTCAAGTGTTCCATGAAACAACTGCAAAGCCATCAGATCTCTATTATTGCAAGCAAAGAGACAGAGAGCCATTGCAGAACTTCGTAAGAAGATTCATGCAACAAAAATCTCAAACTCCGGGAACAGATGACAAAACAACGATCCAAGCGCTAATCAGTGGTCTAACTCCAGGACCAACAGCTTCGCACTTATCCAGAGAAGAACCTCAAACCATTGAAGAACTTTTCGATGAACTGGAAAAGTACATCAAATCTGATGAAGATCACCGAAGAAGAGTGGCTGAACGAAACCAAGCAAGACAAAATAGTAGAGGAATAGGATGGAGGCCTCAATTCCAAACCCCACGAAACATCAATAACGTGGAAAATCCTTCACCACAATTCAACCAAAACAACAGGCCGAGCACAAGAGGAGGTTTCCCTTCAAGGGGAAGAGGAAGAGGACCTCCGAAAGTTCAAAATCATGATCCAAGAGACCCGTACTTCTATTGTAGATATCATGGGAGGAGTCACAGTACCGAAGCTTGCCCAGAAACTAAGAAGAATGTAGCAAGAATCCAGCAAGAAAAAACAATGATGTCCATTGCCTCCACAATGCCAAACCAGTTTCGTCAGAATTTCTGGCAACCCCAGCTGATGGGTCCTCAAGCAAACCCGGTCCCAATTCAGCAATTCCAGCAAGCACAATCGGCATGGTAGCCTTCACAACAATTCTTTCCTCAGTCTCAAGCAATTCAAACCATTCAACAACCGCAACCAATTCAAGAAATGTTGCCACCACCACCAGCCAATTCAGTGAAACCAGAGTCAAGTTCAAGAAGCAATAATCCGAAAGCACTGCCCTCCTTCGGAACTATCATGCCTATCACTGGAGGCTCAGCCATGGAGTTTGAAACGAAGAGGCAGAGGAACAACTACTTCAGATCTGTGAACACGGTCATCAACGACGGCCCAGCAGCACGACCAGAATGGGCCAAGGTGCCAATGACATTCACTGAACAAGACTTCAAGCTGAAATCCACTGATCACAACGATGCCATGGTCATCGAAGTAAATATCACCGGATGGGTGATCGGAAAAGTTCTGGTGGATAACGGAAGTTCTGCTGACATTCTATTCATGAAAACATTCGAGAAAATAAACTTGAGTCCGCACATGCTACAGCCACCAGAATACCCACTGCTGGGTTTTGGAGGAAAGCCAATCAAGCCAGCGGGAAAGATAGCTCTTCCGGTCTCTTTCGGAGATCTTGACAATGCTAGAACAGAGAGTCTCACATTTGATGTCATCGACATGTATCATCCATACCTCGCAATCTTCGGCAGAGGGTTCATCAACAAGTTCGATGCCGTGATAAGGCAACAGTTCTTGTGTATGAAAATCCCAGCTCCCAAAGGAGTCATCACAGTATTCGGTGATCAGCAAGAAGCTAGAAACATAGAGAAGGGCCACACACCAGGCCAAAGCAATGTGCATCACTTGAACTCCACTAAAGAAAAGAAAGAACCGTACGTCGAAGCCAAAAGAGACAAAGAGAAAGTCGAGATAAGTGCCGATGGTGAAACAAAGAAAGTGTATCTAGATGACATGCCAGATACAGCGGTAGTGATAGGGGCTCATCTTAGTCCCGAAGAAGAGAAAGAGCTGATCGAGTTCTTGAACAAGAACAAAGATGTTTTTGCTTGGTCAGCAAAAGACTTGCAGGGTGTCGATAGGGATATCATCGAATATGCCCTTGACACAGATGAGAAAATAACTCCGAAGAAGCAGAAACTCAGGAAAATGTCTGAAGAAAAGGCCAAAGCAGTAGAGGCCGAAGTGCAAAGGCTTCAGGATGCCAAATTGATCAGGGAAGTCATGTACCCTGTGTGGCTAGCTAACACTGTGCCAGTGAAGAAGAAGAATGGGAAGTGGAGAATGTGCGTAGACTTCACAGATCTGAACAAAGCTTGCAAGAAAGATGATTTTCCTTTGGAAAGAGTGGACAAGGTTGTTGATGACGCCGTAAATAGTGAAATGCTTTCGCTTCTGGACATGTTCTCGGGATACCACCAAGTCAAGGTGCGGAGAGAAGATGAGGAAAAGACAAGTTTCATCACACTGTTCGGAACATATTGTTTCGTGAGAATGCCAGAAGGGCTGAAGAATGCAGGGTGCACCTTTTCGAGAATGATAGAAATTGTACTACACCCCCAGCTTCGGGGAAATATTCTTGCATATGTTGACGACATAATTGTCAAGAGTGTCAAAAGAGGCGACCACATCAGCGATCTAGCAGAAACTTTTGCGAATCTTAGAGCAGCAAATCTCAAGCTAAATCTTGAGAAATGCGTGTTCGGCATTCACAAGGGAAAGGTCTTGGGCTGCTTAGTTTCAAGAAAAGGCATTGAAGCAAACCCAGACAAAATCAAGGCCCTGATCGAGATGCAAGAACCCGCTTCAATGAAAGATGTGCAAAAGCTGACAGGGAGAGTGGCTGCCCTTAACAGGTTCACACCAAGAGCAGCAGAGAGAAGCTTACCTTTCTTCCAAATTCTCCGAAGCTCCAAGAATTTCCAATGGACCGAGTCCCAAAGGCAAGCTTTCCAAGAACTCAGAGATTATCTGTCGAACATGACAAAATTATGTCCTCCGGAGCCAAGATCACCACTTCTGCTATACTTATCTGCTTCCAATTCCGCTGTGAGCGTTGTCCTAGTACAAGAGAAAGAAGAAGAAGGGAAGTTAAAGCAAATCCCAGTATATTTTGCTTCGGAAGCACTTTCAGGATCCAAATTGTTCTATTCTGAGCTAGAAAAGATAGCGTATGCAGTAATCATGGTGGCAAGAAAGCTGAGACACTATTTCGAGGGTCACAGAATAAGAGTGATCACGAATCAACCACTGAACGACTTTTCACGAACAAGGAAGCTTCGGCACGAATCATCAAATGGGCTGCTGAGCTTTCAGAATACACTGTGGACTTCGAAAGAAGAAGTGCAATCAAGTCTCAGGTCTTAGCAGACTTTGATGTAGACTAGATATCGCCAACTTTAGACTCTAGCGAAGAAGTAACCACACCATGGGTGGTACATTGTGATGGGGCCTGGTGTGACAGAGGAGTTGGGATATCGGCAATTGTGACATCCCCAGCAGGAGTCGTGATAAGATACGCAGCTCGACTTGACTTCGCGGATGATGTGCACTCCACGAATAATACAACAGAATACGAAGCCTTACTTCTATCTCTGAGAAAGATGAGAGCCTTGGGTCAACAATCATTCATCATCAAAACATACTCGAAGGTGATTCAAGAGCACATCAAAAAAGAAAGTGAAGCAAGAAATCCGATATTGGTCAAATATCTTGAGAAAGTCAGAGAAATGGAGAAACACTTTAAGGGCTACACAGTCCAGCATATTCCAAGAAATGACAACAGTGATGCAGATAGGCTAGCAAAAGCCGCAGCTCAGAAACAGGCAATGCCTCCGGATGTATTCTTCGAAATCATCAAAGAGCCATCTATCAAAGAACCGAAGCCAAGAAACGTGAGCAGCATAGAAAGTCACGATTGGAGGGCTGAAATCATGGCCTACTTGAGGGGTCATTATGAACCACCAGATGAATTAGAGAAAAAGAGGCTAAGGCAAAGGGAAAGGGGCTATGCTATAGTGGATGGGGAACTGTACAAGTCTGGAGTCACCGAACCTTGGTTAAGGTGCATAACTTCTGAAAAAGGCTTAGAGCTTCTCAAAGAGATCCACAACGGATTTTGTGGTGCGCACATAGGCACAAGAGCATTAGCAGGCAAGACAATAAAGTAGGGATTCTTCTGGCCATCCATAAATTTTGATGCAAAGAAGTTAGTTCAAGAATGCGAAGCTTGCCAAAGAACAGCGAATCAGCAAAATTTGCCATCTATGCCAGTGCATCTGATTCCACCTTCGTGGCCTCTGCAAAGGTAGGGAATGGACCTAGTCGGGTTGTTGCTGACAGCTCAAGGAAATTGCAAATTCGCAGTAGTTGCAGTTGATTACTTCACCAAATGGGTGGAAGCAAAAGCATTGGCGAACATTACCGCGCCAACAGTTCAGAAGTTCTTCTGGCAAAACATAATATGCAGATTCAGAGTTCCAAGAGTGTTAACTGTGGATAATGGAAAACAGTTCAATTGCTATTCTTTCAAAGAATATTGCAAAACTCTGGGCACTCACGTGAAGTTCTCCTCTGTTTATCATCCGCAGTCCAATGGCGCTGTAGAAAGAGCGAATGGATTGATCTTTTCGGGGATCAAGAAGTGTTTGTATGATCAGAGAAAAGGCAAGTGGATAGATGTGAGCTGCCAAGGGTAATCTGGTCTCACAACACAACAGTATCAAGGGCAACAGGTTTCACACCTTTCCGCTTGCTATTTGGGACTGAGGCAATAACACTGGAAGAAATCAGGAACGAAAGTTTGAGAGTTCAGAAGGTAAAAGAAATTCAAGAAGTTGACATGAAAATAGAGAAAGACATGATTGAGCTCACAATCCTCGAAGCCTCTGAGAACATTGAGAAATACCAAAGAGAAACCAAGGCATGGAAAGACAAAAAGATAGTCAGGAAAGATATCAAAACTGGTGACTTAGTGCTAAAAAGAAAGAAGAATTGGGAGAATCCTGGGAAACTTCAGGAATCTTGGGAAGAACCCTACATAGCAAAAGAGACTAGCATGCCAGGAGCCTTTCGTCTAACAGATCAGACCAGTGAAGAACTGCCGCATTCGTGGAATGCAGATAACCTCCGAAGGTATTATCCATGAAAGTCATAAAAGTAGTTAGATTTAGTTTTCAGCATTTCCTTTCGTAGATTTAAATTCCGTAAGAAAAAATGTAAAAGCCCGAGCTACAGAACTATAAGTAGCTTCGGGAACAAAATTTTTACTTCCTGCATTTACCTTACAATAAGAAGGACCGTACTCTTTTCCTTGCAAAGGGGGCCCAAAATCAGGGGCAAGGTTTCTAACGAGGCGGATCCTATGTAAATACTCTTTCTCATATATATGAATAGAGCTTTCCCCCAAATTACATGTCTTATGAAGTTCCAAAGTGAGAAAGAAAAGTTTCGTGAAAAGGGCTCCGTTATAGCCGAGGTTCCAAAGTAAAAAAGAGAATTCGTGAAAAGGGCTCCGTTATAGCTGAAGTTCCAAAGTGAAAAAGAGCATTCATGAAAGGGGCTCCGTGATAGCCGAGATTCCAAAAAGAAAGAATGATTCCATGAAAAGGCTCCGTGATAGCCGAGATTCCAAAAAGAAAGAATGATTCCATGAAAAGGCTCCGTGATAGCCGAAGTTCCGAAAGAGAAAGAGAAGTTTTTGTGAAAAGGCTCTGTGATAGCCAAGATTCCAAAAAGAAAGAATGATTCCATGAAAAGGCTCCGTGATAGCTGAAGTTCCGAAAGAGAAAGAGAAGTTTTTGTGAAAAGGCTCCGTGATAGCCGAGATTCCAAAAAGAAAGATGATTCCATGAAAAGGCTCCGTGATAGCCGAAGTTCCGAAAGAGAAAGAGAAGTTTTTGTGAAAAGGCTCCTTGATAGCCGAAGCCTCCATGATAGCCAAAAATCCCAGAGTGAAGGGATATCCTACGAAAGGCCTGAGATAACAACAAGTTGTGGCCTAGATCCTAGAGTAAAAGGACATCCTACGAAAGGCCTGAGACAACAACAAGTTGTGACCTAGATCTAGAGCAAAGGGACATCCTACGAAAAGGCCTGAGACAACAACAAGTTGTGGCCTAGATCCCAGAGTAAAGGGACATCTTACGAAAGGGCCTGAGACAACAACAAGTTGTGGCCCAGAAAGCTCAAACGTCTTGATATGAAAATATTTGTGAAAAAAGTCTTGAAGTAATATCAGATCCAAAATTCTTTCGGTCATGAGTTCGCGCTGGTATGCTAAGAAACTTAAGAATCATAGCAGTGAATATCCACGAATAAATCTACGAAGTGATGTTTACCCAGGAAAATTTTCGAGCTAAAAATGCTATTTTTGCAGACTAAGGGGCTTGGATGCCCTCGTAAAAATGTCAAGTGAAAGAGCAGGTTGAAGCAACTGAAAGTTGCGATATTAACCTAAGCAAGTTTGCTACATAGGCACAAGTCCACAAAACTCGCGAAGCAAGTTTTGTCGACTCGTACTCTGAGTACAAATTTATATTTTGAGAGAAAACCAGGTCCACGAAAGGAGCTATTCATGAAATTTTGCATGAAAACGGCAAGGTGGGATGGGTGACATTTTTCTTAAAAAACGAGTTTATTGCCTTAGTTTCACACAAAATTTCATAGAGTACGTTACACACCTTCGACGAGTTGAAAGTTCAAAAAGGTGCTGGGTTACGGCCACTGTTTTCTGCAACATCACTAGCATAAGAAAAATTGCAATCACCACTTATGGGGCTAAGGGGCTCCGTCTTCACGAAGGTACGTGAACTTGAAGCCTCAGTGGCAAGAGCATAACCATCGCGATGAAGAAAAAACCAACTCAACTGAAAGCTACGCATCGAGAAATATTGACAACACAGAAGCCAAAAGTCGGAGAACTTGCATCCAGGATGAGCTTCTTTATACAAACGCCAAGCTTCGCCACTAACTATCTGGTCTTGGTGATGGAAACACAAAGGTATGATATCTTGCACAGGCCCACCTTGCAGGTCATGCGCAGGTTAAAGTTTACAAAACGAAGTTCAGAAAGGCGGGTCATGATCCTCGAATATACAAGTACACAGTTCTCAAGAGAACAAAAGCAACAGTTCAAACAAGTTCTGCTTCATTCATCGATATTGACCTTCGGAGAACTAGCGCGCCGTTCAGAGCTACCATCTTCTTCGTCACTGTCTTCACCGCTGCTGCCACTGCCACTTCCCGAGCCGTCTTCAGCTTCATCAGTTTCACCAGTTGCACTGACTCAGAGCTCATCTCAAGAGCTTCGCGAATTTCATCACTCGTCTCTTTCCTTATTAGCTAAGAAAAGCAAGCGAAGTCAGTGCAAAGCAAAGACGAGAAAGGTTTAGAGTTTAAAGAAATGTTACCTCTTCAAGTTTTTCACGAGCGATCTTTTTCGCAAATTCTTTACCACTAGCGACCTAGAATTCCTTCATAAATTTGATCTTGACAGCTCGTACGTCTTCATGGCTTCGAATAAGAGAAGTGCTGCCAGCATCGGGAAACTTCTGAAGAGCACCTCGGAATTTCTCAAAGTCTATACAATCACAGTTCTCCAGAAGTTTCAATAGACTTTCGACACTAAAAGCAGCAGCGAAGTCACTGGCATTGGATATAACATCAGGAAGAGCCTCGAATTCCGATAACATCCATTTCATCACTTCTTCCGCACCATAGGATTCGGGAAGAGGTTGTGCACGAGCTCCAAACTGACCCAGAGCTTCACCATATTTTTCGAACAAGAGCTGAAAACTCTTTTTTATCCCCTCAGCCCCTCTGTTCAGTGTGTCATCTCTTTCATCAATCATCTTCTCAAGCTCAAGAATCTTTGTATCCCTAGCACTAACTTCGCCAACCAAATCAGAATGTTGTTTAAGGAGTTTGGCATTTGTTCCACGAAGCTCCGTAATAGCGGTAGCACCATCATCAACAGACTTGCGAAGATCTTCAATGATATCATTGCTTTGAGCTTCTTTAAGCTTGTCATGTTCCTTCTTCAAATTATGATGAGCAGCTTCTACAAGCTTCTTTTCACTTTGGGAAGAATTCAAAGCTTCTGTTAGCTCTCTAGGTCGAGTTGCCAGATCACGACTCGGAGATTGAGCTTTTTCCAAGTCTTGCTTCAGATCATGAACTTCTTTGTCGAGACCGGAAACATGTTGCTCAGTCTCCTTAAACTTCTCCGATAACAATTTACCAGCAACAACTGTCTTTAGACCAAGAATGGCATTAAACTTGGAAAGTTCTGAAGGAGAGAGATTCCGGATAGATGTTTCGAAGGCTGAAGAAGAAAGCAAAGGAACAATAAGATTACACGAAGAGAAGAACAAAGAAAAAGGAAAAGACAGAAGGCAAACCTTCCGAATCAAAAATCTTCGGAGAATTGTCATTAGTGGTTTCAACAATCTCCACAGATTTCTGGTAGGAAGAAGAAGTATGTCCCTCATGAGCAACAATCGCCTTGTCAGCAAGAAGAGGCATATCCTTCGGAGCGTCTCCTCCTGTTTCACTCATTTGTTCAGTCATAAACTTAGGAGACCGCCACAACGCGGAAAAGCTATGAACACCACCATTTTTATCAACCACCGGACACTCAACACTCAAAAGCTCACCCCTGAAAGACGTACCAAAACTCGCGTTGTACACAGCAACATCAGGAGTAGGATCCTGACCTTCGGGGATATCTTCGCGATTCCCAATCAAGGAAGGATCTTTCGAGAGATCCGCCGCTCCGATCCACGGTATGCTCCAACTCTTCAATAAATTTTTGCGATGCCTCGCCAGTAGCACTAAGAGTTTTGATAGGATCGGCTTCGGAAGAAACAACGGTGACAGGATCCTCGGAGGTGGTTCGAACTTCGGGTAGTGCGTCTGAAAAAGTTTCAATATCCACAAATTCATTTTCTGAGCCAGGAGTGCAAACAGAATGAAGCCCCAACCTCAACATGTAGCAGAAACAAGGAAAATAACCTAATCGACGAGGTTCATCTTCGGCTTCATCGTCAGAAAAAGCCAGAGCTACGCGTTGAATCACTACGACTTTCTTCACGGCTTTCTTAGCCCTCTTCTTGCCCAGATCAGCCAAGCTAACGGCGGCTGCGAGCTCAGCATCAGAGACACCTTCCGAAGCTTTCCACTTTTTCTTGCTAGACTCCAAGGCCTTCGTCTTTGACGGCTGGACGGCAGGGGCAACTTCGGAGGGTTTCTCAGATTTTTCTTTCTTCGAAGATTTCCTCTTCCGAGATTTAGAAGGAGCACCGATAACAACAGAACCAGTTGCTCCAGGAGGTTGCATTTTCTTATCAGGGCCAGGCGGCCTCGAGCGAAGGGCCAGATCAGCACCAAGTTCAGAGAAAACTCGATTTACTCTCTTCTTATGTTTCACGAGAAACTTGAAAGCCTTATACTCGTTAAGAGTGAACTCCCCGACAAGCTCGCAGACTCTAGCCTCGACTTCGGCGATGAAATCTTCTAAAGTCTGGTCATCACGAAGACGAAGACCAAATCTTGGAAAGTGAACTTTGCTAGGAGCCCAGTCAACGGAAAGTTCAACAATCTCGTTCGGCTTCCAGCCATGAGCGATAGGCCATATCCGAGCAGCCACAAATTCTTCGAGAACATCACGTCCACCCAGAATGCGACAAGCGAAGCCAAATCTGTTTTCGGCGATCATAAATCCAGGAGTCTTGCGATTGAATGTCGCAGTGCAAATGGTGTTCATAGGACCCATAGGACAGTAAAAAGGATAGAAGGCACCTGGCCTATCCAAAACTTTTGCCATGTCAACCTTCACATAAAACCAATGTTGAAGCCAAGCATCAGGCCACTTGTTGTTGCTACAGGGGGCAAGCTGAATACGATTAATCTTTTGGCTCGCATTCTTGCGACGAGTATTGAAGGTACAACACCCATAATGAGCCTCGTACAATTTGCCATCATCCAATTTGATAGCCTTTCTCTGAATATGAAGTTCGAAAAGCCGAGCAAACACATCAGCGGAGATCACACAATCAAAGGTTCTCATGATCCAGAAAAACTTCGAAAGCTCGATGAAGGAGTTAGGTGTAAGCTGATGCATCTTCACAGAGAATCTATCAAGAAGGGAGGGAAGATGACTGTCGCAGGGAAACCTCAATCCAGCAGTAAAGAAATCCTTAAAAACGAAAATCTCATCTGCCTCTGGAGTAGGGGTCTCTTCGTCTGTAGGTGCGCGGCCATCGCCAGAAGGGGAAAAACCAGCAGCTTCGAATTCTTTAATAGATTCCAGAGTAACTAGAGATTTACTGAAAACTAGAGTGGGAGGGTAGAAATCTTTAGGAGCGACGAGTTCATCAACACTGGCATCCACGTTTGAAATATCTTCGCCTTCCCCCGACTCAACTTCACCATCTTCACGTGTGTCAGTAGCCTTGGAAGCTTCAGCTGCAGAATCGGTGGCCATTGCTGATGTCCCTTCGGCCTCAGGAGGGATACCAGCTGCAGCTAGTTCTTCAGAAGTCATGGGGCGAGCAGTGCTTTTGGTACGAGCCACTTTCCTAAGAAAAAAGATACTTCAAAACTTCGAACATGAAGGACCAAGCTTCAGAAGAAACGGATAAAACGAAAAAAGACGCAAGAAAGCAAAAAGATATTACCTTCGGAAATGTAGGACCGCAGAAGAACAAAAGCTTCAAAGCACGAATCTTAAAGTACGAAACTTGCGAAGTTTTGAAGAATCGACAAAACGTCGAACGGTAAAATAAAGTTACCGCACGAGGCCTCTATTTATAGGGGGGATGGGGCAGTTCCAAGAAGATGCCTCGATATAGCCGTTACGCAGCCAAAAAACTGACGTGTGTATCCTCCGACGTTCCGAGGGTGACGTTTTTACCACAATTCTGTGAATTTTTCGTGGAAACGGATCATCGGAGTCAACCCGCTTCCCCGAGGGGCTAGTGTTGGGGAATTGGATTAAAACCATCACCCTCAGAACTTCGAAGATATTAGTATTCTCAAGAACCAAACTGTGTTGAAAACAAAGGGATATATGGTACGTGCTGCTTCATGATTACCAAAGGTGTTGCTTTCATTTTCATGAACTCGAATTCGCTAATTATGCAGATTATCAACTTTCTAACACTCTAATGATCTTCGGAGATAATGTACTCAAAGGGATGGTTGGTTCTTGATGTTTCTATCATGTTTCAGGGGAAAGTAAGACTTCGGAGGAGAGCTGAAGTTTGGGAAACTGGACTTCGGGAGTGTGTCCAAGCTTCCGAGGCCGAGGTTCGAGCTTTCGGGGAATCGTATGAATGAAAGCAATGACGCGGGCGAACCAAGTCAAAGGTGTGACGCTAAAAGTCCGGGTTCAAGGTGTGAAAGAGTGGCAAGCTTGTGAATATCCGAAGTTAATCTCCGCAAATTACGGGATGTAAAAGACATTCATGTACATGTTCCCACTTAGGAATATTCTTTGAATCTGAGGGCATTATCGGAATGTAAAAGTCCCTTCATCTCTCTATAAAAGGGGGCCGGAGGGCACGTGTAAAGGGGTTCACAACTTTTGAGGAGAATACAGACTTTCGGAGATTCCTTGTCTCTGTGTTCTTGAGTACTTTCTTGAGTTCGTTCTTGAGTCTCTCTTCACCTGTGTTCGAGGGTTCTATCCGATTTAAGAATCCCCAACAACCGGCCCCTCGCGTATGTGCCGTTGTCCGAGGTGCAGTGGGTGGGGCCACACACTCTCACGCCCACGCCATTGTCCGAGCTGAGGTAGTCAGGGCCGGCTGATGATGGATGTCACGTCGGCCGTCCCACACTTGCGCCACTGCGAGCATCTTCCTCCCATCCTGCTCTTGGCCAACAATGATGGCGTTGGTGATGAGGAGTCCCTCATGGCGGAGTGGGCCGACAATCTTGAGCATGAATGCGGTGACGAGGTCCTCGACGATGAGCACGACCTGGTGGTGGTAGTGGCGGCGGTAGTGGACATGGTGGTTGGATTTTTTATATTTTCTTTTCGAATTTTTTGCCAAGTGTCCATTTAACACACCGCAAACTCGTTGCCGAGTGATCAACAAAAAACACTTGACAAAGAGCTCTTTTCCCAACAAATTTTTTCGGGTGCGTTTTGTCGAATGTTACACTCGACAACATCTTTGCTGTGTTTTGGGCTTCGCCGAGTGCCCTGGGCAGATGACGGATGTCTCGCGGGCTGTCCTGCACTTGCGCCACCACGGGCATCTTCCTCCCATCCTGCTCTTGGCCAACAAATGACTGCGTTAGTGACGAGGAGTCCCTCGTGGTGGATTGGGCCGACGATCTTGAGCACGAATGCGGTGACGAGGTCCTCGACGATGAGCACGACCTGGTGGTGGTAGCTGCGGCGGTAGTGGACATGGTGGTTGGATTTTTTATATTTTCTTTTGAATTTTTTTTGCCAAGTGTCCATTTAACACACCGCAAACTCGTTGCTGAGTGCTCAACAAAAAACACTTGACAAAGAGCTTTTTTTGAAACAATTTTTTTCGTGTGCATTTTGTCGAATGTTACACTTGACAACATCTTTGTTGAGTGTTTTTGGGCTTCGCTGAGTGCCCTGGGCACTTAACGAAGTACCTGTTTCACGAGGTGTATGGACTAAGCATGAAAATTCTGTGTGGATGAGCACAAGCAGCAACACCTTTAGGGTGCGTTTGGCAGAACTGTGGTTGTGGCTGTGCTGGTAGTACAGATTCCGGCACTGCTAGTGCCCGGACGTCCGTTCCGGGCGCTAGCCATCAGACGGGTCCGCGGCCGTCAGATTCTAAGATGCTCAATCGTCAGCCGTTAGATCTAAAGTCCAGCGAGTAAATGTTGCGAGCATGTTGCGACTATATTGCGACCATGTTGCAACCCGTGTTGCGTGCAACATCCAACATCAGTAGCCCTCCCCTCGACACAAATCCCAACATCACATGTCTGCAACATCGAAACTCAACATCCGCAACATTAAAATTTAATGTTTGCAACACCCAACAACACGTGTCTGCAACATCGAGACTCAACATCTGCAGCATCGAAAATTAATGTTTGCAACACCGAAAAATTTAGATCTAATTTTGAAACATTCGCATGGAACACTCGCAACATGTGAAGAACACAAATGCAACATGTACACAACGATTTGAAACATAAACGAGAAACGATTACATCATGAAGACGACGATTGCAACATGTCAAGAATACTGTTACAACACCGATATACAACACCAATCCGCTTCCTTCCCATGGCCAGAACACGACGCACCCCTTCCCCCCACTGCTCCTTCTCTCCTGGCCACCAGCGCGAAGCTCGCCGGCGTGGCCGACCGCGGCGGCCCCTGCGCGCCCAGATTGAGCGGCGTCAGGGGCGGATCTTGCCGACCTCGTCGCAGACGTGGCCCCAACGAAGGAGACCGAGGACGACGCGTGGTGGAGGAGGCCGGCGCGAGGACGGTCGTGCGGCGAGGTGAGGTGGGGCGGGGCACCGGAGCTGCCTGCCATGGCTGGCGACTGGCGGAGGGGAAGCTGCGTCGGAGCCGCAACCCACCCCGGCGCGTGAGCCCGCCCGACGGCCAGCGCGCGCTCGCTGCTGGCACGGGAGCCGCAGCCGGAGCAGTTCCTCATGGTACTCGAGCCCGCACGACAGAGAGAAGCTTGTGGATGGG
Organism: Cenchrus fungigraminus; assembly: GCA_036936925.1. Classification (NCBI taxonomy): domain Eukaryota; kingdom Viridiplantae; phylum Streptophyta; class Magnoliopsida; order Poales; family Poaceae; genus Cenchrus; species Cenchrus fungigraminus. Next base: position 61,190,265 of record CM072770.1, read on the forward strand.
GAGGTCGCGCCAACGGCGGTCTCACGTCGCCAGGGGAGTTCACAGCGCCGCCGGGAGAGCTCGCCCTACTCCCGCCTACTCCCGATGGAGCAGCTTCGCGAGGTCACGTCGCCGCACAAGGTCACTCACGCCGCCGCAGGGAGCTCACATCGCCGCACGGGCTTGCCCCAGGCCGCGATGGGGCAGCTCTGCAAGCTCCTCACGAGGATGCCCCTGGCAGCTCCGCGTCCGTCCCATCTCTGGCGAGGAGGCACGAGAGAGAAAACGAGAGAAGAGAAGATGAGGATGCGGTGGTGGAGACCGAGGATAAATGTGGAGGTTGAGAGATAGTGGGGTCCAGAGATGAATAAGGTGGGATCCAGAGACGTTGCACGGGCGTCTGATTTTTCTCCCCGTATCGGACGTTTGCTTCGTAGCATTATCGTACAGATTCTCAGGTGGAGGTGAAATCATTTTATGAAACGTTTGCCAAACCAACTTCTCCTCACTGTGTAACATGGATAAGAAGATGAAATGTTCATAATGTCTTTTTTTTCTTTTTTCTCTTTTATTTTTCACCTTTTTCTTCATATTCATATTTTCTCCTTTTATTTCCTTCTCTTTCATCCCTATCCATCTCATCGCCTGGGGATGGATAGCCATCCGGCGCAAGCTCTCCCGACCAACGAGCTTCACCCCTGCCTCTGCTGCTAATCTCTATCCCCATTGCCGCCACTGAGCTCCACCCGTGCCTTCACCCGAACTCCACCAACTGCGTATTCCTCCACCGGCCCCTTGCGCCCCGCCAGCCGCAAGCTTCGTCCGATCTTCATTGGATCCCTCCACCCCCACCAGCCACGAGCTCCGATCGAGCTTCGCCGGCTTCCTCTGCCCCCGCCAGCCCCCACCACCGCGAGCTGCGTCGGCTTCCATCGTCACGAGGCCCACGCCGCTATCCTCCTTCTCTGCCACCGGCTTCGATCTCCACAAGGCCTGTGCCGCTGGCCTCCAACCCCACCATCAGTCTCCAGCTCCCCTCCGCCAGCACTGCTGTCCATATCCACTACCCTCCTCTAGCGCCAGCACTGCTGGCCACCTTCGCATGCCTCCACCGTGCCCGCCAGCCATCTCCAGGTGCGCCGGCACCCATGGGGCCCTTGCCCGAGGGTAAAGGAAGGAAAGAGAGGGGCGGAGCTGCAGTCAAATGGCCCCAGAGAGGGAGGTTGCAAACTGCTGCAGTGCTGGAGCTGCCAAAGGCACCCTTACTTTTTATGTTCATTGAATCATGCACTAGTGCGTGAAGTTAAGGTAAACTTATTTACCTGGAATATAATGGTTTTGAAACACCCCCCTGGAATATAACTAAAAAAAGAACTTGTTCATGTGCAGTGGTTTATCCAGAAAGGCAGATTCTTTGTACATTGTCATGATTATGGCAGTCTAGTCCGACCTAACCCATCTGGAAAAAAACCCTACCCCGATCGGAGCATGTGACGGGTCGGGCGCGAGCTAAATTTTATTATCAAAAACTCAAAAATGTACATAAAAACTGGAACCCGACCCAACCATGTCACGAGTCGGGCACATGCCAATAATTTTGATCTGACAACCCGAACGAACCCAACCCGAACCCGACCTAACAATCGATCAAGTCTATTTTGCGCTCATCCTAAAGGAATTGGGTAATTATCTTTCTGGATTGGAAAGTCTCACTTTTTTCCATCTCAGTTTCCTCAGGCAGCTCCATCATTGGTATGTTAGCTCTAGCTATCATATACAACTATATAGATGGAACTCACTAACTATTTCTCTCAACATGCAAGCATTTGACATCATAACCCACTATACGCCATGTCAATATCCACTATACGTCATGTCATCATCCACCAGACCATCTATTTATGTCTTGAACTGATTTTCTGTGGCTAATAGCATGTATTTGTGAGTAGCACACCACAAAATTCTCACAATTGAAATTAATACATGTAGGATCAATCATTTTAGAATGGTTCACTCTCAACAAAATAACATGCTTTCATATATAATGTTGTTTACAAATGAATATTGTCATGAAATCACTTTGGTATTTCTACTTCCACATTTCAGCTTAAAATTTTGTTAAACATTCTCGCAGTAACGCACGAGGTATCACCTAGTAACTATAAATTCCAGCATCGTAAACATCAATTTGTCTTATGTGGCGTCGAAAATAAATGACGAAAAAGAAAAGCTAGGATATCTATAACGCATTTAAATACTAGGAGACCTAATACAATATTACAAGTGTACCCATATTAGTTGAAGAACTAGAGAATTTATCTACTGTACACATTTACATGGATAACATCCATTAATATTAATTATACTAGTGATACGCCTCACGTTGTTGCGGGAATTTCTTAAGTAAAATTGTAAGGTGGACTTTGAAACAAGGAAACTAAGATGATTGCAAGGTGGTGTTCTTTGAGAATGATATCATACATGAATATTTATTTTAATCAGAGAACTGCTCTTAGATTCGAATTCTCCATGTATTCTACTGACATTATACATGAAAACACATTTATTTTATTGAGAGAGAACTGCTTTTAAATTATTGATTTTTATGTATCCTATTGAATTTTGTAGCGTGGTACTCGCAAAGTAGTCACGTAAAATCGGTATGAGACACAAATAAATGATTTTAATGGATGATGATGTGGCGTTGATGTGGATAGCATGCATGTTTTGAGAAATAAAATTAATGGTATTGAGAAATAAAATTAATGGTATTTGGTGGAGTGCATCTATAGAGGTGTTATATAGATAACTAGCTAACTTTATTGTTATTAGAGGTGTCTTCGTGTCTGAGTATCTACAGTCGTTAACGCTTAGGCCACCTTCAATGTTGAGCTAGTGCACTAGCTCTAAGTATGTCCATCTCATTAAAGAGGTAGTCAAAATATTACTTTTCTCAGTAGTCAATCTTATAGCATAGTATTGTTTAAAGCATTTTGGATCCCACCATCTCTCTCACATTAGTAAAGTATAAGTCAACTTTTTTCTATGAGCCAACTTTTGAAGAAGATAATACATTCTCTCTCTTCTACTCCCTCCGTTTCATAATACTTGTCGTTTTGACTTTTCTAGATACATTCCTTTTGCTATGCACCTAAATATATATAGTATGTCTAGATACACAATAAAAGGAATGTATCTAGAAAAATCAAAACAACAAGTTTTATAAAACGGAGGGTGTATATACATTTAAAATGGTGAGGTGGATTGTTATGAGCTAGCTCAAGTGTCATTGCTAGAGAAGAGGTCTACTGTGGCGCCTCTGCGCTGAACTCCAGGTCATGGTAATGAAGAAATGGTAATTAGTTCTAGGTGGTTGAGAGGGTTGGGTCTTTGTCTGTCCGTCCATTTGGCGTGCAAAAACAATCAGGTTCGTTTGGGGCTTTGTTGCAGTTCAATTGAAGAGGCCGTGTCCAGCCGTCCGGTCTATCATGATGAACCGGCTGAAAGAGACCCAATGAACGGATGTGGGCTGTTATTTCGTGGCGGTCTTGGTTGTTTGTTATGATGATTTTGAAGAACTCAGTCCACCTCTCCAATAAACTATCTCAACGTATTTTACGTCGAAAGTTGGTGGATGTAAAAAGATATTAGCAAAAAATATTTGGTGCATGTAAAAAATATTGATCAGTGTAAGGGAAATGGGCCTAGGCCATATTGATTTTGGTGGGACTAATAAATGTGTTTGCAAGAGGTACGTTAGTAGGTGTTCTATAGCCTATATATAGGTTCCAAAGTTGAAATACAAAACCATCACATGATTAGAAAAAGAAAGACTTAGAAGAATTCTATGACATCTAAATCATAGCAAGGTCTCTAAATGATGGTATTGAAGTTGGGAAAAAGTCAGGCAAAAGAAATGAAGCGAATCGTGTTGAAAAGTAGCACCAACCTATTGCACTGACGCATTTTTTAGACGAACAGCAGGGGAGGCCCCACACTATGTTTTTATGTATATATAAAAGGAAATATATGTACAGGTTACAAGGCCTCATGTCCAAAGGAGAAAAAAAGGAGTTTAATGAAAATTACAAAACCTAGTTTCTAGTTCCAGTTTCAGAGAGGGTTTGGCTTTCATTATTATCACAGTCTTGAATTCCTCTCTGAAAATAAACTTCCACCAACGCAAGGAAAGTGGTTCTCCATAAAAAAATGATCCCATTTGACAGTTTCTCCAATGCTTGAGGATTTTAGGAGCCGTCCATCGGTTCAGATCGGATGGTTTAAAAATAGGAGGAACCTGTTACAAGGAACCAAAATTTTGGACCGGAACCAAATATTTGTGGGCCCGGAACTAATTCTCTGTGGGTCAGGAACTAATTATGAAAACAAAGGAAAGGGTATATCCATATTTTCATTTGTCGGTCAACTGACCCATATTCGATCCGTTCATTCGCCGACGAAAAAACTGAGTCCGTCACCGCCGCCGAGATTTGACCCATCGCCGCCGCCGGCTGCCCGGCTGGACTGCTCGCTCGGACACCACGCCCCTAGTCACTCGCACTGCCCTGCGCGGCTGCGCCGCCACCCAAATCGTTGCCGACCGCCATGACAAGCACAGGCGCTCCAGAAGCACGGGCGCAGCCACGCAGGACGCACCACTCCTGACTCCTGTCCTCTGTCCTCAAGGATGTAAATGTGGTCTTGATTATTTTGCTGACATTGTAAAGCTGTTGTTGTTGTAATGGTGTTTGCTATCTGCCTGATTGCCTGCTTGTGGCTGGCGGCCTGGCCTGGTTGCCTTTGAGACAGTTGAGCCCTTGGCCCTGCGGTCACCTGGTGCAGTAGAAGTACTTGGTGGCTGGCCGACGGTGCATTCGCCGGCAAAAAGAACTCCAATGCGTCGGCCAGCTAGTGTGCCTTCGATGGAGATTGGGAAAGGACCGCATGGGAATTGACAGATGGATCATAGATGGAGGGGGGGGGGGGGTCGCGCTATCCTTCGGCGGTGAGCGTGGATGAGGCGGGGTCGTCGAGCTGCGCGGCGGCGAGTGGAGGCGAGGGACGGTCGAGCTGCGCAGTCCCAGCGGCCAGCATCGATGAGGCGGAGGCGTCGGCGGAGCTTTTGTTTCCGATCCATTTTCATGGCATGTTACAGAAATACCCTTTTTCAGGTTCCCTAAATATTAACAGAGGAACCTCTGGTTCCATCGAGTTCCTCTTGGTTCCTCTCAAGCACCATAACAAACCTCATTGCATTTCAATGTTTCCAAATGGCCCAGCATCCAACAATTCCCTAAAAAATTTTGAGTTAAAAATTCTTCTAGCTGCCACAAGCATGTCCTCTCCAGCAAGGTTCAGATTCCAATCAATATTGAGAAATCGCCAGCACCATTGACCAAATAAACATTGGAAGAAAAGATGGAACAAAGATTCTTCTGATCCACTTGAGCAAAGAACACAATAGTAGTCTTGTAGAATTCTTCTTTTTCTCCAAAGGATATTTCTTGTGTTCAGTTTATCAAGTAAAAGAAGCCAGAAGAAAAATTTATGCTTCCCTTGGCAGCAAGACTTACACATCCATTTAAATAAAGGACTTGAGACAGCCGAGCCCTTTAACTAAGTGTATGATTTCTTTGTAGAGAATTGCTGAGGCCCCCAAATGTAATGTCATTGATCTTCCGAAGATGGGTCTGCACGGACGCAATTGGGTTTGTCACCGAATTAGTCAGTTACCTAGTGGTGAAGCCACCAGCAGCACCTAGGGGGGCTCCTGCTGCATTCTTCCTCCTCCAAGTGTTGGCTATTTTACCGGTGCTTTTTTCGCAGCTCACCGGTGTTGAATAAATGTAAATTTTGGCATGACCTATGCACATATAATGTAAAAAGACCACACCAAAGCATAGGAATAATTGTGCATACAAATACCAGTCATAAACTCATAATAGTGCATACAAACCTCATACACATAGAAATACCATAGTCATACACATCAATAAAAGTTCAACGGCGTTGGATGCATTCATCGTAAATCTAACACGAATACATTCATTGTAAATGTAGTCAACCATCGTAAATGTAACATATATTAATGTTGAATGCATTTTGGATGAATGTTTTCATGTTAGCTTCAATTCATTTTATTATAGAAAGTATTCAAGACCCAACTATATATAGATTGAATATTTTAATACACTTTTTAAATTTTTGGATATATTTTCCATTTTGGTAGAGCTAAATCTAATATTTAGAAAATTTTAGAAACATTTTCACTAGTTTTAAATGTTTTATTTTGATTTTTTGCACCGCATCAATCTCTAGGATTTTTCTCATAATTTCTAGAAGTTTAAGAATATTTTATATTTTTGTGGTCTAATAACCTCATTAAATATTTACAAGATTTAATTTTAATTGAAAATGACAAAAACACCTTTGAAAACAAGGTAGGGAGGTAAATTTTACGGTTTGAAAGTTGTGGGAGGCAGTTCACCCGTTTTTCATATCTACGGAGGAATCGTGTACTCGACGCTATGTCCAGGGAGGTAAAATAAAACTTTTTCAGCAGGATATTTAGGTCCCCGACGTTTGGGCCTTATGGGCCGGCGGGATTTTTTTTCTTTTTCTATTTTGGCTGATGTTGTAATGATCGAAAAAAATACTAAATGAACTAAGTTTGCAAAAAATTTGACACTATTAGATTCTATAAATCTTGAAGTATTTTTAGGTATTTTTGTTTCATTTTTCAATTTTTCGAATTCAAATTCAAAATATTTGAACCCGGCCGGTACGCACCGGTGCAAACCGGTACCGGCGGCCACCGGTAGCACCGGAATCCGTGGTATACCGGCCGGTTTGCACCGGTACGGCGAACCCTGCCTCCAACCCACCGTTCCCTCTTCAACTTCCACCTGCGGCCTGGGGGGTGTGGGCTCCACCACTGCACCACCGGTGGCTCCACCACTGCAGTTACCGATTGTTACCATGCTTAGAGAAAGATGCCAACAGATCGATCAGTAACATGATTGAAGACCGAGGCCAAGGAATCATGCACTGTGTGCACCAACACATTCGACGGTTTCAGCTAATGAGTCGATGATGATGGCTTGACTCACAATCGGTTCAGATTCGGCTAGAGTAGTTTTGGATTGAAGAAATGTCGCACCGACACATACGGTGGGACCAAGGGACGAGCGGCAGATGAGTCAGTGAGGAGGAAGGGAGTGGCACCGATCCATTCTGTGACCAAAAGATGGCTAGCATCGGATCAGTCGGTGATTGGGCCCAAGGTAAATGGCAGCGGGTTGCTCTATGGCTAGCTCAGGATAGACCACGATTCATACGGTAAGTAGCAGAAAAGTTTTACCTGTATGTTATTAAAAAAGTTGCTCGTGACCTGTGTGCTATTGAAAAGTTCGTTCGCACTTGTATGCCACTGAGTTCAACTTTCGCGACCTGTGTGCCATTCCGTCCAGTTTTCGTCCTAACGGTGTCAAATGAACATGTAAATTGACCATTGTACCCTTGGGTCCATTTGTCAGCCACCCTTTTTCCTCCTCTTCCTCCTGCCGCGGATGTGCCCGCCCCCTTCTACTCCTCTTCCTCCTGACGCCGACCCTCGGCGCTGCCGGCAGCCATGCCGAAGGTGAGGAAGCCGCCAGACGCCGCCCCCTCTCCGCGGAGGTCGACCCCCGCGGGGCCTCCGCACGGTACAGGACCTCCGCATGGAGCGGCCGCCGACCTCCACCGCCAGTCCTCTCGGCCTCCGCGCCCTGCCCGCCCTCTCCTACAGAACCTACTACATCCGCCACGCGCACCACCCCTCCCCCTGCTTCCCCCGCCGCACACCACGCCCTCCTTGCAGCTTGCTTGTTTGCTCGGTGCTTGGTGGAAAATCAGAAGAGGGGGCAAAAGGAAAGGAGCTGGATCGGATTGGGGAGGAGCTCCATGCTCCGGCCGCCGTGCTCGAGCAGAGAACAAATTGTGGCGGCCAACGGCCGCGAGCTCACCCTCGTGCTCTCCAGCCGCCGCGTGAGATCTCTGCCCGGCCTCTAGGGGTGAGCTCTGCCCGGCCGCCGCCGTGGGCGAGGCCGCCACAGTGAATTTACCCTCCCCGCGGCGCGCGCACGCGACGACGACATGGGAGATGTCTGGGTGAGGAGTTGGACTGGGAGAGGAGGAAACGGAGAGGAGGGAGCGCCGGCTGCTCATGCGCAGGTGGCCGGAGACGGCGGCGTGGAGGTGGAAGGAGATGGCCGGTGTGGAGGAAAAAGGGAGAAAAGAAATAAATAAATAAAACAGGTGGGACCCACTTTGCAGTGTTTTAAAGGGCAAGATGGACATTTCACATGCTCGATCCCACATGTCAGAGCTCTTTAACGGTGAAAATCGGACGGAATGGCACACAGGTCGTGAAAGTTGAACTCAGTGGCACACGGGTGGGAACGAACTTTTCAATGGCGCACAGGTCACGAGCAACTTTTTTAATAGCATACAGGTAAAACTCTCCAGAAAAATGTCATCGAATCAGTCGTTGACTACGGTTTCGGTGATTGTTGGAGCAACAAATAGTTTTGAGTATTAGCCATTTCTGGACGGAGTCAACTAATCTCCAGAGCCATGCATAGAACCAATTTTAATATATTTCTTTGCTTTCTTCTCTTCTTTCTCGAGCAAATCAATTCCCTTGAATACGCTAGATTAAACAGTGTGACTCATCTCCTCGGCCCTCTTTCCATGCTTAATATAAATATTAAATTCACTAAGCTTACTTGTCATAGAAATTTTTTTATATCATTACTGTCCGAAATAACTGAATCCTTCCTCTTGTTCAATAGGACATTAGGTGTAACATTGTGAGGAACCAAGAGCTCATCAACCTCTCCTCCTTGAAACAAAGCCGTCCTCGGTTTCGGAATATTTTCAAGCTTATTTTTATGTGAAGCAGGGAGTACCCAACTCACATTAATTAGAGTCCATTATTGTTTCATCCTTGTCCACAATATTTTCTTACTTCAAAATATTAGATACTAGGTGATACCTTATGCGTTGCTGTGAGATTTTTTAAAATGAAAATTTAAAATAAAATTTTTAAGTGATTGCATTGCAACATTCTTTTGTAAGCAACATTGTACATGAAAATACATTCATTTTATTGAGAGAGAACGGTAACGTGGGACACCCAGATCATGTAAAATTGAAAGTAAAAAAAAAGAGAATATTGATTGCCCAAAGTAAGGATGTCCATACAATAATTAATCAACAATAGTAACAGAATGAGGAAAAATACACAAATGCTATGCTCTTGCTATTTGCCGGGGCGAAATCATAAATTTGCAGATATGCAGAGAAAATTCAGAATGATCTATTCTAGAGTTTTCAAGAGGCAATACATCAAACATTTTGAATGAAACTAAAAATTACACTGCATTTCGTGGAAGTTGTAGGTCCACAAAATCACATGATGGAAAATGGAATTTGAAAGACTCACAACGGCCATCACTAATTAAACATCACTGAATATACGGCCAGGGGTGAGGAGGCGAGCTGTCCCTTGTACAGAGTGCCCCACGCACCTGGATGCTAGACTGGCGGTGAGGGAGGCGAGCAGATCCCATGATGCGGACGTCGCCAAGGTGCTGAACACGCACACATCACGACCTTTCCCAAGTTGTACTTCGTCCCCGACTCAACCGCCACGACTGGTTCGGAATCAGCCTACACCTCCGCACGGTTTCAACGATATCTGCCTCATACGACGTCAGAATGAGGCGCACAAGGACTCGTTGGAAAGGGGCCGCCGCCGCCGTCGATTTGGTTCTGATCCTAGCTCAATAACACACGTGGATCACACTGTGTGACCACGAAAAGGTGTTGCATCACCTATTTTGGGCCAACTCGGGCTTGTATCGAGTCGGGCCTTTAGTGGCAGTATTGATCTCCACCAGTTGGCCCAAAGACCAATTGGGCCCTTGACTTGGCTCTCTGATCGGGGGAGCCCAAACCCATTAGGGTTGCGGGCCCTTGTCGCATAGCACCACATAAGGGAGGTAGGGGTCACGAGGGCACGCACACCAAGACAAGAGGTCTCCCACTCGCCTCACCTCCGTGACCCTTGTTAGGGTGAAAACCTTCCCCGAAGAGGGGCCAACAACTATGAAAATGTCACACTTGTTTTTCCAAAGAAAATCAAGTGCATAACTATATGTATGTCAGGATCTATTTTCATACATATAGTGACATATAAGTGAATAACAGTTCAATATCACGTGAGAAAAAGGGAGATTATCAGAGATTTACACTTAATCCTGGAAACGAAGGCTCCAAACATCACATGTAGTCGACTGGGGGTTGCGTACGTCTAGCACCAGTAACATCTTCAGCAAACTCCATAGTAGCTTCCTCTTTCTGAGCAACATTGTTTATAGTAAGGGTGAGCACATGTCATACTCAGCAAGTGTGGGGAAAGTATGAATGCAAAGGCTTAAACAAGGAAAGTCTGACAGGTTGACTGCTTTAAGCAATTTTAGTTGGTCACATTTTATTAGCACCTGATTACTAATAAAGTATAAGTATATACCAACCCACATTAATATAAAGAGATGCCATAAGCATATGCTAACATAATCAGAGAGCACGATTTAAGTCTATCTTCAAGTTCAATTATCATGTGAGGGCCCAAGCCGCTCTTGACCGTGAGCACAGCTAATCGATTAGTTTTACACGCTGCAGAGGTTGTACACTTTTACCACAAGTCGCGTAAAAGTCCTGAAGAACTTTGGACCCAACCATGCGATGCTAGCTAGGCACCATACCACACTACCGAGGTGTGATTGCATAGGGACGCTATGAGGCCTTTACAAAGGCTTCCCTAGTGTGTTCCGGTGCACGAGGTTCCGCGAGTCATGCCCCCCTAATCACCAGTCCAACACTAGAGTCCTCTAATGAATTGGCCAAGACAGAGCCATATGTCTTGGGGTTACACTGTTTTCCTGGGTGGTCGCTCCATGTTCCGATTAAGCATATGGTCTTGTAATTAACTAGAGGTATAGCATATAAGTAAAGCAAGTTCATCTTTGAGTTCATTAGAACCACCATTGACCCAAGGTATAGCAGCTAAGCAAGTACTACCCAATAGAAAGGTAAAACCTAGGTTGACAAGGAATGATAATAAAGACTAGGATAAACCTTAATAGGACCCATCAATATTAATGCAAAGCAATGCAATGAGTGATTAAATAATTATTGGGACAAAATAACAAGGACACACTTGCCTTTAACCAGAGAATAATTGCTCAGAGTGTCTTCACTTCTTGCTCTTCAAAACTCTCGAACCACGTTCATTCTACTCGCATCAATCATCCAAAGCAAACATCCGAAGCACACATATACTAGCAAACGAATGAAATAAATTAAAAACAATACACCAATCAAAAGGAAAACTTTGGAATAACCTACTAATTTTAGGAACATGTGAAGCCAAAAAGATATGGGTTTAAAGAATAAAAGGGGTAGACATTAAAACATGATGGTGAATAGATGCATTACAGGACTGTACGGAAAAGACAGGTAGCTGATAAATCACATTGCTTGCCGGTGGTGCATACGTGCATGTAAATAGAAATAGGCGGAATCATTATTGCTTAAGCATGATGCAAGCATGACATCACCAAGGTATTTAAGTAATAAACAATATGGCAAAGGAATTTTATGGATAAATAAAAAATTATTCTATAGATCAAAGATAGACAATGTGAAGGCTAAAAAATTTATGAAAGGAAATACGATCAGCAAGCATCCTAGTTATTTTTTTTAGAAGAAAATGTCTCACTTATTGCATAGGCATGACATCATCATGACGCCACCACTTGCATGGCCTTTTATTTGCTTCTGTACGTACCGGCTTCCTTTCCATGACCAACAGGAATTCTGCTCGACCCTCCACGGTCAGTGCTTTGCTTCTGAAGGCTTGCAATGGCTGTAGCAGAGACACAGGAAAAGGCTTCAGCTGAGTTTTGGCGTGGAACAACTGGTGCACGACCATAGGCAGGATGAGTTGTACGCAGCATGGATAAGAGAAAAAACATAGACGGAGGAGTGCATGGTGTGCACTTGTGCAGGTCATCTCATCAGCGGCGACGACGGCCGGGCTCGACGCTGGCTCGGCAACGCAGGTGATGTGAGCACGGCGTTGGCATGCAACGGTGATCAGATCAGATAGCTCGCCATGACAAGGAAACAACGGGGGGAAACAGAAACCAGATGAGTTATGGGTGTAGATTGATAGGCAAAGCTACGACAGATCATGAGAGATAAAGGTAAGATGCAAAACGAAACGAGGAGAAGATTAGCAACATGCCAGTGTTCTCAGCTAAAGCAAAAGATGAACGACGGCTTCAGATCGATCTCGACAAGGACGGTTGATTCTTTCAGCAACAACTCGGTAACGGTGACCTCTCGGGATGGCCTTCATGGAGCGACGGTTTCTGTTCGAGCTTCAGCGCGGACGTGTGTGCTCCTCCGAAGTACAGCAGATCGTCACAGGGACGGCATGCAATCTCGACGAGCTTCGGTATCACCTCGCTGGCTCCCATCCTGGTGAAGTCCTCCCGACGGCCGGTATACTTGGAGTCATGGACAGAGATAGATGCGGTTCGGAACACCAGATGCAAAACAGAAAAAGAGTTGAACTTGGAGCAGGATGGCAAGCTCACGTACGTGTTGGCTTCGGCTACAATAAAGATGACGACGGACGAACGGCGATGGCGAAGATCGAACAGGACGAGAAGGATTGTGGCCCGACATTGCCTGGACGTGCTCTGACAGCAGATCGAGATGGCTGCAGATCATGAATAACCACCGTGTGGAAACCCTTGGAGACGATGTTCTTCGCCTGCGCCGATGGCATAGTTGATCAGCGGACGGGGTGTCAGAGTGCGACGAGACAGCGATCGTCATGGAGAAACGACATTGAGAAACTAGAGGGAAAAGGCACAGATGGGTTCTCACCGAGATGAACATGAGTCAACAGAGGTCAGGATGCATGGAATAGATGGACGGCAGCTCAGCCTCCGGCCTTCACGTCGTCGGCGTCGAGAATCCGGTGGGGAGGCCGGCGGCGGCTTGCGAAGGAACTAGGGCACGCAAAGGTGCCGTGGTTCTGTTGCCGAAAGATAGAGGACGTAGGGATACAAGATGTGTATATAGAGAGAGGCCAGGGTCTGGACGTGATGGAGTCCAAGGCGATGTCAAGTTGGACCTCAACGCTAAATAATCTACCCTGGCTGCTCGGATAGAATTGAAAATAAAGAAAAGAACAGGCTGGAGAAATAGAAAGGGAATTAAGCATGTCGTGGGTCTTATTTGAGAGAATATTTTGTGATGACCAAATTGTAGAAGCTCGAAGAGTTTTAGGGGAGTACATGATGGCTCAAAGATAGTTTAGGACACAATGAATCCAAATAAAATATCTGGAGCTCGTGAAGAAGATTACAGAGCCATCCAATAAATAGATTTAGCTCTAGAGGAAAGAGAATAAATTCCAGAAAAGCTCGAAAATTCTCAGAGGGATTTGGTCAGCACATAAACGCATTTAAAAACCTTTTACACTCAAGAGAAACACCAAGATGCAGCAGCATGAATGCAACACACACATAACCATTTATTTAATTCAGAAAAACAATCAATGGTTTTTTTCTATACTATATTCCCTGTAAAGAAAATAAATATTGGAAAAGTTTTAAAATTATGATAAAATTATTGTTTAATTTTCCTTTCTATTCACATCCTGAAATTGGGAAATTTCAGGGTGTGACAGAAAACTAGAATGCAAGAAAGTAAAGTACACCGAAGATGAACTAAGAAACTTAACTTCGACTGAGAGTGAAGAAACTCAACCTCAGTCCAATCGCCCCTTTTTATTCCCTTCGGGCTCCTTTTATAGGTCCGTAACAATTTCGCTTTACAACACATGCCCCTGCTTTTTCACATTGTGCGAAGCATCTCGAGGGTATTTCGGTAACCTTGCAAGGTCCGTACAATCACACTTTACAACTCAGCACTTTACACATGGTCAATCTAAGTGTCCGTCTACATGGAGCATCAATCTTCGGTCTGCCGCCTTGAGGCCGCTACCCCTCTCTTCGATCAATGCACACCGCATGTCTTCGGGTGCGGGTCTTGGTTCCGCCGGACTTGTCTTTGGACGAAGAACCACTCTTTGCATCACGAGCTCGGTCTTCTTCGATCCTTCTGGCCCAAGCTTCTCCTCTCAGCCTCGCGCCCCGATCATGCATCATTGGACCTCTGGTCGCCACTCTTCGACCTTGCTCCTTTACTCATCTTCGGCCGAGGATCATTGGACCTCTGGTCGCCACTCTTCGGCCTTGCTCCTGAAAGCATCATCGCAGAGACAAACACGATATCCGCTCCTCTTCGGTGAGCCGAGATGAAGGGAGGGGGTTAGTAACAAAACATTTACCCTAACAACCCTCCCGATCGAGGGGTGCTGCAAGGTCGACGGGAAGCACCGCCGCCCCTGTGTCTGCGCCACCACCACTGCGCCTCACCAACGGTCGCCACTGCACTGCACAGCGACAGCGGTCTTCATCTACACCAACATGGTCCATCCTCTACTTCACTAACCCCGGTCTCTCTCTACTCTCTCTCTCTCTCTCTAGTTCTCTATATGCAAAACTCGATTAGCCAAAGACCATGTTTTACATCACTGTCAAAGACAAAACACCCACCGATCTACACCTAGGAGATCCTGTGAGCCTAACAATGGTATCAGACACCAACTCTAGCGAGTAGATCGAGTTGGGGAAGTCAGTGTTCAAATTGAAAGGGATTCGACCCTGAAATCGAAAGAAATAGGGGGAGGAACACTGAAAATGACGAAATTCCGTGAAGAAGAAGAAGAAGAAGAAGAAGAAGAAGAAGAATTCGATCTCGAAATGAAGAAGATCCTGTAAGTCCGGACGAAATGTATCACCGCCATCTCCTCTGTCAACATGGCGAGGGGGAGAAAAGAAAAGAATGTCTTGCCGATGTTTTCTCACCGACGCGAGATGCGAATTAGAGAAGAAGAAAATGAGAAAACCTCCAAAATCAAGACCCTAACCCTGGATCTGCATGGGTTAGGAGGAGAAGACGAGAAAATCCTCAAGAAACCCTAACCCTAGATCCCGAAGATGCCCTAAAAGATTTCGACCCGGGGAGGAGGGCCTACCTGTTGGGCTCACATCGCCGCCGGGACAACCACTGCAGTGCGGGAAGAGTTGCTGCTCGTCGCTGTTCCACCGGTGTGCGGGACACGGTGTAAGGGCACCACCACTGAACCGCTTGACGGCAGCGCGCTCTCCCTCGCGAGGAACGCGCACACCGGCGACGGGACCCACGGTGGTGCCACCATCTCTGGCCATGATGGTCGTAGCCCATTGTGCTCGTTTTGGGTGTCGCCTTTGAGTGGCACTCAGGGAGTGAGGGAAAAGGAAGAAAGCAGAGGACTAGAGGAGGAGGGGGAGATGCCGCGGCGGTCTTGGACCGGCTGCGCTCGTCCTCTCATTGCCGGTGAGACATCGACCATGGTGCTCCACCCGTCGCCGCCGGAGCGCGACGCGAGAAGCATGGGGAAGAAAGAAAGAGGAGAGGGGAGGCGACCGCGACCTTGTGCCAGCGGCGCTTGCCCTCTCTGTCGTCAGTGAAAGCGCCGGCAACGGGCGCTCCATCCACCGTCACTGTGCGGTGGCTAGAAGGAAGGGGAGAGGAGAATGAACTAGGGTTCAGGGGGAGAAGGCTGGCGTCCGGGTTTTTGTTCCCACGAGAACGCCGACCAGCCGTCAGATGAAGGATGGCTCAGATCGACGGCCAGGACATCGACGCATCACATGCCAAATTGAGCCCAGGCGGGTTGCGTCCGTGGGGCGAAATGGCGGCCCGTCCGGAGGACTTTGGGCCTATGACCCAAGCGGACACTAGCGTGCGCGGTGCCAGAGTCGGAAGTGGGCTCTTTTCACTGCTGGGCCCAAATATTGTTATGTACATTGACCTTTTGTTTTAATGTTTTGGTGTTTTCAGAAGCAATATTTCGAGGAATTGAAAGAAAGTTTGATGCTTTTATCTCTATTCAATTCTGGCCCGACAGGATAAGTTGTTTAGAGAGTAGATGATAATAATAAATGGTTTTGAAATTAAAGTTATTTATATTAAGTTTCCTCTGCAAGTAAAATTTTATCCTCTCATTAAATTAAAGGAGTAGAAAGACATTTCTTTAAAGTTAATTATGATATTGTTATTTTCTGACCAAAGTTGATGATAGCAATATTATAATTTTATCTGAGTTTTATCTTAAGTTTGTATCTCTGGTATTTTTGCGTCAAAGTGACGAAATTTCAGAAAGAAGATAAAGGTCAAGAGAGACACTTGACAAAGAAAAGCATGTTTAATGCTTCTGAAAAGTAGAATTTTAATCATGTCAGTCATGATAAACATTATTTTCTGATTATGTCAGAACAAAAGTTGATTATGATATTATTGTCTTCTGACCAAAGTTGATGATAACGATATTATATTATGCATTAGTCCTATTTGTACTCAAAGGTGATGTAGAATTAATGTAAAAGAATGTTGCATGTTGAGTTAAAGCATTCAATGTTTATATGAAAGAAAAGATAGTGAATGTTGATTTCTATCAACAAAATTGATATCACTCGGCTACAATGTTGGGGTATGTGAATGAAAAGGCTTAATTTAAGCAAAATTTTAGCATATTTTAAGTAAGAAATGTGTATTTTTCTCTCATGTACAGCTTCCGCTGTTAATTAGTTAATTAATTTTCTGTTGGAACCAAAGGGAAGATTTAATCAGAAAATTATGTCTAAGTGAACGTTTTATACGTCTTGATTAAGTTTACGTATTATGAATATTATGACGTGAGTTGTGATAAGTAATATGCATGTCTAATTTTGACCAAAGTTAAATTATACATATGTATAACAGAGTATTAAAAGTTATTTGCAGATACTTTCAGTGTCCTGAGAGCATATTCGGTATGACGAGAGAAGTTAGGTATAATATTTATGTTGGTTGATACTGCATGTTAGGAGAAGTTTGAAAGAATTATCCTATGTTGCGAGAAGAAGTTTATGATGACTCCAAAAGAAAGAATGTTATTACATGAGAGACCGTATTCTCTTTAAAGAATGGTCTGGCAGAAAGTATTTGTGGACATTAATCCCATAAAGAATGGCTCAGAGTAACATATGACTAGTGTCGGTTGAAGCATATGTTGATCAGAATGTTCGGATCTATTTCTGAATTTAATGAGTGAATACGAGCCAATTTCAGCATTCATGTTTTCAAAAGTTTAAGAAGATACCTGCATGGTGGGGTAAAGCTAGCACGATGGTGTCCTCACCGCGTGTTTTCCTTAAGAGTTTAATTATGACATTGTCATTTTCTGACCAAAGTTGTTAATAGCAATGTTATAAACAATTTTGATGAGTTCATGCATTAATTCTATTTTCTGCCCAAAGGTGATGTAGAATTAATGCAGTAGTAAGATGAAGCGAGACAACCCTTATGTTATTTAAGTATATCTTGCATAGCAAGAGAAGTTTTGGGGCAGTTTTTAAGCTATCTCAGATTTGATTGTGCACTTCCATCGTGCCATGGTCATTAAGCAATTAATGGGTTGATGCCATAAGGGGGAGATGTCCCAAAAACACACCATTTCTAAATATGAAGGTAGATAGTCGGTTAATTGACTCTTTACAAACCTATGCGAGCACTCTAATTGAGTTGCTTGTTGTGAAGTAAGTAATGGTGGAAGACACATATTTTAAAATGTGTAAAGTGGCAAAAAAGGAGTCATTTTTGAAATGAAATAAAAAGACAAAAGAAAGTTGTATACAAGTCATTATATAAGAAAATATGGGAGTTTAACTTGCAAAAGTAAGCAAATAAAGTACTCTATTAAGATCTTGAAGTGCAACGAGGAAAAGTGTACTCCCATATAATCATGTGAATGAAGCAAGTTAAGAAAGACTCCTCGTTCATAAGAGTTTTTTTATTAAGTTTTCAAATTATGGCATTGAGAATGCCATATTTTGAGGGGGAGAAATGATCCCTATATTGAATTCAATGCATAGTATGCATTGAAAGAAAAGAGATGATCTATTAAGTAATTGTGCATTGAAGTATGCATTGAAAGAAAAGAGATGATTTATCAAGTAATTGTGACCATCAAGGGGAGTACAACGGTCATAATAATCGATACCCCTAAGAAAAGAGATAGCCAAATTCCTGGATTTTTTTCATATTTCTGATAGGAAGATATCGTAGTCGATCAGTATTTGCACTGCTCAAGAAAGTTTAAATCCAAATAAGAAAGTTTAATGATACGCCATCTTTTCAGAAGATGGGACAATATGGGGGAGTATGGTACAAGGAGATGTAACTCCACCTAGAGGATGAAATGAAGAGAATGAATGTGGTAGCCCGAAAATTGACCTTGAGGAGAGGCGGGTGAGTGTGCCCACTCCAATGATTTAAGGAGCCATTTTTCTCACTACCTGTTGTTGCTACACCATCAATGCCTGACATTGTGGTGCCAACACCTATTTTTATTACACTTGTGGCAACCTATTGCCACACATGTGGGGGAGCATGGCATGTCCAGTACTCTTGTAGTGACAAGAAGCATAAAGTAGGCACATGTCCCTCAGGATCCTATAGTTACCATTGTCGCATGTGAGAAAGAACAACAACAGTTCTGAGTAAAAGAGTCCGATAGAAGTCTTGGAAAATGAAATGAGATTTATGAGTACCAACATTGTTTTGGGACTTACAAGAAATTGCTAAAGGAATCAGAACAGTGGACTGTAATGGGTCTACAAAATCATATGCGACTCCAGAGGCAATTAGAACAAACACGATGCATGACTTATGTCAATAGACTTCATGCAAAGAAAAGAAATAAGTTAATGACGAGACATTTTCTCATGTAAAGATTCTCCAGGATCATAATGTAAAGACGTCATTCCTCAATTAAGAATATGAGGATATTCACATGGCATGACCCAAAGGTTCTGTCATGGAAGGGAAAAGGACATGGGGGATGCCGCCTAAAGTAAGTTTTGGGTTTTAACTTTTAAGTAAGGATCACGAGGACAATTGCATTTATGCAAAGTTCAAGAATTGTAAACATGTTTTCCTCATCACGTATATAGATCACTACTCTCTAGTACTGATGTTAGTCTGTTGTTGCAGACAAAGAGTTATTGTCCTCAAAGTTTGGTGTATCTCAGCAAAATATCATTCATTCAAGAAATTGAAATTTACCGTGATACAAATAAAGGGGTATTAGGATTATCGCAAAGAGCATACTCAGAAAAGAATTCTAAAGAAACATAGTATGCATGCGAGTCAGCCTAAGCCTATTCTATATGAAGTCAAGGGTAATAGTTTTGGAATTTTTAGTATTCCAGGAACCAATATATGATCGATCGAATGAAAGTGGTTCCAAGTGCTTCAGCTGTTGGAAGTAGAATCAATTGCTCTAGAAAAAAGTTACCCTGACATAGTTTAAGTATCCGGGATATGTTGGCAGAAGTCCAGTCCAGCTATAGATCACTGGAACGGAGTTAAAGAAAGATTTTGCAATAATCTTGCAACGAGTTATAAGCCTCATGCTAAGTAAGAAAGTGACACATACTCACAAAAGGTTGAGTAAAAAGAACTAAGTTTTGGTGAGTTGTTTAGTGAAGCCCACAATATATAGTAGCTTACACTCGAGCTTGGAGTTTTATTGTGGAAATGCTCGGAAGCAAAATAGTTGTGATATCATGGGTTAAGTATACCCAAAGTTTAGCATGATATGAGGCTATTGAACAGGCTAAATGGTTAGAGAAATGTTTACCCAAAAAAGATAGTGGTAGACAACAATAGCATACCATTCAAGTGTATTGTCTCCAATAGCAACATGTCAAGTGTGCTGCCAAACACATTGACAATGAGTTATATGTTGCGAAGGAGAAAATCTAGAATCATTTTAATAGTTTTGAGCATATAAGTATTGAGCAAGTACTTACGGATCCACTTAGTAAAGGTTTATCGCCCAATGTGTTGAGAGAACACACAGTCGACATGGGTCAATGGTAGAACCTATGATTTCTGGATTACTAAGGGCCTAGATTATGATCCGTTCAAAACAAGTAAACACACCGTGGCTGGTTAATCTGATGGTCATTACTATCAAGATGACCCATGCTCGGTATGCTTATTTGTGATGAAGTGGGTACCAAGCAAAGTGCTGAAGTTTAAGAAAGTATAAGGTGAGATCAAGGGGGAGAATGTTAGTATTGATCTCCACAGTTGGCCCAAAGGCCAATTGGGTTGATCGGGGGAGCCCAAACCCATTAGGGTTGCGGGCCCCTATCGCACAACACCACATAAGGGAGGTGGGGGCCACGAGGGCACGCACACCAAGACAAGAGGTCTCCCACTCACCCCACCTCTGTGACCCTCCCGATCGAGGGGTGCTGCAAGGCCGGCGGGAAGCGCCGCCGCCCCTGTGTCCACGCCGCCACCACTGCGCCTCACCGACGGTCGCCGCTGCACTACATAGCGATGACGGTCTTCATCCGCATCAACGAGGTCCATCCTCTTCTTCACTAACCTCGGTCTCTCTCTACTCTCTCTCTCTAGTTCTTTGTAGGCTAATCTCGATTAGCCAAAGACCATGTTTTACATCACTGTCAAAGACAAAACACCCACCGATCTACACCTAGGAGATCTTGTGAGTCTAACATTTAGCCCAAGTTGCGGGCGCCCCCTCCGGCACGCCTCCAACCCTAGGACGCCCCCTTTAGGGTATAAACTCAGTAGCCGCCGCCATTAGAGACTCGGGTTTTGATTTAGAGTTATATGTCGTCAAAAAGTCGCCGTCTTCGGTTTGTGAAGCCCCAACTTCGTGTGCTTAATCATTCATCTGCAGTTGTCACTAAATTTTGAGTGCTGCGTACTTTCGAATTGTTGATTGTGTTCTTCGTTTCGCAGGTAGGGATTAGCCTTCACGACGAGGTCAACCGGATTGTGACACGGTTGATAACTAGAGGAGTTGTGGTGCTAAGGTTGCAGGGATTCAGGTCTTTTGATCTGAAGCCGGATCGGTGTGTCGCACTCCACCCAAAACGAGTTATCCTCTCCCTGGCGGAAGATCGGGCACCCCCGTCCCCATCATCCCAAGCACACTTCAAAATTTTGTGGGAAGGTGAATGATTGAAGGAGGATCACTGCCATTAGTGCTATCCTTTGATCTACAAGGTGCTATGCGGTGCTTCAAAATTGATGAGTGTGAACATGGATGATTCGAGGGCGATTAATGCCATTAGTGTCATTTCTTGATCTGCCAAGGTGAAGTGCCAAGGTGTTGATGTGGCTTGCACAGGTTTGAGAGAATTCTTTGTAGTGGGGTGCTTGTAGCTAATTACCAGACTCATTAGCTGCAGGTTTTGGAGAACTCATAATCACATTAACTTTTATTAATAAAGAAGCCACAACAGAAGCTGTGATATTTTGCATGATTTGAGATAGACACAAAATGGCAAATGAATTCTTTATCATATATATCCATATTTTCTGCGTACAATATGGGTGGACTTCAGTCCAACATCTTCACACTATTCTTCTATATTAACACATGGCAACTACAACTTCTTTCTCTATTCTCAGGGACCGTCCTTTCGAACAGCAATTTATTAAGAGTAGCCCGTGAAGGAGTTATAGTTGCTACGGCATGCTTGATGAATTTCAAGGAATAATACGTACTGGGTAGCGATGGATGCACCAAGCCCAAGGTCCATCTTCATTTTGGGCGGGGACGATGCACTCCCATACTGCACTATTGCACTTGAACCCAGACCCAAATCCAATCATCCACACCCGGTTCCCCTTCCGCATCCGTCCCTTGGCCTCGATGTATGCCAATTCATACCACAAGGAGCTGCTGGATGTGTTATCGAATCGATGAAGTGTCATCCTGGATGGCTCAACATGCTCATCCGATAGGCCTAGGCTGCGTTGGATCCCATCAATCACCGCACGTCCACCTGCATGGACGCAAATGTGCTGGAATCCTGTGGGCAAGCTAGGCATGTATAACTTTGTCCTCATCTTGAGAAGCTTTTGTGATACGAAGGACAGCGCAAACCACAGTTTCTCAGAGACCGGAAGGATGAGAGGCGCAATGGTGGTGATGTTGGTTTTGAGCGTGTTAACAGAGACGTCAATGATGTCCATAGTGAGATTGGTCCCCGTGTTTCCTTCGTCATCCTCTTCTTGATGAATGCACCTGTATGATTTATCATCGGCTGCGCTGAGTGTCCGTACGACGCACTTGAGCCTAAACCGGGCCTTTGCGGGTGATGTCGACAGCAGCACGGCGGCTCCACCCATGCGGAACAAGCAATATGGAAGCAGCATAGCTCTCTCGTTCCCAAAATAGTAGTTGGGTGTCAAGGTTTCTGTAGACACCACTAATGCTCGTGCACCATGGGGCATGGCCTGCAGTAGGTTCTTGGCAAGCTCTAGTGAGATTAACCCTGCACTACACCCCATTCCAGAAAGATGGATGCTTCGGACGATACCACTACGCATCTTGTACTTGTTCACAATCATATCAGGCATACATGGTGTTGGGCTAAATATGCTGCAGTTTACGATAACGATGTCAATGGTGATTGGATCAATGCTTGTCTTGGCTAATAGATCATCGATGGCCGAGAAGATGACAAGCTCAACCTCCTTGCGAGCCTCCTCCAATATGCAGTACTTGCAAGCTTCGAGGTAGTTGGCAATTGTTGGAGGTAGGCTTGTCTCTTCACCAAGGCCCGATCTCTCGAGAAGGCGTGTCATGAAATGGACACTGGGCTCGCTGAAATTGCTCATTTGGCGGGTATGCTCAACAAAACAGGCGGAGGGAGCACGGTACTGAGGGGGGACACGGAAGCAAGCATAGTCGATGAGGTACACCATGTGTGGACGCTGCATGATGTGCAGTCACTGAGGTGGTCAAGAGAAATCCAATCGACAAGATGTATGAAGGACCGAGGTCTTGAATTTTTTCAGTGAAGTCATGAGGCTTGCTTCTTGCTATCGCGAGGATAGCTGCAACTGTGAGCGACACAGAGGCTGCTAGGAGGAAGTTGTTTACTGTCTTTGTGTAGACGATTTTGAGGAACTTGTGAATTGGTGATGTCATGCTGGGTTGCGATGTTGTGGAGGTGAGAATGGGGAGGACCGGCCGAGGGCGAGAGGATTTAAAGTGGGACACCAATGCTGATTTGAAGTTACTTGCCAACCATTCTAATGAATGTAGTGGTTTCTAACGTTTGTTTTCCTTTTCATGGCCGAATCGGCACATTTGGATGCACTAATCAGCTGTCTGCAGTTTATTGTTTTGTTGTACAATTCACGTGTATGCAATGTGTCTGGAGGTTGTTGGCAGTTAAGTTAATTATTATTGTTCCATAGTGTTTAACAAAGATGGGGATGGTTGCTCCACGGAGCCCGGATTCGACCCATCGATCCATAGTCAGTATCGTGGAGCACCACAATGATCCATTTGTAATATGCTACTCCCTCCGTCCCAAAATATAAGCATTCTTCGATTTCCGTGACTCATGTTTCACCATTCGTCTTATTCAAAAAATTTGTGAAAATATTATTTATTTTTTTATAATATGTTTTATCATCGTATATATTTTAAGTACATCATAATTATTTTTATAATTTCACAAATTTTTTGAATAAGACGAGTGGTCAAATGTGATCACCAGAAGTCAACAAATACTTATATTCTGGAAAGAGGGAGTACTTGACTCGGTGCACCAATGGATTACGTGGATCGATCCACTTCAGCAGCCTAGTGCGCACGTGGGAGTGTCGTGCCGTTGCTGCTCTGAAGGTGTGAGACTACCGCTCGTGTTTACTTCCTCTGAATTTCCGTGAAATCCGTGCATGCCTCGACTGTTGTTCTGAATTTGTGTCCGAATGAAGGATGCAGGCCATGAACCAGTGTCGAATGTTGATGTGTTTGCTGGGGCGTTGGGCTAGGCCGCCATGGCAGGGAAGAATCTTCTTGCATGTAGTGAAGAGTCATGTCTGAATCAATGACGGATGGCCTTGCACCTTGCATCTTCTCATTCTTCCTAAACATTTATAATGTAGTACAGTATGGGACCATGCCTATTGTGTTCCAATTCGAATTCAAGTACTGATGAGTTTCATTACAGCTGCTGCTTCCCCACACTGACATAGAAGAGCACAAAGAGAGCATGAGGAAAAGGCTCAGATTACGAGGCTGTTATATTATTTATTGATAGAGTTGTGTGGGTGGGTGGGTGGGGGGGGTGGATGTGGCCCTCTGGGGTGGGACTACTGGGTATATTTGAGTATGCTAACGAGTAACCTGAGGTGTTGCATTGTGTGCATTGTGTTGTGGTGTATGGGTAAACATTTTGTGTGTGTCTCTTGGCTTGTGATGTGCAGGTGTTGGATGTAACGTGACGGTCGACGGCATGAGGTGAAAGTTGAGCAGGTCGATTGCGAAAGGTTGCCGATGAACTAGGGCTGTAAAGAGTGGATAAGAGTAGGCTTGAATTGAATGGCCCAAGGAGTCGAACTACGTCATGAGGTATCCACAGGGTGCACATAAGAGCAAGAATACACTAGGATGAACACGACGTCGATCTAATCAAGTGGTACCGAGGCGAGTTGAGAGTTGGTGGCATGAGGGCATGTACAATCCTTAGACAGGAAGTCGTCTGTAGAACCTCGAACTGTGCGTACAGACAGATGTACAGACAGCTCATACAGCCCATAGACAGAGAGGTCGTCTGTAAGCTGTTTAATGCTTTGCATTGAGATTAAGATCAACTACATATGCATTTGTGTATACTATTGTGTGGCTATTTCATCAATTGAGAGCATAACTCATAGTAAAAAACTCTAAAATCTTTACCTCACCAATATATATTCTAGAATGACATTTGACTCAAATATGAAATATATAGGATTTGAATCATACAAAATTTGTTACTTTAATTTAATGAAGTTTCTATATAAAATATTATGTAGACACAAGATATTTTCATTGGTATTAAAAATAATGCACTATATACACAAGATAATAACCAGAGAAAAAAAAGAAAAGCAAGCACCAGCTCCAGGATACGTGGTTGAATGTCATCCACGTATTCGTTATCTTCTTCCACGAGGCCGCTGGTCACACACGCCTCTTGCAGATTTTCTCACTTGCTTCTCTCCCATCTCTCCACGCTCATACAGGCATCCATGCTCTAGCACTGCTCGGTCCCTCACCACCCCGAGGCCCTCCGTCTTTTTCAGCACGCGGAGGCCATGGCCGCGACTCGTCGACGCTGCGCCCCCGAAGGTCGAGCTCCCCTGCATAGAAGCCTACCTGCAGCTCGCAACCGCCACGCCTCCGGGATCAACCTTCTGCCGGCGGAGGCATGGACGGGGCTCACCGCCGCCCCTGGAATCGACCTCCTACCCGCGGAAGAAACGGCACGCTCGCACGCTCTCCCCACGCCGGATCCGGCTGCGGTGGTGTCGTGGATCAATGAGTTGCTCTGTTCTTCATCTTGTTCCTTTTTTGTTTTTTCTATGGATTTTTTCCTATCCATACTTCTTCTTTTCTGGATCATCTTGAGCGGCTCTCTGGCTGCATCTGCCACATGCTGGAGCTGAGTCTTCTCTTGCCGCTCTCGCTCCGGATTTCGAGTGGAGGAGAAAGAAGACTAGGAAGCAGAGTATTGGGGAACAAAGGGGGCGCTGCCATGGCGCCAAAGGCAAAACCGAGCGCGGGGTGAGCTTTTGGCCGGGGGCGCGCGGGATCCTGGCCGCCGCCGCTTGGAGAAGACGAGCTCGTACAGCCCGGGGGTGCGCGTCTGCTCGGCGTCGGGGAACGGGACGCATGCGTCGCTTGGTCAGACGACGCCTGGGGCCTGTTTGGTTTCCATGAGACTAAAGACCAGAGACTAAATTTTAGTCCTATTTAGTCCCTAAATTACCAAATATGGGGACTAAAAGAGGGACTAGTAGTCCTATTTAGTCCCTATTAGTCCAATTTTAACCTGGCTAAAGTTTAGCCACCCCCAAACAAACACGGCCCTGGCCGTCGGTAGGCGGACGCGGGGGTGTTTTTGCAAATTTGCCGCTCTACAGATGGGGGCTGTAGATGCGCTGTACATGCCCTGAGAAAGGGAGCGAAAGACATGGAGGTGTCAGAGAATTTGCATAGGCCTGACACACATCAATATTGGTGAGTCACGTCGAGTTCAGCGTACAAGACGCTTTGACCGGTTTTACCTCAAAACCGGAGCTGAGCCACGTCTGCGGGGAATGCAAGAGGATTTGGCCGATTTGGCCTCAAAATTGGGAGGGGGCGAATCCGGTGTGACCGAACGGTGTGAAGTTAGTGAACGTGTTGCACCATGGCAAAGCTTGCTTGAGACGAAGCTATGTCGTGAAAAGACGCCGAGTCCGTCCGATGTATGAGGAAATAGATGTACAGTTTTACCCCTATGGGGTATTTGAGTTATATGATTCATGTAAGAGCATTCTTGTCATTTTTGGATAAAGGGGTTGTTAAGTGGTGGTCTTCTGACTTGTTTTTTAGAGTTTTTTTTTGTTGAGGAGAGATGGACAGAGATGAGTGGATCTTTCATCTGATCTTTTTGCCGTGTTAGTTTTGATTGTGCTGAAGAGTAGCTTGTAACTGGACATTGTACAGTAATCCAAAGATTGATCTCGTGCTCACTTGTCCCATCTTCTCAAGGTCTGAAATTCGTCTTTTTTTATTTTTTAGGTATCTTTGGGACTTTATTTCTTCAGGTTTGAGTCCAAATACTACGAGGTTTGTTTGGAGAAATCCTTGCTAGGACACTTGTGAGCATCTTTGACATGTTCTTCTCTCAAATCTGTCACGAATTCGGCATGAATTTGAGGTTTCCACAAAACTGTGTTCTTGGAGAAAATCGAAGGGGGCAACGCCAAGGGCGCCAATTGACTAATGGGGGCGCGATTGCGGCGCAAAGGGCAATCTCCGCCAGTTTACTGTGAGCTCCTCCATCCCTAATCATATTGTTGACGCCTTTCCGGGCCAACACACGAGAGCACTAAACTGTGCGGGTTGCGAACAGACCGAAGAGCAGAGTCGCTGCCGTGACCGGTCAGACCGGTCAGGTACGCCGGTCAGACCGGTGACCTAGGGTTTGCCTGAATCGATCGTTCGGGATGATAACTACCACGCTTACGTGATGGAGGACGGCTAGGTTTACGAGCAAACCAGCAAAGAGATAACCAACACACTTACGTGGCGAAGAACGACAAGTTTACGAGCAAACTAGCAAAGGCCGTCGAAACTCTCGTCCGGGAGGGACCCCGTCAGGGCGTGGACGTCGCCGGCGTGCCCTAGGTCGACCAGCAGGCCCTAGGACGTCATCTGTGACCGTGGAGATCAAGAGACGAGAAGCATGTAGGTTGGAAAAGGTGTTGAGAGGATAAAAAGTAGATGCAATTGATAAATTCGATTGTGTTCCCCTCAATCGGCCGTGGCCCTTCATAAATATAGGGTGGGGAGGTCTTGCTCCAGTAGGAGTCGAAACCTATACAAATCCCGTGTCGAAATACAACTCCTAACTCGGATTTGACTGCGGGCACCGGTCAGACCGTCGGGCCCCACCAGTCAGACCGGTCAAGCGCAGGGCTGGTTCTTGCTAGGACCATAACTCCCTCATCCGGACTCCAAACTGAATGTTCCACATATGCATTTCGATCGTCTCGACGAGATCTACGCAATGGTGAAGTCCAATTGGCATTTTGAGCACTTTGATTTGACTGGTCTGACCGGTGTGAGTCAAAGGTCAGACCGGTCAGGGCTGCTGAATCGGCTATATAACCAATAACTGAATCAGATCAGTTGGCCTTCTTATATAAGCCAGATCAGCCACTTTTGACTATGATTATTTGATCTATATGACTATCTTGATCTTCTTGGCAAAAGCTTCATCTTGGTGCACTTGAACTTATGATTTGACATCATATCGATGCTTCTCCAAATACTTCTTTGCCCTCTTTATGAAATCATATTCAGAACCTCCAAGATGACCCTCTTGTCCTGTAAAATGCATATTCAAGCTAAACTAGCAAAATATCAAGGATTAGCACTAAATTGGCACTTCTAGCCTTTAAGCCTCACATATCTCGAACCTTGTCACTTTTGGGTGCGAACACATATCTTCTTTCCTTCAATCTCTAGCTGTGTTTGAGGAGTAGGTGGATCACGGGTGCGTTTGAATTGGGTTCTGTCTCTAGACAATTTTGTCTAACACAGGGAACTCAAGAGAACTTACTATCACAACCCCATGGACCTCTACCAGATCCGGCCTTCATCCTATCTAACCTGCCAATTCAAAGGCCAACTCCAGTGAATACAAGCGCCATTGGAGGCAGGGCTGCAATAGCCAAGAAGAGAAAAGCATCCACAAGTCAGAAGACTTCATCAAAGAAAACAAAGGTTGCTACCTCCCGGTCTTCTAGAAAAGCATCACAAGTAATGGAAGAGGAAGGACATGTTGATATTGTGTAGTCATTTCAGTGATTTTGGTCTAAATTATAATGTGTGGTACTGAGAGAACCATGGTTTTTAGTTGCATCGCTGCATTAGTCTTTCGTCAGAAGATTTATCAATTCGTGTGTGAGTTCGTAACTCAGTATAATGGCTGAAGTTCCATTCTTGACTTGAAGGCAGGAATGATTTTTTGATAGCTGAAATGTGAATTATGGAATCCGATCGAGAAATTCAGTTCAAATCTTTGATGTTTATTGTTGTGATGTATGTCATCAGCATGTCCTCTGAAATATTGCTAAGATTTTCATCCGTTCTTCACAAGGAGCGTACGTCAATTTCTCCCTCCCGTGCTGTCAATTTTCATGCGTGTTGCATGCCGGCCGGTCCTCGCCGTCTCTTTTTCATGTTCCATCTCTTGCGTGCGTGCTCTAATCCAATCTCTCCCTCTCGTGCTGTCAATTTCCTCGAGAACAGTTGCAGCGGGCGGGCAGACGATGATGGCGGCGGCGAACAGATCGA
This sequence comes from Cenchrus fungigraminus, assembly GCA_036936925.1. Lineage (NCBI taxonomy): Eukaryota > Viridiplantae > Streptophyta > Magnoliopsida > Poales > Poaceae > Cenchrus > Cenchrus fungigraminus. Next base: position 61,219,411 of record CM072770.1, read on the forward strand.
TTCCTCGATCGCGAGCAAAACATACCGGTGGCCCTTTCTATCACAAGGAACAAAAGATCAGGGGTTATTTGAATAAACGTAAGGCCAGCTTGACCCGTTATGGGTGAATTAGAGACCCAAATTGAGTTTAGGTACAATAATAACACACTTTAAAAGTCTATTGACCGGGATGACATGGCGAGGAAAGTTTATGGATCGGAATTGCACTTTACTCTTGTTCTTGCCTTCGTTTCCCTCAAGTCTTTGCTTCTATTCGTGCAGGTGGAGCAACGTCGGGCAGTGCAGGTGGACGCCCACACGTGAATTTTTTTTAAATTTTTTTATTTGTTAGCAAATAAGCCACGACATGGATGGCATACGTGCATTGTGTGCGTGATCATGGTGTGTGTGTTTAGCTGCATGGTGTAGCGGTGTGTGTGGTCTGTAGGCCGTGAGCTGCAGAGGTGTTGTGGCCATGGCGGAGTCCGGACACGTCGAGTCACGTTCCAGAGTTTGGTTCGAGCTCGTGCGTGCAAGAGCACTGCGTGTGGGGACGAGGTGAGGTTGTTGGCGGCAGCAGTGGTGGGGCACATCAAGGCACTGGAGACCGGTTCTCACGGGAGTTTGTGGCTCAGAACGCGGAGAAGGTCGTGTTTTGCGAATAGTATATTTTTAATAAAAATTACAAATTTATATCTATACCGCAGTTTAAACTGCATGAAACGGCAGAAGGTGCACTGCAGTAACATTACCGTCAATTCATTTGGCAGTATCTACTAACTCTAGATAACAGACTTTCAAAACACCATAACTAATTATATGAGTTCGGATGGACATAAACTTTATATGAAAATTAGATCTCGATGTGATCTACAGCTTTGTAGTTCAAACTATTTATTTGAAGCCATCTTAGTCCCCGAATAATTGATACAAGTTTCAGATCTAAATTTGTCGATTATTTGAGCCACAAGATAGTTCCAAATGGAAAATCTGTGAACCACAATTGTTACATTAAATTTTATAGCCATCAAAGTTCATATAAATAATTTGGGATGTGTTAATGTGTGCTGCCTAGTTTCAGATCTAAAATCTGAATTTTAGATCTAAAATTATTTGATCATTAAGATAGCTCAAAATGAAAATAATTTGACACACAAAGTAGAAGACGACGTCGAGATCTAAAATTTGCTTTTATAGTTTATATCCATTTGAGCTCATATGAATTATTTATAATTTTTTGAAAATATGCTACTTAGAGATGGTAGATACCGTTGGATGAATTGGCGATAAGGTTTCAACGGTGCACCTTCACTGATTTATTTTATTTGCAATTTTTATTTGCAATTTTTATTAGGATATATACATTTTTCATAAATAAATATATAAACTCCACGCACGTGTGCATAGCAGGCCAGCAGTGTTTTTTTAGAAAACCGGGTTGATATTTCAAAAATTACAAACTAGTCCTTGTAACCAACTCCTGGTGCTCCTCGCCACTAGAGACCAGAATCCGCCTGAGACCGGCCTCCTCCCCGGCGAATAAACAAGGTTTGTAGTTGCCGTCTTGAGTAGCACATCAAAATCGACTTGCTTTGTTGTCGTTGAACGATCCGGCTAAAGACGATGACCTGCGGCCATCGCATTGTCGGGTCTTGAGGAGCCTGACGCCCCAAGAACCGGAAGCTCTAAACCTCCAGACAACGAAGAAACTAGAAGGGGAGCTGAACCACCAAGATTGGTGGTAAGAACTAACCAACCCGATTTCTCGCGTTGGTACACAAACCTATACAAATTGATAACGACAAGAGAGGTACAAAAGAACCCAAGATCTAGAACCCCAAATCCACATGACACAAAACCACCAAGTCTCCTCCAAGCAGCAAGCTTGTTAGCGGTCACGAAATCGGCAGCGCCGTTGACATCACAGGCACAGACAACACAAAGAACCCCACAAGAGATTTGAGCATCTACGCTGAAGAAAAGGCTGAAGATAATATCGCAGATGCCGAACCTCCTGACAAAAACATTGTCGCCGTGCTCTGCTTGCCAACAAAACAGCACCAGAATCCGCCCACCAACAAGGAAGCCAACACCAGAGAAGCTCGGGAAGACAAACCTCCACAGATCGACGCCAGAAAGACCAACACCGACGAAGACCATGGAGGCACCAAAAGACCCACCGAAATCTAGAGCTCCAGATCCACAGGGCACACACCACACCGGCTCGTCGCTGGTTCCGCTCGACCCACCAGCGAGGTGAAGAAGAAGCCGACACAACTTATTCCACCGTCACAGCCCCGCCTTCGCCCTGCGAGCGCTTCTCGGACACAAATTACCTATACTACAGAGGTACATGTACACCAGCAACCTCAAACCCCATTCCCCACCCTCTCCGGCGCAGATCTGGCCGCCAGAGTTGATGGGGAATGGAAGAAATCGGCGCCGGACGTGATTCTCCTACCAATCACCTGCTCTCAACTGTAGCTAGAGGTGGAAGGGTCGGAGCAGGCCAGGTGTCTAGCAGGCTGGTGCGGCCAGGCCGAGCGACGGGCAGGCCACTAAACCAGCCAGCAGGCGGAGGCAACCCACAACTCACGAAAGCGTATATATATATTGCCAAGTCAATTTGTAGAATTTTTAGACCACACTAAGACGTTATTAGAATTATTATATCATAAACATGAGAAAATAATTCAAATTTTAAGAATTTTGGGTACACAAGTGTGGCTGTTGATATTATCTTCAAATACTAAATGCCCAACTATGAATTGTTCGTATTTTTATGAATTTTTAGGTGCTTTTTATGGCCTCTAATATTTGAGGGAAGCAAGTTCCATTTCAAAAAATAGTGTCAGGCCCAAGCATCAGCGTCAGCAGCCTATATAAAGAAGGTAACCATTGCCGCGCGCCCGGACCCACCCGCCTATATAAAGAATGACTCGCTATTTTGCAAAATGAATATCCATCCGCCCCGACCCCATTACGTCTCCCCCTCTTCTTTCTGAATGGATAAGCGCGGCACACCACGCTTTCCTCATTTCTCACTAGGGTTAGTAGTGGTGAGCGGAGGCGGGGAGACGACAATGAGCACCGGCGAGGGGCCAAGCAGCGGACGACCCCGTGCACCCTAGATCGAGGAGGGGAAGCGGAACCCGATGCGGTGCCGCAATTGGATTCGCGCATGTACTGGCGAGATGGCGGTGAAGAGGGAGACAACGATGAGCGCCGGAGAGGGGCCAAGCGGCAGTGGAGCAAACCCGAAGCTGGACAAGAGCGTCCTCGACTGGATCCTCTCGGGTTCCGATGAGGGGCCAAGCAGCGGCAGGGAGCAGAGTGCCGGCGAGGGGGCATCGAAGATGGCGAGCCGCCTGCCTCACATCTGCGAGCACAAATGTCTGGCAACGACTAAGAGGAGTCGAGGGAGCGGCGAAAGTGTAGAGGACCTCATCTCCAACTCTGGCAATGACCACGATGACGGCGAGGCAAGTTTCTCTGAATCTCAGTGCCTTTTACTTGTTCTATAGATGGAGCTTGAGCTTGAGCTTGATAAAGTTAGTGCTTATGATGATGTCTTCCATGCTTGTTATGATCTTATACTAAGTTCTGAGGCAAATCAATTCTGAACCAAGTTCCTCTTTTACTTGTCACCCTGCTAGGAAGTCTACAGATAATTTTGGGATAATTTTCAAGTTCTTATATAATTTGCCTATGATTATACTGCTCCAAGCTCTGAGGCAAATTAGTTCTGAATTAACTATGTTATTCTTATAGCATGTTTAACCCTGTTTTAGGCAAAACTCTATGACTTGCAAGCAGAGCTTGAGTTACTACTAAACCTTAATGTCTAGGATTATGTGAAACCTGAGGTTCAAAAAACCACAAAAGAAGTGAACATCCTCATAAAAAATTCTAAACACATAAGGAGGTACAAGTATATGACTGAACAAAATCTCGAGCCCATTGAAGATGCACTCGAAGTGCTTCAAGAAACCTTGGTTGCTTATGAAGAGGCTACAAAAGGAGCCAAACTTGATGCGGCATGAGGAAGTTCAAGCTTGTTGATGTGCAGCATCAGATAGCCATGCTTTTGTTGATGTTCAAGGGGCATGCTTTCGTTGATGTGCATGGTCAGATAGCATGACCATTGTAAAAAATGTGATGGACAAGTTAAGGCCTAGCTAGATGGACAAGTTAACTATTTGTAATAATTATCTTTATTCCTGTGGACAAGTTATCTTTATCTATGTGGACAAGTTATCTCTCTTATGATGTATGTTTTGTCTCAAAAGATATGTGTTGATTGTGCATGTATGTCGAAATGGGATCCATGAGAGATCAAGCTAACCTACCAATGAAGACAGACACAAAGGAGGCGCGGATTGACAAAACCACGTCTCCTTTTGAAGGACCGATTAGGCGACCAGAGGGGGGGAGTGAATGGGAGCTGATAAAAATTCTTCTCCGAAGAGTCGAACTCGACCATGCCCCAAAATCACAACCAAGGATTCCCACACGAGCTTGCCAAGGCCACGTAGTCACAACGGACCTACCAACCCTAGGAACAAGTCTCAAACCAATCCCAAAAGGAAGCGCAACTCAAGAAGCAAAGGACTTAGGCAAAGCTGCCAGCCTAGGACGGACGGTCCGACCACCAGCCACGGATGGTCCGTCAAGGCTGGCGGATGGTCCGACCCCTGAGGACGGACGGTCCGTAAAAACAGACAGAACCTCCAGAAGGTTCACGCCCACTGCGGATGGTCCGTTCCTACCTCGCGGACGGTCCGACGACGGCGGACTGTCCGAGACCCTAGCGCGGACGGTCCGACAAACCTCGAGCAACAACCCTACCACTCCGAATGATCGAAACACCAAGCCGCAAGATCACAAAGAACTAGCGACGAACACTGGCCACCACGGACCGTTTGAGGGCACCAGACGGACCGTCCGTGCGTGTCGCGCAGAACCAAAAACGAGCTGGCCGCGAGGTCAACTCCTCCTTCCTTTCCATGGATCTCCCAAACCGCTGAATGGATTGAGCCAAGACTTTAGGGACAAGTGAAGTGTCTCTAGGAGATGGTATACCCAAAATCTTAGGGCACCAAACCAACCAAAACGCCGGGAATCGGATCACAACCGAGCTCAACCACAAGAACTCGGGCTCCACCAAAAACCACCAAATCGAAGAGCTTTCCACGGGATTTGAGGGGCAAGATCACCAAGAAAAGAGGCACACCAACCTCATGTGTGATTCCCAAAACAAATCCCGCAAAGAAATGCCTCCAAAAGCTTCTCACGAAAATCCCAAGAAAGAGCTTCGAAAATCACCAAAAAGGGAAAACGGGAGAGACAACAAATAGCCCTGAGGAATCACGCCGAATCTTCTATACATGCGAAGAAAGATTCATACAAGGTCTAGGTTGCCTCCCGATCATCCATCCCTCTCTAAAGATTTCACCATGAAGCTCTCAAGCTAGTCCTATGGAAAATCCTAAGGAAAATAAGAAGGGAAAAAGAGAAAGCAAATGAGCTAGGGTTCCAAGTGGTGGCTGCCATCCTCTCTCCTCTAAGTTTATATGGAGGCAACCGAAAGACGAAACTACCCCTATTACATGAAAGTAAGATACACGCCCCCAAAGGACACTTTGGGAATTCTCGTCGTAGCACCATCGGACGGATGCCCGGCGACCGCACACCGCTTAGCCTCGACGCAAGCCTTGTGATCCCGACGTGTGTCCTCCACTTCGAAGTCTCTCGACGCGCCCGGATCCTGTCTCCGTCCGCCGAGTCTTCGGTCTTGGCTTTGTGGCTCGACCAAGGAACCCGACGATTTTGTGGTGAACCGCCGCAAACCCCGCGGACTCGGTGCAGCCTCCACGCCAATCCCACTCATGACTTGGCGGCCACATCGTCCCGGCTCGACCTTGGTTTTGAGGCTCAACCAAGAAACCGTACACAACTTTGTCTTGCTTTTCTTGCCACCATGTGGTCCGCACTTGATCCCGTTCGGCCACCGGGTCCATCGAGCCGAGTCTACTTGTCTCTCCACTCCTCGGGGCCACATAGGCTAAGACCTTTCGCGCCCGCTCTTCACCTGCACCAACTCAAATCAAGCCACAACCTGCACCTGCAATACTCGGCCAAGAGTTAGTCCACACCATGTTGTCAATCACTCATCACACCAAGGGGCGACCATCCACCGGTCCTCAGACGCTCTGGTCCTCAATCTCCCCCTTGATGAGTGCATTGACAACACACACAGTCACCAATTCATAAAAGAAAGAAAAAGAAAAAACGAACAAAGAACTCCAACAGGTGATCAAAAGCCAAACAAGAGCCAAAACAAGATCACTTGAGAGAGCAAGTCTCGGTCCCCTAAGGCAAGGGCAATGGCTCAACCGAGACAAAATGCTCCAAAATTCTGACTCCACAGGGTGAGGCAAAAGGGCTCGACACCATCGGCAAAAGAGCAAAGCACAAAGCAAATTCAAGCAACACAAAGAGCTCCCAAAGTATGAATGCAAGCTCCCCCCTGAACAAATGCGTGCAAAACTCAAGTTCTCCCCCTGAACTGAGTATCCCTTTTTCTCTCCCCCTTGTTATACAAAGTGCATCTCTCCCCATATTATGAATTGGGGACACAATTTCTCCCCCTTGTTGGTAATGCATGAATCAAGGCTACAAATGCAAGCATGTGCTTCTCAAATAGACAAAGAGCACAACAGCATGATAAAAATGAGACATAGACAAGCAAGATAGCCACATATTTAGTACGAGCATCGCCAACAAGATAGAAAGGGACATATAAGCATGTGACATAGCCATGATCAAAAGGAAGCAATTTTCACAAAGTTTCCCTCTCATGAGCATAGGACCTCAACATGGCCAAAAAGAGCACAAACAACATATAACTCACAAACTTCATGTGAGGTCACAAGTTCTCATCACAAGATCATCACAAACACCTACAAGCTATCTCATGTCATGTCAAAGCCACCGAGCCATGTGTCTACTTCTAAACATGAGACTTCTCAATGGTAGACATCATGCTATGGTTTAGCACCCAAGATAAGGAAATTAAAGCACACATGACATGATACCAATTGATGGCAAATTCATCAAGCATAGACATTTCAACATACCAATTTCATGATTTATAAATTAAGCATGGTACATGAAGTGCCTTTGCGGCAAAAAGAAGCTTATGCCCCTCCACAAGGTAAAATGTAGGCTAAACATTCATGATGACAAATGGGTCTTCGACCCCAAATGAAAAGAACATGATACCCAAGCACAAATTAAGCAAGATATAGCCATATGAGCACAATTTGAGCATGAAAGACATTCAACTCACAACAGAGGATTATATGTTGCATTTTCACAAAAATATGCCATCCACATGCATATACATCCCAAAGCTACCAAGAGCATAGCTATACATCACAAGAGCTTCACTAGCAAGGTCATAAGCTCACATCCAGCACATCATGGTGATCAATGTATATAGAAAAAGCACATCTCTAAAGCATATGATACAAATGCAGTCTATGATACAAAGATGCAAACATGATATTAGAGTGCAACATGCATATGTACATGAGATGCCCCAACCCAAGCTCAAAAAGGGCAAAGGAGCACAAAACTGACAAGCTCCCCGTAAACACATGCACTAGGTCCAAAGAGCATACAAAGCTCACCCTAAATACATGATATAGGACAAAGAGCACAAAACTGACAAGCTCCCCCTAAATACATGCACTAGGATCAAAGAGCATACAAAGCTCATCCGAAGTACACGCGATAGGGCAAAGAGCAAAAGAGACCAAGTGGCTTAACAAAAGCCACACAACTCAGAGTCTCCAAACTACTTACCTTGATCACTCGCTCTCGTCCATCATCCCCGAAAATGATATTCTCCTTTTGACACCACCGGGGTGAGGTTTGAGGACCACCCTCGATCTCCGTTCGCCATCCTCCGGAGTCGATCCACAAAAAGTCCTCCAAGCCTCCCGCCTGCACAATCAAAACCAAGAGCGAGAACGAGCAACCGACCCAACACTGGGGTTAGCACAAAAAGAGTCCAACTAGTGCCGAGCCATTTCCTCAAAAGTAGGGTTAGCAAAATTCATCCTGTCAAAGTTGTGACCACCACGGGGAATCATCTCACGTCTCACTAGAGGAGTACAAGCACCACGAAGGGAAAAACGTTGTCCGTAGCCCCTCTGAGACTCAAAGCTACGACTTCTCCTAAACTCGTATTGATCACGAGGTGGAGAACGTCCAGCGAACATACCACCGCTAGACTCAACATACCGATCACCTGCACCACGACCAAAGGAACCAAACCGATCAACACCATGACCCCGAAAGCCGAAATTCTCAGCACCTCGGGTAGGAAACTCTCAGGCACACCAAGAGAAGGGTGGTACCTGTCCTTGTTTGCCATCTCCCTAGCAGACCTCTGCTCACGCTTCCTCCTGAAGCAAAACTCTCTCTTGTGACCATCCCTCCCACAATGCTCACAATGGAAGCGGACTGGTTTTGCTTTGGGTGTTGGTTGTGGTTTCTTCTCAGGCTTTTTGCCTTGCTCACTCGGCTTCTCACTTGGTTTTTCTCTCGGCTTATGCGTCTGGTTTGGCTTGGGGGCAAACTGGTTCTTGGGTGTAGTGTGTGGTGGAACTGGAGTTTTCCTAAATTTCCCTTCTCTCTCACCACTACACTCTCCAATCTTATCCGACCCAAGCGCTTGACCATCAAAGCGCTTAAACGCCGCAATCATCATACCAAGCTGAGGCTCTTGACTAGACAACCAACTCAACAAGTTTCGCAAATCATCATTCTCAGTTTGCAAGCGATCAACACATTGTCCAAGCTCCAAATTTTTCACAGCATGCAATTCACAAGTAGAGCAGGAAGTGGGAACGGGAACTTTCAAATCAGCCTCAAGCGAAACAATGCGAGAGCGAAACTCAGCAATCTTTCCATGCAAAGCAGGGCAAGAAGTGCATGCACCAAGCAAAGTGGGTCTAGATTGCAGCTCAGCCAATTCAACCCTAAGCACATCTAGTTCCTCACACTTGGAGGCATGCTTTTCCTTAAGAGTAGTCAAATCAGCTAGGAAGACAGAGCAATCACCACAATCAACCTCATCAAAAACAACAGGATTGGCCTTAAGCGAATCTATCTCAAGCTTGGCCTTAAGGTTTTGGGTTTCTAGCTCAGCTACTCTATTCCTAGCATCTTCAAGCGAAGCCCTAAGCTCTTTCCTAAGCTTCTTGGGCTCTCTAAGCATGTGATCGCGGTTATCAAGCAAGTCAACCAACTCCTCATTCTCCTTGCGCAAGGAAGAGAGCTCATCACATACCTCATCCTCGGAATCTGAGTCCGAGGCGTCCTTCTGGCTTCTCTTGCTGCTGGAGCTGCGAGCCATGCCGCAAAAACCATCCTTGGAGCTTAGGCCCATCACACAAAGGTCGTTGAACTTCTTGCTGAGGGTCTTCTTCTTCTTGTTCTTGCCGCCACCTTCTTCTTCATCACTCGAGCTTGATGACGTGTCCTCGGAGTCGGATTCGACGTCGCTCGGCTTCTTCATCTTCTCTCGAGACCGTCCCTTCCTCCCATGTCCATGATCCTTCTTCTTGGACCTCCTCCTCTTGTCCTTGGACTTGTGCTTGTCGTCGTCGTTCAACTTCGGACACTCGGCGAGAAAGTGTTCGGTCTTGCCGCACTTGAAGCACATCCTCGAGTTTCTCCTTGAGCTCACCCGGTTCTCGTGCATCCTCTCGAATCTTCTCGACAATAGTGCTGGGTCATCCTCGCCTAGCACGTCAAAATCCTCATCTGGCAAGGACACAAGAGAAGACAAAGAGTACATCTTGGAGGATGGGTTAGCGTTAGTCTTGGAACCGGAAACAAGAGCCAGACTATGAGGGTCAGTCGGGTTCTCGATCCTTGCTCACACCCCACGGTCCACCTCAGACAACTTGAGCTTGGAAAACAGCTCGTCCACCGTGAGGGTCTCATACTTCTCTGACTCCAGAATGGCCTCGACCTTCTCACTCCACACGGTATGATCCAAAGAATGCAAGAGCTTCACAGCCCTGTCATGATCATCGTACGGGAGCGCGGCCGCATTAGCCCTCATGTTGTTCACAATCACAGTGAACCGCTAGAACATGGTGTCTATCGACTCACCGGGGAGATGAGTGAAGTTCTCGTACTCTCTCCGGTAGGTCGCAAACAACCGAGCCTGAACCTGAGCATTCCCAGCTTGAGCATTCTTCAGCTACTCCCAAATCCTACAAGCCAAGTCCTCTGTCTGAACCCGATTGAATTCGGATTGACACCGAGCACGAAACAAGTAGTCGACCGCCTTGTTGTTGGCGTCGTGCATATCCCTCGATCCAGGGGCCAGGAAGTTAATCAGATGAACATAAGCTGTGTTCATCATAACATCCCAAAGGATCTGACCCTTGCCGCGAAGGAAAGCGGCCATCCGCCTCTGTCAGGGGGTGAGACCTGGATAGATCTACTAGGGGGCTACCCAAGCAGTTGTAGGTTAATGGAGGGGATCGGGAACTAAGAGCGTAGGTGGTAGTTCGCGTGTGGAACTCGAAACACAGCAAGAATGGCGATGAACACGGGGGTTTAGACTAGTTCGGGCCTCCGGAGAGTGAAACCCTACGTCCAGTATGAGGTGGAATTATGCGAAGAGGGGAGGTCCCCTCGAATGGAGCTCTAGGCCGCCTTATATGGTCAACGGGCTAGGGCTTCCATTCAAGGTCGGTGGACCCTCATCAGGGGTCGGTTACAAAATGGGAAGGCCATCTGCCTTGATTACAGGGAGTATCCCACGATCTGCGGACCTACTGGCGGCGCCGAGCCGCAATCCGGTGGCTCGCCTTGTGCTCCAAGTCCTGCGGGTCCTCCGAGATCTGGATAAGGTCTTCTGGAGTCTTCCAAAGTCGCCGGGGTTGTGGATAAGGTCTTCGGGCCCACTTGCAGGTCGGTGGGGCTTCTGACAGGTCGGGTCCACTTGACAGGGACCTCTGGGACCCTGGCCAGTGGGGACCCATGGGTACCCATGTCTCTCAAGACCCCGATCGACGTGTAGGCGTAAAGGCCGAGACGAGGTCACGTCGAGACATGGCGAAGTCATGGCGTCGTCAAGGTCGTGTAGGGTGCACGGGGATCCAAAAAAGAAAGAAACCCCTCCAGCGCGCACGAAGTTGAACATCGAGCTCCTGGAACGTAGGTCTAGAAGGTCGAAGTAAAGACAAGGCGTTGACTGTGAAGGACCGCCGACCTGGCCTGAGTCAGGTAACATGAAGGAATCTCCGTGACCTTGATGAAGGTCTCGCTGCCAACCGCAGGTAGGTCGAGCGGAGAAGTAATGGAAGCGGACGTCTGGTAGGTCGATGCGACATAGAAGGAGAGGGCGTCGTAAGACGCACTCGTGGAGTAGCCCCCGAGCAGTAAGACGACCAGAATGGTCGGCTTGATGCTCGAAAAATGAAGGAATAGAGAACCTATGGCCTTCTGTTTCCCTCGTGATGCTCTGACGATCTGAATATGACAAAACACCTGACATCTTCGAGTAAAGCGCTAGACGCCAGTGGTTGTCGTATCTCGTATCACGGATACACTGTATAGTCATGGGGCCTTCCTCCAAGCGAAGTCGCAGTCGCTGTTCGCCCGCAAAAGACAAAAGCTGCCAGGACGTTGTCAGGTAGGGGATACACGCGCCAATGCTCCCACGGGTGAACAGGGATCTCGTGCTTCATGTGGCAACAGTCACCGGATAAGGACACCGCGTCAGCTGTGCTGCAGATGGGATCCAAGGCCCTCTTCTGCGGCTATAAATAGATGACCGCACCACCAAGCTCGTCGCTTGAGCCAGCCAAGTGAGCCATGGCGAAGCTATGTAGTATTTTTTCCGTGCCTTGGGCTTGTAGTCGTCCACCAGAGCGTAGAGTTAGGTAGTCAACATCTGGGGCTAGAAGAATGCTTGCGAAGTTGGGAGAACTCTATCAGCCGCTGCGTCCGGGCCCAGCAAGGAATCAAGGTGCAGCATGGGGCAGTACATGCCTTGACGGACCTTGTGAGTGGAGGCCCGAGGTGACGCTGGCTCGATTTGGAATCTTGTGGAGGAACCCAGATGTAAATGTGGGTGCCACAGGAAACCTTCTAGGGCTAGAGTAGAGGTGGCTGTGTGGCAGCTGCGACCTCGGCGGTGGTGGGGATTGCCAAGTAGGTCCTGAAGCTAGAAGAAAGCTTGCGACATGCTTCATCAGTGTAGGTTGCATCGCAGACATTATGTAAGGTAGATCAGGACCTTTAATATGTTTGCATCTTGTAATTGGCCATGGGCCAAAGTCCTTCTGCAGTTTACGAAGCTGTATACACATGTTTGCATGACAAACAGTGCGTCTTAAGCGTGTGTACAGGCGTCCGGGCGGCAATGGCATGGCCAAGGTCCCAGCGGGGCTGTATCAGCACGCCGACCTTCAGGAGGCCTTGTATATTGATGAAGGTCCCATGCCGACCGGAGTCAACACTGCCTCTGTGCAGTGACACAGCGCAGGGCGTCAACCTGAGAGCTGTAGGTCTAACCGACCTAGAGGGCAACAGGGCCTCAGCAGGGAGCTATTAGTCAAGACCAGGAGGTCGCCAACGGGAAGTAGAGCCTTTAAGCATGGGGCCGTTGGTAGTTTTCACTGCTGTAGGTCGAGGTGACCTAGGAGGCATGAAGGCAGCTGGGCCTAGGAGACGTGGTGTGAACCCGCCGTTTGTAGGCCGAGGCGACCTAGGAAGCTGCCAGGTCCTTGCCGACCTTGTAGAGGCAGTGTAGTAAGACCATAGGTCGTCTGTGGGTCATGGCGACCCTTGAAGTTAGCATCAGAATATCATGGGTTGTGGGCTTAGACGTGGAGCATAACAGGTCCGCGCCCGGCTAGATGTGTTGACCAAAAACCGGCGAACGGAGACTCCCGTACGGAGCTAGCCATTACTGCATGTTATCCATTTGGGCTGAAAGAGCTGTTGGGGAGTAGATCCGTTGAGCGCAGATCTGTTGGGTCGCCGCAAAGTCCGCTGGAGAGACGTTGGGCGCCGCGGCCCATAGCGCCGCTGGGACCCAGCTATACAAGGCCGAACCGCGGGACAAGACCTCCACTTGCTCTCATTTCCGCGCAGCACCTAGGGTTCCGCCACCGCTTCGAATGCTCTAGCGAAATCAGCAGAGCCGGCGCGCTTAGATCCGCCGCGCCGCTCACCCTCGCATGCGGACGAAATCGCTCGTGGTGTTCAGAGCGAAATCCATCGGGGTAGAGGAGGAGGAGATGGAGCCCGAACTCGCGCCGGCACCGGAGACGATCTGGGAGCCGTCCGTGGTGACGGAGGAGCAGGTCAAGGCCCTGGTGACGCGCGGGCTGCTGAAGCCCAAGGCGGAGGTGGCTTGGAGGCCGGCGGTCGGCGAGGCGTTCCCCACCGAGGGGACCGGCGAGACCGTCGTCTTCCTCACGCACATCGAGCGCAGATTTGGGGTCCCTATCGGGGATTTCTTCCGCGGGCTCCTATACTTCTACAGGATCGACCTGGTACACCTCGTTCCCAATGCGATTATGTTGTCGGTGAATTTCCGTCAACCTAGCCGTGAGTTTACCTTCAATGTTGATATTGATTTAATATCCAAACTAACGATCCTAACCCTCATGATATGTCAAGTTCACCTTTGCATGTCGATTTTGGAGTCTATTGTTTACGCAGGAAATCAACGATAAAGATGAGACTTTCGGGATAAGTTCGTCAAGTACTTTGGAAGAAGATCATGAAGCCCGACAAGAGTCAAGACACGCGATGAACATGACTCCAAATGGATCAAGGACCGAAGCGTCAATGTGGAAAACATCAGGGACCTAAACAGAAGATGGGGAAGCTTGGATTGCAAGCTCCATCAACTTAATCGCGAAGGAAACGACGTCAAGGACCCACATGCAGAAGGGTGCAAATAGGGAAAAATGCAAGAAGCTCGCCTACGAAGAATGGGGCCGAACCGGGCCAAAAAGGCCCTGGGCCAACCGGCCTGGCCCGTTTTCGGCCCGGTTCGGGCTCCCCTTTGACCTAGCCCCTCTTCGATCTATTTAAAGCCACGGTGCAAAAAGCCACGCATCAATTCATTCGTCATCCACCGTCGAGGAGCAGAGAAGAGAGGGACACCATTCCGGAGAGGAGAGGGTCGAGATGGTTGACTAGGGCTTCCCTAGCCGACGTGGGAACCTTGCATGGAAGACCACGTCGGAGTTCCCGGAGCTAGGATCAAGATCAAGGTAGGATCCCGGTGGTGATCTTGTCCATGTATTATACTCTCATGTTGATTTTGCAAGTTTGAATCCAATTTCTAGCGATCAAGTGCTTTCACTACGACTTTGTCTTCGCTTGGGTTTTCTTCTTCCCCAATCTATTTCGTAGATAGATTGCATAGAATGTTCTTGTAGCCATGGTAGCTAGAGGTGCATACCTGACCTACCGAGCATTTTCATCTTGTCCTTTGGACTCACCCTAGGCTAACCCGCACGAATAGGAGTGCGTTGTGACAGAACGGTGGCTCCAAAAGGCGGGCGTCTTCGGAGTTGGAACGGAAGCCACGATTTAAAGAGGCTATTAATGAGATTCATTTGCCTTATTCTTCTCAGTTTTGGAACTTCAACAAAAGACCCGATCTAATCTCTTGATTGGTTGTCCCCTCTCTTTCTCTTGCTACCTCCGGTGTTTAGTAGATTAGATGTGTTTTATGATTCTTCCATAGATTAGATGCAAAACCCCTTTTCAAGATCGAAGTGTTTTCCGCTTATTAGATTGGATCTTGCGTTACACATTCTTCCACGGATTCGATACCTTGGGTTCACACTTAAGGGAAGAAGGGTCCCTTGACTATGACGGAGGAGTTGTCCGCTTGCAATTCCAAACGAAGTTTGATACACATATAGACCGTCAACAGATTACCATCGTTTCTTCTTTCATCCACCTCTGTGAGACATATTTGGGGATACCGCCGCACTTCCACCTGTGGCAGCACTTCTTCGAGCTAAAGAAGACAGGGAAGTCCGACGTCGTAGGCAGTGTCGGGTTCATGTTGCGCCGGTACATGAAGCCGGTGTACATCGACCTGGTGCTGCCTGACAACACCATGGGCTAGAAGCAGGGGTGGTTCTACCTCGACAACCCGGCGCCAGCACTCCCCACCCGGTCCGGGTATGCGCCCGTGGCCAGACCTGAGTGGTCCAACCAACTTACGTCGCGGGAGACTGATGACCTGCAGCCACTGCTCGACGACCTTGAAAGGTTGAAGACAGAGGGGCTAACGGGCGACGCCGTGGCGATCAGCTTCAGTCGGCGGCTACTGCAGCCCATCTAGGACCGGGTACACCCGGCTTATGAGTACTGGGGTCAGACTGACCCCACCCGGGTCATGCGACGCAAGGTCTCCACGGAGGAGATGGTGGCGAGGGTGAAGAGCATCTTCGCCGGGCGCATCCGTAACCGGACGTGCCCAAAGGCGTTCAGTGTATACCGGCCCACCGAAGCCATAAGTCCTCAAGCTCTGAATCGACCTTGATTTCTGTTGTTTTAGTTTCTGAATGATTTTGACATTGGTCTCCTGCTTTCAGGGTCGTGAGGGCATGTACTGGTGCCCGGCTCCGCTGCGCAACGAGGAAGACCGGAGCTTCAAGGTCTGGGCTGTGGGGGATGTTCAGGCTCCTCCGCAGCAGTGCCTCGAAGACTACCTCTCCGACTCGTCGGTGGGTAGCGATGAAGAGGAACCCGCCGCGAGGAGAGCTCCGGCGAAGGTCGCCACACCACCGCTGTGGCGCACGCGGCAGACTGCGGGCAAGATACCCGCGTCCAGGGCCGCAGGGACGATCGCCGCTACCCAGGCGGTGGAGTCGAAGAAGAAGAGGAAGAGGGCAGGCCCCGCTGTGTCGGTGGATACAGCGACGGCCAGCACCGACGTCGAGACCATCGACGTTGAAGAGGAGGACGACGCAAAGTCGCCCGACACGTCGACCGGGCAGGTGGCGCAGACACCCCGCAAGGTCGCGGGAGGGGAGGAGCACTCGAGGTCGGGCGTAGACGTGCCGGGCGACGCGGGGTCACAGAAGAGGGTGAGGAAGTCTCTGCCTAAGCCCTTCAAGCTTGCGTTGAGGTCCGCCGGCAAGTAAGTCACCAGATCCATGCCTGCTTCGCTTTTTGGTGTTAAGGGTCTAGTTTTCTTTGTTGCTAAAGGTCGTCGCGTATGTGTAGGTCGACGCCGACGACGTCGGAGAGTGCCAAGAATGCCTCGGGCCAGGAGGCGTTCGGGCACAAGGGAGGGAGGGCACCGGTGGAGTAGTCGCCGGTGGCATCAGCTGCGGACATTTCGAGCCAGGCCCTTGGGGCCGGAAGGGCAGCAGCGTCGGAGGCGGAGAAGGTCGCTGCCAGCAGCGCTCAGGAGGATGAAGGTCTCCAGGGCGACCTGTGTATGTCTGCCCCACCGCCAGTGCAGGAACAACAAGCTGTAGAGGCGGGCGGATCTGGAGATGGAGAGGAGGACGACAGGTGCCTGTACGTTGGGACTCCATGGGAGGACGACGTCATCACCAACCGCCGCGACGTTGACGAGTTCAAGGCAGCGCAGTGGACAATCGCGTGGACGCTTTCGGTAAATACCCATCGCCAATCCTGCTAATTTTTAGCTTCTGCTTGGACCATTCCAAGGTCTTGATGTCAGATGGGTCTACTTGTGTTGTAGTCTCTCACCGAGCGAGCGTAGGCCCGGGCACGCCTGGTGAGGAAGGCTGCCAATGCCCACGCGGAGGCGGCCGCAGCCCGAGAGGCTTTGCTACAAGCCCAGGTCAAAGCCGTACAGGAGATCCAGCGCGTGAAGACCGCCATGGCCCGCCAGGCGGAGAAGGAGGTGAACTCCTTGAAGATGAAGCTGGAGGCTGCCCAGCAGAAGGCGAAAGACGCCGCGGATGACCTGCGAGCCGTTGTAGATGGTACGTTTGTTCAATCTTTGAGTATTATCTTCTTGTGGTTAGGTCTTTTCTCAGTCTCGACGTTTGACACGTCTAGGCGCCAAGGAGACGGAGGAAGCCCTGAAGATGGAGCTGACGGAGACCAAGGACCAAGTGAAGGTCCTCAAGGAGAGGACCAAGGAGGTCCGGGAAGGTAAGTGATGGTCCTCTTAAAGAGCTTTGCTGACGCTGTGTCAAGGATGTAACTAAGCCTTTTGCCCTTGCTGTAGGTCTGGAGAAGCAACTCGCTGACCTTAAGGAGGCCGCCAAGTACTTGATGGACATCTATGTCCCTCAGGAGGAAGGGGCGGAGCCAAAGGAGCTTGTTGACCGCCTGGACGAGGCCGAGGGCCGGATGAAGACGTTGCTGCTGGACACCAGCAAGCTTGCTGCGGCCGCGGTGAAGTTCCATGAGCCCTCGTTCGACCTGCAGAAGGTCACGGGGGATGTAGACTTGGCCGAGCAGGTGAACAGCGACGACATCCAGGCCACCGCGGAGGAGATCATCAAGAAGGTCGACCTCTGAGAATAAAGGCTTACGATATATCAGGAAATAGATGTAGGTTAGGCATGTGGCCTGTCAATGTAAAAAGAACTTGCATTAATGAAAAAGATGCAATTTTATTTAAGGCGCACATCCCATTTGAATAGCAAAAACTCTTGTTATGAAAGTTCAAGAGTAGCGAGGTTGCAAAGTGTTCCCCCCGCTAACCCAACTCAGTGGAGGAACGGCTTACCGACTGCACGGCTCAGCGTGGAGGCTTAGGTGCAGCTGACGTGCGGAGGGGGGTCTTGGACCCTAGGTCCCACAACCACACAACTTAGGAACGTGCATAAAAAGAGTAAGAGCTACGTAGAGGGGAGACGCGTTAAAAACCACGGAAACATAAAGAACCCCTTCAGGTCGTGAGACCCTTAGATTGGCAAAGCCAAGCCCCCGAGCGTGTCGGGCCTAACTTAGACCAAGCCCCCGAGCGCTTCGGGGGGAAGGGTGAACAGAAAGTAAAAAGAGACCCAAATGTAGGTCAATAGGGAGCCTGCCGAAGGGAAACTTATCTTTATTAACTGTAGATTACAAGAGGGGAGAGTACATAGTTTTTTTTATTTTTGTACAGATCTTCTAAGGATAAAAGTGACGTAAGTGGTCGATATTCCAGACGTTCGGGACGCCTTGACCGTCAGCCCACTGGAGGCGGTAGGTCGCCGGTCCAATGACCTCCTTGACTATGAACGGGCCTTCCCAAGGGGCAGAGAGCTTGTGCATGTCCTTGGTGTTTTGGATGTGTCGCAAGACCAGGTCGCCGAAGTTGAAGGATCGTTCCCGCACGTTGCGGTCGTGGTAGCGACGTAGCTGCTGCTCCTGACAGGTGCGCCGCATGAGCGCAGCCACTCGGTGTTCTTCGACACTGTCGAGGTCGACCTTGCGCGTCTCTTCCGTTGCACCCTCTTCGTAGTGCTGTATGCGGGGAGCGCCGAAGGCAAGATCAGTGGGGAGGATGACCTCAGACCCGTATACAAAGAAAAACGGGGAATACCCCGTGGCCGAGCTGACCTAGGTCCGGAGACCCCAGATCACGTGAGGGAGCTCCACTAGACACCTGGTGGCGTAGGGGGATGCGTCGTCGAAGATGCGATCTTTGATGGCTTGCAGGACCATGCTGTTGGCGCGCTCGACCTGGCCATTGCAGCGTGGGTGCGCCACCGAGGAGTAGTTGACGTCGATGAGGTTGTCCTGTCAGAAGTCCCAAAAGTCAGCGCCTGTGAAGGCTGAGCCTAGGTTGGTGATGATCCTGTTGGGACCCCAAAGCGATGAGTGATCTCCTCGATGAACTTGGCCGCTTCCTTCGACGTGACGCTGGCTACGGCCTGAACCTCGATCCATTTGGTGAACTTGTCCACCGCCACTAGGATGTGCTTGTAGCCGCCAGGGGCGGTTCTGAAGGGCCCTACCGAGTCGAGGCCCCATATGGTGAAGGGCCACGATGGTGGAATTGTCCTCAGGGCCTGATCGGGGACATGCTGTTGCTTGGCGAAGAACTGGCACCCTTTACATCGCTGGACTAGGTCCTGCGCGTCAGCTATGGCGGTAGGCCAATAGAAGCCCGACCTGAAAGCTTTTCCCACCAGATTGGCGGAGGTCGCGTGGTTGCCGCACTCGCCACCATGGATCTCTTGCAGGAGCCTGAGGCCCTCAGACCGGAGGATGCATTTCATCAACACGCCACTGGAGGCGGACCTCCGGTAGAGCTCTGTGCTGATGACGACGTAATTGGCGCTGCGCCTCATGACCTTCTCACGTTCTGCCTTATCTTCAGGGACCCGATGCTCAAGGATGTAGGCGATGATGTCGAGGCGCCAATCATCTTTGGCCTCAGTCTTGAGGACGTCGCGGCTGCCTTGCGGAGGTGCGTCGCCGGCTGGTGGCTCTTGGTCGCTGAGGAGCTTGATAGAGGGTTTGCGTAGGTCTTGGACGAACACGCCGACCGGAACCAGCGCGCGCTTGGAGCCCAGCTTGGAGAGGACGTCTGCCGCCACGTTGTTATCACGGCAGACATGATGGAACTCCAGACCTTCAAAGTGGGCTTCGAGCTTCCGTACCTCAGCACAGTATGCGTCCATTGTGTCTTTCTTGATGTCGCACGCTTTGTTGACTTGGTCGATGACGACTTTGGAGTCGCCGTAGGCCATGAGCCGCTTGAACCCTAGGGAGACGACGACGCGCAGCCCGTGAATGAGGGCTTCGTACTCGGTGCCGTTGTTGGACGCCTTGTAGTAGATCTGCAGGACGTACTTCAAGTGATCGCCTTGAGGGGAGATGAAGAGTACGCCTGCTCCCGCTCCTTCGATGTTCAGGGAACCGTCAAAGTACATCTTCCAGTGCTCGGGTTTTTCCGTCGGCGGTGGTTGCCGGGTCTCTGTCCATTCGGAGACAAAGTCCGCGATGACCTGGGACTTGATGGCCTGCCGTGGGCAGAACTCAAGGTCGAACTCGCCCAGTTCAATGGACCACTTGACGATACGCCCCGTGGTGTCGCAGCTACGCATGATTTCTCCTAGAGGGAAGGCCGAAACGACCTTGATCCTGTGCGCCTGGAAGTAGTGCTGGAGCTTGCGCGAAGTGACGAGGGGGGCATACAACATCTTCTGTGGCTGCATGTACTTGATCTTGCTATCAGATAGAACCTCACTGATGTAGTAGACGGGTCGCTGGACGGGGTAGGGCTAGCCTTCCTCGGGTCGTTCCGCCACCAGAACCGCGCTGACGACCTGGGTGGACGCGGAGATGTAGAGCAGCAAGGTCTCTTTTGGGGCCGGGGGCACCATCACTGGGGCCGTCGTGAGGAAGGTCTTCAACTCCTCTAGGGCCTGGTCGGCTTCCTCTTTTCAGACAAAGTTGTCAGACTTTTTTAGCAGCTTGAAGAAGGGCAGGCCTTTTTCTCCCAGCTTGCTGATGAAGCGACCTAGGGCGGCCATCATGCCTATGAGCTTCATGATGTCCTTTTTTTCGGTAGGTCTCTTCATCTTGCGGATAGCGTCGACCTTGGTAGGATTCGCCTCGATGCCCCGGTGGCTGACCATGAAGCCTAGGAGCTTGCCGGATGGTACGCCGAAGACGCACTTCTCCGGGTTGTGCTTCCAGCGGTAGCGGCGGAGGTTGGCGAAGGTGTGAGCAAGATCGGTGATGAGGTTGTCCTCCACCATGGTCTTGACGACCACGTCGTCGACGTACGCTTCCACGTTGTCACCAATCTGGGACTCCAAGCACTTCTGGATGGCCTTCTGGTAGGTCGCTCCAGCGTTCTTGAGACCAAACGTCATGGTCGTGTAGCAGTAGATGCCGTGCGGTGTTATGAACGCCGTCTTGTCCTGGTCAGAGACCTTCAGGACTATCTGGTGATACCCTGAGTAACAGTCGAGGAAGCATAACAGGACGCTTCCGGCCGTGGAGTCCACGACCTGGTCGATGCGCGGCAGAGGGAAGGGGTCCTTAGGGCAGTGCCTGTTGAGATCGGTGTAGTCGATACACATTCTCCATTGACCAGTTTTCTTGGGTACAAGCACCGAGTTGGCGAGCCAAACCGGGTTTTTACACTCACGGATGAATCCGACAGCTAGGAGCATTACTATCTCTACCCTAATGACCTCCTTGAGATCTTTCGCAAAGCGGCGCAGCTTCTGCTTGACAGGCTTGGCCGTCTTGCTTACATCCAAGGAGTGCTCAGCCAGCTCCCTGGGAACACCCGGCATATCCGATGGGGTCCATGCGAATATGTCCGCGTTATCCCGGAGGAAACTGGTGAGAGCGAGTTCCTATTTCTCCCCGAGGTTGTCACCGATGACCACCGTCTTCTCTGGGTCGGGCAGGCCGAGGCGGACTCTCTTCGTCGACAGCGTGGCGTCTACGGTGGTGTCGGTGCGCTGCTGCTCTGGGACAGTCAGATCACTCGGAGCGACCTTGGCGGCCTCGGCGACCAGGACGGCCGAGGCGTCGATGCAGGCGTTCGTCGTGGCGATTTTCAGGGCCTCAGAGTCGCATCTGAAGAAGACCATGAGGTCGCCGTAGACGGAGAGGACCCCATTCGAAGCTGGCATCTTCAACACCAGGTAGGTGTAGTGTGGGATGGCCATGAACCTGGCCAGCATCGGGCGAGCTAGGATCGCATGGTAGGAGGACTTGAAGTCAGCGACCTCGAAGTTGAGGTACTCCGTGCGGAAGTTATCCTCCGTACCAAAGGTGACAGGGAGGGTATGCCGCCTTGCCGGGGACGATGCCGAAGAAGGGCTCGTCGCACGCCGTCAGCTTCTTGAAGTCGAAACCCATCTTCTTCAGGGTCTCGACGAAGATGATGTTGAGCCTGCTCCCCCATCTATGAGGGTCTGGGGAAGCAGGGCTCCCTCCACCGTAGGTTCAACGACGAGTGGGTAAGACCCAGGATCTGGGATGTGGACCCAGTGATCAGCTCTGGAGAACGTGATCGGTTGCTCAGACCAACGCAGAGGCTGCGTTGGTTGGGTGTGGATGAGGTGGACCTCGCGCTTATCCTTGTGGTAGCGCCTCCTGCTCACGTGAGACTTGAGACCTCCGACGATCATGTTGATCGATCGGTTGGCCGGCTGGAAGGGCCCGTTGGGGTTGCCTGTCTTCGGTGGTGGAGGTAGGTCGCGCTCGTCGCGGTGAGCCTCCGGCTGCAGGTCGTCACGGCGATTGTCACGGCGATCATCGCAGCGGTCGTCGTGATCATCACGGCGGTCACGTCGGTCGTCACGACGGCCGTTGTTGTTGTAGCGGCACGAAGAGGATCGGTCGCCATCGCTCCTGGGCCTCTTGGGGACTTCGCGTGTATGGAAGGCCCTTTTGAACTGCGAGCACTCGCGAACAGTGTGGGTGGCTCCCTCGTGGAACCCGCAGAGGCTGTCGAGCGCCGCGTTGAACTCATCCACGTTGAACGTCGAAGGTCGATGTCCCTCGGTCGCAAGCACCTCGGAAGGTCGCTTGCTCAGCTTGGAGCTCGAATCTCCGGCGGTGCCAGACGTGCCCGCATCGCGCTTGGCGTCGTAGTCAAACTGGTTGACCATCGCCTCGTCGGTGTCGATGAGCTTGTTGACGACCTCCATGAGAGCCATGACGGTGGTGGCACCAGACTCATGGATTTTCTCGAAGATCTTGCGATCCCTGATGCCTTTCTTATAGCTCTCGACGACCTGGTCGTCTCTGACGCCGACGCAGGTATTGCGGTTCTCGAAGAACCGGTTGGTGTAATCACAGAGCCGCTCGTTGGGCTTCATGATGATCCTCCCAAGGTTGAAGGCATTTCCAGGGCGGTTGTAGGTTGCCTGGAAGTTGGAGGTGAAGGCCTGGGACAGGTCGGCCCAGGATTTAATGCTGCCAGCCGGGAGGTTGTTGAACCACAGGGAAGGAGCGTCGCCCATCACCAGCGGGAAGTATGCCGCCATGTGGTCGAAGTTGCCACCGACCGCCTTGACGGCGACGTAGTAGGTCGATAACCAGATGTTGGGGTCGGAGCGCCCGTCGTACTTCTGGATGTTGGGCTTGAAGTTGTCGGGGTAGATCACCGACCTAAGGCGAGGAGCCAGCGCAGGGAAGGCGGTGATGGCTATGTCGTTGGCGCCACCTCCGGCTTGGGCACCGCCTCTGCTCTGCGCAGGGACGACGACCTGGGATCGGGGTTGGCGATCTAGATTCGGAGCAACACCCTCCATGAGGACCTGTGTGGTTCGAGGACCGGTGGATGGTCGCTTCCTAGTGTGATGAGTGATTGACAACATGGTGTGGACTGACTCTTGGCTAAGTATTGCAGGTGCAGGTTGCGGCTTGACTGGTGTTGGTGCAGGTGAAGAACAAGCGTGAAAGGTCGTTGCCGGTGAGGCCTCCAGGTATGGAGAAGACAAGTAGGCTTGGTTCGAGGGACCTGGTGGCCAGCAGGGTCAAGTGCGGGCCGCATGGTGGCAAGAACAGCAAGACGAAGTCGTGAACGGTTTCTTGGTTAAGCCTCAAACCCAAGGTCGAGCCAAAACTTCGTGGGAGCCGAGTCATGAGTGGTGATTGGCGGAGGCTACACCGAGTTCGCGGGGTTTCCAGTGGTTAACCAGAAAACCACTGGGTTAGTTGGCTGAGCCAGAAAGCCAAGGCCGAAGACTCCGTGTGGCTGACAGACCAAAACTGGTCTGACCGGTTGGTGAAACCGGTCTGACCGGTTTGGGGTCGCAGGGCACCGAGATGCTTCGAAGCGGAGGACACGCGACATGATCGTAAGAGTTGCATCGGTGGTACGCGGGCTTGCGGTGGATGCGCATCCGTCCGATGGTGTTAATCATGTGTTGACCAAAATGCCCTTGCATGGGCTTGTGTTGTAACTCCTAGTGTAGGGGCACTTCGGTCTTTTGTCCGGAGGGCTCTATATGTAGGAGGAGTGGTTGGTTGGGCAGCCATCTCTTTTGGCTAGGTTAGGTGGGTGTGCTCCTTCTTCTTGGAGTGCTCTTGGTGAGAGGTAGAGAGGAGAGAGTGGCTCTTAGTTTGAGCTTTTTGCCATCCAAGATTTGTGATTCTTGGGAGTGGCTTGTAACCGGATATGGCTACATGATTCATAGTGATTTCTCCATCTTCATCTTGTGCCATATCTTTTATTCCCTGCGTTTTTCTGTTTTGAGCTATTTTCGGAGCCTTTTTGGAGGGATTTTCGTGGGGAGGTTTTGGAGGAGTTTCTTTGCGGGATTTGTAGTGGGAATCACACATGAGGACGTGGTGCCTCTTTTCTTGGTGATCTTGCCCCTCCAAACCCGTGGAAAGGCCTTCGATTTGGTGGTTTTCGGTGGAGCCTGAGGAGAGGTGTTCTTGGTGGTTGGTTTGCGATTCCCCATGATTGAGAGCGTTTCGGTGGAATTCCTTTGAGGGAGAGGTCATCCATGAGGTGACCCAGGCATCCCCAAAGTCTCGGTGCAATCCGTTGGGTGAATCGGGAGATCGATTGGTTGGAAGTTTGAGTTTCTCCCGCGGATTGAGTTCTTCCCGTGCTGTCCTGGAAAAACCGGTCTGACCGGTTTGGAGACCGGTTTGGTCAACACCTTGGCCAAGGTGTGTTTTTGGGGAGATCTTCTGGGAACAAGTTTCCTTTTGGTAGAAGAAGCTCTGGTCCAAGTTTCGTCAAGTTTTGAGTTCATTTGCTCTAGTTTTGGGACTTTGAGTTGGAGCTCCCTGAGCGAAATAGGTATGACCGGTTTGGGAAAGAGGTCTGACCGGTTTTGGTGTTTTGGATTTTGGCTAAGTTTGGCAAAACCGGTCTGACCGGTTTGGCAAAGAGGTCTGACCGGTTTCGGGTGACTTAGTCGTTTTCTCCCCTTGCAAAACCGGTCTGACCGGTTTGAGAAACCGGCCTGACCGGTTTTACTCTGGCAGCAGGTGCTCTAGTTGTTTTCCGCTGCGTGTTTTCGAGTGTTGCTTGGTGGATTCTTGTTCCTAGGTCCAGTAGCACTTCAGTGGCTACGTGGATTTGGCAAGAGAAGTGCGCGGAGGTCTCCGAGTGATCTTGGGTTCATAGGCCGAATTCTTGGGTAGAATTTTTATCGGCTCCCATTCACTACCCCCCTCTCTGGTTCGCCTTTCCGGTCCTTCAAGTGGTATCAGAGCCGGTTGCGGGTCTTTGCGACTCTAACCAGTCTAAGATCCATACGGCGACAAAAGAGAAGGGGTGATTTGCTTTGCGGTGTTGGTTTGGTCGCTTTGAGCTTGTTTTGCTTGCGGCCTTGGTTTGCAAGATTTGAGTTTGCTTTCAACTAATCCTAATCAGTGCTTTGAGTATGGCACCAAAGCCTTTGTCTTGTGAGTCTTTGTCTCTAGATTTTGATGAGATGGAGTTTGCTTCCGGAGATGACCACAAGTGGAGACGGAAGTGTGATGAGTTGAAGGAAGATAAGGAAGCAATGACATTGATGCGGCTTTTGGTGGCTCAAGAAGATGATCTCCAAGACAAGCTCATGAAAAGGAGCAAGGTAAAGCTCACCCAAGGTATCGTTAGCTTGTTCACCTGCCTTTGTGCCTATGGTGAGATGAATGTGGAGCTTAAGAATTCTCCTTTGCCATGCAAATCTTGTTATGCCTTGTGTGCTGAAAATGTGAAACTAAAAGATGAAACTAATTGTCGCAATAAGCATGTTGAAGAGCTTAGAAGAGCATGCGACAATCTTGATTTTGAGAATGATGAATTGAGATCATCTTTTGCTAACTTGCAATCTGAAATTAATTTGTTGAAATCCAATACTTCTATGCCTTGCAACTCTTGTGTTGCTTTGAATGATGATCTTGATATGGCTAGGAGTAAGATTGCTTTGTTAGAGTCAAGTGCTTCCCTACCATGTGTTTCTTGTGAGTCTTTGCTTGCTGAAATTAATGAACTAAAATTGACTCACACCACATGTGTAGATGAACTTGAGCATGCTAGGGCTGAAATTTGTGATATGAAATCCATGCCTTGTAGCAAGTGCTCTTTGTTGCTTGTTGAGGATGCTTGCCATACTTCTTGTGATAAGGTCGATGCTTTGTTAGATGTACATGATGTTGCTTGTTCATGTGACTTCATTTGCACCTCATGCATTGATTTGGAAAGTGAAGTTTTGGCTTTGAAAAAGATGCGCGGGGATATGAGCGCCAAGTTGGTTGAGCGTGATGAGATGAGTGCCAACCTTGAGAAAGAAAATGAACTCTTGCGTACCACATATGCTAAGTGCATTGAGAAGGAAATCGATAATTTGAGAAACATGACATGTGGTACTTGTGAGCGCCTCAAATTTCAAAATGAGGTTTTGCGCACAAGGTGCAAGAGTCTTTGTGCCAAGGGTTTGGATTCTCGCTTTTCTTGTCACTCCGATGTTGATGCTTCCAAAATAGCTTCTTCACAACCGGAGTCGACTTCCTCTCTTGAGCGTGAGTCTTTGGATGGTAGCAAGTGTGCTAGTGCTTCGGATAGCTCTCCCATAGCTACTCCTAAGCTTGTTGCTTCTTCTGGTGTTGCCCAAGGTGATTCGAATGGCAAAGGTGCTTCTCATATTTTTGGAACTCATGTTCCTAAACCGAAGTTCCAATGCACCTTTTGCAAGAAGGATGGGCATACCGTTGAGTTTTGCTTTCGCTGTGTGAAGCACGAGCGACGTGTGCGTGCCAAAGCTTTTAAGAAGCCACGTAGCCTTTATCATGGCACGTGTGATTCTAATGTTGGCACCAAGTCGAGTGTTGGGGTTGATGCTTCTTTCTCTAAGTCCCAAGGGACTTCTCACTTACAAGAGAATGGTGATTCGTCCACTCGGACCGTGCCTCCCGCTAGGCCTTTATACTATTGCTCTCATTGTGGGAAGGATGGGCATCAAGAGAGCTTTTGCTACCGCCAGGCAAGGAGAATGCGGCGAGCCGGTGCTTCTAGGCCTTTGGTTGTTCATAGCCCTTCTCATGGCATGAACACTTGTGCGCCTAAGAAGGCACAATTTGTGGACGGGTTTTATGACACTCTTTCTAGTGAGTTAGGCCATGCTCGTGGACATGCTTCTAGTGCTTCTTGTGTTGGTCCGCGACATGTTTCCCGTGGTGCTTGTGTTGGTTCTTCTCATACGACCTCAAGGGACCTTTGCCTTTTTGCTTGTGGTAGCACTCGTCTTTCTTCGCAGGTCGCTTCTTTGAGGCATGGTTCTAAGGGTGTTCGAAAACTTTTTCATTCTAACCGGCATTTGCATCATGCTAACCCACTTGATAAGTTGAGTGCGTCCCTTACCCGTGTGACCATGTTTGGATTCCCAAGTATGTGCTTGCTAACCCTTTGGGATCCAAGACTCGGTCTTTTTCGTCCCCTTGTGTGTAGGTATGGAGACGCGGTTGGAGAACATGAGCTCGATGGTACTTGATCTTTTGTCCGTGAGGTGATCAAGAAATGATGGTTCTCCACACCGCTTTGGATGGCTCTTGAAAGCCTTTGTACACATGTATAGTGAGTTTTCCTTTTCTCCTTGTACTCACTTATATACTTGTTGCATGCTTTGCTCCTGTGTCATGTTTGTGTATAAACCATGGTAGGCTACCCACCTTGCTCATGATAGCTTTGTGATCTTTCAATTGGTATCTTTTCTATGGTACTCAATTGGGATCTTTGATGGTTCTTCTCTCGCTCGGAGCGGTTCTTGGTTTGTGTTGCCCCGTGTGAGGCTGTTTGTGTGTGCGCTCTGGCTTGGGGAGTTAGGAGTGCTTCGTGTGGAAGAGACACTGCTGGCCGGGACAAACCGGCCAGACCGGTTTTGAATCCGGTCAGACCGGTTTGGGTTGCCCGTACAGGCAAACTGGTCAGACCGGTTCCAGAACCGGTCAGACCGGTTTGGAGGCAGCAGGGTGAACAGTTTGCATTTCGTGCTCATGGAGCTGGTCGGTTCAGTTCTTTTGGTCGAGGTGCAGGTGGTAGGGATGTTGAGTTTGCTGAACGCTCTCCACCTCGTGGTTGATACGAGTTTGGGAGGGGTCGCAGCTTTGAGTCTCAGAGGGGCTACAGACCACGCTTTCCCTTTTGTGGTGCTCGTACTCCTCCAGCGAGACCGGAGTGGTTTCCCCGTGGTGGTTCCAGCTTTGATAGTCGTGATAGGATGGTTTTGCTAACCCCACTTTTGAGGAGATGGCTCGGCACTGGTTTGACTCTTTTGGTACTAACCCCAGTGTTGAGTTGTTTGCTCGCTCTCGTTCTTGGTTTTCAGTTGCAGGTGGGAGGCTCGGAGAACATGTGGTTGATATCGGGGGTGGTTCTCCGGCCTCATATCCCGGTGGTGTCAAGGAGGTATATCACTTTCGAGGATGGTGAACAAGGACGTGGGACTTCTGAAGGAATAATCAAGGTAAGTAAATTGGTGACCCTAAAGTGTGTGGCATTGGTCAAGCCACTCGGTTCGTTTTGCTCTTTGCCCTATCTCGTGTGTGTAGGGTGAGCTTTGTATGCTCTTTGACCCTAACGGATGAGTCTAGGGGGAGCCTGTGTGCTTAGTGTGCTCTTTGCTCTATCATGTGTGCTTAGGGTGAGCTTTGTATGCTCTTTGGCCCTAGTGCATGTGTTTAGGGGGAGCTTGTGAGTCTTTTGCTCCTTTGCTCTTTTGCCGGTGGTGTCGAGCCCTTTTGCCTCCCCTCGAGGAGTCGGCCGTTTGTGAGCTTTGTGTGTGGTTGGTTTCCTGAGTTGGTGTTCGGAGCTCCTTGTGTAGCATATGTATAGCTTTCCTTTGCGCATTCCTTGCATTTTGCATTGCATATGTATCATGATGTATAGGCATCTTTGTATCTTAGGTTGTGCATTGCATTTGTATCATATGCATTTTGGTAAGAAAGCTTCTCTCATATACATTGTTCACTATGACATGCTATGGATGACCTTGTGAGCTAGCTTGGTATGATATGGTTAAGTTTGGCTAAGCTCTTGATTGTCTCGGTTTATATTCATATGAGAATGCTATGAGTTTTGAAAATGCTCGTTGTAGGCTCTCTTGTGAGTAAATGCCTTTATATGCTCATGACATGTCTTGGTAGCTTTGTTATGCTTAATTCATGGTTGGATGGCGTATTTTGATCATTTGAGGTCAAAGATCTTTTTGCCATCATGAATGTTTAGCCCCCTAGCTTATCTTCTGGAGGAGCATAAGTTCCTTTTTGCCGCAAAGGCACTTCATGTACCATGTATAAATCTGAAATTGAAGTGTTTTATGCTTTAAAATTATGTTCCTATGTCTTTTGTGCTTAATTTATGTTATCTTGGGTGCTAAACCGTTGCATGATGTCTACCAATGAGAAGTCTCATATCTAGAAGTAGACACATGGCTCGGTGGCTTTGACATGACATGAGATGCTTGTGGGTGTTTATGATGGTCTTTTGATTAGAATACTTGTCCTAGCATGAAGTTTGTGTGATATTGTCACTTTGGCATGTTTTGATCATGTTTAGGACTTTGCTCATGAGAGGGATGTTTTTCGCAAAAATGCTCAATATGATCTTAGCTTTGTCGGATGGCTATGAAACTTGGTGGTCATGATGCTTATGTCCTTATGAAGCTATTGGGTATCTAGCTTGCTTATTTGGTCATGTGTACCATCTTGTAATGAATTTTGTATACTTGAGAAGCTCTTGATAGCATTTTTTCAAATTTGAGCCTTGATTCATGCATTGGCAACAAGAGGGAGAAAGAATGGTAGAGAAAAGTTGCATTGCATCCCTAGAACCTATCCCAGCTGTCAAGGGGGAGTTTGTGCATTTCCTTTGCATTTTTGGTCTTTGGAGTGAGCTTGTTGACGTTCCTTAGCCTCACTACTAGGTTTGCACTCACGGCGACGGCGCCAGAAATGCTTGTTGGCACTCGCTAGCGTCGCTACCGGGTTTATACCCCTAGTAATGGAGCTAGGAACGTCTTTGGTAAAACATACGTCACAGAAAGGTCCGCAAGCGCACGGATTACCGTTGTAGCACTTCACCCGGTGGTATTCGGGTTATCGTATTTATATTTTCCCAAGGGAGGCACTACGGCAAAGATGATCGGATAAACGGTGGAGAGTAACAAGACTCGGTAAAGAGCTATAGCGGGGGTATCGAATAAAGATATTCGGGGATAACTTGACACACACAAGGAGATCTTGATAAAGGGTTAGAGAGGACCTAGTGAGCTGGGAGGACAACGAGACGAGAAAGGATCCTAACACAATCTATCTATTCTTGTCAACTCTAGGTAAAGAACTAAGGCAAAGGATAACCAAAGCAAGCTAAACTCGACAAGCTCTTCTAGTGTTGCAGGGGCATGCAAAGCCGCGCTCTCGGACTGGGATGAGAAGGGAGAACGACGACACGCTGAATCCTACCGGCCCGAACTAACGTGGTGGACTACTGAGCCCGTCCGGAGCTGTCACCTCCCTAGGGTACCACAACTATTCTGTTGAACGGGACACCAATCTAAGACTAAGGCAAGCTCTGAGCACCGCGCTCACAACGAACCAAAGAACCTTTCCCCGGATATCACGAAGGAAGGTCTCTCTCCGCTACTAAGCACAAATGTACTCGTTAGAAGATCAAGCGAAGAATGACAACAACATTATAGGGTTCAAGAGAGCTATGCTAACCAAGATTAAACTAACTTTAGTCTAAACCAAGAATAAAGCTTCTAGAGCAAAGTAAAAGCTGAATGTAATTGACTCGAAAGGTAAGATAGAAAGATAACTTGAATTGCACTTGAGTCTAAACAAAGAAAGGATACAAGAGTAGTACCGGAACCCTGAAGAAGACTCCTCCGGAACCCCGAGACTAGCTCGACTCGACTCTAACTCCCAAACTACACTAATCCTACTCTAAGTGAACAAAAGTGAGAAATGGAGATGCTCCTGCGTTGTGTGTCCATTCTAGCGAGTGGGAGGTGCCTTTTATAGGCAAGGGAGGTCTGTGGAGCGCAGGGGAGGAATACCCTAGGTGCGACCGGCTCTCTAGGCATGGCCGACCCTAGGATGTGCCGCCTCTCGCCTTGGACGCTCCTGGTCACTGCTCCTGAGGCGGTTGTAGGTCGGCTCCTTGGGTCGGTTTCGCCCGACACGCCAAGTGATAGGTGCGACCGGCCCTACCCCGTGCCGTGCGATGCACAGACCGTGTTAGGGGACGCCTAGGATTGCCTCTGGATGACGGTTGTGGCGGTTGAGCAATCGGATAAGTGGACCCATTGATCCAAGTGATCCTAGCCTCCACCCTTTGATCAAACCAACGTTTCTTCAGTGAATCACACTCGTCCAAGTTGTGTTCGAGGGAGTAGGGGTGCTCTGGACCAGGGTCATGCCACCGGGTAGGGCCGGCCGCACCTGCAGGGCCGGCCGCACCTGCAGGTTCGGCCGGACCAGGTGGTTCGGCCGTGCCTGGCACATGTGGCGTGTTGGTCCCAAATTCTCCCAAAATGTGTACCTGCCTATGAAATTCACAACACAACTTGTGGAACTTTATTAGTACTAAAAATGTGCATGAAACTTGTCATGTACTTCTCTCGAACCCGAGGTTTTGACGGTCAAATTTTTGTTGTAAGGACCGTCAACAAACTCCCCCAAGCTAAACGTTTGCTCGTCCTCGAGCAAAGCCTAGACTTGGCCTCGGTGGATCAGGAGTTGCATGATGTTACCACTCGGCAAGTACCTATGCACAAATCCATGCTCTACTTGCTATTTGAAAAGATTGGTACGAGAGAAACTTAGCCTTGTTTTACCTATGGGGCTTGGAACTTTCCACCTTGCCTTCGAAGGTTGAAAGGTAGAATGGTTTTGACTTTGCATCACTCGCTCTTCTCTTTTCGGGATCCTATCTCGGAGTTTTGAAAATTTTGCAAAGAAAAACAAGGTTCCTCGGATGGTTCCCTCGATCGCTCAAGTGGTATTTGTTACCTCACCAAAGGCTTTTGAGCGAGCCTCAACTTCCTACTCTATGGCTTGTATGTAGAGCTTTGGGTAGTATAAGCATGAGACTCACTTGTGCCACATGATGTTGTTGAGCCAAAGACCGGATCCAAGAAGAAACTAGTCATGCAACTTGATCGAGATGTGCAAGTGTGTGGAATATTTTGTTTGTATTTCTATGTACTCCTTGGTTGAGATTCTCCTCTTGCTTTTATTTTGGAGGGGGGGTCATGCTTCATCATTTCCCTATGCTCTTTGATTGGAGCACATATATATTTTTTTCTATGCTTTTTGAGCATATACTTTTCTTTCTCTTTTTTTTTCAATGACCCCTCTCTCCTTTTGCAAGAATACCAGAAGAGAAATCTCTTTGGAACTTTGGAGTATTTATTTTTGGTGGGTGGATGGCATGTTTTGCGTAACTCCCGGTGTGGAAGTTAGCATGTGTATGTGGGTGTACGTGATCTCGATCATGGGAGCATGAAAAGATTCTACCAAGGGTCACAACAATTTGGCAAAACTCAATGGGTCACAAGCAAGCATATGTAGAAGGTTTATACTTTGATATCGACATATGGCTTTGGTAGGTGATATGACCATTGAGGAACTTGTCTTGTTTT
Source organism: Cenchrus fungigraminus (assembly GCA_036936925.1). Taxonomy (NCBI): domain Eukaryota; kingdom Viridiplantae; phylum Streptophyta; class Magnoliopsida; order Poales; family Poaceae; genus Cenchrus; species Cenchrus fungigraminus. Next base: position 61,251,999 of record CM072770.1, read on the forward strand.
ATTTTCTCAAAAGAAATCATCCGAGATTTTCACCATACTATGAGATAGAGCAAGATCAACATTGTCTCACCATATCATACTAGTCAACACCCTAGGTTTGGTCATAAGCATTTGCTTCCCACAAAGTTTTATTTCAGGCTCTTGTCTCAAAATATACCAACAAATTCAAATGCTCATAGAGCACAAGGTTGTACACTAGGTTCTTGCAAAGTTTTAACATAGCAACTATTCATCATTTCCAAAGTGAGGATATAGACAAGATTTCAAGTGCACATGGTTGAAGCAAATATTTTTGTTGTTTTTCTTTTATTCAAATGTGGTAAACAAGATGTTGAAAATTGGTTTGGATGGACATACCTTCCTTGATTGAAAATGGGGCCTCCCCCAAGCTAATTTTTGGCTACCTGGTTGGCGTGTCTTCATTTTGGTGATGAGTTGAGCCCTTGGATGCTTGTAGTGGTTGGCTTGATGGATTCATGGAAGATCATAGGTACGGCCGTACCACTAGGTTCGGCCGGCCCTACTCCATTTGCTCCAAGCACTCGTGTCCCCTCCTGTAAACATCCTACACAAAAATTTTGTCAAGGGGAGGTACGGCCGTTTCACCAAAAATCACCAAAACTGCTTTTCTAAGTCTTTTTAACTTACTAATGCAATGGTGAAATCAAAATTGAAATTTAAATATGCTTGATGCATGGAATAAAAAGTTGGAAGGGAAATATGAGATAAATACCGGTTTACCTAACGGTGAGGGCTCTTAGTTTTAGAGTCTATGAGCGGGACTCCTCCGTTTGCTCAATTGATCTTGGATTCGTCCGGTCCCGGAGTGGAAGACTCGGACGATGCTCCCTTCACACGCCACTCCCTCTTTGTTTTCTTCGGTGGCGCTGAAGTCGGTGAGGCTTTAGCGGGGGTGTTTTTGGTTTCCGTCTTCTTTTCCCCCTTAGCCTTGTTGATTGCCTTCGGCTTCCTTGTTTGGTGGCGCCCTTTTGATGCTTTGTCTTGCTCCCAATGCTTCCTCATCATTGCGATGAGGCTATCCACTTTGGGCTTGGTCGGGGCTACCTTCTCTTTCTTGTATTTGGGCCGTGGCTTCCTCCACTCTCTAGATTCCTCATCTTGCACTAGGTAACATTGCTCTTCTTTTGCTTGGAATTTGAATGTCATGTTTCTTTGCCCTATGCAGAATTGAATCTTTCCGGCTCCGGCATCAATCCTTGCATTGACATCTCTTAGGAATGGTCGCCCGAGAATAAGCGGCATTTCTCCATCATCTTGTGTGTCGAGGACCACGAAATCCGCAAAGACGTAGGAGCCTTTGACATTCACCAAAAGATTTTCCACTATGCCCTCTGGATATTTAATTGATAAGTCGGCAAGTTGGACTGTCATCATTGTCGGAGAGAGAGCAAGATATCCTAACTCCTCAAACATGGCCTTGGACATAAGGTTGACACTCGCACCAAGGTCACAAAGAGCATTCTTGATCTTTTGATAGTAGATCGTGCATGTGATGGCCGGATATCCATTGTCTTTCCTGTGCAAGACTGCTGATTCCTCCCATGGGTCTTGGATTTGATGTATGAGCTTCCCTCCATGGTTAGGTGCATACACCCTCCTAGATGGCTTACCCCATCTGGTGGATACAATGCTAACATTCTCTCGGGTAGGCTCGGGTTGCCCCAGGATTCCACCCGAATCGGAAGAAGGTAAAGAAGCAGCAAGCTGAGCAAGTTGAGTTTCTATCATTTTATTAAAGCTTAGCTGATTCTTCATAGCAGTAGTGAAGGATTCTATGGTGGAATTCGAATTTTCAAGAACTTTATCATTGGCGGCTAGCTTCTTGTTTAAGTTTTCATTAATTCTAGCTTGGCCAAAGACAAGATCTCTAATGGAGGGCTGATTATTGAAATTGTTAGAATAATTACCTCCATTTTGATTGTTGAACGGGAAGTTGGGCCTCGAGTTCCACCCTTGTTTGTTGTAGTTGTTGTTGCAGAATCCGTTGTTGTTGCCATTCTTGATGAAGCTGGCTTCTTCCCTTGTCTCGGGACAATCATTTCCCGAATGACCCACATTACCGCAAACCTCGCACGTCATGCGAGCGTCCATAATCTTGGCGGTCTCCATATTGCTTGGTGCCTCCAATTTCTTCATTAGGAGGTCCATCTTGGCGGCGAGCATGTCGATTCCATCGACATGGTGTACACCGCGGTTACGGGGTTGGAGACGATCTCCATCCCAACCTTGATTTGCCACCATCTTCTCGATCAATTCCTTAGCGGCGGGTACTTGTAGCGAGAAGAAGGCTCCTCCAGCGGCTGCATCTAGGTGCTCACGGGCGGTACGCTTGAGCCCGTGGTAGAAGGTTTGAATTAAGAACCACCCCTGCATGCCATGGTGCGGGCGCGCGGTGATGTACTCCTGGAGACGTTCCCAAGCTTCCGGGATACTCATCATTCTGCTGCTGGAAGCCCAAAATTCTAGCGTGGAGGGCATTGGTTTTGCCCACCGGGAAGAACTTCGCGAGAAATGCCTTAGAGTACTTATCCCATGTGTTGATGGCATCTCGCTCCGCATAGAACCATTGCTTCGCCTTCCCGAGCAATGAGAACGGGAATAGACGAAGACGGATTGCATCGTCCGTTACTCCACAGATAGTGAAAGTCCTACACACCTCCAGGAAATGCTGGAGATGTGCATTGGCATCTTCATTAGGCTTGCCGTAGAACGGACTTGCTTGCACCATGTTGATCAACGCCGACTTGAGTTCAAAGTTTCCTTCTCCCACCGTCACGTTCGGTCCGGTAGGGACATTGGTGTTGGAGGGAGCGGAAAACTCGCGGATCGTCCTCTCGGCCATTGGTGCTGACGAGGTGCTGTCTACGGGATTGACGGTGTTCGTCTCTTGACTCGAGAGAAACTTCTGAGGAATGAGGACATGAGGTCGCACTCTCCTCACAAGTGACTCCGGATTGTCGTGAAAGTTGGACGGTAGGTCGAAACCGGTCATGCACTACTCTGCGTACACGAGAGTAGAGCAAGGGTAAACCCGCTTAAATAGCGGTTCACCGAACCTGGATAACTCTACCACTAAGTTTAAACGATATCTTTTGCCTATTGCTTCCCCGGCAACGGCACCAGAAATGCTTGTTGATGTTCCTTAGCCTCACTACTAGGTTTGCACACACGACAACGGCGCCAGAAATGCTTGTTGGCACTCCCTAGCGTCGCTACCGGGTTTACACCCCTAGTAATGGAGCTAGGAACGTCTTTGGTAAAACATACGTCACAAAAAGGTCCGCAAGCGCACGGATTACCGTTGTAGCACTTCACCTAGTGGTATTCGGGTTATCGTATTTATATTTTCCCAAGGGAGGCACTACGGCAAAGATGATCGGATAAACGGTGGAGAGTAACAAGACTCGGTAAAGAGCTATAGCGGGGGTATCGAATAAAGATATTCGGGGATAACTTGACACACACAAGGAGATCTTGATAAAGGGTTAGAGAGGACCTAGTGAGCTGGGAGGACAACAAGACGAGAAAGGATCCTAACACAATCTATCTATTCTTGTCAACTCTAGGTAAAGAACTAAGGCAAAGGATAACCAAAGCAAGCTAAACTTGACAAGCTCTTCTAGTGTTGCAGGGGCATGCAAAGCCGCGCTCTCGGACTGGGATGAGAAGGGAGAACGATGACACGCTGAATCCTACTGGCCCGAAATAACGTGGTGGACTACTGAGCCCGTCCGGAGCTGTCACCTCCCTAGGGTACCACAACTATTCCGCTGAACGGGACACCAATCTAAGACTAAGGCAAGCTCTGAGCACCGCGCTCACAACGAACCAAAGAACCGTTCCCCGGATAGCACGAAGGAAGGTCTCTCTCCGCTACTAAGCACAAATGTACTCGGTAGAAGATCAAGCGAAGAATGACCACAACACTATAGGGTTCAAGAGAGCTATGCTAGCCAAGATTAAACTAACTTTAGTCTAAACCAAGAATAAAGCTTCTAGAGCAAAATAAAAGCTGAATGTAATTGACTCGAAAGGTAAGATAGAAAGATAACTTGAATTGCACTTGAGTCTAAACAAAGAAAGGATACAAGAGCAGTACCAGAACCCTGAAGAAGACTCCTCCGGAACCCCGAGACTAGCTCGACTCGACTCTAACTCCCAAACTACACTAATCCTACTCTAAGTGAACAAAAGTGAGAAATGGAGATCCTCCTGCGTTGTGTGTCCATTCCAGTGAGTGGGAGGTGCCTTTTATAGGCAAGGGAGGTCGGTGGAGCACAGGGGAGGAATACCCTAGGTGCGACCGGCTCTCTAGGCACGGCCGGCCCTAGGATGTGCCGCCTCTCGCCTTGGACGCTCCTGATCACTGCTCCTGAGGTGGTTGTAGGTCGGCTCCTTGGGTCGGTTTCGCCCGGCACACCAAGTGATAGGTGCGGCCTGCCCTGCCCCGTGCCGTGCGATGCACCGACCGTGTTAGGGGACGCCTCGGATTGCCTCTAGATGACGGTTGTGGCGGTTAAGCAATCGGATAAGTGGACCCATTGATCCAAGTGATCCTAGCCTCCACTCTTTGATCAAACCGACGTTTCTTCAGTGAATCACACTCATCCAAGTTGTGCTCGAGGGACTAGGGGTGCTCTGGACCAGGATCGTGCCACCAGGCAGGGCTGGCCGCTCCTGGCAGGGCCGGCCGCACCTGCAGGTTCGGCCGGACCAGGTGGTTTGGCCGTGCCTGGCACATGTGGCGTGTTGGTCCCAAATTCTCCCAAAATGTGTACCTGCCTATGAAATTCACAACACAACTAGTGGAACTTTATTAGTAGTAAAAATGTGCAAGAAACTTGTCATGTACTTCTCTCGAACCCGAGGTTTTGACGGTCAAATTTTTGTTGTAAGGACCGTCAACAGAGCTGCTGAAGAAAACCGGTTGGACCGGTTTTGGAAACCAGTGTGACCGGTTTTGGAGTGAGCTATTGAAGAAAACTAGTTGGACCGGTTTTGGAAACCGGTGGGACCGGTTTTGGCTGCTGAGCATGCACAAGTCCAGGGGGAGTGTGCTTTGGCTCAGGGGGAGCTTGCATATGTGCAGGGGGAGCTCTTGTGTGAGTTTGTGGCTTGCGGCCTTGTGTGCCTTTGGTGGTCTTTGCTCTTTGTGTGAGCTTGTTTTTGTCTCGGTTATGTCGAGCCGTTGCCCTTGCCTAAGGGGACCGAGACTTTCCTTCTTCAAGTGATCTTGCTCTTTGCCTTTTCTTTGGCTTTCGATCGCTTGTTGAAGTTTGTTTTAGTCATTTCTTTTCTTTTCCTTTTCTCTTTGGTTACCAATCATGTGTGTTGTCAATGCACTCATCAAGGGGGAGATTGAGGACCTGTGTGGTTCGAGGACCGGTGGATGGTCGCTTCCTGGTGTGATGAGTGATTGACAACGTGGTGTGGACTGACTCTTGGCTAAGTATTGCAGGTGCAGGTTGCGGCTTAACTGGTGTTGGTGCAGGTGAAGAACAAGCGCGAAAGGTCATTGCCGGTGAGGCCTCCAGGTGTGGAGAAGACAAGTAGGCTTGGTTCGAGGGACCCGGTGGCCACCAGGGTCAAGTGCGGGCCGCATGGTGGCAAGAACAGCAAGACGAAGTTGTGAATGGTTTCTTGGTTAAGCCTCAAAACCAAGGTCGAGCCGGAACTTCGTGGGAGCCGAGTCATGAGTGGTGATTGGCGGAGGCTACACCGAGTTCGTGGGGTTTCCAGTGGTTCACCAGAAAACCACTCGGTTACTTGGCTGAGCCAGAAAGCTAAGGCCGAAGACTCCGTGTGGCTGACAGACCAAAACCGGTCTGACCGGTTGGTGAAACCAGTCTGACCGGTTTGGGGTCGCAGGGCACTGAGATGCTTCGAAGCGGAGGACACGCGGCATGATCGCAAGAGTTGCATCGGTGGTACGCGGGCTTGCGGTGGATGCGCATCCGTCCGATGGTGTTAATCATGTGTTGACCAAAACGCCCTTGCATGGGCTTGTGTTGTAACTCCTAGTGTAGGGGCACTTCGGTCTTTTGTCCGGAGGGCTCTATATGTAGGAGGAGTGGCTGGTTAGGCAGCCATCTCTTTTGGCTAGGTTAGGTGGGTGTGCTCCTTCTTCTTGGAGTGCTCTTGGTGAGAGGTAGAGAGGAGAGAGTGGCTCTTTGTTTGAGCTTTTTGCCATCCAAGATTTGTGATTCTTGGGAGTGGCTTGTAATCGGATATGGCTACATGATTCATAGTGATTTCTCCATCTTCATCTTGTGCCATATCTTTTATTCCCTGCGTTTTTCCTTTTTGAGCTATTTTCGGAGCCTTTTTGGAGGGATTTTCGTGGGGAGGTTTTGGAGGAGTTTCTTTGCGGGATTTGTAGTGGGAATCACACATGAGGACGTGGTGCCTCTTTTCTTGGTGATCTTGCCCCTCCAAACCCGTGGAAAGGCCTTCGATTTGGTGGTTTTCGGTGGAGCCCGAGGAGAGGTGTTCTTGGTGGTTGGTTTGCGATTCCACATGATTGAGAGCGTTTCGGTGGAATTCGTTTGAGGGAGAGGTCGTGCATGAGGTGACCCAGGCATCCCCAAAGTCTCGGTGCAATCCGTTGGATGAATCGGGAGATCGATTGGTTGGAAGTTTGAGTTTGTCCCGTGGATTGAGTTCTTCCCGTGCTGCCTTGGAAAAACCGGTCTGACTAGTTTGGTGACCGGTTTGGTCAACACCTTGACCAAGGTGTGTTTTTGGGGAGATCTTCTGGGAACAAGTTTCCTTTTGGTAGAAGAAGCTCTGGTCCAAGTTTCGTCAAGTTTTGAGTTCGTTTGCTTTAGTTTTGGGACTTTGAGTTGGAGCTCCCTGAGCGAAACAGGTCTGATCGGTTTGGGAAAGAGGTCTGACCGGTTTTGGTGTGTTGGATTTTGGCTAAGTCTGGCAAAACCGGTCTGACCGGTATGGCAAAGAGGTCTGACCGCTTTCGGGTGACTTAGTCGTTTGAGAAACTGGCGTGACCGGTTTTACTCTGGCAGCAGGTGCTCGAGTTGTTTTCCGCTGCGTGTTTTCGTGTGTTGCTTGGTGGAGTCTTGTTCCTAGGTCCAGTAGCACTTCAGTGGCTACATGGATTTGGCAAGAGAAGTGCGCGGAGGTCTCCGAGTGATCTTGGGTTCATTGGCCGAATTCTTGGGTAGAATTTTTATCGGCTCCCATTCACTCCCCCCCTCTCTGGTTCGCATTTCCGGTCCTTCACTCCGGATTGCCGTAGTTCGCCTCGTATTCAGCACGACACCTATTCTCGACGTCATGGCTGTTGACGGTCCTTACAACAAAAATTTGACCGTCAAAACCTCGGGTTCGAGAGGATCATATGACAGGTTTCATGCACATTTTTAGTACTAAAAAAGTTCCACGAGTTGTGTTGTGAATTTCATAGGCAGGTACACATTTTGGGAGAATTTGAGATCAACACGCCACATGTGCTAGGCACGGCCGAACCACTTGGTCCGGCCGGCCACATGTGCTTAGTAGCGGAGAGAGACCTTCCTTCATGATATCCGGGGAAAGGTTCTTTGGTTTGTTGTGAGCGCGGTGCTCGGAGCTTGCCTTAGTCTTAGATTGGTGTCCCGTTCAACGGAATAGTTGTGGTACCCTAAGGAGGTGACAGCTCCGGACGGGCTCAGTAGTCCACCACGTTAGTTCGGGCCGGTAGGATTCAGCGCGTCGTCGTTCTCCCTTCTCATCCCAGTCTGAGAGCACGGCTTTGCATGCCCCTGCAGCACTAGAAGAGCTTGTCGAGTTTAGCTTGCCTTGGTTATCCTTTGCCTTAGTTCTTTACCTAGAGTTGACAAGAATAGATAGATTGTGTTAGGATCCTTTCTCGTCTCGTTGTCCTCCCAGCTCGCTAGGTCCTCTCTAACCCTTTACCAAGATCTCCTTGCTTGTGTCAAGTTATCTCCGAATATCTTTATTCGTTACCCCCGCTATAGCTCTTTACCGAGTCTTGTTACTCTCCACCGTTTATTCGATCATCTTTGCCGTAGTGCCTCCCTTGGGAAAATATAAATACGATAACCCGAATACCACCGGGTGAAGTGCTACAACGGTAATCCGTGCGCTTGCGAACCTTTCTGTGATGTGTGTTTTACCAAAGACATTCCTAGCTCCATTACTAGGGGTATAAACCCGGCAGCGACGCTAGAGAGTGCCAACAGGCATTTCTGGCGCCGTCACCGTGAGTGCAAACCTAGTAGTGAGGCTAAGGAACGTCAACAAGCATTTCTAGCGCCACTGCCAGGGAGGCAATAGGCAAAAGATATCGTTTAAACTTTGTGGTAGAGTTATCTAGGTTCGGTGAACTGCTATTTAAGCGGGTTTACCCTTGCTCTACTCTCGTGTACGCAGAGTAGTGCATGACAGGTTTCGACCTACCGTCCAACTTTCACGACAATCCGGAGTCACTTGTGAGGAGAGTGCGACCTCGCGTCCTCATTCCTCAGAAGTTTCTCTCAAGTCAAGAGACGAGCACTGTCGATCCCGTAGACAGCACCTCGTCAGCACCGATGGCCGAGAGGATGATCCGCGAGTTTTCCGCTCCCTCCAACACCAATGTCCCTACCGGGCCGAACGTGATAGTGGGAGAAGTAAACTTTGAACTCAAGCCGGCGTTGATCAACATGGTGCAAGCAGGTCCGTTCTGCGGCAAGCCTAATGAAGATGCCAACGCACATCTCCAGCATTTCCTGGAGGTGTGCAGGACTTTCATTATCCGCGGAGTGACGGACGACGCAATTCGTCTTCCCCTATTCCCGTTCTCATTGCTCGGGAAGGCAAAGCAATGGTTTTATGTGGAGCGAGATGCCATCAACACATGGGATAAGTGCTCTAAGGCATTTCTCATGAAGTTCTTCCCGGTGGGCAAAACCAATGCCCTCCGCACTAGAATTTCGGGCTTCCAGCAGCAGAATGATGAGAGTATCCCGGAAGGATGGCAATGTTTCCAGGAGTACATCACCGCGTGCCCGCACCATGGCATGCAGGGGTGGTTCTTAATTCAAACCTTCTACCACGGGCTCAAGCGTACCGCCCGTGAGCACCTAGATACAGCCGCTGGAGGAGCCTTCTTCTCGCTACAAGTACCTGCCGCCAAGGAATTGATCGAGAAGATGGTGGCCAATCAAGGTTGGGATGGAAATCGTCTCCAACCCCGTAACCGCGGTGTACACCAAGTCGATGGAATCGACATGCTCGCCACCAGGATGGACCTCCTAATGAAGAAATTGGAGGCATCGAGCAATATGGAGACCGCCAAGATTATGGACGCTCGCACGGCGTGCAAGGTTTGCGGTAATGTGGGTCATTCGGGAAATGATTGTCTCGAAACAAGGGAAGAAGCCAGCTTCATCAACAATGGTAACAACAATGGGTTCCGCAACAACAACTACAACAATCAAGGGTGGAACTCAAGGCCCAACTTCCCGTTCAACAATCAAAATGGAGGTAATTATTCTAACAATTTCAATAATCAGCCTTCCATTAGAGATCTTGTCTTTGGCCAAGCTAAAATTAATGAAAACTTAAACAAGAAGCTAGCCGCCAATGATAAAGTTCTAGAAAATTTAAATTCCACCATAGAATCCTTCACTACTTCTATGAAGAATCAGCTAAGCTTTAATAAAATGATAGAAACTCAACTTGCCCAGCTTGCTGCTTCTTTACCTTCTTCCGAGTCGGGTGGAATCCCGGGGCAACCCGAGCCTACCCGAGAGAATGTTAGCATTGTATCCACCAGATGGGGTAAGCCATCTAGGAGGGTGTATGCACCTAACCATGTAGGGAAGCTCATACATCAAATCCAAGACCCATGGGAGGAATCAGCAGTCTTGCACAGGAAAGACAATGGATATCCGGCCATCACATGCACGATCTACTATCAAAAGATCAAGAATGCTCTTTGTGACCTTGGTGCGAGTGTCAACCTCATGTCCAAGGCCATGTTTGAGGAGTTAGGATATCCTGCTCTCTCCTCGACAATGATGATAGTCCAACTTGCCGACTTATCGATTAAATATCCAGAGGGCATAGTGGAAAATCTCTTGGTGAATGTCAAAGGCTCCTATGTCTTTGCGGATTTTGTAGTCCTCGACACACAACATGATGGAGAGATGACGCTCATTCTCGGGCGACCATTCCTAAGAGATGTCAATGCAAGGATTGCTGTCGGAGCCGGAAAGATTCAATTCCGCATAGGGCGAAGGAACATGACATTCAAATTTCTAGCAAAAGAAGAGCAATGTTACCTAGTGCAAGATGAGGAATCTAGGGAGTGGAGGAAGCCACGGCCCCAATACCAGAAAGAGAAGGTGGCCCCGACCAAGCCCAAGGAGGATAGTGTGACAGAACCGCCCAAATTAACTCCATATTATCGCATAAACCACTCCTTTTGGTCATTACGCGATAACACCGAGTTAACTTGTCGTCTCTGCCGGGTCAAGCCCGGTAAATCACTTGTAACAAAGGATCGACAACCGTACATCAAAACTCACGCGAAGGCGAGTCCAGAGATAAACAAGTCACAATTTATTACATCAATTCCCATAAAGGGTTATTTAATTACAAACCGAGTCTTTTGCATAAAAGTAAATTGTTCAGAGTTATAAATACAGCGGAAATAAAACTAAACGATACAAAGTAGCATTATAGGAGGCCATCCATAATGCCAATAAACATCGTCTTCTTCCCATCCCAAACTTCACCTGAAAACAACAACAAAAGCAAGGCTGAGTATTCTAATACTCAGCAAGACTTAACCGACGGGTGATGCAAAATCACCAACTCTCTAGACATGCAAAGCTTTTGGCTAGAGGATTATTTTGCTGAAAAGCAACAAAGAGTATGTCCTTATTTTCAAAATTTTAGCTCAAATTCTAGTTGATTAACCATTACTAAGTAAGCATCTACAGCAAACATAAGTTGTGCAAACAATTAATCAAACATCCATATTAGTTCTCAATTCCATCATAAAGGGAAATAGACTGTATAGTTAAGCAGTCTCGGATAACGGTGAGAGGCCGACGATCGATCGATTAATAACCTTGCAAGGTGGACCTAAACACACGGAAAAGTGCACATCCCAGGTGTGCACCCACCAGACCGTTCCCAGCTATCCTCGGTTCAGGACCAATTCCACAGTCTTTGGTACAAGGTGAGGTGGTTACGGCCTCGCCGCCCACTCTCACTCATGCATACTGCAGCAGGGGGACTCTTCCCAAGATTAGTGTACCAAGTTCCCTAGCCGGATCCTGAAGGTACTAGGCTTACCAGTCCCATTCCTGGCAAATGTTTAGTACGTTCAAAAGCTTAACCAGTGACACCTATTGACCGGAGCCGATCCCAAGCTCTTACCACATGAGCATATCATTTTAAATCTTATGATTCCAACATAAGAACCTATAGCTCGCGAGTGAAGGATTTCACTCGACTTTTACCGGGTCCTTAAAGCATGGCAACTAACGACCTATCATGCTAGTAAGAACATAGGAACCTAGGATCATGCATCTATGGTTTCAAATCAACTCCTGAAACTTAAATGCACAAACATAACATATATAGTTGCAGGAAGTTAAAATCATAGGATTATGCTCCGGTGCTTGCCTTTCAAACAGAGGTTAGTTCTAACTAGGCCTTGGGCCCTTCCAAACTTTGGTTTGGGTATTGTGGTACTCCACGATGTCCACTTGTCCCTCGAACGGTCCTTCGTCTCGTTCCGGGACGATCTCGTAGCTACTGACAGAAAAATCTACACGAGATGCATATGCATAAGATTTATTTGTCCAATTTAAACGAGATTTCATTTTTGAAACTTAGAGATAAATGTGGGGTTTAAGGGTGACCACATTCACCTAGATATGATATTCCACATACTCTTCCTCTATTAGAGAAAGGTGTGTGCGGGTGATTTTTAATTTCTCATTTGATGGTGACTGTGTACACATTTAAGATAATTAATTTATTTTATCTCACCAAGGTAATGGTGCTGTTTAGGGTGTGTCTTGGTGAGGTTCATGCATTTAAAATTTGAGTTGCACACAAATGATATTGGTTTTCCTTCTATCCATTTAATTGACCTTGATTTATTTTAAGAATTTTTATTCCCAAAGACATACACATAAACTAACCACAAGATAGCTCATACATGCACAAGGTATACAATTATACTATGTCACCAAAGTTTAACTCATCTCATCAATTATGGTTAGCATGAACATCACACAAAGCTACACCTAACCATGCAAGATTAAATCAAACAAAATAATATATATCACCAAAAGAGATGAAACTTCCTATGGAGCTATACAGAGGCATTTCTAGCAGAGATATGCACTTACTCAGCAAAGAAATTAATTTAAACTATGCACATGAAATTAGCCTTAATATAGCATGGTAAATTATATGACTAAGCTACACATGTCCAAAATTGATATACTATTTATCATGGGTGCATAACCATTACACAGGGCTGTAGCAAAAAGATTGGCTCCATTTGATCAACAGATTAATTTATAAAAACCAAAAACAGCAGCATTACATATATCAAAATTAAATTATAACTAAAAATCTACATGACATCTATGTGCCATTTTTGCACACAGGGTCATACATGCAAGACTAGCAACATATCCAAAATTCACTTGAAGATCATTTACAGAATTTGAATCATTTCAAATCTAAGCAAAATGATGATTTCAAAATAATTTAAAATACACACCGAAGTTTGAAAACTTCCTTTGTAGAAAAGTTGCTCCTGGTCATAAGGATCACAACAAAATTTAGTTTGCATTTTTACGATTTTTCTGTGATTTTTGGTGCAATTTACAAGTCTCTGCATTTTGGATCTAGGGTTGAAGATAGATTTCTTTACATATAGGTCCTCAGCTTTTACGTTCAAGCCCCTGCAAGTTTCTTCATCTAAGCAATGTGGTCCAAAGGGGGCAGGGGCGGCACTGCCGGCGGCAGGGCTGTCGGATTCCGGCTAGCCGGCGGCGAGCTAGTGTGGGGAGAGGTGCGGGAGGCGATGTGAAGTTCACCTAGGGGAGGTTGGTGACCGGAGCAAGGTCGGGGATGGCGCCGACGAGGGGGTTCGGCGACGCAGGGGCATGGCGGCCGCGGGAGGGTCGGCTCCGGCGAACTAGGCGGCGATGCTCGTCAATGTGCGGCATGTAGCCCTTCAGCAAGGTCCGGAGGTGCCGTATGTGAGCTCAGGCGGGCACGAGACTGCTCTGTAGAGGGAGCTTGGCGGCGGCGCTCCCATGGCAGACGGCGGCAGCCTGGCGGCGTCGGTCTGCGCGCGCGGCTCCTTGCCAGGACTGCGGCGCATTTGTAGGCGGGGCGCGGAGCGTTCCTTGGAGGATACGGCCTCGGCTTGGGCGGCAAGGGAAGGAGGACGGCGCTGGCGCGACAGGACAGGGTGACGTCGTCGCGTGTCGACGGCGAGCACGGGGAGGAGATAAGGGCGAGGCGCGGATAAGGCAAAGTGGCTTCTGTCGCCCACGTGGCGAGGATGGACTGCTTCGGTGGGACCCAGCGGGAGACGGCACTGACGGCGGGCGCGAACGTCGGGGCGCGGCGCCAGTGGCGGCTCGGCGCGCGGGCTGGATCGTGAGAGCGCGCTCTGGCGGCGTGCTCGCCCAGGTTTGCTCGATTGCATTTCGGTATAGGCCTGTTTGACCAAAACAAGCTCAAAAATTTTGAACTGAAGTTTGAAATCTCCAAATACGAAAGTTGTAGCTCATGCATCCAGCCCCAACTTTTGTAAAGGTTGACCTATGGAATTCTTCATGGTTTAGCCGGAATATCCACTCACAGATCAGGATTTTCTCGGCCCGGTCAAGATGAGGTTCTGGACTTTGACTGAGCTTTTTGGAGTGTTTCCACTCCGAATTTCAAATGTCGCTAATTGGATGAAATGTGTTCCCAGGGATTCTTGACAACTTTTACATTGGCCGATTTTGAAGTGCTTATGCAAAATTTTGAGAACGCACTAGATTACTGCAAGGAGGTCTAGGGTTCTAGGGTAACACTTGGGTTTTTGAGGGGTTTGACCCAAGATTGGGGGTTTGACCCTGTAACCAAGTTAGTGAACATGCTTAGCTCCACTAATTAAGATGGTTACTATTGCTCAAAAATCCGGGGTGTTACAGCCTACCCCCCTTAAAAGGAATCTCGTCCCGAGATTCAACAACAAGATTAGATGACAATCTTCAGGGAAAGATAAAGATTACACAGAGGCTACTACAAAGCACGGCTAAACTCCTCAAGTTCTAAAGCTCGGAGATGATAGCGGATACATGGTTTTCCTCACACACTTCGACGTCGCTCATGAGGAAGCGGACGGTGAATGTACACATGAAAAGCTAAAACCATCAGAAGCTGCAATGCAAAGCAGATGTACAATGCAACTAAAGACCAACGAACTGAATCAAACATCTCCAGCCAATGAGCCATGGAGTGGTTCATGGTTGGATCCTTCTCTTGGACTTCTTCTTGAGCTTCTTCTGGCGTCATCGATGAATGTCGTAGGCGGAGAAGATGGATGGCGTGCGTGCTCAAAGGAGTAGTCGGTGGTAAGTGAGGGTGGCTGGAATGCAAGGCTCAAGTGGAAACTAGCTCTGGGTGGGGAGAGCCGAGGGGAGGAGGTGCTCCTTTTATCGAGGGCCAAAGGACTGCGGCAGCTGTGGTGCTCGTGACCACTTGAGGTAGGGGACGGCGGATCGATGCTGCGAGAGCTGCACGCGGCGCGGTAGTGGCCGGCATTAAGATGCCTTGGCGACATGACGGCGACCGCGGTGGCGTGTGCGTAGGCGGCGACCAGCCTCTGCGAGAAAAAGGTGGTAGGGTGATGGAGCGGCACAGAGCAGTCGAAGCACGGATACGGAGGGAGCGCACTGATACGGAGGAAGGTCAAACGGCTCGAGAGAACTGACCGTGATCTTTGGGGAAAACGAGAAGATCTTGGGGTATCCATAATTCAAAATTGAGATTGAACCAGGAAAACTTGTCAGAAGATATGCCCGTCATTTGCTTACTTAACTCCCAATTCCATCGATTTGAAAGAGATTTATAAAAGGATCACAGTTCACTGATCGATAGAGAACTCCTCATATCTTGACTTTTCGAGAACCTTGATTGCTCATACTCCTTCAAATTAGTCTGGTTGATTCAAAGTGGTAATTGGTAACTTTGAGATTGAGGCAGAAAGAGACCAAGTCGAATGGTTCCGTAGAGATTTCTATGAAGAGAGGGAAGGCTAGTAAACAAACATTTGTTAAGTTTGTTACTAGAATTTTTGAAGTTACATTAGGATAGCAACAAGATGTCTATTCAGGATATGCCTTGGAAGTGTCATCTTTCAAATGTCAATTGACAGAATTTTGGAAAAAGATGAGAGTTAGGAATTAACCCTTGCTCAAGATGTTTATCAATGGAGTATATTTATGTATATATCTATTTCCACTTTATTACCTCAGGATGCAATGCATTTAAACTGGTATTTTGATGCACTGATGAGTCATGGAATGACAATGTTTATGCATATGGGAATGACTTGTGCACAAGGTGACAATCCTCATGACATGATGTATTAATGATGCCATCCGGATGATGCACATGTTTATGAATGCTTGATGCCCATGCTTATGATGCAATGTCAGCATGACTCGCGTTACCCATGGATTCAGTTAGTGACATGTAGAACAACTGAGAGTTTGAGAAAGAGGACGTGCGATGAGTTGTCTTCTCCCAACCAAGATACCTAGCGCGCTCCTGGTGGTAATCACATGGCTGCAGCACACACGATGCCCCAGGTTCCGTCGCGGCACCTTTGGTTATGAAACAACAACATCACCACCAAGGAGGATAGAGTAGAAAGGTTGAGACCTTCAATGCGTATGCAGGTCAGTTGAAACCATGTTTCCAGATGCGCATGTCATGCAATGCATTTCCATGCTCATGAATTATTTTGCTAGAGCTGCAGCATATGCATGTTGAGATGATGCTCATTATGCTTACCAACATATGTTCTTATTTATTTATTGATTTGTGAGCAAGGACAAGAATTCCAGATTCAAGGACTGAGAGTTTAAGGTGATAGGTGTGGGGATATCAATGCAAGGTAAGGTTGAATAACCAACATTTTATAGCCATAAAATGTTGGTGAATTGCCTCTAACTGATGAAAATGTGTAGAGACAACCAAGAAGCATAAAGACGCTTTGTTTATCTTGGCAGAGGAGATTGTTTCTTTCTTATTGGTTAACCAAGATAACTGCAACGGGAATTATTCAATCTTGCATAGATTGTGCCCACTTTCTGAACAACGTCGACTACAGCTCTGAAAATCCAAGATGGGTGCTCCAACAATCCTCATATTTTACTAGAAGCTCGGTGAGGTTATGAAGCACAAGTTTGGTATTCAAAGATTGGGTTGAAACTGATTTGAAGATGTTGAAAACATCAACTTTTGAACTTGCTGTTCTGGCTGTTTCTCAGCAGCCTGGGGGTCACTGTTTCGTCCATAGTTCTAGTTGGGGATGTCCATTGGTGCTGAAATTCTGTGACTATTCAGAATGTGAAATTCCAAACAACTTTGGTATTTGCAGGTTGGGCAAAAACTAATGGGAAGACAGGTGATCAACCCAACATCCAATTTGCTATTGCCCAGAAAAATCAGCAAGCAGACAGTCACCATTTTTAGCATAGCTGAAGTTTTACTAAGCCAAAAATGCTGAATTTTTACCAGGTACTCAATAAGGTTATGGAGTACCAAATTGGTATTCAAAAGTTGAGCTAAAAACTAGAAGAAGATAGCCAAAAAGGATCAAATCAGTTTGCTGTCACTTAGGAAAAACAGCAGACAGACATTCACCATTTTGACCATAACTCAAGTTTCCTTTAGCCAAAACTTCTGAAATTTTTACAGCAGGTGCTCAACAATATTTGGAGCAACTTTCATATCTACCATTGTCTCAGGAAAGATTGTTTTGGGGGTCGAAACGATCACCGAACAGAGGGGTACTCAGAATTGACAGCTAGATGACTCCTTAGGAAAAGATCATAACTTGAGTTTGGTTGATCCAAACTTTATGAAACTTTTACAGCAACTTCATGGTAACATTTGGGACAACTTTTGTATATATGGTTTCTGCACACCACTTAATTTTCTAGTCTGAAAAATTTCAGATCAGCAGCTCATTCAGAAAACTGCTAGAAGGCATTAAGTGTTTTTAGACAAAAGTTTGTAGAGGAAATGAGTTCAAATTTCCCTTCTTATTTTTTGATGTTTAGTTTAGAGAGTTTTAACATGATGCATGCACAACCTATTCGTCCTCACAGACCATTCCCTGTCAAAAATCGGAGTTAGCGCCGGTGGCATGGCATACATACGTCTCTCCTTATAATAACTAGTCGATTTTCTAGTTGATCTTAGCTCTACGGATCGCGGTTAGTGTACCTGCAGAAAATCACAGAACATCCCGAACCTTTTGTGCCAGCACTCACGAAAGCGTCCACATACATTACCGTTCACTATAGAAACGGCATCCAAGCATAAAACTGCTGCATGGACAGCGTCCAACCTCAGACACTTTCCGTTTGAATGGAGTGCATCCTTGCCTCGCATTTTTGTAATACGGAACGTCCACGTATGGCAAAACGTGGCGAGACACAAACGCGACGGTGGGTTCCCTTTGGAATAGGTCCCATCCATCCCTCACATGACTTCCATGTGGCACCACACACGTGTAGCAAAACGTGGTGTACTAGTATGGTTGTGCGAGAAAGTAAGTTTTGACAGATAATAATGTGCTGGAAGTTAGACTAATAAACCATAGAGTACTAGCCACCTGAAAGTACCCAAAAATCCCTCTAGGGCCTCTCGGACTAGATAATCCTTAGCGTTCCTAACGCATTTTGCAAACACCTTAATCTTGCAAGTTTTATTCCAAAAACATGTTATTAAGAGTGTTTTAAATCCCTGGTGTACGAATGAAGCTCTGGTACCAGCTGTGACAGAACCGCCCAAATTAACTCCATATTATCGCATAAACCACTCCTTTTGGTCATTACGCGATAACACCGAGTTAACTTGTCGTCTCTGCCGGGTCAAGCCCGGTAAATCACTTGTAACAAAGGATCGACAACCGTACATCAAAACTCACGCGAAGGCGAGTCCAGAGATAAACAAGTCACAATTTATTACATCAATTCCCATAAAGGGTTATTTAATTACAAACCGAGTCTTTTGCATAAAAGTAAATTGTTCAGAGTTATAAATACATCGGAAATAAAACTAAACCATACAAAGTAGCATTATAGGAGGCCATCCATAATGCCAATAAACATCGTCTTCTTCCCATCCCAAACTTCACCTGAAAACAACAACAAAAGCAAGGCTGAGTATTCTAATACTCAGCAAGACTTAACCGACGGGTGATGCAAAATCACCAACTCTCTAGACATGCAAAGCTTTTGGCTAGAGGATTATTTTGCTGAAAAGCAACAAAGAGTATGTCCTTATTTTCAAAATTTTAGCTCAAATTCTAGTTGATTAACCATTACTAAGTAAGCATCTACAGCAAACATAAGTTGTGCAAACAATTAATCAAACATCCATATTAGTTCTCAATTCCATCATAAAGGGAAATAGACTGTATAGTTAAGCAGTCTCGGATAACGGTGAGAGGCCGACGATCGATCGATTAATAACCTTGCAAGGTGGACCTAAACACACGGAAAAGTGCACACCCCAGGTGTGCACCCACCAGACCGTTCCCAGCTATCCTCGGTTCAGGACCAATTCCACAGTCTTTGGTACAAGGTGAGGTGGTTACGGCCTCGCCGCCCACTCTCACTCATGCATCACCTTTACTGCAGCAGGGGGACTCTTCCCAAGATTAGTGTACCAAGTTCCCTAGCCGGATCCTGAAGGTACTAGGCTTACCAGTCCCATTCCTGGCAAATGTTTAGTACGTTCAAAAGCTTAACCAGTGACACCTATTGACCGGAGCCGATCCCAAGCTCTTACCACATGAGCATATCATTTTAAATCTTATGATTCCAACATAAGAACCTATAGCTCGCGAGTGAAGGATTTCACTCGACTTTTACCGGGTCCTTAAAGCATGGCAACTAACGACCTATCATGCTAGTAAGAACATAGGAACCTAGGATCATGCATCTATGGTTTCAAATCAACTCCTGAAACTTAAATGCACAAACATAACATATATAGTTGCAGGAAGTTAAAATCATAGGATTATGCTCCGGTGCTTGCCTTTCAAACAGAGGTTAGTTCTAACTAGGCCTTGGGCCCTTCCAAACTTTGGTTTGGGTATTGTGGTACTCCACGATGTCCACTTGTCCCTCGAACGGTCCTTCGTCTCGTTCCGGGACGATCTCGTAGCTACTGACAGAAAAATCTACACGAGATGCATATGCATAAGATTTATTTGTCCAATTTAAACGAGATTTCATTTTTGAAACTTAGAGATAAATGTGGGGTTTAAGGGTGACCACATTCACCTAGATATGATATTCCACATACTCTTCCTCTATTAGAGAAAGGTGTGTGCGGGTGATTTTTAATTTCTCATTTGATGGTGACTGTGTACACATTTAAGATAATTAATTTATTTTATCTCACCAAGGTAATGGTGCTGTTTAGGGTGTGTCTTGGTGAGGTTCATGCATTTAAAATTTGAGTTGCACACAAATGATATTGGTTTTCCTTCTATCCATTTAATTGACCTTGATTTATTTTAAGAATTTTTATTCCCAAAGACATACACATAAACTAACCACAAGATAGCTCATACATGCACAAGGTATACAATTATACTATGTCACCAAAGTTTAACTCATCTCATCAATTATGGTTAGCATGAACATCACACAAAGCTACACCTAACCATGCAAGATTAAATCAAACAAAATTATATATATCACCAAAAGAGATGAAACTTCCTATGGAGCTATACAGAGGCATTTCTAGCAGAGATATGCACTTACTCAGCAAAGAAATTAATTTAAACTATGCACATGAAATTAGCCTTAATATAGCATGGTAAATTATATGACTAAGCTAAACATGTCCAAAATTGATATACTATTTATCATGGGTGCATAATCATTACACAGGTCTGTAGCAAAAAGATTGGCTCCATTTGATAAACAGATTAATTGATAAAAATAAAAAATAGCAGCATTACATATATCAAAATTAAATTATAACTAAAAATCTACATGACATCTATGTGCCATTTTTGCACACAGGGTCACACATGGCAAGACTAGCAACATATCCAAAATTCACTTGAAGATCGTTTACAGAATTTGAATCATTTCAAATCTAAGCAAAATGATGATTTCAAAATAATTTAAAATATACACCGAAGTTTGAAAACTTCCTTTGTAGAAAAGTTGCTCCTGGTCATAACGATCACAACAAAATTTAGTTTGCATTTTTACGATTTTTGTGTGATTTTTGGTGCAATTTACAAGTCTCTGCATTTTGGATCTAGGGTTGAAGATAGATTTCTTTACATATAGGTCCTCAGCTTTTACGTTCAAGCCCCTGCAAGTTTCTTCATCTAAGCAATGTGGTCCAAAGGGGGCAGGGGCGGCACTGCCGGCGGCGGGGCTGTTGGATTCCGGCTAGCCGGCGGCGAGCTAGTGTGGGGAGAGGTGCGGGAGGCGATGTGAAGTTCACCTAGGGGAGGTTGGTGACCGGAGCAAGGTCGGGGATGGCGCCGACGAGGGGGTTCGGCGACGCAGGGGCATGGCGGCCGCGGGAGGGTCGGCTCTGGCGAGCTAGGCGGCGATGCTCGTCAATGTGCGGCATGTAGCCCTTCAGCAAGGTCCGGAGGTGCCGTATGTGAGCTCAGGCGGGCACGAGACTGCTCTGGAGAGGGAGCTTGGCGGCGGCGCTCCCATGGCGGACGGCGGCAGCCTGGCAGCGTCGGTCTGCGTGCGCGGCTCCTTGCCAGGACTGCGGCGCATTTGTAGGCGGGGCGCGGAGCGTTCCTTGGAGGATACGGCCTCGGCTTGGGCGGCAAGGGAAGGAGGACGGCGCTGGCGCGACGGGACAGGGCGACGTCGCCGCGTGTCGACGGCGAGCGCGGGGAGGAGATAAGGGCGAGGCGCGGATAAGGCAAAGTGGCTTCTGTCGCCCACGTGGCGAGGATGGACTGCTTCGGTGGGACCCAGCGGGAGACGGCACTGACGGCGGGCGCGAACGTCGGGGCGCGGCGCCAGTGGCGGCTCGGTGCGCGGGCTGGATCGTGAGAGCGCGCTCTGGCGGCGTGCTCGCCCAGGCTTGCTCGATTGCATTTCGGTATAGGCCTGTTTGACCAAAACAAGCTCAAAAATTTTGAACTGAAGTTTGAAATCTCCAAATACGAAAGTTGTAGCTCATGCATCCAGCCCCAACTTTTGTAAAGGTTGACCTATGGAATTCTTCATGGTTTAGCCGGAATATCCACTCACAGATCAGGATTTTCTCGGCCCGGTCAAGATGAGGTTCTGGACTTTGACTGAGCTTTTTGGAGTGTTTCCACTCCGAATTTCAAATGTCGCTAATTGGATGAAATGTGTTCCCGAGGATTCTTGACAACTTTTACATTGGCCGATTTTGAAGTGCTTATGCAAAATTTTGAGAACGCACTAGATTACTGCAAGGAGGTCTAGGGTTCTAGGGTAACACTTGGGTTTTTGAGGGGTTTGACCCAAGATTGGGGGTTTGACCCTGTAACCATGTTAGTGAACATGCTTAGCTCCACTAATTAAGATGGTTACTATTGCTCAAAAATCCGGGGTGTTACAGATTGTCTCATTGCCACGATGAGGAATCATTGGGAGCAAGACAAAGGATTCAAAGGGCGCCACCAAACAAGGAAGCCGAAGGCAATCAATAAGGCTAAGGGGGAAAAGAAGACGGAAACCAAAAACACCCCCGCCAAAGCCTCACCGACTTCAGCGCCACCGAAGAAAACAAAAAGGGTGTGGCGTGTGAAGGGAGCATCGTCCGAGTCTTCTACTCCGGGACCGGACGAATCCAAGATCAATTGAGCAAACGGAGGAATCCCGCGCACGGACTCTAAACCACGAGCCCTCACCGTGTGGTAAACCAGTATTTATCTCATATTTCCCTTCCAACATTTCATTTCATGCATCAAGCATATTTAAATTTCAAATTTGATTTCACCATTGCATTAGTAAGTAAACAAGACATAGAAAAATAGTTTTGGAGATTTTTGGTGACACAGCCGCACCTAGAGGAACGGCCGTACCCCCCCCTCGACAAAATTTTTGTGTAGGATGTTTACAGGAGGGGACACGAGTACTTGGAGCAAATGGAGTAGGGCCGGCCGAACCTAGTGGTACGGCCGTACCTATGATCTTCCACGAATCCATCAAGCCAACCACTACAAGCTTCCAAGTGCTCAACTCATCACCAAAATGAAGACACGCCAACCAGGTAGCCAAAAATTAGCTTGTGGGAGGCCCCATTTTCAATCAAGGAAGGTATGTCCATCCAAACCAATTTTCAACATCTTGTTTATCACATTTGAATAAAAGAAAAACAACAAAAATATTTGCTTCAACCATGTGCACTTGAAATCTTGTCTATATCCTCACTTTGGAAATGATGAATAGTTGCTATGTTAAAACTTTGTAAGAACCTAGTGTACAACCTTGTGCTCTATGAGCTTTTGAATCTGTTGGTATATTTTTGAGACAAGAGCCTGAAATAAAACTTTGTGGGAAGCAAATACTTATGACCAAACCTAGGGTGTTGACTAGTAGGATATGGTGCGACAATGTTAATCTTGCTCTATCTCATAGTATGGTGAAAATCTCGGATGATTTCTTTTGAGAAAATAAAACAAGACAAGTTCCTCAATGGTCATATCACCTACCAAAGCCATATGTCGATATCAATGTATAAACCTTCTACATATGCTTGCTTGTGACCCATTGAGTTTTGCCAAATTGTTGTGACCCATGGTAGAATCTTTTCATGCTCCCATGATCGAGATCACGTACACCCACATATACAAGCTAACTTCCACACCAGGAGTTACGCAAAACATGCCATCCACCCACCAAAAATAAATACTCCAAAGTTCCTAAGAGATTTCTCTTCTTGTATTCTTGCAAAAGGGGATAGGGGTCATCAAAAGAAAAAAAGAGTATATGCTCAAGAAGCATAGAAAAAAAATGTGTGCTCCAATCAAAGAGCATAGAAAAATGAAGCATGACCCCCCTCCAAAATAAAAGCAAGAGGAGAATCTCAAAGCAAGGAGTACTTAGAAAAACAGACAAAAATACTCCACACACTTGCACATCTCGATCAAAGTGCATGACTAGTTTCTTCTTGGATCCGATTTTTGGCTCAACAACATCATGTGGCACAAGTGAGTCTCATACTTATCCTACCTAAAGCTCCACATACAAGCCATAGAGTAGGAAGTTGAGGCTCGCTCAAAAGCCTTTGGTGAGGTAACAAATACCACTTGAGCGATCAAGGGAACCATCCGAGGAACCTTGTCTTTCTTTGCAAAATTTTCAAAAACTCCGAGATAGGATCCCGAAATGAGAAGAAGCAAGTGATGCAAAGTCAAAACCATTCTACCTTTCAACCTCCGATGGCAAGGTGGAAAGTTACAAGCCCCACAGGTAAAATAAGGCTAAGTTTCTCTCGTACCAATCTTTTCAAATAGCAAGTAGAGAATGGATTTGTGCATAGGTACTTGCCTAGTGGTAACATCATGCAACTCCTGATCCACCGAGGCCAAGTCTAGGCTTTGCTCGAGGACGAGCAAACGTTTAGCTTGAGGGAGTTTGTTGACGGTCCTTACAACAAAAATTTGACCATCAAAACCTCGGGTTCGAGAGGAGCATATGACAAGTTTCATGCACATTTTTAGTACTAATAAAGTTCAACGAGTTGTGTTGTGAATTTCATAGGCAGGTACACATTTTGGGAGAATTTGGGATCAACACGCCACATGTGCTAGGCATGGCCGAACCACCTGGTCCGGTCGGCCTTGCAGGTGCGGCCGGCCCTGCCAGGTGCGGCCGACCCTGCCCTGTGGCACGACTCTGGTCTAGAGCACCCCCACTCCCTCGAGCACAACTTGGACGAGCGCGATTCACTGAAGAAACATCAGTTTGATCAAAGGGTGGAGGCTAGGATCACTTGGATCAATGGGTCCACTTATCCGATCGCTCAACCGCCACAACCGTCATCCAGAGGCAATCCTAGGCGTCCCCTAACACGGTCGGTGCATCACACAGCACAGGGTAGGGCCGGCCGCACCTATCAACTGGCGTGCCGGGCGAAACCGACCCAAGGAGCAGTGATCAGGAGCGTCCAAGGCGAGAGGCGGCACATCCTAGGGCCGGCCGTGCCTAGAGGTGTAGCCGCACCTGGGGTTTTGCCCCCCTGTGCTCCACCGACCTCCCTTGCCTATAAAAGGCACCTCCCACTCGCTGGAATGGACACACGACGCAGGAGCATCTCCATTTCTCTCTTTTGTTCACTTAGAGTAGGATTAGTGTAGATTGGGAGTTAGAGTCGAGTCGAGCTGGCCTCGGGGTTCCGGAGGAGTCTTCTTCAGGGTTCTGGTACTACTCTTGTATCCTTTCTTTGTTTAGACTCAAGTACAATTCAAGTTATCTTTCTATCTTACCTTTCGAGTCAATTACATTCAGCTTTTACTTTACTCTAGAAGCTTTATTCTTGGTTTAGACTAAAGTTAGTTTAATCTTGGTTAGCATATCTCTCTTGAACCCTATAGTGTTGTGGTCGTTCTTTGCTTGATCTTCTACCGAGTACGTTTGTGCTTAGTAGCGGAGAGAGACCTTCCTTCGTGATATCCAGGGAAAGGTTCTTTGGTTTGTTGTGAGCGCGGTGCTCAGAGCTTGCCTTAGTCTTAGATTGGTGTCCCGTTCAACGGAATAGTTGTGGTACCCTAAGGAGGTGACAGCTCCGGATGGGCTCAGTAGTCCACCACGTTAGTTCGGGTCGGTAGGATTCAGCGCGTCATCATTCTCCCTTCTCATCCCAGTCCGAGAGCGCGGCTTTGCATGCCCCTGTAGCACTAGAAGAGCTTGTCGAGTTTAGCTTGCCTTGGTTATCCTTTGCCTTAGTTCTTTACCTAGAGTTGACAAGAATAGATAGATTGTGTTAGGATCCTTTCTCGTTTGGTTGTCCACCTAGCTCGCTAGGTCCTCTCTAACCCTTTACCAAGATCTCCTTGCGTGTGTCAAGTTATCCCCGAATATCTTTATTCGTTACCCCCGCTATAGCTCTTTACCGAGTCTTGTTACTCTGCACCGTTTATTCGATCATCTTTGCCGTAGTGCCTCCCTTGGGAAAATATAAATACGATAACCCGAATACCACCGGGTGAAGTGCTACAATGGTAATCCGTGCGCTTGCGGACCTTTCTGTGACGTGTGTTTTACCAAAGACGTTCCTAGCTCGATTACTAGGGGTATAAACCTGGCAGCGACGCTAGCAAGTGCCAACAGGCATTTCTGGCGCCGTCGCCGTGAGTGCAAACCTAGTAGTGAGGCTAAGGAACGTCAACAATGGCAGTCGCGCTCCTCGCGCTCTTTGATGCGGTGGACGGCACAAGGGGGCTGTACTCGCGGTCGTACTCCGCACGACGTCGCAGCTCCCGCTCCTTGCGCTCGCGGTGACGCTGGTCGATGTAGCCGCGAGCATCGCGGGCACGCTTGTTGTTGTCGAGGTTGTCGTGGAGGTCGCCGTCCTTGGCGCCGTTTGCCCGACCTCGGGGTTGATCGGGGTTGTGTTGGTCGACCTCCTCCTGGATGGGCGGGAGGTTGCTGTGCTTAGATCGATTAGATCGATTGCGTGAGTGATGGCTTGACGAGGATGCGGTGGACTTGGCAGCCGCGCTCTTCTCCTCCACCAGGGTCGTGGCGACCCGAAGGTAGGCCATGGCTGCTTCAGCTTCAGGCGTGAGGTCGGCTTGCTGGAGATGTGCCATGGCGGCACCCAGGTTGGCCTGAGGGCTATTGAACGTCAGTAGCCCCGCTTCCTCGAACTCGAGACGGAGGTCTCGAGCGCAGGGAGGAACTGCGCGGCGCTGCTCCTCCGCACGTCGCTGGGTGCGGTTGGCGTTCCCCAGGATCCGTCATGCCTCCTCGGAATCCGTCGCGTCGTGACGCGGTGGTTCGTTCTCGGAGACCACTAGCACCCGGCGAAAGATGGAGCCCGAGTCGTTGGGGGAGACGTGGACCCGGACCTTCTGGAACTCACCGCCATCTGGAGATGCAGGAGTTCGTGTCGCACAGGGGTGTCGCTCTTGGTCCATCTTCTTCCACAGGCGGCAGCCACGGAGGGTATGCTTTGCACCCCTGTGGTAGGTGCAAGGTACGTCGAGCGGGCCGTGGCGGGCGCGAGGCTCGGGCTTTAGGTCGTCTGGCGAGCGTAGACGTCGGCGGAAGGTCGCAGACCAAGGGGGAAGGTCCCATGATGCGACGCCGTCTACGTCGAGCGCTGGGCTCGCTCGCAGATCTGGAGGGTGTCCTCCATCATGCTGATGACACGCTCCATTCCCTGAACATTGTCATAGGGTTTGGGCGGGTGGGTCTCCGTCGCTAGATTGGAAACGGGGGTGGCGTTAGACGTCGTTGCGACTTGTCCCGCGGCCACCGGAGGTGTCGTGGTCGGCAGAACGGATGAGGTCGCCGTGAAGGAGCCGAAACAGATCTCCACGGGGTTGGCGAGGATGGCCGCCATGCTTGCCGGGAAGACGACACCAGATCGGGCCACCATGCTGCACAACGAGTTCCCGATCGCCCCTACCTGGCATGCCAACTGTCAGGGGGTGAGACCTAGACAGATCTGCTAGGGGGCTACCCAAGCAGTTGTAGGTTAATGGAGGGGATCCGGAACTAAGAGCGTAGGTGGTAGTTCGCGTGTGGAACTCGGAACACGGCAAGAATGGTGATGAACACGGGGGTTTAGACTGGTTCGGGCCTCCGGAGAGTGAAACCTTACGTCCAGTATGAGGTGGAATTATGCGAAGAGGGGAGGTCCCCTCGAATGGAGCTCTAGGCTGCCTTATATGGTCAACGGGCTAGGGCTTCCATTCGAGGTCGGTGGACCCTCGTCAGGGGTCGGTTACAAAATGGGAAGGTCATCTGCCTTGATTACAGGGAGTATCCCGTGATCTGCGGACCTACTGGTGGCGCCGAGCCGCAATCCGGTGGCTCACCTTGTGCTCCAAGTCCTGTGGATCTTCCGGGATGGATAAGGTCTTCTGGAGTCTTCCAAGGTCGCCGGGATTGTGGATAAGGTCTTCGGGCCCACTTGTAGGTCGGCGGGGCTTCTGACAGGTCGGGTCCACTTGACAGGGACCTCTGGGACACTGGCCGGTGGGGACCCATGGGTACCCATGTCTCTCAGCCTTTGCCACATCTGGTAGTTCTTACCATCAGTGTGGAGGACCCGAACCCCGTTCTTCGTACGCCATCTTTGGATCTTAGACTGGTTAGAATCACGAAGATCTGTAACCTGCTCTGATACCAATTGAAGGACAGATTAGGCGACCAGATAGGGGGGGAGTGAATGGGAGCCGATAAAAATTCTTCTCCGAAGAGTCAAACTCGACTATGCCCCAAAATCACAACCAAGGATTCCCACACGAGCTTGCCAAGGTCACGTAGTCACAACGGACCTACCAACCCTAGGAACAAGTCCCAAACCAATCCCAAACGGAAGCACAACTCAAGAAGCAAAGGACTTAAGCAAAGCTGCCAGCCTAGGACAGACGGTCCGACCACCAGCCACGGACGGTCCGTCAAGGCTGGCGGACGGTCTGACCCTCGAGGACGGACGGTCCATAAAAACAGACAGAACCTCTAGAAGGTTCACACCCACTGCGGACGGTCCGTTCCTACCTCGCGGACGGTCCGACGACGACGGACTATCCGAGACCCTAGCGCGGACGGTCCGACCAACCTCGAGCAACAGAACCCTACCACTCCAAACGATCGAAACACCAAGCCGCAAGAACACGAAGAACTAGCGACGAACACTGGCCACCACAGACCGTCCGAGGGCACCGGACGGACCATCCGTGCGTGTCGCGCAGAACCAAAAACGAGCTGGCCGCGAGGTCAACTCGTCCTTCCTTTCCACGGATCTCCCAAACCGCTGAATGGATTGAGCCAAGACTTTAGGGACAAGTGAAGCGTGTCTAGGAGATGCTATACCCAAAATCTTAGGGCACCAAACCAACCAAAACACCGGGAATCGGATCAGAACCGAGCTTAACCACAAGAACTCGGGCTCCACCAAAAACCACCAAATCGGAGAGCTTTCCACAGGATTTGAGGGGCAAGATCACCAAGAAAAGAGGCACACCAACCTCATGTGTGATTCCCAAAACAAATCCCGCAAAGAAACGCCTCCAAAAGCTTCTCACGAAAATCCCAAGAAAGAGCTTCGAAAATCACCAAAAAGGGAAAACGGGAGAGACAACAAATAGCCCTGAGTAATCACGTCGAATCTTCTATACATGCGAAGAAAGATTCATACATGGTCTAGCATGCCTCCCGATCATCCATCTCTCTCTAAAGATCTCACCATGAAGCTCTCAAGCTAGTCCTATGGAAAATCCTAAGGAAAATAGGAAGGGAAAAAGAGAAAGCAAATGAGCTAGGGTTCCAAGTGTTGGCTGCCATCCTCTCTCTTCTAAGTTTATATGGAGGCAACTGAAAGATGAAACTACCCCTATTACATGAAAGTAAGATACACGCCCCCAAAGGGCACTTTGGGAATTCTCGTCGTAGCACCATCGGACGGATGCCTGGCGACCGCACACCGCTTAGCCTTGACGCAAGCCTTGTGATCCCGACGTGTGTCCTCCGCTTCGAAGTCTCTCGACGCGCCCAGATCCCATCTCCGTCCACCGAGTCTTCGGTCTTGGCTTTGTGGCTCTCTCTGTGTCTCCTTCGGTCTTCGGTCTTCGGTCTTGACGCGTCCGAATCTGTGTCTCCTTTGTAGCGAAATGCGAGTGTAGTTGTTGGAACATGAAGACAAAGAAGCGTAATAACAACACACGTCTCTGATGTGAGAAAACAAAGGAGACACTGGCTCCAAACAAGTGTCTCCAATTGGGTCGTCATCAAAGGAGACGCGTCTTAACAAACACACGTCTCCAATATGATAGTGATCGGTAACAGACTTTAAGGACCGTTACCGATAGGTATAATTTTCATAACGGATGCATTTTAATGTTCGTTACAAAGAATACATGTAATGGGCGTTTAACAAGCCCGTTACCAGAAGTACTCATTGGTAACAGGCATTGTGGTGGTGAGGTCAGGGTCGAGCCTGCCGCGTTTGAGGGTAATGGGCGCTAAACAACAATCATTACATATGCGGGTCCATGTAACGGGTCTTAAGGGACCGTTACAAATGCTGCGTGGCCGATTTGAGGTTTTCACGTAGTGAGTGTTCAGTATCTCCATTTTATGCAACCTCGAGTAGATAACGAGCCACTGTAGACTCGAGGGTTGTGGGTCATTTTGATTGTGTGTTCCTGATACATCCTCGAGTACATCAACTTCCTTCTCAATTGCTTCTTTCAAGGAGGGCACACTCGTGGTTGGGAAAATACTCAGTGCAAATCATATCGTTAGTGGAAACATGAAAACCACTCTAAACAACACAATTAAAAGTTTTTGAAAAATTTGAAAAAATGCACATTTGTAATTTATCTATATATGTACTTTGTTGCAAAAGTTGAGATGCAAATTCAATATATAAAAATCCATATGAACATGAAAAAATTTTAGTGCATATGCATTGGAAAACACATGCTCATAAATTTTGTCTTCTAGTGCACTAGCACTCAAAATTTGTCATTGTTTCGTATGAATTTTTCTACATTGAGTTTGTGTCGTAACTTTTGCAACGAAGTAAATCTATACACAACGAATCTGCATCGTTTCAATTTTAGGATGGTTTTCACGTTTTCATTGAGATGGTGGTTTCCACATAATATTTTTCCCTTGAGGTTAAGCATCTTGTGAGATCGCTTAAGGCTGATGGATCTCTTCGTCTCGGGACTCGAGGTTAACAGAGTGGGAATCATGATCAGTGTGAAGATGGTAGTATGTAAAACGAGTTCACGTTGGACGCGTGAGCAATTAAGACAACCTTGTACAACATATTCCTCGAATATGCGACATGGATAAGGGTATTCTAAGAATGTAAAATAAGCCCTTGGGGTAATCATCCAAATTTAATGTAGACAAGAATCGTTTCAGACAAGAATTTGCTTTGGTTATTATTGGAGCAAAAAGTACTTCTGCAAGACATTATGTGGTCCTACACTTGTACTCATTTTTTAATGTAAATAGAATATAATCAGGGGCAAACCCACCTGTTTAAATGGATTGTTTTATGTTGCAATATCAGAGGTTTAAATGACAAGAAGAAATGGGATGCCTTGAGGGATAAGATTAATGAAAACCAATGTGACATTGTCTTTTTACAAGAAACAAAAAGGGATAATTTCGACCTCCAATGCATTAAAAAGTTTTGCCCCTCAGCTTTTGATGCTTTTGAGTACTTGCCTTCTGTTGGTGCTTCCGGGGGTATTCTCAATGTTTGGAAATCTTCTCAGTTTACTGGTTCTTTAGCCTTCAGTAATGCCTTTGCTATCTCAATGGAGTTCAAATCTAATCATACCCTCTTCGTCAACTGCAAAGCATGAGTTCATTGAGTGGGTTAAAAACATCAGCATGCCTATGGAAGTTGATTGGCTAGTGGTTGGTGATTTCAACTTGATCAAAAACCCAATCAACAGAAACAAGCCAGGAGGAAATGTGAATGATATGTTTCTTTTCAATGAGGCAATTAGTGCACAAGTTTGGGTTGAGTTGCCATTACAGGGCAGAAAATATACATGGTCCAATAAACAAGATCCTCCTCTTTTAGAAAGGTTGGACGTGTTTTTCACCTCTAGAAGTACAACAGTCAAGGCTCTTGTTATGGAACCCTCTGATCATGTCCCATGTGTTATAATAATTGCTACAGTTATTCCTAAGGGACACATTTTTTGTTTTGAAAACAACTAGATGGAACATGAAAACTTTTCCAGATAGTTGCACATGGGTGGTCAATTCCAATGAACAAACAGATATTGCTAATGTCATAACTACAAAATTCAAAAATCTAAGAAGGGTTCTCAGAGCTTGGAAGGCACAATTATCAACTCTGAAATCACATATTGAGAATGTGAGGCTAATCCTGCTACTTTTAGAGCTTCTGGAGGAATACAAGTACTTGTCTGTTATGGAATAGAATTTTAGAGTTATACTCAAGCAAAAATATGCCTCTCTACTAAATCAGTAGCAGATTTATTGGAAACAAAGAGGAACTATCAGATGGGTAAAATGTGGAGATGAAAGCACAAAATTCTTTCATGCTAATGCCACAATTAAGCAAAAAAAAATTTGATCATAACTTTGGAGGATAACCAGGGGGCTCAACATTCTGACCATAATATCAAGGCATCAATCCTTTGGGAAGCATATAAGGACAGGTTGGGAACTTCAGAGGCAACATCCATGCATTTTTTGAGTTACAAGACCTTCTACAGGCTGCAGAGAACCTTGATTGCTTGACCGAACCTTTCTCAATAGATGAAATTGATGTTATCATAGAAAATCTACCCTCTGACAAATCACGAGGCCCTGATGGCTTTAACATAGATTTCATTAAGAGGTGTTGGCCGATAATCAAACAGGATTTCTATGATTTATGTGCAGCCTTTCATCAGGGAAATCTATGTTTGCAGAGTCTTAATGGATCACTTGTTACTCTCATTCCAGAAGTCGATGGCGCAAGAAAAGTAGACTTTAGGCCCATATCTCTGTTGAACACCTCAATTAAAATAATCACTAAGCTATTGGCCAACATGTTACAATCTGTGATAATGGATCTTATTCATCAGAATCAGTATGGTTTCATCAAATCTAGAACAATTCAAGATTGCTTGGCCTGGTCTTTCGAGTATATGCATTTGTGTCATAAATTAAGAAAGGAGCTAATCATTTTAAAGCTAGACTTTGAAAAAGCTTTTGACATGATTGAGCACTCAGCTATGTTAAAAATCATGGAGCATAAAGGTTTCAATGGAATTCGGTTGGATTGGATGAGTAAAATCTTCAATTCTGGGACTTCTTCAATTCTCTTGAATAGTGTACCTGGTAAAACTTTTCACTGTAAAAGGGGAGTCAGGCAGGGTGACCATTTACCTCCTCTTCTCTTTGTATTAGCAGCTGATTTCCTTCAAACTCTCTTAAACAAGGCCAAAGATCAGAACATGCTTCATTTACCAATTCCTTTACATCACAACACAAATTTCCCAATAATTCAGCACCCAGACGATACCTTAATCATAATGGAAGGGTGTGCACGACAACTTGTCTTTCTCAAATCCCATCTCCACACTTTTGCTCTCTCTACAGGGCTTAAGGTTAATTATGCTAAGTCAATGATGGTCCCAATCAATCTAGAGTCAGGAAGGGTTCAAATTTTGGCACAAACTTTTGGTTGTGCCATAGGATCAATGCCTTTCACCTATCTGGGACTGCCATTGGGTACCACAAAACCAACAATAGAGGATTTCCTTCCACTGGTTAACAAATGTGAGAGGAGATTGGCAAATACTTCAATTTTCTTGTCCCAAGCCGGCAGGCTCCAATTAACAAATGTTGTTTTACCTCTCTCCCAAGCTTTTATTTGTGCACATTAAAAATGCATAAAACAGTAATCAAGCAAATTGACAAGTACAGAAAACATTGTCTTTAGCGAGGAGCTGATGTCAATGCTAAGAAGCCTCCCAAAGCTGCCTGGGAAATGGTATGTCTGCCTAAAAACCAAGGGGGTTTAGGAGTCATTCAGCTAGAAGCCTACAATGAAGCTCTGTTGATCAAAAATCTTCATAAATTCTTTAACAGAGAAGATAATCCTTGGGTCCATCTAATGTGGGAAAAATACTACAGAAATGGGAAATGACCTAATCATACTTTGAAGGATTCCTTCTTGTGGAGAGATATTTTGAGGCTGTTAAATAAGTATAAGAACATGCAGTTGTTTCAATTTTCAAAGGTGACACCTGTTTTCAATGAGAGGATAAGTGGAACAACATAGTGCCCAGTCAGACTTTCCCAGAGTTGTTCACCTTTGCCAAAAATAGAAGCAGCATTAGCATCCTCAAGAGAGACAGATTCCCCAAGTGATCTCTTCAACTTGCCATTATCAGCAAAAGCTTTCAATCAGTTGTTGCTACTTGCCCAAGCTCTAGAAGACTTGCCTACACAAGATCAGGAAGATGTCTGGATTTATACCTGGGGCTCTCCTTTTTATACTTCAACGAAAGCATATGTGCATCTAATTGGTTCTCAACCAGTGCACCCAAGTTTCAAATGGCTTTGGAAGGCTGCAACTCAGAAAAAGCATAAAGTTTTCTTTTGGTTACTTTTAAAAGACCGATTAAGCACCCGAAATATTTTGCGAAGGAAAAAATCAAGCTCTGCCTTCCTATGATTGTGTCTTATGCATTTTTCAACATGAAGAGACAATGGAGCACCTCTTTTTACACTGCCCTTTTGCACAGGCATGTTGGTCTTTATTTAATCTACAAATTATTCAGGCAGATCCATTCCATATACATCTGTGCGAGCACAACTAAATGTCTCATTCACTACGTGAAAAACAGACATTAGTTACGGGCACGGATGGATATTGGTAACGGGCATCACACCCGTTACCACTCAAGTGTTACAAATAACACATAATCGGTAATAGGCAAATGTCCGTTACCAATAATGTAGATTGGTAACGGGCATAGATTGTTGCCTGTTACCAATAGGAGAACATTGGTAATGGGCATATAATGCAGCCCGTTACCAATGTCTCCTATTGGTAACGGGCAACAATCTATGCCCGTTACTACTCTGGAATTAAAAAAACAAAAAAAAAGAAATCAAAATACCTTATATTCTTTTATTTTATACATACATGCATACACACAAGTATACAATTACATACACATTCACGGTTAGAACCTCCAGCCTGTCTCATACATACATCACAGTGCCTCCTTATTTTTAGTGTTCCTAAGCAACTGAATTGAATTACACATAAGCTCAACCAATGAAGCAACATCAACAAGTGCTTGGATGAAGGACCGGATTGGCGACCAAAGAGGGGGGGGGAGTGAATGGGAGCCGATAAAAATTCTTTCTCAAAAGAACTCGGCCAATGTCCCAATCCCAACTCCGAGGGTCACACACGATCAAGCGGGAGCACACACAAACCTCTCTCGAGACCTTAGGAACAAAGCTTGAAAGGCTAGGAAGCAAAGCGGAAGCAAGCACGAAAGAGCTCGAGCAACAAAGAGGAAGGCTGAGACCTACCGGGTCAACCGGGCACAAACGTCCGGGTCACCCTGAGCCTTCCAGAGCCGCACCGGGTCACCCGGCCACAAGTGTCCGGGACAACCAACCCCCTTCGGGTCACCCGGCCACTAGTGTCCGGATCACCCGGGACAGCCCAGAAAACTGCTCGCGAATTCGCCCCAAACTTTCGATCAGTGGATCTCCCAAACCACTTGGAGTCTTGAGACGAAATTTTGGGGAGATGATGAACACCCCAAGGGGAGGATATGCCCCAAATTTTTTCGGCCTCTAACTCGCTACAACTCCCGGAATCGCGAATCCTTGCCAAGAACACTATGAACTAGGGTTCATCCGAAAATCAACAAATCGAAGTCCAAATCTGATGTTTGAGGGGTCAAGATCATCCATAAAGAGGCACAAGGCACTCACCCATGATCCCTCAAAGAAATCCGGAGAGAAACGCCCTCAAATCGACGAATCGAGTGACGAACGAAAATCCCAAGAAAAGGCCACGAAAATCACCGAAAAAGAAAAATGCCAGGAGCAAAGGATTTGGCACGAGATTGAGAAGGAATATTTCACTATGAATGTGACATCCTTGAAATTGCTTGATTGTAAAATTATGGATTTCAAAATTTTTGCTTTGTATTTGAGTGCTCATGAAATAATTTAAGGATGTCTTCCTTTTTCCCTTCCCTTATTCCTAGATTTAATTTAAGTCAATCAATAATTTTAGGACTTATAAAATGTTAGTGTGAGAAGTTGGATTTTCATTTGGGATTTATTTGGATTTGTTGGAGTGGATTCAAATTTGAATTGGAATTCAAATTTGAATCAAATAGAAAATAGGGTTCAGATAAATAGGAAGACCTCTATACCTTTCGTGGGCCGCCAACCTCACTTTCAGCCCGCACCAGCTTTCAGCCCACGCGCGGCCCACCAACCGACCGCCAACCCGCCGGCCGCATCACCCACAAGCTTGGGTCGCTGCCAAGCGGGACCCCCTCGTCGGGCCGCCACGTCACCCCTTTCTTCTTCCTCTCTTTTCCCCTTTTTCCCTTCCTCTCTCTCGCGCCGCGCCGCCGCCGTGGAAAGCCGCGGCCGTGCAGCTGCGCCGCCACCACCGAATGCTTCCACGCGTCCCGAGACTCTCATCGCTGTTCGCTCTACCTACCCCGGCCTATAAGAAGAACCGCGGGCGCCCGAGGCCAACCCTAGCCAACTGGGGATTCCCCTCCCCAATCCGCCGCCGGTGACGTCAAGGAGGAGGGAAAGGAGGAGCAGGAGGCGGGGAGGAGTCCGCCCGTGGAGCCGTCGTCGTTGCGAAGCCGGAGCCGCTCGTGAAGGGGGAACCGGACCGGGTCACCGCCGCGCGTCTTCTTCCTCTGCTTCCTCTACACCACGCCGTCGTCTCCTTCCACGCCGACGAGCACGCTTCGCCTCTCTTCACCGACGCCTGCACTTCGGCCCGAGGCCACCAAGGTGAGGACCCGCTTCCCCCCACTCGTCTGTGGATACCCCGGCCGTCGCGCCGAGGGGGAAACGATGCGTCCGCCACCGCGCTCGCCGCTGGTGATGCCGGCCTTCGTGCCAGGCTGGGTATCTTCTTCTTGCAGGAGCCGCTGCCGTCCCCGCCGCGCGCGCGTAGTTGCTTTGTCCCGTTTCTTGTTTCCTTGGGCCGCCATGCCGTGCACCGCCGCTCCGGTCCGCCGCCGTGGCCGAGCCGCCGGCATGCGCACGCCCGCGCGCTTGTGAAAACACGCGTGCCATCACGCAGCCGTGCACCCCCGCACGCACGCGCACCTACCTGGGAGGTCAAGGCCGAGCCTTTGGCTCTTTTTCCTTGCGCCGGGCACCTCGCCGTCCTGCTCGCCGCGCCGCCGTGGCCTTTGCCACGCAGGTTGCCGTAGTGCACGCGCGGGCAGGGGGAAAAGGTGAGGTCTTTAGGGCCCCCGTGCGCCCTCGCCGCCGACACGGCCGCGTACGTTTGTACGTCGCCGCCGGCCGCGAGAACCTTGATTTCTTTCCGCCGCCATGAACGCTGACCCGAGCTTCGCCATGGCCGAGCCGTCGTGCGCGACCGGGCAAGGGGTAAAAGCCCCGACCTTTAGAACCTTTTGGCCTCGCTCGTTTCACCCGCGTACGTGCCGAGCATCTGGACGCCCCTATGCGCCCTCGCCCGCGCGAACGCCGCCGCCGTGCAGTAAAACCTCTCCACGCCGAGCCGCCGCGTCTTGCCGTGCCTCGACGTCGAGGACCGACGCCCGGCCAAAGGCCAACCTTTTCCTTGCCCTGCCGAGTCCTGGAACCGCCCGGACCTCGATGTGGTGCGGTTCGAGTCACCGCCGTAGACCCTCGCCGCCGGCGAGCTGCGGCCGAGCTGCCGCCCTTTGGGGCTTAACGTCGAGCACCCCTGGGTCGCCTCTAAACCCATGGGGGTTTTTCTTGTGCAGGCAGGACCACATGTGGTTTTGGCCGTAGCTGATCTGCCGTATCCGGTGCGGCCAGCCAATCACATCCCTGGACACACGTCTGCCTGCACCGCGCCGTGCCGCAGTGAATCCCGCCGGGATCCCGTGCGGCTGGCCACGCCAACAGCCATGTGGGCTACAGCCGGCTTATAGCCGCTGATGTGGCCGCCCCGTCCGCTCTAGTAGCCAGCCTGCAGCCAGCCAGTAGCTAGCTTTAAGCCCTTTAGAGATAGCCAGTAGACAGCCTAAAGTTATTGCTATTGTGTATGCGTATTTTAATTCCAGAAAACTATTTTACCTTTGGAAAATTCTAGTAAATCCATTTTTGCTCCGAAAAATACAAAACCTTTCCCAGAAATTCTCTAAAATCTTAAACTCCGTGCTAGGCTAGTGGTTGCTCTCTTTTGGCTCTTAATTGCCGTTCTTTTGGAGTTAATTGCAATAGGGTCGTTGTTTATTTTCTTTTACGCGTTAATAGGAGCAGCTGGAGCCGGGGAGCTGATCCCGGAGTACGACTACACCGACGACTTCACCGCGGAGGACTACCCGACCCCAGGTTCACGCCCGACTGATTTTGAATACCTATTAGACATCGCAAAATAGTATGCTAGCGCTTTACTTTATATGCATGTTGATGAACCTTGCACTGCCTACTTTAATTACCCTATCGATTGACCTACTACTATATATGTTTATAAGCATGTATATACGCTGAGCTTCGCGATGCATGTGTTGGGATGGGAATAGTGGTTCTTGGCGTGTGTGGGGAAAAACCGGCAGGAGAAGGCGTTTTTGGGTACTTTGGCGGGGGTGAGCTCGAAACAACCGATCTGGGATCGGGGACGGGGGTGCACTCCTCAGTGCATCCCTACTTTGACGGTTTTCGGAGCCTAGGTGTTGAGGTTTTTACTTGCGCTTGGAGGACATGAGCTCGCCCCGGTCTGAAACCGAGTGGGCCAACCGCTTCACGGGACTTTACGTACACACCACCTCGCCGAGCATGGGGTTAGGGCCGAGTTGAGCTCGGCAAGTGCGGAACCATACCTGCCAGCAGGATAGCGGGGTATCAGTGGGGGAGAGGTGGAGGTGAGATCACCCTCTCAGAGCGACTCCCGTGTGGCCACACGGGGGCATTTCACAGTTCCGGTGCAATCCCTTCTGAGGGGGGGATCGTTTTGAGGGCCGGATGCAGGATGGGACCGTAACTACCGAGAGTTCGCACGGTAGGATGGGCTTGGTTGGCCGTACACCGGTCGAGTGCCATTCCGGGTTGGGTACAGGTGTACACGCTCTGCAGAGTGGTTCGATCTATAGCTATAGCCGCGTCCTCGGTCATGGACGAGCCCAGTGGATTGTTGGTTCTCATGTTTTGGGATTTCTACCTTCCCCCTGTAGATGAGAGTGTGGTGAGCCGTGGTTGCAGCCGGGGAGAGGAGAGTGGCTCCCTCTACCTCGCGGATCCGATTGCAATCATTGAGGTGCGAGGAGAGGAAGTTCTCGCATCGACCCTAGATGGAGGTAGGATGTGGAGACGGGACCCTTGGGGACCAGGTGGTTCCGAGCTGTGTTGAGAGCTTTGGGATGGGAACTTGATGGAGATATCTTGATATTACTCTGCTGCTGCTGCATAGGAAACCCGAGCCGCTTCCTTGCCTCTTTTTCTTCCCTTTAGAAGTTAGGCCACTTAAAGCTGCATACAGTTGGTGACGTGGACCTATCCCACTCCTTGGGGATAGACTTTGGGTGTGCAGGGTATGAGTCCGAGTACGACAACAACGCCGATGGATGGTACGACTGAGGGGTGCGTCGCTTCGCTCAAGGATGCCTGTGGCGAGAAGAATAAAAGATGGAGACCCTTCTGAGATGCTAGCTACCGCTGCGTAGAATTTCACTCTGATTCAGCCAAGAGGCTTGTACTGATGTACTCCATAATGGACTTGTAATAAATTTATGTACTAATGTTTATGTGATGCGATGTATGACTGTGTTTTACTATCTGTGAGACGTTCTGTACGCGATAGCCACTGATCCAGGGACTATCGCGAAGGTACAGGGATTCGGGTTTTCTTTTGAAAATCCGGGGTTTTACAATGAATATCTTAGCCAAATCTGGATACAAGCCACTCACAAGAATCACAAATCTTGGATGGCAAAAAGCTCAAACAAAGAGCCACACTCACCTCTCTCCCTCTCTCCCAAAGAGCACCCCAAAATGAAAGAGCACCCCAAAATGAAAGAGCACCCCTACCACTAGCCAAAGAGTTGGCTGAAAATTCAGCCCCCTCCTCCTATATATAGGCCCTCCAGAAAAGACCGATGTACCCCTACACTAGGAGTTACAACTCAAGCCCTCACAGGGGCATTTTGGTCAACACATGAAGTTCTCCATCGGACGACCGCGCATCCATCGGGCCTTCGTGTCCTCCCAACGCAAGCACCTCGATCATGCCACATGTCGCCCACTTTGAAGCTTCTTGGTGCGCCCAGATCCCGTCTCAGCCCGCCGAGCCTTCGGTCTTGGTTTTGTGGCTCAACCAAGTAACCCCGACGGTTTTGTGGTGAACCGCTGCAAACCCCGCGGACTCGGTGCAACCTCCACGCCTATCCCACTCATGACTTGGCTGCCACATCATCCCGGCTCGATGTTGGTTTTGTGGAGCAAACCAACCAAACCCCGCGTGCAGACTCCGGTTGTTATTCGCTACCCTGCACCAGCTCGACCTTGGTTTTGAGGCTCAACCAAGAAACCGTACACGACTTCGTCTTGCTTTTCTTGCCACCATGCGGCCCGCACTTGATCCCGTTCGGCCACCGGGTCCATCGAGCCGAGCCTACTTGTCTCTCCACTCCTCGGAGGCCACACACGCTAAGACCTTTCGCACCCGCTCTTCACCTGCACCAACGCAAATCAAGCCGCAACCTGCACCTGCAATACTCAGCCAAGAGTCAGTCCACACCACGTTGTCAATCACTCATCACACCAAGGAGCGACCATCCACCGGTCCTCGGACGCTCTGGTCCTCAATCTCCCCCTTGATGAGTGCATTAACAACACACATAGTCACCAATTCATAAAATAAAGAAAAAGAAAAGAAAAGAACTCAAACAAGTGATCAAAAGCCAAACAAAAGCCAAAACACGATCACTTGAGAGAGCAAATCTCGGTCCCCTAAGGCAAGGGCAACGGCTCAACACAACCGAGACAAAATGCTCCAAACTGCCGACTCCTCAAGGTGAGGCAAAAGGGCTCGACACCATCGGCAAAAGAGCAAAGCACAAAGCAACTTCAGGCGACACAAAGAGCTCCCAAAGCTTGAATGCAAGCTCCCCCTAAACAAATGCATGCAAACTCAAGTTCTCCCCCTGAACTGAGTATCCCTCTTTTTCTCCCCCTTGATGCAAAGACTCTCCCCTTGTGTTATAAAATGCATCTCTCCCCCTTGTTATGAATTGGATGCACATTTTCTCCCCCTTGTTCGAAATGCATGAACCAAGGCTAGAATGAGCATGAGCTTCTCAAATAGACAATGAGCACAATAATATGCTAGAAATGAAACATAGAGCATACAAGAAGGCTCAAACATCCGTACAAGCATCGCCAACAAAAGAGCAAAGACATGTGTACATATGACATGGCTAGGAACAAATTGAAGCATTTTTCAACAAAAATTCCCTCTCATGAGCATAGGACCTCAACATGGCCAAAATGAGCGCAACCAACATATAGCTCACAAACTTCATGCAAGGTCACAAGATCTTATCAAGAGATCATCAAGAACACCTACAAGCTATCTCATGTCATATTAAAGCCACCGAGCCATGTGTCCACTTCTAAACATGAGACTTCTCAATGGTGAACATCATGCAACGGTTTAGCACCCAAGATAAGGAATTTAAAGCACATATGACATAGAAGCATATTTTTCAAGCATAGGCATCTCATATACCAATTTCAGGATTTACAAATTAAGCATGGTACATGAAGTGCCTTTGCGGCAAAAAGAAGCTTAGGCTTCTCCACAAGGTAGCATGTAGGCTAAACATTCATGATGACAAATGGGTCTTTGACCCCAAATGAAAAGAGCATGATACCCAAGCACAAATTAAGCAAGATATAGCTATATGAGCACAATTTGAGCATGAAAGGCATTCAACTCACAAGAGAGGATCATATATAGCATTTTCACAAAAATAAGCCATTCACATGCATACACATCCAAAGCTTTTCAAGAGCATAGCTACACATCATAAGAGCTCACAAGCATGATCATAAGTTCATATCCAACATATCACGGTGATCAATGTATATGAGAGAAGCACATCCTCCAAAGCATATGATGCAAATGCAGTCTATGATACAAAGATGCTGAAAATGATATGTGACATGAATGAACCATGCAAGATGCATGTGTACATGAGATGCCCAACCCGAACTCAAAAAAAGGCAAAAGAGCACAAAACTCACAAGCTCCCCCTAAACACATGTCCTAGGGCCAAAGAGCATACAAAGCTCACCCTAAATACATGATATAGAGCAAAGAGCACAAAGCTTACAAGCTCCCCCTAAATCCATGCACTAGGATCAAAGAGCATACAAAGCTCATCCTGAATACATGCGATAGGGCAAAGAGCAAAAGAGACCAAGTGGCTTAACGAGAGCCACACAACTCAAAGTCTCTAATCTACTTACCTTGATCACTCGTTCTCGTCCATCATCCCCGAAAGTGATGTTCTCCTTTGACACCACTGGGGTGAGGCTCGAGCGCCACTTTCGATCTCCAGTCATGTGCCGCTAGCCTCCGGAGTCGATCCACCAAAAGTCCTCCAAGCCTCCCGCCTGTAAAATCAAAACCAAGAGCGAGAACAAGCACTCGACTCAACACTGGGGTTAGCACAAAAAGAGTCAAACCAGTGTCGAGCCATCTGCTCAAAAGTGGGGTTAGCAAAATTCATCCTACCGAAGCTATGACCACCACGGGGGAACCACTCCCGTCTCACTGGAGGAGTACGAGCACCACGAAAGGGAAAGCGTGGTCCGTAGTCCCTCTGAGACTCAAAACTGCGACCCCTCCCATACTCATATCGACCACGAGGTGGAGAGCGTCCAGCAAACTCAACACCACCAGACTTAACACACCAACCCAAAAAAAACTCCAAAGATCTCAATTGAGTACCATAGAAAGGATACCAATTGAAAGATCACAAACGGCTGCCAAAAGCCAAGGCCAACTCTTGAAACCAAATTCCCATCGATAAGCCAAGCTCCCCCTCAACCGACGCCAACTAGCAAGCAAAAGCTAGGAAAAGAAAGAGCAAAAGGAAATCTCTAAACCCAAATGAAAAGAAGAAGCAAAACACAACCCGAAGACAAGACAAGCCCAAAACCACAAGGAAAGCTCAAAACAAGCTACACAAAGCATTGACAATACCAATTAAGATAAATGAAGCATTGTAACATGATTCCACATATATGATAAGCATGGGCTAGCAAACATGTCAACAAGGTGCATAACTATACAAAAAGCCTAGAACAAAAAAATACCAATGAACAACATGCCAAACATGATACAAGAACTAAACAAAGGCATGATACAAGTTCACATGGACCAACCACCAAGATATATCACAAAGCTAGCATGACAAGATATACATGAGGGGCAAACATGCTAACAAGAGAGGATACCATGGAGCTAGACAAAAATGATATGGATGAACATCATGACATAGCCACACAAGAACAATGATAAAGCATGACATGAAGTTCATAAATGAACAAAGTGGCTAGCCTACCATGGTTTATACACAAGCATGACACAAGAGCAAAGCATGCAACACGTATACAAGTGAGTACAAGGAGAAAAGGAAAACTCACTATACATGTGTAAAAAGGCTTTCAAGAGCCATTCAAAGCAGTGTGGAGAACCATCATTTCTTGATCACCTCACGGACAAAAGATCAAGTACCATCGAGCTCATGTTCTCCAACCGCGTCTCATACCTACACACAAGGAGATGAAAAAGACCTAGTCTGGGATCCTAAAGGGTTAGCAAGCACATACTTAGGAATCCAATACTTGGTCACACGGGTATGCAATGCACTCAACTTATCATGTGAGTTAGCATGATGCAAATGCCGGTTCGAGTGAAAAGGATTTCTAACACTCTCAGAATCATGCCTCAAAGGAGCAACTCGCGAAGAAAACCGAGTGCTACCATAAGCAAAAAGGCAAAGATCCTTTGAGGTCGTAGGAGAAGAACCAACACGAACACCACGGGAAACATGTCGTGGACCAACACAAGAACCACTAGAAGCATGTCCACGAGCATGATCTAACTTACTAGAAAGAGTGTCATAAAACCCGTCAACAAAATGTGCCTTCTTAGGCTCACAAGTGTTCATGGCATGAAAAGGGCCATGAACAACCAAAGGCCTAGAAG
This sequence comes from Cenchrus fungigraminus, assembly GCA_036936925.1. Lineage (NCBI taxonomy): Eukaryota > Viridiplantae > Streptophyta > Magnoliopsida > Poales > Poaceae > Cenchrus > Cenchrus fungigraminus. The sequence goes on from CM072770.1 coordinate 61,295,424, forward strand.
CACAAGCTCGCCACATTTTCCTTGCACGGCAGTAGCAAAAGCTCTCTTGATGCCCATCCTTCCCACAACGAGAGCAATGATACAAAGGCCTATCGGGAGGCACGGTCCGAGTGGACGAATCACCATTCTCTTGTAAGTGAGAAGTCCCTTGGGACTTAGAGCAAGAAGCATCAACCTCAACATTCGACTTGGTGACAACATTAGAATCGCACGTGCCATGAGAAAGGCTACGTGGCTTCTTAAAAGCTTTGGCACGCACACGTCGCTCGTGCTTGACACGGCGAAAGCAAAACTCCACGGTATGCCCATCTTTCTTGCAAAAGGTGCAATGGAACTTCAGTTTGGAAGTATGAGTTCCAAAGAAATGAGAAGCACCCTTGTCATTCGAATCACCTTGGGCAACACCGAAAGAAGCAACAAGCTTAGGAGTAGCTATGGGAGAGCTATCCAAAGCACTAGCACACTTACCACCATCCAAAGACTCACACTCAAGAGAAGAAGTCAACTCCGGTTGAGAAGAAGCTATTTTGGAAGCATCAACATCGGAGTTACAAGAAAAGCGAGAATACAAACCCTTGGCACAAAGACTCTTGCACCTTGTGCGCAAAACCTCATTTTCAGATTTGAGGCGCTCACAAGTACCACATGTCATATTTATTAAATTATCAATTACCTCTTCAATGCATTTAGCATATGTGGTACGCAAGAGTTCATTTTCTTTCTGAAGGTTGGCACTCATCTCATCATGCTCAACCAACTTGGCACTCATATCCTCGCGCATCTTTTTCAAAGCCAAAACTTCACTTTCCAAATCAATGCAAGAGGTGCAAACGAAGTCACATGAACAAGCAACATCATTTACATCTCGCAAAGCATTATCATCATCACAAGAAGTATGGCAAGCACCCTCTACAAGCAACAAAGAGCACTTGCTACAAGGCATAGACTTTAACTCACAAATTTCAGCCCTAGCATGCTCAAGTTCATCTACACATGTGGTGTGAGTCAATTTTAGTTCATTTATTTCAGCAATCAAAGACTCACAAGAAACACATGGCAAAGAAGCACTTGTCTCCAACAAAGCAATCTTACTTCTAGCCACATCAAGATTTATATTCAAAGCAACACAAGAGTTGCACGACATAGAAGCATTAGATTTCAACAAGTCAATTTCAGATTGCAAGTTAGCAATAGATGATCTCAATTCATCATTCTCAAAATCAAGATTGTCACATGCTCTTCTAAGAGCTTCAACATGCTTATTGCAACAACTAGTTTCATATTTTAGCTTCTCATTTTCAGCACACAAGGCATCACAAGATTTGCATGGCAAAGGAGAGTTCTTAAGCTCAACAAGCATCTCGCCATAAGCACAAAGACGAGTGAACAAACCAATGATACCTTGGGAGAGCTTCACTTTGCTTCTCTTGATAAGCTTATCTTGGAGATCATCTTCTTGAGCCACCATAAGCCGCATCAACGCCATTGCTTCCTTATCTTCCTTCAACTCCTCACACTTCCGTCTCCACTTGTGGTCATCTCCCGATGCAAACTCCATCACATCGATCTCTGAAGACAAAGACACACAAGAAGAAGTGTTCGGTGCCATACTCAAAGCACCGGTTAGGATTAGTTGAAAGCAAGCTCAAAGCACGCAAACCAAAGCCGCAAGCAAAAGCGCCCTTTTCTCTGTCGCCCTATGGATCACAAAGCCAATTAAGGTGGAGTGATCCATAACCAAGCTCTGATACCAATTGAAGGACCGGATTGGCGACCAGAGAGGGGGGGGGGAGTGAATGGGAGCCGATAAAAATTCTTTCTCAAAAGAACTCGGCCTATGTCCCAATCCCAACTCCGAGGGTCACACACGATCAAGCGGGAGCACACACAAACCTCTCTCGAGACCTTAGGAACAAAGCTTGAAAGGCTAGGAAGCAAAGTGGAAGCAAGCATGAAAGAGCTCGAGCAACAAAGCGGAAGGCTGAGACCTACCGGGTCAACTGGCCACAAACGTCCGGGTCACCCTGAGCCTTCCAGAGCCGCACCGGGTCACCCGACCACAAGTGTCCGGGTCAACCAACCCCCTTCGGGTCACCCGGCCACTAGTGTCCGGATCACCCGGGACAGCCTAGAAAATTGCCCGCGAATTCGCCCCAAACTTTCGATCAATGGATCTCCCAAACCACTTGGAGTCTTGAGACGAAATTTTGGGGAGATGATGAACACCCCAAGGGGAGGATATGCCCCAAATTTTTTCGGCCTCTAACTCGCTACAACTCCCGGAATCGCGAATCCTTGCCAAGAACACTATGAACTAGGGTTCATCCGAATATCAACGAATCGAAGGCCAAATCCGATGTTTGAGGGGTCAAGATCATCCATAAAGAGGCACAAGGAACTCACCAATGATCCCCTCAAAGAAATCCAGAGAGAAACGCCCTCAAATCGACGAATCGAGTGACGAACGAAAATCCTAAGAAAAGGCTCCGAAAATCACCGAAAAAGAAAAATGCCGGGAACAAAGGATTTGGCACGAGATTGAGAAGGAATATTTCACTATGAATATCTTAGCCAAATCCAGATACAAGCCACTCACAAGAATCACAAATCTTGGATGGCAAAAAGCTCAAAGAAAGAGCCACACTCACCTCTCTCCCTCTCTCCCAAAGAGCACCCCAAAATGAAAGAGCACCCTCACCACTAGCCAAAGAGTTGGCTGAAAATTCAGCCCTCTCCTCCTATATATAGGCCCTCTGGAAAAGACCGATGTACCCCTACACTAGGAGTTACAACTCAAGCCCTCACAGGGGCAGTTTGGTCAACACATGAAGTTCTCCATCGGACGACCGCACATCCATCGGGCCTTCGCGTCCTCCCAACGCAAGCATCTCGATCATGCCACATGTCGCCCGCTTTGAAGCTACTCGGTGCGCCCGGATCCCGTCTCCACCCGCCGAGCCTTCGGTCTTGGTTTTGTGGCTCAACCAAGTAACCCCGACGGTTTTGTGGTGAACCGCCGCAAACCCCGCGGACTCGGTGCAGCCTCCACGCCAATCCCACTCATGACTTGGCCGCCACGTCATCCCGTCTCGATGTTGGTTTTGTGGAGTAAACCAACCAAACCCCATGTGCAGACTCCGGTTGTTAGCCGCTACCCTACACCGGCTCGACCTTGGTTTTGAGGCTCAACTAAGAAACCGTACACGACTTCGTCTTGCTTTTCTTGCCACCATGCGGCCCGCACTTGATCCCGTTCGGCCACCGGGTCCATCGAGCCGAGCCTACTTGTCTCTCCACTCCTCGGAGGCCACACAGGCTAAGACCTTTCGCGCCCGCTCTTCACCTGCACCAACGCAAATCAAGCTGCAACCTGCACCTGCAATACTCAGCCAAGAGTCAGTCCACACCACGTTGTCAATCACTCATCACACCATGGAGCGACCATCCACCGGTCCTCGGACGCTCTAGTCCTCATTGGATCAACATGCTATCTAAACAAGCCAACAACTCAAACTACTGCAATTTGCTGACTAGACAACATTCTAAGAAGTAAACAAGTGCTTGGATCATAATTTGAACTGCAACAATAAACAAAGCTCCATATATGAAAGGGCTGGAAGGTGAAGGAAGAACAAATAAACAGTTAAATGCAATGGTTTTTTTATTAATCAAACCAGTGTTCTTCAACAATATATTTGAATTGGAGTAAGAGTCTAATTGAAAAACAATGTAGTCCAGAAGCTCTAGTGAAGTAAACAAAGTAAGAATCTAATGGAAGAAAATGCAGAGAAGTACCTCTAAAATGCATTGTACAAGTGAACAAATGTTATCTGCAATGTAGTCAATAGTTAGAGGATCACTAACTACAAGCCATCAAGAAAAAGCCATCACAAAACAAGATTTCAGATTCAGATCTTAGTGGACATTAAATATGAGTAGCTCTGACCTTTGCATAAACATAAATTGGCATTATTGGGTATGTCTTGGACTGGAACAAGAGCATTTATGCACAAAGTAAAAATAAGATGAAATAAGAGATTAGTAAAAAGGCTTAGAACACAGTTACAATGCACTAGCTAGTTATATGCCTCAGATAACATATTGCACAAAGTGAAATTAATCAGAAACTAGGAAACAAACATAATCATCATCATGAGGTGAGATGTGCGTACCTCACTGATAAAGTCCCACTTTTCATCACTGATGTCCTTGGTACCTAATATCAGTTGCACAAATGAACATGTTGGAAACTAGCAACAAAGAATATTTATAAGTTAGCAGGTAGAACCAAATTGCTTTAAGTTTAAGAACCCCCAAAAGGTAAAACTATCAGATTACAACATATTGGATGGCATCTCAAAGATAACAAAGTAACAAAGTAGCCAAAATTAAACAAGCAACGAGTTCAAATAGGCAGCATAAAAAATGTACGGGCTTTAATATGCTTATAGAATAATATGTTAAGGGCTACTTTTCAACCAAACATGATAGAAACAGACTAGTATTTGCTGACAAGAGCTAAACTAGTTTCATTGACAATGAGCTCAAAATTGAACTTATTTCACAAGATAGCCACAACATTATTGAATCAAACATGATTCTCAACAATCTACACTGATTTTTTTTACTCATAAACTGTCAAGTGTAAATCATAGAGATGACCAACATACCTTCTCAAGCACCTCACGGAATGCTTGCATTGCACTCTTGTTTTCTAGTTTCAGCATCTGTGTACAATGAATTCATATGAGAAATCATTATTATCACCACTACAGAACAATATCCATATCATTGTCGTTAGAGACAAGAGCATATGTCACAAAGAGTATCATTACAGAAAGAAAATAAAGGACTAATGTGCCATACCATCCCTTACTATTGACATGTGCCATAAAGCTGGACTAGGCAATCATGCTAGTCTATCTTCTCTGTATTTTCATTCACCATAATGATCAGGGCAATGCTGCATCACCATGGAACAAAAACATTGTTACAGAGATTGTCCACTGCATGAGCTGTTTGCTTAATGTAAAGGATGTCACCTACCAAAAGATCATTTCCAAGCATTGCAACTGCAAGGATATATCAGGGCGTCTGCACTACCAAACTGATGCTAAAATCAGTTTTCGGAAATGCTAAAGCTCATTTTATTCGTATACAGGCAGCAGTATATCTACCCAAGTAACCCATCCAAAGGAATTTATGGAAAACCTTGGTAAAATAGATGATTCAAAAATTCTTCTCAGTACCTCCTGCCGCTACAGCTTCTCCCGCACTAGCTTCATGGCCCAAACCCTAGACCGAGACCTAAATCAATTTGGGGATTCGGAGAGGAAGAAAGGGAGGAAGGAAAGAAGAGAGATACCTGACCATCACAGGAAGAGATTGCGAGGAGCATCAGGCAGAGGAGCTGTGGGGGAGAGAGAGAGAGGAGAGGAGAGGAGAGGGAGGAGGCAGAAGAGAGAGAGAGAGAGAGAGAGAGAGAGACGGCGAGCCAGAGAGAGGGGGGCAGGGGGGCAGCGGACGCGTGAGTAGTCAGGTAGGGCGGACGCGAAGGAGAAGTTAACCGGAGTGGAATGAAAATTCGGGTCCGGGAGGAATTCGCAATGGTAACCGTTACACAATTATTATAGGTAACGGGCATTAATTTATGTCCGTTACCAATAAAATTGGGCCAAGGTTAGTAGGTTTTATAGGTAACGGACGTAAACTCATTGGTAACAGGATTTAATGGTATCCGTTACCTTTAATATTTTTTGTAACGAACTTTATAGGTCCGTTACCAATGTTGTGTTACCTATTTGAGGTTTTCACATAGTGATTCTTCATGTACATCATCATCATTTTAAGTTGGAGTATTTGGACAACAAGAAACAAACTAATCTTTGAAGGACAACAGCCTCAACTCAATTCAGTGAAGGAAAATTTCAAGTGTGAATTTGCTCTGGTTATTCTAAGAGCAAAGCCTACCCTGCAATCAACTATGTCTCAATGGTTGAAACCAGCTTTGTAATCTTTTTAATTTTTTACATCTTTTTTTATGTTTCTTGATCCTAAAACAGTTGTACTTAGCTTGTTTTTATTTTCATTATAATTATATAGCCAGTAGGGGGTCAAACCCCTCATGTTTCCTAAAAAAAAAATCCCCCACCTGTTTCCTGAAAAACAAATCAACTCTACTATACGTACTTATGGCATTTCAACTGGTGCTAGTACATTGCGATGAAGAAAGAGAGAGACACAAAATGGCAAATATTCTTTATCATATCCATATTTCCGGCGTACAATATATATGGATGGTTTGTAGTTCAACATTTTCACACTGTTCTTCTCTATTATAATATATGGCAACTACTCCTTTCTCTATTCTCAAGGACCGTTCTTTCAAACAGCAATTTAATTATTAAGAGTAGCACGGATCGAAGGAGTTATACTCGCTACATTCATCTTGTTAAGATAAATTAAATATATAGTGATCAATTAGGGTAATTAGAATAATTAGGAAATTAGTAACTGCTCACGGCAGTTTCTCCGTAGGGGTGCGGCATCCCGTGTAGGGTCACACCTTTTCATTTGGCACCCCTTTTGTCCTGTATATATGTACAATACTCAACAAATCAATCAATCATTCATTTTTCACTTTCAGTTGTAACACATCTATGCAAGGTTTATTATAAAATCTTAAAATTTCACTATTGCAAAGTCAATTTTTATTTTTCATCGAGAGTGACGTTTCTGGAATCATTGCAACACCAATTCATCGCAACATCGCATGCACACCTTGGGAGTGAAACACATGCAGAGAGTAATCGAATGATCAATAAATGCTGGTTGTTTTTTCCAAGAAAATACTAATTAATGTGCTTCCCTGGTATTTGAGCTAATAAAAAATAGGCCTTGCATACACTAGAATCGGGCATTTGTCCCAATGTGTTAGTACCGGTCGCAATTGTGGCAGGTACTAACGCGCACAATTAGTACCGGGCAGGAGCTACAACACCTCTATGAGTCATTTAGTACTGGCTGGTGTCTCCAGCCGGTACTAAATGTTGTCGTGGACCCTGCTGGCGCAACTAGTCATGGGCCCTGCGAAGCCATGTAATACCAGCTGGAAATACCAGCTGGTAGTAAATGGCTTACCCTCAGATTGAGTCGGCTGGTGACACCACCCGGTACAAACTGCCACCTTTTAGTACCGGTCATTGTCTTGGTCTGGTACAAACTTTTACCTCCTTGTGATCTCTCTCCTCCCTATCGCCCCACCCACCAAGTGCTCCTTATCTTCTCCAAACTTCTCCACTTCTCTCGATCTCCTTCGTCCTCTCATATTCATCTCTCCTTTCTCTGTGCAGGCACATGGGGCAGCTCGCAGGCCGCAAGCGCAAGAGGCTGGAAGAAAAAAAACTGCTAGGAGGCACATCCATTTAGTACTGGTCCATGTTACCCACCGGTGCTAAATGCCACTTTGGGCGCTGCGACTGGCACTAACTAGCATGACATTTAGTACCGGTCAGCCGATACCAGGCAAGTGACCGGTACTAAACATGCATTACTGGTAGAGCACCACCCTTTAGTCCCAATTGTAAGAGGCATAGGGCTCTAAAGGCCAACCAGACTAATGGTGAGATACAAAAGGTCCTCTCTTTAGTCCCTGGTAAATGAAACTGAACTAAAGGGTGTCATTAGTCTCGGTTGGTATTACTAATCGGGACTAAAAGATTTCCAGAAAAACAAAAAAAAAAAGCCCACCGTGGCAGCCGCTAGCTCCAGCCACCCACCTCGAGCTCCACCCCACCGTGCACAGTAGAACATCAAGTTCATCACAAGTTCATCCAAGTTGGTCAGAAATTCGTCTCACATCACACAAGTTATCCACAACAGATTCGATCATCACATAAGTTCATCTCGCAAATTCATCTCTCAAATTCACAATTTTTTATGCAAAATCAATTCGCACAAGATTTACAACGAGATCAAGGCACACAAGATTCACAACGATTGAAGCGAATTCAATTTCACAAATAAATTGAAAAAAAACAGACTCACGCGCTGGGTGCCGCACGCCCCGTCGGCCGACCAGGCCGCCGCGGTTGCGTGCCTCACCGGGCCTGCACCTTGTCGCGCCACACCGCGTGGGGCCGAGCGCCTTGCAGGACGGCGCCGCGCCCTCCGCCGGCCAGCTTGGCCGCCATAGCTCGCGCTGCGCCGGCGGCCCCGCGCTAGCCAACTCCGCATGCCCGCAGCCCCGTGTCGTCTATAGCTCCGTCGCCACCAAATCCCTGCGCAAGGAGTGAAACGTAAGGATAGAGAAGAAGAAAGAAAGAAGAGAGAAGGAGAAGAAGAAGAGAATAGATGGGTGCGCAAGGAGAAGAAGAGATAAGGTGCCAAGAGATTAAGAAGAGAGGGATCGACAAGGAAGGAGGTGGGTGCTGTCGGTGGGAGACTTTAGTCTTGGTGGTGTTTCTGCCCGAGATTAAAGGGGTACCCTTTAGTCTCGGGTGAAAACACCACCTAGGACTGAAGGCTCGCTCCTATAATGCTACTACACTAGTCTTTGGATACGAGACAACTTTTAGTCTCGGGGTGGTAATACCGACCAAGACTATAGCTCCTATAATGCTTGAGGTCACGTCGACGAAAATTCTTTAGTCTCGGCTCCAACTTTCAACTGGGACTAAAGACTGGTACCAAAGACTGGTTCTATACAAGTGCATTTTGACTGGTACTAATACCCGATTATGTAGTAGTGATAGATGAATAGTGGGAGTATTTGCTAGTGTTTTGACAAACTTTAATCACCCGAGCGGAGTCCATGGGCGAGCATAGCCCGACACGATAGGACATGGTGTTGGGCCTGATTCGACACGAAGGTAGCTAGGCCTAGTTGGGCCCGATCGATCCAAGGTAGGGTTAGGTGGCTCGAATGGACATCTATATCGTCATCCACTGCCTCAAAAAAAATCTATACCGTCATCCTATTATTTAGCTAATTTCTTTCATGTACAACTTGACGGTTGATATCCAGCGAGAAGTTATCTAGACCAAACATTAGACATTTGCAAAAGTTGTGTTCCATACCAATGATGCGTCTAACGTCGTCCTTGTCGATATCCTCCCTTCGCGACTAGCTCGGTGAGGCTCCTGCAGCCGCTCCGTCAACAGCTAGAGTCGGAGCCGCACCAAACACATGCATGCATAATGGAGTTATTCTGCCAGCCAAAATGAGAGACGAGGAGCCGTTTTACGTGAAAACAGCCGGAGCTGCCGGAGCTAGAAAACACAGCTCCACCCACTCTGCTCCGGCTCCGGCCTTCCACTACTAGAGAATGTATTATATATCTTGGGCCTTAAACTCCATTAGTAACAAATATTTTTTACCCGGTATTAATGTGTAAATTAATTAGTACCAGGTCTAACCCCCACCTAGTACAAATGGGGCTCACGAAGGGGCGCGTCGGGGGCTCTCCCTCCCCATGCGGTACTAATGTGAGACATTAATACCGGGTGTAGACTAGACCCAGTACTAATGGGGCAGGTCCCCTATAGTACCGGGTGTAGAGAAATCCCAGTACTAATATAGACACATTAGTACTGGGGAGAGAGAAGACCCGGTACAATTGCTCCCACCCCTACGACGCCACCCGCCCGACTCCTCTCTCAGATCCCAACTCCCGCAACCCTCCTGCGCTTATTTTACAAATGTGCGCTGCTAGCTCATTGCAGCGAACACCCCGTATTCGGCAACCTCTAGACTCCCACCTTCCCTTTTCATATTCCGTGTCAATTTGTTCTCCACATCCACCCGTACACGACACTCCTTCATTCCCACTCTTTCTCCCTTCCCCCGCCCGATCAAAATCCCCGCCGCCATGGATCTTGCCGGCAGCCCACACGGCGCCCTCCCCCTGCGATTTACGAGTTAGTATCCCGCGTCGAGCTCGTCGCACAACCCGCCGGCTCGTCAGCATCGCAAGGGAACCAGAAGGGAGGCGACCCATGCGTAATCCAAATCCCCGCCGCCATGGATCTCGCCGGCAGCTCACACGGCTCCTCGGTGATTCGTCCGCATCGATCTCGCTAGAGATGCCAGCCCACTCCCCCTGCAATTGATCATTGTCCGAGGGAGGATCCCGCTTCGAGCTCGTCGCGCAACCTGCCGTTTTGTCAGCATCATGGGGGAAACCAGAATGGAGGTGACCCATGCGGTGATTCATCGGTGTCGATCTTGCCGACAACGCCACACCGCCCCCTGCGATTCATCACCGGTGGAGGAAGGGTCGCACGAAGCAACACGTTTGCCTACTTGCTGGATCTAGATAGAGCCCAAGCTGCATCGGAAGGTAGGAGGCATCCACGAGCTCATCGACATGAGGTGACACGATGTATTTTTCAGCAGCACTCACATGAAATTTCTTCGATTCCTTCTCGTTTTGTTGTGTCACTTCACATCCTATTGGATTACTTGTTACAGAACATTCGAAGCCTCTTTTGTTGCGCCTTAGGTTGATCTGTGAACTTTGGCCAAGGAATAGAAGGAATCGAGCCATAGGTGATGAAAATCTATGTTGAGGTCTGTTATTTAGTGTGTGTGTGTTTTTCGAGGGTGTTCCCTGCTAGGAGGCAAACTGGTTTGACGGCCAGGGTGTTCCCTGCTAGGAGGCAAACTTCATTTGAAACTTTTAGCAACACAAATTTCAACTTAATTCAGATAGTATTAAATTAACTCCAGAACACACTTTGTGATATGCAGGTTATCTTCTTAAAATAAGTTCGTACCCCATTAGCAACCTATTCAGCTTTTTTGATTCTGAATTACATGGGGGGTTTTCACTGTAAATAGTAAAATTGTTATTATTTTAGCATCGATGTAGCCTCAATCCGAATACTTCAATGAGCCCATTAAAATTTTTCCACTCCTTATAATATCAAGTTTTTTGGTTTTCTAATTTTCAAGGCTGGAGATGTAGAAAATTTACTATGTATCATTCCAAAATCTTTTTGTACCCCGCAGTTCAAAGCCCCCCTCCCATAAGGCCCTAATGCCACATCAAAGATTGAGGCCCTACCGCCACATGTTATCTTACAATGTATTAGACTATCAAATAAGTTTTAAACATGGTAGTTCAGTGTTTCTTGAAAACGCAATCCAAATTTTTATAACTACATAGTTTTATAGTTAGGAGGGCAAAGTCAATAATGCTACAGTATGATGTTTCTAGTTTTAGAGCACAAAGTTTATAATGCTATATTTTTAAAAATTCTACAGTGTAAAGTTGATAATGTTGTAGTTTAAAGTTAATAATGCTACATTATAAAGTTCCTAATTATAGAGCGTAAGGTTTTGTAAGTTGGAAGTACAAAGTTTTTAGCCTTTTTTAGGACCCAAGAGTATAATTTGTGTAAGTGCCGTAGTAGTAAGCTTTCTTATTCATAGTGTAAAGTTTAAAAATAATAAAGTAACAAAGTTTTCGCACCCATAGTGTTAAGCACTATAGTAAGTCTTTTTTTTAATTTACAATGTACAAAGTTTTATATCTAGGTGTGCAATTTTTAAAATGTGCAAATATTTTGGGCAACGTATACACTGTACAAAGTTGTTTTCAATATGACATGAGGTTCCCCAATTTAAAATTGTGACTTGAGAAGTTTAAAGTTATGAATTGAGCGGTTCAAAGTGTTTTATCTTATGACTTTGATACATATATTTTTTCTGTGATGATTATTTTGAAATTAATTTGTCCAAAGCGTTATGCATATATGTTTTGAATTGTTCTATGTACATGTATTCAAAGTTTTCAAGTAGTGGGTTCATAGTTTTTAGCATGTAGCTTCAAAGGTTGAGACATATGAAGTATTTTTAATATCAAATATGAAAGCGATTTATTTTTTATGTACAAAATTTTCTACATATGACTTGAAACCAAGTTGCATGAAAGAATATTAGTTTCTTCATACAAAGTTACTGAAATCAGAGTGCAACTATTTTAGTACACTACTTGAAAGATAAATATATAAGTGTACAGGGTTTATAAATATAGATTTGAGTAATTTTTAATTTTGGATACAATGGTTTTGCTGTTTAACTTTAAATATAACAATTTAGAAAGTTTTTTAATTGCAGGTACAAAGGTTTTGACAAAACTCTAGATGCACATTATTCTAAGTATTTTTTTTTGAGCGAACACTGTGGGGCAAAGCCCCCCAGCAACTTTAATTAACACAAAGAACAAGAGTACAAGACTTACAAGTTTATACAAAGCGAGCCCAATCAGCAGTTGGGAAGCTAAGGGTAGAGGAACAGGAGAGCAGAACCTAAACAATCCAGTAAGGAGAAAAGGGATGGAGGGGAGACTGGATTACAAGGTATTTAACCAACTCAAGATCGAACTATGATAACAGCTCTTAATTCTGACAAGATGATCAGCAACCGTACTCTTGAACAATGCCTTCCAATTAGAGACGCACGACGGTCTATTGTTTAAAATAAGGGCATTTCTTTCCTTCCACAAGCACCAGGCCCCAATCAGGAAGATCTCCATGAAGAAAGGCATATGAAAATTCTCCTTGGTCAAATAGAGGTTTTGATGAATGTTGGAGTGACCATCCCAGACAATACCAATGCTAAACCATCGACAGGCAGCAGATGTGCAATGCAAGAAAAGGTGCTCAGCAGTCTCTTCAATGCCTTCATGACACATGACACAATGGTAACCTTCTTGCAGGACCTTCTTTCTCCTTCTCAACATATTTCTGGTGTTAAGTCTGTCAACTAATAGTAGCCAGCCAAAAAATTTGATCTTAGGCACACACTTTGTCTTCCAGATCCACACAACTGATTTCTCTGGGAAGACATTCTGGAATTGGAACAAATAATACTTCTGTGAAGAGTATTTCTGCTGTCCCCATATAAAGGTCCACACATCATTAGCATCATCCTCACTACCAGAAAGAGAGGGCAGATCAATCTGAATATCCAAAAACTCATTGTAGGTTGGCCTGGTCATTGGGATCTTGAAACATTCAAGAAGGTTTGGAGAAGACTTCAAGTTCCAGAGAGAAGCTTTGGGATTAATAGCAAACTGGAAAAGGTTGGGATAGCAGTCACTATGGATTTTCCCATTAATAAGATCATCCCAAAACCCAATGGTGTCTCCTTTACCAGGGGTGCAGAGGGCCACACCTCTGAATTGGGTATTTAACCAAAGAATATCTTTCCACCAAAAGGATCCTTTTTCTCTAGCCAAGTGGGGGACAGAGTTCACATAATATTTTCTCCAAATAAGCTGAACCCACTGAACATCAGCCTTACTGTAAAACTTATCAAGCTGTTTGAGCAAAAGGGCATCATTATGAACACTGAGGTTAATGACACCAAGCCCCCCTTTATCTTTAGGCCTTCTAACCAGATCCCAGGCAGCAAGGTTATAGCCTTTACTCTTAAAATCCCTTCCCCTCCATAAGCAATTTTTCCTATATTTATCTATAACCTCAATGACCCCAGGGGGGAGCTTAAGAGAGCACAAGAAGTAGGTAGGCAGTGATGAAAACACAGAGTTAACAAGCTGAAGCCTCCCAGCATAAGAAAGATATTAGGATGTGGCTGACATTCTCCTTTCAATTCGACAGATGAGAGGGGCATAGTCCTTTATCAAGGGTTTTGTCAGACCCACAAGGTATGTGAAAGGGAAAGAGCCAACAACACATCCAATCATAGCAGCAAGGGAGCAGGCTCTTTCATGATCAGTATTAATTGGAACCAAGCAAGATTTGTGAAAGTTCACTTTAAGGCCACAAGAGAGTTCAAGCTTATGAAGAATTTCTTTAAGAGCAACCAGTTGGGAATCACAAGCCTTCATAATTAGGATGGTGTCATCAGCATACTGGATCACTGGAAAAGGGGTATCAGGGTGTTGAGGGAAAGGGGGGAGAAGGACACCCTGATCAAAAGCTTGATTAATAACCATCTGAAGAATGTCAGCTCCAATGGCAAAAAGAAGTGGGGAGAGGGGATCCCCTTGCCTAACCCCCCTTTTACATTTGAATTCCTTGCAGGAGTGCCATTCAGGAGCACAGAGGTGGTAGCAGATGACAGAAGAGACTGAACCCATTTGATCCATCTTGGGGGGAAGCCTTTAGCTTCAAGCATTTTTAGAATGGCATCATGCTCAATCAGATCAAAAGCTTTTTCAAAGTCAAGCTTTAGGATGATGATTTCTCTCTTGGATTGGTGGCATTGATGGAGAAATTCAAAAGCCCAGCCCAAACAATCCTGAATGGTCCTTCCCTTAATAAAACCATATTGATTTTTATGAATAATTTGCTAGGCCACAGATTGAAGTCTATTTGCAAGAAGCTTTGCAATCAGTTTAGGAGAGGAGTTCATAAGGGAAATTGGCCTGAAATCATGAACAGTTTCTAGATTATCTTTTTTGGGGACAAGAGTGATGTAAGAATAGTTGATGCAATTGATGTCCACCTGATGGTCATAGAAATCCATGCATAGCTTGTAAAACTCATGTCTAATGATGGGTCAGGCTTTTTTGAAAAATAGATTATTGAACCCATCAGGACCAGGAGCCTTGTCAGTGGGGAGATCCAAAACAACAGCATCAATTTCCTCTTGACTAAAAGGGAGATCCAAATGAGCTAGGGCATCTGGGTTGGGCTGAACAATGTTATGTAAGTCAAACTGCATGGAGATAGGTATAGAGGTACCCAGTCTTCTTTTAAACTCATTGAAGAAGAGAGCACTCTTCTCACTATGGTCAGAGACCATTCTACCAGTATCATCAGCAATTTGGCAGATCACATTCTTTCTATATCTTTCAGATGCCATTGCATGGAAAAACTTCGTGTTTTCATCCCCAAATTGCATGAGTCTCTGAGTGAATCTCAGCCTCCAATAGGCTTTTTGCATGGCAAGAAGATTCAAGAGATGGGATTTAACAATCTTCCTGAAGGCAGCTTCATGGGAATTTAGAAACCTAATTTCTTCCAGCCTATCAAGAAAAGCAATAGTAAGGTTACAGTTGGTGATCAGTCTAGAAAGGTTCGAGAGACCCTTAGCCCATTGCTTAAGAACTCTTCTGAGCAGCTTGAATTTGGCACTAATGGTCTGAGCTGAATTGCTGGAATTGACTGGAATTTTCCAAGCATTAGTGATCTACTCTAAACAGTTGGGATGGTTAAACCAAAAATTTTCAAAGCGAAATATGTTGGCTTTTGGGATATTTGTGCCAATCTGGATTTTGCATGGAAGATGGTCAGAGGTGATTCTTGCAAGGGGTAGTACCAAAGAGTGAGGATATTGTGTTGTCCAAGCCACAGAGGTGAAAAACCAGTCAACTTGCTCAAGGAGAGGAGTCTCATGCATGTTACTCCAAGTGAAACTACGCCCTTTGAGTGGAAGTTTAATAAGACCAAGGTGGCTAATGATGCTATTAAAGACAAGAGTATCGTTAAAGTTTCCACCCGGTCGGTTTCTATTATCCTCAGATCTATAAAAATTGAAATCCCCAATGAGGAGCCATAAGTCATCATCATCAATGTCCAGGTGGTATAACCAGTTAACAAAATTATCTCTGGCCGGATGCCTGCAAGGGCCATACACCACAACAAGGGTCCAGGAATCAAGGTTGTGTGCAGAGGTGACCTGCAGCTTAATAGCAAAAGGATGCTTTTCTAGGGTGCTCATGGAAAAGAAATTTGAAGCCCAACACACAAGAATACCCCCTGAAGCACCCACCGAAGGACAAAAATCAAATTTGTCAAACTTCTTAGGGGCAAAATTTCTAATAAACTGCAGATCAAAAGATTCTTTCTTAGTCTCTTGAAGATAAAAAATATTGGCATTACTTTCCTCAATTTTATTCCTAATTGGCTCCCACTTCTCTTTATCGTTCAGCCCTCGGACATTCCAGCACAAAATGTTCCAAGACCTACTATCCATTGAGGGAAACAATAAAGGAAAGCAAGAGAAAGCATTGGGGCACAGCCACCAAAGCAGCACCATTCCAGGAGCAGACAATTGATATAGTCAGCAAAATATCACCATAGAACCACTTAAAGCAACTTAGATTAACAGTTCTGCAGACACTAATAAGATTAGCCAATAACCCCCACCAGAGAATAGATAAGCAAGAGGAATCAAACCACTGCAGGGCCACAACAGTCACAAAAGCAGAGAAACTCCACCCCTTCATAGAAAAGAAAAATAGAAAACCCATTGATCACTCATCAGAGGAGGGTAACAGGGTGGACATGTTCAGCTCCACAGGAGGAACTCCACAGAATTCATTTCCCAGAGCCACCGGGAGAGGGGCAGGGATGGCTTCAACTTCCCAGTCTTCATTCAAGTCCTGTTCCAGGCTCCTAGTGATAGTAGCAGTCTTGAGGTCTTCAACCTTCGAGAAACCTACAGTTTTGACAGAAGCTCCTTTTTTCCTTCTTGCCTCATTGTCAAGCTGGATGTGCTCAACCTGAATGTTCTGTCGAAGCCTGGAACTCCTTCTGACCTCATCATCAACAATTGGTGTTTTGCCTGTGGCCTTTCTCTTGTTTGTAGGAGGGGGAGATGACATGGCTGGGAGCACATTGATAGGGACAACACTGTCAACCAGCAGTTCCTCAGATTCACTAGGCTCACCAATGACCCCATGTCCATGAGGGTCAGAACTAGCATCCGTAGTATTGATCTGAGAGCAGTCTGAGGCCTGTGAATCAGCATGAGTCAACTCAATTGGGGTATGGAGCATACTGTAGTCAGGGGCACTGAGGAGCTGGAGCCGGGCTCTCCCACTGTTAGAGGAACTAGATGCTTCTGCATTATTTCCCCAACTAGGATTGTCCACTCTGAAAAACCAATTGCTGGGCACAAACCAAGAATCGGGAGCCGAATTCCAGAGATGGGCCGGCACAGGAGATTTGAGGGGCAGCACAGCTTGAATCTCATGAGCCTTCTGGGCCAATTCCTGGATCAACATTTCCACTGACGGACTTGGGCCAAAATTCTGATGCAATCCAAGCCGAGAGGCGAGTTGTCTGAATAGGAAGTCATTGTCGAATTGAAGAGATGCAAGGTGAGGGATGACATCAGCTCTATTGGCAAAACCATCAGTAGGAAGAGGAAGCTCAAGAGTAACAGGGGCTCCTTGAGCTCTGAAGAAAGCAGATGTATCACTGCTAACAGACTGACTGTCTTGGGGAACATCAGGGTGCATCATCAACCCATTGGCAACCGCTTCTGCAACAGCATTATTTGCAAGATTATTAACTATTTGCAGCTCATTGTCATCCACCAGCTCACCTTCCTGCTACAGCCACTGATCCCAACCATTGTTCTGCGCAGGAGGTGGGGGAGGGGGAGCCTCCCAGCCATGATCTTCATTGACATGCTGCACCTCCTGCAGATCACCAACATCTTCAAAGTGTCCCGGGAAATTATCATCTGGGTTATCAAGGCCAAGGTTGCCATCTTCCAGGTGAGGATTACCATTGGGGGGGATAGGGTCCTCATTCCCAGCAAGCACATCATTCTATTGGCTGTCAAGCACAAAGACAGGTACGGTCCATGAATTGCCGCTGTCAGCAACAGCTCCACTCTCCGAAATGTCCACACTTCTGGGAATCCTGCTGACAAGAGTGACCCTGCAGCGAAGCAAGATCCTGGAGCGGAACCTAGAGTTGTCTGTCCAGGTGATCACAGAACCGAACAAACCCACAGCCTGGTTGATAATGTCCCTGGTCTGAAAATCAAGTGGAAAAGCAAGAAACATTACCCAGCAAGTTCTAGTGAACGGACAGCTTCGCAAGTTGATTCCCCGGTCATGCTCGACAACCGTAATTTCACGAGCAGCATCTAACTGAAGAGGACTCATGTTGATCATAGCTTGGCGAGCAATGGGCGACAGGAACTGCACGAGCGCAAGCCCCAGCGGAGAGGGACAGCAAGATCAGAATCTGATATGATGCACATCCTCAAAGAAAGCCAGCACTTCATCGATGACATCATAGAGTTGAGCTGCCTGAGGAGGGGGGTTAACAGAGACGATAGAATACTCATCATGCCGTCGCGGTGGGGCGGCGGCAATGACGATCCTTCCCCTCGCCGGCCGAGCCCAATCTTCCACATTCATCCCCTCAGGGACGAAATGCGTCAGGTCCACTCCAAAGTTCGCCATGCTAGCGTCTTCTTGCTCGAGCCAGGGGGGAGAGGGGGAGTCGCAATGGAGCTCCGACCCTGAGGAAAGCGTGGGGTTTTCTGTAGCAAATGGCCGATTTGGGGGAGGAACACTGTGCTTCCCAACCCCATTAACGGTGGAAGGCGGAGACCCTTCACATTCTGGGCTGGGCTGAGCATTCATCTTCTCACAATTTGGGCATGGACGAGGCCCATTAGCATCAAAGTCCTTACAACTCATGTTAGGTCCATTTGGGCAACCCGTAGTCTTGGGCCTCCAAAAGATTCTGGGCTTACTCTTGGTCAAGCAGGATTTGAAAGTGTGCCCGTAATAAAAGCAGGCGGCGCATCAGATTTTTGACCGACAAGAGTATCTGCTGTGATTAAGGCCAAAGCAGCGGCTGCAGCCGCCCAGCTTGAGAATGCAATTAGTCACTAAGAAGGACTTGAATGAGCCTTTAACCGGTTGGAGCTTCAAGGCATCGGAAACCGAGCCAAATTGCCGGCTGGTAGCTGAAGATTCAAACTGAGTAGAGTTGGAGGACAAAAACTGAGAAGAACTCCTGTATGAACTACCAAGAACAGCCGCAGTGCCATTGCTAGAGTGATCATTCAAATTTTCTGCAAAAACTCCTTCAGCAGGACTGTCACAATCATCTTCAGAAGAAATCTTATAAGGAGAAGTCCCCTTGATAGGACTATCATTAACAAAAGCTTTTCTGAGAATACCGTTAGGCTTGAAGCCCTTCTAAACAAGGTCATCAGTAGGTAATTCAAAGCAAAAGGCACAAAATTTGATAACATTCGGAGGAACAACAAAAGAGGCAGGGCCTTGGATCAAACGCTCGGCAAAACAAACTTTTTTCTTCTGCAGAGATTGACGAACAATCTTCTTCTGTCTTTTAGAAAGAACCTTAGACCAGCGCTTAGCCTCTTCCTCTTCCCAGAGACGCTTCTCGCGCTCCCAATGGGGGGCACCATTGCTCCACAGATGAAAATAAACATCAAAAGATTTACCAATAACCCTACGAAGATTGTAAACAGCAAACCCCACAGCCTTGCACGAAACCGAGAAACGGTAATGATTATGACTTTGATAATCAACTTGAAATCCTTCTGAAGATCCACCCAAACAAGATTGCAACGTCAGAGCCACTGAATCTTCATTCAACTGGAACAGATACCTCCGAAAAGTTACCAAAAGCCAAAAACGATTTTCCTGCGGTGAGCGAGCTTGGATCCTTTGACCCGTCGAACGGTAGAGCTCATTCTCAAAATGAAGACCAATATCAAAGTCAAGCAAATCTGTGGCGAGCGCCATCAAGAACTCAACCAAAAACAGCCCGAAAACTCAAAAAGAGCACCAATTCTCCAGCCAAAAGAGGCACAGACCAACAACCACCAATGTAGCAGAGGGGGAGAAAGACGACAGGGAAGGCCAGAGAGACGAAGATCCAGCGAGGCATGGCTAGGGCTCACCATTGTACGCCGGAGCAGCGGAGGGGAGCGAGGTCGGGGGCTCCCGGGGTAACGCCATCACTTAAACTAGCGAATAAGTTTTAAATGCAGTAGTACTTTCTGGGCATGCTTCAGTTCTCATTTGGAGTGTCAGGAGCAACAGGAGTATTAAATGGAGAAGAAGGTATATGACCTTCAGACTACTATTTTTTCCAGCATACTATTTATGATGAAGCCAATATAACATATATCTCTATTCAACAATATGCACATGCCCCGAACTAGTCTATTTTAAAAAATGAGCATATATATAAAGTTTTTAGTATACCACTTTAAAGTTTTTTAATCACAGCGTATAACAAAGGTTTTGATATCTAACTTAACAGATAGATATGTTTAGAAGTTTTGACACTGGTCATATAAGTTCGTTGTTGATCATGAAAAGTAATAGTTTCTACACTCATGGGAAAAATTAGGTGTACAACCCCACAAAATAATTGGTAAAAAGTACCAAATCTGTGAATACAAAGTATCATATCCAAAAGTGAAAATGTTTCTAATAGTATAAAGTTTCAGATTTTTGGAGTTCCAAGTGTCTAACTTACAAAGTTTTAGGATTGGACGGCACAAAGTTTGTAACGTTCTACAATAAAGTTTCTAATTTTTGAGGGGCAAGGTTTTGTGTTGCAAAGTTTTGAAACTGGTAGCCAAAATTTTACATTCACAATTTAAGGGTTTTCAAAGTTAACTATAGTATTTTTATATTTTAAAGTCTTTGATGTAGGTTGGAAATTTGTTTTAGTAAAAAGTTTCTCATCAATGATTACAAAGTTTGGTAACTAAGAATATAGAGTTTTTAAATTGACAGTATTAAGTTCATAATTTTTCCTTTTCATGCTTTAATGTTATTTTTATGCGCATTAGCAGCAAGCTTTTCTTATTCAGAGCGTAAAAATATTCTGAACTCACCATTTTTAGCTCCCCTCTATCCTAGACATGTACAGTTTCAATCTATTTTACATCATCCATCATATTATTATCAATTATGCATGCAAATATTTTTTTTACCATGCCTTGTGTTTTCCAAACCTTGTTTATAAAGTTCATAATCATAGATGGCAAAGTTAATAATACTACAGTATGAAGTTTCTAATTCTAGAGCGTAAAGTTAAAACTTTAGAGTGTATAATTTAACTGTATAAAGTTCTTGGTTCTAGAGCGCAAAGTTAATAATGCTATTGTATAGACTTCCTAACCCTATAGTGCAAAGTTAATTTCTAAATATACACATCAAAGTTTGAGAACATATGCGAAAATTGAGATGTAGTAAAGTTTAGAAGTTCAGATAACAAAATCAATGATTTTTTATGAAGTTTTTAATCCATTGATATAAAGTTATACTATTTTTGTATGAAACTTTTTAATTATCCATTGACGTAAAGTTCTTTAGTTAAAAGTTTTAAATCTATGATCATAAAGATTAGAAGTTGTGTGTGCAAAGTTTGAAATGTATTACAATAGTGTGCAATATTCCTCAATTTTGGATTGCAAACTATGGAGTGACATTTGATTGATGTGGTCCCTGAATGATTTTTTCTAACGATTTGTGCTTTTATCTCCTAGCTGTTCTCTTCTATTCAATGCCATAGGATCCATTGGTCAGAGAGCGATGTGTTCTTATTTTTGAGGAATGTTTTCTAAGAAAAAAATATTTTCTAGGCCCAACCATGATGCATGTTAACATTGTTGTTTTCCTAATGGATAGTTGTGGCTTCACACCACATGGTTTTATGTTTGGATAGGATTGTTCCTTATTTAACTAATCTTTATTTGTCATTGGCTCTTAACTGTGTAGATCATTTTTGAGATTCAGAACATCGCGTTAAGAATTAATTTTATAAAATTTGTACTACTTACTCAAAGTTCAAAGTTCCTCAATTGTACAACTTGAATTATAAATATATCAGATCATATAATGTTTTCTATATTAAAAGTTTTGAATATGAAAGTTTTTTTTACTCCGGGTACAAAGTGATAAAAAGTTGAGATGTAAAAAGTTTTAATGTATGATTTCAAAGCTTTTGAAGTCTAAGTGCAAAGATTTTTAATTCATAAGTTGAAAACTATATGTAAAAATCTTTAATCCATGTTTTAGAATTATTTGAATCCCGGATACAAAGGTTATGATATGTATTTGAAAACTAAATATTTTAATAAGTTTTGATTGTGATTTGAAGGTTTTGTATTCCATATATAAATAATTTAATACATGGCTTGAAACTCGAGATATACAAGTCTTTGATTGTGATTTAAAGTTTTTTATCTGTCATTAAAATTTTATTTTCAATGATTCAAGATTTTAAATCTAGGAGTACAAAGTTTAAATTCTGCTAGTACAAAGTTTTTGACTTTAGAGTTCAAAGTTGGAAACTATGTTTGTAGTAGGTTACTAAGTCTGGAACGCAACGTTTTTGATTGAAGTTTTTTGTTTTTGGAGTATATAGTTTAAAATGGTCTAGTAGTAGGTTTTTAAATTTATAGTGCAAAGTTTGGAGTTTTTATTGTAAAAAACACTATGCCTAATGACTTCAAAGTCTCTGTATTTTGGATACAATGTTCCTGAATATATATACTCGTAAAGGTTTACATGAATGGTTCATAAGCTTTCCAAACTACAAATAAAAAGTTTTTAAATATGTATGTTCAAAGTTTTTTATGTAGTATTCCAAAGTCTTTCATATAGTATTATAAATCTTTGTTTATAGATATTCAAAGTAAATGATATATAAAAATTTTTGACTCACACATGCAATGAAAAGTATGATAATCTTGTAGATATAAAATGAATAGACAAGAGACGCATGTATTTTTTCAATCTCATTTGTTCCTTTTTATTCTAAACATCTGCACAAGAGTTGCACGTTTTTTTTCAGAATATCATTACTGGTTTCTATCGTTGTTGGAATTTTTTCTCTGCACCCATATTGAAATCACATTAATGTTTCATGCACAAAATGGACAAGAAACTTATTTTTTCTTGAAATATTTATAGGAATTGCACGTTTTTGTATAACATCATGGGGCTTACACTTGTAAAATAATAGTGGTGTACAGGTTAAGGTAACACACTTGAGATATTGTGCAAATTTTTCTAGCTGACATATGAATAAATCAGGCAAAACTATATTGAATCCTTGGCGACTTCATAAATTAGGTATTGCAGGGCCACAATTTTCAGTTAGATAGCCAGTGAATTAATTATCAACATGCACCTCCGGTTTCATTGGTGATGATTTTTACAAAAAAAACCTATCTTATTGTGGTTGGCATTCTCCATTAGAACTGGAGCTTTTGTCACTTGCATAATAGGTTGCTTGACTGAACCTAATTATTTCGTTTTGTGATCATGATATGCCGCCTTTAACAAGCATCTTACTAAGCTTGCATGTTTATAGGTGAGATGAAGGCATATTTGATAGCTGTCCAATAAGACATTATAGCACTACACTTCTCAAGCGTACAAGTGAGACCAAGGTGCATCAATAACTCCAAAAAATGTATGTATACATAATTCTAAGTTTCTTTATTCATAGTACAATTTCTCTATGTATCACATGAAACTTTGAGATGTACAATCTTCTTCAGTAAAAGTATTGGATCAAAGAGTATAAAGTATTAATTCTGAGTATAAAGTTAATTTATAATGAGCTAGTTGAAATTTCCCAAATTCAAAGTATAAAGTTTTTTATTACAAAGTTACTTAGGAGTAGAATGCTCAAAGTACCATACTCATTGCTGCTTGACTGTAGGGTTGTTGCCAAAAGAAAGATTTTGTTATTGTTGACGCGAAAATAGGACGTCACCTCCGCGCGCGACACACGTGACTCCCCGGTCTGTAGCGAGGGGTGCCAGCCAATCTGACCTGTTGATTGACAATGGAAAATAAGTTAGGGATCGGCTAGAAAACCGATGGTCCTTTAGTGACACGTGTATCAGCCAATCGGCCGATACAGAGAAGCGGGATCAGCCGGCTTGAGAGCGACCGAAGCGCGGCTACGTGAGTAAATAGATCGGCTAAATCGGCTGATCGTGACGTCAGCACTCGAATAGGTCGGAATCAGCTGTGAAGATAGAAGCCGATAGGATCTAGATCGAGTGGGATAAATTGGTGATAATAGCTAAAACCACAAGAATTGGTACAAAAACTTCCAGATCTAGCTAATATCGGTAAGGGGTGAATAAAGAACTAGACGAAACCTCAGCGATGCGCCCGGAAGTTAAAGCCTACGGTTATTCGGTAAAACGGTACTCACAAGCTTGCCAAAGATCGATCGATGCAGCCCGATGAACTTGAAGAACGACGTTGTAGAAAAGAGAAAAAACGCAATGGCGAAGTCGCCAAAAAGTAGATGCTGTAAAGTAGATGCTGTAAATTGTAAAGGGTTTGCCCGGAGGCGGTTTGTTTGATATTGGTGTGTACACTTTTTTTCGACCACGCAGGGTCGCTATTTATGTCATGAGGACAACCCGACTCCTAGCCAATCACGGCACTATTTACTTGTATCTAAAGAAAGCAAATACTACTAAAAATAGAAAAAGACTCACACAGGAGTCAAACTCTCCTAAAACTGACTCTAACCCGTTGCCAATCGTGGATTTACCCGCCTCCACTGTGCTTTTCTTTTGGCGTATCCTCTTGATTTCCGCCTTCTTCTCTTTCCATCGGCCGATTCTCTGGTTGACCATCGGCCGATCGGTCTGACCCGCCAACCTGTTGAACTCCTTGGACCATCAGCAAATCCTGTTGACCGCTTTCTTCTCTCTTCAATCGGCCGATTGCCTTGCTTCTTCATCGGCTGCTCCTTCTTATCCTTTTTGACCTGTTTTTTTCCAAAAAACGGTGTCAACACATGCCCCCCAGTTTCGGAGTAAATAACCTTTTGCTCCGAAATTTCCTCGAATCCGGTATCCTCTTTGATTCGAAGTTGGCTGAAGAATCCAAACAAATCTTAGGGTGTCACAAATACAACTACCTCAACTCTCCTTTTTTCCCCGAATCTCGTTGCTCCAACAGCTCAAGCTCTCAGGCGACGAACCTATACCTGATCATGGGTCGGGTTATGTCGGGTTCGGGTCGGGTCATGTCGGGTTGTCGGGTCAAAAATCATGGCCCACGCCCGACCCGTCACACGTGTGGGTCGGGTCAGGTTTGGTCGGGTTTCGGGTTTTTAGTTATAATTTTCAGGTCGGGTTGGGTCGGGTTATTTTTTGAGTTCGGGTGAAAATTTCGGCCCGCGCCCGACCCGTCGCACTGTCGGGTCGGGTCGGGTCAGGTTTTTTCGGGTAGGTCGGGTCAGGTTCATCGGGTAGGGCAGCCCATGATCAGGTACAGACGAACCCTAAGCTACTGAGTTTTTTGCTGATTCATGGCGTCTTCAAGCTCCGTCGGAGGTTCTCATACTGCCCCTGTACTTCCGAAGGCGTCTCTTTCTTCAGTCCCCTCGGTATTTCTTTGTCCTCTTGCTCTTGCTTGTTCCTTAATGCCGCTGCCCTGCTTTGTCTGAAGCCTAGATTTTTTTTTCATTTATTTCTTCAGGAACTTAGATCTAATCTCACCATCCCTGTTGATGACAAGCCCGGGCTTGTTTTCCTTGGCCCAATGGGTGATGCTGACCCTACTGAGATGATCAATTTTGAAACTGGCCGAATCCCCTTCAAGTATGCTTCTTTGGATCTGGCCGATTGGGATAGCTGCTTTAGGTCTTGGACAGGTTACAACAAAGGGTGGAGAGATTGGTATCGTAGAGTATCTGCGAAGAACATGGATTCTTGGGAACAATATAAAATCAGTCAATGCATCACCCTATCTTTGTCTTAGATGTCCTGGAACGAATCTCTGTTGATAGCTACTTCTTATTTCTGGTCTGATGCACTTAATGCCTTCTTGTTCGGCCATGGGCTGATGGCTCCAACTCTGGCCGATGTTCTCCTGTTGACTGGCCTAGATATTTCTTCTTCAGATGCTCTTTTTAGCCGCTGGAATGATAAGCCTTCTCATCAGTTGAAAAACAAGAACATAGGTTGATGGTCTGGTTATATTGCCGAGCACAAGAAGGAGGGAACTGTGAACCACAGGGAACATGTCGCTTTTCTGAATATGTGGCTTGAGAAATTTGTCTTCTGTGGTAAAACTTTTGGTCATACTGCCAACTATCAGATAGTAGCTGAACAGCTGGCTGCCGGCTCTTGTATTCCTCTTGGAAAATACCTCTTAGGTGCAGTTTACAACCTTCTTCACCAAGTGGCAGTTAGTTTGTCGACTAACTCCCCAATTGGCACACCAGGAGGTCCCTGGTGGTTCATCAACATGTGGCTAAACCTTCATCTTCGAGATAGGCTAGAACAGAATATTTTTAACATGTCCTTCCCGGGAGATCAGCCAGATGGTGTTCCGATTGTGAAACGCCGATGCATGAACTTTGGAGAGGCTGTTTCTGCTTTTCCAGGACATAAGAGAACTCCCTCTCGCATAGCAGAGCATTTCAGGAGCTTCTATCTTGGTTTTACCCTAGAGTCCATCATCTGGTTTGCATATAGAGATGATGATACCCATTTCGAGACTACATTCAGCTTTGATGACATCCACAAGGATGATGAAAACAGAATTGCTTTTGTGGAAATGATCAAACCGGGGCTTCTCCCCTCTTGTGTCTTTGGAAAGGATCAATCGGCCACATATGAATTTTATAACCCCTCAGTGTGTGCTCATCAGCTGGGGTTTGGCCAGTTGCTGATTGGCCTTTACTTTTCTGATTTGATTAAACCACGAGAGATTATTCCTAGTGGTACTTATTATCAGCGTCTCTTGGACCGGGTCCCCGATTCTGCCACCATTGATCTTACCGCCTGGAGATTTTCCAGTTTCACTTCTTCTCTTTTTAACATCTGGTGGGCGGAATGGTGCAATCATCTCTTCTGTGTCTCTCCAAGGATTTATTGTGAGAAGCTGGACCCTGCATATCATGCATCGGCTGATGAGGTAATTTTCTTTTGATCAGTTTATGCATTTGCTCGATTGTGCTCTGATTGCTGCATCCCTTTTTTCAGCCTGAAACTACAGAGCCTCCTGCTATCAGCAGAAGTGGCAAGCCCATTCATTATTGGCCACCAAGGCGAGTACCGTACATCGGCTACAAGGCCCCTTCAATATCTTCAGTCATGCAGGGCCCTAAAACCAATCCCGCTCTAGACGATCTTCCTCTGTCGACCCTTAAGAGAAAAGGCATGATGAAGGACCGAACTGGCGACCAGAGAGGGGGGGAGTGAATGGGAGCCGATAAAAATTCTTCTCGAAGGAGATGGCTGTTGACATTGCTAACGTCATCGACTAGAAACAGATATAAGATCCATCTCTATCGACGGCACCAGAAATGCAAAGGTATATCTTAACATGATGCTAAGTGTATATCAGATGTTGCTTTCAGATTAAACTAAAAGGTGAACTCTGACACGATTCATAGCACAACTCGATATAGGTTGTCAGCCCTGACTGGTGTGCCAGAAAACGCATGGATATGGTACTCTTACATATGCCTTGGATCTCTAGAAAAGAAGATATATATAAACAGGGAATCCGCAAGCGCACAGATATGAATATACCATTGTAGCATTTTAACCAGGAGTAAGACCCGGTATCGTATTTATATTCTACCACAGGGAAAGAAGTCTTTCTAATCCATAATAGCTAATACATGCTCATCTCTCAGTTTTATAATGTAGAGTGGCCAAAATATATCAATTGCTATAAACAGGGGTAAGTCACATAAAGATAAAGATATTGATAGCATTATTCAAGTCATAACATCATGAGCAGCTAGAAAGTGTCATTATAGCAAGAGAAACATAGCAAAGTCTAGTTAGAGAGGATACTCCTCGGTAACTCTAAACTATATGTCAATGCAAACTATGATTAGTGCAAACATTTAACAATCATGGAAGAACTATTATATTAATGCATGGGGAGACTATCCAGGAGGATCAAGGCCGAAACTTGAAACAACCCAAATAGTATAAGGCTCCACTAGTCCTATACACGGGGGGTGGACTGCGAAGGACTCAATAGTGCTGTCACCACCACGATCTACCACACGGCCCGGCATATAGGGTGCAATCGCATATAAATACAATATAAGCACCACGCTTACACTGTCTTTACCGTTCACCCATGTTAACAAATGATCTAGGTGAGGGCTATACGACTCCATACATGAATATAAAGGCAAATCAACTATGCTAAACATGTAATCATAATAAACACCAAAGCATATAATGTCGAATATAATCATTGATAAGAACATATGTCTGTATAACAAATGTAAGGAACTAGATAAGAACTTACAAGAGCGAAGCTAGATCAATATCTCGATCAGCCTCTAGACGATCAGGAGCCAAGTAGATGCCTTGCCTCCTCCTAGATCTAGACTAGCTAGCTACTCTGCTATATGGTGTTTCTAGGGCGTACTATCTCTAACTTGATGACTTGATCTGGTGTATGCAAACTCAGGTTTCCAGATGCCTCTGCCAGGGGGTAGGGGGGCTGCTTATATAGCCCTGAGGGGTAGACGCGCGCCGTTTGATCAAACCGACCTAACGAGTGGTTTAGATTGATCCTCATAGGCAGTGGAAGAACCTTCCGGAAGTAGGGCTGAGGTGGCGCCTGGGGGAGGCCGACCGGCCCCACCACCAGGCCGATCGGGCTGGGGTGGGCCCCCCTCGGGGCCCACTTCAGCCAGGTGGTCCGTCACTTCTTCTAGATGCTTCTTTCTTGGGTGCCAAGTCACGTTGAGTTCCGGAGCCTTCTGGAGTCTTCTAGATTTGATTCTTTTAGCACTTTTCTCGAATGGTTCCTGGATTTATATAATTTACCAAATCTCCAGAAAAACTGTTAGTGGCAGCCTATTCTAAGTTGATATTAACATTTATGCCCTTTTCTCGTGTTTAGTTGACTTATAAATATATAGGATAAGATGTGTCAACAATGGCTACTCCAACAAGACGAACACGGCTAACCCAAAACTCGTCTCCGACTCAACTACCCAAGTTGGCTAAGATCACGTAGGCACTGGAGTGCTACTGACCCTAGGAACCAACAAAACAACCTTCCGAACCAAACACTCCAAAAACGCACAGCGGAAATCTGCACGGCTTGCTGCCTGTGCTACACCGGCCAGACCGATGGCCTGCGCCGGTCAGACCGATGACACCGGTCAGACTGGTGGCCAGCACCGGTTAGGCCGGTGGCTACAGCAGCCGCACAGAAACATTCCAGAAAGCATCAGTGACTCCTCTAGGCCCTAGAACAAAAACCACCTCCAAACACAAACTCGAGGGGAAGAAGAAACCCTCACAAAACCGAGCAAACCAACTCAAAACCTGCCAAGAACTGACCAGCAACACCACGAACCAAAACCACACGAACCAGGCAGTTCACCCGAGGCAAATCCCACAGGGGCCTGGCACCGGTCAGACCGGTCACCTGCACCGGTCAGACCGGTCAAGCCTGGGCAGCTCGGGATGAACAGCAACCCGCGGGTCAACTCCCCCAAATCCAACTCCCGATCTCCCGATTTGCTCCACGGATTCGAACAAGACTTTGGGGATAGTAGGAACACCTCATGGGCACTCCATAGCCAAGATTAGGTCCACCAAAACTCGCTAAATCAATAGGAATCGAAGAAATCCCACCAAGAACGCCTCAAACCCTAGAGGGAAGAAAACCCCAAAATCGAGCCCCTTTGCTCACGGATTTGGGAGGGTAATCAAAGGGAAAAGAACCACGAGGGGTTCATGCATACACCCCCCACCAAATCCCAAAGAGAAAGGTCTCAAATCCACCACAAGGAAATCGCTAAGAAAAGGCTCCAAAAATCACGAAAAAGGAAAAACGGGAGAGACACCATCAAGCCTTGAGGAACCACGCCGAATCATCTATACATACCATGAAGGTTCATACAAGGTCTAGCTTGCCTCCCGATCATCCATCCCTCTCAAGATCTCAACATGAAGCTCTCAAGCTAGTCCTAGAAATTCCAAAGGAAAAATGGAAGAGGAAAATAGCAAAACAAAATGAGCTAGGTTTCCAAGAGATGGCTGCCATCCTCTCACCACTTGGGTTATATGGAGGCAACCGAAAGACGAAACTACCCCTAAGGCCTAACACTAGGATACACGCCCCCGAGGGACACTTTGGGAATCTTCGTTGTCGCACCATCGGACGGATGCCCGGCAACCGCACCCTGCATAGCCTCGACGCACAACATGCGATCCCAACGCGTGTCCTCCGCTTCGAAGTCTCCGGACTACGTCGTCACACACCGGTCAGACCGGTCAGACCCACCGGTCAGACCGATCCAGTGCTGCTGCCTCCGGTCTTGGCTTTGTGGATCAACCAAGGAACCCAGTGGTTTTCTGGTGAACCACTGGAAACCCCGCGAACTCGGTGTGGCCTCCGCCAATCTCCACTCATGACTTGGCCCACACGAAGTCCCGGCTCGATCTTGGCTTTGTGGCTCAACCAAGGAACCATCCACGACTTCTTCTTGTCGTTCTTGCCACCATGTGGCCCGCACTTGACCCCGCTGGCCACCGGGTCCCTTGAGCCAAGCCTACTTGTCTTCTCCACACCTGGAGGCCTACCCGGCAATGACCTTTTGCGCTTGCTCTTCACCAACACCAGTCAAGCCGCAACCTGCACCTGCAATACTTAGCCAAGAATCAGTCCACACAACATTGCCAATCACTCATCACACCAGGAAGCGACCATCCACCGGTCCTCGAACCACACAGGTTCTCAATCTCCCCCTTGATGAGTGCATTGACAAGACACACGTTTTGGTAACCAAAGAGAAAAGGAAAAGAAAAGAAACGACTAAAAGAAACTCCAACAAGCGATCGAAAACCAAAGAAAAGGCAAAGAGCAAGATCACTTGAAGAAGACAAGTCTCGGTCCCCTTAGGCAAGGGAAACGGCTCGACACAACCGACACAAAACAAGCTCAAGCAAAGAGCGAAAAACCACCAAAGCAAAGCTCGAAAACCACAAAGAGCTCCCCCTGCACACATGCAAGCTCCCCCTGAACCAACGCAACTCCCCCTGGACAAATGCATGCAAACCACTTCACAAAACAGAGCAGCTGCATCAACTTTGCTCTGACCGGTCAGACCGGTCAACAGACCGGTGCCCAACATCTGAACAGGGCCAGCACACCTGACCGGTCAGACCGGTGACCACGACCGGTCAGACCGGTGCCCAACAGAGCCCAGAACTTGCTCGAAACCACTTGAAAACCTTCTAAATGCATTCAGTAGGCCAAAACATGCTCAAACTTCTCCCCCTTGTTGCCAATGCCTGAATCAAGCCATAAATGTAAAAAATGCAACCTAGAGCTTCTCAAATAGACAAAATTCATCACAAGATGCTACACACATCCAAATGAGCAAGTTAGATACTCTATAGCTTCGTAAGAACATCAACTACATGATCACCAAGTTTCACAACCATTGGGCGAAGCTAAGATAGAATTGAGCAATTTTGCGAAAAATCACCCTCTCATGAGCAAAGTCCTAAACATGAGCAAAACATGTCAAAAAGGTAAAGCCACACAAACTTCATGCTAGGACAACCATTCTAAGCATAAGACCATCATAAACACCCACAAGCACCTCATGTCATGTCAAAACCACCGAGCCATGTGCTTACTTCTAAATATGAGACTTCTCATTGGTAAGCAACATGCAACGGTTTAGCACCCAAAAGCAAGTAAATTAAGCACGTATGACATGGGAGCACATTTTCCAAGCAATTTACATTTCAATTTCAGATTCATATTTGGTACATGAAATGTCTTTGCGACAAAAAAGGAACTTATGCCCCTCCACAAGATAAAGCATGGGGGCTAAACATTCATGATGGCAAATGAGCCTTTGGCCCCATATGATCAAAATAAGCTATCCAACCACAAATTAAGCATAGTCAAGCCACAAAAACATGTCAAGATCATATAAAGGCATTTACTCACAAGAGAGCATACATATCTAACTTTTTTTTAAAAACATAGCTATCAACCATGGGCATAAACCAAGATCATCAAGAGCTAAGCCAAACTAACCATAGCATACCAAACTAGCTCACAAGATCAAATATAGCACATCATGGTGAACTATGTATATGAGAGAAGCTTTTCCTATCACAATGCATATGATACAAATGCATGCAATCTAAGATACAAAGATGCCTATACATCATGTTACATATGCCATGCAAAAATGCAAGAAATGCGCAAAGGAAAGCTATACATATGCTACAAAGGAGCTCCCACACCCAACTCAAGAAATCAAACAAACACCAAGTTCTCCCTGCAAACGAGTGAAAGTTGCTTGATCTAGGGGCTTGGTGAAAATATCGGCTAGTTGGTCATGTGTGGGTACATGGATCAAACATATTTTCCCTTTCTCCACATTGTCTCTCAGAATGATACCTCACTTCTATGTGCTTGGTTTTGGAATGGAGCACTGGGTTCTTTGCAACGCTTATGGCACTGGTGCTGTCACATTGAAGTGGGACATGGGTATACTCCTCACCAAAGTCGCTCATGGTGTATGTGATCCAAACGAGCTGAGAGCAACAACTAGCTGCGGCCACATACTCTGCCTCGGTAGTGGATTGAGCAACACTCGACTGTTTGCGGGAAGACCAAGACACCAAAGAAGAACCCAGGAACTGGCAAGTCCCAGAAGTAGACTTCCTATCCAACCGACACCCGGCAAAATCCACGTCCAAAAATCCATGAAGAGCCAAAGAAGAAGACGCGGAGTACAAAAGGCCGAAGTCGGGAGTATGACGCAAATACCTGAAAATGCGCTTGACTGTTTGCCAATGCGAAGTCCTCGGAGAGGCTTGAAAAGGAGCGCACAGACATACCGAGAATTGGATGTCTGGCCTCGTCGCCGTCAAGTACAGGAGTGACCCGATCATGCTCCGGTACTCCTTCTGGTCCACGTGTTCACCTTTCTCGTCCGCATCAAGAGCTGTAGTCGTACTCATAGGCGTCGCCATAGCCTTGGAGTCCTCCATCTTGAACTTCCTCACAATGTCTTTGGTGTACTTTGCTTGGTGCACAAATGTTCCTTCCTTCGACTGTTTGATCTGGAGGCCGAGGAAGAACTGCAACTCACCCATCATGCTCATCTCAAATTCCCTGCTCATGTCTTCTGCAAACCTTGCAACCAAAGAGTTAGACGAGCCACCAAAGATAATATCATCCACGTATACCTGCACAATTAGGATCTCTTTGCCCTGCCTGAGGAGAAACAAGGTCTGATCGACCTTCCCCATCTCAAAACCTCTCTCAAACAGGAACCCCCTCAATCTGGCATACCAAGCCCTAGGCGCCTGTTTCAACCCATAGAGCGCCTTTCTCAACTTGTACACCCGGTGGGGGTACTTCTCACTCTCAAACCCCGGTGGTTGCCTCACGTACACTTCTTCCTCCAACACACCATTCAGGAAAGCAATCTTCACGTCCATTTGGTGCAATTTGAACCCTTTAGCCACGGAAAAGGCTAGAAGGATCCTAATCGCCTCCAAACGAGCTACGGGAGCAAAGGTCTCCTCGTAGTCGATCCCCTCTTTCTGACTATACCCTTGCGCCACCAACCTTGACTTGTTTCTCACCACTTCTCCTTTCTCTCCCTCTTTATTTTTCCATACACATTTTGTCCCAATCGGCTTACACCCCGGTGGAGGATCTACCAACTCCCAAACTTGGTTTCTCTCAAAGTTCTCCAACTCATGCATCGAATTAACCCAATTGTGATCAGATAATGCGTGTCCAATGTCTTTGGGCTCAAAAGTAGCAACAAAAGCAGCATGAGCAAAGTGAGAATTGTTTCGAACCCTCGACCGTGTAGTGCGTTCGTTGATGTCACCGATGATCCTCGAAGCTGGGTGATCCACTTGAACTCGCCAGGGAGGTTCTAGCCTTGAAGCTACCTCCCCCTCAACTGCAGCTTCTCCTTGATCTGGGATTGTCGTTGTAGGTGTAGGAGAGGGCCCATTCTCGATCGTAGTCGAGATAGTAGGTACATGCTCAGCCACAGGCACCACATCGCCATCTTCATCATCACCATGTCCATGCTCCTCCTCCTCAAAGATTTCCTTGCCAAGCTCATCATCACCTGCACAATCAAAGACAAGAGAGCTACGTGGCTATGTCTCATCGAAGGTAACCTCGCAAGTCTCCAAGATTTGGTTAGTTTCCAAATTGAGCACACGAAATGCTCTAGAGTGAGTAGCATAACCAAAGAAAATACCATCGACTGACCTAGCCTCAAACTTATCCAGATTCTTGCCTTTCTTCAATATAAAGCACTTGCATCCAAACACATGAAAGTGACTCACCTTGGGTGTGCGACCGTGCATCATCTCATAGCACGTCTTCTTCTTGAATGCTCGAAGGAAAATCCTGTTCGAGACATAGCACGCGGTATTGACCGCCTCAGCCCAGAACCTCCTCGGAGTCCTATGCTCATCAAGCATGGTCCGAGCCATCTCACACAAGGTTCTGTTTTTCCTTTCCACCACGCCATTCTGGGGAGGCGTATACGGACTCGAAAACTGGTGTTCAAGACCCAAGTCATGGCAAAAGGTTTCGAAATGAGAGTTTTTAAATTCCGAGCCATTGTCACTGCGAATCGCTCGTATGGCATCTCCGTGCCTCTCGTTCTACAACCTCAAGTCAAGATCTCGAACAAAACCAAACGTCTCCCCCTTCTCCTCCAAAAAGAAGACCCACGCATACCGAGAGTAGTCGTCCACCACAACAAGGACATACCACTTTGCACCCTCAGATCGCACACGAGCTGGGCCAACAAGGTCCATATGGAGCAGCTCGCATGGACGCTCCGTCATCACATCGGTGAGGGGCGGATGGGAAGAGGCTACCATCTTGGCATGCCTACACGGCGCACAAACCAACTCTTTCTCAAACCTCAACCGTGGCAATCCTCGGACCAAATTGAGTTTACTCAAGCGAGACAAAAGGTCAAAGCTCAAGTGACCCAACTTCCTATGCCACTTCCACAACTCACTCGAAGAACCAGCCAAAAAGCAACGAGCCACACCTGAAGACTGAGAGAAATCCACTCGAAAAACCTGACCCTCGGGAACGAGCATGCAAACTAGATCCCCTCGAGAATCCAAAATCCGAGAACCACCAGGCTGAAACAACATCTCAAAACCCTCATCCAAAAGCTGAGAAATAGAAAGCAAATTGAATCCGAGCGATTGAACAAGAGCAACACGCCTGAGAGTGACTTTGTCACTGATTCTTATCTCACCTTCAGAAAGCACACGCCCTCGCCCATTGTCCCCAAAGGTGATATATGTCTTGGACACCATCGGGACAAGACTTGAGAACCACCCCTTGTCTCCAGTCATATGCCTCGAGCAACCGGATTCAATCAACCAAACGTTCCTCAACTCCTCCACCTGAAATTCAAAAACGAGCACGTGAGCGAACAAACGACTCAGCACTGGGGTTAGTACCAAAAGAGTAAAACCAGTGCCGAGCCATTTGCTCCAAAGTGGGGTTAGCACAATCCAAAGCATCACCCCTACCAAAGCTACCACCACGAGAACGACCACGAGGGAACCACCCCTGTCTCGCTGGAGGAGAATGAAAACCACGAAAGGAAGACCGTGGACCGTTCCTCCTGTCAATCTCAAAGCTATGACCTCTCCCACCCTCATATTGAGCACGAGGTGGAGAACGTCTAGCAAACTGACCACCACTGGACTCACCATGCCAACCACCAGAACCACGACCACCAGAATTGAACTGAGCATCCTCACGAGCACAGAAACCAAACTGCTGTCTGCCCAGACCAGCACCGGTCTGACCGGTCCCCCTGACCGGTCTGACCGGTGGTGCTCGGCCAGCAGCACCACCTGCCACCTTTCGATCTCCCCAAGCCGGAACCGTCCTCACAATCTCCTTGGCCCTGGGCATCTGCATACGAGGCTCAGATACACCATTAGAAGGGTGGTACCTATCCTTGTTAGCCCACTCCTTGGCCAACCTCTCCTCACGCTTCCTCTTGAAGCAAAACTCATCCTTGTGACCATCTCTACCACAATACCCACAATGGAACTTTATGGGCTGTGGCTTAGGCTTAGGCTTGGGTTGGGGCTGCTCACTCGGCTTCTCCCCTTTCTTCTCTCCAACCTCACCTCCCTTTGGGCTCACAAACCTCACCAGTTTTTGGAAATCATTTGTTGGGTGAGGGAATATGGGTGGATCTGGAGTTGTGTCAAGTTTGTTTGTCAGTGGGTTGGGCTTAGGAGCATAGGCATTTTTGTGGAAGGTTTTTGGTGGAGCTTGGATATCACCTATCTTCTCTCCTCCCTCACCACTACACTCTCCAATCTTATCGGACCCAAGCGCTTGCCCATCATAGCGCTTGTATGCCTCTATCATCATCCTAAGCTGTGGTTCATGACCCGACAACCAACCATCATTTCCTCAACTCATCATTCTCATCCTGCAAGCGATCCACATAATGTGCAAGTTCCAGATTCTTCAAAGCATGCAATTCACAAGTAGAGCAAGAAGTGGGAACAGGTGCTTTCAACTGAGCCTCAAGAGAAACAATGTAAGCATGCATCTCATCAATCTTTCCATGCAAAACAGGGCAAGAAGTGCAAGCACCTATCAAAGCAGGTCTAGACTTAAGCTCAGCCACTTCAACCCTAAGCACATCTAGTTCCTCACAAGTAGAGGCATGCTTATCCTTGAGAGTAGTAAGATCAGCTAGGAAAACAGAGCAATCCACACAATCAACATTATCAGAAACCACAGGTGAAGCCTTAAGCGAATCTATCTCAAGCTTAGCATCAAGGTTCTAGGTTTGTAGCTCAGCTACTTGGTTCCTAGCATCTTCTAGCGAGGCCCTAAGCTCTTTCATCATCTTCTTTGCCTCTCTAAGCATGTCATCACAGTTATCCAGCAACTTGCCAAGCCGTTCATTCTCCTCGCGCAAGAAGGGAAGCTCGTCACGTACCTCATCCTCGGAGTCAGAGTCTGAGTCGCTCTGGTGACTCTTGTTGCTGCCGGAGCTGCGTGCCATGCCGCAGAAGCCATCTCCCGCGAAGCAGCTCAGCCCGCTCAAGTTCTTGGACGCCTTCTTGTTCTTGCGCCGATCACCTTCATCTTCGCTGCTATTGGAGCTCGAGGAAGAGTAGGCGGAGCTGGAGTCGACATCGCTTGCTCCGACCATCGCTCGGGCCTTCCTGCCATGGCCACCCTTCTTCCTTGATCCTCGCTCGTCCTTGTTCTGATGCTTGTGCTTGTGATCACGCCTCGATCTGTGCTTGTTGTCCGTCCTCGACCAGTAATTGTAGCCGTCCTTGTTCTCCATCTTCTCCGGACAGTCAGCGACGAAGTGTCCTGGTTTGCCGCACTGGAAGCATGTCCGTGTCGTCCTCCTTGTGTTCACCTGGTTCTCGTGCAGCCTCTCGAACCGTCTGGTCAACAGCGCCAGCTCATCCTCTCCAAGCGCGTCGAACTCCTCATCTGGCAAGGACATCAAAGAGGACAAAGCAAACATCCTAGAGGATGGGTTAGCGTTAGACTTAGCACCTGAGCCACCGACAAGAGCAAGACTATGGGAGTCAGTCGGGCTCTCGAGACAGGTCATCAAACCACGATCGACCTCAGCTGACTTGAGCTTAGAGAACAGCTCGTTCACCGTTAGTGTGGTATACTTCTCTGACTCAAGAATGGCCTCGACCTTTCCATCCCATATGGTACGATCCAGCGCGTGCAAGAGCTTCACAGCTCTATCATGGTCATCGTATGGGAGGACGTCCACATTGGCCCTCATGTTGTTCACAACCACTGTGAACCGCTGGAACAAGGCATCAATTGACTCACCGGGGAGATGAGTGAAATTCACGTACTCTCTCCGGTAGGTCGCATACAATAGTGCCTGAACCTCAGCATTTCCAGCGTGAGCATTCTTCAGCTCCTGCCAAATCCTACAAGCTAGGTCCTCTGTCTGAACCCGATCGAATTCGGATTGACACAGAGAACGAAACAAGTAGTCGACCGCCTTGTTGTTGGCATCGTGCATGTCCCTCAATCCAGGAGCTAGGAAGTTAATCGGATGAACATAAGCTGTGTTCACCGTAATGTCCCAAAGGATCTGACCCTTTCCGCGGAGGAACGCCGCCATCCGCCTCTGCCACATCTGGTAGTTTTTGCCATCGAAGTGCGGAGGACCCGAACCCCGTTCCTGGTACGCCATCTTTGGATCTTAGACTGGTTAAAGTCAATGAAGACCCGAACCGGCTCTGATACCACTTGAAGGACCGAACTGGCG
Source organism: Cenchrus fungigraminus (assembly GCA_036936925.1). Taxonomy (NCBI): domain Eukaryota; kingdom Viridiplantae; phylum Streptophyta; class Magnoliopsida; order Poales; family Poaceae; genus Cenchrus; species Cenchrus fungigraminus. The sequence continues at coordinate 61,333,497 of CM072770.1, forward strand.
ACCAGAGAGGGGGGGAGTGAATGGGAGCCGATAAAAATTCTTCTCGTAGGAGATGGCTACTCCAACAAGACAAACACGGGTTACTCAAAACTCGTCTCCGACTCAACTACCCAAGTTGGCCAAGATCACGTAGCCACTGGAGTGCTACTGACCCTAGGAACCAACAAAACAACCTTCCGATATAAACACTCCAAAAACGCACAGCGGAAATCTGCACGGCTTGCTGCCTGTGCTACACCGGTCAAACCGATGGCCTGCGCCGGTCAGACCGGTGACACCGGTCAGACTGGTGGCCAGCGCCGGTCAGGCCGGTGGCTACAGTAGCTGCACAGAAATGTTCCAGGAAGCCTCAGTGACTCCTCTAGGCCCTGGAACAAAAACCACCTCCAAACACAAACTCGAGGGGAAGAAGAAACCCTCACAAAACCGAGCAAACCAACTCAAAACCTGCCAAGAACTGACCAGCAACACCATGAACCAAAACCACACGAACCAGGCAGTTCACCCAAGGCAAATCCCACAGGGACCTGGCACCAGTCAGACCGGTCACCTGCACCGGTCAGACCGGTCAAGCCTGGGCAGCTCGGGATGAACAGCAACCCGTGGGTCAACTCCCCCAAATCCAACTCCCGATCTCCCGATTCGCTCCACAGATTCGAACAAGACTTTGGGGATAGTAGGAACACCTCATGGGCACTCCATAGCCAAGATTAGGTCCACCAAAACTCGCTAAATCAAGAGGAATCGAAGAAATCCCACCAAGAATGCCTCAAACCCTAGAGGGAAGAAAACCCCAAAATCGAGCCCCTTTGCTCACGGATTTGGGAGGGGAATCAAAGGGAAAAGAACCACGAGGGGTTCATGCATACATCCCCCACCAAATCCCAAAGAGAAAGGTCTCAAATCCACCACAAGAAAATCGCCAAGAAAAGGCTCCGAAAATCACCAAAAAGGAAAAACGGGAGAGACACCATCAAGCCTTGAGGAACCACGCCGAATCATCTATACATACCATGAAGGTTCATACAAGGTCTAGCTTGCCTCCCGATCATCCATCCCTCTCTCAAGATCTCACCATGAAGCTCTCAAGCTATTCCTAGAAATTCCAAAGGAAAAATGGAAGAGGAAAATAGCAAAACAAAATGAGCTAGGGTTCCAAGAGATGGCTGCCATCCTCTCACCACTTGGGTTATATGGAAGCAACCGAAAGACGAAACTATCCCTAAGGCCTAATACTGGGATACACGCCCCCGAGGGACACTTTGGGAATCTTCGTTGTCGTACCATCGGACGGATGCCCGGCAACCGCACCCTGCGTAGCCTCGACACACAACATGCGATCCCGACGCGTGTCCTCCGCTTCGAAGTCTCCAGACTGCGTCGTCACACACCGGTCAGACCGGTGTCCTCCACCGGTCAGATCGGTCAGACCCACCGGTCATACCAGTCCAGTGCTGCTACCTCCGGTCTTCGGTCTTGGCTTTGTGGATCAACCAAGGAACCCAGTGGTTTTCTGGTGAACCACTGGAAACCCCGCAAACTCGGTGTGGCCTCCGCCAATCTCCACTCATGACTTGGCCCCCACGAAGTCCCGGCTCGATCTTGGCTTTGTGGCTCAACCAAGGAACCGTCCACGACTTCTTCTTGCCGTTCTTGCCACCATGCGGCCCGCACTTGACCCCGCTGGCCACCGGCTCCCTCGAGCCAAGCCTACTTGTCTTCTCCACACCTGGAGGCCTACCCGGCAACGACCTTTCGCGCTTGCTCTTCACCTGCACCAGCACCAGTCAAGCCGCAACCTGCACCTGCAATACTTAGCCAAGAATCAGTCCACACAACGTTGTCAATCACTCATCACACCAGGAAGCGACCATCCACCGGTCCTCGAACCACACAGGTCGTCACATGACTAGCAAAGTCCTTTCCCGCAGAACAAAGAAGAAGATTGACACTAAGGTTGTCAATGTTTTGGATATGGCCGGAGTGCTAGTAAATGCTTTCAGGGTACTGACTTTCATCCTTTCTTTTCCCTTTTGCATTTTTTGACTGATCATCTTGTTCTTTCGTCCAGTCTTCGGGTTGGACAGGTCAATCAACGCAAGCTAGTGCTGTTGGTTCTGATTAAGGTTCAGTTCTGGAGTCAGTTCAAGAAGTTCCGGCCGATGATACCTTGGTTGAGCTGTCTGAGCAACCTGAACCTGATAAAATTGTGGAGAACCCAATCCATAGTCTGACTACTTCTCATACTGAGAAATCTCCAACCAAGGTAATGAAAACTCGTTTATCCTTGGTCCCTTTGCCTATCCTTGAGTTCTTGTCTCTTGTTCAGGATGCTGATGATACATTGGTTGAGACTCAAGATGTATCCCTGGATGACCTCCAACAAACAACTGGTGATGAACCTCAATCGTCGATTATTGAGATTCCTGAACCAGAATCGGCTGAAAACCTGACTGTTCAAACACAAGCAACATCTTCTGCTGCAGAGGTAAATTTTTTGATCTTCTCAGATTTCTTCCCCAATTTTCCTGCTCATTCTTGCTCTTTCTGCAGGTTCCACCAACCTTACCTCTTGTTGTTCAGGGTGTATCAGCAGCTACTCTCCTAGATGATGTGAAAGCTAAGCTGATCGAGGTACTTCCATTGCTGAACCAAGACATCGGCCAACTCGTACAAGATGCTGAGCCGACCAGGACTATCTTCAAGTAGATTCAAGGCCAGTTGCCCAGAGATCTCAAGGCGAAGATGCTTCAAGTTGCTTTCATTGAAAATCGGCAGCTCGTAGTCCAGGAAGCCCAAGATCGGCTGGATGAAAGGAGGCGTCAGGAGCAACTTACTCAAGACAGGGAGAACCTGGATAGTAGTATAGCCGATCTTGATGGCAGGATTGAATTCCTGGTCTCTTCTCGCCCTGATATCGTTAACAACATTGATCGTTTAAAGAGACGTCGTGTTGAATTGATGAAAGAGCTTGGTCAGGTTGAGCAAGACTTGGCAGCTGAAGAGCAAAAGCTTGCAGATCTTCTAGGCACCATTGCTACCATGCAGGAATGGCGGGACTCCATTGCACAGCAAGCCCAAGTTCTTCGTGGACAAGAGCAGTCGATTCCTGGTTCGGCCGATGTCGACCGTCAGGAGATAGAAGCAGTCGATCAGTTGCACCTGGACCTCATCAATACTATCCATCTTCTGGGCATAGTTTAAGTTTTATTTGTAATTGGACTGTAACTGGCCTTTACTGGCCAACTTCCAACGTTCTGCATTAATTGTTTTGACCGAACGTTCCAATCGGTCTTTATAAGATTGCCTAGATCTCTTTTACCCTTTTGAACTGTACTCCCCTTTTGCGATGGCCTCCTTTTCTTCTTCCTCCTCTGTGAATCAGGTTGGTTCTCTCTTACCCTCTTCATTCTTTGTGATCCCTTTTCCAACGTTTCTCCATCTTTCCCCAGTCTCCAAATTGTGAAACTGTGGACAGGATCGTGTCGAGCATCAATGCGTTTGGAGCAAATCGACCAACCCAACCATCAAGGCAAGAACAGGGTCTCTGCCTTGTGATCGCAAGCGACGAGAAGAGGTTGGAAGTTCTTGAAGCCAGGAAGACTGCCCTTCTCCGGGAACTAGATCACGTAGACGAGGAAATAGTCCAAGTTAGGGTAGAGTTAGATAAGGCAAAGAGCCTTCTTTAATCCTCGATGTACTATTAGCTGATGCAATCGGCCTTTTATGAATAAAATCACCATCCCTTGATTGGCATTGATGGATTTAAATGTACCATTTCCTGGTGATGGCTTTTTACCCACGCTTGTAGGTGCCCTTTATGATTTGGTTCGACTTCTTTGCTATAAAAATGCAGTTTGCTTCTCATGCGGCACCATAATCTTTTGCCTATGAACCAAATCGGCCCCTGTTAGGAATGAGAGGTGTGCCTCTCCAAGAGCGCTTCTAGGAAAATATAATTATCCCCACTCCTTGATGAGCTTCTTCTTGAAATGTTCTTGCATTCAGATAACACATTGAAGCTTGTTGTTGTTGCTGGCAATGTTGAGAGAGAGGGATTCTGGAAACCTTCTCTTCTGGAGTACAGAGTGGGGCCATTCATTGTTATTCAATCCACCTTCAAAGCCAGTCTCTGATTTTTGGGAAACGCATCACTTCATGACTTCCCATTGTTCAGTCTGAGGCTTTCACGGGGAAACTATTCCTTCTTTAACTGCATTTGATGCCCTTTATTTTGCCTTTTTCAATTCCCTCTTGTAGTTATCTCTTCGGCTATCTGGGTTATAAATAGGCTTGAAGCTCGGCAGAGAAAACTCACACTCATCGGCCATGGCGCGACCAACTTTGATAGATCATAAGCTCTTGTTGTATGACTGCCCCTCTTTCTTCTCTCCCTTTTATAGCTAGAAGAATTCTTGTGAGGTAGTGTAGCGGCTCCTCTTCTTCTTTGTCTCCTTTCGAAAAGCCAGGAGGCACTATAGCCAGAAGAATTCTTGTGAAGAACTGGCTTTAGGGGAAGGAGCAAGGTAGGGTGTCTTGCTGCACATTCATCAGAGGAGGAGCATGCCAAAGGAACGGCCATCTTGGTCATCGACTCGGGCTCCTTCCGGCGAAAGACTACAGAATCTGGTGAAGATCTTAGTCTTTCGTTTCCTCTTCGCGCGGCGTTCTTCTCTTAGTTCATCGATTCAATATCCTCATCATACTAGAGATAGAACACCCTTGCATGCAATTTTCAGATCTGAGTTGTGATATCATCATTGTAATCCAAAATAGAGGAAATGAAAATGCATTCGTTCTGAGGGCGATATGTGTATCGTCCATAACCGAATATATTAATTGTACATCAGTTTTACATTTTTTGTACTAAAGGCGATTCTTTACAGATATCGGCTACTCTACTAGAAACGATTACATTTGCAATCGGCTATAGCTCGAAAATCCAATCGACCGATAGGCTCGATATGACAATCGGCTCATCCACTTGTTCATATAGTTGGGCGATCAATTCATCGACCGCTGAGACTCCATGCCCAAGCTTCCTTCTGTCTTCAGTAGACTGATTCATTAAATCTTGTCATCAGAGCCGACTGCTTGAACCGGCTTTAGTCCAAAATCGGACACTTTGAGATACTTGGTATCCCACGCTTTTCCAGATATGTAGCTCACTTGATCATAGGTCCACCCTTGTGCTTCTGTAGCTGCCACTGTCAAGGAGGTTTCTCCTTTGACCATCTCCACTGAATCTCCGATCCATTAGATGATGCATTGGTGCATTGTAGATGGTATGCAACATTTGGCATGTATCCAATACCGACCCAACAGCAAATTATAAGATCCCCTCCCTTTAATAACAAAGAAAGCGGTTGGAAGGGGCTTACTGCCGATGGTGAGCTCCACGCAAATTGCTCCTTGAGCCGGAGAGACGTTGCCTTCGAAGTCTACCAGCATCATGTCGGTTTGGGTCAAATCTTCGTCAGATTTCTCAATCTTACGCAGCATGGTGTATGGCATCAAATTGACTGCTACTCCTCCATCTACTAGCATCCTGGTGACTGGTTTCCCATTGACAAAGCCTTTGAGAAACAATGCCTTCAAGTGCTGCCTTTTTTCATCTTCTGGCTTCTCAAAGATGGCTTGTGTAGGTTCCAGTGTTAATTGAGCCATGCCAAGTTCCTCATCAGACACATCCAAATCAATTGGGACCATGAACTCTTTCGGCAGAAGGACAACCATATTTATATCAGCCTGTGGTTTATCATCCTTCCCATCATCGGCCTTAGGCTTTGGACGCCATACTTTAGACTGAACCTTCTTCTTATCCAGCACTTGCCTCTCTGCTTCTTCTTGTTGTTCTAGCTGACGTAGGCGCTGGACTCTCCTTTTCTGGGATTTGGTCAAGCTATCTGGACACCATTGTGGATTAGGCTTTTTGTATGATCGGCTTAACTCTTCATCATCCAGTTGCAGCGTGCATCGGCGTTCAGGAGCTCGGCACATGATATCTTCATCAGGGACCAGAGAATCGGCCATCTCTTCCAGCCGATCATTTGACCTTTCATTGACTCGGCTTCCCAGCCGATCATGAATGCTGGTCTTGCCCCCCAGCCGATCGTAGACGCTGGCCTTGCCCCCCAGCCGTTGATGAACTGGGATCCGTTGATTGCTGAATTCACGGTGATCCCCAGCTGCAGGCCTTCTGTCGTTGAAGCAAACCCTCTTGGAGGAGCTGCTATTGTTGTAAGCCCCATTGCATTCTGGACAATTTTCTGTCGTCGGCAGTTTGATCCCTTCTTCCCAACAATACTTGAAGAACGGACATCTCCAGTGTCCTTCGTTGCGCCGTGCCCACTCCTCTTTTCCTCTTGCTTTCTCTTGTCGTCGCTGAAACTTGTTGATCAGCATTTGGGACATGATAGGCCGGCGTGGCTTTTGGTCTTCTTCAAGCAGCAACCCTTTTCCTTTAACATCGGCGGCAGTTGCTTGTACTTTGGGATCAACAGCTCCTTTATTTTGAGCCGATTCAGATGTCAGCAACTTAACCCGTGACGTGTCTTTGCTAGACACTTCAACTGTATTGGTTGGGATGGGGTGCTGATCAATCTTCATCGGCTTTTCAGCTTTGGTAGGGGTTTCAAACTTGAGTTTCCCTTGCTCAATAGCTGATTGAATCTATTGTCTGAAGATCTTGCAATCATTGGTGTCGTGCGATGTTGCATTGTGCCACTTGCAATACTTCATCCTTTTGAGCTCCTCTGCAGACGGTATGGTGTGGAACTGGGAGAGTTTGATTTGCCCTTGCTGGAGCAACAGATCAAATATCTTATCGGCCTTAGTGATATCAAAGCCGAATTTTTCTGGTTCCTTTTTACCAAAGGGACAGGACACCGTCTTCTTGCTTTTGACCCATTCTGCAAGCCCTATCATATTGTCCTCATCTTCTGAGTCAGAGCAATCCACATAAGACACCTTCTTTTGAAAGTTCCTTCTAGGCTCATAGGACTTTGCAGTTTCCTGACTCATCCGACTAACCAATTGGCTGAGACTCTCGAAGTCATGTGATGCATATTTCTCCCTCAAGGTCGGCAAGAGACCTTGGAATGCCAATTCAGCCAGTTGTTTGTCTCCCAGATTCAGACTATAGCATTTGTTTCTGACCTCCCTGAATCTCTGAATGAATCCAGCAACAGTTTCATCGTTCCTTTGTTTGAGTCTGGTCAGATCAGTAATCTTCATCTCATGAATACCAGAGAAGAAATAATTGTGGAACTGTTGCTCCAGATCAGACCATTTGATAATAGAGTTGGCTGGAAGCGAAGTGAACCACGAAAAGGCTGGTCCTGAGAGAGATGAAGAGAATAACCATATCCTGAGTGCATCAATATTCCCTGCTTCTCCACATTGTATGATAAACTGAGTGATATGCTCCATTGTGGATGTATCATCTTGACCAGAGAATTTTGTGAAATCTGGCACCTTGAATCTTGGAGGGAAAGGTATCTGATCGTAGCCAGATGGATACGGTGTTCTGTACATGCAGGATTGCTGCTTAGGTTTCATCCCATATTGTTTCTGCAACATCTCTGAAAAATGGTCAATCAACTCTTGCTTCATGTGAGACTTCAACTCAGCAGATATCTGTTCGATTGCTTGCACTTCAGCTGATGGAGTCTCTGGAGGTTGATCTTCTGAGGTTCTTGGCTGTGGATTTGGTGCCATTGACATCCTTGCTCCGGAAGAACCTTGAGTATTTGATTGACTTGTCACAGGTGGAATATGTCCGATCGGCTGACCAGCCGATGGAACTGGCTGATGCAAGTTCAACTAGCCTGAGATAGCCAATTGATTTAATAGCATCTGCATAGTTTGCATAGGATCCACCTGTTGCTGTGGTGCCGTTGGCTGTCTTGTCGTTCCCTGGTTGATCGGCTGCTGAGGTGAAGACCTCCTATGAGCAACTGTATCAGCCGAGGTCAAGACATGCTGCGTTGATAGTGGTTGTTGCAGTGGAGTAGTTTGTATAGGCATCCCTAGCGTCGGCTGAGGAGCCGATTTCTGAGGTGGAACAGGAGCCTTTCTCTCCATTGGTATAACCATATGAGCATGGACTGGACTAATCTTGACTCTTTCAAAAGCCTTACTCCCGTGATTGAAGTAGACAAATTCCACTCCCTCCTTGGTCATATGCACAGTCCCTGGAGTACCTCCAAACATAGCTTGATAAGATTGCGGGTACTTCACTTCTGGAACTTCCTCAGGCTGAGATTCAAAGAAATTTGAGATATTAGTCTCAAATTGATCACGAGGCAAATCCCATCCTGCGAGTCTTCCGTCCTGATCTCTCATTGTAGGATGTTGATGATGGTTCTGCACTGAGAACGTCTGATCCTGGACGTTGGACTGTGATGAATAAGTTTGGACCACAGGCATTGTAACAATAGGGTCTTTAGATGTATTTCCAATATTCTGATTCTGAATCGGCTGGGAATCCGATGAAGAACCAGGAGCAGTTGCATTGATCTGTGGAGATGGTGTAACCCCTACTGTTGGATCATTAATCGGCAGGGAAGCCGATTGGTCTTTCTGGAACACTGGAGGAGTTCGATTTGGTTGGAAGTATGCAGGTCCCAGGTATCCTCCTTCTGCTCCTTTTTTGAGCGTCTCAGTCAGACAATTTTGGATGGTATTGGCGAGGACTTTAGCTTGATCAATCATTGTCTGATGCATCGCCTTGTTCATCATATCTTGAAGCCCTTCGGGATTGGCTGAGAAGGTGATCTGCTGAGGTGTTGGCAAAGGATTTTTCTTGTAAACTCCACCTTTAGTTTGACCATATGAAGCCAAGCATAGTTCTTCATAATGCTTCATGTGAGCTTCGAACTCGGCTTTGTCTGCATCTTTCAGCTGATCCCTAGTGATTGTCTGAACGTTGCTCTGGTCAACTTCGTTATTCTTCGAGTTCTTCGTCATTGTTGACTTTTTCGGGTCCCACCAGGCGATATAATAGGGATTTAATATTTGTGTCCCACCAGGCGTGCCAAAAGCGTGTTGACGCGAAAATAGGATGTCACCTCCGCACGCGACACACGTGACTCCCCGGTCTGTAGCGAGGCGTGCCAGCCAATCTGACCTGTTGATTGACAATGGAAAATAAGTTAGGGATCAGCTAGAAAACTGATGGTCCTTTAGTGACATGTGTATCAGCCAATCGGCCGATACAGAGAAGCGGGATCGGCCGGCTCGAGAGCGACCGAAGCGCGGGTACGTGAGTAAATAGATCGGCTAAATCGGCTGATCGTGACGTCAGCACTCGAACAGGTCGGAATCATCTGTGAAGATAGAAGCCGATAGGATCTAGATCGAGTGGGATAAATTGGTGATAATAGCTAAAACCACAAGAATTGGTACAAAAACTTGCAGATCTAGCTAATATCGGTAAGGGGTGAATAAAGAACTAGACGAAACCTCAACGATGCGCCCAGATGTTAAAGCCTAGGGTTATTCGGTAAAACGGTACTCACAATCTTGCCGGAGATCGATCGATGCCGCCCGACGAACTTGAAGAACGGCGTTGTAGAAAAGAGAAAAAACGCAATGGCGAAGTCACCAAAAAGTAGATGCTGTAAAGTAGATGCTGCAAATTGTAAAGGGTTTGCCCGGAGGCGGTTTGTTTGATATTGGTGTGTACACTTTTTTCCGGCCACGCAGGGTCGCTATTTATGCCCCGAGGACAACCCGACTCCTAGCCAATCACGGCACTGTTTACTTGTATCTAAAGAAAACAAATAGTACTAAAAATAGAAAAAGACTCACGCAGGAGTCAAACTCTCCTAAAACTGACTCTGACCCGTTGTCAATCGTGGATTGACCTGCCTCCACCGTGCTTTCCTTTTGGCGTATCCTCTTGATTTCCGCCTTCTTCTCTTTCCATCGGCCAATTCTCCGGTTGACCATCGGCCGATCGGTCTGACCCGCCAACCTGTTGAACTCCTTGGACCATCAGCAAATCCTGTTGACCGCTTTCTTCTCTCTTCAATCGGCCGATTGCCTTGCTTCTTCATCGGCTGCTCCTTCTTATCCTTTTTGACCTGTTTTTCCAAAAAACGGTGTCAACAGTTATAGATCTTCGAAGTTTATAATGTCGTAGTTTCAAATCTTAGATTTCGGAGTGCAAAGTTTTTCTATCCATAATATAAAGTTTTGGATACTTTGGTATAATGTTTTTTGAAATAATATTTTTTTGTTTTAAATGAATGCCTTTTTTCTTCCAAAAAAGCACGTGTTCCATGATAATGAAATGTGAAATTTAGAAACCTCATTGTTTGTTACAAAATAGCTACAATAATATTGTATTGTTTTATTGAAGCCAGTGAGTGTATGGTGTCTTTTTTTGTGACATTGTTTTATAGCGACATGGATAATTTATTCTTTTGATATCCATTTTTTGTATGCTAATATTCTTTTACATGCTTTTATAGGGAGATGCAAAACCATTTTGTGCATGCTTGACTGGATTGCACAGGGCATCGCTGGATTCTTATCATTAGAGATTTTCTATTTTTAAAATGAGCTAGATACGAGCTGACTTCTTCTGTTGACAAATTACAATCAATTTATCTTTTTTATCATCATTGTATATACACTAGGATGATGATTTTTCTTTTGAACATGCCTTTATATTCTAATTTAAAATTCTTTACTAATCACGCACTAAGCTAAAGCTATGATTTCTTATGTATTGTATACTTTATTTAATTATATGTACGAAAATCTTTTGCCTCCATATACATGTGAAAGCAATCCCCCGCCCGTGTAATCTACCCTTCTCACCCGCCGTCTCGAAAGGAGGAAATAATGTGTGCCAGACTCACTTTTGTACTAGCTAGGTTGAAAGAAATACAAAAATCCAATAAAGCAACTTGAACAGGGAACGTGGATGTGGAAATGCGTGCGCTGCTAGCTAATATGTACGTGCGTTCGTTGCTACCTATTTCCAACTATCGTTCGCCGTAAATTGCAGTGAACGCTTGCCCAATAGTGGTTCCCTAAAATATCTACCTCTTCTCCCTCCCTGTCCTTATCTCATTTTTCTCCCTCTCCCGTTCCCATCTCTTTCTTCCTCTCATCTCTCTCGATCTCACATCTCTCTCGATCTGCTTGCATGACTGGGAGGGGCTGGTGGCAACCGCTGGGAGGGGCGGCGGGTGGCAGTCTCCCCGTCGTCGCTTGGACTAGGCCGCCGGCGGGGATGGCGAGCACTAGGACGGGCGGCGAGCGTCACACTCCCCGTCGCGCGAACCAGTCTGCCGGCGGAAGCGGCCTGGAGGCCACCGGCGCCACGGCCTCCCTGACGGCGCGGCCGGCCCTGATTGATGCACGCCGGGAGGCCAGGGTCAGGCGTGGGCGTGGGCGCGGCCAGCAGGCACGGTCGGCGAGCGGAGCAAAACCGGCGGTCGGCGGCAGGTTCATGTGGTTCTTGCAATTTTGGTTCTTGTGAAATCTGAATGGTGATTCTTGTGTTCGTTTGTGTGCTGTATATCTTGTGCTATGAATCTTTATCTTGTGCTGTGAATCTTGTAAATTTTGTGTTGTGAATGAGATGAATCTTTGTGTTGTGAATCTTGTAAATTTTGTGTTGTGAATGAGATTAATCTTGTCCTATGACTTGTGAGATTAGATGAGATGAGATGAGAAAAAGGAGAGGAGGAGGAGGAGGAGCTGACGGTGGTGAGACATTAGTACTGAGTGTCATTTTCACCCGGTACTAATGTGACATTAGTACTGGGTGAAATAACCCAGTACTAATGCCCCCTTCATATTAGTACTGAGAGGAGACTATATCTTTACTCGGTACTAAAGGGGTAGCCAACCGGTACAAATAGTTGTTTCTTTAGTAGTGTTCACATGGAGCGCGGCCAAACGGAGCTTAACGGGTCAGACTGGGTCCTCCCTCAGCAGCTGATTTACGCCGTGTGGGGTGCCGCTACTAACCAACAACAAAAAGATGAGAACCGAAACGAAATAAATTTATAGAATACCAATGCAAAATGAACTAATTTGCCTATAAGGATGGGACGAGGACACGGAAAGGAAGCACGGGAGATCGACTGACTAGGGATGAAAGTGGTACGGATATTATGTGTATACCGTTCGACCGAAAGAATCAAGCACTCAAATGGTAAAGATCGTATCCGGATCCGAGCATTTAATATCCATGACTATCCGTACCGTATTAGTATCCGGATATTCAAAGTTGGATTTCTAAGATCCAAATATGATGAATATCACTATTCGACACATTATCTACTGTTTGTATCTGAATCTGATATGAGAATTCAGTCCAAGAAAGAAAAACTATCTGTATCTGTACCTGATCCGTTTCCATGGCCACCACTGGCAATGCAGAGAGATAGACAGAAAAGGACAAATGAATTTTGTATCATATCCATATTGTACGTCTGGGTGATCTTTTAGTCCAACATTTTCACATTATTCTTCTCTCTATATATATATATATGGCAACTACAACTTCTTTCTCTATTCTACAACTTCTTTCTCTATTCTTTTTTTTAGAATCACACAGTACAACGCAGACACTCACAACACACATGCACACTCACCCCTATGAATACACGTACGTAAACCCTACCCCTATGAGCACCTCCGAAGGACTGAGCACCGGCAGATCTGGAGATTCCCGAAGTCACCATTGACGCCTTGTCGTCGACGGGACCGTCCTTTCGAACAACAATTTATTAAGAGTAGCCCGTGAAGGAGTTATATTTGCTACTACGTGCTTGATGAATTCAAGGACTAATATGTACTGGATAGCGATGGATGCACCCAGCCCAAGGGCCATCTTCATTTTGGGCGGGGACGATGCACTCCCATACTGCACTATTGCACTTGAACCCAGACCCAAATCCAATCATCCACACCCGGTTCCCCTTCCGCATCCGTCCCTTGGCCTCGATGTATGCCAATTCATACCACAAGGAGCTGCTGGATGTGTTACCGAATCGATGAAGTGTCATCCTCGATGGCTCAACATGCTCATCTGATAGGCTTAGGCTGCGTTGGATCCCATCAATCACCGCACGTCCACCTGCATGGACACAAATGTGCTGGAATCCTGTGGTCAAGTTAGGCATGTATAACTTTGTGCTCATCTTGAGAAGCTTTTGTGATACGAAGGACAGCGCAAACCGCAGCTTCTCAGAGACCGGAAGGATGAGCGGCGCAACAGTGGTAATATTGGTCTTGAGTGTGTTAGCTGAGACGTCTATGATGTCCATGGTGAGATTGGCCCCCGTGTGTCCCTTGTCATCCTCTTCTTGATGAATGCATCTATATGATTTATCGTCGGCTGCGCTGAGTGTCCGTACGATGCACTTGAGTTTAAACCGGGCCTTTGCGGGTGATGTAGACAACAGCACGGCAGATCCACCCATGCGGAACAAGCAATATGGAAGCAGCATAGCTCTCTCGTTCCCAAGGTAGTAGTTGGGTGTCAGCGTTTCTGTAGACACGACTAATGCTCGTGCACCATGGGGCATGGCCTGCAGTAGATTCTTGGCGAGCTCTACTGAGACTAACCCTGCACTACACCCCATTCCAGAAAGATGGATGCTGCGGATGTCGCTACGCATCTTGTACTTGTTCATGATCATATCTGGCATAGATGGTGTTGGGCTAAATCCGCTGCAGTTTACGATAACGATGTCAATGGTGTTTGGATCAATGCTTGTCTTGGCAAAAAGATCATCGATGGCCGAGAAGACGACAAGCTCAACCTCCTTGAGAGCCTCCTTCAGTACTGTGCAGTACTTGTAAGCTTCGAGGTACTTGACCATTGGAGGTAGGCTTGTCTCTTCACCAAGGCCCGATCTCTCGAGAAGGCGTGTCATGAAACGGATACTACGCTCGCTGAAATTGCTCGTTTGACGAGCATGCTCAGCAAAAGTTGCGGAAGGAACACGGTATTTATTGGGGGCACGGAAGCAAGCATAGTCGATGAGGTACACCATGCGTGGACGCTGCATTATGTGCATAGTCACTGCGCTGACCAAGAGCAATCCAATGCACAAGATGTACGAAGGGCCGAGGTCTTGAATTTTTTCAGTGAAGTCATGATGCTTGCTTCTTGCTATCGCGACGATGGCTGCAACTGTGAGCGACACAGAGGCTGCTAGGAGGAAGTTGTTTACAGTCTTTGTGTAGATTATTTTGAGGAACTTGTGAATTGGTGATGGGCTCATGTTGGATTACTGTGTATGAAGCGATGTCGTGGAGGTAAGAATGGGGAGGACCGGCCGAGGGCGAGACGATTTAAAGTGGCGGAACAGATATGTCTCTAGCTGCATGCGGCGCAAGTGGACGCCAACACTGAATTGAAGTTACTTGCCAACCATTCTAATGAATATAGTGTTTTCTTTTTCATGGCCAAGTCGTACCATTGGGATGCACTAAACAGCGCTGTCTACACAGTTTACTGTTTTGTTGTACATTTCACGTGTACGCAATTCGATCGTGCAGGTTGTTGACAGTTAAGTTAATAATTATTGTTCCATAGTATCAACAATAGTACAATACAGGACCATGCATTTTGTTCTGCTGGAGCTTCGAATTCGAATTCCACTACTGATGGGTTTCATTACAGTTGCGTCCACCCAACTCCTAGCTGCTGCTTCCCCACGCCGAGATAGAGACCAACAGCGAGAGAAGGAAATAAGCTCTCGTAGGGTGAGGGGCTTCGGTCCCAGTTGCACTGGTAGGGAGAGGGGTTTTAGTCCCGATTGGTAAGGGGTATAGGTCTCTCAAGTCCAACCGGGACTAATGATGAGAGACAAAAGGCCTCCCTTTAGTCCCGGGTGCACCAACCTGGACTAAAGGGGTCATGTAGTCCCGGTTCGTATTACGAACCGAGACTAAAGGCGGGAGGGGGGGGGCACGCCAGCGCCTGCGCACACCCCCTTAAGTCTCGGTTGGTAATAGCAACTGTGACTAAAGGGTCTCGTTTCTTTTTTTTTTGCTATTTTCGATTTGAGCGTATATTCTAATTGTTGTCTTACCCATATATGTACGTATACGTTTTTGCACTTAACATCTATGTATACCTGTCTATATATATACCATATACGCACTTAGACTTATATATAAATTATATATCCACATAAATAAACTTAGAAATATACACATCAAAATAGATAGTATTTATACATCAAAATATCGTTCACTTCAAATTTCTAGTCTCTATTGGATTTTTTAGATCCATCATAATGATGTTTTCCTGCTGGATTAACCACCTCCTCCGAGAGGAATCCCAAGAGACTTTCTTGAATGGCCGAAAGACGATCCTTCTGAATGACCTCGTCCTTAACCATATCCATCTGTAATGTGCAAATATGTTAATATATTACACCCAACAATTAAATATAGAAGCGGTTAGGAAATGATATATTATTAATAGTTTTATTTAATTAACTTACATTATAATTTCCGGAATTTGCACTTGCCAAACATCGTATGTGCTCACAGACATAGTATCCACATAAATTATTTCCTTGTTCCTGTCTCAAACACTAAAGTGGATAGGAGAAAATGTTATGAAATATAAGTGTGATAAATTTTAAATTTTCTCAATCTGAAGTTGTTCTTTGGATTACGTACCGGATAATCAGTATAGAATGTAATTGTTGGGTTAAATTGACCTTGTTTCTCTGTAATGAATTTTTCCCAAGCTCTGAGGAAAATTAATGAAAGATAATGTGTTAGTAAAAGCAATATATATATTGCATTAAAAAACGTCTTAGATAGAATTATTACTCTTGAAACAAATTTTGAAGGTCTTGGTAACTTGCAGGGTTTTTTCTCAATGAATCCCACACCATGACGTTGCTATTGTCGACTTGAATGATCATAAGAATCCAGTGGAAACTGTATATACATGGTCATAATACTCATACAAATTAGAACTAAATAGAATTAGCAAGGACAATTAGATAGCAATCGCACATACTTGCAGCTGTAAGGTAGTAGTATGAGATCCTTGTCATGGTACTTAGACAAGGTCTTATAGATTGTCGCCATTGTTGTGTCTGGTTGATGCTTGACCCCAAACTCGTTGACTTTTGATGGGTCCATGAAACCAATTCTGTTGGCAATATTCTTTTTTTGCATCTCTTGTTTTTGCAGGCTACCAAAAATGAAATACAAAGTTAATTAGTAGATCCACATACGTAATAAACATAAAAAACTACGCCACTTACAGACACCAAGAGACGATAAGATCGGTATTCAGGGTGTCTAGATGGTAAACTTCATAAATATCTTTGAATTCCAGCCAGACCACCTTGTTGCCTTCAGTGGCAAAATCTTCCTGTCTAGCAAGTACACCTATGGTATCTACGCCTTTCGCTGATTGCCGCATGTACCACTCATGAAATTTGTACATCTTAGGTGAGAGCTTAAGTACCAGTTCTGGCCGGATAAGAGGTTTTCCTAGCTGAAAGGGCCATCTATACTCGAAACTTGGATCCCGGGGTGGTTCTTCATGGCCGAGTGCAACACTTATAGGCATCCCTGATTGTTCCATGAAATCAAGGACCTGCACTACTTGTTGTGTAGGCATTTCTGCTAGAGCTCATTCATGTGCATTGAGGTCGGAGGCAACGTAAGTCTGTTTGCTCATCGACGCATCTGTTTTCTGCTCCAACTTCTTTGCACAAGTATCTTCTTTAGACGACGTCGACGCCATTATGGGCATCATTTTCTTGCTGTTTTCACTCATTAGTTTGAAAAACCCAAGTTTGCCCGGATCTACTTTTTTGGTCTTCTCGAGCTCCCTCCGTTGCTATTTTGTATTCAAATTGTTGAAAAATTCATGCACATGTTGGGCACCGATCGTCGTTTTTCCTTCTTCTTCTGTCGTCTCCCATGCTAGCTTCCTTTTGCTGATGGGCTCAACCACTTTCTTTATCGTTGGTGGTTTTTTCTGCTTTGGTGGTTGCACTGGCTTAGAAGACTGTGCTCCGGGGGGTTTTTCGGTTGTGCTCTCGTGGCTTGGTGGTTTTTTCTGCTTTGGTGGTTGCACTGGGTTGGAAGACTGTGCTCCGGTGGTTTTTTCAGTTGTGCTTTTGTGGCTAGGTGGTTTTTTCTGCGGTGGTTTCGCGGTTTTTTCTGATGTGCTTTGGTGGCTGGGCGGTTTTTTTGCGGTGCTTTGGTGTTTTTTTCTACTTTTGGTGGCTTTTGCTTTGCCGCCATTGGTTTTTTCTGCTTTTTTGGAGGTGATTCGGGATTGATGTCAATATCGTGGTTGGAGCTCGCACCTCCGGAATTGAATAATGGTTCTTGTGTAGACGGTGAGCGAGGTGATATTAAAGGTCGTGAGGACGACCTCGGAGATGACGATGGTCGCGGCTGAGGGGCATCTGTAGGAGGGATTGATCCCTCCGTCTGGGGGATTATAATGTAATGTTTGGGCCACAATATGATACCGTGAACCGCATCCTTGAGTGTCCTTTCCCCGTCACCTCCTGGGATGTCTGGCTCTAGATCTTCAAATTGTGGCTGACAAATCTCCTCCACAGAAACCGAGGTGTAGCCGGGTGGAATCAGCATGCCGTGGCTAGTCTGTCCAGGAAAATGTGCAAAAGCACTTCCGTATGCCACCAATATATGTACAGAAATAAGGAATTTATTACATTTTCTAAGTGATGCATCAAAAGTTGAGCTAATTGCATGTAATAATTATATTTTTATATACCTGCATTGTGATGTTGCCGAATGGCTTGTGTAGCTCACATGGGGTGCACCGACAGAGAAAATCCACAGGGTAATGTTAGTTGTCATCCACTGGAACTCCTTCGATTGCCCTCGGCTCTTCAGGGCCCTCTGTGCAAGCACCTGGTGCGACCTCTATGCAAGCACCTCCTGCAACCTCGGTAGAAGCACAACTGCTTTTGCGAGCGGAAGGGCTAATGACGGGATCTAGCGGTACTTCGGGCAGTGCTCCAGAATGGGCTATCTGAGATATCGTTACGGCCACTCGCCGTTCAATCTCTGCCTGCATCTTTTCTTGTTGTTGTTTAAGTCTTTGCTCCATCATTTGATGCCAATGCTCCTCTTCGCGCTCTCTTCTTCTTTTGTGACTTTTATAGCTGTCGATGTTTCCCTTGAAAGCATACTTCCACGGCACCACCCCGTAGCCCCTGCAACATCCTGGGTGTTCTGGATTCCCGAGCGCCATAGTGAGCTCATCCATTTCTCTGTCAACCTTCAATCTACCAGCTCTGACATCTTTTATTTTTTTCATTATCTCAAGTGCCTTCTCTCGTAACGTGGGTGGAAATTCAAGGGTACCATCATCTGGGTTCAATCTGCCTCCATGCGCATAATACCAATTCTTTGATCGATCGGGCTAGTGAAAGACCGCTGATATGATACCTTTGGCGATAAGGTCTTGTTCCATCTTTCGCCACTTGGGAATTGCTACCGCGTAACCACCTCGACCAAGACGATGGTTGTACTCCCCTTTCTTACTGACATTTTTCTTCCCTTGTGCACTTTTTTGGGAAAAAATTTCAGTTTTCTTGTATTCAACAAAGGACTTCCAGTGATCTTTTATCTTCGGAAATTCATCCCAATTTGGAGTTCGGTTGTTCTTGATAAAATCTCTAGTCAACTTCTTCTTGAAATTCTGAAATTGAGTTGCCATCTTCGCTAGAGTCCAACCCTTAACAAGGTTTGCGTCGACGCCTTCAGGAAGTGTGAAGTGTTTTAGGACATCATTCCACAGCTGGTCTTTTACTGAGTCCGGAACCACGTATGGATTACTTGGTTTTCCCTTCCATTCTCTATACTTGATGGGCACGTTGTCACTTACAATGGCCCCGCATTGAGACACGAACTTGTCTTTGATTTTTTTTGGAGCACAAGGCTGGCCAAGCTCTGACACCTCCGTGATACGATACATCACATCGCCGACGATTAGTTGTGCACGACCTCTCTTAGCCTTTTTCGTCGTCGATCCAGAAGCCTACAAGTACCATGCATATTCGTTATTTAATGCATGATATGTATACCTCGTTGGAACCTTCTGCGTTAGTATCCTCAAGGTCCTCATTATTTTCTGAGTCGGCGGCTATGTCATCCTCGTTATTTGCAAAGTCATCGGCGGCGACGCCTCCTTCACCGATCATATTTATGTTGAGGAACCTGTCTGCCTGGCTACACTCCTCATCCATGTAGGTTGCAACGGTATTTGCACCGCGAGCAATAATGTCCTCCATAATCCTTTCATCGTTGTCACCATCCATCTAGAATAAACAGTAATTTCCTATGAATCGACACGAATTTATGAGAATATACAATAATTTCTATCTATTTCTAGAATCAACAAGAATAAACACTAATTTTCTATGAATCGACACGAATTTATGAGAATATACAATAATTTGTATCTATTTCTAGAATAAACAAGAATAAATAGTAATTTTCTACAATAATTCATATTAATTTCTATCAATTTCTAAAATAACCACGATTTTATCTGTAGTGTCGCCTACCGGAGTCGGCGAGGAGACGGGGCGAGACGGCGGCGGGATCCTGGGTGCGTCGAGGGAGGCACTGGGGAGCCGGGGAGAGATGGCGGTCTGCGATGCTGGGGAGAGACATATTTAATCAGAATTATTATACACATATTTAGTACAATTTTATACTTAAATTTAATCTCCAAATCAAATTAAAAAAATTGCTGACAGCAAGTCCCAAAACTCCAAAAATTTGGGGCAGGCCAGTGTAGGCCGGCGGCCGGGGGGGGAGGGCGCGCCTCTACCGGCGTTGGGGATGACGACCATGAGGCTGAAGGCCGAGCACAGCAGGACGAGGCGACGGAGGAGTGGGACAGACAATGTTGATGCGCGGGCGGAGGCGACGACGATCCGGCTGGCCGGGCAGCAAGGCGCGCGGCGGCGGCGGAGCCCCGGAGGCCCGGGAGGACGGCGCGGAGGAGGAGGATGGGGAGAAGGCCGACGCGCGGAGGAGCCCTAGAGCCCGGGGCAGGCCAGGGCGGTCGGGGAGGACGGTGGCCGACGGTGGCGGACCGGCGTGGCGGGGGCCGACGGCGTCGGCGGAGAAGGGCCGGGTCGCGCGGTAGACGGCGGATTCCGGGAGGCCGACGGCGGCAGCGAATTCCGGGGGGCTGAGGACGGGGGACGACGCGAAATGCGGCGGTCGGGGAGGATGACGGTGGCGGAGGAGGAGGACGACGACGATGGCGGCAGATCGGGGACGAAAAAAGTGGCTAAGTGCTGGAGGGGGAGGGTCGCTGTTTTATATATACACCCCCTTTAGTCCCGGGTCGTGTAACCAACCGTGACAAAAGGGGGGCCTTTTGTCACGGTTGGTTACACGACCTGGGACTAAAGGGTGTTTTCGCGCGGGAGCCCCCAAAAGGGAAAATTTCCCTCTTTAGTCCCGGGTGGTGTTACCACCCGAGACAAAAGGCCCCCTTTTGTCTCGGGTCGTAACACCACCCGGGACTAAAGGGTTATTTTGCGCGGGACTTTGATTTTTTTCTCATTTTCCCTCCTCATTTTCTCATTCTTTCTCTTTGCAACATTTTTAAAAAATGGTAAGTTTAATATTTGAACCATGCAAAATTATTTTTCGTTAAGTATTAAGAACCTTCACTTTCTTATATAAAAATTAATTTAATAGGTGAAATAATTACTTCTTCTTTTCCGTTTATATCTACCTTTTCCCAATTTTTAGTGATAAAAATGCTAATTTCATTTCATATAAATTTTAAAAACAATAATTATACATCGGACTCGACAATATTTGTCTCCTAGGACATAAGAGACCATGTGGCAAAATTTGGTGGTGGAAATTCAATTAAACTGAAAAAATGCTCAACTAATTTAGAAAAATCTCAAACTTTGTGGTTACTTCCCACAGGGCATCTGAAAGGCTTTAACAAGTTTTAGTTCAAATACATAAAGGAATACACTCATACAATATTACACAAATGATTTGAACATTAATCATTACAGTTCAGCATTGAAGTTCCTTTTCTTGACGAAAGTTCCTTGGTCATGGTCATGACGTAAGTACGGTGTCTCTTCATTTCCAAGCGATATGCTTGGGTCAACTTCGACAGCGAATGGAGGCATGCCATCGAACTAATCATAGTCATCCGATTTGTCTGTTCTGTCCTCGACTCCCACGATTACTCTTTTACCTGGAAGAACAATGTGTCGCGAAGACAATCATTTCCCGAATGACCTATATTACCGCAAACCTCGCATGTCATGCGAGCGTCCATAATCTTAGCGGTTTCCATGTTGCTTGGTGCCTCCAATTTCTACATGAGGAGGTCCATCTTAGCGGCGAGCATGTCGATTCCATCGACTTGGTGTACACCACGGGTACGGGGTTGGAGACGGTCTCCATCCCAACCTTGATTTGTCACCATCTTCTCGATCAATTCCTTGGCGGCGGGTACTTGTAGCGAGAAGAAGGCTCCTCCAACGCCTGCATCTAGGTGCTCACGAGCGATATGCTTGAGCCCGTGATAGAAGGTTTGAATTAAGAACCACCCCTGCATGCCGTGGTGTGGGCACGTGGTGATGTACTCCTGGAGACGTTCCCATGCTTCCAAGATACTCTCATCATTCTGCTGCTGGAAGCCCGAAATTCTAGCGCGGAGGGCATTGGTTTTGCCCACCGGGAAGAACTTCACGAGAAATGCCTTAGAGCACTTATCCCATGTGTTGATGGCATCTCGCTCCGCATAAAACCATTGCTTCGCCTTCCCGAGCAATGAGAATAGGGACACACAACTCCTCTCTTCCTCTTGTTGACGTTCCATAGCCTCACTACTAGGTTTGCACTCACGGCGACAGCGCCAAAAATGCTTGTTAGCACTTGCTAGCATCGCTACCGGGTTTATACCCCTCGTAATGGAGCTAGGAACGTCTTTGGTAAAACACACATCACAGAAAGGTTCGCAAGCGCACAGATTACCATTGTAGCACTTCACCCGGTGGTATTCGGGTTATCGTATTTATATTTTCCCAAGGGAAGCACTACGGCAAAGATGATCGAATAAATGGTGGAGAGAAACAAGACTCGGTAAAGAGTTAAAGCGGGGGTAACGAATAAAGATATTCGGGGGATAACTTGACACACACAAGGAGATCTTGATATAGGGTTTAGGGAGGAACTAGTGAGCTGGGAGGACAACGAGACGAGAAAGGATCCTAACACAATCTATCTATTCTTGTCAACTCTAGGTAAAGAACTAAGGCAAAGGATAACCAAGGCAAGCTAAACTCGACAAGCTCTTCTAGTGCTGCAGGGGCATGCAAAGCCGTGCTCTCAGATTGGGATGAGAAGGGAGAACGACGACACGCTGAATCCTACCGGCCCGAACTAACGTGGTGGACTACTGCGCCCGTCCGGAGCTGTCACCTCCCTAGGGTACCACAACTATTCTGTTGAACGGGACACCAATCTAAGACTAAGGCAAGCTCTGAGCACTGCGCTCACAACGAACCAAAGAACCTTTCCCCGGATATCACGATGGAAGGTCTCTCTCCGCTACTAAGCACAAACGTACTCGGTAGAAGATCAAGCGAAGAACGACCACAACACTATAGGGTTCAAGAGAGCTACGCTAACCAAGATTAAACTAACTTTAGTCTAAACCAAGAATAAAGCTTCTAGAGCAAAGTAAAAGCTGAATGTAATTGACTCGAAAGGTAAGATAGAAAGATAACTTGAATTGTACTTGAGTCTAAACAAAGAAAGGATACAAGAGTAGTACCGGAACCCTGAAGAAGACTCCTCCGGAACCCCGAGACAAGCTCGACTCGACTCTAACTCCCAAACTACACTACTCCTACTCTAAGTGAACAATAGAGAGAAATGGAGATGCTCCTGCGTTGTGTGTCCACTCCAGCAAGTGTGAGGTCCCTTTTATAGGCAAGGGAGGTCGGTGGAGCGCTGGGAAGGAAAACCCTAGGTGCGGTCGTATCTCAAGGCACGGCCGGCCCTAGGATGTGCCGCCTCTTGCCTTGGACGCTCCTGATCACTGCTCCTGAGGCGGTTGTAGGTCGGCTCCTTGGGTCGGTTTCGCCCAGCACGCCAAGTGATAGGTGCGGCCGGCCCTATAGGTGCGGTCGGCCCTACCCCGTGCCGTGTGATGCACCGACCGTGTTAGGGGATGCCTAGGATTGCCTCTGGATGACGGTTGTGGCGGTTGAGCAATCGGATAAGTGGACCCATTGATCCAAGTGATCCTAGCCTCCACCCTTTGATCAAACCGACGTTTCTTTAGTGAATCACACTCGTCCAAGTTGTGCTCGAGGGAGTAGAGGCACTCGGGACCAGAGACGTGCAACCGGGCAGGGCCGGCCGGACCTAGAGGGCCGGCCGCACCTGCAGGGCCGGCCGCACATGCAGGTTCGGCCGGACCAGGTGGTTCGGCCGTGCCTGGCACATGTGGCGTGTTGGTCCCAAATTCCCCCAAAATATGTACCTACCTATGAAATTCACAACACAGCTCGTGGAACTTTATTTGTACTAAAAATGTGCATGAAACTTGTCATATACTCCTCTCGAACCCGAGGTTTTGACGGTCAAATTTTTGTTGTAAGGACCGTCAACAGCTCTCTCATTTTCTCTCTTGAGAGGAGAGGCTCTCCTCTCCTCCTTCTAGAGTGTAAGTGTGGAGTAGTTGATTAGATCAAAGCTAGGGAGAGAGTGAGAGGTATGTACCTCTATGGATGCTCGTTCTTCAATTAGAGTAAAGTGAGTATTTCTGCATTTTCTATTTAGACTAAAGTGCAAGTGATATGTTCTTGTGTTCTTTGCCTGTTCATCATTTAGAGGCACGTGTTCTTCACAAACACGCCTCCTCAATCTAGTTGATTAGGAGCACAAGTTTGTATCCCGTTTGTATGACTAGTCTATTAGAATAAAGTGGAATGCTTGCATGCCCTGATTAGAATAAAGTGTGTTCATGATTCCTTTCTAATAGTTTATGCTAGGTTGCATGAGTAGCATTTTTCCTCTGCTAGTGCATAGATCCTGGGTTTATGCGTTCGTCTGCTGCAAGTCGTTCGTATACGTTGGAAGCATAGTACGGGACCGAGTGCTCTCTCGTATGCCTTTAGTATAAGCTTGTAGTACCTATAGTGAGTGAGATCAGTTCTCTTCCGTGGTCGTAGTTCTATTAGTACAGGGTGCCGTCGTCCGTTGGCTACGGCAGTAACCACAGCGTGGACGTTGTGACACGCTACCGGTTATCATCCGTTCAGCCTATCCCAAGGTTAGGTAGAGGCAGTCCAGGAGGTGGTGACAGCCCTTCTGGCCCTCGTTGATCCCCCGCAGCTGGATATAGTCAGAGCTCCGTTCCACATAGATCCGCGTACCGGAGTCGCCTGTTAAGTCAGGGCTATCGGTACCCTAAGCCAAGTTCTATCTAGAGATCGACCTTTAATCTCATCTATAGCGCTATCTTTAGGAATCATCTCTATCCTTGCCTCTTATCCGGGTGTGTCCTTGGACCGACTGTACGAAGTTAGTGCACACACGATCCCTTGGATTCGATACCCTTGGAATACTCTGAGGTGAAAGCTACAACGGTATCCATGCACTTGAGGATTTATTCATGTGTCGCTAAAATACCCAACAAGCTTTCTAGCGCCGGTGCCGGGGAACGGTTGTTGTATCTGTCTTCGTACCCAGTGGTCCTCGTATCTTTTGTTTTCCTTTGTTTCTACATTTACCCCCGTCACCCATGGAGAGGCCATTCTTTTACGACCTCTCCACCTCAACTTATGAGTTCAATGATCCATCAACTTCCACATCCAACCATGAACTTCATTTCCACATTATGGGCATGGTTCAGGATCAACCCTTCTTTGGAGCGATCAATGAAGACCCCTACTTTCATTTGGAAGAATTCGAGGAACTGTGTTCACGTCTGGTTCTCCCAAGCATGACACAGGAATCCATAAGGTGGAAGTTGTTCCCCCTTTCTCTGTCAGAAAGGGCGGAGCAATGGTACACTGACACTGTAAAAAGTGTAAATGGTGATTGGGGCAAACTTCGAGATAACTTTTGCAACTCATTCTCTCTCGTGGAGAGAACGGTGCAATGGTACACTCATGTGGCTTCTCTCCCAGGGGATATTCTCAAGTTCGAACAATTAGAGGAGGAGTCTATAGGAGTAGCGTGGGCTAGGTTCATACGCCTTTGTGCATCTGGACCCAGCTCATTTCTACCCGATGATGTCTTGCTTTATGCATTTTGCATGGGTTTAGACATGGACGCTGCCCAAGATCTTGACATCGCTGCTAGAGGTTCGTTTGCACACAAAACTCTAGTGGAAGGAAGGGAAATCCTAGATAGCCTCTTAGGAAACTCTTCCCTTCTTACCTGCCATAACGAACCCCGCCAAGAATCAGAGTCGATCCATGAGAGTCTCTCAATAGCTGAACCTGAGCCTTTGACCTCCACATCCCAAGATTCGGCTGTTGAGCCCTCTCCTGAACCAAGAACAGTGGAGGAAGAAGAAATTCAGCCTCTAGAGTTCCTCTATCGATTCGAGGATGACCCTTTTGAAAATCCCAGAAACACCTCGAATTGCTTATATGTCCAACTAGGGAAGGAGCCCTCTTATGTCCAAATCCAGCCATCTAGAGATTCTATGAGAGAACCTTCCCCTAGGCCTACGATACCTCCTTTGCCTCCCAATCCTTCGAAGGAAACATCTATCATGGAGGCCATGGAAAATAAGGGGTCGACTAGAGTGGGAAACTTTTCCGAAGCACTTTGGATTTGTTCACCCTCTACCATCATTTCTTGTTCCATAAGGGGAATTATCGTAGAAGCCAATCTTAACCCCACTATGGAGGTTAATATTATGCCATGGCACATAGCGTATACTTTGTTGGGCAACGTTACACTAAGACCATCCGACAAACTCCTCAAGAGTTGTCCCTCTGGACATATTCTTGAGTGTCGGGGGGTTGCATATGCTGTGCCAGTCCTAGTAGACAAGATCAAGGTTAATCTAGACTTCCACATCTTTGATGTTCTTGATCTTGATCTCCTCCTAGGCTCCCCAGCAGAAAAACTTCTCGATGCATCTCAAGGGAGCCTAGATGGAAAGCTTAGGGAAGCCGCTTCTGCCACCACTCCCTCGTTCTCAGAAAGTTCTATGGCGAGGCCTCTTCCTAAGCAAAACCCACTTGAGAAGATGATGCATGTATCTCTGTTCGCATCATCCGAGCCCGTTCTCGTTGAGGTTGTAGATTTCTCTACTCCTCAAGAGTATGACTCGAGAGATCCTCTTCACCTTTGTGAAGGCGAACGATCATCATCATCCTCGATCGAGTTTGAGCCTCTTCCCGCTGGCCAGTACGATGTTGCTCTCGACCTTGATCGAGAATCAACATCGAGCTTCCACGATGTATCTCTTGAGATGGAGAAATCATTGGCCATGGAAATGTATGAGGTACCGACTCTGGAGTCCAAAGGGAAGGATTCCACAGACGAGCATGGCAGCTTCACCCTTGATATACCACATGAACCATGCTTGCATCATGCCTCTCCGGAGTCAGCCATGCTTAGTGTACTGAGCACGCACGAGGACTACCACCGCCTTATGATCCTCTCTTGTAAAAAGTTTAGAAGGATGGTTGTAGATGCATATGTTTACCATAAGCATTGCAGATTTCGTGTATGCACTGTGGCACTAACCTTGCAGCTAAAGCTTCGATGACACATCAACAATTGGTGGTGAGACGGGAATGACGTCACCATTGATAGCTACAGGAAGAAGGTTCCCAGGGTCGAGCTTATGACCATAAACAAAACACTACCAGGAGATAGCCTGGATTAGGTTAGTTTTATTTCCCTTTTTCAAATAAAAAGCAAGAGCATGATTTTAGGATAAGGTTGTCCTTCGGGTATTTTTGGTCGCTAACCTTTCAGGTGGAGATTGAAAATAACGGTGGACAGGTGATGCCTAAGGACATGTGAGCTACATCAACTACAACACCTTGGTAATCTTTTGGTGAGAGAACATTTACAAAAGGAAGCTTGATCTCCACACACTTGAGTTTTGTTGCTTAGCAATGCAAACTTCAAGTGTGGGGGAGGTATGTAAGCATCTCGAGTAAAGTTCCTCTCATACCAAATCTTATCTTGGTTTGGAGATGATGTTAGCTCTTGCCTCTTGCCCAGTTAGGTACGTCCTGCTTTTGACATTAAACAAAGCCCTTCCGGGAGGTTGCTCGATGTTCACCATCATATGCTCATGTTTATGTCCCGTTGGAATAGCTTGATCATGCTTTCATGCTTTCTTTATCTATGTTGGTAATGCTATAGTTTGAGTGCATTTTTAGCTACGCGCATTCATAAGTTGTTTTAAATTAAGCATGGTGCTTAGGTTAAAACTGTCTTCTTCAATCAAACAAGACATGGTGTCGAGTTTGATTGATGAACCTTATAGTTAATACTTGCATGGATATTGGTTGTATATGCAGACTAACCCTTACAGGAATTTCGAATCCGAATGGGGTAAGTCATCGAGCTTGATTCAAATGGAAAGGTAAGCCAATGCATGCCAGCCTTGTTTGAGCTAGGTCTCATGGTGAATTTATTTTTGAATTTGAATAAAGGCTCCCTGGTTCTTGAACCAGTAGAGTCCCTCTTTTGTTTTTTCCCATTTTATTTGAAGACATCACCAGGTACATGAACAAGTGTGGGGGAGATCTCCCAAGTTTATCATCGACATACACACTTGAGATCTCCCACACAGGCGTCGCACAACATCGATTGCACTTTCATGACAAGAGATAAGGTAAACTAGAGTGATTCATCTGCCCCATGGGTCAGCTGAATCACTACTGGTCTTCCTTGATTCTCATATTCTTTAGGAGCGATGGTATGTGCACCCTTTATCTCACTCTCTTTGATTCACGAGTTTGCATAAGTTTCAATTTTTATCTGCTAAATCAAACTCATGGAATCGTGCTCTACTTGCTTTACATGTTTCCTATGGTTGGCTTGCATATGTTTTATTTCATGCTTATCATCTTGATGCTTGTGAACAAATATCATTAGGGAAATCATGCTCATCTAAGTAGTTGATGTTTGGGATATGGTTTGATGATATGATCTTCTCTCTGATTGTTTGAGTACTTGGGAATTTTATTTGAAAACTTGAAAACCCTTTGCAAAGCTCTTGTTTGATATGCCAAAGTCCTACCAAAGCCATATGATGAGTTATCTTGAAAACCCTCATACTCATATGCAGCTTGTCATTGCATTGAGCTTTGTCAAATTATTGTGATCCTTGTGAGAATTCTTTTCATGCTTTCACGATCAAGATTCATGTGCACTCCGTTTTCCCCTTGCTATGCTTCTACACTGGAAGTTAGCATTGTATCATCCATCCATTCCACAAAATAAAGCTCTATGTGTGGTGTGACCTCTCTCTCCAAAGTATCCATGAAAAAGGGCATGGGCTATGCAAAAAAAAAGAAAAAAACACATGCTCAAGGCATGATAAAAAAAGAAAGAAAGAAAGAAAGGATAGCCCATGTCCAAAATAAAGAAGGAAAAGGAGAGAGATGGAATTATGCAAAAAGGAGTTCCAATAAATTTGATGGTAATAACTAGTACCCGCTCCGGGCCTAGTGTCCACCTTACCATCACCACAACATTCATCATATATATGGTAATATCTAGCACCCATTCCGAGCCTAGTATCCACCTTACCATATCCATCACATCTCATACACGTACACATCTTGATCTGATCGTATGATTTGATTTTCTCCTTGGATCCGGTTTTTGACTTTGCAATATATGTGATGCAAGTATGCTTTATCTTTATCCTACCCTGAGCTCCACATATAGCCATCATTAGGAAGTAGGATGAAGAAAGGCACTTCTAATTCCTTGGTGAGGACATATACACGTTGAGTGATCAGAGAGAATCAAATGAGGAGCTGAGCAAAGGTTTGTTTTGAAAATTTATTGCAAAACCCCAAGTTACTTGACATGGTGAGCAGAGTTGATTTGATTCATGACTGTTCCATTCCTCAACTACCCAAGATAGCATGATAGACACTCCACAGAGTTCACAATTATAAGGTATGGTTTGGAATATCTCTTATGCTCGCTTCATACCTTTGGACATCATGTCCCACTTGATTTGTTCTCCCTTCACTCGGGACGAGCAAAGGTCAAGTGTGGGGGTGTTGTTGACGGCTGTTAAGAACCACTTTTATGCCGTCAACTCCTGCATTAAATAAATAAAAAGTGATCATCAACACTAGAATAGGGGTTTATACTGACAATTTCCACACAAGTGTTGGTGTTTCTATCTTTTGTTGCAGGACACATGTAAATGCACATGGATTGATACAACTGAGAGCAAGTAAACCAATGGCATAGATATGGCATCATCACAAACAACCTCAAATGCCAAATTGGTCTGCACCATTGCGATGGGCTCGTCGAGACGATCGAAATGGATATATCATTTGCATACATCGGAGCCTGGATGAGAGAGATATGCACAAGACATCATGTGGGCCCGGTGGGACCCACACCAAGCCACGTGGCGACGTGATGCCACACAAGCGCCCACGTGTCCATGACACCTCATCGATCCAAGGAAACACACCTTCGACCAATCAGGAGTCATTACACGGATCCAAGGGCCCACTTCCCCACGGAAACGGCCTAGAAACACCGCAAACACCCCCATACCGACCTTGGGACCCACCTGGCAGTCACCCAGATGAAAGGCGGTCCGATCGGAGCCGACTCAGGATTGGCCGACCCCACAACCCCACCTTAAGGCGGTTCGCCCCCATCTTCCACGTGTCGTCTCCCCGTTGGATCCTATGCGCATTGCCGGGGTGCTTGGGGTGTTCTCACACCGGTGTCCGAGCCTATAAATAGAAGTGGAGGGGGTAAGAATAGGGACACACAACTGCTCTCCCCCTCTCTCATTTTCTCTCTCGAGAGGAGAGGCTCTCCTCTCCTCCTTCTAGAGTGTAAGTGTGGAGTAGTTGATTATATCAAAGCTTGGGAGAGAGTGAGAGGTATGTACCTCTGTGGATGCTCATTCTTCAATTAGAGTAAAGTGAGTATTTCTGCATTTTCTATTTAGACTAAAGTGCAAGTGATATGTTCTTGTGTTCTTTGCCTGTTCATCATTTAGAGGCACGTGTTCTTCACGAACACGCCTCCTCGATCTAGTTGATAAGGTGCACAAGTTTGTATCCCATTTGTATGACTAGTCTATTAGAATAAAGTGGAATGCTTGCATCCTCTGATTAGAATAAAGTGTGTTCATGATTCCTTTCTAATAGTTTATGCTAGGTTGCATGAGTAGCCTTTTTCCTCTGCTAGTGCATAGATCCTGGGTTTATGCGTTCGTCTGCTGCAAGTCGTTCGTATACATTGGAAGGATAGTACGGGACCGAGTGCTCTCTCGTATGCCTTTAGTATAAGCTAGTAGTACCAATAGTGAGTGAGATCAGTTCTCTTCCGTGGTCGTAGTTCTATTAGTACAGGGTGCCGTAGTCCGTTGGCTACGACAGTAACCACAGCATGGACGTTGTGACACGCTACCGGTTATCATCCGTTTGGCTTATCCCAAGGTTAGGTAGAGGTAGTCTAGGAGGTGGTGACAGCCCTTTTGGCCCTCATTGATCCTCCCCAGCTGGATATAGTTAGAGCTCCGTTCCACATAGATCCGCGTACAGGAGTCGCCTGTTAAGTCAGGGCTATCAGTACCCTAAGCCATGTTCTATCTAGAGATCGACCTTTAATCTCATCTATAGTGCTATCTTTAGGAATCCTCTCTATCCTTGCCTCTTATCTGGGTGTGTCCTTGGACTGACTGTACGAAGTTAGTGCACACACATTCCCTTGGATTCGATACCCTTGGAATACTCTAAGGTGAAAGCTACAACGGTATCCATGTGCTTGCGGATTTATTCGTGTGTCGCTAAAATACCCAACAGTGGGGCCTTAAGCCCAAATTTTCAAAATCGAAACTTTGATTGATTCATTGTAACTGTGGTGACAAATCCTTTTGCAGTTATCTAGGGCTCCGTTTTTGTTCTTCTCGACAGCGGTGGTTAGTCCTTTCGAACCGAGTGCTCGAGTACCATATTCATCTTTGCGTCGTTTACATCTGCAATCTCAAATTGCGTATTTACCGTTCTCTTGATTGTGCTGTGTTGATTCTCTTGCAAAGAAAGCCATCTCGACCAGGTCAATCAAGTTGTGCTTGGTTGATAACCAACGAAGTAGTGGTGTTGCGGTCGCAGGGTTTGAATCGTCTCTGATTCAAAGTTGGGTCTCTAACCTCAAGTTTCCACCAATCGACTTTACCCCTACATACCTTTTGGAAGATCAACAATTGCCTCATCAGCCGTCGCACATGCAATTTCACTAGAGCATATGGCAAAGGGAAAAAATTTCTATGATGGGAGGGGGGATCAAATACGGCTCTCATACTTAGATGTGGTGAACCACAAGTAGCAGGAGGGGATGCTAGCGAAGTCACAAGTCCCAACTCCTCAAGTAGAATGGACCCAGATAGCATAGCACCTTTCTTACCTTTTCGTCCTCACTTTGTGTAAAAGGATTAACCCGAAGGTGGTATGTTTGGAACGAAAATGACTATAAGGTGGTCCTCACCCCCTAAACTTCCAAGGTGGTACTTCTGACGCCCCAGGTTTTTAATTAGCATTATTAGTGCTAATGACCTAGTCCACCAAGTCAAACATGTTGACTCTAGTCAAACCTTGGTCAACCTGGGTCATCACCTCGAAAACCTAGCCAACAATCACAAATGATCATCTTAATCAAGTCAACACGCACTTTTGGTCAAAGGCATAGTCAAACCCTAGTTAAGCCCCTAATGTCTTTGAGCCTTCCCTAGAACTTTTGCCGCGTTCTTCAATTTTCACTTAAACACTTCAAAATCGGCCAATATAAAAGTTGTTCGTCTTTTTAAGGGACACACTTTTCATAATTGGCGGCATTGGAGATTTTGAGTGGAAGATGTTCAAAAACGCGGTCAACGCCAGCCTTTGCATTTTGACTGAACCGAGAAAAACAGAAAGTTTGAGCTCAAATTCTGACCAATCCAAGCAAAATTTCATAGGCCAGCCTTTGTAAAAGTTGTAGAGGGATCTTTGATCTACAACTTTGCTATACACAGTTTAGTGCACTTTGGTTCAAGTTTTTGGAGATATCCTCGGTCAAACACAGTTAAATGAAACAAAAACAGGCGACGTCGTGCCGCGCTGACGCCTCCGCGCTCCAGAGTGCCGCGCCCGCGCGCCGCGTGGCGCCCCTGCCGTCCTCGGCGTCCGGCCCCCCAAACCGGCCGCGCATCCCGAGGCCAACGCGCCCGCTTAGTGTGACAACCCGCCCTGGAAAATACCGTACTATCGCCTGAACCAATCCACTTTGGCCATTAAGCGATAATAAGGTACCATCCCGTCGTTGGTTGCCAGGTCAAAGCCCGGTAAATCACTTGGATAACACACAGAGGATCAAACATATGCATTAAAACTCAGATGAAGGCGAGTCCAGAGTACACTACACAAATTAAATCCAAATTACCCCTAAGGGTTAAATATTACAAACCATTGTTCATAACATGATAAGTAAAGGTTCAGAGTTCGAAAACAGCGGAATAATACAACTACGATACGGCAGACATCACGGGAGGCCATCCGTGGTGCCTTCACTCGTCGTCACCCATCCATTCCAGCTCCCAGCCGGGCGGAATCTCACCAGGCCACTCAGCACCTGCAACAACATTTTAAAGCAAGGCTGAGTATACTAATACTCAGCAAGACTTAACCGTCGGGTGATAACTACATCACCAAACTCTAGACATGAGAGGCTTTTTGGCCGGTGGGGTTCTTTTGCTGAAAAGCAACAAAGAGTATGTCCTTACTTTCAATATTTTAGCACAAAATTCTAGTTGATTACCATTTCTAAGTGTGCCAACTAATTCAATCAAGATTTGTACAATACGATTAATTCAAGTAGTAATATTCACAAAGTTCCATCAATAAGGGATATCGTGGCCAGTTGATTAAGCAGTCTCAGATAACGGTGAGAGGCTGACAATTGATTGATTAAATCCTTGCAAGGTAAACCTAAACACACGGAAGAGTGCCCTCACGAAGAGTGCACCAACCAGGCAGTTCCCAAAAGTCCTCGGCTTGGGATCGAAGCTTACAGTCCCGGGTACAAGGCTATCTGGTATGCCCCACATAGTACATCCAGCCTCACACATGTACCCACCTCCCGGATGCAAATCGGGCAGGTGAACACTCAAGATTAGTAAGGGTAAGATCCCGCACCGTCTCATTAAGGTACTAGGCTTACCGGTCCCATTCCTGACAAGTGTTTAGTACGTTCAAAAGCTTAGCCCACGAAAGCCACTGGACCGGAGCCCAAATCCCATGCTCTTACCACGTGAGCAATCCATTTATAAGGATCTTATGATTCCAACATAAGGACCTATTCTCGCGAGTGACGAACATCACTCGACTTGTACCGGTCCTACAGCATAGCAGCTATCGACCTAGCATACTAGTAGAAGAGCATAGGTACCTAGGAATCATGCATCTAGGGTTTCATTCAACTCCTAAAACGTAAATGCACAATCATAGCAAAGGTAATTGCATAATTTAAAAATAAGAAGGGTTAATGATCCGGGGCTTGCCTTCGCTGGCAAGGTTGGTCTTGGGCCCTTCTGGACTTTGGTCCAGGTCCTGAGCTACGTCCACGTACTGCAGCTCACCGCCAGCACCTTCGTCTCCTCCTTCCGGCACGAGCGTATATCTACCGTCGGGAAGATCTACACGAGGATGCAAATGAAAGATTTAATTGACGGTTTTGGATTTAATTAATTACAAACAACAAATGACAACCATGGGGTGCATGGTTGACCACATTCACCTAGATAAACACACATTTGATATATTCTTTCTATTAAAGTAACAACACATGGTGTTTTATTATTTATTCCTTTCAATAGTGACTGTATACACATTTATGTAAATAAATTAATTGAATTTCACAAAACAGCAAAGGTGGGGGTCTCAACCTCCCTAGCATGATTTACATGACAACCATAGGGTCACTAAGTGAGGATGTGGTGATTTTCCCATTTAATTTAATATTAAGCTTTAAATGGCTTCCATTGCTTTTATTAAAAATAAATTCATAAAATTCAGTGGGTGTGTTTCTGAAGCACTACAAACCTAAACCAAGCCACTGCACACACATGCACACTTAGGAGAGCTATGAAATTAATTATACTGAAAATAACAAAAACTAGCTACCCAAAACAAGATAAATGCATATAAAAATAAATAAGCATCAAATGGATCCCAACTTTCACACACATGGCCTCTGGTCCAAATCTAAGCTAGGCAAGTAACATATACACCTAGAGCTACTATAGATCTTGAGTTATACAATTACATTTAAAACTAAGCATATTTCAAGAATAAATATTTCTGATAGATATAAAATCATGATTAATTCACCATAGATGCATTTCGGCATAACAACATCACATGCAGAAGTTGAGCACAAAAATCTATTTTGTTTAGCTACAAAAATCATTAAGGAAGATTCAGCATAAATACAAAACAATTCATAAGAAAAGATATACACAGTAACTTTCTGCAAATTTTGGCACAGCACCTAGACATGGAATAACACACAACATATCCAAAATTCAGCTACAGATCACATGTGGATTTTGAACTACAACAGATCTAGGTTTAACTGATTTCTATTTTTCATGCAAAAACTATCACTCAAAAGTATGGTCATGCTTTACAAAAGTTGTAGGGTTATTCACACGGAATCCAACAAAATTAAGTTTGAAATTTTCAGATTTTTCTACACATTTCTATGAATTTTACAAGATTCAGCCACAAGCATTCACTATTCAAGATTCTACTTTGCAGGCAGGCCCCTGGAAAGATTTGACTATTCACAACTATGCCCTTGGTTTACATAACGACCCCTAGAAAGATTCGAAGCTTCACAATGTGGCCCTTGGGGCAACCGGCGGCGCGGCCGGCCGGAATTCCGGCGGCTCCGGCAGCGAGGACGGCCGGGGGAAAGGCGGGGAAGGTGCTAGGGCTCACCACGGGGTCGCTGGTGGCCGGAGTTGGGGCGGAGTCGGCTCCGGCGAGCTCGCTCGGCGGCGCACGGCGGCGGCGGCCGCTGCGAGTTGAAGTTCCGGCGAGGGCGAGGCGGGGCTGAGCAATGTGTGGCGGTGGTGTCTCGAGGAGGCTCTAGGGGAGGTGCTAGAGGTGCGCGTTGGCGGCGAAAGTGACCGGAGGGGCAGCTTGCCGGCGGCGGCGTCAATGGCGCCCGGCGGCGGTCTGTCTTGCGCGGGAGACACGGTGGAGCGTGTGCGTGCGCGAGGGAACCGGCCGACGACCTTTTATAGGCAACGCACGCTCGTCTTGAAGCGACGGGGAGGACATGGGGGGACCCGGACGGCGCGGGGATGCGTGCGGCGTGGCCGGCGGGCGGCGCGGGCGGGGCTCGGCGCGGGCGCGCGCGGAGACGCGACACGCGGCGGGCGCGGGCTCCAAGGCGCTCGGTCCGCGTGCAGCCTCGGGAGTCGCGGCTCGTGGCGCGGGCCGGCGTGGGAGGGCCCAGACGCCGAGGCCGTGGGGATGACACGCGGCAGGCGCGGCGCTGGGGCGCGGCGTCGCGGCGCGACACGGCGTCGCCCATTTTTATTTCATTTACACAAGTTTGACCGAGAAAATCTCCAAAAACTCAAATAAAACCCCACAAAACTTCGAATACCAAAGTTGTAGAGCATGTATAGGAGATCATTTCTTGTAAAGGCTGACCTATGTTTTGATCGCTGGTTTGAGCATAAACTGCTGGCAAAGTCAGTGACTTTCTCGGCTCGGTCAAACAGTACAGGTTGGCGTTGACCGCGTTTTTGCACAATTTCCACTCAAAATTTCAAATGCCGCCAATTAGGAAAAGTGTGTCCCTCGAAAAGACGAACAACTTTTATATTGGCCAATTTTGAAGTGTTTAAGTGAAATGTGGAGAACGCGGCAAAAGTTCCAAAGGAGTTTCAAAGACATAGGGGTTTGACTAGGGTTTGACTATGCCTTTGACCAAGGTTTCACCACAAGTGTGTGTTGACTTGATTAAGAGGGTCATTAGTAATTGTTGACCAGGTTTTCGAGGCGATGACCCAGGTTGACCAAGGTTTGACTAGAGTCAACAGGTTTGACTCGGTCATTAGCACTAATGATGCTAAGTAAAAACTTGGGGCGTCACACTTAGCCCCACGCTGCCCGAGCAGCTAGCCTTGGGGCTCGTGCTCCCGTGCGCGTGGCATGCTCCCGCGCACCCACGTCGGCCCCCTGCCGCGCCGCCCGCCGGCCGTTCCTCCCCACGCGCTGCCGCAGCCGGGTCCCCCTGTCCTTCCTTTCCTTGCCTTCGCGACGAAGCTCTAGACGCCACTGCTCCACTCGCTGCCTATAAAAGGCCCCGCCGTGCTCCTCCTCACGCGCGTGCACGCTCCGCCGCCAGCCATTGTCGCCGCCGCGGTGAGCTCGCTCCTCCGCGCCTCACCGCCGCCGTCTGAGCACCCTAGCCCCCTCTCTACACACCAACACAGCCTCCCGAGCCTAGCATTGCTTCGCACCGCCCCGCTCCTCGCCGGAGTTCAAGCAGAGGCGGACGCGCCGCCGCTACCTCCTCGCTGGTCGCCGCCGGAGACGTCCCCGCCTCCAAATCTGCCACCAATCGAGCCTAGGTGAGCCCAATCGCACGCTCGGCTCATTTGTTTGCCACGCCTGGCCCCACATCGCCGCCGGCGAGCCCGCCGCTGCCGCCAAGGGCATGGGTGTGAAGGTTCTTGAGCTCGAGGGCATTTATGTTCGAAGCGAGGGCATAGTTGTGAATATCCAAAAGTTTCCAGGGGCCTGAGAGTGAAAAGATTCTTATAGTTTAGTTGATTTTGGCTGAATCTTGTAAAATCCGTAGAAAATTGTAGAAAAATAATAAAAATGCCAAACCAATTTTTTTGGTTTCCACGTGAGCAAATCTACAACTTTCACAAAGCATGACCATACTTTTGAGTGATAGTTTTTTCATGAAAAATTGAAATCAGTTAAAACTAGATCTGCTGTAGTTAAAAATCTACAAGTTATCTCAAGGTGAATTTTGGATATGTTGTGAGTCATGCCATGTCTAGGTTCCACACCAAAATTTGCACGAATTTAATGAGTAAATCTTTTATTATGATTTAGTTTGTATTTACGCTGAATCTGTCCAAATGATTTTTGTAGCTTAAAATAAATATCTTTTTGCGCTCAACTTCTGCATGTTATCTTGTTATGCCTAAATACACCTCTGGTGAATTAATCAAGATTTTATAATTAAAGAAATATTTATTCTTGTTTTATGCTTAGATTTAAATATAAATGCATAGTTCAAGATCTAGAGTAGTCCTTGCTACATTTGTTGGTTGTATAGCTTAGTTTTGGACCAGACGTCATGTGTGAGAAAGTTGGGATCCTTTTGTTGCTTAATTATTTTTATATACATTTGTCTTGTTTTGGTAGCTAGAAAGTGTCATTTTTGGTATAATTAATTTATAGCTCATGTAAATATGAAATCTTGTTCAGTGGCCTTATCTAAGTCTCTAGTGCTTCAGAACCACCACCTACTGTATTGTATGAATTTATTTATGAATAAAAACAATGGAAGCCAATTAAGCTTAATATTAAAGTTAAATTGGAAAATCACCAACACCACACCTAAAGACCCTATGTTTGTGATGCGAAAACATGCTAAGAAGCTTAATACCAACCCCTTTGCTGTTTGGTGAAATTAAATTAATTTATTTATATAAATATGTACACAGTCACTATCAAAAAGGAATAAATAATAAAGCACCGCATAACATTCCTTTATTAGAAAGAATATACCAAACATGTGTTTATCTAGGTGAATGTGGTCAACCATGCACCCCATGGTTGTCATATGTTGTTTTGTAATTAATTAAATCAAAATCGTCAATTAAATCTTGCATTAGCATCCTCGTGTAAATCTTTCGACGGTAGCTATACGCTCGTGCCGGAAGGAGGAGACGGAGGAGCTGACGGTGAGGTGCAGTACATGGACCTAGCTCAAGACCTGGACCAAAGTCCAGAAGGGCCCAAGGCCAACCTTGCCGACGAAGGCAAGCCCCGGATCATTAACCCTTCTTTTTAAAATTATGCAATTACCTTTGCTATGTTTGTGCATTTACGTTTCAGGAGTTGAATTGAAACCCTAGATGCATGATCCCTAGGTACCTATGTTCTTCTACTAGTATGCGAGGTCGATAGCTGCTATGTTATAGGACCGGTACAAGTCGAGTGATGTTCGTCACTCACGAGAATAGGTTCTTATGTTGGAATCATAAGATCTTTATAAATGGATTGCTCATGTGGTAAGAGCATGGGATTTGGGCTCCGGTCCAGTGGCTTTCGTGGGCTAAGCTTTTGAACATACTAAGCACTTGTCGGGAATGGGACCGGTAAGCCAAGTACCTTAATGAGATGATGCGGGATTACTATTACTAATCTTGAGTATTCACCTGCCCGGCTCGCCACCGGGAGGGGGGTGCATGTGTGAGGCTGGATGTACTGTGTGGGGCATACCAGATAGCCTTGTACCCGGGACTGTAAGCTTCGATCCCAAGCCGAGGACTTTTGGGAACTGCCTGGTGGTTGTCCAGTGTGAGGGCACCCTACCGTGCATTTAGGTTTACCTTGCAAGGTTTTAATCAATCGATTGTCGGCCTCTCACCGTTATCTGAGACTGCTTAATCAACTGGCCATGATATCCCTTCATGATGGAACTATGTGAATATTGCTACATGGATTAAATGTATTGTACAATTCTTGATTGCAATAGATGGCTCACTTAGAAAATGGTAATTAACTAGAAATTGAGCTAAAATATTGAAAGTAAGGACCTACTCTTTGTTGCTTTTCAGCAAAAGAACCCACCTGCCAAAAAGCCTATCATGTCTAGAGTTTGGCGATATAGTTATCACCCAACGGTTAAGTCTTGCTGAGTATTAGTATACTCAGCCTTGCTTTATAATGTTGTTGCAGGTGTTGTTGTTTGGCCTCGTGAGATTCCACCCGGTTGGGAGCTGGAATGGGTGGATGACGACGAGTGACGGCATCACGGATGGCCTCCTGTGATGTCTATCATATCGCTAGTTTATTTTTCCGCTGTTTTCGAACTCTGAACCTTTACTTATCATGTCATGAACCATGGTTTGTAATAATTAACCCTTCGGGGCAAATTTGGATTTAATCTATGTTCTGTACTCTGGACTCGCCTTCGTGTGAGTTTTAATGCATATGTTCGATCCTCTGTGTGTTATCCAAGTGATTTACTAGGCTTTGACCCGGCAACTTACGACGGGATGGTACTTTATTATCGCTTAATGACCAAAGTGGATTGGTTTAGGTGATAGTACGGTATTTTCCCGGGCGGGTTGTCACAGCTGGTGCCAGAGCGATTAATATGCATCAGAGTTTAATTAACAATCTTAATCACATGCT
This sequence comes from Cenchrus fungigraminus, assembly GCA_036936925.1. Taxonomy (NCBI): domain Eukaryota; kingdom Viridiplantae; phylum Streptophyta; class Magnoliopsida; order Poales; family Poaceae; genus Cenchrus; species Cenchrus fungigraminus. Next base: position 61,373,192 of record CM072770.1, read on the forward strand.
TTTGAATAAAACTGGCCAAGATTGTTTGTATTTGCAAAATACGTTGGATCGTTAAGGATGGAAATAGACCGAGAGGCCCTAGAGGGAATTTTCGGGTTCTTTCAGGTGGCTAGTCAAATCTATGGTTTATTTTGCTAACCTCCAGCACTTCTTAAGCCACGTGTTTCATACGTGTGTTGTGCCGCATCACGAGTATGCGAGGGTCGATAGGGCAATCCATTCCCGGATCCTATCTTCTCGGTTGGATGCCCACGTGTTTTATACGTGTGCTTTCCGTATGCGAGTCATACGAAGGATGACATGCTCTATTCAAGATGAACATGTCATGGGTTGTGATGTCACCACGTTTTGCCATACGTGTGCATTCTGCATTATGAACATGCGAGGCAAGGATACACTCCATTCAAACGAAGGGTGTCTGAGGTTGGACGCTGTCCATGCAGCGGTAAACGCATGGGTGCCGTTTCTATAGTGAACAGTAATGTATGTGGATGCTTCCGTGACGTGCTGGCACGGAAGGTTCTTTTCTGCAGGTACACTAACTATGTTTCGTAAGTCGCTAAGTGAGCATCGAATAGTTCTCGACTAGCTATTATAGGGAGAAACATATATATGCCTTGCCACCGGCACTAACTTCGATTTTTGGCTTGATCGCCTTGTCAGGACGAATAGGACGTCATGCATCATGTTAAAAATCGTGGAAACTTCGAAACTGAACCTATGCATGTTTGTGTGATCTCTAGGTGAAATTTTATTAGTATGTGATTTCTTTGCATAGCCTCTCACATGTGTAGGTGTAGTTGTTGTCCAAATTTTGATAGGGCTGTTTGATTGAATTTTTGCACCCTGTTCAGAAATCAATTCAACTAGAAGATCTATACCAAAGTTGCTCCATATCTAATCTAGTTTTTGCTCGCAAAAATTCACGGTCATAGCTTCTGTATACCTCAAGTTATGCCCAAAATAGTGGACCCCTGTCATGCTGTTTTTCCTGAGAACCTACTCTGAAACCTTGCTTAATTGAAGCACCTTCCTAATCTTCCTAGATCAACCTTTGAATACCAAAAAGGTGCTTCATAATCTTGCTGAGTTGCTGGTAAAATTTGGTGATTTTTGGGGCTCTAGTTTTTAAGTTATGAATTTTTGTTCACAACTGCCAGAACTTTATGTCATTATGTATGTATGCTCGTTTCGAGTTCTAACATACAATTGTACCTTTGTACACATGACTACCCCAGTTTTTGCCCAAAATGAGAAAAGAACTTTTTCTGTTCTACCCTGTCAGTTGGGTAATGTCTTGATCTTAGAGTTCAATCTTCAGTTGTAATCTTCTCCTGTCAACATGTTATCTCCATCGACATGTATCCCTTCCACCCCCTTGTGTTTATACATGTTGACGCACTAAGCTATTCTTTGTATTGATATCCTTGTCTTGATTAATTCGATCTCTCAATCTTGAACTTATTCTTCTTGATCTTGCTCACAACCTTTAGAATAAATAAAAAAAAGCCAAACTTTTTGGGAATGCATTTGCATAGCACATGCATTGGGAACCTTGGGTGAACTAATGTGCATACGCATGGAAGATTTCAATATTCCTACTCTATGCTTCTTATGATTTGGTGATGTTGTTGCCCCATAACCAAAGGTGCCGCGACGGAACCTAGGGCATCATGTGCGCTGCAGCCATATGATTACCACTAGGAGCGCGCTAGGTATCTTGGTTGTGAGAATGCGACTCGCCACACATATACTCCTTCTCAACTCTATGATCGTCATCTCCATCACTGACTCATTCCATGGGTAACTGGGTCATGCGAATATACATCAGGAGCACCATGCCACGTGAACATGTGCATCAGGCATTCATAAACATGTGCATCACACCCAACTTTTAAAAACCATTGCACCGTTAATGTAATGAATCGATATCACCCAAATTCACAAATTAAATAACATGGGAGCAAGATTGTTCTGAAATTCCTATACCAACTCATCTCTTCATACGTTCCCCGCTTGCATCTGCAAGTAAACTCCCTGCAGAAGCTCTCCATGACTTATCACCGTTGACTACTCTTATGGGCTAACCTTGAACCGATGATGGTTATACTCTTTGACCTATAATCACATCGCGGTTGCTTCCCAAGGTAATTCAGAAATCTTAGAAAACCATCCTCCCCTACCTTGTCCTTGGAATTTCGAATCTCGGGACGAGATTCTTTTTAAGGGGGGTAGGCTGTGACGCCCCAGGTTTTTAATTAGCATTATTAGTGCTAATGACCTAGTCAACCAAGTCAAACACGTTGACTCTAGTCAAATCTTGGTCAACCTGGGTCATCACCTCGAAAACCTAGCCAACAATCACTAATGATCATCTTAATCAAGTCAACACGCACTTTTGGTCAAACCTTGGTCAAAGGCATAGTCAAACCCTAGTTAAACCCCTAATGTCTTTGAGCCTTCCCTAGAACTTTTGCCGCGTTCTCCAATTTTCACTTAAACACTTCAAAATCGGCCAATATAAAAGTTGTTCGTCTTTTTGAGGGACACACTTTTCATAATTGGCGGAATTGGAGATTTTGAGTGGAAGATGTTCAAAAACGCGGTCAACGCCAGCCTTTGCATTTTGACTGAGCCGAGAAAAACAGAAAGTTTGAGCTCAAATTCTGACCAATCCAAGCAAAATTTCATAGGCCAGCCTTTGTAAAAGTTGTAGAGGGATCTTTGATCTACAACTTTGCTATACACACTTTAGTGCACTTTAGTTCAAGTTTTTGGAGATATCCTCGGTCAAACACAGTTAAATGAAACAAAAACAGGTGACGTTGCGCCGCGCCGACGCATCCGCGCTCCAGAGCACCGCGCCTGAACACTGCGTGGCGCCCCTGCCGTCCTCGGCATCTGGGCCCCCAAGCCGGCCGCGCATCCCGAGGCCAACGCACCCGCTTAGCCGCACGCTGCCCGAGCAGCTAGCCTTGGGGCTCGCGCTCCCGTGCGCGTGGCACGCTCCCGCGCGCCCACGCCGGCCCCCTGCCGCGCCGCCCGCCAGCCGTTCCTCCCCACGCGCTGCCGCAGCCGGGTTCCCCTGTCCTTCCTTTCCTTGCCTTCGCGACGAAGCTCTGGACGCCACTGCTCCACTTGCCGCCTATAAAAGGCCCCGCCGTGCTCCTCCTCGCATGCGTGCACGCTCCGCCGCCCGCCATTGTCGCTGCCGCGGTGAGCTCGCTCCTCTGCGCCTCACCGCCGCCGTCTGAGCACCCTAGCCCCCTTTCCATACACCAACACAGCCTCCCGAGCCTAGCATTGCTTCGCACCGCCCCGCTCCTCGCCGGAGTTCAAGCAGAGGTGGACGCGCCGCCGCTGCCTCCTCGCCGGTCACCGCCGGAGACGTCCCCGCCTCCAAATCCGCCACCAATCGAGCCTAGGTGAGCCCAATCGCACGCTCGGCTCATTTGTTTGCCACGCCCGGCCCCACATCGCTGCCGGCGAGCCCGCCGCCGCCGCCAAGGGCATGGGCGTGAAGGTTCTTGAGCTCGAGGGCATTTATGTTAGAAGCGAGGGCATAGTTGTGAATATCCAAAAGTTTCCAGGGGCCTGAGAGTGAAAAGATTCTTATAGTTTAGTTGATTTTGGATGAATCTCGTAAAATCTGTAGAAAATTGTAGAAAAATCAGAAAAATGCCAAACTAATTTTGTTGGTTTCCTTGTGAGCAAATATACAACCTTCACAAAGAATGACCATACTTTTGACTGATAGTTTTTGCATGAACAATTGAAATCAGTTAAATCTAGATCTACTGTAGTTCAAAATCTACAAGTGATCTCAAGCTGAATTTGGGATATCTTGTGAGTCATGGCATTTCTAGGTTCCACACCAAAATTTGCATGAATTTACTTAGTAAATCTTTTATTATGATTTATTTTGTATTTAAGCAGAATCTATCCAAATGATTTTTGTAGCTTAAAATATATATCTTTTTGTGCTCAACTTCTGCATATGATCTTTTTATGCCTAAATACACCTCTGATGAATTAATCATGATTTTATAATTAAAGAAATATTTATTCTTGTTTTATGCTTAGATTTAAATATAAATGCATAGTTCAAGATCTAGAGTAGCCCTTGCTACATTTGTTGGTTGCATAGCTTAGTTTTGGACCAGAGGTCATGTGTGAGAAAATTGGGATCCTTTTGTTGCTTAATTGTTTTTATATGCATTTATCTTGTTTTGGTAGCTAGAAAGTGTCATTTTTGGTATAATTAATTTATAGCTCACGTAAATGTGAAATCTTGTTTAGTGGCCTTATCTAAGTCTCTAGTGCTTCAGGACCATCACCTACTGTATTGTATGAATTTATTTATGAATAAAAACAATGGAAGCCAATTAAGCTTAATATTAAAGTTAAATTGGAAAACCACCAACACCACACCTAAAGACCCTATGTTTGTGATGCGAAAACATGCTAAGAAGCTTAATACCAACCCCTTTGCTGTTTGGTGAAATTAAATTAATTTATTTATATAAATATGTACACAGTCACTATCAAAAAGGAATAAATAATAAAGCACCGCATAACATTCCTTTATTAGAAAGAATATACCAAACATGTGTTTATCTAGGTGAATGTGGTCAACCATGCACCCCATGGTTGTCATATGTTGTTTTGTAATTAATTAAATCAAAACCGTCAATTAAATCTTGCATTTGCATCCTCGTGTAGATCTTCCTGACGGTAGCTATACGCTTCTGCCGGAAGGAGGAGACGGAGGAGCTGACGGTGAGCTGCAGTACGTGGACCTAGCTCAAGACCTGGACCAAAGTATAGAAGGGCCCAAGGCCAACCTTGCCTATGAAGGCAAGCCCCAGATCATTAACCCTTCTTTTTAAAATTATGCAATTACCTTTGCTATGTTTGTGCATTTACGTTTCAGGAGTTGAATTGAAACCCTAGATGCATGATCCCTAGGTACCTATGTTCTTCTACTAGTATGCTAGGTCGATAGCTGCTATGCTACAAGACTGGTACAAGTCGAGTGATGTTCGTCACTCGCGAGAATAGGTTCTTATGTTGGAATCATAAGATCTTTATAAATGGATTGCTCATGTGGTAAGAGCATGGGATTTGGGCTCCGGTCCAGTGGCTTTCGTGGGCTAAGCTTTTGAACGTACTAAGCACTTGTCAGGAATGGGACCGGTAAGCCTAGTACCTTAATGAGATGGTGCGGGATCTTACTATTACTAATCTTGAGTATTCACCTACCCAGCTCGCCACCGGGAGAGGGGTGCATGTGTGAGGCTGGATGTACTGTGTGGGGCATACCAGATAGCCTTGTACCCGGGACTGTAAGCTTCGATCCCAAGCCGAGGACTTTTGGGAACTGCCTGGTGGTTGTCCAGTGTGAGGGCACCCTACCGTGTGTTTAGGTTTACCTTGCAAGGTTTTAATCAATCGATTGTCGGCCTCTTACCGTTATCTGAGACTGCTTAATCAACTGGCCATGATATCCCTTAATGATGGAACTATGTGAATATTGCTACGTGGATTAAATGTATTGTACAATTCTTGATTGCAATAGAAAATGGTAATTAACTAGAAATTGAGCTAAAATATTGAAAGTAAGGACCTACTCTTTGTTGCTTTTCAGCAAAAGAACCCACCTGCCAAAAAGCCTATCATGTCTAGAGTTTGGCGATATAGTTATCACCCGACGGTTAAGTCTTGCTGAGTATTAGTATACTCAGCCTTGCTTTATAATGTTGTTGCAGGTGTTGTTGTTTGGCTTGATGACGACGAGTGATGGCATCACGGATGGCCTCCTGTGATGTCTATCGTATCGCTAGTTTATTTTTCCACTGTTTTTGAACTCTGAACCTTTACTTATCATGTCATGAACCATGGTTTGTAATAATTAACCCTTCGGGGCAAATTTGGATTTAATCTATGTTCTGTACTCTGGACTCACCTTCGTGTGAGTTTTAATGCATATGTTCGATCCTCTGTGTGTTATCCAAGTGATTTACCGGGCTTTGACCCGGCAACTTACGACGGGATGGTACTTTATTATCGCTTAATGACCAAAGTGGATTGGTTTAGGTGATAGTACGGTATTTTCCCGGGCGGGTTGTCACAGTACTAACCCACCAACTAAAATCACAATTGGACCACATGGGCGAACAACTTCAACTACAATTGTATATTGGGTTGGGGTATTACAACAATGTCATACGTGATTAGACTTGATTTGTGTCCAATATGGGGTTTTTTCCCTGTACATGTGTGTACCATTCGTGGTCTTTATTTTTCATTAAATTATATTTGGGCAAAATTTGGGGATTATTTGGGTAGATTTCTAACCATTTCATGGTCTAGTTGTTTGATTGAAATACATTGGGCTTCAATCTTGGGATATCTAATCGATCTTTGATTGGTCCATGATCACACTTTTGTGAGTTTCTTTTGGGTTAAATTTATTGTCTGTAAATTTCAATTGTTAATAATAATATTTTATCTTATCTTGGTATTTTTTCACAAAACTAAAATGCATTTGTGCAGGTTTTGACAAATGATAACTATCATCTACTAGATCATTTCCAAAGTGATGATAATGAGGCTCTCTGCACAGGAGCCTAGCTACTAGAGAATTTCTCAAGGTTAATACTCAAAACTTCTTTTCCCGTGACTTTTTAATTCATTGTTTTTTTGGAGATTTTTACCACAAATTTTACTAGGGAACCTTCAACCTCAGCATCATTTTTTAAAATTCTTGTACGTCTGCTCTCACAATCTTGGATAACCTTTTCTTCTAGGATTGGATAGTTTGTCATGAAATTTTAGACACAAAATTCAGAATTTGTTTCGCATGCCCATGGTTGCAAGTGGGAAGTGGCTAGTGTGTATTCGATATGATTTGTGTAATTGAGCTTGTGCTTGGTGTAGGTTTGCGTGTTTGTTAATTTTGCCTGATCTTCATTTCATATGTAGTTTCACTATGGCTATGATGAATGAAGCCATGAACCAGTCACTTGTAATCTAACTAAGGTATGTAACTTATCATTTTTGTTCACATTTTAATTCATTTTCCTGTGGAGTTCGTAGTTGCTAAATGATGGAACGCTTTTTAAAAAAATCATACGGGATCAAGACAAGGTTAATGGGCGCGTCAAGATTATAACCTTATCATATACAATATGGCTCTTTGTAGGTTATACTGTAGTTTCCTCATTAGTACTTGAATTGCATGTTCAGGTAACACATATTATACTTGTGTATTTTCAAGAAGTACATTTTCTTTTTTTCAAGAAATACTTTTTAAAAAAATACTCATTCTTTTAAGAAATTTTTTCATTATGTGAGTTTTTTTTCATTATGTTTGTGTCTGTGTTTCTTCCTATTTACTGTTCTTAGATTCCTTCAGCAGGTAGCTATATACTAGTAGGATATGTAAATTTAGCGCATATGTGGAAGCAAGAGTACTTGGGAGTTGGTCGGTTGTCCCAGCTGCATTGTTTTGTTGTTCGTCTGTTGCAATTTTTTAACATGATCTTGCACTCTATCATCCATACTAATTAACTTTTCGGGTGCCCTACTTGTGAATAGAACTGTTCATCCATATTTTTTTGTTTAGGTGTGCATACTATCAGCTTACTTTGTTCCTCTTGTTTTCATGGCCCTACCATTCCTATTTTGGGTATATTTCAGGATCAGTTTATAAGATTTTTCTATACAACTTTTTATCAAGATGAGAAATGCATATTTTCTACATGTATTTTCCTGAAGATGAGGATTTAAGCCCTCAGGTACCAAAAAAACCAATACCGTTCTTCTGGCTGAAGATTTTTGTGTGTATGTACATTTGCATTTTTCTAGTTGATTTTTACAATGTGCCATGCTCCAACTGGTCAACTATATCGTTTCAAGCACATCAGTAAGGTCTGTAATGGTTTCAATCTTTAATTGCTGCAGTTTTTTTGAAACTACAATCAATAAGAAAAAACATATAATCGGTATCAATTGCTAGATTTTCCTCTGCGTCTGCTTTAAAACATAAAACCGTCCGTATGTTGTGTGTGTTGTTTCCTTCTGAATTATTTTTCAGTGATACGGCTAGTGACCAACAATGTGATCCATTCCTTTTTACAGCCAAACAAAGTTTCCATCCTGTTTTTTTACCACTCTATGACAGCATACTGTGTGCGTTCCTCCAAATACATGAAGCTATTGGTTGATGTACATAGTAAAATTGCTTATTCACCTCAAACATGTTTGTAATATCTTTTTTGCTGCAAATATGCCCTGATTTCTTAAGAACCCATTTTGAGATGAGGCCTAGACTAATAATCGGAGAGCATTGTAACTATGGTTAAACATAAACATGCCACCATGATTACACATCTAAAACCCCTGTAAGGCTGTAAACTTGACTGGGTTTTGCCATTTCAGTTCTACAGGATAGTACTGATGTGAATTAGGTAATGAAGTGACTATCAAACTCTTGCTAGAGGCTTGACCTGACCCTAACAATTCTGACGAGGCAAGTATGGCATGTTTCTTTCTTTTTCTTATTTCATTACTATGAAGCAATAAAATAACACTTCTAGTGTTTTTTAACATGTCTTCTACATTTTTTAAGCAGACCACTAAGGTTTCTACTTTCTAGTGTTTTTCATCTGCACACATTTTTTTTCAGAAGCTGCAATCACCAATAATAATCAATCTGAACACAAATTTTTATATGAATTGTATCACAAGCACATAAGCTAGATAATTTTCTGGTACCAATTTTTTAAAACTAAAACATGTATGTACGTATTTTTCAAAAACACTTGTTTCACACAATTTGTCTTGTTTCACACCATCAAGTTGGAGGTCTACATTTTCATCTGTATTCTTTCAAGAACCTCATAATATCTACTAGGTTTTAAAGAAAACTGCACACATATTGCACTGAGTAATATAGGCAAATTTTCATACAAGCTGAAATCGCAAAATATAATCAATTTGCACACATTTTTTCCATATATATGTTTCACAAGCTTACAAACTATATGTATTTACCTCTCCATTTCAAAAAAAAAATTATTTACCTGCCCAAGAACCAAAATATTTGTGATTCTTTTGGGGACTTTTTCCTTCAGAAATTTTGTTCCAAATAGTTTTTGTATCCCCACACAACCAATTATATGTGTGCTTCAAAAACATTATAGCTATAGATCTCACACAACCACACTACAGTTTTAAATTTCACACAACCACATGTAAAATTTAAGCCTTACCTAAAATGTATTTGCATAGCTTGATGTATCCTGAGTTTATAGTTTGTTCCATCATCAGCCTAATTTATTCTCCTTGCATAACCATTATTGAGTTTATCATAGAAATGTCACTGGAGCTATATGATCTTTTGAATACATTTTTCCAAATTCTGCATGACCCTCATTATTGGCCTGCAACAAATAGACCACCACCACTATCATGTGTGTCCTGTTTCAATTTTCTCTAGGCTTATTACCACACCTTTTTATTTGGTTTTGCACTGCAAGCAAAGTTATCTTTTTTTACAGATAGGTACTTTTTATGCAAGCCATGTCAGTTTCACTATTCATGTCTAAGAGGCAACTTTGAGAAGTACATCTAAATATGAACATGTACGTTTTTTTGTATACTAGTATATTTTCCTTGTGTAATGTGTCTTACCCAATGGGTGCATTGTTCTCAATTTCACATATATTCATCCTTTTTTTTCTAACTTCAGAAAACTATACAAATTCATATTTTCCCAGTCAAAACTAGAATTTGTTTTTTACTTGTACAACCCCAATCTCCCTGGCACTTTTTTTATAGCAGGAATAACATGAACAATACATATGTTGTTTCACATATCTCATCGTTCGAATTTTGTTTCATGTTGTTTTCATTCAGAAATTCTAGTTTTGTGTCGCTTAGATGAAACACTCATCCACACATGTCTTTTTTTATTGTATTGAACAGACAAGTTGAGAGAATTGGATCTCACTCAAAAGAAAGCACCTGAACCTAGTAGAAGAAAACTTTGTCTTTCTTGGGGAAAGGGGGTAATCAAGACAGAAGTGACCTTTTTTAGAAAATGGAATTAATTCCGGCCTCTGCAACCGCACACAGCCAAGTTCTTACAATGAATTGAGCTTCAAAGCTGCTCACCAAAATATAAATAAAAGTTCACCAATTTTAAAGGAAATCAAATGCAAAGTCTATTATTATTTCTCCAACCGTTCTTGGCGAAGATTTCTAAAGCAATGACTTCCAGCGCTTTACTTGTCGCCCGTACTGATTCCCTAGTATCTTCACGCTGCGACAGGGACCGAAATCGTAGCCAATAAGCTCCCCTGAATACAACCTGCATAAAAGAGGTGAACTGTTTTTTCTCAAAAATAATATCATTACGAGTACACCAAATCGCCCATATAAGAGCAAGATAAAAGTGACATGTGGGGAAAGGGGGGAATCAAGACAAAATTGATGTGGGAAGCAGCGGTATCTCATTGGTACCTTGCTATTCTCTCAAAATCACCTCCACTTGGTTTTCTTCAAGGCTTCCTCCATCCATATAAGTTCTATTTCTCTTTGAGGTTTGGTTTTTGAGTTGTAACCGAGACTCTTTAAATAGGCAGAGGCGCATCGTCACAAACTACTATTTTTTTAGAATTATAGGGCATTGCCCCAGCCTTTACTGATGTAAAGACCAAAAGGTCAGTTCTGTTTACAGCACCAGTTATTACATGAGGCGGAAACGAGAACATCCAGGATGACATGGGGAAACAGAGTTTTAACACATGCATGCAGAAAAACAGAGTTTCAGACGACTTCAGACATCAGTTGCTCTTCTTCCGAGCAACCATCCTCTTGCTTTCTTCACTTGTTGTCTTACAACACTTTTCCGGCCAGGATCAGAGGTTCCAGCTCTTTTGGTACTTGGTTGTCTCTCCAGTCACCTCCATGTTTCAGCAGGAAGTTGAACAGATCGCCTTTTAGGGTCCCAGCTAGCTTGTCAGCCTGCCAGGCCTGCTTGCCAAGCATTTCAGCCTGGATAGTCTTGATTCTAGCTCCGACACCTTCTGTGGGGGGCAAAGCAACTTCCAATTGTGAATCATGTTTACTATTTGCATCAGCAGACAGTTCACATCGCGCCAGCTCCCATTCTGAAAACAGAGACAGTTTCTTAGTTTCAAGAGCCCCCACAGGGCTGCTGAAGTGAAAATGTTAAGAACAATATTCTTCTTGTTACTAAGACATAACTTGCCAATCGATTCAAAACAACTTCCAAGGGTTGCATCTAAGCATTCAGAAATATAAATATACATTTATTTTGCCACTACACACTCGAAGAAGAGGTGGTGGGCTGATTCTTCTTCACAACAGAATAAACATTTACTGTCCTCTACCTGTTTCCTCTTACTAACATTGTCTCTGGTTAACATTTTATTTTGTGTGAACAACCATAAGAAAAAATGAACTCTTGGGAGAATTTTTAGACCCCATATAGTAGGGGTATGGACAGGCTGTACTCCTCTAAAATTGATGATCCTATATAAGGAATGGGAGGAGTACACACCATTAGAGCTAAAGGTCCATACCATTTCATCCTGTTCCCCGCTATAGGTTATGGTCGATGCTAGTTGCGCAATTTCCTCCGAAGTTCTAGCCAGATTAGAGTCTACTATTCTTCTAAAGGTGCATTTCAGGTTAGTACCATCCCAAAGCTCAAACACAGTCTTGTTTTTCTCATTCAAGATAACATAAAGCTCCCAAAACTGAATAGCTAAACTGGAGGTTCCTAGCCAATTGTCCTCCCAAAACTTAACCTTTTTGCCATCACCTATTTTCCACCTAAACCCCATTTTAGCTGCCTTTGCAGCCCACATGATCCCCTTGAAGGGCTGTGAACCCCCTCATTGTTGTTATATAGTATATTAGGCCTACTAGTGTTGTACTTGTCATCTATTACTTGCTTCCAAAGTTTCCCTTCATCTTTCTGGTACCTCTTGAGCTAGGAACCTAGGAGACAGATATTGTGGTCCCTGAGATTGGGAATCCCCACTCGACCAAACTCTTTGCTCATGCTAATGCTCTCCCAGTTAGCTAGATGCCATCAATTCTTATATTCATTGTCATTCCAAGACAATTTGCCATTCGGGAAGAGATGGTTTTAATTGACCATTTGGGAAATTTGATGAAGGATAATAGGTAAATAGGGATGGAAGCTATGCAGGTTTGGATAAGGGTAACTCTGGCTGCATATTTGACAAACTACTATTTTGATAGGCTAAATCTCCAGTTTCTGCTATTTGTCACCATTTGGGCTTTTTTCATCAAAAGCAAGGTTCTTTTTTCTTTGAAAAACTTCACCCAAAAAAGGGTTCAAAGTTGAAAAAACTGCAGCCCAAAAAAACCCACTCCACCAGCTGTGCGGCACGCGCGCGGCCTGTGCGGCAGTGATGCCGCGTCGCTGCCAGTGGGGGGTCTGCCGGTGAGGCGCTGCACGAGATCCTTGGAGCCGGCGGCGTCAGAGGTGACGAACTGCGTCTTGATGTAGGTGACCTTGACGCCGGTGACTTGCTGCCTGCTATCCATATGCTTCGTCTTCCTCCTTGGCTACTCGTCGTCGTGCTCGTCAAGAGGTTGTACACCGTGCCTTGGCTGGTTGAATTGAAGAAGTGACGCTGATGGCCAGGCCTCCCGATATATCTCACAACCTTCTTTGTTCTTGATCTACTCCCTAGCTTAAAATCAATTGATTGGTTGGTTAGCACGGAGATGCATTGCATCTTATCGAGAGAGAAATTTTCATGTGTTTGCTGCTTATTAATGTTGTCCTGGTGCCGTAACAATCCCTGTCATTTGGCTCTTCATCTTTTGGTGGGAGATGAGAAGCATGTTTTGTGTACATATGCATGCCAACTTTGTATAGATTTATGAGAGTCACATCATATCTAAAATGTGGTAAAGGTCTGGGCTTAGGATAATACCGCAACCACTGAAGCGAGTATGCAAACATAGCAGCAGACATAGTTAGAGGTTGCTTAACCTGAAGATACCAAGAATCTGCATTTTCCCTGTACTGCCTAGCTTTGCAATTGGACATGCTTTTCTTCTCAACTTTGATTATTTGCTTTCATGTATGCCAGTTTTCTGATACTGTATCCGCCTCCACTACAAGAAAATCATTGACTAGTGACACAACCACATTTTAGCGTGATTGATTTATGACGTTCCTGGCTGATCTCGTCATAATATTTCACTTCCGAGCAAATTTAGTGACAAAAAACCTTTCATCATTACGGTTGGTACTGTAGCCGGGCATTCCCTGTTCCATGTTGTTTTGTGACGCCATAAGCTCTGAAAAAACGTCATAAACCAACATCGGTCCCACATGTAAGCATTATTTTAAAAATAAAGTGTTCCAAGTCGTCATAAATTTTAGTAGGGTCCCACATGTAAGCATTCTTTCGAAATTAGAGTGTTCCAAGTCGTCATAAAATTTTCCAGAGTCCCACATGTAAGCATAGCCAGGTCACAAAATGTTGCAAAAACAACTTGTCATTGCAAGGGTTCAAACTAGAGACCTATAGGAACAAGACTGCGTTGTTTACCACTACACCACTTCTTGGTTGTGTCATTTTAACTAGAAACACTTTCCTTTTGGTTGTGTCAGGTGAATCTTTAATATAAATCAGTAATTCACAAGCGAAACGTTTCACTGGCTTCACAAAGACTCTCGACTTTTGCTACGCGCGGATCTGCAACGGCTCATGGTAGGAATGGCGGATTCTGGCGGTGATGAGATGGTGGTTTATGCACCACCTCCCGGCTACGAGTTCATGAAACAGCACGACATGGTCAGTCCTCTGGTTTGAGCCACTATATTCCCCAATCGACCTAGGAATGGGGATTTCTAGATTTGGGGATCTAGAGGATTGATGACCATATACAATAGATTCAGATTTCATCGTACACTCAGATTTGAATTGCAATTGGTGTTAGAAGTTGATTCAGTTAGTTTTCAGTTTGCATCGTTTGATGGATTGATAGGTTGTTGTATTTTTCTAACTTCTGGAGGTGCTTGAATCCACTAAAGCTGAGCTGCAGAAGCTGAAGAGAGAACTGCAAAAACAACAAGTCAGTGAGCTCAAGTCACTGCAAAAGGCTCTAAATTACAAGCACCTATATGAGCAATCGTTGCAACAGTAGAATGACCGGCTGAAAGAGATTAAGAAACGCAGGGAACAGTGTAATCAATTGCTACAACAGGAGAATGCCCGGTTGAATGAAATGGCATTGTTACGGCAGGACAACATTGCCCTGATGGAAGAGCTGACCAAATGCAGGGACCATGTTAATCAATTGTTACGGCAGGAGAATGACTAGCTGAAAGAGATTCACAAATGGACAGACCAGTGTAAGCAATTGTTAGCGGAGAATGCCCTGTTGAAGGAAGAGCAATCGAACTCTGATTGAGCTACAGACAATCGATAAAACATGTCTAGTGTTATTGCTAGCTAGATGGTTCATAGGTGGTGTGTACTTTGTGGTGATGAGTTGCTTGTATTTTTGTGTTTGCTACTTGCTGGTGTTGTGAACTTTGTGGTTATGAGTGCTATGAGATTCTATCTTATTATGCCGATTTGGTTTAATCTATTTCAAATTGAGTCGAGCATACTCACCATTCTGAATTAATTTTGCTGATGTTTTGCTGGTTCGGTCTGTTGATGTTTTGCTGGAAGGACTTTCCTGAGTACGATCGCAAAACTGCTTGTTTCCTACTGTCGGTCACGAAATGTTGCAAAAATAATTTTCCATAGCAAGGGTTCGAACTAGTGACCTATAGGAACAAGACAACACTATCTACCACTGCACCACCTCTTGGTTGTGTCAATTTAATGGGGAACACTTGCCTTATGTGTCAGGTGAATCTTTAATATAAATCAGTAATTCGCAGGCGAAACGCTTTACCGCCTTCGCAAAACACGTCCACCCCAACCATAGCACAGAGCGGTTCTGATAAGTTGGTGGGAGAAAAGCCTATGCTGTAGCCAAAAATAGTTTTCCTACAGCCCACTGCCCCGAAATGGGAAAACGGAGAACAAAGAGGCGAGTAGGCTACCAAAACGGATCATTCCGGCAGTTATTTGCGACTTCCAACGGCTGCTCACTCCTACAGGCGCAACCTGGGTGATACTTGCTGCAGCTGCATGTCAAACTGGTAAGTAATTTTGTGTTAAATCCGAAAAATTTCATTTCACAGAATGTTCTCTTTTCGATTCGTTCTGTGGTCAGTAATTTTGAGTTGGATTCGCCAAAAACTTTCAAGATGGATAGACGTTGGATAACCGGTTGTACTGGTTTTACCACCGATCATGAGAAAGGGGGCCAGGATTTCTTGGCATTTCTTCGGACAAGATACGCTGAGGACAATGAAGAAATACTATGCCCGTGTCGTCGATGCCTCAATAACTCTACAGGGACTACAGAGCGAATTGGACTTCACTTACTTGTGAGTTGGATGGCAAACACTTACACTAGGTGGATCCATCATGGAGAAGCTTTGGAGGATATGGTTGACGAAGATGCAAATGTTCAAGATAATTCTACAGGATGATGGGGTTGGGGAAATTGTAATTCTGCTGGATGCAGAGGGGGATGTGGATAATGCAGCTCCACAGGATGGTGGTGATCAGCAAACGGTCCACGAAAACCAATACATATCGGGTATGGAGGAGGATGAAGGACCTGGAGACGATGGAATTTCTGAATTGATTGCTGACTTGGGCAAGGGTGAGGTGCTCGGTGAGAAAATGTATGAATTTGTAAAGGAACATCTGAACCGTAAGGTGTCACCGACATCTTCATATGCACAATTTACATTTGTCGTGAAGTTACTTCATATAAAGTATTTCAGTCGGATGAGCAATGTCGCATTCAATGCAACGATGTAGTTGTTACAAAAAGGATTCCCAGAAGCGTGTCTTCCAAACTCTTTCGATGTGGCAATAAAGTACATACGTTCCATGGGACTCGGCTATGAAAAAATCCATGTTTGCAAAAATAATTGTGTATTATTTCGCAAGGAGAAGTATGTCGAACTCATATAGACTTGGTCTTGCAACTGATGGTTTCAATCCATTTGGCAACATGACCAACTCATATAGTATGTGGTCAGTATTTGTTGCGCCGTATAACATGCCACCATGGGTATGCATGGAAGAATCAAACTTCATGATGGCCTTATTGATCCCTGGGCCAAGTTCTCCATCAAAGGATTTTGATATCTTCATGGAACCTCTCGTCGAAGAGCTGCAGGAGAAAAGCCAGGGTAGTTTACCCATGAGGAGCTGAAGCAGCAACTGGAGAAGGTTAAAGACGTTAGACTAGGAAAGCATCCTCTACCTCAAGGAAAGAAAAGGAAGCGAGAATCCGGACAGTGCTGGAGCCGAAGGGTTGGTTTGTGGGACTTGCCGTACTGGTCATCTCTGAAGCCGGCACATAACCTTGATGTGATGCACATTGAGAAAAACATATGCAGAAACCTTATTGGAACATTGCTTAAAATTGTTGGGAAGACAAAGTACACCATCAATGCTAGGGCTGATTGGAAGAGATGGGCGTAAGATCAAATCTACACATGGTGGCAACTGAGGATGGTGAGTTATGCAAAAAGCCAGAAGCTCTATGTTGACAGTGTATATGCGTATCAAACTTCGTTTGGACTTGCAAGCGGACAAGTCCTCCGTCGTAGCCAAGGGACCCTTCTTCCCTCAAGTGTGAACCCAAGGTATCGAATCTATGGAACAAATGTGTGATGCAAGAACCAATCTAATAAAGCCACAAACACTTTAATCTTCGAAAGGTTGTTGCTTTAGCATCTAATCTAGAGAACATCATAAAAACGAATCTAATCTATGAAAACCGGAGGTAGCAAGAGATAGAGAGGGATAGGTAAAACCAATCTAGAGAGATTGGATCAAGCTCTTGTTGAAGTTCCAAGCAAAGAAGAAATAGCCAAGTCGAATCTCATAAAAAGCTTCTTTAAATCGCGGCTTCCCGTACAACTCTGAAGATGCCCACCTTTTGGAGCCACCGTTCTGTCACAACGCACTCCTATTCGTGCGGGTTAGCCTAGGGCGAGTCCAATGGACAAGTTGAAATCTCTTGGAAGGTCAGGCATGCACCTCTAGCCACCACGGCTACAAGAACACCCTCTATGATCTATCTCGAGAATAGATCTTAAAGTAAGAAAAGCCAATTGAAATCAAAGTCGTAGAAGAAGCACTTGATCGCTAGAAATCGGATTGCAACTTGATAGTTCAACATAATAAATGATACATGGACAAGATCACCACCGGGATCCTAACTTGATCTTGCTCCTAGCTCCTGGAACTTTGACGTGGTCTTCCTTGCAAGGTTCCCACGCCGGCTATTGAAACCCTAGACAACTAGCTCGACCTTCTCCTCTCCGGAATGGTGTCCCTCTCTTCTCTGCTCCTCGGCGGCAAATGACGAATGAGTTGATGTGTGGCTCTTGGCCAGGGGGCTATAAATAGTTCGAGAGGCGGCTAGGGCAAAAGGGGGGCATGAATGGGCCCCGAAATGGGCTGGGCCGGCCGGCCTGGGCCCATTTCGGCCCACTTCGCGGCCTGCTTCGTGGACGATGCTTCCCGAGTCTTCTAGAGTGTTCTCCCTTCTGTATGTGGGCCCTTGACGTCAGTTTCTCCGCAGTTTGGATAGAGCTCCTTGTCCCGCAAGATTCAGCATTTTCTGTTCAGGTCCTCGGAGTTTTCCGTCTTCACGGGTTGGTCCTTGGGCTTCTTGGAGTCATGTTCACTTCGTTGCTCGACTTGTGCCGGGCTTCATGATCTTCTCACGAGGTGCTAGATGAACTTTACCCGGAAGTCTTGCTTTCAACGCTAAATTCCTGCATAAACATCAAACTCCAAAACTGACATGCACGAACGAACTTGTTATGCCAAGGGGGTTTGTACCAATGGATAAGATATAAAATTCATGCCAACACCGAAGGTAAACTCATGGCTAGGTTGACGGAAATTCACCATCAACACCGGCTCTAGATAGATTGCAAGCATGGTTCATGTGGTCTATCAAGAATGAAACTACCACGCTTGTCTGTGGAACCTTTACCTATGAATTCCAGAGTCGGTGCCTCACAAGATTCCATGGCCCACGGGTTCTCTATCTCAAGAGATTTATCATGAAAGCTCGATGTCGACTCTCGATCATGATCGAAAGCAACATCATACGGGCCAGCGGAAAGAGACTCAAACTCGGTCGAGAGAGATGATGATCGCTCGCCTTCACAGAGGTGAAGAGAATCTTTTGAGTCATTCTCATGAGGGGTAGAGAAGTCTACCACCTCTATGAGAACATGCCCGGGTGATGCGAACGGAGATACATGCATCATCTTCTTGAGCGGGTATTGCTTGGGAAGAGGCTTCACCAGCAGAGGTCCTGGACCTGTGATGGAAGTGGCAGAAGCGGATTCCCTAAGCTTATGATCTAGGCTCCCAAAAGATATATCGAGGAATTTCTTTACCAGAGAGCCTAGGAGTAGATCAAGATCGAGGACATCGAAGATGTGAAAGTCTAAGCTAGCCTCAATCCCATCTATGATGAGCGGCATGGCTCTTGCGATCCCCCGACATTCAAGAATGTGCCCCGAGGGACAAATCTTGAGGAGTATGTCGGATGGTGCTAGTGGAACATTGCCCAAGAGAGTTTCCGCTAAGAGCCATGGCAAAATGTTAACCTCCATGATGGGGTTACAATGGGCCCCTACGGTGATTCCTCTAATTGAACAAGGAACAATCAAAGAAGGTGAACTAATCCAAATTGCTTCGGAAAAGCGCGTCTCCATCTGACCATTCCTCCTTCGTGGCTGTTGACGGCTGTTAAGTACCACTTTTACACCGTCAACTCCTGCATAATATAAATGAAAAGTGATCATCAACACTAGAATAGGGGGTTTATACTGACAATTTCCACAAGTGTTGGTGTTTCTATCTTTTGTTGCAGGACACATCGAAATGCACATGTAATGATACAATTGAGAGCAAGTAAATTGATGGCATAAATATGGCATCATCATAAACAGTCCCAAATGCCAATTTGGACTGCACCATTGTTACGGTCTCGTCGAGACGATCGAAACAAATATATTATTTGCATACATCAGAGCCCGGATGAGAGAGATATGCATAGGACATCATGTGGGCCCGGTGGGACCCACACTAGGCCATGTGGCGACGTGCTGGCACACAGGATGCCATGTGTTCATGACACCTCATCAATCCAAGAGAAGTACTTCCCGACGAATCAGACGCCGCCACGTGTTCAGCACAAGGATTCAAGGGCCCACAACCCGAGCAAACCGCCTCCAACCGACCCATACATCAGGAACCGCCTTGAAGACCCACCTGGCAGTCACCCAGACGAAAGGCGGCGCGATCGGAGCCGACCCGGGATCGGCCGACCCCACAGGTCGGCCGAACCCATCTTAAGGCGGTTCGCGCCCATCTTCCACGTGTCGTCTCCCCATTGGATCCTTAGGGCATTCAATCTATGAAAACCGGAGGTAGCAAGAGATAGAGAGGGATAGGTAAAACCAATCTAGAGAGATTGGATCAAGCTCTTGTTGAAGTTCCAAGCAAACAAGAAATAGCCAAGTCGAATCTCATAAAAAGCTTCTTTAAATCGCGGCTTCCCGTCCAACTCCGAAGACGCCCACCTTTTGGAGCCACCGTTCTATCACAACGCACTCCTATTCGTGCGGGTTAGCCTAGGGCGAGTCCAATGGACAAGTTGAAATCTCTTGGAAGGTCAGGCATGCACCTCTAGCCACCACGGCTACAAGAACACCCTCTATGATCTATCTCGAGAATAGATCTTAAAGTAAGAAAAGCTAATTGAAATCAAAGTCGTAGAAGAAGCACTTGATCGCTAGAAATCGGATTGCAATTTGATAATTCAACATGATACATGATACATGAACAAGATCACCACCGGGATCCTACCTTGATCTTGCTCCTAGCTCCTGGAACTCCGACGTGGTCTTCCTTGCAAGGTTCCCACGTCGGCTAGGGAAACCCTAGACAACTAGCTCGACCCTCTCCTCTCTGAGATGGTGTCCCTCTCTTCTCTGCTCCTCGGCGACGAATGACGAATGAGTTGATGCGTGGCTCTTGGCCAGGGGGCTATAAATAGTCCGAGAGGCGGCTAGGTCAAAGGGGGGCTCGAATGGACCTAGAAATGGGCTGGGCCGAGCGGCCTGGGCCGGCCGGCCTGGGCCCATTTTGGCCCATCTCATGGCCTCTTTCCTCGGTGATGCTTCCCGTGTCTTCTAGAACGTTCTCCCTTCTGCATGTGGGCCCTTGACGTCAGTTTCTCCACAGTTTGAATGGAGCTCCTTGTCCCGCAAGATTCAGCATTTTCTGTTCAGGTCCTCAGAGTTTTCCGTCTTCACGGGTTGGTCCTTGGGCTTCTTGGAGTCATGTTCACTTCATTGCTTAACTTGTGCCGGGCTTCATGATCTTCTCACGAGGTGCTAGATGAACTTTACCCGGAAGTCTTGCTTTCAACGTTAATTCCTGCATAAACATCAGACTCCAAAACCGACATGCACGAACGAACTTGTTATATCCAGGGGGTTAGTACCAATGGATAAGATATAAAATTCATGCCAACACCGAAGGTAAACTCATGGCTAGGTTGACGGAAATTCACCGTCAACATCTCCCCCATGCTTAAACCTTGCTTGTCCTCGAGTAAGCCTTCGATGAATATCAGCATTGCCTTTCATTGCTCAAACCCTGCACTTGATTATACATGAGAAAACATAATGCTCTCAAAAGTTTAATTCGTTAGAGTTCCATAGTGTACTAGCCTTCATCCCTACGGAGGGTGGATATTAATTAAGCTCTTCCCACAAGTATTAAACATGCTCCCAAAATTCAAATGGATCTCAGAAATTTTGAAATAAAGATTGAGATGAAAAAGAGCTAAACCAAGTTCAAAAATTTAAACCACCTTGCATCTTGCTCATAAACTTCTCATCTCATCTTGTCTCTCAAGCCTATTTATTCTACTCCTTTCCCTCTCAAAACATATATATATATGTGGTAGGCTTTATATGGATCTTTTTGGGAAAGTTTAGTACTACCAAGATATTATAAATGAGATGTTGTCAAAACAAGACAAGCTTCTCATGGTCTTACCGAGACTCGTCAAAAAGGTCATTGGAAAATAATGTTATATCAAGGAGGGGGAGAGAAAAATACACACACTTTGAGATAGGTGGACATGTGCAAATGGCAAAGAGTGATCCCAAGGCACAAAGGAAGTCCTCGTTATCGGATTGCACATGGTTGGAAAGATGAGTTTGGATCTTTAATCTTGAAACTTCTGAAATTCCTAATGCATTTAGAGAACCGAGGAGTTCACTTTATTATTTTTTTTATTCATACTCATATTTTTTCTCATACATACATATATCTCTTTTTTTTCTTTTTCTTTTTCTTCTTCTTCTTTTTTTTCTTTTATACACATTTTTTTATTTGCTCCCCTTGAACTCTAAATTGCATTGTACCTACCTCCTCCCCCATGCTTAGACGTTTGCTCGTCCTCGGGCAAAGAGGTGTTAGAGATAAGGTAGGTACTATAAATATTTTTCCTCTTGGAAAGATGCTTGAAATCTTCAATCTTGGCACCATCTTGCGATCTTCCTCGAATTGACGATCCATACTCAATGATAGGTTGTGGTCAAGGAGGTAAACACAAAAGATGATATTTTTGGTTTTAAGGATATCCGGCGAGGTTTGTGAAATCTCCGATGTGGGGATACACAATGCACGGATAGAAAGGCTAGCAATAAGATAGATACGCAAAAATGGAATGACCAGCTTCTTAGTCTCGGGCCAGAGAAATCAAGGCCTGAAATAACTCACCCAAAAATAAACCTTGTAAACTAAGTTTTTGCACTCAAATATATATATGGCTCTGGATAGGTAGAGCAACATGCAAGAGGTATTAATGACAAGGTTAGCATTACTTTTAAGAACAAAAATAAATCATCTTTAACCCATCTAAAACTTGAGAGCATATAAAACACTATGGGTCTTTATTTTTATCATAACCTCCGCAAAGGATTAAGCTAGCATATAGATTTATTTCAGATTTGCATCAAGAGAGAGCATTAGCTTAATCATGCATAAAACAAGTACAAAGATAAACAAAGTGACAACTATCATCATATATCAACATGGCACAAACTTTGTATCTTTGCCAAAGGTAAAAACAAGGTGGTGATTTTATTCATGATGAAAATAAAAACTAACACACATGCTGAAAATTAAATAAAAACTGAAAACACTACGCATACATAGGCGCAAACAAGCTGAAAATTAAAGAAAAGGGAAAAAGGAAAGATTAAACTAAAGCTCCTCCTCTCTCTAATCTTCCGCCGGTGGTTGATATTGATAATCTTGATTGTTATACCCTTGCTCATAATAGGTTTGCACCGCTCCTCCTATGAATTGCTCCAGCGATGCTAGGTGAAGGCGTCCAAGCTCAAAGGCGATGTTTGCATTTCCTTCACCCATTTGGTTTGCATTGGTTTGGGTGGCTGCGATGTTTTGCATGTTTCTTGCAGCATATCCTCCAATGATGGTCACACTTTGTTGTGGTTGAGGAAGGTGTGCATATTGCTCCACAAAGGCTACGTTGGGTACCGCAAAATTTGGTGGGGGCATGGCTGCACCACTCCCCCATGCTTGCATTGGTACACCACCGTAGTATCTCGGCGGGACATATTGTGGCGCACCTTCTTCTTGGGCTGCGGAAGAACCTTCTTCTATAATCCTTCCTCTCTTATTTTTCTTCGCCGGCACAAGAAGTCCTTCCTCTAACCAATCTTCTTTCCCCTCGAGAAAAAGTCTTAATCTTGCATCCGGTATGGGTAAATTTACCTTGACCAATTTGAAGCCTCCTCTCTCATCTCCACTTGTATATTTACCTTGCTTCAAATAATCAAATCCTAGGGAAGTCCCAACTAAGAGATGCTCCGGGTTTCTTGGAATTCCCGGTCTTAATGAGATAGCCAACATAGAGAGGTAGCACCCCGAACCAATATCTCCCGATCCCGATGTTACTTCACAACACCATCGGTTGATCATAAAGTGAGTGGGGTCGATTGGCTGTCCGGCAATCAAAGCCGAGTCAAACCAATTCAACTCCATGTCAGTTATCTTGGTCTCTCTCATTCTCCCCAAAATCCTCTTGCTCATCCATGAGTGAAACACTTGGATGATGGGGTTCCGGACACTATTTCTTTGCCGGTTAGCTTCTCCCGCGATCATTCCCCAAAAACTTTCCAATGTGCCTCCATGCACATCCACTTGTTCCGGGACTCCCTTTTGAAAACCAAGCAATTCCCTAATGTATTCATAGGGAACCACTTGCTCAGCTCCTTCCAAATGGAATGAGAGA
The DNA here is from genome assembly GCA_036936925.1 of Cenchrus fungigraminus. Lineage (NCBI taxonomy): Eukaryota > Viridiplantae > Streptophyta > Magnoliopsida > Poales > Poaceae > Cenchrus > Cenchrus fungigraminus. The sequence goes on from CM072770.1 coordinate 61,396,721, forward strand.
CTCGGCACTCCTTCATCAAGAATAGGCGCCATGGTCATGAGAATTTCCAAGGCGAATTCCTTGTGGGTGTTTGCCGACACTCCGTTGGAGAATTGCACCCAACCTAGGTGTCCCAACATGTAGTAAATATCCGTATGAAATCCCAATATTTGGAGAGCTGGGTCGTCGAGGTCGACGTTCGCCACAAGCCTCTTCTCAAGGCGAGTGAGCTTCTTCTCCTCCTCCTCCGTCTTGATAATAAACCCATACTTGGAATATCGCAGAGTGTATGGAGGTGGAGCGGATGATCGTGTCGAGCGGTGAGGTCGGACGGGCGGCTCCTCCGTGTGTCCTTGTGGTTCGGTGAACCGCATAGACGAGTTTCGTGTGGCCCTCATGCCACCGAGGAGAAGAGTGTCATTCCTCCTCGGCGGTGCCGTGTCCTCCTCCATACTCCGAGGAGACTCGGAGACCGAGTGCCTCCTTGAAGAGGTTGTCGATGATGGCTTGGACGACGATGATCCCTTCTTCTTGGTGAAAAGACTTGTAGTTTTCTTCCACATGGTTGCTGCACTCTCCTCACAAATATATACCCGGGGTTTTCAACCGGTAACAAGGCACACAAATATTGTTTGGAGCATGGACTTTGAGTGGTATTAGGATGGATTTTCTTAGACGAAACAAAACTCGAAGTGGGAGGCTAAGTCTAAGGTGGTTCTGGACTAAGAGCTCAAGAACACGAACAAAGAACTGGGCAAGTGACTTACCTGAGGAAGACGGGCACCGGGGGCCTTAAAAAGAGGTGAGGCCGGCCGGCCTGGGCCGACCGGCCTGGGGTCCTCGCTGCCCCTCTCGGCTTCAACTTTCTCCAGTGCACTCCATACTTGCTTGTTGCTTTGTGACCGCGTGCTCCACGGGGTTGCACCGCCCAAATGCTCTCGTCCACTCCTTTGCTTGCATAATTGATCCCTCCACTTGATTGTTTTGCTTTGAGTCACTTCCATGCTCCCTTGCCTCACATGCCTCCATGAGATTCCTGCAAAACAAAGCTTTGGCTGCCCCCCATGCTTGTCCTTTGCATGTGATTTGATGATAAATGTTGGAGGGGCATCCCGTGATGCATCATGGTGCATGTGTGGTTAAGTTAACTCAAATGCCTCCCTCTAAGCATGTTTTAATGCTAAGCACTCCTCTAATTTCGAAAATAAAAATTAAACTCAGAGCTTGCAATGAGTTCAAATATATTTAGAGGAGGTTTTAAAGCATTAAAAACAAATGTAAGTCGAAAATGTTTTCCGACTTCTTTTATTTTGGTCTCACCGGTATTGTTTGCTTCCATTAGTTGAGAGCAAACTTTTCCCGGCTTGATCATGGGGGCATAGGTTTAGGTTCCAATTTTGGTTAAGAGTGAGAGAGATTTTGAATGAAATAAAATTAAAATAAGGCTTAGAAAAATTCTAACTCTAAAGAAACCAAGGATATGGAATTTTAAAACCAACCAAAAGTTGAATTTCTAGGTTCACGCGAATCCTACCATACACTGAAATTTAAATAACATCTAGGTACATGGCGTGGCTCTACTCGTGTGTTTTTAGCATGTAAAACAAGTCAACCATAACATCATGAAGAGGATGAAAGGTTGAGGTAGGTTCTGAATTTTTTTGGTTTTGGTTTCTCGAAAAGAAACAAATAACTCATAGGATGGCTCATGTAAAGGGTTTATGGTCCAAAATAAAATATCCAAACAAATTTATAACTCTAAACATTATCCAACCACTTTAAGTGTCTATGAATGTCTTGTGTAGCAAAATTTCAAAACTAACTTACTTGAAAGACTCGAAAAATCTTGATCGGGTTGTCCTCCCGGTAGCTTATTCTTGACTCGACGAAACGGGTTGCCTCCCGCCTAGCGCTTGGTTTATAGTCCATGGCTAGACTTCTTCACTTGATTACTTCAGATCAACGCTCTTTGCGGGTGTTGCAATCTTGGGTACCCACTTCCGCACCATCTTGGGCGCAGGCTTATTCTCTGGCTTAGTCATCTTTTTGGTCTTCACAGGCGGCTTTTGTTCCTTTATCTTGACGGATGCAACAACTTCTTTGATTTCCTTCGCTTCCTTCTTCTCCGGCTCTTCCTTCTTCCTTGGCTCTTCCTTACTAACGCGACGATGAGGCAGAATATATTTAACTTTGATCATATTGCATACCTTGAAGCGTGGTCGAAACTTGAAGGAACTCCTCTCGCCGTTGATGTCGAACTTGATCCCCCCCTTGCCGTCGTCGATGGTCGCTCCCACGGTCCTGAGGAAAGGCCTCCCAAGGATAAGTGGCGGCTTCTCCCTCTCTCCCAACTCAAGCACTACGAAGTCGACGGGGATGAAGTGGTGTCCGACCTTCACGGGCACATCCACGGCGATGCCCAAAGGGTAGCGAATGGAGTTGTCACCCAACTCCAAGCACATGGCCGTAGGCTCTAGCTCCGGTAGGCGTAGCTTCTCGAACACATCTCTTGGCATGACACTCACACTTGCTCCAAGGTCGCATAATGCCTTCTCGAACTTGAATGAACCAACGGAACACGGAATCGTCGGGCATCCGGGGTCTCCTTGCTTCTCTAGTCCGTTCGCAATAGCGGCGCTACATTGCTCGGACATCTTGACATGATCCACCCCGAGTGTTGCTATCTCATACTTGTTTGCAAGAATATCATTGAAGTAGCGAGAATATGTAGGAACTTGAAGGGCGTCCAATAGCGGCATGTTGATGCTCAACCTACGCACAACCTCCACAAACTTCTCAAAATGATTATCAAGTTTACCTCGGAAGTAGCGTGGCTTAAGTTGCGGTATCTTCGTGTCTTCACCCGGCATCTCAAACTCGGGCTCTTCGGTGACGATCTCGGTAACCTTCTCCTTAGCAAATTCCTCCGCCTCGGTAGATGGTTTAGGCTTTCTTGCTCCCACGGAACGCTCCGGATCTTCGGTCTCCTTCCCCGAACGAGTTTGAATGGCCTTCGCCATCTTGGGACCTTGAGGTTGCCCTGGAAGCTTCCCTTCATTAGTGGATAGGCGCCCGACAAGTTGTCCCACTTGCGTCTCGAGCATCTTCATCATGTTGAGCACTTGATGGTTGGAGCTTCCGACCTCCGTCACCTTGCTATCAATGTTCTCCAACACCTTATCTATAGCCTTGAACTTAGTGACGGTGTCCTTGTTGATCTTAGCTTGCTCGTCCATGAAGTCCTTCAATTGCATACGAAGAGGAACCGAATTCGGAATGGATGAGCTTGCATTAAATTGAGGTCTACCTTGCCCGTAGTGGAAGTTCGGCAAATCTCCCTTCCTCATGTAGTCGAGCATCTTGGCTTCCTCCGGGCAATCCTTTTGGACATGGCCATATTCTCCGCACTCTTCACATGTGGATCTTGCTTCGGCAGCCTTTAAATCTTGAGCCTCTTTCTTCTCTATCTCCATCTTCTCCAACCTCCGCATAAGCGAATCGATCTTGCCTTCGAGTAGATCTTCTTTCTCCACTTGCAAGACTCCTTTGACGTTCCCCGTGGGTTGAACCGGAAGTAAGCGTCCGGATGACGCCCATGTGTCATTGTCCGCGACCTTCTTGAATAGAGTGAAAGCTTGGGTCGGTGTAAGCTCGATGATGGATCCTCCCGCTGATGCATCGATGATTGTCCTTGACGCCATGGTAAGTCCTTGATAGAACTTTTGAACGAGATCTTCCTTCGGGAACTTGTGATGTGGAACCACCTGAGTGTACTCATTGAAACGCTCGAATGCTTCCGATATAGTCTCCGTAGGATATTGAGCAAAGGTAGCAATCTTATTGTGCAAGCTTTGAGTCTTACCCGGTGACTAGTATTCCTTCATGAAGGCTCTCATCAAGGTGTCCCAATTTTGCACCGTCTCCGCCGGTTGAGAGTAGAACCATTGCAAAGCCTTTCCGAGTAGCGAGAACGGAAAGAGCCTTGCCCTCATTTGATCTTGAGTCACCCCGTCCATGTTGAATGTTTGACAAAGTTGAATGAACGCTTGGAGGTGAAGGTTTGGATCCTCTTTACCGGTGAAGGGTGAATGTTGCACCATGCGGATTGTTGAGGTCTTGATCTCGAACGGCCTTCCGATCTCCGCGAGGTTCAAGATTGGTAGGTCGACGATGTCCGGGGTGCATAGCTCCCTGATCTTGCGCTCTGGCTGCGGTTGTTCTCCCATCGGTTGCGGTGGAAGTTGATTCTCCGTAGGGCTTGGAGGTGGTGATTCCTTTGGAGACTCCGACGATCCTTCGGCCTCCGCTTTTGGATCTGCAAATTCCAGCTTTTTAGCTTGTGCTTCACGTCTCCTTAGCCTGTATTTTCGGGTTTGTTGGAGAGGTAGCCGTCCATCTCCTGTTAGGGTTAGCAATAAACAAAATATATACAGAAACGAAAATGAAAACAAATCTAAGAAAACTAGGGTTAGTCAAACTAGATTAGATTGATTTTGAGGATGATCAAAAGTTAGTAGATGCAAAAAGAAAAACCAAAAGAAAACTGAAAATATTCACAAAAAGCAATAAAAGATCGAATCTTGATCACTTGTTCCCCGGCAACGGCGCCAGAAAAAGGGGCTTGTTGACGGTGTATATGCGTATCAAACTTCGTTTGGACTTGCAAGCGGACAAGTCCTCCGTCGTAGCCAAGGGACCCTTCTTCCCTCAAGTGTGAACCCAAGATATCGAATCCGTGGAACAAATGTGTGATGCAAGAACCAATCTAATAAATCCACAAATACTTTAATCTTCGAAAGGTTGTTGCTTTAGCATCTAATCTAGAGAACATCATAAAAACGAATCTAATCTATGAAAACCGGAGGTAGCAAGAGATAGAGAGGGATAGGTAAAACCAATCTAGAGAGATTGGATCAAGCTCTTGTTGAAGTTCCAAGCAAAGAAGAAATAGCCAAGTCGAATCTCATAAAAAGCTTCTTTAAATCGCGGCTTCCCGTCCAACTCCGAAGACGCCCACCTTTTGGAGCCACCGTTCTGTCACAACGCACTCTTATTCCCGCGGGTTAGCCTAGGGCGAGTCCAATGGACAAGTTGAAATCTCTTGGAAGGTCAGGCATGCACCTCTAGCCACCACGGCTACAAGAACACCCTCTATGATCTATCTCGAGAATAGATCTTAAAGTAAGAAAAGCCAATTGAAATCAAAGTCGTAGAAGAAGCACTTGATCGCTAGAAATCGGATTGCAACTTGATAATTCAACATGATACATGAACAAGATCACCACCGGGATCCTACCTTGATCTTGCTCCTAGCTCTTGGAACTCCGACGTGGTCTTCCTTGCAAGGTTCCCATGTCGGCTAGGGAAACCCTAGACAACTAGCTCGACCCTCTCCTCTCCGAGATCGTGTCCCTCTCTTCTCTGCTCCTCGGTGACGAATGACGAATGAGTTGATGCGTGGCTCTTGGCCAGGGGGCTATAAATAGTCCGAGAGGCGGCTAGGTCAAAGGGGGGCTCGAATGGACCCAGAAATGGGCTGGGCCGGCCGGCCTGGGCCCATTCTGGCCCATCTCATGGCCTCCTTCCTCGGTGATGCTTCCCGTGTCTTCTAGAACGTTCTCCCTTCTGCATGTGGGCCCTTGACGTCAGTTTCTCCGCGGTTTGAATGGAGCTCCTTGTCCCGCAAGATTTAGCATTTTCTGTTCAGGTCCTCGGAGTTTTTCGTCTTCACGGGTTGGTCCTTGGGCTTCTTGGAGTCATGTTCACTTCATTGCTTCACTTGTGCCGGGCTTCATGATCTTCTCACGAGGTGCTAGATGAACTTTACCCAGAAGTCTTGCTTTCGACGCTAAATTCCTGCATAAACATCAAACTCCAAAACCGACATGCACGAACGAACTTGTTATATCCAGGGGGTTAGTACCAATGGATAAGATATAAAATTCATGCCAACACCGAAGGTAAACTCATGGCTAGGTTGACGGAAATTCACAGTCAACACTCTGTATGTACTTTCAAAAAAGAAACAGAAGTTGTTTTGTGATTTTATAATTTTGGTGAAGTTCCCAGATGGATATGCTTCAAACTTATCTAGGTGTATTGCTGCAGATGGATGCAAACTACAAAGACTGAAAACTCATGATTATCATATCCTACTCCAAAGGGTCTTGCCGGCTTGTCTTCGCGGTTTAGTGGACAAAGAGATATACACAACTATTGCGGAATTAGGAAACTTCTTTCGGTAACTATGTTGCAAAACTCTGAAGTTGGATGTCTTGACAAAACTTAAAACAGATATCCCAATAATTTTGTGCAAGCTTGAGAAAATTTTCCCTCATGCCTTCTTTGATGTTATGGTCCACTTGGCTGTCCATTTACCTGAGGAAGCAATCCTGAGAGGTCCAGTACAATATGGATGGATGTATCCCGTCGAAAGAAGGCTATGCACATTAAAGCGTTCAGTGAGAAACCAAGCTAGGCCTGAAGGATCCATTGCAAAAGCATATGTTGCTAATGAGGCCTTGACATTTTTCTCTAGGTACTTCGCGGCTGATGATGTGGCCACACGATTCAATCAGGTTGGAAGGAATAGAGAGAATGCTGATTTGTCTACAGATGGAACATCCTATTTCGATCACAATGTTCAAGTACTTGGAGCAGGGACCATTTATTGGCTTCGGTCAAAGTACGACAAGGTGGTTTGGTATGTGCTAAACAATTGCTAAGAGGTGAAGCCATATATCAAGTAAGTAAATCACCATTGCAATGATAGAACTACAATTATTTTGTGCTAACTTTGAGATGGTACTGCTTTGCAGAGTGTTCAAGAATGAATTAAAAGCGGAAGGTGTGCCAGACAAGGCTATTGATCGTCGAATTGTTACAGAATTTCGCCACTGGTTTAGATCACATGTTAGTTTTCATTTTTTTGTTTGGTAGCTAGCTTATATTACCTGGCGAGGACCTTTACACAAGACTATATTAACTATGGCTCTGCTTTACAGATTTCAAAAGATCTAGTGAGCGACAAGAACCTATATGCATTATCAGCTGAACCAGACTTGTGAGCAAAAACTTATACAACATGTATTGTAGGCGGTGTCCGGTACCACACCAAGGCCCGAGAAGCAAATAGGAAGACACAAAACAGTGGAATCATGACTATAGGATCATATAAAAACATTGAAGAAATTGAGTTTTATGGTTCACTAAGAGACATTATTGAGCTGCAGTACAACTCGAGGCTTGACAGACATCGAACTGTTGTTTTATTTCACGTTGACTGGTATGATCTGGAAGGGACCAAGAAGGAACCGAAGATTAGAAATGATGGTTACTTCACAAGCGTCAATACTGGAGATTACTGGTACCAAGATGATCCCTACATTCTTGCTGAACAAGCAACAAAGGTCTTTTACTTGCTAGACACCCTGCTACAACACCCATGGAGAGTGGTGCAAAAATTTGAGCACAGGCATTTGTGGAGCTATAATGAAAATGAGGAGGACATAGCTCCCACTGGCATGGTACTTGCATATCAAGATGATGAAATTGACCAAACCTTGCATGATGTTATACGTGATGATGGTGTCGGTGATGGTTCGGAGGTTCCGGTGCCTATTACTTAAGATTAGAAATGATGGTTACTTCACATGCGTCAATACTGGACATTACTGGTACAAGATGATCCCTACATTCTTGCTGAACAAGCAACGAAGGTCTTTTACTTGCCAGACACCCTGCTACAACACCCATGGTGAGTGGTGCAAAAATTTAAGCACAGGCATTTGTGGAGCTATAATGAAAATGAGGAGGACATAGCTCCCACTGGCATGGTACTTGCATATCAAGATGATGAAATTGACCAAACCTTGCATGATGTTATACGTGATGATGGTGTCGGTGATGGTTCGGAGGTTCCGGTGCCTATTACTGGTGAGGAGGAGACTATGGTTGCAGCCGCTGAAGTTGACGCAATTCGCAAGCAGGAGCTTTCTGATGTGGATGGATTCAATTCTGAAGATGAGGACAACGACACTCTATGATGAAAATGCTGCCGATGAAACTAACGAGGACTAGGATGTGAAATCAGTTAATGTTTAAGTCGATCCGATCTGAAATCATGTGGACCTTATGATTTATATGTAATTTATATGTAGTTGAAGTCGCACTTTCCTGAATATTAAACCTGCCATCGGTGCCTACTATCTGGTTCGCTGTATTATGTAGCATCGGAATTTCCTGTAGCAACTTATAAAAAATATACGATCACGCATGGGGCTGGAATGATCTTGTAGTACTAAGCAAATCGAATTGACGATGGAAGGAATGATGTGTTGATCTCCAATGTGGGCATGATCGAGGAGTATGCAACATTCTCATAATCTTCTAGTAGTATGCGAATCGAATCGACGAAGGAAGGGATGTGTTGATCTCCAATGTGGGCATGATCGAGGAGTATGCAATGTGCTCATAATCTTGTAGTACTAAGCGAATCGAATCGATGAAGGAAGGGATGTGTTGATCTCCAATGTGGGCATGATCAAGGAGTATGCGACGTGACGTGCTCATGATCATGTAGTACTAAGTGAATCGAATCGACGAAGGAAGGGATGTGTTGATCTGCAATGTGGGCATAATCGAGGAGTAAGCAATGTGACGTGCTCATAATCTTGTAGTACCAAGCGAAACGAATCGACGAAGGAAGGGATGTGTTGATCTCCAATGTGGGCATGATCGACTAAGTATGCGAATGGATTGTCCGGTTCTTTGGATTATGTAGCACAGGACCATCCTGTGACGACTTTCAAACTCATCGACATGCGTCTGGAGGATGATCCGGTGTGGTATACATCAGAACAGAGGAACTTCCTTGTAAACTATGGGTAGGAAATGCGCTTCCCATTTCCTGGCCACAGGGTGTGCACAGCGCACTACACACACCTTTATGGCTTTATCCAACGGCGTGTCACTCGTGCTGACCCGCCATCCCCCCATTTACTGCCTCCTCACTTGCAGCACAACCCCTTCGTAGGGTTCCGCTGCTGCCGCGTGTTGGTATTTCTTAACCTCACCACTAGTGGCGCGTCTAGCGTGAGTGTGTAAGCACTACTACAAAACGTGGATACTGTAACACACCGTTGTAACACATTCAACAATGTGTTATAAAGAAGTTGTATAGGAACAGGAACATAAATCTATGTGTTACGGATGAAGGTTGTAACACATAACACTTGCCTTATAAAATTGTGTTACCAATGATGATTGTAGTAACACAAAAACAATGTTACAATTGAAGTGTTACGAAATTGTAGTTTGTTGTAACACATAACTGGAACATGTAAAATGTGTTCTACCCACATATCCTACCGTAACACAAATTAATGTTTCAACTTAAGTGTTATAATGCATAGAAACATTGCTTCGAATTATGTCATTTTTTTAGACATAAAAACCACATCAAACACCAAAAGCTCAAATTGCTTCCAAATACATAGAGAAACTTTTTTTAATTAATAATGAAGACTCACTACTACACAAATAATCACTAGTCCTATGGAGTCTTCTATTTATTCTTACGAAAATAATTCATGAGAGCGAGATTAAAAATTTAAATTACCAAGATAAAATGTGTTAGTAGTACGAGTTGAACCATATCTAAGTAATGGTAGAATGTTTAAATCTCTCTAACTGGTTATATTTGTTACTCTGGTAGGCCATTCACATACGTATTTATATTTGATTTTTTATTAAAGTTTTATATATACTAAAAATTACGATCATGTTGTTGTGATAATCAATTAATCAGCTACGCAAATATGTTTTCATTCAACAGGGCTAAGACAGACACGTCTAATTCTTTTCAACAAAGTCATCTTTTTTAATCGAGCAAATATAATGCTGCCTCCGTATCGAAATATTTGTCGCTGTTGATTTTTTTCTTTCAACTTTGACCATTCGTCTTATTCAAAAAATTATCGCAAATATGTAAAACCATAAGCCAAGATTAAAATACATACAACAATAAAGCATACAGCAAACAAAATAAATGTACTTCCACAATTTTTTGAATAAGACGAATGGTCAAAGTTATAGAAAAAAGTCAATGGCGACAAGTATTTCGATACGGAGGGAGTATTATGATAATATTGTGATATCAACCAAAAGAAATTCGCCTCAAACAGAAATTGCGTAAAAGCTGCACCTAACCTCCCATGGATCCTCGTAATCTCTATTTTGGCAACCGTCCCCCAAGTCCCTCTCGATCGGCATCACATCCCTGCGCTTTTCTTCAACCCCTGTCCCCTCCATCTGAGCCGATCCGATGCGCTGCGCCGCCGCCGTCAAATCATAACCTATCGAGCTCTCTGATCACATCTCTGATCTCCCTCAGGTCGTGCATCCAAACACCGCTAGCTCTTCAGACGTGGTGTGCCCCCGCTGCCGCGACCGCGACTCTGCGAGCTGCGACAGCCACCATCATCCATGACTTCGACACACATAGCACACACTGATCTTCAGTCCTTGCAGTCCACGTTGATGTTCTCTTTGCTCGCATCATCAGCCATCGAGAGTGAGATGACGCGATGTGTTGGCTCCTGGCCGCCGGAGTTGACTCTCTCGCTGTCAGTCGGTAACAGAGCTATGGAGGTAAGATTATTTGAGGTAGCACATACGGTTTTGTTTATATTAGGCACCTTACTTATCAAAGCTTATGTCAGGTCTACTCCGCACAAGAGAATGCATTCGCCTTCTAGTTATTATAATAGTACATGGACCTTGCTCAGTGCTGATAAAGTAATTTTCCTTTTCACATGAAAATATTTCATGCTGCGTGTTTAATTAACCAATCTATTTCTTTAATATCTTTCCAATGTTAGTTGCGAGTATACTATATTGTAGCCTTTTCTTCAATTTCTTAGTCAATGCATCTTATAAACTCCTACCTATTAGTGAAAGTTCAATTTAAAACAAATACCATCTGATAGTCTACATGTATAGGGTGAGGGAGGTCTGCAAATCTTTTCGAATGAAATAAAGATGTCTCGCATCAGGGGGGAGATACAGGATTCAAATCTGAACTACTTCACATTTTCTGAAACTCTAGAGGTTCATATAGCATTCTGAATATTCTTTTTTATTCTTATTTTTCAGTCAGACTTTAGTACGTATTAACTTGTTTCTCTTTTCTGTTGTTCAGAAATGCCTATTACAATCTTGTTATTAACCATTGGTTTGTATGTTTTGTACAACAGAATTAATCAAAGGGGAGACCGGGAGAAGACAACTCAGTAAAGAGTAAGAGATTTTACAAACTCTGCCTTAATTAACGTTATCATCACTCTAGTGCTGAACTTCTCCTAATTGGACTGATATGTTCAGATATCATTCTGTAAGTGTTCAAGATACTATGATGTTTAATTCTCACACACTTTTATTTCATCTTTGATAAACAACAATTATCTACAGCCTTCTTCTCTTCTAGTACATTGGCACAATGACATTGCAATAACTTTGCTTGAGTTGTTTGTTCCCATCTGAGCATGTATATGTAAAGCACATCTGTCTTTTCAGCAAAATAGTCACAGGGAGAAAATGACAAGTTAGAAAGAAGTAGAGGCTGTGGAAATTAGAAAGGTAATTTGAAATTAAATAAGGATTTCTTTAATTTAGTTTTTTCAGCTTGTTAACTGTAGTAATATGTGACAGAGGAATATAAGTGCTCATAGAACTGTTCAGAATATAAAATAAAAATCATATTGTTCAGATCTATTAAGAATAACTCTGTTGAAACGTTATTTTTCATATAACTGTTCATATTATCTTACACTGTCGTCCTGTGAAATAGTAATTTACATTATAACATTTTAAACCCATCATCTTAGCACACTGACTTTTCTATCATAATATGCTTCGGAAAACAGTAACACTTTCTTCTATTGCTAATATGATATTATTCAATTCAAATTTGCAAGATTTAGTATATGGAAGGATACATATATCAATTATCTTAAAAACTAGCTTTCACTGTGAAGGTTAAAATGATTATGGTTATAACTAGCTTTCTCTATGCAGGTTGCAATCGCCAATGCATGAATTTGTAAATCTGGATGTGCACAGACTGGATCTAGAAGGAATGGATTTCAAGAATATTTTATATTTGTATCTAGATTTCATTTCTAGTAGTGAAGGCTTGTACTATTCATTGATGTATACATTTGCTCTCTAAATTAATATCGTCATTGCAACTATGTTTCTTTCCTATACAATCAATGTAGCTTTCTTTAATTTTTGAAACTATGGACCGCATGATTGTACATGAGCCACGTTCCCTTATAAAAATTCATGTCAATATAAATATATTCCATTTGAAATTGTATAATTATTATTATTCAAAAATTTGAATGTGTTACAATTGTTAAAAAAGTGTTACAAACTATATGTTCCTAAAACTCCAAAGTCCAGATCATGTTCTCACAAAAGTGTTACTACAGTAATGTGGAAGTGTTACCGAAGCTTCAAAAATATGTTACAAAAGAAAATCATGGTAACACTTACAAGTGTTCCATTAGACAAGTAATTGTGTTACTAAGTAGTAACACTTTTATAGAATTAAAGGAACACAAGTGTTTTGTTCCGATAGATCAAACTATGGTAACAGCGTAAATAAGAACACAAATAAGATGTGTTACTATCTCACCTAGTAACACTTTTACTAAACTATAGTAACACATGTTGGTGTTACCTTAACTATGTTCTGTAGTAGTGAAGGAACACCCGTGTACACTGACAGGTGCGAACGAATCCGCAAGCGCACGGATACACCGTTGTAGCACTTCTCCCTCGGGATTATTCCAAAGGGTATCGAATCCAAGGAACAGTGTGTACTACCTTCTATACTAGAAGAACGGTCCAAGGACACCAAGCCCTTGCTTGGGTAGAGAGATGATGGGGTGCTCGGTTCTAGGGGGGTACAAGCTGCAACAGAATCTCGCTTCGGACACCAGACCCTCCTGGCTATAACAGTTGGTTCATGGCAAATGGTTGCCTACACCTGTATCCGAACATGAGGGATTCCATAAGGGTCCAACGGCTATCACTACCGTGGCCTACCCCAAGACAAACCGTGGGATACAGGGCAATCGAAGGATAACCCGTAGTTTAGACGCCACGTCTACACCACCGATTACTACTATAATACGACTACGTCTAGGCCTCCCGTAGCATACTATAGCACTTTGTATAAATACGGAGCGACGAACCCGCGAGTACGGCTAGACCTTGCCCATCATTGAACCGAGGTGGCACGAGGTCGAACCACTAAGCACCAATTAATGTATTCCAATAAGATCTAATGAGATAACTCACACAAACGGAATGCAGAATTATTCATCTAGTCAACAAGATCAAAGGATCGTGTCACGAAGAACACGAGCCTCTAAATGATGAACAGATGAAGAACTCAAGAACATATCACCCATGCATGAATATCACTTTAGTCTAAAAGGGAAATACAGAAATACTCACTTTGCTCTAAATGAAGAACAAATGGGAGTCTCACCCACACCACCATCTACATAGCACCTACACCCAACTACACAAGGAGAGGTGAGAACTCACCTCTCCAAGTGGAAAAATGAGAGAGGGGAGAACTTGGGATGTGTTTCTAATCTTACCCCCTCCCCTCATATTTATAAGCAAGGGAAGAGGGCCTCTCCTCTTGGTTCCTGCGCTCCCCACGTGCCACCTAGCCCCTGTAGCGTGCTTTGGAAGGTGCTTGAGGCGGTGGAGAAGAAAACCGGGCAAGAACCGGACCCTAGGTGCCTGAACCGGACCTGAACCGGTGACTGGGTCGCTGAAATGGCACAGAAAATGGAAAAACCAGCTGAACCCGGGCGGCCCATGCAACCGACCTCCAGTCGTCCTCTCCCGAGCTGCTGCGTGTCCCGGCCGGGGGGCGAACCCGCGTGTCCCGGCCGGAGGGCGAACCCGCGCGCCCTGCGCGCTCGCTTGGGCGGCCAACCGGCGCCTGCCGTGTGGCCTGGCTGGGCCGCCCGCGCGCATGTGCGCTTCGCCGCGGTGCCAGGTCGGGCTAGTGGCCGGCCGCCACGTGGCGGTCCCAGGTCAGCTCACGCGCGTATGGGGTACGGCGGATCAGGTGTAGGTCCCGCGTGACGTCATCTATTTTGTCTTTTCTACATCGTCTTCATCCGGACTCTGATGCATACAAATAATATATCCATTTTGATTGTCTCGACGAGCCCGTCGCAATGGTGGAGTCCAATTTGGCATTTGACACTGTTTCCAATGTCGCCCTATATATATCCTGGCTCTCTTGCTTTGTGAATATATCATTTAACACGTATTTCCATGCATCATGCAATAAAAGCTAGGAACACCAATACTTGTGGAAATTTTCAGTATAACCCCTATTCTAGTGTTGATGATCATTTTCCAATTATTTTATGCAGGAATTGACGGTATAAAAGTAGTACTTAACAGCCGTCAACAACTCCTCCACACTTGACCTTTGCTCGTCCCGAGTACAGGGAGTCAGATCAAGGTGGTACATGATATCCAAAGGTATGAAGCTAGCATAAGAGATTTCCAAACCATACCTTGCACTTGTGAACTATGTGGAGTGTCTATCATGCCATCTTGGGTAGTTGAAGAATGGAACGGTCATGAATCAAGTCACTCCTGCTCATCATGTCAAGTAACTTGGGGTTTTGCAATGATTTTCAAAATAAACCTTGCTTAGCTCCTTATTTGATTCTCTCAGATGGCACAACGTGTATATATGTCCTCACCAAGGCATTATATTGCCTTTATTCATCCTACTTTTGATGATAGCTTATGTGGAGCTCAAGGTAGGGTATGAATGATAAGGCATACTTGCATCACATATATTGCAAAGTCAAAAACCGGATCCAATAGAAAAGCAATTCATACAATCAGATCAAGATGTGCACTTGTATGGATATGATAGGTATGGTAAGGTGTATACTAGGCCCGGAATGGGTTCTAGATATTACCATACATGATGAGATACTATAGTGATGGTAAGGTGGACACTAACCCTGGAATAGGTACTAGTTATTACCATCTAAGTTATGGAACTCCTTTTTGCCTGATTTTCTCTGCTCTCTTTTTTGAAATTTTCGAGACATGGGCTATCTCTCTTTTCTCTTTTTTTTCAGATCATGCTTTTTGAGCATATCTCTCTCTCTCTTTTTTCAAAGCCCAATCTCTTTTGGAGATATTTGGAGAGGGATAAATCATGGAACATGTATGGAGCTTTATTTTGTGGAATAGATGAATGATACAATGCTAACTTCTAGTGTAGAAGCATAGCAAGGGGGAAATAGTGGTGTGCACATGAATCTTGATCATGAGAGCATGAAAAGAATTCCCAAAAGGGTCACAGAATTTGATAAAGCTCAATGCAATAACAAGTAGCATATGAGTATAAGGTTTTCAACTAATAACATCATATGACTTTGGTAGGACTGTGACATATCAAAGAGGAGCTTTGCAAAGGGTTTTCATGTTTGTAAATAAATTCCCAAGAACTCAAACATTTAGAGCGAAGATCATATCATCAAGCCATATCACAAACATCAACTACTTAGATGAGCATGAGTTCCGTAATGATATTTGTTCACAAGCATCAAGACAATGAGTAAGGAATAAAACATATGCAAGCCAACCACAGGAATCATGTAGAGCAAGCTGAGCACCATTATTTGAGTTTGATTTATTGGATAAGAATTGAACATCATTCAAACTCATGGGTAGAGAGAGTTGAAGGACCGTACTGGCGACCAGAGAGGGGGGAGTGAATGGGAGCCGATAAAAATTCTTCTCGAAGGAGATGGCTACTCCAACAAGATGAACACGGCTGACCAAAACACGTCTCCGACTCAACTACACAAGTTGGCCAAGACCACGTAGCCACTGGAGTGCTACTGGTCCTAGGAACCAACCACCACCGAAACCTACTCGAGAACGCAACGGAACAAGCAACTCGAGCAGCCACTGACCACACCGGTCAGACCGGTCACCACCACCGGTCAGATCGGTGTCACACCTGTTTTTCCAAAGAAAACCAAGTGCATAACTATATGTATGCCAGGACCTATTTTCATACATATAGTGACATATAAGTGAATGCAGAAACAGTATCACGTAAGAAAAAGGGAGATTATCAGAGTATTATGCTAAATCCTGGAAACGAAGGCACCAAACTCCACAAGCAGTCGACTGGGGGATGCGTACGCCTAGAACTCAGCAACATCTTCAGCAAACTCCATAGCAGCTTCCTCTTTCTGAGCAACATTGTTTATAGCAAGGGTGAGCACATGTCGTACTCAGCAAGTGTGGGGAAAGTGTGAATGCAAAGGCTTAACAAGGAAAGGCTGACAGGTTGACTGCATTAAGCATTTTTAGTTGGTCAAATTTTATTAGCACCTGATTACTAAGATATAAGTATATACCAACCCACATTAAGCATAGAGGTAAGATACCCCATAAGAGTATGGCAAGCAGAACCATATCATACATCATGATTTAAGTCCATCTTCAAGTTCAATTATCATGTGAGGCGCTCTTGACCGTGAGCACGGCTAATCGATTAGTTTTACACTCTGCAGAGGTTGTACACTTTCACCACAAGTCGCGTAAAAGCTCCGAAGAACTTTAGACCCAACCACGCGATGCTGATCAGGCACCATACCACACTACCGAGGTGTGGCTGCATAGGGACGCTACGAGGCCTTTACAAAGATTCCCTAATAAGTGGTAACCTGCTAAGGTTTCCGCATAAGGGGATGAACCCTCCCCCAAGTGGCGTACCACTTGGCTGGACAAGCCATCGCACAACCTATGAGCCCCTTGCCCTTTCGGTAAGATTACCCCAAACTAGAGTCTCTAATTAATTGGCCAAGACAGAGCCATATGTCTTGTGGTTGCACTGTTTTCCTGGGTGGTTCTCCATGTTCCAATTAAGCATGTGGTCTTGTAGATAAAATTATCATAAAGTAACATAGAGCATAAAAGGGTAACCATGTTGATTATTACCAACCCAGTTGAGCACACTAAGCAACATCTACCATCAATATTAACTAAACAACCCGGCTATACAAGGCAATGGTAAAAAGAATACTAGTCATTATCCTTAATAGGAACCCATCAAAATTAATGCAAGCAATGTAGTAGTGATTAAATAGAGTTATTGGACAGAAGAACAAGGACACACTTGCCTTTCACCACAGAGTAGTTGCTCAGAATGTCTTCAACTTCAAGCCCTTCAAAGCTTCTTGAACCACGTTCACTCTATGCGCATCAATCATCGGCACAACATACAAAGCAACAATTACAACTAAGAACAATGCACCAATGAAAAGAAAAGCTTTAAAAGAACGCACTGAAGGATAGGCTCGATTCTATGGATCACTAAAGCACACAAACCGTGCTTAGAAGAGAAATGTTTGATTAGATTTATGAACTGCTTGATCTGAGCTTGAACTAGAATCGAAAAGATCTGAAGCTCTATATAAGACTAGATGCACAAAAGAGGCACTGAGATAGAGCAGACAAAGAACGTCTATCGAACTATTTGCATTTATTAGAAAACAAGACTATGGCTAAGTTTATTTTAATTAACAAAAGGTATGTAAAGGATATTTCATAAAGAAAATACCCTAGGTTGAAATTAATGCAAATGAAACTTTATTTACAAAACCGATGTAAAGAACTAGTCAACTTTTATTTATAAATGTTCATGTATGAATTATACCGATTAAACATTTAACTTAGAAAAAGGTTAGAACAACTAATCGAATAAAGTCATGTGACTTGTGTTGAGCTAAACAAACTTTATTTAGAAAGCACATGCATGTTGACATTAGTTCAGTTAACTTTTATTATAAAAGACGGTGTAAAAGCCTAATTTACTTTTAATTAGAAAAGTTAATTAATTATTAAGCAATTTAACAATTGGTTTATGAAAAACTGAGGTAAAGATCTAATTAGATTTTATTTACAAAAGCATGTGAAATAAACATTAATCAAATTAACATTAATTATGAAAAACGGTGTGTAGCACTATATTGCTTTTATTTGTAAAAGGCATGTATAACTAACCATTAATCAAAATTAATATTGAATTTATTTTCAGAAAACAAACATGATGAAAACTCTCACTAACATGTACTTTACATTATTATGAACCTAACGCAACTTGAATGGATAAAAACGGATCTAAAACATAGGTTCTATGGATAAAACAAAATGAAAAGGACCTAGTTGTGATTTCCTGTAGATCTCAGGGCTTACAAATAAGATTCACAAGACACTATGAACCATGCTTGCGAATAGATCTAAGATCAGGGTTAGATCTGAAAAAGGCTCAGGTGGGTTTTATGTGTGAAAGGTGGGATTTTTGTAGGGGGTTATCTGCAGATTTGCCAAGACACAAGAAACTGGCTAAAGATTGCATGATTCTACAGGGACCTAATCGCGAAATGAGGGAGTCTTCTCCTACCTCGGTTCAAGAACAACAGGAGGTCCTGGACGTACCAGAACTCTAGGCGCATGAAGTCGCCAGGGCTTTAGGTGCTAGGAGCTTTGGTGGATTGCGGAATAGAGATAGGAGAGCGAGGGGGTCGCATGGAGATGCTCACCGGCGATGGAGACGTACGGAGGTGGCCGGATTTTGAACGGCGGCGGACGGTTGACCGGCGGCCACGCGGAGGAGGTCAGGTTCGGCCGTGGCGGGTTCGCACGGTAGGCAGAACGGGCGGCGCGTCTTGGGCACGTGGTACCGAGAGGTTGGGCGCCAAGCAGCGGAGGCAGCGCCACTCGAGGACGAGCAGAACCAGCAGAGCCGGACAGGAAGAAGCTCGCAGTTGGTCAGTATAGTATAGAAAACAGCCCTGATAGATTGGCAGAGCTTCGGTTTACGAAATAAGATGCTAAGCGGCAAAACAGAAAGATAATGATGAGACGAACGCGATGGTGTGCTCACCTTCGCCCAAAGATGAACGATGGCGACGAAAGAGCTCGCCGGAGTTGGGGAGGAGTCGCCGGAGTTGGGGAAGACGACGGAGTCGACGTCGGATTCGCATGACCGACCACATCACGGTGTAGAGCTCGAAGAGGGGAACTTCAGGGTGGTGTCCGTTTGCACCGGAAGTGCACGGTTTCGCCGGAAAAGGTCGACGGAAAGTTCACCGGAATTTAGTAGATGCAAAAGTTCGGCGACGGTTTGTGGGAGTTAGGGTTATCGAAACGGGATGAGGTTGGCGGCATTGAAAAGAGGACGCCAAGAAGATCATCGGGAACTATTTATTGGCCGAGATAGAGTCTGATTTTATTTTCCCTTTTTTTCTAATTTCGGAAATTAATTTCGGATTAGAAAACAATTTCAGAAAATCCTGAAATCGTAATTAAACCACGAAAAATACTCCAAAAGCTCAGAAAAATTCAGGAAAATTATTAGAGATGATTTAGGATATGATGAATCCAAATAAAGTATTTGGAGCTCATGAAAATGATTTTAGAGCCTTCTAATAAATAGAATTATCTCAGGAAAAATGAGAATTAATTTCCAGAAAAGTCTAGAAAATTCTTAGAAGGATTAGGTCAGCACCTAAACTCATTTTAAAAGCTTTTGTGCTCATGAAACACCAAATGCATCAGCATGAATGCAACACTCACAACTATTTATTTAATTCAAAAAATCAAACAAGGCTTTGTCCTATACTATATTTCCTGTAAAGAAAATAAATGTTGGAAAAAAATTTAAAATTATGGAAAAATCATTGTTTAATTATTCTTTCTATTCACATCCTGAAATTCGGAAATTTTAGGGTGTGACAAATCTACCCCCTTAAACGGAATCTCGTCCCGAGATTCGAAGAAAGAAGAAACACGGATAAGGGAGATAAACAAGAATATTGAGATGGAGGTAGGTATGCGGTCATCCTCTTTTGTCGATTAGTGTGAATTTTTCATCTTCATCTTTGCTGGTTGCTGGGGTCTTCATCAGAGTGAGTTAGACAGGATAGTAGCTAGCATAAGGTTGAAAGGAAAGTAGAGTGAGGTCTTCTTTTCTTGAATTGCTCACTTCTAAATGGCGAAGGTGGTAGTAGCATTGTGCTTGTTGGCATTTCATGTGGGCTTCAATTCCTTCTTCCAATGTCCTCCACTTGATTAGGTAGAGAGAAAGAGAGATAACAAGGATGTGGGGGATACAAAGGAGAAACCCAACTAGGCAACTGATGTCATTGCAGATATAAGACCCAGAATACACCAACACTCACTACAAAGAAACGAATCAATCAAGGTCATAAAATCAAGCATCATCATGCAAACACACAATTTCACCAATCAAGACAGTCAAAGGAACGATGCTAAACATTGTTAATAGTCATAGGGTATCCTCCTAAGCAAGGGTAAGGTTTCAACGATCATTGATCATCTAGGGATGTTGAATCAGAAAGGACACTTTGGAATCAAAAGTCAAGGGGGAATCCAAAGTAACATTACATAAAGAAGGAGAAGTTCAACGAGGAAGATATGTGGATAGGAATTGACAGCTATGTTCAAAGTAGATAGGCAAGCAAGATATCAAGGATACGCGTTGCATGGAACAAGGGGGAATGGAAAGCAAGATCATGATAAGATCAAGAGGATTATATAAACAAGGATTAGTGATTTAACATTTGCAAAATAAGATGTGCAAACGAAAAGAAGTGGAAAAGGTTTAAGTTTTCAAGAACGGGATAGGAGAGATTGGTCAAGGAGTGAGAATATTCATCACAGAACTGGTAGTGATGAAGTTTAGATCATAGAAAACATTAAGGAACGACCATTGCTATCTAGGCTTACGTCCTACAGTCGATACAGCTCTGATACCACTCTGTCATACTTGTTTTTCCAAAGAAAACCAAGTGCATAACTATAAGTATGCCAGGACCTATTTTCATACATATAATGACATATAAGTGAATGCAGAAATAGTATCACGTAAGAAAAAGGGAGAATATCAAAGTATTACGCTAAATCCTAGAAACGAAGGCACCAAACTCCACAAGCAGTGGACTGGGGGTTGCGTACGCCTAGAACTCAGCAACATCTTCAGCAAACTCCATAGCAGCTTCCTCTTTCAGAGCAACATTGTCTATAGCAAGGGTGAGCACATGCCGTACTCAGCAAGTGTGGGGAAAGTGTGAATGCAAAGGCTTAACAAGGAAAGGCTGACAGGTTGACTACATTAATCATTTTTAGTTGGTCAAATTTTATTAGCACCTGATTACCAAGATATAAGTATATACCAACCCACATTAAGCATAGAGGTAAGATACACCATAAGAGTATGGCAAGCAGAACCATATCATACATCATGATTTAAGTCCATCTTCAAGTTCAATTATCATGTGAGGGTCCATGCATGTTGACATTAGTTCAGTTAACTTTTATTATAAAAGATGGTGTAAAATCCTAATTAACTTTTAATTAGAAAAGTTAATTAATTATTAAGCAATTTAACAATTGGTTTATGAAAAACCAAGGTAAAGATCTAATTAGATTTTGTTTGCAAAAGCATGTGAAATAAACATTAATCAAATTAACATTAATTATGAAAAATGGTGTGTAGCACTATATTGCTTTTATTTATAAAAGGCATGTATAACTAACCATTAATCAAAATTAATATTAAATTAATTTTCAGAAAACAAACATGATGAAAACTCTCACTAACATGTACTTTACATTATTATGAACCTAACGCAACTTGAACGGAAAAAAATGGATCTAAAACATAGGTTCTATGGATAAAACAAAATGAAAAGGACCTAGTTGTGATTTCCTGTAGATCTCAGGGCTTACAGATAAGATTCACAAGACACTATGAACCGTGCTTGCGAATAGATCTAAGATCAGGGTTAGATCTGAAAAAGGCTCAGGTGGGGTTTATGTGTGAAAGGTGGGATTTTTGTAGGGGGTTATCTGCAGATTTGCCAAGACACAAGAAACTGGCTAAAGATTGCATGATTCTACAGGGACCTAATCGCGAAACGAGGGAGTCTTCTCCTACCTCGGTTCAGGAACAACAGGAGGTCCTGGACGTACCAGAACTCCAGGCGCATCAAGTCGTCGGGGCTTTAGGCGGCTAGGAGCTTTGGTGGATTGCGGAACGGAGAGAGGAGAGCGAGGGGATCGCAAGGAGATGCTCACCGGCGATGGAGACATATGGAGGTGGCTGGATTTTGAACGGCTGTGGACGGTTGACCGGCGGCCACGCGGAGTAGGTCAGGTTCGGCCGGGGCGGGTTCGGCATGGTAGGCAGCACGGGCGGCGCGTCTTGGGCACATGGTGCCGGGAGGTTGGGCGCCAAACAAAATGAGCTGGGGTTCCAAGAGATGGCTGCCATCCTCTCACCACTTGGGTTATATGGAGGCAACCAAAAGACAAAACTACCCCTATTACATTAAACTAGGATACACACCCCCGAAGGGCCTTTTGGGAAACTTCGTCGTAGCACCATCGGACGGATGCCCGGCGACCGCAAACTTGCTTAGCCTCGATGCAAGCCTTGCGATCCCGACGCGTGTCCTCCGCTTCGAAGCATCCGGAAGCCGTCATCGCACACCGGTCAGACCGGTCTGATGCTGCTGCACCTCCGTCTTCGATCTTGGCTTTGTGGATCAACCAAGGAACCTAGTGGTTTTCTGGTGAACCACTGGAAACCCCGCGAACTTAGTGTGGCCTCGCCAATCTCCACTCATGACTTGGCCCCCACGAAGTCCCGGCTCGATCTTGGCTTTGAGGCTCAACCAAGGAACTGTCCACGACTTTGTCTTGCTGTTCTTGCCACCATGCGGCCCACACTTGACCCCGCTGGCCACCGAGTCCCTTGAACCAAGCCTACTTGTCTTCTCCACACCTGGAGGCCTCACCGGTGTTGATGGCTGTTAAGTATCACTTTTAGGCCGTCAATACCTGCATAAAATAAACGGAAAGCGATCATCAACACTAGAATAGGGCTTTATACTGACAAGTTCCACAAGTGTTGGCATTTCTGGCTTTTGTTGCAGGGCACATTAAAATGTGCATTAAATGACACAGATGAGAGCAACTGATCTAATGGCTTATATAGGACATCATCATAAACAACCTCAAATGCCAATTTATACTGCACCATTGCGACGGGCTCGTCGAGACGATCAAAATGGATATATCATTTGCATACATCGGAGCCCGGATGAGAGAGATATGCACAAGACATCATGTGGGCCCGGTGGGACCCACACCAAGCCACGTGGCGACGTGCTACCACACAAGCGCCCACGTGTCCATGACACCTCATCGATCCAAGGAAACACACCTTCGACCAATCAGGAGCCAGTACACGGATCCAAGGGCCCACTTCCCCATGGAAACGGGCTAGAAACACCGCAAACACCCCCATACCGACCTTGGGACCCACCTGGCAGTCACCCAGACAAAAGGCCACGCGATCGGAGCCGACCCGGGATCGGCCGACCCCACAGGTTGGCCGACCCCACCTTAAGGTGGTTCGCACCCATCTTCCACGTGTTGTCTCCTCTGTGGATCCTAAGTGCATTCCGGGGGTGCTCGGGGTGTTCTCGCGCCGATGCTCAGGCCTATAAATAGGAGGAGAGGGGGTAAGAATAGGGACACACCACTCACCTAAGGATGAGAGCTTCCTTGGTAGATTAGAGAATAGGAGAGTGAGAGAGGGATGTGTATCTCTATGGATGCTTCGTTCTTCATTTAGAATAAAGTGAGTATTTCCGCATTTTTTATTTAGACTAAAGTAGCATTCATGCATGGGTGAATAGTTCTTGTGTTCTTCACTTGTTCATGATTTAGAGGCTTGTGTTCTTCATGAGCTTAGCCTTTGATCTTCTGGTGTAGTTCATAAGTTGCTAATTCCGTTTGTATGCCTGCTAGTCCAATTGGAATAAAGTGGATGCTCTTGCATTCTAGTTTAGACCAAAGTCCTTCCATGATCCTTATATAGATAGCGGTTACCTGAGTGAGTTCTGGTCTCTCCCTCGTGGGTTCGTCGCTGCATCTTCGTACGGAGTGCTATAGTGTTGTTACGGGTCGACAGACGTAGCCGTGCCATAGTAGTAACCGGTGGTGTAGACGTGGTGTCTAGACGACGGGTTATCCTTCGATTGCCCTGTATCCCACGGTTTGTCTTGGGGTAGGCCGCGGTAGTGACAGTCGTTGGACCCTTTCGGAATCCCCCACATATGGATACAGGTGTAGGCAACCATTTGCCGTGAACTGACTATTATAGCCAGGAGGGTCTGGTATCCGAAATGAGAGTCCCTAACCAAGAGATTGCTCTCAACTCTCCCCACTATCAGCAGGATCCTTTCCATCTTCATCTCGTCCTATAGAGTTCTGTCCTTGGACTGTTCTCCTAGGGTAGAAGGTAGTACACACTGTTCCTTGGATTCGATACCCTTTGGAATACTCCTGAGGTGAAGTGCTATAGCGGTATCTCCGTGCGCTTGCGGATTCTTTCGTACCCGTTGGTATACCCAGGTGGATCTTACGCTCACGCTAGGTGAGCAACTAGTGGTGAGGTTAAGAAATACCAACAAGCATTTCTGGCGCCATTGCCGGGGAACAGTTGCTGAATCTATCTTCGAACCTAGTGGTCCTCATGTCTATCTTTTTCATTTTCTTTGTTTCTACCTTTACCCCCGTTACCCATGGAGAGGCCATCCTTTCACGACCTCTCCACCCCATCCAATGAGTTCAATGATCCATCAACGTCTTCATCCAACCATGAGCTCAACCCCGACCTTATAGATATGGTTCAGGATAGACCCTTCTTTGGAGTGATCAATGAAGATCCCTACATTCATTTGAAAGAATTTGAGGATCTGTGTTCACACTTGGTTATCCCAGGCATGACACAGGGAACCGTGAAGTGGAAGTTGTTTCCTTTCTCTCTTATAGGGAGAGCGGAACAATGGTACACTCACACTGTAGGGAGTGTGAACGGTAATTGGCAAGAACTTCGCGATGACTTTTGTAACTCGTTCTCTCTCTTGGAGAGGACAGAGCAATGGTACAATCGCATAGCCTCTCTCCCAATGGACATCCTCGAGTTCGAGCAAGTAGAGGAGTCTATAGATGCAGCATGGGCTAGGTTCCTACGTCTTTTGGTTTCTGACCCGGACCTTTTGTCCATTCCCGGTGATGTGTCATTATACATCTTCTGCATAGGTCTAGACATGGATGCTGCCTTAGATCTCGACGAGACTGCTGGAGGTTCGCTTCTTCACAAAACTCCGGCGGAAGTAAGAGAAATCCTAGATTCCCTCTTGGAGAGCTCTTTCTTTCGAGCCAATCATAGCGAGCCCTACCAATCTAAATTGAGCCATGAGGATCTTCTAGCGGCTGAATCCGATCCATCACCTTCCACATCCTCTTATTCAGCCATAGAACCCTCACCTGAACCAGGAACCATGAAGGAAGAAGAAATTCAACCTCCAAAGTTCCTCTATCAATTCGAGGATGACCTTTCTGAAAATCTCAAAGACACCTCGAATTATTTTGTTGCCCAATCAGGGGAGGATCCTTATTCTGTCCAAATCAATCATTCCAAAAATCTCTCGACAGAACTTTCCCCTAGGCCTTCGGTACCACCTCTACCTCTTGATCCTCCTGATGAAGCATATCTTGTGGAGGCCACTGTTCAGTATTTTAGCATCACACGAAATAAATCCGCAAGCGCACGGATACCATTGTAGCTTTTACCTCAGAGTATTCCAAGGGTATCGAATCCAAGGGAACGTGTGTGTACTAACTTCGTATAGTCGGTCCAAGGACACACCCAAATAAAAGGCAAGGATAGAGAGGATTCCTAAAGATAGTGCTATAGATGAGATTAAAGGTCGATCTCTCAAGAACTTACTTCGGGCACCGGCTAACCCCTGATCTGTTAGGAGACTCCGGCCTACGGATCTAAGACGAACCTCAACCTGCACTATATCCGAACGTGGAGGATTTCAAAGGATCAACAGGGCTGTCACCACCTGCGATCTACCTCTACCAATCCATGGGATATAGGGCAAACGAAGGATAACCCTTAGCCTAGACACTACGTCTATGCTACTGATTACTACCGCAGCCTGACTACGCTATCCCGCGGTGCGTAGCAACCTACGGCACTCTATATTAAATATAGAGCGATGAACCCGCAAGGAGGAGAACTGATCTCACTCAACTATAGAAGCTACTAGCTTATGCTAACGGCATACAAGAGAGCACTCGGTCCCGTACTATGCTTCCAATGTATACGAACGACTTGCAGCAGACGAACGCATAAACCCAGGATCTACGCACTAGCAGAGGAGAAAGGCTACTGATGCAACCTAGCATAAACTATTAGAAAGGAATCAAGAACACACTTTATTCTAATCAGAGCATGCAAGCATATCCACTTTAGTCTAAATGACGAACATGCATACAAACGGATATGAGCACACGTGAACCTATGCTACAAGATCGAAAGGTTGTGTTCGCGAAGAACACAAGCCTCTAAATCAAGAACAAGCGAAGAACACAAGAACATATCACCTATGCATGAATGCTACTTTAGTCTAAATAGGACATGCGGAAATACTTACTTTACTCTAATTGAAGAACAAGCATCCATAGAAATACAACTCTCTCTCTCACTCCCTACTCTCTAATCTACCAAGGAGAGGCCTCTCCTTTGAAGGGAAGCACTCATCCTTAGGTGAAGTGGTGTAGTGTGTCTCTATTCTTACCCCCTCCCCTTCTATTTATAGGCCCGGGTCACCGCGCGAGAACACCCCAAGCACCACGGGAATGCCCTAAGGATCCAATAGGGAGACGACACGTGGAAGATGGGCGCGAACCGCCTTAAGATGGGTTCGGCTGACCTGTGGGGTCGGCTCCGATCGCGCCGCCTTTCGTCTGGGTGACTGCCAGGTGGGTCCTCAAGGCGGTTCCTGATGTATGGTTCGGTTGGAGGCGGTTTGCTCGGGTTGTGGGCCCTTGAATCCTTGTGCTGAACATGTGGCGGCATCTGATTCGTCGGGAAGTGCTTCTCTTGGATTGATGAGGTGTCATGAACACATGGCATCCTGTGTGCCAGCACGTCGCCACGTGGCCTGGTGTGGGTCCCACCGGGCCCACATGATGTCCTATGCATATCTCTCTCATCCGGGCTCCGATGTATGCAAATAATATATACGTTTCGATTGTCTCGACGAGCCCGTCACAATGGTGCAGTCCAAATTGGCATTTGGGACTATTTATGATGATGCCATATTTATGCCATCAATTTACTTGCTCTCAATTGCATCATTCCATGTGCATTTCGATTTGTCCTGCAACAAAAGATAGAAATACCAACACTTGTGGAAATTGTCAGTATAAACCCCCTATTCTAGTGTTGATGATCACTTTTCATTTAAATTATGCAGGAGTTGACGGTGTAAAAGTGGTACTTAACAGCCGTCAACAACACCCCCACACTTGACCTTTGCTCGTCCCGAGTGAAGGGAGAACAAATCAAGTGGGACATGATACCCAGAGGTATGAAGAAAGCATAGGAGATATTCCAAACCATACCTTCTACTTGTGAACTCTGTGGAGTGTCTATCATGCTATCTTGGGTTGTTGAGGAATGGAATAGTCATGAATCAAATCACCTCTGCTCACCGTGTCAAGTAACTTGGGGTTTTGCAATAAATTTTCAAAACAAACCTTTCTTAGCTCCTCATTTGATTCTCTCATGTCACTCAATGTGTATATGTCCTCACCAAGGCATTAGACTTGCCTTTCTTTCATCCTACTTCTAATTATGGCTGTATGTGGAGCTCAGGGTAGGATAAAAGATAAAGCATACTTGCATCACATCTATTGCAAAGTCAAAAACCGTATCCAAGGAGAAAATCAAATCATACAATCAGATCAAGGTGTGCACATGTATGGATGTGATGGATATGGTAAGGTGGATACTAGGCCCGGAATGGGTGCTAGATATTACCATATATATGACGAATGTTGTGGTGATGGTAAGGTGGACACTAGGCCCGGAGCGGGTGCTAGTTATTACCATTGATTTATTGGAACTCCTTTTTGAGTGATCACATCTCTCTCCTTTTCCTTCTTTCTTTTTGGACATGAGCTATCTTTCTCTCTTTTTTTTTCTTCATGCTTTGAGCATGGTTTTTTTCACCTATGCTTTTGAGCATGGTTTTTTTTTCAACTATGCTTTTGAGCATGGTTTTTTTTGTTTTCTCCTTTTTTTTTGAATAGCCCATGCCCTTTTTCAAGGATACTTTGGAGAGAGAGGTCACATATGAAGCTTTATTTTGTGGAATGGATGGATGATACAATGCTAACTTCCAGTGTAGAAGCATAGCAAGGGGAAAACGGAGTGCACAAAATCTTGATCGTGAAAGCATGAAAAGAATTCTCACAAGGGTCACAACATTTTGACAAAGCTCAATGGAATGACAAGCAGCATATGAGTATAAGGTTTTCAAGATAACTCACCATATGGCTTTGGTAGGACTTTAGCATATCAAAGAGGAGCTTTGCAAAGGGTTTTCAATTTTCAAAATAAAAAACCCAAGCACTCAAACATTTAGAGAGAAGATCATGTCATCAAACCATATCTCAAACATCAACTACTTAGATGAGCATGAGTTCCCTAATGATATTTGTTCACAAGCATCAAGATAATAAGCATGGAATAAAACATATGCAAGCCAACCATGGGAAACATGTAAAACAGGTAGAGCACGATTCCAAGAGTTTGATTTAGCAGATAAGAATTGAAACTCATTCAAACTCATGAACCAAAGAGAGTGAGACAAAGGGTGCACATACCATCGCTCCTGAAGAAATAGGGATCAAGGAGGACCAGCATTGGTTCAACTGACCCATGGGGCAGCCGAATCACTCTAGTTTACCTTGTCCCTTGTCATGGAAGCGCAGTCGATGTTATGCAACGCCTGTGTGGGAGATCTCAAGTGTGTATGTCGATGATAAGCTTGGGAGATCACCCCACACTTGTTCTTGTACCTGGTGCTATCTTCAAACAAAAAGGGAAAATAAAAGATGGACTCTACTGGTTCGAGAACCAGTGAGCCTTTATTCAAATTCAAATATAAATTCACCATGAGACCTAGCTCAAACAAGGCTGACCTGCCTCGGCTTACCTTCCCATTTGAATCAAGCTCAACGACTTACCCCATTTGGATTCGAAAATTCCTGCAAGGGTTAGTCCGCACATACAACCAATATCCATGCAGGCATTACTATAAGGTTCATCAATCAAACTCGACACCATGTCTTGTTTGATTGAAGAAGGCAGTTTTAAACTAAGCACCATGCTTAATTTAAAACAACCTATGAAAGCATGAAGCTAAACATGCACTCAAACCATAGCATTACGAACATAGATAAAGGAAGCAAGAAAGCATGATCAAGCTATTTTCAGAGGGATACAAAATGAGCATAGGGTGGCGAACAACGGGCAACCTCCTGGAAGGGCTTTGTTTAAAGTCAAAAGTAGGACGTACCTAACTGGGCAAGAGGCAAGAGCTAACATCATCTCCAAACCAGGATAAGATTTGGATGAGAGGAACTTTACTCAGGATGCTCACATACCTCCCCCACACTTGAAGTTTGCATTGCTAGGCAACAAAACTCAAGTGTGTGGAGATCAAGCTTCCTTTTGTAAATGTTCTCTCAACAAAAACTTATAAAGGTGTTGTAGTGATGTAGCTCGCATGTTCTTAGGCATCACCTGTCTATCATTCTTTTCAATCTCCACCTGAAGGGGTTAGGACCAAAAATACCCGAGGGACAACCTATCCTAAAAACATGCTCTTGCTTTTTATTTAAAAAGGGAAATAAAATCTAACCTAATCCAGGCTATCTCCTGGTAGTGCTTTGTTTACGGTCATAAGCTCGACCCTGGGAACTTCTTCCTGCAGCTATCATTGGTGATGTCATTCCCGTCTCACCACCAATTGTTGATGTATCAGTGAAGCTTTAGCTGCGAGGTTAGTGCCACAGTGCATACACAAAATCTGCAATGCTTATGTTAAACATTTGCATCTACAACCATCCTTCTAAACTTTTTACAGGAGAGGACCATAAGGAGGTTGTAGTCCTCGTGCATGCTCAGTGCACTAAGCATGGCTGACTCTGGAGAGGCAAGAAGCAAGCATGGTTCATATGGTGTCTCAAGAACTAAGCTACCATGCTCATCAATGGAATCCTTTCCTTTGGACTCCAGAGTCAGCACCTTGATCTCCATGGCCCATGAATTCTCCATCTCAGGAGGTTCATCGTGTAAGATCGATGTTGATTCTCGATCAAGGTCGAGAGCAACATGATATGGGCCAATGGGAAGAGGCTCAAACTTGATCGAGGGTGATGAGGATCGTTCGCCTTCACAAAGGTGAAGAGGATCTTCCGAGTCATACTCTTGAGGAGTAGAGAAATCTACAACCTCAATGAGAACGAGCTCGGATGATGCGAACAGAGATACATGCATCATCTCCTTGAGCGGGTTTTGCTTGGGAAGAGGCTTCGCCATAGAACTTTCTGAGAATAAGGGAGTGGTGGCAGAAGCGGCTTCCCTAAGCTTTTCATCCAGGCTCCCTCGGGATGCATCGAGGAGTTTTTCTATAGGGGAGCCTAGGAGGAGATCAAGATCGAGGACATCAAAGATGTGGAAGTCTAGATTAACCTTGACCTTCTCTACTAGGAGCGGCACGGCACATGCATCCCCCCGACACTCAAGAATATGTCCGGATGGACAACTCTTGAGGAGTCTGTCGGATGGTCTTAGCGTAATGTTGCCCAACAAAGTGTACGCTAGGTGCCATGGCATGACATTAACCTCCATAGTGGGGTTAAGATGGGCTTCTACGATAATTCCTTTTATGGAACAAGAAATGATCGTAGAGGGTGAACAAATCCAAAGTGCTTCAGAAAAGTTTCCCACTCCAGTCAACCACTTCTTCTCCATGGCCTCCATGATAGATGTTCCGTTTGGAGGATCAGGAGCCAAAGGAAGTACCGTAGGCCTAGGGGAAGGTTCTGTCAAAAGATTTCTAGCTAGCTGGATTTGGACAGAAGAGGGCTCCTTCCCTAGTTGGACATCTAAGCAATTCAAGGTGTTTCTAAGATTTTCAAAAGGGTCATCCTCGAATTGATAGAGGAACTCTGGAGGCTGAATTTCTTCTTCCTCCATTGTTCCTGGTTCGGGAGAGGGCTCAATGGACGAATCTTGGGATGTGGAAGTCAAAGGATCAGGTTCAGCTGTTGAGAGACTCTCATGGATCGACTCTGATTTTTGGCGGGGTTCGTTATGGTAGGTAAGAAGGGAAGAGTTTTCTAAGAGGCTATCTAGAATTGCTCTTCCTTCCACTAGAGTTTTGTGTGCAAACGAACCTCCAGCAGCGATGTCAAGATCTTGGGCAGCGTCCATGTCTAAACTCATGCAAAATGCATAAAGCAAGACATCATCGGGTAGAAATGAGCCGGGTCCAGATGCACAAAGGCATAAGAACCTAGCCCACGCTGCTCCTATAGACTCCTCCTCTAATTGTTCGAACTCGAGAATATCCCCTGGGAGAGAGGCCATATGAGTATACCATTAAACCGTCCTCTCCACGAGAGAGAATGAGTTGCAAAAGTTATCTCGAAGTTTGCCCCAATCACCATTTACACTTTTTATAGTGTCAGTGTACCATTGCTCCGCCCTTTCTGACAGAGAGAGGGGGAACAACTTCCACCTTATGGATTCCTGTGTCATGCCTGGGAGAACCAGACGCGAACACAGTTCCTTGAATTCTTCCAAATGAAAGTAGGGGTCTTCATTGATCGCTCCAAAGAAGGGTCGATCCTGAACCATGCCCATAATGTGGAAATGAAGTTCATGGTCGGATATGGAAGTTGATGGATCATTGAACTCATAAGTTGAGGTGGAGAGGATGTGAAAGGATGGCCTCTCCATGGGTAACGGGGGTAAAGGTAGAAACAAAGAAAAACAAAAGATATGAGGACCACTGGGTACGAAGATAGATACAGCAACCGTTCCCCGGCAACGGCGCCAGAAAGCTTGTTGGGTATTTTAGCGTCACACGAAATAAATCCGCAAGCGCACGGATACCGTTGTAGCTTTCACCTCAGAGTATTCCAAGGGTATCGAATCCAAGGGAACGTGTGTGTACTAACTTCGTATAGTCGGTCCAAGGACACACCCAGATAAAAGGCAAGGATAGAGAGGATTCCTAAAGATAGTGCTATAGATGAGATTAAAGGTCGATCTCTCAAGAACTTACTTCGGGCACCGGCTAACCCCTGATATGTCAGGAGACTCTGGCCTACAGATCTAAGACGAACCTCAACCAGCACTATATCCGAACGTGGAGGATTTCAAAGGATCAACAGGGCTGTCACCACCTGCGATCTACCTCTACCAATCCGTGGGATATAGTGCAAACGAAGGATAACCCTTAGCCTAGACACTACGTCTATGCTACTGATTACTACCACAGCCTGACAACGCTATCCCATGGTGCGTAGCAACCTACGGCACTCTATATTAAATATAGAGCGACGAACCCGCAAGGAGGAGAACTGATCTCACTCAACTATAGAAGCTACTAGCTTATGCTAACGGCATACAAGAGAGCACTCGATCCCGTACTATGCTTCCAACGTATACGAACGACTTGCAGCAGACGAACGCATAAACCCAGGATCTACGCACTAGCAGAGGAGAAAGGCTACTCATGCAACCTAGCATAAACTATTAGAAAGGAATCAAGAACACACTTTATTCTAATCAGAGCATGCAAGCATATCCACTTTAGTCTAAATGACGAACAAGCATACAAACGGATATGAGCACACATGAACCTATGCTACAAGATCGAAAGGTTGTGTTCGCGAAGAACACAAGCCTCTAAATCAAGAACAAGCGAAGAACACAAGAACATATCACCTATGCATGAATGCTACTTTAGTCTAAATAGGAAATGCGGAAATACTTACGTTACTCTAATTGAAGAACAAGCATCCATAGAAATACAACTCTCTCTCTCACTCCCTACTCTCTAATCTACCAAGGAGAGGCCTCTCCTTTGAAGGGAAGCACTCATCCTTGGGTGAAGTGGTGTAGTGTGTCTCTATTCTTACCCCCTCCCCCGGGTCACCGCGCGAGAACACCCCAAGCACCACGGGAATGCCCTAAGGATCCAATGGGGAGACGACACGTGGAAGATGGGCGCGAACCGCCTTAAGATGGGTTCGGCCGACCTGTGGGGTCGGCCGATCCCGGGTCGGCTCCGATCACGCCGACTTTCGTCTGGGTGACTGCCAGGTGGGTCCTCAAGGTGGTTCCCGATGTATGGGTCGGTTGGAGGCGGTTTGCTCGGGTTGTGGGCCCTTGAATCCTTGTGCTGAACACGTGGCAGCATCTGATTCGTCAGGAAGTGCTTCTCTTGGATTGATGAGGTGTCATGAACACATGGCATCCTGTGTGCCAGCACGTCGCCACGTGGCCTGGTGTGGGTCCCACCGGGCCCACATGATGTCCTATGCATATCTCTCTCATCCGGGCTCCGATGTATGCAAATAATATATCCGTTTCGATCGTCTCAACGAGCCCGTCACAATGGTGCAGTCCAAATTGGCATTTGGGACTGTTTATGATGATGCCATATTTATGCCATCAATTTACTTGCTCTCAACTGCATCATTCCATGTGCATTTCGATGTGTCCTGCAACAAAAGATAGAAACACCAACACTTGTGGAAATTGTCAGTATAAACCCCCTATTCTAGTGTTGATGATCACTTTTCATTTATATTATGCAGGAGTTGACGGTGTAAAAGTGGTACTTAACAGCCGTCAACAGCCACGAAGGAGGAATGGTCAGATGGAGTGACGCGCTTTTCCGAAGCAATTTGGATTAGTTCACCTTCTTTGATCGTTCCTTGTTCAATTAGAGGAATCACCGTAGGGGCCCATTGTAACCCCATCATGGAGGTTAACATTTTGCCATGGCTCTTAGCGGAAACTCTCTTGGGAAATGTTCCTCTAGCACCATCCGACATACTCCTCAAGATTTGTCCCTCGGGGCACATTCTTGAATGTCGGGGGATCACAAGAGCCATGCCGCTCATCATAGACAGGATTGAGGCTAGCTTAGACTTTCACATCTTCGATGTCCTCGATCTTGATCTACTCCTGGGCTCCCTGGTAAAGAAATTCCTCGAAATATCTTTTGGGAGCCTAGATCATAAGCTTAGGGAATCCGCTTCTGCCACTTCCATCACAAGTCCAGGACCTCTGCTGGTGAAGCCTCTTCCCAAGCAAGACCCGCTCGAGAAGATGATGCATGTATCTCCGTTCGCATCACCCGGGCATGTTCTCATAGAGGTGGTAGACTTCTCTACCCCTCATGAGAATGACTCAAAAGATTCTCTTCACCTCTGTGAAGGTGAACGATCATCATCTCTCTCGACCGAGTTTGAGTCTCTTTCCGCTGGCCCGTATGATGTTGCTTGCGATCATGATCGAGAGTCGACATCGAGCTTTCATGATAAATCTCTTGAGATAGAGAACCCGTGGGCCATGGAATCTTGTGAGGCACCGACTCTGGAATTCATAGGTAAAGGTTCCACAGACAAGCATGGTTGTTTCATTCTTGATACACCACATGAACCATGCTTGCAACATACCTATCCAGAGCCGGTGTTGACGGTGAATTTCCGTCAACCTAGCCATGAGTTTACCTTCGGTGTTGGCATGAATTTTATATCTTATCCATTGGTACTAACCCCCCTTGGCATAACAAGTTCGATCGTGCATGTCAGTTTTGGAGTTTGATGTTTATGCAGGAATTTAGCGTTGAAAGCAAAACTTCCGGGTAAAGTTCATCTAGCACCTCGTGAGAAGATCATGAAGCCCAGCACAAGTCGAGCAATGAAGTGAACATGACTCCAAGAAGCCCAAGGACCAACCCGTGAAGACGGAAAACTCCGAGAACCTGAACAGAAAATGCTGAATCTTGCGGGACAAGGAGCTCTATCCAAACCGCGGAGAAACTGACATCAAGGGCCCACATGCAGAAGGGAGAACACTCTAGAAGACTCGGGAAGCATCGTCCACGAAGCAGGTCGCGAAGTGGGCCAAAATGGGCCCAGGCCGGCTGGCCTAGCCCATTTCGGGGCCCATTCGTGCCCCCCTTTTTCCCTAGCCGCCTCTCGGACTATTTATAGCCCCCTGGCTAAGAGCCACACATCAACTCATTCGTCATTCGCCGCTGAGGAGCAGAGAAGAGAGGGACACCATTCTGGAGAGGAGAGGGTCGAGCTAGTTGTCTATGGTTTCCCTAGCCGGTGTGGGAACCTTGCAAGGAAGACCACGTCGGAGTTCCAGGAGCTAGGAGCAAGATCAAGGTAGGATCCCGGTGGTGATCTTGTCCATGTATCATTTATTATGTTGAACTATCGAGTTGCAATCCGATTTCTAGCGATCAAGTGCTTCTTCTACGACTTTGATTTCGATTGGCTTTTCTTACTTTAAGATCTATTCTCGAGATAGATCATAGAGGGTGTTCTTGTAGCCGTGGTGGCTAGAGGTGCATGCCTGACCTTCCAAGAGATTTCAACTTGTCCATTGGACTCGCCCTAGGCTAACTCGCACGAATAGGAGTGCGTTGTGACAGAACGGTGGCTCCAAAAGGTGGGCGTCTTCGGAGTTGGACGGGAAGCCGCGATTTAAAGAAGCTTTTTATGAGATTCGACTTGGTTATTTCTTCTTTGCTCGGAACTTCAACAAGAGCTTGATCCAATCTCTCTAGATTGGTTTACCTATCCCTCTCTATCTCTTGCTACCTCCAGTTTTCATAGATTAGATTCGTTTTTATGATGTTCTCTAGATTAGATGCTAAAGCAACAACCTTTCGAAGATTAAAGTGTTTGTGGCTTTATTAGATTGGTTCTTGCATCACACATTTGTTCCACAGATTCGAGACCTTGGGTTCACACTTGATGGAAGAAGGGTCCCTTGGCTACGACGGAGGACTTGTCCGCTTGCAAGTCCAAACAAAGTTTGATACGCATATACACCGTCAACAAGGCCCTTTTTCTGGCGCCGTTGTGATCAAGATTCGATCTTTTATTGCTTTTTGTGAATATTTTCAGTTTTCTTTTGGTTTTTCTTTTTGCATCTACTAACTTTTGATCATCCTCTAATTCAATCTAATCTAGTTTGACTAACCCTCGTTTTCTTAGATTTGTTTTTATTTTTGTATATATTTTGTTTATTGCTAACCCTAACAGGAGATGGTCGGCTACCTCTCCAACAAACCCGAAAATTTTGTGGATGATCCAGAAAAACTTTACAGGCTAAGAAGACGTGAAGCACAAGCTAAAATGCTGGAATTTGTAGATCCAAAAGCGGAGGCCGAAGGATCGTCGGAGTCTCCAAAGGAATCACCACCTCCAAGCCCTAGGGAGAATCAACTTCCACCGCAACCGATGGGAGATCAACCGCAGTCGGAGCGCAAGATCGGGGAGCTATGCACCCCGGATATCGTCGACCTACCAATCTTGAACCTCGCAGAGATCGGAAGGCCGTTTGAGATAAAGACCTCAACAATCCGCATGGTGCAACATTCACCCTTCACCGGTAAAGAGGATCCAAACCTTCACCTCCAAGCGTTCATTCAACTTTGTCAAACATTCAACATGGACGGGGTGACTCAAGACCAAATGAGGGCAAGGCTCTTTCCGTTCTCGCTACTCGGAAAGGCTTTGCAATGGTTCTACTCTCAACCGGTGGAGACGGTTTAAAATTGGGACACCTTGATGAGAGCCTTCATGAAGGAATACTACTCAACGGGTAAGACTCAAAGTTTGCGCAATGAGATTGCTACTTTTGCTCAATATCCTACGGAGACCATATCGGAAGCATTCGAGCGTTTCAATGAGTACACTCAGGCGGTTCCACATCACAAGTTCCCGATGGAAGATCTCGTTCAAAAGTTCTATCAAGGACTTACCATGGCGTCAAGGACAATCATCGATGCATCGGCGGGGGGATCCATCATCGAGCTTACACCGACCCAAGCTTTCACTTTATTCAAGAAGGTCGCGGACAATGACACATGGGCGTCATCCGGACGCTTACTTCCGGTTCAACCCATGGGGAACGTCAAGGAAGTCTTGCAAGTGGAGAAGGAAGATCTACTCGAAGGCAAGATCGATTCGCTTATGCGGAGGTTGGAGAAGATGGAGATAGAGAAGAAAGAAGCTCAAGACTTAAAGGCTGCCGAAGCAAGATCCACATGTGAAGAGTGCGGAGAATATGGCCATGTCCAAAAGGATTGCCCGGAGGAAGCCAAGATGCTCGACTACATGAGGAAGGGAGATTTGCCGAACTTCCGCTACGGGCAAGGTAGACCTCAATTTAATGCAAGCTCATCCATTCCGAATTCGGTTCCTCTTCGTATGCAATTGAAGGACTTCATGGACGAGCAAGCTAAGATCAACAAGGACACCATCACTAAGTTCAAGGCCATAGACAAGGTGTTGGAGAACATTGATAGCAAGGTGACGGAGGTCGGAAGCTCCAACCATCAAGTGCTCAACATGATGAAGATGCTCGAGACACAAGCGGGACAACTTGTCGGGCGCCTATCCGCTAATGAAGGGAAGCTTCTGGGGAAACCTCAAGGTCCCGAGACGGCGAAGGCCATTCAAACTCGTTCGGGGAAGGAGACCGAAGATCCGGAGCGTTCCGCGGGAGCAACAAATCCTAAACCATCTACCGAGGCGGAGGAATTTGCTAAGGAGAAGGTTACCAAGATCGTCACCGAAGAGCCCGAGTTTGAGATTCCGGGAGAAGACACGAAGGTACCGCAACTTAAGCCACGCTACTTCCGGGGTAAACTTGATAATCATTTTGAGAAGTTTGTGGAGGTTGTGCGTAGGTTGAGCATCAACATGCCGCTATTGGACGCTCTTCAAGTTCCTACATATTCTCGCTACTTCAAAGATATACTTGCAAACAAGTATGAGATAGCAACACTCGGGGTGGATCATGTCAAGATGTCCGAGCAATGTAGCGCCGCTATTGCAAACGGACTAGAGAAGCAAGGAGACCCCGGATGCCCAACGATTCCGTGTTCCGTTGGTTCATTCAAGTTCGAGAAGGCATTATGCGACCTCGGAGCTAGTGTGAGCGTCATGCCAAGAGATGTGTACGAGAAGCTACGCCTACCAGAGCTAGAGCCTACGGCCATGTGCTTGGAGTTGGGTGACAACTCCATTCGCTACCCTTTGGGCATCGCCGTGGATGTGCCCGTGAAGTTCGGACACCACTTCATCCCCGTCGACTTCGTGGTGCTCGAGATGGGAGAAAGGGAGAAGCCGCCACTCATTCTTGGGAGGCCTTTCCTCAAGACCGTGGGAGCTACCATCGACGTCAGGAAGGGGGAGATCAAGTTCGACATCAACGGCGAGAGGAGTTCCTTCAAGTTTCGACCACGCTTCGAGGTATGCAATATGATCAAAGTTAAATATATTCCACCTCATTGTCGCGTTAGTAAGGAAGAGCCAAGGAAGAAGGAAGAGCCGTTGAAGAAGGAAGCGAAGGGAATCAAAGAAGTTGTTGCATCCGTCAAGATAAAGGAACAAAAGCCGCCTGTGAAGACCAAAAAGATGACTAAGCCAGAGAATAAGCCTGCGCCAAAGATGGTGCGGAAGTGGGTACCCAAGATTGCAACGCCCGCAAAGAGCGTTGATCCGAAGTAATCAAGTGAAGAAGTCTAGCCATGGACTATAAACGAAGCGCTAGGCGGGAGGCAACCCGTTTCGT
The DNA here is from genome assembly GCA_036936925.1 of Cenchrus fungigraminus. NCBI lineage: Eukaryota > Viridiplantae > Streptophyta > Magnoliopsida > Poales > Poaceae > Cenchrus > Cenchrus fungigraminus. The sequence continues at coordinate 61,435,647 of CM072770.1, forward strand.
CGAGTCAAGAATAAGCTACCGGGAGGACAACCCGATCAAGATCTTTCGAGTCTTTCAAGTAAGTTAGTTTTAAAATTTTGCTACGCAAGACATTCATAGACACTTAAAGTGGTTGGATAATGCTTAGAGTTATAAATTTTGTTTGGATATTTTATTTTGGACCATAAACCCTTTACATGAGCCATCCTAAAAGTTATTTGCTTCTTTTCGAGAAACCAAAACAAAAAAAATTCAGAACCTATCTCCACCTTTCATCCTCTTCATGATGTTATGGTTGACTTGTTTTACATGCTAAAAACACACGAGCAGAGCCACGCCATGTACCTAGATGTTATTTAAATTTCAGCGCATGGTAGGACCCGCGTGAACCTAGAAATTCAACTTTTGGTTGGTTTTAAAATTTCATATCCTTGGTTTCTCTAGAGTTAAAATTTTTCTAAGCCTCATTTAATTTTATTTCATTCAAAATCCCTCTCATTTAACCAAAATTAGAACCTAAACCTATGCCCCCATGATCAAGCCGGGAAAAGCTTGCTCTCAACTAATGGAAGCAAACAATACCGGTGAGACCAAAATAAATGTAGTCGGAAAACATTTTCGACTTACATTTGTTTTTAATGCTTTAAAACTCCTCTAAATATATTTGAACTCATTGCAAGCTCTGAGTTTAATTTTTATTTTCGAAATTAGAGGAGTGCTTAGCATTAAAACATGATTAGAGGGAGGCAATTGAGTTAACTTAACCACACATGCACCATGATGCATCACGGGATGCCCCTCCAACATTTTTCATCAAACCACATGCAACGGACAAGCATGGGGGGGGCAGCCAAAGCTTTGTTTTGCAGGAATCTCATGGAGGCATGTGAGGCAAGGGAGCATGGAAGTGACTCAAAGCAAAACAATCAAGTGGAGGGATCAATAATGCAAGCAAAGGAGTGGACGAGAGCATTTGGGCGGTGCAACCCCGTGGAGCACGCGGTCACAAAGCAACAAAGCAAGCATGAGTGCGCTGGAGAAAGCCGGAGTTGGGAGGAGCAGCAGGCCACCCAGGCCGGTCAGCCCAGGCCGGCCGGCCTCACCCCCTTTTAAAGCCCCTGGTGCCCGTCTTCCTCAGGTAAGTCACTAGTCCAGTTCCTTGTTCATGTTTATGAGCTCATAGTCCAGAACCACCTTAGGCTTAGCCTTCCACTTCGAGTTTTGTTTTGTCCAACAAAATCCATCCTAATACCACTCAAAGTCCATACTCCAAATAATATTTGTGTGCCTTGTTACCGGTTGAAAACCCCGGATATATATTTGTGAGGGAGAGGGCAGCAACCATGTGGAAGAAAACTACAAGTCTTTTCACCAAGAAGAAGGGATCATCGTCGTCCAAGCCATCATCGACAACCTCTTCGAGGAGGCACTCGGTCTCCGAGTCTCCTCGGAGTATGGAGGAGGACACGGCACTGCCGAGGAGGAATGACACTCTTCTCCTCGGTGGCATGAGGGCCACACGAAGCTCGTCTATGCGGTTCACCGAACCACAAGGACACACGGAGGAGCCGCCCGTCCGACCTCGTCGCTCGACACGATCATCCGCTCCACCTCCATACGCCCCGCGATATTCCAAGTACGGGTTTATTATCAAGACGGAGGAGGAGGAGGAGAAGCTCACTCGCCTTGAGAAGAGGCTTGTGGCGAATGTCGACCTCGACGACCAAGCTCTCCAAGTGTTGGGTTTTCATACGGATATTTATTATATGTTGGGACACCTAGGTTGGGTGCAATTCTCCAACGGAGTGTCGGCAAACACCCACAAGGAATTCACCTTGGAAATTCTCATGACCATGGCACCTATTCTTGATGAAGGAGTGCCGAGTCTCTCATTCCGTTTGGAGGGAGATGAACAAGTGGTTCCCTATGAGTACATTAGGGAATTGCTTGGTTTTCAAAAGGGAGCCCCAGAACAAGTAGATGTGCATGGAAGCACATTGGAAGGTTTTTGGAGAATGATCGCGGGAGAAGCTAACCGGCAAAGAAACAGTATCCGGAACCCCATCAGCCAAGTGTTTCACTCATGGATGAGCAAGAGGATTTTGGGGAGAATGAAAGAGACCAAGATAACCGACATGGAGGTGAATTGGCTTTACTCGGCTTTGATTGCCAGGCAGCCAATCGACCCCACTCACCTTATGATCAACCGGTGGTGTTGTGAAGCAACATCGGGTTCGGGAGATATTGGTTCGGGGTGCTACCTCTCTATGTTGGCTATTTCTTTGAGACCGGGAATTCCAAGAAACCCGGAGCAGCTCCTAGTCGGGACTTCCCTAGGATTTGATTATTTGAAGCAAGGCAAATATATTAGTGGAGATGAGAGAGGAGGCTTCAAAGTGGACAAAGTGAATTTACCCCTACCGGATGCAAGACTCAGCCTTTTTCTTGAGGGGAAAGAAGATTGGTTAGAGGAAGGACTTCTTGTGCCGGCGAAGAAAAACAAGAGAGGAAGGATTATAGAAGAATGTTCTTCCGCAGCCCAAGAAGAAGGTGCGCCACAAAATTATGTGCCACCGTTTGGAGGAATTCAGGTGCCGCCGAGATATTACGGTGGTGTACCAATGCAAGCATGGGGGAGTGGTGCAGCCATGCCCCCACCAAATTTTGCGGTACCCAACGTAGCCGGAGCAATATGTACACCTTCCTCAACCACAACAAAGTGTGGCCATCATTGGAGGATACGCTGCAAGAAACATGCAAAACATCGCAGCCATCCAAACCAATGCAAACCAAATGGGTGAAGGAAATGCAAACATCCCCTTTGAGCTTGGACGTCTTCACCTAGCACTGCCGGAGCAATTCATAGGAGGAGCGGTGCAATCCCATTATGAGCAAGGGTACAACAATCAAGATTATCAATATCAACCACCGGCAGAAGATTAGAGAGAGGAGGAGCTTTAGTTTAATTTTTCCTTTTCCCCTTTCTTTAATTTTCAACTTGTATGCGCCTATGTATGCATAGTGTTTTCAGTTTTTATTTAATTTTCAGTATGTGTGCTAGTTCTTATTTTCATCATAAATAAAATCACCACCTTGTTTTTACCTTTGGCAAAGATAGAAAGTTTGTGCCATGTTGATATATGATGATAGTTGCCGCTTTGTTTATCTTTGTACTTGATTTATGCATGATTAAGCTAATGCTCTCTTAAAAAGCAAATCTGAAATTTATCTAAATGCTAGCTTAATCTTTTGCGGAGGTTATGATAAAAATAAAGACCCATAGTGTTTTATATGCTCTCAAGTTTTAGATGGATTAAAGATGATTTATTTTTGTTCTTAAAAGTAATGCTAACCTTGTCATTAATACCTCTTGCATGTTGCTCTACCTATCCAGAGCCATATATATTTGAGTGCAAAAAAAACTTAGTTTACAAGGTTTATTTTTGGGTGAGTTATTTCAGGCCTTGATTTCTCTGGCCCGAGACTAAGAAGCTGGTCATTCCGTTTTTGCGTATCTATCTTATTGCTAGCCTTTCTATCCGTGCATTGTGTATCCCCACATCGGAGATTTCACAAACCTCGCCGGATATCCACCCATAAAACCAAAAATATCATCTTTTGTGTTTACCTCCTTGACCACAACCTATCATCGAGTATGGATCGTCAATTCAAGGAAGATCGCAAGATGGTGCCAAGATTGAAGATTTCAAGCATCTTTCCAAGAGGAAAAATATTTCTAGTACCTACCTTATCTCTATCACCTCTTTGCCCGAGGACGAGCAAACGTCTAAGCATGGGGGAGGAGGTAGGTACAATGCAATTTAGAGTTCAAGGGGAGCAAATAAAAAAAATGTGTATAAAAGAAAAAAAAGAAGAAGAATAAAAAGAAAAAGAAAAAAGAAAGAGATATATGTATGTATGAGAAAAAATATGAGTATGAATAAAAAAATAATAAATAAAGTGAACTCCCTGGTTCTCTAAATGCATTAGGAATTTCGAAAGTTTCAAGATTAAAGATCCAAACTCATCTTTCCAACCATGTGCAATCCGATAACGAGGACTTCCTTTGTGCCTCGGGATCACTCTTTGCCATTTGCACATGTCCACCTATCTCAAAGTGTGTGTATTTTTCTCTCCCCCTCCTTGATATAACATTATTTTCCAATGACCTTTTTGACGAGTCTCGGTAAGACCATGAGAAGCTTGTCTTGTTTTGACAACATCTCATTTATAATATCTTGGTAGGACTAAACTTTCCCAAGGAGCTCCACATAAAGCCTACCATATATATATGTTTTGAGAGGGAAAGGAGTAGAACAAATAGGCTTGAGAGACAAGATGAGATGAGAATTTATGAGCAAGATGCAAGGTGGTTTAAATTTTTAACTTGGTTTAGCTCTTTTTCATCTCGTTCTTTACTTCAAAATTTCTGAGATCCATTTGAATTTTGGGAGCATGTTTAATACTTGTGGGAAGAGCTTAATTAATATCCACCCTCCGTAGGGATGAAGGCTAGTACTCTATGGAACTCTAACGAATTAAACTTTTGAGAGCATTATGTTTTCTCATGAATGATCAAGTGCAGGGTTTGAGAAATGAAGGGCAACACTGATATCCATCGAAGGCTTACTCGAGGACGAGCAAGGTTTAAGCATGGGGGAGATGTTGATGGCGAATTTCCGTCAACCTAGCCATGAGTTTACCTTCGGTGTTGGCATGAATTTTATATCTTATCCATTGGTACTAACCCCCTTGGCATAACAAGTTCGTTCGTGCATGTCAGTTTTGGAGTTTGATGTTTATGCAGGAATTTAGCGTTGAAAGCAAGACTTCCGGGTAAAGTTCATCTAGCACCTCGTGAGAAGATCATGAAGCCCGGCACAAGTCGAGCAATGAAGTGAACATGACTCCAAGAAGCCCAAGGACCAACCCGTGAAGATGGAAAACTCCGAGGACCTGAACAGAAAATGCGGAATCTTACGGGACAAGGAGCTCTATCCAAACCGCGGAGAAACTAATGTCAAGGGCCCACATGCAGAAGGGAGAACACTCTAGAAGACTCGGGAATCATTGTCCACGAAGCAGGCCGCGAAGTGGGCCGAAATGGGCCCAGGCCGGCCGGCCTTGCCCTAGCCGCCTCTCGGACTATTTATAGCCCCCTGGCCAAGAGCCACGCATCAACTCATTCGTCATTCGCCACCGAGGAGCAGAGAAGAGAGGGACACCATTCCGGAGAGGAGAGGGTCGAGCTAGTTGTCTATGGTTTCCCTAGCCAGCGTGGGAACCTTGCAAGGAAGACCACGTCAGAGTTCCAGGAGCTAGGAGCAAGATCAAGGTAGGATCCCGGTGGTGATCTTGTCCATGTATCATTTATTATGTTGAACTATCAAGTTGCAATCCGATTTCTAGCGATCAAGTGGTTCTTCTACGACTTTGATTTCGATTGGCTTTTCTTACTTTAAGACATATTCTCGAGATAGATCATAGAGGGTGTTCTTGTAGCCGTGGTGGCTAGAGGTGCATGCCTGACCTTCCAAGAGATTTCAACTTGTCCATTGGACTCGCCCTAGGCTAACCCGCACGAATAGGAGTGCGTTGTGACAGAACGGTGGCTCCAAAAGGTGGGCATCTTTGGAGTTGGACGGTAAGCCGCGATTTAAAGAAGCTTTTTATAAGATTCGACTTGGTTATTTCTTCTTTGCTCGGAACTTCTACAAGAGCTTGATCCAATCTCTCTAGATTGGTTTACATATCCCTCTCTATTTCTTGCTACCTCCGGTTTTCATAGATTAGATTCGTTTTTATGATGTTCTCTAGATTAGATGCTAAAGCAACAACCTTTCGAAGATTAAAGTGTTTGTGGCTTTATTAGATTGGTTCTTGCATCACACATTTGTTCCACGGATTCGATACCTTGGGTTCACACTTGAGGGAAGAAGGGTCCCTTGGCTACGATGGAGGACTTGTCCACTTGCAAGTCCAAACGAAGTTTGATACACATATACACCGTCAACAGCCGGCCATGCTTAGTGCACCGAGCACACATGAGGGCTACAACCACCTTCTGGTCCTCTATTGCAAAATGTTTAGAAGGTTGATTGTGGATGCATATGTCTACCGTAAGCATATCAGATTTCGTGTGTGCACTGTGGCACTAACCTTGCAGCTAAAGCTCCACTGATACGTCCAAGATTGGTGGTGAGACAGGAATGACACCACCAATGATAGCTGCAAGCTGAAGTTCCCATGGTCGAGCTTATGACCTTGAATAAACAAAGCACTACCAAGAGATAGCCTGGATTAGCATAGGTTTTATTTTCCTTTCGAATAAAAGCAAGAATATGTTGTTGGCATAAGCTGTCCTTCGGGTATTTTTAGTCACTAACCTTTCAGGTGGAGATTGAAAAGAACAGTGGACAGGTGATGCCTAAGAACATGTGAGCTACATCAACTACAACACTGTGGTAAGATTTTGGTGAGGGAACATTTACAAAGGATGCTTGATCTCCACACACTTGAGTTTCGTTGCTTAGCAATGCAAACTCCAAGTGTGGGGGAGATATGTGAGCATCCAGAGTAAAGTTCCTCTCATGCCAAATCTTATCCTAGATTGGAGATGATGTTAGCTCTTTCATCTTGCTCAACTATCTAGGTAAGTCCTGCTTTTGACATTAAACAAAGCCCTTCCAGGAGGTTGCCCGAGGTTCACCGTCTTGTGCTCATGCTTATGCCCCTTTTGATGTACAGCTTGATTATGTTTACATGCTTCCTATGTCTTTGATCACATGCTCGGGTTTGATTGTATGTTCGAGGCGTACATTCATAGACTGTTTTGAATTAAGCATGGTGCTTAGGTTAAAACTGTCTCCTTCAGTCAACACAAGACATGGTGTCGAGTCTTGATTGATGAACCATAGAGTTATGCCTTCATAGATCTTGGTTGCATGTATGTAGACTAACCCCTGCAGAAAATCATCAAATTCGAATGGGTAAGTCATTAAGCTAGATTCATATGGGAAGGTGAGTAAAGGTTTGGATTCATGTTGCATAACATACAAAGGAGGAACATGTGACCTCTCAAAGGTCGAAGGTAAGTATATTCCCCTTTGATTATGGAGCACAATATTGATCTAACCTTGTTTGAGCAAATGACATGGTGACGATAATAAAAAATATATATTTGCTTTCAAATAAAGGCTCTATGGTTCTCGAACCAGTAGAGAGTCCATCTTTTGTCCCCACTTTTGCTTGAAGAACAACACCAGGTACAAGAACAAGTGTGGGCGAGTCCTCTCGATCTCATCATCATCATATCCACTCGAGAACTCCCACAGAAGGGCTGCACGACATCGACTACACCTTCATGACAAGGGCAAGGTAAACTAGAGTGAGCTGGCTACCCCACGGGTTAGCCAAATCACCACTAGTCTTCCTTGTTCCCCATATCCTTCAGGAGCGACGGTATGTGCACCCTTCATCTCACTCTCTACCTACGAGTTTGAATGATCTTCAATTCTTATCTAGTGAATCAAACTCAAATAATGGTGCTCTGCTTGCTCTACATGATTACTGTGGTTGGCTTGCATATGTTGTATTCCTTACTCATTATCTTGATGCTTGTGAACAAATATCATTAGGGAACTCATGTTTATCTAAGTAGTTGGTGTTTGAGATATGTTTTGATGATATGATCTTCTCTCTAAATGCTTGAGTGCTTGGGAATTTTATTTGAAAAATCTGGAAACTCTTTGCAAAGCTCCTCTTTGATATGCCATAGTCCTACCAAAGCCATATGATGTTCTAGTTGAAAACCTTATACTCATAGCTGCTTGTAATTGCATTGAGCTTTGTCAAATTGTTGTGACCCTTGTGAGAGTTCTTTTTATGCTTTCATGATCAAGATTTATGTGCATGCTACCATTCCCCCCTTGCTATGCTTCTACACTGGAAGTTAGCATTGTATCATCCGTCTATTCCACCAAATAAAGCTCCATGCATTGTTCTATGATTTACCCCTCTCCAAATATTTCCAAAAGAGACTAGGCTATAAAAAAAAGGGAGAAGACATGCTCAAAAGGCATGTTCCAAAAAAAAGATAAAAGAGAGAGAGAGAGAGAGAGAGAGATAGCCCATGTCTCGAAAATTTCAAAAAAGAGAGTGGAGTAAATCATGCAAAAAGGAGTTCCATAATTTAGATGGTAATGACTAGTACCTATTCCAGGGCTAGTGTCCACCTTATCATCACCATAGTATTTCATCATGTATGGTAATATCTAGAACCCATTCCGGGCCTAGTATGCACCTTACCATACTCATCACATCCATACAAGTGCATATCTTGATCTGATTGTATGAATTGTTTTTCTCTTGGATCCGGTTTTTGACTTTGCAATATATGTGATGGAAGTATGCCTTGTCATTCATACCCTACCTTGAGCTCCACATAAGCTATCATTAGAAGTAGGATGAATAAAGTTATATAATACCTTGGTGAGGACTTATACACATTGAGCGATCTGAGAGAATCAAATGAAGAGCTAAGCAAGGCTTGTTTTGAAAATTATTGCAAAAACCCTAAGTTGCTTGACATGATGAGCAGAAGTGATTTGATTCATCACCATTCCATTCCTCAACTACCCAAGATAGTATGATAGACACTCCACATAGTACACAAGTGCAAGGTATGGTTTGGAATATCTCTTATGCTCGCTTCTTATCCCTGGATATCATGTCCCACTTGATTTGTTCTCCCTTTACTCGGGACGAGCAAAGGTCAAGTGTGGGGGAGTTGTTGACGGCTGTTAAGTACCACTTTCAGGCCGTCAATACCTGCATAAAATAAATGGAAAGTGATCATCAACACTAGAATAGGGCTTTATACTGACAAGTTCCACAAGTGTTGGTGTTTCTGGCTTATGTTGCAGGGCACATTAAAATGTGCATTAAATGACACAGATGAGAGCAACTGATCTAATGGCTTATATAGGACGTCATCATAAACAACCTCAAATGCCAATTTAGACTGCACCATTGCGACGGGCTCGTCGAGACGATCAAAATGGATATATCATTTGCATACATCGGAGCCCGGATGAGAGAGATATGCACAAGACATCATGTGGGCCCGGTGGGACCCACACCAAGCCACGTGGCGACGTGCTGCCACACAAGCGCCCACGTGTCCATGACACCTCATCGATCTAAGGAAACACACCTTCGACTAATCAAGAGCCAGTACACGGATCCAAGGGCCCACTTCCCCACGGAAACGGGCTAGAAACACCGCAAACACCCCCATACCGACCTTGGGACCCACCTGGCAGTCACCCAGACGAAAGGCGGCGTGATCGGAACCGACCCCACCTTAAGGCGGTTCGCGCCCATCTTCCACGTGTCATCTCCTCTGTGGATCCTAAGTGCATTTCGGGGGTGCTCAGGGTGTTCTCGCGCTGATGCTCAGGCCTATAAATAGGAGGAGAGGGGGTAAGAATAGGGACACACCACTCACCCAAGGATGAGAGCTTCCCTTCAAAGGAGAGGCCTCTCCTTGGTAGACTAAAGTAGCATTCATGCATGGGTGGATAGTTCTTGTGTTCTTCACTTGTTCATGATTTAGAGGCTTGTGTTCTTCATGAGCTTAGCCTTTGATCTTCTGGTGTAGTTCATAAGTTGCTAATTCCGTTTGTATGCTTGCTAGTCCAATTAGAATAAAGTGGATGCTCCTGCATTATAGTTTAGACCAAAGTCCTTCCATGATCCTTGTATAGATAGCTGTTACCTGAGCGAGTTCTGGTCTCTCCCTCGTGGGTTCGTCGCTCCGTCTTCGTACGGAGTGCTATAGTGTTGTTACGGGTCGACAGACGTAGCCGTGCTATAGTAGTAACCGGTGGTGTAGATGTGGTGTCTAGACGACGGGTTATCCTTCGATTGCCCTGTATCCCACTGTTTGTCTTGGGGTAGGCCGCGGTAGTGACAGCTGTTGGACCCTTTCAGGCCCTTAACACCCGTTACATTCACCCATTTGTAACGGGCCCTTAACACCCGTTACATGCACCCACATCTGTAACGGTTGTTGTTTGGCGCCCGTTACCCATAAGCGCGGCAGGCCGACCCCGGGGTTGGCCTCCACAACGCCTGTTACATTAATTCTTTGTAACAGACCTTAAAGCGAGTCCGTTACAAAATTTAAATGTATTGGTAACGGGCTTGTAAAATCCGTTACCGATCAATGCCCTATCGGTAACGGGCTCTTTAAGTCCATTACTGATCGCTGCCGTATCGGTAACCGGCTTTAGTGTCCGTTACCGATGACCATTTAACGCCCGTTACTAGACTGAGAGCTCAATAATTAAAGTCTAATAGCACTCTTCACTGCCGTGAAGCAGGAGCGTGGCGACAGTGAACAAATGAGACGGAGGTTTGTTAATCCGTGTCTCCTTTGTGAAGAAAGGAGACGGAGGTTTGTGAATCCGCTTCTCCTTTGAGTCTGTCTTCATTGACAGGTCAGCTTGATCTCTCTCATTGCTTCCATTTCGACATACAGGCACAATCAACACATATATCTTTTGAGACAAATCAGACATCATAAGAGAGATAACTTGTCCACATAGATGAAGATAACTTGTACACAGGAATAAAGAATAATTATTACAAACAGTTAACTTAAGTTGTCCATCAGGCTAGGACTTAACTTGTCCATCACATTAATTATTTACTATGGTCGTGCTATCTGACCATACACATCAACAAAAGCATGCCCCTTGAACATCCAAAAAAGTATGGCTATCTGACCCTGCACATCAACAAGCATGAACTTCCTCATGCCCCATCAAGATTGGCTCTTTTTGCAGCCTCTTCGTAAGCAACCAAGGATTCTTGAAGCCCTTCGAGCGCATCTTCAATGGGCTCGAGATTTTGTTCAGTAGTATACTTGTACCTCCTTATGTGCTTAGCCTTTTTGATGAGGATGTTCACTTCTTTCGTGATTTTTTCAAACTCAGGTTTCACATAATCCCAGACATTAAGGTTTAGAAGTAACTCAAGCTCTGCTCGCGACTCAAAGAGTTTTGCCTGAAACAGGGTTAAACATGGTATAAGAATAACATAGTTAATTCACACTACAAGAAAAACGCCGACTAGTGACGCAAAAAAGAGGCCGTTTCTCATCATAAACCGTGATTAATGACGCCGGTTGTTACGAAAATGCTCCGTCATTAATCGAGCGTCACAAACCGCGATTAATGAAGAGACCTTATTTCGCGGCGTCATGAGTTTAATGACGCGTGGAAAATCGTCTATACAATGCGTCATAAGTTCGGTCCTGCAGCTTTGCCACGCTGGACAGAATCTGATGTGGCATCCGATGTGGCATGCCAATTGTGACAAATCGTATGCGTCATAAAACGAATTTGGCCCGTTTGTAGCTGGGTTGAGCCCAAAACTGTTCCTGTAGGCTGGCGTTGTTCATATAGTCCGAAAAAGATTTTATTGGGCCCAATTGTAGCTTTTTTAGATGAAATTTGATTAGAGCGGGCCCGTTTTGGTTGGGTCGAGTCCAACAGGTACGCACATTGTTGCGGCCTTCTGTGTCACGTTAATTTGAAAAAATTTCACTTTTGGCCCAATTAAAATTAGGCTAAGCCCACTGAAGGACAATATAAAATTAACTAATCATGCATCAGTATTAATGGATTTCATTTCAATTCTGATCTTTTTTTGAATAATTCCGATATGGTTGGCAAAATAGTAATCAGCACATATTTCTTTATACAATAAAACAAACTGTTTTTACTATCAAGCACGACCATATTGTTCATCACATATCACAAATTATTACAAGATAACAGTATCACAAGGAACATTGATTAACAAAGCTAAATCCAGTACATAATCACAAGAGAATGTGGAGATTTGATCTAATGATCTTAACCTCTTTATCTTTTACTGCTAAGCAATAGACGAAGGAGGTCCTCACTGTCTTCGGTTAGCTTCTGCAACCTCTTAATCTCAGCAGACTGCATTTTCAGAGTTGATTCTGATTCTCCGGTCTTCTTCTTCAAGCTACATAACTCTTTCTGGTGAGCAACAAACCGTTGTTGAAGTTGTACCCCATCTTGATTGGGAGTGTCAACTCGCTCTTCATCAACACTACTACATAAGGACTTGGTACCCATTCTTGAGTACTCGGCTGCCTCTGTTTTAATTTGTTCGGGAAGAAGCATCATTGACTTGGTAGCTTCCATCTAGCAAGAGTGGATCCCAAGTCAGATTAGGACCTTGTAATTGATTCGAAATAAGGAAACAAAGGTGTTAAGTTTGTACCTTGGAGCAGGTCTGAACAGGAGCGACTTCAGATGTTGACCCTTTGGCCCGCTGAAACAAGTACAAGAACAAGAGGTAAGGGTTGAGATCATTCGCAATCGGAAACAAAGAAGGTGTTAAGTTTGTTACCTTGGAGTAGGTCTGAACAGGAGCGACTTCAGATGTTGACCCTTTTGCCCGCTAAAACAAGTACATGAACAAGAGGTAAGGGTTGAGATCAATCGCAATCGGAAACAAAGAAGGTGTTGAGTTTGTTACCTTGGAGCAGGTCTGAACAGGAGCAACTACAGATGTTGACCCTTTGGCCCGCTGAAACAAGTTCAAGAATAGGAGATAAGGGTTGAGATCATTAGCAATCGAAAGAATAAGTTGACTTGGAAGAATCTCTTGCAATAGGGAACAGAAGATCCACAATCACCCAAGCATGCAACAACAATATTCAAAGGCAAAGAGCATGGGGAAGCAGTCCAACAATTTCATCTACAAATTTCTACAAACCACAAATAAGTTGACTTGGAAGAATCTCTTGCAATAGGGAACAGAAGATCCACAATCACCCAAGCATGCAACAACAATATTCAAAGGCAAAGAGCATGGGGAAGCAGTCCAACAATTTCATCTACAAATTTCTACAACCAACAAATAAGTTGACTTGGAAGAATCTCTTGCAATAGGGAACAGAAGATCCACAATCACCCAAGCATGCAACAACAATATTAAAAGGCAAAGAGCATGGGGAAGCAGTCCAACAATTTCATCTACAAATTTCTACAAACCACAAATAAGTTGACTTGGAAGAATCTTTTGCAATAGGGAACAGAAGATCCACAATCACCCAAACATGAAAGAATATTATAGAAAGCCAAAGAGCATGGGGAAGCAATCTAATTGAATCAATCAATACAGGAAGGAGACCGCAGACCTGACGAATAGGATGGGAAGAAGGTGCCACTGCCGAATGCCGTCTCAATTTAGCAGCCCGACCTTGCGCCTTCAGCACGATGTTCTGCTCAACTGTTGTAGATCTGCGGCCGCCAGGGTGAGCCTCGGGGGAGCCGACGGAGCAACGAGTTTGAACCATCTTGCAGCTTCAAGGACGTTGCCGAGGAAGGCCGCCGCTCATAGAAGAGGAAGGCCGCCGCTCGTAGTAGAGGAAGCCGTCGTCGGTAGCTAGGCCGCCGTTGCTGCTTCCGCCGCAGATCTAGGTCTCTTCGGCAGTCGAGGAGAAGATCCCCTGATTTTGGAAAATTACCAGGAGGGAATTGGGAGACCTGGTTTCCCTCTTTGTTTTATATATAAACGAGGAGGACCAGAAGGATGAGCGGGGAATTCAAAATTTCATATCCCGCCTTTGTGGTCCAGAGTGGGAAACGAAAGACTTTGGATCATGGACCCAAACGTCAGTGACCCAAACGAAAGACCGCTTGGGTGTCGGACCCAAACGTTAGTGACCTTACGCAGAGAGGCAAGTTGTTGACTGGGTTGTCCGTGCCACCATGGATCATGGAATGGACAAACACACACAGGACTATACTCTACTTCATATTCACGTCAAACGGATGATTCGATTTTTGCATTACAAATGTACTCACTACAACAAAATAAAGTACCATTTCAACTGTTTATTACATGACTAAAAACACTTAAATAAAACATTAAAACTACAGGGGACCCTAGTACAACCCTTTAGGTAATCTTCTACGGAGATTGTGCATAAATTCGAGATGATCAGTGCATACAACTGCCCAATCATATGTGAGTATTCTGTGAGGAAAGATTCGCTCTAAGAGAGACATGCACTTGTCCTACAATTGTGTGCAGTTAGCCTGAATTGCCCATCGTAGAAATGAAGTCACAGTTTCCTCTCTTGCCATGTCCCACATCTTTGATGCACAGTGCAGCTTCAACCTTTCGACTTGGTACATGTCGGCGACCGAGAGTAAATAAGGCCAGGCATTGGCAGGAGTGTCCCATAAATCAGCCTCCTCCGGGAGTGATCCTTCACTAGCATATTTGATTAGGACCGAGAAGCCATCAGGGTGTGTGTCAATAATTGTAACAATTTCAGAGCTAGACTCCACTCTTGGGCCGTAGAGCATTGCCTCCATCACACAAGATACTTTCGCCACATCGGCACGTATCGCTCGTATCACCCGGCATTCTGCACCTACGTGGAACACAACTTCCACAGGGGCTTGGGCTGCAACGCTTTCGCATATGCTTCTTTGCACTGATGGAGGAGGAACTTCAATGCAGTCATCCTCCAGTACTGAAACAACACATGATATGTGTATGTGATCTTCAATGGATGTCACACGCTCAATGTCATGATGCTCCACCAGACATTCAAATCCTCTTTCTTGTAGATCCCGATTCATGAAGCAAACTTCTTTTGTAGCTTGAACTCAAAATGTATCATCGTCATCATTTGGGTCTCTAGCCATCGCACGCAACAATACTCGCACCTATGTGGAAGCAGTCACAGGCTTGGCAAACAATAACATAATGCGACCGTATCGCCATGTGTGAGTGTGTGTATTCATAGCAGCAACGAGACACGTACCATTCGGGATTTGTGCAGAGGAACGAGGACGACGGCAATGCCGTCTGGAACATCCATCCACTGATGATCATTCATACCTGTAGGATAGCAACGTAGCTTCCATTGACGGCCTCCCACCATGAACGTACTGGATTCCTTGAACTTGCCCGCGGTTCCTTCTGCTGTCGCTTCCTGGCTTGAGACTGAGAAGTCGACTTGCATGGAAGGAATCATTTTAGCGTCTAAAGCCATTAACACAAATGGCCTGCAATGATCGTCTCGTGCCTAAACTGTCTCTTATTATAGTGGGAGTGAATGTGTCGTTCCGAAACATTCGTGGACATCAGTTACCATCCGAATGGACGCGTCCCTTCAGTGCGGGTGTGGCCATGTTCGGGTCATGAACTTCCTGGTTCTAGTCCTTAAGTGCGATTCACAATGATCGACACGTCCATTCAGAGGGGGTGTGCACACAAGTTCGTCGGTTAACGCCCGGTGCCAGTGCTTAACTGCAATTCTCAATGATCGACACGTGGATCAACTTGTGAGAGCGTGTCGTTCCCAAACACCCATTCGAGATGCCCTTCTGTGCTTATATGCATGTTAATATTACACACACACACAAACAAAAATAAAAAACATATATTGCTATTCCAATTCCAGCTTCTTCCATTTTGGTCTTGTCACGTCAACAAGTTCATCACATTTCTCAGTCTCCAAGGCCCGCGGGAATCATCAAGTGCGAATCCAGACCATTCGTAGACCTTTACAGTCACGACTAACGCAGCGTACCTGATCGAGGAGGACTTGTCAAGTCATCGCGCACCCTGCGTGTTGCAACGCATGGACCATCCAGTCCATCTGATTACAGCACCCAATCTTGTTCTCCAGAGGCAATTGACACCTAAACCATTACATAAATAAACAGTAGAGAGTTGTCTCGTTGTTGATGCGGCATGAGCTGATGCAGTGAGACGGCCATTAGATGCAGCTGATGCGGCGTGATTTGTCCGCAGGACATTCTTGTGCTCTAGAGAGGAAAGTCCGGAAGTAAACACATACTACCTAGACACGTCGGGCTCATCCCGTGATACCCATCGTCCACACATGTAATCGATGCACGCCACTGAAGATTCTGACCTAGATAGATTCCTATCACGCGTAGGCCTGACTATATTCCGAGCATCTCACGTTTTCCATAGTAACTTTAGCAATGCTACACCGAGCTCACGTGACCGCTGTAGTCCTCGATAAATAGGCGAGTGCAGCAGAGCGTTCTTGAAAGGCAAGGCCAACACTCACCGGTTCCCCGTCTTGCATTTCTCTACTTCAGTGGGATACAAGGGTGAGATCATTTTGTTGGCTAATCTTGTTTACTTTATGTATGCATGGTATCGAGACTGTCACATTGTTAGCTTATGTAGGGTTTGTTCTTCGTTTGTGTATGCAGTACGTGGGGAATGGCCGGGCAAGGAAGGGATGGAGCATGGAACTTGGAGGAGTCGGGGAAGGGGGAGCTGTCGGGCGCAATAGCACCTCACCGCCACCCGGTTCAGCCGCTGCCATCGGCACCGCAGCAGCACCCGGCCCCAATGGCACCTCCACTTCCGCTGGTATCGGCACCTCAGCAGCACCCGGCCCCAATGGCACCTCCACTTCCGCTGGCATCGGCACCTCAGCAACACCCGGGGGTGATGCCACCTCCAGTTCAGCCGTTGGCAACGGCAGCTCAAGATCAGCTGAACCTCATGGCACCACCTTTTCGCCCACGGCCCAGGCCGCCACCTCTGCTGTTGCCCGTTGAAATGCCACCCCCACGGCCAGTGCTCATTGAACAAGATGAATCGCATGACCTGAAATGGTCTGTGTTGCTTTGGCTTCAGCAGGGCGGGCCCGCCCGTGTTTATCACGAAGGAATGTGGGTGTGCCCTTTTTGCCACAGGGGTCACAGGCAATGGACCATTCGTGACCTGCTGTTACACGCGCATAACATCACCGTTTTGCCTGCCTGGATTTGGGATACAAGGGCGAGGCATCGCGCTTTGGAGGAGTATCTGATCCAGGAGACACGTTTTGCTGCACTCCATGCAGCGGCTGGATTTCCATGAGCCCGTGATGGTAGATGCTAGTAGTATGTGGTGATGGTAGTAGTATGAGCAGTGATGGTAGATGCTAGTAGTATGTGGTGATGGTAGTAGTATATGAGCCGTGATGGTAGATGCTAGTAGTATGTGGTGATGGTAGTAGTATGAGCCGTGATGGTAGATGCAAGTAGTATGTCGTTCAGAGTATGTCGCTGTAGTTCGAACTATGGTGGATCCATCCATCCTCATGTGTAATCAATGCGTATGCATGCATTTGTGTTGTTTGTATTTGGATTGTGTTGTTTCTAATAAAAATGGTATTGTGTGTGTACTCCCTCGGTATAAATTCGTTGTATACGGAAAGTCCGTTCCATTGATTTCTTAAGTACCAGAAGAACACAGACGAAAGTCCGGTTTGTAGTTTTCAGTCAGACCGGATTAAACTGTCACTGCTACGCAATGAGAAAACCAACATCTTACAAGGAAAAAATAGTAGTAGTAGTATTCAATCAGACCAGATGAACAGAAGGCGAATCTTCGTTCTGCTTCTTCTACTCCTACTTCTACTAGTAGCAGTTACCACTAATCCACTAATCAAGGCGCCGCTTCTTTGTTGATGGTGCACCCGGCGCCTTGTTGCAGCTGCTCACGGACGAGGATGTCGCTCTGTTGCCGCCACCCGTGGAAGATGGTGGCAGACCTCCCAGGGCGCCGCCCGCGGATGAGGCCGTCCCTCCAATGCCGCCGCCAGAGGATGATGTTGCCGCTCCAAGGAGGCTGATCGAGCACGGCCTTGGCGCCGCTCCATGGCAGATGATGACGGCCAGTCGATGATGGCCTCTGCTCGGCGAGGATGGTAGAGATCGACTGCCGCCGACTGATGAGGATGAGAGAGGATGACGGCGCTTGGAGACGACAGTTCCCTGGCGAGTAGCGGTGCTTCCGCGCCCCTGACCCCTGGCACCTCTTGCTGACTTGAGAGGGGTGCGATGTTTCAGAGGCACATGATCTTGGATTTCATTTTGTTCCACAAACTCTGAATCATCAGAGGATGTGTCAACCACCACCCGAATGGGCCTCCGCTCTGCCTCCTCTTCATCAAACCACTAGAGATCCTCCCTTTCATCAGAAGAGGAGGAGGATGTGTCTTGCGCCGCACCTCTAGGAGACAATGGCTCCATGGGGAGAGGAAGGGAGCGTTGTGCGAGGATGGGATTCTTTATTGGTTGCAAGAGTTAGGAGAGGAAGAGGGCGCTGTGCGAGAATGGAGTTTTTTGTTGGTTGCAAGAGTGGGCAGATGAGAAGAGGGCGCTGGGAGGAAGGGGGATATTTATGGCCAGAGGAACTAATTCATTTTTGACCAAATTTATAGTAAATTGTGTTAACACTTATATCTTCATATAAACTTATCGGGAAGTGAGAATTGCATTCTTTTGTGGACGGAGGGAGTACGTTCTGAGGAAGGGGGAAAGACCGTTCAGCGGAATGTTAACGGACCGGAAGAAATAATAGTAGTCCAGAAGGTCCTTTTAGCAATACATCAGTATACCAGACCTTCTGGAGTACCTTTTTCACTCATTTGTCTTTGTTGGAGCTGTAACTCCTCCATTATTCTACCACAACCTTGTTCTTTGGCTATCCTGTCAATGATGCCTCGTCCCTGGGCAAATCTTATTCCTGACATTGTTGTGAGCGTCGCTAATAAGATCAGTGATGCAAGAGATTTCATCATGTTCAAAGCTATCTGCAAGGGTTGGAACTGCGCTCGTTCAGGTGAGGCACGCCCGTTTGACCCTTGGATTCTAAAATCTGAATTTATCAGTGAATCTGGAGCAGTGACATTCGCATCCGTCGCTGATATGCGGCTTTTTGAGGTCTCCTTTCCTGCATTGGCTGAAAAGTACTAGATTGATTGGTTGCTGCGGATCTGGAAGCCTAGTCACCTTAGATTGCAGAGATTGGTGCAACGCGCTCATGCTGAATCCTTTGTCTCCTCGGAAGCACATTTGGCTTCCTCAACTTCCAAAATGGAGCCAAATGGCTACTCTCCAAGCTTGTATCTTGTGCCTTGAAACAACAGCTGGTGCAGAGTCATTTGTCGTGATTACTTTCTTTTGGCCAGAGAAATCTTTTGCAGCACTTGGGTCATTGCCCGTTTCCATTTGGCATTTGGGTAGCCAATCCGACTGGACTACACTACCTTCAGAAGATTTCTGGTGCAGTTCTTCTGAACACATGCGGATCTACTTGGGGCAAGATCTTCCAGCACCTCCCCATCCTGTTGGACTTCGGTTGTCATGGGTCATTGGCATGGGCAACTCTTCTCTACTCGAAGGTGAAGACCGATTGTTCTTTGTTGTTCTGGAGGAGAAAGAAGCTGAGGTGGTAGAATTAACTTTGCATTCATTCGTCGGGGACATTTGGCAGCCTATTCCCTGGGAGAGAGCTCCTGAGTTCCGGAATAAGATCATCTTGTTTGGTCCTGGCAAGTGCATTGTTACAGAAGAGCATGCCATTTCTAGTTTGACTGACCTGAGGGCAAATCACATGTACTTCCTACAAACTTATCATCATGATGAAAAGAATGAGTACTGGATCTACCAGCAGGGAATAGGTATTGATCCAGGCGTCAACACTACTCCGGCGATCCGCATTAAGCAGGTTCGTGGGGACTGGATTTGGTCGCGAGGAACACGGCTGTTGCCTAGCTATCCGTAATGAGGAACTTCGATTGTGTACCACCTGTAACGCAATTCAATGTACAAATATCTATATTATCATCCTTCGTCAATTATTCCGCGCATATGTATGAGTTTCTACCACAACCACTATAGGGAACAAGCAGTTATGCATTCGATAATCAGGAAGGTCCTTCCCGCAAAACATCAACAGAGCGGACAAGTATCAAACATCATAAGATGGCATCTCATAGCTACTCATCACCACAAAGTTCACACCACCAACAAGTAGCAAATACCAAAATACAAGCATGATTAGCACCTCTAAACTGTCTACCTAGCAATAACACCACGAATCACATTATTCCTCATTGTTGTCCTTGCTGAGTGACCTCTTATATGAGGCCTATCTCAGCAATTCCCTCACCTTCTTCACCACAAGTGTTGCAGAATCCAGGAGCTGCTTGACCGTCTGCAGCTCAGCGGCAGTCTCTTGAATCTCCCTCTTAGCCTTTGCACATTCTTCCTTCCACATCCTTGCCTCCCTTTCAGCTTTTAGGTACCTGTTGGCTTCACCCTTTTCTGTAGGAGACAACAGAGCATCATTTCTCATTTTCTTTCTCGTCTCAAACAGGTTATGGGTTACCTCCCCGTAGTATCGTGTTATCGTCTGCAGCTCAACTGCTTTGACATTGGCCTCCTCCTTAGCAGCTGTACATGCTTCTTTCCACGACCTTGCTTCCTCTTCTACTTTTCCCTTCATTTCCATCAGTTTCTCTAGAACTTTTAGAGTCCTAATATCCCATTCAGGATCTATCCACCTAAACGACGCGCACTTCATGCCATCAGCCTGCAGTCACCGATTTCGTTCATATAATTAGCGATTGACCACACTAACATCAAATGCAGAAGCAACATTTATTAGAAGTGATACAGGTTATCGTTTACCTCGCAGCAGCATACATATCGACACCCAGGGTTGGTGCCTGTCCAGTCATACCTTAGATGGACAGGCAACCCGTCCTTGCACTCGCTTTCATTAGGATTTATAACGATAACTTCACGAGGACCAGGCGTCGGCGATCTGGAGCTTTCGGAGTCTACTCCAAACACCTTTAAAATACATGAATATAGTCTGTTAACCCAGATCCCCAAATCCAGAATTCCCCTTAACTAGTATGACAGATCAAAGTAGCATGGCTAAACAGAGGACTGACCTGAACGGAGCGAGTCCTGCTTCTCCGTTCGCCGCTAGGGCCGCTACGATTCGCCATTCCCGCCACGGGCAACAGCAGATCTAAGCACCGACGCTAGCTCTAGTCTTTGCCACAAGGAAAAGGAGCGTGGTGTCGGCGAGTCTCTTGCAGAGTTGCAGTAGTGTACGCCGCGTCGTCGAGAGAAATGAGATATATACACTTGTCTGCAGGAAAACTTTTTTTTGGCTGTCGCGCGCGCTTTTCTCCCGCCAACTTACCAGAACCGCTCCGTGCTGTTGTTGGGGCAGACATGTCCAGTTTCCGGGCGCGCGGCGGCCGGCCACGTGGAATAGTCGGCACTTGGAAACAAAACAAGCAGTTACACAATTGTTTCTCAGGAATGTCCTTCCTGCAAACCATCAAAAGGACGGACCATCCGGTTTAGGATCAATCCAAACAAACAACATCTTAGCTTTTCCTCCTTTTTACTAGTAGGAAGGTCCTCCTTGCAAAACATCAACAGGCTGGAGTTTCCTCAATCATAACTTCCCCCTTCTGTATCTATTATCACCATACCTCCATTGTTCTTCCTCTACCTCCATTGCAACGCGTATGAATTCCGAATGGTGATCTTCTAAAAACACTTAAATAAAACATTAAAACTACAGGGGACCCTGGTACAACCCTTCAGGTAATCTTCTACGGAGATTGTGCATAAATTCGGGATGATCAGTGCATACAACCGCCCAATCATATGTGAGTATTCCGTGAGGAAAGATTCGCTCTAAGAGAGACATGCACTTGTCCTGCAATTGTGTGCAGTTAGCCTGAATTGCCCATCGTAGAAATGAAGTCACAGTTTCCTCACTTGCCATGTCCCACATCTTTGACGCACAGTGCAGCTTCAACCTTTCGACTTGGTACATGTCGGCGACCGAGAGTAAATAAGGCCAGGCATTGCGATTCACAATGATCCTCGACACGTCCGTTCAGAGGGGATGTGCACACAAGTTCGTCGGTTAACACCCGGTGCCAGTCCTTAACTGCAATTCTCAATGACCTCCATTGCAATGCGTATGAATTCCGAATGGTGAGTATGCTCGAATCAATTTGGAATAGATTAAACCAAATTGGCATAATAAGATGACATCTCATAGCAACTCATCACCACAAAGTTCACACCACCAGTCCACCAACAAGTAGCAAACATCATACGATGATCCGGTAGCCAAAACCAAAACACAATCATGATACAAACAAGTAGCAAACATCACACAATGATCCAGTAGCCATCACCAAAACACAATCATAATACAAACAAGTAGCAAACATCATACGATGATCCGGTAGCCATCACCAAAACACAATCATGATACAAGTTTCACAATAATCATCACTACTCATTCATAATCATAACTCTATCTCATGTTTGGCCTCCTGCAGCTGTTCCTTCACCTTCTGCATCTCCTACCGTAAATTTTTGGTCTTGCAGGCCTCTCTTGCATTTCTTAAAGTTCTTTCAGAAGATCTGGATGTCTCGTCTCATGACGAGGACTCTCTAGGATCTCCAAAGAGATTGAAAACATCATAGAACAATTAGCAGAAAAAGAGAAAGAGCTTCAGTACGCACCTAAGGACAAG
The DNA here is from genome assembly GCA_036936925.1 of Cenchrus fungigraminus. Taxonomy (NCBI): domain Eukaryota; kingdom Viridiplantae; phylum Streptophyta; class Magnoliopsida; order Poales; family Poaceae; genus Cenchrus; species Cenchrus fungigraminus. Next base: position 61,458,088 of record CM072770.1, read on the forward strand.
ACAACTGAGGGCAGAGATCATTCTTCTTACCATATACATTGGAATAAATGCGTCAATGAATGGGTAGGATATTGAGTTTGTTTGGTCAGTCTTTTCTTTTAAATTTTCAAGAAGTTCGTTGTCAGTTGGACTGAAACGGGTACTAATAGGCAAGGGTACCTGTTTCAGTCCAACTGACAACGAACTTCTTGAACATTTAAAAGAAAAGACGGACCAAACAAACTCAATGTCCTACCCATTTATTGACGCTTTTATTCCAATGTCTATGGTAAGAAGAATAAGCTCTGCCCTCAGTTTTCTTGTTCTTAGGTGTGTACTGAAGCTGTTTCTCTTTTGCAGCTAGTTGTTCTATCATGTTTTCGATCTCTTTGGAGATCCTAAGAGAGTTCTCCCCTGAGACGAGGCATCCAGATCTTCTAAAATAACATTAAGATGTTCTTGTAGAAATAAACTCATCCTTGGAGAAAACTCATCTCGATCTGAAAAATAAACTCATCTCAGTCTATAAAAAACCTGAATCCCTTGAACCCAATTGTATGAGTACAGTAAAACAACCACCACACGCCACAAAACCTGGTTGTTTGCTACCTACATAAACTCAGCAAGGGCATGGTTGTCCTAAATGAACCTATCGATCCTTCAAACGATACAAATTGGAAACTAACTGAATCTAACACCTGTGAATTGTGCAAACGCTAACAATCGTGGCAGAATCCAGATGTCCCCTCAACGGTCTGCAACTCCAAAATAGTATCTTCAATCTACCAATTCATAAAACGATGGACCTATTAATCCTATCAATTGTGCACCTTGACAAAAATCCATAAAACGAGTGGCTTGAAGCACATCTAGAAGCTACTAAAATACAAAACCTACTGTAAGACGATGCAAATTGAAAACTAATTGAATCTAACATGAATTGTCTATAGCCTATCAACTTCTAACACCTATCGAAGTGCAAATCTAAAGGTACAATAATGAAATCTAAATCTACCAAATATGCTCATCAATCCTCCAGATCCCCAAATCTAGATATCCCCAACCCTAGTAACATAGGGGAAAATATAGCGGCTCAAATCAGAGGACCAACCTCATCTTGCTGCCTCATCCTCTTGTTGCTGGGATGTGGCGGTGCAACCATCTTCCCCTCACCGCTAGGATCCGCCATTCCTACCACGAACTATTGCAGATCTGCGTAGCGGAAGTCAAAAGTCTTTGCGAAGTCTGAGTGAAGTGTCTCGCCAGCCATTCAATAAGTAATTATAGACTCAACTGAAACTTACTTGAGGGACCTGGTCACAGTACAGAATTCGCATAAACTATTAGTAGTGTTTCCCATATACTTATCACAACCAACAAGTGGTGTAGTGGTAAACAACACAACCTTGTTCCTTCAGATCCCTGGTTCGAACCCATGCCATGGCAAATTATTTTTGCAACATTTCGTGACCTATGCTTACACGTGGGACCCTGGAACTATTTATGACGATTTGGAACACTCTATTTTCGAAAAAATGCTTACATGTGGGACCCAACTAAATTTTATGACGACTTGGAATACTCTATTTAAAATAATGCTTACATGTGGGACCCAAGTTGGTTTATGACGCCGTTGACATGGCGAAAATGCTTACATGTGGGACCCTGGAAAATTTTATGACGACTTGGAACACTCTATTTTCGAAAAAATGCTTACATGTGGGACCCTACTGAATTTTATGACGACTTGGAACACTCTGTTTTTAAAATAATGCTTACATGTGGGACCAATGTTAGTTTATGACGTTTTTTCAGAGCTTATGGCGTCACAAAACATCATGGAACAGGGAACGCCCGGCAACAGTACCAACCATAATGACGAAAAATTTTTTGTCACTAAATTTGCTCAGAAGTGAAATAATATGACGAGATCAGCCAGGAACATCATAAATCAATGACGCTAAAATGTGGTTGCGTCACTAGTCAACGATTTTCTTCTAGTGTCAGAACTAATTTGCCTCGGAACTTGGAGCAGTATAGGAACAGTAATCATCATAGGAAAATTATATAAGAACTTGAAAATTATCCTAGGCTTCATAGCAGGGTGACAAGTAAAAGCAGAACTTAGTTCAAAACTAATTGGCCTTAGAACTTGGTATAAGATCATGACAAGCATGGAAGACATCATCATAGGCACTAACTTTATCAAGCTCAAGCTCAAGCTAGCTCAAGCTCCATCTATAGAACAAGTAAAAAGGCAGTGAGATTCAGAGAAACTTGCCTCGCTGTCGTCGTGGTCGTTGCCAGAGTCAGAGATGAGGTCCTCTACACCTTTGCTGCTCCCTCGACCCCTCTTCGTCATTGCCAGACACTTGTGCTCGCAGACGTGAGGCAGGCACCTCGCCTACTTCGCTGCCCCCTCGCCGGCACGCTCCTCCTTGCCGCTGCTTGGCCACTCGTCAGAACCCGAGAGGATCCAGTCGAGGACCCTTGTCTCCGGCATTGGGTTCACTCCACCACCGCTTGGCCCCTCTCCGATGCTCATCGTCGTCTCCCTCTCCGCCGCCATCTTGCCGGCACGCGCGCGGATCCAGTTGCGGCACCGCTTCGCGTTCCGGTTCTCCTTGATCCCGGGTGCGCAGGGTCGTCCGCTGCTTGGCCCCTCGCCGGTGCTCATCGTCGTCTCTGTCTCCACGCCTCCTCTCGCCCTAGTGAGAAATGAGGAAAGCGTCGTGTGCTGCGCTTTTTTTTATAAGGAAAGTGTTGCGCTTATCCATTCGGAAAGAAGAAGGGGGGGGTGGTTGAATATTCATTTTGCAAAATGGATAGTCACGGCCGACGCGGGTTAGCAAACCCGCGTTGCTTTGTTGGCTGGTGCGCGGGCGGGCAACGGTTACCTTCTTTATACTAGGCTGCTGACGCTGACGCGTGGGCCCGACACTTTTTTTTGAAATGACACTTGCTTCCCTCAAAAATTAGGGCCCATAAAACAGCACCTAAAAATTAATAAAAATATGAACAATTCATAGTTTTTTTTGAGAATCAAACAACTCATAGTTGGGCATTTGGTATTTGAATAAAATATGAAAGTCACACGTCTCATTGTGACCACATGTCTCTTTTGTGGCCAAGAGCTCTCCTGAGCGTACACGGGTTCCGAGGCGTGTGACCGGCCGCCTGACGGTTCCCCGTCTTGTCACTATAAATCCCCGGCCGGCCAAGAAATTCATCAACCGCGCCACCAAGAAAACCCCAGCACCACCGTCTCCGGTCACCAAGAAGTGAATCCAAGAGCTTCTTCTTCCTCAAGCGCACGCATGACATCGTCAAGCCAGCCATCAAGGAAGCGGGGGAGGGAGGAGGATGATGACGATGAAAGTCGCTGCCGTCGACTCATCAAGGAGGGGACGGCGCTAGCGCCCGAGGAGCCTGAGGAGGTGCCGCCGCCCCCGCCCGATGAGCCTGAGGAGGTGCTGCCGCCCCCGCCCGACGAGCCCGAGGAGGTGCCGCCACCCCCGCCCGACGAGCTCGAGGAGGCGCCGGCACCGCAGCCCGTGGAGGCCATTTTTGCTCCTGCACTAACTGCTGACGAAGCCACTTGGTCAGTCAACTTGTTTCGCGAAGCTTTCAAGAGGCTTCGACGGGTGGCCGTTCATCTCGGGGTCCCAGCACCCAATGATCTGCTGCAGAGGACCGTGAAGGATTACGCCTTCAAGATCCATATCTTGGCTGGGGACCTTGAGAGAGGCGTGCTCGCCCCCGTCGACGACGATGGCAGCCTCGACGGCTCCGGCTCCGACTCCGACGGTGGGGCTCCTTCGGCGGTGACTACCTCTGCTTAATTAATTTGTTCCTCTGTTAATGTGTTCCTCCTGTGTGTTTGTTCCTATGTTAATGTGTTCCTCCTGTGTGTTTGTTGAACTAGTAGATCTAAGAGACGCGGGTAGATCAATCCATGTCTCCTATAACGCATTGCAATGTCTATGGCAGCAGCTTACAATGAATTGCAATGTGTATGCCAGAAGTTTGTTACTCTGTTTGTGTCATTATATGGCAGCAGTTTACAATGAATTGCAATTTGTATGCCAGAGTTATGCCAGAAGTTTGTTACTTTGTTTGTGTTAATCCGCGTCTCCTTTGCCTCGTGCTGCAATGAAATGTCAGCACAGATGAATTGATGAATTTTGTGATGTGTGACACATTAAGATTTGTGACCCAATTGTAATTCCATCCATTCTTCATTCATACAATTAAGTTTGTCATCTGTGACAAATTTTTCATTCTTCATCCACACAGATGAAGCAAAAGCACCACTTTTAACATCAGAATTACTTCTTTGCAGCATACATCCCTAGTAAACATCCAAATGCTACACAAACAACAGCCACAACAATCAAGTTCATCTTCCAGATCACATTGTCCATCTTCTCCTCCAGTGCTTTCTTTCTCTGCTTGTCCTCCAGTGCTTGCCTCTGCTCGCCGCTCCCAATTTGACATTCCACTGAATCAACTACTTCATCGACCGCGTCTGCCCAGTTCAACGGTCGAAAAACAATGACGCCAGCATCCTTCAGCATCTGGAGATACTCCTTGTGGAAACGATAAAATCCACAATTCTTAGTGTACTGCAGAATCAAAAGCACATAAGAACCCTAACTCAGATTTGGGAGACAAAGCAGACTACTCAACGAGTTCCTTGCACACTTGAAATAAAGACGACCATGGTTTTCACCTTCCTTCTGTGTCCGCCCCTCCACCACCCGAGCCATACCACAGTCCTGGCAAGGGACCAGTGGAAAGCCGCTTAGCTCACCGACTGGATCCAAGCCGATGGAGTGATTGCAGCTGCTCCGGCAACCTTGAACCCTGCTCCTCGCACGTGCACCTCCAGACGAATCGGCGTAGTGCGACATGTGCGCAACGGCGGGGAAGGACGGGAGGGCGGCGGCGGTGGAGCTCAGATCAGGGAAGAAGAAGGGGGCCGGGGCGTATGGGTATTCATTCGACCAGGGGCATTTTGGACAATGGAGCACTTGTTGGCGACGAGGGTTAGTGTACCAGCGTCGCCAGGGCGGATGCATATTCATTCGGCCAGGGGCATTTCGGACAATTGAGCACTTGTTGGCGATGAGGGTTAGTGTACCAGCGTCGCCGGGGCGGATGCATATTCATTCGGCCAGGGGCATTTCGGACAATGGAGCACTTGTTGGCGACGCGGGTTAGTCTACCCGCATCGCCTTTGTCGGTCGGGCAGGCAACGGTTATCTTTTTTATATAGGCTTCTGACGCTGACGCGTGGGCCCGACACTATTTTTTCTGAATTGAAACTTGCTTCCCTCAAATATTAGAGCCCATAAATAGCACCAAAAAATTCGTAAAAAATACGAACAATTCATAGTTGGTAATTTAGTATTTGAATAAAATATCAACAGCCACACTTGTTTAACCAAATTTCTTAAAATTAAATTTTTTATCTCTTGTTTATGATATAATAATTATAATAACGTCTTAGTGTGTTCTAAAAATTCTACAAATTGACTTGGCAACATAATTTAGGTCCCTAAGCTTGTCTACACAAATTAAAATGGTTTCAAAAATGGAAGATTATACTTGTGTACAAATGTCTACGTCTCTCACATAGTTTCTTAGAATGTTACTTCAACATTGAAGTTTTCCACACTTTAAAACATGTTCGAACTCATATGCATTTGCAATTTTAACATAACCTTATGTTCACCATAAGATTACTAAATGCAAAGTTTCATTAGTAATGGTTGTGTAAAACAAATATCATTTCTATGTTGTACTTATAAGGAACAAGATAAGGCGTATAAACAACATCCAAGAAATGGAATTACATACGAAAAAATGTCATAAATGAATTGATCTTCATTTTAGAAAATTTCAGAAACAAATATCATCAAATTTGGATTACGGATGACGGAGAAATACGTGATACAAAATTTGATTGCAGATTAAAAGGGCAAAAGCAAATTGTTCTTCATTCGAATAGATGTTGACGGCTGTTAAGTACCACTTTTACACCGTCAACTCCTGCATAAAATAAATGGAAAGTGATCATCAACACTAGGATAGAGGTTTATACTGACAATTTCCAAAAGTGTTGGTGTTTCTATCTTTTGTTGCAGGACACATGTAAATGCGCATAGAATGATATAGTTGAGAGCAAGAATAGATATGGCATCATCATAAACAACCTCAAATGCCAAATTGGTCTGCACCATTGCGACGGGCTCGTCGAGACGATCGAAACAGATATATCATTTGCATACATCAGAGCCCGGATGAGAGAGATATGCACTAGACATCATGTGGACCCGGTGAGACCCACACCAGGCAACGTGGCGACGTGCTGCCACACAGGCGCCCACGTGTCCATGACACCTCATCGATCCAAAGAAGCACACTCTCGACCAATCAGGAGCAAGCACGCGGATCCAAGGGCCCACAACCACGAGATAACGGGCTAGAAACACCGCAAACACCCCCATACCCACCTTGGGACCCACCTGGCAGTCACCTGGACGAACACTACAAGAAAATCGTTGACTAGTGACGCAACCACATTTTAGCGTCATTGATTTATGACGTTCCTGGCTGATCTCGTCATAATATTTCACTTCCGAGTAAATTTAGTGACAAAAAAAAACTTTCGTCATAACGGTTCGTACTGTAGCCGAGCATTCCCTGTTCCAAGCCAGTTTTGTGATGCCATAAGCTCTGCAACAGTGTCATAAAACAACTTTGGTCCCACATGTAAGCATTAATTTAAAAATAGAGTGTTCCAAGTCGTCATAAAATTCGGAATGGTCCCACATGTAAGTATTCTTTCGAAAATAGAGTGTTCCAACTCGTCATAAAATTTTGCAGGGTCCCACATGTAAGCATTTTCGCCAGGTCAACGGTGTCATAAACCAACTATGGTCCCACATGTAAGCATTATTTTAAAAATAGAGTGTTCCAAGTCATCATAAAATTCAATTGGGTCCCACATGTAAGCATTTTTTTCGAATCTTTAATATAAATCAGTAATTCGCAGGCGAAATGCTTCACTGCCTTCGCAAAGACTCTCGACTTTTGCTACGCGTAGATCTGCAACGGCTCGTGGTAGGAATGGCGGATTCTGGCGGTGATGAGAGGGTGGTTTATGCGCCACCTCCCGACTACGAGTTCATGAAACAGGACGACAAGGTCAGTCCTCTGGTTTGAGCCACTATATTTTCCCCTATCGACCTAGGGATGGGGATTTCTAGAATTGGGGATCTAGAGGATGGATGACCATATACAATAGATTCATATTGCAATTGGTGTTAGAAGTTGATTCAGTTAGTTTTCAGTTTGCATCGTTTGATGGATTGATAGGTTCTTGTTTTTTTCTAGCTTCTGGAGGAGCTTGAATCCACTGAAGCTGAGCTGATTTCATCGTACACTCATATTTGAATTGCAATTGGTGTTAGAAGTTGATTCAGTTAGTTTTCAGTTTGCATAGTTTGATGGATTGATAGGTTCTTGTATTTTTCTAGCTTCTGGAGGTGCTTGAATCCACTAAAGTTGAGCTGCAGAAGGTGAAGAGAGACCTGCAAGAACAACAAGTCAGCGAGCTCAAGTCACTGCAAAAGGCTCTAAATTACAAGCACTTGTATGAGCAATCGTTACAGCAGCAGAATGAACAACTGAAAGAGATGAAGAAATGCATGGAAGAGTCTTATCAATTGCTGCAATAGGAGTATGCCCGGTTGAATGAAATGGCATTGTTACAGCAGGAGAACATTGCCCTGATGGAAGAGCTGACCAAAGAGAGGGTCCATGTTAATCAATTGTTACGGCAGGAGAATGACCAGCTGAAAGAGATTCAGCAATTGTTAGCGGAGAATGTCCTGTTGAAAGAAAGAGCAATCGAACTCTGACTGAGCTGCAGACAATCGATAAAACATGTCTGGTATTACTTCTAGCTAGACGGTTCATAGGTGGTGTGTACTTTGTGGTGATGAATTTGTTTGTATTTTTGTGTTTGCTACTTGCTGGTGGTGTGAACTTTGTGGTGATGAGTGCTATGAGATTCCATATTATTATGCCGATTTGGTTTAATCTGTTTCAAATTGAGTCGAGCATACTCACCATTCTGAATTAATTTTGCTGATGTTTTGCTGGTCCGTTCTGTTGATGTTTTGCTAGAAGGACCTTCCTGAGTAACGATCGCGAAACTGCTTGTTTCCTACTGTCGGTCACGAGATGTTGCAAAAACAATTTGCCATAGCAAGGGTTAGAACTAGAGACCTATAGGAACGAGACAGCACTATCTACCACTGCACCATCTCTTGGTTGTGTCAATTTAATGAGAAACACTTTCCACCCCAACCACAGCACAGAGCAGTTGTTCTGATAAGTTGGCGGGAGAAAAGCCCGCGCTGTAGCAAAAAATAGTTTTCCTGCAACCCGCTGCCCCGAAACGGGAAAACGAAGAACGGAGAGGCGAGTAGGCTACCAAAATGGATCATTCCGGCGGTGATTTGCGACTTCCAACGGCTGCTCACTCCTACGGGCGCAACCTGGGTGATACTTGCTGCAGCGGCGTGTCAATCTGGTAAGTAATTTTGTGTTCAATCCAGAAAATTTCATTTCGCAGAATGTTCTCCTTTTCGATTCGTTCTGTGGTCAGTAATTTTGAGTTGGATTCGCCAAAAACTTTCCAGATGGATAGACGCTGGATAACCGGTTGTACTGGTTTTACCACCGATCATTAGAAAGGGGTCCAGGATTTCTTGGCATTTCTTCGAACAAGATACGCTGAGGACGAAGAAATACTATGCCTATGTCGTCGATGCCTCAATAACTCTACAGGGATGGCAACCACTTACACTAGGTGGATCCATCATGGAGAAGCTTTGGAGGATATGGTTGACGATGATGCAAATGTACAGGATAACGCAATTCTGCCGGATGCAGAGGGGGATGTGGATAATGTAGCTCCACATGATGGTGGTGATCAGGAAACGGTCAAGGAAAACCAATACATATCGGGTATGGAGGAGGATGAAGGCCCTGGAGATGATGGGATGTCTGAATTGATTGCTGACTTGGGCAAGGATCAGGTTCTCGGTGAGAAAATATATGAATTTGTAAAGGAACATCTGAACCGTAAGGTGTCACCGACATCTTCATATGTACAATTTACATTTGTTGTGAAGTTACTTCATATAAAGTCTTTCAGTCGGATGAGCAACGTCGCATTCAGTGCAATGATGAATTTGTTACAAAAAGGATTCGCAGAAGCGTGTCTTCCAGACTCTTTTGATGCGGCAATGAAGTACATACGTTCCATGGGACTCGGCTATGAAAAAATCCATATTTGCAAAAATAATTGTATATTGTTTCGCAAGGAGAAGTAGGTCAAACTTGATGTGTGCCCAGTATGTTGTGAAGCAGATTCAAGATGGAAGGATGCAGATACCAACAAGTGCGTTCCTCAAAAGGTATTGAGGCATTTTCTGCTGATTTCCAGCCTGAAGAGGATGTTTCTTTCATCAAAAACTGCAAAGGATGCACGATGGCACGAGTCGAAGTGAAAACCGGTGAAGAATGAGCTTAGCCATCCAGCTGATGGTGAGGCATGGAAAGAATTCAATAAAAGTTGGAAAAAATTTGCAAAAGATGCTAGGAACCTTAGACTTGGTCTTGCAACCGATGGTTTCAATCCATTTGGCAACATGAGCAACTCATATAGTATGTGGCTAGTATTTGTTGTGCCGTATAACATGCCACCATGGGTATGTATGGAAAAATCAAACTTCATGATGGCCTTATTGATCCCTGGGCCGAGTTCTCCATCAAAGGATTTTAATATCTTCATGGAAACTCTCGTCCAAGAGCTGCAGCAACTTTGGAAGGGTGTCTGGGCAATCGATGCTGTTGAGGGTAATAGATTTAAACTACGTGCTGCGGTTTTTTGGTGCATACATGATTATCCAGCATTGAGCACGTTGTCTGGGCGAGTCACGAAAGGCTATTTTGCCTGTGTGCGTTGCGACAAGGATCCTTGCTCAAGGAGATTGAAGAACAAGATATGTTACATTGGGCATCGTCGTTTCCTTCCAACTGACCATCCGTGGAGAAGAAAGAGAGCAGATTTTGATGGTACTGTTGAAAACCGAGAAAAGCTAGGGCAGTTTACCCATGAGGAGCTGAAGCAGCAAATGGAGAAGGTTAAAGACGTTAGACCAGGAAAGCATCCTCTACCTCAAGGAAAGAAAAGGAAGCGGGAATCCGAACAGTGCTGGAGCCGAAGGGTTTGTTTGTGGGACTTGCCGTACCGGACATCTTTGAAGTTGGCACATAACCTTGATGTGATGCACATTGAGAAAAACATATGCAAAAACTTTATTGGAACATTGCTTAAAATTGCTGGGAAGACAAATGACCCCATCAATGCTTGGGTAGATTTGGAAGAGATGGGCGTAAGATCAAATCTACACATGGTGGCAACTGAGGATGGTGAGTCATGCAAAATGCCAGAAGCTTCGTATGTACTTTCAAAAACGATACAGAAGTTGTTTTGTGATTTTATAAGTTTGGTGAAGTTCCCAGATGGATATGCTTCAAACTTAGCTAGGTGTATTGCTGCAGATGGATGCAAACTACAAAGACTGAAAACTCATGATTGTCATATCCTACTCCAAAGGGTTTTGCCGGCTTGTCTTCGCGGTTTAGTGGACAAAGAGATATACACAACTATTGCAGAATTAGGAAACTTCTTTCGGCAACTATGTTGCAAAACTCTGAAGTTGGATGTCTTGCAAAAACTGAAAACATATATCCCAATAATTCTATGCAAGCTTGAGAAAATTTTCCCTCCTGCCTTCTTTGATGTTATGGTCCACTTGGCTGTCCATTTGCCTGAGGAAGCAATCCTGAGAGGTCCAGTACAATATGGATGGATGTATCCCGTCGAAAGAAGGCTATGCACATTGAAGCGTTCAGTGAGAAATGAAGCTAGGCCTGAAGGATCCATTACAGAAGCATATGTTGCTAATGAGGCCTGTACATTTTGCTCTAGGTACTTCGCGGCTGATGATGTGGCCACACGATTCAATCAGGTTCGAAGGAACAGAGAGAATGCTGATTTGTCTGTAGATGGAACATCCTGTTTCGATCACAATGTTCAAGTACTTGGAGCAGGGACCACTTGTTGGCTTGGGTCAAAGTATGACAAGGTGGTTTGGTATGTGCTAAACAATTGCGAAGAGATGAAGCCATATATCGAGTAAGTAAATCACCATTGCAATGATAGAACTACAATTATTTCGTTCTAACTTTGAGATGGTACTGCTTTGCAGAGTGTTCAAGAATGAATTAAAAGCGAAAGGTGTGTCGGACGAGGATATTGATCGTCGAATTGTTACAGAATTTCGGCACTGGTTTAGATCGCATGTTAGTATTCATTTTTTTTTGTTTGGTAGCTAGCTTATATTACCTTGTGAGGACCTTTACACAAGACTATATTAAAAAAACTATGGCTCTTCTGTACATATTACAAACAATCCAGTGAGCGACGACAACCTATATGCATTATCAGTTGAACCAGACCGGCGAGCAAAAACTTATACAGCATGTATTGTAGGCGGTGTCCGATACCACACCAAGGCCCGAGAGGCAAATAGGAAGACACAGAACAGTGGAATCATGACTACAGGATCACATAAAGACATTGCAGAAATTGAGTTTTATGGTTCACTAAGAGACATTATTGAGCTACGGTACAACTCGGGGCTTGACAGAGATCGAACTGTTATTTTATTCCAGGTTGACTGGTATGACCTGGAAGGGACCAAGAAGGAACCGAAGATTAGAAATGATGATTACTTCACAAGCGTCAATACTGGAGATTACTAGTACCAAGATGATCCCTACATTCTTGCTGAACATGCAACGAAGGTGTTTTACTTGCCAGACACCCTACTACAACACCCATGGAGAGTGGTGCAAAAATTTGAGCACAGGCATTTGTGGAGCTATAATGAAAATGAGGACATAGCTCCCACTGGCATGGTACTTGCATATCAAGATGATGAAATTGACCAAACCTTGCATGATGTTATACTTGATGATGGTCTCGGTGATGGTTCGGAGGTTCCGGTGCCTATTACTGGCAAGGAGACTATGGTTGCAGCCGCTGAAGTTGACGCAATTTGCCAGCAGGAGCTGTCTGATGTGGATGGATTCAGTTCTGAAGATGAGGACGACGACACTCTATGGCAATACGTCGATGAAGATGAAAATGCTGCTGATGAAAGTGACGACGACTAGGATATCAAATCAGTAAATGTTTAATTCGATCCGAACTGAAATCATGTGGACCTTATGATTTATACGCAATTTATACGTAATTTATATGTAGTTGAAGTGCACTTTCCTGAATATTAAACCTGCCGTAGGTGCCTACTATCCGGTTCACTGTATTATGTAGCATCGGAACTTCCTGTTATGACTTATACAAAATATACGATCGCGCATGGGGATGACCGATTATCCGGTATGTTGTATTATAAAACAACGGAACGTCCTGTTCGGCTAAGTGAATGGTAGGTTAGAAAATATTCATTTCTTATCCTCTCCAATGTGGGCATGATCGAGTAGTATGCAACGTGACATGCTCATGATCATGTACTACTAGGCGAATCGAATCCACGAAGGAAGGGATGTGTTGATCTCCAATGTGAGCATTATCGATTAGTATGCAACGTGACGTGCTCATGATCATGTAGTACTAGGCGAATCGAATCCACGAAGGAAGGGATGTGTTGATCTCCAATGTGGGCATGATCGAGTAGTATGCAACTTGACGTGCTCATGATCATGTAGTACTAGGCGAATCGAATCGACGAAGGAAGGGATGTGTTGATCTCCAATGTGGGCATGATCGAGTAGTATGCAAGTTGACGTGCTCATGATCATGTAGTACTAGGCAAATCGAATCGACGAAGGAAGGGATGTGTTGATCTCCAAGGGGGGCATGATCGAGTAGTATGCAACGTGACGTGCTCATGATCATGTAGTACTAGGCGAATCGAATCGACGAATGAAGGGATGTGTTGATCTACAATGTGGGCATGATCGAGTTGAACAATACATTTTTCTTCACGTGTGCAAACCAGCCATAAATAATCGCTTTGCCTGGGCTTTGTGCTCAGGTCTTCACAATTGCTGACCAAGATGAAATTGTACCGGATTCAGAAGACTCCCAATACTCTTGTACTGGGTTGCAGAATGAGATACAGGTACCAGCTGAAGGACCGAAACTGGCGACCAGAGAGGGGGGAGTGAATGGGAGCCGATAAAAATTCTTCTAGAAGGAGATGGGAACTCCGACAAGACGAACACGGCTTCCAAAACACGTCTCCAACTCAACTACCCAAGTTGGCCAAGACCACGCAGCCACTGGACTGCTACTGGTCCTAGGAACAAACAACCACCTAGATCTACTCGAGAACGCAGCAGAGAAAGCAACTCGAGCACCACTGGACTGCACCGGTCAGACCGGTGAGCAGCACCGGTCAGACCGGTCCCTGCTGGAGAAACCTGGCAAAATTTGATAACTTCCACAGAAGGCTCCTACACCGGTCAGGCCGGTGTAGCTTGCCGGTCAGACCGGTCCAAGCCAGAAAATCCCAAATCCACCAAACAGACCTACCAAGCTCCAAAACTGACCAAACTCGAAACAGCAGCAACACGAGACAACAGGGAACACACCAAGATGTTCACCCGAGCAAAACTCAATAAAGAGTCTGCACCGGTTAGACCGGTGAGAGGCACTGGTCAGGCCGGTGTGACCTAAGCTCTTGGGATGAACAGCGCCCGCGGGTCAACTCCCCCAAATACAACTCCCGATCTCCCGATTCGCTCCACAGATTCGCACAAGAATTTGGGGATAGTGGGAACACCTCATGGGCACTCCATAGCCAAGATTTGGTCCACCAAAACTTGCTAGAATGAGAGGAATCGAAGGATTTCCACCAAGAACACCTCTAACCCTAGAGCCAAGAAAACCCCAAAATTGAGCCCCTTTACTCACGGATTTGGGAGGGGAATCAAAGGGAAAAGAACCACGAAGGGTTCATGCATACATCCCCCACCAAATCCCAAAGAGAAAGGTCTCAAAACCGCCACAAGAAAATCGCCAAGAAAAGGCTCCGAAAATCACCAAAAAGGGAAAACAGGAAGAACACAATCAAGCCTTAAGGAACCACGCCGAATCATCTATACATACCATGAAGGTTCATACAAGGTCTAGCTTCCACCCGATCATCCTTCCCTCTCACAAGATCTCACCATGAAGCTCTCAATCTAGTCCTAGAAGTTCCAAAGGAAAAATAGAAGAGGAAAATAGCAAAACAAAATGAGCTAGGGTTCCAAGAGATGGCTGCCATCCTCTCACCACTTGGGTTATATGGAGGCTAGCCGAAAGACTAAAATACCCCTAAGGCCTAATACTAGGATACACACCCCCGAGGGGCACTTTGGGAAACTTTGTCTTCGCACCATCGGACGGATGCCCAGCGACCGCAAACCTGCTTAGCCTCGACGCAAGCCTTGCGATCCCGACGCGTGTCCTCCACTTCGAAGTCTCCGGACTGCGTCATCGCACACCGGTCAGACCGGTGCTCCTCACCGGTCAGACCGGTACCCACCGGTCAGACCGGTCAGACCCACCGGTCAGACCGATCCGATGCTGCTGCACCTCCGTCTTCGGTCTTCGGTCTTGGCTTTGTGGATCAACCAAGGAACCCAGTGGTTTTCTGGTGAACCACTGGAAACCCCGCGAACTCGGTGTAGCCTTCGCCAATCACCACTCATGACTCGACTCCCACGTAGTCCCGGCTCGACCTTGGTTTTGAGGCTCAACCAAGAAACCGTCCATGACTTCATCTTGCCGTTCTTGCCACCATGTGGCCCGCACTTGACACCGCTGGCCACCGGGTCCCTCGAACCAAGCCTACTTGTCTTCTCCACACCTGGAGGCCTCACCAGCAACAACCTTTCGCGCTTGTTCTTCACCTGCACCAACACCAGTCAAGTCGCAACCTGCACCTGCAATACTTAGCCAAGAATCAGTCCACACCACGTTGTCAGTCACTCATCACACCAGGAAGCGACCATCCACCGGTCCTCGAACCACACATGGCTCTCACCAGCACTTCGTTTCCAGAATAGAACATCGTACTTGTGTCGTGACGTTGAAGACTGCGACTTCCATACGATTGAATCCTCTGATTGGATTAATGGCTTGGACCAATGCGGGATTCCTACAACCAAAATGGAAAGTTCTACGGCCTCGACATCATGCAATGCATGAGTCGTGCTATGCATAAAACGAACCCAACACTCCCTACGCATGCTTTTGTTTGTAATTTTCGATGTAATCCTTGAATCATGTCACAATACCGATGTTTGATGAGAGGAAGGGATGTGTTGATCTCCAATGTGGGCATGATCGAGGAGTATGCAACGTGACGTGCTCATAATCTTGTAGTACTAAGCGAATCGAATAGACGAAGGAAGGGATGTGTTGATCTCCAATGTGGTTATGATCGAGTAGTATGCAACGTGACGTGCTCATAATCTTGTAGTACTAAGAAGCGAATCGACGAAGGAAGGGTTGTGTTGATCTCCAATGTGCGCATGATCGAGGAGTATGCAACGCTACGTGCTCATAATCTTGTAGTACTAAGCCAATCGAATCGACGAAGGAAGGGATGTGTTGATCTCCAATGTGGGCATGATCGAGGAGTATGCAACGTGACGTGCTCATAATCTGTAGTACTAAGCGAATCGAATCGACGAAGGAAGGGAGATGTGTTGATCTCCAATGTGGGTATGATCGAGGAGTATGCAACGTGACGTTTTCATAATCTTGTAGTACTAGGCGAATCGAATCGACAAAGGAAGGGATGTGTTAATCTCCATTGTGGGCATGATCGAGGAGAATGCAACGCTACGTGCTCATAATCTTATAGTACTAAGCCAATCAAATCCATGAAGGAAGGGATGTGTTAATCTCCAATGTGGGCATGATCAAGGAGTATGCAACGTGACGTGCTCATAATCTTGTAGTACTAAGCGAATCAAATCAACGAAGGAAGGGAGATGTGTTGATCTCCAATGTGGGTATGATCGAGGAGTATGCAACGTGATGTTTTCATAATCTTGTATTACTAGGCAAATCGAATCGACAAAGGAAGGAATGTGTTGATCTTCAATGTGGGCATGCTCGAGGAGTATGCAACGTGACATGCTCATAATCTTGTAGTACTAAGCGAATCGAATCTACAAAGGAAGGGATGTGTTGATCTCCAATGTGGGCATGATCGAGGAGTATGCAACGTGACGTGCTCATAATCTTGTAGTACTACGCGAATCGAATCGACGAAGGAAGGGATGTGTTAATCTCCAATGTGGGCATGATCAAGGAGTATGCAACATGACATTTTCATAATCTTGTAGTACTAGGCGAATCGAATCGACAAAGGAAGGGATGTGTTGATCTCCAATGTGGGCAAGCTCGAGGAGTATGCAACGTGATATGCTCATAATCTTGTAGTACTAAGCGAATCGAATCTACGAAGGAAGGGATGTGTTGATCTCCAATATGGGCATGATCCAGGAGTATGCAACGTGACGTGCTCATAATCTTGTAGTACTAAGCGAATCGAATCGACGAAGGAAGGGATGCATTGATCTCCAATGTGGGCATGATCGAGGAGTATGCAACGTGACGTGCTCATGATCATGTAGTACTAGGCGAATCGAATCGACGAAGGAAGGGATGTGTTGATCAATATAAGGGGAGCAGTACATAAACGAAATGAGTAGTTCCTAATCAAGGAATATCCTATGTAGTAGTATCTTGATAAGAGGAACATCCGTTGCCGCCAGTATATATATAGCGCCGACCAGCCCTCATAACAAAACGGCGCGCGATTCAAATATTCGAAATTTCGGACGCCTGGGCAAAGCAGATGTTAAATGTCCTTTTTGCTTCCCCCTTCCCAATGCACCCCGTTTCAGTCACCGCCATAATGAAAGGGTATATTGGTAATCTGACAAGGCCCTCCACCGAAATGGATAAATTACCCCTGCCCCCGTCCCTTCCCTCCCTTCTACTCCTCTCCTCGCCATCTCAAATCTTTCCGCCCCCATTTCACCTTCCCTCCTCGCCGGCAGCCCAAATCTTCACCTCCTCTCCTCCATCATCTCAAATCTACCGCTCATAGCTTCAGCCCCTTTCCCATCTGCCTCTGTAGTAGCAGCGGCGACGACACAATGGCACCAAGAGGGAAGGTCGTACGAAGGCAATATCCAGAACAAGGTACAATGTTTTCCTCCTCGGTTCAGCTTCCCCGGTGGATTCGTACTTGCGTGTTTTCCCATGTGGCAGATCCCATGTGTGCACTAGTTTTTTATTTGATTAGGTAGATCCCATGTCTACACTAGTTCTTTTTAGGATCTTGTTTTGACTAGGAACATCCTTTCAGGATCTTGTTCGGCTAGGAACATCCAACTGGTTCTGATAGAAGTTTTTAGATCTGACAGATCCCATGTCTACACTACTTCTCAGGATTTTGTTTTGACTAGGAACATCTTTTTCAGGATCTTGTTTCGGCTAGGAACATCCTACTGGTTCTTATAGAAGTGTTTAGATCTAGTTTTATTTACAGTGGTAGGTCAACCTTACAGAAGTTTCTCTGCTTTCCTAACAGAAATAGACGAGCGCGGCGATTACGAGCGGCAGAGGGACATGAATGTTTTGAAGATTCACAATTTCTTCTTTAGTCTTGGCATCGAGAAAATGAAAGCACTTTTAGCAGCTGACCGACCAAGAAGAAAGGGTACCAACGATACAACAATACAAGATTCGGATCCGGAGTACAACCCTTCTGATGAACATGAATCTGACCCAGAGACATGTCAACAAGAGGTAATCTTATCATGAACTCATTTCATGTACTAGTTATGCAGGATTGCTTCTGATCTTCTCTTTCTTTGTTGAATTTTGTGTAATCAGGTCACTCATAGCATACCTGTCAGTGGAGGAAGAGGGACCAAGAGAATTCGGGCACCGGATGACCCTACCAGAATGCCTCCTAGACTGACTAGGACCAAGGTAAGGGAATTGGCTTTAGCTGATGGGAGTGGGACAACTCTTGATACACAAGAATTGCCCACTGAAGGCCAAGCAACAGCAACCCACGATGAGAACATCATCGATATGACGACTGCAGAAGGCAAGTCATTTGATCTCATATTTGAATGTCCTAATTACCAACCGAATAATTATTAACTTGTATGGTTGTAACAAACTTGTTAGGTGATACACGCCCTTCCAGAGCACAATGGGGGCCGCGGGATTCAAGAAGATTGGGCAGAGATCTGGACCGAATTAGCCGAGGCTTAAATGGCAAGATCCCTATACACATTCAAGAAGGGCTCAAACGCCTAGAGGCACCAATGCAAGCTGCAAAGTTTGCATCAGAAGGTGGGATCATAGTGCGTACACACATACCGATCCTTCCTAGCTGGAAGGACTACAAGCCAAAGAAGAACCTGCAAGATGGTGAAAAGATAGAAGACCATCTCAAGAACTACATGGGCGAACTAGCGGTGTGCATATGTCCACTCATCTACTACCATAGTTCTTTGCATCCATTCTTGTCATCCATTTTTCTGATAATTGTCTTGTGCTAGGGGCAATTCGACATTGACACCACCAGTGAGCCTGTAAGGGTGGCATGCACTTACATGCTGAAGTCGATACAGAGACAGGCGAGGTATCGCCTAAAGCAAAAGTACTTCAATGATGTTCCAGCAAATGCAGTCCCAACTAAATCTCCTGTGCCCAATCTGACCAACGCCCAATGGAAGGCACTCGTTAACATGTGGTCTTCCCCTGAGCACAGGGTATGATAGAACTTCAACTTGCCACAACCACATTTTCATGTACTTATATATTGTTCTTAATCTTATTTCTTACACGAATTCTTATTATTGTAAAGGCAAGGTGTAGTACAAACACTGGTAATCGAGGAAAGGTCAATTACCATCAGCGCACAGGATCTCGAAGCTACATTGTACAAGCTAATCTTGTGGTAAGCAGATGAACAAGTCATGTTTTTGCTCTGTAGTTCATTTCATGAACCATTTTACAATGCTAGCACTTTAATAATTATGCCTGTTTTCGAAACATATTTAGAGGTAGAATTATACTACTGAAGGAGAAGGGCTAAGTCCACTTGATTATTTCAAGTCCTTTAACTGCAGCAAGAATGGCTTCACCGCTCCAGTACAGGCAGCCATTGTAAGTACTTGTCTGCTTTTGCATTTTTCTTTGCTACAATACTAGAAACATGTGTGACTATTTTATTTTAAACCTTTCATTTTATTTCCTTTTTTAGGCTGGCATGGAACAAATTGTCGCTGAACCTCAAGGCGACCAACCAAGAAAGACTGTTGCTGAAGCAGTGTCGGAAGTTGTCCAATCTAGGACTTTTCGGGAGGTTGCTGGCATTTGCCCGCCCTCCATGAAAAAGACTAGGGTTACTACTGAACTTCAGGTTCAGGAAATATGAGCTGGACTTAACAATGAGAAGCAAGGGGGGACACAACTGCGGCAGAAGATTGTTGAACAGGAGGCCGAGATGAGCAAACTGAGATTGAAGGCTCAAGAACAGGAGACAACATTAAAGTCTCAAACAGAAGTGCTTGAAGCTTTGAAGAAGAGCACAACTGACATGCATAATCTGATCCAAGGCTTGATAAATTTCAGCCAGGTTTATCCTCCTCTCAACTGAAGTGTGGTCCTGGTGAACTTGTGTTGCTGATGACTTGTTGTATGTTGATTCGATTCGATCCTAACTTGATGTATGTTGCATAATTGTACTGGTTGAACTATTCCCTGAATGTGGTGTGAATTATATGGAAGTTGAAAATATTTTGTTTTGTTGTTTGATTATGTGATGTCGATCAGCAGCAGCCAGAATAGTATACAGTGCCCTGCGAAATGAAATATGGGCTGATCTAAAAAAAAGCAATATGGGCCGAGGCCCAAGAAAGGACGTGTGGATAATTGCCCAAAATCAATTGTCCAAGCATATGCAATATGGGCCAAGTTCGTTAGATTGCTAGGGCCCAAAATAAAATAGCGCAATATAGCATGCAACAAACATTTCGGGAATGGCCAAAAAAATAACACGAAAATCTGAAACAGGCTAAAATTGGCCCATCAATATTAGGCGCACAAAGGCTCTTACATGGACCGGGCCTCAATTTGTGACGAACCAAAATCGTCATAACCCCCTACCACGTCGGAGCCACGATGGATCTCGGTCCGACATGGCATGTACCTTATGACACCTTAGTGTTACGAATTTATACGCGTCATTAAACTCATGACACCGCGAAATAAGGTCTCGTCATTAATCGCGGTTTGTGAAGCTCGATTAATGACGGCGCATTTTCGTAACAACCAGCATCATTAATCGCGGTTTATGACGAGAAACGGCCTTTTTTTGCATCACTAGTCGTCATTTTTCTTGTACTGGAAAACCGGCGCGAACAGAGCTGCCCGGGGATCGGCCGATCCCCCAGTTCGGCCGAACCCATCTTGAGGCCTCTTGCGCCGCCCTTCCACGTGTCGGCCTGTCGTGACGAGCCAAAGGCGGTGCCAGGTGCATGCCCGAATATCCGCCCAAAAGCCTGCAGCTCCTTCTCATGGAAGATTCACCAACTTGGCTCCCACTCCTCTGCGCCACGTGTCACCACCTCATTGGTGCCTTGGTGGCGCCCAAGGCAGCCTAGGGAGAACCTCTTGGCCTATAAATATGAGGGGAGGGGTTAAGGAATGAGACACACTTCACCATCTCACCCAAGGATGAGAGCTTCCCTTCAAAGGAGAGGCCTCGCCTTGGTACATTAGAGAGTAGGAGAGTGTGAGAGAGAGAGAGTTGTATCTCTATGGATGCTTGTTCTTCAATTAGAGTAAAGTAAGTATTTCCGCATTTCCTATTTAGACTAAAGTAGCATTCATGCATAGGTGATATGTTCTTGTGTTCTTCGCTTGTTCTTGATTTAGAGGCTTGTGTTCTTCGAACATTACCTTTCGATCTTGTAGCATAGGTTCATAAGTGCTCATATCCGTTTGCATGCATGTTCGTCATTTAGAATAAAGTGGATATGCTTGCATGCTCTAATTAGAATAAAGTGTGTTCGTGATTCCTTTCTATTAGTTTATGCCAGGTTGTATGAGTAGCCTTTTTCCTCTGCTAGTGCATAGATCCTGGGTTTATACGTTCGTCTGCTACAAGTCGTTCGTATACGTTGGAAGCTTAGTACAGGACCGAGTGCTCTCTCGTATGCCGTTAGCATAAGCTAGTAGTACCTATAGTTGAGTGAGATCGGTTCTCCTCCTTGTCGGTTCGTCGCTCTATATTTAATATAGAGTGTCATAGGTTGCTACGCACCGTGGGATAGCGTAGTCTGGCTACGGTAGTAATCAGTAGCATAGACGTAGTGTCTAGGCTAAGGGTTATCCTTCGTTTGCCCTATATCCCACGGATTGGTAGAGGTAGATCGCAGGTGGTGACAGCCCTGTTGATCCTTTGAAATCCTCCACGTTCGGATATAGTGCAGGTTGAGGTTCGTCTTAGATCCGTAGGCCAGAGTCTCCTGACAGATCAGGGGTTAGCTGGTGCCCGAAGCAAGTCCTCGAGAGATCGACCTTTAACCTCATCTATAGTGCTATCTTTAGGAATCCTCTCTATCCTCGTCTCTTATCTGGATGTGTCCTTGGACCAACTATACGAAGTTAGTACACACACGTTCCCTTAGATTCGATACCCTTGGAATACTCTGAGGTGAAAGCTACAACGGTATCCGTGCGCTTGCGGATTTATTCGTGTGTTGCTAAAATACCCAACAAGCTTTCTGGCGCTGTTGCCGGGGAACGGTTGCTGTATCTATCTTTGTACCCAGTGATCCTCGTATCTTTTGTTTTTCTTTTTTCTACCTTTACCCCCGTTACCCATGGAGAGGCCATCCTTTCACGACCTCTCCACCTCAACTTACAAGTTCAATGATCCATCAACGTCTTCATCCAACCATGAACTTCATTTCCACATTATGGGCATGGTTCAGGATCGACCCTTCTTTGGAGCGGTCAATGAAGACCCCTACTTTCATTTGGAAGAATTCGAGGAACTGTGTTCGCGTCTAGTCCTCCCAGGCATGACACAGGAATCCATAAGGTGGAAGTTGTTCCCCCTCTCTTTATCAGAAAGGGCGGAGCAATGGTACACTGACACTGTAAAAAGTGTAAATGGTGATTGGGGCAAACTTCGAGATAACTTTTGCAACTCATTCTCTCTCGTTGAGAGGACGGTGCAATGGTATACTCATATGGCCTCTCTCCCAGGGGATACTCTCGAGTTCGAACAATTAGAGGAGTCTATAGGAGCAGCGTGGGCTAGGTTCATACGCCTTTGTGCATCTAGACCCGGCTCATTTCTACCCGATGATGTCTTGCTTTACGCATTTTGCATGAGTTTAGACATGGACGCTGCCCAAGATCTTGACATCGCTGCAGGAGGTTCGTTTGCACACAAAACCCTAGTGGAAGGAAGAGCAATCCTAGATAGCCTCTTAGAAAACTCTTCCCTTCTTACCTGCCATAACGAACCCCGCCAAGAATCAGAGTTGATCCAAGAGAGTCTCAACAGCCGAACCTGAACCTACGGTTTCCACATCTCAATTTTTGACCGTTGAGCCCTCTCCCGAACCAGGAACAATGGAGGAAGAAGAAGTTCAGCCTCCAGAGTTCCTCTATCGATTCGAGGATGACCCTTTTGAAAATCTCAGAAACACCTCGAATTGCTTAGATGTCCAACTAGGGAAGGAGCCCTCTTCTGTCCAAATCCAGCCAGTTAGAAATCTTTTGACAGAACCTTCCCCTAGGCCAATGGTACCTCCTTTGCCTCCCGATCCTCCAAATGAAACATCTATCATGGAGGCCATGGAAAAGAAGTGGTTGACTGGAGTGGGAAACTTTTCCGAAGCACTTTGGATTTGTTCACCCTCTACGATCATTTCTTGTTCCATAAGGGGAACTACCATAGAAGCCCATCTTAACCCCACAACGGAGGTTAATGTCATGCCATGGCACTTAGCGTACACTTTATTGGGCAACGTTACGCTAAGACCATCTGACAAACTCCTCAAGAGTTGTCCCTCCGGACACATTCTTGAGTGTTGGGGGGTTGCATGTGTCGTGCCACTCCTAGTAGACGAGATCAAGGTTAATCTAGACTTCCACATCTTTGATGTCCTTGATCTTGATCTTCTCCTAGGCTCCCCGCTACAGCAACTTCTCGATATATCTCATGGGAGCCTGGATGAAAAGCTTAGGGAAGCCGCTTATGCCACCACTCCCTTGTTCTCAGAAAGTTCTATGGTGAAGCCTCTTCCTAAGAAAAAACCGCTCGAGGAGATGATGCATGTATCTCCGTTCACATCGTCCGAGCCTATTCTCGTTGAGGTTGTAGAATTTTCTACTCCTCAAGAGTATGACTTGGAAGATCCTCTTCACCTTTGTGAAGGTGAACGATCATCATCACCCTGGATCGAGTTTGAGCCTCTTTCCGCTGGCCAGTACTATGTTGCTCTTGACCTTGATCGAGAACCAACATTGAGCTTCCATGATGAATCTCTTGAGATAGAGAATTCATGGGCCATGGAAATGTATGAGGTGCCGACTCTGGAGTCCACAGGAAAGGATTCCATTAACGAGCATGGTAGCTTCATTCTTGAAACACCATACGAACCATGCTCGCATAATTCTTCTCCAGAGTCAGCAATGCTTAGTGCACAGAGCATGCATAAGGGCTACAACCACCTTCTGGTCCTCTTTTGCAAAATGTTTAGAAGGTTGATTGTGGATGCATATGTTTACCATAAGCATATCAGATTTCGTGCATGCACTGTGGCACTAACCTTGCAGCTAAAGCTTCACTGATACATCCAAGATTGGTGGTGAGGCGGGAATGACACCACCAATGATAGCTGCAAGATGAAGTTCCCCTGGTCGAGCTTATGACCAAAAACAAAGTACTACCAGGAGATAGCCTGGATTAGCATAGGTTTGTTTTCCTTTTTTGAATAAAAAGCAAGAGCATGTTTTTAGGATAAAGTTGTCCTTCGGGTATTTTTGGTCGCTAACCTTTCATGTGGAGATTGAAAAGAATGGTGGACATGTGCCCTAAGAACATGTGAGCTACATCACCTGCAACACTTTGGTAAGTTTGCGGTGGGAGAACATTTACGAAAGGAAGTTTGATCTCCACACACTTGAGTTTTGTTGCCTAGCAATGCAAACTTCAAGTGTGGGGGAGGAATGTGAGCATCTCGAGTAAAGTTCCTCTCATACCAAATCTTATCCTGGTTTGGAGATGATGTTAGCTCTTGCATCTTGCCCAGTTAGGTACGTCCTGCTTTTGATATTAAACAAAGCCCTTTCGGGAGGTTGCCCGATGTTCACCATCGTTTTCTCATGTTTATGTCCCTTTGAGTATAGCTTGATCATGCTTTCATGCTTCCGTTCTCTATGTTCATAATGCTATGGTTTAAGTGCATGTTTAGTTACGTGCTTTCATAGGTTGTTTTAAATTAAGCATGGTGCTTAGGTTAAAACTGTCTTCTTCAATCAAACAAGACATGGTGTTGAGTTTGATTGATGAACCCTATAGTATATGCTTTCATGGATGTTGGTTGTATATGCAGACTAACCCTTGCAGGAATTTCGGATCCGAATGGGGTAAGTCATCGAGCTTGATTCAAATGGAAAGGTAAGCCAAGGCATGCCAGCCTTGTTTGAGCTAGGTCTCATGGTGAATTTACTTTTGAATTTGAATAAAGGCTCACTGGTTCTTGAACCAGTAGAGTCCCTCTTTTGTTTTTTTCCATTTTGTTTGAAGACAGCACCAGGTACATGAACAAGTGTGGGGAAGATCTCCCAAGTTTATCATAGACATACACACTTGAGATTTCCCACACGGGTGTTGCACAACATCGACTGCACTTCCATGACAAGGGACAAGGTAAACTAGAGTGATCCGGCTGCCCCATGGGTCAGTTGAACCACTGCTGGTTCTCCTTGATCTCTATTTCTTCAGGAGCGATGGTACGTGCACCCTTTATTTCACTCTCTTTTATTCATGAGTTTGAATGAGTTTCAATTCTTATCTGCTAAATCAAACTCTTGGAATCATGCTCTACCTGCTCTACATGTTTCCTATGGTTGGCTTGCATATGTTTTATTCCATGCTTATCATCTTGTTGCTTGTGAACAAATATCATTAGGGAACTCATGCTCATCTAGGTAGTTGGTGTTTGTGATATGGTTTGATGATATGATCTTCTCTCTAAATGTTTGAGTGCTTGGGTATTTTATTTGGAAAATTGAAAACCCATTGCAAAGCTCCTGTTTGATTTGCCAAAGTCCTACCAAAGCCATATGATGAGTTATCTTGAAAACCTTATACTCATATGCTTCTTGTCATTGCATTGAGCTTTGTCAAATTGTTGTGACCCTTGTGAGAATTCTTTTCATGCTTTCATGATCAAGATTCATGTGCACACCATATCCCCTTGCTGTGCTTCTGCACTGTAAGTTAGCATTGTACCGTCCATTCATTCCATAAAAATAAAGTTCCATGTGTGGTGTGACCTCTCTCTCCAAAAGTATTCTTGAAAAAAGAGACATGGGCTATGAAAAAAAAGAAAAAAAACAAACACCATGCTCAAAGCATGAGTGAAAAAAAATGCCTAAGGCATGAGAAAAAAGATAGCCCATGTCCAAAATAAAGAAGGAAAAGGAGAGAGATGTGATCATGCAAAATGGAGTTCAAATAAATTTGATGGTAATAACTAGTACCCGTTCTGGGCCTAGTGTCCACCTTACCATCACCACAACATTCATCATATATATGGTAATATCTAGCACCCATTCCGGGCCTAGTATCCACCTTACCATATCCATCACATCCATACACGTGCACATCTTGATCCGATTGTATGAATTGATTTTCTCCATGGATCCAGTTTTTGACTTTGCAATAGACGTGATGCAAGTATGCTTTATCTTTTATCCTATTAGAAGTAGGATGAAAGAAAGGCAAATCTAATGCCTTGGTGAGGACATATACACATCGAGCGATCTGAGAGAATCAAATGAGGAGCTAAGCAAAGGTTTGTTTTGAAAATTATTGCAAAACCCCAAGTTACTTGACATGGTGAGCAGAGGTGATTTGATTCATGACCGTTCCATTCCTCAACTACCCAAGATGGCGTGATAGACACTCCACAGAGCTCACAAGTACAAGGTATGGTTTGGAATCTCTTATGCTCGCTTCATACCCTTGGATATCATGTCCCACTTGATTTGTTCTCCCTTCACTCGGGACGAGCAAAGGTCAAGTGTGGGGGTGTTGTTGACGGCTGTTAAGTACCACTTTTACACCGTCAACTCCTACATAAAATAAATGGAAAGTGATCATCAACACTAGGATAGGGATTTATACTGACAATTTCCAAAAGTGTTGGTGTTTCTATCTTTTGTTGCAGGACACATGTAAATGCGCATGGAATGATATAGTTGAGAGCAAGTAAACCAATGGCATAGATATGGCATCATCATAAACAACCTCAAATGCCAAATTGGTCTGCACCATTGCGACGGGCTCGTCGAGATGATCGAAACGGATATATCGTTTGCATACATCAGAGCCCGGATGAGAGAGATATGCACTAGACATCATGTGGACCCGGTGAGACCCACACCAGGCCACGTGGCGACGTGCTGCCACACAGGCGCCCACGTGTCCATGACACCTCATCGATCCAAAGAAGCACACTCTCGACCAATCAGGAGCAAGCACGCGGATCCAAGGGCCCACAACCACGAGATAACAGGCTAGAAACAGCGCAAACACCCCCATACCCACCTTGGGACCCACCTGGCAGTCACCTAGACGAAAACCGGTGCGAACAGAGCTGCCCGGGGGTCGGCCGATCCCCCAGTTCGGCCGAACCCATCTTGAGGCCTCTCGCGCCGCCCTTCCACGTGTCGGCTTGTCGTGACGAGCCAAAGGCGGTGCCAGGTGCATGCCCGAATATCCACCCGAAAGCCTGCAGCTCCTTCTCATGGAAGATTCACCAACTTGGCTCCCACTCCTCTGCGCCACGTGTCACCACCTCATTGGTGCCTTGGTGGCGCCCAAGGCAGCCTAGGGAGCACCTCTTGGCCTATAAATATGAGGGGAGGGGGTAAGAAATGAGGCACACTTCACCATCTCACCCAAGGATGAGAGCTTCCCTTCAAAGGAGAGGCCTCTCCTTGGTAGATTAGAGAGTAGGAGAGTGAGAGAGAGTTGTATCTCTATGGATGCTTGTTCTTTAATTAGAGTAAAGTAAGTATTTCCGCATTTCCTATTTAGACTAAAGTAGCATTCATGCATAGGTGATATGTTCTTGTGTTCTTCGCTTGTTCTTGATTTAGAGGCTTGTGTTATTCGAACACTACCTTTCAATCATGTAGCATAGGTTCATAAGTGCTCATATCCGTTTGTATGCATGTTCGTCATTTAGAATAAAGTGGATATGCTTGCATGCTCTAATTAGAATAAAGTGTGTTCGTAATTCCTTTCTATTAGTTTATGCCAGGTTGTATGAGTAGCCTTTTTCCTCTGCTAGTGCATAGATCCTGGGTTTATACGTTCGTCTGCTGCAAGTCATTTGTATTTGTTGGAAGCTTAGTACGAGACCGAGTGCTCTCTCGTATGCCATTAGCATAAGCTAGTAGTACCTATAGTTGAGTGAGATCAGTTCTCCTCCTTGTGGGTTCGTCGCTCTATATTTAATATAGAGTGCCGTAGGTTGCTACGCACCGCGGGATAGCGTAGTCAGGCTACGGTACTAATCAGTAGCATAGACGTAGTGTCTAGGCTAAGGGTTATCCTTTGTTTGCCCTATATCCCACGGATTGGTAGAGGTAGATCGTAGGTGGTGACAGCCCTGTTGATCCTTTGAAATCCTCCATGTTCAGATATAGTGCAGGTTGAGGTTCGTCTTAGATACGTAGGCCGGAGTCTCCTGACAGATCAGGGGTTAGCCGGTGCCCGAAGCAAGTCCTCGAGAGATCGACCTTTAACCTCATCTATAGTGCTATCTTTAGGAATCCTCTCTATCCTCGTCTCTTATCTGGGTGTGTCCTTGGACCGACTATACGAAGTTAGTACACACACGTTCCCTTGGATTCGATACCCTTGGAATACTCTAAGGTGAAAGCTACAATGGTATCCGTGCGCTTGCGGATTATTTCGTGTGTCGCTAAAATACCCAACAATAGACCTGGCCCCACCCCTTCATTAGTGACGGGTGGTTGTTAATCAGCGTATTATTTGCGCATCCGAACCTTTTTAATAAACGCTCCGCCCCGCCTTCCGCCTTCTATCCCCTTCTTCGGCTTCCACCTTCCTTGTCTCCATCGCAGTCTTGTCTCCGTCGCAGGGATGGACCAAGACTCTAGGGGGAGGTTCTGCAAGGAGGAGGCCCCGTGGCCACGTCCCCATCCGTCTTCCTCGGTGCTGTCCGCTGGCCCCGCCAAGAGAGTGTGGCTCCACGGCGACGAAGAGGAGCCGTCCCAGTGCGCCTGTAACGACCCGGGTTTTCGGTGAGAAAAACCCGACTCCCTGTACCCTTGTGATAGTCCCTGGATCAGTAGCTATCACGTACAGAACTCATTACAGTATAATATCATTTCCATACAACGAAATCAGTGTACAAAACAAAGTATTTACATCCGAAACAACTCGGTATACGAATTTAGTACAAGCCCCATGGGCTAAACGACAAGTAGAAATCCTGCGTAGCGGTAGCTAGGGCCTCAAGTCTTCACCCTCGATCTTCACCACAGGCATCCTTGAGCGAAGCAACGCAACCCTTTCTTCATGGATTCCTTAGACTCGGACTCTCACTCCAAGTCCAATCCTGCACACTCACAAACTATCCCCAAGGATTGGGATAGGTTCACGTCACCATCCGTATGCAAGCTTTAAGTGGCCTAATTCTAAAGGTATAAAAAGTAGTCAAGGGGCAAGCTCGGGTTTCCTATGCAGCAACAGTAAATAAAAGAGTAAACCTTCATCATCCCAACTATATCACAACACCACGGCTCTCCCTGGCATTCCAGGGCTCCGTCTCAAGGTCACCTCCAAACCTCCTCTCGAGTCGATGGGAAAGCTTCTATCCTTCCCATCTCAACGGCCAACGCCGGATCCTATTCCTAAACTAGTAGCTCTCACAACCCAACCTATAGTTTTAGAAGAGGGGGAGATAGAAATCCCAAAACACTAATCAGTGTAACAGAACGTAGGAGTGTCCATAACCGAGGACGCGGCTATACGTATAGGTCAAAACTCTGCAGAGTGTGTACACCTGGACCCACTCGGGCTGCAGACGGTGATCGGCCGTCTTGAGACACAACCCACAACCAAGACTCTCTAGCAGAACGGTACCAGACTGTATTCCCGGGTCTGGACCCATTCGGAAGACTGAACGGCCCCGGGATCGTGAACCTCTAACCTGGCCAAAAGTGGTGTCGAGGGTCTCGGAAACAAGGGCTGAAACGCAGCCAGGCTCCGCACACCCTCATGAAACGGCAAGCCCAATCCTAACACGCTTCTCCCGCAGTGCTGGTACCGCCTAACTAGAGAATGGCTGGAACCCTTCCCATAGGGTAAGTGGTGTACACGTCAACATATTCCCACGAAGCATAGGTTCCACCTATACATCTAGACCAGAGCAGCAAGCCTCCAAATGCGTCTCCACCACGTGGTCCGCTACGGCACCCATAACAGGTTTCGCCGCTCCAAACTCCTCATCCCGTAACCGTAGGAGGCGTCCAAGGTTACCTCCTGTCCCCGACCCGAAAGTCGGTTGTTGTCTGCTTACTCCAGCCGGGGGTTCGAAACTCTCCAAGTTTTCCCAACCCACAACTCACGCCAAGAGGTTTAAAACCACATCTACTCCCACACATGCATAGCGAAGCTCAGCGTATATTCACGCATATATATAGTATAGTAGTAGTAGGTCAATCAAGGACATGATATCAAAATAGGCTATGCAAGGTTCATCATCATCATGCGAATAGGTATTCAAAGTCGGATAACCGTGAACACCTGTGTGCAAGTAGTCGTCGTAGTTTCCGTAGTCGTACTTGATCTTCTGGCTCGTCTCCTCAGCTCCGGGAATTTCTAGATTCGCAAATATAAATAAACACGGTGTCTAGATGCAAATAACTCCAAAGAGAAGCAATAAAGAACCAAATAACTCCAAAAGCTAGTCTAACGGGTGCTTCATGATTTTAGAAGAATAAAGAAACTGATTTCATATTTTTCTAAGGTAGAAACATATTGTTATGGATTTTCAAATAAAGATAAATTTTATAAATTTAATTAATCGCGATAAAGCACACAAAACCTAAGTCAGCAAATTAGAGAACCATAAGCTGGGTTTTGGGTTGGTCTGCAAGCTCAGTTGACTGGTCAACGATCATTGTTGACCAAGTCAAAGGGAAAGGTCAAGGGTCAACCGGACCCCACAAGTCATCTTGTGGGTCCCGTAGGTTAGATGGGAACAGGTTAGACAGTTAGCGACCCCTGATATTAGTGGGTCCCAACGGTAAGTCCGTAGGCCCCTTTGATCAGATAGAGAGATTGAGTAGGATAGATTAGCTAGAAACGATGGCAGAAGTGTGGCATGGCCGATGGTTTAGTAGCATCCGCACCTGAGCAAGTGCTCACTAACTACATGAAGGTAGCACAGGCTAACGTCGCATGGTGCAGCCAGGATTGAGACCCATGGATGATTTAATTAGCACATACATGACCTTCCAACACATACGCCTGCTACTGCTTACTTGCTTGTGGACTGTACACAGGCTGGCAATAGAGCACAGAGGTTGAGTATGTGTAGATAAAGGTCTCCCAGGTTTGCACAGGTTCAGCTATAGGCGAAAGGAATTCAGACCGGCAAGCAGATTGCTTGCTGAAATGCCACAATGGCACCTACCTGAAGGCTGCTTGTATTCATGTTGCAGCCAAAGCTGCAGGAGAACAGAGAATTACTTGCAGCTGCAAGGTTATGGTCAGCAGGTTTATGTAGTTGTGCTGCTCGTCGGTTGAGAGCGACAAGACCGCATTGGCCAACACAAGGGCATACCGTGTGAGGAAGGCTTCATGGATAGAGGGAACGGGTGATTAAGTGGCTCACTCGATAGGACAAAGGATATGGTTTGGTATGGCAAGCATCGCAGCAGACCGATACTCCGGAGCTGCGTGCTGTCAAGGTGAGGTAAGGTACCGGTTCATGGCGAGTGCACCCGCGGCAAGGGTGCAACACATAGAGATGGTTAAAGATGACGACTTGTAAAACAGAGACTAGGTGCATGTGTGCGGTCACATGGTGTTCCACGGTCGCGACACGGTTGCGGTACGCGCGCAGGTGCTTGACTAAGCAAGTCCGCGGCGGAACGCAGCTGCAAGGGTTCGGCGGTGGTGATGACACGACTTAGTGTGGCATAGCCTCATGTAGATCATCAGCAGGGGAGGATAGGACGTGACCTTGATCTGCAGCACACAGACAGCAAGGGGCAACAGGTAGGTAGCACAGGACATCGGCTTGCCGAGGTACAGAAGTGTGCGCGCGCGGTGGCATGGTCTGGCCATGGCCGCGGCACAATTGTGGCGAGCGCAAGCACCTGGTTTTCCAGGGTCGCAGCGCACACAGCTGCAGGATGAATGGCGGAACGGCTCAGGACAGCAGGGTTGGGTGACAGCGCGAAGGATCCGAGGATCCGGCGTGGTTGTAGGTGTGTGTGCCGATGTGTGGAACAAAACTCTAGGGTCTAGACAGGATTGCTCACGAGGTGCTCGAGCAAATGCCCGAGAGGCACTCTGTGATGGAAACGGCTGGCCAGCGACCTGTTTGGTGGCGGCCGGCAGGATAAGGCAACGGCGAGGCTCAGGGCGTTCCAAGGGTGCACCTAGGGTAGCAAAAGGCTCAGCCTTTGGCCCGATGCATGGCGTCGAGATGGACAGAACGGCAAAGCAAGGCAGGTCGGCGGTGCTGGCATGAGCGCTATCGCCGGCGTGCTTGCTCGCGTGCGCGCGTGCGCTAGGTACGCGCACATGTGTGGCCAAGAGCTCCGAAAGGCAAGGTCTTGCCTTCCTTGACGAATGCATGCGTGTGCAAGCCGGTGCCTTGGCCATGGCGGCACCTTGGCCTGGTGTGCGCACGACGACGGATTAGACAGAGATGGCGGTCAAGCGGTGGCGCGCGCGCAGACGACGGCAGCGGCACCTGCAGGCGTAAGGCTCGACTCGATGGTCGGCACACAAGCGTCGGCGGTCGCGCGGTGGTGCGATGCAAGCAAGCAGATACACATCAAGGCATAGCTCCTCGGCACGAACGCCGGCGCAGCAAGGGACAACAAAGCAGGCTGAGAAAGGCTCACCTACGGACTTGCTGTCATTGTCGGGCATTCCGTCGAACAGGTGGACGTCGAGGAGATGGCAGCAGCTTGCGGTTCAGGGCCTGCGCGGTCGTCGTGGAAGGAGAGCAGAGACGGCGACCCCTCGGACGGCTCCGGCGCTCCGGTCTTGGCGTCACGGTACAGGCAGGTACAGCTTGAGGGAGAGGAAGCAGAGGCAGCCGATGGTTCGGTCATTTTGTCGAACACGTCGTAGGCGTCCAAGGGAGAAGCTTGCAGTTCAGCTTCACCAGCGTCTCCTCAGGCAGCTGAGGCTTGACGGAGATGTAGCAGATGCTCACGGAGGACGGCGTGTCCATCACAGCAACATCAGGGTGCAGTTTTCTGCTAGCACATACCATCGAACAGGTTGTGGGCGAGGTGTACAAGGGAGCATCTTGGTGTAGACGAGCAGAGCAGCAGCGCCGGCGTCGACGTTCAGGTCGTGGTCCACGGCAGCTCCGGCGTTGAAACGCGGAGTAGGGGGGAGAAGTGGAGCGCGCTGGTACAGGTTCGACGGCGACGGCGGCTGCAGCTCGAGGTGGTCGGCGGCGCGGTCACCAGGCGACACGCGCGGCCTGGTCACTTCACCGACGGCGTGCTCCTCCCCCTCGCTTCCTCTTGCTGGGAGGGCGCTGCAGCGCGTGGTGGTGGATAGCGGATGGGGCAAGCCCCTGACGGCGCAAGGGGAAAAGAGCAGAAGGTGGCTTTGTGCTTGCTAGCATTAGGAATTGAAGGGCGCAGGTGCTCCATGCTGCTGGTTGCTCCTGCGATTTGGGGAAAAAGAAGAGAGAGGCTCCACTTGTGCTTGCTATGTTGCTGGGTGGTTCGGATTTTGGGGAGAGGATGAGCAAGCTGCTGGCTTGCTTGAGATTGGAAGGCAGCAGGGAGATCGACAGGAGCACAGGTGCTCTGCTATCATGGCGTATGAGAGATCAAAGAGACAGCAGGATTCAGTGGCGGACCCAGCTTTTGATAACGACTAGGGCCAAAATCCAGTGGCCCCACATGTCATTGTATGACCCCACCTGTCATCATTGAGCTCGGATAGCCTGGCCAGCGGTGCGGCCGCGGAGGACCTCCAGCTCGCGCCGGCGACAAGGCCCATAGAGGATCGCCAGCTCGCGCGGCGCGACCCACGACGGAGCTGTTGAGGCACACGTGCTCTCCTACGGACGTCCCGCGGCGGAGCTCCAACTCGTCTACGGCAAGGCAGCCAGCGCTCGCGCGGCTTGCACCCCTGTGGAGCTCGGCGAAGGGGGAAGATGGAGAGAGATGGCAGCAGGCCTCCTCCTAGCCGGCACGGCCGCGCGTGAGGGCAGAGGAGCACCACGCGACGGTAGGGGCGGTGCCCGGGCGGAGCACTAGGCGGCGGCGGGATCCCCCTCGCGATTCACTCGCAATGTGAAGGAGAAGGAGACGACGTTGTCCTCCTTGGGCCTGAATTCTGCTTCTGCTACCCTAGCTGATGGGCCATAAAAGCTTATCTTTGGGCCAAAAAATAGTGGTAGTAGTGGACCTTGTTGGGCCACGATTAGGGCCTCGGCCTAGGAGGCCTGGGTTGCAGGTCCGCCTCTGGCAGGATTAACAGCTTGCTAGCTTGCTTGTTGCCTTCGGTGGAGAAGGAAAAGAAATCACAGAGGAGCGACTGCTGGTGGGGGATTGCTGCCTGTTCTTCCGATTGGAGAAAGAAGCAAGGCAAGAAGGAGCAGAAGGCGTGCTGCCCTGATTGCTTTGGCCTAGAGAGAGGAAGATTGCTGTTCGGCAGATTTGGAGAGAGGAAGCGGCAGCTTCTTGTTCTTGCGGTGGAAGGATCAAAGGACATAGCAGCTGCTCCATTGCTTCTTCGTGAAGATCAGAGAAAAGAGCAGGGTGTGCAGCGGCTGAGAAAGAGAGATGGGCGGCGGCGGCTCGAGGAAGAATTCAGACAGAGAGATGGGTGGCGGCGGCTTGGGAGATGGGGAGAAGAGTGAAGAGGGAAGAGAAGTGGAGAGGGGTATTTAAGAGAAGTAGTTAGGGTTAGATTAGGTGGGCTTTAGATGGGCTAGGATTTGGGTTGAAACAAAATCAACCCGCGAAATAAATCGATAGCAATTTATTTCGTAGAATTGGAACAAAAGAATTAGACTGTTTTTCCGGGAACGAACCAAATAGCAAAGTATTAATTCGAGAAGCCGAAAAACATCATCATAACTCAAATGAGCTCTTGGAGATTTAATCACACGAATTATTGTCTACTCCCCGAAATCGAATCAATTGCAAAGAATCAATTCGAAGAGTCGGAAAATATTCTCATAATTCACTTAAGAAATTCCAGAGCACTTTGGAAACGATTAAGCTGAGAAAGATTAGACGTCTGACTGAGAGATTAAAGAATTCCAGATGGCTTAGGCGGGTCCGGAAGGTTAAAGAGGGTAGTTAGTTCAATTAGCTTTTGATTCGTATTTGAATTTAGAATTCAAATACAAACCACACTCAAAGATTCGAGAAAAATTCATTTAAAAAGCAAATCACACAAACATAGAGATTGCCCTTAACACACAAAGCAATTTAATTAATTTTATTACTAGGAATTTTGGAAAGGGCACAAGAAGACAACCTTATGATTATTAGCAAATACATCAACCACGAAAATTTTTTTGGAATTCACATTTTTGCAAATATTAACATTCCAGAAAAATCCGGGATGTTACAGCGCCGCCCCCGTGCGTCTTTCTCAGCGCTCCATGGAAGAGGCCGGTTCTTCGTCGGCCCGGAGGAGGAAGCCGTACACGCGCGCAAGGGCCCGGGGGAGGAAGCCATGGAGAGGCAGGGGTTTTTTCCTCGACACGAAGGAAGAAGCGGTCCACGCGCATTGAGGTGAGCGCGGACTCCTCCGGCGACGACCCGGGCAGAAGAGTGGTGGTAGACCTCATCTCCTCCGGTGACGACTCCGGCAACAACTCCGGCGACGACTCCGGCAACAACTCCGGCGACGACTCTGGCAACAACTCCGGCGACGATTCTGAAGACCATGAGGCAAGTTCTGAAACCATCACGCATGATTTGTCCTTGTACCTTCACATCTTCACTGATCAATTGTTCTAATGCATCAATTTCCATTTGTTGTAGGAAGTTGCTGCACATGACATTGGCAGGATTTGGACTGAAATCAACGAGCTCAAGGAATTGGCTGAAGAGAAGCAGGCAAGTTTTGAAACCAGTTAGAGCTAAACAGCTTTCTTGTAAGTTACAATTGTTATGAAGTTTGCATCAATATAATTTTCCTTTATTTTAGGAACGTGCTGTTACTCGGGATGACATTGACTACATCTGGAAAGGAATCGACAAGCAGGATGAGCAGCTTAAAGCCGCACAAAAGAGGCAGGAGATTGAACTTCTAAAGAAGAATGCTGAGCTGGCAGAAAGAGTTGCAAAACTAGAGACAAGGCTAGCTGAACTTGAGGCAACAGCACAAAAGAAGCCATCTAGCTAACTAGTTCCCTTGCAGCTACAATCTAGTTTGGTGATGCGCCCAGCTGATGCAGTCTTATTTTGGTGATGTGCCCTGCTGATGCATGTCAGATGTGAATATGTTTGTTATGAGTTAGTTTGCTTGGTGATGTGAACTTGTGATGCATATCATATGTGAACATGTGATGCTATATCAACAGTCACACTTGTTTGCTTGGTGATGTGAACTTGTGATGCATGTCACATTAGAGCCCATAAACAGCACCTAAAAATTCGTAAAAAATACGAAAAACTCATAGTTGGTAATTTAGTATTTGAATAAAATATCAACAGCCACACTTGTTTAACCAAATTTCTTAAAATTAGATTTTTTTTATCTCATGTTTATGATATACTAGTAGCAGAGTAGTACTTGACTACATTACTTGTTTTAAGGCCCACACAAGCCCACTCGCGCTAGGTTAGTAGGGAAGGATGCCTCCCTCACGCAGTCTCCTCCCACTCTCCCCTCGCGCCGCCGCCACCGCTTTCTCCCCCTCGCCTTCGTCCCCCTCACCTCCCCCCACGTCGCGACGCACGCTACACCCCTTCGCTGAGACGCGCGCCACACCACGCTCGGCGCGACGTGCGCCACACCTTTAACAGCGAGATCTGGAGGAGGAGGGACCTAGCAGCGGTGACGACGACGACTAGAGGAGGGATCCAGCGACGACGGTGACGACAACGACTAGGAGGAGGAGGAGGAGGAGGAGGAGGAGGAGGGATCCTGCCATGAGGTCGATGCGAGGACGAGGACGTGGCGGCGAGCAGGCAGCGACGAGGACTAGAGATCCCTCCACTCCGATAGTGACAAGGTCAGTGGCGAATCTAGGATTTGAGTTTATGGTATGCCGCTCTAAAAATGTCTTATACAATTCGGTAAATGCATTCTACCAACTCGGTAATAATTGTAAAATTAACAACAATTCAGTAATAACTGTAAAATTAACAATGTAATTTGGTATATTTGCTCGAGTTTATGCAATTAGGCCAAGCGAGCGTATGCAGCACACATGCGTTCAGATAATCTAGTATACAACATATGCGTGCGTATGCTTTTCTTTTTATATAAATGCGTATAAATATACTTGTACTTGTGGGAATTGCAGGGTATGCCGGTGCATACCCGGCATACCCTGTGGCTCCTTTGTATAAGTACATGTGGACATACTTAGCTGTTGATGGTATACATACTTAGCATTTCCCTTTAGATTGACTCTTATATTTGGTTTTGCTCTTGTTCCTATGTACATGTGCACATTCTCTCCAAGTTGAATAAGTACCTCATCAGCAACTGAGGCAGCCTGCATCTTCCTCTTTAAAATGGTAAGGTCGCATTGCCTGAACTAATTTTTTGGTTACTGAATTTTGCATTTATGTTAATGGTTTACCATGGAACCAATGATATTATAGAGGGCTAAAGTAGCTACTGTAATTGTTTTCTTATGTGTTTTCTCATGCTTAGCTGCTAAGCATGGTTAACTAAAAATGTGCTCTACTTGTCTCCTGTTGTAGCATGTCTCCTGGGAGAGCTAGCAGTATGGTCTGCTTTTTGTGCTATTCTTGGACACTGAGCTGACCTTTCTCAAAATCCCTTGACTATTAATTCACAAGATAAATCTGACGAGGGCTATAGACCTGGGCCACAAGATGAAGAAGAGGGTTATGGCACTGCTAGTGCACAACAAGACCAGGTGGGTGGGGCTCAGCGCCGAGGCAGAGCACCAAGGACATCCACAAAGTGGCCAAGTGACACAATGATAGTCACTGAGGTCGACATAGGGAGGATGCCAGTACCATTGAGTCAAAAGCACAGGTTCAGGGCACTTGCGGGGCTCGTTGCTAGACAAAAGATACCTTTGCACTTGCCAGAA
Organism: Cenchrus fungigraminus; assembly: GCA_036936925.1. Taxonomy (NCBI): domain Eukaryota; kingdom Viridiplantae; phylum Streptophyta; class Magnoliopsida; order Poales; family Poaceae; genus Cenchrus; species Cenchrus fungigraminus. The sequence goes on from CM072770.1 coordinate 61,496,080, forward strand.
TTCAAAGAACTAAGCAATGATGAAAAGTGGGCCTTGTTTGATAAGCATGTGAAGAAACACTTGACGTTCCAGGAAGGCGTGAAACCGCAGGCATTCAAGCTTTTCTGGAAGACGGCAGCCAAGGCATGGAGACAATTCAGATTTCAGCTTAGGCGAGATTTTATTAGGAAAGGACTTGAGCCATTTACAAGGCACCCGTTTATCGTCCCGGAACAGTGGAAGGAGTTCATGAAACAGAAGGAAACCGAGCAAGCCTCATCTGCTAGTGTCAAGTTCAAAGAACTCCGAAGCCGGAACACAAGCAAGTATAGCATGGGTCCAGCTGGTTATACTGTGAGACTAGAACAATGGGAGGAAGAGGATAGACAATTAGCTGCAGCTAGGATCCCCAACCCATATGATGCCTACCCTGACGATCGTTCCAAGAATTGGCTGTGAGCAAGGAGTAAGCTAGTGATTAAAGACCGTGTTGCCGTGATAGTGTTCAACAACAAAGAAATTGAAAAAGTGGCTGCAGACATCAAGGAGAAGAATGCATGTGCAAAATCTTCAGGAATGGCAGGGCAGAGAGAGTATGATGTTCTAAGTCAGTGCTTGGGCCGCCCTGAACAACCAGGTCGCGTGCGTGGTGTCTCCAGCTACCAGGGCTGGAAGTATACATGGCCTCAGCATGCTTCCATGTACAGGAAGAGGAAGAGGACGAAGACCGACACATCAGTTGATACGGAAAAGATAAAGGAACAAATCAAGCAAGAACTGGTGGCTGAGATGCAGATGTAGAACATGCAGATGTAGAACATGCAGATGCAGAACAGTTTACTAAAGAGGTTGTGTTGTCACCAGGTGGTGTTGTCACCAGTGTCCAATCGTGCAAGCCCTTCACCCTCCACACTGAAGAGCAGTTGTGCGTCTGCAGATAATATAGGTTTGATCGATGGCACTGTAGAGTTGATGACGGAGGTGCGCTGTGACGATCGTACACAGCAAGACCTTATAGGCATGTTGACTGAACCCACACACTGTGGCCTATGGATCACGTGGAGGGGTCTTGAATGTGATCCTGCAATTGGTCTTGTTCATCCAGAGCAGACTACGCTACAAACAGTCCCGATTCATGAAGACTGTGTTGTGGTTGAAGTGCTCTTTGTATATGATATCTCTGCGGTTGAACTGGTGGAATACCCTCCTAATGACGAGGTGATGACACTCCGACAAGCTGAAGGACAGTGGTTACAGTGGAGAAGGTGTCAGATTCACATCAAGGGAGCACCAACATATAAATCTCCTTCACAGGCTACAGTACATATTCCTTGTAGTTCACAGAGTACGGGATAGGTTCCTTCCTCACATGGTTCCCCACATCATCCTCCTCCTCCTCAATCCCCACATCCGCAAAACGTTCCATTCGGACCTCCTCCTCCTCGTCTTGAAAAACTTGCATCCCCACCTCCTCCTCGTCGTCCTGAAAAAAGAGAAAAACTTGCATCCCCACATCTGCAAGATACACCAAATATTCCATCCCCACCTCCTCCTTCTCCTCCTCATGAAACAACAAAACCTACACCCCCAAATGAAAGTGCTCAAAACAATCATGCCAAAGCAGGAGCCCAGATTGATATGTTGGCTCATGCTGATAAATCTGCCGATGACATTTCGAAGAAAGCTGCAGGTACATCTGGGCCTAATACCTCTGTAATAGCTCCTGGTGAGACACCACCGTTACCAGGCAACCAGAGTGATGTGTTGGCTGGTGCTGATAAATCTGTCGATGGCATTTCGAAGAAAGCTGTAGGTACATCTGGGCCCGATACCTCTGTAATAGCTCCTGGTGAGACACCACTAGGCAAGAAAGCCCTTGAGAAACCTTCAGCCATTTCAAAGCAGCAAGGAAAGGAACTTGCCGAAAATAAAATCTCTACACCACGTATAGCAGGCAAGAAAGCCCTTGAGAAACCTTCAGCCATTTCAAAGCTACAAGAAAAGAAACTTGCCAAAAATGAAAGCTCTACACCACCTACAGCAGGCAAGAAAGCCCTTAAGAAACCTTCTTCAGCCATCTCAAAGCAGTAGAAAAAGAAAATTGTTGTAAATAAAACCTCTAAGATGCCTATTAGAAAGCGATCTGAGAGAAACACCAAGAAGAATTCTTGGGCTATGACTAACCCAAAGCGATCTGAGAGAAACACCAAGAAGAATCCTTGTGCTATGACTAACCCAAAGCGATCTGAGAGAGACACCAAGAAGAATCCTTGGGCTATGACTAACCCAAATTACAAATTCGGAAAGAGCATTCTCAGTGGTGGTGATCTCAAAAAGGCTGCTCCTTGTACCAGAGATCTCCACACATTCTACATGCAACGTGCTAAGTCAGATGATGATTCTCCGATTACGGTCGCACTTCGGCCCGGGACCAATGCATGGCCTAAGAGAGGAGACGAATCGTCAAATGGACTCGAGCAGATACCTGTGCAACTCAGTGATTTGTACGATCTCTTCAACTTGGATGCTTTGGATCTGACACTTCTCCGCTGCTTCATCCTGTAAGTTGCTTGAAAATTTAATCTGCTTCTCACTAATCATTCTCTATCGAAATGTGCTTTTTGCCTCACGTCATCTTTACCATGTATTTTGCCTCCTTACACTTTGTTTTTTCTTACTAATAGGAATATGGCTATAGAAGTTGAGAAGACGGGCGCTGCAGTTGGCTTCTTTGATCCTGAATGCTTTTGCTTGACAACGTTGACCAGCACGGAGACACTCTTGCTTTCTCTGTGTCCTATATGCACCGTGCCTTCAAACTATATGCTAAAAAGAAACTCATCCTTACCGCTTATCTCAGTAGGAACCACTGGATTGCAGTGGCGATCGTTCCGAAGCAGCAGAAGGTCTACTATCTTGATTCATTCAAGAGCATTGAGACTTATACTACCCCTTTCAAACTAATCATTAATGAGTAAGTTATTTCTTTCTTAATCTGCGAACGTTCCTCAACAAACTGTGCAGAGTATATTAATTTATAGTGCCCTAACCATTGTTGCATGTTTCGTTGTAGGGGTTGGGAACGTTACTGCGCCAACAAGAAGTTGCCCCGCAGCACCTTGGAACATGTCAAAGATGTTAAGGTAGATACCACTTATTTCCTTCCTGTGGAAGCTAGTACTAAAGCTTGAGTTCATTTCTTCTCGATCACCACTATTTTTCTTTGTACATTTATTGCAGTGCCACCAACAACCTACTGAATCCAAACTCTGCGACTTCTATTGTGCCTATCACATGCTTAAATTAAAAGATAGAGGCCCAGATATGGAGGTACTTTCTTGGAATCTTCATTTGTAAAGCCTGCAACTGAGCACAGTTCTTGCTTATTAGCACTGCACATGTTTGGTAACCACCTATATATGTGTGCTGACTGGTGACATTGTTATATCCAGAGATTAGGGCTAGATGAGCATCCTCTCCACCACAACACGCTGGTCTATGTTCGTGAAAGAATTGCCACATTCCTCATGGAACAGGTGATCGCAGTCGATGGAAAATTTTATGCTGATGAAACTGTGTGGGCTAATATTGTATATGGTTCTTAGGAAATTTTTGCATTCCTCCTTGTCCCATGAATTTTGTGATATTATTGTCAAGCTAGTTAACTATGACTGTGATATTGTTGTCAAGCCAGTGATGCTTCTTTACTTGTGAGATGATGATGCTGAATTTTGTCATATGATGCATGTGAATTATGTGGATTTCTGTGAATTTGGATGCTGGATCTAATTTCTGTGAATTTAGTCATATCCTGGCTGGTTCCAGGATGCAGCCCCTGATGGCTGCCAAATCCTGACTGGTTCCAAGATGCAGCTGGCAAGCGGGGAGCAGGTTACTGTAGGGGTGGCCTACGCATCTGTAACGGGCGTTAATTAAAGCTCGTTACAAACACTGATCAGTGAGTAACGGGCTTCATTCGGAACTCCCGTTACAAACATGCCAACAATGTAACGGGCAGCGTAAAAGCCCGTTACCAATACTAACCGGTGGGCCCCAGAACTTGGCCTGTTCGTCAAGACAGAGGAGACGCAGTTTCACAGCACGCGTCTCCTATATTGAATTACTATTACGGGCTCTGTTTTGGTGCCCGTTACCAAAGTTCCATGTGGGCCCAGAGAAACAGTCATTTCACGTGACCGGTGACTAGTTGTGGTAACGGTTGTTGTTTGATGCCCGTTACGAATCCTAGTTGTGCTGAGACGCGCGTGAAATAGACGTGTCTCATTTCGTCGAGATAGAGGAGATGCAGGTACACAGCACACGTCTCCGATGTTGAGTTGCTGTAACGGGCTCTGTTTTGGTGCCCGTTACCAAAGTTTCCTGTGGGCCTAGAGAAACAGCCATTTCACGTGACCGGTGGCTAGTTGTGGTAACGGTCGTTGTTTGATGCCCGTTACAAATATGTGTTATCAGTAACGGGCATCTGCCCGTTACCTTTCTTGGCTCATTTGTAACACTTGATCGGTAACGGGCGCTTTGCCTGTTACTAAAGGCAATCTATGCCCGTTACCAAAGTGAGTTTTTCACGTAGTGACCCTTCATCTCACTCTCTACCTACGAGTTTGAATGATCTTCAATTCTTATCTAGTGAATCAAACTCAAATAATGGTGCTCTGCTTGCTCTACATGATTACTGTGGTTGGCTTGCATATGTTGTATTCCTTACTCATTATCTTGATGCTTGTGAACAAATATCATTAGGGAACTCATGTTTTTCTAAGTAGTTGGTGTTTGAGATATGTTTTGATGATATGATCTTCTCTCTAAATGCTTGAGTGCTTGGGAATTTTATTTGAAAAATCTGAAAACTCTTTGCAAAGCTCCTCTTTGATATGCCATAGTCCTACCAAAGCCATATGATGTTCTAGTTGAAAACCTTATACTCATGCTGCTTGTAATTGCATCGGGCTTTGTCAAATTGTTGTGACCCTTGTGAGAGTTCTTTTCATGCTTTCATGATCAAGATTTATGTGCATGCTAGCATTTCCCCCTTGCTATGCTTCTACACTGGAAGTTAGCATTGTATCATCCGTCTATTCCACCAAATAAAGCTCCATGCATTGGTCTATGATTTACCCCTCTCCAAATATTTCCAAAAGAGACTGGGCTATAAAAAAAGGGAGAAGACATGCTCAAAAGGCATGTTCCAAAAAAAAGAGAAAAGAGAGAGAGAGATAGCCCATGTCTCGAAAATTTCAAAAAGGAGAGTGGAGTAAATCATGCAAAAAGGAGTTCCATAACTTAGATGGTAATGACTAGTACCTATTCTAGGGCTATTGTCCACCTTACCATCACCATAGTATTTCATCATGTATGGTAATATCTAGAACACATTCCGGGCCTAGTATACACCTTACCATACTCATCACATCCATACAAGTGCACATCTTGATCTGATTGTATGAATTGTTTTTCTCTTGGATCCGGTTTTTGACTTTGCAATATATGTGATGGAAGTATGCCTTGTCATTCATACCCTACCTTGAGCTCCACATAAGCTATCATTAGAAGTAGGATGAATAAAGGCAATATAATGCCTTGGTGAGGACTTATACACATTGAGCGATCTGAGAGAATCAAATGAGGAGCTAAGCTAGGCTTGTTTTGAAAATTATTGCAAAAACCCCAAGTTGCTTGACATGATGAGCAGAAGTGATTTGATTCATGACCATTCCATTCCTCAACTACCCAAGATAGTATGATAGACACTCCATATAGTTCACAAGTGCAAGGTATGGTTTGGAATATCTCTTATGCTCGCTTCTTATCCCTGGATATCATGTCCCACTTGATTTGTTCTCCCTTTACTCGGGACGAGCAAAGGTCAAGTGTGGGGGAGTTGTTGACGGTTGTTAAGTACCACTTTTAGGCCGTCAATACCTGCATAAAATAAATGAAAAGTGATCATCAACACTAGAATAGGGCTTTATACTAACAAGTTCCACAAGTGTTGGTGTTTCTGGCTTTTGTTGCAGGGCACATTAAAATGTGCATTAAATGATACAAATGAGAGCAACTGATCTAATGGCTTATATAGTACATCATCATAAACAACCTCAAATGCCAGTTTAGACTGCACCATTGCGATGGGCTCATCGAGACGATCGAAATGGATATATCATTTGCATACATCTGAGCCCGGATGAGAGAGATATGCACAAGACATCATGTGGGCCCGGTGGGACCCACACCAAGCCACGTGGCGACGTGCTGCCACACAAGCGCCCACGTGTCCATGACACCTCATCGATCCAAGGAAACACACCTTTGACTAATCAGGAGCCAGTACACGGATCCAAGGGCCCACTTCCCCACGGAAACGGGCTAGAAACACCGCAAACACCCCCATACCGACCTTGGGACCCACCTGGCAGTCACCCAGACGAAAGGTGGCGCGATCAGAGCCGACCCCACCTTAAGGCAGTTCACGCCCATCTTCCATGTGTCGTCTCCTCTGTGGATGCTAAGTGCATTCCGGGGGGTGCTCGGGGTGTTCTCGCACCGATGCTCAGGCCTATAAATAGGAGGAGAGGGGGTAAGAATAGGGACACACCACTCACCCAAGGATGAGAGCTTCCCTTCAAAGGAGAGGCCTCTCCTTGGTAGATTAGAGAATAGGAGAGTGAGAGAGAGATGTGTATCTCTATGGATGCTTCGTTCTTCATTTAGAATAAAGTGAGTATTTCCGCATTTTCTATTTAGACTAAAGTAGCATTCATGCAAGGGTGAATAGTTCTTGTGTTCTTCACTTGTTCATGATTTAGAGGCTTGTGTTCTTCATGAGCTTAGCCTTTGATCTTCTGGTGTAGTTCATAAGTTGCTAATTCCATTTGAATGCTTGCTAGTCCAATTACAATAAAGTGGTTGCTCCTGCATTCTAGTTTAGACCAAAGTCCTTCCATGATCCTTGTATAGATAGCGGTTACCTGAGCGAGTTCTGGTCTCTCCCTCGTGGGTTCGTCGCTCCGTCTTCGTACAGAGTGCTATAGTGTTGTTACGGGTCGACAGATGTAGCCGTGCTATAGTAGTAACCGGTGGTGTAGACGTGGTGTCTAGACGACGGGTTATCCTTCGATTGCCCTGTATCCCACTGTTTGTCTTGGGGTAGGACGCGGTAGTGACAGTCGTTGGACCCTTTCAGAATCCCCCACGTCCGGATACAGGTGTAGGCAACCATTTGCCGTGAACCGACTGTTATAGCAAGGAGGGTCCGGTGTCCGAAACGAGAGTCCCTAACCGAGAGATTGCTCTCAACTCTGCCCACTATCAGCAGGATCCTTTCCATCTTCATCTTGTCCTATAGAGTTGTGTCCTTGGACCGTTCTCCTAGGGTAGAAGGTAGTACACACCGTTCCTTGGATTCGATACCCTTTGGAATACTCCTGAGGTGAAGTGCTACAGTGGTATCTCCGTGCACTTGCGTATTCTTTCGTACCCGTCGGTATACCCAGGTGGATCTTACGCTCACGCTAGGTGCGCAACTAGTGGTGAGGTTAAGAAATACCAACAACCGGCAATGACCTTTCGCGCTTGTTCTTCACCTGCACCAACACCAGTCAAGCCGCAACCTGCACCTGCAACACTTAGCCAAGAGTTAGTCCACACAACGTTGTCAATCACTCATCACACCAGGAAGTGACCATCCACCGGTCCTCGAACCACACAGGTCCTCAGTCTCCCCCTTGATGAGTGCATTGACAACACACACATTTGGTAACCATAAGAGAAGAGGAAAAGAAAAGAAACGACCAAAAGAAACTCTAACAAGCGATCGAAAGCCAAAGAGAAGGCAAAGAGCAAGATCACTTGAATAAGACAAGTCTCGGTCCCCTTAGGAAAGGGCAATAGCTTGACACAACCGAGACAAAAGCAAGCTCAAGCAAAGAGCAAACACAGCCAAACCAAAGCTCGAAAAACCACAAAGAGCTCCCCCTGCACACATGCAAGCTCCCCCTGAACCAATGCAACTCCCCCTGGACGAATGCATGCAAACCACTTCACAAAACAGAGCAGCTGCACCAGCTCAGCTCTGACCGGTCAGACCTATCCTCTGCACCGGTCAGACCGGTGCACCACACCTGCCCAGATCCTGACACTCACACCGGTCAGGCCGATGACCACCTGGGAAACCTAGGAACTGCAAGAGCCCAAAAATGGCTCAAAACCACTCGGAAACCTTCCAAATGCATTCAGTTGCCCAAACCATGCACAAACTTCTCCCCCTTGTTGACAATGCATGAATCAAGGCAAAACTCGAAAAAATGCAACCTAGAGCTTCTCAAATAGACAAAATTCACTACAAGATGCTATACATGTCCAAATGAGCAAGTTAGATACTCTATATCTTCGTATGAACATCAGCTACAAGATCACCAAGTTTCACAACCATTGAGCAAAGCTAAGATAGAATTGAGCAATTTTGCCAAAAATCACCCTCTCATGAGCAATGTCCTAAACATGAGCAAAACATGTCAAAATGGCAAAGCCACATAGACTTCATGCTAGGACAACCATTCTAATCATAAGATCATCATAAACACCCTTAAGCACCTCATGTCATGTCAAAGCCACCGAGCCATGTGCCTACTTCTATATATGAGACTTCTCATTGGTAGGCATCATGCAACGGTTTAGCACCCAAAGCTATATGTTGACGGTGTATATGCATATCAAACTTCGTTTGGATTGCAAGCGGACAAATCCTCCGTCATAGTCAAGGGACCCTTCTTCCCTTAAGTGTGAACCCAAGGTATCAAATCTGTGGAACAAATGTGTGATGCAAGAACCAATCTATTAATGCCGAGAACACTTATATCTTTAAAGGGAGTGCTTTTGCATCTAATCTAAAGAACACCAAAAGAAACGAATCTAATCTATGAAAACCGAAGGTAGCAAGAGATAGAGAGGGATAGGTAAAACCAATCTACAGAGATTGGATCGAGCTCTTGTTGAAGTTCCAAGCAAAGATGAATAGAACAAATCGAATCTCATAAAAAGCTTCTTTAAATCGCGGCTTCCCTTCAAACTCCGAAGACGCCCGCCTTTTGGAGCCACCGTTCTGTCACAACGCACTCCTATTCGTGCGGGTTAGCCTAGGGCGAGTCCAATGGACAAGTTGAAATCTCTTGGTAGGTCAGGCGTGCACCTCTAGCCACCACGGCTACAAGAACACCCTATATGATTTATCTCGATAATAGATCTTAAAGTGAAAAGAACCAATCGAAGACAAAGTCATAGAAGAAGCACTTGATCGCTAGAAATCGGATTGCAATTTGATAATTCAACATACTCAAAGGTACATGGACAAGATCACCACCGGGATCCTACCTTGATCTTGGTCCTAGCTCCTGGAACTCTGACGTGGTCTTCCTTGCAAGGTTCCCACGCCGGCTAGGGAAACCCTAGACAACTAGCTCGACCCTCTCCTCTCCGGAATGGTGTCCCTCTCTTCTCTGCTCCTCGGCGGCGAATGGCGAATGAGTTGATGCGTGGCTCTTGGCAGGGGGACTATAAATAGTCCGAGGATCATCTAGGTCAAAGGGGGCACGAATGGGCCCAGAAATGGGCTGGGCCGACCGGCCTGGGCCGGCCGACCTGGGCCCATTCTGGCCCATCACGTGGCCTCCTTCGTGGACGATGTTTCCCGTGTCTTCTAGAATGTTCTTCCTTCTGCATGTGGGCCCTTAACGTCAGTTTCTCCGCAGTTTGGATAGAGCTCCTTGTCTCGCAAGCTTCAGCATTTTCTGTTTAGGTCCTCGGAGTTTTCCGTCTTCACGGGTTGGTCCTTGGGCTTCTTTGAGTCATGTTCACTTCATTACTTGACTTGTGACGAGCTTCATGATCTTCTCACGAGGTGCTTGATAAACTTTACCCAGAAGTCTTGCTTTTAACGCTAAATTCCTGCATAAACATTAAACTCCAAAACTGACATGCACGGACGAACTTGTTATATCAAGGGGGTTAGTACCAATGGATAAGATATAAAATTGATGCTAACACCGAAGGTAAACTCATGGCTAGGTTGACGGAAATTCACCGTCAACATCTCCCCCATGCTTAGACCTTGCTCGTCCTCGAGTAAGCCTTCGATGGATATCAGTGTTGCCCTTCATTGCTCAATCCCTGCACTTGATCATACACAAGAAAACATAATGCTCTCAAAAGTTTAGTTCGTTAGAGTTCCATAATGTACTAGCCTTCATCCCTACGGAGGGTGGATATTAATTAAGCTCTTCCCACAAGTATTAAACATGCTCCCAAAATTCAAATGGATCTCAGAAATTTTGAAATAAAGAACAAGATGAAAAAGAGCTAAACCGAGTTCAAAAATTTAAACCACCTTGCATCTTGCTCATGAACTCTTATCTCATCTTGTCTCTCAAGCCTATTTAATCTACTCCTTTCCCTCTCAAAACATATATATGTGTGGTAGGCTTTATGTGGAGCTTTTTGGGAAAGTTTATTCCTACCAAGATATTATAAATGAGATATTGTCAAAACAAGACAAGCTTCTCATGGTCTTACCGAGACTTGTCAAAAAGGTCATTGGAAAATAATTTTATATCAAGGAGGGGGAGAGAAAAATACACACGCTTTGAGATAGGTGGACATGTGCAAATGGCAAAGAGTGATTCTGAGGCACAAAGGAAGTCCTCGTTATCGGATTGCACATGGTTGGAAAGATGAGTTTGGATCTTTAATCTTGAAGCTTTTCCGAATTTCCTAATGCATTTAGAGAACCGGGGAGTTCACTTTATACATACTCATATTTTTTCATACATATATTTTTTTTCTTTATCTCTTTCTCTTTTTTTCTTCTTCTTTTTTTTCTCTTCTCTTTTCTTTTTTTATACACACATTTTTATTTTACTCCCCTTGAACTCTAAATTGCATTGTACCTACCTCCTCCCCCATGCTTAGACATTTGCTCGTCCTCGGGCAAAGAGGTGATAGAGATAAGGTAGGTACTAGAAATATTTTCCCTTTGGAGAAATACTTGAAATCTTCAATCTTGGCATCATCTTGCGATCTCCCTCGAGTTGACGATCCATACTCACATGATAGGTTGTGGTCAAGGAGGTAAACACAAAAGATGATATTTTGGTTTTAAGGGTGGATATCCGGCGAGGTTTGTGAAATCTCCGATGTGGGGATAAACAATGCACGGATAGAAAGGCTAGCAAAAATATAGATACGCAAAAACGGAATGACCAGCTTCTTAGTCTCGGGCTAGAGAAATCAAGCCCTGCATTAACTCACCCAAAGATAAACCTTGTATACTAAGTTTTTGCACTCAAAAATATATATGGCTCTAGATAGGTAGAGCAACATGCAAGTGGTATTAATGACAAGGTTAGCATTACTTTTAAGAACAAAAATAAATCATCTTTAACACATCCAAAACTTGAGAGCATATAAAAGACTATGGGTCTTATTTTTATCATAACCTCCGCAAAAGATTAAGCTAGCATTTAGATTAATTTCAGATTTGTATTTTAAGAGAGCATTAGCTTAATCATGCATAAAACAAGTACAAAGATAAACAAAGCGGCAACTATCATCATATATCAACATGGCACAAACTTTCTATCTTTTCCAAAGGTAAAAACAAGGTGGTGATTTTATTCATGATGAAAATAAAAACTAACACACATGCTGAAAATAAATAAAAACTGAAAATACTAGGCATACATAGGCGCATACAAGCTGAAAATTAAAGAGAAGGGAAAATGTAGAATTAAACAAAAGCTCCTCCTCTCTCTAATCTTCCGCCGGTGGTTGATATTGGTAGTCTTGATTGTTGTACCCTTTATCACAATAGGATTGCACCGCTCCTCCTATGAATTGGTCCGGCAGTGCTAGGTGAAGGCGGCCAAGCTCAAAGGCGATGTTTGCATTTCCTTCACCCGTTTGATTTGCATTGGTTTGGATGGCTGCAATATTTTGCATGTTTCTCGCAGTATATCCTCCAATGATGGCCACACTTTGTTGTGGTTGAGGGAGGTGTGCATATTGTTCTGCAAAGGCTACGTTGGGTACTGCAAAATTTGGTGGGGGCATGGCTGCACCACTCCCCCATGCTTGCATTGGTACACCTCCATATGATGGTACATAATTTTGCGACGCACCTTCTTCTTCTTGGGCTGCGGAAGAACCTTCCTCTATAATTCTTCCTCTCTTGTTTTTCTTCGCCGGCACAAGAAGCCATTCCTCTAACCAATCTTCTTTCCCCTCAAGAAAAAGTCTTAGTCTTGCATCCGGTAGGGGTAAATTTACTTTGACCAATTTGAAGCCTCCTCTCTCATCTCCACTTATATATTTGCCTTGCTTCAAATAATAAATTCCTAGAGAAGTCCTGACTAGGAGATGCTCTGGGTTTCTTGGAATTCTCGGTCTCAATGAGATGGCCAACATAGAGCGGTAACACCCCGAACCAATATCTCCGGATCCCGATGTTGCTTCGCAACACCACCGGTTGATCATAAGGTGAGTGGGGTCGATTGGCTGCCCAGCAATCAAAGCTGAGTATAGCCAATTCAACTCCATGTCGGTTATCTTGGTCTCTTTAATTCTCCCCAAAATCCTCTTGCACATCCATGAGTGAAAAACCTTGATTATGGGGTTCCGGATACTACTCCTTTGCTGATTAGTTTCTCCCGCGATCATTCTCCAAAAACCTTCCAATGTTCCCCCATGCACATCTACTTGCTTCGGGGCTCCCTTTTGAAAACCAAGCAACTCCCTAATGTACTCGTAGGGAACCACTTGTTCATCTCCTTCCAAATGGAATGAGAGACTCGACACTCCCTCATCAAGTATCGGCGCCATGGTTATGAGAAAATCCAGGGCAAATTCCTTGTGGGTGTTTGCCGACACTCCGTTGGAAAATTGCACCCAACCTAGGTTTCCCAACAAGTAATAAATATCCGTGTGAAAGCCCAACAGTTGGAGAGCTTGGTCGTCGAAGTCGACATTCGCCACAAGCCTCTTCTCAAGGCGAGTGAGATTCTCCTCCTCCTCCTCCATCTTGATAATAAACCCATATTTGGAATACCGCGGAGTGTATGGAGGTGGAGTGGATGATCGTGTCGAGCGACGAGGTCGGACGGGCGGCTCCTTCGTACGTCCTTGTGGTTCGGTGAACCTCATAGACGAGCTTCGTGTGGCCCTCATGCCACCGAGGAGCAAGGTGTCGTTCCTCCTCGGCGGTGCCGTGTCCTCCTCCATACTCCGAGGAGACTCAGAGACCGAGTGAAGAGGGGAGAAACCAGGGGTAATCATCTTAGCCCCAAAACCCCCAAAATCAGGAAGGCTAACGACGGGGCCCATCGACAAAGGCCCAACATCGGCCACCAGCAAGGCCAGGCCCAGCTTCCCCTCCTTAGGGACAGCGGCCCGGCCTCCATCCGCAGGGCCACCTCCGACTCAGGCATCCACCCCGGCAACCTCGACAGACGGCTCCGCCTCGCACGACCTAAGGCTCCTTCCGCCCGACCTAAGGCTCCTTCCGCCGCAAACCATCAGCCGGGGGCCCCCCAGGGGGTGGGCTACAACGTGGCAGAAGCTGCCCCACGCCGCTGGGACGTGCAGGTGCAGCGGGGCACGCGGATCTGCCCTGTCAGGAGGTCAGGCAATGATGAGATTTTCCCCGACGTGGAAGGCGGACTGCCCCGGCGTCCCATCACCTAGATACTGAACAATGGCCAAGGACACGCGAATCCTTCGTCCACAAGACATCGGACGATGAGACCCGACCCAGCAGGTATCAGGGAGAAGGTCGGGGCTTGCACGAGAAGCCCCAACCTAACGGGACTGACGCGCTCCTGGGTCGGGAGAAGCCGCCTCGGGACGGGGGCTGAAGCTACGCCGTCCTACAAAGGCTACCACGACTAGTACAGTGTACGGCGCCAACGGAAGATGAAGGTCCACGGCGTGGCACTGTTCTGGCACTGTAGCAGGACGTTATTTTACCATCTTAACCCTTGTACACCAGCCCTCCTTGAACTATAAAAGGGGAGGTTGGCACCGTGAACGGGCAGGGCAACAACAGGCAGAACAGGACGAGTGCACAGAGCACATCGTTCAAAACCAACAACACACACTACATCCACCGATCGAGCATCCGTAGCTCACAACCACGCACAGAGACTTGGGACATTCTCCCTCTCTCGACCTAAGCTTGTACCCCCTACTACAAGCCACCGTGGGCATATAGAACATCTTCCCGAACTAGACGTAGGGTACCCCCTCGGTGCCTGAACCAGTATAATTCCCGGTGTCTCTAAGCCCAACCGTCCGGATCTGACGCACGAATCATACCAAAAATTACTTGCCGGTGGTATCAAACCCCGACAGTTGGCGCGCCAGGTAGGGGCACTACGTGTGTCACGACGCTAAACAAGGGTCCGGATGGCCCATTCCGACGAACAGCCAGTGCGCACCACCGTGTTGCGATTCGTCTCCCTGGACTTCGTCTTCGATGGTCCAGTCGAGTCGCCTACTGGGGCCGTGTTCTCGCGGTCCCAGCCCGACGCGCCCGTGCCACCTCAGGGCCAGCCGCTTGAGGAGCCGCGGGTGGCGAAGTCTGCCCCCGACCGGGTTTGGGACCTGGTCGGCCGCAACATGGCAGTCGCTCTAGGGTCGAACCCGTCCCAGGAGCTCTTCCGCTTCGCGGTGTTCGCCACCTCCATGCTCGTGTTCGGTTTGCAGGAGGAGGAGACGCTGACCTGGGACGAGTTCAAGCTCTGCTACGACTCCGTGTACCCTGAGGGGCAGGCGTGGCTCCCCTGCGGTGGGGCGGATGCTCCCGCTGCCACGGGAGACGCATGACCGATCCCCTCGAAGGCATCTCAGGCAAGCTGCGAGCGCGCCTCTCCGCAAGAAGGCGCCGACGCCCCACGACCCGAGGCGCGAGTGCTTCGTCCTCCAGCAGCAGGCCGACACGGTCCTCTCCACCAACTCCGACGAGAGCTCCGCGGAAGGTGAGCCCACTTTGCCTGACGCTTCCGCAAGTGAGGAACCCCCGCAGGACGAGGACGACCGCGAGCGGCAGCGTGCTCGCCTCGACGAGCTCGACAAGGCTCAGAAGGCTCTCGAGGACGAGCAGGCGAGGCTCCACCACGCGCTCGGCACTTAGGCCGTGGCAATGCCCGTGCGCGAGCACGCGCAAGAGGTACGCCGCTGCATCATCGGCGATGTTCACGGAACTCCCGTCGCCAAACGGGCCTCCCAGAACCTCGCTGCAATGGTCGTACTCCTCCGGGCCGGCCCTGAGCCGATGACCCCAGAGGAAAAATGCTCCGTCAGCACATCCAGACGCTCCTCAACGTGGCCGCCGAGCAGCAGGCGGAAAGTTCGGCGTCTCGACGGTGCGAGGCACGGGCCCCGGCCCAGGAACGCTCAGTTCATCACGGGTCCTCACGCCCATCGGGGCAGCCGGGCCGCACGGAGAGCGTGCACTCACCCGCCGACCGCAAGGTCGACTCTAACCACGGGGCCCGAGGCACATCCTCGACGCGTGGGAGGACGATGACCCGAGGTGGGTTGGACGGCGAACACCGGCCATGAAGGGAGTACAGCCGGAGGCATGGGGGCGGCTATGACAGCAGTGAAGACCGGAGCCGGAGTCCGACGCCTGACCCCCAAGGTCCGTGGGCTTTCGGCACCAACGTTCTCGCTACGCCCCCCAGCTCGATATCGTGCTCCGACCACCATCGCGAAGTACGACGAAGAGACCAACCCGAGCGTATGGCTTGAGGACTACCGCCTCGCCTCCCACAACGGCGGTGCGACCAACGATCTGTTTATCATCAAGAGCATCCCGCTGTACCTCGCCGACTCGGCACGTACCTGGCTCGAGCACCTCCCTCGAGGGAGGATCAATAGCTAGGCTCAATTCCAGGACACCTTCATAAGGCACTTCCAGGGTACCTACACGCGGCCCGGCAATGCGTGCGAGCTTCACCACTGTCGGCAAAAGAAGGGCGAGAGTCTGCGTGACTACATCCGCCGCTTCTCCAAGCGCTGCGCCGAACTCCCCAACATGGCCGACAACCAGGTCATCACCGCTTTCCAGGATGGTACCACGTGCGAGAACCTTGTCCACCAGATAGGGCGAGTCAAGCCGAAAACCATCCACAAGGTCCTTGACCTGGCCACAGACCACGCCGACGGGGAAGAAGCCGTCACTTTCAGCAAAAGGAAGCCCGAGGAGGAGCAGGGTGAAGCTCCGGCTACCCGCCCGGACACTAGTAGAAATGTTCACATCAATGACAAAACACTTTCGCCACGGAACAAGCCAAATTCGTCATTGAAAACCTTCTATGACGAATTTATGACGATTTTGAGATCGTCATAGAAAGCGCGTCACATTTGTCGCACCGTGACGAATCGGCCATTTTCGTCACAGAACTGCTCCTTTTCAGTGACGGACACGTTTTTCGTCATGTAACTGCTCGTCTTCTATGACTAGTGAACATCGTCACTAATTTCATCATGGAAGTGACCGCCACGTGGCGCCGTGCATGCTGGCAGCTGACGTGGCTCGGTGCGACGCTGGCTGCTGACGTGGCTCGGTGCCACGCTGGCTGCTGACATGGCTCGATGGCACGTTGGTTGCTTACGTGGACGATGACGTGGCTGCCTACATCGACAATGACGTGGCTGCCTACATGGACGATGACGTGGCTGCCTACATGGATGATGACGTGGCTGTCTACATGGACAATGACGTGGCAATTGATGTGGCAATGATGACGTCATCACAACATACACAATTCAAAGATGGGCCTAAATTGGGCCAATTATTTCACTTATTCACTTTTTTATTCCTCTCATTTAGCACCACCAGAATTTGCCAAATTTAAGCCCAATTATTACAAAACACGTTACAACCCATGATACACATAATTTCAGCAAATTACATAGTACAGATCTCACAACAAATCCACAATGAACATGCAGAACATATAGGTACCGGATATTACAGTTCTATAATCATGCATGCTCTAACATACACCTACTTCATCTTCTTCAGAGATTCTTCTGCATTTGCTATCTTCTCTGAAAATGTTTTCTCAAGTTGTCTGGCAGGGCTTTAGGAGCCATGTAGATGAAACAGTAAGGTTATTCGAGACCTGCATAAGCATGACATGTGCAAGATGAAAATATAAGGATATTACTGTTTGAGCATGACATATAAGCTAGATAAAGAAAGATAGATGATAAGAAATATAGCATATCACAATAGGCTGCATTATCTCTTATCTTGCTTACCTTTGAAATTCTGTGTGTGCAGCTTTGTCTTTGAAGAACTTATCATGTGTTGCTTGAAATTTGGTGTGCTCATTCTTCAAGAAACTTTTCACACTGCATAGCATAAAAATGAACCTTCCATTAACCGAAATCTGACCAGAGTAGTAACCAGAAGCACATTGCAGCATTATATATTTAAATGTCCATCAAACAATCACAAAGCTACTATCGAGAATGCCTTTAGGAGGATCCAATAAACTTGTTCCAAGCACTGAACTGAAAAGTGAAAACCACATGGATAAACAAGTTGCTTGATATTCAAATCCTAGAGTCTGTAGCAGAAAGTTACAATCTATAGCTGTATATATGAAAAGGTTTGAACTCGAGTAGAAGGCGCAATGTGCAAGTTTGTTTCTACTTAAATTAAGAGAGAAGGCAACTGAAGTAATTTCATATATGTACCAAGGAACAATTAGCATGCATGTGATGGGAGAAGTTCAGATATCTTAGCTACTGCAACAGCATCACATTTTCATTACATTCACAGTAACAAGTGGCAAAAACTGACCACGCAGACAATATCAAATAACAGGAGTGGAGAAAGAGAAGGCAAAGCAACACTCGATGCAACTCCAGGATTCAACTCCACCTGCACACCAAAACTTAAGAAAGAAGAGTCACAGTCAGATATGAGACACAGCAGTGAAGCAAAACAAGTCGAAAACCCATGATAATAAACATGCAGTGAGCTGCCTTTCTTCTGGAATAAATAATAAAGAAAAGTTTTCATCATACGCAAATTACAAATAAATATCCAGAGCACACTAAAGTTTGATGACAAGTAAACAAGTTGTACAGAGATTATAAACTTATCACATAGGATCAGATCTAGTGTCCTGGTTGAGGCTATAGTATTCAAGTTCACAAATTCAATCAAGATATAAAATAGCCTCATGGATTCTAAAACAGATGTAATTAAATATCAGTTTTGTTACTTGAGATAAATTTGCTAGGCATGTATAGAAACAAATGAAAAGAAAAACACGCAAAAATGATGTAAATAAATGTCTGTTATGACTTCAGGAATATTAATCAAGAGTAACAGGCCATCAAGTCTGATGGAAAACAAGGAACCTGCTTTTAGGAAGCTAGCTCGTCTATGAGTAGTGATCCAAATATAACTGAAGCTGCAAGTAAACCAGACAACACGGGTTAGTTGCATGCCACTCAAAATTAAGTTTGCTTGACAGCAGTTTTATCAAGGATACTAGGCCATAATCATAATGAAAACACAGAGATTACACCATTGATGAACTACCCAACTTGTCTGGCAGGGCTTATGAGAATCTTGTTATTTGATTACATCAGTCAGGGTTGTCGATCGGTGCACACTCACATTTTTGTTATTTGATTTCTCATTACGCTGAAGTGTTTATTTATGTTTCCAGGGTTCTTCCTTGAGCCTAGCACTCTCTTTTCAGGACAGAAGTGAAATGCAAATTATAGTGGACTCTCAAACACGAATACAACAATGCAAAGGAAACAAACATCTGAACTCTCAAGGATTTCATAGCAACATGCAAACTGTATTTACTGTCATTTTTATCACATCCAAGCGTTTCAAAAAAAAATATCTCTGCACAAAAACTGTCAGGTACAAGTGTAGTATATCAATCGAGTAGTTCAAAATTAAGGGTGTCGACATGAGATGAGTATAATCAACATTAACTAATAAGTATAAGAATACAAAAGGATGCATGCATCATCTGTAACTACTAAAACAGTATACATGGATGGAGACATAATTGACCTGGTGGCTCAGATTCACAGCAGACACTACTGGGAAAACAGCACGGTTAAGAATCAATTGCTTTTGAGAGCATAACTTGCTTCTTTTTTCCAAATATCCTATGGAACGTGGTTGCAAAAGCCACTAGAACATGACAAACCCTCGGTCTAGTTATAGAGGCAAATCGCCCAAATCTCACACTAAACTATGGCGCAAAATAGATACTCCAGAAACGCAAAAAGGAAACATAAGATCCGAATCTCACCAATGGAGAGCAGCTTGGCTTCCAGCTGCACGTTGGGTTCGTTGGAGAGCACTGCCTGCACCAACACCGGCAAGCCGTCGAGCTGCACACGCATACAAGGACAGAAAAATCAGATCCAAAACCGTTAGATCGAGACCACACAGGAGAGATCTGACAGGCCCAGTTTAGTCAACGTACACAATAATGCAATGCATCTCTAGCTCGCTCATCCAAGTTACATCACAAGGTATTCGAATAGGGTCCGACCAAACATGGGGTGTACGGGTTCGGTTGAAGCTCAATTTGTGTTATTGTTGTTAAGAAAAGAACAAAAACCACAGGTACAACAGCAGCAATCTGGATCTGGAAGGCTCGGAGTATCATTGGCAGCAAGAAAAGAAAAAAAAACTACTGGGATTTGATTGGTCACAGCAAAAAGAAGATCCCGCGGGACAGAAATTCCACTAGTACAGCAACCCATCCAAGCAAAGCCAGGCGTCGCTGTCGCTACCTTACCGGCAAAACAGAGTCGATCCAGGAGAGGTCCGGGCCTCCGGGGTGCTAGGATTTGTGCTTGTGCAGACTCGGAGAAAGCGGGTAGAGGACGCAGGCAAGCCGTGGTGGGCTCGCTACGCCGCTGCGAAGCGGGGAAGGGAGAGATGAAGATGCGGTCGGAGGCGTCGATTCGCCGGTGCCACCGGGAGAAGCGCACATGCGTTAGATCGAGACCCCTTCCGCATCTGCTCCCGCTCGCTCGGCCGGAGAGACATCGCGGCGAAACCCTAGAGAGGGGAGGCTGTAGCGGCGGCGACGGGTTGGGGGGAGAGGTCAGGAGGAGCGGGGGTGGGAGTTGTGTGTGTAGGGCGAGTCGCTCGCTCGAGGCGGAAGCGCGGGAGCGCTTGGAGGCCGATGAGGAGGAGGAGGAGGCGGCTGGTGCTGCGGCTGCGCGCTTGCGGCTGGTGCTACGTGTTTCCATACAAGGAAAGGCGCGCGAGGAGATGGTGGCGGCGGCTAGCCGGCCGGCCGTGACTAGGTGGCAGCCAGCGGCGGCAGCGGCGGGGTCGAACCGATCTGCGGGTGTGGTGGCTGGATGCGGCGGAGGAGGAGATTGGAGATCTGCGGGTGTGGAAGGAAGGATTTGGGGTGCGAGAGGAGAGAATGAGGGAGAAGAGGAGGCTGCGCGCGACTGGGCTGCAGTTCCAGCTACTAGGGTTTTCAATTTTATACTACAAAGAAGTGCGATCTGAGCCGTCGAATAAATGATGAACGGTCAGAATAGGTTGGGCTATTTGGGCCAAAACAGGCCTTATTTGTTCCTTCTAAGGTTAACTTTTTTCTTTTTCCTTTTTCCTTTTATTGCACCATTTTGTAGTGTAACACATAAGAATAATTGTCTTACATACATCATGAAAAAACAAGTTTTTCTATTCACTATTAAGTTGGGAGGAAACATATTATACAGAAGATATCAATACTTCACAATTAACATCTAAAAAGTTATTCATCCGACTACGTTTGAACAATCCAAATTTTGAATTTAAAAAAATGACAACTAGATGCAAGTTTTTTTAACACTAAATGATGTCAAATCAAAAAGTGATGAATACCAAAGTTTCATAACTCATCAAGATGTACAAACTTTATTTTGGTCATTTCTCCATCTGACTCTGTTTGAACAATCCAAAATTTGAATTTCAAAAAATGATAACTAGATGCAAGTTTTTCAAACACTAAATGATGTCAAATCAAAACAAGATGAATACCAAAGTTTCATAACTCATCAAGATCTACAAACTTTATTTAGACCACTTTATCATTTGAGAAAGTGGTTACAATACTTAGTTCACATTTGACAAACCCCTCACATAATTTCTTGAACTATGTGAGTGAACATAGGATTAATGAGTGATGTACACTATCACTTTCTCAAATCAAAAAATGACCTACATAAAGTTTGTAGAGCTTGACGAGTTACCAAACTTTGGTATTCATCACTTCTTCAGTTGAAATCATTTCGGGTTTCAAAATCTGGTCTAAAATTGTCACTTTTAAAAACAATTCAAATTTTGAATTCTCAAACTTGATCACGTGAAAAAAGACCAAACTCAACACATTATGTTCATAGAGCATGATTTTAGAAAATATTAGGAAAAAGAATCATCCGATTTGGAGTTAGTATGAGGGAGAAAAACTAGCTAGAAGTTTTAGTCAAAGATTAAAAAGAGAAACCACACTTGTTCATCCCAGTTCATCCATAGCTGTGAGGTAGATGTGTAGACTTTTACCCCTGTTTCAATTCAAAATATAAAAAGAATTTGATGTTGGTTACAAAAGCAACATTGTGGACCTTTTCATGATGGACAATATTGGTATTTTGAGTTTTAAAACTTTTCATAAAAAATTCAAAGTAATTTTGAATCTCTAAAATTTTAAAATGTTTCAATTAACATATACAAATTTGCGATCAAATGAAAAGGTTTGATTTTAGAAAAAATTGAAAAAAAGAATCGTCAAATTTGGAGTTTCTGTCACACCTGATTTTCCGAAGAAAACCAAATGCATCTCATATGTGCGCCAGGATCAAGTTTACACACATATGATAGACGTCATGAGTGAAATATCATTAAACAGCAATAAAAATGTACAAGAGTTAAACCATTACATTATCTCTTTATTACACTCAGACGTTAGACTCGAAGGTCTTTAAAACGAACAAACGATAACTAGACGAAGCAACTCCATCTTCAGCTTCCACAGGCACATGACTGGGGGCACGCAAGCCTCAGAACTCATCGTAGTCGCTGAAGTACTCTTCTCCAGTGTTCTCCTCTGAACAGCGGGTAAGCAAGGGTGAGCACACTTATGGTTGGAGCTCAGCAAGTGGGGGAAGATGCAAGGCTATCAAGGATAGGCTAAGTTTTTGCAGCGGTTAGCATTTTAATGTTGGGTCAAGTTTTATTAGCAAGCACCTATTTACTAGGTGTAAGTTTATACCATCCCACTTAAGCATTTAGGAAAGCATCTCATCTCAAAACCATATGAAAACCACGATTTAATTCCATCTTTATGTTTGATTATCATGTGAGGGTCCAGGCCGCTCTTGACCGTGAGCACGGCAGATCGATCAGTTTTAACTCTGCAGAGGTTGTACACTTTCACCACAGCTCGCATAAAAGTTCCGAAGAACTTTGAACCCAACCATGCGATGCTGGCCAAGCATCATACCACACTTCCGAGGTGTGATTGCATAGGGACGCTACGAAGCCTTTACAAAGACATGCAAAAGCACCAACAACCCACGACAGTTACAGCTCAGGGCGGACCATAACCCTCCCAAGTGGACAGCACCTTAGCAAAGGCTGCGGCCAAGAGGACCGGGCTATACCCCTGCAACCCCGAGCCCCCTGTGTTCCTTTCGGATAAGGTCACTAGTACAATCACACACCTAATTAATTGGCTAAGCCAGAGCCATATGGACTGTAGTTGCACTGTTTTCCTGGGTGGTTCTCCATGTTCCAATTAAATTATATGATCTTGTTATTAACCATAATCATCATCTTCACCATAGTTATCATGATCAACATTCATCATATTGCAAAAGATTCATTTGAACCAACCCAAGGTATAGCAACTAAGCATTTCTACCCAAAACATTTATTTAAAAGGGTTGTCCAAGGTAAAGGGGTAAAATTCTAGTCGTGTCCTTAAAAAGGTAATTTCCCATCAAGTTTATGCAATACAACATTTAAATGTAAATTTAGTTATCATGCAATTATCTAGGACAAAGAGGAATATGCAGAGGGAGAAGTCCACTTGCCTTCCTTGCTTAAACACTGAGATTCTTCTTCTTCAAAAACTTGCTCTTGATCCACTTCAACTGGCTGCTCACTTGAAACTGGCACGATGTCTACAAGCACACATAAAGACATTCAATAAACAAAACAATACACCAAGCATGAAAAGCTTAAAAAGAGAACAAGGTTTGGCTCTAGGAACGCGAACACAAAAGCACTAGGAACTATCGGGAGATTTGGATGATCTCACACAAGGCTATGTGCTCGGTATATTTTAATTCAAAAAGATGTGCATAGGTTATTTCAGAGAAATACCCTATTTAATTATTAAGCAAGTTATTTATGTTTAAAAGACGATGTAAACCTAGTCCAATTTTATTTATAAATATTCAAGTATGATTTATGCAAATTAAACATTTAATTTAAAAGAAGCATGTAAAAGCGTCTAGGCGTTCATCTTTATATTTCGAGTTGAACTAATCAAATTATAATTCAAAAACACATTTATGTTCATATTAATCAAATTAACATTTAATTAAGAAAACTCGGGATAGACCTATGTTGCTTTTATTTAGAAAGCAAATTGCATAAACATTAATCAATTTAAGTTTGATTATGAAAACCAAGGTGTACATCTAATTAGCTTTTAATTGAAAGAAATATTTAATTAATATGAATCATATCTACTTTCTTATGAAAATACGTGTTGAACTCTAATTAGATTTTAATTAGAAAAGCATGTGTATTAAGAATTTAATCATATTTAATATTTAAATAAATTATAAAACAAAGAACATGTTCAACATTGGTCCTATCACGTAGTTTGAGTTGATATGAACCTAACGCAACTTGAAATGGTGGAAATGGAGCTAAAACGCAAAAGATACAGCCAAAACAAGGTTCTAAAACTGACGGGCTTGAAGAGACGGTTGCGTGGACACTAAGAACGCTTAAAACGGATAAAAGATGCAAAAGATATGGCTAAAACAAGGTTCAGGGGCTTTTCTGTGAAGAAACAGGGCTTCCAGGGGCTTAACTGCAAGAAACCAGGGGCTAAAACATGATTACGTATATAAACCAGAGGTTTATAACGTAAAAAGACAGAGCTTGGACCTCGGGTGGAAAAACCTAAGAGAACAGGGGCTAAAACAAGAAAACCTGGACCTAGTTGTAAAGGTTTTATAAGGTGGAAGGACCGACTTGCAAACGAAAGGAAACCCGGGGGTTCTTTAGCAAAAACGGTGGCGGGCGGCTCTGTTGACCGTTATGCGGTCGGTTGACCTGCGAGCCTAGCGGATCTGGGCCGTTGATCAAGGCGTGGACGGCCGAGGAAAAAGAGAAAACTCAGGGGTCTATATGTAAAGAAAAGGACTTGACTGCAAGGGTTTTTGCTGGTGGAAGGGCATAGTTGTGATTTCGGAAAACGCAGGGGCTTTTTTTTGTAAAGCTGCAGCGGCAACCCTGGGTTGACCGGTACTTGCTGGATTTGACTCGGCGGGCCGCGATCTGCGCCGTCGATCCTGGATCGGGCGGCCACGACTGCGCGCAAGAGATAGGCGGCGGCGCACGGCCGGCTTGCGGCGGCGCTGAGCGGGAAGCTCGCCGGAGCTCGCCCGATCTCGAGCGTCCGGCCACGGTTTGGGACGTGGCCGGGCTCTATGCGAAGCTGGGGAAGCGGCGAACGCGACTAGGGTACCTGGAGGAGGGCTCGGGCGGCCACGGCGGCGCCACGTCCAGCGAGGCAGCTCGGCCATCTCCGGTGAGCACGCGTGGCATGGAAAGACGCGGGGCACACGGTTTAGAGAGGGGGTGACCTTCCTTACCTTGCTGTGGTGCTCCGGTTGCACAAGAGGGCGATGGGGAAGTGCCGTAGAAGGAGATCGATGCCAGTGGCGGCGCTCCGAGAAGAAGGAACAGGGGCTCCGGCGCTGCTCGATCCGGTGACGATGCTGTCCAGGTTCAGAGGGAAGGATGGTAAGCGTCGATCGCCGCAGAGAATAAAGAAAAAGGGAACAAGGAATACTCCACCGACGGCAGTACTCCGGGTGGCTAGTAACTCCAGCGGCGGGAGTTCGACGGCGACGGCACGAGCGCGAGGATGGGGGTGTGCAGGTGCGTGAGCGGTGTGGAAAGGGAGCGCGTGGTGCACGAGCTCGGCTCTTATAGGGGAAAGGGAAGGAGAGGGGAGAGGCCGGTGGCCGGGTAGGCAAGGGCCATTGATGGCCATGGCGGCCGGCCCGGTCTTGATGGCTTTCAAGGAGGGGGAAGGAGTAACTGAAGGGGAAGTTAAGGTGGAGAGTGGCGCCGGGGCTTATGAGCCTTTATGGCCAGCTTGAAGGAGGGGGGGGGAGGTCGAGGGGCACCGGGATTGACCGGGCGGCGCAGCTGTGGTGCGGGCAGGGGAGGGGAACCGGAGGTGAAGGATGGATCCGACGAGTGGGGCCGGCCTGTCAGCGGAAGAAATGGGGAAGGGGAAGTTGGGCCGCCGAGTGGCGTCTGGGCCGAAAGGAAGAGCAGGCCGGCGGAGGGAAACTGGGCCGCGAGCGGGGTCGGGCTGAAAGGAAGGGAGAGATGGGTTGGGGGGTTTTGGGTTTTCTTTTTTTTCAAAACCTTTTTCAAACCTTTTCAACATTTAAACACCTTTCAAACTTTCAAACTAATTTTAAAAACCTTTAAAACTTCACACCAACACTCATAAACACCATGCATTGCAAACCATGATGCACAAACACTTATTGCCTCTAAAATTATTCAAAATGATATTTAAATACTTTAGAGTCAAATTTAATTGATAAATTATTATTTCCTTAGAAAACAAAAACTAAAACACCGTGTTGCTTACATTATTTAAGTGATGGAATTTTAGGGTGTTACAGTTTCTATGAAGGAGAAATACTCGATACAAATTTAAATTTCGGATCAAAATGAGAAACACGAACTGTTTGGTGTTCTTCGAACAAGCCACGTGTTCCATTAAAATATTTAATAAAAGGAATGACATACACCAAAGGACACAAACCATGTTATAGCTCAGTGGTAAGTCCCTCCCTTCCCACCGAGCAGACCAGGGTTCGAATCCCCCGTCCACTCTTTTTTTCACGCTCATTAAAGAAAAAACACATAATAAGTGGGCTGCCGCGCTACTGGGCCGAACCGACGTGGGCCGCCGCTACTCTGGGCTGTGGCGCTACTGGGCCAAGCTGACGTGGGCTGCTGCTATTGTGGGCCGACATGGGCTGCTGCTAGAAAGAGGCTAATATGTATAACTTTAAAGAAAAAACACATAACTAGTTGTGGTGTAGTGGTTTGGGGTAGTTGGTTGGAGTTCCAACGACCCAGGTTCGAACCCTGGGTTTTACAATATTTTTTGGCAAATTTTAGTCCACTTGTGGTCGCCCACATGTGGGGCCATGCGCTGGTGGGGCCCACGTGTGCATTGGACCATGTGCTGGTGGCCCACGTGTGGGGGCACGCGATGGTGGGGCCATGCGCAGGTGGGGCCATGCGATGGTGGGAACTCGGACCCACAATTACACGTGGTTGCATGTGGGACCAGATCCTTGTTTTTTTTCAAGTTGTTTTGTGACGATAACGTTGTTGTTCTGTGACGCCAATTTGCTTTCGTCATTGGTTCCTCACGGGTAGAACTGGAATGATTCATCTGTGACGAAATAGGTTCGTTGTTCGGTGACCATCCTGTGAGTTTTGTCATTATTTTGAGTGGTTTGGCACTGTCACTCGTTATCTGTGACGAAGTTACAAAATTCATCACGGTAGAGACCACTTCCATGACGAATAAACGGAATGTCACTACCAAATCGTCATAGATATTAACATTTCTACTAGTGGGAGAAGAAAAAGAAGAAAGAGCGCAAGCTCCACAACAGCAACCTGGTGGCGGCGGCCGACAAACGACCGTCCAAGCCAAAGGCTGGTCCCCCGAGGGATTACTTCGAGAAGATGCTTGAGGCACCTTGTCCTTACCACGAGACTCCGGTCAAGCATGCCATGAAGGACTGTAACCTCAGCGGGTGTTGACGGCTGTTAAGTGCTTACTTTAGCCGTCAATTTACTCATGAATAAAGGAGCAAGAGGCATTTCTTACACGCATTTTAGTTAAGAATAATGTAGTTCCACTTGTCCTTGGAGATTATGTGATTACAGGAAAATAAGTATAAAAGAAGTGGCAAACTCACCTTCTATGATTCATGCCACGTCACCTCAAGGAGTGGCTGCCACCTCAGGTGCCATGCATGCAAGCTAAGACACCTCAGGTGCCACGCATGCATGCCTTGTCACCAATCCAAGGGAGGCAAGCCCCGACGAATCAGAGCGTGACACGTGGACTTCACATGGATCCATGGGCCCACCAGAGAGCCTAAACCGCCTCAAGAGCACGTGTACACCAGGGACCGACCTAAGGGCCCACAGGACAGCCACCCCGAGGAAGCACACCCCGAGTAGGGCCCACCTGGGGTTGGCCGACCCTAGGATCGGCCGAACCGACCTTGGGTCGGCTGATCCTGGGCTTCCACGTGGCGCTTGTCCATTGGTCCTAGAGGCCATTCCCGGGGTGTTTCACTCCTTCTTGTGCCGGTGCTCTGGCCTATAAATAGAAGGGGAGGGGGTTCATTTCTTACCAACACACCTTACTCCTCCTCTCTCACTTTTGGTTTCTAAGGCTAGGAGGTAGGCTAGAGTAGTTCTACTTCAGGTTCCATGTCTACTTTGGGATTTAGGTATGAGTCCTCTTGTATCTTTATTTTATTGTATGACTTTGATCTACTTCAGTTATTCAGCTAATTCATATAAAGTTGTGCTTGTATACATGGGTGATTTGTTCATGTGTTCTTCGCTTGTTCATCATTTAGAGGCTCATGTTCTTGATGAACAAGGCCTTTCGATCCAGTTGATGAGTGACTTATACATGTTTTCGGTGTTTGTTCATAAGTTAGAGGCTCATGTTCTTCGCGAACACGACCCTTTGATCTTGTTGAATAGACATAGGAAAGCACAAATCCGTTTGTGTGCTTAGCCTAGTTTGATCTAGTTAGATCCCATGTTTGTGTTGTATGAAGTTCGTGCTCAAGCTACAGTACTCGGTGTAATTGGCCAGTTTATTTGGCGGCTCTGACCTGGGTCACAATAGCCCGGGCCGGTCAGGGTCCTACTAACAACGTAAGCGTGGTGCTTGGGTTGCGTAGCTACGTTGCTTATGAGTGTATCCCTCGGTTTGTCTTGGGGTAGGCTGCGGTGGTGACAGCCGTTGGACCCTTCTGGAATCCCCCACGTTCGGATACGTTGTAGGAGTCTAAAGTCTAGCAACTGGAGTCATGCGTAAGCGACGCGGGAGGTTAGCTCCCCGTTTGTACCTGGGTGCTTGAGGCAGCAATCATGCAATGCTAGTGTGTGTCTAACTCGTCTGACTAACTTTGTATGCTTAGTACCTTAGAACCTAGAGCTAACTCGTATGTTGCCTCCTATGCCTAGGACCTTTAAAGAGTGTGTGTTTGTGTGTTCACACTACCCTCTTATCTATCATATCTCACCCCTGTACTTGAGTGTCTGGTTCATTCCCGTCTATGATTTATACTCCTTGCAATAGTGTTGAACTTGTTAATCCGCCCAGCCTTCCTTGGATTCGATACCCTTTGGAATACTCCTTTGTGGAAATGCTACAAAGGTACTTCCGTGCGCTTGCGGACTCTTGTAATCGTTAGGATTACCATCTGGTCATTTCTGGCATCGTTGCTAGGAACTCATAACTTAGCATCGACGTTAAGAAATACCAGCAAGCATTTCTGGCGCTGTTGCCGGGGAAGGCTAAGGATAACATGTCAACGCTTTGCAATGTTTATAATCATGACAGGAATAAAATAGTTCTTAATGCAGGCTAACTTTGAATGTCTTCTTTGTCTATCGATGATGAAGATAGGTAGTGTATGACTGGTTTCGACTTACCGCCGAATTTCACTGAAGATCCGGAGTCACTCGTAAGGAGAGCTAGATCTCATTTCGGTTCTCCCCATCGTGTACGTACGGAAGTCGACCCAGCTTCCTTTGTGCCATCTACATCAACTCCTATGGCCAATCAAGAGAAGACACTTTGCGAATACTCTGCTCCCTCTGCTGATCAGGTGCCTACTGGCCCCGAGATCAACACCGGGAACGGAAACTTCGAGATCAAGACTAGCCTCATTACGATGGTACAGGCTAGCCCATTCTGTGGCAAGCCCAATGAGGACGCGAGTGCCCACTTGCAACAGTTCCTGGAGCTGTGCAGTACCTTCACTATACGAGGAGTGGAGGAAAATGCCATTCGTCTGCGGCTGTTTCCATTCTCACTGCTGGGAAAGGCGAAGTAGTGGTTCTATGCGAACCGTGCAGATATTGACACCTGGGCGAAGTGCTCAGCAGCATTCCTCGCAAAGTTCTTTCCGTTGGGCAGGACCAATGCCCTCCGGGGAAGAATTTCAAGCTTTCAGCAAGCAGCAAATGAAACCATTCCAGAAGCTTGGGAAAGGCTTCAGGAGTACATCTTGGCTTGTCCCCATCATGGGATGGACAACTGGCGGCCATATTGATGCTGCTGCTGGAGGGGCTTTCTTCTCTCTCACTATCGCTGAAGCAACTAAACTTATTGAGAAGATGATCTCCAACCAAGGGTGGAGTGATGATCGACTCCAGCCACGTCAGAGGGGTACACATACCGTCAAGGAAGCGGATATGCTACACGCCAAGATGGATCTACTTATGAAGAGAATGGATGCTCTGACCAGTGAGAAGGCTGCCATGGCCATCACTACTCAAGCTATGGATGCTCGCATGACTTGCGAAGTCTGTGGTGACACTGGGCATTCAGGGAATTACTGCCTTGCTACCCAGGAGGATGTGATGTACATGAACGGCAACAACAATGGTTATCGTCCATAAGGAGGTCAAACGTGGAATCAATCACACCCTTACTATTAGGGAGGTAATCAAGGTAATTCTTACAATCCTAACCAACCTTCCCTAAGAGATCTGGTTTTCAGGCAAGCTAAGATTAATGATGGTTTCAACAAGAAAACAGCTACCTATGATAAGGCTTTAGAAAGCCTTAACGTTAAATTTGATAGCCTTTCTTCTGCTCTTAAGGATCAAGTGAGCTTTAATAAAATGATAGAGGACCGGTTGGCTTATTTGGTCACTTTGGTTCCTCCAGCTGAAAATGCAAAAGCGGTAGTCACGAGAGGGGGTAAGACCACTCGCGACCCGCCTTATCCTAACCATGCAGGAACCAAGAAAATCCCGAAAGAGGGCGAAGATCGCGACGACGAGTCGTTAGGCATGAGGGAGCCTTCACAGGCAAGAGTATCAGAAGAGAAGGCAGACAAGCCTGAGTTTATTGACACAAATATACTGCCATTCCCTCAGCGAAATAGGAAGGTGATAGTGGATGAGCAATTCACTCGCTTCGTGGATATGATTCAGAAGGTTCACATTAATGTTCCCCTCCTTGAGGCCATACGTGTGCCCACATACGCACGTTACCTCAAGGATATTCTTACCAAGAAACGGGCTCTACCCACTTCGGAGGTGGTAAAGCTTACGGAGGAGTGTAGCACAGCTATACTCAATCACCTTCCAGAGAAGAAAAAGGATCCAGGGTGCCTCACGATCACATGCACAATTGGATCGCAGAGATTTGACCATGCCCTCTGTGATCTGGGCGCCAGTGTTAGCATCATGCCAAAGGTAGTCTTCGACCAGCTCAATTATACGGAATTGTCCCCAACCACCTTGCGGCTGCAACTAGCCGATTCATCAGTACGGTACCCAGCGGGGATAGCCGAGGACATCCCGGTGAAGGTGCGAGAGTGTTTCATCCCAGTGGACTTTGTGGTACTCGACAGGGACATTGGTGATGAAATACCTCTCATCCTGGGGCGTCCATTTCTGAGCACGGCCGATGCACAAATTGATGTTGGTGCCGGAGTAATCTGACTCCACATTAATGGCCGGGAGGAAAGGTTTGAATTCCGTCCGCGTAAGGAACAATGCTCAATGGTTGAGGATATACCGAGGATGGACACCCTCGCCCAGGATATTGAACCTATACAGTCACAAAGGGACAACTTCATTACTCCCGTGAAGGATTCTCGAAGACAAAAGCCGGAATCTAAGTCCCCATCGAAGAGGCAGTATCCCACACTTAGGAAGCAACAAAACAACAAGAAGGTGTGGAGAAGAGTGGGCGGGGAGCTGACTCCTTCATCCTCAAAGGCAGACCTTTCACCAAGGTAAGTGATGGGAAGGTAGTCGGGGCTCTAGAAGATTTGAATAAAGAGCCCTGCGCCGACAGGTAAGATCGGTAAGATGCTTCCTTCAATGAAAAGATTCTAACTTTTAATAGACACAAACTATTCTTGCTCCATCTGCTTGCTCGCATTCTTATTGGGATTCAAGCTCATGGGAGTCCATTCGGGCAACCCCCTTGAGTTTGAACCATGATGCACACTTCACGCCATCGAGCTGGCACAGCAGCAGCAGCTGGAGGAGCAGAGGGCCTACTACCGGTGGATGGGATTTCCCCCTCCACAGTAGTGAGCCTAAAGCTAGCTTGGGGGAGGACCCCCACTCTGAGGTAACTTGTATCTTTATTTTCATAATCTTATATGCTAAAAACACATAAAAATCTGCAAAATTAAAAAGACCAAAAAATATTTATTTGCTTTCTTAAATTAGTTTGCTTTCGCATGCGCGGTAAGAATGCTTTTGTTCTTTATGGTTGAAATGATGAATAGTTGCTCTGTTTATTCCTTTTATATGCCTTGCTTACGGCTTAGTATCCTATCTTAGTTTTGAGTTAGTTGGCTTGTATGACCAAACCTTAGCTTGAAACTTGTGGGTAGCAAAAAGCATGACCTTTGCCTAGGTTGTTGTGAGGTATGATATGGTATAATAGGGTTGCTATGAACTAGTGCTAAGTGATGTTTGATATCCGGAGTTTTCTTTTGAAAAAAAATGATAAAATAATAAGTTCCTCAATGATGAGAAATTCCTATCCAAAGCCATATGTAGATCCTAGCTGTTGTTAGCCTCCACATATGCTACTTGTTTTCTTCATTGAGTCTTGTCGAATTGTTGTGACCTTCGGCGAGAAACTTGTCATGCTCCCATGATCAAGATCACGTACACAACCACTATATGCTAAACTTCTATACCGGAAGTTAGCACCCATCATTTCATCCATCCCCCATCCATTCCGCAAATAAAGCTCCGCACATTTTCTATGATTACTCTCTTCCCAAAAATATTTAGCAAGGACTATGGGCTATGCGAAAAAAAAGAAGAATGCTCAAGAGCATGAAAAAAAGAGACATAGCCCAAGTCTCAAAAATTTCAAAAGGAGAAGAGAGAATCATATAACAAAAGGAGTTCTTTATCCATCCACCATATACACACACATGCACATCTTGATCAGGTTGTATGACTTGTTGCTCCCAAGGATCCGGTTTTCGACTCGACAATATATGAGAAAATAGTATGCCACATGTTTTCCCTACCTACAGCTCCACATATCAGCTTATTAGGAGTAGGTGGTGAAAGAAGGCAACTTAATGCCTTGGTGAGGAATCATACACCCTGAGCGATCTAAGAGTATCATTCGAGGAACTTTGATTTCTTTGAGAAAATTTGCAAAACCTCCGGATTGACGACTGATCAAGGTACTTGTGATTAGTAATTTCTATAAAACCGTTCTATCTTTCAACCACCCAAGGCAGGTGAAGCTACAAGCCCCATAGCAATCAAGCGTAAGATAAGATCAATGCCAACTTATTCAATCCTTGATAGAGTACCTAGCCGTATGCTTGTCATAAACTAGGAATACAACATCGTAGCAACTCCTGATCAACCAACCTAAGTCCTAAGTGTCTTGCTCGGGACGAGCAAGAGGCTAGCTTGGGGGAGTTGTTGACGGCTGTTAAGTGCTTACTTTAGCCGTCAATTTAGTCATGAATAAAGGAGCAAGAGGCATTTCTTACACGCATTTTAGTTAAGAATAATGTAGTTCCACTTGTCCTTGGAGATTATGTGATTGCAGGAAAATAAGTATAAAAGAAGTGGCAAACTCACCTTCTATGATTCATGCCACGTCACCTCAAGGTGGCTGCCACCTCAGGTGCCATGCATGCAAGCTAAGCCACCTCAGGTGCCACGCATGCATGCCATGTCACCAATCCAAGGGAGGCAAGCCTCGACGAATCAGAGCGTGACACGTGGACTTCACATGGATCCATGGGCCCACCAGAGAGCATAAACCGCCTCAAGAGCACGTGTACACCAGGGACCGACCTAAGGGCCCACAGGACAGCCACCCCGAGGAAGCACACCCCGAGTGGGGCCCACCTAGGGTCGGCCGACCCTAGGATCAGCCGAACCGACCTTGGGTCGGCTGATCCTCGGCTTCCACGTGGCACTTGTCCATTGGTCCTAGAGGCCATTCCCGGGGTGTTTCACTCCTTCTTGCGCCGATGCTCTGGCCTATAAATAGAAGGGGAGGGGGTTCATTTCTTACCAACACACCTCACTCCTCCTCTCCCACTTTTGGCTTCTAAGGCTAGGAGGTAGGCTAGAGTAGTTCTACTTCAGGTTCCAAGTCTACTTTGGGATTTAGGTATGAGTCCTCTTGTATCTTTATTTTATTGTATGTCTTTGATCTACTTCAGTTATTCAGCTAATTCATATAAAGTTGTGCTTGTATACATGGGTGATTTGTTCATGTGTCCTTCGCTTGTTCATCATTTAGAGGCTCATGTTCTTGATGAACAAGGCCTTTCGATCTAGTTGACGAGTGACTTATACATGTTTTCGGTGTTTGTTCATAAGTTAGAGGCTCGTGTTCTTCGCTAACACGACCCTTTGATCTTGTTGAATAGACATAGGAAAGCACAAATCCGTTTGTGTGCTTAGCCTAGTTTGATCTAGTTAGATCCCATGTTTGTGTTGTATGAAGTTCGTGCTCAAGCTACGGTACTCGGTGTAATTGGCCGGTTTATCTGGCGGCTCTGACCTGGGTCACAATAGCCCGGGCCGGTCAGGGTCCTGCTAACAACGTAAGCGTGGTGCTTGGGTTGCGTAGCTACATTGCTTATGAGTGTATCCCACGGTTTGTCTTGGGGTAGGCCGCGGTGGTGACAGCCGTTGGACCCTTCTGGAATCCCCCACGTTCGGATACGCTGTAGGAGTCTAAAGTCTAGCAACCGGAGTCGTGCATAAGCGACGCGGGAGGTTAGCTCCCCGTTTGTACCTGGGTGCTTGAGCCAGCAATCATGCAATGCTAGTGTGTGTCTAACTCGTCTGACTAACTTTGTATGCTTAGTACCTTAGAACCTAGAGCTAACTCGTATGTTGCCTCCTAAGCCTAGGACCTTTAGAGAGTGTGTGTTTGTGTGTTCACACTACCCTCTTATCTATCATATCTCACCCCTATACTTGAGTGTCTGGTTCATTCCCGTCTATGAATTATACTCCTTGCAATAGTGTTGAAATTGTTAATCCGCCCAACCTTCCTTGGAGTCGATACCCTTTGGAATACTCCTTTGGGGAAATGCTACAATGGTACTTCCGTGCGCTTGCGGACTCTTGTAATCATTAGGATTACCATCTGGTCATTTCTGGCATCGTTGCTAGGAACTCATAACTTAGCATCGATGTTAAGAAATACCAACAGCGGGAAGAACAAGCCGCAGGACGCGGCCAACACCGGCGCCGCCAAGAATGTCGAGCACGACGATTTCCCCAAGGAAGATGGCACTGTTATGATGATCTTCGGTGGAACGCCTGCTCACCCTCTGAGGCATAAGCATAAGCGCATCCTGCAGGAGATCTACCACACCGAGCCGGCCGTGCCTTCATACCTCCGGTGGTCCGAGACGGCCGTCACGTACGACCGGGCGGATCACCCTGACCACATTCCACAACCGGGGGCTTACCCTCTCGTGGTGGCACCGCTCTTCGGCACCAGGCGGGTGCACAAGGTGCTCATGGACGGGGGGAGCAGCCTCAATATCGTCTACATGTCCACCCTCAACAGCTGGGGATCCAGCGATCTCAGCTCCGCCCGTCGTCGACCCCGTTCCACGGAGTCGTTCCCGGGATGGAGGCAGTCCCACTCAGACAAATCGACCTACCAGTCACCTTCGGCGACGAGGGAAATTTCCGCAAGGAAACGCTCACCTTCGAGGTCGTTGGCTTTCCGGGAATGTACCACGCGATCCTCGGGAGGCCGACATATGCGAAGTTCATGGCAGTCCCCAACTACACCTACCTCAAGCTGAAGATGCCCGGACCCAAGGGAGAGATCACCGTTAGCACCAAGCTTCAACACGCATATGAGTGCGACGCCGAGTGTTTCCACTTCGCGGATTCTCTCATCCGCTCCAACGAGCTCGCCGAGGAGCCAGTTTCGGAAGTGCTCGACATCCCGGAAACCGCCAAATGGGCGGCGTGCTCGTTCGAGCCCGCGAAGGACGCCAAGGAGGTACTCGTATCCGACGATGGGCGCACCCTCCGCATCGGCTCAACACTCGAGCCGGAGCAAGAGGAAGCGCTCGTGCGTTTCTTGAAGGGGAATCTTGATGTCTTTGTGTGGAAGCCGTCTGACATGTCGGGCATTCCGAGGGAAGTCGCCGAACATAAGCTCAACATTAAACCAAGTGCCAAGCCGGTCAAGCAGAAGCTACGCCATTTCGACGGCGACAAGTGCAAGGCCATACGGGAGGATATCAAGAAACTCCTTGCGGTGGGTTTCATCAGGGAGGTTTACCACCCCGAGTGTTTGGTCAACCCCGTGTTGGTGAAAAAGAAGAGCGGCAAATGGAGGATGTGCGTCGACTACACCGGTCTCAACAAAGCGTGCCCGAAGGATCCTTTCCCTCTGCCGCGCATAGATCAGGTTGTGGATTCGATCGCAGGGTGCGAAACCCTCTGCTTCCTCGACGCCTACTCCGGGTACCATCAGATTGCGATGGACTCAGATGATCAGCTCGCCACAACATTCATCACTCCTTTCGGCTGTTTCTGCTACTCCTCCATGCCTTTCGGGTTGAAGAACACAGGCGCTACCTTTCAGAGGTGCATGCAGTGCGTCTTCGGCGAACTCATCAGTCAGTTGGTCGAGGCTTATGTCGATGACATCGTGGTGAAATCAAGGCAAACGGGAGATCTGGTCCTCGACCTAATGGCCGTCTTCGAGAAGCTGAGAAAATTCCAGGTCTGACTCAACCCTGAGAAGTGTGTCTTCGGGGTCCCGCGGGGGATGCTCATCAGATTCATCGTATCGGAACACGGCATAGAGGCCAATCCGGAAAAAATCACAGCCATCACCAGCATGGGGCCGATTCAAAACATCAAGGGAGTCCAATGAGTAACCGGGTGCCTGGCGGCCCTTAGCCGATTCATCGCCCGGTTAGGCGAGCGAAGCCTACCTCTCTATCAACTACTGAAGAAGTCGGAGCACTTCTCCTGGACCACAGAGGCACAGGAGGCACTAGAGTCCCTCAAGAAGCTGCTCGAGAAACCACCAATCCTCACGGCGCCAGCACCGGGGGAACCGATGTTGCTATACATCGCTGCCACGACTCAGGTCGTCAGCGCGGCTCTGGTGGTCGAGCGTGACGAGCCCGACAAAGTACTGAAAGTGCAGCGGCCCGTCTGAGGACCTGTGTGGTTCGAGGACCGGTGGATGGTCGCTTCTTGGTGTGATGAGTGATTGACAATGTTGTGTGGACTGATTCTTGGCTAAGTATTGCAGGTGTAGGTTGCAGCTTGACTGGTGTTGGTGCAGGTGAAGAACAAGCGCGAAAGGTCGTTGTCGGTGAGGCCTCCAGGTGTGGAGAAGACAAGTAGGCTTGGTTCGAGGGACCTAGTGGCCAGTGGGGTCAAGTGCGGGCGCATGGTGGCAGGAACGA
Source organism: Cenchrus fungigraminus (assembly GCA_036936925.1). Lineage (NCBI taxonomy): Eukaryota > Viridiplantae > Streptophyta > Magnoliopsida > Poales > Poaceae > Cenchrus > Cenchrus fungigraminus. The sequence continues at coordinate 61,533,154 of CM072770.1, forward strand.
CAAGATGAAGTTGTGGACGGTTCCTTGGTTGAACCTCAAAGCCAAGATCGAGCCGGGACTTCGTGGGGGCCAAGTCATGAGTGGAGATTGGCAGAGGCCACACCAAGTTCGCGGGGTTTCCAGTGGTTCACCAGAAAACCACTGGGTTCCTTGGTTGATCCACAAAGCCAAGACCGAAGACGGAGGTGCAGCAGCACTGGACCGGTCTGATAGGTGGGTATCAGTCTGACCGGTGTGCGATGACGCAGTCCGGAGACTTCGAAGCGGAGGACATGCGTCGGGATCGCATGGCGTGCGTCGAGGCTACGCAGAGTGCGGTCGCCGGGCATCCGTCCGATGGTGCGACGACAAAGTTTCCCAAAAGGCCCTTCAGGGGCGTGTATCCAAGTTTAATGTAATAGGGGTAGTTTCGTCTTTTGGTTGCCTCCATATAACCCAAGTAGTGAGAGGATGGCAGCCATCTCTTGTAACCCTAGCTCATTTCCCTTTGCTATTTTCCCTTCCTATTTTCCTTAGGATTTTCTAGGACTAGCTTGAGAGCTTCATGCTGAGATCTTGAGAGAGTAAAGGATGATCGGGAGGCAAGCTAGACCTTGTATGAACCTTCATGGTATGTATAGATGATTCGGCGTGGTTCCTCAAGGCTTGATTGTGTCTCTCCCGTTTTCCCTTTTTGGTGATTTTCGGAGCCTTTTCTTGGCGATTTTCTTGTGGCAGTTTTGAGACCTTTCTCTTTGGGATTTGGTCGGGGATGTATGCATGAACCCTTTGTGGTTCTTTTCCCTTTGATTCCCCTCCCAAATCCATGAGCAAAGGGGCTCGATTTTGGGGTTTTCTCCTCTCTAGGGTTAGAGGCGTTCTTGGTGGGATTTCTTCAATTCCTCTTGATTTAGCAAGTTTTGGTGGACCAAATATTGGCTATGGAGTGCCCATGAGGTGTTCCTACTATCCCCAAAGTCTTGTGCGAATCCGTGGAGCGAATCGGGAGATCGAGATTTGGATTTGGGGGAGTTGACCCGCGGGTTGCTGTTCATCCTGAGAGCCCAGGTCTTGACCGGTCTGTCCGGTGCCTGTCACCGGTCTGACCGGTGCCGACCCTTGGTTGGGTTTTGCTCGGGTGAACGTCTTGGTGAGTTCTCTGGTCTCTTGTGTTGCTGCTATTTCGAGTTTGGTCAGTTTTGGAGCTCGGACTATTTGGGGGATTTGGGGTTTCCTGGCTTGACCGGTCTGACCGGCGTACTACACCAGCCTGACCGGTGTAGAAGCCTTCTGTGGAAGTCCTCAGGTTCTGCTCGGGTGACCCGGCTCAAGGTCCAAGGTGACCCGGTGTGTCTCTAGTAGGTGTCGGGTGTTCCGCCGCCTCAGTCCGGAAGATCAGGCTTGGATCGGTCTGACCGGTGCAGGTGACCGGTCTGACCGGTGTGGTCAGTAGCTGCTCGAGTTGCTTGTTCCACTGCGTTCTTGAGTAGGTTTCGGTGGTTGTTTGTTCCTAGGACCAGTAGCACTCCAGTGGCTGCGTGATCTTGGCCAACTTGGGTAGTTGAGTCAGAGACGTGTTTTGGATAGCCGTGTTCATCTTGTTGGAGTAGCCATCTCCTTCGAGAAGAATTTTTATCAGCTCCCATTCACTCTCCCCTCTCTAGTCGCCAGTTCGGTCCTTCAAGTGGTATCAGAGCCGGTTCGGGTCTTCATTGACTCTAACCAGTCTAAGATCCAAAGATGGTGTACCAGGAACGGGGTTCGGGCCCTCCGCACTTCAATGGCAAAAACTACCAGATGTGGCAGAGGCGGATGGCGGCGTTCCTCCGCGGAAAGGGTCAGATCCTTTGGGACGTTACGGTGAACACAACTTATGTTCATCCAATTAACTTCCTAGGTCCTGGATTGAGGGACATGCACGACGCCAACAACAAGGCGGTCGACTACTTGTTTCGTGCTCTGTGTTAATCCGAATTCGATCGGGTTCAGACAGAGGACCTAGCTTGTAGGATTTGGGAGGAGCTGAAAGATGCTCATGCTAGAAATGCTCAGGTTCAAGCACGGATGTATGCGACTTACCAGAGAGAGTACGAGAACTTCACTCATCTCCCCGGTGAGTCAATTGATGCCTTGTTCCAGCGGTTTACAGTTGTGGTGAACAACATGAGAGCCAATGTGGTCGCACTCCCGTACGATGATCACGACAGAGCCGTGAAGCTCTTGCACTCGCTGGATCGTACAATATGGGATGGAAAGGTCGAGGCTATTCTTGAGTCCGAGAAGTATGACACCCTGACCGTGAACGAGCTGTTCTCGAAGCTCAAGTCAGCTGAGGTGGATCGTGGTGTGACAGCCCGTCTAGAGAGCCCGACTGACTCCCATAGTCTTGTTCTCGTCAGTGGCTCAAGTGCTAAGTCTAACGCTAACCCATCCTCTAGGATGTTCTCTTTGTCCTCTTTGATGTCTTTGCCAGACGAGGAGTTCGACGTGCTTGGAGAGGACGAGCTGGCACTGTTGACCAGGTGGTTCGAGAGGCTGCACGAGAACCGGGTGAACATGAGGAGGACGACACGGACATGCTTCCAGTGCGGCAAGCCAGGACACTTCGTCATCGACTGTCCGGAGAAGGTGGAGAACAAGGACGGCTACAAGCACCGGTCGAGGACGGACAACAAGCACCGATCGAGGTGCGATCACAAGCACAAGCATCGGAACAAGGATGAGTGAGGATCGAGGAAGAAGGGCGGCCTTGGCAAGAAGGCCCGAGCGATGTTCGGAGCAAGCGACGTCGACTCCAACTCCGCCTACTCTTCCTCGAGCTCCAGTAGCAGCGAAGATGAAGGTGATCGGTGCAAGAGCAAGAAGTCATCCAAGAACATGAGCGGGCTGAGCTGCTTCGTGAGAGATGGCTTCTGCGGCATGGCACGCAGCTCCGGTAGTAAGAAGAGTCACGAGAGAGACTCAGACTCCAACTCCGAAGATGAGGTACGTGACGAGCTTCCCTTCTTGTGTGAGGAGAATGAACGGCTTGGCAAGTTGCTTGATAATCGTGATGACATGCTTAGAGAGGCAAAGAAGATGAGGAAAGAGCTTAGGGCCTCACTAGAAGATGCTAGGAACCGAGTAGCTGAACTAGAAACACAGAACCTTGATGCTAAGCTTGAGATAGATTCGCTTAAGGCTTAACCTGTTGTTTCTGATGAGGTTGATTGTGGTGATTGCTCTATTTTCCTAGCTGATCTTACTGCTCTCAAGGAAAAGCATGCCTCCAAGTGTGAGGAACTAGATGTGCTTAGGGTTGAAGTGGCTGAGCTTAAGTCTAGACCTGCTTTGCTAGGTGCTTGCACTTCTTGCCCTGTTTTGCATGGAAAGATTGATGAGATGCATGCTTACATCATTTCTCTTGAGGCTGAGTTGAAAGCTCATGTTCCCACTTCTTGCTCTACTTGTGAACTGCATGCTGTAAAGAATCTGGAACTTGCACATTATGTTGATCGCTTGCAGGATGAGAACGATGACTTGAGGAAAATGATGGGTTGGTTGTCGGGTCATGAACCACAGCTTAGGATGATGATAGAGGCATACAAGCGCTATGATGGGCAAGCGCTTGGGTCGGATAAGGTTGGAGAGTCCAGTGGTGAGGGAGAAGAGAAAATTGGTGATATCCAAGCTCCACCAAAGACCTTCCACAAAAATGCCTATGCACCTAAGCCAAACCCACTGAGAAACAAACTTGACACAACCCCAGATCCACCCATATTTCCTCACCCAACAAATGATTTCCAAAAACCCATCAAGTTCTAGAGCGACTTGGGGAATGAGTTCGTTGGGAAGAAAGGTGAGAAACCGAGCGAGGTGAAACCAAAAGAGAAACCAAGTGAGCAGCCCCAACCCAAGCCTAAACCACAGCCCATAAAGTTCCATTGTGGGTATTGTGGTAGAGATGGTCACAAGGATGAGTTTTGCTTCAAGAAGAAGCGTGAGGAGAGGTTGGCTAAGGAGTGGGCTAACAAGGACAAGTACCACCCCTCTAATGGTGTACTTGAGCCTCGTATGCAGATGCCCAGGGCCAAGGTGATTGTGAGGACGGTTCCGGCTTGGGGGATCGAAGAACGGTTGGTGGTGCTGCTGGCAGTGCGCCACCGGTCAGAGCGGTCAGGGGGACCGGTCAGACCGGTGCTGGTCTGGGCACTGACCAGTTTGGTTTTCGTGGTCATGGCGATGCTCGGTTTAGTTCCTTAGGTCGTGGTACAGGTGGTTGGCATGGTGGTTCTGGTGGTGTTCAGTTTGCTAGACGTTCTCCGCCTCGTGCTCAATACGATGGTAGGAGAAGTCGTAGAGTTGAGGTGGAGAGGAGGAACGGTCCACGGTCTTCCTTTCGTGGCTTTCGTTCTCCTCCAGCGAGACAGGGGTGGTTTCCTCGTGGTGGTACTCGTGGTAGTTCTCGTGGTGGTAGCTTTGGTAGGCGAGATGATTTGGATTGTGCTAACCCCACTTTGGAGCAAATGGCTCAAAACTGGTTTTACTCTTTTGGTACTAACCCCAGTGCTGAGTCGTTTGTTCGCTCACGTGCTCATTTTTGAATTTCAGGTGGAAGACTTGAGGAATGTTTGGTTGATTGACTCCGGTTGCTCGAAGCATATGACCGGAGACAAGGGGTGGTTCTCAAGTCTCGTCCCGGTGGTGTCCAAGAAATACATCACCTTTGGGGACAATGGGCGAGGCGTGTGCTATCAGAAGGTGAGATACGGATAAGTGGCAAAGTCACTCTCAGGCGTGTTGCTCTTTTTCAATCGCTCGGATTTAATTTGCTTTCCGTTTCCTAGCTTTTGGATGAGGGTTTTGAGGTGTTGTTTCGGCCTGGTGGTTCTCGGATTTTGGATTCTCGAGGGGACCTAGTTTGCATGATCGTTCCCAAGGGTCAAGTTTTCCGAGCGGATTTCTCTCAGTCCTCTGGTGTGGCTCGTTGCTTTTTGGCTGGTTCTTCGAGTGAGTTGTGGAAGTGGCATAGAAAATTGGGTCACTTGAGCTTTGACCTTTTGTCTCGCTTGAGTAAACTCAATTTGGTCCGAGGATTGCCACGGCTGAGGTTTGAAAAAGAGTTGGTTTGTGCGCCGTGTAGACATGCCAAGATGGTAGCTTCTTCCCATCCACCCCTCACCGATGTGATGACGGAGCATCCATGCAAGCTGCTCCACATGGACCTTGTTGGCCCAGCTCGTGTGCGATCTGTGGGTGGGAAGTGGTACGTCCTAGTTGTGGTGGACGACTACTCTCGGTATGCGTGGGTCTTCTTTTTGGAGGAGAAGGGGGAGACATTTGGTTTTGTTCGAGATCTTGTCTTGAGGTTGAAGAACAAGAGGCACGGAGATGCTATACGAGCGATCCATAGTGACAATGGCTCAGAATTTAAAAACTCTCGTTTCGAAACCTTTTGCCATGACTTGGGTCTTGAACACTAGTTTTCGAGTCCGTATACGCCTCCCCAGAATGGCGTGGTGGAAAGGAAGAACAGAACCTTGTGTGAGATGGCTCGAACCATGCTCGATGAGCATAGGACTCTGAGGAGGTTCTGGGCTGAGGCGGTCAATACCGCGTGCTATGTCTCGAACAGGATTTTCCTTTGAGCATTCAAGAAGAAGACGTGCTATGAGATGATGCACGGTCGCACTCCCAAGGTGAGTCATTTCCTTGTGTTTGGATGCAAGTGCTTTATTTTGAAGAAAGGCAAGAATCTGGATAAGTTTGAGGCTAGGTCGGTCGATGGTATTTTCTTTGGTTATGCTACTCACTCTAGAGCATTTCGTGTGCTCAACTTGGAAACTAACCAAATCATGGAGACTTGCGAGGTTACCTTCGATGAGACACAGCCACGTAGCTCTCTTGTCTTTGACTATGCAGGTGATGATGAGCTTGGCGAGGAGATCTTTGAGGAGGAGGAGCATGGACATGGAGATGATGAAGATGGCGGTGTGGTGCCCGCGGCTGAGCATGTACCTACTACCTCGACAACGATCGAGAACAGGCCCTCTCCTACACCTACAACGACAATCCCAGATCAAGGAGAAGCTGCAGTTGAGGGGGAGGTAGCTTCAAGGCGAGAACCTCCCCGGCGAGTTCAAGTGGATCACCTAGCTTCGAGGATCATTGTTGACGGCTGTTAAGTACCTAATTTAAGGCCGTCAATCCCTGCATTTCAACATGAGAATCATGCATCCACACTAGAATAGGGGTTTAAACTAACAATTTCCCCAAGTGGCTGTATGAAGATGAATGCAAGTGTTTAGCAAAAGAAATGAAGAGAAAGCACACCTCTATGATCCTAGCACTTCAGGCTCAGCCAATGAGGGGCTGCCATGCAAGCATCCCCTGGATCAATGATGTCATCAATCCAAGAGAGAGAGCCTCGGCGAATCAGAGACCGCCACGCGTGCATCACATGGATCCTATGGCCCACCAGAGCGCCTAAACCGCCTCCAATACACGTGTAGACCGGGAACCGACCTCAGGGCCCACCAATCAGCCACTCAGAGGAAGCATAAGCCGAGAGGGCCCACGTGGGGGTCGGTCGACCCTGGGATCGGCCGAACCGACCTTTGGTCGGCTGATCCCGGGCCTCCACGTGGTGTTCGCCCATTGGTCGTAGAGGCCATCCCCGGGGTGTCTCGCTCCACTTGACGCCGGTGCCCGAGCCTATAAATTGAAGAGGAGCGGGTAAGAATAGGACAACACACTTGAAGGCAACTTCTCACCTTAGCCTCTTCTCCTCCTTCTCATTCCCTCTTGGTGGAGGTGAAACCTCATCCCACCATGAGTGTGAGTGTGAGGAAGATCTAGCTTAGGTGGTGCTAGGTAGAGAGGGGAGTGTGTGGGTGAGTAGAAGGGAGATGCGATGATCCGTTCTTCGTTCATCATCCCTTTGTACCTCGTGAGTGATACTGTTATTCATTTAGACTAAAGTGAGTATTTCGTTATATTCCAATTAGACTAAAGTCGCACTCATACATGGGTGATATGTTCTAGAGTTCTTCATCTGTTCATCATTTAGAGGCTCGTGTTCTTCGTGACACGATCCTTTGATCTTGTTGAGTAGATGAATAATTCCGCACTCCGTTTGTATGACTGCTTGTCAATTAGAATATAGTGAGTCTCCTGCATATCTGATTTAGACCAAAGTGTCATTCATATCTCTTTGTATCGCCTTGATTCCATGATGGGCAAGGTCTAGCTGTGCTCGCGGGTTCGTCGCTCCGTATTTCTACGGAGTGCTGTAGTGTTGCTACGGGACGTCAGAGGTAGCTAGACCTAAGCATTTCACGGGTCGGGCCGGGTTCGGGCCGGGCCGAAAAAAACCCGAGTTTTTCGGGCCGAGAAAATCCTGCCTATGACCGTCCCATGGGATGTGTCGGGCCTCAGTTTTTGGGCTGGGCCCGGGCTTGGGCGGGCCGCCCGCGTATTTTATAGTGTAAAATAACTAAAAACAGCATTTCGGGCCAGGCTCGGGCCAAGATTTTTTTTCGCGGGCTTCAAGATCTCTGCCCACGCCCGTCCAGTAAGGTTCGTGGGCGGGCCTATGCTCAGGTATAGACGTAGCCGTGCTATGGTAGTAGTCGGTAGTGCAGACGTGGTGTCTGGACTACAGGTTATCCTTCAATTGTCCTGTATCCCACGGTTTGTCTTGGGGTAGGCCACGGTGGTGACAGCCGTTGGACCCTTTCGGAATCCCCCACGTTCGGATACAGGTGTAGGCAACCATTTGCCGTGAACCGACTGTTATAGCCAGGAGGGTCCGGTGTCCGAAGCGAGATCCTTTGCAGCTTGCACCCCCCTAGAACCGAGTACCTACAAGAGATACCATACCTCTTGCCTACCTCAGCAGAGATCCTGTGTCCTTGGGTAAGTCGCTCATAGAGTACCCCAACTGTTCCTAGGAAACGAAACCCTTTGGAATACTCCCGAGGGAGAAGTGCTACAACGGTGTATCCGTGCGCTTGCGGACTCGTTCGCACCCGTTAGTATACCTGGGTGATTCTTACACAGTCACGCTATCCCGGCGCCATAGTGGTGAGGTTAAGAAATACCAACAATCATCGGTGACATAAACGAACGCACTACACGGTCGAGGGTTCGAAACAATTCTCACTTTGCCCATGCTACTTTTGTTGCTACTTTTGAGCCCAAAGACATTGGACACGCGTTATCTGATCATAATTGGGTCAATTCGATGAATGAGGAGTTGGAGAATTTTGAGAGAAACCAAGTTTGGGAGTTGGTAGACCCTTCACCAGGGTGTAAGCCGATTGGGACAAAATGGGTGTGGAAAAATAAAGAGGGAGAAAAAGGTGAAGTGGTGAGAAAAAGGTCGAGGTTGGTGGCGCAAGGGTATAGTCAAAAAGAGGGGATCGACTACGAGGAGACCTTTGCTCTCGTAGCTCGTTTGGAGGCGATTAGGATCCTTCTAGCCTTTTTCGTGGCTAAAGGGTCAAATTGCACCAAATGGACGTGAAGAGTTCTTTCCTAAACAGTGTGTTGGAGGAAGAGGTGTACGTGAGGCAACCACCGGGGTTTGAGAGTGAGAAGTACCCCCACAGGGTGGACAAGTTGAGGAAGGTGCTGTATGTGTTGAAGCAGGCACCTAGAGCTTGGTACGGTAGGTTGAGGGGGTTCTTGTTTGAGAGAGGTTTTGAGATGGGGAAGGTAGATCAGACCTTGTTTCTCCTCAGACAGGGCAAAGAGATCCTAATTGTGTAGGTATACGTGGATGATATTGTCTTTGGTGGCTCGTCTAACTCTTTGGTTGCAAGGTTTGCAGAAGACATGAGCAGGGAATTCGAGATGAGCATGATGGGTGAGTTGCAATTCTTCCTCAGCCTCTAGATCAAGCAGTCGAAGGAAGGAACATTTCTGCACCAAGCAAAGTACACCAAAGACATTGTGAGGAAGTTCAAGATGGAGGACTCCAAGGCCATGGCGACGCCTATGAGTACGACTACAGCTCTTGATGCGGACGAGGAAGGTGAGCACGTGGACTAGAAGGAGTACCGAAGCATGATCGGGTCGCTCCTGTACTTGACGGCGACGAGGCCGGACATCCAATTCTCGATATGTCTGTGCGCTCGTTTTCAAGCGTCTCCAAGGACTTCGCATCGGCAGGCAGTCAAGCGCATATTCAGGTATTTGCGATATACTCCCGACTTCGGTCTTTGGTACTCCGTGTCTTCTTCTTTGGCGCTTCATGGATTTTCAGATGCGGATTTTGCTGGGTGTCAGTTGGATAGGAAGCCCACTTCTGGGACTTGCCAGTTCTTGGGTTCTTCTTTGGTGTCTTGGTCTTCCCGCAAACAATCGAATGTTGCTCAATCCACTACCGAGGCAGAGTATGTGGCCGCAGCTAGTTGTTGCTCTCAGCTCGTTTGGATCACATACACCATGAGCGACTTTGGTGAGGAGTATACCCAGGTCCCACTTCAATGTGACAGCACTAGCGCCATAAGTGTTGCAAAGAACCCAGTGCTCCATTCCAAAACCAAGCACATAGAAGTGAGGTATCATTTCCTGAGAGACAATGTGGAGAAAGGGAAAATTGCTTTGATCCATGTACCCACACATGACCAACTAGTCGATATCTTCACCAAGCCCCTAGATCAAGCAACTTTCACTCGTTTGCGGGGGGATCTTGGTGTTTGTTTGTTTTCTTGAGTTGGGTGTGGGAGCTCCTTTGTAGCATATGTATAGCTTTCCTTTGTGCATGTTTGCATTTGCATTGCATTTTGTAACATGATGTATAGGCATCTTTGTATCTTAGGTTGCATGCATTTGTATCATATGCATTGTGATAGGAAAAGCTTCTCTCATATACATTGTTCACCATGATGTGCTATATATGATCTTGTGATCTAGTTTGGTATGCTATGGTTAGTTTGGCTTAGCTCTTGATGATCTTGGTTTATGCCCATGGTTGCTAGCTATGTTTTTGAAAAACGCCATATGTATGCTCTCTTGTGTGTAAATGCCTTTATATGATCTTGACATGTTTTTGTGGCTTGGCTATGCTTAATTTGTGGTTGGATAGCTTATTTTGATCATATGGGGCCAAAGGCTCATTTGTCATCATGAATGTTTAGCCCGCTTGCTTTATCTTGTGGAGGGGCATAAGTTCCTTTTTGTCGCAAAGACATTTCATGTACCAAATGCAAATCTGAAAATGAAATGTAATTTGCTTGGAACTTGTGCTCTCATGTCATATGTGCTTAATTTTTATAGCTTTGGGTGCTAAACCGCTGCATGATGCCTACCAATGAGAAGTCTCATATATAGAAGTAGACACATGGCTCGGTGGCTTTGACATGACATGAGGTGCTTGAGGGTGTTTATGATGATCTTATGATTAGAATGGTTGTTCTAGCATGAAGTTTGTGTGGCTTTGCCATTTTGACATGTTTTCCTCGTGTTTAGGACTTTGCTCATGAGAGGGTGATTTTTCGCAAAATTGCTCATTTCTATCTTAGCTTCGCCCAATGATTGTGAAACTTGGTGATCATGTAGTTGATGTTCATATGAAGCTATAGAGTATCTAACTTGCTCATTTGGATGTGTGTAGCATCTTGTGATGAATTTTGTCTTTTTGAGAAGCTCTAGGTTGCATTTTTTCATTTTTTTGGCTTGATTCATGCATTGGCAACAAGGGGGAGAAGTTTGAGCATGTTTTGGCCTACTGAATGCATCTAGAGGGTTTTCATGTGGTTTCGAGCCATTTTTGGGCTCTTGCAGTTCCCAGGTGGTCACCGGTCTGACCAGTAGAGGCCACCGGTCTGACAGGTGTAAGTGTCAGGACCTGTGCATATGTTGGGCACCGGTCTGACCGGTGTGGTTGACCGGTCTGACCAGAGCTGAGCTGAGGCAGGTGCTCTGTTTTGCGAAGTGGTTTGCATGCATTCGTCCAGGGGGAGTTGCATTGGTTCAGAGGGAGCTTGCAAGTGTGCAGGGGGAGCTCTTTGTGGTTTTTGAGTTTTTGTTTGGTGGTTTTTGCTCTTTGCTTGAGCTTGTTTTGTCTTGGTTTTGTCGAGCCGTTGCCCTTGCCTAAGGGGACCGAGACATGTCTTCTTCAAGTGATCTTGCTCTTTGCCTTTTCTTTGGCTTTCGATCGCTTGTTGGAGTTTCTTTTGGTCATTTCTTTTCTTTTCCTTTTCTCTTTGGTTACTCAAACGTGTGTGTTGTGAATGCACTCATCAAGGGGGAGATTGAGGACCTGTGTGGTTTGAGGACGGGTGGATGGTCGCTTCCTGGTGTGATGAGTGATTGACAACGTTGTGTGGACTGATTCTTGGCTAAGTATTGCAGGTGCAGGTTGCGGCTTGACTGGTGTTGGTGCAGGTGAAGAACAAGCGCGAAAGGTCATTGCTGGTGAGGCCTCCAGGTGTGGAGAAGACAAGTAGGCTTGGTTCGAGGGACCCGGTGGCCAGCGGGGTCAAGTGCGGGCTGCATGGTGGCAAGAACGGCAAGATGAAGTTGTGGACGGTTTCTTGGTTGAGCCTCAAAGCCAAGATCGAGCCTTGACTTCGTGGGGGCCAAGTCATGAGTGGAGATTGGCAGAGGCCACACCAAGTTCGCGGGGTTTCCAGTGGTTCACCAGAAAACCACTAGGTTCCTTGGTTGATCCACAAAGCCAAGACCGAAGACGGAGTTGCAGCAGCATCGGACAGGTCTGACCGGTGGGTCTGACCGGTCTGACTGGTGGGTACCGGTCTGACCGGTGGAGGACACCGGTCTGACCGGTGTGCGTCGACGCAGTTCGGAGACTTCGAAGAGGAGGACACGTGTCGGGATCGCATGGCGTGCGTCGTGGCTACGCAGGGTGCGGTCGCCGGGCATCCGTCCGATGGTGCGACGACAAAGTTTCCAAAAAGGCCCTTTGGGGGCGTGTATCCTAGTTTAATGTAATAGGGATAGTTTCGTCTTTCGGTTGCCTCCATATAACCCAAGTGGTGAGAGGATGGCAGCCATCTCTTGTAACCCTAGCTCATTTCCCTTTGCTATTTTCCCTTCCTATTTTCCTTAGGATTTTCTAGGACTAGCTTGAGAGCTTCATGGTGAGATCTTGAGAGAGGGATGGATGATCGGGAGGCAAGCTAGACCTTGTATGAACCTTCATGGTATGTATTGATGATTTGGCGTGGTTCCTCAAGGCTTGATTGTGTCTCTCCCGTTTTCCTTTTTTGGTGATTTTTGAAGTCTTTTCTTGGCGATTTTCTTGTGGCGGTTTTGAGACCTTTCTCTTTGGGATTTGGTGGGGGATGTATGCATGAACCCTTCGTGGTTCTTTTCCCTTTGATTCCCCTCCCAAATCCGTGAGCAAAGGGGCTCGATTTTGGGGTTTTCTCCTCTCTAGGGTTAGAGGCGTTCTTGGTGGGATTTCTTCGATTCCTCTTGATTTAGCAAGTTTTGGTGGACCAAATCTTGGCTATGGAGTGCCCATGATGTGTTCCTACTATCCCAAAAGTCTTGTGCGAATCCGTGGAGCGAATCGGGAGATCGAGATTTGGATTTGGGGGAGTTGACCCGCGGGTTGCTGTTCATCCCGAGAGCCCAGGTCTTGACCGGTTTGACCGGTGCCTCTCACCGGTCTGAACGGTGCCGACCCTTGGTTGGGTTTTGCTCAGGTGAACGTCTTGGTGAGTTCCCTGGTCTCTTGTGTTGCTGCTATTTCGAGTTTGGTCAGTTTTGGAGCTGAGAAGGTCCGTTTGGGGGATTTGGGGTTTCTTGGCTTGACCGGTCTGACCGGCGTACTACACCGGCCTGACTGGTGTAGAAGCCTTCTATGGAAGTCCTCAGGTTCTACTCAAGTGACCCGGCTAAGGGTCCAGGGTGACCCGGTGTGTCTCTGGTAGGTGTCGGGTGTTCCGGCGGCTCAGTCCGGAAGATCCGGCTTGGACCGGTCTGACCGGTGCAGGTGACCGGTCTGACCGGTGTGGTCAGTAGCTGCTCGAGTTGCTTGTTCCGCTGCGTTCTCGTGTAGGTTTCGGTGGTTGTTGGTTCCTAAGACCAGTAGCACTCCAGTGGCTGCGTGGTCTTGGCCAACTTGGGTAGTTGAGTTGGAGACGTGTTTTGGATGGCTGTGTTCGTCTTGTTGGAGTAGCCATCTCCTACGAGAAGAATTTTTATCGGCTCCCATTCACTCCACCCCTCTCTGGTCGCCAGTTCGGTCCTTCACCGTCTACTTTGTCAGCGAGGTACTTTCTGACTCCAAGACCCGCTACCCGCAGATCCAGAAGCTCATCTATGCCGTATTGATCTCCAAAAGAAAGCTCAGGCACTATTTCGACGCACACCCTATCACGGTGGTTTCGAAATACCCGCTCAAAGAGGTGATCCAGAGCCCGGAGGCAGAAGGGAGGATTGCTCAATGGGCCTTGGAGCTGATGGGGCAGAGCATCGCTTACGCTCCACGCACCGCCATCAAGTCCCAGGTCCTGGCCGACTTCGTTGCCGAATGGACAGAGATCCAAACGCCTGTGGCCCCGATCGAGCACGAGATGTGGGCCATGTACTTCGATGGATCCCTCATGAAGGAGGGGGGAGGAGCCGGGCTCGTCTTCATCTCGCCTCTGGGCGTGCGCATGGAATACATGATCCGGCTCCACTTCCCAGTATCCAACAACATCGCGGAGTACGAGGCTCTCCTCAACGGGCTCAAGATCGACCTTGAAATAGGGGTTCGGTGCCTCGAGGTATGAGGGGATTCCGAGCTCGTTGTCAACCAGGTGATGAAAGAAGCCAACTGCGTCAACCCGAAGATGGCAGCTTACTGCAAGGCCGTCCGGGAGCTCGAGGATAAGTTCCATGGGCTCGAGCTCAAGCATGTACTGCGGAAGTACAACGAAGCGGCCGACACTCTCGCAAAGGTGGCCTCGAACCGAACGCCAGTCCCAAATGGTGTTTTCGCAAGCGACCTACAAGAGCCATCCGTCCGCTACGGGGAGGACGACCATCCCTCACCGCCAGATCTTCAGGAGGTCATGGTGTTGGGAGAGGCTTTAGAGCCCAACCTTGAGGACCCTGACTGGAGGATCCCAATCCTAGAGTGGATGGTGGAGGGAAAACTCCCGAGTGATAGCACTGAGGCCCGACGCATCGCGCGACGGGCCAAATCCTTCAGGCTCGTCGATGGGGATCTCTACCGACAGGGCGCGGCTGGAATACTCATGCGCTGCATCCTCGCGGATCAAGGGCGCCAGCTACTGCAGGACATCCACGTGGGGGCCTGCGGCCACCACGTGGCCCCTAGAGCGATCGTCGGAAGCGTGTTCCGACAGGGCTTCTACTAGCCCACAGCGGTCGCTGACGCCAAGAACATTGTGCGAAGCTGCGAGGGTTGCCAGTTCCACGCTCGGCAAATGCACCTTTCGGCAAAGGCGCTCCAGACGATCCCCCTCACTTGGCCTTTTGCTGTGTGGGGACTCGACATGGTCGGACCGCTGAGGAAGGCACCCGGGGCCTTCACGCACCTGCTTGTGGCAATCGACAAGTTCTCTAAATGGATCGAAGCGCGACCTATCTGCAGCGTTAGGTCGGAGGAGGCCGTTGAGTTGTTCACCGACATCATCTATCGTTTCGGGATCCCGAACACCATCATCACCGACAACGGATCAAACTTCACTGGCAAGAAGTTCCTCTGCTTCTGCGATGACAACAACATCCGGATAGACTGGGCCGCAGTCAGTCACCCGAGGACAAACGGACAGGTCGAGAGGGTGAACGGAATGATCCTGCAGGGGCTGAAGCCGCGCATCTTCAAGAGACTCGAGAAGTTCAAAGCGAGATGGGTGGCCGAGCTGCCCTCGGTGCTCTGGAGCCTACGAACTACCCCGACGTGCGGCACCGGTTACACACCATTCTTCATGGTTCATGGGTCGGAGGCGGTCCTCCCGACTGATATCGACTACGGAAGCCCAAGGGTGCGAGCTTACACCGACGAAGGAAACCAAGTCTCCCTCGAAGACGCTATTGACCAGCTCGACGAGGCGCGGGACGTGGCACTACTACACTCGGCCCGGTATCAACAGGCGATGTGGCGTTACCATGGCCGCACCGTTCGGGAAAGGGCGTTCCAAGTCAGGGATCTGGTGCTACGCCGGGTCCAGAGCAACAAAGATCGCCACAAGCTATCACCACCATGGGAAGGCCCCTTCATCGTCGACCAAGTCCTGCGTCCCGGTACCTACAAGCTTAAAGACGAAGACGGCCGACCCATCACCAACGCCTAGAACATCGAATAGCTACGTCGTTTCTACCCTTAAAAGAAAGGAGAGCTTTCGTACTTCCGATAGGAAAGATAACCTAGTTTTTTCCTGCCCAGCTACAAGGTGTTTCTTTGTCACCCAACAAATCCCTTGTAGCTCGGGGGCCCCCTACTCGGGAAAACGACATTTTTCTTTCTTTTTTCTCTCCCCCAAAGCCCAAGAAAGCCCTTAGATGCAACAAGGGAAGGAAGAGAGATAGGAAGGGAAACACTTCGTCAAGATCTTTAAAAAGAAGGGGGTCCAATATGGCGGACGCGGCAACGGTGTACATCGGCGGACTCGACCTATGACGCCTACACACCGCCGGCTCCGCCAGCACCGCCGCCGCGAAGGATCTCGTCGACGTCGACCCCATCGGAGATGGCGTTGGCGGTTGTGGTGAACTCCAGCGAGTCGAGGCGATGGCGCTCCACATCATAGCCCTCGGGCCATCCCGGCGGAACGAAGGAGAGCCACGGTTCGTCCGACTATGCGTCGGCCATGCCCAAAGCTTCCGACGGCCCTCGGCGCACCCCGGCGCGCACTGCCCCCCTGACACGGTCAGGCAGTGCTCGAAGCTGGTCCACCAATAGGGCCGGAGGAGAAGCCACAACATCGACAGCTGCCTGCGCCATAGTGGTAAGAACGTCGAGACGTGTCTCCGCGTCGAATTCTCAGCACCGCAGGACCCCCATCTCCCGCCGGAGCTCCAGCATCCTGTCTTCCATGTCTGCAAAGCAACGGCAATTAGGGGAACCCTTCCCAGGCAACCGTGGAATAGGAATCGTCCAAGGAACATACCGACTCGGCGAGCCTCCGCCCCATCGGCGGCAACACCGCCTCGGCCTCTGCCTCGATGGCGTCAAGCGCCGCACGAGCAGCCTTCAGCACCTCCACAAGACGGTGGCGATCGCGCAGGGCCTCCTCCAGGCGGCTCCTCGTCTCCGCCACATGCGTCGTCAGGTAGAGGACCTCCTCCCAGGACGCCCCAACTGTGGGGGGGCGCACCACTGGGCTGGGGCTCGACACTTGAAGCCGCTGCGCCCCCAGAGCCCCTGCTCGCAAAGAAAGGAGGCAAAGACGATGAGAAACACGAAGAGGCCGGAGCAGGACGACCGACACCACCCAAGGGACAATACGTACCTCCGGCGGCGCGGCGACGGCGGCTGTGGCAAGTCACCCGACGCGGCGCGCTTCCCCCTTTCCATCGCAGAAGAAGAGGCCGAGGTAACGCTTTTTCCGAGTCTCCCGCCTAAGTTTTTTTCACTTCCACCGCAAACGCTTCTGCAGGAGCTAGTGAGGAGAATGAGGCGAAAACCTCCAAGAAGGAGGGGGCTTTAAAGGGTCATCAGCAGGGAGAGCACGACCGATGCACTCCCCCACGATCGCCACGACCTGCCTCGATCGAAGGCACGACTGTCCAAGTCGATCAGAATCTCTCCATCGGAGAAGTAATCACTAGGACGCAAACCGCCACTAGCCCCCAGGGGCCCAGGGCCGACGCGTGGTTCAAAGGCTGGCCCAGCGAAGGGTTTCGAACAGTAGCCGCCGTCATCAGAGCAAGGGACGAAAAGGGATGGGCCCACAAGCGGCCGAAACCCAGGCGCACGAGCGCCACAGGCATCCTGAATCGTGTTCGAGCCCCAAACGAAAGGTCTCATGGAATCCCCATCGGAGGGGAGGCAACGAGCTGCCAAGGTCAATCGAACGACCTTGGAGATAAATGAGATATTCGGAGGGGTTGATAAGATCTATCACCAGCTGATCCTGTCGGGACCACGCGAACGGGACCCGGGTCTTACTCGAACTACCCGCTAGTAGCTCAACGAGCGCCACGACTCAACCATCGAGGTAAGCCGTGGTACGGCTCATCCGTCCTTCCCTAACGAAAGGGATGCGTGAGGAGAACCAAACGGACGCTAAGCTCACGGGGCCAACTAAACACCCCGAAAGAACAACGCACGTCGCCCGTTCAGACGGACAGCGACAAAGCTTAAACAAAAGGGACGAAACACGATGAAACACCTTACTCAAAGGTCCCAACAGCAAATTTTTTCCTGCGTAAATACATAAGTGAAAAGCTAGAATAACCGAAAGGTTGGGAGATAAAAGGAAACAAGGCGAGCGGGATGCCGCAACAAACGACGTCCCAGTTCTTGAGCAGCGCCACCACAATGAGTGCGGGGGAGCGATCGCCCAAGAGTAGACCGGGCGCAAGACGACGGGCCAAGACTCTCGGAGATCCAATGCCCGTCGTTCTCCCGTCGTCGGCCACCAAGCGCAGGACACTCGGCGGCCCCCAGGGCTGAGAAGTCGTCGGCGCGCTCACGATCTTGATGATGAAGCATCCTCCACAAAACAGAAGGAGGAGGCTTCAAGCGGGGACGCGGGTGTCCGAAACAAACTCAGGGGGGATCTACGCCCCCAAGGCATAAGAACAGGAAGTTCTGATCCCGAGCTGATAGACCTAGACTACGACAGGGTGAACCGCTCCAGGGATCCGAACGCCTAACCCTAGCATGCCTCCCCGTTCGTTGAACTCCCACCAACATCAGGAGGCCTGAAGGACGGCACTACACTCAGGGGGACGAACCCCCCACGACCAGAGAAGTAGCTGCTTTCTTTCCCTCCCCATGTGGCAACCATGGAGTCTCACCGGGACGAAGTGGAGCTCCTTTTATAGGGTAGCAACAGCCCAACCATGTGAGGGGCACGGTGGATACGGCTTAGCTTACAAAACAAGCTAAAACGGCCACCCACCCCACCAGGTGGTGTATTGAAGGCCCGCTGAGCCTCACCGTCACATCGACAGAAGCCAGCCGCAGTGCCCCGTGATGCTGGGTCAAATCCACTGTCTAGCCACTTCGGCCTCAAAAGGTGAGCCGGTACTCGCGATGGCTAAAATAATCACCCGGTGGCAGAGTCTTTGACTCTACCACGGGCTCGGGGGCTACACACGGTGGGTGCGCTCGCGCGCCCCAACCGAACTGAAGAAAAGAAGCAGAAGCTCAACCTCTCTAATCTAAGGGAGAAATCCATTCTTCCCCCTTAGGCTCGGGGGCTACTGAAGAGGGGAGAAACCGGCGGTAATCATCTTAGCCCCTAAACCCCCAAAATCAGGAAGGCTAACGACGGGCCGCATCGACAAAGGCCCAACACCGGCCACCAGCAAGGCTAGGCCCATCTTCCCCTCCTTAGGGACAGTGGCCCGGCCTCCATCCGCAGGGCCACCTCCGACTCAGGCATCCACCCTGGCTACCTCGACAGACGGCTCCGCCTCGCATGACCTAAGGCTCCTTCCGCCGCAAACCATCGGCCGGGGCCCCCCAGGGGGTGGGCTGCAACGTGGCGGAAGCTGCTCCGTGCCGCTCAGGACGTGCAGGTGCAACGGGGCATGCAAATCTGCCCTGTCAGGAGGTCAGGCAATGATGAGATTTTCCCTGGCGTGGAAGACGGATGCCCCGACGTCCCATCACCTGGATACTGAACAGTGGCAAAGGACACGCGAATCCTTCGTCCACAAGACATCGGACGACGAGACCTGACCCAGCAGGTATCAGGGAGAAGGTCGGGGCTTGCACGAGAAGCCCTGACCTAACAGGACTGACGCGCTCCTGGGTCGGGAGAAGCCGCCTCGGGACGAGGGCCAAAGCTACGCCGCCCTACGAAGGCTACCATGACTAGTGCAGTGTACGGCGCCAACGGAAGACGAAGGCCCACGGCGTGGCACTGTTCCGGCACTGTTGCAGCACTGTAGCAGGACGTTATTTTACCATCTTAACCCTTGTACACCAGCCCTCCTTGAACTATAAAAGGGGAGGCTGGCACCGTGAACGGGCAGGGTAACAATAGGCAGAACAGGACGAGTGCACAGAGCACATTGTTCAAAACCAACAACACACACTACATCCTCCAATCGAGCATCCGTAGCTCACAACCACGCACAGAGACTTGGGACATTCTCCCTCTCTCGACCTAAGCTTGTACCCCCTACTACAAGCGCCCGTGGGCATATAGAACATCTTCCCAAACTGGACGTAGGGTACCCCCTCGGTGCCTAAACCAGTATAATCCCCGGTGTCTCTAAGCCCAACCGTCCGGATCAGACGCAGGAATCATACCAAAAATTACTTGCCAGCGGTATCAAACCCCGACACCGAGTGCCTCTTCGAAGAGCTTGTTGATGATGGCTTGGATGATGAAGAACTTTTCTTCTTGGTGAAGAGACTAGTAGTTTTCTTCCACATGGTTGCTGCACTCTTCCTCACAAATATACCCGTGGTTTTGAACCGGTAGCAAGGCACACAAAAATTATTGGAATATGGACTTTTAGTGGACTTAGGATGTATTTTGATGAATGAATCAAAGCTTAAAGTGGGAAGCTATGTCTCTAGAGGTTTTGGACTTAGAGCTCAGGAACACGAACAAAGAGCTGGACGAGTGACTTACCTGAAGAAGATGGGCACCAGGGGGCGAAATAAATGGGGAGGCCGGCCAGCCTGGGCCGACCGGCCTAGGTGCTCTGCTGCTCCACTTGGCTCCAATTTTCTCCAGCACACTCCATGCTTGCTTGTTGCTTTGTGACCGTGTGCTCCACAGGGTTGCACCACCCAAATGCTCTCGTCCACTCCTTTGCTTTCATGATTGATCCTTCCACTTGATTGTTTTCCTTTGAGTCACTTCCATGCTCCCTTGCCTCACATGCTTCCATGAGATTCCTGCAAAACAAAGCTTTGGCTACCCCCATGCTTGTCCTTTGCATGTGTTTTGATGATAAAAGTAGGAAGGGCATCCCGTGATGCATCATGGTGCATGTGTGGTTAAATTAACTAAAATATCTCCCTCTAATCATGTTTTAATGCTAAGCACTCCTTTAATTTCAAAAATTAAATTAAACTCAGAGCTTGTGATGAGTTCAAATATAATTAGAGGAGTTTTTAAGCATCAAAAACAAATGTAAGTCGAAAATATTTTCCAACTACTTTTATTTTGGTCGCATTGGTATTGTTTGCTTCCATTAGTTGAGAGCAAGCTTTTCCCGGCTTGATCATGGGGGCATAGGTTTAGGTTCTAATTTTGGTTAAATGTGAGAGAGATTTTGAATGAAATGAAATTAAATAAGGCTCAGAAAAATTCTAATTCTAGGGAAACCAAGGATATGAATTTTAAACCAACCAAAAGTCAAGTTTCTAGGTTCACGCGAGTCCTACCATACGCCGAAATTTAAATATCATCTAGGTACATGGCGTGGCTCTACTCGTGTGTTTTTAACATATAAAACAAGTCAACCATAACATCATGAAGAGGATGAAAGGTTGAGGTAGGTTCTGAATTTTTTAGGTTTTGGTTTCTCAAAAAGAAGCAAATAACACATAGGATGGCTCATATAAAGGGTTTATGATCCAAATAAAATATTCAAACAAGATTTATAACTCTAAACATTATCCAACCACTTTAAGTCTATGAATGTCTTGCGTAGCAAACTCTAAAACCAACTTACTTGAAAGACTCGAAAAATCTTGATCTGGTTGTCCCCCCGGTAGCTTATTCTTGACTCGACGAAACGGGTTGCCTCCCGCCTAGGGCTTCATTTATAGTCCATGGCTAGACTTCTTCACTTGATTACTTCGGATCAACGCTCTTTGCGGCGTTGCAATCTTGGGTACCCACTTCCGCACCATCCTTGGCGCAGGCTTATTCTCCGGCTTAGTCATCTTTTTGGTCCTCACAGGCGGCTTTTGTTCCTTGATCTTGATGGATGCGACAATCTCCTTGATTTCCTTCACTTCCTTCTTTTCCGGCTCTTCCTTCTTCCTTGGCTCTTCCTTACTAACGCGACGATGAGGTGGAATATATTTAACTTTGATCATATTGCATACCTCGAAGCGTGGTCGAAACTTGAAGGAACTCCTCTCGCCGTTGATGTCGAACTTGATTTCCCCCTTCCCGACGTCGATGGTAGCTCCCACGGTCTTGAGGGAAGGCCTCCCAAGGATGAGTGGCAGCTTCTCCCTCTCTCCCATCTCGAGCACTACGAAGTCGACGGGGATGAAGTAGTGTCCGACCTTCACGGGCACATCCACGACGATGCCCAAAGGATAGCGAATGGAGTTGTCACCCAACTCCAAACACATGGCCGTAGGCTCTAGCTCCGGTAGGCGTAGCTTCTCGAACACATCTCTTGGCATGACGCTCACACTTGCTCCAAGGTCGCATAATGCTTTCTCAAACTTGAAGGAACCAACGGAACACGGAATCGTCGGGCATCCGGGGTCTCCTTGCTTCTCTAGTCCATTTGCAATAGCGGCGCTACATTGCTCGGACATCTTGACATGATCCACCCCAAGTGTTGCTATCTCATACTTGTTTGCAAGTATATCTTTGAAGTAGCGAGAATATGTAGGAACTTGAAGGGCGTCCAATAGCGGCATGTTGATGCTCAACCTACGCACAACTTCCACAAACTTCTCAAAATGATTAACAAGTTTACCTCAGAAGTAGTGTGGCTTGAGTTGCGGTATCTTCGTGTCTTATCCCGGCATCTCAAACTCGGGCTCTTCTATGACGATTTCGGTAACCTTCTCCTTAGCAAATTCTTCCGCCTCGGTGGATGGTTTAGGCTTTCTAGCTCTCGCGGAATGCTCCGGATCTTCGGTCTCCTTCCCCGAATGAGTTTGAATGGCCTTCGCCATCTCGGGACCTTAAGGTTGCCCTGGAAGCTTCCCTTCATTGGTGGATAGGCGCCTGACAAGTTGTCCCACTTGTGTCTCGAGCATCTTCATCATGTTGAGCACTTGATGGTTGGAGCTTCCGACCTTCGTCACCTTGCTATCGATGTTCTCCAACACCTTGTCTACGGCTTTGAACTTAGTGACGGTGTCCTTGTTGATCTTAGCTTGCTCGTCCATGAAGTCCTTCAATTGCATACGAAGAGAACCCAATTCGGAATGGATGAACTTGCATTAAATTGAGGTCTACCTTGCCCGTAGAGGAAGTTCGGCAAATCTCCCTTCCTCATGTAGTTGAGCATCTTGGCTTCCTCCGGACAATCCTTTTGGACATGGCCATACTCCCCGCATTCTTCACATGTGGATCTTGCTTCGGCAGCCTTTAAATCTTGAGCTTCTTTCTTCTCTATCTCCATCTTCTCCAACCTCCTCATGAGCGAGTCGATCTTGCCTTCGAGTAGATCTTCCTTCTCCACTTGCAAGACTCCTTTGACGTTCCCCGTGGGTTGAACCAGAAGTAAGCGTCTGGACAACACCCATGTGTCAATGTCCGCGACCTTCTTGAATAGGGTGAATGCTTCGGTCGGCGTAAGCTCGATGATGGATCCTCCCGCCGATGCATCGATGATCGTCCTTGACACCATGGTAAGTCCTTGATAGAACTTTTGAACGAGATCTTCCTTCGGGAACTTATGATGTGGAACCACCCGAGTGTACTCATTGAAGCGCTCGAAAGCTTCCAATATGGTCTCCGTAGGATATTGAGCAAAAGTAGCAACCTTATTGCACAAGCTTTGAGTCTTACCCGGCGAGTAGTATTCCTTCATGAAAGCTCTCATCAAGGCTTCCCAATTTTGCACCGTCTCCGCCGGTTGAGTGTAGAACCACTGCAAAGCCTTTCTGAGTAGAGAGAACGGAAAGAGCCTTGCCCTCATTTGATTTTGAGTCACCCCTTCCATGTTGAATGTCTGACAAAGTTGAATGAACGCTTGGAGGTGAAGGTTGGGATCCTCTTTACCGGTGAAGGGTGAATGTTGCACCATGTAGATTGTTGAGGTCTTGATCTCTAATGGCCTTCCGATCTCCGCGAGGTTCAAGATTGGTAGGTCGACGATGTCCGGGGTGCATAGCTCCCCGATCTTGCGCTACAGCTGCGGTTGTTCTCCCATCGGTTGCGGTTGAAGTTGATTTCCCCTAGGGCTTGGAGGTGGTGATTCCTTTGGAGACTCCGATGATCCTTCGGCCTCCGCTTTTGGATCTGCAAATTCCAGCTTTTTAGCTTGTGCTTCACGTCTCCTTAGCCTGTAAAGTTTTTCTGCATTATCCACAAAATTTTTGGCTTTGTTGGAGAGGTAGCTGTCCATCTCCTGTTAGGGTTAGCAATAAACAAAATATACAAAAACAAAAATAAAAAAACAAATCTAAGAAAACTAGGGTTAGTCAAACTAGATTAGATTGATTTTTGAGGATGATCAAAAGTTAGTAGATGCAAAAAGAAAAACCAAAAGAAAACTGAAAATATTCACAAAAAGCAATAAAAGATCGAATCTTGATCACTTGTTCCCCGGCAACGGCGCCAGAAAAAGGGGGCTTGTTGACGGTGTATATGCGTATCAAATTTTGTTTGGATTGCAAGCGGACAAATCCTCCGTCGTAGTCAAGGGACCCTTCTTCCCTTAAGTGTGAACCCAAGGTATCGAATCCGTGGAACAAATGTGTGATGCAAGAACCAATCTATTAAAGCCGAGAACACTTATATCTGTAAAGGGAGTGCCTTTTCATCTAATCTAAAGAACACCAAAAGAAACGAATCTAATCTATGAAAACCGGAGGTAGCAAGAGATAGAGAGAGATAGGTAAAAACAATCTAGAGAGATTGGATCAAGCTCTTGTTGAAGTTCCAAGCAAAGATGAAGAGACCAAATCGAATCTCATAAAAAGCTTCTTTAAATCGCGGCTTCCCTTCCAACTCCGAAGACGCCCGCCTTTTGGAGCCACCGTTCTGTCACAACGCACTCCTATTCGTGCAGGTTAGCCTAGGGCCAGTCCAATGGACAAGTTGAAATCTCTTGGTAGGTCAGGCGTGCACCTCTAGCCACCACGGCTACAAGAACACCCTATATGATCTATCTCGATAATAGATCTTAAAGTGAAAAGAACCAATCGAAGACAAAGTCGTAGAAGAAGCACTTGATCGCTAGAAATCAGATTGCAATTTGATAATTCAACATACTCAAAGGTACATGGACAAGATCACCACCGGGATCCTACCTTGATCTTGCTCCTAGCTCCTGGAACTCCGACGTGGTCTTCCTTGCAAGGTTCCCACGCCGGCTAGGGAAACCCTAGACAACTAGCTCGACCCTCTCCTCTCCGGAATGGTGTCCCTCTCTTCTCTGCTCCTCGGCGGCGAATGGCAAATGAGTTGATGCGTGGCTCTTGGCAGGGGGACTATAAATAGTCCGAGGATCGTCTAGGTCAAAGGGGGGCACGAATGGGCCCAGAAATGGGCTGGGCCGACCAGCCTGGGCCGGCCGGCCTGGGCCCATTCTGGCCCATCTCGTGGCCTCCTTCGTGGACGATGTTTCCTGTGTCTTCTAGAATGTTCTCCCTTCTGCATGTGGGCCCTTGATGTCAGTTTCTCCGCGGTTTGGATAGAGCTCCTTGTCTCGCAAGCTTCAGCATTTTTTGTTCAGGTCCTCGGAGTTTTCCGTCTTCACGGGTTGGTCCTTGGGCTTCTTGGAGTCATGTTCACTTCATTACTTGACTTGTGCCGGGCTTCATGATCTTCTCACGAGGTGCTCGATGAACTTTACCCAGAAGTCTTTCTTTTAACGCTAAATTCCTGCATAAACATTAAACTCCAAAACCGACATGCACGGACGAACTTGTTATATCTAGGGGGTTAGTACCAATGGATAAGATATAAAATTGATGCCAACACCGAAGGTAAACTCATGGCTAGGTTGACGGAAATTAACCGTCAACACTATATAAATAAAGCACAAATGACATGGGAACATATTTTCCAAGCAATTTACATTTCATTTTCAGATTCATATTGGTACATGAAATGTCTTTTCAACAAAAAGAAACTTATGCCCCTCCACAAGATAAAGCAAGCAGGCTAAATATTCATGATGACAAATGAGCCTTTGGCCCCATATGATCAAAATAAGTTATCCAACCACAAATTAAGCATAGCCATGCCACAAAAACATGTCAAGATCAAATAAACGCATTTACTCACAAGAGGTCATACATGTAGCATTTTTTCAAAAACATAGCTAGCAACCATGGGCATAAACCAAGATCATCAAGAGCTAAGCCAAACTAAACATAGCATACCAAACTAGCTCACACGATCATATATAGCACATCATGGTGAACAATGTATATAGAAGAAGCTTTTCCTACCACAATGCATATGATACAAATGCATGCAACCTAAGATACAAAGATGCATATACATCATGATACAAAATGCAATGCGAATGCAAACATGCACTAAGGAAAGCTATACATATGCTACAAAGGAGCTCCCACACCCAACTCAAGAAATCAAACACACACCAAGTTCCCCCCGCAAACGAGTGAAAGTTGCTTGATCTAGGGGCTTGGTGAAAATATCGGCTAGTTGGTCATGTGTGGGTACATAGATCAAAGCGATTTTTCCATTCTCAACATTGTCCCTCAGAAAATGATACCTCACTTCTATGTGCTTGGTTTTGGAATGGAGCACTGGGTTCTTTGCAATGCTTATGGCACTGGTGCTATCACATAGAAGTGGGACATGGGTATACTCCTCACCAAAGTCACTCATGGTGTATGTGATCCAAATGAGCTGAGAGCAACAACTAGTAGCGGCTACATACTCTGCCTCGGTAGTGGATTGAGCAACACTCGACTATTTGCGGGAAGACCAAGACACCAAAGAAGAACCCAAGAACTGGCAAGTCCCAGAAGTGGACTTCCTATCCAACCGACACCTGGCAAAATCTGCATCAGAAAATCCATGAAGCGCCAAAGAGGAAGACACGGAGTACCAAAGGCCGAAGTCGGGAGTATATTGCAAATACCTGAATATGCGCTTCACTGCCTGCCGATGCGAAGTCCTTGGAGACACTTGAAAACGAGTGCACAGACATAAAGAGAATTGGATGTCCGGCCTCGTCGCCGTCAAGTACAGGAGCGACCCGATCATGCTTCGGTACTCCTTCTAGTCCACATGTTCACCTTCCTCGTCCGCATCAAGAGTTGTAGTCGTACTCATAGGCATCGCCATGGCCTTGGAGTCCTCCATCTTGAACTTCCTCACAATGTCTTTGGTGTACTTAGCTTGGTGTAGAAATGTCCCTTCCTTCGACTGCTTGATCTGGAGGCCGACGAAGAACTGCAACTCACCCATCATGCTCATCTCAAATTCCCTGCTCATGTCTTCTGCAAACCTTGCAACCAAAGAGTGAGATGAGCCAGCAAAGATAATATCATCCACGTACACCTGAACAATCAAAATATCAACGCCCTGCCTAAGGAGAAACAAGGTCTGATCTACCTTCCCCATCTCAAAGCCCTTAGCAAACAGAAACCCCCTCAACCTGCTATACCAAGCCCTAGGCGCCTGTTTCAACCCATAGAGTGCCTTTCTCAACTTGTACACCCGGTGGGGGCACTTCTCACTCTCAAACCCCGGTGGTTGCTTCACAAACACCTCTTCCTCCAACACACCGTTCAGGAAAGCACTCTTCACTCCATTTGGTGCAATTTGAACCCTTTAGCCACGGAAAAGGCTAGAAGGATCCTAATCGCCTCCAAACGGGCTACGGGAGCAAAGGTCTCCTCGTAGTCGATCCCCTCCTTCTGACTATACCCTTGCGCCACCAACCTTGACTAGTTTCTCACCACTTCACCATTCTCACCCTCTTTATTTTTCCACACCCATTTTGTCCCGATCGGCTTACACCTCAGTGGAGGATCTACCAGCTCCCAAACTTGGTTCCTCTCAAAGTTCTCCAACTCCTCATGCATTGCGTTGACCCAATTAGAATCAGATAAGTGTTGACGGTCCTTACAACAAAAATTTGACCGTCAAAACTCAGGTTCGAGAGGAGTATATGACAAGTTTCATGCACATTTTTAGTACTAATAAAGTTCCACGAGTTGTGTTGTGAATTTCATAGGTAGGTACACATTTTGGGAGAATTTGGGACCAACACGCCACATGTGCCAGGCACGGCCGAACCACCTGGTCCGGCCGAACCTGCAGGTGCGGTCGGCCCTGTAGGTGCGGCCGGACCTGTAGGTGCGACGGCCCTCTAGGTCCGGCCGAACCTGCCCGGTTGCACGCCTCTGGTCCCGAGTGCCCCTACTCCCTTGAGCACAACTTGGACGAATGTGATTCACTGAAGAAACGTCGGTTTGATCAAAGGGTGGAGGCTAGGATCACTTGGATCAATGGGTCCACTTATCCGATTGCTCAACCGCCACAACCGTCATCCAGAGGCAATACTAGGCGTCCCCTAACACGGTCGGTGCATCGCACGGCATGGGGTAGGGCTGGCCGCACCTATCACTTAGCGTGCCAGGCGAAACCGACCCAAGGAGCTGACCTACAACCGCCTCAGGAGCAGTGATCAGGAGTGTCCAAGGCGAGAGGCAGCACATCCTAGGGCCAGCCGTGCCTTGAGATACGGCCACACCTAGGGTTCTCCTCCCCTGCGCTCCACTGACCTCCCTTGCATATAAAAGGGACCTCACACTCACTGGAATGGACACACAATGCAGGAGCATCTCCATTTCTCACATTTGTTCAGTTAGAGTAGGATTAGTGTAGCTTGGGAGTTAGAGTCGAGTCGAGCTAGTCTCGGGGTTCCGGAGGAGTCTTCTTCAAGGTTCCGGTACTACTCTTGTATCCTTTCTTTGTTTAGACTCAAGTACAATTCAAGTTATCTTTCTATCTTACCTTTCGAGTCAATTACATTCAGCTTTTACTTTGCTCTAGAAGCTATATTCTTGGTTTAGACTAAAGTTAGTTTAATCTTGGTTAGCGTAGCTCTCTTGAACCCTATAGTGTTGTGGTCGTTCTTCGCTTGATCTTCTACCGAGTACGTTTGTGCTTAGTAGCGGAGAGAGACCTTCCTTCGTGATATCCGGGGAAAGGTTCTTTGGTTCGTTGTGAGCGCGGTGCTCAGAGCTTGCCTTAGTCTTAGATTGGTGTCCCGTTCAACAGAATAGTTGTGATACCCTAGGGAGGTGACAGCTCCGGACGGGCTCAGTAGTCCACCACGTTAGTTCGGGCCGGTAGGATTCAGCGTGTCGTCGTTCTCCCTTCTCATCCCAGTCCGATAGCGCGGCTTTGCATGCCCTTGCAGCACTAGAAGAGCTTGTCGAGTTTAGCTTGCCTTGGTTATCCTTTGCCTTAGTTCTTTACCTAGAGTTGACAAGAATAGATAGATTGTGTTAGGATCCTTTCTCGTCTCGTTGTCCTCCCAGCTCACTAGATCCTCTCTAAACCCTTTATCAAGATCTCCTTGTGTGTGTCAAGTTATCCCCCGAATATCTTTATTCGTTACCCCCGCTTTAGCTCTTTACCGAGTCTTGTTTCTCTCCACCGTTTATTCGTTCATCTTTGCCGTAGTGCTTCCCTTGGGAAAATATAAATACGATAACCCGTATTCCCACCGGGTGAAGTGCTACAACGGTAATCCGTGCTCTTGCGGACCTTTCTGTGACGTGTGTTTTACCAAAGACGTTCCTAGCTCCATTACTAGGGGTATGAACCCGGTATCGACGCTAGCAAGTGCCAACAAGCATTTCTGGCACCGTCGCCGTGAGTGCAAACCTAGTAGTGAGGCTAAGGAACGTCAACAAGCATTTCTGGCGCTGTTGCCGGGGAAGCAATAGGCACAAGATATCGTTTAAACTTAGTGGTAGAGTTATCTAGGTTCGGTGAACCGCTATTTAAGCGGGTTTACCCTTGCTCTACTCTCGTGTACGCAGAGTAGTGCATGACCGGTTTCGACCTACCGTCTAACTTTCACGACAATCCGGAGTCACTTGTGAGGAGAGTGCGACCTCGTGTCCTTATTCCTCAGAATTTTCTCTCGAGTCAAGAGACGAACACCGTCGATCCCGTAGACAGCACCTCGTCAGCACCTATGGCCGAGAGGACGATCCGCGAGTTTTCCGCTCCCTCCAACACCAATGTCCCTACCAGACCGAACGTGACGGTGGGAGAAGGAAACTTTGAACTCAAGCCGGCGTTGATCAACATGGTGCAAGCTAGTCCGTTCTGCGGCAAGCCAAATGAAGATGGCATTGCACATCTCCAGCATTTCCTGGAGGTGTGTAGGACTTTCACTATCCGTGGAGTGACGGACGATGCAATTCGTCTTCGCCTATTCCCGTTCTCATTGCTCGGGAAGGTGAAGCAATGGTTTTATGCGGAGCGAGATGCCATCAACACATGGGATAAGTGCTCTAAGGCATTTCTCGCGAAGTTCTTCCCGGTGGGCAAAACCAATGCCCTCCATGCTAGAATTTCGGGCTTCCAGCAGCAGAATGATGAGAGTATCCCGGAAGCATGGGAACGTCTCCAGGAGTACATCACCACGTGCCCGCACCATGGCATGCAGGGGTGGTTCTTAATTCAAACCTTCTACCACGGGCTCAAGCGTACCGCCTGTGAGCACCTAGATGCAGCCACTGGAGGAGCCTTCTTCTCGTTACAAGTACCCGCCGCCAAGGAATTGATCGAGAAGATGGTGGCAAATCAAGGTTGGGATGGAGATCGTCTCCAACCCTGTAACCGCGGTGTACACCAAGTCGATGGAATCGACATGCTCGCCACCAAGATGGACCTCCTAATGAAGAAATTGGAGGCACCGAGCAATATGGAGACCGCCAAGATTATGGACGCTCGCATGACGTGCGAGGTTTGTGGTAATGTGGGTCATTTGGGAAATGATTGTCCCGAAACAAGGGAAGAAGCCAGCTTCATCAACAATGGCAACAACAACAGGTTCCGCAACAACTACAACAATCAAGGGTGGAACTCAAGGCCCAACTTCCCGTTCAACAATCAAAATGGAGGTAATTATTCTAACAATTTTAATAATCAGCCCTCCATTAGAGATCTTGTCTTTGGCCAATCTAAAATTAATGAAAATTTAAACAAGATGCTAGCCGCCAGTGATAAAGTTCTTGAAAATTTGAATTCCACCATAGAATCCTTCACTACTACTATGAATAATCAGCTAAGCTTCAATAAAATGATAGAAACTCAACTTGCTCACCTTGCTGCTTCTTTACCTTCTTCCGAGTCGGGTGGAATCTCGGGGCAATCCGAGCCTACCCGAGAGAATGTTAGCGTTGTATCCACCGGATGGGGTAAGCCATCTAGGAGGGTGTATGCACCTAACCATGTAGGGAAGCTCATACACCAAATCCAAGACCCATGGGAGGAATCAGTAGTCTTGCACAGGAAAGACAATGGATATCCGGCTATCACATGCACGATCTACTATCAAAAGATCAGGAATGCTCTTTGTGACCTTGGTGCGAGTGTCAACCTCATGTCCAAGGCCATGTTTGAGGAGTTAGGATATCCTGCTCTCTCTCCGACAATGATGACAGTCCAACTTGCCGACTCATCGATTAAATATCCAGAGGGCATAGTGGAAAATCTCTTGGTGAATGTCAAAGGCTCCTATGTCTTTGCGGATTTCGTGGTCCTCGACACACAAGATGATGGAGAAATGCCGCTTATTCTTAGGTGACCATTCCTAAGAGATGTCAATGCAAGGATTGATGTCGGAGCCGAAAAGATTCAATTCCGCATAGGGCAAAGGAACATGACATTCAAATTTCAAGCAAAAGAACAGCAATGTTACCTAGTGCAAGATGAGGAATCTAGGGAGTGGAGGAAGCCACGGCCCTAATACAAGAAAGTTAAGGTGGCCCCAACCAAACCCAAGGTGGATAGCCTCATCGCCACGATGAGGAAGCGTTGGGAACAAGACAAAGCATCACAAGGGCGCCACCAACCAAAGA
This sequence comes from Cenchrus fungigraminus, assembly GCA_036936925.1. Taxonomy (NCBI): domain Eukaryota; kingdom Viridiplantae; phylum Streptophyta; class Magnoliopsida; order Poales; family Poaceae; genus Cenchrus; species Cenchrus fungigraminus. The sequence goes on from CM072770.1 coordinate 61,564,190, forward strand.
AGCCGAAGGCAATCAACAAGGCTAAGGGGGAAAAGAAGACGGAAACCAAAAACACCCCCGCTAAAGCCTCACCGACTTCAACGCCACCGAAGAAAACAAGGAGGGTGTGGCGTGTGAAGGGAGCATCATCCGAGTCTTCCACTCCGGGACCGGATGAACCCAAGATCAATTGAGCAAACGGAGGAGTCCCGCTCACGGACTCTAAACTACGAGCCCTCACCGTGAGGTAAACTGGTATTTATCTCATATTTCCCTTCCAACATTTTATTTCGTGCATCAAGCATATTTAAATTTCAAATTTGATTTCACCATTGCATTAGTAAGTAAACAAGACTTAGAAAAACAGTTTTGGAGATTTTTTGGTGATACGGCCGAGGTTCGGCCGTACCCCCCCCCCTCGACAAAATTTTTGTGTAGGATGTTTACAGGAGGGGACACGAGTGCTTGGAGCAAATGGAGTAGGGCCGGCCGAACCTAATGGTACGGCCGTATCTATGATTTTCCACGAATTCATCAAGCCAACCACTACAAGCTTCCAAGTGCTCAACTCATCACCAAAATGAAGACACGCCAACCAAGTAGCCAAAAATTAGCTTGGGGGAGACCCCATTTTCAATCAAGGAAGGTATGTCCATCCAAACCAATTTTCAACATCTTGTTTATCACATTTGAATAAAAGAAAAACAACAAAAATATTTGCTTCAACCATGTGCACTTGAAATCTTGTCTATATACCCTCACTTTGGAAATGATGAATAGTTGCTATGTTAAAACTTTGCAAGAACCTAGTGTACAACTTTGTGCTCTATGAGCATTTGAATTTGTTGGTATATTTTGAGACATGAGCCTGAAATAAAACTTTGTGGGAAGCAAATTGTTATGACCAAACCTAGGGTGTTGACTAGTGTGATATGGTGCGACAATGTTAATCTTGCTCTATCTCATAGTATGGTGAAAATCTCGGATGAATTCTTTTGAGAAAATAAAACAAGACAAGTTCCTCAATGGTCATATCACCTACCAAAGCCATATGTCGATATCAAAGTATAAACCTTCTACATATGCTTGCTTGTGACCCATTGAGTTTTCCTAAATTGTTGTGATCCTTGGTAGAATCTTTTCATGCTTCCATGATCGAGATCACGTACACCCACATACACATGCTAACTTCCACACCGGGAGTTACGCAAAACATGCCATCCACCCACCAAAAATAAATACTCCAAAGTTCCAAAGAGATTTCTCTTCTTGTATTCTTGCAAAAGGAGAGAGGGGTCATTGAAAAAAAAAGTATATGCTCAAAAAGCATAGGAAAAAAATGTGCTCCAATCAAAGAGCATAGAAAAAAAATGATGAAGCATGACCCCCCTCCAAAATAAAAACAAGAGGAGAATCTCAACCAAGGAGTCCATAGAAAAACAGACAAAAATATTCCACACACTTGCACATCTCGATCAAGTTGCATGACTAGTTTCTTCTTGGAACCGGTCTTTGGCTCAACAACATCATGTGGCACAAGTGAGTCTCATGCTTATCCTACCCAAAGCTCCATATACAAGCCATAGAGTAGGAAGTTGAGGCTCATTCAAAAGCCTTTGGTGAGGTACAAATACCACTTGCGCGATCGAGGGAACCATCCGAGGAACCTTGTCTTTCTTTGCAAAAATTTGAAAACTCCGAGATAGGATCCAGAAAAGAGAAGAGCGAGTGATGCAAAGTCAAAACCATTCTACTCTTCAACCTCCGAAGGCAAGGTGGAAAGTTACAAGCCCCACAGGTAAGATAAGGCTAAGTTTCTCTCGTTCCAATCTTTTCAAATAGCAAGTAGAGCATGAATTTGTGCATAGGTACTTGCCGAGTGGTAACATCAATGCAACTCCTGATCCACCGAGGCCAAGTCTAGGCTTTGCTCGAGGACGAGCAAAGGTTTAGCTTGGGGGAGTTTGTTGACGGTCCTTACAACAAAAATTTGACCGTCAAAGCTTGGAGGAGTATATGACAAGTTTCATGCACATTTTTAGTACTAATAAAGTTCCATGAGTTATCTTGTGAATTTCATAGGCAAGTACACAATTTGGGAGAATTTGGGACCAACACGCCACATGTGCCAGGCACGGCCGAACCACCTGGTCCGGCCGAACCTGCAGGAGCGGCCGACCCTCTAGGTCCGGCCGGCCCTACCCGGTTGCACGCCTCTGGTCCCGAGTGCCCCTACTCCCTCGAGCACAACTTGGACGAATGTGATTCACTGAAGAAACATCGGTTTGATCAAAGGGTGGAGGCTAGGATCACTTGGATCAATGGGTCCACTTATCTGATTGCTCAACCGCCACAACCGTCATCTAGAGGCAATCCTAGGCGTCCCCTAACACGGTCGGTGCATCGCACGGCACGGGGTAGGGCCGGACGCACCTATAGGGCCGGCCGCACCTATCACTTGGCGTGCCGGGCGAAACCGACCCAAGGAGCCGACCTACAACCGCCTCAGGAGCAGTGATCAGGAGCATCCAAGGCGAGAGGCGGCACATCCTAGGGCCGGCTGTGCCTTGAGATACGGCAGCACCTAGGGTTCTCCTCCCCTGCGCTCCACCAACCTCCCTTGCCTATAAAAGGAACCTCACACTCGCTGGAATGGACACACAACGCAGGAGCATCTCCATTTCTCACTTTTGTTCACTTAGAGTAGGATTAGTGTAGCTTGGGAGTTAGAGTCGAGTCGAGCTAGTCTCGGGGTTCCGAAGGAGTCTTCTTCAGGATTCCGGTACTACTCTTGTATCCTTTCTTTGTTTAGACTCAAGTAGAATTCAAGTTATCTTTCTATCTTATCTTTCGAGTCAATTACATTCAGCTTTTACTTTGCTCTAGAAGATTTATTCTTGGTTTAGACTAAAGTTAGTTTAATCTTGGTTAGCGTAGCTCTCTTGAACCCTATAGTGTTGTGGTCGTTCTTCGCTTGATCTTCTACCGAGTACGTTTGTGCTTAGTAGCGGAGAGAGACCTTCCTTCGTGATATCTGGGGAAAGGTTCTTTGGTTCGTTGTGAGCGCGGTGCTCAGAGCTTGCCTTAGTCTTAGATTGGTGTCCCGTTCAACGGAATAGTTGTGGTACCCTAGGGAGGTGACAGCTCCGGACGGGCTCAGTAGTCCACCACATTAGTTCGGGCCGGTAGGATTTAGCGCGTCGTCGTTCTCCCTTCTCATCCCAGTCCGAGAGAGCGGCTTTGCATGCCCCTGCAGCACTAGATGAGCTTGTCGAGTTTAGCTTGCCTTGGTTATCCTTTGCCTTAGTTCTTTACCTAGAGTTGACAAGAATAGATAGATTGTGTTAGGATCCTTTCTCGTCTCGTTGTCCTCCCAGCTCACTAGATCCTCTCTAAACCCTTTATCAAGATCTCCTTGTGTGTGTCAAGTTATCCCCCGAATATCTTTATCCGTTACCCCCGCTTTAGCTCTTTACCGAGTCTTGTTTCTCTCCACCGTTTATTCGATCATCTTTGCCGTAGTGCTTCCCTTGGGAAAATATAAATACGATAACCCGAATACCACCGGGTGAAGTGCTACAATGGTAATCCGTGCGCTTGCGGACCTTTCTGTGACGTGTGTTTTACCAAAGACGTTCCTAGCTCCATTACTAGGGGTATAAACCCGGTAGCGACGCTAGCAAGTGCCAACAAGCATTTCTGGCGCTGTCGCCGTGAGTGCAAACCTAGTAGTGAGGCTAAGGAACATCAACAATAAGGCGTGTCCAATGTCTTTGGGCTCAAAGGTGGCAACAAAAGCAGCATGAGCAAAGTGAGAATTGTTTTGAACCCTCGACCGAGTGGTGCGTTCATTGATGTCCCCGATGATCCTTGAAGCTGGATGATCCACTTGTACACGCCGGGGAGGTTCTCGCCTTGGAGCTACCTCCCCGTCAGCAACAGCTTCTCCTTGATCTCGGCATGTCGTTGTAGGTGTAGGAGAGGGCCCGTCCTCGATCGTAGTCGAAGTAGTAGGTACATGCTCAGCCACGGGCGCCACACCACCATCTTCATCATCTCCATGTTCATGCTCCACCTCCTGAAAGATCTCCTCACCAAGCTCATCATCACCTGCACAATCAAAGACAAGAGAGCTACGTGGCTGTGTCTCGTCGAAGGTAACCTCGCAAGTCTCGACGATTTGGTTAGTTTCCAAGTTGAGCACACGAAATGCTCTATTGTGAGTAGCATAACCAAAGAAAATACCATCGACTGACCTAGCCTCAAACTTATCCAAATTCTTGCCCTTTTTCAAAATGAAGCATTTGCATCTGAACACATGGAAATGACTTACCTTAGGAGTGCGACCGTGCATCATCTCATAGCACGTCTTCTTCTTGAATGCTCAGAGGAAAATCCTGTTCGACACATAGCACGCGGTATTGACCGCCTCAGCCCAGAACCTCCTCAGAGTCCCATGCTCATCAAGCATCGTCCGGGCCATCTCACACAAGGTTCTGTTTTCCTTTCCACCACGCCATTCTAGGGAGGCGTATACGGACTAGAAAACTGGTGTTCAAGACCCAAGTCATGGAAAAAGGTTTCGAAACGAGAGTTTTTAAATTCCGAGCCATTGTCACTGCGGATCGCTCGTATGGCATCTCCGTGCCTCTTGTTCTTCAACCTCAAGACAAGATCTCGAACAAAACCAAACGTCTCTCCCTTCTCCTCCAAAAAGAAGACCCAAGCATATCGAGAGTAGTCGTCCACCACAACTAGGACGTACCACTTCCCACCCACAGATCGCACACGAGCTGGGCCAACAAGGTCCACATGGAGCAGCTCGCATGGACGCTCTGTCATCACGTCGGTGAGGGGCGGATGGGAAGAGGCTACCATCTTTGCATGCCTACACGGCGCACAAACCAACTCTTTCTCAAACCTCAAGCGGGGCAATCCTCGGACCAAATTGAGTTTACTCAAGCGAGACAAAAGATCAAAGCTTAAGTGACCCAACTTCCTATGCCACTTCCACAACTCACTCGAAGAACCAGCGAAAAAGCAACGAGCCACACCAGAACACTGAGAGAAATCCGCTCGGAAGATTTGACCCTCGGGAACGACCATGCAAACAAGGTCCCCACGAGAATCCAAAATCCGAGAACCACCAGGCCGAAACAACACCTCAAAGCCCTCATCCAAAAGTTGGGACACGGAAAGCAAATTGAACCCGAGCGATTGAACAACAGCAACACGCCTAAGAGTGACCTTGTCACTTACCTTAATCTCACCTTCTGAAAGCACACATCCTTGCCCATTGTCCCCAAAGGTGATGTATGTCTTGGACACCACCGGGACGAGACTTGAGAACCACCCTTGTCTCTGGTCATATGCCTCGAGCAACCGGAGTCAATCAACCAAACGTTCCTCAAGTCTCCGACCTGAAATTCAAAAACGAGCACGTGAGCGCACAAACGACTCAGCACTGGGGTTAGTACCAAAAGAGTAAAACCAGTGCCGACCATTTGCTCCAAGGTGGGGTTAGCACAATCCAAAGCATCACGCCTACCCAAGCTACCACCTCGAGAACCACCACGAGTACCACCACGAGGGAACCACCCCTGTATCGCTGGAGGAGAACAAAATCCACGAAAGGAAGACCGTGGACCATTGCTCCTCTGAGACTCAAAGCTACGACTCCTCCCACTCTCGTATTGAGCACGAGGTGGAGAACGCCTAACAAACTCAACACCACCAGACTCACCATGCCAACCACCAGTACCACGACCAAAGGGACTGAATCGAGCATCCTCACGAGCACGGAAACTGAACCTCCAAGCTCCCAGACCTGCACCGGTTTGACCGGTCCTCCTGACGGTCTGACCGGTGGTGCTCGGCCAGCACCACCACCTGTCACTCTTCGATCTCACCAAGCTGGAACCGTTCTCACAATGGCCTTTGCCCTGGGCATTTGCATACGAGGCTCAGGTACACCATTAGAAGGGTGGTACCTGTCCTTGTTAGCCCACTCCTTAGCCAACCTCTCCTTACACTTCCTCTTGAAGCAAAACTCATCCTTGTGACCATCTCTACCACAATACCCACAATGGAATCAGATGGGTTTTGGTTTAGGCTTGGGTTGGGGCTGCTCACTTGGCTTCTCACCCTTCTTCTCTCCAACCACATCTCCCTTTGGGCTCACAAATCTCACCGGTTTTTGGAAATCATTGGTTTGGGGAGGAAACACGGGTGGATCTGGAGTTGCGTAAAGTTTGTTTCTGAGATGGTTGGGTTTGGGCTCAAACTTGTTCTTGTGTGTAGTTTGTGGTGGGATGGGAATCTCTCCAATTTTCTCATCTCTCTCACCACTGCTCTCTCCAAATTTGTCAGCCCCAAGTGCTTGACCATCATAGCATTTGAAAGCCGCTATCATGATACCAAGCTGAGGCTCCTGACCCTACAGCCAACCCATACACTTCCTCAACTCATCATTTCTATCCTGCAAGCGATCAACATAATGTGCAAGTTCCAGATTCTTTACAGCATGCGGTTCACAAGTAGAGAAGGAAGTAGGAACAGGTGTTTTCAAATCAGCCTCAAGCGAAACAATGTAAGCACGAGACTCATCAAGCTTTTCATGCAAAACAGGGCAAGAAGTGCAAGCAACTAGCAAAGCAGGTCTAGACTTAAGCTCAGCCACTTCAACCCTAAGCACATCTAGTTCCTCACACTTGGAGGCATGCTTTTCCCTAAGAGCAGTAAGGTTAGCTAGGAAAACAAAGCAATCAGCACAATCAACCTCATCAGAAACAACAGGTGAAGCCTTAAGCGAATCTATCTCAAGCATAGCATCAAGGTTCTGTGTTTCTAGCTCAGCTACTCTGTTCCTAGCATCCTCAAGTGAGGCCCTAAGCTCTTTCCTCATCTTCTTGGCCTCTCTAAGCATGTCATCACGATTGTCACGCAACTTGCTAAGCTCCTCATTCTCCTCATGCAAGAAGGAAAGCTCATCACGTACCTCATCCTCGGAGTCGGAGTCCGAGTCATCCTTCTGGCTCTTCTTGCTGCCGGAGCTGTGTGCCATGCCGCAGAAGCCGTCACGCGCGAAGCAGCTCAACCTGCTCAAGTTCTTGGATGCCTTCTTGCTCTTGCGCCGATCACCTTCATCTTCGCTGCTACTGGAGCTCGAGGTAGAGTAGGCGGAGCTAGAGTCGACGTCGCTTGCTCTGACCATCGCTCGGGCCTTCTTGCCGTGACCGTCCTTCTTCCTCGATCTCCGCTCGTCCTTGTTCTGGTGCTTGTGCTTGTGGTCGCGCCTTGACCGGTGCTTGTTCTCCGTCCTCGACCAGTACTTGTAGCCGTCCTTGTTCTCCATCTTCTCCGGACAGTCGGCGACGAAGTGTCCTGGCTTGCCACACTAAAAGCATGTCCATGTCATCCTCTTTGTGTTCACCCGGTTCTCGTGCAGCCTCTCGAATCGCCTGGTCAACAGCGCTAGCTCGTCCTCTCCAAGCACGTCGAACTCCTCATCTGGCAAAGACATCAAGGAAGACAAAGAGAACATCCTGGAGGATGGGTTAGCGTTAGACTTAGCACCTGAGCCACCGACGAATACTATGGGAATCAGTCGGACTCTCAAGACGGGCTGTCATACCACGATCCGCCTCAGCTGACTTGAGCTTAGAGAACAGCTCGTTCACCGTCAGAGTGTCATACTTCTCAGACTCAAGAATGGCCTCGACCTTTCCATCCCATATTGTACCATCCAGTGAGTGCAAGAGCTTCACAGCTTTGTCATGATCATCGTACGGGAGCATGGCCACATTGGCCCTCATGTTGTTCAAAACTACCGTGAACCGCTGGAACAAGGCATCAATTGACTCACCGGGGAGATAAGTGAAGTTCTCGTACTCTGTCCGGTAAGTCGCATACATCCGAGCCTGAACCTGAGCATTTCCAGTGTGAGCATCCTTCAACTACTCCCAAATCCTACAAGCCAAGTCCTCTGTCTGAACCCGATCAAATTCGGATTGACACAGAGCACGAAACAAGTAGTCGACCGCCTTGTTGTTGGTGTCGTGCATGTCCCTCGATACTGGAGCAAGTTAATCGGATGAACAAAAGTTGTGTTCACCGTAACATCCCAAAGGATCGGACCCTTGCCGCGGAGGAATGCAGCCATCCACCTCTGCCACATCTGGTAGTTCTTCCCATCGAAGTGCATAGGACCCGATCCCCGTTCCTGGTACGCCATCTTTGGATCTTAGACTGGTTAGAGTCAATCAAGATTCGTAACCTGGCTCTGATACCACTTGAAGGACCGTACTGACGACCAGAGAGGGGGGAGTGAATGGGAGCCGATAAAAATTCTTCTCGAAGGAGATGGCTACTCCAACAAGATGAACACGGCTGACCAAAACACGTCTCTGACTCAACTACCCAAGTTGGCCAAGACCACGTAGCCACTGGAGTGCTATTGGTCCTAGGAACCAACCACCACCGAAACCTACTAGAGAACGCAGCAGAACAAGCAACTCGAGCAGCCACTGGCCACACCGGTCAGACCGGTCACCACCACTGGTTAGACCGGTCCTGGCCGGATCACCCAGACTAGGCTGCCGGTTCACCCGACACCCACCAGAGACACACCGGGTCACCCTGGACCCCAACCTAGATCACCCGAGCAAGACTTGACAATTTCCACAGCAAAGCCCCTGCACCGGTCAGGCCGGTACAGCACACCGGTCAGACCAGTCTAGGCTGGAAACCTCAAATCCAAGAATCCGACCTCCCGAGCTCCAAACGGCACCAAACTTGAAACAACAGCAAACCTGGGAACTAGGGAACACACCAGGACGTTCACCCGAGCCAAAACCCAACAGGCACTTGCACCGGTCAGACTGGTGGAGGGCACCAGTCAGACCGGTCAGGCATGGGCGCTCGGGATGAACAGCAACCCGCGAGTCAACTCCTCCAAATCCAAATCCTGGTCTCCTGATTTGCTCCACGGATTTGCACAAGACTTTGGGGATAGTAGGAGTACCTGATGGGCATCCCATAGCTACAATTTGGTCCACCAAAACTTGCTAAATCAAGAGGAATCGAAGGATTTCCACCAAGAACGTCCCTAACCCTATCCCGAAGATAACCACCAAATCGAGCACTTTTACTCACGGATTTGGGAGGGGAATCACAAGGGAAAGAACTACGAAGGGTTCATGCATACATCCCCCACCAAATCCCAAAGAGAAAGGCCTCAAAACCACCGCAAGAAAATCGCCAGGAAAAGGCTCCAAAAATCACCAAAAAGGGAAAACGGGAGAGACACCATCAAGCCTTGAGGAACCACGCCGAATCATCTATACATACCATGAAGGTTCATACAAGGTCTAGCTTGCCTCCCGATCATCCATCCCTCTCTCAAGATCTCACCATGAAGCTCTCAAGCTAGTCCTAGAAAATGCTAAGGAAAATAGGAAGGGAAAATAGCAAAACAAAATGAGCTAGGGTTCCAAGAGATGGTTTCCATCCTCTCACCACTTGGGTTATATGGAGGCAACCAAAATACGAAACTACCCCTATTACATTAAACTAGGATACACGCCCCTGAAGGGCCTTTTGGGAAACTTCGTCGTAGCACCATCAGACGGATGCCCGGCGACCACAAACTTGCTTAGCCTCGACGCAAGCCTTGCGGTCCCGACGCGTGTCCTCCGCTTCGAAGCATCCAAAAGTCGTCATCACACACCGGTCAGACCGGTCTGATGCTGCTGCACCTCCGTCTTCGGTCTTGGCTTTGTGGATCAACCAAGGAACCTAGTGGTTTTCTGGTGAACCACTGGAAACCCCACGAACTTGGTGTGGCCTCCGCCAATCTCCACTCATGACTTGGCCCCCACGAAGTCCCAGCTCAATCTTGGCTTTGAGGCTCAACCAAGGAACCGTCCACGACTTCGTCTTGCTGCTCTTGCCACCATGCGGCCCGCACTTGACCCCGCTGGCCACCGGGTCCCTCGAACCAAGCCTACTTGTCTTCTCCACACCAGGAGGCCTCACCGGCAATGACCTTTTGCGCTTGTTCTTCACCTGCACCAACACCAGTCAAGCCGCAACCTGCACCTGCAATACTTAGCCAAGAGTCAGTCCACACAACGTTGTCAATCACTCATCACACCAGGAAGCAACCATCCACCGGTCCTCGAACCACACAGGTCCTCAAGAGTGAGATAAGGGTGCACATACCATCACTCCTGAAGGATATAGGGAACAAGGAATACTAGTGTTGATTTGACTGACCCGAGGGGTAGCCAGCTCACTCTAGTTTACCTTGTTCTCATCATGAAGGTGTAGTCGATGTCGTGCAACCCTTGTGTGGGAGTTCTCAAGTGAATACGTTGATGATGAGCTTGAGAGAACTCCCCCACACTGGTGCTTGTATGGTGTGTTCTTCGAGCAAAAAGTGGAAACAAAAGATGGACTCTGCTGGTTTGAGAACCATAGAGCCTTTATTCAAAAGCAAATATTTTTGGGGTTTTTTATTATTATTATTGTCACCATGTCATTTGCTCAGAAGGGTTAGACCAACGTTACACTTCATAAACAAAGAAGATATATGAGATCTTTATGGGTGTTGACGCGAAAATAGGACGTCACCTCCGCGCGTGACACACGTGACTCCCCGGTCTGTAGCGAGGCGTGCCAGCCAATCTGACCTTTTGATTGACAATGGAAAAATATTAAGGATCGGCTAGAGAACCTATGGGTCTTCAGTGACACGTGTATCTGCCAATCGGCCGATACAGAGAAGCGGGATTGGCTGGCTCGAGAGCGACCGAAGCGTGAATACGTAAATAAAGAGATCGGCTGGATCGGCCGATCGTGACGTCAGCACTCGAACGAGTCAGATCGGTTGTGATAGCGAAAGCCAACAAGATCTAGATCGAGCTGGATAAATTGGTGATAAAAGCTAAAACCACAAAAATTGGTACGAAAACTTGCAGATCTAGCTAATATTGGTAAGGGGTGAATAAAGAACTAGACGAAACCTCAGCGATGCACCCGGAGGTTAAAGCGTAGGATTATTCGGTAAAACGGTACTCACAAGCTTGCCGGAGATTGATCAATGTAGCCCGACGAACTTGAAGGATGACGTTGAAGAAAAGGAAAATACGCAGTGGCGAAGTCGCCGAAAAGTAGATGCTGTAAAGTAGATGCTGTAAATTGTAAAGGGTTTGCCCGGAGGTGGTTTGTTTGATATTGGTGTGTACACTTTTTCCGACCACACAGGGTCGCTATTTATGTCTTGAGGACAACCCGACTCCTAGCCGATTACGGCACTGTTTACTTGTATCTAAAGAAAACAAACACTACTAAAAATAGAAAAAGACTCACGCAGGAGTCAAACTCTCCTAAAATTGACTCTGACCCATTGCCAATCGTAGATTGACCCGCCTCCGCCGTGCCTTGCCTTTGGCGTATCTCCTCGATTACCGCCTTCTTTCTTTCCATCGGCCGATTCTCCGGTTGACCATCAGCCGATTGGTTTGACCTGCCAGCCCATCGATAGATAGGGTTAGACTCATTTGACCATCGGCGAGTCCTGCTGACCACCCTTCTTTCTCTTCAATCGGCCGATTGCACTGCTTTTTCATCGGCTGCTCCTCCTTATCCTTTTTGACATGTTTTTTCCAAAAAACGGTGTCAGCACATGCCTTCCAGTTTCGGAGTAAATAATCTTTTGCTCCGAAATTTACTCGAATCTGGTATCTTTCTTGATTCGAAGACGGCTGGGGAATCAATCTCAAAAGGGTCCATAAATACAACTGTCTCAACTCTTCTTTCCCTTGAACCTCGTTTCTCTAACACCTCAAGCATCCGGGTGACGAACCCTAAGCTCTAGAGTTCTTGCTGATTCATGGCTTCTTCAAGCTCTGCTGGAGGTTCTCATCCTCCTCCTGCGCACCCGAAGGCGTCTCTCTCTTCAGTTCCTCCGGTATTTCTTTTCCCCCTTGCTTTTTGTTCATTCCTCAACGCCGCTGCCCTGCTTTGTCTAAAGTCCAGATTCCTTTTATTTATTTTCCAGGAACTTAGATCCAATCTCACTATCCCTGTTGATGACAAGCCCAGGCTTGTTTTTCTTGGTCCAATGGGTGATGTTGACCCCACTGAGATGATTAACTTTGAAACCGGCCGAATCCCTTTTAAGAATGCTTCCTTGGATTTGGCCGATTGGGATGGCTGTTTTAGGTCTTGGACAGGTTACAATAAGGGATGGAGAAATTGGTATCATAGAGTGTCTGCGAAGAACAAAGATTTCTGGGAGCAATATAAAATTAGTCAATGCATCACCCTGTCCTTATCTGAAATGCCTCAGAATGAATCTCTTTTGATAGCTACATCTTATTTCTGGTCTGATGCACTCAATGCTTTTCTATTTGGCCATGGGCCGATGACTCCAACTCTAGCTGATGTTCTTCTGCTGGCTGGTTTGGACGTCTCTTCCTCGGATGTCCTCTTCAGTCGCCAGAATGATAAACCCTCTCACCATCTGAAAACCAAGAATGTGGGTGGCTGATCTGGTTACATCGTTGAACATATGAAGGAAGGCACTGTGAATAACAGAGAACATGTTGCTTTTCTGAATATGTGGCTTGAGAAATTTGTCTTCTGTGATAAATCTTTTGGCCCCACTTCTAACTATCAAATAGTGGTTGAACGTTTGGCCGCCGGCTCTCTTATTCCTCTTGGCAAATATCTCCTGGGTGCAGTTTATAATCTCCTTCACCAAGTGGCAGTCAGTTTGTCAACAACTCCTCGATAGGCACCCCAGGAGGCCCCTGTTGGTTTATCAACATGTGGCTGAATCTTCATCTTCGAGATAAGCTGGAGCAGAATATTTGTGATATGTCCTTTCCAGGAGATCAGCCAGATGGTGTTCCAGTTGTAAAGCGCCGATGCATGAACTTTGGGGAAGTAGTTTCTGCCTTCCCAGGACATAAGAGGACTCCATCTCGCATAGCAGAGCATTTTAGGAGCTTTTATCTCGGCTTCACCCCAGAATCCATCATCTGGTTCGCATATGAAGATCAGGATACCAATTTTGAGACCATATTCAGCTCTGATGACATCAAAAAGGATGATGAGAACAGAATCGCTTTCGTGGAAATGATCAGACCAGGACTCCTTCCATCCTGTGTTTTTGGAAAAGATCAATCAGCCACCTATGAATTTTATAACCCTTCAGTGAGTGGCTCGTTAGCTGGGGTTTGGTCAGTTGCCGATTGGCCTTTATTTTTCCAATTTGATTAAACCACGGGAGGTTATTCCTAGTGGTACTCATTATCAGTGTCTCCTAGATCTGATTCTTGATTCTTCCACTATTGATCTCGACTCCTAGAGGTTTTCCAGTTTTACTTCTCCTCTTTTCAATATCTAGTGGGCGGAGTGGTGTGATTATCTTTTCTGCGTGTCTCCAAGACTTTATTGTGAGAAGCTGGATTCTACGTATAGCGCATCGACCGATGAGGTATTTTCCTATACGATTACTCCATATGTTTGCATGTATTATTGTGTTCTAACTGATGCATCCTCTTTCAGCCTGATACCACTGACCCTCCTGCTAGAAGTAGAAGTGGCAAGTGGATCACGATCTTTCCACCAAGGCAAGTACCGTACATGGGCTACAAGGCTCCCCCGATTTCTTCGGTCATGCAAGGCCCAAAGATAGATCCTGCTTCAAACAACCCGCTCCTGTCGACCCTTAAGAGGAAAGGTGTGACCAGCAAAGTCCTTAGTCGCAGAACCAAGAAGAAGATTGATACCGTGGTTGTCAATATCCCGGATATGGCTGGAGTGTTGGCGGATGCTTTCGAGGTATTAACCATCTTTGGTTTTTCTTTTCTTTTGCTGTATTTTGGCTGATTGACTAGTTCTTTTGTGTAGTCTTTGGTTTGACATGTCGATCAACACAAACCAATACTGCTGGTCCTGGTCAAGGTGCAATATTGGAGGCAATTCAAGAAGTTCCTGTTGGTGATACTGTAGCTGGGTCATCTGAGCAACCTGAATTAGACCATGGTGTAGAGAATCAGACCCAAGATCCAACTGTTTCTGAGAAACTTCCAACTGAGGTAATAAGGAAGAAATCCTTTTATTTGTCAACGGTTATACTGCCAATTTCTTTAACCTCTGGTCTTCTGCTTAGGACGTCAATGAAACACCGGTTGAGACCCATGACAGGTCCTCAGATGATCTTCAGCAAGCAATTGGTGACCAGCCACAATCACCAGTCGTTGAGGTTCCTAAATCAGAATCAGCCGAAGAGCCGATCATTCAAGTACAGGCAATTTCTTCTGCTGTAGAGGTGAGCCTTTTTTGAGTTGCTTAGTCTCCTTTTGACTACCATACTGATTCTTACTTATTCCTGCAGGCTCCTTGTTGACGGTGAATTTTCGTCAACCTAGCCATGAGTTTACCTTTGGTGTTGGCATGAATTTTATATCTTATCCATTGGTACTAACCCCCTGGATATAACAAGTTCGTTCGTGCATGTCGGTTTTGGAGTTCAAGGGGAGCAAATAAAAAAATGTGTATAAAAGAAAAAAAAGAAGAAGAAGAAAAAGAAAAAGAAAAAACAAAGAGATATATGTATGTATGAGAAAAAATATGAGTATGAATAAAAAAATAATAATAATAAAGTGAACTCCCCGGTTCTCTAAATGCATTAGGAATTTCAGAAGTTTCAAGATTAAAGATCCAAACTCATCTTTCCAACCATGTGCAATCCGATAACGAGGACTTCCCTTGTGCCTCGGGATCACTCTTTGCCATTTGCACATGTCCACCTATCTCAAAGTGTGTGTATTTTTCTCTCCCCCTCCTTGATATAACATTATTTTCCAATGACCTTTTTGACGAGTCTCGGTAAGACCATGAGAAGCTTGTCTTGTTTTGACAACATCTCATTTATAATATCTTGGTAGGACTAAACTTTCCCAAAAAGATCCATATAAAGCCTACCACATATATATATATATGTTTTGAGAGGGAAAGGAGTAGAATAAATAGGCTTGAGAGATGAGATGAGATGAGATGAGAAGTTTATGAGCAAGATGCAAGGTGGTTTAAATTTTTGAACTTGGTTTAGCTCTTTTTCATCTCAATCTTTATTTCAAAATTTCTGAGATCCATTTGAATTTTGGGAGCATGTTTAATACTTGTGGGAAGAGCTTAATTAATATCCACCCTCCGTAGGGATGAAGGCTAGTACACTATGGAACTCTAACGAATTAAACTTTTGAGAGCATTATGTTTTCTCATGTATAATCAAGTGCAGGGTTTGAGCAATGAAAGGCAACACTGATATTCATCGAAGGCTTACTCGAGGACGAGCAAGGTTTAAGCATGGGGGAGATGTTGACAGTGAATTTCTGTCAACCTAGCCATGAGTTTACCTTTGGTGTTGGCATGAATTTTATATCTTATCCATTGGTACTAACCCCTGGATATAACAAGTTCGTTCGTGCATGTTGGTTTTGGAGCTTGATGTTTATGCAGGAATTTAGCGTTGAAAGCAAGACTTCCGGGTAAAGTTCATCTAGCACCTCATGAGAAGATCATGAAGCCCGACACAAGTCAAGCAATGAAGTGAACATGACTCCAAGAAGCCCAAGGACCAACCCGTGAAGACGGAAAACTCCGAGGACCTGAACAGAAAATGCTGAATCTTGCGGGACAAGGAGCTCCATTCAAACCGCGGAGAAACTGACGTCAAGGGCCCACATGCAGAAGGGAGAATGTTCTAGAAGACATGGGAAGCATCACTGAGGAAGGAGGCCACGAGATGGGCCAGAATGGGCCCAGGCCGGCCGGCCCAGCCCATTTCTGGGTCCATTCGAGCCCCCCTTTGACCTAGCCGCCTCTCGGACTATTTATAGCCCCCTGGCCAAGAGCCACGCATCAACTCATTCGTCATTCATCGCCGAGGAGCAGAGAAGAGAGGGACACCATCTCGGAGAGGAGAGGGTCGAGCTAGTTGTCTAGGGTTTCCCTAGCCGACATGGGAACCTTGCAAGGAAGACCACGTCGGAGTTCCAGGAGCTAGGAGCAAAATCAAGGTAGGATCCCGGTGGTGATCTTGTTCATGTATCATGTATCATGTTGAATTATCAAGTTGTAATCCGATTTCTAGCGATCAAGTGCTTCTTCTACGACTTTGATTTCAATTGGCTTTTCTTACTTTAAGATCTATTCTCGAGATAGATCATAGAGGGTGTTCTTGTAGCCGTGGTGGCTAGAGGTGCATGCCTGACCTTCCAAGAGATTTCAACTTTTCCATTGGACTCGCCCTAGGCTAACCCACACGAATAGGAGTGCGTTGTGACAGAACGGTGGCTCCAAAAGGTGGGCGTCTTCGGAGTTGGACGGGAAGCCGCGATTTAAAGAAGCTTTTTATGAGATTCGACTTGGCTATTTCTTCTTTGATTGGAACTTCAACAAGAGCTTGATCTAATCTCTCTAGATTGGTTTTACCTATCCCTCTCTATCTCTTGCTACCTCCGATTTTCATAGATTAGATTCGTTTTTATGATGTTCTCCAGATTAGATGCTAAAGCAACAACCTTTCGAAGATTAAAGTGTTTGTGGCTTTATTAGATTGGTTCTTGCATCACACATTTGTTCCACGGATTCGATACCTTGGGTTCACACTTCAGGGAAGAAGGGTCCCTTGGCTACGACGGAGGACTTGTCCGTTTGCAAGTCCAAATGAAGTTTGATACGCATATACACCGTCAACACTCCTCCTATCCTACCTCTCATTGTTCAGAACGTATCGGCTAGCCTCCTTCCTGATGATGTGAAAGCCAAGCTTGTCGAGGTGCTTCCATTGCTGAATCAAGACATCCGCCAACTTGTACAAGATGTTGAACCGATCAGGAATATCTTTAAGCAGATCCAAAGCCAGTTTCCTAGAGATCTCAAGTCGAAGATGCTTCAGGTTGCTTTCATTGAAAATCGGCATCTTGTAGTTCAAGAAGCCCAGGATCAGCTGGATGAAAGGAAGCGCCAGGAGCAACTCATTCAGGATAGGGAGATTCTGGATAGCAATATGGCTGACCTGGATCATAGGATTGAACTGTTGGCTCCTTCTCGTTCTGACAATGTCAATAGTATTGATCGCCTGAAACGGCGTCGGGCTGAACTGATGAAGGAACTTGGTCAGATCGATCAGGACTTGGTCGATGAGGAGAAGAAGCTCATGGATCTTCCAATGACCATTGCCACCATGCAAGAGCAGAAAGATTCAATCGCAGAAAGGGCTCAAGCTCTTCGTGAACAAGAACAGCCGATTCCTGGTTCGGCCGATGCCGATCGTCAGGAGATAGAGGAGGCCGACCAGCTGCGTCTGGATCTCATTAATGCTATTCATTTTCTAGGCATAGTTTAATCCTTTCGAGCATGGAACCTCTGGACTGTAACTAGTCTTTGCTGGCCAACTTCCAACGCTTTGTATTGATTGCTTTGACCGAACTTTTCTAATCGGTCTTTATAAGATGTGAGATCTATTCTGCTTTTGAACTGTGCTATTCATGATGGCTTCTTTTTCTTCTTCCACTTTCGTGAATCAAGTTGGTTTTTCTTCACTCTTTTGTTTCTTAGATCCCCTTTTGATATTTCTTCATCTCTTCTTCTAGTCTCCTGATCGCGAAGCCGTAGAGAAGATCGTGTCGAACATCAATGCCTTTGGTGTGGGTTGGCCAACACAGTCATCCAGGCAAGAACAGGGTCTCCGCCTCGTGATTGCAAACGATGAGAGGAGGCTGGAAGTTCTTGAAGCCAGGAGAACTGCTCTCCTTCAGGAGTTAGACCTCGTCGGTGAAGAAATAGTTCAAGTCAGAGCGGAGTTAGATAAGGCAAAGAGTCTTCTTGAGTCTTGATGTAATGTCAGCCGATGCAATCGGCCATATTTATGAATGAAATCACTCCCCTTTTATTGGCATTGATGAATTTGATTGTACTGTTTCCTGGCAATAGCTTTCCACACATGCTTGTAGGTGCCTTGTATAATCTGGTTCGTCTCTCTACTTGCTATAAAAATGCAACCTGCTTCTCACACGACACCATATCCTTCTGTCCATGAACCAGATCGACCTCCGTTAGGAATAAGAGGCATACCTCTCTGAGAGTGCTCCCAGGAAAATGCAATTATCCCCACTCCTTGACAAGTTTCTTCTCGAAGTGTTCTTGCATCCAGATGATGCATTGAAGCTTGTCGTTGTTGCTAGCAATGTTGAGAGAGAAGGACCTTGAAAACCTCCTCTTCTGGGGTACAGAGTGGGGCCGTTCATTATTATTCAATTCACCTTCAAAGTCGGTCCTTGATTTTTGGGAAACGTATCGCTGCACGGCTGTCCACCGTTCAGTCTGAGGCCTTCACAGGGAAACTGTTCCTGCTTTGACTACATTGGGTGCCCTTTATTTTGCCTTTTTTAATTCCCTCTTGTAGTTATCTCTTCTGCTATCTGGGGTTATAAATAGGCTGGAGGCTCGACAGAGAAAAATCACACTTCATCGACCATGGCGTAGAAACTAAATCTGATAGATCATAGACTCTTGCTGTATGACTACCTCCTTTTCTTTCCTCCCTTTTATAGCTAGAAGAATTCTTGTGAAGTAGTGTAGTAACCCCTCTTCCTCTTCGTCCCCTCTTGAAAAACCAGGAGGCACTATAGCTAGAAGAATCCTTGTGGAGAACTTAGATTTGATGGCTTTAGGGGAAGAAGCAAGGTAGGGTGTCTTGCTGCACATTTATCAGAGGAGGAGCGTGCCAAAGGAACGGCCATCTTGTTCATCAACTCGGACTCCTTTCGGCGGAAGATTTATAGAATCTGGTGAAGATCTTAGTCTTCCATTTCCTCTTCGCAGCGTCCTTCTCTCACTCATCGATTCAATATCCTCATCATACTAGACATAGGACAGTGCACCCCTTGTAAGTTCTTGAAAATGCATGTAATCCTCAAATCTGAGTTGTAATATCATCGTTGTAATTCGAAACAGAGGAAATGAAAAATATATTCATTTTGTTCTAAGGGTGATATGTGTATCGGCCATGTTCTGGAAGAACCGAATATATCACTTATACATCGGTCTTTACATTTTGTACTAACGGCGATTCTTTACAGATATCGGCTATCTTCCTAGAGGTGATTACATTTGCAATCGGCTACAGCTCGAAATCTCAATCGGCCGATAGGCTCGATATATCAATCGGCTTACACAATCGTTCACACACTTGGGCAACCAACTCTTCAACCGACGTGAACCCATGCCCAAGCTTCCCTTCGTCTTCTATGAATTGATCCATTAAATCTTGTCGTTAGAGCTGACTGCTTCAACTGGCTTTAGTCCAAAATCAGACACTTTTGAGATACTTGGTATCCCATGCCTTTCCTGATATGCAGCTTACTCGATCATAAGTCCAACCTTGTGCTTCTGTAGGTGCCACAGTCAAGGAGGTTTCTCCTTTGACCATCTCCACTGAATCTCCGATCCATTGGATGATGCATTGATGCACTGTAGAGGGTATACAGCAATTGGCATGTATCCAATCCCGACCCAGCAGTAGATTATAAGATCCCCTCCCTTTAATGACAAAGAAGGCAGTTGGAAGGGTCTTACTGCCGATGGTGAGCTCCACGCAGATTGCACCTTGAGTCGGAGAGACGTTGCCTTCAAAGTCCACCAGCATTATGTCGGTCTGGATCAGATCTTCATCAGACTTCCCAATCTTGCGCAGCATGGTGTATGGCATTAGATGGACTGCCGCTCCTCCATCTACTAGCATTCTGGTGACTAGCTTCCCATTGACAAAACCTTTGAGAAACAATGCCTTCAAGTGTTGTCTTTTCTCATCTTCTGGTTTCTCAAAGATAGCTTGTGTAGGTTCCAGTGTTAATTGAGCCATCCCAAGTTCTTCATCAAATGCATCCGACTCAAATGGAGCCATGAACTCTTTTGGCAGAAGGACGACCATATTTATATCAGCTTTTGGTTCACCATTCTTCCCATCATCAGCCTTAAGCTTGGGACGCCATACTTGAGACCAAATTTTCTTCTTGTCCAGCACATGTCTTTCTGCTGCTTCTTGTTGTTCTAGATGTCGTAGATGCTGGACTCTCCTTTTCTGGGATATGGTCAAGCCATCTGGGCACCATTGTGTGTTAGGCTTCTTGTATGACTGGCTTGACTCTTCATCATTCAGTTGCAGAGTGCATCGACGTTCAGGAGCCCGACACATGATGTCTTCATCAGGGACTAGAGAATCAGCCATCTCTTCCAGCCGATCTTTTGACCTTTCATTGATTCGGCCTCCCAACCAATCATGAACACTGGCCTTGCCCCCCAGCCGATTGTAGACGCTGGCTTTGCCCCCCAGCCATTGATGAACTGGGACCCATTGATTACTGAACTCACGGTGATCCCTGGTCGCAGGCCTTCTGTCATTGAAGCAAACCCTCTTGGATGAGCTGCCATTGTTATAAGCTCCGTTGCACTCTGGACAATTTTCTGTTGTCAGCAGTTTGATTCCTTCCTCCCAGCAGTACTTGAAGAACGGACATCTCCAATGCCCTTCATTACGCCGAGCCCACTCTTCTCTTCTTGTTGCCTTCTCTTGTCGACGTTGGAACTTGTTAATCAGCATCTGAGATGTGACAGGCTGGTGTGGCTTTATGTCTCCTTCTTTGAGTATCAACCCTTTTCCTTTGACATCTGCAGCGGTTGCTTGTACCTTAGGATCAACAGTTCCTTTATTTTGAGCCGATTCCGACGTCAGCAACTTAACACGTGACGTGTCTTTGCTAGACACCTCAACAGTATTAGTTGGGAAGGGGTGCTGATCAATCTTCATCAGTTTTTCAGCTTTGGTAGGGGTTTCAAATTTAAGCTTCCCTTGCTCAATAGCTGATTGAATCTGCTGTCTGAAGATCTTGCAATCATTGGTGTCGTGCGATGTTGCATTATGCCACTTGCAATACTTCATCCTCTTGAGCTCTTCTGCAGATGGTATGGTATGGAATTGAGAGAGTTTGATCTGCCCTTACTGAAGTAACAAATCAAATATCTTATCGGCCTTAGTGATATCGAAGCCGAATCTTTCTGGTTCCTTTTTGCCAAAAGGGCATGATACAGTCTTTTTGCCTTTGACCCATTCTGCAAGCCCTATCATATTGTCTTCATCTTCTGAGTCAGAGCAATCTACATAAGACACCTTCTTTTGGAAGTTCCTCCTAGGCTCGTAGGACTTTGCAGTTTCCTGACTCATTCAACTGATCAATTGACTGAGACTCTCGAACTCATGTGATGCATATTTCTCCCTCAAAGTTGGCAAGAGCCCTTGGAATGCCAACTCAGCCAGCTGCTTGTCTCCCAGATTCAGACTATAGCATTTGTTTTTGACCTCCCTGAACCTCTGAACAAATCTAGCAACAGTTTCATCATTCCTTTGTTTGAGTCTGGTCAGATCGGTGATCTTCATCTCATGAATGCCAAAGAAGAAATAATTGTGGAATTGTTGCTCCAGATCAGACCATTTGATAATGGAGTTGGCTGGAAGCGAAGTGAACCACAAAAATGCTGGCCCTGAGAGAGACGAAGAGAACAACCGTATCATGAGTGCGTCAACATTCCCTGCTTCTCCACACTGTGTGATAAATCGAGTGACGTGCTCCATTGTGGATGTATCATCTTGCCCAGAGAATTTGGTGAAGTCTGGCACTTTGAACCTTGGAGGGAAAGGTATTTGATCATAGCCAGAAGGATACAGTGTTCTGTACATATAAATCTGCTGCTTAGGTTTTATCCCAAATTGCTTCTGCAGCACCTCTGAAAGATGGTCAATCAATTCTTCCTTCATATGAGACTTCAACTCAGCAGATATCTGTTCTATCGCTTGCATCTCAGCTGATGGAGTCTCTGGATGTTGTTCTTCCAAATTTCTGGCTGTGGATTTGGTGCTGCCAATGCCTTTGCTCCAGAAGAACCTTGTGTATTTGATTGACTTGTCACAGGTGGAATCTGTCCGATCGGCTGTCCAGCCGATGGAGTTGGTTGATGCAGGTTCAACTGGCCCGAGCTGGCCAATTGATTCAGAAGCATCTGCATCATTTGCACAGGATCCATCTGTTGTGGCTGTGTTACTGGTTGCCTTGTCATCCCCTCATTGATCGGCTGCTGAGGCGATGATCTTGTATGAGCAACCGTATTAGCTGGGGTTAGGACAGGCTGCACTGATGTTGACTGTTGTAGTGGAGTAGTCTGTACGGGCATCCCTAGGATCGGCTGAGGAGCCGGTCTCTGGGGTGGAACAGGAGCTTTTCTTTCCATTGGTATGACCATGTGAGCGTGAGCTGGACTGATCTTGACTCTTTCAAAAGCTTTGCTCCCATGATTAAAGTAGACAAACTCCACTCCTTCCTTAGTCATATGCACAGTCCCTGGAGTACCCCCAAACATAGCTTGATAAGACTCTGGGTACTTCACTTCTGGAATCTCTTCAGGCTGGGACTCAGAGAAATTTGAGATATCTGTCTCAAAATGATCACGGGGCAAATCCCATCCTGCAAGTCTTCCGTTCTGATCTCTCATTGCAGGGTACTTCTGAGGAAGATTCTGGACCGAGAAGGTCTGATCCTGGATATTGGACTGTGCTGAATAGGTTTGAACCATTGGCATTGTAACAACAGGATTTTTAGTCGTATCCCCAATATTCTGATTCTGAATTGGCTAGGCATCCGATGAAGAATCAGGAGTAGTTGCATTGATCTGTGGAGATGGTGCAACCCCTACTGTTGGATTATCCGATTGTCCCTTCGGGAACACTGGAGGAGATCGCCTTGGTTGAAAGTATGCAGGTCCCACGTATCCTTCTTCCGTTCCCTTTTTGAGCGTCTCAGTCAGAAAGTTTTGAATAGTGTTGGCAAGGATTGTTGACTGATCGATCATAGTTTGATGCATAGCTTTATTCATCATGTCTTGAAGCCCTTGAGGATCAGCTGAGAAGGTGATATGCTGAGGTGCTGGCAGAGGATTTTTCTTGTAAACCCCACCTTTGGTTTGACCATATGAAGCCAAGCATAGTTCTTCATAACGCTTCATGTGAGCTTCGAACTCGGCTTTATCTGCATCTTTCAGCTGATTTCTAGTGACTGGTTGAACGTTGCTCTGGTCAACTACGGAATTCTTCGTGTTCTTCGTCATTGCTGACTTTTTCAGGTCCCACTAGGCATGCCAAAAGTGTGTTGACGCGAAAATAGGACGTCACCTCCGCGCACGACACACGTGACTCCCCGGTCTGTAGCGAGGCATGCTAGCCAATCTGACCTGTTGATTGACAATGGAAAAATATTAAGGATCGGCTAGAGAACCGATGGATCTTCAGTGACACGTGTATCTGCCAATCGGCCGATACAGAGAAGCGGGATCGGCCGGCTCGAGAGCGACCGAAGCGCGAATACGTAAATAAAGAGATCGGCTGGATCGGCCGATCGTGAGGTCAGCACTCGAACGAGTCAGATCGGTTGTGATAGTGAAAGCCGACGAGATCTAGATCGAGCTGGATAAATTGGTGATAAAAGCTAAAACCACAAGAATTGGTACGAAAACTTGCAGATCTAGCTAATATCGGTAGGGGTGAATAAAGAACTAGACGAAACCTCAGCGATGTGCCCGGAGGTTAAATCCTAGGATTATTCGGTAAAACAGTACTCACAAGCTTGCCGGAGATCGATCAATGCAGCCCGACGAACTTGAAGGACGATGTTGAAGAAAAGGAAAAACGCAGTGGCGAAGTCGCCGAAAAGTAGATGTTGTAAAGTAGATGATGTAAATTGTAAAGGGTTTGCCCGGAGGCGGTTTGTTTGATATTGGTGTGTACACTTTTTCCGACCACACAGGGTCGCTATTTATGTCCTGAGGACAACCCGACTCCTAGCCGATTACGGCACTGCTTACTTGTATCTAAAGAAAACAAACACTACTAAAAATAGAAAAAGACTCACGCAGGAGTCAAACTCTCCTAAAATTGACTCTGACCCGTTGCCAATCGTAGATTGACCCGCCTCCGTCATGCCTTGCCTTTGGCGTATCTCCTCGATTACCACCTTCTTTCTTTCCATCGGCCGATTCTCCGGTTGACCATCGGCCGATTGGTTTGACCTGCCAGCCCATCGATAGATAGGGTTAGACTCCTTTGACCATCGGCGAGTCCTGCTGACCACCCTTCTTTCTCTTCAATCCGCCGATTGCACTGCTTTCCATCCTTCTTTCCATCGGCCGCCGATCGGATGGCCGGTATGATGATCCAAAAAAGAAGAGAAAATAGATGAAGCAACAACGTGATGAGAAACAGGTTTCTCAATAGGTCGGTACGACGAGGAAAACAAGAGGGCGTCGGAGACGCTCTCGTAGAGTACTCTCCGAGCATTGAAGCAGGCAGCATGGCTGGTTTGATGCTCAAAGAGAAGAAAACTGGGCCATGGTCTTGATCAACGGAGTGTAGAGACACCCAGACCTCCTAGCATAGCTGCAAGGAGTCTGGCAGGGCCGACCTTGAGGAGGTTTTTTTAGGTGTGCCGACCTCAAGGAGGCCTCAAGTCAATAGCACCCAGTATCCGGGGATGCCTGGCAGGGTCAATAGACACGTGCCCCTTGGAGAGGTCTTCAGTCCTGTCGTAGCTGAAGTTGTGATGTCCAGAATAGTCGATGATGGAGCCGTAGGAAGATGTTGATCTTGAACAAATGGAGTGTTTTCTGTCCTGCGTTGCCGGCGGCGTTCTGCTGCTGGACGCTGGCAGCGTTGGCTGTGTTATTGGCGGCATTACCGGCAGCATTACCAGCAGCGTTGGCAGCGGGATTGGCAGCGGCGTTGAGCGGCAGCACGACTTCATTCTCACCTCCTCCCTCCTCAGCCACGGGCGGAAGGGGAGCGTTGTCGTTATGGTGACGACGGTGGGGTCGCTCCGACCTACTCCTGGAGTAGGAACTCGAGGCCGATCTGTTGTATCCTGGACCTCTTTCTTCAACCTGGGCGGTGGCGATACGGATGTGGGCTTGTAGACGTCGAGTTGCAGGAGTGTCTGCAAGCTGTCCCAGCTCGGCAAGGGCTGCACCCAGGTTAGCTTGAGGCGAGTTGTAGACTTCATGGCCATCCTACTCAAAGTCCCTCAGGAGGTCTCTGGAACGTAGGCGGTGTCGACGAGGCTCGTCTTGGTTGTGCTGCTGCTGAGGAGCGACTGGGGCCACGGGGTGTGGTCCCCCGTCGGTGACGTTGCCTGCGAGTTGGCCGCCGGCACCATGTACGACGTTGCCCGCGGGATGACCCGGGGCCTGGTGTTGGACGGCTACTGCAGCTGCATCTGCCTCTTGCTGACGGCGCACAGCTCGTGGGGCGTTAGCATTCTCTCGCTGTTGGCGCTGCTCATCTGTCTTGCCGGCTTGAGGGGGTACGTCGGTGGAGACTGCGAGGACCTCTCGATCCAGGATCTCGAACATGTCGTTCGGATTGTTGGGAGAGATGGTTGTACAGGCAATCTGGAATGTGAGGCAGTCCGGGATGGCCCACGGTTGATCTGGCGGCGATGAGCCGCGATCAAAGGTCGGCGAAGCTTCTTAAGCACACGGCACTGGCGAGCCGTGTGTTTGGAGTCCTCGTGGACAGGGCAGGGGTCGTCAAGATGACCTCTGCAGTTTCCACGATGTGGGGTATTGGGTCCAGATTCGATCTGGATCTTCCTCTTCATGTAGTGAGACGCTGCATGAGCTGCGTTCTGCAGGCCGAGAGGCATGCGTGGTGAAGATGGAGGGGTCCTGCGAGGGCGCCTGGCGCGCTCACAAACCTTAATCATGTCGGAGAGCATGCCTTCAATGCGATCGAGCCCCGCGATCAGGTCGCGAGGAGTGGGTGGGTGGGTTTCCGCTAGCAAATCGGATTCAACTTGCTGGTTGGAGGAGACCACCTTGCTCTCGATGATGAGGCAGGCGGCTGGAGCGGTGGATTCCGCCGGCATAGAGCCGAAGCAGATGTCGACGGGATTGGTGAGGAAGTCTGCCATGCTTTCAGGGAAGATGACGCCGTTTGGTGAAGCCATCGAGTTGGATGGAGAACCCTGGATTTTCCCCTACCTGGCGCGCCAACAGTCAGAGGTTTAGGTCTGAACAGTCCACAGGGGGGTTAACCCCAGTGGTTTCTTTGTTCGGCGCGGAGATCGGGAGCTAAGAATGCGATGGTTATGCTATCGTAGCACACGAAAATTACGGCGAGACACAAGGGACAGCGATTTTATACTGGTTCGGGCCTCCGGAGAGTAAAACACTACGTCCAGTTCTTCGGTTTGTATTGCTGGTGTGGCGAGATTACATGGCGACCTGTCCCCGGGAGGACACCCTTGCCCGCCTTATATTAGGCGACGGACAAGGTCGGTGGACCGGAGTCCAGGTTGGTTACAACAGGGAAACCTATCTCTAGTCAGTTACAATATGGAAGGCTTATCCGAGCTGCCTCAATCCGTCTGGACTGCCTTGGCTTGCACGCCAAGCTGTCTTCTCGTCTTCGGGTCCACATGTCAGGTCGGACAGGCCTACTGACAGGTCGGTGGATCTTCTGGTGGGCCGGACCCACTTGTCGGGGACGGCCAAGAGCCTGGTCAGTGGGGACTCAGGGGTACCCATGTCTCACAAGAACCAGACCCTAGGGGCGTGAACCGGAGCTGAACCGGTGACTGGGTCGCTGAAATGGCACAAAAAATGGAAAAACCAGCTGAACCCGGGTGGCCCACGCAACCGACCTCCAGTCGTCCTGTCCCGGCCGGGGGGCGAACCCGCGCACCCGCGCGCGCCCCGCGCGCTCGCCTGGGCGGCTAACCGGCGCCTGCCGCGTGGCCTGGCGGGGCCGCCCACGCGCGAGCGTGCGCGTCACCACGGCGCCGGGTCGGGCCAGTGGCTGGCCGCCACGTGGCGGTCCCAGGTCGGCTCGCGCGCGTATGGGGTACGGCGGATCAGGTGTGGGTCTCGCATGACGTCATCTATTTTGTCTTTTGTACATCTTCTTCATCCGGACTCTGATGCATACAAATAATATATCTATTTTGACCGTCTCGACGAGCCCGTCACAATGGTGGAGTCCAATTTGGCATTTGACACTATTTCCAATGTCGCCCTATATATGTCTTGGCTCTCTTGCTCTCTGAATATATCGTTTAACACGTATTTCCATGCATCCTGCAATAAAAGCTAGGAACAACAACACTTGTAGAAATTGTCAGTATAAACCCCTATTCTAGTGTTGATGATCATTTTCCAATTATTTTATGCAAGAATTGACGGCATAAAAGTGGTACTTAACAACCGTCAACACCGCCGCCGCCTGCAGCAGCCTCTAGCGGATACCGCAATCTATCACCGAAATCAGAGGTATGTGTCCGCCTCTAAGCTCCAGCGGATACCGCAATCCACCACCGAATTCTTAGAATGGCACTAATTCCAGAAATATATTGCAGATGGGCCGAGATGGTGGCAAGAGAGATGGAAAAGTGCTTGATCCTCCTCCGGTGAAGCGACAACGAAATTCGCAGCCGACTTCTGCAGGCACTTCTGGTCCTCAGACGAGGCAATGGTGCAAGCCTGTGGCACGGGATTCTTCCTCTGCCCCATCACGATGCACACGTGGTGGGTCAACCTCGGCGCCTTCCTGCCGCACACTGGGTGGGTCAAACTCGGCGCCTTCCTGCCACACACGGGGTGGGTCAACCGCGGGTCGTCACCCGCCCCGCCCTTCAGAGTTTCCTGCGCCAGATCCCAGGAAGGAGAAACAGGTACAACTTCACCCTCCACCGGAAGAGCCACTTAAGATGATGGACCTGCGCAACCACACCTACCAAATGATTAAAGGTCTTAGATGGGTGCCTGAGAATCAGTGGTGGGACAAAACCAAGGACAAACGGGTCGAACCAAGATTTAGGAATGTCCTTCAGCAAACTTTCTATTACAACTACAAATACCTGCCCATGAAACTATACCAGCATAGGGTTATAAATTGGGATCATATGACGTTGGCCGCGGGAGGGGATGTTAAGGCATACTTCGATGATCATCCCGGATTGGCTGATTTGGTCTCAATGCATCATAAGTATGTTGAGGATTGGGTGAGAGTTTTTTATGCTACTGTGTACATTGCCGATACTAGGGAGTACGTCATGTTCATATTTCAGGAACGCCAGTATACTCTTTCTGACACCATATTGCTGACAAACTTGGATTGAGGGATTTGGAAATAGGAAAGTACGACCATAAGACATCCCTACATAATATTGTCTACGGGGATCGTGAACCACCTCAGCGTAGTTTCCTCGGTGGGTCGTTCCCGTCCGACAAGGAGATGGATAGACTTTTTGTTGAGTCGTTCACAGGTAGGCGAGCATATCGCACGCCGACATGCTTACCCCTGAGGCAAATGTGGTTCACCGGGCACTATGGAAGACATTGTTACCACGGATTGGCAATGCAGAGTCGATCACTAGTCTTCAGCAGTGGCTTCTCCTTCACGTCATGACTGGCCGGCCCTTCGACATCGTGGACTTCATTTTAGCTGAGATTGAAGATGTTATCTTTGATGGGTTGACCGTGGCCCGACATATGCCGTATGCTCACTGGATCTCCTTCATCTTGAGTGGTGTTACCAGAGTAGATGAAGACGGGAAAAGGGTGCGAACCAGACCCAAAGATTGGCGTCTCGAGTACATGATGTCCGAGACACATTTCAAGGAATACAGACCTGCGAGACCAGGAGACAGACGTCGTGGCCTAAGGGCTACAATTGAGCCATCTCCTGATGACATTTGTTCCTCAGACAGTGAAGGTAATGAGGCGTCTCCAGTGAGACATCTCCGAGTACATGATGGTGCATCGCTACCCACTAAAAAACAGAAACAGTTCCAGTCACTCCAGCAACAACCAGTGAGCCAATGGACTCTTCCTTCTTTCTGAATCTGATCCTTGAAAATCAGCGCGAGCAGAAAAAGTTCCAGTCAATGATGGAGATGAGGATGGCACAGCAGGAGGAGTTAAACCGCGCACACTCGGAGCAGATAGTACAAATGGTAACACAGTAGCAGCGCACTATGGAGAATTTTGTGAATGCTTCACTCAGTCACCTTCACCAAGTTAACGGCTTACCACCACCGCCCGCTCTACTCGCACCTATTGGTCAGACCCCCTTGCAACTCATGCCTCCTACTAACTTGGGTAAATCATCTGAAGTCAATGAGCTGCCTCACAGTTCAGCAATTGGTTCACAATGGATGACAGAAAAGGATTCCATAGAAGAAAAGGAAGCAGATGCAACAATACTCAAGGTTCTATCTGATATTGCAGCAAAGGAAACGAATAAGGAAGATCCTTTGGCGGCAATAGCAAATGGTCCGGAAGATCCTGCTCCAGCTACCTCGGAAGGCTCTCGTGCAGCTGATCCTGCTCCAGCTCCTGCTACGTTGGAAGGCTTTCCTACTCCTGCTCCTGCTCCTGCTCTTGCTCCTGCTACCTCAGAAGGCCCTCCTGCTCCTGCTCTTGCTCCTGCTACCTCAGAAGGCCCTCCTGCTCCTGCTCCTAATCCTGCTATCTCAGAAGGCTCTCCTGCTCCTGCTCCTGCTACCTCAAAAGGCTCTCCTGCTCCAGCTCCTACTACCTCAGAAGGCTCTCCTGCTCCTGCTCCTGCTACCTCAGAAGGCTCTCCTGCTCCAGCTCCTGCTACCTCAGAAGGCTCTCCTGCTCCAGCTCCTGCTCCTGCTACCGAAGAAGGCTCTCCTGCTCCTGCTCTTGCTCCAGCTCCAGCTCATGATGACCCTCTTCACAATCTTGTTACATCGGCTCCTTCGAACACCGACGAAAAAGAAGTAGAATGTTAAACATTCCTTTTATTGTCATTGATTCCATTTGATTGTTGTATTCAAGTTGAACAATACATTTTTCTTCACGTGTGCGAACTAGCCATAAATAATCGTTTTGCCTGGGCTTTGTGCTCAGGTCTTCACAATTGCTGACCAAGATGAAATTGTACCGGAGTCAGAAGACTCCCAATACTCTTGTACCGGGTTGTAGAATGAGATACAGGTACCAGCACTTCGTTTCCAGAATAGAACATCGTACTTGTGTCGTGACGTTGAAGACTGCAACTTCCATACGATTGAATCCTCCGATTGGATTAATGGCTTGGATCAATGCGGGATTCCTACAACCAAAACGGAGAGTTCTACGGCCTCGACATCACGCAATGCATGAGTCGTGCTATGCATAAAACGAACCTAACACTCCCTACGCATGGTTTTGTTTGTAATTTTCGATGTAATCCTTGAATCATGTCAAAATACCGATGTTTGATGAGAGGAAGGGATGTGTTGATCTCCAATGTGGGCAAGATCGAGGAGTATGCAACGTTACGTGCTCATAATCTTATAGTACTAAGTGAATCGAATCAACGAAGGGATGTGTTGATCTCTAATGTGGGCATGATCGAGGAGTATGCAACGTGACATGCTCATGATCATGTAGTACTAAGGGGAGCAGTACATAAACGAAATGAGTAGTTCCTAATAAAGGAATACACTATGTAGTAGTATCTTGATAAGAGGAACATCCTTTGCCGCCAGTATATAGCACTGACCAGCCCCCAGAACAAATCGTCGCGTGATTCAAATATTCGGAATTTCGGACGCCCGGGCAAAGCAGATGTTAAATGTCCTTTTTGCTTCCCCCTTCCCAATGCACCCCATTTCAGTCACCACCATAATGAAAGGGTATATTGGTAATCTGACAAGGCCCTCCACCGAAATGGATAAATTACCCCCGCCCCCGTCCCTTCCCTCCCTTCTACTCCTCTCCTCGCCATATCAAATCTTTCCGCCCCATTTCACCTTCCCTCCTCGCCCCAAATCTTCACCTCCTCTCCTCCATCGTCTCACATCTACCGCTCATAGCTTTAGCCCCTTTCCCATCTGCCTCTGTAGTAGCAGCGGCGATGACACAATGGCACCAGGAGGGAAGGTCGTACGAAGGAAATATCCAGAACAAGGTACAATGTTTTCCTCCTCGGTTCAGCTTCCCCGGTGGATTCGTACTTGCGTGTTTTCCCATGTGGCAGATTCCATGTGTGCACTAGTTTTTTTTTGATCAGGTAGATACCATGTCTACACTAGTTCTTTTTAGGATCTTGTTTTGACTAGGAACATCCTTTCTGGATCTTGTTCGGCTAGGAACATCCTACTGGTTCTTATAGAAGTTTTTAGATCTGAAAGATCCCATGTCTACACTACTTCTTCTCAGGATCTTGTTTTGACTAGGAACATCTTTTTCAGGATCTTGTTCCGGCTAGGAACATCCTACTGGTTCTTATAGAAGTGTTTAGATCTAGTTTTATTTACAGTGGTAGGCCAACCTTACACAAGTTTCTCTGCTTTCCTAACAGAAGTAGACGAGCGCCGCGATTACGAGTGGCAGAGGGACATGAATGTTTTCAAGAATCACAATTTCTTCTCTAGTCTTGGCATCGAGAAAATGAAAGCACTTTTAGCAGCTGACCGACCAAGCAAAAAGGGTACCAACGATACAACAATACAAGATTCGGACCCGGAGTACAACCCTTCTGATGAACATGAATCTGACCCAGAGACATGTCAACAAGAGGTAATCTTATCATGAACTCATTTCATGTACTAGTTATGCAGGATTGCTTCTGATCTTCTCTTTCTTTGTTGAATTTTGTGTAATCAGGTCACTCATAGCATACCTGTCAGTGGAGGAATAGGGACCAAGAGAATTCGGGCACCGGATGACCCTACCAGAATGCCTCCTAGACTGACTTGGACCAAGGCAAGGGAATTGGCTTTAGCTGAAGGGTGTCGGACAACTCTTGATACACAAGAATTGCCCACTGAAGGCCAAGCAACAACAACCCACGATGAGAACATCATCGACATGACGACTGCAGAAGGCAAGTCATTTGATCTCATATTCGAATGTCCTAATTACCAACCGAATAATTATTAACTTGTATGGCTGTAACAAACTTGTTAGGTGATGAACGCCCTTCCAGAGCACAACGAGGGCCGCCGGATTCAAGAAGACTGGGCAGAGATCTGGACCGAATTAGCCGAGGCTTAAATGGCAAGATCCCTATACACATTCAAGAAGGGCTCGAACGCCAGAGGCACCAATGCAAGCTGCAAAGTTTGCATCAGAAGGTGGTATCATAGTGCGTGGGCACATACCGATCCTTCCTAGCTAGAAGGACTACAAGACAAAGAAGAACCAGCAAGATGGTGAAAAGACTGAAGACCATCTCAAGAACTACATGGGCAAACTAGCAGTGTGCATATGTCCACTCATGTACTACCATAGTTCTTTGCATCCATTCTTGTCATCCATTTTTCTGATAATTGTCTTGTGCTAGGGGCAATTCGACATTGACACCACCAGTGAACCTGTAAGGGTGGCATGCACTGACATGCTGAAGTCGATACAGAGACAGGCGACGTATCGCCTGAAGCAAAAGTACTTTAATGATGTTCCAGCAAATGTAGTCCCAACTAAATCTCCTGTGCCCAATCTGACCGACACCCAATGGAAGGCACTGGTTAACATGTGGTCTTCCCCTGAGCACAGGGTATGATAGAACTTCAACTTGCTACTACCACATTTTCATGTACTTATATATTGTTCTTAATCTTATTTATTACACGAGTTCTTATTATTGTAAAGGCGAGGTGTAGTACAAACACCGGTAATCGAGGAAAGGTCAAGTACCATCAGCGCACGGGATCTCAAAGCTACATTGTACAAGCTAATCTTGTGGTAAGCAGATGAACAAGTCATGTTTTTTCTCTGTAGTTTATTTCATGGACCATTTTACAATGCTAGCACTTTAATAATTATGTCTGTTTTCGAAACATATTTAGAGGTAGAAAGTATACTGCTGAAGGAGAAGGGCTAAGTCCACTTGATTATTTCAAGTCTTTCCGCTGCAGCAAGAATGACGTCACCACTCCAGTATAGGCAGCCATTGTAAGTACTTGTCTGCTATAGCATTTTTCTTTGCAACAATACTAGAAACATGTGTGACTATTTTATTTTAAACCTTTCATTTTATTTCCTCTTTTAGGCTCGCATGGAACAAATTGTCGCTGAACCTCAAGGCGACCAACCAAGAAAGACTGTTGCTGAAGCAGTGCTGGAAGTTGTCCAATCTAGGACTTTTCGGGAGGTTGCTGGCATTCGCCCGCCCTCCATGAAAAAGACTAGGGTTACTACTACACTTCAGGTTCAGGAAATACGAGCTGGACTTAACAATGAGAAGCAAGGGGGGCACAACTGCGGCAGAAGATTGTTGAACAATGAGCGAACTGAGATTGAAGGCTCAAGAACAAGAGACAACATTGAAGTCTCAAACAGAAGCGCTTGAAGCTTTGAAGAAGAGCACAACTGACATGCATAATCTAATCCAAGGCTTGATAAATTTCAGCCAGGTTTATCCTCCTCTCAACTGAAGCGTGGTCCTGGTGAACTTGTGTTGCTGATGACTTGTTGTATGTTGATTCGATTCGATGCTAACTTGATGTATGTTGCATAATTGTACTGGTTGAACTATTCCCTGAATGTGGTGTGAATTATATGGAAGTGGGAAATGTTTTGTTTTGTTGTCTGATTATGTGCTGGCGATCAGCAGCAGCCAGAACAGTACACAGTGCCCTGCGAAATGAAATATGGGCTGATCTAAAAAAAAGCAATATGGGCCGAGGCCCAGGAAAGGCCCTGTGGATAATTGCCCAAAATCAATTGTCCAAGCATATGCAATATGGGCCAAGTTCGTTAGATTGCTAGGGCCCAAAATAAAATAGCCCAATATAGCGTGCAACAAACATTTCGGGAATGGCCAAAAAAATAACAATAAAACATGAAACAGGTTAAAATTGGCCCAACAATATTAGGCACACAAAGGCTCTTACATGGACTGGACCTCAATTTGTGACGAACCGAAATCGTCATAACCCCCTGCCACGTCGGAGCCACGATGGATATCGGTCCGACGTGGCATGTACCTTATGACGCCTTAGTGTTACGAATTTATACGCATCATTAAACTCATGACGCCGCGAAATAAGGTCTCGTCATTAATCGTGGTTTGTGACGCTCGATTAATGACGGAGTGTTTTCGTAACAACCGGCGTCATTAATCGCGGATTATGACGAGAAACGGCCTTTTTTGTGTCACTAGTCGGCGTTTTTCTTGTAGTGTGAACAATACATTTTTCTTCACGTGTGCGAACCAAACATAAATAATCGTTTTGCCTGGGCTTTGTGCTCAGGTCTTCACAATTGCTGACCAAGATGAAATTGTACCAGAGTCAGAAGACTCCCAATACTCTTGTACCGGGTTGCAAAATGAGATAGAGGTGTCAACACTTCGTTTTCAAAATAGAACATCATACTTGTGTCTGACGTTGAAGACTCTGACTTCAATACGATTGAATCCTCCGATTGGATTAATGGCTTGGATCAATGTGGGATTCCTACACCCAAAACGGAGAGTTCTACGGCCTCGACATCACACAATGCATGAGTTGTGCTATGCATAAAATGAACCCAACACTCCCTACGCATGCTTTTGTTTGTAATTTTCGATGTAATCCTTGAATCATGTCACCGTACCGATGTTTGATGAGAGGAAGGGATGTGTTGATCTCCAATGTGGGCATGATCGAGGAGTATGCAACGTGACGTGCTCATAATCTTGTAGTACTAAGCGAATCGAATCAACGAAGGAAGGGATGTGTTGATCTCCAATGTGGGCATGATCGAGGAGTATGCAACTTGACGTGCTCATGATCATGTAGTACTAAGCGAATCGAATCGATGAAGGAAGGGATGTGTTTATCTGCAATGTGGGCATGATCGAGGAGTATGCAACGTGACGTGCTCATAATCTTGTAGTACTAAGCGAATCAAATCGACGAAGGAAGGGATGTGTTGATCTCCAATGTGGGCATGATCAAGGAGTATGCAATGTGACGTGCTCATAATCTTGTAGTACTAAGCGAATCGAATCGACGAAGGAAGGGATGTGTTGATCTCCAATGTGGGCATGATCGAGTAGTATACAACGTGATGTGCTCATGATCAATTTAAGGGGAGAAGTACATAAATGAAAGGAGTAGTTCCTAACAACGGACTGTCCTTTGTACCAGTATCTTGATAAGAGGAACATCCTTTGCCGCCAGTATATAGCGCTGACCAGCCCCCTGAACAAACCGGCGCGCTATTCAAATATTCGGAATTTCAGACGCCCGGGCAAAGCAGGTGTTAAATGTCCTTTTTGCTTCCACCTTCCCAGTGCACCCCGTTTCAGTCGCCACCATAATGAAAGGGTATATTGGTAATCTAACAGAGCCCTCCACCGAAATGGATAAATTACCCCCGCCCCCTTCCCTTTCCTCCCTTCTACTCCTCGCCATCTCAAATCTTTCCGCCCCCATTTCCCCTTCCCTCCTCACCGCCAGCCCAAATCTTCACCTCTCCCCTCCATCATCCCAAATCTACCGCTCATAACTTCAGCCCCTTACCCATCTGCCTCTGTAGTACCAGCGGCGACAACACAATGGCACAAGGAGGGAAGGTCGTACGAAGGAAATATCCAGAACAAGGTACAATGTTTTCCTCCTCGGTTCATCTTCCCTGGTGGATTCGTACTTGCGTGTTTTCCCATGTGGCAGATCCCATGTGTGCACTAGTTTTTTTTATCAGGTAGATCCCATGTCTACAATAGGTCTTTTTAGGATCTTGTTTTGACTAGGAACATCCTTTCAGGATCTTGTTCGGCTAGGAACATCCTACTAGTTCTTATAGAAGTTTTTAGATCTGACAGATCCCATGTCTACACTAGTTCTTTTCAGGATCTTGTTTTGACTAGGAACATCCTTTTCAGGATCTTGTTTCAGCTAGGAACATCCTACTGGTTCTTATAGAAGTGTCTACAATACAAGAAATGTGCTGACTAGTGACGCAAAAAAAGGGCGTTTCTCGTCATAAACCGCGATTAATGATGCAGGTTGTTACGAAAAGCCTTCATCATTAATCGAGCGTCATAAACCATGATTAATGACGAGACCTTATTTCGCGGCGTCATGAGTTTAATGACGCGTGCATAATCGTCAATACAAAGCGTCATAACTTCGTTCCTGCAGCTTTGCCACGCTGGACATAATCTGATGTGGCATCCGATGTGGCATGCCAGTTGTGACAAACTGTTTGCATCATAAAACGAATTTGGCCCGTTTGAAGCTGGGTTGAGCCCAAAACTGTTCCTGTAGGCGGGCGTTGTTCATATAGCCCCAAAAAGATTTTGTTGGGCCCATTTGTAGCTTTTTAGATGAAATTTGATTAGGGTGGGCCCGTTTTTGTTGGGTCGAGTCCAACAGGTGCGCACATTGTTGCGGCCTTATGTGTCACGTTAATTTGAAAAAAATTGACTTTTGGCCCCGTTTCAGTCCAATTGACAATGAACCTCTCGAACATTTAAAAGAAAAGACTGACCAAACAAACTCAATGTCCTACTCATTCATTGACGCATTTATTCCAATGTCTTTTGTAAGTAGAATCAGCTCTGCCCTCAGTTATCTTGTTCTTAGGTGGGTACTGAAGCTCTGCCTCTTTAGCAGCTAGTTGTGCTATTATGTTTTAAATTTCCCTGGAGATCCTAATAGAGTCATGCCCCGGGATGAGACATCCAGATCTTCTAAAATAACATTAAGATGTTCTTGTAGAAATAAACTCATCCTTGGAGAAAACTCATCTCAATCTGAAAAATAAACTCATCTTAGTCTATAAAAAACCGAATCCCTTAAACCCAACTGCAGCTCTAAAATAGTATCTTCAATCTACCAAACCATAAAACGATGCAAATTGAAAATACAAGGACCTATCAATCCTATCAATTGTGCACCTCGACAAAAATCCATAAAACGAGTGGCTTGAAGCACATCCAGAAGCTACTAAAATAAAAAACCTACTGTAAGACGATGCAAATTGAAAACTAACTGAATCTAACGTGAATTGTATATAGCCTATCAACTTCTAACACCATTTGAAGTGCAAATCTAAAGGTACGATAATGAAATCTGAATCTACCATATATGCTCATCAATCCTCCAGATCCCCAAATCTAGATATCCCCAACCCTAGTAAGATAGGGGAAAATATAGCAGCTCAAACCAGAGGACCGACCTCGTTGTGCTGTCTCATCCTCTTGTTGCTGGAAGGTGGCGGCGCAACCATCTTTCCCTCACCGCTAGGATCTGCCATTCCTACCACAAACCATTGCAGATCTGCACGTAGAAAAAATCAAGAGTTGCTAAGGCAGTGAAGCATTTCGCCTGCGAGTTACTGATTTATATTAAAGACTCACTTGGCACAACCATAAGGAAAGTGTTTACATTAAATTGACACAACCAAGAAGTGGTGCAGTGGTAAACAACGCAATCTTGTTCCTATAGGTCTCTAACTCGAACCCTTGCAATGACGAGTTGTTTTTGCAACATTTCGTGACACCAGGAAATAAGCAGTTTCGCGATCATTACTCAGGAAGGTCCTTCCAGCAAAACATCAACAGACCGGACCTTTGTCATCCACCGAGCAGCAAACATCATATTATGATCAGGTAGCATCAAGTTTCTCAACTCATGACCACAAGCAGCAAACATCATATTATGATCAGGTAGCATCAAGTTTCTCAACTCATGACCACAAAGCTCACAACTCACGACCACAAAGCTCACAACACCAAGTAGCAACAAGTTTCTCAACTCATGACCACAAAGTTCAGAACACCAAGTAGAAAACATCATAGGATGATCATCATTATAATTTTCACAATAATCATAACCACCCATTTGTAATCATAAAGACAAGAAATAATCATCAATTTACATATGTAGGCGTTGATTCTCCTTCCATAGCTCCATCCTGCAGTTGTCCCTTCACCTTCTTTGTAGCTCAGCGGCAGTAGCTTCAAGCTTCATGTTAGCTTCTGAGGATCCTTCCCGCATATAGCTCCCTAATATTATGTCTGGCCTCCTGCAGCTGTCCATTCACCTTCTGCAGCTCGGCTTCAAGCTTCAGCTAAAATGATAAATTCTGAGGGTCGTTTACGTGACCTGAAGAAAACATCAGCAACAAGTTTGATAAGGTGGCATGTCATGGTTATTCATCATTAAAAATTGTTCCAATAATCGTAACTACCTATTGTTCGATTCCATTTCCATGAACACCTGGACAAGTTCCTGCTGTGTTGGCTTACCCTTCTTCACCTTCTGAAGCTCAGTGGTAGTATCTTCAAGCATCATTTTTTCAGTATCTCCAAGCTTCATGTTAGTCTTTCTGCATTCTTCTTTCCATGACCTTGCTTCCTCTTCAGCTTTTGCTATCCTGTGTGTTAGCTTATTCAGAATAGCTTTAGTCCTACCATCCCCATTCAGGATCAATCCAAACAAATGTCTGACATTGTTTTCCTTCAGGCTACAGACACCAAATACATATATGTTCATAAAATTGTCCATTTTCAACACTAATATCAAGAGTACAAGTACTATAAGTCTATTGAAATTTAAACAAGTTATTGTTTACCTGACCACAGGTTCCATACCAGCGCCCAAGGGCGGTGATGCTTTCCCTGACAAGGAGAGCATACCCATGCTGGCACTTGTTATAAGGATCCACAAGGATAAGATCAGCATCACGAGGCTCCGAT
Organism: Cenchrus fungigraminus; assembly: GCA_036936925.1. Lineage (NCBI taxonomy): Eukaryota > Viridiplantae > Streptophyta > Magnoliopsida > Poales > Poaceae > Cenchrus > Cenchrus fungigraminus. Next base: position 61,602,990 of record CM072770.1, read on the forward strand.
GTAACGAAATCAGTGGACCGAGCCACCACCGGAAGCTAGTAAAATACAAGAACCTGTCAATTCATAAAATGATGCAAATCGAAAACTAATTGAATCTAACACCGATTATCTATAGCCGATCAACTTCTAACACCAATTTCAATTCAAATCTCAGTGTACGGTGAAATCTGAATCTATTGTATATGGTCATCAATCCTCTAGATCCCCAAATCAAGAAATCCCCATCCCTAGGTCGATAGGGGAAAATATAGTGGCTCAAACCAGAGGACTGACCTTGTCGTGCTGTTTCATGAACTCGTAGCCGGGAGATAGCGCATAAACCACCCTCTCATCGCCGCCAGAATCCTCCATTACTACCACGAGCTATTGCAGATCTGCGCGTAGCAAAAGTCAAGAGTCTTTGCAAAGGCAGTGAAGAGTTTCACCTGCGAACTAATGAGTTATATTAAAGATTCACCTAACACAACCATAAGGAAAGTGTTTCCTGTTAAAATAACACAACCAAGAAGTGGTGCAGTTGTAAACAACGCAGTCTTGTTCCTATAGGTCTCTAGTTCGAACCCTTGCAATGGCAAGTTGTTTTTGCAACATTTCGTGACCTGGCCTCCACTGCCCTGGCGAAAATGCTTACATGTGGGACCCTGGAAAATTTTATGATGACTTGGAACACTCTAATTTCAAAAGAATGCTTACATGTGGGACCGATGTTGGTTTATGACATTTTTTTCAGAGCTTATGGCGTCACAAAACAGCATGGAATAGGGAATGCCCAGCTACAGTACCAACCGTAATGACGAAAGTTTTTTTGTCACTAAATTTGCTCGGAAGTGAAATATTATGACGAGATCAGCCAGGAATGTCATAAATCAATGACGCTAAAATGTGGTTGCGTCACTAATTAACGATTTTCTTGTAGTGTTAGATCTAGTTTTATTTACAGTGGTAGGCCAACCTTACAGAAGTTTCTCTGCTTTTCTAACAGAAGTACACGAGTGCTGTGATTACGAACGGCAGAGGGACATTAATGTCTTGAGGAATCACACATTCTTCTCTAGGCTTGGCCTCGATAAAATTAAATCATTTTTACCACCTGACCGACCAAGCAGAAAGGGTACCAAAGATACAAGAATACAAGATCCGAATCCGGAGTACAACACGTCTGATGAATATGAATCTGACCCAGAGACATGTCGACAAGAGGTAATCTTATCATGAACTCGTTTCATGTATTAGTTATGCAAGATTGCGTCTGACCTTCTCTTTTTTTTGTTGAATTTTGTGTAATCAGGTCACTCATAGCATACCCATCAGTGGAGGAAGAGGGACCAAGAGAATTCGGGCACCAGATGACCCTACCAGAATGCCTCCTTGACTGACTAGGACCAAGGCAAGGGAATTGGCTTTAGCTGATGGGAGTGGGACAACTCCTGATACACAAGAATTGCCCATTGAAGGCCAATCAACAGCAACCCACGATGGGAACATCATAGAAATGACAGCTGTAGAAGACAAGTCATTTGATCTCATATTCGAATGTCCAAATTACCAACCGAATAATTATTAACTTGTATGGCTGTAACAAACTTGTTAGGTGATGCACGCCCTTCCAGAGCACAACGGGGGCTGCGAGATTCAAGAAGATTGGGCAGAGATCTGGACCAGATTAGCCGAGGCTTAAATGGCAAGATCCCTATACACATTCAAGAAGGGCTCAAACGCCCAGAGGCATCAATGCAAGCTGCAAAGTTTGCATCAGAAGGTGGGATCATAGTGCGTGGGCACATGCCGATCCTTCCTTGCTGGAAGGACTACAAGCCAAAGAAGAACCAACAAGATGGTGAAAGACTAAAGACCATCTCAAGAACTACATGGGCAAACTAGTGGTGTGCATATGTCCACTCATCTACTACCATAGTTCTTTGCATCCATTCTTGTCATCCATTTTTCTGATAATTGTGTTGTGCTAGGGGCAATTCAACATTGACACCACAAGTGAGCCTGTAAGGGTGGCATGCACTGACATGCTGAAAAGTCGATACAGAGACAGGCGAGGTATCGCCTAAAGCAAAAGTACTTCAATGATGTTCCAGCAAATGCAGTCCCAACTAAATCTCTTGTGACCAATTTGACTGACGCCCAATGGAAGGCACTAGTTAACATGTGGTCTTCCCCTAGGCACAGGGTATGATAGAACTTCAACTTGCCACTACCACATTTCCATGTACTTATACAGTGTTCTTAATCTTATTTCTTACACGAGTTCTTATTATTGTAAAGGTGAGGTGTGGTACAAACACCGGTAATCGAGGAAAGGTCAAGTACCATCAGCACATGGGATCTCGAAGCTACATTGTACAAGCTAATCTTGTGGTAAGCAGATGAACAAGTCGTGTTTTTGCTCTGTAGTTCATTTCATGAACCATTTTACAATGCTAGCACTTTAATAATTATGCCTATTTTCGAAACATATTTAGAGGCAAAAGTATACTACTGAAGGAGAAGGGCTAAGTCCACTTGATTATTTCAAGTCCTTCCACTGCTGCAAGAATGGCTTCACCGCTCTAGTACAGGCAACCATTGTAAGTACTTGTCTGCTTTTGCATTCTTCTTTGCAACAATACTAGAAACATGTGTGAGTATTTTATTTTAAACCTTTCATTTTATTTCCTTTTTTAGGCTCGCATGGAACAAATTGTCGCTGAACCTCAAGACGACCAACCAAGAAAGACTGCTGCTGAAGCAGTGGCGGAAGTTGTCCAATCTAGGACTTCTCGGGAGGTTGCTGGCATTCGCCCGCCCTCTATGAAAAAGATTAGGGTTACTACTGCACTTCAGATTTAGGAAATACGAGCTGGACTTGACAATGAGAAGCAAGGGGGGCACAACTGCGGCAGAAGATTGTTGAACAGGAGGCCGAGATGAGCGAACTGAGATTGAAGGCTCAACAACAGGAGACACCATTGAAGTCTCAAACAGAAGCCAGAATAGTATACAGTGCCCTGCAAAATGCAATATGGGCTGATCTAAAAAAAATGCAATATGGGCCGAGGCCCAGGAAAGGCCCTGGGGATAATTGCCCAAAATCAAATGTCCCTGCATAATGCAATATGGGCAAAGTTCGTGTTGACGTTCCTTAGCCTCACTACTAGGTTTGCACTCACGGCGACGGCGCCAGAAATGCTTGTTGGCACTCGCTAGCGTTGCTACCGGGTTTATACCCCTAGTAATGGAGCTAGGAACGTCTTTGGTAAAACATACGTCACAAAAAGGTCCGCAAGTGCACGGATTACCGTTGTAGCACTTCACCCGGTGGTATTCGGGTTATCGTATTTATATTTTCCCAAGGGAGGCACTACGGCAAAGATGATCAGATAAACAGTGGAGAGTAACAAGACTCGGTAAAGAGCTATAGTGGGGGTATCGAATAAAGATATTCGGGGATAACTTGACACACACAAGGAGATCTTGATAAAGGGTTAGAGAGAACCTAGTGAGCTGGGAGGACAACGAGACGAGAAAGGATCCTAACACAATCTATCTATTCTTGTCAACTCTAGGTAAAGAACTAAGGCAAAGGATAACCAAGGTAAGCTAAACACGACAAGCTCTTCTAGTGCTGCAGGGGCATGCAAAGCCGCGCTCTCGGACTGGGATGAGAAGGGAGAACGACGACGCGCCGAATCCTACCAGCCCGAACTAACGTGGTGGACTACTGAGCCCGTTCAGAGCTGTCACCTCCCTAGGGTACCACAACTATTCCGTTGAACGGGACACCAATCTAAGACTAAGGCAAGCTCTGAGCACCGCGCTCACAACGAACCAAAGAACCTTTCCCCGGATATCACGAAGGAAGGTCTCTCTCCACTACTAAGCACAGACGTACTCGGTAGAAGATCAAGCGAAGAACGACCACAACACTATAGGGTTCAAGAGAGCTATGCTAACCAAGATTAAACTAACTTTAGTCTAAACCAAGAATAAAGCTTCTAGAGCAAAGTAAAAGCTGAATGTAATTGACTCGAAAGATAAGATAGAAAGATAACTTGAATTGTACTTGAGTCTAAACAAAGAAAGGATACAAGAGTAGTACCGGACCCCTGAAGAAGACTCCTCCGGAACCCTGAGACTAGCTCGACTCGACTCTAACTCCCAAACTACACTAATCCTACTCTAAGTGAACAAAAGTGAGAAATGGAGATGCTCCTGCGTTGTGTGTCTGTTCCAGCGAGTGGGAGGTGCCTATTATAGGCAAGGGAGGTCGGTGGAGCGCAGGGGAGGAAGACCCTAGGTGCGGTCGGCTCTCTAGGCACGGCCGGCCCTAGGATGTGCCGCCTCTCGCCTTGGACGCTCTTGATCACTGCTCCTGAGGCGGTTGTAGGTCGGCTCCTTGGGTCGGTTTTGCCCGGCACGCCAATTGATAGGTGCGGTCGGCCCTATAGGTGCGGCCGGCCCTACCCCGTGCCGTGCGATGCACCGACCGTGCTAGGGGACGCCTAGGATCGCCTTTGGATGACGGGTGTGGCGGTTGAGCAATCGGATAAGTGGACCCATTGATCCTAGCATTCACCCTTTGATCAAACCGACATTCCTCCAGTGAATCATGCTCGTCCAAGTTGTGCTCGAGGGAGTAGGGGTGCTCTGGACCAGGGTTGTGCCACCGGGCAGGGCCGGCCGGACCTAGCAGGGCCGGCCGGACCTAGCAGGGCCGGCCGCACCTGCAGGGCCGGCCGCACCTGCAGGTTCGGCCGTGCCTGGCACATGTGGCGTGTTGGTCCCAAATTCTCCCAAAATGTGTACCTGCCTATGAAATTCACAACACAACTTGTGGAACTTTATTAGTACTAAAAATGTGCATGAAACTTGTCATATATTCCTCTCGAACCCGAGGTTTTGACGGTCAAATTTTTGTTGTAAGGACCGTCAACAGTTCGTTAGATTGACTAGGGCCCAAAATAAAATAGCTCAATATAGCGTGCAACAAACATTTATGGAATGGCAAAAAAATAACACGAAAACCTGAATCGGTCTAAAATTGGCCCAACAATATTAGGCGCACAAAGGCTCTTACATGGACCGGGCCTCAATTTTGACGAACCGAAATCGTCATAACCCCTGCCATGTCGGAGCCACGATGGATCTCGGTCCGACGTGGCGCAACCGCCGAAATAGATTTATGACGACAAGTGTTACGAATTTACACGCGTCATTAAATTCATGATGTCGCGAAATAAGGTCTCGTCATTAATCGCGGTTTGTGACGCTCGAATAATGACAGAGCGTTTTCGTAACAACCGGCGTCATTAATCACGGTTTATGACGAGAAACACCCTTTTTCGTCACTAGTCGGCATATTCTTTGTAGTGCTCATATTTTTTTGATACACATTCAACATATAATTCATTTGGTGTCACTGCATTATGTGGAATGCAAAACAGTGTTGTTATACCTATGACCTTGTCTTAGAGTAATAAGTGATTCCGAAAGCATTGTTGCAAAATAGTCTTCCATCTTAACTTATTTTTGGTTTAAGTTACTTTAAGTTACTTACTTGGTCTATGAACTTTAAGAATGTACTACTTTTGGTAGGTGTTGCATGCAAATTAAGTGTTAGTTCAGTACTACTTGTTGGTTCTTAAACTGTGAAAGCAAAGGCTAGTTCAGTACTTAAGTTCTAATTTGCATTTCTTTGCCATGCAGATTGCTAAGCCTGGTGTGAAAACGAAGAACAATTAATCAAAACATGGTTCAAGGCTCATGTTGATTCTCATGATTCAAGCTGTTTATTTATGTTCCATCTGTTAACTTGTCATTCAGTTGCAAACTTATTTGCTATGGTGAAAACAACGTTTAACTGTTGGAATATTTGCTCCGAATTACTAGAGTAATACGTTTTGTATGCTTTGCTAACATGTGATTGATCTGGATTGATTCCATTTTTGTCAGATGTATTGACCTGTTCGTTGAGTGGATTGATAGAATTAAATCCTGACCGGATTGAGTGACACATGTGGATTAACTCAATCCGGGCTTGGGATAGATCAGCAGAGCATTCGGAAGGCTTGTTTGGCATATTACACAGTACTTTTCTCTCACAACAATCTGCCGTACAACTTCTTGCGCAGTACTTTTCTCTCACAACCAATCTGCCGGCTTATACGTTTAAGACCTGCCAAACACCGGAATCCAATCCTTGAAAACCAAACGAGACCTTAGGGCACTTTCAACCCAGACTCTACCCTTATAGTCTATATATCGAAGACTCTATCACAAAAAACTATGATTTTCAATACAGATTTTGTATTATGGAGTCTATCTAATATTGCTCTCGGATCTTCTGCTCCCGTTTTATTAAATAAGCGGACACGTCGAGCATACGGGCAGCCACACGGGATCCGCACAGGCCTCGTTTTGCGTGTAGACTTGGTGTCTAAGGGCACTCACATTGCAGGCTCTACATAGAGTCTAAACTATAACTATTTATTATCTCGAATATATCATAGACTTGGAGTCTTGAGTTTTCTCCCTCTCTATTCCATAAATATACTGTCATGTAAGCGCCATATCAACAAAGTACAATAAATATGGAGGTAATAAATGAGCTTAGACTCTATGGTAGAGTCTGCATTGTGAGTGCTCTAAATTAGACTTGCTTTATTAGTTTTCATCCCTCTCATCATTAAATTATTTGTCACATCAAATTGGCTATGTGGTTGTGTAATTAATGACTATGAACTCAAGTCTCCAGCAGGGCCGGCCCGCCGCCTCGTGCCGTATGGGCGTATTCAATTTTTTTTTTTTGAGAAGGGCGTATTCAAACTCTTTACTGCGTAGCGTACCGTGCGCGCCGCGTTTATCGGGACGACTGCGCGGCCGCGCGCACGGCTGGCCTGCCAGGACGCGGCCGGAGACGTCTTGTCGAACGCTGCGAGTCTGCGGACATCAGATCGGCCTGGTCGTCGCACTTGCATCCATGCATGTTTACACCCTGTAGCTGCCTGCTGGAGTGCTGTGCTGGGCCCTGCTGCTCTATGGAACGGTCCTCTCTCCTCTGGGTGTGGGTGTCCTCCGGTACGGCGCGATGCAATGCATTTACGCGTGTGGGCGCCTGATCTAGGGATGAAATGGCGCGGATACGGATACCATTCGAATACTTTTAGTCGGATATCTACATTTTTTGCCGGATACCAATTCGGATTCGAATATAATCGAATACGAATACAAAACGAATAGTTCGAATTCGCATTCGGATATCTACTCGATTTACAGATAGCAAGATTTTATTTGTTTAGTGATGATTTTAGAAGAACAAAATCATTAAAGGGACAGAAATTAAAGTACGAACGTGTAAACAAAAGATAGCTTGTCAACCAAGAACATATTTATCTATAGTTATTCTAATAAATAAATATATAAATAATAAACTAAATTATAAATAGATAATATTACAAATAAATCTATTATTATTTAGAAGAAATAAATAAAATTACAATACATAAAATAATTTACATCAATGATAAAATAAAATAAAATATTGAAAATAATTTATTTTAACAAATACATCATTTTCTGACTAAATCAAAATAATATATTTATTTTAAAACTATATTATACATGAGTTCACCGGGGTGGAGCACGGTCGGATACGAATAATTGTCGGATAGGCACAATTATTTCGAATACGGATATGGATTCGAATAGAGAAAAATAGTGAAAACGAATTCGGATACATCCATTTCAGTGTCCGTATTAGCAAACGGGCGCGGATTCGGATAACCACATTTACATTTTAGCGGATACGAATTCGGATATTTCAGACAACCGCATACCACTTTCCATCCCTAGCCTGATCCATCACGTTACTCGCACTACTTGCATTTCTGGTTGGGTTAGAGCAACTTCAGCAGACTTACTAATTAAGCCCCAACTTAAAAAAGTAAGAGCTGGAAGGGAAAAAATGCATTCCAGCAGGCTCCCTACTCAGGCACTAATTGTAAGGGGCGCCCAAATCCCCCTCGAGCCCATTCTCTTGCGGGTGGAGAGAGAAGGCCCCTAACGGTCGTTGGTCGTTCCGCCACCGAGCGGAGCCGCTCCTCCCCGATCCGCGAGCGCCACCCGAAGCTTCCTCCGCCGGCCCTCGAGCCCCACTCGTGACGCCAACGGCCAAATCGAGCGCCGCCCGACGCCGATAGCCACAGGCACCGTCTCGCCGCAGTCACGGGCGAGCCCCGCAGATGTCGCCTCACCGGCAGGAGGGTCGCTCCGCCGCGCCGTGTAGCCTTCTCCCTGCCTCCGCTGTCGCCCAAGCCCGAGCGCAGGAGGAGGGCCACCGGATCCAGCGCGGAAGGAGATTCCACTCGAAGCTCGCGCGGGTGCCACCTCCATGGCCATGAGAGAACTCCGTCGTGGGCCATCACGAGCTGGGGTAGCAAGGACACGACATGGGATCGGAGCACCTCCACACTGTCGTAGGGGCCCCGCATCCACCACTCCTCTTTCCGGGCTCCACCCACCACCGCTGCCCGGAGCACAGATCCGGCTCCTCTGCTCCTTTACTCCTCTGGCTCCTCTACTCCTCCAAGTCGCACGAGCTCAGGCTCGCCGCCTGGGGCTGGAGATTGGTCTCACCAGCGCCGGCGCCGCGGCTTCCTGGGAACGGCTCTGGGGCCACCGCCGTTGTTGCCTGCAGGAGCTCGAGCTCGCTGCTGCCGGAGCAAACGCTGCCTGGGTGATGGCCTCCGCCGCCGCCTGCGGGAGTTCGGGGGGAGGGAGTCTGGAGGAAGAGAAGAGTGTGGAGAGAGATGTTGTGGGGAAGTGATTAAAATATGTGAGTCGCTGACGAATGAGCCCCACATGTCATATACAAGTAGGGGCTTCAAAGTTCAGACTATTGCTGAAGTCGAGAGTAAAATTGGAGCTCCAAAAAATTGAGTGAGCCCTTATTCAGTAAAGTAGGTGCTCGAAGTAGATGCTATTGCTGGAGTTGCTCTTAGACGAGGATCGAGTAAAAACGCCTAGGATGTAGACGGGACCAACTAATAACTGAATGAATGAACAAAAATGGTGATATTTTTGGCAAATAAATGAATAGCGATCTGTCCCTTCTAGAACAAGGCATCTCGATCGGACCACATTGCTAGCAACTTTTAGTGTTCACCGTTGAACCGTACGGTTCGCAACTCGCCTCTCTCGATCGTGACTCGTGAGTAGTGTGGCATGCAAAGTGACCGGAAGCAGTAATCGTCAGTGGCCTCAATCAAAAAAAAAAAAGTCCAGAGGGACTAGTAAAAATTCAAGCCACCAACTGGCCGATAGCTGGCAGTGGCTAGCTAGGCCACCGATAGGGACGGCCAAGCAGGATCACCTTAAGAACTTAACGGAGCACAGTAATAAGAATGAATTCGGATGTTCGGAAATCTGAATTATCCGAATTAATCCGTATTTGGTAAAAATAATAATATAGAATCTATATCTGAATTCATTTTTAATGTGAATGGTAAATGAATCTATCCGGTTCCATATCCGTATTCGACAAAAATGTGAACTAGGGACACTATCTCTATGCGTGTGTAGATGAAACCATCTTAACCTTATTTATGACTAATTACTAATTAACAAATGATGTTAATTTAATATTATTACCTAAAAATGATGTACATCATCTAAACTATTAAAAAAATATCTAATAAATAATTATATTAGTCTAATATTACTAGTAATATATAGTAATAAAATCTAAATGATTTAGTATGACTCTTTGTGCAAATTTTATGTATATATTTTTTTGTTTTTAATGAATAAATTATATTTATAAGTATTAATGTACTTATTTTAATTTTAAACGATATATATTTTATTTAGTGAAATTTTATCTTGATATATTTAATTACTTAATTTTTTATTAATAATATAGTGCTTTCAATAAGCAATTTTTAGTCATAGTTTATTCACTCCTAGTAATATACTATTCTTTTATAGCAATAATAAAATCAACGATAAAGCGTATATATATATATATCCGTTTTGTATCCGTATATGATAAGATTTGTATTCGTATACGAATTAAAATTAAATTGTGATAAACAATGACATCCAAGTCCGTTGGTATCTTATCCATCTCTACACAGTACGGGCCGTGGACATGCATGCTGCCGGCCGGCCGGCCAACCCATGCCGTGCAAATATGCAATGCTTTCCAGGGATTCAGATCCTTCGGCCGGCTGATTGGCAAGCACGAACCGGTCGATTTTTATGGCGCACATGCACATGCGCGCCCCCGCCCGACGATCGACCCGAGCGCATCCAACAAGCTACTAGGTGCGATGCGACATCCCGGCTCAATAATAGCAGCGGTAGGGCGCTGCATGCCACAGCGCGAGCGCGGCCGGCGACTACTGGCGAGATTCCGCCGGGCATTCATGGCGGTCCGGCCGGCCGGCCTTAACCTCAACCTAACCCCCTCTGTGCGCCTCCCCATGCCTCCTCCTGCAACGCCGGAGTAGGGAGATGGCGCGGCCACCATCTGCTGCCGGGTTGCATGGAGCCACTGGCGCGCTGCCTCGGCTCCGCTCGCCGTGGCAGGAGAACGCTGCCAGCGGGGATAAAGGACGCCGGGCGGGCGCGGTCTCGCTGGTGGAGGAGCAGCGGCGGCACAGGGCCAATCTGCACGGCAAGGCAAGGATTGAAGACGGGCGCCGGCAGGCCTAGACGCGGAGCGAGGAGAGAGCCTCAGAAGTCAGAAGTCATGTCAAAGAGGACGGCGCGTGCCCATGCATCTACTGTATCGATCATCTATGGCAGTGGCAGCGGGAGTAACTTCACTTCATAAAATCGTTCAGATACAATGCTGTAGTAATGCGATGGATATGCACGGATCCAGCCTTTTTGAGCAGTACAACTTTTTGCCTTGTTTTCCAATGGAATTATGGAAACAATGTAAAATTATTAGTGGATCAAACGAATTAGGAAAAAAGGGGAGTAAATAAAAGAAAAAATAAGAAGAAAGAAAGGGTACATGATGTGATCCGGAAGGACCACGAGTAGTATACTCCCTCCGGTTTGGTAAAAGAAGTCGTTTTGGATAAGGTTTGGGTCAAACATTGAGAATATAAATGATGAATAACTTTTAAGTTATTGAATTTACAAATGTAAAAATCATATTAATAGATTTGTTTTGAAAACCATTTTCATAAAAATATACATATATAACTTTTTAATAAATATTTTTATAGAAAAAAGAACTCAAAGTTGTGTTTTGGAGACCGTATCGCTGTACTAAATGACTTCTTTTACCAAACCGGAGGGAGTACGTGTGTAAATGGCCGGTCGGGATTTAACCCGGCGTACCCGCCCGCGCGCTGGATGGAGCACACACACGGACCGCGTCGTCCTCGGCATTCAACGCGGCCCCGCCCGGACACACTGTCACGTCCGATCGAAACCTCCTTCCTCGTCAATGGCACGCCGGTCGCGGTCGACCACGAGCCAGTCTCGGAGGGGAGACGACATGCAAATATGCGAGAGACGACGTGACGTGACAGCCGCACGCGGTGTAGTTACCTATGTAGACAAGGATCGAAACGGGAGAGGAAAGAGATAGATCGCATGCAGATCAGGAGGTCGTCGTCGTCGGCAGCCAGCAACGGGTAGCTAGTGCTTGAGCACCTCCGGGATGTCGACGGGGTAGCGGCAGATGCTCTCCTCCCATGGCCCATCGGCAGTGCGCGCCGGCTCGATGCACTCCCACGCCGCGCTGTTGCACTTGAACCCGGACCCGAACCCAATCATCCACACGCGGTCGCCCTTGCGCATGCGTCCCTTGGCCTCGGTGTAGGCGAGCTCGTACCACACCGAGCTGCTCGACGTGTTCCCGAACCGGTGCAGCGCCATCCTCGATGCCTCCACGTCCTCGTCGGACAGGCCCAGGCTGCGCTGCAGCTCGTCGATCACGGCGCGGCCGCCGGCGTGGATGCAGAAGTGCTCGAACGCCGTGCGGAAGTCGGGGAGGTACGGCTTCACGCGTCGGTTCAGCACGCGTCGCGCGATGAAGGACACCGCGAACAGCAGCTGCTCGGAGGCCGGGAGGACGAGGGGCCCGATGGCGGTGATGTTGGCCTTGAGCGCGTCGCCGGCGATGGTCATCAGGTCCTTGGACAGGTTGATCCCGCGGTGTCCCTCGCCGTCCTCCTCCTGGAATACGCACCGGTACGCGCTGTCCTGGGCGCCCGTCAGCGTGCGCACCACGCGGGCCAGTCTGAACCGCGCCCGGGCACGCGACGTCGACAGCAGCACGGCGGCGCCGCCCATCCGGAAGAGGCAGTTGGGCAGGAGCATGGCGCGCTCCTTGCCCACGTAGTAGTTGGGGGTGATGGTCTCCGTCGACACCACCAGCGCGTGCGCGCCTTTGGGAGCCACCTGCAGGAAGTTGCGGGCGAGGCCCACGGAGATGAGCCCGGCGCTGCACCCCATCCCGGACAGGTGCACGTTGCGGATGTCCGGGCGCATGCCGTAGCGGTTGATGATCATGTCGGTGAAGGACGGGATGGGCGCAAAGAGGCTGCAGTTGACGACGAGGATGTCGATGGCGCCGGGGCTGATGCCCGTCTTGGCGAGCAGGTCGTCGATGGCCGAGAAGATGACGAGCTCCACCTCGGCGCGGGAGGCCTCCATGTTCCGGTACGGGGGGATGTAGTGGTGGGCGTGGGGAAGGCATGTCTCCTCCCCGAGGCCGGAGCGCTCAAGCAGCCGGGTCATGAACCGGACGCTGCGCTCGTCGATGGAGGCGCCCTCCACGAAGGTCACCAGCTTGGCGTGCTCCAGGAAGGTGGCGAAGGGGACGCGGCAGTTGGGCCGCGTGCGGAAGCAGGCGTAGTCGACCAGGTACACGGCCCGGGGCCGCAGCATCAGGTACAGCGCCGCGGCGGCGACGGGGACGAGCACGGCGAGGAACACGTGCGCCGCCCGGAGCGCCTGCGCCCTGGCGAGGAGCTCCGCCGGCCCGGCGCGCGCCGCGCTGACGGCGGCCGCCACGGCCAACGGCGCCGCGAGCACGGCCACGAAGTTGTTCACCACGTGCTGGTACAGCGGCTTGAGGTGCTTCAGCTGGTGCGCCGCCGGGGAGCCCATGCTGATGCTGCGCGCCGCGCGTGCCAACAACAGCAGGCTCGATCGAGATCGACGAGTGGCACTGTGGAGTGTGGCAGGCTGCTGTGGCGTAGTATGCGCTGATCTTGGGGGGCGGGAGGGAACGGCAGGATTTAAAGCGTGGGAGTGGGAGGAACGGGGGAGGGGCACGTTGGTGGGCCACGGGGGGCCTTTACTCGCCCAGGCTAGCGCGCAGCATGGTTCACCGATAAATCTGATGAAATGATGCCGCTAATTAAAGCCATTGCTTGGCCGCACTCATGGACGACCATCATTCAGAGGGCAAAGCCATATGCCCATATATTGCGGATTGTCCAAAACTCCCCCCAACAACTTGAAGGTACAATTACCGGCAAACTTTCAGCCTATGGTTTGGTTTTGAGAAAGATCATGCTCTGTGGTGTCTCGGTGGAATTTCCTTTTTTTTCTAGGACCTTTTTAAGGGACTGAATAAAGGAGGAGAGAAGAAGAGAAGCACCACATTACGGTTTCACAGAACAAATGATAATGCAAGGCCACGTCGTAGTCATGCTCTGGAGTGCGTACTGTGCACACTCCAGCGCGGCAGAGGACAGGATGGCACTTGCCAATTGGAGCACTGCTATTCGCCATGTCAGCATCCCACCCGTAAACAGTCCATGTGAAGTGTTTCTATACTTGTGTGAATGTCGGTCAAGGTCTAGCTTGGCAGGCCCCCAAAACTTCTATAACAGTAGAAGTGTTTGTCCGTGTTTTAACCCGGCAAACCTACCAAAGGGGTACCCGAGGTAGTAGATTGTGCGGTGAGACTTGGAACTCGAAGGTAAAGGCAGGACACGGGATACATATTTTTATATAGGTTTGGGCCGCCAGAGTAGCAGACTCTACGTCCTGTTTGGAGTATCGTATGTGGCACCCTACGCTTGGGTGTTGATCAGGTGTCCTCCTAGGTACCCGGCCCTTCTATATATAGTCCCGGGGGCGGGTTCCTAGTCGGTTACAAGGGTAGGAGTCCTAGTAGGATTACATGGATTTATGGTATATGATTCCGTATTCTTTCATGTACGGGTACCCGGGGTGTATGCCCGACAAGCCCCCGAGCACTTTGTAGTCGAGAGTAGTAGTTCAAGTAGTTTTGAACCCTCTTCGAGTAGTTCTTGAGCGTCCTCGAGTACTGCTTGGAAAAGTCTTCAATAGCACTTGAACTGCCACGAGGCTGGAAGGTGGCCCAGCTCATCAGTCTTGAAGTCAAGATTATATGGAAGTGTGATTGCGAAATCGCACACCATATGGAGTAGCCCCCAAGCCTTAGGTTGAGTTGTGGACTCTAGCTGATGGTCAATCTTGATTCTGCATCTTCTGTCTTGAAAAAATGAATGATGGGTGTAGTATAGCAGCCCCCGAGCCTTGAAGTGATTTAAATAATCAATCCAAGGGTCTTCAGAGTTTGTGAAAACCATCATCCAAATACTCTTGCAGTGTTCAGCCCCCGAGATTATATGCCAAGTGAGTCGTATGAGGCACATTGAGTAGTTGTTGGTACGGAGCCCCCTAGCTTGAGAGTGAGCGAAGTCTGCTGGAGTTATCCTCGAGTAGTAATTTGATGTTGAGCCATCAAGCTTGACAGGTAGCAGAGACTGCACGAGTTGTCTTCGAGTAGTAATAGCCATGCCGTCGGAGCAGACTTTAGATGCGACCGAAGTCGACTTTTTGCCATAAGAATGGACTTTAGATGCGACTGAAGTCGACTTTAGATGCCGGCATAGCGGACTTTAGAATGTGACTTGAAAACCGAAGTCGACTTTGTGCCGCGCGGAGCAGACTTTGAGGACCGACCGAAGTTGGCTTTGTGCCGCGTGGAGTGGACTTTGAGATGCGACCGAAGTGAACTTTGTGTCGCACGGAGCGGACTTTGAGATGCAACTTTAGAAGTCGACTTTGAAAACAAAGCTGAAAAGCCAGAAACAAAAAGCACTTCTGGAAGGCAAAAATGAAAGGAAAACCAGAAGAGTGAGAAGTTTGCCGCCGGAGCGGTCTTGAATGCGACCGAACTCGATTTGTGCCGTTGGAGCAGGCTTAAGGGTCAGCACAGAGGTAGGGACCCGAGAGACTAGGAGCCAAGGCTCCGCACTAATCGAGTAGCATACGAGACTAGGAGTCAGGATCCGCACTAGTCGAGTAGCATACGAGACTAGGAGTCTGAAGCTCCGCACTAGTCAAGTAGCATAGAAGGTGTGTAAGAGACTAGGAGTCAAGGCTCCACACTAGTCAAGTAGCATACGAGGGTTTATGTGTGACCGAAGTCGACTTGAGTAGTTGCCAGGACCCGAAGGCCACTTACAGCTAGGTGGTTGTCAGGACCCGAAGGCGGCTTACAGCAAAGGCCAACAATAGGCATGGTGCGCAGAGATTGACCAAGAGCTGGGGTCGCACACCATGAGAGTAGTCGCCACTAGTGACCAGGTGCGCAGAGGGAGGCCATATGCTGGGGCCGCACACCATGAGAGTAGTCGCCACTAGTGACTAGGTGCGCAGAGGAGGGCCATATGCTGGGGCCACGCACCGTGATGAGCAGTCGAAGACTACGAGTAGAAAACTTTTAAAGCTTGTGATGGAAGTTAGAATTTTTACTTGTTTCATACAAATTTATTTTATAATAAAGAAAATTATTATTCTTCTATGCACAAGAAAAAGATGAAATTCCATTCCCCTTCTTTTGCAATAACATGCCTGATCACATATCTTGTTAGAGCAACTCCAACAACTGCTTTAAATCGTTTTCCATCCCAAAAAATGAAAAAAATTCATGTTTCCATCGTTCGAACTTACTTGGAAAACTACAAAATTGCAATCCTCCCTCGCTATCCCCCTAGTGGCTCGCGACCTATGGAGAGCCAGTCCGCCTCGCCAAATCGTCGGATTCCGCGACATGGATCCCTCCCGCCCCGGCCTCGCGTCAATTTTAGCTCTCAACGCCCGCGCCGCTCACCGCCGGTAGGGAGCAGAGGAAGGGCGTGGGCCACCGCCGGTAGGGAGCGAAGGAGGACAAGTGCGCCACTAGCTAGGAAGAGGACCGCCATGACGGGGACCGGGAAAGAGGAGGAGGGTCGCCGCGGCCGACAACCTACCGGGAGAGGAGGAGGAGGAGATCAGCCGCAGGGGCGGCTGGGAGAGAGGAGGGGGAGGGTCGAAATTCCTACGGCCAGGAGAGGGGAAGAGGGTCGCGGTCGCCTACGAGAAGAGGAGAGGTTGCTGGCTTGGCCTCGCGCCGCCAGTGGCTGCTCCCGCCAGAGCCTGGTCGCAGGGGGTGGCGTGCTCACACCGCTGGCCGAAGCCTCCCACGATGCCGGCCGAGAGGGAGGAGCTAGCGCTGCTAGCAATGAAGCCGGGGAGGTAGGGACCGGCACCGGGGAGGGCGAGGGCCTCAGGGGAGGACGGATGGGAGGAGGACGAGTGGTCGACCGTGATGGGAAGGATAAAGGATAAGTTAGGGGAAAATAACTAATCTTCAAATTTAACCAACAAAAATAAAGATGTTGCTGGAGTTGCTCTTACAAAGAAGAGGTCGCACAATATGCATAATTACAAGCACCACACTAACGGTGGTAAATGATCTATGATAGAAGCATGAATCAAGATGACATCTACATGGAGATCATGGTGTCGAGGACGTCCATTCAAAAGACTAAGTTTTTACTGAGCTGTTGGGAGATCTCGACAACACTCCGATAAGGTAAGTAGATCCTTTGAGGTAGCCATTGTCAGCACTAGCAGATACCTGGTCGAGTCTTCTTCACTCGTGACACCCACGCCCCAACTCCACATTAAACGACGACGGGGCAATGAATGAAAAAAACAAACTTTGCCCATATAGACACTACAAATATAGACACTACAAGAAAATTGTTGACTAGTGACGCAACCACATTTTAGCGTCATTGATTTATGACGTTCCTGGCTGATCTCGTCATAATATTTCACTTCCGAGCAAATTTAGTGACAAAAAAAACTTTCGTCATAACGGTTGGTACTGTAGCCGAGCATTCCCTGTTCCAAGCCAGTTTTGTGACGCCATTAGCTCTGCAACAGCGTCACAAACCAACTTTGGTCCCACATGTAAGCATTATTTTAAAAATAGAGTGTTCCAAGTCGTCATAAAATTCGAAATGGTCCCACATGTAAGTATTCTTTCGAAAATAGAGTGTTCCAACTCATCATAAAATTTTGCAGGGTCCCACATGTAAGCATTTTCGCCAGGTCAACGGCGTCATAAACCAACTGTGGTCCCACATGTAAGCATTATTTTAAAAATAGAGTGTTCCAAGTCGTCATAAAATTCAATTGGGTCCCACATGTAAGCATTTTTTTCGAATCTTTAATATAAATCAGTAATTCGCAGGCGAAACGCTTCACTGCCTTCGCAAAGACTCTCGACTTTTGCTACGCGTAGATCTGCAACGGCTCGTGGTAGGAATGGCGGATTCTGGCGGTGATGAGAGGGTGGTTTATGCGCCACCTCCCGGCTACGAGTTCATGAAACAGGACGACAAGGTCAGTCCTCTGGTTTGAGCCACTATATTTTCCCCTATCGACCTAGGGATGGGGATTTCTAGATTTGGGGATCTAGAGGATGGATGACCATATACAATAAATTCATATTGCAATTGGTGTTAGAAGTTGATTCAGTTAGTTTTCAGTTTGCATTATTTGATGGATTGATAGGTTCTTGTATTTTTCTAGCTTCTGGAGGTGCTTGAATCCACTAAAGCTGAGCTGCAGAAGGTGAAGAGAGACCTGCAAGAACAACAAGGCAGCGAACTCAAGTCACTGCAAAAGGCTCTAAATTACAAGCACCTGTATGAGCAATCGTTACAGCAGCAGAATGAACAACTGAAAGAGATGAAGAAATGCATTGAAGAGTCTTATCAATTGCTGCAACAGGAGTATGCCCAGTTGAATGAAATGACATTGTTACAGCAAGAGAACATTGCCCTGATGGAAGAGCAGACCAAAGAGAGGGGCCATGTTAATCAATTGTTACGGCAGGAGAATGACCAGTTGAAAGAGATTCAGCAATTGTTAGCGGAGAAAGAGCAATCGAACTCTGACTGAGCTGCAGACAATCGATAAAACATGTCTGGTGTTACTGCTAGCTAGACGGTTCATAGGTGGTGTGTACTTTGTGGTGATGAATTTGTTTGTATTTTTGTGTTTGCTACTTGCTGGTGGTGTGAAATTTGTGGTGATGAGTGCTATGAGATTCCATATTATTGTGCCGATTTGGTTTTATCTGTTTCAAATTGAGTCGAGCATACTCACCATTCTGAATTAATTTTGCTGATGTTTTGCTGGTCCGTTCTATTGATGTTTTGCTGGAAGGACCTTCCTGAGTAACGATCGCGAAACTGTTTGTTTCCTACTGTCGGTCACGAAATGTTACAAAAACAATTTGCCATAGCAAGGGTTCGAACTAGAGACCTATAGGAACGAGACAACACTATCTACCACTGCATCACCTCTTGGTTGTGTCAATTTAATGAGAAACACTTTCCACCCCGACCACAGCACGGAGTGGTTGTTCTGATAAGTTGGCGGGAGAAAAGCCTGCGTTGTAGCAAAAAATAGTTTTCCCGCAGCCCGTTGCCCCAAAACGGGAAAACAAAGAACGGAGAGGCGAGTGGGCTACCAAAACGGATCATTCCGGCGGTGATTTGCGACTTCCAACGGCTGCTCACTCCTACGGGCGCAACCTGGGTGATACTTGCTGCAGCGGCGTGTCAATCTGGTAAGTAATTTTGTGTTCAATCTGGAAAATTTTATTTCGCAGAATGTTCTCCTTTTCGATTCGTTCTGTGGTCAGTAATTTTGAGTTGGATTCGCCAAAAACTTTCCAGATGGATAGACGCTGGATAACCGGTTGTACTGGTTTTACCACCGATCATGAGAAAGGGGTCCAGGATTTCTTGGCATTTCTTCGGACAAGATACGCTGAGGACGAAGAAATACTATACCCGTGTCGTCGATGCCTCAATAACTCTACAGGTACTATAGAGCGAATTGGAGTTCACTTACTTGTGAGTGGGATGGCAACCACTTACACTAGGTGGATCCATCATGGAGAAGCTTTGGAGGATATGGTTGACGATGATGCAAATGTACAGGATAACGCAATTCTGCCGGATGCAGAGGGGGATGTGGATAATGCAGCTCCACGGGATGGTGGTGATCAGGAGACGGTCTAGGAAAACCAATACATATCGGGTATGGAGGAGGATGAAGGCCCTGGAGATGATGGGATGTCTGAATTGATTGCTGACTTGGGCAAGGGTCAGGTTCTCAGTGAGAAAATGTATGAATTTGTGAAGGAACATCTGAACCGTAAGGTGTCACCGACATCTTCATATGCACAATTTACATTTGTTGTGAAGTTACTTCATATAAAGTCTTTCAGTCGGATGAGCAACGTCGCATTCAATGCAACGATGAATTTGTTACAAAAAGGATTCCCAGAAGCGTGTCTTCTAGACTCTTTCGATGCGGTAATGAAGTACATACGTTCCATGGGACTCGGCTATGAAAAAATCCATGTTTGCAAAAATAATTGTATATTGTTTCGCAAGGAGAAGTATGTCAAACTTGATGTGTGCCCAGTATGTTGTGAAGCGGATTCAAGATGGAAGGATGCAGATACCAACAAGCACGTTCCTTAAAAGGTATTGAGGCATTTTCCGCTGATTTCCACGCTGAAGAGGATGTTTCTTTCATCAAAAATAGCAAAGGATTCACGATGGCACGAGTCGAAGCGAAAACCAGTGAAGAATGAGCTTAGCCATCTAGCTGATGGTGAGGCATGGAAAGAATTCAATAAAAGTTGGAAAAAATTTGCAAAAGATGCTAGGAACCTTAGACTTGGTCTTGCAACCGATGGTTTCAATCCATTTGGCAACATGAACAACTCATATAGTATGTGGCCAATATTTGTTGTGCCGTATAACATGCCACCATGGGTATGCATGGAAGAATCAAACTTCATGATGGCCTTATTGATCCCTGGGCTGAGTTCTCCATCAAAGGATTTTGATATCTTCATGGAACCTCTCGTCGAAGAGCTGCAGCAACTTTGGAAGGGTGTCTGGGCAATTGATGCTGTTGAGGGTAAAGGATTTAAACTACGTGCTGCGGTTCTTTGGTGCATACATGATTATCCAGCATTGAGCACGTTGTCTGGGCGAGTCACGAAAGGCTATTTTGCCTGTGTGCGTTGCGACAAGGATCCTTACTCAAGGAGATTGAAGAACAAGATATGTTACATTGGGCATCGTCGTTTCCTTCCAACTGACCATCCATGGAGAAGAAAGAGAGCAGATTTTGATGGTACTGTTGAAAACCGAGAAACGCCAGGGCAGTTTACCCATGAGGAGCTGAAGCAGCAACTGGAGAAGGTTAAAGACGTTAGACCAGGAAAGCATCCTCTACCTCAAGGAAAGAAAAGGAAGCGGGAATCTGGACAGTGCTGGAGCCGAAGGGTTTGTTTGTGGGATTTGCCGTACTGGTCATCTCTGAAGTTGGCACATAACCTTGATGTGATGCACATTGAGAAAAACATATGCGAAAACCTTATTGGAACGTTGCTTAAAATTGCTGGGAAGACAAAGGACACCATCAATGCTAGGGTTGATTTGGAAGAGATGGGCGTAAGATCAAATCTACACATGGTGGCAACTGAGGATAGTGAGTCATGCAAAATGCCAGAAGCTCCGTATGTACTTTCAAAAATGAAACAGAAGCTGTTTTGTGATTTTATAAGTTCGGTGAAGTTCCCAGATAGATATGCTTCAAACTTAGCTAGGTGTATTGCTGCAGATGGATGCAAACTACAAAGATTGAAAACTCATGATTGTCATATCCTACTCCAAAGGGTTTTGCCGGCTTGTCTTCGCGGTTTAGTGGACAAAGAGATATACACATCTATTGCAGAATTAGGAAACTTCTTTCGGCAACTATGTTGCAAAACTCTGAAGTTGGATGTCTTGCAAAAACTGAAAACAGATATCCCAATAATACTGTGCAAGCTTGAGAAAATTTTCACTCCTGCCTTCTTTGATGTTATGGTCCACTTGGTTGTCCATTTGCCTGAGGAAGCAATCCTGAGAGGTCCAGTACAATATGGATGGATGTATCCCGTCGAAAGAAGGCTATGCACATTGAAGCGGTCAGTGAGAAACCAAGCTAGGCCTGAAGGATCCATTGCAGAAGCATATGTTGCTAATGAGGCCTTGACATTTTGCTCTAGGTACTTCGCGGCTGATGTTTTGGCCACACGATTCAATCAGGTTGGAAGGAATAGAGAGAATGCTGATTTGACTGTAGATGGAACATCCTGTTTCGATCACAATGTTCAAGTACTTGGAGCAGGGACCACTTGTTGGCTTGGGTCAAAGTACGACAAGGTGGTTTGGTATGTGCTAAACAATTGCGAAGAGGTGAAGCCATATATCGAGTAAGTAAATCACCATTGCAATGATAGAACTACAATTATTTCGTTCTAACTTTGAGATGGTACTGCTTTGCAGAGTGTTCAAGAATGAATTAAAAGTGAAAGGTGTGTCGGACAAGGATATTGATCGTCGAATTGTTACAGAATTTCGGCACTGGTTTAGATCGCATGTTAGTAATCATGTTTTTTGTTTGGTAGCTAGCTTATATTACCTTGTGAGGACCTTTACACAAGACTATATTAAAAAAAAACTATGGCTCTTCTGTACAGATTACAAACAATCCAGTGAGCGACGACAACCTATATGCATTATCAGCTGAACTAGATCGGTGAGCAAAAACTTATACAGCATGTATTGTAGGCGGTGTCCGGTAGCACACCAAGGCCCGAGAGGCAAATAGGAAGACACAGAACAGTGGAATCATGACTACAGGATCACATAAAGACATTGCAGAAATTGAGTTTTATGGTTCACTAAGAGACATTATTGAGCTGCGGTACAACTCGGGGCTTGACAGAGATCGAACTGTTGTTTTATTCCAGGTTGACTGGTATGATCTGGAAGGGACCAAGAAGGAACCGAAGATTAGAAATGTTGGTTACTTCACAAGCGTCAATACTGGAGATTACTGGTACCAAGATGATCCCTACATTCTTGTTGAACAAGCAACGAAGGTCTTTTACTACACCCTACTACAACACCCATGGAGAGTGGTGCAAAAATTTGAGCACAGGCATTTGTGGAGCTATAATGAAAATGAGGAGGACATAGCTCCCACTGGCATGGTACTTGCATATCAAGATGATGAAATTGACCAAACCTTGCATGATGTTATACTTGATGATGGTCTCGGTGATGGTTCGGAGGTTCCGGTGCCTATTACTGGCGAGGAGGCTGTGGTTGCAGCCGCTGAAGTTGACGCAATTCGCCAGCAGGAGCCGTCTGATGTGGATGGATTCAATTCTGAAGATGAGGACGACGACACTCTATGGCAATACGTCGATGAAGATGAAAATGCTGCCGATGAAAGTGACGACGACTAGGATATCAAATCAGTAATTGTTTAAGGCGATCCAAACTGAAATCATGTGGACCTTATGATTTATATGTAATTTATATGTAGTTGAAGTGCACTTTCCTGAATATTAAACCTGTCGTAGGTGCCTAATATCCGGTTCACTGTATTATGTAGCATCGGAACTTCCTGTTACGACTTATACAAAATATACGATCACGCATGGGGATGACCGATTATCCGGTACGTTGTATTATAAAACAACGGAACGTCCTGTTCGGCTAAGTGAATGGTAGGTTAGAAAATATCAATTTCTTATCCTCTCCAATGTGGGCATGATCGAGTAGTATGCAACGTGATGTGCTCATGATCACGAATCGAATCGACGAAGGAAGGGATGTGTTGATCTCCAATGTGGGCATTATTGATTAGTATGCAATGTGACGTGCTCATGATCATGTAGTACTAGGCGAATCGAATCGACGAAGGAAGGGATGTGTTGATCTCCAATGTGGGCATGATCGAGTAGTATGCAACTTGACGTGCTCATGATCATGTAGTACTAGACAAATTGAATCGACGAAGGAAGGGATGTGTTGATCTCCAATGTGGGCATGATCGAGTAGTATGCAACTTGACGTGCTCATGGTCATGTAGTACTAGGCGAATCGAATCGACGAAGGAAGGGATGTGTTGATCTCCAATGTGGGCATGATCGAGTAGTATGCAACGTGACGTGCTCATGATCATGTAGTACTAGGCGAATCGAATCGACGAAGGAAGGGATGTGTTGATCTCCAATGTGGGCATGATCGGGGAATATGCAACGTGACGTGTTCATGATCATGTAGTAGTAGGCGAACGAATCGACGAAGGAAGGGATGTGTTGATCTCCAATGTGGCTGTAACATCCCTCAAATTTATTGAGGAATGTTAATTAATAGAAATGAGGATTTAAAATTTTCGATGAATTATTTGAGTGATTATCAACTTATTTAAGGATGTCTTCCTTTATCTCTCCTTTAATTCCTAGATTTACTTTGAGCTAAATAAAATTTCTAGGAAATATAAAAACATTAGTGTGAGAAACTTGGAGTTCTTTTGGTTTTATTTGGAGTTTATTTGAGTGGGATTCAAATTTGAATTTGCATTCAAATTTGAATCTAATATAGAAAAGGGTTGGAAAGGAAAAAGGATAGGAAAAGGGGAGGAGCTGATGGACTCCGAGCCCAAAACCCCGGAGTCCACCGAACCACCTCCATCTCCTTTCTCCACACACCGCGCCACCCCTTTGCTCTCCCTCGAACCAGCCCACCGCGGCCCACTTGCGCGCGGCCCGCTTACCACCTACCGCCCGTGCGCTCGGTCGCCGACAGCTGGGGCCCGCCATGACGACACGCCCACGTCACGCTGACGTCGCCATCGTCATCCTCCCCCTTTATCGCTTTGGCTGACGCCGGCGCCAAAGCACCGCGGCGCCGCCCGTGGCCGCCGTCGCAACGTGCCCCCGCGCGCATCCACGCATCCCGGCCGTCCACGCATCCCGCGCTGCCCTCCGCTATAAGTAGGCCGCCGCCGCGCCCCAGGGGAGCTCCCAACCCTAGCCGCCGGGGAGTCCTCCCCATTCCACCTCGCCACTACCCGCCGGAGGAGAAGGAGGAGGGGGGAAAGGAGAAGAAGACCCGGAGGTCGTCCGCGAGCTCGCCGCCGATCTCGCGAAGCCGGAGGACCGCACGTGGGAGCTCGGGGACGCCGCGAAGCCAGGAACCGCGACGCCCCTGCTTCCTTTGCTCCGCGCGGCCATCTCCTCCAACTCCGACGAGCCTGCTCAGCCCTCTTCACCGACGCCTTCACTTCGGCCAGAGGCCACCGAGGTGAGGCCAACCTCCCCCGCCCGTCTGTGGACGACCCGGCCTTCGAGCCGAGGCGGAACTCGTGCACGCCGTCGCTGCCGCCGCCGCGCCACCGCGCACACCGCATGGTGAAGCCGGCCTTCGAGCTGTGCTGGGAAGCTTCTGCAGGTGCCGCTGCCGTCGCCTGATGCACGCGCACGCCTCTGCCGCCTCCCTTGACCCGTGTAGACGCGCACGCCACCGAAACGCCGACACCCTGTTCACCGTGCCGCCATGGCCGCCGCCATGGGGGAATGCCCCGAGCACGCGGTAGCAGAAGGGAAAGGCACCACCTTTTGGGCTATCCGTGGTCGCCTCGCCACCGGCAACCACGTGCCCCCACACGCGCCCGTGCCCGGCCGCGGGAGCTCTGCTCGCCGCCACCGTGTCCGCCATGCCCGAGCTCCGCTATGGCGGGCAAGGCCCTGCGCTTGGTGACGAAGGGCGAAAGCCCCAGTTTTCTGTTCGTCTCGCTTTGCTTGGTACACACACGCGCGATTCTGGTGTCTTGGCGCCCCCACACGCCGTCGCCGACCAACGCCGTCCTGCGCCGCCGCGCCTCACACCACACCGACGCCGATGGGGTCACCGCCGGCCCCTAGGTGCCCCTCTTGTGGTCTGGATCGACGCGAAAACACCACCCGAGCCGAGCCCCGCTGCTTGTTGACCAGCCCCGGCCGCACCTCGCCGCCGGCGATGTTTGCCGCGCCGCCGCTCCTCTGGAGCATATCGTCGAACACCTGGCGGCGCCGGGCGCTAAACCTCAGGGTTTTGCCCTCACACCACGGCACACACGTGCACGTGCTCGCAAAGGATCCGCCGGGATCCCGTGCGGCCGGCCACCCACGGCCAGGCCACACGCCGGCCCACACGACACAGCGCCGCAGCGAGCGCGCCCTGGATCCGGCGCGCCCGGCCACGCATGCGGCCATGCTGGCTGCCACGTGTGCTGCAGCCGGCTTATAGCCGGGCAAGTGGCAGCCGTGTCAGCGCAGGAGCCAGCCTAGCGCCGACTATAAGACCCTTTAGAGCTAGCTAGAGATAGTCTAGAGCTAGTTAAAAGTCTGCAATATTGTATATGCGTATTTTAATTTCAGAAATATATTTTATCTTCAGAAAATCATAATAAATCCGTTTTAGCTCCGAAAAATATGAAACTTCTTCTGAAAATCTTCTAAAAATCCAAACTTCGAGCTAGACTAGAGATTGCCTCTTTTTGGATCTTATTTGCTCTTTATCTTGGATTTATTGCCATTAGTAGCCGAGTTTATTTATTTAAATACGCTTCTAGGAGCTGCCGGAGCCGGAGAGCTGAACCAGGACTACGACGACGACCTTAGCTACAATGACCACTCGTACCCAGGTTCACGCCCGACCATCTTTGACTACCCATTAGGCATAGCTATTTTAGAACTGCTAGTGCTTTATTTAAGGCATAGAGATGGATATGATGAACCCATGCATAGCCTCTTTTACATACTTGTCCTTGATTGACCTACTACTACTGTTTACTTAAGCTGGATGCTGTGCTGAGCTTGCTATGCATGTGTTGGGTTTATTGTGGTAGTTTCTAGGTGTGTGTTGGGAAAACCGGCAGGAGAAGGTGTTTTGGGATATATTGGCGGGGGTGAGCTCGAGACAACCTGATCTGGGATCGGGGGCCAGGGATCATCTTCTCGGACGTTGCCCAGTTTAGTGCCTATGGCGGGTACATTATTTTAGGAGCACATGTGATGGGGATTTCGTGATGACTTGGAGGATATGAGCTCGCCCCGGTCTGAAACCGAGTGGGTCGCCTGTTACACGAGATTTTCGTACACACCACCTCACCGAGAGTGGGGATAGGGCCGTTCGACCCTAGCAAGTGCGATGCCATACCTGCCAGTAGGATAGAGGGTATCAGTGAGAGGGTTAGGGTGAAGTCCCTTCCCTTTGGGCGCTCACCGTGTGGCCACACGGGGGCATTTTCACAGTTCTGGGGTGGTCTTCTGCGGGGGACCGCATCGAGACCCGGATGCAGGATGGAATCGTAACTCCTAGGTGTTCGTCCGGTAGGGTAGGCTCGGTCGGCCGTACACCGTCTGGGTACTATTCTGAGTTGGGTACTGGTGTACATACTCTGCAGAGTTTAGATCTATACGTATAGCCGCGTCCTCGGTTATGGACATGCCCGTTGTTTCTCCGACTCTTACGTTTTGGGTTTTCTACCTCCCCCTTATAGGATGAGTGTGATTGGTGAGCCGTGGTTGTATTCGGGGAGAGGAGAGTTGCTCCCTCTACCTCGCGGATCCGGGTGCAACCATTGAGGTGCAAGGAGTGGGAGTTCTCACACCGACCCTAGATGGAGATAGGTGATGGTGACGGTGATCTGGGTGACCAGATGTATCCGTATGCAGATGAGAGATATGGGATATGGTGAACTTATGGAGATATTACTCTATTTTTGCTGCTGCTGCATAGTAAACCCTGCTACTACCTTGATATACTCTTTTCCCCTTAGAAGTAGGCCACTTAAAGCTTGCATACGGTTGGTGACGTGGACCTATCCCGATCCTTGGGGATAGCCCCTGAGCTTGCAGGGTACGAGTCCGACTACGACAACAATGCCGACGGATGGTACGACTGAGGGGGCACGACGCTTCGCTCAAGGATGCCTGTGGGAGATGCCTGAAGATGGAGACACCTTTTGGGAGATAGCTACCGTTGCGTAGGCTCTTATTTCTGTTATTCCGCCAAGAGGCGGGTATTGATGTACTCCGAATAATCAGGACATGTAATAATCAGATTATTATTCGTACTCTGATGTTTTATTTCGATGTATGACTGTGTTATTTATCTGTGATGAATGCCTGTGCGTGATAGCGTCTGATCCAGGGACTATCACGAGACAGAATGCTGGGTTTTCCGATTCTGAAAACCCAGGGCGTTACAGATGGTATCAGAGCCATACTTGACCGTAGCACGTGCCCTTAGAAATGGTCGTTAGAAATTGGGACTCTGAACGAAACTCTTTTGCTATATACCATTCTTGACTTATATTACAAAACTTATCCTTTTCTTGAAAAGTTCTATCTCACCTGCGCTAACTAGAAATTTCTTCCGTATCACAGGAGATGGCTCGTCAGGAGGTGGAGTTGCTTCCGGAGCACATGGAGGGACTCGCCCGTTGGGTTGACAGGGTCGTCCTCAGGCTGGGGATTCCCTCTACGCACGTCACCTACCGCGCTGAGGACGTCCGCACGCTGTCGGGACCACTAGTGCTTTGCACGGTGGCCGTCCTACCCCACCCGGCGCTTCCAGGCTTCCCCGGGATGCTCGAGCACAGCACAGGACTCAACGTCAGTTACGCTGTGGACACCGCCTGCGGCCACGTACTTCGCCACCTGCTGGCTAGGTACTGCGACGTCTACCGGACTGGAGACCTGAGGCTGATCCCCCAGGACTACTACAGAGTGGCTCCGATCGTGAATGGACTGCCAGACCCTTCAGCACTCTACGAGGAGGAGGTTGTTCAGGGACCCCTACGTGAGGCCAACGACACGCTCGTCACCACTGGGAGCTACCTCGTGGACCTCGACACTCACGCTCGCCGACTGAGCGAGCAGACGAGTGGACTCTTGAGCAGACTGGAGTACACCACTCTAGAGCTGAAGGAGCTTCAGCCCCGCACCCAGAGCCTGCTCGTGGAGAACCTCACCGTTCGCCAGCGAGTTGAGCAGCTCGAGCGAGGACTTCGCCACGCCAACTCTTTGGCAGTTCAGGCTAAGGCTGAGAGGGTGACCGCTCGAGAGGAGAAGATCTACGCTCAGGAGGATCTACGCAAGCAGGAGGCTAGGTTCACCCATCTCTTCGCCAAGCTGGACCAGAAGGATGCTCAGTTCGCTGCCCAGGGACGCAACCTGGTTCGTGAGAAGGCCAGAGTGACCGAACTGGTGGAGGACCACTACAACAACACCGCCAACATCGCTGCACTCACCAGGACTTCTGTGTTCCTGCTGGACAAGTGCAAGAGGATGCTGAAGACTTGGGAGGACGCTGACTCACTTCGTGTGGACGAGCTTCAGGAGCTCAACAGTCTGCTACCCCCCGAGCGTCAGCGGGCGATCTGCAAGGGGACCTTCAGGCTCCACCTGTCCGCCCTCAAGCTTCACCTGTGTCCCCTGGCCGACATGGCCACTCCGGTTGAGACCGACGAGGTGAGGGCCGCTCACTCCAGGCTGTCGCGGATGTTCCCCAAGGACTTCCCCGATGAGGACCGTTACCCAGTGAGGTACAAGAAGTCCCGCTTCGAGTAGCATGCTGGAGCTTGAGCATGCTAATAAGAGTAGAGTTGTAAGATATGTAGTCTCCATGAGTCGTTCCATGCAGCCGAGAGCCTGTTCCGGTGCATGTTGAGTTATGAGTCTTTTTCACACCTAGATGTGCACACCCTTTTGAGATCATGTAACGCTATATTAGATCGTTGTTGTGTGTGACCTCCAAGGCTTGAGTCAGCCTCGAGGAAACTTATGTACTCATAATGGATGCTGATTGTTTGGTCTTAATGGAGTTGTTTGTTCTTATTGCTTCTTCTCATTGAGTGTAGGATTTATATTAGTAGAATTATTTTCATGATTGTATATCAGACTCAATTTGTTGGTGAGTGACGTATTTGAGGCTTTCCTTTATCCTTAGTCGTGTTTTCAGCAAGATGTCGATCAGGAGGTCCGGTCGTCTGTTGGGACGCTTTGAGGCTGCCGAGGAAGAGCAAGCCCCGCCAACCCCGCCTGTCCGTGGCCGTGGACGTGGCCGCGCTCCCGTACGTGGACATGGACGCGCTCGTGGTCGTGGACACGCGCCTGTCCTAGGACATGGCCGAGGCAATATGGTGCCACCACCACCGCCTCCGCCCATCGGACAAGGCGCTGAGGAGGAAGGAGAAGAGGAGGAAGCCGAAGGAGAGCCTGCGCCACACCCGGCTCCCCAGGGTCGTGGCCGTGGAGGAGCACCTCCACCGCCACCGCCAAACCTAGCTGAGGTGATGGCCCTGCAGACACAGCTGATGCAGAGGATGGCTGACGCCGTCGAGAACCGAGTCGGTGGGAACCGCAATGCCCCGGTGGAGGAGGACTTCGCCAAGAAGATCGAGAGGTTCATCCGTCTGAAGGCCCCTACCTTTAGCTACTCGGATGATCCCCTCGATGCTGATGACTGGCTCCACGTGATCGAGACGAAGCTCGACCTCATTGCCTACACCGACGAGGAGTGTGTCGCTCTCGCTGTCCACCAGCTCGAGGGTCCTGCCAAGTCTTGGTGGGACAACTACTCCGGGACTCACCCGAACCCAGCGTTCATCACCTGGCTGGAGTTCTGTGAGGTGTTCCATGAGCAGTACCTGCCAAAGGAACTCATGATCCAGAAGGCTCAGGAGTTCCGCACCATGACTCAGGGTGCGATGAGGGTGGAGGAGTACGAGAGGCACTTCATGAAGATGATGCGCTATGCCCCTGACGACACCACCACCGATGACAAGAAGCAGTTCTGGTTTCTGCGAGGCCTGCACCATGGTCTCCGCCAGGGCTTGAAGGCCAGCGAGCACAAGTCCCTTCGCCACCTGGTGAACAGGGCTATCGCGCTCGAGGAAGAACGCAGGGGGAATGAGGAGCGCATGAAGGGCAAGAAGAGGTTCGGAGATCGGGACCATGGCGACCGATCCTTCCAGAGGCCGAGGAGCGGGCAGAGTAACCTGCTCCGCGGGAGCTACCGCCCGGGGAACAACCAACCCGGACGAGGCTTCAGAGGGAACCGTGCACCATACCCAGGAGGAAGGAGCAACTACCAGCAGCAGGGTGGTGGCTACAACTACCTGCAGCAGAGCGCG
Organism: Cenchrus fungigraminus; assembly: GCA_036936925.1. Lineage (NCBI taxonomy): Eukaryota > Viridiplantae > Streptophyta > Magnoliopsida > Poales > Poaceae > Cenchrus > Cenchrus fungigraminus. Next base: position 61,633,374 of record CM072770.1, read on the forward strand.
TCGAGACCCAGCACTGGAGGTTTCACCCCGATGTGCTACACCTGTGGCAAGCAAGGCCACAAGTCGTATGAGTGCCCCAGCAAGAAGACCGCTGCTACACCTGCCAGGGCACCAGCTGCAGGAGGGAGGCCACCTCAGGCTGCTCCCCAGCCGGCCGCAGATCGCGGAAGGCTCAACCTCCTGACTGAGGAGGAGGCTGCCGACGCTCCTGACGTCGTGATCGATGAGTTTTTAGTTTGTGGCCTAAGGCTTTGATTCTGTTTGATACTGGTGCAACTAGTTCGTATGTGTCCTCTAACTTTGTAAACAAACTGTCTCTTCCCATGACTCCCCGACTGAAACCCATAATAACGAGCTCCCCGCTTGGAGATATCAGATGTACCCTGCTTTGCAAAGGGGTAGAGATGTTCATCAAGGGTCACAAGTTCCTTGGAGATCTGACCGTGCTGAAGTCCAATGGGATTGATGTTATTCTGGGCATGGATTGGATCACCACTCACAAAGGGGTAATCTCCTCGTCACCCCGACAAGTGACCCTGACGCACCCGAAGGGAACGGAGATCACCTTTGAGCCGCTGAAGTCTCGAGAAGTACCAGCTGTGTACAACCTCTCTACCAAGACAGTGGCCGATGTCACAGTGGTTTGTGAGTACCCCGATGTATTTCCAGATGATCTGCCGGGGTTACCCCCAGACCGCAACGTGGAATTCGTGATTAACCTTGTGCCGGGTACCGCACCCGTGGCACAGAGTCCTTACAGAATGGGCAAGTTAGAGCCGGCAACGCTGAAGGAGGAGTTGGAAGCTCTCCGTGAGAAGGGGTACATCCGACCGAGTGCATCACCTTGGGAGTCACTAGTGATGTTTGTGCCGAAGAAGGATGGGACACAACGGCTGTGCGTCGATTACCGCGCCCTTAATGCGGTAACCATCAAGAACAAGTACCTGTTGCCGCGCATTGGTGACCTACTTGATCAGTTGATGGAGGCCAAGTACTTCAGCAAGATTGACCTTCGATCGGGCTACTATCAGATGAAGATTCGCCCGGAGGACATCTACAAGACAGCGTTTGTGACCCGGTACGGGCAGTATGAATTCACTGTCGTATCGTTCGGACTTATGAACGCCCCTGCTTACTTCATGAACATGATGAACAAGGTGTTCATGGACGAGTTAGACAAGTTTGTCGTGGTTTTCATTGACGACATCTTGGTCTTCTCGGAAACCGCGGAGGAACATGAAGAGCATCTGAGGATTGTGCTGGAGAAGCTGAGGCAGAATCAGTTGTATGCCAAGTTCAGCAAGTGCGAGTTCTGGCTAGAGGAAGTGGCTTTTCTTGGGCATGTGTTGTCAGGAGAGGGAGTTGCTGTTGATCCCTCGAAGATCGAAGCTGTGTCAAAGTGGCAGTCGCCCAAGACTGTGACAGAGATCAGGAGCTTTCTCGGAATGGCTGGATACTATCGCCGTTTCATCGAGAACTTCTCCAAAATTGCGAAGCCGATGACTGAGTTGCTGAAGAACAACACGCCATTCGTGTGGTCAGAAAAGTGTGAAGCCAGTTTCCAAGAGCTCAAGACCCGACTCACCACAACTCCTGTGTTGACGCTTCCAGATGACAACAAGGACTTTGTAGTGTACTGTGATGCTTCGAGGCAGGGTCTTGGTTGTGTGCTGATGCAGGAAGGCAAGGTGATCGCTTATGCATTGAGGCAGCTGCGAAAGCGTGAAGAGAACTACCCGACACATGACCTTGAGTTAGCAGCTGTGGTTCACGCATTGAAGATATGGAGGCACTACTTGATGGGCAACAAGTGTGATGTCTACATGGATCACAAGAGTCTGAAGTATATTTTCACCCAGTCAGAGCTGAACCTGAGGCAGCGAAGATGGCTGGAGTTGATAAAGGACTACGACCTCGACATTCACTACCACCCTGGCAAGGCGAATGTCGTGGCTGATGCGTTGAGCCGAAGAAGTTACTGCAACAACCTGATGGTGCAGAAAGAATAGCCAGAGTTGTTTAAGGAGATGGAGCGATTGCAGCTTGACATTCTCGAGAAAGGTCAGCTCAACGAGTTGAGGGTAAAGTACACCTTGGAAGACCAGATCAGACAAGCCCAGAAGAAGTGTCCTGAAATTGAGGAAGTGAAAGATCTTCTGACAAGAGGCAAGGCCCCTGACTACCGCATTGATGAGCAAGGCACGTTATGGTTGAAGGATCGCATATGTGTGCCCAGCGGAGAGGACATCCGGGGGACGATTCTGAAGGAAGCACATGATTCTCGGTATTCCATTCACCCTGGATGCACGAAGATGTACCAAGACCTGAAGTGTCGATTCTGGTGGGAGAATATGAGGAAGGACATAGCTGAGTATGTTGCCCGATGTGACACCTGTCAAAGAGTGAAGGCAGAACATCAGAGACCCACCGGATTGCTTCAGCCACTTGCGATACCTCAGTGGAAATGGGATGATATCAGTATGGACTTTGTGGTAGGTCTTCCCCGCACTCAGAAGGGGAATGACTCGATTTGGGTGATTGTGGATCGATTGACCAAGGTAGCGCACTTCCTTCCGGTTAAGAACAAGTACTCTGTGAGTCAGTTGGTTGATCTCTACATTGAGCATATCCTGAGGTTGCATGGAGCACCTCGCACCATCGTGTCGGATCGTGGTGCTCAGTTCACAGCTCAGTTCTGGAAGAGTCTGCACGATTCGATGGGCACTCACTTGGACTACAGCACAGCTTTCCACCCCAGACAGATGGGCAGACTGAACGAGTGAATCAGGTTCTAGAAGATCTGCTGAGAGCTTGTGTGTTGACTTACAGCAATGATTGGGAGAAGAGTCTGCCCTACGCTGAGTTCTCATACAACAACAGCTATCAGGCAAGTTTGCAAATGGCACCCTTTGAAGCCCTGTATGGCAGAAAGTGTAGGACCCTGTTGATGTGGTCTGAGGTGGGGGAGAGGATCTTTTTCGGTCCTGCTTCCATTCTTGAGGCTGAGGAGAATGTGGCCAAGGTTAGAGAGAACCTGAAGATAGCCCAGAGCAGACAGAAGAGCTACGCTGATCCTAAGCGAAAGGATGTCTCTTTCGAAGTTGGTGACTACGTCTTCCTGAGAGTGTCACCGCTTAGAGGCACGAAGAGGTTCCACGTAAAGGGGAAGCTAGCCCCGAGGTTCGTCGGACCCTTCCTGATTGTGGCAAAGGTGGGGAAACTTGCTTATAGGCTGGAGTTACCGTCCGACCTTGCCGGAGTGCATCCTGTGTTCCACATATCGCAACTCCGGAGGTGCCTCGACCCGAAGCTTGGCAAGCATGTCTCCACCGATGCTATCGACCTGCAAGACAACTTGGAGTACTTGGAGTACCCGGTAAAGATTCTGGATTGGGCCGAGAAGGCTACCAGGAGTACCACAATTCGCCTCTGCAAGGTGCTTTGGAGTAATCACACCGAGCGAGAGGAGACGTGGGAGAAAGAGTCAGTTTTGAGAGAGAAGTACCCGTACCTCTTCGAGACGGAGGTAAGTTCTTAATCTCGGGGACGAGATTCTTTTGAGGGGGGGAGTCTGTAACATCCCTCAAATTTATTGAGGAATGTTAATTAATAGAAATGAGGATTTAAAATTTTTGATGAATTATTTGAGTGATTATCAACTTATTTAAGGATGTCTTCCTTTATCTCTCCTTTAATTCCTAGATTTACTTTGAGCTAAATAAAATTTCTAGGAAATATAAAAACATTAGTGTGAGAAACTTGGAGTTTATTTGAGTGGGATTCAAATTTGAATTTGCATTCAAATTTGAATCTAATATAGAAAAGGGTTGGAAAGGAAAAAGGATAGGAAAAGGGGAGGAGCTAATGGACTCCGAGCCCAAAACCCCGGAGTCCACCGAACCACCTCCATCTCCTTTCTCCACACACCGCGCCACCCCTTTGCTCTCCCTCGAACCAGCCCACCGCGGCCCACTTGCGCGCGGCCCGCTTACCACCTACCGCCCGCGCGCTCGGTCGCCGACAGCTGGGGCCCGCCATGACGACACGCCCACGTCACGCTGACGTCACCATCGTCATCCTCCCCCTTAACCGCTTTGGCTGACGCCGGCGCCAAAGCGCCGCGGCGCCGCCCGTGGCCGCCGTCGCGACGTGCCCTCGCGCGCATCTACGCATCCCGGCTGTCCACGCGTCCCGCGCTGCCCTCCGCTATAAGTAGGCCGCCGCTGCGCCACAGGGGAGCTCCCAACCCTAGCTGCCGGGGAGTCCTCCCCATTCCACCTCGCCACTACCCGCCGGAGGAGAAGGAGGAGGGGGGAAAGGAGAAGAAGACCCGGAGGTCGTCCGCGAGCTCGCCGCCGACCTCGCGAAGTCGGAGGACCGCACGTGAGAGCTCGGGGACACCGCGAAGCCGGGAACCGCGACGCCCCTGCTTCCTCTGCTCCGCGCCGCCATCTCCTCCAACGCCGACGAGCCTGCTCAGCCCTCTTCACTGATGCCTTCACTTCGGCCAGAGGCCACCGAGGTGAGGCCAACCTCCCCCGCCCGTCTGTGGACGACCCGGCCTTCAAGCCGAGGCAGAACTCGTGCACGCTGTCGCTGCCGCCGCCGCGCCACCGCGCACACCGCATGGTGAAGCCGGCCTTCGAGCCGTGCTGGGAAGCTTCTACAGGTGCCGCTGCCGTCGCCTGATGCACGCGCACGCCTCCGCCGCCTCCCTTGACCCGTGTAGACGCGCACGCCACCGGAACGCCGACACCCTGCTCACCGTGCCGCCATGGCCGCCGCCATGGGGGAATGCCCCGAGCACGCGGTAGCAGAAGGGAAAGGCACCGCCTTTTGGGCTATTCGTGGTCGCCTCACCGCCGGCAACCGCGCACCCCCAGTCGCGCCCGTGCCCGGCCGCGGGAGCTCTGCTCGCCGCCACCGTGTCCGCCATGCCCGAGCTCCGCTATGGCGGGCAAGGCCCTGCGCTTGGTGACGAAGGGCGAAAGCCCCAGTTTTCTGTTCGTCTCGCTTTGCTTGGTACACACACGCGCGATTCTAGTGTCTTGGCACCCCCACACGCCGTCGCCGACCAACGCCGTCCTGCGCCGCTGCGCCTCACACCACACCGACGCCGATGGGGTCGCCGCCGGCCCCTAGGTGCCCCTCTTGTAGTCTGGATTGATGTGAAAACACCACCCGAGCCGAGCTCCACTGCTTGTTGACCAGCCCCGGCCGCACCTCACCGCCGGTGATGTTTGCCGCGCCGCCGCTCCTCTGGAGCATATCGTCGAACACCTGGTGGCGCCGGGCGCTAAACCTCAGTGTTTTGCCCTCACACCACGGCACACACGTGCACGTGCTCGCAAAGGATCCGCCGGGATCCCGTGCGACCGGCCACCCACGGCCAGGCCACACGCCGGCCCACACGACACAGCGCCGCAGCGAGCGCGCCCTGGATCCGGCGCGCCCGGCCACGCATGCGGCCACGCTGGCTGCCACGTGTGCTGCAGCCGGCTTATAGCCGGGCAAGTGGCAGCCGCGTCAGCGCAGGAGCCGGCCTACCGCCGGCTATAAGACCCTTTAGAGCTAGCTAGAGATAGTCTAGAGCTAGCCAAAAGTCTGCAATATTGTACATGCGTATTTTAATTTCAGAAATATATTTTATCTTCAGAAAATCATAATAAATCCGTTTTAGCTCCGAAAAATATGAAACTTCTTCTGAAAATCTTCTAAAAATCCTAACTTCGTGCTAGACTAGAGATTGCCTCTTTTTGGATCTTATTTGCTCTTCATCTTGGATTTATTGCCATTAGTAGCCGAGTTTATTTATTTAAATATGCTTCTAGGAGCTGTCGGAGCCGGAGAGCTGAACCAGGACTACGACGACGACCTCAGCTACGACGACCACTCGTACCCAGGTTCACGCCCGACCATCTTTGACCACCCATTAGGCATAGCTATTTTAGAACTGCTAGTGCTTTATTTAAGGCATAGAGATGGATATGATGAACCCATGCATAGCCTCTTTTGCATACTTGTCCTTGATTGACCTACTACTACTGTTTACTTAAGCTGGATGCTGTGCTGAGCTTGCTATGCATGTGTTGGGTTTATTGTGGTAGTTTCTTGGCGTGTGTTGGGAAAACCGGCAGGAGAAGGTATTTTGGGATATATTGGCGGGGGTGAGCTCGAGACAACCTGATCTGGGATCGGGGGCCAGGGATCGTCTTGTCAGACGTTGCCCAGTTTAGTGCCTATGGCGGGTACATTGTTTTAGGAGCACAGGTGATGGGGATTTCGTGATGACTTGGAGGATATGAGCTCGCCTCGGTTTGAAACCGAGTGGGTCGCCTGTTACACGGGATTTTCGTACACACCACCTCGCCGAGAGTGGGGATAGGGCCGTTCGACCCTAGCAAGTGTGATGCCATACCTGCCAGTAGGATAGAGGGTATCAGTGAGAGGGTTAGGGTGAAGTCCCTTCCCTTTGGGCGCTCCCTGTGTGGCCACACGGGGGCATTTTCACAGTTCTGGGGTGGTCTTCTGCGGGGGACCGCATCGAGACCCGGATGCAGGATGAAATCATAACTCCTAGGTGTTCATCCGGTAGGGTAGGCTCGGTCGGCCGTACACCGTCTGGGTACTATTCCGAGTTGGGTACTGGTGTACACGCTCTGCAGAGTTTAGATCTATACGTATAGCCGCGTCCTCGGTTATGGACATGCCCGTTGTTTCTCCGACTCTTACGTTTTGGGTTTTCTACCTCCCCCTTATAGGATGAGTGTGATTGGTGAGCCGTGGTTGTATTCGGGGAGAGGAGAGTTGCTCCCTCTACCTCGCGGATCCGGGTGCAACCATTGAGGTGCGAGGAGTGGGAGTTCTCGCACCGACCCTAGATGGAGATAGGTGATGGTGACGGTGATCTGAGTGACCAGATGTATCCGTATGCGGATGAGAGATATGGGATATGTTGAACTTATGGAGATATTACTCTATTTTTGCTGCTGCTGCATAGGAAACCCTGCTACTACCTTGATATACTCTTTTCCGCTTAGAAGTAGGCCACTTAAAGCTTGCATACGGTTGGTGACGTGGACCTATCCCGATCCTTGGGGATAGCCCCTGAGCTTGCAGGGTACGAGTCCGACTACAACAACAATGCCGACGGATGGTACGACTGAGGGGGCACGACGCTTCGCTCAAGGATGCCTGTGGGAGATGCCTGAAGATGGAGACACCTTTTGGGAGATAGCTACCGCTGCATAGGCTCTTATTTCTGTTATTCCGCCAAGAGGCGGGTATTGATGTACTCCGAATAATCAGGACATGTAATAATCAGATTATTATTTGTACTCTGATGTTTTATTTTGATGTATGACTGTGTTATTTATCTATGATGAATGCCTGTGCGTGATAGCGTCTGATCCAGGGACTATCACGAGACAGAATGCTGGGTTTTTTGATTCTGAAAACCCAGGGCGTTACAGTGGCCATGATCGACTAAGTATGCGAATGGATTGTCCGGTTCTTTGTATTATGTACGACAGGACCATCCTGTTATCACTTTCATACTCATCGACATACGTCCGGAGGATGGTCTGGTCTGGTATACATCGGAACAGAGGAACTTCCTTGTAAACTACTAGTACGAAAGGCGCTTCCCATTTCCTAGTCACAGGGTGCCAACAGCGCACTACACACACCTTTACTGGCTTTATCCAACGGCGTGTCACTCGTGCTGACCCGCCATCCCCCCATTTACTGCCTCCTCACTTGCGGCGCAACCCCTTGGTAGGGTTCCGTCGCTACCGCCGCCGCCGCCTGCAGCAGCCTCCAGCGGATACCTCAATCCGTCGCCGAAATCAGAGATATACGTCAGCCTCCAGGCTCCAGCGGATACCGCAATCCGCCGCCGAATTCTTGGAATGGCACTAATTCGATAAATTTATTGCAGATGGGCCGAGATGGTGGCAAGAGAGATGGAAAGCCACTTGATCCTCCTCCGGCGAAGTGACAACGAAAGTCGCAGCTGACTTCTGCAGGCACGTCTGGTCCTCAGACGAGGCTAAGGTGCAGGCCTGCGGCACGTGATTCTTCCTCTGCCCCTACACGCCGCACACGGGGTGGGTCAACCTCGGTGCCATCCTGCCGCACACGGGGCGGGTCAACCTCGGTGCCTTCCTACCGCACACAGGGTGGGTCAAGCTCGGCGCCTTCCTGCCGCACACGGGGTGGGTCAACCGCGGGCCGTCGCCCGCCCTGCCCTTCAGAGTTTCCTGCGCCAGATCCCAGGAAGGAGAAACAGGTACAACTTCACCCTCCACCGGAAGAGCCTCTTAAGATGATGGACCTGCGCAACCACACCTACCAAATGATTAAAGGTCTTAGATGGGTGCCTGAGAATCAGTGGTGGGACAAAACCAAGGACAAACGGGTCGAACCAAGATTTAGGAATGTCCTTCAGCAAACTTTCTATTACAACTACAAATACCTGCCCATGAAACTGTACCAGCACAGGGTTATAAATTGGGATCATATGACGTTGGCCGCGAGAGGGGATGTTAAGGCATACTTCGATGATCATCCCGAATTGGCTGATTTGGTCTCAATGCATAATAAGTATGTTGAGGATTGGGTGAGAGTTTTTTATGCTACTGTGTACATTGCCGATACTAGGGAGTACATCATGTTCATGTTTTAGGAACGCCAGTATACTCTTTTCCAACACCATATTGCTGACAAACTTGGATTGAGGGATTCGGAAATAGGAAAGTACGACCATAAGACATCTCTACATAATATTGTCTACGGGGATCGTGAACCACCTCGGCGTAGTTTGCTCGGTGGGTTGTTCCCGTCCGACGAGGAGATGGCCGGACTTTTTGTTGAGTCGTTCACAGGTAGGCGAGCATATCGCACGCCTGACATGCTTACCCCTGAGGCAAATGTGGTTCACCGGGCACTACGGAAGACATTGTTACCACGAATTGGCAATGCAAAGTCGATCACTAGTCTTCTGCAGTGGCTTCTCCTTCACGTCATGACTGGCTGGCCCTTCGACATCGTGGACTTCATTTTAGCCGAGATTGAAGATGTTATCTTTGATGGGTTGACCGTGGTCCGACATATGTCGTATGCTCACTGGATCTCCTTCATCCTGAGTAGTGTTACCAGAGTAGATGAAGATGGGGAAAGGGTGCGAACCGGACCCAAAGATTGGCATCTCGAGTACATGATGTCCGAGACACATTTCAAGGAATACAGGCCTGCGAGACCAGGAGACAGACGTCGTGGCCTAAGGGCTACAATTGAGCCATCTCCTGATGACATTTGTTCATCAGACAGTGAAGGCAATGAGGCGTCTCCAGTGAGACATCTCCAAGTACATGATGGTGCATCGCTACCCACTAAAAAAATAGAAACAGTTGTAGTCACTCCAGCAACAACCAGTGAGCCAATGGACTCTTCCTTCTTTCTGAAACTGATCCTTGAAAATCAGCGCGAGCAGCAAAAGTTCCAGTCAATGATGGAGATGAGGATGGCACAGCAGGAGGAGTTAAACCGCGCACACTCAGAGCAGATAGTACAAATGGTAACACAGCAGCAGCGCACTATGGAGAATTTTGTGAATGCTTCACTCAGTCACCTTCACCAAGTTAGCGGCTTACCGCCACCGCCCGCTCTACTCACACCTATTGGTCAGACCCCCTTGCAACTCATGCCTCCTGCTAACTTGGGTAAATCATCTGAAGTCTATGAGCTGCCTCACAGTTCAGCAATTGGTTCACAATGGATGATAGAAAATGATTCCAAAGAAGAAAAGGAAGCAGATGCAATAATGCTCAAGGTTCTTTCTGATATTGCAGCAGAGGAAACAAATAAGGAAGATCCTTTGCCGGCAACAGCAAATGGTCCGGAAGATCCTGCTCCAGCTACCTCGGAAGGCTCTCGTGCAGCTGATCCTGCTCCAGCTCCTGCTACGTCAGAAGGCTTTCCTGCTCCTGCTCCTGCTCCTGCTACCTCAGAACGCTCTCCTGCTCCTGCTCCTGCTACCTCAGAAGGCTCTCCTGCTCCTGCTCCTGCTACCTCAGAAGGCTCTCCTGCTCTAGCTCCTGCTACCTCAGAAGGCTCTCCTGCTCCAGGTCCTGCTCCTGCTACCGAAGAAGGCTCTCCTGCTCCTGCTCCTGCTCCTGATGACCCTCTTCACAATCCTGTTACATCGGCTCCTCTGAACACCGACGAAAAAGAGGTAGAATGTTAAACATTCCTTTTATTGTCATTGATTCCATTTGATTGTTGTATTCGAGTTGAACAATACATTTTTCTTCACGTGTGCAAACCAGCCATAAATAATCGCTTTGCTTGGGCTTTGTGCTCAGGTCTTCACAATTGCTGACCAAGATGAAATTGTACCGGAGTCAGAAGACTCCCAATACTCTTGTACCGGGTTGCAGAATGAGATACAGGTACCAGCACTTCGTTTCCAGAATAGAACATCGTACTTGTGTCGTGACGTTGAAGACTGCGACTTCCATACGATTGAATCCTCCGATTGGATTAATGGCTTGGATCAACGCGGGATTCCTACAACCAAAACGGAGAGTTCTACGGCCTCGACATCACGTAATGCATGAGTCGTGCTATGCATAAAACGAACCCAACACTCCCTACACATGCTTTTGTTTGTAATTTTCCATGTAATCCTTGAATCATGTCACAATACCGATGTTTGATGAGAGGAAGGGATGTGTTGATCTCCAATGTGGGCATGATCGAGGAGTATGCAACGTGACGTGCTCATAATCTTGTAGTACTAAGCGAATCGAATAGATGAAGGAAGGGATGTGTTGATCTCCAACGTGGTTATGATCGAGTAGTATGCAACGTGACGTGCTCATAATCTTGTAGTACTAAGAATCGAATTGACGAAGGAAGGGTTGTGTTGATCTCCAATGTGGGCATGATCGAGGAGTATGCAACGCTACGTGCTCATAATCTTGTAGTACTAAGCCAATCGAATCGACGAAGGAAGGGATGTGTTGATCTCCAATGTGGGCATGATCGAGGAGTATGCAACGTGACGTGCTCATAATCTTGTAGTACTAAGCAAATCGAATCGACGAAGGAAGGGAGATGTGTTGATCTCCAATGTGGGTATGATCGAGGAGTATGCAACGTGACGTTTTCATAATCTTGCAGTACTAGGCGAATCGAATCGACAAAGGAAGGGATGTGTTGATCTCCAATGTGGGCATGATCGAGGAGTACGCAACGCTACATGCTCATAATCTTGTACTACTAAGCCAATCGAATCGACGAAGGAAGGGATGTGTTGATCTCCAATGTGGGCATGATCGAGGAGTATGCAACGTGACGTGCTCATAATCTTGTAGTACTAAGTGAATCGAATAGACGAAGGAAGGGAGATGTGTTGATCTCCAATGTGGGTATGATCGAGGAGTATGCAATGTGACGTCTTCATAATCTTGTAGTACTAGGCGAATCGAATCGACAAAGGAAGGGATGTGTTGATCTCCAATGTGGGCTTGCTCGAGGAGTATGCAACGTGACATGCTCATAATCTTGTAGTACTAAGCGAATCGAATCTACGAAGGAAGGGATGTGTTGATCTCCAATGTGGGCATGATCGAGGAGTATGCAACGTGACGTGCTCATAATCTTGTAGTACTAAGCGAATCGAATCGACGAAGGAAGGGATGTGTTGATCTCCAATATGGGCATGATCAAGGAGTATGCAACGTGACATTTTCATAATCTTGTAGTACTAGGCGAATCGAATCGACGAAGGAAGGGATGTGTTGATCTCAAATGTGGGCATGCTCGAGAGGTATGCAACGTGACATGCTCATAATCTTGTAGTACTAAGCGAATCGAATCTACGAAGGAAGGGATGTGTTGATCTCCAATGTGGGCATGATCGAGGAGTAGGCAACGTGACGTGCTCATAATCTTGTAGTACTAAGCGAATCGAATCGACGAAGGAAGGGATGTGTTGATCGACAATGTGGGCATGATCGAGGAGTATGCAACGTGATGTGCTCATGATCATGTAGTACTAGGCGAATCGAATCGACGAAGGAAGGGATGTGTCGATCAATATAAGGGGAGCAGTACATAAACGAAATGAGTAGTTCCAAATCAAGGAATATCCTATGTAGTAGTATCTTGATAAGAGGAACATCTATTGCCGCCAGTATATATATAGCGCCGACCAGCCCTCAGAACAAACCGGTGCGCGATTCAAATATTCAGAATTTCGAACGCACGGGCAAAGTAGATGTTAAATGTCCTTTTTGCTTCCCCCTTCCCAATGCACCCTGTTTCAGTCACCACCATAATGAAAGGGTATATTGGTAATCTGACAAGGCCCTCCACCGAAATGGATAAATTACCCCCGCCCCAGTCCCATCCCTCCCTTCTACTCCTCTCCTCACCATCTCAAATCTTTCCGCCCCCATTTCACCTTCCCTCCTCGCTGGCAGCCCAAATCTTCACCTCCTCTCCTCCATCGTCTCAAATCTACCGCTCATAGCTTCAGCCCCTTTCCCATCTGCCTCTGTAGTAGCAGCGGCGACGACACAATGGCACCAGGAGGGAAGGTCGTATGAAGGAAATATCCAGAACAAGGTACAATGTTTTCCTCCTCGGTTCAGCTTCCCCGGTGGATTCGTACTTGCGTGTTTTCCCATGTGGCAGATCCCATGTGTGCACTAGTTTTTTATTTGATCAGGTAGATCCCATGTCTACACTAGTTCTTTTTAGGATCTTGTTTTGACTAGGAACATCCTTTCATGATCTTGTTCGGCTAGGAACATCCTACTGGTTCTTATAGAAGTTTTTAGATCTGACAGATCCCATATCTACACTACTTCTTCTCAGGATCTTGTTTTGACTAGGAACATCTTTTTCAGGATCTTGTTTCGGCTAGGAACATCCTACTGGTTCTTATAGAAGTGTTTAGATCTAGATTTATTTACAGTGGTAGGCCAACCTTACAGAAGTTTCTCTGCTTTCCTAATAGAAGTAGACGAGCGCGGAGATTACGAGCGGCAGAGGGACATGAATGTTTTGAAGAATCACAATTTCTTCTCTAGTCTTGGCATCGAGAAAATGAAAGCACTTTTAACAGCTGACCGACTAAGCAGAAAGGGTACCAACGATACAACAATACAAGATTCAGATCCGGAGTACAACCCTTCTGATGAACATGAATCTGACCCAGAGACATGTCAACAAGAGGTAATCTTATCATGAACTCATTTCATGTACTAGTTATGCAGGATTGCTTCTAATCTTCTCTTTCTTTGTTGAATTTTGTGTAATCAGGTCACTCATAGCATACCTGTCAGTGGAGGAAGAGGGACCAAGAGAATTCGGACCCCGGATGACCCTACCAGAATGCCTCCTAGACTGACTAGGACCAAGGCAAGGGAATTGGCTTTAGCTGATGGGAGTGGGACAACTCTTGATACACAAGAATTGCCCCCTGAAGGCCAAGCAACAGCAACCCACGATGAGAACATCATCGACATGACGACTGCAGAAGGCAAGTCATTTGATCTCATATTTGAATGTCCTAATTACCAACTGAATAATTATTAACTTGTATGGCTGTAACAAACTTGTTAGGTGATGCACGCCCTTCCAGAGCAGAACGGGGGCCGCGAGATTCAAGAAGATTGGGCAGAGATCTGGACCGAATTAGCCGAGGCTTAAATGGCAAGATCCCTATACACATTCAAGAAGGGCTCAAACGTCCAGAGGCACCAATGCAAGCTGCAAAGTTTGCATCAGAAGGTGGGATCATAGTGCGTGGGCACATACCGATCCTTCCTAGCTGGAAGGACTACAAGCCAAAGAAGAACCAGCAAGATGGTGAAAAGACTGAAGACTATCTCAAGAACTACATGGGCAAACTAGCGGTGTGCATATGTCCACTCATCTACTACCATAGTTCTTTGCATCCATTCTTGTCATCCATTTTTCTGATAATTGTCTTCTGCTAGGGGCAATTCGACATTGATAGCACCAGTGAGCCTGTAAGGGTGGCATGCACTGACATGTTGAAGTCGATACAGAGACAGGTGAGGTATCGCTTGAAGCAAAAGTACTTCAATGATGTTCCAGCAAATGCAGTCCCAACTAAATCTCCTGTGCCCAATTTGACCGACGCCCAATGGAAGGCACTGGTTACCATGTGGTCTTCCCCTGAGCACAGGGTATGATAGAACTTCAACTTGCCACTACCACATTTTCATGTACTTATATATTGTTCTTAATCTTATTTCTTACATGAATTCTTATTATTGTAAAGGCAAGGTGTAGTACAAACACCGGTAATCGAGGAAAGGTCAAGTACCATCAGCGCACGGGATCTCGAAGCTACATTGTACAAGCTAATCTTGTGGTAAGCAGATGAACAAGTCATGTTTTTGCTCTGTAGTTTATTTCATGAACCATTTTACAATGCTAGCACTTTAATAATTATGCCTGTTTTCGAAACATATTTAGAGGTAGAAGTATACTGCTGAAGGAGAAGGGCTAAGTCCACTTGATTATTTCAAGTCCTTTCACTGCAGCAAGAATGGCTTCACCGCTCCAGTACAGGTAGGCATTGTAAGTACTTGTCTGCTTTTGCATTTTTCATTGCAACAATACTAGAAACATGTGTGACTATTTTATTTTAAACCTTTCATTTTATTTCCTTTTTTAGGCTCGCATGGAACAAATTGTCACTGAACCTCAAGGCGACCAACCAAGAAAGACTGTTGCTGAAGCAGTGGCGGAAGTTGTCCAATCTAGGACTTTTCGGGAGGTTGCTGGCATTCGCCCGCCCTCCATGAAAAAGACTAGGGTTACTACTGCACTTCAGGTTCAGGAAATACGAGCTGGACTTAACAATGAGAAGCGGGGGGGGGGCACAACTACGGCAGAAGATTGTTGAACAAGAGGCCGAGATGAGCGAACTGAGATTGAAGGCTCAAGAACAGGAGACAACATTGAAGTCTCAAACAGAAGTACTTGAAGCTTTGAAGAAGAGCACAACTGACATGCATAATCTGATCCAAGGCTTGATAAATTTCAGCCAGGTTTATCCTCCTCTCAACTGAAGTGTGGTTCTGGTGAACTTGTGTTGCTGATGACTTGTTGTATGTTGATTCGATTCGATCCTAACTTGATGTATGTTGCATAATTGTACTAGTTGAACTATTCCCTGAATGCGGTGTGAATTATATGGAAGTGGGAAATGTTTTGTTTTGTTGTCTGATTATGTGCTGGTGATCAGCAGCAGCCAGAACAGTATACAGTGCCCTGTGAAATGAAATATGGGCTGATCTAAAAAAAACAATATGGGTCGAGGCCCAAGAAAGGCCCTGTGGATAATTGCCCAAAATCAATTGTCCAAGCATATGCAATATGGGCCAAGTTCATTAGATTGCTAGGGCCCAAAATAAAATAGCCCAATATAGCGTGCAACAAACATTTCGGGAATGGCCAAAAAATAACACGAAAACATGAAACGGGCTAAAATTGGCCCAACAATATTAGGCGCACAAAGGCTCTTACATGGATCGGGCCTCAATTTGTGACGAACCGAAATCGTCATAACCCCCTGCCACGTCAGAGCCACGATGGATCTCGGTCCGACGTGGCATGTACCTTATGACGCCTTAGTGTTACAAATTTATACACGTCATTAAACTCATGACGCCGCGAAATAAGGTCTCGTCATTAATCGCGGTTTGTGATGCTCGATTAATGATGGCACGTTTTCGTAACAACCGGCGTCATTAATCGCGGTTTATGACGAGTAACGGCCTTTTTTTTGCGTCACTAGTCGGCGTTTTTCTTGTAGTGAGAAGAGGAGAATGGCTATCTAGAGTGCGCATAAGAAATAGAAAAACTGTTGGAAAGTGCAAAGATATAGAAAATGATTTTATACAAATGGCTCTCTAAATGATGATTTAGAGAGTAAAATTTAGAAAGACTCTTGGGGATGCTCAGGCTATCTGCAACAGTAGACTCTAAAATTCACCATTAAAAGCATATTTGGATGGTCCTATAAAAAATTTTCATCCTCCAAATAACATTCCACTACAGTAGTATCCCCTACATCCATCCTCTACTTATGTTATCTATCCATGGGTCCCTCATCCATTCCCCTTCATCCCCAACTCCCCCCAACTCCGTCAGCTCTCCTCTCTCTCTCCATCCCGACACCGCCACCACTCCGCACCGGCACAGAGGCACCTCCTCCCCCGAGGACGCCGCCACTCCGCGCCAGCACCTCCTCCCTGCGATGTCGCCGCCCTCTTCTCCCAGCCGTAGTCGCTTCCGCCTCTCACGCTCCGCGATGCCTCCTCCACCTCATCCAACTGCCGTCGCAAGAACTAGAGTCCACGAAGTTGTGCGATGGGGAGTTTCACCGTGAACGGCGCCAGCTACTGCGGCACCTTGATCGTTGGGTAGTTCAGTTGTGCCTCGAGCTGCTGGATGAAATTGATGATGAAGGCACCGGTCACAGGCTGGACCCGGATCTAGTCACCGCGGTACACAACCTAGAGACCTGGAACGGTCCCCGGCAACTACAACGTGATGATGTTGCGGTCGCAGTGCGATGGCAGGCCCAACACCCATCCCGGGTTCGGGCACGGTGGGTAGTGGTTGACGTTCACCATCACATCCCCCGCCAGTGAGCTCCCCCTCAAAGTAGTTAGGCCGGAGCCCCTCGCCTCACACAGCAGCTGGAGCAGCTTCGTCCCCAACGCTCGCGCTACCACCACAAACGCCTCGACTACCGACCAGAGGCACTCAGGATTGCCCAGCCATGCGTCCCTGTTGGCAGTGTTGTCGAGGGGGAAGGGGAAGGTAAGGTGGAGGAAGTCGCTCCAGTACCGCTCACTGACGGCGCCGTAGACGGTGCTGGAGAAGATGCGGTTGGGCTTGTCGGTGTCCTCGGTGTAGAAGTCCGCCTAGTCGACTACAGGGAGGCAGAAGAAGTCCTCACAGCTGGACTCCATGCCCCGCATCGCCTGCGCCGACACGTCGTGGTTGACCTCCTGAGCAATGTCGTCGAGGAGCGAGACGAAGCCTCCCTCTGGACTCCTCTGTTCTTCCCCCCTCACCAATCCCCAAATCCCCAATCTGCCAGCCTCAATTCGACGATCCCCGATCACGAAACAATCAATCCGACATCAGATCCCCGCTCCACTACATCACCGCAGGCCCCACATCTGAGCATACGACGACGATGATGTTCACGGAGGGCCTTGACGAGTCAACGATTAGCTGGATTAATGTTGACGGTCGTTAAGTCCGTATTTTCGACCGTCAACTTCGGATAAAAGTTACTCCATGAAAGTGTGCACCATAGCTATAGGGTTATAATCTAACAAATTCCACAAGCTTTGGTGTATATTTGGTTGCAGGTGCAAATGAGCAATTATAGAATAAAATATGGCATTATCACAAACAACCTCAAATGCCAAATTGGACTACGCCATTGTGACGGGCTCGTCGAGATGATCGAAATGACATATCATTTGACAACTTTGGAGTTCGGATGGAAAAGATATTAAAGGAACAATGATGACGTCAGCATCCCACCGCCGTACGACGTCCACGCGGGAAACAACGGGAGGCGGCCATGTGGCGGGCGCTCACTGGCCAGCAGCCGACGCCGGGCCCGCCCGCTGGCGCACGCGCGTGACGCGGGAAGCGCCGCGGCTGCGACGCGTGGCGACGCGGAGCTGGCTCGCGGCCGAAGGCACGGTCGCCCTCGCGCGGGGGCACGCACGCGCGGTTCACCCGCCTGGGCGGACGCGTGGCAGGCCGCGGGTGGCCGGGTCAGGGTCGGTTGGCCGGTCCGCCCAGTGAACCGTGTTTTTTCCTTTTTCTGCACCGGTTCAGCAACCCAGACTCCGGTTTAGCTCTGGTTCAGGCCCCTAGGATCCGGTTTTTCTCCGGTTTTCTACTCCATCGCCTCCGGGACACCGTGCCCGGTGCGTTACCACCCCTGGGGGGTCGGTTGGCCCCTGGAAAGAGGGGGAGGAGCTCCACTCTTCCAAGTTTCCCCCCTATAAATAGAAGCCATCCTCCTCACTTCAAGAAAGGAACAGAGAAGCAGAGATCAAGGCGAAGCCCTACCAAATTAGTGTTAGAATTAGATGAGAGTTGAGGTGCGAGTCCGGGAGAAGCCGGAGTTGTCGGCTTCCTCCCTTTCTCTTGTACCTCGGCAGATGCGGCTCCACTTCGAGTAACGTCCGGGTAACTCTCATTCTGGATTTATTTAATTAATTAAGTTCAGCTTTATTATTTATGCTTGTGGGCTCCTTGCTTTGATTAGTGTTCTAGTAATTGCAAAGCTAGAATAGTAGTCACTAGAGTAGACGTGGTGTCTAGTCTTGTGATTACCTCGGAGTACACCTAGTGGCACGGATTGTTGTGGTAGCCCCAGGTGGTGACAACCCTGACGGCCTACGTAGTCCACCACGTGAGATCCACTAGAGCGCAGTAGGACCCCTGCTTGGCTTGCCTAGCCCCCTTCTCTTCCCTTTCCGGGTTAGGACGGTTGAGCGTCCCGAAGCAAGCATCGTAGTAAACGCAGATCTTATCTTTAGTATCCGGAATCCTTCGAAACCCTCTCTACCTCTCCTACACTATTATCATATCTTCTCTCGTCCAAGGCCGATCTTGATTCTTCACTAGTGCACACACGTTCCCTGTGGATTCGATACCCTGGAATACTCTTGGGTGAAAGCTACACCGGTATCCATATGCTTGCGGACTTTTCTGCGATCGTTATTTATACCAACAGGCCTTCTGGCGTCATTGCATTTTTAGTAGCGACGCTAGCAAGCGTCAACAAGCTTTCTGGCGCCGTTGCCGGGGATATAAACCTGGTGTGACGCTAGAGAGTGTCAACAAGCTTTTTGGCGCTGTTGCTGGGGAACGGTTGCTGTACTAGTGTCGAACCGAGTCGTCCGTGTATCCCCATCCATACCATCACATATCCCCATATGGATTCCAAACCTATCAATCAGTTTTCGGCTCCAACGGGCGAAGATCTGGAGCCTCCATCCTCATCATTACCCATCCATGCACCTAGCTATGAACTTCGTCCCGCCCTCATAGCTATGGTACGGGAGCAATCTTTTTCTGGAGCAGAAGAGGAAAATCCGTACACCCACCTTCGCGGTTTTGAGGAAGTGTGTTCGTGCCTTGTAATTCGTGGCATGTCACATGAAACACTAAAATGGAAGCTTTTCCCATTCTCTTTGACGGGGATTGCCAAGAAATGGTACACTCAAATTGTTAGGGGTGTCAAGGGAGATTGGGAAGTTTTGTGAAACAAATTTTGTCTAGCTTTCTTCCCGGAATCCCGATTGGTCGACCTCCGTATGGAAGTCTTAGGCTTTAGGCAAAAGGAAAAAGAAACCTTAGGAGCAGCCTGGGCACGATTTTTGGACCTAAACATGTCCGGTCCCAACCTCGAACTCTCCGAACTGATGCTTTTACAGCATTTTCGTCGAGGCCTTAGCAAGGAGTCCGCCCAGTTTTTCGATATTTCTTCGGGAGGTTCTTTCACTCATTTGACACCTAGTGAAGGGAGGAACGTTCTCAACAAAATCCTTGAGAATACCCCCTACACTGATATTTTTGATGAATTTCCCGAAGAAGAGGTTGATGAAATCCTTGAGCCGGAAAATGAGGTTTCACCTATCCAGCCTACACCCGTGACCGCTCCTCTCTTTGAACCAATAAAAGTAGAGCCTCCCGTAGAAAACCTCCATAGTCTAGAAGATGAGGAAACTCATCCAATGGACTTTATCGATGAAATCGAGGATGATCTTTTCTCAGACTTTGGAAATGCCTCGAATTTTCCGATCTAACCAAAACCTCGAGCGTGCAACTCTCCATTTCAACAAAATGCTAGCCAACCCAATAAGCCCATTCTCAAAGAAGACCTTAAATGCTTGTCGGCGGCTATGAGTGTGGAATGGTTAAGAGAAGCCGAGACATCGCCCGAGGTCGTTAGACTCATCATGCCGTCCACTCTTCTTTCCTATCAAATACAAGGCGTCATGATGGATGTCCAGTACAACCCCACTGTTGGGATAAATATCATCTCAAAATCTCTTGCCCAACAGCTCTATCCCAACATGACCCTATGTTTGTCTCGAAAGATTTTTCAAGATCCTTATGGGACCATGTTGGAATGTTGCGGTGTTGTCAGAACAGTCCCGGTAGTTGCCAATGAGGCCGAGATCTTTCTGGACTTCCATGTCTATGATAATCCAGACATACCTATTCTTATAGGTCGGCCTAACGAGAGACTTTTCCAAGAAACGGCTAATGGTAGCCTAGCCGTGCAACTAGTCAAATCCACACAAGCCGTCTCCTTAGCTCGTGCACGGAATGCAATAGCAAAGTTCCATGACCGATTCGAGGATGATCCCACTGAGAATTCCGAAGACACCTTGAATCACTTGGATGCCGAACAAGGGAAGGAGCCCTCTTCTGTCCAAATCCAGCCAGCTAGAAATCTTTTGACAGAATCTTCCCCTAGGCCTACGGTCCCTCCTTTGCCTCCTGATCCTCCAACCGAAACATCTATCATGGATGCCATGGAAAAGAAGTGGTCGACTGGAGTGGAACACTTTTCTGAAGCACTTTGGATTTGTTCACCTTCTACGATCCTTCCTTGTTCCATAAAAGGAATTACCGTAGAAGCCCAATTTAACCCTGTCATGGAGGTTAATATTATGCCATGGCACTTAGCATACACTTTATTGGGCAACGTGACGCTAAGACCGTCTGACAAACTCCTCAAGAGTTGTCCCTTCGGACACATTCTTGAGTGTCGGGGGGTTGCATATGCTGTGCCGCTCCTAGTAGACAAGATCAAGGTTAATCTAGACTTCCACGTCTTTGGTGTCCTCGATCTTGATCTCCTCCTAGGCTCCCATATAGAAAAACTTCTCGATGCATCTCGAGGAAGCCTAGATAAAAAGCTTAGGGAAGTCATTTCGGCCACCACTCCCTTATTCTCAGAAAATTCTATGGTGATGCCACTTCCCAAGCAAAACCCGTTCGAGGAGATGATGCATGTATCTCCGTTCGCGTCGTCTGAGCCTGTTCTCGCTGAGCTTGTAGAATTTTCTACTTCTCAGGAGTATGACTCGGAAGACCCACTTCACCTTTGTGAAGACGAACGATCATCATCACCTTTGATCGAGTTTGAACCTCTTCCCACTGGCCCGTATCATGTTGTTTTCGACCGTGGTCGAGAATCAACATTGTTCATACATGATGCATCTCTTGAGATGGAGAATTCATGGGCCATGGAAATATATGAGGCGCCGACTCTGGAGTCCAAAGGAAAGGATTCCATTAACAAGCATGGTAGCTTCACCCTTGATATACCTCAGGAACCATGCTTGCATCATGCCTCTCCAGAGTCAGCCACGCTCAGTGCACAAAGCACGCATCAGGACTACAACTGCCTTATGATTCTCCTTTGCAAAAAGTTTAGAAGGATGGTTGTAGATGCGTATGTCCACCATAAGTATTGCAGATTTCGTGAGTGCATTGCTCCAAGAAGAAGTTCCCATGGTCGAGCTTATGACCATAAACAAAGCACTACTAGGAGATAGCCTGGATTAGCTTAGATTTATTTCTCCTTCCAAATAAAAGCAAGAGCATGTTTCTAGGATAAGATTGTCCTTCGGGTATTTTTGGTCGCTAACCTTTCGGGTGGAGATCAAGATGAATGATGGACAGATGATGCCTACGAACATGTGAGCTACATCAACTGCAACACTTTGGTAAGTTTTTGGTAGGAGAACGGCTACGAAAGGAAGCTTGATCTCCACACACTTGAGTTTTGTTGCTTAGCAATGCAAACTTCAAGTGTGGGGGAGGTATGTGAGCATCCTGAGTAAAGTTCCTCTCATACCAAAATTCTTATCCTGGTTTGGAGATGATGTTAGCTCATGCATCTTGCCTAGCTAGGTATGTCCTGCTTTTGACTTTAAACAAAGCCCTTCCGGGAGGTTGCCCGATGTTCACCATTGGTCTCATGGTGAATAATAATAAAATAAATAAAATAAAACTTTGCTTTGATTTGGCTAGTACAATCTGTACTAGCCAAATCCATGTATCTCATCTTTGTCTAAAAGTGTGTAGGAAAAGATGCAGCAGAAGATAGCGTGGGGGAGGTATCGAGAGTCAACTTCTTCCGACATTCAAAGGGATATCATGGTTTGAAAATTTTTATTCCCCCCCAATTCCATGATTCATGAGTTATAATTCCTTTCATGAGATAATCATTAATTTAAACTCAATGAATCTTGATGCTCCATTGCTTGCATGTTTTCAATTGATTGGCTTGCATGTTCTTTATTCCTATAGCACATTTATCTGTTGCTTGTGATCAAATATCATTAGGAAAACATGTTCATCTAAATGGTTGATTAATGAGATATGGTACGATGCGATGAACCTTACTCTATCTGACAAAGTGCTTGGGATGTTTTACTTAAAAAAAACATATAATAGCCTTACAAGCTCCTCAGTGATGATATATTCCTACCAAAGCCATATGTTGTTTACATTAGAAAACCTCACACATATGCTGCTTGTTATTACATTGAGCTTTGTCAAATTGTTGTGACCCTTGCTAGAAGCTTTTCATGCTTTCATGATCAAGATCATGTACACTCCACCTTCATATGCTACACTTCTACACTAGAAGTTAGCAACATCCATCCATCCACAAAATAAATACTCCATTCAATTTATGAATCTCTCTCCCTAGATTTTCCTTCAAAAGAGACATGGGCTAAAAAAAAGATAAAGACACATGCTAAAGAGAAGCTCTTCTCAAGCATGATGAAAAAAAAATATATATAGCCATGTTCTCAAAATAAAGTTCAAAGGGAGAGAGATCATACAACAAGGAGTACAAATTTCCAAATCATCCACTTTCCACACACTTGCACATCTTGATCAGATTGTATGACGAGTCTTCTTCTTGGATCCGGTTTTTGATTTTGCAATATTATGTGATACAAGCATGCCTTATATCTTCAACCTTACCTTGAGCTCCACTTATAGCCATCATTAGAAATAGGATGAAGAAAGGCAAGTTTAATGCCTTGGTGAGGAATCATACACACTGAGCGATTTGAGAGCATCATTTGAGGAGTCAAGTAAGGCTAAGTTTTGAAAAAATATATTTTATCAAAAACCCAAGCTACTTTACAGAAGGAGTTGAGGTGATTCAAATCCAACCGTTCCATTCTTCAACCATCCAAGATGACATGGTAGACACCCCAAAGAGTAAAAAGTACAGGTATGTCTTGGAATATCTTACATGCTTGCATCATATCATTTTGGATTCATGTTTTCCACCCTAGTCCTTAACCTTTACTCAAGGACGAGCAAAGGGCTAAGTGTGAGGGAGCTTGTTGACGGTCGTTAAGTTCGTATTTTTGACCGTCAACTTCGGATAAAAGTTACTCCATGAAAGTGTGCACCATAGCTATAGGGTTATAATCTAACAAATTCCACAAGCTTTGGTGTATATTTGGTTGCAGGTGCAAATGAGCAATTATAGAATAAAATATGGCATTATCACAAACAACTTCAAATGCCAATTTGGACTACGCCATTGTGACGGGCTCGTCGAAATGATCGAAATGGACATATCATTGGACAACTTTGGAGTTCGGATGGAAAAGATAGTAAAGGAACAATTTATTATGGGACGTCAGCATCCCACCACCGTACGACGTCCACGCGGGAAACAACGGGAGGAGGCCATGTGGCGGGCGCTCACTGGCCAGCAGCTGACGCCGGGCCCGCCCGCTGGCGCGCGCGCGACATGGGAAGCGTCGCGACTGCGACGTGTGGTGACGTGGGGCTGGCTCGCAGCTGAAGGCGCGGTCGCCCTCGCGCAGGGGCGCGTACGCGCGGTTCACCCGCCCGGGCGGACGCGTGGCTGGCCGCGGGTGGCCGGGCCAGTGTCGGTTGGTCGATCTGCCCACTGAGTCGCGGTTTTTCATTTTTCTGCATCGGTTCAGCAACCCAGACTCCGGTTTAGCTCCGGTTCAGGCCCCTAGGATCTGGTTTTTCTCCGGTTTTCTGCTCCATCGCCTCCAGGACACCGTGCCCAGTGCGTTACCGCCCCTGGGGGGTCGGTTGGCCCCTGGAAAGAGGGGGAGGACCTCCACTCTCCCAAGTTTCCTCCCCCTATAAATAGAAGCCATCCTCCTCACTTCAAGAAAGGAAAAGAGAAGCAGAGATCAAGGCGAAGCCCTATCAAATTAGTGTTAGAATTAGGTGAGAGTTGAGGTGCGAGTCCGGGAGAAGCCGGAGTTGTCGGCTTCCTCCCTTTATCTTGTACCTCGGCAGATGCGACTCCACTTCGAGTAACGTCCGGGTAACTCTTAGGCTTTCTGGATTTATTTAATTAATTAAGTTCAGCTTTATTATTTATGCTTGTGGGCTCCTTGCTTTGATTAGTGTTCTAGTAATTGCAAAGCTAGAATAGTAGTCACTAGAGTAGACGTGGTGTCTAGTCTTGTGATTACCTCGGAGAACACCTAGTGGCACGGATTATTGTGGTAGCCCCAGGTGGTGACAGCCCTGACGGCCTATGTAGTCCACCACGTGAGATCCACTAGAGCGCAGTAGGACCCCTGCTTGGCTTGCCTAGCCCCCTTCTCTTCCCTTTCCAGGTTAGGATGGTTGGCGTCCCGAAGCAAGCATCGTAGTAAACGCAGATCTTATCTTTAGTATCCGGAATCCTTCGAAACCCTCTCTACCTCTCCTACACTATTATCATATCTTCTCTCGTCCAAGGCCGATCTTGATTCTTCACTAGTGCACACACGTTCCCTGTGGATTCAATACCTTGGAATACTCTTGGGTGAAAGCTACACCGGTATCCGTACGCTTGCGGACTTTTCTGCAATCGTTATTTATTCCAACAAGCCTTCTGGCGTCGTTGCATTTTTAGTAGCGACGCTAGCAAGCGTCAACAAGCTTTCTGGCGCCGTTGCCGGGGATATAAACCTAGTGCGACGCTAGAGAGTGTCAACAATTAAGCAGGGCACGAACTCCGTCGCCCCCGTCGTCCGTGCGCCCCCGCGGTCGCCACTGGCAGAGTGGCCTCCACAAGGACAGGTGACGGCGCCGCCACCGCCGCCAAGGAGCCCCACTCTGCACGACAGGGCCTGCGGCACGGGTGCAGGTGCGAGCGTCGGTTTCTTCTCCCCCCAAGGGCCTCCCTCCCGTGCGGACCACATGGTCGCACCACTCGGGGCTCCTCGGCCGCCACTCCGTGCTCTTCTCGGTGGCGGACTCCGACGAGTAGGAGGACAGGGAAGAGGAGAATGTCGCGTCGTGGGGGATGCCTGAGGATTGCTATGGTACGTCAAAAGGGGAGGCGACATGATTTGGGGGACACTGCCCCACCTCGGTCATTTGGAGGAAAGGCAGGGTCCTGGATCATACAGGACCTTCTCTTCCTCCTCTATTTTTGAGGTCCGTGACCCCTTTACAGTGCACTGATGCAGATAACCTTGGTTATTAAGTTCACCTAAAGATTAGCCCAGCAATCAAAACGGTGTGAACCGACCATTTTTTACGTGAACTGATAAATCAGTAAATTAAAAAGAAAATTTGGTGACATAGGTTCGACTCCATCTCTCGTGGCCAATGTTTCATTTTGTGCTGGAACGGAGTATACATACAATATACATGTGAAACTTTTAAAATCATTGGAAAAAAGAGAGTAGTCCATCCCGAGAAATCTAATAATGAAAATAAAAGAAGTATTTAAGTACCAAAATAGATCTTATGAACACAGGACCACAAGAATCACTTAAATTGGAGATACAAGAAAAACAGTAATTATTTTAAGATCCAAGGACTAAACTGTCCTTGGATCTTAAAATGATCACTATTTTTTCTCGTATCTCCAATTTAAGTGATTCTTGTAATCATACGTTAATAATAATGAGCTTTATCTTTTAAAATGTGTTCATATTACTGTGTAACTGTTTGTTTTACTTTTCTTATATTGTTGTTTTTACACAACAACATAAGAATAATATAACAAATAGTGATAAAATCGTATAAATAACATATTGTAAACCATATTTGAATTCATGATTTCAAACACCCATAGTTGGTAAATTGACAGTGTAAATAAACATTGCCATCTACCATTTGAACCAAAAGTTGTAGGTTATTTTTCAGGATTTGGTACTATCAACAAGTACTAGCTGTCTTTTTCAAGTGAAATAATCTGGAAGTGCAGTTGTAGCTATTTCCATTTTAGTCATGCCAAGCTGAACCTAGCTGGTAAGTTTAAACAACTGACAGACAATTTTTGGTTGGGATGTTCAGTTTAATCAAACTTCAGCAGCTGAGCGGCTACAAAGGAATTGCATTCATATGCTTGTGCGTTCACATTCAGAAATTGCGTTCATGTTCTGAAGCTCGTACATTCAGAGATAATCTGAAAGTGCAGTACTGTAAGGAATCAGATGCTCGTAGCCTAAGAGGAGGCGGGGGTGAATTAGGCGACCTAAAACTTAACCTATGGCTACCACTACTTTGCATAAAGTAAACTAGATCATTTCTATCTGGATGTGCAATCTAAGGCTGGTCTAGTGTGAAACCCTCATCCCAAAACAAGTTTTGCAACCTATAGCCAATCCTAGCATGATACTTGATAGGTGCCGATTTGGATCAGCACAAGGATGGCCCGATCTTCACGACAGTAGGTTCAAGAACAAAGGATAAATTGCTGTGGTACAGTAAGGATAACTAGCTTTATACCTGATAAAGGTTGGTTGTGACTAAACGACGGGGAGAGAGGCACCGAAACAATGAAGGACTTCGACTCGATCTCCGAACGATCGCAGAACCACAAGCCGGGACTAATCCACACAATACGGCGCAGCCGAACGGAAACCGTAGAGCACGAAGTAGGGGACCTCAGAGAGATCTCTCACAAGCCCAAGAATAACTCGCAAGAACAAAGGTGTGTAAGAACACTCAGCAGCGAGGCTGCGATCAACCGTATGTGGTTAACAACTAATAATCAAAAACTTAGTTCTTGGTAGTACATAAGGGGGTATTTATACTAGGAACAACCCTCCTAGTTGGGTGTGAACTCGAGAGGAAAATGAAGAGGCTAAGTATGTGAAAAGGCTCCCCAGAAATCAACTCCCGAGGTGGACTCGCGTGGCTGTTGACCTTCTGTGCAGCCTCCACTAAATCGGTCATAACTCTTTATCGGGAAGTCCAATGGACATGCGGTTTCTTGCATTGGAAAGTTGGCTTCAAGCACATTCCATCAAGTACTTGTGGAGCTCCAGAGACGTCACGACCAAAGAGTTATGGTCGATTCATTATGCAGGTCTGAACTGGCCTGAAGTGGAGGTCCGAAGAGAACTTCCTGGATCCTTATTCCGAACGGGTGATTCTTGGTTTCCAAGCTTGTCCGAACAATCGTCCGAACGGAATCCTCCTGGATCCACATTCCGAACGGGTGATTCTTGGTTTCCAGGCTTGTCCGAACAGTCGTCTGAACGGAATTCTCCAGGATCCTTGGTTTGAGCTGGTGATTCTTGGTCCGACTGTTTCTTGTTGTTTACTTCTTCTCCATGTTTAGTTGTACCGTCCTCTTCATGTATATTCCTAAGGACAACCAAAGTACAACTTATTGGTAGTATAACATTCTCATATATTTTGAAATTAATTTTAGCAAGAAAAGAATTCACCTCTTGTTGGAGTTTCTTAGCACGGCTGTATGTAATAGGTCCTTGAATCACTTGAGCTTGTGTGCCTAATACTTGATCTTGCATAACTCGTGGAATGTCCACATCATCCTCCCCCTCTTGAAAAGGAGTCGTCCTCGACTCTTCCACCCCAAAGAATGGAGAAAGATCAGCGACATTGAAACTTGTACTAACACCATATTTACTTGGAAGATCAATTTCATATGCATTGTCATTGATCTTGCAAAGCACTTTGAATGGTCCATCAGCACGTGGCTGCAACTTGCTCTTGCGTTGATCTGGGAATCGATCCTTGCGTAGGTGCACCCAAACCAAGTCTCCTTGTTCAAACACAATCTTCTTGCGACCCTTGTTGGCGTGCTTCTCATACATCTTGGTCATCTTCTCAATGTTGGATTTTGCTCGTTCATGGAGTTTCTTAACAAATTCAGCACGCTTGCTTGCGTCGAAGTTCACACGTTCCTGCATAGGTAAAGGCAATAGATCGATGGGAGCAGCAGGTTTGAAGCCATATACAATTTCAAAGGGACTAAATTTTGTGGTTGAATGTACCGCCCTGTTATATGCGAACTGCACATGAGGCAAGCTTTCTTCCCAAAGCTTCAAGTTCTTCTTGAGGACAGCCCGCAACAATGTTGACAAGGTGCGGTTCACAACTTCAGTTTGCCCATCAGTTTGTGGGTGACAAGTTGTGGAGAACAACAATCTTATCCCAAGTTTTCCCCACAAGGTCTTCCAAAAGTAGCTCAAAAATTTGGTGTCACGATCAGACATAATAGTTCGTGGCACACCATGTAAGCGCACAATTTCCCTGAATAATAATTTAGCAATGTGTGAAGCATCGTCGCTCTTATGACAGGGAATAAAATGAGCCATTTTACTAAAGCGATCAACCACAATAAAGATTGAATCTCTCCCCCTCTTAGTTCGAGGTAAACCGAGAACAAAATTCATAGAAATATCATCCCATGGTACACTAGGAATAGGTAGAGGGGTGTATAAACCATGAGGGTTCAAACGAGACTTAGCTTTGTGGCATGTGACGCAGCGAAGAACATATCGCTCTACAGCTCTTCTCAGCTTTGGCCAAAAGAAGTGATCAGCCAGCACCTGCTCTGTCTTCTTGGCACCAAAGTGACCCATTAGTCCTCCGGCATGAGCTTCCTGCAAAAGCAAAGGTCAAATAGAACAATCTGGAATGCAGAGTTTGTTAGATCGAAACAAAAAGCCATCATGCAAATGGAATTTTTCCCAACCCTTGCCATCGCAACATTTAGAAAACGGTTCAGCAAAGTATGAATCAATTGCATACAAATTCTTAATACTGTCCAAGCCAAGAATTTTTGCATCAAGTTGAGACAACAAAGCATGGCGTCGAGACAAAGCATCAACAACAATATTATCCTTCCCTTTCTTGTACTTAACAATGTAAGGAAAAGATTCAATGAATTCACTCCATTTAGCATGTCTTTTGTTCAATTTTAATTGGCCCTTTAAATGTTTCAAGGATTCATGATCAGAATGTATAATGAATTCTTTAGGCAAAAGGTAGTGCTGCCAAGTTTCCAAACTCCTCACAAGAGCATAAAGTTCTTTGTCATAAACTGAATAATTAAGAGTTGGATCACTTAGCTTTTCACTGAAGTATGCAATAGGTCTCCCTTCTTGCATGAGCACGCCTCCAATCCCTACACCACTTGCATCACATTCAATTTCAAAAGTCTTACCAAAATTTGGAAGCGCAATTAGTGGGGCTGTTGTCAATTTCATTTTCAGCTCTTCAAATGCTTTCGCTTGTGCTGCACCCCAATGAAATGGCATGTCCTTCTTTGTCAACTCGTTGATTGGGGCAGCAATGGTACTGAAATCTTTAACAAACCGACGATAGAAGCCGGCAAGTCCAAGGAAGCTTCTCACTTGGCTCACATTTTGTGGAGGTAGCCATTCATGTACAGCCTTAATCATCTCTTCATCAACCTCGACGCCTTGAGCTGAAACAACAAAGCGAAGAAAGACTACCTTGTCGGTGCAAAAGGTGCACTTGGCAAGGTTAGCAAACAAGCATTCCTTCCGCAAAACAGCAAGTACACATTTTATATGTTCAACATGTTCATCAAGAGACTTGCTGTAAATTAATATGTCATCAAAATAGACCACAACAAATTTGCCAATGAAAGGCCTAAGCATGTGATTCATTAAACGCATGAAAGTACTAGGTGCATTGGTCAATCCAAAAGGTATCACCAACCATTCATACAACCCAAACTTGGTTTTAAAGGCTGTTTTCCATTCATCTCCTTCTCTCATGCGAATTTGATGATAGCCACTTCTCAAATCAATTTTTGTAAAAATGATAGCACCACTAAGTTCATCAAGCATGTCATCAAGTCTAGGTATGGGATGTCTATACCTTATGGTGATGTTATTTATGGCTCGGCAATCAACACACATTCTCCATGAGCCATCCTTTTTAGGAACTAAAAGAACAGGAACAGCACAAGGTGAAAGACTTTCTTTGACATACCCTTTGTTGATGAGCTCTTGCATTTGGTGCTGAATTTCTTTGGTTTCCTCTAGGTTGGTTCGGTATGGTGCACGGTTGGGAAGTGAAGCACCAGGAACAAGGTCGATTTGATGTTCGATCCCTCTCTTGGGTGGCAGCCCTGGTGGTACTTCCTCCGGAAACACATCTTCATATTCCTGTAACACATCAAAAACAACACTAGGCAAAGTAGAGGGTAAGTTGTTAGTGGAACGAAAATTGTCCTTGCACAGGAGTACAAAGAACATGGCATTGGGTTCACTCAATTCTTTTAAATCCCCTTTCCTAGCCATCATAACTAATCCCTCTTTTCCCTTTGGCTCGGTTTTTTGTAGCTGTGGAGTTTTATTTGGCTGTGGAAGCACTCCCTCACTATGTATGTGGCTCACTCATAAGTGGTTCTCGCTCTCTCGCTATTTTCTCTTTAGATCATCCTTGAAAATTTCCTCCGGTGACAAAGGAAGCAAAGTGAGTCGCTCTCCTTTGTACATGAAAACAACCTTGTTGGTTCGACCACAAATCTGAACATCACGATCATATAACCATGGTCTTCCCAACATCAATTGGCATGCCTGCATTGGCACCACATCACACTCTACATGATCACTATATCGCCCAATAGAGATAGGAACATTCACAATGTTGCTCACACGCAGCGCACCAGACTCATTTAACCATTGCATCTTGTAAGGAGAAGGATGACGCCGCTGTTTTAACCCCAATCTCTCAACCAATTCTTGACTTGCAATATTATTGCAGCTGCCATTATCAACAATGATTCGGCATAGCTTGTCCTTGATCATGCCTCGAGTGTGAAAAAGATTGTGTCGCTGATTATTTTCTTCTTTCACAGCAGTGACACTAAGCACTCGTTGAGAAATGAAGCAATTATTATCACCTTCATCAGGTCGAATCACTGTCTCATCACTCCTGATTTCTTCACATATATTGGAGCACTTTCTTCATCACTTTCAGATTCCCATTCACCTTGCTCATGCACAATCATGGTCCTTTTACTAGGACACTCAGTAGCAATGTGCCCACGACCTTGGCACTTGTGACAAACAATACCTCGGCTATGCGAAGATGATGCAGCGGCTGATGTAGCTGAAGGGGCTGCTGCACTTGTAGTAGGACGCCTATTTTCTTGCTGAATTGCAGGTGAAGAAGCACTAGAAAATGTGGTCTTTGTAGCACCAATGGATGGAGAGGACCTAGCTGCAGCACCTTGAGATCGAACACCACCAACAGAGGTACCGGGCTTCTGCCGGCGCCATGGAGTTGAGACAGATCGACTCCCATAGGACCGCCCATGGCTTTCTTGCTGAATTTTCCTCTCGGTGCGCATAGCTTGATCAACAAGATCTTGCAAAGTTCGATATGGAAACATCTCCACAAAACTGGAAATGTCATCATTGAGACCATGCAAAAATCTTGCCATTCTTGACTCTTCATTTTCTCTGATATCAGATCGAATCAAGAGCAACTCCATCTCTTTGAAATATTCATCATGATTTGGAACCTTGTTTTAATTTTTGCAACCTATTACGAAGGTCACGGTGAAAGCTTGATGGAACAAAACGTCTCCTCATCACACGCTTCATTTCAGCCCATGTGTTGATATGATCACGTCCCAACACAAGCTTATTTTCTTGTATCTGATTCCACCAAGTAAGAGCATAACCAGAGAATTCAACGGAAGCAAGACTAACACGCCTTTGTTCAGAGAGATTATGCATTCTGAAAATCTGATCACACTGCTCTTCCCAATCAAGATATGCATCAGCATCTTCCTTTCCTGAAAATTTTGGAACACTTAACTTGACACGAGCAATACTGTCCGGATCAGCCCCATGGCGACCACGATGATGTTCGCCATCATGGCCGGCAACACGATGATGACCTCAGCGACATTCAAACTGCCCACCATTGGCAAAAGGATTCTCATCATCATCATACTCCTCCTCATGGCTGCCCTGAGATTCATCTTCATCATCAAAGCGGACACGACGACCATTACCACGACCACCTCCCACTACATGAAAAACTCACTTTGGTAACGGGCATAGATTGCCTTTAGTAACGGGCAAAGCGCCCGTTACTGATCAAGTGTTACAAATGAGCCAAGAAAGGTAACGGGCAGATGCCTGTTACTGATAACACATATTCGTAACGGGCATCAAACAATGACCGTTACCACAACTAGCCACCGGTCACGTGAAATGGCTATTTCTCTGGGCCCACAGGGAACTTTGGTAATGGGCACCAAAACAGAGCCCGTTACAGTAACTCAACATCGGAGATGCGTGCTGTGTACCTGTGTCTCCTCTATCTCGACGAAATGAGACGCGTCTATTCCACACGCGTCTCAGCACAACTAGGATTCGTAACGGGCATCAAACAACAACCATTACCACAACTAGTCACCGGTCACGTGAAAATGACTGTTTCTCTGGGCCCACAGGGAACTTTGGTAACGGGCACCAAAACAACAACCGTTACATTGTTGGCATGTTTGTAACGGGAGTTCCGAATGAAGCCCGTTACTCACTGATCAGTGTTTGTAACGAGCTTTAATTAACGCCCGTTACAGATACGTAGGCCACCCCTACAGTAACCTGCTGCCTGCTTGCCGGCTGCATCCTGGAACCAGCCAGGATTTGGCAGCCATCAGGGGCTGCATCCTAGAACCAGCCAGGATATGACTAAATTCACAGAAATTAGATCCAGCATCCAAATTCACAGAAATCCACATAATTCACATGCATCATATGACAAAATTCAGCATCATCATCTCAAGTAAAGAAGCATCACTGGCTTGACAACAATATCACAGCCATAGTTAACTAGCTTGACAACAATATCACAAAATTCATGGGACAAGGAGGAATGCAAAAATTTCCTATTCACCATGTACAATATTAGCCCACACAGTTTCATCAGCATGAAATTTTCCGTCGAATGCAATCACCTGTTCCATGAGGAATGTGGCAATTCTATCACGAACATAGACCAGCGTGTTGTGGTGGAGAAGATGCTCATCTAGCCCTAATCTCTGGATATAACAATGTCACCAGTCAGCACACATATATAGGTGGTTACCAAACATGTGCAGTGCTAATAAGCAAGAACTGTGCTCAGTTGCAGGTTTTACAAATGAAGATCCCAAGAAAGTACCTCCATATTTGGGCCTCTATCTTTTAATTTAAGCATGTGATAGGCACAATAGAAGCCGCAGAGTTTGGATTCAGCAGGTTGTTGGTGGCACTGCAATAAATATACAAAGAAAAATAGTGGTGATCGAGAAGAAATAAACTCAAGCTTTAGTACTAGCTTCCACAGGAGGAAATAAGTGGTATGTACCTTAACATCTTTGACATGTTCCAAGGTGCTGCAGGGCAACTTCTTGTCGGCGCAGTAACGTTCCCAACCCCTACAACGAAACATATGCAACAATGGTTAGGGCACTATTAATTAATATACTCTACACAGTTTGTTGAGGAACGTCCGCAGGTTAAGAAAGAAATAACTTACTCATTAACGATTAGTTCGAAAGGGGAAGTATCAGTCTTAATCCTCTTGAATGAATCAAGATAGTAGACCTTCTGCTGCTTCGGAACGATCGCCACTGCAATCCAGTGGTTCCTACTGAGATAAGCGGTAAGGATGAGTTTCTTTTTAGCATATAGTTTGAAGGCACTGCGCATATAGGACACAGAGAAAGCAAGAGTGTCATCCTTGCTGTTCAACGTTGTCGAGCAAAGGCATTCAGGATCAAGGAAGCCAACTGCAGCGCCCGTCTTCTCAACTTCTACAGCCATATTCCTATTAGTAAGAAAAAACAAAGTGTAAGGAGGCAAAATACATGGTAAAGATGATGTGAGGCAAAAAGCACATTTCGATAGAGAATGATTAGTGAGAAGCAGATTAAATTTTCAAGCAACTTACAGGATGAAGCAGCGGAGAAGTACCAGATCCAAAGCATCCAAGTTAAAGAGATCGTACAAATCACTGAGTGGCACAGGTATCTGCTCGAGTCCATTTGACGATTCGTCTCCTCTCTTAGGCCATGCATTGGTCCCGGGCCGAAGTGCGACCATAATCGGAGATTCATCATCTGACTTAGCACGTTCCATGTAGAATGTGTGGAGATCTCTGGTACAAGGAGCAGCCACCATTTTGAGATCATCATCACTGAGAAGGCTCTTTCCGAATTTGTAATTTGGGTTAACCATAGCCCAAGGATTCTTCTTGGTGTTTCTCTCAGATCGCTTTGGGTTAGTCATAGACCAAGGATTCTTCTTGGTGTTTCTCTCAGATCGCTTTGGGTTAGTCATAGCCCAAGGATGCTTCTCGGTGTTTCTCTCAGATCGCTTTCTAGTAGTAGTAGGCATCTTAGAGGTTTTATTTACAGCAATTTTCTTTTCCTGCTCCTTTGAGATGGCTGAAGAAGGTTTCTTAAAGGCTTGCTTGCCTGCTGTAGGTGGTGTAGAGCTTTTATTTTTGGCAAGTTTCTTTTCTTGCAGCTTTGAAATGGCTGAAGGTTTCTCAAGGGCTTTCTTGCCTGCTGTACGTGGTGTAGAGATTTTATTTTCGGCAAGTTTCTTTCCTTGCTGCTTTGAAATGGATGAAGGTTTCTCAAGGGCTTTCTTGCCTAGTGGTGTCTCACCAGGAGCTATTACAGAGGTATTGGGCCCAGATGTACCTGCAGCTTTCTTTGAAATGTCGTCGACAGATTTATCAGCATGAGCCAACATATCAATCTGGGCTCCTGCTTTGGCATTATTGTTTTGAGCACTTTCGTTTGGGGGTGTAGGTTTTGTTGTTTCATGAGGAGGAGGTGGGGATGGAATCTTTGGTGTATCTTGTGGATGTGGGGATGCAAGTTTTTCTATTTTTTCAGGATGACGAGGAGGAGGTGGGGATGCAAGTTTTTTAGGACGAGGAGGAGGTCCGAATGGAACATCTTGCGGATGTGGGGATTGAGGAGGAGGAGGAGGAGGATGTGGGGAACCATGTGAGGAAGGAACATGTCCCGTACTCTGTGAACTACAGGGAATCTGTACTGTAGCCTGTGAAGGATATTTATATGTTGGTGCTCCCTTGATGTGAATCCGACACCTTCTCCACTGTAACCTCTGTCCTTTAGCTTGTCGGAGTGTCATCACCTCGTCATTAGGAGGGTATTCCACCAGTTCATCCGCAAAGATATCATATACAAAGAGCACTTCAACCACAACACAGTCTTCATGAATCGGGACTGTATGTAGCGTAGTCTGCTCTGGATGAACAAGACCAATTGCAGCCTCACATTGAAGACCCTTCCACGTGATTCATAGGCCATAGTATGTGGGTTCAGTCAACATGCCTATAAGGTCTTGCTGTGTACGATCGTCACAGCGCACCTCCATCGTCAACTCTGCAGTGCCATCGATCAAACCTATATTATCTGCGAACGCACAGCTACTCTTCAGTGTGGCGGGTGAAGGGCTTGCGCAATTCGACACTGGTGACAACACCACCTGGTGACAACACAACCTCTTTAGTAAACTGTTTTGCATCTGCATGTTCTGCATCTGCATCTCAGCCACCAGTTCTTGCTTGATTTGTTCCTTTATCTTTTCCGTATCAACTGATGCATCGGTATTCGTCCTCTTCCTCTTCCTGTACATGGAAGCGTGCTGAGGCCATCCATACTTCCAGCCCTGGTAGCTGGAGACACCACGCACGTGACCTGGTTGTTCAGGGCGACCCAAGCACTAACTTAGCACATCATACTCCCTCTGCCCTGCCATTCCTGAAGATTCTGCACATGCATTCTTCTCCTTGATGTTTGCAGCCATTTTTTCAGTTTCTTTGTTGTTGAACAATATCACGGCAACACGATCTTTAATCACTAGCTTACTCCTTGCTTGCAGCCAATTCTTGGAATGATCGTCAGGGTAGGCGTCATATGGGTTGGGGATCCCAGCTGCAGCTAATTATCTGTCCTCTTCCTCCCATTATTCTAGTTTCACAGTATAACCAGCTGGACCCATCCTGTGCTCGCTTGTGTTCCGGCTTCGGAGTTCTTTGAACTTGACACTAGCAGATGAGGCTTGCTCGGTTTCCTCCTGTTTCATGAACTCCTTCCACTGTTCCGGGACGATAAACGGGTGCCTTGTAAATGGCTCAAGTCCTTTTCTGATAAAATCTCGCCTAAGCTGAAATCTGAATTGTCTCCATGCCTTGGCTGCCGTCTTCCAGAAAAGCTTGAATGCCTGCGGTTTCACGCCTTCCTGGAACGCCAAGTGTTTCTGCACATGCTTATCAAACAAGTCCCACTTTTCATCATTGCTTAGTTCTTTGAATTCTGGCAAGTGTAAAGGTATCTTTTGTCTAGCAACGAGCCCCGCAAGCGCCCTGAACCTGCGCTTTTGAGTCAATGGTACTGGCATCCCCCCTATGTCGACGTCAGTGACTATCATTGTGTCACTTGGCCACTTTGTGGATGTCCTTGGCGCTCTGCCTCTGCGCTGATCCC
Source organism: Cenchrus fungigraminus (assembly GCA_036936925.1). Taxonomy (NCBI): domain Eukaryota; kingdom Viridiplantae; phylum Streptophyta; class Magnoliopsida; order Poales; family Poaceae; genus Cenchrus; species Cenchrus fungigraminus. The sequence goes on from CM072770.1 coordinate 61,670,263, forward strand.
CACCCACCTGGTCTTGTTGTGCACTAGCAGTACCATAACCCTCTTCTTCATCTTGTGGCCCAGGTCTGTAGCCCTCGTCAGATTTATCCTGTGAATTAATAGTCAAGGGATTTTGAGAAAGGTCAGCTCAGTGTCCAAGAATAGCACAAAAAGCAGACCATACTGCTAGCTCTCCCAGGAGACATGCTACAACAGGAGACAAGTAGAGCACATTTTTAGTTAACCATGCTTAGCAGCTAAGCATGAGAAAACACATAAGAAAACAATTACAGTAACTACTTTAGCCCACTATAATATCATTGGTTCTAAGGTAAACCATTAACATAAATGCAAAATTCAGTAACCAAAAAATTAGTTCAGGCAATGCGACCTTACCATTTTAAAGAGGAAGATGCAGGCTGCCTCTGTTGCTGATGAGGTACTTATTCAACTTGGAGAGAATGTGCACATGTACATAGGAACAAGAGCAAAACCAAATATAAGAGTCAATTTAAAGGGAAATGCTAAGTATGTATGCCATCAACAGCTAAATATGTCCACATGTACTTATACAAAGGAGCCACAGGGTATGCCGGGTATGCACCGGCATACCCTACAATTCCCACTGAATTGTTGTTAATTTTACAATTATTACCGAATTGTATAAGACATTTTTAGAGTGGCATACCCTAAACTCAAATCCTAGATTCGCCACTGACCTTGTCACTGTCGGAGCGGAGGGATCTCTACTCCTCGTCGCTGCCTGCTCGCCGCCACGTCCTCGTCCTCGCGTCGACCTCCTGGCTGGATCCCTCCTCCTCCTCCTAGTCGTCGTCGTCGCCGTCGTCGCTGGATCCCTCCTCTAGTCGTCGTCGTCGTCGCCACTGCTGGGTCCCTCCTCCTCCAGAGATCTCGCTGTCAGAGGTGTGGCACGTGTCGCGCCGAGCGTGGTGTGGCGCGCATCTCAGTGAAGTGGTGTAGCGTGCGTCGCGGCGTGGGGGGGAGGTGAGGGGGACGAAGGCGAGGGGGAGAAAGCGGCGGCGGTGGCGCGAGGGGAGAGTGGGAGGAGACTGTGTGATGGAGGCGTCCTTCCCTACTAACCTAGCGCAAGTGGGCTTGTGTGGGCCTTAAAACGAGTAATGCAGTCAAGTACTACTCTGCTACTAGTATATCATAAACATGAGATAAAAAAATCTAATTTTAAGAAATTTGGTTAAACAAGTGTGGCTGTTGATATTTTATTCATATACTAAATTACCAACTATGAATTTTTTGTATTTTTTTACGAATTTTTAGGTGCTGTTTATGGGCTCTAATATGACATGCATCACAAGTTCACATCACCAAGCAAACAAGTGTGACTGTTGATATAGCATCACATGTTCACATATGACATGCATCACAAGTTCACATCACCAAGCAAACTAACTCATAACAAACATATTCACATCTGACATGCATCAGCAGGGCACATCACCAAAATAAGACTGCATCAGCTGGGGGCATCACCAAACTAGATTGTAGCTGCAAGGGAACTAGTTAGTTAGCTAGATGGCTTCTTTTGTGCTGCTGCCTCAAGTTCAGCTAGTCTTGTCTCTAGTTTTGCAACTCATTCTGCCAGCTCAGCATTCTTCTTTAGAAGTTCAATCTCCTGCCTCTTTTGTGTGGCTTTAAGCTGCTCATCCTGCTTGTCGATTCCTTTCCAGATGTAGTCAATGTCATCCCGAGTAACAGCACGTTCCTAAAACAAAGGAAAAAATTATATTGATGCAAGCTTCATAACAGTTGTAACTTACAAGAAAGCTGTTTAGCTCTAACTGGTTTCAAAACTTGCCTGCTTCTCTTCAGCCGATTCCTTGAGCTTGTTGATTTTAGTCCAAATCCTGTTAATGTCATGTGCAGTAACTTCCTACAACAAATGGAAATTGATGCATTAGAACAATTGATCAGTGAAGATGTGAAGGTACAAGGACAAATCGTGTGTGATGGTTTCAGAACTTGCCTCATGGTCTTCAGAATCGTCACCGGAGTTGTTGCCAGAGTCATCGCCGGAGTTGTTGCTGGAGTCGTTGTCGGAGGAGATAAGGTCTACCACCACTCTTCTGCCCGGGTCGTCGCCGGAGGAGTCCGCGCTCACCTCAATGCGCGTGGACCGCTTCTTCCTTCGTGTCGAGGAAGAAAACCCTACCTCTCCATGGCGGGCGTCGCTGGAGTCCGCCAACTTGGCCCTTGCGCGCGTGTACGGCTTCCTCCCCCGGGCCGACGAAGAACCGGCCTCTTCCATGGAGCGCCGAGAAAGACGCACGGGGGCGGCGCGCTGGGACGGCTCCTCTTCGTCGCCGCGGAACCTCACTCTCTTGGCGGGGGCGGCAGACAGCACCAAGGAAGACGGAAGGGGACATGGCCGCGGGGCCTCCTCCTTGCAGAACCTCCCCCTAGAGTCGCGGGCCATCCCTGCGACGGAGACGAGGAAGGCGGAAGCCGGAGAAGTGGTTAGAAGGCGGAAGGCGGGGCAGAGCGTTTATTAAAAAGGTTCGGATGCGCAAATGATACGATGACTAACAACCACCCGTCACCAATGAAGGGGCGGGGCCAGGTCTATTCGAATGAAGAACAATTTGCTTTTCCCCTTTTAATCTGCAATCAAATTTTGTATCACGTATTTCTCCGTCATCCGTAATCCAAATTTGATGATATTTGTTTTTGAATTTTTCTAAAATCAACATCTATTCATTTATGACATTTTTTCGTATGTAATTCCATTTCTTGGATGTGGTTTATACGCCTTATCTTGTTCCTTATAAGTACAACATAGAAATAATATTTGTTTTACACAACCATTACTAATGAAACTTTGCATTTCGTAATCTTATGGTGAACATAAGGTTATGTTAAAATTTCAAATGCATATGAGTTCGAACATGTTTTAAAAGTGTGGAAAACTTCAATGTTGAAGTAACATTCTAAGAAACTATGTGAGAGATGTAGACATTTGTACACAAGTATAATCTTCCATTTTCGAAACCATTTGAATTTTTGTAGACAAGCTTAGGGACCTAAATTATGTTGCCAAGTCAATTTGTAGAATTTTTAGAACACACTAAGACGTTATTATAATTATTATATCGTAAACAAGAGATAAAAAATCTAATTTTAAGAAATTTGGTTAAACAAGTGTGGCTGTTGATATTTTATTCAAATACTAAATTACCAACTATGAATTGTTCGTATTTTTTACGAATTTTTTGGTGCTGTTTATGGGCTCTAATATTTGAGGGAAGCAAGTTTCAATTCAGAAAAAATAGTGTCGGGCCCACGCGTCAGCGTCAGAAGCCTATATAAAAAAGATAACTGTTGCCTGCCCGACCGACAAAGGCGATGCGGGTAGACTAACCCTCGTCGCCAACAAGTGCTCCATTGTCCGAAATGCCCCTGGCCGAATGAATATGCATCCGCCCCGGCGACGCTGGTACACTAACCCTCGTCGCCAACAAGTGCTCCATTGTCTGAAATGCCCCTGGCCGAATGAATATGCATCCGCCCCGGCGACGTTGGTACACTAACCCTCGTCGCCAACAAGTGCTCCATTGTCCGAAATGCCCCTGGCCGAATGAATATGCATCCGCCCCGGCCTCGGCCCCCTTCTTCTTCCCCGATCTGAGCTCCACCGCCGCCGCCCGCCCGTCCTTCCCTGCCGTCGTGCACATGTCGCACTACGCCGATTCGTCTAGAGGTGCACATGCGAGGAGCAGGGTTCAAGGTTGCCGGAGCAGCCGCAATCACTCCATCGGCTTGGATCTAGTCAGTGAGCTAAGCGGCTTTCCACTGGTCCCTTGCCCGGACTGTGGTATGGCTCGGGTGGTGGAGGGGCGGACGCAGAAGGAAGGTGAAAACCACGGTCGTCTTTATTTCAAGTGTGCAAGGAACTCGGTGAGTAGTCTGCTGTGTCTCCCAAATCTGAGTTAAGGTTCTTATGTGCTTTTGATTCTGCAGTACACCAAGAATTGTGGATTTTATCGTTTCCACAAGGAGTATCTCTAGATGCTGAAGGATGCTGGCGTCATTGTTTTTCAATCGTCGAACTGGGCAGACGCGGTCGATGAAGTAGTTGATTCAGTGGAATGTCAAATTGGGAGCAGCGAGCAGAGGCAAGCACTGGAGGACAAGCAGAGGAAGAAAGCACTGGAGGAGAAGATGGATAATGTGATCTAGAAGATGAACTTGATTATTGTGGCTGTTGTTTGTGTAGTATTTGGATGTTTACTGGGGATGTATGCTGCAAAGAAGTAATTCTGATGTTAAAAGTGGTGCTTTTGCTTCATCTGTGTGGATGAAGAATGAAAAATTTGTCACAGATGACAAACTTAAATGTATGAATGAAGAATGGATGGAATGACAATTGGGTCACAAATGTTAATGTGTCACACATCACAAAATTCATCAATTCATTTGTGCTAACATTTCATTGCAGCACGAGGCAAAGGAGACGCGGATTAACACAAACAGAGTAACAAACTTCTAGCATAACTCTGGCATACACATTGCAATTCATTGTGAACTGCTGCCATATATAGACACAAATAGAGTAACAAACTTCTGGCATACACATTGCAATTCATTGTAACAAACTTCAAGATCCATAGACATTGCAATGCGTTATAGGAGACATGGATTGATCTACCCGCGTCTCTTAGATCTACTGTAATTCAACAAACACACAGGAGAAACATATTAACAGAGGAAAAATCACACAGGAGGAACACATTAATAGAGGAACAAATTAATTAAGCAGAGGTAGTCGCCACTGGAGGAGCCCCACCGTCGGAGTCGGAGTCGGAGTCGGAGCCGGAGCCAGAGCCGTCGAGGCTGCCATCGTCGCCGCCGTTGTCGTCGATGGGGGCGAGCACTCCTCTCTCAAGGTCCCCAGCCAAGATATGGATCTTGAAGGTGTAATCCTTCACGGTCGTCTGCAGTGGATCATTGGGTGCTGGGACCCCGAGATGACCACCGACCACCCGTCGAAGCCTCACGAAAGCTTCGCGGAACAAGTTGACTGACCAAGTGGCTTCGTCAGCAGTTAGTGGAGGAGCAGAAACGGCCTCCACGGGCTGTGGCGCCAGTGCCTCCTCGGGCTCGTCGGGCGGGGAAGCTGGCACCTCCTCGGGCTCGTCGGGCGGGGAAGCCGGCACCTCCTCGGGCTCGTCGGGCGGGGGCGGCGGCACCTCCTCGTGCTTGTTGGGCGGGGGCGGTGGCACCTCCTTGGGCTCGTTGGGCGGGGGCGGCGGCACCTCCTCGGGCTCCTCGGGCGCCAGCGCCGTCCCCTCCTTGACGAGCCGACGACGGCGGCTTTCGTCGTCATCCTCCTCCTCCCTCCCCCGCTTCCTGGATGGCTAGCTTGACGATGCCATGCGCGCGCTTGAGGAAGAAGAAGCTCTTGGATTCACTTCTTGGTGACCGGAGATGATGGTGCTGGGGTTTTCTTGGTGCCGCGGTTGATGAAGTTCTTGGCCGGCCGGGGATTTATATTGACAAGACGGGGAACCGTCAGGCGGTCGGTCACGCGCCTCGGAACCCGTGTACACTCAGGAGAGCTCTTGGCCACAAAAGAGACATGTGGTCATAAGGAGACGTATGACTGTTCATATTTTATTCAAAATACCAAATGCCCAACTATGAGTTGTTCGATTCTCAAAAAAAAACTATGAATTATTCGTATTTTTATTAATTTTTAGGTGCTGCTTTATGGGCCCTAATTTTTGAGGGAAGCAAGTGTCATTTCAAAAAAAAAAGTGTCGGGCCCACGCGTCAGCGTCAGCAGCCTAGTATAAAGAAGGTAACCGTTGCCCGCCCGCACACCAGGCAACAAAGCGACGCGGGTTTGCTAACCTGCGTCGGCAGTGACTATCCATTTTGCAAAATGAATATTCAATTGCCCCGGCCCATTCCGTCTCCCCTTCTTCTTTCCGAATGGATAAGCGTAACACTTTCCTTAAAAAAGCGCAGAGGAGGCGTGAGAGGAGGTGTGGAGACAGAGACGATGATGAGCACCGGCGAGGGGACAAGCAGCGGACGACCCCGCGCACCCGGGATCGAGGAGAACCAGAACACGAAGCGGTGCCGTAACTGGATCCGCGCGCATGCCGGCGAGATGGCGGCGAAGAGAGAGACGACAATGAGCGCCGGAGAGGGGCCAAGTGGCGGTGGAGTGAACCCAATGCCGGAGACGAGGGTCCTCGACTGGATCCTCTCGGGTTCCGACGAGGGGCCAAGCAGCGGCAAGGAGGAGCGTGCCGGCGGGGGGCAGCGAAGTGGGCGAGGTGCCTGCCTCACGTTTGCGAGCACAAGTGTCTGGCAATGACGAAGAGGGGTCGAGGGAGCGGCGAAGGTGTAGAGGACCTCATCTCTGACTCTGGCAACGACCACGACGACGACGAGGCAAGTTTCTCTGAATCTCACTGCCTTTTTACTTGTTCTATAGATGGAGCTTGAGCTAGCTTGAGCTTGAGCTTGATAAAGTTAGTGCCTATGATGATGTCTTCCATGCTTGTCATGATCTTATACCAAGTTCTGAGGCAAATCAGTTCTGAACTAAGTTCTGCTTTTACTTGTCACACCCTGCTATGAAGCCTAGGATAATTTTCAAGTTCTTATATAATTTTCCTATGATGATTATTGTGCCTATACTGCTCCAAGTTCTGAGGCAAATTAGTTCTGAATTAACTATGTTATTCTTATACCATGTTTAACCCTGTTTCAGGCAAAACTCTATGAGTCGCGAGCAGAGCTTGAGTTACTTCTAAACCTTAATGTCTAGGATTATGTGAAACCTGAGTTTGAAAAAATCACGAAAGAAGTGAACATCCTCATCAAAAAGGCTAAGCACATAAGGAGGTACAAGTATACTACTGAACAAAATCTCGAGCCCATTGAAGATGCGCTCGAAGGGCTTCAAGAATCCTTGGTTGCTTACGAAGAGGCTGCAAAAAGAGCCAATCTTGATGGGGCATGAGGAAGTTCAAGCTTGTTGATGTGCAGGGTCAGATAGCCATACTTTTGTGGATGTTCAAGGGGCATGCTTTTGTTGATGTGTATGGTCAGATAGCACGACCATAGTAAATAATTAATGTGATGGACAAGTTAAGTCCTAGCCTGATGGACAAGTTAAGTTAAATGTTTGTAATAATTATTCTTTATTCCTGTGTACAAGTTATCTTCATCTATGTGGACAAGTTATCTCTCTTATGATGTCTGTTTTGTCTCAAAAGATATATGTGTTGATTGTGCCTGTATGTCGAAATGGAAGCAATGAGAGATCGAGCTGACCTGTCAATGAAGACAGACTCAAAGGAGACGAGGATTCACAAACCTCCATCTCCTTTCTTCACAAAGGAGACACGGATTAACAAACCTCCGTCTCATTTGTTCACTGTCACCATGCTCCCGCTTCACGGCAGTGAAGAGTGCTATTAGACTTTAATTATTGAGCTCTCAGTCTAGTAACGGGCGTCAAATGCTCATCGGTAACGGACTTTATAGCCCGTTACCAATACGGTAGTGATCAGTAACGGACTTAAACAGCCCGTTACCGATAGGTCATTGATCGGTAACAGACTTTATGAGCCAGTTACCGATAGGTTTAACTTTTGTAACTGACTCGATTTAACATCCGTTACAAAGAATTCATGTAACGGGCGCTTAAGAAGCCCGTTACCAGAAGTCGACATTGGTAACGGGCGTAGTGGAGGCCAACCCCGGGGTCGGCCTGCCGCGCTTATGGGTAACGGGCGCCAAACAACAACCGTTACAGATGTGGGTGCATGTAACGGGCGTTAAGGGCCCGTTACAAATGCTGCGTGACCTATTTGAGGTTTTCACAAGCGAGTTCGCCATATTGCGCATCTCAGCCCGGGAGACAGGAGGCTCGTCATCTCCATGGTTCTCACCACAAACACTTGAGTCAGATCCTACCATGTTAGCTCTAATGCAAGTAAAGTGGAATAGGACAAGTATGTGGAATCACACAACCTCACCACTTACTTACCAAAGTTCTTACGCATTCTCAAGGACTGTGAGTGTGCTTAAAGTGGCAGTACCGCAGCTGTGATTAAGCGATTGAAAGGATACAAGTTGAGAGGTCCGGTTTCAGATTTTTGTGGAGCTATAGGTGGCTAAGGAAGGGAAGGCTATGGTACTGAAACAAAGTGAAACAAACCATCCAAAAAGATGTAAATGTTGCTGTTCGGTGCACCACAAACTTAATATATGAACATGAAACTTTTAATAACAGATTCGCAACACAACCCCTTGCAATTCTTTTTCTTTCTTCTTTTTTTCTCATATTTTTTCACACTTTTTTTCTGATTGTTTTTCACTAACAGCAAACACAAAACAATATATAAGGGGAGCGGATAAAAAAAAGTTAAACAAGAGTATGGCTGAAGAACAAAGGCGGTGACTAGCAACACGATGAATGGAATGAACACAAAGTAACAGTACCAACAAAATGGCTATAGGATTTTTTTGTATGGCTTTTCAGTGGACTATAGGACAAGAACAAATATGTATATGATGGATGAAACCAGTAACAAATTGTAAAGGGTGGGAGGGTGGGTAAAAACAAAACCTACCGTGACAACGATAGCTCTGATTACCACTTGATAGGTGCCGATTTGGATCAGCACAAGGATGGCCCGATCTTCACGACAGTAGGTTCAAGAACAAAGGATAAATTGCTGTGGAACAGCAAGGATAACTAGCTTTATACCTGACAAAGGTTGGTTGTGACCAAACGACGGAGGGAGAGGCACCGAAACCGCGAAGGACTTCGACTCGATCTCCGAACGATCGCAGAACCACAAGCCGGGACTAATCCACACAATACGGCGCAGCCGAACGGAAACCGTAGAGCACGAAGTAGGGGACCTCAGAGAGATCTCTCACAAGCCCAAGAAGAACTCATAAGAACAAAGGTGTGTAAGAACACTCAGCAGCGAGGCTGCGATCAACCGTATGTGGTTAACAACTAATAATCAAAAACTTAGTTCTTGGTAGTACATAGGGGGGTATTTATACTAGGAACAACCCTCCTAGTTGGGTGTGAACTCGAGAGGAAAATGAAGAGGCTAAGTATGTGAAAAGGCTCCCTAGAAATCAACTCCCGAGGTGGACTCGCGTGGCTGTTGACCTTCTGTGTAGCCTCCACTAAATCGGTCATTACTCTTTATTGTGAAGTCCAATGGACATGCAGTTTCTTGCATTTGAAAGTTGGCTTCAAGCACGTTCTATCAAGTACTCGTGGAGCTCCGGAGACGTCACGACCAAAGAGTTATGGTCGATTCATTATGCAGGTCCGAACTGGCCTGAAGTGGAGGTCCGAAGAGAACTTCCTGGATCCTTATTCCGAACGGGTGATTCTTGGTTTCCAAGCTTGTCCGAACAATCGTCCGAATGGAATCCTCCTGGATCCTCATTCCGAACGGGTGATTCTTGGTTTCCAGGCTTGTCCGAACAGTCGTCCGAACGGAATTCTCCAGGATCCTTGGTTTGAGCTGGTGATTCTTGGTCCGACTGTTTCTTGTTGTTTACTTCTTCTCCATGTTTTGTTGTACCATCCTCTTCATGTATATAACTAAGGACAACCAAAGTACAACTTTTAGGTAGTATAACATTCTCATATATTTTGAAATTAATTTTAGCAAGAAAAGAATTCACCTCTTGTTGGAGTTTCTTAGCACGGCTGCGTGTAATAGGTCCTTGAATCACTTGAGCTTGTGTGCCTGATACTTGATCTTGCGTAACTCGTGGGATGTCCACATCAATACTACTCTAGGAAAGTAAAGGCAATCAAGGATTGCAAGAGAGTAATGCGGAAACGTAAATAGGGATGAGAGGAAGCAAACTGTTGACATGTGATTTATCCCATGGTATCGGTAGGCACTAAGCCACCCCTAGTCCATGTTGTTGAAGCACTCTACACAAAAGTATTACTTCCTGGTCACCAATTCTCTCCTAAGAGCACCACTTGACTTGCCACAAAGGCTTGCCACAAAGGCACTCGCCAAGCTCCCTCAATCACCTTGATGCCGCCTCCACTAAGGAGCTTCTCCACCAAGGAAGGGGGCCTCCACGTCCCCCGCACAAAGTGTCCTCACCACTCCACACCAAGTCGGAGGGTCGAAGACGATTGCTGGTGAGCCACTTAGGCCCCAAGGCTTCCGGCGCACCTTGTACAGCTTGATCCACTCAAGAATCACCTCACAAGGTAGGCACACCTTGCACTCACTCAGCTCTAAGCTAAGCCTAGCACTAAGCACACACACAAAGCATGTGCAAGTCTATGGATGAGCAATTTAGCACTTGTATGGCTTGGATATGATCTTGTATGTGTCTCACACTCCTCTGCACTACCACACAATCCAGCACCCTCAAATGGGTGAGTGGAGGGGGTATAAATAGCCCAAGACAACCAAAGAGCCGTTGGCTAACGGCTACAAAAAATACACCGTCGGATGAACTGATGGTCTCAATTTCACCACCGTCGGTTCATGTGGTGCCCCCACATCATTTAGCCGTTGAGGTTCTCTGACAAAATTGTTCCGACGCTTGCACCAACGCCTCCTTGCTCCGACGGTCGGTTCATTCGGTGCTGAAGGACTAGAGCTCAAAACGTCTCTGTATGAAATGAACTCAACCATCAGATGAACTGCTGCTTGGACCCCTTTGACCATCGGTTCATCCGGTACTGAAGCTTGTGCAACCCGCTGCTCTCTGTCTTGATTTCTTGACTCATCAGATAGACCGACGGTGCCCACCAATGGACCATCGGTTCATCCAGTGCTCTCTGCTTTGCTGCTTCTTCTTCAGGAGTTCACCTGGTGCAACTAGAAAACATACCATTGGTTCATCCGATGGTCTATGTAAACTGAGCCTTCTTCAGGCAGTGTACCAGTTCATCCGACCATTGCACTAATGCTCGCTTCTAGGTATTGTCTGTTCATCCGACAGTGTTCTTTTCTTCCCTGTTCTTTCTTGGTTTAGACCCACAAAATATATATTATCTTCTCATTTTTGGCATGTGGTATTTTTGCATCCTTGGGACCTAGAAATGCCTACAAAGACATGCTCAACAATATGGTTAGTCTCATTGATCATGTTGTCATTAATCACTAAAATCAAACTTGAACAAATGGCATATGGGGCCATGTTCGCTACATTCTGACAAAAATGTTCTCCTGATCCTCTCCTTATCATGCTATCAGGCGATAATTGCCCACTCAAAATGAACTGGGCAAACACCAATTCACTAGTACAAAAAAAATGTTTATAGGTGCAAGCAATCTAGTGTGAAGGAACACTTGCATCAAAATCCTTGGCCGGCACCGGAGTCGTTTCATCAGGGGCTAGGTTCCACCGCGCCTCCACTGCCGACGGTGCATTTGATGAATGGATCTGACCGACCCGACCTCAGAACCCGCAGCTCGCTACCGCTTGTTGCGGCTCCCCCGCCGCTCACAGACCTACCACGGCTGGTGCCATGACCTCGCGCTGGGGCTGCACGCCGACGGCCACTCACGCGACGAGGCCCTAACCCAATCTAGCTGCAGCAACCTCCGTCGTTGCCAGTTGTTGCTGCTCCCCTACTGGCAGGTGGCATTTCCTCGTGAGGGGGCCATGCCGACACCGGTGCGAGGGTCGTGCCCATCACCGCCGTGGGGTGCAACGCCCGTCGTCAACCCCTGTCTCGCAATCGTCGTCGCCGCCGCCGCCAAGTGGGAGAGTAGAAATGAGACATAGGAATAAAATTTAAAAGAGATGTGGTATATTACAACAATGCCATTTTTTATTTCCAATTATACCCCTATGCTACCCATACTACCTATAAATACTAATACTACAATAAAAAACTGGTAGTATTGAGGACCGGAGCGTTCGAGGACCGGTGGATGGTCGCTCCCTAGTGTGATGAGTGATTGACAATGTGGTGTGGACTGATTCTTGGCCGAGTATTGCAGGTGCAGGTTGCGGCTTGATTTGTGTGGTGCAGGTGAAGAACAAGCGCGAAAGGTCTATGCCTGTGTGGCCTCCGAGGAGTGGAGAGACAAGTAGGCTTGGTTCGATGGACCCGGAGGCCGACGAGACCAAGTGTGGGCCGCACGGTCGCAAGAAAAGCAAGATGAAGTCGTGGACATGAGCCGGTGTAGGGTAGCGGCTCACAACCGGAGTCTGCACACGGGGTTTGGTTGGTTTACTCCACAAAACTAACACCGAGCCGGGACGACTGTGGCGACCATGTCATGAGTGGGATTGGCGTGGAGGCTGCACCTAGTCTGCGGGGTTTGCGGCGGTTCGCCACAAAACCGTCGGGTTACTTGGTTGAGCCACAAAACCAAGACCGGAGGCTCGGCGGGCGGAGACGGGATCCGGGCACATCGAGAAGCTTCGATGCCAGGGGACACGCGGCGGGATCGCGGGGCTTGCGTCAGGAGGACGCGGACTGCAGCGAAGGCGTGGGCGCCCGATGAGAAATACCAAGTCTTGACCATATTGCCCCTGAGGGGTATGTATCTTCCTTTCATGTAATAGGGTAGTTTTGTCTTTCGGTTGCCTCCATATAAACTTAGAGGAGAGAGGATGGCAGCCATCTCTTGGAACCCTATCTCATTTGCTTTTGCTATTTTCCCTTCCTATTTTTCTTTCTAGGACTAGCTTGAGAGCTTCATGGTGAGATCTTTAGAGATGGATGGATGATTGGGAGGCAAGCTAGACCTTGTATGAATCTTTCATGGTTTGTATAGAAGATTCGGTGTGATTCCTCAAGGCCTTTAGTTGTCTCTCCCGTTTTTCCTTTTTGGCTTTTTCCGGAACCTGTTCTTGTGATTCTCGTGTGAAGCTTTTGGAGGCGTTTCTTTGCAGGATTTGTGTTGGAAATCACACATGAGGTTGGTGTGCCTCTTTTCTTGGTGATCTTGCCCCTCAAATCCCATGGAAAGCTCTCCGATTTGGTGGTTTTTGGTGGAGCCCGAGTTCTTAAGGTTGAGCCACGAGATTTGCAATCCCGGGAGTTGTAGGGAGTTAGAGGTCGAAATGTTTGGGGGCATATCTTTCCTTTGGGGTGCTCATCATCTCCCCAAAATTTCGTCTCAAGACTCCAAGTGGTTTGGGAGATCCATCGATTGGAAGGTTGAGGCTGTTTCTCGGCCGTGCTGATTCGCACCTGGTGGACCGTCCGCGAGGTCACCGCGGACCGTCCGCGAGGTGCTTGACAGCCTGGCTGTTCTTCGTGTTCGTGCGAGTTTTCGAGCATCTTTCATTCGATCCATTTTGTCATTGGATTTTTGGTGCACGAAGTTTGCGGACGGTCCGTACTAGAGTGTCGGACGGTCCGTGACAAGACGGACGGTCCGCGGGTCCATCACGGACAGTCCATTTTTGTCGGTGCACTACTGGAGGTTCGGGAGGCTATTTCGGACGGTCCGCCCCCTACCCGCGGACAGTCCGCGAGCACCCCGCGGACAGTCCGCCACCCTCACGCGGACGGTCCGCCCGACACCTCGAAGACAGCCTAAGTTCTTTGCTTCTTGTGTTGTGCTTCCGCTTTGGTTTGGTTTGGGACTTGTTCCTAGGGTTGGTAGGTCCGTTGTGACTACGTGACCTTGGCAAGTTCGTGTGGGTACCCTTGCTTGTGATTTTGGGGCATAGTCGAGTTCATCTCTTCGGAGAAGAATTTTTATCGGCTCCCATTCACTCCCCCCCTCTCTGGTCACCTAATCGGTCCTTCAAGTATAGAATTAATCTCAATCGTTGAATATTTCGAGATAGGTCTTTTTCTATTACATGCGAGTCATTTTCAACCGATAGTACAGAGTAGTATTGTGCACCCTAAAAGACCTCGCTATCGATTCCTCCACACGTTCTGCCATCCAGTAAATCAAGTCCAGCTAAAAATTGGGAATGACAATGTAACATTCCCTTTCTAGCATGCCACACAACATATCCATAGGGTCACTAGGTGTAAGATTGGTGCTTTTCCATTTAAACATATTATTAAGCTCAATTTGCTTGCAATGTTTTTGAAGCTCTATAGACCTAAACAAAGCCACTGAGCAAAAGTTCACATTTAATTGAGCTATAAATTAATTATACTTAAAATGACAAATTTTAGTTACCAAAATATGATAAATGCATATAAAAATAACTAAACAACTTCTGGATCCAAACTTTCTCACACTCAATCTCTGGCTTAAAACTAAGCTATGCACACAACAAATAGATCAAGAGCTACTCTACATTTTAAACTATTCAATTATTTTTAAAACTAAGAATAATTCAGGAATAAATATTTCTAACAGTTATGAAATCATGATAAATTCAGAAAAGGTGAAACTAGGCAAACTAAGACTATACTCAGAAGTTGGGCACAAAAATATTTATATTTTTGGCTACAAAAATCATTTATGCAGATCTGGCGTAAATACAAGATAAATCATATTAAAAGATTTACTCAATAACATTGTGCAAATTCTGGTGCAGAGCCTACACGGCATGTCTAACAACATATCCAAAGTTTAGCTCAAGATCTCATCTATATTTTGAACTACAACAAAAGTAGGTCAAACTGAGTTTGAATTTTCATTCAAAAACTATCAGTCAAAAGTAGGGTCGTGCTTTTCAAAAGTTGTAGATCTAGTCACAAGGAAACCAACAAAATTGGTTTTACATTTGTCTGATTTTTCTGTGATTTTCTACGAATTTTCCAAGATCCAACCAAAATCAAACAAACTAGAAGAATCTATTTGCACTAAGGTCCTTAGAACTATTTGGATCTTCACAACCATACCCTTGCTTCTAACACCTAAGCCCCTGCAAGATTGCAATCACTGCACAGGGGTCCCCGGCGGCTCAGGGAGCTCGCCGCCGACGAGGGGACGACCAGACTTGGCTGAGGAGTGACCCAGGGCGCAAGGCGTGCTCACCCTAGAGCGATTGGAGGGATTGGCCGGGGTGGTGATGGCTCTGACGAGCGCCGGCGGAGCGGCAGCGGCGGTGCGGCCGCCGCGGTTCGAAATCCGGCGAGGACCGAGGCAATGCGGGGCAACGGGCTCTGGTGGAGGCTTGACTAGGTCCTAGGGAAGGTGCTCGAGTGGTTTCTAGGCGGCAGAGGCGAGCTGAGAGGGGAGCTCGTCGCGGCGGCGTCAATGGCGGGCGGCGGCGGCTCTGCTCCCGCACGACGGCGGGGAGGGGCGCTTAAATAGGCGGCTCGGGCGCGGAGAGGCGGTTTGTGCGAGTCAAGTCGACGGCATGGTCGTGGTATGGGCGAAGGGCGGTGGCGACGTGCGTCGGGGCGTGGAGTCAATGGCGGGCGCACGGGCGGCCAGCCAGTGTGTGCGCGCGCGCCGCGTGGCACCGACCAGCGGGCCTGCATGCGTCACGCACAGCATCCTCGTCGCTGCGCACAGACCAGCGGTCACAGGCTTGCCTCGGCGTGCGCGTACGACGGCGGGCCGATGTGGCGCGCAGGGCGACGTCGTGGGCGGGCGCGCATTCCGGCTCAATTTTAGTTTGGTTTAGCTCGGTTTGACCGGGTTTTTCTCCAATTTTTGTAACTAAAGTGCTCAAAGATGTAAATAGCAAAGTTGTAGATCTCTTGACCCTCTCCAACTTTTACAAAGGCTCCTAGGTGTTTTTCTCAACGGATTTTGCATAAACTGCATGCCAAGATCCAGATTTTCTCGGCGCCGGCAAAACAGTGTTTTCTGCCGTTGACCAAGTTTTTCACAAATTTGCACTTCGAATTTGAAATGCTACTCAACAGTAAAGTTGTGTCCTATGAAAAACTTCACAACTTTGGTATTTAGAGATTTTGAAGTATTTAAGTGAAATTTGGAGAACGCGGCAAAAGTTCTAGAAAGGTATGGATGTCAAGGGGTTTGACTAGAACTTTGACCAAGGTTTGACCACTAATGCTAATTGACTTGATTAAGATGATAATTAGCACTAGTTGACACTAATTAAAAACACGGGGTGTTACAAGAAGACTCCAAAACGGCGCCTCCACCGAGGAAATGGCGATAGTCTCCAACGCCGCTGCCCACTGAGACAAAGTTTTCACCTGAAGATCTAGTGATGGAGTGGAATAGGGACATTTGGGTGGCATCTTCAAGAAGAAAAACCGAATGTCGTCAAGACTTTCGCCAACGTACCTTAGCCACCACAACATAGCCTCAACTTACCCTTGCAAGGCGAGCAATACAAGATTTGAACATCAAACCACATCGATGCTATTGCCGCACTGGAATTATGTAGTACTCGCTCCGTTTCATATTAGTTGTCATTCTGACTTTTCTAGATACATTATGTATCTGGACATAATATATTTCTAGATGCATAACAAAATGAATGTATCTAGAAAAGCAAGAATGACAAGTAATATGAAATGGAGGGGATATGTACTATTGGTGCTAATTACCGTTTCTCTAACACACACAAGAGATTGAAGACTCGTTGAATGCCATTATTAATTCTAGCTATAATCGAATGAGAACCAGGGAGTTGGATCGACCACCACATGTCCATACTCCACAAGCAGAGTACACAAGATCACAACACCCTTGGGTCACATTCCCAATCTCTGGAGGAAAAAAATGGGGTGCGCGGCATCCCCGCGCGGTGTCGTCGGACGTCGTGATGGTTGATACCTCGCGATGCCCAGCGCCCCAGCGCAGCTTCCGCGATTGCTGCACCACATGATGACCTGCTGTGCTGAGCCAGAAACGCGTGATGACACACATGTCAGCGGCACCGTGCGGATGTGGGAATGGGAGGCGTGGTGCGCACCCCGTGCACCTAATTTGTTTCCTCTCTGGATTGCACAGGAGCAGAGAACACACCTCTGTTCTCCCCGTTAGAAACCATGAAAATATATTGAGACTTGAGAGTGGATCGTACGTCGACCGACTCTGAAATCTGAATAGTTGGAGACGACGAGTCGACGACATATCACATATTCACACATATATGCACGATTTATGAGCAACACAGTCATGTCCCATAACCTAACCGATTTGCCATCCCGGCTAGATTGCGCAGGGTTTTTGCTGCGGAGTTTGTCGGGCGGGAGAGCAGACGGTGGGCGTTGGGACGTTGGTACTTGAAGGCTTGCAGCGAAGTTAATTTGCACGGTGAGGCGGCCGCGCGAGCGAGTGGTAGCCGGACGGCGGCGCGTGGAGGCAGCAGGCCATACTCTTCATCGGCAGCGTAAGCAAGCTCGCAGGGCTCTCACGATGCTTCGGCCTATTTCGTCGAGACGGTTACGCACAACGGGCCTTTATTGTGAACTTCACAGTGCCAACGGCCCACCGCTCATCGGCCGTCGTCATTCCAGACACCCAATATATGTTCGACCAAATAAATTTAGAACGTTGCACAATCCCACCTACTGTCTGCAAGTGCAACTCTTTGATTGCTTTGTGATTATTGCTGAAAGCACCTCTTACATTGTACTGTACTAAACAAACATCATGTGTCGCAGAAAGGGATGAAAACGATCGGCATTCGATATTGACACGATATCGTTTTCGATTTCGTTTCCGCCTGAAAATCTGAAAATGAAAACAATTTCAGTCACTTCCCGTCGTTTCCGATCGTTTTCATTCCTACATACGTCCATACAGGAAAGCCAAAACCAACTATGTAGCAAGTTGCCAAGTTCAACTATGAAGTTTAATATAGCACAAGTTCACATATATTTTTCTCCCTAAGGCCCTGCTTTCTTTCAAAAATTTCACCAACTACCTGTCAAATTAATCTCCGGACACTAATTAAATGTGGATTACTGACAAAACCCATTCCACAACCCCTACCTTAATTTTCGAGACAAATCTAATGAGCCTAATTATGTCATGATTAGACAACGTTGTGCTACAGTAATCAATCTCTAATGATAGATTAATTAGATTTAATGGATTCGTCTCGCAATTTCCGGTCCATTCTTGTATTTATTTTTGTAACTAGTCTAAGTTCAATACTCTTAATAGACCTTGAAAGAGAATCCAAAAGTTGCACCTCACGAACTAAACAGGGCCTTAAAAAAGGTTCACAAATATTTTAACCATTTATAGGTAAATAGGAATACATTCAACGCACATTGCAATAGCATTATCGATTGTCCAATCTAATTTTTATTGAGATCCGATTACCCTTCTAATAAGCGTCTGCATGCGCGCGCAGACTTCAGAAGGTTGGCCATGGGCCTGGTGGCCGGTGGGCTGGTACATGGGCTTGGCACCTTGGACCAAATGCGCAACACGTCAACACACAGTACGCTTTCTTTGTGTTATTATACCTCAGGTACGTTTATTCTTGTGCCACTGATTTTGTGCATGCAATAATTTTGCTTGATAATTTCCAGGTAGAACCTTCCATTGTATTTCACTTTGCTTGAAATTTGTAAGGAAAGCAGCACAAAGTATGTGCTATCATACCTTGAAATACGAAGAGAACAATCATAAGAGCACATTATCTGTTTCTTGTTTATATGGTCCAATGAATTTGAAATGGATGCAATTGAGAGTATATTTGGTTAGAATCTTTCCGCGAAATCCTACCCACCCAAACTTTCAACCCTGTCTTTAACATAGGCGTTTGCGTTTCCATTGAGATTACATCACAAGTGGCTTCAATTCTCAAAGCACATCTATTGGTTGTTATACATGGCATCTAAATCAATACTAGGCAAACCTTCTGAGGTCCCTTATAGTGCCAAATTATAAATTGTTTGACTTTTCTAAATACATAATTTTTATATGCACCTAAATATAATGCACATCTAGTTGCGTCCCCATATCTATGAATCGAGAAAAGTCAAGATAACCTACAATTACAAACGGAAGGAGTACTTACAAGTTCGAGTCTCAGACCTATCATGGGGCTACCATTTTTTGGGTAATTATTCCTTTTTGTGGTAGGTGACATGCTTGTTGAGAGCGATTCACTCATAATGACTTCACCAATCTGAAGATAGTTAAGTCCTTATTAGGTGTGGTTTGGACCTTTTATTTTTGGCTCAAAGTTTTTAGGAGATTGATGAAGAGAATAAAATGGTGTAAAATACATTATGTCACCTTGTCAAATAGGAGGGGCTGGGGGGCTGCCTGTGTCCTTGCTAACTTAGCCCAAGTTCATAATGGGCTACGGATTATAGAACTACATGATGCGCTTTGGGCCAAAATTTCGAGCTTCCTAATGGCAGCCCACTATTTTCGGGAATACCTTTGGGCTGGCGTTCCCAGGCTCCTGGAATACAATACGTTTGAAAAAGGAGTAGTTGTGTTCTTAAATGGAAAAAGTCCAAATTACTACCCTCGAGTATATATAAAGTCCAGATAACTATCTAAACTATTTCTTAGTTCAATTTACCTCCTAAACTATATCATTTGGTTAAATTTACCCCTTAACATAATTTGTCTTTTTTGTTTCTTCATGCATGCATAAGTTCAATTTTAATTTGAGACTTTGCAAGATGATAGTGAACATCATAGTCTATATTAGAAAATATTTTATGATTTTTCATCATTAATTTTTATACAATTCTGTATCTCAACAATAAATTTTATTATTAAATATACTACCCTATCAAAATAGTAGTGATGAAAAATTCATGATATATTTTTTAAACATGTCATATGTTGTCTGCTACCATCTTGCAAAATTTGAACTTAAAACTCCACTTGTGCATGGAGAAATAAAAAAGACAAATTGCATTAAGGGGTAAATTGAATCAAATCGTATAGTTTAGGGGTGAAGAACCAAGAAATAGTTTAGAGGGTTAGCTGAACTTTCAGTATACTCAAGGGTAGTAATTTGAAGTTTTTCCTTCTTAGATAGAGGGTGAGAAGAAACGTCCACACTTATTACACGTTTTAGCCATTCTAGCCAAATAAAAATTTCAAAAAGTTGAAGACAACTTAAATAATTGTTTGAGAAGCATAAATAATTTTTAAAATAACAATTTAATAAACTTACGGACAAGGATGGCGACCTTTTGTTGGGCAATTTTTCTTAGAAGAAAATGATGTTGTACCGAAAAATGATAGTCAAAAACTTGTGTGTATATCTATATAACTATATAGATGCACACCAGTAAAGATCATTAACTCTATTTTCTCAACAAAGCTATTCATCTCATCTAGGAGTTCACTACATCACAAGCCACACCACCATCCACTAGGACCATCTATTTATAACTTCACCAATTTTCTGTGACTAATAGCATCTATGCATGCCATTTATTAGTCTTTGTGAGTACCAAAGCTACAAAATTCTAATAGTAAAAGTACATAGAGGATCAATCATTTAAGAGCTGTTCTCTCTCATCAGAATGAATATGTTTTCATATATAATATTGTTTGCAAAACAAATGTTGTCATGCAATCATCTTAGTGTTTCTACTTTTAAATTTCAAAAAATGTTGCCATGCAATCATCTTATTGTTTCTACTTTCAAAGTTCATCATAAAATTTTGATTAAAAAATGTCCACAACAACGTGCGGAGTATCATCTAGTTTTATTCAAGGGAATGTACAACATTTGATGCAGTGCAGTGGAGCCAAAGGTCAACAATAACACGTGGCGGTGCCACATTAATCGAAGCAGTTGTTTGGTTCGTTAATTCGTTATGAAGCTTTGGCTCGCCACAAAAAATATTGTTTGGGACGGTGTTTTTAGGTCATCAAGGCAGATTGCGGTGCCAGATTTTTTTCCACTGTCATAGAGTGTGGTGCTGCCACAAGTTTTAGCTTGGCAAGTCATAGCAAACCGAGTACTAAACAGTCCCACAGTTTGCTATGATTTGAGCACACTTTAAACCTGTAAATTTGAAGATCAGTTGTTTTTGGTGAAGAGTAATAAATTTATGGCAGGGACGCTTAAATTCATGGCAATTGGCATATCCATGTCAAATATCCACTAAAACCTAAATGAATCGATCCAAGAAGTTGCTCCAATTACTAAACCCTATACATGAGAGAAGGGGTAAAGGAAAATGGCAATGAGCACCGATGAGAAAAGGTTGCCATTGGAGTGGAGCGCTGGTTTTGGGGAGGGTGTCGCATCGCTATAACCTTTATTGGGTCGTGCTCTTGCCACTATACAGCCACAACAATCACCTTGTGCGTGTTCACATAGCAAGTGGACGTGGGTTTAATCCATGAGATTGCAAGTGTCGGTTGCATCCGGGCTAGAGTTTGGGAGGGCAGGGGCGTAGCCAGGATTTAACCTTAGATTTCCAATATAATACAGACACCAACTGTGTGTTACTAATATAGTGGGCGTTTAGTTCCTAGCCACAGTTTTCCACATTTAATCTTTGGCAAGTTTTACAAAAAATTGATAAGTGTTTGGTTCAACTACTAACATTTTGTAAGATTTTTTGAGCTCTACATGTCATTTAGACAAAAAAAATTGCGCTAAGGTTTCTTTTACGATAGCAAAGTATGGCTTCAAAATTCATTGCCACACTTGAATTGGCAAAGGTTACACTACTTGAAAAAGGGGCATTTGTACCGGTTCATAACCTTCATTTATACCGGGTATTGAACCGGAACAAAGCATTCGGTACAAATGTGGAGGAGTATTTGTACCGGACGAGATACCCGGTACAAATGCCTCACATTTGTACTGGGTAGAGCCTCGGCCCGGTACAAATGTGTCGTCCCCCCTCCGACGTGGCAGGGGGGCATTTGTACCGGGTGGAGGTACCACCCGGTACAAATGATGGTTTTTTTGTTTCTTTTCTCTAATGTATTTGCTTAATGTACTAATACTAATCGTAATACGCTGTAATATAAAGTCGTGTGGCATATAAAATGTTATATTTGAAATAATATTCTACATACATTCGTATATATTTATTTGTATAATATTATCTGCTTGTAGAATATATCATCTCAAATCCTGAAATAGAAGAACTTTGGAAATAATATTATACATTAGCATATTTTGCACGCTGAAATTTAGATTAATAATATACATTGGATGAAATGTTAGCAGAGTAAAATTTTTTCTTCCAGATGCTTGACCTTTGTCTTTGCTTCCAGATGCTGCCTTCATGTTCTGACTTGTCCCTTCCCCGATCATCGCTCCCATAATAAGAATAGAGGATAAGCCAGCATAAAACTCTCCCCCTGGACTAATAACCTCGTCTAGAAGAAATCCACATAATTGTTCTTGAATCAATCGGATTTGTTCTGTCTCGAGGAATCTTTCCTTGATGTTGAAAATCTAGCAAAGAATATGAACCAAAGAATAAGAACCGGATCGGAGAATATGAACAATAAGAACAACATGTAGTCGCAGTTGTGTGTGCACGCACCTTCTCTTCGAATTTGCCACCATCAGCAGGCTGTAACACGGTGCATGTACTCGCACACATAATATCCACATAGAGGTGCCAGAAGGCTGCGTCATGACCTACACATATGGGAAAACCAAGTATGAAAATAAGTTTTATTGTAATGTAAGAATTGAAGAATAAGCAAAGACACGTACTGGCCAATCATAGTGAACATAAAGGTTTTTCTTGAACTTTCCGGGGTACTGTTGACGGCTGTTAAGTACCTATTTTAAAGCTGTCAATTCCTGCATTTTACCACAAGAACTATGCATCCACAATAGAATCGGAGCCTATACTGATGAATTCCACTAGTGGCAATGCAAAGATGAATGCAGGTATTTAGCACAATAAAAGAGAAGAAAGCACACCTCCATGATCCAAGTAATTCAGACTCAGCCAATAAGAGGCTACCAGGTAGGCGTCCACTGGATCCATGACATCATCAATCCATGGGAAGGAAACCCGACGAATCAGAAGCCGCCACATAAGCGTCACATGGATCCTATGGCCCACCTACGCGTCCAAACCGCCTCCAATCCACGTGGGCACCTGGAACCGCCTTGAGGACTCACCTGACAGCCGCCTGGAGAAAACACACCGCCACTGGGGCCCACAAGGGGTCGGCCGAATCGACCTTGTTGCCGCTAGTGAATAGCCACCACGTGGTGCTCCCTGGTTGCCTCCTGGTCCAATCCTGTGGTGCTCACGCCGATCTCCCGAAGCTGTGTCCCAGCACTATAAATAGGGGGGAGTGGGGGTAAGAATAGAACAACACACTTGAAGGCAACTTCTCACCTTTGTCTCTTTCTCCCCTCTCCTCCTCTCTTGGTTGAGATGAAACCTCACCTCACCATGGGAGTGTGTGTGTGGAGGATCTAGCCTAGGTGGTGCTAGGTAGAGAGGGAGTGTGTGTGAGTGAGTAGACGTGAGATGGTGATGATCCGTTCATCAGCCATCATCCCCTTGTACCTCGTGGATGATGTCGTTCTTCATTTAGACTAAAGTGAGTATTTCAGTATATTCCAATTAGACTAAAGTAGCATTCATGCATAGGTGATATATTCTCGTGTTCTTCATCCATTCTTGATCTTAGGCTTGCGTTCTAATTGAACCACTCCTTTCGATCCTGTGGAGAAGTTACATAAGTTGTTTATCCGTGTGTATGACTGCTCGTCAATTAGAATATAGTGGATGCTCATGCATATCTGATTTAGATCAAAGTATCATTCATATCTCCTGTCGCCTATTTGGTTCCGTGATGATCATGGCCTAGTTCTGCTCGCAGGTTCGTCGCTCCGTATTTATACGGAGTGCTAGAGTGTTGATATGAGACATCAGATGTAGCCGTGCTATAGTAGTAATTGGCGGTGCAGGCGTGGTGCCTGGACCGCGGGTTATCCTTCGTTTGCCCCGTATCCCACGGTTAGTTAGGGGTAGGCCGCGGTGGTGACAGCCGTTGGACCCTTTGTACTCCCCCACGTTCGAATACGGCGTAGAGTTTTTGGCCAGAACCGACCTGTTATATCCAGGAGGGAACTGGTGCCCGAAGGGAGTATTCCCATCCTGAGCTTGCGCCCTTCTAGAATCAATACCCATAGGAGACTCCTCACCTTCCAATCTACCTCAGCAAGGATCCTGTGTCCTTGGATAGTCGCTCGTAGAGCTCCCCTTCTGTTCCTAGGATTCGATACCCTTTGGAATACTCCTTAGGTGAAGTGCTACAACAGAATATCCGTGCACTTGCGGATTCGTTCACACCCGTCAGTGTACCCAGGTGTTCCTTACACGCTCACGCTAGACGTGCCACTAGTGGTGACGTTAAGAAATACCAACAGGTACTTATCAGAGACAAGTCCATGCAGTTTTAATCAACTCTACGACATCTTTATATCTACTTTTATCTGTAGTCTTGTACAAAGAGTCGAAGACAAAGACCTTGCTTCGCGTCATACAAAAACTAAAGAGAACCCAGTGGAAGCTGTCCATAGATGAAGAAGTATTAGTTTCTTAAAATAAGCAATGTAATTTTTGAAAAAGGTAAGGAGATGAGAGTTGCTCACCCGAAGTTGTATGGCAGCTCTATGACAGCCTTATCATGGTGTTTGTCTAGAAAGTTGATGATATGATTAAGTGTTTGCCTCTCATTAAGTTTGAGAGTGTCTGAGTTATCATCAAAGGATCCATGTAGCCCACACTCATGATTCCTTTCCTCCTGGTCCGTTGCATCTCAAAACTGTATGACTGTTCACGGTCGATTTCCGTCAACCAAGAGCACTTGTTACACTTTGGTTTGAGATTTGAATTATAACTAACCTGCCACTAGGCATACTAATGATGTAACAAGTTCACACTTGCAAGTAGTTTTTGGAGTTTATTGTTTACGCAGGAAATCAACGTTAAAGAGGAGACTTTCAGGATAAGTTCATCAAGCACTTTATGAGAAGATCATGAAGCCCGTCACAAGTCAAGACATGAAGTAAACACGACTCCAAATGACCCAAGAACCGAAGCATCAACACGTACAACTCCGGGGACTAGGAGGTGTACCAACGAGATCAACTCAGCCCGAGAGATATTCTCGCAGCCCAGAACAGCATGATCTTTCGGTGCAGCTTCGGAGACTTAAACGGCCTCTAATGGCAAAAGTTTGACTACCAAAGTTGTGGGCCTCGACGATAGCTTCGATTTGGACATATGGAAGGCCCAATTCGGGTCAAGGAGCTAGGAGATATGGCCCCCGAAATGCCAGCTGCGCAGACAAGTCCGAAATCAGACAGATTATCTTCCGCGGCAGTTTTGGGGATCTTATCTTCGTTTCCAAGGAAAGCAATGAATACCAAAGTTGAAGATAATTTCGTGGCACACAACCTGGACACCGAATTTGCATTATTTGGAGTCCGGACGTGGGAGATATGGTACCGGCAAGGAAGGGCTGCGAATCAGGAAAATCTGGACGAGGCTGATTTTATGGAAACCAAGTTTGCTTCTCTCCCAAGGAGGATCTCGTGCATGGCAAGGTGGAGCACGCCCCAAGGCACCCTAAGGGTATAAATACAACCCCCTAGGCGCCCCAAGATGGTTACCCATCCATCCATTCATCACAACTCGGCGAAACCTAGAAGCAAGCACCGGAGGGAGACGACGGCCGCCGCGAGTCTTCGAAGTTGTCTAGGAGATGGCCTAGGCCTACCCTAGCTACCATGGCCGCGCTGCGTGGTTGTGCCATGGTAGAGTTCTGGAGCTAATTGAGGTCATCAATGGTATGGACTCAGTGATGGTGACCAAAACGCATCTACTATGTGAGTAAAGCAATTCATGTCATCCGATCTTTTACGGACTCGATTCCTCCTTTTACGATCTTGTGCTTTCTTGGGTTAGCGTTATTTCAATCTATTGCTAGGATAGATTGCTTGGGGTGCTCTTGTAGCCATGGTGGCTAGAGGTGTATACCGGATTTACCAAGGAGTGCAACGCGTTCTTAACGAACGTGCTCCCGTGAGCCAACCGCACGAATATCCTTGCGTAGTGACAGTACGGTGGAGGAGAAAGGCAGAGCCAGGCTAGGGTTTGACCGGAGGATAGTAGTTTAAAGACGGCTTTAGATGAGATACATGTTGCTTTTGCTCTTTTGACTAGAACTACAACTAGATGACGATAGGCCCTAGTTACCTTGCTTGCTCTTTTATGTTGCCTATGCTATGGATGTGATCAACCTTGTGCTATCATATACATATCTCTTAGGTTTATCTTTGTATGCAATCAACACTTAATGTTAGGTTAGTTTGGCTAGACAAGGTAGAGAACCTTAGCGGTTTGCTTCTGATCCTTGGATTGACAAACCTTGGGGAACCCTCCTTGGTGAAAAAGGCACCAAGTCACCCGTACGCTTGCGGTGAACTTGATCACGGTTTTGAACTGTCAACAAGCCCCTTTTTCTGGCGCCGTTGCCGGGGATCGACAACTCGAACCCTAGGGTGATCTACCTTTCTATTTTACTAACCCTAATTTTTATCATTGCATATGCACTTGCTTTCTTGTTTGTGTCCTTGAAGGCAGGTGAAAAGCTAGACACAAAACTTGGACTTCGAGAAGTACACCATCCGCTCCGACAAGACGAACGCGACATCAAGATTCACTCTTTAGTGGTAGGTGCTAACTTTTGTTAGTGGCCCATCATCTGCTATCGAGCCCACACCCTACACAAGAGCACGTGAACAAGGTAAGTCAATGTGTCAATTAAAATTTTAAGACTAATGTTTTGTGGAGAATCGTTTGTTCGAGCGATAGGTATTGGAAGCAATCATGGTGCCCCCAAGATCACGAGATCAAGCTCGTCAACATCTTCGAAGCTTCTGTTCGCATCAAGTTTTGCACAACCTCATAGGAAGAACAACGGAATATATTTAGATATTTAGAAGCCCCATGAAGTTACGCTTCCAACGAGTCAAGAATCAAGTCAATCGGAGGTTCCTACAAGCGGATATGGCCGAATCACCGATGGTTGCACGTCCTGATTTGGACAGCAAGCAAAGCTGAAGTGAAACAGCCGTAACTCCATCATATGGACTCCGATTAAGATGGATGAGTACCCGTTGGAAAGGTAATTTTATAAAATTTTCAATAGAATTATATTTTGGTATATATTCTGTTATGTATACAGGGGAAAATCCACGAGGAAGAGGCAGCAGCAATGCGATGAGAACAAGAGAGTGGAGATGAGGACGACAACAACGAAGAGAAGTTTGGGCAATGCTTCCACTAGACCACACATGAAGAAATTCAGAGGCTTGGAACAAAACAAAGACCCCTGGAGCATTGGCAAATGAAGACACAAGTTGGCGACATTCGACGTAAGGAGATGTTTGGAGCAAACCACGAAGGATTACACACAAAGGACAACATCCAATGGCGCGGACACTTTAGGCTCTCACACGAAGGCTCATGGAGTTACATGAAGACACTTAAGAGATGTGTGAGCCCACAAATGAAGAGGGGTGATCCTACATAAAGTGACCTTGATGACATGTGACGCGAAGGGAGAGATTGAAGAAGTCTACGCGAGCCACCTCCGATCATCAAGGATCGTTCGTTTTCAACTCCGAAGGACCACTCACAATGAAGAGCTCAAAGGCTAAGGTACACATTAAGCTCTCAAGGTACTTTTGGATATGATAACTTTCTTTTGAAATATTCATGTTCATATCCAATAGTATGTTTGATTCTATGCCTTACACCTTTAATGATCATGATAGGCTGGAGTTTCTTGAGTATGATAAAGAGGCTTTGTTATGCTTAAATTTTATTAATTACTTGCCTAATGAACCCATGCCTAATGAGAGCCTTAGCGCTGACCAAGAAGCCTATGCTACCTTTAATCACATTTTGTTCATCCGATTTACATTGTGGTTATGGTTGCACATGTTTTCAATACGTTTTTGCAAATCCTAGACTTGCTTTGTGCTTGGTCAAGCTCGTGACCTTAAAAGAGTGTGTGTCAGGAGAAAACCCAGGTTTCACTAACCATGCAGGTCATTAACCCTTAATAAAGAAGAGAGAAGCCATGCCCAAAGAATTTGCAAGCTCGTGCGTCGCCATCACCGAACCTCGAAGACGACGTTGCTGTTTTCATCAGTTTTGAGCATCTGATCAGATATGTAGAGGAAGGAAAAAGTTGAAAATCAGAAGCTCCATCAAGTGCCGATTCCAACGCCTGCAAGATCGACGAATTTGAAGACCCGTACAAGGAGATATGGCAAAAACATTAGGCGTTGCACAGTCTGAAATCTTTGGACAGATTGCAGCGTTGGAGTAAAACGGGCGTAACTCACTCGTTCGGAGTCCGTTGGGGGTCAACAAAGACTTGATGGAAAGATAATTTCATGCGCCACGCGTGGAAGCTATTGTTTGCTACATGATCTAATCTGGACAGAAAGTAAAATTCATGAAAAGAGAGGCAGCGACGAAGAACAAAGGAGAAGGAGGGGATGATGATTCAAGAGACAATCGGGCAAGCCTCTCATCAAGCAAAATGATCATGTAAAGCATGGAGAGTGGATCAAAGCTGCATGGACATCTTCAAATCTTACATGAAGGACCATGGCTTCACGACCACGAGGAGGTACGTAAGAAAGTCGAGCTCTATGACTTTAAATGAAGTTCTTTGTGGGAGGCAACCCGTTTTCTTTTGTTTATGTTTATATATAAATATTATGACCGTCTACATTGTGATCTTAAACTGAAACGTCAAGTAACATTGTGCCGTTGCTCTAATAAATACCACAACACCATGTTGTTTGATTTAATTGCTATTGAGGGAGCGCTTTGTTCTTGATCTTGGAAAACTTGTAGACCCTCTTGTGTGCCTATTAGTGGTTAGAGTCTTTTTCTTTTGTGTCTTTTTAGAGAGAAATATGAAGTTGGCACCATCCTTTAATTCTAACCTTGTGGCTAGTTAGGTTAGGCTAACTTTTGTATTTGTTTTAGACAACCACCATATCATGTCGTTTTGTTCATCCATGCCATATTGCATTGCATGTTTTGTTTCGATCTAACTTTTTGTCCAACCAACCTAAGCCTTCCCATAGCCCCCACCAAAAACCATAGCCAATAGAGGTAGGATTGCTTGTGTTGACCATTTGCTGTCACCATCCGGATTGAACAAGTCTATCCCTTTCCTCTTTTCTAACTAAAAACTTTGACTAGCCTCCTCATAAAATCCTTAGGAAAACCTTTCACACCTTTAGCCATCCTAAAACCATAGGTTTGTTTTTCATTAAAAGACTCGTAGCACCACCTTAGTTAGAATTTCTATACTTGACTTCCTCTCTTCAAAATCCTTGTTTGAGCCAAAAATATAGGATACCCATAACCTACCCTTAAACCTTGTTAGTTTGGTTGATTGATTCTTTTCGATGGGTGACTTCCTTGTTGACAATGCTTACTTCGTATGAAGTGTGAGATCAAGCTTTGTCCTTTGCCTATTGTAGACCACATCGAAAGTGTTTTTCAAACCTTGCTAATGTTTATTTCTGCTAACTTTTTGCATTTGCATTTTGCATCCATCTCTTTGTCATTATCACCTTTATGTTAGCTTGGTGAAGCTTTATGTTGAATGCTTTCACACCTATGTTAATGCTTCATATATGGGCATTTTTCTTTTTGCAATCTTATGTAAACATGGTGTTTAGACATGATTGGAGACCCACATCATTCAGTTTTATATACCTTGCTATCATATTGCATTGGATTGTTTATAAACTTTGCAATGCGCCCTACTTATCTTACACCATGAAGAGTTGTTAATCTTGGGATAAGCATGGTGTTTTGACCTTGGTTAATAAATCTTTTTGGCAATGGAGAAGTTTGGCAACCACTTTGTAAGCATGGAGCTTAGAATTTGGTGTAAACATTGTTTTGTTTTTATACCATCCCATCTTTTGCAAGCACTCTTGCACACACGTACACCCATTAGGTTCTTAATTTTTCTTTCACTAGCTTAACTATGCCACAAGTTACGATCTTAGGGGATGTCTTTGGTTTGTTAGCATAGAGTGAGTATTCCCGACCATCACCTCGGGGGTACTTTGTGCTTTAGAGTTGTTTTGTAGGCATGACGAATCGCTCCCATGGGTTAGCGATGAAAGATGAAAATAAGATCGTCAACACCTCCAAAATCCCAGAAGAAACACCGCTGTCTTCATCAAGATTAGACACATGTTCAGAGATGTACAAAAGAGAAAATTTGGATATTTAGGAGCTCCACTAAGTCTTCTTTCCAACGCATCGAGATTCAACATTTTAGGAGACCCGTGCAAGGAGTTACAACCAAATCATTGGGCGTCACACGTTCTGAAATCAGCCCGTGACAGTTTGCATTGATGGAGTAAAAAGGGCGTAACTCTCTTGTTCGGAGTCCGATTGGGGTGAATGACCACTCGTTGGAAAGATAATTTCAAGAACTTTACAATGGAGCAATGATTCAGTACATGTTCTGTTCTGGAAGTTGAAGACAAATTCGTGAAAGTTGAAGCAGCGATAAAGGACAACATAGAGGGAGGTGAAGACGAGTTGAGAAACGATTGGGACTAAGGCTTGTGACAAAGGGTGGACCTTGAAGGACGATCAAGGCAACAAAAGTGAAGAGTACGATGATGATCTCCACATATGACGGTAGGACTTCAATAAATACATGATGATTCATCATCTTCCATGCCTAGCAACATGCTAAGCATGGGGGAGGACTTGGTGGACATAAGAAGACCGCATGGAGTACAAAGATCACGGTTGCCACGGGATGCTAATTTTCTTCTTTCATGTCAAGCACAATGCTTAAGCATGGGGGAGGCCAAGCTACACTTCAAGTATCAAAGGACGGTAACAATTCTTTAACCCTCTTTTTGCCCTTGTCTTTTTATATGTCTGCATATATGTATGTGCTTTCCACAACCTTAGATACAACCTTTGTATATCTCTCTTTAGAATAACATGGCTACTAGGAGTACAACCTAGGTTTGTTTTTGTTTTCAATAATAATCACCGTTACCTTGTGCTCACTATGATGATATCTTGTATGCTCTTGCTTATGGATATATGATGATCGTTGCCACTTTGCTCATTCTTGTGCTTGGTTTGTATATGATTAAGCTAGTGCTCTCTTTAATATGATCTGAAAATTAAATTAATGCTAGCCTAATCTTTTGTGGAGGTTATGATAACTTGAGACCCATAGTCTTTTTCATTGCTCTCATTTTTGAATGAATCAAAGATCATTTATTTTTGTCCTTAAAAGATATGCTAACCTTGTCTTTGATACCACTTGCATTTTGCTCAACCTATCCAAAGCCTTATATTCATTGAGTGCAAAAACCTTAGTATGCAAGATTTATTTTTGGGTGCATTGATTCAAGACTTGATTTCTCTGGCTCAAGACTAAGAAGCTGGTCATTCCGTTTTTGCGTATCTATCTTTATGCTAGCCTTTTCTATCCGTGCATTGTGAGTTTACACATCGGGAATTTCGCAAACCTCGCCGGATATCCACTAACAAACCCAAAATATCTTTTTGTGTATACCTCCTTGACCACAACCCAAAACTTTGAGTATGGATGAATATTTCGAAGAAGATTACAAGGAAGGTGTCGTCAAGTGGAGCAAGATTTTGGGAGACCTCCATAAAAGGATCCCTAGAAGGTTTCAAGTATCTCTCTTCAAGAAAATACAAGAATTTCAGCACTTACCTAGGCACAATCATCACCTCTTTGCTCCGGGACGAGCAATGTCTAAGCATTGGGGGGCTGCCAAGGAAGTACTAGTGTAGTCTAGAGTTCAAGGGGAGTAAAAAAAAAGAAAAAAGTGATGAAAGAAAAAATATATAAAGAAGGAAAAGTATGATGAAAAAAAAGGAGTAAAGAAAAAAAATAAATATAATAAAGCTCCCCGGTTCTCTAGCTACATTTGGAAATTTCAAAAGGATTTCAAGATCAAGACCCATACTCATCTTTCCAACCATGTGCAATCCGATAACGAGGACTTCGCTTGTGCCTCGGGATCACCCTTTGCCATTTGCACATGTCCACCTATCTAAAAAGTGTGTGTTTTTCTCTTCCCCCTCCGCGGAACATTATTTTCTAATGACCTTTTTGACGAGTCTTGGTAAGTCCATGAGAAGCTTGTCTTGTTTTGATAATATCTCAACTATAATATCTTGGTAGGACTAAACTATCCCATAGCTCCATATAAAGCCTTCCACCAAATATTTGAGAGAGGAAAGGAGTAGAACAAGTAGGCTTGAGAGACAAGATGAGATGAGAGTTCATGAGCAAGATGCAAGGAGGTTTATTATTGATCTTGGTAAAGCAATTTTTCTTCATCCCGCTCTTTATTTTCAAAATTTCCGAGATTTGTTTAAAATTTGAGAGCAAGATTAATTACTTGTGGAAAGAGCTTAAATGATATCTACCCTCCATAGAGATGAAAGCTAGCTACATTATGGAACTTTAACAAATATAAACTTGGAGAGCATTATGTTTTCTCATGTATGATCAAGTGCAAGGTATGAACATTGAAAGGCAATACTGACATCCATTAAAGGCTTACTCGAGGACGAGCAAGGTTTAAGCATGGGGGTATGTTGACGATCGATTTCCGTCAACCAAGAGCACTTGTTCCACTTTGGTTTGAGATTTGAATTATAACTAACCCACCACTAGGCATACTAATGATGTAACAAGTTCACATTTGCATGTGGTTTTTGGAGTTTATTGTTTACGCAGGAAATCAACGTTAAAGAGGAGACTTTCGGGATAAGTTCATCAAGCACTTTATGAGAAGATCATGAAGCCCGTCACAAGTCAAGACATGAAGTGAACACGACTCCAAATGACCCAAGGACCGAAGCATCAACACGTAAAACTCCGGGGACTAGGAGGTCTACCAACGAGATCAACTCAGCCCGAGAGATATTCTCGCAGCCCAGAACAGCATGATCTTTCGGTGCAGATTCGGAGACTTAAACGGCCTCTAAAGTTTGACTACCAAATTTGTGGGCCTTGACGATAGCTTCAATTTGGACATATGGAAGGCCCAATTCGGGTAAAGGAGCTAGGAGATATGACCCCCGAAATGCCAGCTGCGCAGACAAGTCCGAAATCAGATAGATTATCTTCCGAGGCTGTTTTGGGGATCTTATCATCGTTTCCAAGGAAAGCGATGAATACCAAAGTTGAAGATAATTTCATGGCACACAACCTGGACACCGAATTGGCATTAATTGGAGTCCGGACGTGGGAGATATGGTGCCGGCAAGGAAGTGCTGCGAATCAGGAAAATCTGGACGAGGCTGATTTTATGGAAACCAAGTTTGCTTCTCTCCCAAGGAGGATCTCGTGCATGGCAAGGTGGAGCACACCCAAGGCACCCCAAGGGTATAAATACAACCCCCTAGGCGCCCTAAGATGGTTACCCATCCATCCATTCATCACAACTCGGCAAAACCTAGAAGCAAGCACCGGAGGGAGACGACGGCCGCCGCGAGTCTTCGAAGTTGTCTAGGAGATGGCTTAGGCCTACCCTAGCTACCATGGCCGCGCTGCGTGGTTGTGCCATGGTGGAGTTCTGAAGCTAGTTGAGGTCATCAATGGTATGTACTCGGTGGTGGTGACCAAAACGCATCTACTATGTGAGTAAAGAAATTCATGTCATCCGATATTTTACCGACTCGATTCCTCCTTTTACGATCTTGTGCTTTCTTGGGTTAGCTTTATTTCAATCTATAGCTAGGATTGATTGCTTGGGGTGCTCTTGTAGCCATGGTGGCTAGAGGTGCATACCGGATTTACCAAGGAGTGCAACGCGTTCTTAACGAACGTGCTCCCGTGAGCCAACCGCACGAATATCCTTGCATAGTGACAGTACGGTGGAGGAGAAAGGCGGAGTCGGGCTAGGGTTTGACCGGAGGATAGTAGTTTAAAGACGGCTTTAGATGAGATACATGTTGCTTTTGCTCTTTTGACTAGAACTACAACTAGATGACGATAGGCCCTAGTTACCTTGCTTACTCTTTTATGTTGCCTATGCTATGGATGTGATCAACCTTGTGCTATCATATACATATCTCTTAGGTTTATCTTTGTATGCAATCAACACTTAATGTTAGGTTAGTTTGGCTAGACAAGGTAGAGAACCTTAACGGTTTGCTTCTGATCCTTGGATTGACAAACCTTGGGGAACTCTCCTTGGTGAAAAAGGCACCAAGTCACCCGTACGTTTGCGGTGAACTTGATCACGGTTTTTAACCGTTAACAATGACACAAAAAATATAGTAGTTCGGATATGGGATAAACTGGCTAGAGCATTGATTTTTAACATACAATAGAATAAACTCTTACAGAGCCCAGCAACTGACAAATGAGACGTCAAGTGCATCCATATTGAATAAGAACCAGAATTCCTTCATGGGAATAGTGAAGACCTGATGCCCACGGAAATAATGATGGTCCTCAATGCGAACATAGAGCAAGTCCATCCCGCTGGCAGCTTGGAACATGTGCCACTTGTGCAATTCATACATCCTCGTTGGAAGATACTGGAGCAATTGCAGCCACACAAGCTCACACCCAGGCACATACTCCTTTTTGCCCCCTTTATGTGTTGCAATTTCCTCGTCCCCTAGAAGTTGTGCTGGAGTCAGACCCGATGATTTGG
The DNA here is from genome assembly GCA_036936925.1 of Cenchrus fungigraminus. Classification (NCBI taxonomy): domain Eukaryota; kingdom Viridiplantae; phylum Streptophyta; class Magnoliopsida; order Poales; family Poaceae; genus Cenchrus; species Cenchrus fungigraminus. Next base: position 61,704,829 of record CM072770.1, read on the forward strand.
CAAAATCAAGCAATTGTTGCTCATATGTTGTAAGTGGTCTAGTTGCCCTATATGTCCCTTCATGAGTTGGGATTGCATCCTCCCCTCGAATTTGAGCTTCAGTCAGACCTGTTTCTTTGTTAAATTCAGACACTTATTGGTCATATGTTGAAAGTACCTTGAGGTCGGGGATAAATTGTTTTGACTGGGTCCTAAGTTGTGGAACTTTAGATGCGGTTTTCTTCTTCAAGCGTTGAGTCTTGAGTACTTGCCGGTCGTATTCACTCAATGTCTTGGGAAGATCATCTAGTTTTTGTCTTCTTTCCTTCTCCATTTTCCTCAAGAAATGATGAAATTTGACCCGGTCAATTGGTTTCTCAACTGGAGGTTTGAGAGCTTTGAATATCTATCTATCCAATTCTGCCTGAACTGCCTCGTCAAGTTCCTTGTCTGTCTTCTCATAAGCAAGTTTTGGTGGAGGCTTCTTCTGCTTGGGTTTCTTCTCCTTCTTTGGAGGCGGAGGAGGAGGAGCTTGTCGCTTGCCCTTGCCCTTAACATGTGTAGGAGGTGGAGAAGGAGGTGGACTCTCGCTTGGATCCCTGTCCCCTACAGGACTCATGCTGCGCTCTGCCCTTGAAGCTGGTGAATGCGGTAGTTGATTGTCGTGTTCAGGCATGGTGGCTGGTGATGTAGGTGAGTCAGCTGGAGGAGAAGGTGGCTGTTGCGTAATCCTTATGTGAGCTTTGGGCCAAAAAATCCAAGTATGCACAGCATCTTGAAGAAACACTTCCCCATTAGGCCCCGGTATCTCCAGCTCCAGGTCAGCCCAACCATCGACGACTTGGTCCACAAAAACTCTGGCGTAATATTCAATTCCATGATGGTGGCCCATGATGCTATCCCCTTCTACAGTTTTCTCAGTGACGCCAAGAGCCACCACAAGCTTCTTGTTTCTGCAAACATCGAGAAGCTCACACGCTGACCTCACGGTGATGTCATCCACGGGCCAGTGTGGCCGATTTTCCGGTGAGCCTGGGTTTGCTGCTTCAACTGCTGGTGCTGCTGCTGCTTCTGTGGTTGTTGGTGCATGTTCTGTTGAAGTGACTGTTGACGGTGTATTTTTGTGCACCAAACATGTTCATTACACTTTGGTTTGAGCTTGATTATGAACCTAACCCGCCACTAGGCACACTAATGATATAACAAGTTCATCTTTGTACGTGCATTTGGAAGTGTTATGTTTTTGCAGAAAAACATGGACTAAAAGGACGGAGTCACAACAAGTTCAAAGGAGCAAATGAGGAGTCCCGTTCGTGTTCAAGTGCATGACGAAATCACTCCCAAAGGTGGCGAGGACCGAAGTGTTACAAAGGAACATCCCCGAGGATTGAAGCGTAAAAGACCGAACTTCATGCGACAAGACCCTCTATCTTCGACGTGAGGATGACGTCGTCAAAATGATGCAATTGAAGGGGCCAAGTGCAAAATGTCAAGAGGACCCACGGGAGCGTAGGGGCGACCGAACCAGACCGGGATGGGCCTGGGCCGACGGCCCAGGCCGGCCGGCCTGGCCCATTCCCGTGTCGGTTTGGCCCCCCATTTCTTGAGCGTGAAGATGATGCAACCCTAAGTACATGGGGGCACCGCCATTCACAGAGGGAGAGCCATTCGCTCGAGAGGCCGTCCACAAGCTAGAGAGGAAGGAGAGGAGAGAGATCATTCGCGAGAAGGATCGCTCGACTCGAAGGAAGCAACCACAAGTGGAGGAGGACGTCGAGGCCCTGCCACGACACCCCCGGAGGAGAAGGAAGACACTGTCGGAAGCGTCACCATGATCAACGGTGCTATGCCTAGCACCTTGATGGGGTAATCTTCTCATTTGTCCATGGGTTGTAAACGATCTTGAGATGTAATCGCAACTTTTATGGTTTCAATCTATCATCTAGCGTTGAAGATGCTTTCATGTTTAAGGTTAGCTACCATACCATGTTGGGAGTATAGATCTCACTTCTCCCTTAGAACCCTTCAATACACCGTGATCATCATAGGTCTAGTCACGAATACCTCCGCGTAGTGACAGTACGGGGGGAGGGAAAGGGCGAAACCGTGGTCACAACCCCCGGTAGATTAGATCGGTTTTCTTATCTTTAAGCAGTTGCATGTTCAAGTATCGTAGACCCATGGGCAAGTGTCTTTTATACATCTTGTGAGTTTAATCGCCCTCTCTAGTGTAGCGTAGTAGTTCTCAAGATTAACCGTAGTTTAGGGTTTGGATAAGTTAGTTAGTAGTGCTAGATCAAACGCTTGTAATCCCCTTGCTCCGTGGATTGACAAGAACCTAGGGAATCCCCGTGGTGAAAAAGGTGTAGGTCCGTACGCTTGCGGATTGTAGGTGGATACGAGTTTTATCCGTCAACAAGCCCCTTTTTCTGGCACCGTTGCCGGGGAGCAAGCCAGTTTACATCATTTGGTTTTGCATTTAATTTTGTTTTTGTTTATCGTTTATTACTAACATCTAACCCCTATTACCTAGAAAACCATTTTGTTTTGTTTTTCTATCTTGTTGTCTAGATGGCGTTCGCCAACCACCCCGTGGAAGAACCGGAGAAATCACTACGGGATTACGCTAGTCCTCGATGTGAAGACATAAAGGTACAAGAGTCAGATTCGAAGCTCGAAGCGACCAAGTATGAAATCAAAGCTAGGATCATCGAGATGGCGGTGGCAACCCTATTTGGAGGGATGGAGACGGAGAACCCATATAGACACATAAAGCATTTCATGACGCTATGCAACACGGTGCGTCAAGAAGGAGTTCCCGATGAATGGTTCAAGTGGAATCTCTTTCCCTACTCACTTGCCGGCGAAGCAAAGACGTGGTACTCGTTTGCGTCCTTTGAAGTTGAAGGAAATTGGAACAAGTTGACAAAGAAATTTTGCGAGAAGTTTTTTTCAATAAGCAAGGTTCAACATCTAAGGAGGCAAGTGATCACCTTCACGCAAGGAGAAGAGGAAGGGATAGACCAAGCTTGGAATAGATTTAATGAGTTAATTGAACAAGGACCAAGACTCGGCTTCTCCGGTGACGTACTCTTGCATACATTTTTATTTTCCCTAACCCCTAGTTGCATGGAACATGTTCAAATGTGTGCAGGTGGGGATCTCATGGAGAAAACACTCAGGGAAGCCGCTCAACTTTTTCAAAAGATTAGCAAAGCGGCGGCCATGCGAAGAGATTGGGAAACACGACTTTCGGGAGAGCCGGAACACGATTCAAGGATGAAGACATGTGCTGAAATTTCCAAAAAGGCAGCCTCGGAAGACAAGAAAGAGGAGCCAATCCCGGAAAAGCTTGAAGAAGTACATATCGAGACAAGAACTACCCCAAGCGTTGATTTCGCCAAGTCGGACGAAACAAACAAAAGGAGTATGTCAAGCGCGAAGCCACTAAGGGAGTTCGAGCAAAGGGATTGGGTTCCAATTGATTATGGAGAAGTATTCGACAAGAGAAGACCGTTCCCTAATCAAAAGGGGATGGCAAGAGCATTGGAAGTGGATTTCCCACCGGAAAAGCAAGCGGAAAATGCGTACGATCTTGAAACCACCGGTGAGATCTTTCGAAAGCTCTTTAGTGATGATGAAGTGGATCCGGATCACATAGCCGAGGTGAAAAGAATCATGGGAATCAAGCCCGAAGCGTCGCCATACGCTTGCCTCGCCGAAGTTTATGCAATAGGATCCGACCAAGAGGAGAAGACAACACCACATTTGAGTTGCGAGATCAATGGAGTTCAATGCAAGGCTTTATGCGACATCAGAGCTCAAGTAAGTATCCTATCCTCCAAAATTTACGATAAAGTTCAAGACCATAACCTAGACTTAGCTCCAACTTCAACAAAGTTAATCATGGGAGATGGTAGAACTATTAAACCTCTAGGTATTGCTTGCAACATTAATGTAATCATCTCTGGAAAGTGCATACCAACCGATTTCTTTGTTATAGATGTCTATTATAATAATCATGATCACATAATCTTAGGTAGGTCTTTCCTTAAGTTGGTTGATGCCGTGTTGGATGCCGGAGAAGGCAAAGTAACAATAAACCTTAATGGAGATAAGTACACATATAGTTTTCTTCGCGCTTCTAGTCATCCTTCACCTTTTCCTCCCGAGGATGAAGAAGAAGAGGAGGTAGGTAGCCTTTGTTTTGTTGAAACCCTTAGAGACCCGCTGCAAAGAGCGATGGAGAACCAATCCAATGATCAACAAGACGAGGAACTAGAGGAAGCAACGAAAGGATTAGAACCACAAGATGGAAGCGTGAAGGAAGAAAATTTTGAAGACATAGGAGAGACTAAACCCGAAGAACCACAAGTGCCCGAGGTGGATCTCAAACCTTTGCCCAAAGGATTAAAGTATGAATTTTTGGGCCCAGACAAGACTTATCTAGTCATTGTGAACGACGAGTTGAGTCCCGAAGAGAATGAGAAGTTGCTGAATTTATTGAAAAAGCACAAGAAGGTGATTGGATATTCAATCAATGATCTCAAAGGACTTAGCCCAGCCTTTTGCACTCATCGTATACCAATGGAAGACCAATGTAAGCCTGTAGTGGACCACCAAAGGAGGTTAACCCATGCCATGCGAGAGGTAGTGAAGAAGGAGGTTATCAAGTTACTTGATGCCGGAATCATCTACCCAGTGCTGCATAGCGAGTGGGTGAGTCCCGTACATTGTGTGCTGAAGAAAGGAGGTTTGACCGTGGTGAAGAATGAGAAGAACGAATTAATACCGCAAAGAACCTTGACCGGATGGCGGATGTGTATCGATTATCGAAAGCTAAACAAAGCAACGAAGAAAGATCACTTCCCCCTACCGTTGATTGACGAGATGCTCAAGAGGTTAGCAAACCACGCATATTTTTGCTTTTTCAATGGATACTCGGGGTTCATGCAAATTCCTATTCACCTGGATGATCAACACAAGACAACATTTACTTGCCCTTATGGAATGTTTGCGTACAGAAGGATGCCCTTCAGTTTATGCAACGCTCCAGCCTCTTTTCAACGTTGCATGATGGCGGTGTTCTCGGAATTTATTGAGGAAATTGTCGAGGTGTTCATGGATGATTTTTCCGTTTATGGGAAGACATTCATGGATTGCTTGGCAAACTTAGACAAGGTTCTCACGAGGTGTGCGGAGGTCGATCTAGTGCTAAATTGGGAAAAGTGCTACTTCATGGTAAAGCAAGGCATAGTGTTGGGACAAGTTATATCCGAGAGAGGAATTGAAGTGGACAAAGCTAAAGTGGAGACAGTTGAGCAACTCCCACCTCCAACGGATGTTAAGTCTTTGAGGAGCTTTCTAGGCCATGCCGAATTCTATAGAAGATTTATTAAGGACTTCTCAAAGATCACTAAGCCTATAACACAACTTCTTCAAAAAGATGTGGCTTTTGACTTTAATGAGAAGTGCTTAGCGGCATTCCGGACCTTGAAGAACGCTTTAGTGAGTGCTCCCATCATTCAACCTCTGGATTGGAGTCAACCTTTCGAGATCATGTACGATGGAAGTGACTATGCCGTAGAGGTGGTTTTAGGCCAAAGAAAGGAAGGCCGAGTTCACACTGTATACTACGCTAGTAAATCTCTCAGTGAGGCACAATTAAATTATGCCACTATGGAAAAAGAGTTGCTAGCGGGGGTGTTTGCTTTCGAAAAATTCAGATCTTACATCGTGAACTCGAAGGTCATTGTTTACACCGATCACGCGGCAATCAAGTATCTTTTGGCTAAGAAGGACGCTAAACCAAGATTGATTCGTTAGATCCTTCTTCTCCAAGAGTTTGATGTTGAAATTCGTGATAAAAAGGGGGTGGAAAATGTTGTGGCCTATCATTTGTCTAGGATGAACCATGGACAAGATGACAAAGAGCCCATAGAGGATAAGATGAGAGATGACCACCTCTACCGAATACTCGACAAGGATACTTGGATGATCGATATCATTCGAGCAATTCGGAGAATGCCTCTTGATCACCTAGATAAAAACACTCAAAGGAGGATAATCTCTGAAAGCCAGAAATATTTTTGGGATTCACCTTACCTCTTTAAACTTGGGAATGATGGAGTAATGAGAAGATGTGTACCAAGAGAAGAGAGGCAGGAGATTTTGAGAAAGTGTCATTCGGCGGAATACGGTGGACACTATAGTCATTTTCAAACCCAAGCAAAAGTATGGTCCAGCGGATTCTTTTGGCCGGAGATGCACGAAGATACTAAAAGATATGTTGCATCATGCCCCGAATGCCAAAGAACTGGGAACATATCTCAAAGGAATGCTATGCCCTTGAATTACAATCTATAAATCGATTTATTCGATGTTTGGGGAATTGACTTCATGGGGCCTTTCAAAAACTCACATGGATTTGAGCACATCCTAGTTATGGTTGATTATGTATCCAAGTGGGCAGAGGCCATCCCATGTCGTAAAGCTTCCACGGAAGAATCCATCGCAATGATTAAGAGTGTGATTTTCCCTCGCTTCGGTACCCCGAGAATCTTGATAAGCGATGGAGGAACTCACTTCACCGGGAAGAACTTTAAGAAGTGCTTGTCCAAGTTGGGAATTGAACATAGAGTCTCTATGGCTTATCACCCACAAACCAATGGACAAGCGGAAACATCGAATAGGCAACTAAAGAGCATCCTTAACAAGACTATAGAGAAGGGAGGCAAGGATTGGTCAAAGAAGTTGGATGGAGCTTTATGGGCATATCGAACGGCGTTCAAGACACCGATAGGTATGACCCCATATCAATTTGTTTATGGCAAAGCTTGTCACCTTCTGGTTGAGCTAGAACATAAGGCATATTGGGCAATAAAAGAGATGAACCTCGATCTAGACGCCGCGGTAGTAAAACGGAGAATCCAAATTAGCGAGCTAGAGGAGATGAGGTTGAAGGCTTATGAAAACGCAAGCATATACAAAGAGAGAATCAAAAGATGGTACGACAAAAGATTAAAGAAGAAGGAGTTTAAAGAAGGAGATAAGGTCCTCCTCTATAATTCGAGATTCAAAACTTTCGGAAAGGGAAAATTGCAAAGCAAGTGGGATGGACCTTACATTGTTCATTCGGTGCTCTCCAATGGAGCGGTTACCATCATGGATATGAAAGGAGATCAATTCATGGTGAATGGACAACGGCTTAAGGTGTATTTCGAACCCGACGTTGTGCCCCTTCACCATATTGATATTTTCATCATGGAGGATGAGCCCGAACGTCAAGCTTTGGACGTAAAACAAGGTGAGCATTTTGTAAATAGCTCTTATTTTACTTTTCTGGAGTTTCTCGCGAAGTTTTACCAGGCCAACTTTGCTACATGGGCTAACAATTAAAAAATAGTGGAGCACGCAAAAAACCAGACCGAACCGGCCCGCGAAACAGGGCAGGCCGGCCGACCCGGTCCGATCAGCCCAAAGGGCCTGGGCGGCAGTTCGCCCCAGTTTTTCTCTAGGTCGCACATCTTCGACTTCCTTGTTTGGTCAGAGAATTTTAGGGAAGTCAAGAAAAGGAAAAGATGGGTTCTAGGGCATTCCTTCTCGGACTATTTAAAGGAACGAGATTGGAGCTTGGGAATCCATCCCAATTCATATCCTTTTGCACCCAAGCAGCAGCCATGACATCCCCAAGGAGCGAGGAGATCAAGCTAGGCGCCGAGAAGCCTTTGAAGCCGGAGGAGGAGAAGCGATGCGAGCTCAAGCCTACAATGGAGATCAAGAGGACCGCCCGCATCTGTTGCGGAGGGCATGTCCCGACCGGGCCAATTGCATCTCGCCACCATGTCAAGGAGGAGGTCTCAACTCCCGTCCGTAGATCGAAGCGACTCCGGGGCATGAAGAGGAAAGACTACAAGGAGGAGTCGCCCGAGTCGAAGGATTACCGTGGGAGTGATTACTCCATCGACCGTAGCCCGAGCTCATGGGCAGCTGCCGGAAGGGATGATAATGACCTCTTCTATTGGGAGGAGGTGCCTAAAGAGAAGACTCCCGAAGGTCCGAACGGCGGCGGAGATCCCGACGACGGCGACGACCCCGGTGATGACGACCCATTCGGGATGCATCCGTTATGTTGTGCGGCTTGCCGTCACTCCATCTCGGACCTTTACGCGTCGGTCGAGGAGTGTTTCCAAGCCATGGAGGCGATGAGGCAGAGAATGGAGGATTTGGAGCGAGTAGTCGATGACGACTACAAGTTCCTTAATAGGAACGTGAGGAAGTTATTCGGGATGGTCGGCGACATGAAGAAAAGGTGGTGCAAGGACTGTGGGAAGTTCCACTAGATGGTTAGGGTTCCCCCCCCCCTTAGGATTTTTGTAAAATACGACGAGGACGTCGTATGATTTTAGCATGGGGGAGAGCTAGCTAGCTAGATCTTAAAATTTTTGCCTTAGTGAGTTTAGTTTGGTTTGGTTTAGAGTTTGCGAGAGTTTGTGAGTTAAATTTTTAGGTGTGTTTTTAAATTTTCAGTTTGAAGTGTGTTAATTTAGTGTTCGAGTCGAAAAATCAAATAAAAAGTGTCTTTTAATTTTTGTCTCATGCGATGCTTTTTTTTCTTTCTTTACTTGTATGTTTTCCTTTAATTTTGATATATGAGCATGAGCATTTGATTTGAAATGTTTACCGTGGTGCTTAGTGGAGTTTTCACCTTTAAAAGTGCCCGCACCGTACTTTGATCTAGAACCTTGTTTCGGTTGTGCTAAGTTTGATGCTAATGTTGGAGGAGTTTAATTCTGAAAATTATATAAAAAACCCTTGTAATAAAGGTTAGCAAACTCTCTTTTTCCAAGTTGAGAGACAAAGAAAAAAATCCTATACAAGGCCAACTCAATATCCGCTCCACCATAAGTGCGGTTAGCATGATGAGTTGGGCTAGGATCCTTCTCTCTTGGAAGTTTTAATTTCGAGTAATGATCATGTCCTTGTATATATCTTTTATTGCTAGCCACATCATGTATTCGGTAACGAGACTCTCACATCGAAAGTCCCGTACATCGCCGAATTCCATACCCAAACCATAATATCTCTTTTGTACATCGTATCCCTTGAACACAACTATGTTCGAAGTTTCGTCTCATCTTTGGCATGGTTTTCATTTAAAATTAAGATTGTGTTTATGCAAGAAAAGATGAGCAAAGAGCTTCGGAAGAGAGGTAAAGATGTCAAGAGAGAGAGATAAGTAAAGAAAAATATATGTGTATGGAGAGAAAAAGAAAAAAAAAGAGAAGAGAAGAAAGAAAGAGAAAAAGAAAAAGAAAAGAAAAGAAACGAGAGAAAGAAAGAAAGAGGAAAAGCAAGAAAGGTATGAAGAGGGATGAATCAAGTGAAGATTAGATGAAGTGTAAGGAAGGATGCCACGTTGTTGTTAAGAGACGAATCTTCCATTTTTCCAACCATGTGCAATCCGACAACGAGGACGTCATTGGTGCCTCGTAGTCTTAATTTCTTTTGCCCTTGCACATGTCCACCATTCTATATCTTCTTATCCTTGACATCCCCACATCATGGTTTAATTCTCATGATCATTGGCTTTAAAAGGTAAACAACCATTAGAGGAATTTCTTAGCTTGAAAATATTTGTGTTGATTTCACTAGCCATACCTATAGCTCCATCGTACATGATATATGAGAGACTTGTGGGAGGTGAGAGTTTATGAATTGTTTAGGATAGCCACTTCATATGAGCGACATGTGAGAACTTGGAGAAAGGTTTTTGTCTAATACTTGTTGCAGGAATTTTATTTTTGAAAAATCATGAAAACCCTCCGATGGAAGCAAAGAAGTAAGCATGGCTGGAATTGAGGGCCTCGAGTGAAAGGTATGAGTTGTGGGGTAAATCTCGATTTGGTAAAAATTCTAAACGCCCATGTTTATGTATCATGATCATTGCTTTATGTTTATTGTATTAAAGATAAAGGATTGACTAACTTGTGAAGGAAGCATTAGCGGAGCGTATTTTCAACACCATGGACAAAAGTTCTTTTGCAAGGAACTTGCTCGAGGACGAGCAAGATCTAAGCGTGGGGAAGATGTTGACGGTGTATTTTGGTGCACCAAACATGTTCAATACACTTTGGTTTGAGCTTGATTATGAAACTAACCCGCCACTAGGAACACTAATGATATAACAAGTTCATCTTTGTACGTGCATTTGGAAGTGTTATGTTTTTGCAGGAAAACATGGACTAAACGGACGGAGTCACAACAAGTTCAAAGGAGCAAATGAGGAGTCCCGTTCGTGTTCAAGTGCATGATGAAATCACTCCAAAAGGTGGCGAGGACCGAAGTGTTACAAAGGAACATCCCCGAGGATTGAAGCGTAAAAGACCGAACTTCATGCGAGAAGACCCTCTATCTTGGACGCGAGGATGATGTCATCAAAATGATGCAATTGAAGGGGGCAAAGTGCAAAATGTCAAGAGGACCCACGGGAGCGAAGGGGCGACCGAACCGGGCCGGGAAGGGCCTGGGCCGGTCGGCCTAGGCCGCCCGGCCTGGCCCATTCCCGTGTCGGTTCGGCCCCCCATTTCTTGAGCGTGAAGATGATGCAACCCTATGTACATGGGGGCGCCGCCATTCGCAGAGGGAGAGCCATTCACCTGAGAGGCCGTCCACAATCTAGAGAGGAAGGAGAGAGATCATTCGCGAGAAGGATCACTCGACTCGAAGGAAGCAACCACCAGTGGAGGAGGACGTCGAGGCCCTGCCACGACACCCCCGGAGGAGAAGGAAGACACCGTCGGAAGCGTCACCATGATCAACAGTGCTATGCCTAGCGCCTTGATGGGGTAATCTTCTCATTTGTCCATGGGTTGTAAACGATCTTGAGATGTAATCGCAACTTTTATGGTTTCAATCTATCATCTAGTGTTGAAGATGCTTTCATGTTTAAGGTTAGCTACCATGCCATGTTGGGAGTATAGATCTCACTTCTCCCTTAGAACCCTTCAATACGCCGTGATCATCATAGGTCTAGTCACAAATACCTCCGCGTAGTGATAGTACGGGGGGAGGGAAAGGGCGAAACCGTGGTCACAACCCCCGGTAGATTAGATCGGTTTTCTTATCTTTAAGCGGTTGCATGTTCAAGTATCGTAGACCCATGGACAAGTGTCTTTTATACATCTTGTGAGTTTAATCGTCCTATCTAGTGTAGTGTAGTAGTTCTCTAGATTAACCATAGTTTTGGGTTTGGATAAGTTAGTTAGTAGTGCTAGATCAAATACTTGTAATCCCCTTGCTCCGCGGATTGACAAGAACCTAGGGAATCCCCATGGTGAAAAAGGTGTAGGTCCGTACGCTTGCGGATCGTAGGTGGATACGAGTTTTATCCGTCAACAGCGACGCTGCTTTTTCCCCTTAACAGATGGGCTAATTTCATCAGTAAGACCTTGCTGATGAGGTGATTGTTTGCTAAGAGCAAGAGTCACACGCTCGTCAATGATTCGCTCCATTCTTGCCTCGGTTCTGATTACGCGATCTTGCAACTCTCTTAGTTGTCGTTCTTGTTGGTCCTTAGACCTTTTGTGACTTTTATAGGAGTCAATTTGCTCACGCCATGCGAGTTTCTATGGAACTGCACCTTTGCCTCGGCAACGTTGAGAGCCAGGTGTGGTTCGAGGACCGGTGGATGGTCGCTTCCTGGTGTGATGAGTGATTGACAATGTGGTGTGGACTGATTCTTGGCTAAGTATTGCAGGTGCAGGTTGCGGCTTGACTGGTGCAGGTGCAGGTGAAGAACAAGCGCGAAAGGTCGTTGCCGGTGAGGCCTCCAGGTGTGGAGAAGACAAGTAGGCTTGGTTCGAGGGACCCGGTGGCCAGCGGGGTCAAGTGCGGGCCGCATGGTGGCAAGAACGGCAAGATGAAGTCATGAACGGTTTCTTGGTTGAGCCTCAAAACCAAGGTCGAGCCGGGACTACGTGGGAGCCGAGTCATGAGTGGTGATTGGCGGAGGCTACACCGAGTTCGCGGGGTTTCCGGTGGTTCACCAGAAAACCACTGGGTTTCTTGGTTGATCCACAAAGCCAAGACCGAAGAACCGAAGACGGAGGTGCAGCAGCTCCAGACCGGTCTGACCGGTGGGTCTGACCGGTGGGTACCGGTCTGACCGGTGAGGAGCACCGGTCTGACCGGTGTGCGACGACGCAGTCCGGAATCTTCGAAGCGGAGGACACGCGTCGGGATCGCAAGGCTTGCGTCGAGGCTAAGCAAGTTTGCGGTCGCTGGGCATCCGTCCGATGGAGCGAAGACAAAGTTTTCCGAATTCGCCCTTGAGAGGCATGTATCCCTAGTTAGCTAGTAAGGGTATTTTTGTCTTTCGGTTGCCTCCATATAACCCAAGTGGTGAGAGGATGGCAGCCATCTCTTGGAACCCTAGCTCATTTGGTTTTCCTATTGTCCTTCCTATTTTCATAGGATTTTCATAGGACTAGCTTGAGAGCTTCATGGTGAGATCTTGTGAGAGGGAAGGATGATCGGGCAGCAAGCTAGACCTTGTATGAACCTCTTTGGTATGTATAGATGATTCGGCGTGGTTCCTCAAGGCTTGGATGTGTCTTTCCCGTTTCTCCTTTTTGGTGATTTTCGGAGCACTTTCTTGGCGATTTTCTTGGAGCGATTTCGAGGCCTTTCTCTTTGGGATTTGGTGGGGGATGTATGCATGAACCCTTCGTGGTTCTTTTCCCTTTGATTCCCCTTCCAAATCCGTGAGCAAAGGGGCTCGATTTTGGGGTTTTCGTGGCTCTAGGGTTAGAGGCGTTCTTGGTGGGATTTCTTCGATTCCTCTTGATTTGACAAGTTTTGGTGGACCAAATCTTGGCTATGGAGTACCCATGAGGTGTTCCTACTATCCCCAAAGTCTTGTGCAAAACCGTGGAGCGAATCGGGAGATCGGGAGTTGGATTTGGGGGAGTTGACTCGCGGGCGCTGTTCATCCCGAGCTGCCCAGGCGCGACCGGTCTGACCGGTGCTAGCCCTTGGTGGGTTTTTGTCTCGGGGAATAGCCTTGTCCGTGTGGTTTTGTCCCGTGGTCCTGCTGATCAGTTCTTGGCGTGTTTGGAGTTGTTTTGCTAGGTTTTGTGAGGGGTTCTTCTTCCTTCCAGGTTGTGTTTCGAAGGTGGTTTTTGTTCCAGGGCCTAGAGGAGTCACTGAGGCTTCCTGGAACGTTTGCTGTGCGGCTGCTGTAGCCACCAGCCTGACCGGCTCTGTCCACCGGTCTGACCGGTGTCACCGGTCTGACCGGCGCAGGTCATCGGTCTAACCGGTGTAGCACAGGCAGCAAGCCGTGCAAGTTTCCGCTGTGTGTTTTGGTGAGTTCTAGCTCGGAGGGTTGAGTGTTGGTTCCTAGGACCAGTAGCACTCCAGTGGCTGCGTGGTCTTGGCCAACTTGGGTTGTTGGGTCGGAGACGTGAGTTGGAAGCCGTGTTCGTCTTGTTGGAGTTCTCATCTCCTTCGAGAAGAATTTTTATCGGCTCCCATTCACTCCCCCCCTCTCTGGTTCGCCTAATCGGTCCTTCAATTGGTATCAGAGCCGGTTCGGGTCTTTATTGACTCTTACCAGTCTAAGATCCAAAGATGGCGTACCAGGAACGGGGTTCGGGTCCTCCGCACTTCGATGGGAAGAACTACCAGATGTGGCAAAGGCGGATGGCGGCGTTCCTCCGCGGAAAGGGTCAGATCCTTTGGGATGTCACGGTGAACACAGCTTATGTTCATCTGATGAACTTCCTTGCTCCAGGATCGAGGGATATGTTCGAAGCCAACAACAAGGCTGTCGACTACTTGTTTCGTGCTCTGTGTCAGCCTGAATTCGATCGGGTTCAGACAGAGGACTTAGCTTGTAGAATTTGGGAGCAGTTGAAGGATGCTCATGCTGGGAATGCTCAGGTTCAGGCTCGGATGTACGCGACTTACCGGAGAGAGTACGAGAACTTCACTCATCTCCCCGGCGAGTCCGTCGATGCCCTTTTCCAGCGATTTACGGTCGTTGTGAACAACATGAGAGCCAATGTGGACGTCCTCCCATACAATGATCATGATAGAGCCGTGAAGCTCTTGCATTCGTTGGATCGTACCGTATGGGATGGGAAGTTCGAGGCTATTGTTGAGTCCGAGAAGTATGACACCTTGACGGTGAACGAGCTGTTCTCGAAGCTCAAGTCGGCTGAGTTGGACCGTGGTATGACAGCCAAGATCGAGAGCCCGACTGATTCTCATAGTCTCGCTCTCGTTAGTGGCAAAGGAGCTAAGTCTAACGCTAACGCATCCTCCAGGATGTACTCTCTGTCTTCTTTGATGTCTTTGCCAGACGAGGAGTTCGACGTGCTTGGAGAGGACGAGCTGGCGTTGCTGACCAGGCGGTTCGAGAGGCTGCACGAGAACCGGGTGAACACGAGGAGGACAGCACGGATGTGCTTTCAGTGCGGCAAGCCAGGACACTTCGTCGCCAACTGCCCGGAGAAGATGGAGAACAAGGACGGCTACAAGGACGGCTACAGGCACCGATCGAGCAAGGATGGCAAGTACCGATCGAGGCGCGATCACAAGCACAAGAACAAGCACAAGGACGAGCGACGGTCGAGGAAGAAGGATGGCCGCGGCAGGAAGGCCCGAGCAATGGTCGGAGCGAGCGACGTCGACTCCAGCTCCGCCTACTCTTCCTCGAGCTCGAGTAGCAGTGAAGATGAAGGTGATCGGCGCAAGAACAAGAAGTCATCTAGGAACTTGAGCGGGTTGAGCTGCTTCGCGGGAGATGGCTTCTGCGGCATGGCCCGTAGCTCCGGCAGCAAGAAGAGCCACCAGAGTGACTCGGACTCTGACTCCGAGGATGAGGTATGTGATGAGCTCTCTTCTTTGCGCAAGGAGAATGATGAGTTGGTTGACTTGCTTGATAACCGCGATCACATGCTTAGAGAGGCCAAGAAGATGAGGAAAGAGCTTAGGGCCTCACTAGAAGATGCTAGGAACCGTGTGGCTGAGCTAGAAACCTAGAACCTAGATGCTAAGCTTGAGATTGATTCGCTTAAGGCTTCTCCTGTGGTTTCTGATGAGATTGATTGCTGTGATTGCTCTGTGTACCTAGCTGATCTCACTGCTCTTAAGGATAAGCATGCTTCTACTTGTGATGAACTAGATATGCTTAGGGTTGAAGTGGCTGAGCTTAAGTCTAGACCTGCTTTGCTAGGTGCTTGCACTTCTTGCCCTGTTTTGCATGGAAAGATTGATGAGATGCATGCTTACACTGTTTCGCTTGAGGCTAAGTTGAAAGAGCCTATTCCCACTTCTTGCTCTACTTGTGAATTGCATGCGGTTAAGAATTTGGAGCTTGCACATTATGTTGATCGCTTGCAGGATGAGAATGATGAGCTGAGAAAATGTATGACCTGGTTGTCAGGTCAGGAGCCTCAGCTTGGTATCATGATAGCGTCTTTCAAACGCTATGATGGTCAGGCGCTTGGGGCTGACAAGCTTGGAGAGAACAGTGGTGAGGGAGTTGAGAGAGTTGGAGAGATTCCTATCCCACCACCAAACAGACGCAAGAACAAGTTTGAGCCCAAGCCTAACCATCTCAGAAACAAACTTGACACTACTCCAGATCCACCCATATTCCCTCACCCAACAAATAATTTTCAGAAACCGGTGAAGTTTGTGAGCCTAAAGGGAGGTGAGGAAGGAGAGAAGAAGGGTGAGAAGCCGAGTGGGCAGCCCCAACCCAAGCCTAAGCCTAAGCCACAGCCCATAAAGTTCCATTGTGGGTATTGTGGGAGAGATGGTCACAAGGATGAGTTTTGCTTCAAGAGGAAGCGTGAGGAGAGAATGGCTAGAGAGTGGGCTAACAAGGACAGGTACCACCCCTCTAATGGTGTACCTGAGCCTCGTATGCAGATGCCCAGGGCCAAGGCGATTGTGAGGACGGTTCCGGCTTGGGGAGACCGGAAGGCTGCAGGTGCTGCTGCTGGCCGAGCTACACCGGTCAGACCGGTGCAGGTCTGGGCAGACAGCGAGTCGGGTTTCGTGCTCGTGAGGATGCTCGGTTTGGTTCTGGAGGTCGTGGTTCTGGTGGTTGGTCTGGAAAGTTTGCAGGTGGTCAGTTTGCTAGGCGTTCTCCACCTCGTGCTCAATACGGGGGTGGGAGGAGTCGTAGCTTTGAGATGGAGAGGAGGAACGATCCACGGTTTCCCTTTCGTGGCTTTCGTCCTCCTCCAGCTAGAGAGGGTTGGTTCCCTCGTGGTGGTTACCGTGGTAGTGTTCGTGGTGGTAGCTTTGATAGGCGTGATGATTTGGTTTGTGCTAACCCCACTTTGGAGCAAATGGCTCGGCACTGATTTTACTCTTTTGGTACTAACGCCAGTGCTGAGTCGTTTGTTCACTCACGTGCTCGCTTTTGAATTTCAGGTGGGAGACTTGAAGAACATTTGGTTGATTGACTCCGGTTGCTCGAGGCATATGACCGGAGACAAGGGGTGGTTCTCAAGTCTCGTCCCGGTGGTGACAAAGAAGTACATCACCTTTGGGGACAATGGGCGAGGGCGTGTGCTGTCAGAAGGTGAGATTAAGGTAAGTGACAAGATCACTCTCAGGCGTGTTGCTCTTGTTCAATCGCTTGGATACAATTTGCTTTCTGTGTCCCAGTTGTTGGATGAGGGTTTTGAGGTGTTGTTTCGGCCTGGTGGTTCTCGGATTTTAGATTCTCGGGGGGATCTTGTTTGCATGGTCGTTCCCGAGGGTCAAATGTCCCGAGCTGATTTTTCTCAGTCTTCTGGTGTGGAGCGTTGCTTCTTGGCTGGTTCTTCGAGTGAGTTGTGGAAGTGGCATAGGAAGTTGGGTCACTTGAGCTTTGACCTTTTGTCTCGCTTGAGTAAACTCAATTTGGTCCGAGGATTGCCACGGTTGAGGTTTGAGAAAGAGTTGGTTTGTGCGCCGTGTAGGCATGCCAAGATGGTAGTCTCTTCTCACCCGCCTCTCACCGATGTGATGACTGAGCGTCCATGCGAGCTGCTCCATATGGACCTTGTTGGCCCAGCTCGTGTGCGATCTGCGGGTGGAAAGTGGTATGTCCTTGTTGTGGTGGACGACTACTCTCGGTATGCGTGGGTGTTCTTTCTTGAGGAGAAAGGGGAGACGTTTGGTTTTGTTCGAGATCTTGTCTTGAGGTTAAGAAACGAGAGGCACGGAGATGCCATACGAGCGATCCGCAGTGACAATGGCTCGGAATTCAAAAACTCTCGCTTCGAAACCTTTTGCCATGACTTGGGTCTTGAACACCAGTTTTCGAGTCCGTATACGCCTCCCCAGAATGGCGTGGTGGAAAGGAAAAACAGGACCTTGTGCGAGATGGCTCGGACGATGCTCGACGAGCATAGGACTCCGAGAAGGTTCTGGGCTGAGGCGGTCAATTCCGCGTGCTATGTGTCGAACAGGATCTACCTCAGGGTTCATAAGAAGAAAACCTGTTACGAGTTGATGCACGGTCGCACACCCAAGGTGAGTCACTTCCATGTCTTTGGTTGTAAATGCTTCATTCTGAAGAAAGGGAAGAAGTTGGACAAGTTCGAGGCTAGGTCTGTCGATGGCATTTTCTTTGGTTATGCATCTCATTCTAGAGCATTTCGTGTGCTCAATCTTGAAACTAACCAAATCGTGGAGACTTGCGAGGTAACCTTCGACGAGACACAGCCACGTAGTCAGCTTGTTTTTGAGTGTGCAGGTGACGACGAACTTGGCGAGGAGATCTTTCAGGAGGAGGAGCATGAACATGGAGATGATGAAGATGGCGGTGTGATGCCCGCGGCTGAACATGTACCTACTACTTCGACGACGATCGAGAATGGACCCTCTCCCACACCTACAACGACAAACCCAGATCAAGGCGAAGCTGCTGTTGAGGGGAAGGTAGCATCAAGGTGAGAACCTCCCCGGCGAGTGCAAGTGGATCACCCAGCTTCGAGAATCATCGGCGACATGAATTAATGTACTACACGGTCGAGGGTTCGGAACAATTCTCATTTCGCTCATGCTGCTTTTGTTGCCACCTTTGAGCCCAAAGACATTGGACACGCGTTATCTGATCATAATTGGGTTAACTCGATGCATGAGGAGTTGGAGAATTTTGAGAGGAACCAAGTTTGGGTGTTGGTTGACCCTCCCCCAGGGTGTAAGCCGATTGGGACAAAATGGGTGTGGAAAAATAAAGAGGGAGAGAAAGGAGAAGTGGTGAGGAACAAGTCGAGACTTGTTGCTCAGGGGTACAGTCAGAAAGAGGGGATTGACTACGAGGAGACTTTCACTCCTATAGCTCGTTTGGAGGCGATCAGGATCCTTCTAGCCTTTTCTGTGGCTAAAGGGTTCAAGTTGTACCAGATGGATGTGAAGAATGCTTTCCTGAATGGTGTGTTGGAGGAAGAGGTGTTTGTAAGGCAACCACCGGGGTTTGAGAGTGAGAAGTACCCCCACCGGGTGTACAAGTTGAGGAAGGCGCTGTATGGGTTGAAGCAGGCGCCTAGAGCTTGGTATGGTAGGTTGAGGGGGTTCCTGTTTGAGAGAGGGTTTGAGATGGGGAAGGTCGACCAGACCTTGTTTCTCCTCAGGCAGGGCAGAGATATCCTGATTGTGCAGGTATACGTGGATGATATTGTCTTTGGTGGCTCATCTAACTCTCTTATTGCAAGGTTTGCAGAAGACATGAGCAGGGAATTTGAGATGAGCATGATGGGCGAGTTGCAGTTCTTCCTCGGGCTACAAATCAAGCAATCAAAGGAAGGAACATTTGTGCACCAAGCTAAGTACACCAAGGACATTGTGAGGAAGTTCAAGATGGAGGACTCCAAGGCCATGGCAATGCCTATGAGTACGACTACAGCTCTTGATGCGGACGAGGAAGGTGAACACGTGGACCAGAAGGAGTACCGGAGCATGATCGGGTCACTCCTCTACTTGACGGTGACGAGGCCGGACATCCAATTCTCCGTGTGTCTGTGCGCTCGTTTTCAAGCGTCTCCGAGGACTTCGCATCGGCAAGCAGTCAAGCGCATTTTCAGGTATTTGCGACACACTCCCGACTTCGGCCTTTGGTACTCTGCGTCTTCTTCTTTGGCGCTTCATGGTTTTTCAGACGCGGATTTTGCCGGGTGTCGGTTGGATAGGAAGTCCATTTCTGGGACTTGCCAGTTCTTGGGTTCTTCTTTGGTGTCTTGGTCTTCCCGCAAACAGTCGAGTGTTGCTCAATCCACTACCGAGGCAGAGTATGTGGCCGCAGCTAGTTGTTGCTCTCAGCTCCTTTGGATCACATACACCATGAGTGACTTTGGTGAGGAGTATACCCATGTCCCACTTCAATGTGATAGCACAAGTGCCATAAGCGTTGCAAAGAACCCAGTGCTTCATTCCAAAACCAAGCACATAGAAGTGAGGTATCATTTTCTGAGAGACAACGTAGAGAAAGGGAAGATAGATTTGATCCATGTACCCACACATGACCAACTAGCCGATATTTTCACCAAACCCCTAGATCAAGCAACTTTCACTCGTTTGCGGGGGGAGCTTGGTGTTTGTTTGATTTCTTGAGTTGGCGTGTGGGAGCTCCTTTGTAGCATATGTATAGATTTCCTTTGTGCATTTCTTGCATTTGGCATGGCATATGTAACATGATGTATATGCATCTTTGTATCTTAGATTGCATGCCTTTTGTAACATATGCATTGTTTAGGAAAGGCTTCTCCTATATACATTGTTCACCATGGAATGACATATGTCTTTGTGAGCTAATTTGGTAAGCTATGGTTAGTTTGGCTTAGCTCTTGATAATCTTGGTTTATATCCATGGTTGATGGCTATGTTTTTGAAAAATTTCATATATATGCTCTCTTGTGAGTACATGCCTTTACATGATCTTGACATGTTTTTGTGGCTTGGCTATGCTTAAGTTGTGGTTGGATAGCTTATTTTGATCATATGGGGCCAAAGGCTCATTTGCCATCATGAATGTTTAGCCCCCATGCTTCATCTTGTGGAGGGGCATAAGTTCCTTTTTGTCGCAAAGACATTTCATGTACCAATTATAAATCTGAAAATGAAATGTAAATTGCTTGAAAAATGTGCTCCCATGTCATATGTGCTAATTTTAATTTGCTTTGGGTGCTAAATCGTTGCATGATGCCTACCAATGAGAAGTCTCATATATAGAAGTAGGCACATGGCTCGGTGGCTTTGACGTGACATGAGGTGCTTGTGGGTGTTTATGATGGTCTTATGCTTAGAATGGTTGTCCTACCATGAAGTTTGTGTGGCTTTGCCATTTTGACGTGTTTTGCTCATGTTTAGGACTTTGCTCATGAGAGGGTGATTTTTCGCAAAATTGCTCAATTCTATCTTAGCTTCGCCCAATGGTTGTGAAACTTGGTGATCATGAAGTTTATGTCATTACGAAGCTATAGAGTATCTAACTTGCTCATTTGGACATGTGTAGCATCCTCTGGTGAATTTTGTCTATTTGAGAAGCTCTAGGTTGCATTTTTTGCATTTTTAGCTTGATGCATTGTCAACAAGGGGGAGAAGTTTGAGCATGTTTTGGCCTACTGAATGCATTTGGAAGGTTTTTAGGTGGTTTCGAGCCATTTTTGGGCTCTGTTGTGCACCGGTCTGACCGGTTGAGGTCACCGGTCTGACCGGTCAGAGTGCTGGTCCTGTTCATATGTTGAGCACCGGTCTGACCGGTGGTGTTGGCCGGTCTGACCGGTCAGAGCTGAGCTATTGCAGCTGCTCTGTTTCGTGAATTGGCTCGCATGCATTCGTCCAGGGGGAGTTGCATTGGTTCAGGGGGAGCTTGCATGTGTGCAGGGGGAGCTCTTTGTGGTTTTCGAGCTTTGGTTTGATGGTTTGTGCTCTTTGCTTGTGCATGTTTTGTCTCGGATGTGTCGAGCCATTGCCCTTGCCTAAGGGGTCCGAGACTTGTCTTCTTCAAGTGATCTTGCTCTTTGCCTTTTCTTTGGCTTTCGATCGCTTGTTGGAGTTTCTTTTAGTCGTTTCTTTTCTTTTCCTTTTCTCTTGGTTACCAAAATGTGTGTGTTGTCAATGCACTCATCAAGGGGGAGATTGAGAGCCAGGTGTGGTTCGAGGACCGGTGGATGGTCGCTTCCTGGTGTGATGAGTGATTGACAATGTGGTGTGGACTGATTCTTGGCTAAGTATTGCAGGTGCAGGTTGCGGCTTGACTGGTGCAGGTGCAGGTGAAGAACAAGCGCGAAAGGTCGTTGCCGGTGAGGCCTCCAGGTGTGGAGAAGACAAGTAGGCTTGGTTCGAGGGACCCGGTGGCCAGCGGGGTCAAGTGCGGGCAGCATGGTGGCAAGAACGGCAGGATGAAGTCATGAACGGTTTCTTGGTTGAGCCTCAAAACCAAGGTCGAGCCGGGACTACGTGGGAGCCGAGTCATGAGTGGTGATTGGCGGAGGCTACACCGAGTTCGCGGGGTTTCCGGTGGTTCACCAGAAAACCACTGGGTTTCTTGGTTGATCCACAAAGCCAAGACCGAAGAACTGAAGACGGAGGTGCAGCAGCTCCAGACCGGTCTGACCGGTGGGTACCGGTCTGACCGGTGAGGAGCACCGGTCTGACCGGTGTGTGACGACGTAGTCCGGCATCTTCGAAGCGGAGGACACGCGTCGGGATCGCAAGGCTTGCGTCGAGGCTAAGCAAGTTTGCGGTCGCTGGGCATCCGTCCGATGGAGCGAAGACAAAGTTTTCCGAATTCGCCCTTGAGGGGCATGTATCCCTAGTTAGCTAGTAAGGGTATTTTCGTCTTTCGGTTGCCTCCATATAACCCAAGTGGTGAGAGGATGGCAGCCATCTCTTGGAACCCTAGCTCATTTGGTTTTCCTATTTTCCTTCCTATTTTCTTAGGATTTTCGTAGGACTAGCTTGAGAGCTTCATGGTGAGATCTTGTGAGAGGGAAGGATGATCGGGCGGCAAGCTAGACCTTGTATGAACCTCTTTGATATGTATAGATGATTCGGCGTGGTTCCTCAAGGCTTGGATGTGTCTTTCCCGTTTCTCCTTTTTGGTGATTTTCGGAGCCCTTTCTTAGCGATTTTCTTGGAGCGATTTCGAGGTCTTTCTCTTTGGGATTTGGTGGGGGATGTATGCATGAACCCTTCGTGGTTCTTTTCCCTTTGATTCCCCTTCCAAATCCGTGAGCAAAGGGGCTCGATTTTGGGGTTTTCGTGGCTCTAGGGTTAGAGGCGTTCTTGGTGGGATTTCTTCGATTCCTCTTGATTTGACAAGTTTTGGTGGACCAAATCTTGGCTATGGAGTACCCATGAGGTGTTCCTACTATCCCCAAAGTCTTGTGCAAAACCGTGGAGCGAATCGGGAGATCGGGAGTTGGATTTGGGGGAGTTGACTCGCGGGCGCTGTTCATCCCGAGCTGCCCAGGCGCGACCGGTCTGACCGGTGCTCTTAACCGGTCTGACCGGTGCTAGCCCTTGGTGGGTTTTTGTCTCGGGGAATAGCCTTGTCCGTGTGGTTTTGTCCCGTGGTCCTGCTGATCAGTTCTTGGCGTGTTTGGAGTTGTTTTGCTAGGTTTTGTGAGGGGTTCTTCTTCCTTCCAGGTTGTGTTTCCAAGGTGATTTTTGTTCCAGGGCCTAGAGGAGTCACTGAGGCTTCCTGGAGCGTTTGCTGTGCGGCTGCTGTAGCCACCGGCCTGACCGGCTCTGTCCACCGGTCTGACCGGTGTCACCGGTCTGACCGGCGCAGGTCATCGGTCTGACCGGTGTATCACAGGCAGCAAGCCGTGCAAGTTTCCACTGTGTGTTTTGGTGAGTTCTGGCTCGGAGGGTTGAGTGTTGGTTCCTAGGACCAGTAGCACTCCAGTGGCTGCGTGGTCTTGGCCAACTTGGGTAGTTGGGTCGGAGACGTGAGTTGGAAGCCGTGTTCGTCTTGTTGGAGTTCTCATCTCCTTCGAGAAGAATTTTTATCGGCTCCCATTCACTCCCCCCTCTCTGGTTCGCCTAATCGGTCCTTCAAACGTCCACTATGTTCTTTAGTGCCTATTGCAACACTAAGTTCGTCTCTCTCTCGATCAGGCACAAATGTTCCTTCAACAGTCATGCGGATCAATTCAACAAGTCTTGCCGCAATCTCTCTTATTTGGTCGCCCGGTACTAATGTTCCATCTTCAGGATTGATCGTGCCACCATGTGCATAATAATAAGTCCTTGCTCGTTCGGGCCAATCTATAGTTGCCGGTATGAGTCCACGTGCAATACAATCATGTTCCATCTTATCCCATTTGGGCATAGCCACCTTGTAACCTCCAGACCCAAGCTTATGAAATTCTCTCTTTTTAGATGCATTGATGGTGTTGGTTTCAATCATCTTGGCGGCTTCTTGTGATTGCTTGTACTGCACAAATGAATCCCAATGATCTCGCAACTTTGTAAGTCCTTTCTTTGTGAAATCGGGTGCAAGTCCCTTCTTGATGTAGTCTTTGTTCAGCCGCTTCTTGTACGACTGAAAGGCTATTGCACCCTTCTGCAATGCCCAAGTCCGCACATTTGCCAAATTTGTACCTTCTGGAAATGGGAAGTGTAATTGCACCTCGGCCCAAATCATGTTCTTCTCTGTGTCCGGGACCACATATTGTTGTGCATTTTCTTGTGCCTCTTCATCTTCATTTTCAACTTCAGCTGCAGCTTCAGATGCTTTCCAATATCGAAAGCTTATTGGGATGTTATCCCTGACAAGTGCCCCAATGTGGTTTGTCAACTTGACGACATTGTCATGTGGAGCTAATGGCATGCCTTCGTCAGAGACTTCTGTGATGATGAAATGACCCTCTAGCTTTTTTTTCGGACCGCGTATCCCACGAGGCTTTTTGCTGCTCGATGACGGTTCCTGGAAAATTAAGGACTATTAACTGATTGCTCCTATTAATTAGTAATTAAACTTAAAGCGTAATGTGGTACTAGTTTGTACTAATTATACCTCTGATGGTTGCCCATCGTTTCTTGTCTCGGCAATTGGTTGCTCTTCCGCATCGATGCCATAACCAGACATGTTCAGGTAGCTGTCAGCCTCCTGCTGATCTTGTTCATTAACCAGATTGTTGGAACCATTGTTGTTAGCAATTATGTCTATTAACAATGCCTCTTCACATTGTTGCTCCGCTATTGGATCCATTGTCACTAAATAACAAGAATAAATAACAATTATTTTCTAAATGGATTTTCTAGCGAAGAAATGGATTTTCTAGTAAAGTAATTAATTTTCTAGGGGAGTCGAGTGAGTGCGTGTGCGAGTCGAGCGTGCCGGGCTAGTCGGTAGTCGAGAATGGCGTCCCATTTTGCATTCCATTTCCACTTGGAATGTCCTTGAGAATTGTACTGCCTTCTAATCATGTTTTTTTTTCTTTTGAGGGTTTAGGTGTGGGGTGGGGTGGGGGGCAGGGGCAGGGGCTGCCTTCCTAATGTTTTCTTGCTAACTTAGCCCAAGTTCATAATGGGCTACGGATTATATAGAACTACATGATGTGCTTTGGGCCAAAATTTCGAGCTTCCTAACGGCAGCCCACTATTTTCGAGAATACCTTTGGCCTGGCGTTCCCAGGCTCCTGGAATACAATACGTTTGAAAAAGGAGTAGTTGTGTTCTTAAATGGAAAAAAGTCCAAATTACTACCCTCAAGTATAGATAAAGTCCAGATAACTATCTAAACTATTTCTTAGTTCAATTTACCTCCTAAACTATACCATTTGGTTAAATTTACCCCTTAACATAATTTGTCTTTTTTGTCTCTTCATGCATGCATAAGTTGAATTTTAATTTGAGACTTTGAAAGATGATAGTGAACATCATAGTCTATATTAGAAAAGTATTTTATGATTTTTCATCATTATTTTTTATATAATTCTGTATCTCAACAATAAATTTTATTATTAAATATACTACCCTAGCAAAATAGTAGTGATGAAAAATTCATGATATATTTTTTAAACATGTCTTATGTTGTCTGCTACCATCTTGCAAAATTTGAACTTAAAACTCCACTTGTGCATGGAGAAATAAAAAAGACAAATTGCATTAAGGGGTAAATTGAATCAAATCATCGTATAGTTTAGGGGTGAAGAACCAAGAAATAGTTCAGAGGGTTAGCTGAACTTTCAGTATACTCGAGGGTAGTAATTTGAAGTTTTTCCTTCTTAGATAGAGGGTGAGAAGAAACGTCCACACTTATTACACGTTGTAGCCATTCTAGCCAAATAAAAATTTCAGAAAATTGAAGACAACTTAAACAATTGTTTGGGAAGCATAAATAATTTTTAAAATAACAATTTAATAAACTTACGGACAAGGATGACGACCTTTTGTTGGGCAATTTTTCTAGAAGAAAATGATGTTGTACTGAAAAATGATAGTCAAAAACTTGTGTGTATATCTATATAACTATATAGATGCACACCAGTAAGGATCATTAACTCTATTTTCTCAACAAAGCTATTCATCTCATCTAGG
This sequence comes from Cenchrus fungigraminus, assembly GCA_036936925.1. NCBI lineage: Eukaryota > Viridiplantae > Streptophyta > Magnoliopsida > Poales > Poaceae > Cenchrus > Cenchrus fungigraminus. The sequence continues at coordinate 61,730,368 of CM072770.1, forward strand.
AGTTCACTACATCACAATCCACAGCACCATCCACTAGGACCATCTATTTATAACTTCACCGATTTTCTGTGACTAATAGCATCTATGCATGCCATTTATTAGTCTTTGTGAGTACCAAAGCTACAAAGTTCTAATAGTAAAAGTACATAGAGGATCAATCATTTAAGAGTTGTTCTCTCTCAACAAAATGAATATGTTTTCATATATAATATTGTTTGCAAAACAAATGTTGTCATGCAATCATCTTAGTGTTTCTACTTTTAATTTTCAAAAAATGTTGCAATGCAATCATCTTATTGTTTCTACTTTCAAATTTCATCATAAAATTTTGATTAAAAAATTTCCACAACAACGTGCGGAGTATCATCTAGTTTTATTCAAGGGAATGTACAACATTTGATGCAGTGCAGTGGAGCCAAAGGTCAACAATAACACGTGGCGGTGCCACATTAATCGAAGCAGTTGCTTGGTTTGTTAATTTGTTATGAAGCTTTGGCTCGCCTCAAAAAATATTATTTGGGACGGTGTTTTTAGGTCATCAAGGCAGATTGCGGTGCCAGATTTTTTTTCCATTGTCATAGAGTGTGGTGCCGCCACAAGTTTTGGCTTGGCAAGTCATAGCAAACCGAGTACTAAACAGTCCCACAGTTTGCTATGATTTGAGCACACTTTAAACCTGTAAAATTGAAGATCAGCTGTTTTCGGTGAAGAGTAATAAATTTATGGCAGGGATGCTTAAATTCATGGCAATTGGCATATCCATGTCAAATATCCACTAAAACCTGAATGAATCGATCCAAGAAGTTGCTCCAATTACTAAACCCTATACATGAGAGAAGAGGTAAACGAAAATGGCAATGAGCACCGATGAGAAAAGGTTGCCATTGGAGTGGAGAGCTGGTTTTGGGGAGGGTGTCGCATGTCACGCCCTGAAATTTCTAATTTCAGGATGTGAATAGAGAGGATAATTAAATAACAATTTTCTCATAATTTTAAAGTTTTCTCCACATTTATTTTCTTTACAGGAAATATAGTGTAGGAAAAAGCCCCGGTTTGATTTTCTAAATTAAATGGTTATGTGTGTTGCATTCATGCCGATGCATCTTGGTCTTTCTTGAGTGCAAAACATTTCAAACATTTTCGGGAATTTTTGGAATATTTTTCGTGTCTTATCTGGATTTTCTGGATACCTTTTGCACTGAAAAATAATTTCAAAAAAAAGAAACCTTATCCTATCCTATCCGGGCCGAGCCCGTAGGCCCGACCCGCTCCTACCCTCTTCGGCCCAAGGCAGGCCCAGCCCAGAGCTGCGGCTGCTCTCCAGGAGCAGCACGCGAGCGCTGCGCCGCCGCCGGCCATCCTCGGCTTGCACGCCAAGCCAGCCTCGTGCCCCGCGCCCTAGCTGCCGCCACGCCCCGCCGCCTCTGCTCGCGCCGCGCCGCCATGGCTTGGAGACCAGAGCCGCCGCCGTCCATGCCGGCGTGATTCGTCGTGGCCGCCGTCTCCTGGAGCAAGCCAACGCCACCATGGGACTCGCGACACCGATTCGAGGCTCCGCTGCCCAGTCATGTCGCCGTCCAGCCTCTGGAGGTCGCCGCCTGTGCTAAAGCCGAGCCGAGCGCCGCCGCCGCCGGCATTGACTTCCTCGATTCGCTGCCTCCGTCGACCTTCGGAGCAGTCCGGCATCACCAGGAGGTCCGCAACGTCGAGCTGCACACCCGCCGCTCTTTCCCTTCACCGGAGGAGCACCGGAGCGCCGCCGCCGTCGTGAAGTCCGGCCGCACCCGTACTCCACCGCCGGCGCCATCTTCTCCAGATTCCAGCTGCGTCCCCGCGTCTCCGCCACTGGTGAGAATCTCCCCAAGATCCCCTTCACCTTATCCCTCCATGCCGCGCCGCAGCCGAGCTCCTGGAGGTCGCAGCCGCCGGTAATTTTGGTCAGACAGGGACGCCATCGTCCCCTGTCCACCTGAACTGAAGGTGGAAGAAGGATATGTCCTTTTTGCTTTTAAGCCCCCGCGAAATCTTTTAATCTATAGATTAGTTTGTGTGTCTTGATCAATCTACAGAAAGACCCCTGTTTAGATTAAATTCCATCAAATAGATGCAACCCGAACCTTTTCGTAGATCTAACCCTAAGCTTTGTCCTTTTTGCGAGCACTGTTTTATGTGTCTTGCATATCTTCTCTGTTAGCCCCTGATATCTTTGTAATCACGGCTAGGTACTTCCAATCTTGTTTTATCCATATCTTGCATTTTTAACTCCGTTTTAATCCGTTCAAATTGCGTTAGGTTCATAATAAAATAAAGTGGACGCTAGTGGTGTGTTTTCATCATACATGTTTTCTGAAAATTAATTTGTTATTAATTTTGTTTAATGCCTAATGAACATGTCCTTTTTAATTAAAAGATGAATAGTGTTACCCGCTTTCCAATAAATGTTAATTTGATTAATGTTGACTTCATATGCTTTTGTAAGTAAAAGATGATTAGAGCTACATCTCGGTTTTTCCTAAACCAAATGTTAACTTACTTAATATTAAATTAACTTTTCTAATTAAAAGTTGATAGGCCTTTACATCAGCTTTTCTAAAATAAATGTTAACTTGATTAATATCAACACAAATGTTTTTCTAATTGTAACTTGGTTAGTTCTATACGAATCATAAAGTTGTACGCTTAGACCTTTTCACCTAGTTGTTTATTTATTAAACTAATTTTTAACTGGTGTAATTTATATGTGAATATTTATAAATAAAATTTGACTAGGATCTTTACACCTGTTTCTTCAAATAAAGTTTAATCTGAATTAATGTCAACATAGGGTATTTTATTTCTAAAATATCCTTTACATTTGTTTTGTTAATTAAAATGAACCTAAGCTTACAGTCTTTCATGTTCATAAATGCAACTAGTTCGATAGACGTTCTTTGTCAGCTCTATCTCAGTATCTCTTTTGATCAAGTCTATCTGAAGCTCTAAATCTTTCTAGTGTTAGCTCAAGCTCAATCCATGTGCAGCTAATCAGAACTTTCCCTTCTAAGCACGTTTTGTGTGCTTTAGTGATCCATAGAATCGAGCCTATCCTTTAGTGTGCTCTTTTAAAGTTTTTCTTGATTGATGTATTGTTCTCAGTTTGCTTGTTTGTTTGCTTTGTATGCTTGTGCCGATGATTGGTGCGCATAGAGTGAATGTTGTTCGAGAAGCTTTGAAGAGCTTGAAGGTGAAGACATTCTGAGCAACATCATTACTATGGTTAAAGGCAAGTGTGTCCTTGTTCTTCTGTCCCAATAACTTTATTTAATCACCATGGCATTGCTTGCATTAATTTTGATGGGTTCCTAATAAGGATAATAACTGGCATTCTTTTTACCATTGACTTGTATAGCCGGGTTGTTTAATTAATTTGATGGTAGATGATGCTTAGCTTGCTCAACTGGCTTGGTAATAATCAACATGGTTACCCTTTTATGCTCTTTGTTCCTTTATGATAATTTTTTTAATACAAGACCATAATTGTTAATCGGAACATGGAGCGACCACCCAGGAAAACAGTGCAACCACAAGACATATGGCTCTATCTTGGCCAATTAATTAGAGGACTCTAGTGTTGGACTGGTGATTAGGGGGGCATGACTCGCGGAACCTCGTGCACTGGAACACACTAGGGAAGTCTTTGTAAAGGCCTCGTAGCGTCCCTATGCAATCACACCTCGGTAGTGTGGTATGATGCCTAGCTAGCATCGGATGGTTGGGTCCAAAGTTCTTCGGGACTTTTACGCGACTTGTGGTGAAAGTGTACAACCTCTGCAGAGTGTAAAACTAATCGATTAGCCATGCTCATGGTCAAGAGCGGCCTGGACCCTCACATGATTAATTGAACTTGAAGATGGACTTAAATTGTGATCTACGATATGGTTATGCTTGCCATATTCTTATCTTATCCTTATGCTTAATGTGGGTTGGTATATACTTATACTTTATTAGTAATCAGGTGCTAATAAATTTTGACCAACTAAAAATGCTTAATGCAGTCAACCTGTCAGCCTTTCCTTGTTTAAGCCTCTGTATTCATACTTTTCCCCACACTTGCTGAGTACGACATGTGCTCACCCTTGCTATAAACAATGTTGCTCAGAAAGAAGAAGCTACTATGGAGTTTGCCGAAGATGTTGCTGAGTTCTAGGCGTACGCAACCCCCAGTCGATTGCTTGTGGAGTTTGGTGCCTTCGTTTCCAGGATTTAGCATAATACTCTGATAATCTCCCTTTTTCTTACGTGATACTGTTTCTATATTCACTTATATGTCAACTATATGCATGAAACTTGATCTTGGCATGCATATAGATTTGCACTTGGTTTTGTTTAGAAAAACAGGTGTGACAACAATTTGGATGGCCCATGAGTGGCCCATGAGCATAGGTGCGCGTATTTAGTGCCACAGTGCTAGTTGAGCAAGGGTGGAGTGTTGGCACTTCTTACGTCGTTACTAGATTTGCAACGGCGCCAGAAAGCCTGTTGGTATACTACACGATCACAGATAGATCTGTAAGCGCACGGATACCGATGTAGCTTTCACCCGGGAGTATTCCAAGGTATCGATTTCCACGGAGAACTAGAAGTACTCTAGTCCTAAGCTGATTCGTCTCGGGGGAAGTGCAGATAAAAGGATGACGACGAAGAGAAGAGAGATGAACGATAGGAGGGTAGAGAGGGTACTTGATACGGGAACTTTGGCTCTCTCAACTAATCAAGCGATTAGGATATTGCTTGCACTTGTCTTGATCGGGGGATGCACACTCCGGCTACGGAAAGGGATGAGAAGGGAGCCGTTACGTACACCACTCTTATGATGCCTACAGAACTAGCCACTCTCATGTGGTGGAATACAGAGGCCGAACGGGGCTGTCACTACCCGCCGGCTACCACAAGCAGTCCGTGGGGCTAGGTGTATTTCAAGGTAACCTCAAGTCTAGGCACCGCGCCTACACTATCGATCACTACTTCACTCAGCGCTCAAGCAAAGCAATCACTCAGAGCAAGATAAACTTACTATGATATGAATGAGAAATGATAAGACAAAGACAAGTAATAATTAATGCTTAATTAATTAGAGGGGACCAGAGTTACTGAACAAGACCCGGATGTAGCTACTAGAAGAGGAGCTGCATCCGCCGTGTCACGAGCTAGAGGAGGGGCCGACACTCCGGCTCCTCCCGGAAACTCTCACCTCAACTCTCTCCCTATTATCTAACCATAATAGTGGCAGCGCTTCGCTTCTTCAAAGCTCTTCTCTTGTGTGTTCTTCAATGAAGTGTCGGGGTCTATTTATAGCCCCAATGGGTCGGTGGCTGCAGGAGGGGGTACTTGTAGGCGAGAGGGAGCTGCAGTGACGAGCAAGGAGGTGCGGCCGTATCTCCAGGTGTGGCCGGCCCTGTGATCCACCGCCTATGGACTTGGACGACCCTGATCACTGATCCTTGGTCTGTTGCACGTCGGTTCCCAGCTCGGATTTGCCTGATTCACTGGTTCATAGGTGCGGCCGTACCTAGAGGTGCGGCCGGCCCTACCCAGTGGCCTTATGATGCACCGACGGTGTTGAGGGACGTCCAGGATCACTCCTTGATGGCGGTTGTGGCAGTTAAGTGTGGGTCCATCGATCCAAGTGCTTCCAACCATAGCCTTTTGATCAAACCAACCATTCACCAGTGTATCTCATCCATCCAAGGTGTGTTTGTGGGATTGTTGGTGCCGTGGACCCGAGAGGGGGATTTTGGGTGGTGCGGCCGGACCTCGTTGGTGCGGCCAGACCTAGGAGGTGCGGCCAGACCAACTTTTGTGGTGTCTGGCCCATGGACTTGGTCTCTTTGGATATTATGCTAAGTGTAGAGGCATTTGGCAAAGTTTGGTGTTGATCGGAGGAGGTTGATAGGTCCGGCCGAACCTACTAGGTTCAACCGCACCTACCCCCCGACATGCCTCGTGTCACAATCTTCCGTGAGGCATAATTTCTGCATCCGGACTCCGAATTGGGTGAACCAAAACTCCATTTCGATCATCTCGACATGAACTTCGCAATGGTGCTATCAAACTTAGCATTTGATGTTGTTTGTCAAGGTGCTTTATTTGTGCTATGATGTCTCATTATGACCTGCATCCAAATATTCACCAAAGCTCGTGGAATCCGTTAGTTTATAACCCCACAGCTATGATGCAAGCTTTGATGGAGTGAAATTTGTTCGAAGTTGAGGGTTGAAAATAGGGACTTAACGACCGTCAACACACCCCCACACTTGGCCCTTTGCTTGTCCTCGAGTAAAGGTTAAGGACCAAGGTGAAAACAAAAAATCCTATGGTATGAAGCGAGCATAAGAGATATTCTGAACCATACCTTGCACTTGTGAACTTTGAAGTGTCTATCATGCCATCTTGGGTAGTTGAGGAATGGAACGATCTTGAATCAAATCACTTCTACTCCTCATGTCAAGTAGCTTGGGATTTTTTTCAATAAGTTTTCAAAATAAACCTTGCTTGGCAGCTCATTTGATTCTCTCAAATCGCTCAATGTGTATAGTCCTCACCAAGGCATTAGATTGCCTTTCCTTATCCTACTTCTAATGATGGCTACATATGGATCTTGGGGTAGGGTATAAAGATGAGGCATACTTGCATCACATGTATTGCAAAGTCAAAAACCGGATCCGAGAAAATCAAATCATACAATCAGATCAAGATGTGCATGTGTAGGGATATGATGGATATGGTAAGGTGGATACTAGGCCCAAAATGGGTGCTAGATATTACCATATGTATAATGAATGTTGTGATGATGGTAGGGTGTACACTAGGCCCGGAATGGGTGCTAGTTATTACCATCTGATTTGTTGTAACTCCATTTTGCATGATCCTCTCTCTCTACTTTAACTCTTTTGTGGACATGACTATCTTTTCTTTTTTTTTTCTTGGACCTTCATGTGTTCAACTTTTTTTTTCTTTTTTCTTCACTTGGACCTTCATGTGTCCTTATTTTTTTATAGCCATGTCTCTTTTGTAATATTAACTTGGAGAGAGAGAGAGAGATCAACACATAGTGTGGAGCTTTATTTTGTGGAATAGATAGATGGTACAATGCTAGCTCTCAACTGAGCATAGCAAGGAGGATGTTGGCGTGTACGTGTATCTTGATCATGAAAGCATGAAAAGAATTCTCACAAGGGTTACAACAATTTGACAAAGCTCAATGCAACGACAAGTAGCATATGTGTATGAGGTTTTCAAGATGTCTCATCATATGGCTCTGGTAGGACTTGGCATATCAAGGAGGAGCTTTGCAAAGGGTTTTTAAAATTTTCAAATAAATTTCCCAAGCACTCAAACATTTGGAGCAAAGATCATTTCATCGGACCATATCTCAAACATCAACTACTTAGATGGGCATGGTTTCCTAAAGATATGTTGTTCACAAGCATCAAGATAATAAGTATGGAATAAAGCTTATGCAAGCCAACCATATGAAACATGTCAAGCATTGGGAGCATGTGGATTCAATTGAGTTTGATTTATATGATCGGATTTAAAGCTCATTTAAACTCATGATTCCAAAAGTAGAGAGGTGGAGGGTGCACATACCATCGCTTTTGAAGAAAGTAGGGAACGAGGTAGACCAATGGTGGTTCGGCCAAACCACGAGTTCGACTGACTTGCTCCAAAACACGTACCTTGTCCCTTATCACGTTAGCATAGTCGATGTTATGTGACACCTTGGCAGGACATCTTAATTGTGTGCATCAACAAGCCTAAGAGATTTCCCCCACACTTGTTCTTGTACCTGGTGTTATTAGTCAAAGAAAAAAAAATGGAAACAAAAGGGAGGCTCTTCTAGCCGGAGAGCTAGGGAGCCTTTATTGAAGTTCAAATGTTTTTTATGGTTTTTTTTGAAGAGCGAGATGATTTATTTGATGAAAGGAAAACACCTCTAAACATGAAACTTTAGGAAAGGAAAGGAAAATTAATAAAAAAATAGAAAGCAGATAACTCATTACACGAAGGTGAAAAGAATATGAAGAGTTTATGCACATCACCTCGCGAAGGGGAAGGTGGACGCTAGTCGATGCTTATGAACTCGAGCACATCAAGGTCCTCGAGCTTAGGCATTTCCGGTTCAAGGAAAACCTTAAGCCTTTGTCCATTTACCTTAAATATGTTCCTATCCTCATCTTGGAGTGTGATTGCTCCATGTGAGGCAGCATTGATGACGGTGTACGGTCCTTCCCATTTACTCCTAAGCTTACCATGACCAAAGAGTTTAACACGAGAGTTAAATAAGAGTACCTTGTCTCCTAGTGTGAACTCCTTGATTTTGATGCGCTTATCATGCCATCTCTTGGTTCTTTCCTTGTATATCTTTGAGCTGTGGTATGCTTTTTCTCTCCACTCATCTAGCTCGGCTAGCTGCATTTGTCTCTTTGTTCCTGCTGCTGGAAGATCCATTCTCCATGTTTTAATTGCCCAATGAGCCTTGAACTCCAACTCTACCGGGAGGTGACATGTTCTTCCATAAACAAGTTGGTACGGTGTCATCCCGATAGGGGTCTTGTAAGCTGTCCTGTAGGCCCATAGTGCATCTGACAACTTATCTTTCCATACCTTCCCCATTTCATTGACAGTTTTCTGCAGTATGTTCTTGATTTGTTTGTTCGAAGTTTCTGCTTGCCCGCTTGTTTGAGGATGATATGGTGTGGCTACCTTGTGATTCAATCCGAGATCTGATAAGTACTTTCGGAACCTTTGATCTATGAAATGTGATCCTCCATCGCTTATCACAATTCTCGGAGTGCCAAACCGAGGGAAGATGATGTCTTGGAACATCCTTTTTGCATGCTTGGAATCTGCTGCTCGGCAAGGCATGGCTTCCACCCATTTGGAGACGTAATCCACCGCCACCAGTATGTACTCATAGTGTCCCGATCTGGGGAATGGTCCCATGAAATCAATCCCCCAGACATCAAAGATTTCCACTTGGAGGTTGTTTTGGAGGGGCATTGCGTCTCTTGCATTGATGTTTCCATGTTTCTGACATCTAGGACACCTTCTGACAAAATCCCTTGCATCTTCATACATTGTCGGCCAGAAGAATCCACTTTGCCAAACCTTGGCATTGGTTCTGAATGTCCCATAGTGATCTTCATATGGTGCCGCATGGCATCTTTCTAAGATTTTCATAGCTTCCCATGCCGGCACACAACGTCGGAGTAATCCATCGGGGCAGACTCGGAATAGGTAGGGATCATCCCATAGATGAATCCTGCTGTCATATACTAGCTTTTTCCTATCTTCTCCCGGAGGAACATGGCCCAAAACTATGAAGTTTACGATATTGGCATACCATGGGTCTGATGTTGTCTCCTTTAGAAGGGTGTCATCACAGAGATAATCATTGATGGGCAAGGGTGATTCCTCCTCTACTCTTAACCGAGACAGGTGGTCTGCCACTGAATTCTCCACTCCCTTTTTATCTCGAATTTCAATATCAAATTCTTGGAGCAAGAGGATCCAGCGGATGAGCCTTGGTTTCGCATCCTTCTTGGTCAAGAGGTATTTTAGAGCTGCATGGTCAGTGTAAACAATAACCTTCGCTCCTAATAGGTAGGATCAGAACTTATCAATGGTGAAGACGACTGCCAAAAGTTCCTTCTCGGTGGTGGCATAGTTGAGTTGAGGGCCGGCTAAAGTTTTGCTAGCGTAGGAAATGGCATGGTGCTTCCTATCCTTAGTTTGGCCCAAAACTGCCCCTACCGCATAGTCGCTCGCATCACACATGATTTCAAAGGGGAGATTCCAATCTGGGGGTTGTATGATGGGAGTCGAGATGAGTGCTTTCTTCAAGATGTGGAAAGCAGCATAGCACTCCTCGTCAAAAACGAACGGGGCATCCTTAGCTAAGAGATTGGTTAATGGCCGGGCTATGTGAGAGAAGTTTTTGATGAATCTTCGATAGAACCCGGCATGTCCAAGGAAACTACGGATGCCTTTAACATTCGTGGGAGGTGGAAGTTGCTCTATAACTTCAATCTTTGCCTTATCCACCTCAATCCCACGCTCGGATATAAGGTGTCCGAGAACAATTCCTTCTCGTACCATAAAATGGCATTTTTCCCAATTCAGGACGAGATAATTCTCACCACACCTTTGTAAGACCTTATCTAGATTCCTTAAGCAGTCCTTAAAGGTCTTTCCATAAACCGAGAAGTCATCCATGAATACCTCCATGATTTGTTCAATCATGTCGGAGAAAATGGACATCATACATCTTTGGAAAGATGCGGGAGCATTGCACAACCCAAACGACATACGCCGGTAAGCGTAAGTGCCATAAGGGCAAGTAAAGGTTGGTTTACTCTGGTCATCGGGATGGATAGGGATTTGGTGATAACCCGAATAACCATCAAGGAAACAAAAGGAGTGCTTGGCTAACCGTTCTAGCATTTCATCTATGAAAGGGAGTGGAAAGTGGTCCTTCTTGGTGGCTTTATTTAGCTTGCGATAATCTATGCACATTCGCCACCCGGTGACTGTTCGTTGTGGGTTGAGTTCATTTCTCTCATTCCGCACAACTGTCATCCCTCCTTTCTTAGGAACAACTTGAACAGGACTAACCCACTCACTATTGGGTACCGGATAAATAATTCCGGCATGGAGAAGTTTGAGCACTTCTTTCTTGACTACTTCTCTCATGGCATTATTCAACCGACATTGGGGTTCTCTTGATGGTGTGGAGTCGGGATGGATGGGGATTCTATGTGTGCAAAGATTTGGACTGTTCCCCTTGAGGTCCTGAAGAGAATACCCTAGGACGGCTCGATGTTTCTCTAGAATAGTGAGCAATTGTTGGGTTTCTACTTTGGAGAGCTTATCACTAATGATTACTGGAGTCTCTCGGTTTCCATGAAGAAAGGCATATTTCAACCCGGGAGGAAGAGGTTTCAACTCAATAGGGGATGGCTTAGGTTTTTCAGATCGATCAAGCTGACTAGGTGGTTGCAGATCTTCTTCCTCAATGAAATCAACTGCCAATTCCTCAAGATTTGGCTGGGCTAAACTTTCAAGAGTAGCGGACATAACTTGCTCTATGGGGTCGGCTTCGGGTTCGGGTTCTACACGGGTGTTGATAGCTTGTGAGAGTTGTACGGGCACGTTCTCCTTACCAACCTTTAGCTTCAGCTCTTGGTCCCTTGGTACTTTTTCCAAGATTTTCATGATAGGCCTCCCGATGATGATATTATGTGAAAGGTTCTCGGGGAGGTCAAAAACGTGAAAATCTAGGTATAGAGTAGGATTGGCTATACGGATGGGAGCGGCTCTTAGAATCCCACGACAATCTAAAGATTGTGTAGGGGTGACATGAAGTCGTTTCTGAGATGAAGGTAAGGGCTCCTCGGATAGCTGCGTTTGTACTAGGGAAGATGATATGATATTGATCCCTAGACTAGGATCGTATCCAAAACTACCATCCATGCCTATCACCATACAATTTATTGTTCTAAGTCTAGTAGGCAAACGGATGACTTCGGCAGATAATTCTGCCTCTTCAAGCCATTCTCGGCTCATGATGGCAGATAGATTTCCTATGTATTGTTCTTGCCATTGGGATTCCTCGAGATCTGGTGGGTGGTCCCTTTGATCTTTGGGAGGCAAATGCCTTGCCACAAGGGGTTGATTTGCAGCATTCCCAAAGTCATGGAAAAGCTCGTCATAGAAATTGAAAGGGAACTCACACGGGGAATCGCACGAGTCCGAGAAAGGTTTAGGGATTGGCTCAGAAATTGTGTTAGAGATATGTGCTGTGGTAAAGGTAGGTGTGTGCAAAGGTGTCGCATCTTTAGGCTCAGGGATCTCTATGGAGGGTTCTTCCGGTTGCATTTTCGGTGGTTCTTCGGGAAATTCATCATAAATTCCGGTGTAAGGGGTGTTTGCTAGAATTTTTTCTAAGATCACCCTTCCCTCATTCAAGGTCAAATCTACAAAAGAACCTCCTGATGAAGAGTCTAGGAACTTAGCGGATTCAGCATTGAGGCCCAATCTGAACTGCTGGAGGCATGTGGGTTCTGGAATCCCTAAATCGGGTCCTGAAGCTAAGATATTGGTAAATCGGGCCCAGGCAGTTCCTAAAGACTCACCCTCCTTTTGTTTAAAAAGGATGATTTCGCACCGAAGATCACTAATCCGTGGTAGCGAAAAGAAGGTGCGACAAAATTTTTCCCTCAAAACTTCCCATTTGCCTTCTACGCTTCGGACGTTGAGGTTGTACCATTGCTTCGCTCTTCCCGTTAATGAAAATGGGAAGAGTATCCACTTCAAAGTTTCTTGTGCCATACCCTCTATTGTGATGCATGAGCAAAGTTGCTCAAATTCTCTCAAATGAGTGTATGGGTTCTCCTCTTCGGTCCCAGAAAGGATTGCTATGGCTATGAAACCAGGACGTAGCCCATAGCCACTAGTATGGATAGGGTGTGATGAAGATGGGGGCTCCAAATTTTCACCCTTTGGAGCAAAAAATTGTGCAAGGGTAGGAGAGGAATTCATTATGGTAGGTGGATGATACGTAGACGAACTAGTTTCGGAACTAGAATAGCTACCGTTCCCCGGCAACAGCGCCAGAAAGCTTGTTGGCACTTCTTACGTCGTTACTAGATTTGCAACGACACCAGAAAGCCTATTCGTATACTACACGATCACAGATAGATCCGCAAGCGCACGGATACCGATGTAGCTTTCACCCGGGAGTATTCCAAGGTATCGATTTCCACGGGGAACGAGAAGTACTCTAGTCCTAAGCTGATTCGTCTGGGGGGAAGTGCGGATAAAAGGATGACGACGAAGAGAAGAGAGATGAACGATAGGAGGGTAGAGAGGGTACTTGATACGGGAACTTCGGCTCTCTCAACTAATCAAGCGATTAGGATATTACTTGCACTTGTCTTGATCGGGGGATGCACACTCCGGCTAAGGAAAGGGATGAGAAGGGAGCCGTTACGTACACCACTGTTACGATGCCTACAGAACTAGCCACTCTCACGTGGTGGAATACAAAGGCCGGACGGGGCTATCACTACCCGCCGGCTACCACAAGCAGTCCGTGGGGCTAGGTGTATTTCAAGGTAACCTCAAGTCTAGGCACCGCGCCTACACTATCAATCACTACTTCACTCAGCACTCAAGCAAAGCAATCACTCAGAGTAAGATAAACTTACTATGATATGAACGAGAAACGATAAGACAATGACAAGTAATAATTAATGCTTAATTAATTAGAGGGGACCAGAGTTACTGAACAAGACCCGGATGTAGCTACTAGAAGAGGAGCTGCATCCGCCGTGGCGCGAGCTAGAGGAGGGGCCGACACTCCGGCTCCTCCCGGAAACTCTCACCTCAACTCTCTCCCTATTTTCTAACCATAACAGTGGCAGCGCTTCGCTTCTTCAAAGCTCTTATCTTGTGTGTTCTTCAATGAAGTGTCAGGGTCTATTTACAGCCCCAATGGGTCGATGGCTGCAGGAGGGGGTACTTGTAGGCGAGAGGGAGCTGCAGTGACGAGCAAGGAGGAGCGGCCGTATCTCCAGGTGCGGCCGGCCCTGTGATCCACCGCCTATGGACTTGGACGACCCTGATCACTGATCCTTGGTCGGTTGCACATCGGTTCCCAGCTCGGATTCGCCTGATTCACCGGTTCATAGGTGCGGCCGTACCTAGAGGTGCGGCCGGCCCTACCCAGTGGCCTTATGATGCACCGACGGTGTTGAGGGACGTCCAGGATCACTCCTTGATGGCGGTTGTGGCAGTTAAGTGTGGGTCCATCGATCCAAGTGCTTCCAACCATAGCCTTTTGATCAAACCGACCATTCACCGGTGTATCTCATCCATCCAAGGTGTGTTTGTGGGATTGTTGGTGCCGTGGACCCGAGAGGGGGATTTTGGGTGGTGCGGCCGGACCTAGTAGGTGCGGCCGGACCTCGTTGGTGCGACCGGACTTAGGAGGTGCGGCCGGACCAACTTTTGTGGTGTCTGGCCCATGGACTTGGTCTCCTTGGATATTATGCTAAGTGTAGAGGCATTTGACAAAGTTTGGTGTTGATCGGAGGAGGTTGATAGGTCTGGCCGAACCTACTAGGTTCGGCCTCACCTACCCCCCGACATGCCTCGTGTCACAATCTTCCGTGAGGCATAATTTCTGCACCCGGACTCCGAATTGGGTGAACCAAAACTCCATTTTGATCATCTCGACATGAACTTCGCAATGGTTCTATCAAACTAAGCATTTGATGTTGTTTGTCAATGTGCTTTATTTGTGCTATGATGTCTCGTTATGACCTGCATCCAAATATTCACCAAAGCTCGTGGAATCCATTAGTTTGTAACCCCACAGCTATGATGCAAGCTTTGATGGAGTGAAATTTGTTCAAAGTTGAGGGTCGAAAATAGGGACTTAACAACCGTCAACATGGAGCCAACTTATAAGCTTTTGTCCACCAGCCTCGGGTTAACCCTTTTACATGAAGCAAGGACGAAAGTGTAAGCTGGCTGCTATGTGTACGTGGCTCGCCCCAACGGAAGGGCTGGGCAGTACGACTTTGGTGGGCGGGGTGTTACAAATGGTATCAGAGCCGACCCTCGTGGTTGTGCGTACAGGTAAGTGTGCAGGCATAGGGCGCATGGCGCGTGTGGGCCTGAGATGGGACACACTGCATGGCATATGGATCGGCACTGGACGTATGGTCGTGCGCTAAGATGGAAGGTTCCTGGACATTTGCTCGGGTCAGTGTGCGGACATATGCATGCGCGTGTGGGCCTGGGATGGGGCACATGGCATGGCGTATGAGTCGGCACTGGACGGGTGAGTTGGACCGACGAGGACGTCAGGTTCTTTGAGGGGGGGTGAATGTTAAGCCCGACCCAATTTGGATGGCCCATGAGTGGCCCATGAGCGCAGGTGCGCGTGTTTAGTGCCACATTGCTAGTTGAGCAAGGGTGGAGCCAACTTATAAGCCTTTGTCCACCAGCCATACGACCCTCGGGTTAACCCTTTTACACGAAGCGAGGATGAAAGTGTAAGTAGGGTGCTATGTGTACGTGTGCTCACCCCAACGGAAGGGCTGGGCAGTACGGCTTTGGTGGGCGGGGTGTTACATCGCATCGCTTTAAACTTTATTGGGTCGTGCTCTTGCCACTATATAGCCACAACAATCACCTTGTGCGCGTTCACATAGGAAGTGGACGTGGGTTGAATCCATGAGATTGCATGTGTCGGTTGCATCCGGGCTAGAGTGTGGGAGGGTAGGGGCGTAGCCAGGATTTAACCTTAGTGGAGCCGAGATGCGAAGCAGAAAATGATCTCATAATAAATGTTGTTTCTTAGATTTCCAATAAAATACAGACACCAATTGTGTGTTACTAATATAGTGGGCGTTTGGTTCCTAGCCACAGTTTTTCACATTTAATCTTTGGCAAGTTTTACAAAAAATTGATAAGTGTTTGGTTCAACTACTAACATTTGGTGAGATTTTTTGAGCTCTATGTGTCATTTAGACAAAAAAAAATTGCGCTAAGGTTTCTTTTACGATAGCAAAGTATGGCTTCAAAATTCATTGCCACACTTGAATTGGCAAAGGTTACCCAACTGGAAAAGGGGGCATTTGTACCGGTTCATAACCTTCATTTGTACCAGGTATTGAACTGGTACAAAGCATCCGGTACAAATGTGGAGGTACCACCCGGTACAAATGATGGTTTTTTTTGTTTCTTTTCTCTAATGTATTTGCTTAATGTACTAAAACTAATCGTAATACGCTGTAATATAAAGTCGTGTGGCATATAAAATGTTATATTTGAGATAATATTCTACATACATTCATATATATTTATTTGTATAATATTATCTCTAATATTATACAAATAAATATATACGAATGCTTGTAGAATATATCATCTCAAATCCTAAAATAGAAGAACTTTGGAAATAATATTATACATTAGCATATTGTGCATGCTGAAATTTAGATTAATAATATACATTGGATGAAATGTTAGCAGAGTTTAATTTTTGCTTCCAGATGCTTGGCCTTTGTCTTTGCTTCCAGATGCTTCCTTCATGTTCTGACTTGTCCCTTCCCCGGTCGTCGCTCCCATACTAAGAATAGAGGATAAGCCAGCATAAAACTCTCCCCCTGGACTAATAACCTCGTCTAGAAGAAATCCACATAATTGTTCTTGAATCAATCGGATTTGTTCTGTCTCGAGGAATGTTTCCTTGATGTTGGAAATCTAGCAAAGAATATGAACCAAAGAATAAGAACCAGATCGGGGAATATGAACAATAAGAACAACATGTAGTCGCAGTTGTGTGTGAACGCACCTTCTCTTCGAATTTGCCACCATCAGCGCAGGCTATAACACGGTGTATGTACTCGCACACATAATACCCACATAGATTGGTGCCAGAAGGCTGCGTCATGACCTGCACATATGGGAAAACCAAGTATGAAAATAGGTTTTTATTGTAATGTAAGAATTGAAGAATAAGCAAAGACACGTATTGGCCAATCATAGTGAACATAATGGTTTTTCTTGAACTTTCTGGGGTACTGTTGACGGCTGTTAAGTACCTATTTTAAAGCTGTCAATTCCTGCATTTTACCACAAGAACTATGCATCCACAGTAGAATCGGAGCCTATACTGATAAATTCCACTAGTGGCAATGCAAAGATGAATGTAGGTATTTAGCACAAGAAAAGACAAGAAAGCACACCTCCATGATCCAAGTAATTCAGACTCAGCCAATAAGAGGCTGCCACGTAGGCGTCCACTGGATCCATGACATCATCAATCCATGGGAAGGAAACCCGACGAATCAGAAGCCGCCACATAAGCGTCACATGGATCCTATGGCCCATCTACGCGTCCAAACCGCCTCCAATCCACGTGGGCACCTGGAACCGCCTTGAGGACCCACCTGATAGCCGCCTGGAGAAAACACACCGCCACTGGGGCCCACAAAGGGTCGGCCGACCCCACAGGTCGGCCGAACCGACCTTGTGGTCGCCAGTGATCGGCCACTACATGGCGCTCCCTGGTTGTCTCCTGGTCCAATCCTGCGGTGCTCACGCCGATCTCCTGAAGCTGTCCCAGCACTATAAATAGCACTACAAGAAAATCGTTGACTAGTGACGCAACCACATTTTAGCGTCATTGATTTATGATGTTCCTGGCTGATCTCATCATAATATTTCACTTCTGAGCAAATTTAGTGACAAAAAAACTTTCGTCATTACGGTTGGTACTGTAGCCGGGCTTTCACTGTTCCATGCTGTTTTGTGACACCATAAGCTCTGCAAAAATGTCATAAACCAACATCGGTCCCACATGTAAGCATTATTTTAAAAATAGAGTGTTCCAAGTCGTCATAAAATTTAGTTGGGTCCCACATGTAAGCATTTTCGCCATGTCAGCGGCGTCATAAACCAACTGTGGTCCCACATGTAAGCATTATTTTAAAAATAGAGTGTTCCAAGTCGTCATAAAATTCAGTTGGGTCCCACATGTAAGCATTTTTTTCGAATCTTTAATATAAATCAGTAATTCGCAGGCGAAACGCTTCACTGCCTTCGCAAAGACTCTCGACTTTTGCTACGCGCAGATCTGCAACGGCTCGTGGTAGGAATGGCGGATTCTGGCGGTGATGAGAGGGTGGTTTATGCGCCACCTCCCGGCTACGAGTTCATGAAACAGGACGACAAGGTCAGTCCTCTGGTTTGAGCCACTATATTTTCCCCTATCGACCTAGGGATGGGGATTTCTAGATTTGGGGATCTAGAGGATGGATGACCATATACAATAGATTCATATTTCATCGTACACTCAGATTTGAATTGCAATTGGTGTTAGAAGTTGATTCAGTTAGTTTTCAGTTTGCATCGTTTGATGGATTGATAGGTTCTTGTATTTTTCTAGCTTCTGGAGGTGCTTGAATCCACTGAATAGCTAGCTGATTTCATCGTACACTCAGATTTGAATTGCAATTGGTGTTAGAAGTTGATTCAGTTAGTTTTCAGTTTGCATAGTTTGATGGATTGATAGGTTCTTGTATTTTTCTAGCTTCTGGAGGTGCTTGAATCCACTAAAGCTGAGCTGCAGAAGGTGAAGAGAGACCTGCAAGAACAACAAGTCAACGAGCTCAAGTCACTGCAAGAGGCTCTAAATTACAAGCACCTGTATGAGCAATCGTAACAGCAGCAGAATGAACAACTGAAAGAGATGAATCAATTGCTGCAAGAGGAGTATGCCCGGTTGAATGAAATGGCATTGTTACAGTAGGAGAACATTGCCCTGATGGAAGAGCTGACCAAAGAGAGGGGTCATGTTAATCAATTGTTACGGCAGCAGAATGACCAACTGAAAGAGAATTAGCAATTGTTAGAGGAGAATGCCCTGTTGAAAGAAAGAGCAAATATACTCTGACTGAGCTGCAGACAATCGATAAAACATGTCTGGTGTTACTGCTAGCTAGACGGTTCATAGGTGGTGTGTACTTTGTGGTGATGAATTTGTTTGTATTTTTGTGTTTGCTACTTGCTGGTGGTGTGAACTTTTTGGTGATGAGTGCTATGAGATTCCATCTTATTATGCCGATTTGGTTTAATCTGTTTCAAATTGAGTCGAGCATACACACTATTCTGAATTAATTTTGCTGATGTTTTGCTGGTCCGTTCTATTGATGTTTTGCTGCAAGGACCTTCCTGAGTAACGATCGCGAAACTGCTTGTTTCCTACTGTTGATCACGAAATGTTGCAAAAACAATTTGCCATAGCAAGGGTTCGAACTAGAGACCTATAGGAACGAGACAGCACTATCTACCACTACACCACCTCTTGGTTGTGTCAATTTAATGAGAAACACTTTCCACCCCAACCACAGCACGGAGCGGTTGTTCTGATAAGTTGGCGGGAGAAAAGCCCGCGCTGTAGCAAAAAATAGTTTTCCCGCAGCCCGCTGCCCCGAAACGGGAAAACGAAGAACGGAGAGGCGAGTAGGCTACCAAAACGGATCATTCCGGCGGTGATTTGCGACTTCCAACGGCTGCTCACTCCTAAGGGCGCAACCTGGGTGATACTTGCTGCAGCGGCGTGTCAATCTGGTAAGTAATTTTGTGTTCAATCCGGAAAATTTCATTTCGCAGAATGTTCTCCTTTTCGATTCGTTCTGTGGTCAGTAATTTTGAGTTGGATTCGCCAAAAACTTTCCAGATGGATAGACGTTGGATAACCGGTTGTACTGGTTTTACCACCGATCATGAGGAAGGGGTCCAGGATTTCTTGGTATTTCTTCGGACAAGATACGCTGAGGACGAAGAAATACTATGCCCATGTCGTCGATGCCTCAATAACTCTACAGGGACTATAGAGCGAATTGGAGTTCACTTACTTGTGAGTGGGATGGCAACCACTTACACTAGGTGGATCCATCATGGAGAAGCTTTGGAGGATATGGTTGACGATGATGAAAATGTACAGGATAATGCAATTCTGCCGGATGCAGAGGGGGATGTGGATAATGCAGCTCCACGGGATGGTGGTGATCAGGAAATGGTCCAGGAAAACCAATACATATCGGGTATGGAGGAGGATGAAGGCCTTGGAGACGATGGGATGTCTGAATTGATTGCTGACTTGGGCAAGGGTCAGGTGCTCGGTGAGAAAATGTATGAATTTGTAAAGGAACATCTGAACTGTAAGGTGTCACCGACATCTTCATATGCACAATTTACATTTGTTGTGAAGTTACTTCATATAAAGTCTTTCAGTCGGATGAGCAACGTCGCATTCAATGCAACGGTGAATTTGTTACAAAAAGGATTCCCAAAAGCGTGTCTTCCAGACTCTTTTGATGCGGCAATGAAGTACATACGTTCCATGGGACTCGGCTATGAAAAAATCCATGTTTGCAAAAATAATTGTATATTGTTTCGCAAGGAGAAGTATGTCAAACTTGATGTGTGCCTAGTATGTTGTGAAGCGGATTCAAGATGGAAGGATGCAGACACCAACAAGCGCGTTCCTCAAAAGGTATTGAGGCATTTTCCGCTGATTTCCAGGCTGAAGAGGATGTTTCTTTCATCAAAAACAGCAAAGGATGCACGATGGCACGAGTTGAAGCGAAAACCGGTGAACAATGAGCTTAGCCATCCAGCTGATGGTGAGGCATGGAAAGAATTCAATACAAGATGGAAAAAATTTGCAAAAGATGCTAGGAACCTTAGACTTGGTCTTGCAACCGATGGTTTCAATCCATTTGGCAACATGAACAACTCATATAGTATGTGGCCAGTATTTGTTGTGCCGTATAACATGCCACCATGGGTATGCATGGAAGAATCAAACTTCATGATGGCCTTATTGATCCCTGGGCCGAGTTCTTCATTAAAGGATTTTGATATCTTCATGGAACCTCTCGTCGAAGAGCTGCAGCAACTTTGGAAGGGTGTCTGGGCAATCGATGCTGTTGAGGGTAAAGGATTTAAACTGCGTGCTGCAGTTCGTTGGTGCATACATGATTATCCAGCATTGAGCATGTTGTCTGGGCGAGTCACGAAAGGCTATTTTGCCTGTGTGCGTTGCGACAAGGATCCTTGCTCAAGGAGATTGAAGAACAAGATATGTTACATTGGGCATCGTCGTTTCCTTCCAATTGACCATCCATGGAGAAGAAAGAGAGCAGATTTTGATGGTACTGTTGAAAACCGTGAAAAGCCAAAGCAGCAACTGGAGAAGGTTAAAGACGTTAGACCAGGAAAGCATCCTCTACCTCAAGGAAAGAAAAGGAAGCGGGAATCCGGACAGTGCTGGAGCCGAAGCGTTTGTTTGTGGGACTTGCCGTACTGGTCATCTCTGAAGTTGGCACATAACCTTGATGTGATGCACGTTGAGAAAAACATATGCGAAAACCTTATTGGAACGTTGCTTAAAATTGCTGGGAAGACAAAGGACACCATCAATGCTAGGGTTGATTTGGAAGAGATGGGCGTAAGATCAAATCTACACATGGTGGCAACTGAGGATGGTGAGTCATGCAAAATGCCAGAAGCTCCGTATGTACTTTCAAAAACGAAACAGAAGCTGTTTTGTGATTTTATAAGTTTAGTGAAGTTCCCAGATGGATATGCTTCAAACTTAGCTAGGTGTATTGCTGCAGATGGATGCAAACCACAAACACTAAAAACTCATGATTGTCATATCCTACTCCAAAGGGTTTTGCCGGCTTGTCTTCGCGGTTTAGTGGACAAAGATATATACACAGCTATTGCAGAATTAGGAAACTTCTTTCGGCAACTATGTTGCAAAACTCTGAAGTTGGATGTCTTGCAAAAACTGAAAACAGATATCCTAATAATTCTGTGCAAGCTTGAGAAAATTTTACCTCCTGCCTTCTTTGATGTTATGGTCCACTTGGCTATCCATTTGCCTGAGGAAGCAATCCTGAGAGGTCCAGTACAATATGGATGGATGTATACCATCGAAAGAAGGCTATGCACATTGAAGCGTTCAGTGAGAAACCAAGCTAGGCCTGAAGGATCCATTGCAGAAGCATATGTTGCTAATGAGGCCTTGACATTTTGCTCTAGGTACTTCGCGGCTGATGATGTGGCCACACGATTCAATCAGGTTGGAAGGAACAGAGAGAATGCTGATTTGTCTGTAGATGGAACATCATGTTTCGATCACAATGTTCAAGTACTTGGAGCAGGGACCACTTGTTGGCTTGGGTCAAAGTACGACAAGGTGGTTTGGTATGTGCTAAACAATTGCGAAGAGGTGAAGCCATATATCGAGTAAGTAAATCACCATTGCAATGATAGAACTACAATTATTTCGTTCTAACTTTGAGATGGTACTGCTTTGCAGAGTGTTCAAGAATGAATTAAAAGCGAAAGGTGTGTCGGACGAGGATATTGATCGTCGAATTGCTACAGAATTTCGGCACTGGTTTAGATCGCATGTTAGTATTCATTTTTTTGTTTGGTAGCTAGCTTATATTACCTTGTGAGGACCTTTACATAAGACTATATTAAAAAAACTATGGCTCTTCTGTATAGATTACAAACAATCCAGTGAGCGACGACAACCTATATGCATTATCAGCTGAACCAGACCGGCGAGCAAAAACTTATACAGCATGTATTGTAGGCGGTGTCCGGTACCACACCAAGGCCCGGGAGGCAAATAGGAAGACACAGAACAGTGGAATTATGACTACAGGATCACATAAAGACATTGCAGAAATTGAGTTTTATGGTTCACTAAGAGACATTATTGAGCTGCGGTACAACTCGGGGCTTGACAGAGATCGAACTGTTGTTTTATTCCAGGTTGACTGGTATGATCTGGAAGGGATCAAGAAGGAACCGAAGATTAGAAATGATGGTTACTTCACAAGCATCAATACTGGAGATTACTGGTACCAAGATGATCCCTACATTCTTGCTGAACAAGCAACGAAGGTCTTTTACTTGCCAGACACCCTACTACAACACCCATGGAGAGTGGTGCAAAAATTTGAGCACAGGCATTTGTGGAGCTATAATGAAAATGAGGAGGACATAGCTCCCACTGGCATGGTACTTGCATATCAAGATGATGAAATTGACCAAACCTTGCATGATGTTATACTTGATGATGGTCTCGGTGATGGTTCGGAGGTTCCGGAGCCTATTACTGGCGAGGAGACTGTGGTTGCAGCCGCTGAAGTTGACGCAATTCGCCAGCAGGAGCTGTCTGATGTGGATGGATTCAATTCTGAAGATGAGGACGACGACACTCTATGGCAATACGTCGATGAAGATGAAAATGCTGCCGATGAAAGTGACGACGACTAGGATATCAAATCAGTAAATGTTTAAGTCGATCCGAACTGAAATCGTGTGGACCTTATGATTTATATGTATTTCATATGTAGTTGAAGTGCACTTTCCTGAATATTAAACCTGCCGCATGTGCCTACTATCCAGTTCACTGTATTATGTAGCATCGGAACTTCCTATTGCGTCTTTACAAAATATACGATCGCGCATGAGGATGCCGATTATCCGGTACGTTGTATTATAAAACAACGGAACGTCTTGTTGGGCTACGTGAATGGTAGGTTAGAAAATATCGATTTCTTATCCTCTCCAATGTGGGCATGAACGAGTAGTATGCAACGTGACGTGCTCATGATCATGTAGTACTAGGCAAACGAATTGACGAAGGAAGGGATGTGTTGATCTCCAATGTGAGCATGATCGAGTAGTATGCAACGTGACGTGCTCATGATCATGTAGTACTAGGCGAATCGAATCGATGAAGGAAGGGATGTGTTGATCTCCAATGTGGGCATGATCGAGTAGTATGCAACGTGACGTGCTCATGATCATGTAGTACTAGGCGAACGAATCGACGAAGGAAGGGATGTGTTGATCTCCAATGTGGGCATGATCGAGTAGTATGCAACGTGACGTGCTCATGATCATGTAGTACTAGGCGAACGAATCGACGAAGGAAGGGATGTGTTGATCTCCAATGTGGGCATGATCGAGTAGTATGCAACATGACGTGCTCATGATCATGTAGTACTAGGCGAACGAATCGACGAAGGAAGGGATGTGTTGATCTCCAATGTGGGCATGATCGAGTAGTATGCAACGTGATGTGCTCATGATCATGTAGTACTAGGCGAATCGAATCGACGAAGGAAGGGATGTGTTGATCTCTAATGTGGGCATGATCAAGTAGTATGCAACGTGACGTGCTCATGATCATGTAGTACTAGGCGAATCGAGTTGACGAAGGAAGAGATGTGTTGATCTCCAATGTGGGCATGATCGACTAAATATGCGAATGGATTGTCCGGTTCTTTGCATTATGTACGACAGGACCATCCTGTTATGACTTTCATACTCATCGACATACGTCTAGAGGATGGTCTGGCCTGGTATACATCGGAACAGAGGAACTTCCTTGTAAACTACAGGTACGAAAGGCGCTTCCCATTTCCTGGTCACAGGGTGCCAACAGCGCACTACACACACCATTATGGCTTTATCCAACGGCGTGTCACTCGTGCTGACCCGCCATTCCCCCATTTACTGTCTCCTCACTTGAGGCGCAACCCCTTGGTAGGGTTCCGCCGCTGCCACCGCCGCCGCCGCTGCCGCCTGCAGCAGCCTCCAGCGGATACCTCAATCCGTCGCTGATATCAGAGGTATGCATCCGCCTCCAGGCTCCAGCGGATACCGCAATCTGTGACAACCCACCCCGAAAAATACTGTACTATCGCCTAAACCAATCCACTTTGGCCATTAAGCGACAGTAAAGTACCATCCTGTCGTTAGTTGCCGGGTTAACGCCTGGTAAATCACTTGGATAACACACAGAGGATCGAACATATGCATTAAAACTCACACGAAGGCGAGTCCAGAGTACAAACACAATTTAAATTCAAATTACCCCTCAGGGTTTAATTATTACAAACCATTGTTCATGACATAATACGTAAAGGTTCAGAGTTCGAAAACAGCGGAAAATTAAACTACGAAACGATAGACATCACAGGAGGCCGTCCGTGATGCCATCACTCGTCGTCATCCACCCATTCCAGCTCCCAGCCGGGTGGAAACTCACCAGGCCAAACCACCTGCAAGAACATTTTGAAAGCAAGATTGAGTATACTAATACTCAGCAAGACTTAACCGCCGGGTGATAACTACATCACCAAACTCTAGACATGAGAGGCTTTTTGGCCGGTGGAGTTCTTTTGCTGAAAAGCAACAAAGAGTATGTCCTTACTTTCAATATTTTAGCTCAAATTCTAGTTAATTACCATTTCTAAGTGAGCCAACTAAATCAATCAAGAATTGTGCAATACAATTAATTCAAGCAGTAATATTCACAAATACCATCATTAAGGGATATCATGGCCAATTGATTAAGCAGTCTCAGATAACGGTGAGAGGCCGACAATTGATTGATTTATAACCTTGCAAGGTAAACCTAAACACACGGTAGGGTGCCCTCACATTGGACAACCACCAGGCGGTTCCCAAAAGTCCTCGGCTTGGGATCGAATCTTACAGTCCCGGGTACAAGGCTATCTGGTATGCCCCACACAGTACATCCAGCCTCACACATGTACCCCCCTCCCGGTGGCGAACCGGGCAGGTGACTACTCAAGATTAGTAAGGGTAAGTTCCCGCACCGTGTCATTAAGGTACTAGGCTTACCGGTCCCATTCCTGACAAGTGCTTAGTACGTTCAAAAGCTTAGCCCACGAAAGCCACTAGACCGGAGCCCAAATCCCATGCTCTTACCACATGAGCAATCCATTTATAAAGATCTTATGATTCCAACATAAGAACCTATTCTCGCGAGTGACGAACATCACTCGACTTCTACCGGGTCCTATAGCATAGCAGCTATCGACCTAGCTTACTAGTAAAAGAACATAGGTACCTAGGGATCATGCATCTAGGGTTTCAATTCAACTCCTGAAATGTAAATGCACAATCATAGCAAAGACAATTGCAAAATTTTAAAAAGGAAGGGTTAATGATCCAGGGCTTGCCTTCGCTGGCAAGGTTGGCCTTGGGCCCTTCTGGACTTTGGTCCAGGTCTTGAGCTACGTCCACGTACTGCAGCTCACCGACAGCACCTTCGTCTCCTCCTTCCGGCACGAGCGTATATCTACCGTTGGGAAGATCTACACGAGGATGCAAATGCAAGGTTTAATTGACAGTTTTTTTAATTTAATTAATTACAAACAACAAATGACAACCATAGGGTGCATGGTTGACCACATTCACTTAGATAAACATACATTCATCATACTCTTCAAAAAGGAACAATATGTTGTTCATTATTAATTATTCTTTTTGATAGTGACTGTGTACACATTTATGTGAATAAATTAATTTAAATTTCACAAACAGCAAGGGTGGTGACACTTAGCTCTTAGCAAGATTAACATCACATACATAGGGTAATTTAGTGTGGATGTGGTGATTTTCCAATTTAACTTTAATATTAAGCTTTAAATGGCTTCCATTGCTTTTATTCACAAAATAAATTCATAAAAAATCAGTGGAAGTGTTTATGAAGCACTACAAGCCTATACAAAGCCACTGCACAAGATTCCTCATTCACATGAGCTATAAAATTAATTACCACAAAAATAACAAAATCTAGCTACCAAAGCAAGATAAATGCATAACACAATAAATAAGCATCAAATAGAACCCGGCTCTCTCACACATGGCCTCTGGTCCAAACCTAAGTTAGGCATGCAACATATACACCTAGAGCTACTATAGATCTTGAGCTATGCATTTACAAAGAAAATTAGGCATAAAACAAGATTAAACATTTCTGACAGATATAAAATTGTGATTAATTCACCAGAGGTGCATTTAGGCATAAAAAGATCACATGCAGAAGTTGAGCACAAAAATCTGTTTATTTTTAGCTACAAAAATCATTTAGACAGATTTAGCATAAATACAAAATAAATCATAATAAAAGATCTACATAGTAACTTTGTGCAATTTATGGTACAGAAGCTAGGTATTCCATAACACACAACATATCCAAAATTCAGCTACAGATCACATGTGGATTTTGAACTACAACAGATCTAGGTTTAACAGTTTTGTATTTTTCATGCAAAAACTATCAGGCAAAAGTATGGTCATGCTTTACAAAAGTTGTAGGGTTCTTCTCAAGGAATCCAACAAAATTGAGTTTTCCATTTTTTGATTTTTCTACAGTTTTCTACGAATTTTACAAGATTCAGCAAAACACCACTCACTATTTAAGAAACTATTTACACCGAAGTCCCTGAGAACTTTCTAAGGTTCACAGAAATGCCCTCGAGGCAAAAATCCTCACATCCATGCCCTTCGGCCGGCGGCGATGTGGGGCCCGTCGAGGCAAACAAATGGCACAAGCATGCAATTGAGCTCACCAGCGACCTATTGGTGGTGGATTTGGAGGCGGGGTCGGCTCCGGCGGTGTCCGGCGAGGAGGCAGCGGCGGCGCGTCCGCCTCGGCTCCAATTCCGGCGTGACGGCGGCCAAGGCGGAGCAACAAGCGACGGCTCGAGCTCCGGTGGGGTCCAGGTGAGGCTTTAGGGTGATTGGGCGGCGCCGGAAGCGAGCGGGGGAGAAGCTTGGCGGCGGCGGCTCCAATGGCGCCGGCGGCGGAGCTCGGGAGATGGCAAGGCGCGTGCACGCGCGAGGAGCGGCATGGGATGGCTTTTATAGCCAGTCACCCACAACGTCGAAGCAAGAGAGGGAGCGAGGGGGGACCCGGCTGGCGCGTCGGGGCGCGGGCGGCTTGGCCGGCGGGCGGCGCGGCGGGGACCCGGCGTGGGCGCGCGCGGGGGCGCGACACGCGGCGGGGCGCGGGTTTCCACGGCGCTTGGGGTACGTGCACGCCTCAGGAGTGCGGCTCGTGGCTCGGGCTGGTGCGGGGGGCCCGGACGCCGAGACTGCGGGGGCGCCATGCAGCGGCGGCGCGCACGCGGGCGCGTTCAGGCCGGCGCGACGTGCCTCTTCTATTTCATTTACCCCGGTTTGACTGCGAAAAACTCCAAATTTTTGAACTAAAGTGCACTAAAGTGCAAATAGCAAAATTGTAGATTAAAGGTCCCTCTACAACTTTTACAAAGGCTGGCCTATGTTTTACTCAATGGTTTGAGCATAAACTGCAGGCAAAGTTGCTGTTTTTCAAGGCGCTAGTGAATAGTAATTGAAGGCGTTGACCAAGCTTTTTCACCATTTTCCACTCAAAATTTGAAATGCCACCCAAAAGCAAAGTTGTGTCCCTCAAAAAACTGGACAACTTTTATATTAGGAGATTTTGAAGTGTTTAGGTGAAATTTGGAGAACGCGGCAAAAGTTCCAGAGGGGGTTCAAAGACATTGGGGTTTGACTAGGGTTTGACCATGCCCTTGACCGAGATTTGACCACAAGCGTGTGTTGACTTGCTTAAGAGGGTCATTAGCGATTGTTGACTAGGTTTTCGAGGTGATGACCCAGTTTGACCAAGCTTTGACTCAAGTCAACATGTTTGACTTGGTTGACGAGGTCATTAGCACTAATGATGCTAATTAAAAACCTGGGGCATCACACAATCCGCCGCCGAATTCTTGGAATGGCACTAATTCAAGAAATTCATTGCAGATGGGCCGAGATGGTGGCAAGAGAGATGGAAAGGCGCTTGATCCTCCTCCGGCGAAGCGACAACGAAAGTCGCAGCTGACTTCTGTAGGCACGTCTGGTCCTCAGACGAGGCTAAGGTGCAGGCCTGCGGCACGGGATTCTTCCTCTGCCCCTACACACCGCACACGGGGTGGGTCAACCTCGGTGCCTTCCTACCGCACACGGGGTGGGTCAAGCTCGGTGCCTTCCTGCCGCACACGGGGTGGGTCAACCGCGGTCGTCGGCCGCCCCGCCCTTCAGAGTTTCCTGCGCCAGATCCCAGGAAGGAGAAACAGGTACAACTTCACCCTCCACCAGAAGAGCCGCTTAAGATGATGGACTTGCGCAACCACACCTACCAAATGATTAAAGGTCTTAGATGGGTGCCTGAGAAGCAGTGGTGGGACAAAACCAAGGACAAACGGGTCGAACCAAGATTTAGGAATGTCCTTCAGCAAACTTTCTATTACAACTACAAATACTTGCCCATGAAACTGTACCAGCACAGGGTTATAAATTGGGATCATATGACGTTGGCCGCGGGAGGGGATGTTAAGGCATACTTCGATGATCATCCCGGATTGGTTGATTTGGTCTCAATGCATCATAAGTATGTTGAGGATTGGGTGAGAGTTTTTTATGCTACTGTGTACATTGCCGATACTAGGGAGTACATCATGTTCATGTTTCAGGGACGCCAGTATACTCTTTTCCGACACCATATTGCTGACAAACTTGGATTGAGGGATTTTGAAATAGGAAAGTATGACCATAAGACATCCCTACATAATATTGTCTACGGGGATTGTGAACCACCTAGGCGTAGTTTGCTCAGTGGGTCGTTCCCGTCCGACGAGGAGATGGCCGGACTTTTTGTTGAGTCGTTCACAGGTAGGCGAGCATATCGCACGCCTGACATGCTTACCCCTGAGGCAAATGTGGTTCACCGGGCACTACGGAAGACATTGTTACCACGGATTGGCAATGCAGAGTCGATCACTAGTCTTCAGCAGTGGCTTCTCCTTCACATCATGAGTGGCCGGCCCTTCGACATCGTGGACTTCATTTTAGTCGAGATTGAAGATGTTATCTTTGATGGGTTGATCGTGGCCCGAAATATGCCGTATGCTCACTGGATCTCCTTCATGCTGAGTAGTGTTACCAGAGTAGATGAAGACGGGGAAAGGGTGCGAACCAGACCCAAAGATTGGCGTCCCGAGTACATGATGTCCGAGACACATTTCAAGGAATACAGGCCTGCGAGACCAGGAGACAGACGTCGTGGCCTAAGGGCTACAATTGAGCCATCTCCTGATGACATTTGTTCCTCAGACAATGAAGGCAATGAGGCGTCTCCAGTGAGACATCTCCGAGTACATGATGGTGCATCGCTACCCACTGAAAAAATAGAAACAGTTCCAGTCACTCCAGCAACAACCAATGAGCCAATGGACTCTTCCTTCTTTCTGAAACTGATCCTTGAAAATCAGCGCGACCAGAGAAAGTTCCAGTCAATTATGGAGATGAGGATGGCACAGCAGGAGGACTTAAACCGCACACACTTGGAGCAGATAGCACAAATGGTAACACAGCACCAACGCACTATGGAGAATTTTGTGAATGCTTCACTCAGTCACCTTCACCAAGTTAACAGCTTACCACCACCGCCCGCTCTACTCGCACCTATTGGTCAGACTCCCTTGCAACTCATGCCTCCTGCTAACTTGGGTAAATCATCTGAAGTCTATGAGCTGCCTCACAGTTCAGCAATTGGTTCACAATGGATGACAGAAAAGGATTCCAAAGAAGAAAAGGAAGCAGATGCAACAATACTCAAGGTTCTATCTGATATTGCAGCAGAGGAAACGAATAAGGAAGATCCTTTGGCGGCAACAGCAAATGGTCCGGAAGATCCTGCTCCAGCTACCTCAGAAGGCTCTCGTGCAGCTGATCCTACTCCAGCTCCTGCTACGTCGGAAGGCTTTCCTGCTCCTGCTCCTGCTCCTGCTACCTCAGAAGGCTCTCCTGCTCCTGCTCCTGCTCCTGCTACCTCAGAAGGCTCCCCTGCTCCAGCTCCTGCTACCTCAGAAGGCTCTCCTGCTCCTGCTCCTGCTACCTCAGAAGGCTCTCCTGCTCCAGCTCCTGCTACCTCAGAAGGCTCTCCTGCTCCAGGTCCTGCTCCTGCTACCGAAGAAGGCTCTCCTGCTCCTGCTCCTGCTCCAGCTCCTGATGACCCTCTTCACAATCCTATTACATCGGCTCCTTCGAACACCGACGAAAAAGAGGTAGAATGTTAAACATTCCTTTTATTGTCATTGATTCCATTTGATTGTTGTATTCGAGTTGAACAATACATTTTTCTTCACGTGTGTGAACCAGCCATAAATAATCAGTTTGCCTGGGCTTTGTTCTCAGGTGTTCACAATTGCTGACCAAGATGAAATTGTACCGGAGTCAGAAGACTCCCAATACTCTTGTACCGGGTTGCAGAATGAGATATAGGTACCAGCACTTCGTTTCCAGAATAGAACATCATACTTGTGTCATGACGTTGAAGACTGCGACTTCCATACGATCGAATCCTCCGATTGGATTAATGGCTTGGATCAATGCGGGATTCCTACAACCAAAACGGAGAGTTCTACGGCCTCGACATCACGCAATGCATGAGTTGTGCTATGCATAAAACGAACCCAACACTCCCTACGCATGCTTTTGTTTGTAATTTTCGATGTAATCCTTGAATCATGTCACAATACCGATGTTTGATGAGAGGAAGGGATGTGTTGATCTCCAATGTGGGCATGATTGAGGAGTATGCAACGTGACGTGCTCATAATCTTGTAGTACTAAGCGAATCGAATAGACGAAGGAAGGGATGTGTTGATCTTTAATGTGGTTATGGTCGAGGAGTATGCAACGTGACGTGCTCATAATCTTGTAGTACTAAGAATTGAATCGACGAAGGAAGGGTTGTATTGATCTCCAATGTGGGCATGATCGAGGAGTATGCAATGTGACGTGCTCATAATCTTGTAGTACAAAGAATCGAATCGACGAAGGAAGGGATGTGTTGATCTCCAATGTGGGCATGATCGAGGAGTTTGCAACGTGACATGCTCATAATCTTGTAGTACTAAGCCAATCGAATCGACGAAGGAAGGGTTGCGTTGATCTCCAATGTGGGCATGATCGAGGAGTTTGCAACGTGACGTGCTCATAATCTTGTAGTACTAAGCCAATCGAATCGACGAAGGAAGGGTTGTGTTGATCTACAATGTGGGCATGATCGAGGAGTTTGCAACGTGACGTGCTCATAATCTTGTAGTACTAAGCCAATCGAATCGACGAAGGAAGGGTTGTGTTGATCTCCAATGTGGGCATGATCGAGGAGTATGCAACATGATGTGCTCATAATCTTGTAGTACTAAGCCAATCGAATCGATGAAGGAAGGGTTGTGTTGATCTCCAATGTGGGCATGATCGAGGAGTATGCAACGTTACGTGCTCATAATCTTGTAGTACTAAGCCAATCGAATCGACGAAGGAAGGGATGTGTTGATCTCCAATGTGGGCATGATCGAGGAGTATGCAATGTGACGTGCTCATAATCTTGTAGTACTAAGAATCGAATCGACGAAGGAAGGGATGTGTTGATCTCCAATGTGAGCATGATCGAGGATTATGTAACGTGACGTGCTCATGATCATGTAGTACTAGGCGAATCGAATCGACGAAGGAAGGGATGTGTTGATCAATATAAGGGGAGCAGTACATAAACGAAATGAGTAGTTCCTAGTCAAGGAATATCCTATGTAGTAGTATCTTGATTAGAGGAACATCCTTTGCCGCCAGTATATAGCTGACCAGTCCTCAGAACAAACCGGCGCGCGATTCAAATATTCGGAATTTCGGACGCCCGGGCAAAGTAGATGTTAAATGTCCTTTTTGCTTCCCCCTTCCCAATGCACCCCGTTTCAGTCACCACCATAATGAAAGGGTATATTGGTAATCTGACAAGGCCCTCCACCGAAATGGATAAATTAACCCCACCCCCGTCCCTTCCCACCCTTCTACTCATCTCCTTGCCATCTCAAATCTTTCCGCCCCCATTTCACCTTCCCTCCTCGCCGGCAGCCCAAATCTTCACCTCCTCTCCTCCATCGTCTCAAATCTACCGCTCATAGCTTCAGCCCCTTTCCCATCTGCCTCTGTAGTAGCAGCGGCGATGACACAATGGCACCAGGAGGGAAGATCGTACGAAGGAAATATCTAGAATAAGGTACAATGTTTTCCTCCTCGGTTCAGCTTCCCCGGTGGATTCGTACTTGCGTGTTTTCCCATGTGGCAGATCCCATGTGTGCACTAGTTTTTTTTTGATAAGGTAGATCCCATGTCTACACTAGTTCTTTTTAGGATCTTATTTTGAGTAGGAACATCCTTTCAGGATCTTGTTCGGCTAGGAACATCCTACTGGTTCTTATAGAAGTTTTTAGATCTGACAGATCCCATGTCTACACTACTTCTCAGGATCTTGTTTTGACTAGGAACATCTTTTTCAGGATCTTGTTTCAGCTAGCAACATCCTACTGGTTCTTATAGAAGTGTTTAGATCTAGTTTTATTTACAGTGGTAGGCCAACCTTACAGAAGTTTCTCTGCTTTCCTAACAGAAGTAGACGAGCGCGGCGATTACGAGCGGCAGAGGGACATGAATATTTTGAAGAATCACAATTTCTTCTCTAGTCTTGGCATCGAGAAAATGAAAGCACTTTTAGCAGCTGACCGACCAAGCAGAAAGGGTGCCAACGATACAACAATACACGATTCGGATCCGGAGTACAACCCTTCTGATGAACATGAATCTGGCCCAGAGACATGTCAACAAGAGGTAGTCTTATCATGAACTCATTTCATGTACTAGTTATGCAGGATTGCTTCTGATCTTCTCTTTCTTTGTTGAATTTTGTGTAATCAGGTCACTCATAGCATACCTGTCAGTGGAGGAAGAGGGACCAAGAGAATTCGGGAACCGGATGACCCTACCAGAATGCCTCCTAGACTGACTAGGACCAAGGCAAGGGAATTGGCTTTAGCTGATGGGAGTGGGACAACTCTTGATACACAAGAATTGCCCACTGAAGGCCAAGCAACAGCAACCCACGATGAGAACATCATCGACATGACGACTGCAGAAGGCAAGTCATTTGATCTCATATTTGAATGTCCTAATTACCAACCGAATAATTATTAACTTGTATGGCTGTAACAAACTTGTTAGGTGATGCACGCCCTTCCAGAGCACAACGGGGGCCGCGAGATTCAAGAAGATTGGGCAGAGATTTGGACCGAATTAGCCGAGGCTTAAATGGCAAGATCCCTATACACATTCAAGAAGGGCTCAAACGCCCGGAGGCACCAATGCAAGCTGCAAAGTTTGCATCAGAAGGTGGGATCATAGTGCGTGGGCACATACCGATCCTTCCTAGCTAGAGGGACTATAAGCCAAAGAAGAACCAGCAAGATGGTGAAAAGACTGAAGACCATCTCAAGAACTACATGGGCAAACTAGCGGTGTGCATATGTCCACTTATCTAGTACTATAGTTCGTTGCATCCATTCTTGTCATCCATTTTTCTGATAATTGTCTTGTGCTAGGGGCAATTCGACATTGACACCACTAGTGAGCCTGTAAGGGTGGCATGCACTGACATGCTGAAGTCGATACAGAGACAGGCGAGGTATCGCCTGAAGCAAAAGTACTTCAATGATGTTCCAGCAAATGCAGTCCCAACTAAATCTCATGTGCCCAATCTGACCGACGCCCAATGGAAGGCACTGGTTAACATGTGGTCTTCCCTTGAGCACAGGGTATGATAGAACTTCAACTTGCCACTACCACATTTTCATGTAGTTATATATTGTTCTTAATCATATTTCTTACACGAGTTCTTATTAATGTAAAGGCGAGGTGTAGTACAAACACCGGTAATCGAGGAAAGGTCAAGTACCATCAGCGCACGGGATCTCGAAGCTACATTGTACAAGCTAATCTTGTGGTAAGTAGATGAACAAGTCATGTTTTTGCTCTGTAGTTCATTTCATGAATCATTTTACAATGCTAGCACTTTGATAATTATGCCTGTTTTCGAAACATATTTAGAGGCAGAAGGATACTGCTGAAGGAGAAGGGCTAAGTCCACTTGATTATTTCAAGTCCTTCCACTGCAGCAAGAATGGCTTCACTGCTCCAGTACAGGCAGCCATTGTAAGTACTTGTCTGCTTTTGCATTTTTCTTTGCAACAATACTAGAAACATGTGTGACTATTTTATTTTAAACCTTTCATTTATTTCCTTTTTTAGGCTCGCATGGAACAAATTGTCGCTGAACCTCAAGGCGACCAACCAAGAAAGACTGCTGCTGAAGCAGTGGCGGAAGTTGTCCAATCTAGGACTTTTCGGGAGGTTGCTGGCATTCGCCCGCCCTCCATGAAAAAGACTAGGGTTACTACTGCACTTCAGGTTTAGGAAATACGAGCTGGACTTAACAATGAGAAGCAAGGGGGGGCACAACT
The DNA here is from genome assembly GCA_036936925.1 of Cenchrus fungigraminus. Taxonomy (NCBI): domain Eukaryota; kingdom Viridiplantae; phylum Streptophyta; class Magnoliopsida; order Poales; family Poaceae; genus Cenchrus; species Cenchrus fungigraminus. Next base: position 61,765,221 of record CM072770.1, read on the forward strand.
GCGGCAGAAGATTGTTGAACAGGAGGCCGAGATGAGCGAACTGAGATTGAAGGCTCAAGAACAGGAGACAACATTGAAGTCTCAAACAGAAGCGCTTGAAGCTTTGAAGAAGAGCACAACTGACATGCATAATCTGATCCAAGGCTTGATAAATTTCAGCCAGGTTTATCCTCCTCTCAACTGAAGTGTGGTCCTGGTGAACTTGTGTTGCTGATGACTTGTTGTACGTTGATTCGATTCGATGCTAACTTGATGTATATTGCACAATTGTACTGGTTGAAGTATTCCCTGAATGTGGTGTGAATTATATGGAAGTGGGAAATGTTTTGTTTTGTTGTCTGATTATGTGCTGGCGATCAGCAGCTGCAACCAGAAAAGTATACAGTGCCCTGCGAAATGCAATATGGGCTGATCTAAAAAAAACCAATATGGGCCGAGGCCCAAGAAAGGCCCTGTGGATAAGGCCCAAAATCAAATGTCCAAGCATAATGCAATATGGGCCAAGTTCGTTAGATTGCTAGGGCCCAAAATAAAATAGCCCAATATACTGTGCAACAAACATTTTGGGAATGTGAAGGACCGAAACTGGCGACCAGAGAGGGGGGAGTGAATGGGAGCCGATAAAAATTCTTCTCGAAGGAGATGGAGACTCCAACAAGATGAACAAGGCTTCCAAAGCACGTCTCCGACTCAACTACCCAAGTTGGCCAAGACCACGCAGCCACTGGAGTGCTACTGGTCCTAGGAACCAACAACCACCTACACCTACTCGAGAACGCAGCGGAACAAGCAACTCGAGCACCACTGGACTGCACCGGTCAGACCGGTGAGCAGCACCGGTCAGACCGGTCCCTGCTGGAGCAACCTGGCAAAACCTGAGAACTTCCACAGAAGGCCCCTACACCGGTCAGGCCGGTGTAGCTTGCCGGTCAGACCGGTCCAATCCAGGAAATCCCAAATCCACCAAACAGACCTACCGAGCTCCAAAACTGACCAAACACGAAACAGCAGCAACACGAGACAACAGGGAACTCACCAAGACATTCACCCGAGGCAAATCCCACAAAGCCACTGCACCGGTCAGACCGGTGAGCAGCACCAGTCAGACCGGTCAGGCTAGGCAGCTCGGGATGAACAGCGCCCGCGGGTCAACACCCCCAAATCCAACTCCCGATCTCCCGAATCGCTCCACGGATTTGCACAAGACTTTGGGGATAGTAGGAACACCTCATGGGCACTCCATAGCCAAGATTTGGTCCACCAAAACTTGCTAAATCGAGAGGAACCGAAGAAATCCCACCAAGAACACCTCTAACCCTAGAGAGGAGAAAACCCCAAAATCGAGCCCCTTTGCTCACGGATTTGGGAGGGGAATCAAAGGGAAAAGAACCATGAAGGGTTCAAGCATACATCCCCCACCAAATCCCAAAGAGAAAGGCCTCGAGTCCGCCACAAGAAAATCGCCAAGAAAAGGCTCCGAAAATCACCAAAAAGGAGAAACGGGAAAGACACATCCAAGCCTTGAGGAACCACGCCGAATCATCTATACATACCAAAGAGGTTCATACAAGGTCTAGCTTGCCGCCCGATCATCCTTCCCTCTCACAAGATCTCACCATGAAGCTCTCAAGCTAGTCCTAGAAATTCCAAAGGAAAAAGGAAGAGGAAAATAGCAAAACAAAATGAGCTAGGGTTCCAAGAGATGGCTGCCATCCTCTCACCACATGGGTTATATGGAGGCTAGCCGAAAGACTAAAATACCCCTAAGGCCTAATACTAGGATACACACCCCCGAGGGGCACTTTGGGAAACTTTGTCTTCGCACCATCGGACGGATGCCCGGCGACCACAAACTTGCTTAGCCTCGACGCAAGCCTTGCGATCCCGACGCGTGTCCTCCGCTTCGAAGTCTCCGGACTGCGTCGTCGCACACCGGTCAGATCGGTGCTCCTCACTGGTCAGACCGGTACCCACCGGTCAGACCGGTCTGATGCTGCTGCACCTCCGTCTTTGGTCTTCGGTCTTGGCTTTGTGGATCAACCAAGGAACCTAGTGGTTTTCTGGTGAACCACTGTAAACGTCGCGAACTCGGTGTAGCCTCCGCCAATCACCACTCATGACTCGGCTCCCACGTAGTCCCGGCTCGACCTTGGTTTTGAGGCTCAACCAAGAAACCGTCCATGACTTCATCTTGCCGTTCTTGCCACCATGCGGCCCGCACTTGACCCCACTGGCCACCGGGTCCCTCGAACCAAGCCTACTTGTCTTCTCCACACCTGGAGGCCTCACCAGCAATGACCTTTCGCGCTTGTTCTTCACCTGCACCAACACCAGTCAAGCCGCAACCTGGACCTGTAATACTTAGCCAAGAATCAGTCCACACCACGTCGTCAATCACTCATCACACCAGGAAGCGACCATCCACCGGTCCTCGAACCACACAGGCTCTCAATCTCCCCCTTGATGAGTGCATTGACAACACACACGTTTTGGTAACCAAAGAGAAAAAGAAAAGAAAAGAAACGACTAAAAGAAACTCCAACAAGCGATCGAAAGCCAAAGAAAAGGCAAAAGAGCAAGATCACTTGAAGAAGACAAGTCTCGGACCCCTTAGGCAAGGGCAACGGCTCGACACATCCGAGACAAAACCATGCTCAAGCAAAGAGCACAAACCATCAATCCAAAGCTCGAAAACCACAAAGAGCTCCCCCTGCACACATGCAAGCTCCCCCTGAACCAATGCAACTCCCCCTGGACGAATGCATGCAAACCACTTCACTAAACAGAGCAGCTGCCTCAGCTTTGCTCTGACCGGTCAGACCGGTCCTCCTCACCGGTCAGACCGGTGGACAAGATCGTCCAGCACCTGACACTCACACCGGTCAGACCGGTGAGCAGCACCGGTCAGGCCGATGGCCACCTGGGAAAAACTGGGAACTGCACGAGCTCAAAACTAGCTCGAAACCACTTGGAAACCTTCTAAATGCATGCAGCAAGCCAAAACATGCTCAAACTTCTCCCCCTTGTTGACAATGCATGAATCAAGCCAAAAATGCAAAAAATGCAACCTAGAGCTTCTCAAATAGACAAAATTCAACATAGCATGCTACACACCACCAAATGAGCAAGTTAGATACTCTATAGCTTCATATGGACAAAAACTACAAGATCACCAAGTTTCACAACCATTGGGCGAAGCTAAGATAGAAATGACCATTTTTGCGAAAAGTTTCCCTCTCATGAGCAAAGTCCTAAACATGAGCAAAACATGTCAAAATGACAAAGCCACACAAACTTCATACTAGGACAACCATTCTAATCATAAGACCATCATAAACACCCACAAGCACCTCATGTCATGTCAAAGCCACCGAGCCAAGTGCTTACTTCTAAAAATGAGACTTCTCATTGGTAAGCAACATGCAACGGTTTAGCACCCAAAGGCAAGTAAATTAAGCACATATGACATGCGAGCACATTTTCCAAGCAATTTATATTTCATTTTCAGATTTATAATTGGTACATGAAATGTCTTTGCGACAAAAAGGAACTTATGCCCCTCCACAAGATAAAGCATGGGGGCTAAACATTCATGATGGCAAATGAGCCTTTGGCCCCATATGATCAAAATAAGCTATCCAACCACAATTTAAGCATAGCCAAGCCACAAAAACATGTCAAGATCATATAAAGGCATTTACTCACAAGAGAGCATATATATAACATTTTTGAAAAACATAGCTATCAACCATGGATATAAACCAAGATCATCAAGAGCTAAGCCACACTAAGCCATATCATACCAAACTAGCTCACAAGATCATATATATCATACCATGGTGAACAATATATATATAGGAGAAGCTTTTCCTACAAAGTGCATATGATACAAAATGCATGCAACCTATCATACAAAGATGACTATACATCATGATACAAATGCAATGCAAAATGCAAGAAATGCACAAAGGAAAGCTATACATATGCTACAAAGGAGCTCCCACACACCAACTCAAGAAATCAAACAAACACCAAGCTCCCCCCGCAAATGAGTGAAAGTTGCTTGATCTAGGGGTTTGGTGAAAATATCGGCTAGCTGGTCATGTGTGGGTACATGGATCAAAGCGATTTTTCCTTTCTCTACGTTGTCTCTCAGGAAATGATACTTCACTTCTATGTGCTTGGTTTTAGAGTGGAGCACTAGGTTCTTTACAACGCTTGTGGCACTGGTGCTATCACATTGAAGTGGAACGTGGGTATACTCCTCACCAAAGTCACTCATGGTGTATGTGATCCAAAGGAGCTGAGAGCAACAACTAGCTGCGGCCACATACTCTTCCTCGGTAGTGGATTGAGCAACACTCGATTGTTTGCGGGAAGACCAAGACACCAAAGAAGAACCCAAGAACTGGCAAGTCCCAGAAGTGGACTTCCTATCCAACCGACACCTGGCAAAATCCGCGTTTGAAAATCCATGAAGAGCCAAAGAGGAAGACACGGAGTACCAAAGGCCGAAGTCAGGAGTATGACGCAAATACCTGAATATGCGCTTGACTGCTTGCCGATGTGAAGTCCTCAGAGACGCTTGAAAACGAGCGCACAGACATACCGAGAATTGGATGTCCGGCCTCGTCGCCGTCAAGTACAGGAGTGACCCGATCATGCTCCGGTACTCCTTCTGGTCCACATGTTCACCTTCCTCGTCCGCATCAAGAGCTGTAGTCGTACTCATAGGCGTCGCCATAGCCTTGGAGTCCTCCATCTTGAACTTCCTCACAATGTCCTTGGTGTACTTTGCTTGGTGCACGAATGTTCCTTCCTTCGACTGCTTGATCTGGAGTCCGAGGAAGAACTGGAACTCACCCATCATGCTTATCTCAAAATCCCTGCTCATGTCTTCTGCAAACCTTACAACCAAAGAGTTAGACGAGCCACCAAAGACAATATCATCCACGTATACCTGCACAATCAGGATATCTTTGCCCTGCCTGAGGAGAAACAAGGTCTGATCGACCTTCCCCATCTCAAACCCTCTCTCAAACAGGAACCCCCTCAACCTACCGTACCAAGCTCTAGGTGCCTGCTTCAACCCATACAGCGCCTTCCTCAACTTGTACACTCGGTTGGGGTACTTCTCACTCTCAAACCCCGGTGGTTGCCTCACATACACTACTTCCTCCAAAACACCGTTTAGGAAAGCACTCTTCACATCCATTTGGTACAATTTGAACCCTTTAGCCACGGAAAAGGCTAGAAGGATCCTAATCGCCTCCAAATGGGCTACGGGAGCAAAGGTCTCCTCGTAGTCGATCCCCTCTTTCTGTGAGTACCCCTAAGCAACAAGCCTTGACTTGTTTCTCACCACTTCTCCTTTCTCTCCCTCTTTGTTTTTCCACACCCATTTTGTCCCAATCGGCTTACACCCAGGTGGAGGGTCAACCAACTCCCAAACTTGGTTTCTCTCAAAGTTCTCCAACTCCTCATGCATCGAATTAACCCAATTGTGATCAGATGGCGCGTGTCCAATGTCTTTGGGCTCAAAGGTAGCAACAAAAGCAGCATGAGCAAAGTGAGAATTGTTTCGAACCCTCGACCGTGTAGTACGTTCATTGATGTCGCTGATGATCCTCGAAGCTGGATGATCCACTTGAACTCGCCGGGGAGGTTCTCGCCTTGATGCTACCTCCCCCTCAATAGCAGCTTCGCCTTGATCTGGGTTTGTCGTTGTAGGTGTGGGAGAAGGCCCGTTCACCACCGTAGTCGAAGTAGTAGGTATATGCTCAGCCACGGGCACCACACCGCCATCTTCATCATCTCCATGTTCATGCTCCTCCTCCTGGAAAATCTCCTTGCCAAGTTCCTCGTCACCTGCACACTCAAAAACAAGCTGACTACGTGGCTGTGTCTCGTCGAAGGTTACCTTGCAAGTCTCCACGATTTGGTTAGTTTCAAGATTAAGCACACGATATGCTCTAGAATGAGATGCGTAACCAAAGAAAATGCCATCGACAAACCTAGCCTCGAACTTGTCCAACTTCTTCCCTTTCTTAAGAATGAAGCATTTACAACCAAAGACATGGAAGTGACTCACCTTGGGTGTGCGACGGTGCATCAACTCATAGCAGGTTTTCTTTTTGTGGACCCTGAGGTAGATCCTGTTGGACACGTAGCACGTGGTATTGACCGCCTCAGCCCAGAACCTTCTCGGAGTCCTATGCTCATCGAGCATCGTCCGAGCCATCTCGCACAAGGTTCTGTTTTTCCTTTCCACCACGCCGTTCTGGGGAGGCGTATACGGACTAGAGAACTGGTGTTCAAGACCCAAGTCATGGCAAAAGGTTTTGAAGCGAGAGTTTTTTAATTCCGAGCCATTGTCACTGCGAATCGCTTGTATGGCATCTCCGTGCCTCTCGTTCTTCAACCTCAAGACAAGATCTCGAACAAAACCAAATGTCTCCCCTTTCTCTTCCAGAAAGAAAACCCATGCATACCGAGAGTAGTCGTCCACCACAACTAGAACGTACCACTTCCCACCCGCAGATCGCACACGAGCTGGGCCAACAAGGTCCATATGGAGCAGCTCGCATGGACGCTCCGTCATCACATCGGTGAGGGGCGGGTGAGAAGAGGCTACCATCTTGGCATGCCTACACGGCGCACAAACCAACTCTTTTTCAAACCTCAGCCGTGGCAATCCTCGAACCAAATTGAGCTTACTCAAGCGAGACAAAAGGTCAAAGCTTAAGTGACCCAACTTCCTATGCCACTTCCACAACTCACTCGAGCCAAGAAACAACGCTCCACACCAGAAGACTGAGAGAAATCCGCTCGGAACACTTGACCCTCGGGAACGACCATGCAAACTAGGTCCCCTCGAGAATCCAAAATCCGAGAACCACCGGGCCGAAACAACACCTCAAAACCCTCATCCAAAAGCTGGGACACCGAAAGCAAATTGAACCCGAGCGATTGAATAAGAGCAACACGCCTGAGAGTGACCTTCTCACTTACCTTAATCTCACCTTCTGAAAGCACACGCCCTCGCCCATTGTCCCCAAAGGTGATGTATGTCTTGGACACCACCGGGACGAGACTTGAGAACTACCCCTTGTCTCCGGTCATATGCCTCGAGCAACCGGAGTCAATCAACCAAACGTTCCTCAAGTCTCCCACCTGAAATTCAAAAACGAGCACGTGAGTGAACAAACGACTCAGCACCGGGGTTAGTACCAAAAGAGTAAAACCAGTGCCGAGCCATTAGCTCCAAAGTGGGGTTAGCACAAACCAAATAATCACACCTATCAAAGCTACCACCACTAAAACCACCACGGGAACCACCACAAGGGAACCACCCCTGTCTCGCTGGAGGAGAACGAAAACCACGAAAGGAAGACCGTGGACCGTTCCTCCTCTCCATCTCAAAGCTACGACTCCTCCCACCATCGTATTGAGCACGATGTGGAGAACATCTAGCAAACTGACCACCTGCAAACTCTCCAGACCAACCACCAGAACTACGACCACCAGAACCGAACCGAGCATCTACACGAGCACGGAAACCGAACTGCTGTCTGCCCAGATCAGCACCGGTCTGACCGGTGTAGTGCACCGGTCTGACTGGTGGTGCTCGGCCAGCAGCACCACCTGCCACCTTTCGATCTCCCCAAGCCAGAACCATCCTCACAATCACCTTGGCCCTGGGCATTTGCATACGAGGCTCAGGTACACCATTTGAAGGGCGGTACCTGTCCTTGTTAGCCCACTCCTTAGCCATTCTCTCCTCACGCTTCCTCTTGAAGCAAAACTCACCCTTGTGACCATCTCTCCCACAATAGTCACAATGAAACTGTATGGGCTTAGGCTTAGGCTTGGGTTGGGGCTGCTCACTTGGTTTCTCCTCGCTTGGCTTCTCACCCTTTTTCCCAACGAACTCATTCCCCAAGTCACTCTTGAACTTGATGGATTTTTGAAATCATTTGTGGGGCGAGGAAATATGGGAGGATCTGGAGTTGTGTCAAGTTTGTTTCTCAGTGGGTTGGGCTTAGGAGCATAGGCATTTTTGTGGAAGGTTTTTGGTGGAGCTTGGATATCACCAATCTTCTCTCCTCCCTCACCACTGCACTCTCCAATCTTATCCGACCTAAGCGCTTGCCCATCATAGTGCTTGTATGCCTCTATCATCATCCTAAGCTATGGTTCATGACCCGACAACCAACCCATCATTTTCCTCAGCTCATCATTCTCATCCTGCAAGCGATCCACATAATGTGCAAGTTCCAGATTTTTCAGAGCATGCAACTCACAAGTAGAGCAAGAAGTGGGAATAGGCTCTTTCAACTTAGCCTCAAGCGAAACAGTGTAGGCATGCATCTCATCAATCTTTCCATGCAAAGCAGGGCAAGAAGTGCAAGCACCTAGCAAAGTAGGTCTAGACTTAAGCTCAGCCACTTCAACCCTAAGCACATCTAGTTCATCACAATTAGAGGCATGCTTATCCTTAAGAGCAATAAGATCAGCTAGGTACACAGAGCAATCACCATAATCAATCTCATCAGAAACCACAGGTGAAGCCTTAAGCAAATCTATCTCAAGCTTAGCATCAAGGTTCTGGGTTTCTAGCTCAGCTACTCGGTTCCTAGCATCTTCTAGTGAGGCGCTAAGCTCTTTCCTCATCTTCTTGGCCTCTCTAAGCATGTCATCATGATTATCAAGCAACTTTCCAAGACGCTCGTTCTCCTCACACAAGAAGGGAAGCTCGTCACGTACCTCATCCTCGGAATCAGAGTCCGAGTCGCTCTGGTGACTCTTCTTGCTGCCGGAGCTACGAGCCATGCCGCAGTAGCCATCTGTCGCGTAGCAGCTCAGCCTGCTCAAGTTCTTGGATGACTTCTTGTTCTTGCGCCGATCACCTTCATCTTCACTGCTACTCGAGCTCGAGGAAGAGTAGGCGGAGCTGGAGTCGACGTCGCTCGCTCCGACTATCGCTCGGGCCTTCCTGCCTCGGCCATCCTTCTTCCTCGACCGTCGCTCGCCCTTGTGCTTGTTCTTGTGCTTGTGATCGTGCCTTGATCAGTACTTGCCGTCCTTGTTCGACCGGTGCTTGTAGCCGTCCTTGTAGCCGTCCTTGTTCTCCATCTTCTCCGGACAGTCGGCGACGAAGTGTCCTGGCTTGCCGCACTGAAAGCATGTCCGTGGATTCCTCCTTGTGTTCACCCAGTTCTCATGCAGCCTCTCGAACCGCCTGGTCAGCAACGCCAGCTCGTCCTCTCCAAGCACGTCGAACTCCTCGTCTGGCAAAGACATCAAAGAAGACAGAGAGTACATCCTGGAGGAAGCGTTCGCGTTAGACTTAACCCCTTTGCCACCGACGAGAGCAAGACTATGAGAGTCAGTCGGGCTCTCGATCTTGGCTGTCATACCACGGTCCAACTCAGCCGATTTGAGCTTTGAGAATAGCTCATTCACAGTCAGGGTGTCATACTTCTCGGACTCAAGAATAGCCTCGACCTTTCCGTCCCATACGATACGATCCAACGAGTGCAAGAGCTTCACGACTCTATCATGATCATCGTATGGGAGCACGGCCACATTGGCTCTCATGTTGTTCACCACAACCGTAAACCACTGGAAAAGGGCATCGACGGACTCGCCGGGGAGATGAGTGAAGTTCTCGTACTCTCTCCGGTAGGTCGCGTACATCCGAGCCTGAACCTGAGCATTCCCAGCGTGAGCATCCTTCAACTGCTCCCAAATCCTACAAGCTAAGTCCTCTGTCTGAACCCGATCGAATTCGGACTGACACAGAGCACGAAACAAGTAGTCGACCGCCTTGTTGTTGGCGTCGAACATGTCCCTCGATCCCGGAGCAAGGAAGTTAATCGGATGAACATAAGCTGTGTTCACCGTAACGTCCCAAAGGATCTGACCCTTACCGCGGAGGAAAGCCACCATCCGCCTCTGCCACATCTGGTAGTTTTTGCCATCGAAGTGCGGAGGACCCGAACCCCATTCCTGGTACACCATCCTTGGATCTTAGGCTGGTTAGAATCTGAAGATCTGTAACCGGCTCTGATACCACTTGAAGGACCTAAACTGGCGACCAGAGAGGGGGGGAGTGAATGGGAGCCGATAAAAATTCTTCTCGAAGGAGATGGAGACTCCAACAAGATGAACAAGGCTTCCAAAGCACGTCTCCGACTCAACTACCTAAGTTGGCCAATACCACGCAGCCACTGGAGTGCTACTGGTCCTAGGAACCAACAACCACCTACACCTACTCGAGAACGCAGCGGAACAAGCAACTCGAGCACCACTGGACTGCACCGGTCAGACCGGTGAGCAGCACCGGTCAGACCGGTCCCTGTTGGAACAACCTGGCAAAACCTGAGAACTTCCGTAGAAAGCACATACACCGGTCAGGCCGGTGTAGCTTGCCGGTCAGACCGGTCCAAGCCAGGAAATCCCAAATCCACCAAACAGACCTACCAAGCTCCAAAACTAATCAAACACGAAACAGCAGCAAAACGAGACAATAGGGAACTCACCAAGACATTCACTCGAGGCAAATCCCACAAAGCCTCTGCACCGGTCAGACCAGTGAGCAGCACCGGTCAGACCGGTCAGGCTGGGCAGCTCAGGATGAACAGCGCCCGCGGGTCAACACCCCCAAATCCAACTCTCGATCTCCCGAATCGCTCCACGGATTTGCACAAGACTTTGGGGATAGTAGGAACACCTCATGGGCACTCCATAGCCAAGATTTGGTCCACCAAAACTTGCTAAATCGAGAGGAAACGAAGAAATCCCACCAAGAACGCCTCTAACCCTAGAGAGGAGAAAACCCCAAAATCGAGCCCCTTTGCTCACGGATTTGGGAGGGGAATCAAAGGGAAAAGAACCACGAAGGGTTCAAGCATACATCCCCCACCAAATCCCAAAGAGAAAGGCCTCGAATCCACCACAAGAAAATCACCAAGAAATGGCTCCGAAAATCACCAAAAAGGAGAAACGGGAAAGACACATCCAAGCCTTGAGGAACCACGCCGAATCATCTATACATACCAAAGAGGTTCATACAAGGTCTAGCTTGCCGCCCGATCATCCTTCCCTCTCACAAGATCTCACCATGAAGCTCTCAAGCTAGTCCTAGAAATTCCAAAGGAAAAAGGAAGAGGAAAATAGCAAAACAAAATGAGCTTGGGTTCCAAGAGATGGCTGCCATCCTCTCACCACTTGGGTTATATGGAGGCTAGCTGAAAGACTAAAATACCCCTAAGGTCTAATACTAGGATACACACCCCCGAGGGGCACTTTGGGAAACTTTGTCTTCGCACCATCGGACGGATGCCCGACGACCGCAAACTTGCTTAGACTCGACGCAAGCCTTGCGATCCCGACGCGTGTCCTCCGCTTCGAAGTCTCCGGACTGCGGCGTCGCACACCGGTCAGATCGGTGCTCCTCACCGGTCAGACCGGTCAGACCCACCGGTCAGACCCACCGATCAGACCGGTCTGATGCTGCTGCACCTCCGTCTTCGGTCTTCGGTCTTGGCTTTGTGGATCAACCAAGGAACCTAGTGGTTTTCTGGTGAACCACTGTAAACCCCGTGAACTCGGTGTAGCCTCCGCCAATCACCACTCATGACTCGGCTCCCACGTAGTCCCGGCTCGACCTTGGTTTTGAGGCTCAACCAAGAAACTGTCCATGACTTCATCTTGCCGTTCTTGCCACCATGCGGCCCGCACTTGACCCTGCTGGCCACCGGGTCCCTCGAACCAAGCCTACTTGTCTTCTCCACACCAGGAGGCCTCACCAGCAACGACCTTTCATGCTTGTTCTTCACCTGTACCAACACCAGTCAAGCCGCAACCTGCACCTGCAATACTTAGCCAAGAATCAGTCCACACCACGTTGTCAATCACTCATCACACCAGGAAGCGACCATCCATCGATCCTCGAACCACACATGCTCTCAGAATGGCCAAAAAAAATAACACGAAAACCTGAAACGGGCTAAAATTGGCCCAACAATATTAGGCACACAAAGGCTCTTACATGGACCGGGCCTCAATTTGTGATGAACCGAAATCGTCATAACCCCCTGCCACGTCGGAGCCACGATGGATCTCGGTCCGATGTGGCAGGTAGCTTATGACGCCTTAGTGTTACGAATTTATACACGTCATTAAACTCATGACGCCGGGAAATAAGGTCTCGTCATTAATCATGGTTTGTGACGCTCGATTAATGACGGAGTGTTTTCGTAACAACCAGCGTCATTAATCGCGGTTTATGACGAGAAACGGCCTTTTTTTTGCGTCACTAGTCGGCATTTTTCTCGTAGTGTAGGGGGGAGTGGTGGTAAGAATAGAACAACACACTTGAAGGAAACTTCTCACCTTTGTCTCTTTCTCCCCTCTCATCCTCTCTTGGTTGAGAAGAAACCTCACCTCGCCATGGGAGTGTGTGTGTGTGTGGAGGATCTAGCCTAGGTGGTGCTAGGTAGAGAGGGAGTGTGTGTGAGTGAGTAGAGGTGAGATGGTGATGATCCATTCATCAGCCATCATCCCCTTGTACCTCGTGGATGATGTCATTCTTCATTTAGACTAAAGTGAGTATTTCAGTATATTCCAATTAGACTAAAGTAGCATTCATGCATAGGTGATATGTTCTCGTGTTCTTCATCCGTTCTTGATCTTAGGCTTGCGTTCTAGTTGAACCACTCCTTTCGATCCTGTGGAGAAGTTACATAAGTTGTTTATCCATTTGTATGACTGCTCCTCAATTAGAATATAGTGGATGCTCATGCATATCTGATTTAGATCAAAGTATCATTCTTATCTCCTGTCGCCTATTTGGTTGCGTGATGATCGTGGCCTAGTTCTGCTCGCGGGTTCGTCGCTCCGTATTTATACGGAGTGCTATAGTGTTGTTACGGGACGTCAGACGTAGCCGTACTATAGTAGTAATCGGCGGTGCAGGCGTGGTTACTGGACTGCAGGTTATCCTTCATTTGCCTTGTATCCCACAGTTAGTTAGGGGTAGGCCACGGTGGTGACAGCTGTTGGACCCTTTGTACTCCCCCACGTTCGAATACGGCGTAGAGTTTTCGGCCAGAACCGACCTGCTATATCCAGGAGGGAACTGGTGCCCGAAGTGAGTATTCCCATCCCGAGCTTGCGCCCTTCTAGAATCAATACCCATAGGAGACTCCTCACCTTCCAATCTACCTCAGCAAGGATCCTGTGTCCTTGGATAGTCGCTCGTAGAGCTCCCCTTCTGTTCCTATGATTCGATACCCTTTGGAATACTCCTTAGGTGAAGTGCTACAACAGAGTATTCGTGCGCTTGCGGATTCGTTTGCACCCGTCAGTGTACCCGGGTGTTCATTACACGCTCACGCTAGATGCGCCACTAGTGGTGACGTTAAGAAATACCAACATGTACTTATCACAGAGACAAGTCCATGCAGTTTTAATCAACTCTACGACATCTTTATATCTACTTTTATCTGTAGTCTTGTACAAAGAGTTGAAGACAAAGACCTTGCTTCACGTCATACAAAAACTAAAGAGAACCCAGTGGAAGCTGTCCATAGATGAAGTAGTATTAGTTTCTTAAAATATGCAATGTCATTTTTGAAAAAGGTAAGGAGATGAGATACACGTTGCTCACCCGAAGTTGTATGGCAGCTCTATGACAGCCTTATCATGGTGTTTGTCTAGAAAGTTGATGATATGATTAAGTGTTTCCCTCTCATTAAGTTTGAGAGTGTTCTGAGTTATCATCAAAGGATCCATGTAGCCCACACTCATGATTCCTTTCCTCCTGGTCCGTTGCATCTCAAAACTGTATGACACAAAAAATATAGAAGTTTGAATATGGGATAAACTGGCTAGAGCATTGATTTTTAACATACAATAGAATAAACACTTACAGAGCCCAGCAACTGACAAATGAGACTTCAAGTGCATCCATATTGAATAGGAACCGGAATTCCTTCATGGGAATAGTGAAGACATGATGCCCACGGAAATAATGATGGTCCTCAATGCGAACATAGAGCAAGTCCATCCCGCCGGCAGCTTGGAACATGTGCCACTTGTGTAATTCATACATCCTCGTTGGAAGATATTGGAGCAATCGCAGACACACAAACTCATGCCCAGGAACATACTCCTTCTATTTGCCCCTTTATGCATTGCAATTTCCTCCTCCCCTAGAAGTTGTGCTGGAGTCAGACCCGATGATTTGGCAAAATCAAGCAATTGTTGCTCATATGTTGTAAGTGGTCTAGTTGCCCTATATGTCCCTTCATGAGTTGGGATTGCATCCACCCCTCGAATTTGAGCTTCAGTCAAACCTGTTTCTTCGTTAAATTTAGACACTTGTTGGTCATATGTTGAAAGTACCTTGAGGTCGGGGATAAATTGTTTTGACTGGCTCCCAACTTGTGGAACTTTAGATGCGGTTTTCTTCTTCAAGCGTTGAGTCTTGAGTACTTGCCGGTCATAGTCACTCAATGTCTTGGGAAGATCATCTAGTTTTTGTCTTCTTTCCTCCTCCATTTTCCTCATGAAACAATGAAATTTGACCCGGTCAATTGGTTTCTCAACTAGAGGCTTGGGAGCTTTGAATATCTATCTATCCAATTCTGCCTGAACTTCCTCATCAAGTTCATCGTCTGTCTTCTCATAAGCAAGTTTTGGTGGAGGCTTCTTCTGCTTGGGTTTCTTCTCCTTCTTTGGAGGCGAAGGAGGAGGAGCTTGTTGCTTGCCCTTAACATGTGCAGGAGGTGGACTCTCGCTTGGATCCCTGTCACCTACAGGACTCATGCTGCGCTCTGCCCTTGAAGCTGGTGAATGCGGTAGTTGATCGTCGTGTTCAGGCATGGCGGCTGGTGATGTAGGTGAGTCAGCTGGAGGAGAAGGTGGCTGTTGCGTAATCCTTATGTGAGCTTTGGGCCAAAAAATCCAAGTATGCACAGCATCTTGAAGAAACTCTTCCCCATTAGGCCTCGGTATCTCCAGCTCCAGGTCAGCCCAACCATCGATGACTCGGTCCACAAAAACTCTGGCGTAATATTCAATTCCACGATGGTGGCCCATGATGCTATCCCCTTCTACAGTTTTCTCAGTGACGCCATGAGCCACCACAAGCTTCTTGTTTCTGCAAACATCGAGAAGCTCACACGCTGACCTCACGGCGATGTCATCCACGGGCCAGTGTGGCCGATTTTCTGGTGAGCTTGGGTTTGCTGCTTCAATTGCTGGTGCTGCTGCTGCTTCTGTGGCTGTTGGTGCATGTTCTGTTGAAGCAACGTTGCTTTTCCCCTTAGCAGATGGGCTCATTTCATCAGTATGACCTTGCTAATGAGATGATTGTTTGCTAAGAGCAAGAGCCACACGCTCGTCAATGATTTGCTCCATTCTTGCCTCGATTCTGATTACACGATCTTACAACTCTCTTAGTTGTCGTTCTTGTTGGTCCTTAGACCTTTTGTGACTTTTATAGGAGTCAATTTGCTCACGCCATGCGAGTTTCCATGGAACTGCACCTTTGCCTCGGCAACATCCACCATGTTTTTTAGTGCCTCTTGTAGCACTAAGTTCGTCTCTCTCTCGATCAGGCACAAATGTTCCTTCAGCAGTCATGCGGATCAACTCAACAAGTCTTGCCGCAATCTCTCTTATTTGGTCACCCGGTACTAATGTTCCATCTTCAGGATTGATCATGCCACCATGTGCATAATAATAAGTCCTTGCTCGTTCGGGCCAATCTATAGTTGCCGGTATGAGTCCACGTGCAATACAATCATGTTCTATCTGATCCCATTTGGGCATAGCCACCTTGTAACCTCCAGACCCAAGCTTATGAAATTCTCTCTTTTTAGATGCATTCATGGTGTTGGTTTCAATCATCTTGGCGGCTTCTTGTGATTGCTTGTACTGCACAAATGAATCCCAATGATCTCGCAACTTTGCATGTCCTTTCTTTGTGAAATCGGGTGGAAGTCCCTTCTTGATGTAGTCTTTGTTCAGCCGCTTCTTGTACGACTGAAAGGCTATTGCACCCTTCTGCAATGACCAAGTCCGCACATTTGCCAAATTTGTACCTTCTGGAAATGAGAAGTGTAATTGCACCTCGGCCCAAATCATGTTCTTCTCTGTGTCCAGGACCACATATTGTTGTGCATTTTCTTGTGCCTCTTCATCTTCATTTTCAACTTCAGCTGCAGCTTCAGATGCTTTCCAATATTGAAAGCTTATTGGGATGTTATCCCTGACAAGAGCCCCAATGTGGTTTGTCAACTTGACGACATTGTCATGTGGAGCTAATGGCTTGCCTTCGTCAGAAACTTCTGTGATGATGAAACGACCCTCTAGCTTCTTATTCGGACCGCGTATCCCACGAGGCTTTTTGCTGCTCGATGATGTTTCCTGGAAAATTAAGGACTATTAACTGATTGCTCCTATTATTTAGTAATTAAACTTAAAGCGTAACGTGGTACTAGTTTGTACTAATTATACCTCTGATGGTTGCCCATCGTTTCTTGTCTCAGCAATTGGTTGCTCTTCCGCATCGATGCCATCACCAGACATGTTCAGGTAGCTGTCAGCCTCCCGCAGATCTTGTTCATTAACCAGATTGTTGGAACCATTGTTGTTAGCAATTTTGTCCATTAACAATGCCTCTTCGCGTTGCTGCTCCGCTATTGGATCCATTGTCACTAAATAACAAGAATAAATAACAATTATTTTCTAAATGGAATTTCTAGTGAAGAAATAGATTTTCTAGTGATGTAATTAATTTTCTAGGGGAGTCGAGTGAGTGCGTGTGCGAGTCGAGCGTGTCGGGCTAGTCGGTAGTCGGGAATGGCGTGTCGAGCGAGTGTTGAAAGTGTCGAGTGAGTGGTGAGCGAGTCGAGCATGTTAAGTGAGTCCAACATGTCGAGCGAGTTGAAAGTGTCGATCGAGTCGAGCGAGTCCTACGTGTTGAGCGTGTCGGGCTAGTCGGGAGTCGGGAATGGCGTGTCGAGCGAGTGTTGAAAGTGTCGAGCGAGTGGCGAGCGAGTCGAGCGTGTTAAACGAGTCCAACGTGTTGAGCGAGTTGAAAGTGTCGAGCGAGTCGAACGTTTCGAGCATCTAAATTTAAATTACATAATAAATAACATTTACATCTAATTCTACTTCTAAATGTAACTAGATGTCTAGCTATATATGTAATTCTAAATTTTTATTCTAAATAACATCTAAAATAAATTGAATCTATAACAAAATCTAAATATGATTTAAATGTAAAACAAAATCTAAATCGAGTTTAAAAATTAGATCTAAATCTAAAGTCTAAATCTAAAACAATTTTAAACAAAAATTTAAATTTAAAACTAAATTGTAACTAAATTGAAATTTAAAACTAAATTATAACTAATTTAAATCTAAAACACATTTAATAATAGGGGGCTGACGTCAGCACCATCGGGCTAACGTCAGCCCCCAAATGAAGCACGCCGCCGCGGCGCTTACGGCGGTGTGGGACGGCGTCGGCGGCGCGGTGGTGGGGACGGGGTCGAGGACGGCGCGCGGACGTCGGGGACGGCGTCGAGGACGGCGCGCGGACGCCGGGGACACGACGTCGAGGACGGCGTCGGCGGCAGGACGACGTCGAGGGCAGGACGGCACGGGCCAGGCGGCGTGCGCGCGACCAGCGACAGTGGGGAGGGCGGCGCGGTGGCGGGGACGGGGTCGAGGATGGCGCGCGGGCGGCGGGGACGCGGCGTCGAGGATGGCGTCGGCGGCGGGACGACGCGGGCTGGGCGGTACGCGCGCGACCGGCGACGGCGCAGAGGGCCGTGCGGCGGGGCGCGACGCGGCGGATCTGATGAGGGTGCGGCGCAGCTCGACGGCGGTGGAGCTGATGATGAGGGCCGCGGGCCGGCGCGGCGCGGGCTCCGCTGATGAGAGGGAGGCGATGGTGGGGAGGGTGGCTCGGCGCGGCGCGACGGAGCTGGGTGGGTGTCGATCGGCGCGGCGCAGCGCGGCGGAGTGGAGGCGGCGGCGAGAGAGGGCGGCGGCGGATGGGGATCGGAGCGAGGCGGCGACGATGTGTGTGCGAGATGAAGAAGCTGAGGAGGAAGAAGGGGAGAAGGGCCGGGGCATAAATACCCCTACCACATTTGTACCGGGGCCAGCCCGGTACAAATGTGCTTTTCATTATGCCCCGGTACAAATGACCTCATTTGTACCGGGTGGCCTTGAGCCCCGGTACAAATGTGGGCATTTGTACCGGGCCTCCTCTTGCCCCAGTACAAATGTGCTTTTCATTTCGCGTCATAATGAAAAGCACATTTGTACGGGTCTTGTCTTGCCCCGGTACAAATGTGTTTTTCATTGTTTTCCCTTTTAATTTACTTTAAATATCCTAAATTTCTAGTTTATTTATTATAAATTTTATACAACGCAAAAAATAGCAAAAAAATCTTAGTATTCTTACTTTTCATATATACTATGCAAAAAATACATTTCACAATAAAAATGACAACTTTATTATCATCAACAAGTAATATCTTCTAATGGGCATTATTTTTTCTTTCACTGCAACAACTACAAATAAATTTTTTCTTTTCATGCAAAATCCTCCTTAAGTAGAACATCTAGTGTTATTAATATGGTAATCATGATTTGGTCTTGCTCGTGTATATTTGTACGTAAAATTATTATTTTATATTTATTGAAGTTACAAAAATTGATATGGTTACTATTTTTATGAAGATATAGTTATAAAAATTGACTAGTGAATAGTATATAGTGGCTAGACACTTGTTAACCTTGTTGAATATGTGCATTTCGTTTTGTTTCCTTTTAATTTAGTAGTTTATTTATTATATTTAATGAAGCTACAAAAATTGATATGGTTACTATTTAATGAGAGGATCGGGGCCAGATAAAATGATTGACTACTGAAAATAGTTCCTTGGTTACATGATCACAAAGTTATGAAACTTATTATACATCTGCATTGTCTAAGGGAACGTTAAAAATCTTCCTCTTCACAAATGTCCCTTGGTTGTGATCGCAACGTAAGTATGGAGTGTCCTCTTTGGCTAACTAGATGCTTGGGTCAACGTTCACTGAAAATGGAGGAATATCATCGAACTGATCATAATCTTCTGAAATGTCAGTCTTGTCCTCAACTCCAACTATTTTTCTTTTTCCCGGTAGAACTATGTGACGCTTTGGCTCATTAACAATAATCTTCTTATCATCAGCATTCTTTATTTGCGGTATGCTTGACATGTCTTTCACGTAGAAAACTTGGGTCACATCATTGGCTAGAACGAATGGTTCATCTTTGTATCCAATCTTGTTGAGATCCACTATTGTCATCCCATATTTGTCTATCATGACACCTCTTGCGGTATTTTTTACCCACTGACACTTAAAAAGGGGGATTTTTAGAGGTCTATAGTCAAGTTCCCATATCTCTTGAATGACACCATAATATGTTTCTAGTTCTCCATTGTCGTCTATTATTGCATCTATACGGACACCGCTGTTTCGGTTTGTGCTCTTTTCATCTTGGGCTTTCGTGTAGAATGTGTAACCATTTATTTCGTAGCCTTGGAATGTAAGCACTGTGATAGATGGATCTCTAGCCAACCATTGTAGTTGCTCTTCAATAGTTTTATCACCGATCATCTTTTTCCGCAACCAAGTTCCGAAGTTATCAACGTGATGACGGGTAATCCAGGCCTCTGTCTTCCCTTTGTTTGAGGCCCGCACAATGGACTTGTGCTCCTCCCTGTATGGAGCCATGTTGATGGATAAAACTCGTATCCACCTACGATCAGCAAGCGTACGGACCTACACCTTTTTCACCACGGGGAATCCCTAGGTTCTTGTCAATCCGCGGAGCAAGGGGATTACAAGCGTTTGATCTAGCACTACCTAGTTAACTTATCTAAACCCTAACTAAAGACCAATCTAAAGATCTACTACGCTACACTAGAGAGGGTCGAGAGGCTCACAAGATATATAAAAGACACTTGCCCAAGGGTCTACGATATTTGAACATGCAACCGCTTAGAGATACAAACCGATCTAATCTACCGGGGGTTGTGACCACGGTTTCGCCCTTTCCCTCCCCCCGTACTGTCACTACGCGGAGGTATTTGTGACTAGACCTATAATGATCACGGCGTATTGAAGGGTTCTAAGGGAGAAGTGAGATCTATACTCCCGACAAGGCATGGTAGCTAACCTTAAACATGAAAGCATCTTCAACACTAGATGATAGATTGAAACCATAAAAGTTGGTATTACATCTCAAGATCGTTTACAACCCATGGACAAATGAGAAGATTATCCCATCAAGGCGCTAGGCATAGCACCGTTGATCATGGTGACACTTCCGACGATGTCTTCCTTCTCCTCCGCGGGTGTCGTGGCATGGCCTCGACGTCCTCCTCCACTTGTGGTTGCTTCCTTCGAGTCGAGCGATCCTTCTTGCGAATGATCTCCCTCCTCTTCTTCCTCTCTAGCTTGTGGACGGCCTCTCAGGTGAATGGCTCTCTCTGCAAATGGCAGCGCCCACATGTACTTAGGGTTGCATCATCTTCACGCTCAAGAAATGGGGGGCCGAACCGACGTCGGAATGGGCCAGGCCGGCCGGCCTGGGCCGACCGGCCCAAGCCGACTTCAGCCCGGTTCGGTCGCCCATTCGCACACGTGGGTCCTCTTGCCATTTTGCACTTTGCCCCCTTCACTTGCATCATTTTGGCGATGTCATCCTCACGTCCAAGATAGAGGGTCTTCTCTCATGAAGTTCGGTCTTTTACGCTTTAATCATCGGGGATGTTCCTTTGTAACACTTCGGTCCTTGCCACCTTTGGGAGTGATTTCATCATGCTCTTGAACACGAACGGGACTCTCATTTGCTCCTTTGAACTTGTTGTGACTCCGTCCTTTTTGTCCATGTTTTCCTGCAAAAACATAACACTTCCAAATGCACATACAAAGATGAACTTGTTATATCATTAGTGTGCCTAGTGGCGGGTTAGTTCCATAATCAAGTCCAAACCAAAGTGTAATGAACATGTTTGGTGTACCAAAATACACCATCAACATCTCCCCCACGCTTAGATCTTGCTCGTCCTCGAGCAAGTTCCTTGCAAAAGAACTTTTGTCCATGGTGTTGAAAACATACTCCGTTAGTTCTTCCTTCACAAGTTAGTCAATCTTTTATCTTTAATATAATAAACATGAAGCAATGATCATGATACATAAACATGGGCGTTTAGAATTTTTACCAAATCGAGATTTACCCCACAACTTATACCTTTCACTCGAGGTCCTCAATTCCAGCCATGCTTACTTCTTTGCTTCCATCGGAGGGTTTTCATGATTTTTCAAAAATAAAATTCCTGCAACAAGTATTAGACAAAAACCTTTCTCCAAGTTCTCACATGTCGCTCATATGAAGTGGCTATCCTAAACAATTCATAAACTCTTACCTCCCACAGGTTTCTCATATTATCATGTAAGGTGGAGCTATAGGTATGGCTAGTCAAATCAACACAAATATTGTCAAGCTAAGAAATTCCTCTAATGGTTGTTTACCTTTCAAAGCCAATGATCATGATAATTAAACCATGATGTGGGGATGTCAATGATAAGAAGATATAGAATGGTGGACATGTGCAAGGGCAAAAGAAATTAAGACTATGAGGCACCGATGACGTCCTCGTTGTCGGATTGCATATGGTTGGAAAAATGGAAGATTCATCTCTTAACAACAAAGTGGCATCCTTTCTTACACTTTATTTGATCTTCACTTGATTCATCCCTCTTCATATCTTTCTTGCCTTTCCTCTTTCTTTCTTTCTTTCTCTTTTTTTTCTTTTTCTTTTTCTCTCCTTACACATATATTTTTTTCTTTACTTATCTCTCTCTCTTGTCATCTTTACCTCTCTTCTGAAGCTCTTTGCTCATCTTTTCTTGCATAAATACAAGCTGAATTTCAAATGAAAACCATGCTAGAGACGAGACGAAACTTCGAACGTAGGTTGTGTTCAAGGAATGCGATGTACAAAAGAGATATTATGGTTTGGGTATGGAATTCGGCGATGTACGAGACTTTCGATGTGAGAGTCTCGTTACCGAATACATGAAGAGGCTAGCAATAAAAGATATATACAAGGACATGATCATTGCTCGAAATTAAAACTCCCAAGAGAGAAGGATCCTAGCCCAACTCATCATGCTAACCGCACTTATGGTGGAGCGGATATCGAGTTGGCCTTGAATAGGATTTTTCCTTGTCTCTCAACTTGGAAAAAGAGAGTTTGCTAACCTTTATTACAAGGGTTTTTCATATAATTTTCAGAATTAAACTCCTCCAACATTAGCATCAAACTTAGCACAACTGAAACAAGGTTCTAGATCAAAGTATAGTGCGGGCACTTTTAAAGGTGAAAACTCCACTAAGCACCACGGTAAACGTTTGTTGGTATTTCTTAACCTCACCACTAGTGGCGCGTCTAGCGTGAGTGTGTAAGGAACACCCGGGTACACTGACGGGTGTGAACGAATCCGCAAGCGCACGGATACACCGTTGTAGCACTTCTCCCTCGGGAGTATTCCAAAAGGTATCGAATCCAAGGAACGGTGTGTACTACCTTCTATACTAGAAGAACGGTCCAAGGACACCAAGCCCCTGCTTGGGTAGAGAGACGATGGGGTGCTCAGTTCTAGGGAGGTACAAGCTGCAAAAGATCTCGCTTCGGACACCGGACCCTCCTGGCTATAACAGTCGGTTCACGGCAAATGGTTGCCTACACCTGTATCCGAACGTGGGGGATTCCATAAGGGTCCAACGGCTGTCACTACCGCGGCCTACCCCAAGACAAACCGTGGGATACAGGGCAATCGAAGGATAACCCGTAGTTCAGACACCACGTCTGCACCACCGATTACTACTATAGCACGGCTACGTCTGTCGACCCGTAGCAACACTATAGCACTCCGTATAAATATGGAGCAACAAACCCGCGAGTACAGCTATACCTCGCCCATCATTGACCCAAGGTGGCGCGAGGTCGAATGACTAAGCGCCAATTAATGTATTCCAATAAGATCTAACGAGATAACTCACACAAACAGAATGCAAAATTATTCATCTAATCAACAAGATCAAAGGATCATGTCACGAAGAACACGAGCCTCTAAATGATGAACAGACGAAGAACTCAAGAACATATCACCCATGCATGAATATCACTTTAGTCTAAAAGGAAAATACAGAAATACTCACTTTGCTCTAAATGAAGAACAAATGGGAGTCTCACCCACACCACCACCTACATAGCACCTACACCTAACTACACATGGAGAGGTGAGAACTCACCTCTCCAAGTGAGAAATGAGAGAGGGGAGAACTTGGGATGTGTCTCTATTCCTACTCCCTCTCCTTCTATTTATAGGCCCGGGTCACCGTGCGAGAACACCCCAAGCACCACAGGAATGCAACCAGGAACCAATCAGAGGCCACCACGTGGAAGGCCGAGATGAACCGACATAATGTCGGTTCGGCCGATCCCAGGGGTCGGCCGACCCCAGGGTGGCCCCCCTCACCTTGTGCTTTCTCCTGGTGGCTGGCAGGTGGGTCCCCATGACGGTTCCAGGCATCCACGTGGTTTGGAGGCGGTTTGCTCGGGTTGTGGGCCCTTGAATCCTTGTGTTGAACATGTGGCGACGTCTGATTCGTCGGGCCTCTTTCCCTTGGATTTGTGACATCAGCAATCCATGGCACTTTGCATGGCAGCCTCTCATTGGCTGGGATAAGGAGGCTTGGATCGATGAGGTGGATGGATAAGGTGTGCTTTTGCTCTATTTCTTGTGCTAAGTACCTGCATTCAGATATACATCGCCACTTGTGGAATTTGTCAGTATAAGCTCCTATTCTAGTGTTGATGATCACTTTCCATTTATTCTATGCAGGTATTGACGGCCTAAAAGTGGTACTTAACAGCCATCAACAACTCCCCCACACTTGACCTTTGCTCGTCTCGAGTAAAGGGAGAACAAATCAAGTGGGACATGATATCCAGGGATATGAAGCTAGCATAAGAGATATTCCAAACCATACCTTGCACCTGTGAACTCTGTGGAGTGTCTATCATGCCATCTTGGGTAGTTGAGGAATGGAACGATCATGAATCAAGTCACTCCTGCTCATCAAGTCTAGTAACTTGGGGTTTTGCGATGATTTTCAAAATAAACCTTGCTTAGCTCCTCTTTTGATTATCTCAGATCGCACAATGTGTATATATGTCCTCACCAAGGCATTATATTGCCTTTATTCATCCTACTTCTAATGATAGCTTATGTGGAGCTCAAGGTAGGTATGAATGATAAGGCATACTTGTATCACATATATTGCAAAGTCAAAGACCGGATCCAGGAGAAAAACAATTCATACATTCAGATCAAGATGTGCACGTGTATGGATGTGGTGGATATGGTAAGGTGGTCACTAGCCCTGGAATGGGTGCTAGTTATTACCATATCTGATGAATGAGATAAACGACTCCATTGCATGATTCTCTCTCTCTTATATATATGAGAAGTCTTATGAGAGCATGGCTATCCTCTTCTCTTTTTAGTGGACCTTCATGTGCCCACATTTTTTTTTCTCTTTTTTTTCATAACTGCAGGGACCTTCATGTGTCCCCATTTTTTTATAGCCATGCCTCTTTTACAAAATACTTAAGGAGAGAGAAATCAATGCATAGATGGAGCATTTATGTAGGTGAATAGATGAATGATACAATGCTAACCTCCAGAGTAGAAGCATAGCAAGGGGGAAATGGTGATGTGCACATACATCTCGATCATGAAAGCATGGAAAGAATTCTCATAAGGGTCACAAAATTTGACAAAGCTCAATGAAATAACAAGCAGTATATGAGTATAAGGTTTTCAACTAAAAACATCATATGGCTTTGGTAGGACTGTGACATATCAAAGAGGAGCTTTGCAAAAGGGTTTTCAGATTTTTCAAATAAAATTCCCAAGCACTCAAACATTTAGAGCGAAGATCATATCATCAAACCATATCACAAACACCAACTACTTAGATGAGCATGAGATCCCTAATGGTATTTGTTCACAAGCATCAAGACAATGAGTAAGGAATAAAACATATGCAAGCCAACCACAGGAATCATGTAGAGCAAGCAGGGCACCAATATTTGAGTTTAATTTATTGGATAAGAATTGAACATCATTCAAACTCATAGGTAGAGAGAGTGAGATAAGGGTGCACATACCATCGCTCCGGAAGGATATAGGGAACAAGGAAGACTAGTGGTGATTTGGCTGACCCGAGGGGTAGCCAGCTCACTCTAGTTTACCTTGTTCTCATCATGAAGGTGTAGTTGATGTTGTGCAACCCTTGTGTGGGAGTTCTCAAGTGAATACATTGATGATGAGCTTGAGAGAACTCCCCCACACTAGTGCTTGGATTGGTGTGTTCTTCGAGCAAAAAGTGGAAACAAAAGATGGACTCTACTGGTTTGAGAACCATAGAGCCTTTATTCAAAAGCAAATATTTTTGGGGGTTTTTTTTATTATTATTATCGTCACCATGTCATTTGCTCAAAAGGGTGAGACAAACGTTACACTTCATAAATAAAGAAGATATATGAGACCTTTATGGGGTCAAATGTACCTCCTTTATATGTTATGCAACATCAATCTAACACCTTAACTTACCTTCCCAATTGAACATAGCTCAATGACTTACCCATTAGAATTTGAGGATTTCCTACAAGGGTTAGTCCGCATACATGCAACCATGATCTGAGAGGATATAACTCTAAGGTTCATCAATCAAAACTCAACACCATGTCTTCTTTTGACTGAAGAAGACAATTTTAACCTAAGCACCATGCTTAATTTAAAACAGCCTATGAATGTGTGAATTCATAGCATTCAAACCAGAGCATATGAATCAAAGATAAAGGAAGCATGAAAGCATGATCAGGCTATTATCAAAAGGAACATAAGCATGAGCATAAGACGGTGAACCTCGGGCAACCTCCCGAAAGGGCTTTGTTTAATGTCAAAAGCAGGACTTACCTAGCTAATCATCAAGATGAGAGAACTTACATCTTCTCCTCATCAGGATAACGTTTGGCATGAAAGGAAATTTACTCGGGATGCTCACATACCTCCCCCACATTTAGAGTTTGCATTGCCAGGCAACAAAACTTAAGTGTGCGAAGATCAAGCTTCCTTTTGCAAATATTCCCTCCCCAAAACTTACCAAGATGCTGCAGCTGATGTAACTCACACGTTATTAGGCATCACTTGTTCTTTGTTCTTTTCAATCTCCACCTGAAAGGTTAGTGACCAAAAATACCCGAAGGACAACTTATGCCAAAAACATGTTCTTGCTTTTATTCGAAAGGGAAATAAAACCTATGCTAATCCAGGCTATCTCCTGGTAGTGCTTTGTTTATCACGGTCATAAGCTCGACCATGGGAGATTTCTCTTGCAGCCACATTGGTGGTGTCCTTCCCATCTCACCACCAATCGTCGATGAATCAGTGAAGCTCTAGCTGCAAGGTTAGTACCATATACGAACACGAGTCCAAAAGATAGCAAAGCTAAAAGCAGACATGATCATTCTAGGGAGGCTAAGATAGCTCCTAGGACGATCACGGGACTCGAGAAGCTATAGCACCAGGGTGAACCTCGGAGATGGAAGGTTGAGCACTGAGGCTAGCGCTCTCGCAACTGATCTCTGACTGAACTCAGCTCAGGAAAATACTCGGCCTCCAAAAGAAGATAGAGTAGAAACTTGAACGGCCGGCGTACGTTCAGGAGCTAGAGTTCGGGTGAAGGGTGTTGACGGCTGTTAAGTACCACTTTTACACCGTCAACTCCTGCATAATATAAATAAAAAGTGATCATCAACACTAGAATAGGGGGTTTATACTGACAATTTCCACAAGTGTTGGTGTTTCTATCTTTTGTTGCAGGACACATCGAAATGCACATGGAATGATGCAATTGAGAGCAAGTAAATTGATGGCATAAATATGGCATCATCATAAATAGTCCCAAATGCCAATTTGGACTAAACCATTGTGACGGGCTCGTCGAGACGATCAAAACGGATATATTATTTGCATACATCGGAGCCCGGATGAGAGAGATATGCATAGGACATCATGTGGGCCCGGTGGGACCCACACCAGGCCACGTGGCGACGTGCTGGCACACAGGACGCCATGTATCCATGACACCTCATCAATCCAAGAGAAGCACTTCCCGACGAATCAGATGCCGCCACGTGTTCAGCATAAGGATTCAAGGGCCCATAACCCGAGCAAACCGCCTCCAACCGACCCATACATCGGGAACCGTCTTGAGGACCCACCTGGCAGTCACCCAGACGAAAGGCGGCGCGATCGGAGCCGCCCCGGGATCGGCCGACCCCACAGGTCGGCCGAACCCATCTTAAGGCGGTTCGCGCCCATCTTCCATGTGTCGTCTCCCCATTGGATCCTTAGGGCATTCCCGTGGTGCTTGGGGTGTTCTCGCGCGGTGACCTGGGCCTATAAATAGAAGGGGAGGGGGTAAGAATAGACACACGCACTTCACCACCCATCCAAGCCTCCTCTCCTAGAGAGAGTGCTAGAGTAGAGAGGGAGAGGGAGAGGCATGTGCCTCTCCATGTCATTGTTCTTCATTTAGACTAAAGTGAGTATCTTTGTATTTTCTATTTAGACTAAAGTGTGTTCATACTTTTATGATATGTTCATGTGTTCTTCATGTGTTCTTGATTTAGAGGCTTGTGTTCTTCATGAACACACCCCTTTGATCCTGTTGCATAGGTTCATAAGCTTTCATACTCGTTTGTATGCACGTTCATCTTTTAGAATAAAGTGGATATTCATGCATGTTCAATTAGACTAAAATGGCATTCGTGATTCCTTTCTAATAGTTTATGCTAGGTTGCATGAGTAGCCTTTATCCTCTATTAGTGCGTAGATCATGGGTTTATGCGTTCGTTTGCTGCAAGACATTCGTATACGTTGGAAGCATAGTACGGGACTGAGTGCTCTCTCGTATGCCTTTAGCATAAGCTAGTAGCTTCTATAGTTGAGTGAGATCAGTTCTCCTCCTTGTGGGTTCGTCGCTCTATATTTAATATAGAGTGCTGTAGGTTGCTACGCACCGCGGGATAGCATAGTCAGGCTACGGTAGTAATCAGTAGCATAGACGTAGTGTCTAGGCTAAGGGTTATCCTTCGTTTGCCCTATATCCCACGGATTGGTAGAGGTAGATCGCAGGTGGTGACAGCCATGTTGATCCATTGAAATCCTCCATGTTCGGATATAGTGCAGGTTGAGGTTCGTCTTAGATCCGTAGGCCGGAGTCTCCTGACAGATCAGGGGTTAGCCGGTGCCCGAAGCAAGTTCTCGAGAGATCGACCTTTAACCTCATCTGTAGAGCTATCCATAGGAATCCTCTCTCCCGGTGCCTCATATCGTGGTGTGTCCTTGGACCATTAGAACGAAGTTAGTACACACACGTTCCCTCGGATTCGATACCCTTGGAATACTCTGAGGTGAAAGCTACAACGGTATCCGTGCGCTTGCGGATTTATTCGTGTGACGCTAAAATACCCAACAAGCTTTCTGGTGTCGTTGACGGGGAACGGTTGTTGTATCTATCTTCGTACCCAGTGGTCCTCGTATCTTTTCATTTTTCTTTGTTTCTACCTTTACCCCCATTACCCATGGAGAGGCCATCCTTTCACGACCTCTCCACCTCAACTTATGAGTTCAATGATCCATCAACTTCCACATCCGACCATGAACTTCATTTCCACATTATGGGCACGGTTCAGGATCGACCCTTCTTTGGAGCGATCAATGAAGACCCCTACTTTCATTTGGAAGAATTCGAGGAACTGTGTTCGCGTCTGGTTCTCCCAGGTATGACACAGGAATCCATAAGGTGGAAGTTGTTCCCCCTCTCTCTGTCAGAAAGGGCAGAGCAATGGTACACTGACACTGTAAAAAGTGTAAATGGTGATTGGGGCAAACTTCGAGATAACTTTTGCAACTCATTCTCTCTCGTGGAGAGGACGGTGCAATGGTATGCTCATATGGCCTCTCTCCCAGGGGATATTCTCGAGTTCGAACAATTAGAGGAGGAGTCTATAGGAGCAGCGTGGGCTAGGTTCATACGCCTTTATGCATCTAGACCCGGCTCATTTCTACCCGATGATGTCTTGCTTTACGCATCTTGCATGGGTTTAGACATGGACGCTGCCTTCGTTTGCACACAAAACTCTTGTGGAAGGAAGAGCAATCCTAGACAGCCTCTTAGAAAACTCTTTCTTCCCTACCGACCATAACGAACCCCACCAGGAATCAGATTCGATCCATGAGAGTCTCTCAACAGCCGAACATGAACCTACGGTTTCCACATCCTAAGATTCGTCTGTTGAGCCCTCTCCTGAACCAGGAACAATGGAGGAAGAAGAAATTCAGCCTCCAGAGTCCCTCTATCGATTCGAGGATGACCCTTTTGAAAATCTCAGAAACACCTCGAATTGCTTAGATGTCCAACTAGGGAAGGAGCCCTCTTCTGTCCAAATCCAGCCAGCTAGAGATCTTTTGACAGAACCTTCCCCTAGGCCTACGGTACCTCCTTTGCCTCCTGATCCTCCAAACGAAACATCTATCATGGAGGCCATGGAGAAGAAGTGGTTGACTGGAGTGGGAAACTTTTCTCAAGCACTTTGGATTTGTTCACCCTCTACGATCATTTCTTGTTCCATAAAAGGAATTACGATAGAAGCCCACCTTAACACCGTCATGGAGGTTAATGTTATGCCATGGCACTTAGCGTACACTTTATTGGGCAACGTTACGCTCAGACTATCCGACAAGCTCCTCAAGAGTTGTCCCTCCAGACATATTCTTGAGTGTCGGGGGGTTGCATGTGCTGTGCCACTCCAAGTAGACAAGGTCAAGGTTAATCTAGACTTCCACATCTTTGATGTCCTCGATCTTGATCCCCTCCTAGGCTCCCCTGTAGAAAAACTCCTCGATGCATCCCGAGGGAGCCTAGATGAAAAGCTTAGGGAAGCTGCTTCTGCTACCACTCCCTTGTTCTCAGAAAGTTCTAAGGCGGGGCCTATTCCCAAGCAAAACCCGCTCGAGGAGATGATGCATGTATCTCCGTTTGCATTGTTTGAGCCCGTTCTCATTGAGGTTGTAGAATTTTCTACCCCTCAAGAGTACGACTCAGAAGATCCTCTTCACCCTTGTGAAGGCGAATGATCATCATCATACTCGATCAAGTTTGAGCCTCTTCCCGCTGGCCAGTACGATGCTGCTCTCGACCTCGATCGAGAATCAACATCGAGCTTCCATGATGTATCCCCTGAGATGGAGAATTCATGGGCCATGGAGATCTATGAGGCACCGACTCTGGAGTCCAAAGGGAAGGATTCCACAAACGAGCTTGGTGGCTTCACTCTTGATTTACCACCTAAACCATGCTTGCATCATGCCTCTCTAGAGTCGGCCATGCTTAGTGCACTGAGCACGTACGAGGACTACAACCGCCTTATGGTCCTCTCCTGTAAAAAGTTTAGAAGGATGGTTGTAGATGCATATGTTTACCATAAGCATTGCAGATTTCGTGTATGCACTGTGGCACTAGACCTTGCAGCTAAAGCTTCAATGACACATCAACAATTGGTGGTGAGACGGGGATGACATCACTAATGATAGCTGCAGGGAGAAGGTTCCCAGGGTCGAGCTTATGACCATAAGCAAAGCACTACCAGGAGATAGCCTGGATTAGGTTAGATTTTATTTCCCTTTTTCAAATAAAAAGGAAGAGCATGATTTTAGGATAAGGTTGTCCTTCGGGTATTTTTGGTCGCTAACCTTTCAGGTGGAGATTGAAAAGAAAAATGGACAGGTGATGCCTAAGAACATGCGAGCTACATCACTACGACACCTTTATAAGTTTTTTGTTGAGAGAACGTTTACAAAAGGAAGCTTGATCTCCACACACTTGAGTTTTGTTGCTTAGCAATGCAAACTTCAAGTGTGGGGGAGGTATGTGAGCATCTTGAGTATAGTTCCTCTCATCCAAATCTTGTCCTGGTTTGGAGATGATGTTAGCTCTCGCCTCTTGCCCAGTTAGGTACGTCTTGCTTTTGACATTAAACAAAGCCCTCCTGGGAGGTTGCCCGATGTTCACCATCTTTTGCTCATATTTATGTCCCTTTGAAAATAGCTTGATCATGCTTTCATGCTTCATTTATCTATGTTCGTAATACTATGGTTTGAGTGCATGTTTAGCTACGTGCATTCATAGGCTGTTTTAAATTAAGCATGGTGCTTAGGTTAAAACTGTCTTCTTCAATCAAACAAGACATGGTGTTGAGTTTGATTGATGAACCTTATAGTTAATGCTTGCATGGATATTGGTTGTATATGTGGACAAACCCTTGCAGGAATTTCGAATCTGAATGGGGTAAGTCATCGAGCTTGATTCAAAAGGAAAGGTAAGCCAAGGTAAGTCAGCCTTATTTGAGCTAGGTCCCATGGTGAATTTATATTTGAATTTCAATAAAGGCTCACTGGTTCTCGTAACAGTAGAGTCCATCTTTTATTTTTTTCCTTTCTGTTTGAAGACAGCACCAGATACAAGAACAAGTGTGGGGGAGATCTCCCAAGTTTATCATCGACATACACACTTTAGATCTCCCACACAGGTGTTGCACAACATCGACTACGCTTTCATGACAAGGGACAAGGTAAACTAGAGTGAGTCGGCTGCCCCACGGGTCAGCTGAACCACTGCTGGTCCTCCTTAATCCCTATTTCTTCAGGAGCGATGGTATGTGCACCCTTTTACCTCACTCTCTCTTGATTCATGAGTTTGAATGAGTTTCAATTCCTATCTGCTAAAATCAAGCTCATGGAATCGTGTTCTACTTGCTCTACATGTTTCCTGTGGTTGGCTTGCATATGTTTTATTCCATACTTGTCATCTTGATGCTTGTGAACAAATATCATTAGGGAACTCATGCTCATCTAAGTAGTTGATGTTTGAGATATGGTTTGACGATATGATCTTCTCTCTCATTGTTTGAGTGCTTGGGAGTTTTATTTGAAATTTTTTTAAAACCCTTTGCAAAGCTCCTCTTTGATGTGCCAAAGTCCTACCAAAGCCATATGATTAGTTATCTTGAAAACTTTATACTCATATGCTGCTTGTTATTGCATTGAGCTTTGTCAAATTATTGTGACCCTTGTGAGAATTCTTTTCATGCTTCCATGATCAAGATTCATGTGCACACCACCATATCCCCTTGCTATACTTCTACACTAGAAGTTAGCATTGTATCATCTACCCATTCTATAAAAATAAAGCTCTGTGTGTGGTGTGACCTCTCTCTCCAAAGTATCCATGAAAAAGGGCATGGGCTATGCAAAAAAAATCATGCTCAAAGCATGAGCGGAAAAAATGCTCAAGGCATGATAAAAAAAAAGAAAAAGAAAGAAAGGATAGCCCATGTCCAAAATAAAGAAGGAAAAAGAGAGAGATGTGATCATGCAAAAAGGAGTTCCAATAAATTTGATGGTAATAACTAGTGCCCGTTCCGGGCCTAGTGTCCACCTTACCATATCCTTCACATCCATACATGTGCACATCTTGATCTGATCGTATGATTTGATTTTCTCCTTGGATCCGGTTTTTGACTTTGCAATATATGGATGCAAGTATGCTTTATCTTTATATCCTACCCTGAGCTCCACATATAGCCATCATTAGAAGTAGGATGAAAGAAAGGCAAATCTAATGCCTTGGTGAGTTCATATACACATTGAGCGATCTGAGAGAATCAAATGAGGAGCTAAGCAAAGGTTTGTTTTGAAAATTTATTACAAAACCCCGAGTTACTTGACATGATGAGCAGAAGTGATTTGATTCATGACCGTTCCATTCCTCAACTACCCAAGATGGCATGATAGACACTCCACAGAGTTCATAAGTATAAGGTATGGTTTGGAATATCTCTTATGCTCGCTTCATACTTTGGATATCATGTCTCACTTGATTTGTTCTCCCTTCACTCGGGACGAGCAAAGGTCAAGTGTGGGGGTGTTGTTGACGGCTGTTAAGCACCACTTTTACACCGTCAACTCCTGCATAATATAAATGAAAAGTGATCATCAACACTAGAATAGGGGGTTTATACTGACAATTTCCACAAGTGTTGGTGTTTCTATCTTTTGTTGCAGGACACATCGAAATGCACATGGAATGACGCAATTGAGAGCAAGTAAATTGATGGCATAAATATGACATCATCATAAACAGTCCCAAATTCCAATTTGGACTGCACCATTGTGACGGGCTCGTCGAGACGATCAAAAAGGATATATTATTTGCATACATCGGAGCCCGGATGAGAGAGATATGCATAGGACATCATGTGGGCCCGGTGGGACCCACACCAGGCCACGTGGCGACGTGCTGGCACACAGGACGCCATGTGTCCATGACACCTCATCAATCCAAGAGAAGCACTTCCCGACGAATCAGATGCCGCCACGTGTTCAGCATAAGGATTCAAGGGCCCATAACCCGAGCAAACCGCCTCCAACCGACCCATGCATCGGGAACCGCCTTGAGGACCCACCTGGCAGTCACCCAGACGAAAGGCGGCGCGATCGGAGCCGCCCCGGGATCGGCCGACCCCACAGGTCGGCCGAACCCATCTTAAGGTGGTTCGTGCCCATCTTCCATGTGTCGTCTCCCCATTGGATCCTTAGGGCATTCCCGTGGTGCTTGGGGTGTTCTCGCGCGGTGACCTGGGCCTATAAATAGAAGGGGAGGGGGTAAGAATAGACACACGCACTTCACCACCCATCCAAGCCTCCTCTCCTAGAGAGAGTGCTAGAGTAGAGAGGGAGAGGGAGAGGCATGTGCCTCTCCATGTCATTGTTCTTCATTTAGACTAAAGTGAGTATCTTTGTATTTTCTATTTAGACTAAAGTGTGTTCATACTTTTATGATATGTTCATGTGTTCTTCATGTGTTCTTGATTTAGAGGCTTGTGTTCTTCGTGAACACACCCCTTTGATCCTGTTGCATAGGTTCATAAGCTTTCATACTCGTTTGTATGCACGTTCGTCTTTTAGAATAAAGTGGATATTCATGCATGTTCAATTAGACTAAAATGGCATTCGTGATTCCTTTCTAATAGTTTATGCTAGGTTGCATGAGTAGCCTTTATCCTCTATTAGTGCGTAGATCATGGGTTTATGTGTTCGTTTGCTGCAAGACATTTGTATACGTTGGAAGCATAGTACGGGACTGAGTGCTCTCTCGTATGCCTTTAGCATAAGCTAGTAGCTTCTATAGTTGAGTGAGATCAGTTCTCCTCCTTGTGGGTTCGTCGCTCTATATTTAATATAGAGTGCTGTAGGTTGCTATGCACCGCGGGATAGCATAGTCAGGCTACGGTAGTAATCAGTAGCATAGACGTAGTGTCTAGGCTAAGGGTTATCCTTTGTTTGCCCTATATCCCACGGATTGGTAGAGGTAGATCGCAGGTGGTGACAGCCATGTTGATCCTTTGAAATCCTCCACGTTCGGATATAGTGCAGGTTGTGGTTCGTCTTAGATCCGTAGGCCGGAGTCTCCTGACAGATCAGGGGTTAGCCGGTGCCCGAAGCAAGTTCTCGAGAGATCGACCTTTAACCTCATCTGTAGAGCTATCCATAGGAATCCTCTCTCCCGGTGCCTCATATCGTGGTGTGTCCTTGGACCATTAGAACAAAGTTAGTACACACACGTTCCCTCGGATTCGATACCCTTGGAATACTCTGAGGTGAAAGCTACAACAGTATCTGTGCGCTTGCGGATTTATTTGTGTGACGGTAAAATATCCAACAATGGGTGAGGTTAAGCTCATCCTTCCTTAGGTAGATGGACCGATGTTCTCACCAAAATGATGAGCCATCCCAGGTCTAGCCTAAGCTTCCAATAGGAGGTTATGGATAAGCTGGAAAGTGCAACTCCCATTGGGCATCGATCAAGTCAAGCATAAAGTATGAAGTTTAAGCTTCTCCTGACTAATCGGCATCGATCGATGGGCTTAAGATATGAAGTGAATGTACTCCATTTGATCGGTAAATGATCGTGCTCCTTGGGTCTGACAAATGAATCCACTGGATTATAAAGCAAAGACCGATGTCTTAGTTTATACGAAACTTAGTGCAAGGCACTTCAGCTCAAACCTCAACGTAGGAACATGATAGGCCAATCGTACTCTCCTGAGGAGATCACAACTAGGATCAGACAAGTCATCCTGGCCGAGAATGATTCATCCTTTCCTAATTACTCTCTCCATCCTCCTACGAGACAAGGTCTCGGGGAGAAGGTCTAAGAAGAGGTACGAAAGGGGATCCCAAGGGTAGACTCTGCGCTAAGCAATCTTTCCCTTAGATTCCTGCTAATCAGGAATGGTATCTTCAACTGGAGCTTAAAGCCTCAGCTCGGC
Organism: Cenchrus fungigraminus; assembly: GCA_036936925.1. NCBI lineage: Eukaryota > Viridiplantae > Streptophyta > Magnoliopsida > Poales > Poaceae > Cenchrus > Cenchrus fungigraminus. Next base: position 61,800,839 of record CM072770.1, read on the forward strand.
AGATGATGAGTCTAGGTGGCTCAACATTTCTTCTGACGGGCACCTCATCGACCGGGATGCAAGGGGGAGCTGAAGTCCTGGAGGGTTTCCACGATCTCTTTTCCCTCAACAGCGTCCAAGTGCACAAAGAGCCTTCGGAGAGAGCATTAAGTCGCATGGCATCATCCTTCCGTAACCCATACCAGAAGCGCTGAAGCAGCTTCTGATTGGGAACGTGGAGGACTGGGCAATCTTCTGCCAAAAAGGCGAAGTGATCCCATACCATTCCTAGCGATTCCTCCTCACCTTGCTCGAGACTGAGAATCCTTATCGGGAAAGATTCCCTTTTCCGAGCATCCAATGATTCTTCGATTTCACTCGAAGTTTCAATCAGACACTCGTAGTCTCTCACATGATTGAGGGGGTTCTCATGAATTGACCCCGAGAAGGAAAGATCCTGAATTAGCTTCATGAGAGAGGGGTGAATCCGACAGCCAGATGAAAGAATGAGTTCTGACAAGGGTGGCTCTGAGGGTTCACTCCTCGAAGGTGGAAGGTGTTTACAAGGATAACCTTCCAAGGGTAGCGGGGGTAAAGGTAGAAGTAAAGAAAACGGAAAAGGATATCTCGAAGGGTAACGGGGGTAGAGGTAGAAGAAAACGAAAAAGATACATACGAGGACCACTAGGTTCGAAGGTAGATACAGCAACCGTTCCCCGACAGCGGCGCCAGAAATGCTTGTTGGTATTTCTTAACCTCAGCACTAGTGGCGCGTCTAGCGTGAGTGTGTAAGGAACACCTGGGTACACTGACGGGTGCGAACGAATCCGCAAGCGCACGGATACACCGTTGTAGCACTTCTCCCTCGGGAGTATTCCAAAGGGTATCGAATCCAAGGAACAGTGTGTACTACCTTCTATACTTGAAGAACGGTCCAAGGACACCAAGCCCCTACTTGGGTAGAGAGATGATGGGGTGCTCAGTTCTAGGGAGGTACAAGCTGCAAAGGATCTCGCTTCGGACACCGGACCCTCCTAGCTATAACAGTTGGTTCACGGCAAATGGTTGCCTACACCTGTATCCGAACGTGGGGGATTCCATAAGGGTCCAACAGCTGTCACTACCACGGCCTACCCCAAGACAAACCGTGGGATACAGGGCAATCGAAGGATAACCCATAGTTCAGACACCACGTCTGCACCACCGATTACTACTATAGCACGGCTACGTCTGTCGACCCGTAGCAACACTATAGCACTTCGTATAAATACAGAGCGACGAACCCGCGAGTACAGCTATACCTCGCCCATCATTGACCCGAGGTGGCGCGAGGTCGAACGACTAAGCGCCAATTAATGTATTCCAATAAGATCTAACGAGATAACTCACACAAACAGAATGCAGAATTATTCATCTAATCAACAAGATCAAAGGATCATGTCACGAAGAACACGAGCCTCTAAATGATGAACAGACGAAGAACTCAAGAACATATCACCCATGCATGAATATCACTTTAGTCTAAAAGGAAAATACAGAAATACTCACTTTGCTCTAAATGAAGAACAAATGGGAGTCTCACCCACACCACCACCTACATAGAACCTACACCTAACTACACATGGAGAGGTGAGAACGCACCTCTCCAAGTGAGAAATGAGAGAGGGGAGAACTTGGGATGTGTCTCTATTCCTACCCCCTCTCCTTCTATTTATAGGCCCGGGTCACCGCGCGAGAACACCCCAAGCACCACAGGAATGCAACGAGGAACCAACCAGAGGCCACCCCAGGGTGGCCCCACTCACCTTGTGCTTTGTCCAGGTGGCTGGCAGGTGGGTCCCCATGACGGTTCCATGCGTCCACATGGTTTGGAGGCGGTTTGCTCGGGTTGTGGGCCCTTGAATCCTTGTGCTGAACACGTGGCGACGTCTAATTCGTCGGGCCTCTTTCCCTTGGATTGGTGACATCAGCAATCCATGGCACTCTGCATGGCAGCCTCTCATTGGTTGGGATAAGGAGGCTTGGATCGAAGAGGTGGATGGATAAGGTGTGCTTTTGCTCTATTTCTTGTGCTAAGTACCTGCATTCAGATATACATCGCCACTTGTGGAATTTGTCAGTATAAGCTCCTATTCTAATGTTGATGATCACTTTCCGTTTATTCTATGCAGGTATTGACGGCCTAAAAGTGGTACTTCATAGCCGTCAACAACGTTTCAAACCAAATGCTCATGCTCATATATCAAAATTAAAGGAAAACATACGAGTAAAGAAAGAAAAAGCATCGCATGAGACAAAAATTAAAAGACACTTTTTATTTGGTTTTTTTCGACTCGAACACTAAATTAACACACTTCAAACTGAAAATTTAAAAACACACCTAAAAGTTTAACTCACAAACTCTCGCAAACTCTAAGCCAAACCAAACTAAACTTACTAAGGCAAAAAAATTTTAAGATCTAGCTAGCTAGCTCTCCCCCACGCTAAAATCATACGACGTCCTCGTCGTATTTTACAAAAACCCTAAGGGAGAAAACCCTAACCATCTAGTGGAACTTCCCACAGTCCTTGCACCACCTTTTCTTTATGTTGCCGACCATCCCGAATAGCTTCCTCACGTTCCGATTAAGAAACTTGTAGTCATCATCGACTACACGCTCCAAATCCTCCATTCTCTTCCTCATCACCTCCATAGCTTGGAAACACTCTTCGACCGACGCGTAGAGGTCCGAGATGGAGTGACGGTAAGTCGCACAACATAACGGATGCATCCCGAATGGGTCGTCGTCGCAGGGGTCGTCGCCGTTGTCGCCGTCGCCGCCGTCGTCGAGATCACCGTCGCCGTTTGGTCCTTCGGGAGTCGGGTCTTTAGGCACCTCCTCCCAATAGAAGAGGTCATTGTCGCCCCTTCCAGCGGCTGCCCACGAGCTCGGGCTGCGGTCGTCGGAGTAATCGCTCCCCCCGTAGTCCTTCGGCTCGGGCGACTCCTCCTTGTAGTCTTTCCTCTTTATGCCCCGGAGTCGCTCCGATCTACGGACGGGAGTTGAGACTTCCTCCTTGACATGGTGGCGAGATGCAATCGGCCCGGTCGGGACACGCCCTCCGCAACAGATGCGGGCGGTCCTCTTGATCCCCATTGTAGGCTTGAGCTCGCATCGCTTCGCCTCCTCCGGCTTCAAAAGCTTCTCGGCGCCTAGCTTGATCTCCTCGCTCCTTGGGGATGTCATGGCTGCTGCTTGGGGGTAAAAGGATGTGAAATGGGATGGATTCCCGAGCTCCAATCTCTTTCGTTTAAATAGTCCGAGAAGGAATGCCCTAGAACCCATCTTTTCCTTTTCTTGACTTCCCTAAAATCTTCTGACCAAACATGGAAGTCCAAAACGCGCGTCCTAGAGAAAAATGGGGGTGAACCGCCGCCCTGGGCCCCTAGGCCGATCGGACCGGGCCGGCCGGCCTACCCTGGTTCGCGGGCCGGTTCGGTCCAATTTTTCGCATGCTACACTATTTTCTGATTGTTAGCCCATGTAGAATAGTTGGCCTGGTAAAACTTCGCGAGAAACTCCAGAAAAATAAATTAAGGGCTATTTACAAAATGCTCACCTTGTTTTACGTCCTAGGCTTGACGTTCGGGCTCATCCTCCATGATGAAAATATCAATATGGTGAAGGGGCACGACATCGGGTTCGAAATACACCTTAAGCCGTTGACCATTCACCATGAATTGATCTCCTTTCATATCCATGATGGTAACCGCTCCATTGGAGAGCACCGAATGAACAATGTAAGGTCCATCCCACTTGCTTTGCAATTTCCCCTTTCCGAAAGTTTTGAATCTCGAATTATAGAGGAGGACCTTATCTCCTTCTTTAAACTCCTTCTTAAGTCTTTTGTCATACCATCTTTTGATTCTCTCTTTGTAGATGCTTGCATTTTCATAAGCCTTCAACCTCATCTCCTCTAGCTCGCTAATTTGGATCCTTCGTTTTATTCCCGTGGCGTCTAGATCGAGGTTCATCTCTTTTATTGCACAATATGCCTTGTGTTCTAGCTCAATCGGAAGGTGACAAGCCTTGCCATTAACAAATTGATATAGGGTCATACCTATCGGTGTCTTGAACGCCGTTCGATATGCCAACAAAGCTCCATCCAACTTCTTTGACCAATCCTTGCCTCCTTTCTCTATAGTCTTGTTAAGGATGCTTTTTAGTTGCCTATTCGATGTTTTCGCTTGTCCATTCGTTTGTGGGTGATAAGCCGTAGACACTCTATGTTCAATCCCCAACTTGGCCAAGCACTTCTTGAAGTTCTTCCCGGTGAAGTGAGTTCCTCCAACGCTTATCAAGATTCTTGGGGTACCGAAGCGAGGGAAAATCACACTCTTAATCATTGCGATGGATTCTTCCGTGGAAGCTTTACGACATGGGATGGCCTTTACCCACTTGGATACATAATCAACCATAACTAGGATGTGCTCAAATCCATGTGAGTTTTTGAAAGGCCCAATGAAGTCAATTCCCCAAACATCGAATAAATCGATTTGTAGATTGTAATTCAAGGGCATAGCATTCCTTTGAGATATGTTTCCGGTCCTTTGGCATTCGGGGCATGATGCAACACATCTTTTAGTATCTTCATGCATCTCCGGCCAAAAGAATCCGCTGGACCATACTTTTGCTTGGGTTCGAAAATGACTATAGTGTCCACCGTACTCCGCCGAATGACACTTCCCCAAAATCCCTTTCTTCTCTTCTCTTGGTACACATCTTCTCATAACTCCATCATTCCCAAGCTTGAAGAGGTAAGGTGAATCCCAAAAATATTTCCGGCTTTCAGAGATTATCCTCCTTTGAGTGTTTTTATCTAGGTGATCGAGAGGCATTCTCCGAATTGCTCAAATGATATCGATCATCCAAGTATCCTTGTCGAGTATTCGGTAGAGGTGGTCATCTCTCATCTTATCCTCTATGGGCTCTTTGTCATCTTGTCCACGGTTCATCCTAGACAAATGATCGGCCACAACATTTTCCACCCCCTTTTTATCACGAATTTCAACATCGAACTCTTGGAGAAGAAGGATCCAACGAATCAATCTTGGTTTAGCGTCCTTCTTAGCCAAAAGATACTTGATTGCCGCGTGATCGGTGTAGACAATGACTTTCGAGTTCACGATATAGGATCTGAATTTTTTGAAAGCAAAAACCACTGCTAGCAACTCTTTTTCCGTAGTGGCATAATTTAATTGTGCCTCACTGAGAGTTTTACTAGCGTAGTATACAGTGTGAACTCGGCCTTCCTTTCTTTGCCCTAAAACCGCCCCTACGGCATAGTCACTTGCATCGCACATGATCTCGAAAGGTTGACTCCAATCTGGAGGTTGGATGATGGGAGCACTTACTAAAGCGTTCTTCAAGGTCCGGAATGCCGCCAGGCATTTCTCATCAAAGTCAAAAGCCACATCTTTTTGAAGAAGTTGTGTTAAAGGCTTAGTGATCTTTAAGAAGTCCTTAATGAATCTTCTATAGAATCCGGCATGGCCTAGAAAGCTTCTCAAAGACTTAACATCCGTTGGAGGTGGGATTTGCTCAATCGTCTCCACTTTAGCTTTATCCACTTCAATTCCTCTCTCGGATATAAATGTCCGAGCACTATGCCTTGCTTTACTATGAAGTGGCATTTTCCCCAATTTAGCACTAGATCGACCTCCGCACACCTCATGAGAACCATGTCTAAGTTTGCCAAGCAATCCACGAATGTCTTCCCGTAAACGGAAAAATCATCCATGAACACCTCGACAATTTCCTCGATAATTTCCGAGAATACCGCCATCATGCAATGTTGAAAGGAGGCCGGAGCATTGCATAAACCGAAGGGCATCCTTCTATATGCAAACGTCCCATAAGGGCAAGTAAATGTTGTCTTGTGTTGATCATCTGGGTGAATAGGAATTTGCATGAACCCCGAGTATCCATCGAGAAAGCAAAAATATGCGCGGTTTGCTAACCTCTCGAGCATCTCGTCAATGAACGGTAAGGGGAAGTGATCTTTCTTCGTTGCTTTGTTTAGCTTTCGATAATCGATACACATCCGCCATCCGGTCACGGTCCTTTGCGGTATTAATTCGTTCTTCTCATTCTTCACCACGGTCAAACCTCCTTTCTTCGGCACACAATGTACGGGGCTCACCCACTCGCTATGCGGCACCGGGTAGATGATTCCGGCATCAAGTAACTTGATAACCTCCTTCTTAACTACCTCTCGCATGGCATGGGTCAACCTCCTTTGATGGTCCACTATGAGCTTACATTGGTCTTCCATCGGTATACGATGAGTGCAAAAGGCTGGGCTAAGTCCCTTGAGATCATTAATTGAATATCCAATCACCTTCTTGTGCTTTTTCAATAAATTCAGCAACTTCTCATTTTCTTCGGGACTCAACTCGTCGCTCACAATTACTGGATAAGTCTTGTCCAGGCCCAAAAATTTGTACTTTAATCCTTTGGACAAAGGTTTGAGATCCACCTCGGGCACTTGTGGTTCTTCGGATTTAGTGTCTCCTATGTCTTTGAATTTTTCTTCCTCCACGCTTCCATCTTGTGGTTCTAATCCTTTTGTTGCTTCCTCTAATTCCTCATCTTATTGATCATTGTATTGGTTCTCCATCGCTCTTTGCAGCGGGTCTCTAAGGGTTTCAACAAAACAAAGACTACCTACCTCATCTTCTTCTTCATCCTCGGGAGGAAAGGGTGAAGCATGACTAGAAGCGCGAAGAAAATTATATGTGTACTTATCTCCATTAAGGTTTATTGTTACTTTGCCTTCTCCGGCATCCAACACGGCATCAACCAACTTAAGGAAAGGCCTACCTAAGATTATGTGATCATGATTATCATAATAGGCATCTATAACAAAGAAGTCGGTTGGTATGCGCTTTCCAGAGATGATTACATTAAAGTTGCAAGCAATACCTAGAGGTTTAATTGTTCTACCATCTCCCATAATTAATTTTGTTGAAGTTGGAGCTAAGTCTAGGTTATGGTCTTGAACTTTATCGTAAATTTTGGAGGATAGGACACTTACTTGAGCTCCGATGTCGCATAAAGCCTTGCATTGAACTCCATTAATCTCGCAACTCAAGTGTGGTGTCGTCTTCTCCTCTTGATCGGATCCTATTGCGTAGACTTCAGCGAGGCGAGCATATGGCAATGCTTCGTGCTTGATGCCCATGATTCTCTTCACCTCGGCTATGTGATCCGGATCCACTTCATCATCGCTAAAGAGCTTTCGAAAGATCTCACCGGTGGTTTCAAGGTCGTATGAATTTTCCGCTTGCTTTTCCGGTGGGAAGTCCACTTCCAATGCTCTTGCCATCCCCTTTTGGTTAGGGAACGGTCCTCTCTTGTCGAATACTTCTCCATAATCTATTGGAACCCAATCCATTCGCTCGAACTCCCTTAATGGCTTCGCACTTGACATACTCCTTTTGTTTGTTTCATTTGACTTGGCAAAGTCAACGCTTGGGGTAGTTCTTGTCTCGGTGTGTACTTCTTCAACCTTTTCCGGGATTGGCTCCTCTTTCTTGTCTTCTGGGGTTGCCTTTTTGGAAATTTCAGCACATGTCTTCATGTTTGAATCATGTTCCGGCCCTCCCGAAAGTCGTGTTTCCCAATCTCTTCGCATGGCCGCCGCTTTGCTAATCTTTTGTAAAAGTTGAGCGGCTTCCGTGAGTGTTTTCTCCATGAGATCCCCACCTGCACACATTTGAACATGTTCCATGCAGCTAGGGGTTATGGAAAAGAAAAATGTATGCAAGAGTACGTCACCGGAGAAGCCGAGTCTTGGTCCTTGCTCAATCAACTCATTAAATCTATTCCAAGCTTGGTCTATCCCTTCCTCTTCTCCTTGCGTGAAGGTGATCACTTGCCTCCTTAGATGTTGAACCTTGCTTATTAGAAAAAACTTCTCACAAAATTTCTTCATCAACTTGTTCCAATTTCCTTCAACTTCAAAGGACGCAAACGAGTACCATGTCTTTGCTTCGCCGGCAAGTGAGTAGGGAAAGAGATTCCACTTGAACCATTCGTCAGGAACTCCTTCTTGACGCACCGTGTTGCATAGCATTGTGAAATGCTTTATGTGTCTATATGGGTTCTCCGTGTCCATCCCTCTAAATGGGGTTGCCGCCGCCATCTCGATGATCCTAGCTTTGATTTCATACTTGGTCGCTTCGAGCTTCGAATCCGACTCTTGTACTTTGATGTTTTCACATCGAGGGCTAGCGTAATCCCGTAACGATTTCTCCGGTTCTTCCATAGGGTGGTTGGCGAACGCCATCTAGACAATAAAATAGAAAAACAAAAACAAAACAAGGTGGTTTCCTAGATAATAGGGGTTAGATGTTAGCAATAAACGATAAACGAAAATAAATGCAAAACCAAACGATGTAAATTGGCTTGCTCCCCGGCAATGGCGCCAGAAAAAGGGGCTTGTTGACGGATAAAACTCGTATCCACCTACGATCCACAAGTGTATGGACCTACACATTTTTCACCACGGGGATTCCCTAGGTTCTTGTCAATCCGCGGAGCAAGGGGATTACAAGCATTTGATCTAGCACTACCTAGTTAACTTATCTAAACCCTAACTAAGGACCAATCTAAAGATCTACTACACTACACTAGAGAGGGTTGAGAGGCTCACAAGATATACAAAAGACACTTGCCCAAGGGTCTACGATACTTGAACATGCAACCGCTTAGAGATACAAACCGATCTAATCTACCGGGGGTTGTGACCACGGTTTCGCCCTTTCCCTCCCCCGTACTGTCACTACGCAGAGGTATTCGTGACAAGACCTATGATGATCACGGCGTATTGAAGGGTTCTAAGGGAGAAGTGAGATCTATACTCCCGATAAGGCATGGTAGCTAACCTTAAACATGAAAGCATCTTCAACACTAGATGATAGATTGAAACCATAAAAGTTGCGATTACATCTCAAGATCGTTTACAACCCATGGACAAATGAGAAGATTACCCCATCAAGGCGCTAGGCATAGCACCGTTGATCATGGTGACGCTTCCGACGGTGTCTTCCTTCTCCTCCGGGGGTGTCGTGGCAGGGCCTCGACGTCCTCCTCCACTTGTGGTTGCTTCCTTCGAGTCGAGCGATCCTTCTTGCGAATGATCTCCCTCCTCTTCTTCCTCTCTAGCTTGTGGATGGCCTCTCGGATGAATAGCTCTCTCTGCAAATGGCGGCGCCCACACGTACTTAGGGTTGCATCATCTTCACGCTCAAGAAATGGGGGGCCGAACCGACACGGGAATGGGCCAGGCCCAAGCCCACTTCGGCCCGGTTCGGTCGCCACTTCGCACACGTGGGTCCTCTTGCCATTTTGCACTTTGCCCCCTTCACTTGCATCATTTTGGCGATGTCATCCTCGCGTCCAAGATAGAGGGTCTTCTCGCATGAAGTTTGGTCTTTTACACTTTAATCATCGGGGATGTTCCTTTGTAACACTTCAGTCCTTGCCACCTTTGGGAGTGATTTCATCATGCTCTTGAACACGAACGGGACTCTCATTTGCTCCTTTGAACTTGTTGTGACTCCGTCCTTTTTGTCCATGTTTTCCTGCAAAAACATAACACTTCCAAATGCACATACAAAGATGAACTTGTTATATCATTAGTGTGCCTAGTGGTGGGTTAGTTCCATAATCAAGTCCAAACCAAAGTGTAATGAACATGTTTGGTGTACCAAAATACACCGTCAACAAGCCACTAGGGATGATTGTTGCAGGATAGTGGCATGTGCTTTATGATATAACGTTTCATCCATATCCATCTGAGATTTCTCCCCTAGTGTGCCCTTTCCCCTGAGTCTCCCCTCATGGCGTGATACAGGGAGTCCAATCGGAGCAAGCTCATCAATAAAGTCGACACAAAACTCAATAACCTCCTCTGTAGCATATCCCTTTGCAATGCTTCCTTCAGGACGGGCACGATTACGGACATACTTCTTAAAACCAGACATCAACCGCCCAAAAGGGAACATGTTGTGTAAATACATAGGCCTGAGGATCACAATCTCTTCAACAAGATGGACAAGAAGGTGGGTCATGATGGTAAAGAAAGAGGGTGGAAAGATCATCTCAAAGCTGACGAGGCATTGCACGACATCTTTCTGCATCTGCACTAGCTTGTCTGGATGGATTGCCTTCTGAGAGATCTGGTTGAGGAATGCACATACCTTGATGATTGCCAATCTCACATTCTCTGGTAGAATACCCCTTAGTGCAACAGGCAGCAATTGTGTCATCAACACGTGGCAGTCATGAGCCTTCAATTTTGTGAATTTTTCTCTTTGTAATTTATTAGCCACTGTATATTTGAGGAGTATCCCGTCGGGACCTTGATGCTATTCAAGCAATCAAATATCTTCTTCTTCTCTTCCTTGCTTAGGGTGTAACTAGCAGGGGCCAAGTAATTATTTCCTTTACCTCTCTTTTCGGGATGCAGACCATCTCGTTGTTTCATCAATTTAAGATCCCGACGTGATTCAATTGTATCTTTTGACTTTCCGTATACACCTAGGTGGCCAAGCAAGTTCAAACAAAAGTTCTTCATGACATGCATCACATCAATTGCGTTGCGAACCTCAAGGATTTCCCAATAAGGTAGTTCCCAAAATATCGACTTCTTCCACATAGCTGCATGTCCATCCTTGTCTTTTGGAACAGATTGGCTACCAGAACCCTTCCCATACACTACCTTCAAATCTTTGACCATAGAAAATACAAGTTTACCATCACAGTGCAAGGGCTACTTATGTTTTTCTCTAACACCTTCAAAATGCTTTATTTCTTCTTCTCTTAACGGGTGCTTAGGAGGAAGAAATCGACAATGGCCCAAATACACAACCTTTTTACTGTGTTTTAGATACATGCTGCAAGTATCATCTAAACAGTGTGTGCATGATCGGAATCCCTTGGTTGTTTGTCCTGATAGGTTACCAAGTGCTGGCCAATCGTTGATGGTTACGAACACCAATGCTCGTAGATCAAACATCTCCTTCTTATCCTCATCCCACACAGGTACACCTTCTTTCTCCCATAACATTTTTAAGATCATCAATCAACAGTCTTAGGTACACATCGATGTCATTGCCTGACTGCTTTGGGCCTTGGATGATAATTGGCATCATGATGAACTTCCGCTTCATGCACATCCAGGGAGGAAGGTTTAACATACATAAGGTAACAGGCCAAGTGCTATGACCACTACTAAATTCACCGAATGGATTGAATCCATTTGTACTTAAACCAAACCGAATGTTCCTCGCGTCCTCTGCGAACTCAGGAAATTCACCATCAATTAATATCCACTGCGACCCATCAGCAGGGTGCCTGATCTTGTCATCTGGTACACGCTCTTTGTGCCAACGCATCATCTTTGCATTGCCCTTGCACCTGAATAGACGCTTCAGCCGTGGTATCACTGGGAAATACCACACCACCTTCACAGGAATCTTCTTCTTCTTCTTCACCCCCTCAACATCACAAGGATCATCTCGTGAGATCTTATAACGTTGTGCTTCGCACATCGGACATGCCTCTAATTTCTTGTATTCTTTACCTCGATATAGGATACAGTCATTAGGACACGCATGTATCTTTTCTACCTCTAAGCCCAGAGGACAAACAACCCTTTTAGCTTCGTACGTTGACGCTGACAATTCGTTCCCCTCGGGAAGCATGTCCTTCACGATCAAGAATAACTCATCAAAAGCCGTGTCAGAAATTCCATTACTAGCCTTCCATTGCAGCATTTCCAATGTGCTACCCAACTTCTTGTGCCCCTCTTTGCAATCTGGGTACAACGGTTTCTTGTGATCTTCTAACATACGTTCAAATTTCTTTGACTCCTTCACCTTTTCCCCGGAATTTTCCTTTGCCTCTCGCAACATGTAAAGCCCCGGATTTTCGGTAAGGAAAACCCGAACCCCTGTACCCTTGCGATAGTCCCTGGATCAGTGGCTATCGCGTACAGATCGCATCACAGTAGGTAAAACAAAGCCATACATTGCATCACAGAAATATTAGTACATAATTTATTACATGTCCATTATGGAGTACAACATTACAAGCCTCTTGGCTGAATTAGAGAGAAATTCTACGCAGCAGTAGCTAGCATCTCAGAAGAGTCTCCATCTTTTATTCTTCCCGCCCACAGGCATCCTTGAGCGAAGCGATGCATCCCTCAATCGTACCATCCGTCGGCGTTGTTGTCGTAGTCGGACTCGTACCCTGCACACCCAAAGTCTATCCCCAAGGAGTGGGATAGGTCCACGTCACCAACTATATGCAACTTTAGGTGGCCTAACTTCTAAAGGGTAAGAAAAGAGACAAGGTAGAAGCTCGGGTTTCCTATGCAGCAGCAGCAAAGCAACAACAAGATATCTCCACCAAGATCCCAACCCAAATCTCTCAACACAGCTCGGAAACACCTGGTACACAGGGCCCCGTCTCCACATCCTATCTCCATCTAGGGTCAATGCGAGAACTTCCTCTCCTCGCACCTCAATGATTGCAATCGGATCCGCGAGGTAGAGGGAGCCACTCTCCTCTCCCCGACTGCAACCACGGCTCACCTCACTCTCAACTACAGGGGGAAGGTAGAAATCCCAAAACATGAGAACAAAGCTATCAGGGGACATGTCCGTGACCGAGGACGCGGCTATAGCTATAGATCGAATAACTCTGCAGAGCGTGTACACTTGTACCCAACCCAGAATGGAACCCGGTCGGTGTATGGCCGACCGAGCCCATCCTACCGTGCGAACTCTCGGTAGTTACGGCCCCATCCTGCATCCGGCCCTCAAAGCGATCCCCTTCGCAAAGGGAATTGCACCGGAACTGTGAAATGCCCCCGTGTGGCCACACGGGAGACGCACTGAGAGAAGGTGGTCTCACTCCCACCTCTCCCCCACTGATACCCTCTATCCTGCTGGCAGGTATGGGTCCGCACTTGCCGAGCTCAACTCGGCCCTAACCCCACTCTCGGCGAGGTGGTGTGTACGTAAAGGTCCCGTGAAAAGGTCTGTCCACTCGCTTTCAGACCGGGGCGAGCTCAGGTCCTCCAAGCGTAAGTAAAACCCCAACACCTGTGCTCCAAAAACCGTAAAAGTGGGGACACACTGAGGAGTGCACCCTCATCCCCGATCCCAGATCGGTTGTTTCGAGCTCACCCCCGCCAAAGTACCTAAAACGCCTTCTCCTGCCGGTTTTTACCCCACACACGCTAAGAACCACTATTCCCATCCTAACACATGCATCGCGAAGCTCAGCGTATATACACACTTATATATATATATAGTAGTAGGGCAATCAAGGACAGGGTAATTATAGAAGGCAGTGCAAGGTTCATCATCATGCATATAAAGTAAAGCGCTAGCATACTACATAGCAATGCCTAATAGGTATTCAGAATCAGTCGGGCGTGAACCTGCGGTCGGGTAGTCGTCGGCGACGTAGTCATCGGTGTAGTCGTACTCCGAGTTCAGCACCCCAGCTCCAGCTGCTCCTATAACGCGCAAATTAAAATAAAGACGGGTCCTATTGCAATTAACTCCAAATGAATAGTGATTAAGAGCCAAAAGAGAGCAAACACTAGTCCTACACGGAGTTTAAGATTTTAGAAGATTTTCGGAAATGGTTTTATATTTTTCGGAGCTAAAATGGATTTTCTAAGACTTTGTGAAGGTAAAATACATTTCTAGAAATCAAAATACGAATATACCATACCAAACAGGGCGGCCACAAAAGATCCGACCAGGATCAGGTGCGGCCAGTGCCGGTGCGGCTGCTGTGTGGCTGAAAAGCGACGGGCCGGCCGCATGGGATCCAGGGGATCCAACTGTGGCCAGCGTCCATGTAGGCGGGCGTGAGGTGTGTAAGGAGACTGGTCGGCCACACGGGATCCGAGGGATCCGCTGCGGCAAGGCCAAGGTGTGGTCCGGCTTGTGCAACAAAAATCCCCCTGGGTTTTGAGGTGGCGTGCAAGGTGTTCGACGCCATGCCCCTAAGGGACGGCGGTTCGGCAAGGGCTTGCCGGCGGCGAGGGTCGATGGCGGCCGACCAACAAGCGACACGATGCGGCTCAAGTAGGTATAGGGTTTCAACCGAGCGATGAAAGAGGCGGCCTTGACTTGGGATTCCGGCACGGCGGCGGCGAGGTCGGGTTCGGCGTGGCGGGCGGACAAGGGTCCTGCGGCGGTGAGGCTAGGGTTGCCTGCGTCGGCCGGGATTGCTCGCGAGCGCGTGTGCGAGCGCGTGCGCGTGAGGACGCACGGACGCGCGGATGTGACCCGGGTGTCCCCGGCGTCGAGCAACAGCCGCAGAGCGGCGGCTGGGTGCGCCTGCGAGCAGGCGAGCGCCTGTGGCTTGGCGAGCCTGGCGACAGCACCCGGGGAACGCACACAGTGGCGGACGATTGGACCAGGCGCGCCAAGGAAGGGCGCGTCGGAAAGGGTAAGGCCCTGGGCTTTGGCCTCATGGCGAGCATGCGCGGACCGGCGCGCTGGGGTGCGCGGCGGAACGAGATGGGGAACAGACCCGGGCGGCGATGACAGCCCGACAGCACGTCTCCTCTCGCGGTGCCGGCGTCCCTCGCACGCGGGCGTGCATGCTCGTGAGTACACAGGTGCACGTGTGCACGCGCGTGGGTGCGCGCGCGTGTGACCGCGGCCAGAAAGACAGGGCTGGCGGCGGACCGGTGCTCGGTGTGCCAGGACGAAGGAACGACACGAGGATAAAGCGGGGAGCGCGCACGACGTAGATGGCAGCGACACCTGCAAGCGTCCGGCATGGTGCGAAGGCCAGCACACAAACGTCGGTGGGTCGCGCGGCGGCGCGGTGCGGGCACAGATCACGGCGAGCACACAAGGCTCAATGCGCTCACGGCTCGAAGGCCGGGTGCCACAGCAAGGGGGAGACGCGGTGCTCACCTAGGGCTGCAGAAACGGTGGCAGTTCGGCGGTGAAGACGTGCGGCGGTGCGGGACGGCTCGGAGCAGCGGGAAGCAGGGAATCAGGTCTGGCTCCCGGCGTCACGGCGTGCAGCAGCTCCCGCGGGCGGCCTCCGTCTTCGCGGCGACCTCCACGAACGGCCAACCCTGCCTCCTTCTCCTCCTCTTCCCCCTCCCTGACGTCACCGGCGACAGATTGGGGGAGGATTTGCCCCCGGAGTGGCTAGGGTTAGGGCTTGGCGACCGGGCGGCGTTTATATATACAAGGTAGGTAGGGCAGATGGCGGGATCGCACGCGAGACACGTGGAGCACATCCGCGGCGGCGGACATGGCAGCACGGCAGGCACTTTCCACGGCGGCGCGGCGCGGCTCTCCGCGGGGAGGAAGAAAAGGCGATAAAGGGGAGGACGAAAGGGGTGATGTGGCGGCTGACCGGCGGGTCCCACCTGTAAGCGACACGGGCGAGATTAAGGAGAAGCAGGCCTACTGGGCCGCTTGGCGGTCGGGCCGGCGCTGGGTTAGAGGACTCCGGCGATCCTAGCGAAAGAGCTCAGGGTGGCCTACTAGACTTGGTCGACAAGGTTGAGGGCCCAAGACAGGTTTAAGGTTTTTCTAATATTCTATACCCTTAACTCCTATTCAAACTTTGATTCAAATTTGAATCAAGATTCAAATTTGAGCCTCACACAATAAAATCCAAATAAACTCCAATAAAATCCAACTTCTCACACTAGCATTTTTATAAGTCCTAAAATTATTATTTGGATTAAAGTAAATCTAGGAATAAAGGAGAGATGCATAGAAGACACTCTTATGATTTTCATTAATCACTCAAGTTCAAATCAAAAATTTTAGAAATCCCCATTTTGCATTCCAACAAAAATCCAGGATGTTACACAACACCTCACCGAGAGCATCATCTGGTCCTTGATTCTCTCCCATTTCTTCATAATCCTCTTCCATTGGTTCATCTGCAAAGGCATCACCTTGAGACCAGTTAGGAATAGTGTCATCTTCTTCTTCGTCACCTTCTATTATAACCCCTCTTTCGCCATGCTTTGTCCATACAAAATAGTTTGACATGAATCCCCATTTGAATATGTGATCGTGAAGACTCTTTATTGATGAGTAATCCTTTTCATTTTTGCATTTTTTGCATGGACACATAATGAAACCGGATGAGGGCTTATAGGATTCAGCCACTTGTAGAAATCCACTCAGTCCCTTAATGTAATCCGACATGATCCTCTTGTCCGAGTACATCCATTGTCGATCCATCTACAAAAGGATCACCAGACAAAATATATCATTATCTTGCAACAAGTGCTCATGTAAAATGCACATTATATAATTCGGCAAAATTATATCAATTTCTCCCACGTGCTCATTTTCTAATAAGGAAACTACTTTTCTACTGAGAATATCAATTTTCTAATGATGCAAACTAATTTTCTAATAAGGAAACTAATTTTCTAATGAGGAAAATTAATTTTCTATTGAGTAAACTAATTTTCTAATAATGAACTAATTTTCTAATGAGGAAAATCAATTTTCTTTTGAGTAAACTAATTTTCTAATAATGAAAATATAAATAATTTGAAAAAATCTATCTACATATACAACATCTCATACATCTATCATGACACCTTCTTTCTATTAGAACATAGACAAATATGAATTTAAATAAAAAAATCATCATTCTTAGCTCATTCGAAAACATTTCATGAATACTTTAAGTAAAAAGCATAAAACTTAAAACGACAACCGTATATCAAGGGGGATGAAGTAACTAACCTCTACACCACTTCAATGAGTGAAATCCTGGAGAAATCGTCGCAAATCGGGCAAAAACTCCCTAGGGTGCCATTGGGGAGGGGGAGCTCGAGTTGGAGAGAGGAAGAAGAAGAGTGAGGAGGGGGCTCGGGTAGGGGGAAGAAGAAGGAATTATAGCTGTTGCACATTTGTACCGGGCCAAGACACGGGCCGGTACAAATGTGATGGCCTCACATTTGTACCGGTCGGAGCCACCAACCTGTACAAATGTGAGGCATTTGTACCGGTTGGGTTGGATCAGGCCCCGACAAGCCTCTGTGAGAGGACATTTGTACCTGTTGGTGGCTCCAACCGGTACAAATGCAGTCATTTGTACCGGTGGGCAAAACACCTGGTACAAATGAAAAATCAGGCTTGGGATATATGTGCGATTCTCTAGTAGTGTTAGGTGTGGCGGCACACAGAAAACTGTAATTGGGTCGAGTTTGTTTCAAAATAGAATGAAATAGAAATGATGAAAATATACAAAAACTATGTCAATTATATGATTTTTCTCAATTGGATCTTAATGAATTATTATTTTTTGCCTCTAAAAGAATTGAGAAGATGGGACATCTTCTATCATCTAATGGTTGGAAAATAAAGAATTGAGAATGGGTCATTTAATACGGTACAATGCTAGTAGCATGTTTTATTAGTTATGGCCTCCTGGCCGAGGTGATTGTTTGGGGTACCCTGTTTATTAGCAAAAAGTAATAAAATAAAGAGCTTCTACACAGGGGAGTGTATCATGTGCAAACTATGGAAACTTCGATATGAGACGTTGGATCTAGATCTAAAAGTCAGAGAGAGAGGTGGGAGCATTTTACACAAAACAGCCCGCCAGCCCTCCACTACTCCATGCACTTTTGCAAAAACACCCCACCCCCTCATCCCAGCGCAAGACCCTTGCACGCACGCATGTGGACCCTGGAGTGCGCCGCCGTTCCCCTAGCGCCGGCCCTGGAGTGTGCCGCCGCCCATGGAGTTCTTGCTTCCGGCTGCGGTCGTGCCCTCCATGGCGGAGCCGGCCGAGTCCATGGCGCCAGGGGCTGTTTCCATGGCGGCGCCGGCGAGGCTGAGCAGCATGTGCCGGACGCTGAGGGCGTACTCACGCAGGTGGTCCACGACCGCGATGGTCTCGCGGACCTCATCCAGGGCCTCGAAGTCGTGGAGCCAGGCGTGGAAGAGCGGGAACACGTCGGCGGGGAGGAGTGGGGCAGCTCAATCGATGTGCGGGCGAGCGCGCGGTCGAAGGTGTCGGCGGGGAGGAGTGTGCGGGTCTTCGGCTAGGAGTTGTCGAGGTACTGGAGGATGATGACAGATTCCGGGAGCATGCGGCCGCCGTGGACGAGCACGAGCTGCTCCCAAGGTCCTCAGAGTTCTTGCCGTCGGCTTCGGCGGCCGCCGCGGCCGTGACCTCCATGGCGTTTGGCGCTGTTTCCATGGCGGGGGGCGGACTCATTCGCAGCGTCGGGGGGTGGTTTCCATGGCGGCATCGGCGACAGCCAACTCCTTCGCAGCATCGGCGACGGCCAACTCCTTCGCGGCGCTGGCGCACATCCATTGCTCGATGGGGAAACCAAGATAAGGGAGAGGCTTTGTTGCTGCCGTTGAATCCTGCGATGGGGAAACAGGAGAGGCTACAGCTTATTTGCTTCTGATGGAGATCGATTGGAGCTGGCTGATGCTCTTCCGGTTTCCTTCGTGGAGAGAGAACAAGAAGGGAGAGCAGCTGCTCTGGTTTGCTGTTGTGAAGAAAAAGCAGAGGAACAGAAAAATGCTGGCGGCGGCTTGGGAAGAAGAGGAAGGGAGAGAGAGACTCAGAAGAACCAGGGTCCACGGCGTGCCTGCGAGGGTCTTGCGCTGGGATGAGGGGGCGGGGGTGTTTTTTTGAAAGTGCATCGATCAGTGGGAGGCGGGCAGTTTTGTGTAAAATACTCCCACCTCTTTCTCTGACCTTTAGATCTAGATCCAACGTCTCATATCGAGTTACCATAGTTTGCACAGGTACCCTGGTTTGCACCTGATATGCTCCCTCTACACAAAAAGGATGGGATCTTACTGTAGCAGCCTAGCAGGAGTGCCAGGCCCTGCGCGCCCCCTTTGGCTCTGCCCCTGTGGAAGGGAGAATGCAGAGCTTAGGACAGGCTATGATCCCGACCAAGATTTACTGAGAACACGGCTCTCACCCCCGTGGGATTATTCAGGTCCCGCTTATTTCGATTTCTCAGAGCTTGTGGATAGCTAGCTTTTCATATATCTAAACGTTAGTAGGTACTTCTGAAAATGGAAAGGCAGAAGTAACTTTCTATGAGCTGCTTTCCACTTTCGGATTGACACTTTTGGATATATGAAAAGCTAGCTATCAAAACCTTCATAGAAGTTGAAACAAACAGTGCCATACACTAGTAGAGACGGAGGCGTTGGTACGCCCCTTTAGTCCTGGTTCAACTTTGGAGCCGGGACTAAAGGGATTTTGTCGACGTGGCTCGAAATGGGTGCGGGAGCCGGCCCTCTTTAGTCTTGGTTGGTATTACCAACCGTGACAAAAGGAGAGGCTCCCAACGGCTATATGCAGCAATTATTGGCGCCAGACTTTAGTCCCCGGCGGTGTTACCACCTGAGACTAATGGGGCACCCTTTAGTCTCGGGTGGTAACACCACCCGGGACAAATGCCGGCGCCGATATAAACACCGTACCTCCTCCTTCCTCCAGATCCTGCCCGAGCCATTGTTCACCGTAACGACCCGAGCTCAAGCTCCTCCTCTCCATGGCGACTCAAGCCTAGGGAGTTGCTGTGAATTTTTTCTTCATTAATTTGTGAAGATTTCTCTCCTCTAAAGTCTTGGCAAGGTTTGAATCTTCATCCTCCCTTCATTTGTTGTGATTAAATTTTGCTTTATCGTTTAGAGATGGAAAAATAGAAATTTTGTATATATACTTTAGATTTAGAAGAATGTAGTTAGGATGATACTAGCATTGTTTCTTCTTTCATTAAATTTTTATTAAGAATTCTTTTATTTTCTTGTTTTTCATATAGAGAAAATTGAATTTTACATCTACATATAGTTTATAAAAAATATGCCCATAAAGAAAATAATAGCACTACAAGAAATATGCCGACTAGTGACGTAAAAAAGGCCGTTTCTCGTCATAAACCGCGATTAATGACGCTGGTTGTTACGAAAACCTTCCATCATTAATCGAGCGTCATAAACCACGATTAATGATGAGACCTTATTTCGCGGCATCATGAGTTTAATGACGCGTGCAAATCGTCAATACAAAGCGTCATAACTTCGTCTCTGCAGCTTTGCCACGCTGGACATAATCTAATGTGGCATCCGATGTGGCATGCCAATTGTGACAAACCGTATGCGTCATAAAACGAATTTGGCCCGTTTGTAGCTGGGTTGAGCCCAAAACTATTCCTGTAGGGTGGCGTTGTTCATATAGCCTAAAAAAGATTTTGTTTGGCCCATTTGTAGCTTTTTTAGATGAAATTTGATTAGGGTGGGCCCGTTTTTGTTGGGTCGAGTCTAACAGGTGCACACATTGTTGCGGCCTTATGTGTCACGTTAATTTGAAAAAATTGACTTTTGGCCCAATTAAAATTGGGCTAAGTCCACTGAAGGACAACATAAAATTAACTAATCATACATTAGTATTAATGGATTTCATTTCAATTCTGATCCTTTTTTTAGAATAACTCCGATCTGGTTGGCAAAATAGCAATCAGCACATATTTCTTTATACAATAAAGCAAACTGTTGTTTGCTATCAAGCACGACCATATTGTTCATCACATATCACAAACTATTACAAGATAACAATATCACAAGGAACATTGATTAACAAAGTTAAATCCAGGTCATAATCACAAGAGAAAGTGGAGATTTGATCTAATGATCTTAACCTCTTCATCTTTTACTGCTAAGCAGTAGACGAAGAAGGTCCTCACTATCTTCGGTTAGCTTCTGCAACCTCTTAATCTCAGCCGACTGCGTTTTCAGAGTTGCTTTTGATTCTTCAGTCTTATTCTTCAAGCTACATAAGTCTTTCTGGTGAGCAACAAACCGTTGTCGAAGTTGTACCACATCCTGATTAGGAGTGTCAACTCGCTCTTCATCAACACTACTACATAAGGATTTGGTACCCATTCTTGAGTACTCAGCTACCTCTGTTTTAATTTGTTCGGGAAGAAGCATCATTGACTTGGTAGCTTCCATCTAGCAACATTGGATCCCAAGTCAGATTAGGACCTTGTAATTGATTCGAACTAAGGAAACAAAGGTGTTCAGCTTGTTACCTTGGAGCAGGTCTGAACAGGAGCGACTTCAGATGTTGACCCTTTGGCCCGCTGAAACAAGTACAAGAACAAGAGGTAAGGGTTGAGATCATTCACAATCGGAAACAAAGAAGGTGTTAAGTTTGTTACCTTGGAGCAGGTCTGAACAGGAGCGACTTCAGATGTTGACCCTTTGGCCCGTTGAAACAAGTACATGAACAAGAGGTAAGGGTTGAGATCATTTGCAATCGAAAACAAAGAAGGTGTTGAGTTTGTTACCTTGGAGCACTTCTGAACAGGAGCGACTACTGATGTTGACCCTTTGGCCCACTGAAACAAGTACAAGAACAAGAGATAAGGGTTGAGATCATTAGCAATCAGAAGCAATTTCATCTATTAAGTCCAATGCAGTACATGAACGATCACACCCAATCCATCATCACCCAAGCATTCAACAAAAATATGGAAAGCCAAAGAGCATGGGTAAGCAATATAATAATTTCATCCTTTAATTTCTACAAACCTCAAATAAGTTGACTTGGAACAATCTCTTGCAATAGGGAACAGAAGATCCACAATCACCCAAGCATGCAACAACAATATTCAAAGGCAAAGAGCATGGGGAAGCAGTCCAATAATTTCATCTACAAATTTCTACAAACCTCAAATAAAATGACTTCGAACAAATTCTTGCGATAGGGTACAGTAGATCTACAATCACCCAAACATGAAAGAATATCATAGAAAGCCAAAGAGCATGGGGAAGCAATCTAATTGAATCGATCAATACAGGGAGGAGACCGCAGACCTAACTAATAGGAAGGGAAGAAGGTGCCGAATGCCGTCTCGATTTAGCAGCCCAACCTTGCGCCTTGAGCACGATGTTCTGCGCAACTGTTGCAGATCTGCGGCCGCCAGGGTGAGCCTCGGGGGAGCCGGCAGAGCAACGAGTTTGAACCATCTTGCAGCTTCAAGGACGTTGCCAAGGAAGGCCACCGCTCGTAGAAGAGGAAGGTTGCCGCTCATAGCAGAGGAAGCCGTCGTCGGTAGCTAGGTTGTCGTTGCTGCTTCCGCCACTGATCTACTAGGTCTCTTCGGCTGTCAAGGAGAAGATCCCCTGATTTTGAAAAATTACCAGGAGGGAATTGGGAGGCCTGGTTTCCCTCTTTGTTTTACATATAAACGAGGAGGACCAGAAGGAGGAGCGGGAATTCAAAATTTCAAGTCCCGCCTTTGTGGTCCAGAGCGAGAAACGTAAGACTTTAGATCATGGACCCAAACGTCAGTGACCCAAACGAAAGACCACTTGGGTGTCGAACCCAAACGTCAGTGACCTTACGTAGAGAGGCAAGTTGTTGACTGGGTTGTCCATACCACCATGGATCATGTAATGGACAAACACACACAGGACTATACTCTACTTCATATTCACGTTAGACGGATGATCCGATTATTGCATTACAAATGTACTCACTGCAACAAATTAATTTACCATTTCAACTGTTTATTACATGACTAAAAACACTTAAACAAAACATTAAAACTACAGGGGACCCTGGTACAACCCTTCAGGTAATCTTCTACAGAGATTGTGCATAAATTCGGGATGATCCGTGCATACGACCGCCCAATCATATGTGAGTATTCTGTGAGGAAAGATTCACTCTAAGAGAGACATGCACTTGTCCTGCAATTGTGTGCAATTAGCCTGAATTGCCAATCGTAGAAATGAAGTCACAGTTTCCTCGCTTGCCATGTCCCACATCTTTGATAAATAGTGCAGCTTCAACCTTTTGACTTGGTACATGTCGGCGACCGAGAGTAGATATGGCCAGGCATTGGCAAGAGTGTCCCATAAATCAGCCTCCTCCGGGAGTCATCCTTCCCTAGCGTATTTGATCAAGATCGAGAAGCCATCAGGGTGTGTGTCAATAATTATAACAGTTTCAGAGCTAGACTCCACTCCTGGGTCGTAGAGCATTGCCTCCATCACATAAGATAATTTCACCACATCGGCACGTATCGCTCATATCACCCAGCATTCTGCACCTACGTGGAAGACAATGTCCACAGGGGCTTGGGCTGCAACGCTTTCGCATATGCTTCTTTGTACTGATGGAGGAGGAACTTCAATGCAGTCGTCCTCCAGTACTGTAACAACACATGATATGTGTATGCGATCTTCATTGGATGTCACACGCTCAAATCCTCTGTCTTGTAGATCCCGATTCATGAAACAAACTTTTTTTGTAGCTTGAACTCGAAACATGTCATCTTCATCATTTGGGTCTCCAGCCATCGCACACAACAATACTCGCACCTACGTGGAAGGAAGCAGTCACATGCTTGACAACAATAATATAATGCGACTGTATCGCCATGTGTGAGTGTGTGTATTCATAGTAGCAATGAGACATGTACCATTTTGGATTTGTGCACAAGAACGAGGACGACGACAATGCCGTCTGGAACATCCATCCACTGATGATCATTCATACCTGTAGGATAGCATCATAGCTTCCATTGATGGCCTCCCACCATGAATGTACCAGATTCCTTGTACTGGCCTGCGGTTCCTTCTGCTTTCGCTTCCTGGCTTGAGACTGAGAAGTCGACTTGCATGGAAGGAATCATTTTAGCGTCTAAAGCCATTAACACAAATGGCCTGCAATGATCATCTCGTGCCTAAACTATCTCTTATTATAGTGGGAGTGAATGTGTCATTCTGAAATGTCCGTTCGTGGACATTAGTTACCACCCAAAATGGATGCGTCCCTTCAGTGCGGGTGTGGCCACGTTCGGGTCATGAACTTCCTGGTTCTAGTCCTTAAGTGCGATTCACAATGATCGACATGTCCGTTCAGAGGGGGTGTGCACACAAGTTCGTCGGTTAACGCCCGGTGCCAGTCCTTAACTGCAATTCTCAATGATCGACACGTGGATCAATTTGTGAGAGTGTGTCGTTCCAAAACACCCATTCGAGATGCCCTTCTGTGCTTATATGCATGTTAATATTAAACACACACACAAACAAACATATATTGCTTTTCCAATTCCAACTTATTCCATTTTAGTCTTGTCACGTCAACAAGTTCATCACGTTTCTCAGTCTCCAAGGCCTGTGGGAATCATCAGGTACGAATCCTGACCATTCGTAGACCTTTTCAGTCACGACTCACGCAGCGTACCTGATCGAGGAGGACTTGTGAAGTCATCCCGCACCCTGCGTGTTGCAACGCAAGGACCATCCCGTCCATCTGATTACAGCACCCGATCTTGTTCTCCAGATGCAATTGACGCCTAAAACATTATATAAATAAACGGTAGAGAGTTGTCTTACAGTTGATGCGGCATGAGCTGATGCAGTTGAGACGGCCATTAGATGCAGCTGATGCGACTTGATTTGTCCGCAGGACTTTCTTGTGCTCTAGAGAGGAAAGTCTGGAAGTAAACACATACCTAGACACGTCAGGCTCATCCCGTGATACCCATCGTCCACACATGTAATCGATGCACGCCACTGAAGATTCTGACCTAGATAGATTCCTATCACGTGTAGGCCTGACTATAATCCGAGCATCTCACATTTTCCATAGTAACTTTAGCAATGCTACACCGAGCTCATGTGACCGCTGTAGTCCTCGATAAATAGGCGAGTGCAGCACAACATTCTTGAAAGGAAAGGCCAACACTCATCGGTTCCCCGTCTTGAGTTTCTCTACTTTAGTGGGATACAAGGGTGAGATCATTTTGTTGGCTAAGCTTGTTTACTTTATGTATGCATGGTATTGAGACGGTCACATTGTTAGCTTATGTAGGGTTTCTTCTTCGTTTGTGTATGCAGTACGTGGAGAATGACCAGTCAAGGAAGGGACGGAGCATGGAACTTGGAGGAGTCGGGGAAGCGGGAGCTGTCGGACACAATAGCACCTCACCACCACCCGGTTCAGCCGCTGCCATCGGCACCGCAGCAGCACCCAGCCCCAATGGCACGTCCACTACTACTGGTATCAGCAACTCAGCAGCACCCGGCCTTAATGGCACCTCCACTTCCGCTGGCATCGGCACCTCAGCAACACCCGGGGGTGATGCCACCTCCAGTTCAGCCACTGGCAACAGCAGCTCAGGATCAGCTGAACCTCATGGCACCACCTTTTCGCCCACGGCCCAGGCCGCCACCTTTGTTGTTGCCCGTTGAAATGCAACCCCCGCGGCCAGTGCTCATTGAACAAGATGAATCGCAGACCTAAAATGGTTTGTGTTGCTTTGGCTTCAGCAGGGCGGGCCCGCCCGTGTTTATCATGAAGGTATGTGGGTGTGCCCTTTTGCCATAGGGGTCACAGGCAATGGACCATTCGTGACCTGCTGTTACATGCGCATAACATCTCCGTTTCGCCTACCTGGCTTTGGGATACAAGGGCGAGGCATCGCGCTTTGGAGGAGTATCTGATCCAGGAGACACGTTTTGCTGCACTCCGTGCATCAGCAGGATTGCCATGAGCCCGTGATGGTAGTAGTATGTCGTGATGGTAGTAGTATGAGCCGTGATGGTTGATTGCTAGTAGTATGTCGTTCAGAGTATGTTGCTGTACTTCCACCTATGGTGGATCGATCCATCCTCATGTGTAATCAATGCGTATGTATGCATTTGTGTCGTTTGTATTTGGATTGTGTTGTTTCTAATAAAAATGGTAATGTGTGTGTACTCCCTCGGTATAAATCCATGTATACGGAATGTTCGTTCCCTTGATTTCTTAAATACCGGATGAACACAAGGCGAAAGTCCGGTTTGTAATTTTCAGTCGGACCGGATTAAACTGTCACTACTACGCAATGAAAAAACCAACATCTTACAAGGAAAAAATAGTAGTAGTATTATTCAATCAGACCAGATGAACAGAAGGCGAATGTTCATTCTGCTTCTTCTACTCCTACTTCTACTAATAGCAGTTACCACTAATCCACTAATCAAGGCGTCGCTTCTTTGTCAATGGTGCACCTGGTGCCTTGTTGCAACTTCTCATGGATGAGGATGACGCTCTGTTGCCGCTGCACATGGAAGATGGTGGCGGACCTCCCAGGGCGCCGCCCACGGATGAGGCTGTCCCTCCAATGCGGCCGCCAGAGGATGATGGCGCCGTTCCATGGCGGCCGGTCGAGCACGGCCTTGGCGCCGCTCCGTGGTGGATGATGACGGCCGGTCGATGATGGCCTCTGCTCGGCGAGGATGGCAGAGATCGACTGCCCATGACGGATCAAGATGAGAGAGGATGACCGCGCTTGGAGACGACGGTTCCCCGGCGAATGGCGGTGCTTCCGCGCCCCTGACCCCTGGCACCTCTTGCTGACTTGCGAGGGGTGCAATGTTTCAGAGGCACATGATCTTGGATTTCATTTTATTCCACAAACTCTGAATCATCAGAGGATGTGCAACCACCACCCGAATGGGCCTCCGCTCTGCCTCCTCTTCATCAGACAACTGGGGATCCTCCCTTTCATCAGAAGATGAGGAGGATGTGGCTTGCACCGCACCTCTAAGAGACTGTGGCTCCATGGGGAGAGGAAGAGAGCGTTGTGTGAGAATGGGGTTTTTTATTGGTTGCAAGAGTGGGGAGAGGAACAGGGCGCTATGCTAGAATTGGGTTTTTTGTTGGTTGCAAGAGTGGGGAGAGGAAGAGGGTGCTGGGCAAGAAGGGGGCTTTTGTTGGTTGCCAGACTGGGATATTTATGGCCAGAGGAACCCATTCAGCCATTACTGAAAAAGCTGCTCCCGAAAAGATTAGAGTAGTTTTCTATAATGTGGGATCTGTTCTGGTCAAACTAATTCAATTTTGACCAAATTTACAGTAAATTGTGTTAACACTTATATCTTCATATAAACTTATCGGGAAGTGAGAATTGCATTCTTTTGTGGACGGAGGGAGTACATTCTGAGGAAGGGGAAAGACCGTTCAGCGGAATGTTAACGGACCGGAAGAAATAATAGTAGTCCAGAAGGTCCTTTTAGCAATACATCAGTATACCGGACCTTCTAGACTACCTTTTCTACTCATTTGTCTTTGTTGGAGCTGTAACTCCTCCATTGTTCTCCCACAACCTTGTTCTGTGGCTATCCTGTCAATGATGCCTCGTCCCTAGGCAAATCTTATTCCTGACATTATTGTGAGCATCGCCAATAAGATCAGTGATGCAATAGATTTCATCATGTTCAAAGCTGTCTGCAAGAGTTGGAACTGCGCTCGTTCTGGTGAGGCACGCCCGTTTGACCCTTGGATTCTAAAATCTGAATTTATCAGTGAATCTAGAGCAGTGACATTCGCATACGTCGCTGATATGCGGCTTTTTGAGGTCTCCTTTCCTGCATTGGCTGGGAAAAGGACTACATTGATTGGCTGCGGTAGATCTGGAAACCTAGTCACCTTAGATTGCAGAGATTGGTGCAACGCGCTCATGCTGAATCCTTTTGTCTCCTCGGAAGCACATTCGCCTTCCTCGACTTCCAAAATGGAGCCAAATGGCTACTCTCCAAGCTTGTATCTTGTGCCTTGAAACAGCAGCTGGTGCAGAGTCATTTGTCGTGATTACTTTCTTTTGGCCAGAGAAATCTTTTGTAGCGCTAGGGTCATTTCCCGTTTTCTTGTGGCATTTGGGTAGCCAATCCGACTGGACTACACTACCTTCAGAAGATTTCTGGTGCAGTTCCTCTGAACACATGCAGATTGTTGGTATTTCTTAACCTCACCACTAGTTGTACACCTAGCGTGAGCGTAAGATCCACCTAGGTATACCGACAGGTACGAAAGAATCCGCAAGCGCACGGAAATACCGCTGTAGCACTTCACCTCAGGACTATTCCCAAGGTTATCGAATCCAAGGAACGGTGTGTACTACCTCCTAGCCTAGCTATTGTCCAAGGACACAACTCTACAAGACGAGATGAAGATGGAGAGGATCCTGCTGATCGTGGACAGAGTCGAGAACAGTCTCTCGGTTAGGAACTCTCATTTCGGACACCGGACCCTCTTGGCTATAACAGTCGGTTCATGGCAAATGGTTGCCTACACCTGTATCCGGACGTGGGGGATTCTGTAAGGGTCCAACGGCTATCACTACCGCGGCCTACCCCAAGACAAACCGTGGGATACGGGGCAATCGAAGGATAACCCGTTGTCTAGACACCACGTCTACACCACCGGTTACTATTATAGCACGGCTACGTCTGTCGACTCGTAACAACACTATAGCACTCCGTACAAAGACAGAGCGACGAACCCACGAGTGAGAGACCAGAACTCACTCAGATAACCACTATCTAAACAAGGATCAGGGAAGGACTTTGGTCTAAACTAGAATGCAGGAGCATCCACTTTACTGTAATTAGACTAGCAGGCATACAAACGGAATTAGCAACTTATGAACTACACCAGAAGATCAAAGGCTAAGCTAATGAAGAACACAAGCCTCTAAATCATGAACAAGTGAAGAACACAAGAACTATTCACCTATGCATGAATACTACTTTAGTCTAAATAGGAAATGCAGAAATACTCACTTTATTCTAAATGAAGAATGAAGCATCCATAGAGATACAAATCCCTCTCTCACTCTCCTACTCTCTAATCTACCAAGGAGAGGCCTCTCCTTTGGAGGGAAGCTCTCATCCTTGAGTGAGATGGTGTGTCTCATTTCTTACCCCCTCCCCTTCTATTTATAGGCCAAGGTACCGGCGGGAGAACAGCTTGGGCACCTGGGAATCCACTGTAGGACCAATCACCGAGCACCACGTGGAAGCAGATGGCGATCCGTGGCAAGGTCGGTTCGGCCGATCCAAGGGTTCGGCCGACCTGGCCCCACCACGTCTCGCGCTGTGCTTTCTCCCAGTGACTGACATGTGGTCCCTTATGACGGTTCTCATTGTATGGGTCGGTTGGAGCCGGTTTGCTCAGGTTGTGGGCCTTTGAATCCTTGTGCTGAACACGTGGCGGCGTTTGATTCGTCGGGAGGTGCTTCTCTTGGATTGATGAGGTGTCATGGACACATGGCATCCTGTGTGCCAGCACGTCGCCACGTGGCCTGGTGTGGGTCCCACCGGGCCCATGATATAGTGTGATCTTATCTTGTGCATATCTCTTTCATCCGAGCTCCGAAGTATACAAATGATATATCCATTTCGATCGTCTCGACGAGCCCGTCACAATGGTGCAGTCCAAATTGGCATTTGGGACTGTTTATGATGATGCCATATTCATGCCATTAATGCACTTGCTCTCAGCTATATCATTTCATGTGTATTTTGGCCTGTCTTGCATCAAAAGCTAGAAACACCAACACTTGTGGAAATTGTCAGTGGAAAGCCCTATACTAGTGTTGGTGATCACTTTCCATTTATTTTATGCAGGAGTTGACGGCATAAAAGTGGTACTTAATAGCCGTCAACAACTCCCCCACACTTGACCTTTGCTCGTCCCGAGTAAAGGGAGAACAAATCAAGTAGGACATGATATCCAGGGGTATGAAGCGAGCATAAGAGATATTCCAAACCATACCTTGTACCTGTGAACTCTGTGGAGTGTCTATCATGCCATCTTGGGTAGTTGAGGAATGGAATGGTCATGAATCAAATCACTTCTGCTCATCATGTCAAGTAACTTGGGGTTTTGCAATTAGTTTTCAAAACAAACCTTGCTTAGCTCCTCATTTGATTCTCTCAGATCACTCAATGTGTATATGTCCTCACCAAGGCATTAGAATTGCCTTTCTTCATCCTACTTCTAATGATGGCTATATGTGGAGCTCAGGGTAGGATAGAAGATAAAGCATACTTGTTTCACATATATTGCAAAGTCAAAAACCGGATCCAAGAAGAAAATCAAATCATACAATCAGATCAAGATGTGCACGTGCATGAGTATGATGGATATGGTAAGGTGGCCACTAGCCCCGGAATTGGTGCTAGTTATTACCATCTAAGTTATGGAACTCCTTTTTGCATGATTCACTCCATTCTCCCTTTTTTTTGAAATTTTCAAGACATGGGCTATCTCTCTTCTTTTTTTTTGGTCATGCTTTTTGAGCATGTCTTTCTCTCTCTCTCTCTCTCTCTCTTTTTCCTTTTTGCATAGCCTAGTCTCTTTTGGAGATATTTGGAGAGGGGCAAATCATGGAATAATGCATGGAGCTTTATTTGGTGGAATTGATGGATGATACAATGCTAACTTCTAGTGTAGAAGCATAGCAAGGGGGAAATGGTGGTGTGCACATAAATCTTGATCATGAAATCATGAAAAGAATTCTCATAAGGGTCACAGAATTTGACAAAGCCCAATGCAACAACAAGCAGCATAAGAGTATAAGGTTTTCAACTAAAAGACATCATATGGCTTTGTTAGGACTATGGCATATCAAAGAGGAGCATTGTAAAGAGTTTTCAGATTTTTCAAATAAAATTCCCAAGCACTCAAGCCTTAAGAGAGAAGATCATTTCATCAAACCATATCTCAAACACCAACTACTTAGATAAACATGAGTTCCCTAATGATATTTGTTCACAAGCATCAAGATAATGAGTAAAGAATAAAACATATGCAAGCCAACCACAGGAATCATGTAGAGCAAGCAGAGCACCATTATTTGAGTTTGATTTATTGGATAAGAGTTGAAGATCATTCAAACTCGTAGGTAGAGAGTGAGATGAAGGGTGCACATACCATCGCTCCTGAAGGATATGGGAAAGGAAGACTAGTGGTGATTTGGCTGACCTGTGGGGTAGCCAACTCACTCTACTTTACCTTGTCTTTGTCATGAAGGCATAGTCGATGTCGTGCAGCCCTTGTGTGGGAGTTCTCGAGTGGGTATGATGATGATGAGATCGAGAGGACTCCCCCACACTTGTTCTTGTACCTGGTGTTGTTCTTCAAGCAAAAGTGAGAACAAAGGATGGACTCTACTTATTCGAGAACCATAGAGCCTTTATTCAAAAGCAAATATTTCATTTTTTTATCGTCACCATGTCATTTACTCAAACAGGGTTAGTTCAATATTGCACTCCATAAACAAAAGGGGAGTGTACTTACCTTGGACCTTTTAGAGGTCATATGTACCTCATTTGTATGTTGTGCAACATGAATCCGACACCTTGACTTACCTTCCCGTATGAATCTAGCTTGATGACTTACCCATTTGGATTTGATGATTTTTGCAGGGGTTAGTCCATATACATGCAACCAAGATCTTATGAATGCATAACTCTAAGGTTCATCAATCAAACTCGACACCATGTCTTGTTTTGACTGAAGAAGACAATTTTAACCTAAGCACCATGCTGAATTTAAAACAGCCTATGAACGTGCATCGCGAAACATACATTCAAACCAGAGCATACGAACAAAGATAAGGGAAGCATGCAAGCATAATCAAACTATTTTCAAAGGGAACATAGGCATGAGCACAAAACGGTGAACCTCGGGCAACCTCCCGGAAGGGCTTTGTTTAAAGTCAAAAGCAGGACTTACCTAGCTAATCGGGCAAGATGAAAGAGCTTACATCATTTCCAATCTAGGATAAGATTTGGCATGAGAAGAACTTTACTCGGGATGCTCACATACCTCACCCACACTTGGAGTTTGCATTGTTGAGCAGCGAAACTCAAGTGTGTGGAGATCAAGCTTCCTTTGTAAATATTCCCTCACCAAAATCTTACTGGAGCGTTGTAGTTGATGTAGCTCACATGTTCTTAGGCATCGCTGTCCACCGTTCTTTTCAATCTCCACCTGAAAGGTTAGTGACCAAAAATACCCGAAGGACAACTTTATCTTAAAAACATGCTCATGCTTGTATTTGAAAGGAAAATAAAACCTATGCTAATCCAGGCTCTCTCCTGGTAGTGCTTTGTTTATTATGGTCATAAGCTCGACCAGGGGAATTTCATCTTGCAGCTATCATTGGTGGTGTCATTCCCGTCTCACCACCAATCTTGGATGTATCAGTGAAGCTTTAGCTGCAAGGTTAGTGCCATAGTGCACACACAAATATGATATGCTTATGGTAAACATATGCATCCACGATCAACCTTCTAAACATTTTGCAATAGGGGACCAGAAGGTGGTTGTAGCCCTCATGCGTGCTCGGTGCACTAGGCATGGCTGACTCTAGAGGGGGATTATGCAAGCATGGTTCATAAGGTATATCGAGTATGAAGCTGCCATGCTCGTCAATGGAATCCTTTCCTATGAATTCCAGAGTCGGTGCCTCACAAATTTCCATGGCCCATGAGCTCTCTATCTCAAGAGATTTATCATGAAAGCTCGATACCGACTCTCGATCGTGATCAAAAGCAACAAGATACAGGCCAACGGGAAGAGGCTCAAACTCGGTCGAGAGGGATGATGATCGTTCGCCTTCACAGAAGTGAGGAGAATCTTCCGAGTCATTCTCATGAGGAGTAGGAAAGTCTACAACCTCAATGAGAACAGGCTCAGATGATGCAAATGGAGATACATGCATCCCCTTCTCGAGCGGGTCTTGGTTGGGAAGAAGATTTGCCAGTGGAGGTCCTGGACCTGTGATAGAAGTGGCGAAATCGGATTCCCTAAGCTTATGATCTAGGCTCCCTTGAGATTTATCAAGAAGTTCATCCAATGGGAAGCATAGGAGAAGATCGAAATCCATGATGTCATAGATATAAAAATCTAAGCACACCTCGATCTCGTCTATGATGATCGGCACGTCCCTAGCAATCCCTCGACATGGGAAAAGGTAGTTCCACTTGGGACTTCAGAAATATCTATCAGGCGGGGTGAGGGGCATGTCACCCACCACAGTGTCCAGAAGGACCTCCGGTATGATGCAAGCTCCAGCAGTAGGGTCATGAACAGCATCTACGGTGTTTCCCCTCATGGAACAGTGTATGGTCGTGGAGATCGAGCTAACCCGAATTGCTTTGGAAGTAGGCTTTGATTCCTGAGGCGACCAATCCACTATGGTCCCATGATTCCAAACTTCATCAAGGACCTCATAAAGGTCTATCGATGTCGTAGGATTCTCGTGCCTATAGTGATTCGAGGTGTTTATAATGTCTCTGGAAGAATCATCCTCGAATACGTGAGAGAACTCCGAAGGTTGAATCTCTTCTTCCTTCGGTGTTCGCGATTCGGGAGAAGGCTCTCTAGACGAATCATAGGATGTACAGGGTCGAAGCTCAAATTCGTCTATTAAGAGGCTCTCGCGGACCGACTCTGATTCTTGCTGGGGTTCGTTGTGACTGGTACGGGAAGAAGAGGCATCTAAGAAGAATTCTAGGATCTCTCTTTTTTCCATTGGGGGTTGATGTTTGAATGAACCTCCAGCTAGAAGGTTGAGCTCTTGTGCAGATTCCAAGTCTATATGCGTGTAAAAGATGTTCGTTGAAACGTCGTCAGATATAGACAAGTCTGAGCTAGATGTCAAGAGGCTTGAGAACCTAGCCCAGGCTGCACCTATGGACTCCATCTCCAATTGCTCACAATCGAAGAGGTCGAACGGTAGAGATTTTATGTGTTCCAGATGGGAGAACGAGTAACAAAAGTTATCTTGTAGTTCTTTCCAACTGTTCACACTACCTACTGTGAGAGTGTACCATTATTCCGCCCTATCTACAAGGGAGAAGGGGAACAATTGCCACCTCAAAGTTTCCTGTGTCATGCCCAACACAAGTAGGCCTGAACACAGTCCTTCGAACTCTACATGAACATGAGGATTATGGCTAATCGCTCCAGAGAAGGGTCGATTTCGAACCATGGCTATAAAGCCAGGACCGAGTTCGCAGCAAGATGAGGAAGTTGATGGTTGCTCTAAGACAAACTCGCCCCTAGGGGTAGAGAGGCTTTGACAGGAAGGCATCTCAATGGGTCGCGGGGTAAAGGTAGAATTCAAGAAAACGAAAAAGATAGATACGAGGACCACTGGGTTCGAAGATAGATACGGCAACCGTTCCCCGGCAACGGCGCCAGAAATGCTTGTTGGTATTTCTTAACCTCACCACTAGTTGTACACCTAGCGTGAGCGAAAGATCCACTTGGGTATACCGACGGGTACGAAAGAATCCGCAAGCACATGAAAATACCGTTGTATCACTTCACCTCAGGAGTATTCCCAAGGGTATCGAATCCAAGGAACGGTGTGTACTACCTCCTAGCCTAGCTATGGTCCAAGGACGCAACTCTATAGGACGAGATGAAGATGGAGAGGATCCTGCTGATCGTGGGCAGAGTCGAGAACAGTCTCTCGGTTAGGAACTCTCGTTTCGGACACCGGACCCTCCTGGCTATAACAGTCGGTTCACAGCAAATGGTTGCCTACACCTGTATCCGGACGTGGGGGATTCCGTAAGGGTCCAACGGCTGTCACTACCGCGGCCTACCCCAAGACAAACCGTGGGATACAGGGCAATCGAAGGATAACCGGTTGGCTAGACACCACGTCTACACCACCGGTTACTACTATAGCACGGCTACGTCTGTCGACCCGTAACAACACTATAGCACTCCGTACGAAGACAGAGCGACGAACCCACGAGGGAGAGACCAGAACTCACTCAAGTAACCACTATCTAAACAAGGATCAGGGAAGGACTTTGGTCTAAACTAGAATGCAGGAGCATCCACTTTACTCTAATTAGACTAGCAGGCATACAAACGGAATTAGCAACTTATGAACTACACCAGAAGATCAAAGGCTAAGCTCATGAAGAACACAAGCCTCTAAATCATGAACAAGTAAAGAACACAAGAACTATTCACCTATGCATGAATACTACTTTAGTCTAAATAGAAAATGCAGAATTACTCACTTTATTCTAAATGAAGAACGAAGCATCCATAGAGATACAAATCCCTCTCTCACTCTCCTACTCTCTAATCTACCAAGGAGAGGCCTCTCCTTCGGAGGGAAGCTCTCATCCTTGAGTGAGATGGTGTGTCTCATTTCTTACCCCCTCCCCTTCTATTTATAGGCCAAGGTACCTGCGAGAGAATAGCTTGGGCACATGGGAATCCACTGTAGGACCAATCACCGAGCACCACGTACGTGGAAGCAGATGGCGATCCGTGGCAAGGTCGGTTCGGCCGATCCAAGGGTTCGGTCGACCTGGCCCCACCATGTCTCGCGCTGTGCTTTCTCCCAGTGACTGACATGTGGTCCCTTATGACGGTTCCCGGTGTATGGGTCGGTTGGAGGCGGTTTGCTCGGGTTGTGGTCCCTTGAATCCTTGTGCTGAACACGTGGCGGTGTCTGATTCGTCGGGAGGTTCTTCTCTTGGATTGATGAGGTGTCATGGACACATGGCATCCTGTGTGCCAGCACGTCGCCACGTGGCCTGGTGTGGGTCCCACCGGGCCTATGATATAGTGTGATCTTATCTTGTGCATATCTCTTTCATCCGAGCTCCGAAGTATACAAATGATATATCCATTTCGATCGTCTCGACCAGCCCATCACAATGGTGCAGTCCAAATTGGAATTTGGGACTGTTTATGATGATGCCATATTCATGCCATTAATGCACTTGCTCTCAGCTATATCATTTCATGTGTATTTTGGCCTGTCCTGCATCAAAAGCTAGAAACACCAACACTTGTGGAAATTGTCAGTGGAAAACCCTATCCTAGTGTTGGTGATCACTTTCCATTTATTTTATGCAGGAGTTGATGGCATAAAAGTGGTACTTAATAGCCGTCAACATGGATCTACCTGGGGCAAGATCTTCCAGCACCTCCCCATCCTGTTGGACTTCGGTTGTCATGGGTTAGTGACATGGGCAACTCTTCTCTACTTGAACGTGAAGACCGATTGTTCTTTCTTGTTCTGGAGGAGAAAGAAGCTGAGGTGGTAGAATTAATTCTGCATTCATTCATCGGGGAAATTTGGCAGCCTATTCCCTGGGAGAGAGCTCCTGAGTTCCGGAATAAGATCATCTTGTTTGGTCCTGGCAAGTGCATTGTTACAGAAGGGCATGCCATTTCTGGTTTGCCTGATCTGAGGGACAATCACATTTAGTTCCTACGAACTTATCATCATGATGAAAAGAATGAGTACTGGATCTACCAGCAGGGAATAGGTATTATTCCAGGTGTCAACACTACTCATGCATCCGCATTAAGCAGGTTCGTTGGGACTGGATTTGGTCGCGAGGAACATGACTATTGCCTAGCTATCTGTAATGCGGAACTTTGATTGTGTACCACCTGTAACGCAATTCAATGTACAAATATCTATATTATCATCCTTCGTCAATTATTCAGTACATATGTATGAGTTTCTACCACAATCATTGTAGGGAACAAGCAGTTACGCATTCGATAATCAGGAAGGTGCTTCCCGCAAAACATCAATAGACCGGACAAGTAGCAAACATCATAAGATGGCATCTCACAGCTACTCATCACCACAATGTTCACACCACCAGCAAGTAGCAAATATCATAAGATGGTTAGGTAAAAAATCCCAAAATACAAGCATGATTAGCACCTCTAAACCGTCTACCTAGCAATAACACCACGAATCACATTATGCCTCATTGTTTTCCTTGAGTGACCTCTTATATGAGGCCTGTCTCAGCAATTCCTTCACCTTCTTCACCACAATTATTGCAGAATCTAGGAGCTGCTTGACCGTTTGCAGCTCAGAGACAGTCTCTTGAATCTCCCTGTTAGCCTTTGCACATTCTTCCTTCCACATCCTTACCTCACTTTCAGCTTTTAGGTACCTGTTGGCTTCACCCTTTTCTATAGGAGACAACAGAGCATCATTTCTCATTTTCTTTCTTGTCTCAAACAGGTTATGGGTTACCTCCACGTAGTATCGTGTTATCTTCTTCAGCTCAACTGCTTTGACATTGGCCTCTTCCTTAGCAGTTGTACATGCTTCTTTCCATGACCTTGCTTCCTCTTCTGCTTTTCCCTTCATTTCCATCAGTTTCTCTAGAACTTATAGAGTCCTAATATCCCATTCAGGATCTATCCACCTAAACGACGTGCACTTCATGCCATCCGTCTGCAGTCACCGATTTCATTCATATAATTAGCGATTGACCACACTAACATCAAATGCAGAAGAAACATTTATTAGAAGTGATACAAGTTATCGTTTACCTCGCAGCAGTATACATATGGATGGTGCCTATCTAGTCATACCTCAGATGGACAGGCAACCCGTCCTTGCACTCGTTTTCATTAGGATCTAGAACAATAACTTCATGAGGACCAGGCGTCGGCGATCTGGAGCTTTCGGAGTCCACTCCAAACACTTTTAAAATACGTGAATACAGTTTGTTAACCCAGATCCCCAAATCCAGAATTCCCCTTAACTAGTATGTCAAATCAAAGTAGCATGGCAAAACAGAGGACTGACCTGACCGGAGCAAGTCCTGCTTCTCTGTTCGCCGCTAGGGCCGCTACGATTCGCCATCCCGCCACGGGCAAGAGCAGATCTACGCACCGACGCTAGCTCTAGTCTTTGCCACAAGGAAAAGGAGCGTGGTGCCGACGAGTATCTTGCAGAGTTGCAGTAGTGTACGCCGCGTCGTCGAGAAAAATGAGATATATACACTTGTCTACGGGAAAACTTTTTTTTGGTTGTCGCGCGTGCTTTTCTCCCGCCAACTTACCAGAACTGCTCGTGCTGTTGTTGGGCTGACATGTCTAGTTTCCGGGCGCGTGGCGGTAGGCCACGTGGAATAGTTGGCACTTGGAAACAAGCAGTTACACAATTGTTACTAAGGAAGGTCCGTACCATCCGATTCAGGATCAATCCAAATAAACAACATCTTAGCTTTTCCTGCCTTTTTACCACTAGGAAGGTCCTCCTTGCGAAACATCAACGGACCGGAGTTTCCTCAGCCATAACTTCCCCCTTCTCTATCTATTATCACCATACCTCCATTGTTCTCCCTCTACCTCCACTGCAACGCTTATGAATTCCGAATGGTGAGTATGCTCGAATCCATTTGGAATAGATTAAACCAAATCGACATAATAAGATGACATCTCATAGCAACTCAACACCACAAAGTTCACACCACCAATCCACCAACAAGTAGGAAACATCATAAGATGATCCAGTAGCCAACACCAAAATACAAGCATGATACAAGTTTCACAATAATCATGACTACTCATTCATAATCATAAATCCATCTCATGTTTGGCCTCCTGCAACTGTTCCTTCACCTTCTGCATCTCCTACCTAGAATTTTTGGTATTGCATGCCTCTCTTGCATTTCTTAAAGTTCTTTCAGAAGATCTGGATGTCTCGTCCTAGGGTGAGGACTCTTTTAGGATCTCCAAAGAGATTGAAAACATGATAGCACAACTAGCTGACAAAGAGAAAGAGCTTCAGTACGCACCTAAGAACAAGAAAACTGAGGGCAGAGCTTATTCTACTTACGAAAGACATTAGAATAAATGTGTCAATGAATGGGTAGGACATTGAGTTTGTTTGGTCAGTCTTTTCTTTTAAATGTTCAAGAAGTTTGTTGTCAGTTGGACTGAAACGGGTACTAATAGGCAAGGGTACCCGTTTCAGTCCAACTAACAACAAACTTCTTGAACATTTAAAAGAAAAGACTAGCCAAACAAACTCAATGCTCTACCCATTTATTGACGTGTTTATTCCAATATCTTTTGTAATTAGAGCAAGCTCTGCACTTAGTCTCCTTGTTGTTAGGTGAGTACTGAAGCTCTGCCTCTTTATTAGCTAATTGAGATATTATGTTTTAAATTTCCCTGGGGATCCAAACAGAGTCCTCCCCCGAGATGAGACATCCAGATCTTCTAAAATAACATTAAGATGTTCTTGTAGAAATAAAATCATCCTTGGAGAAAACTCATCTCGATCTGAAAAATAAACTCATCTCAGTCTATAAAAAAACCTGAATCCCTTGAACCCAATTGTATGAGTACAGTAAAACAACCACCACACGCCACAAAACCTGGTTGTTTGCTACCTACATAAACTCAGCAAGGGCATGGTTGTCCCAACTGAACCTATCGATCCATCAAACGATGCAAATTGGAAACTAACTGAATTTAACACCTATGAATTGTGCAAACGCTAACAATCGTGGCAGAATCCAGATGTCCCTTCACGGTCTGCAGCTCCGAAATAGTATCTTCAATCTACCAATTCATAAAATGATGGACCTATCAATCCTATCAATTGTGCACCTCGACAAAAATCCATAAAACGAGTGGCTTGAAGCACATCCAGAAGCTACGGAAATACAAAACCTACTGTAAGACGATGCAAATTGAAAACTAACTGAATCTAACATGAATTTTCTATAGCCTATCAAATTCTAACACCTATCGAAGTGCAAATCTAAAGGTACGATAACGAAATCTAAATCTACCATATATGCTCATCAATCCTCCAGATCCCTAAATCTAGATATCCCCAACCCTAGTAAGATAGGGGAAAATATAGCGGCTCAAACCAGAGGACCAACCTCGTCATGCTGTCTCATCCTCTTGTTGCTGGGAGGTAGCGGCGCAACCATCTTCCCCTCACTGCTAGGATCCGCCATTCCTACCACGAACTATTGCAGATCTGCGTAGCGGAAGTCAAAAGTCTCTGCGAAGTATGAGTGAAGTCTCTCGCTAGCCATTCGATACGTAATTATAAACTCAACTGAAACTTACATGTGGGACCTGGTCACAGTAAAGAATTTGCATGAACTATTAGCTGATTTTCCCATAAAACTCGCACAACTACGAAGTGGTGCAGTGGTAAACAGCACAGCCTTGTTCCTCCAGGTCCCTGGTTCGAACCCATGCCATATCAAATTATTTTTGCAACATTTCGTTACCTAGCCTCCGCTGATCTGGCGAAAATGCTTATATGTGGGACCCTGGAACTATTTATGACGACTTGGAACAATCTATTTTCGAAAAAATGCTTACATGAGGGGACCCAACTGAATTTTATGACGACTTGGAACACTCTATTTTAAAATAATGCTTACATGTGTGTTGATGGTTGAAACACCTATCCACCTACGATCCGCAAGCGTACGGACCTACACCTTTTTCACCACGGGGATTCCCTAGGTTCTTGTCAATCCCCGGAGCAAGGGGATTACAAGCGTTTGATCTAGCACTAATCCTAGTTAACTACACAAACCTTAAACTAAGACTAATCTAAAGGCTAACTACTCTACACTAGAGAGGGTTGTGAGACTCACAAGATATAAAGACACTTGCCCATAGGGTCTACGATACTTGCACATGCAACTGCTAAGAGATACAAAACCAATCTAATCTACCGGGGGTTGTGACCACGGTTTCGCCCTTTCCCTCCCCTCGTACTGTCACTACGTGGAGGTATTCATGACTAGACATATGATGATCATGGCGTATTGAAGGGTTCTATGGGAGTAGTGAGATCTATACTCCCGAAAAGCACGGTAGCTAACCTTAAACATCAAAGCAACTTCAACACTAGATTGATAGATTGAAACCATAAAGAGTAGCGATTACATCTCAAGAACGTTTACAACCCCATGGACAAATGAGAAGCTTACCCCATCAAGGCGCCAAGCATGGCACCGTTGATCATGGTGACGCTTCCGACGGTGTCTTCCTTCTCCTTCAGGGGTGACGTGGCAGGGCCTCGACATCCTCGTCCACTTGTGGTTGCCTCCTTGGACTCGATCGATCCTTCTCACGAATGATCTCTCTCCTCTCCAACCTCTCTCCCTTGTGGATGACCTCTCGGGCGAATGGCACTCTCCCTGCCAATGGCGGCGCCCACAATGACTTAGGATTGCAACATCTTCAAGCTCAAGAAATGGGGGGCCGAACCGACGTCGGAACAGGCTGGGCCAGCTGGCCTAAGCCGACCGGCCCAGGCCCATTTCGGCCCGGTTCGGTCACCCCTTCCTCCATGTGGGTCCTCTCATCATTTTGGACTTTAACCTTCTTTAATTGCATCATTTTGGCCACGTCATCCTTGCGCTTAAGATAAGGGGGTCTTCTCTCATGAAGTCCAGTCTTTACGCTTTAGTCCTCGAGAATGCTCCGTTGTAACACCTTGGTTCTTGCCACCTTTGGGAGTGATTTCACCTTGCACTTGAACACGAACGGGACTCCTCATTTGCTCCTTTGAACTTATTGTGACTCCGTCCCTTTTAGTCCATGTTTTCCTACAAAATGTAACACTTCCAAATGTGCATACAAAGTTGAACTTGTCATATCATTAGTGTGCCTAGTGGCGGGTTAGTTCCATAATCAAACTCAAACCAAAGTGTAACAAACATGTTTGGAGCACCAAAATTCACCATCAACATCTCCCCCACGCTTAGATCTTGCTCGTCCTCGAGCAAGTTCCTTGCAAAAGAACTTTTGTCCATGGTGTTGAAAACATGCTCCGCTAAATCTTCCTTTACAAGTTAGTCAATCCTTTATCTTTAATATAATAAACATGAAAGCAATGGTCATGATACATAAACATGGGCGTTTAGAATTTTACCAAATCAAGATTTACCCCACAACTCATACCTTTCACTAATTTCCTCAACTCC
Source organism: Cenchrus fungigraminus (assembly GCA_036936925.1). NCBI lineage: Eukaryota > Viridiplantae > Streptophyta > Magnoliopsida > Poales > Poaceae > Cenchrus > Cenchrus fungigraminus. The sequence goes on from CM072770.1 coordinate 61,842,495, forward strand.
AGCCATGCTTCACTTCTTTGCTTCCATCGGAGGGTTTTCATGATTTTCAAAATAAAATTCCTGCACTAAGTATTAGACAAAAACCTTTCTCCAAGTCCTCACATGTCACTCATTGAAGTGGCTATCCTAAACAATTCATAAACTCTTTCCTCCCACAAGTCTCTCATTTATCATGTAAGGTGGAGCTATAGGTATGGCTAGTGAGATCAACACAAATATTGTCAAGCTAAGAAATTTCTCTAATGGGCGTTTACCTTCCAAGCCAATGATCATGAGAATTAAACAATGATGTGAGGGTGTCAAGGATAAGAAGATATAGAATGGTGGACATGTGCAAGGGCAAAAGAAAATAAGACTCCGAGGCACTGATGATGTCCTCGTTGTCGGATTGCACATGGTTGGAAAAATAGAAGATTCGTCTCTCAACAACGTGGCCTCATTCCTTACACTTTATTTGATCTTCACTTGATTCATCCCTCCTCATACCTTTTTTGCTTTTCCTCTTTCCTTTTCCTTTTTCTTCTTCTTTTTTTTCTTTTCTCCCCTTTTTTTTCTTTTTTTATACACATACACTTTTTTTTTCTTCTTCTCTCTTTTCTTGACATTTTACCTCTTTTCCGAAGCTCTTCGCTCATCTCCTCTTGCATAAACAATCTGAATTTTAGATAAAAACCTTGATAGGAACGAGACGAATCTTCGAACATAGGTTGTGTTCAAGGAATAAGATGTATAAAAGAGATATTATGGGTTGGGTATGGAATTCGGTGATGTACAGGACTTTCGATGCGAGTGTCTCGTTACCGAATACATGACGAGGCTAGCAATAAAATATATAAGACAAGGACATGATCATTGCTCAAAATTAAAACTCTAAGAGAGAAGGATCCTAGCCCAACTCATCATGCTAACCGCCTTATGGTGGAGCGGATATTGAGTCGGCCTTGTATTGGCGGCGGCGGCTAGAGTTAGTATGAGGTAGAAAAACTAATTACAAATTTTAGTTAAAGATTAAAAAGAGAAAACACACGTGTTCATCACAGTTCATAGCAAGTGCAATTTCTGTTTTTAATCTTCGGATAAAACTTGTAAACATTTTTCTTCCTCATACGAACTCCAAATTGGTTGATTCTTTTTCCTAATTTTTTCTAAAATCAATTTCTACAAGTTTTGTTTTAGGCGTTTCTCCATTTGAGTATATTTTAAATTTTGACTAGATTCAAAGTAAAAAAATCATACTATCCTAATCTCATTTCAAAACTGGGGCCACCTGTCAATCCCCCTCGGCAGCATAGCGCAGGCGCGGGATGCGAAATTCGGAAAACACCTCGCAACCTCTCCCGCTGCATCTGAAATGACACCTCCTGCAGCCTCTCCCTCTCCTCTCGGCCTCTCCCACTCCTCTCGGCCTCTCCCCCTCTCCAAACCCTAGCCGCCGCCGCGGGTGTATCATCGACGACGCCCACCGCCCGGCCGGGTCGGCACCTCGACGACGTACGACGCCCTGGCCGGGTCCGCACCTCGACGACGCACCACACCCCGGCCGGGTCTGCACCTCGACGATGCACGACGCTACGACCAAGTCCGCACCTCGTCGACCACGATGCCGCGCCCGGGTCTCCTACCTCATCTCACCACCGGAACCAGTGTACTACGCCGACAATGACTCCGACTTGATCCCGCTACCACATTGACGAAGTATGGTAAAGACTCAATGTAGTGCTGCATCAGGTACGCCAAAGCCCTACAACGTCGACGCGTGGAGCTCGGGGTCACTAGAATTTCTTTGCTCTAGTACATCTGTGGTAAAGGATTAGGATTGAGACGCGTGGATTAGGGTTTGGAGCTCGAGGTGGATTAGGGTTTGGATTTGAATGTGATTACCGTGTACCACAGTCTATTAACCTAGACGGTTTACTTTCTGGGAAATGGAGGATATATAATTAAGTGGAGTAGCATAGGTGTGCTTTGACTAAATAAACTAATGGTTTACTTACTAGGAATATCATTGATATGTCGTTAGGCCTACTCTTTGGTTGAATGAATGTTTATCTGCTGATAGATATGCTATAGGGACTCTTGTTTCCTTGATACATATCTGATTGATATCTATAGCTCCTGATTTTATTTTGTCCAATATGAGTGTCCAGTATCAGATTTGATGTTATGGTTAGGTGTCAAACTAGCCAGCTATGGCAAAAACTGGACAGGCAGGATAACATTGTTGATAGATATGATTAGCAGCTACGGTTTTATTTTCTTTGAAAGTTCAGTATAAGCTGATTATGATGCTTTTTGTTCTGATGGTTTGCCTTTGTAACTGATAATGGGTTGGGTAGACAACTTATATGATGGTTTTTTGAATGCATCATGTAAATTATAGGTGTTGTTAATACACAGAACTTTGTTGTTAAGTATTTACTAATTAGAGGTGTTGTTAATTAGAATTTCCATTAATGCAACATCCTGACCTGCCCTATGCGTCGCGTGTATGAAACTTCAAAATGTGATTGTGAGAGGAAGCGGGACAACAATATAGCAGGGATTAAAAGAAGCTTTGAAGAACTTGGCCTCCCAGATACTTTAAATTCATTTGGAAATGATTCAGCCCCTTCAAGGGGAATTAGGATAGGGATACGGGGTAGATGTTCTAAAGATACAGATGATTCGGAGTATCTCCCTGAAGCTGAGGAGCAGATTCAGGGAGACACCGATGATGATGCAGCATTAGGCGATGACCTAGACGAGGAGCCATGGGGTGCACAGTTGCATGTTATACTACTATAGTAGCATTTCCTTATTTTACATGGTTTTCTAATTCAATCACACGTTTTCTCTTACTACAGGCTCCTCATAGCAAACATGAGAGAAAGACTATCTCCTCAAAGCGGCTAAAACGTACAGCAGAAATGCCGCCGGGAGGTGCAAAATCAAGTAAGTGAGTGAGGCCTACTCCTCCAAATGATAGACCTGCTGAAGATATATCACCTGACAGAGCAACACAAACTAAGAGGGCCAGGCCACATCCTTCAAATGAGAGACCTAGTGGCGTCAACACACGGTCCTCCAGAAGGCAATAGCCAATTGATTTAAGTTCAGCAAGAATTGACTCCTATAGCAGAAGATGACAATGGTCTGCACAATCCAAGAGAGCACGAGTATGACTGGTCCTACGAAGGAGCTTATGACAATGATGGTCTTTGTGGAGAACATAAGGAGCACCATGAGGGACAAGAAGATGAGCTCCATGAAGCAGAGACACAAACGGGTCTTGAAGGTAAATGTCATTTGCATTTAAATTTTGCAATTTAGTTCCACTACCAATATTTAAGGAGTACTAACATTTTGAATTTTTGTTATTTTGTAGAGCATGCCCAAAGAGCTCCAAGAAGGCCTAGGCCACCAACAAGGGAAATGTTACTTGATAGGATGACGAGAGCGATGAAGAAGAAGCTGCCCATATCTGTTGTTGAAGGGTGCAAAAGGCCACATGGCCCTGTGCAAGCTGCTAAATTCGCTTCTGAGGCAGGTGTCATTGTTAGGGATTTCATTACTGTCCTAACCCATTGGAAACATTACAAACAAGATAAAAAAAACTTACCGATGGCTTTGTTGGACGGTTAAGTGTAAGTTCCTCTATACTATGTTCGTGCTACATTTAACTGTGAGGTTGATCATCTTCTGCAACTAATCAATGATCTATATCAATGATTTTCATAGAAGGCTGGCCATTGACTTCAATCAACATCCAACTAAGGATGCTTGCTATATTGTTCTCCAGTCTACTGTAAAGCAGAGGCGCTATAATTTGAAGAAAACCTACTTCACTGGCATCCCAATTGACCAGATCAGAACCACCTCTCCTGTACCATACATGACTGATGCACAGTGGAATGAACTGGTTCAGAAATGGTCAGATCCAAAAAAACATGGTATGTCCTATCTGCTGAACTCCACAGCTACCTATTGTTGCCATGTAAATTAAAGTGTGTAAAGAAAACTGCTTCAGAAGTGTCTTTTTGTTTATACACATGAATGCATGATTTTATTGAAGTAAATGTGTAAGGCTGTGTACTGTGAAAGTCCTCTTGTTTATTTGAATTAGTTTATTCTCTTCTGGACTTAATGGTTAGTTGATTGCTTTGATATTTTACCCTGTTGAAATAAAAGATATGTTCCTTCTATCTGCTGTTCAGACATCATTTATCATTCTTGAGCTATTTTTTATTTATCTGGTAGGTGCCACAAGTGATGCTACATAAATTTCTCACGCTGTAGCCCATTAGGTCCAATAATTTTTATTGAATCATAATATGTATCACTTGTTGTTGCAGCGAACAGCTGAAAATAACAAGGGAAACCGTGCCAAAGTCATGTTTCACAAGACGATGGGAGCTCGATGCTATGTTGCACAGCTGCATGCATATGTAATAGGGCACTATTTTGTACTGTTACTTTTTTACTCCACTGCTATGTGCCAAAGCCAACTAATTTGGACTATGTGAATGTCATGCCAAACAGAGGCAAAAGAAAATGGCTGCAGCAGGTGCAAATCAAGAAAATGCTACTGGAGAACAAGAAGCTTGTTGACGCAAAAATAGGACGTCACTCTTGCGCGTGACACACGTGACTCCCCGGTCTGTCGCGTAGGGGTGATAAAGGGCCATGGCCCTAATGCATCATTCACAATCCAACTAGGCCCTTTTATTTTTTAGTTCAAAATTGAATAGAATTATGGCCCGATCCTTATATCCTTATAGGGACCGATCCTTAAATTTCTTAGTACAAAATGGAGGGCCCGTTACCACCCCTAGTCGTGAGGCGTGCCAACCAATCTGATCTGTTGATTGACAATGGAAACTAAGGAAAACGTTAGATAGTGGGTTAATCGGCTAGAGAGCCGATGTGTTTTCCGGTGAAATTGTAACAGCTAAGCAGCCGATACGGAGCAGAACAGATCGGCTAGATCAGCCGATATGATGACGTAGGCAGAGTGTAAGCTTATCGGAGGCGACTTAAACAAAGCTATGTGAGCAACACTTGAAACAGATCTAGCCAGCTATTAATGATTAAAATAATAGTAATAATAATAATGTGGTAAAAGCCGACAGGACGTAGTCTCAAACTGGATAATTGGTGATAAAACCAGAACAACAAGAATTAAGATAAAACTTGCTAATCGAGCTGATATCGATAAATTGTGAATAAATCTAGACGAAACCACAATGATACGCCCGGAGGTTAAAGCCTAGATATTACTCGGTAAAGCGGAACTCACCAGCAAGCCGGTCGATCGAAGCGATGCAGCCCGACGAGTTTGCAAGAACTCGTGAAAAAGAAAAGGTATGAAGGCGAAGTCACCGAAAAGTAGATGCGGTAAAGTAGATGCAAGAATTGTAAAGGGGTTTGCCCAGAGGCGGTTTTGATATTGATCGTGTGATAATTTACAATGACCATGCACCCTTTATATTTATAGGGCTGCTAAACCTAGAACTTGGCGTGCAACTCACTAGGAATGGATGCAGATCGGATACACACGTATACGAATTTGGATGTCACTATTTACCACATTTTATTTCGAAATCGGATACGAATAAGAATATTATCGAATACGAATACAAAACGGATATTTCGAATTCGGATTCGCATTCGAATACTTACTCGATTTATAGCATAGAGTCATAATGAATATCAATTTCATTTGTCGATGGTTTTATAATTGATCAAATGATGTTGCAAGTAGAAAGTAAATTATGATCATTATACATAATAGATATCTTATTGCAAATAACATATTAATTAATTAATTAATATATCATAATAATGCAATATTAATTAATTAATATATCACAATAAATATAAAATAAGTAATTTTGTAAATATATAAACATCTTTTATTAGTAAAAATAAGTACATAAATACATTTAAATAAAATTTATTTATTTGCTAAATAATATAATGTATTTAAAATTACTATGATTAGACACATCAAATTTGATTAAAAAATATCATTATATAATTTAGTAATATTAAGTTAGCATAATTAGTTAGTTGTCATATATATAATTTTTAATAGTTACAATGCTGTAAATAATTATTTTACTAGCAATATTAAAATTAACATCATTTGTAATTAGTATTAAGTAATATAAATAAATTTTAGATGGTTTCTATGGGTACTTTATTTTTTGCGGATACGAATAATGTCGGATATGTCGGATTTTTGTCAGATAATTCGGATAATGTCGAATACGGATAATATTGAAAATCGGATTCGAATACATCCATGTGACATCCATATTAAAAACGAATACGAATACGGATATCCATATTAACGTTTTTAGCGGATACGAATACGGATAATTCGGATTTCCAGACATCCAAATCCATCCCTACAACTCACGCATAGAAAGCAAACTCCAACTACAACTTGACTACCTTAATCTTACCTATTATTAAAGAGAGAACCGCTTCTGCCCACTTTTTGGTTTGGTCCAACTTTATTACATTGACGCGTGGGCCAATTTATAATTATCTGTCACAGACATGTGGGTCCGTAATCATACACGGACAGAAAAGATGTGTTTCCTTTCGTCCACCGCGGCCGCGGCTCCGTCGTCTCTGTACGTTCGGCTCTGTTGTCTCGCCCGCGCCTCTCTACTCTCTTCTCCTTACCTACCTCGCCATGGTGGCCTCCACTGCACCCGGACGGCCGGAACTCGCGCTAGCGGCAGAAGCCTATCCCCTTCCCTGCCTCTGTACCATCGCAATGGCGGCTGCCATGGCACTCGTACCTGGAGCTGGTGATGGTGGCCCCTCAATGTTGCAGAAGTCCTCACCGATTTGGAATCAAGGTCGACGCCACCTCGGATCGAAACCGAGGCCGGTCGTGTAGGGATCGATGTCTTCGCCAACTCGGATCAGAATCGAGGTCACGTTCTTTTGCTGCACCTGTATAAATAGCTGGGGGAGGATCGTCTTTGGTGACATCTGGAAGTCGCAATCGGAACATCTCCGACGTGTTTGTGCCAGGACCTCCTCGACGTCGACGAGATTGCTCAGCAACACGTGCAGTGATCCCCTACATCGACGAGACTGCTGCTGTGTTCAACTTCTTATTATCGACGACCTGCACACAAGGTATGTGAATTTGTTGAAATGTTATATGAGCAATCTTTACTGTTACTGGACTGATAAAATAAATTTTTTTTGTAGTATTTGCAGAAAATGGATCCTCATAACATTGATGAATCATTCAATGTTGATGATTTAGAGACTCGTCCCTTTAAAAAAGCAAAAAGTTCTGAATCAATTGATTTTGAATCTGATAAAAAGACAACTGATTTTGTCCCTAAATCATCAATTGGTTTTGAATTTGATAAACAGACGACTGATTGTGACCCTGAATTAAGTGACTTTGAATTGGATAAACAGATGAATGTCTGTGAGCCATCAAAGTCATCTCTGCTACCAACCATCACGGAATCATCTCCGGTTAGTTATTTTGCTATTCGTTAATTGATTAGTAGATTGGTCACTCGTTTGACTATGTTTTGTATTTCCCTTTTTCCAGACAATGGATTCTTATAATGTTGAGGAATCAAGCGATGTTGAGAAAGTAAGTTGTTCTGAATTGAGTGACTTTGGATCAGATAATAAACAGATGGGAGTTCTATTAGATGATGACATTGACAAGAAACCAGTGCAAAATGAACTATTCAAAGTAGATCAAACATATGACTATCTGCCACAAGGTACATTCTGAAAATCTTTCATTCACTATGTTCTTTTCATCTTACATTACTATAATATATATATAAATCTTACATATTATATATTTGCAGATTATGCAATGAACGACCTAGATTACTGTTCTCAAATAACAATAGAAACATCTTTGTCAACTGATTTACTGGTAAAGATCAGTGACATATTTGTTACACAAGCTCAATTGTTGTGTCTGTTGGATCCAAACATATTCTTGAACGATGATGTAAGTAAATAAACTTTCAAGTAAATGATTTCTGCTCATTAATATTTTTCTTATGTAACAAATCTTGTCACTTAATCTTTACAGGTGATCAGCGCATATATATGTTGTATAAAGGATCAAGAACATCTACAGATTAGGGATGATGTAAAGTTTTACTTTGAGAATCCCTTTATTTCCGAAATGCTAAAAAGAGATGGCAACCTTGGATTAAATGGAGATGGTAATTGCATTACAAAGATAGTGAGAAGCTATCTGGAGTATCAAATGGTGACGCCTATATCTCTTTGTATATATATATATAAATATAAATTGACATGTTCTATAAGATTGATAGATAGAATTTTGGTTTGTAGTTATACATATTTCATTAACTTAGTACTGCCTTCATGTATAGGTTCTAATTCCAATAAATATCAAAGACACACATTGGTATTTAGCTGTGATAAATACACAAAAGCGTGAGATTCAAGTGCTCGATTCACTATGCTGGGAGTTCAACAGAGGTGACCTAGCTGCTACGGTTAGTTACTATATCATTCATACCCCTTTATGTAAGAAATTATAAATTGATCCTTTACTGTTACTAAATTATTACTGATACTACTTATACCTTATAGTTGCAAGGACTACAGAACCATTTGAACATTATTGAAAAACAACAAAATTTGGTGAGCCATAATTGGAAAGACCTCCAGATTACTGCATGGACAATCACAGAACAACTACATGTGCCAATACAAAAGGACAGGTTAGATTAAAATATATTTATGCATATATAATATTGTTTGTTTTCTTATTTGCATTATTACTGATAAATGTTCTTATAACAACACAGCTCGTCTTGTGGTCTGTTCATGCTTAAGTTCATGGAATATTGGACTGGGGAGACATTATCTCATTACATCACATCAAGAGCAATATTATCAACACGCAATGAGTGTGTAGACCGCATCAATCTAAAGATGATCGAACGATTCCAAGGAGAGGAAATGATCTACCACAGTTTTGATTCTGCAGAAGATGACCCTCATAATTACTATCCCCCAGAGTTCCTAAACACACTTACCCCAAATGGACTACCTCCACATATGCTAAAGCTCAAAATTAACTGTCCAATCATACTGCTCAGGAATATTGACCCAGCTAATGGACTATGCAATGGCACAAGGTTGGTGGTACGAGGATTCCAGAAAAATGCAATCGATGCAGAGATTGTGCTAGGACAACATTCTGGAACACGAGTTTTCTTACCTCGAATCCCGCTATGCCCCTCTGATGATGAGATGTTCCCGTTCCGTTTTAAGAGAAAACAATTTCCGGTAAGACTAAGTTTTGCCATGACAATCAACAAAGCACAAGGACAAACAATACCAAATGTAGGTGTCTATTTGCCCAAACCAGTTTTCTCTCATGGTCAACTATACGTCGCACTTTCTAGAGCCACCGCATCAAAGAACATAAGGATACTGACGAAAAAAGAAGAAGATGAAGATAAGGGACAGGATGAGGAAAAGAAGAAGAAAAAGAAAGGAAAAAGAGGGAAGGAACAAAATAAAAAGAAGCAACAAAATAAAAGCACAAGCGAGACATACACAACAAATATTGTGTATACAGAGGTGCTTACAAAATAGGTGATGTAATATAAAAGAGACATTTGTATGTGTTTAATTTTTATCATAACTACAAATGTACAAAGATTATACATGAATTTTTGTGTATTTGGAGTCCGCCCGTAGCAACGCACGGGCACTTTTACTAGTTAATATCTAAAAACTAAAGAAAGCACACAAAGACGTGGACTCTGAATTCCCTTGTGCAGAGTCCTTTCTAATTAAGCTCTTTGTTTTCCTTGTACCGCTATCAGATTCCCTTTTTCTGTTAATATGTACGACTCCATTTATCCTGAAGACCATCCATATATTTATTTTATTCAACCACCACGCCAAGTATTCTCACTTATGCAGCCTAGGCAATGTATAGTGTTCCGTCTTTGACATTGTAAAGACCAGGTTCCACACATCTCAGCCTCTGTCGGCTCATGCTAGTGGCCGATTGTCTCTCCTGTAGCTCCTGTCGATTTTACCACTGCCGGCCGATCTGATAAAGCCTATTCCCAATTGAGCGATAGACTCACCAAACGTGCATCCACCTGACATGCACTCAATAAATAATTGGCTGGTTACCTGTATTGAATGCCACACTAAATAAACATGCTGCTCTTCTGTGCATGCGTGCTCATGTGAATACCCCTGTGACTTCCACATATACTTTTCTTTATTATTTCCTCTTGCTCTAGTCTCGCCGATCATCCTTGCTGATTCTCCTCTGTTCCCTTCTGCCGATTATCTATGTGGCCAATGCTGGTTAAAACCAACATATTGCTCTGTGCGCACGTACGCTCTCTAGCCTAGTGCTATTCCCTGCCGATATCAATACCCTGGCAGCCGATTGTTGTTGAAGTTCAACCGATTGTGTTATGCATAGCCCTTGCCGATTTGCTTCTGCCAATTGAATTCTTCACATGTACGTAGGCACTAGTTCTATTTAATTAATCAATCCGGCCACAATTCCATCTTTAATTAACATGTGTATCACCTTACAATGTATGTACGTACACAACACCCGTCTCCATGTATATCCATGCAGCTTCGTGCATCCTTGCTTGCAAAACCATCGGCTCCTACCAATCACGACCTCTTCTGTGCTTCATTCAAGCCGATATACTTTTGACTCTGGATTTGGTCAAAATCCGGTGTCAACAAAGCTGGTGCTGATGGAGAACAAGAAGTTGCCGCTGATGGAGAACAAGAAGCTGCTGCAGATGGAGAGCTTGATGTGGTGGAGAACTTCAAAGAATGTCATACCAGGCGCAAGAAAGGACTGACTGACATTGCAAAAGAAGCAATTGTAAGTCTAATATCACTATATACTTTCCCATCATCTCTTATTGAAACTATCTTAGTGTGGAAACTGACATAGCTTGAAATGTCTATAGTTTTCATTATGCTGAGGTGGCTTGAGTCTAGAGTGTTTTCTAAATAGTTTGCAACTTTCACAGTGGCCTGCTTGTGCATGTATGCATGACCGTGAATTCTTGGTCTAGCTGTTCAATTTCTACTAGTAGTGTTGTCGGCTTGTCTCTCAGCTCTCTGCTTGAGCTCTCTGAATTAGTGATCGAGTGGGGTAACCATGGTATTACCAGAAGCTCTATGGATATTACATATATATTATTCTTGTTGTTTTCTCATTAGTTCTCTAGTTGTATGTTATTCTGTGCATAAATTTGATATCTCTAGATCCTAGTTGTATTTGCGTTACAATTTATTTAGTGCAACAATTGTTTGCTTGACAGGGAGTGTGATAGGTTACATGATACATGCTCTTTACTGATTTTCAATTATTTTTCCCTTTAGTACTGGGAATCAGTTTTTGTGATTTCTAGGAATTGGCTTTTAGTTGAGTTGTTGCACGATTCTTTTATCTAGTCAAGTGAATTAGTTTTTGTGTTCTTTCTAATCTCGAGAACCCTAGTCATGTGACTCTTTCACTTTTTCTAACATGATGAAAGTATTGTGTCTCTACTGCTACATACATTGAAGTAGCCAAATAAGATGAATAAAAATGTCTCTTAAGTCAAGATTCTGAAATTTACCAAGTTTAACTAGGTTCTTCACAGCTCTTTGGATTATGGCAAGCACATGGAAGATTTGAAGGATCAGCCTCTTGCTGAAGGCAGTGCACTATCAAGTGCACATGTTGTCTCCAAGGTGCTCCCCAAGAATAGCAGTAACATCTTCTTGAAGAATATTGGTTTGCAGCCGACAAACCCAACAAAACCACCAACAGTGAAAGAAAAGGTATTGCAGGAACAACTCGCGGTTGAAAAACAAGCTTCTGCTGTTCTCCAAGATGAAGTAAATGTGCCGAAGCAGAATGCTCAGAACACAGAGGAAGCCCTTCAGACGACCCAAATGGAGCTGCAGGAGTGCAAGAAGGCGATGGAGGAGAACAAGAAGGCGGTAGAGGAGAACAATCTGCTGCTTAAGCATCTTCTGCAGTTCAACTGCGGTGGTAACTTACCTGGTCCATCATCTTGATCATCTTCAAAGTGTGCTTCTATCATTTGCTGGAACTTAGTCAAGTTGGTGCTACCTTTGTGTTTTGTGAACCGTTTAGTCTATGATGTCATGAACTTGTGTCATGATGTCATGATGAACTTGTGTTGTGTGATGATGAACAACTTATGAACTTGTGCTGAGTGATGATGAACTTGTGCTATGAGATGATGAACAGCTTATGAACTGTGTGTTGTGTGATGTCCAGAATATGGTGCATTGTAATTGTGAATTGTGTGCAGACATGCGGTGCAATCACAAGTGAACACGTGTCCCAACTAAAAACGGCCATGTGGCACCACCAGATTGCGAAACGTGGACCACCCAGATCGCGACACGTGGCCCAATCACATAGCCACACGTGGACTAACAAGATCGCGACACGTGGACCAATAACAATCGGACATGTAGACCAATAACATCACGACACGTGGACCAATCAGATATTGACATGTGGCCCAATCAGATCCCGGCGTGTGGCCCAATCAGAACTCGACACGTGGACCAATAAGATCGTGACACGTGGACCAATAAGATCGCGACACGTGGACCAATAAGATCGCGACATGTGGACCAGCAAGATCACGAAACGTGGACCAACCGAATCCTGACACGTGGTCCAATAGGATCACGACGCGTGGACCAACCAGATAACGACACGCGGACCAATCAAACGGAGACATGTGGACCAATCAGATAAGGACACATCATTGTTCGGATGCACGTAGCCACGTCAGTGTCCAGCGTGGAACCGAGCCACGTCAGCAGCCAGCATAGCAATGGACCACGTCAGCAGCCAGTGTGGCACCGAGCCACGTCAGCTGCCAGCATGCACGGCACCACATGGCGGTCACTTTCATGACGAAATTAGTGATGATGCTCACTAGTCATAGAAGACGAGTGGTTACATGACGAAAAATGTGTCCGTCACAGAAAAGAAGCAGTTCTGTGACGAAAATGCATGATTCGTCACGGTGCGTCAAATGTAACGTGTGTTCTATGACGATTTCGTCATAAATTCGTCACAGAAGGTTTTCAATGACGAATTTGACTTGTTCCGTGACGAAAGTGTTTTGTCATTGATGTGAACTTCTGTACTAGTGTTCGTGTTGCATTGACCTCCCACATGGATTCGGCAGCCACAACACCTCCTCCCCGCCGGCGAGGAGCTCTATCGCGAGGAGCTCTTGCCTTTTCTCATTGGTGAGACTGTGGGGCTGGGAGGAGGCTCACCGTTAGTCGCAGGAGCCCCTGCCTCACCTCGTTAGCACAACCCTGCCTCGGGGAGGGAGGAGGAGTAGGGACGGTGGCGGGTGGCTGCGACGCGGTGTTGCGTGGCTGGGGTGTTGAGGAAAGAGAAGGGCGAGGGCATTTTGGAAAGAGAAGGCAATGTAGCTATGTGCTTCAGTTTGATAATGGCATTTCGACGAATCCCTTTTGCGGGATGGCAAATGAGCGAAGCTCACTTTTGACAGTGGCAGAATAGCAAATATCTTCATGTCAGCTTCATTATTCAACGTCTCAGTTGACGGGAAACACCGAGGCGTAAGAGCAACTCGAAGAGCTCCTTTATATCCTTTTCTATCGGTAAAAATAAAAAACAGCAAAAGCATGGTCCAACAGCCTTAGTAAAAACTAACCTCACGATCTTCCTCGCCAATCCCCCATGGGCCACGGTGGCTCGCAAGCTTTGGCGTGCCCGTCCCGCTCGCAAAATCGTCGAATTCCGTGGCATTGTCAATCCTTCCCACGGTCCCGCTTTCCTTTGCACGCCAAATTGCCACCTCTTCACGCCAAAACTGGTTAGCACGCCCATAAATCGATCCGCCCATCCTCCTTGGCGACAGCCTCGCCCCACCGGCTTGCCATGTACTCCTTCACCGCGGAGACACCGCCGTCCACCACCTCAGGCGACGGCACAATGAGCGGGTTCTGGTCAAGGCGGAGGCGCCCCAGCCGGCCGAAGCAGTCCGGCTATGCGCGGATCTAGATGTTGCTGAGGTCGAGCTTGCGGAGGCCTGCTAGGTCGCGGAACGACGGCGGTAGGTCCCGCATGTCGCTGAAGTTGCTACTCAAGTCCAGCGACTCCAACGCAGCGAGCCAGTGATGGCGGCGGGGAGGCCCCGGAGCTCATTGAATCTCATTGATGTGCCGCGGGTCTTTCTGTCTCGTGAGCCTAGCAGGTAGCTATCCAGTTTTTAGCTAGTCTATTGGATTACCTCGTAAAATTCTGGAGTTTTCTATTTTTATAAATGATTAAATCTTTAAATTTAACTAACAAAAAATAAATAAGTTGTTGGAGTTGCTCTATCACGCGGTACGCTCTTTGAAAACATACGGCGCCTAGGATTGGCGGTAGCTAGCGCACCTACTTGTTCACGAATTCGACATGGCCGGCCTGGATAATGACGGACTGCGAGAGCTTCGATCGGTTGGCCTGTCGCCGCGCCGTTGCCGGAGACAACGCCTCCGGTACGGTGCCAGTCGTCTCCTGGATTAGTTATAGCGTGTTTGGCAGAACTCCGACTCTGGAAAAACAGCTCCAGAGCTGCAAATCTACGTAGCTCCACTGTGGATCTGAGATCTCGAAAAGTATTCGGTACAGCTCCAAATTTCCCACCATCCCTATGACATTTAAGGTCCGCATGTCAGGAGAATAAAAAAGAAACAACTACTACTCTTCTTCTTCCTCCTCTTCACCTGCACTGCTGCAGCCGCCTGAATCGCGCCACCGTCGCCCGAATCCGGCCGCGCCCGGCCGATTCCCGCCGTCGTAGCACGATTCCCACCGCGCCTGCCTGAATCTCACCACCGTCGCACGATTCCCACCACGGCCACCCGAATCCCGCCGCGGCGCCTGGGCGGGCGAGACGCGACCTCGCCTAGGCCGGCAGGCAAGCCCCCGGCGCGGACAGACGGGCGCGCGACCGGGAAGGCACCGCCACCGGTGGACTTGCGGCCTCGCCGCCGGCGCGGCTCTCGCCACCGGCGCGGGCAAACGGGCGCGCAGCCGGGCAGGCTAGCCGCCGGCGCAAGCGGACAGGCGCGCGGCCGGGTGGGTGCCGCCGCGGGCGGGCTCGCCACCGGCGCGGGCTCACCTCAAGAGCGCGACGGGAGAGGGAGGGGGCACGCCGCGGGGAGGGGAGGAAAAAATAGATCGAACCGTTTTTTTCACTTAACAGTGGCACTGGTGAGTAATTTCTTCCAACTCTGTGGAACTTGGAGTTGGTGGAGCACCCCTTGAGGTACTCCACGAAATTCATAGAGTTGGGGGCTACTCCACTGTTTTTTTGAGCAGATCTGCAGTGAAACTGCTGAAGTTAGGTGTGTTTGGCTGAAAAAATTTAGAGTAGAGTTGATTTTTCGAATCTGAAGCTGCACGGAGATGTGCCTAACACGTCCTTATTGACTGGATGGCATGATGAACAACTTCTCTCTCATCGATGCGGGTGGTTATTAGCTAGGCGCGCGCGCGAGACGCTTCTCTGTTCCTTTCCACACGTTGCCCATCAGTGCGTTTCACGGCACAGTGCACCGGCAAACGGCCCCGTGCCCGTTTTGGCACCGGTGCAAATAAAGTGCATATAGCATCTCTTACGTCGATGTGCTAACTGCAAGCTACTGTACCAACCTCTGGGTACAATCAGGCTGCTGCTATATATGTTCAGCATGCACTAACTACAATCAGGCCTAGAGGTTGTTGACACTAATTAAAGGACTAATTAAAGGCATGTCAGGGCCTCAGGGGTTAGCTCTGCTAGTGCTAGCTAGGTGAGCTGCATATAAGCCTTGTTTAGTTGGTGAAAAAATTTGCCTTTTCAACTTTTGGAACTCCTGTAGCACACTGTAACACTTTCGTTTGTTTGTGGTAAATATTATCCTACCATGATCTAACTAGGCTCAAAAGATTCGTGTCGCGAAGTACATCAAAACTGTGTAAGGAGTCAGACCCACTGTCCACTGATCAGTTATTGTTGCGTCTGACTCCTGCCTGACATTTATCGCAGCGAAAGCTATGGCGCGTCCTGGTGTCTCGTCTCCGTCCGATCCTCTCCCCGGCATTTAGGTATTGTTAATTTTCACTATTTATTCGTTATATAAAATGTTTGGATGCTAATTGAAAATATTAAATGTAGATTAATAATAAAATTCATTTCATAACTTTTGGATAAATTGACGAGACAAATTTATTGAGACTAATTAGACTTTGATTAGACAATGTCGTGTTATAGCAAACATGTGTCAATCATAATTTAATTAGACTTAATAGATTCGTCTCGTGATTTCCAGTCCATTTGTGTAATTATTTTTATAATTATATCATTTTTAGTCCTACTAATTAGCATCAATAAACTCGATGTGACATTTTCAGCAAGTTTCCACTCACAAACTAAACAAGACCTGAAAAGTGCTATTCACATGTCACATCGAATATTGAACATTAACTAAAGTATTAAATGTAGAATAATGACAAAACCCATTTTATAACTCTAGGTTAAATCTTAAGACAAATCTATCAAGTCTAATTAGTCTATAATTTAACAATATCATGCTATATTAAACATGTTGACGGATTCGTGGACATGGTCCTCTCCCGGCATTTAGGCATTGCTTAGTTCAGGCCCTTGCTATACTAAAGGATGTTTAGATGCTAATTAGAAATATAAATGTAAATGAATGAAAAATTAATTCCATAAATTTCAGGTAAATTGGCGAGATGAATCTATTAAGCTTAATTAAGCTATGATTAGACAATGTCATGCTATAGTAACTACGTGTTAATCATAATTTAATTAGATATAATAGATTCGTCTTGTGATTTCCAAACCACCTGTGTAATTAGATCGTGTTTAGTCCTTTAATTACCATCTGAAAACTCGTTGTGACATTTTCGAAAGTTTCCACTCGCAAACTAAACAAGGCCGAAAAGTACTATTCACCTATCACATCGGATAATGACACTAATTATGAGTATTAAATGTAGAATAATGACAAAACTCATTCCATTACCGAGGTTAAATATCATGACTATTCTATTAAACTTAATTAGTCTATGATTTGACAATATAGTGCAAGAGTAAACATGTGGTTAACAAATTCATCTCCTGATTTCCTGATGAGATCTGAAATTAGATTTTTTTTACTAGTAGTCTCTAAACACTCTTTCCGACATCCGATAAACATCACAAAATTTTTCAACGAATTAAACAAGGTGGCCTGACGACTTGGCTTTTATGCAATGCAATGCAGCGCGTGGAAACGACGAGAGACGAGCCATGAGTTAAGTCATCAGACGACGACCGCCGTGTGATCGCCGCTGCAGCCCGGCGGCCGGCCGCCGTCGCTGCCCATACCGGAAACCACCGGTCCACGTATGGAGACACGTGGTCACCGTAGAGAAAACGACGACGGTAATTAATGTAGCGGGCAGTTCTTACGCTCTCAGAAGGCTACATGTGCAAAGTAAAGCTGTACATGGGACGACAGTGTCATGGGCTAATGAAGCCTGTTCTAAAAAAAAAGAGAGGAAATTAAGCTAATTAAGCGGAGACAAATTAAAAGAATCGAGCAAATCATGAAAAGTCCAAGAAAGTTGTTAACGTCAACAAACCAATGACTTTGGATTATTGAAGGATTTTGAACAATTTTAACTATATAGATCGAGTTTGTACATGCCAGAGTATATATCTCAGCTGGTGGAAAGAACGAGACTGTGTGTGGTGTGGGCTGACGGCCGGGGACCGGGGTATATATCTATCTATCACGGGTCTATGGATTTTTCCATGATGAATCATGTTAAGAACCGTGGGAAAAAGTTTTTCTCGTGGCATTATTTCTGCTTACCATCGTTCCAATTTCTAAACTAGTATAGTCACTCCCTCCGTTCCAAAATGTATGTCGTTTTAGTTGTTCAAAATTCATATATATAGATGTTATTATGCACTATTTATGCATTAGACATATCTTATATCTAGATACATATTAATATATCAAAACGACCTACACTTTGGAATAGTGGGTAGCAGATATATAGTGATGAGGCACAAATACTTTAGGGTTTTTCCAAAGGTCTTAACAAAACTTGACTTGTGGGGGTTAAGATCGCCGCACGGACATTTTTATTAAGAATATTTTGAGGGACCGAACTGGCGACCAGAGAGGGGGAGTGAATGGGAGCTGATAAAAATTCTTCTCGAAGGAGATGACTTCTCCAACAAGATGAACTCGTCGGGTACCCAAAATCACACGCTCCGCACGCAACCTTCAGTTTGCCAAAACCACGCAGCCACTGAAGTACTACTGGTCCTAGGAACAAACACTATCTGCAGGCACAACTTCTACACACACGACAGTGGAAACAACTCAGAAGCTATCTGGCCAGCAGGGGCGGTCAGACCGCATGGAGGGGGTGGTTAGACCGCCAGCCCCTGGCAAACACGAGAAAACTACCGAAAAGCCTCTTCCGAACTCCAAAACGCTCCACGGTTTCAGCCACAAGATCCTCTGATCAAGGCCAAGCTAGCTTCCAGAAAATCTTGGCGAAAACAAGAACTTCACCAAAGGGCCTAGGGGCGGTTAGACCGGCTACCAAGGGCGGTCTAACCTCCTGTACCCAGTAAGAATCACAACATAAGAACTCCCTGCAAACAGCACCAAAACAAGCCAAGATTTCACCAGAACGCTCCTCTGATCAAGGCGAACAAACTCACAGAGGAAAATCCGACACAACCAAAACTTCCACTCTGGAGACCCAGGGCGGTTAGACCGCCCCCCTACTGCGGTTAGATCGCCCCTCCCAGAAAACTTGGCCGTGGGTCAACCCTCAACTTCCCATCGCCCGATCTCCCGATTCACCCCACGGATTGCAGTGAAACTTCGGGGATAGTTGGGTTACCTCCTGGGCAACCTCTCCACCAAAGGAAATCCTCCGAAATGCTCTCAATCAAAGGGAATCGCGAATCTTGGCCCTCTAGATCATTAACTCGAGGAACTCCGAAAACTACCAAATCGAGGCCGATTCAAGGGAGTTGCTGAGGCAAGGTCACCAAACAAAGAGGCACAAGGTCCTCATACGTGACACCCAATAAGAATCCACCAAGAAAACGCCCTCAAAACTCCGCCATGAAAATAACAAGAAAGAGCTCCGAAAATCACCAAAAAAGGAAAACGGGAGAGACATCACAAGGCCTTGAGGAACCACGTCGAATCATCTATACATACCATGAAGGTTCATATAAGGTCTAGCTTGCCTCCCAATCATCCATCCCTCTCTCAAGATCTCACCATGAAGCTCTCAAGCTAGTCCTAGAAAACCTAAGGAAAATAGGAAGGGAAATGAGCTAGGTTTCCAAGAGTTGGCTGCCATCCCACAACTCAAGTGTTTATATGGGGGCAACCAAAAGACTAAACTACCCTTACTAGCATACTAGGGATACAAGCCCCTCAAGAGCAAATTTGGAAGTCTTCAGTTCAGCACCATCGAACGGATGCGCATCCACCGCAAGCCTGCGTAGCTCCAACGCAACTCTTGCGATCATGCCATGTGTCCTCCGCTTCGAAGCTTCTCGGCGGCTGCGACCCGGGCGGTCAGACCGCCCCCTGGGCGGTTAGACCGGCCCAGTTGGTCAGACCGCCCCTCCTGGGCGGTTGAACCGGCCTGGGTGGCCGCACCTCCTCGTCGAGTCTTCAGCCTCAGTTTTGTGGCTCAACCGAGTAACCCAGTGGTTTTGTGGTGAACCACTGGAAACCCCGCGAACTTGGTGTAGCCTCCCGCCAATCACCACTCATGACTCGGCTCCCACGTCGTCCCAGCTCAACCTTGGTTTTGAGGCTCAACCAAGAAACCGTCCACGACTTTGTTTTGCTGTTCTTGCCACCATGCGGTCTACACTTGACCCCGTCGGCCACCGGGTCCCTCGAACCAAGCCTACTTGTCCGGTCCACACCTGGAGGCCCACTGGTATGGACCTTTCGCGCTTGTTCGCAACCTGCACCAACACCAATCAAGCCGCAACCTGCACCTGCAATACTTAGCCAAGAGTCAGTCCACACCACGTTGTCAATCGCTCATCCACCGGTCCTCGAACCACACATGCTCTCATATTTCCCAAAGTGTTTTCTTAAAATTTTGAGCTTTCTTGTCTATCCACAATTTTTTAAATATTTTTGTTTGAAAACATAAAAACATATTAGTTTTTTTAAATGTGTACATAATGTCATACCTTTTTTAGTTTATTTAAATATATCACTTGTTTCCCTCTAGTTCACTGTTCACCTTGACCTTGAACTGCCTAGCTTCTTGTAGATGGACTCGGATAGGTTTACGCTAATCTCTCCATCAAGCTTATCTCAATCACTCAATGTATATGTTAGCCAAGTGATGACGTGGTTTATTGAATATTTATATTTAGCATAGTTCATTAATTGTACACGTGCCATAGTAGAACAAGGGTACTTTATTTTCAGAAATGGATTCATAACCATTTTCCTGCTAGTGCTGAAAATGTTCTCCGACTTGGTCGATGAGTATGAGACCATATGTGCTAAAGTTTATGTCCCCGTTTCCCTTTCATAGAGGCATTCTCGTAATTTTTATTTTCCTTTAAGCCGGGGTTAGCAGCTGGTCAATGTCAAATGTTAATTAAGTGTTAATGAATGCATGGATAATGGTGAAAGCGCCAACGATTGGACTAGTTGAAGAAGTTTTCTTCCATAGTTAATGTGATGAATTGCACTTTTTTTCTACTTTTCTGTTTAGGGAAGGAGCATCTTCGATGACTAAGCCGACACATCCTTAAGATTGAAGAAGTCACCATAGCTGTCTCGCTGTTGACGGGAAAGTTGCCTACCACTAAAAGCACAACACCGTTAAATCTTGAGAAATTCGCTTTAATTTCGCGGGAGTCAAACCCAAGACCTGATGTGCATTAAGTCTCAGTGGGAAGTGTCATGAGTGGTCATGAGCATTAAATTTTCTGCCACATCAGCAAATTTACGAGGAGAGAGGATGGGGAATGTCATGGAATGAGAGATGAGGGTCATCACCATGACCCGAGGGTCATCACCATGACCCTCCACTGGCACGGTTCTTAAGGTTTTAGTCTTGGTAATTGTGCGATGACCCCCTCCATTGAGACTGGTCTAATGAGGCTTTTGTAACCACTAGGCTCTAGATCCTTTCTCCTACATGCCCTTTCACCTATTTTTTTGGTCATCTTACTATTACGTGAGTTTGGTTTTAATCATTCAACTCCAACAAAGGTATGTTTAACCACCCAACTGTTAAATCAAACTCAGACGATAATTTGAAGGTCAAAACCAGAAATGTTTGACCATATAGTTAGATAGTCAAAAAATTTTGATTTTGGAGTTGGATGACAAACCATGCACCGGTTTGATGGTAAAAAAAATGGACTTCTTCCTTATTGATAACTACCAAAATGACGTTTAGATTAAATTAATTATATCGAAATACAGTGGCAGTATTGACCACTATGTTTATATATACTACTATAAACTAAAATAATAATATATATAATCAAGCAATAGTTAATTTGTCAAAATCTTATTAGTAGTTTACGTATATATAGACTTCTGAGTTGCTCCATCCTAGCAAAGACCAAACCACCAGCTCATACAGAACGAAAATGACCGCAGTTAATATTGCCGGTAACGGCGGTCGATTATTACACTGACCGGCTGCACAAAGTACGACTGAGCGCTACCGTATACAACATGTTGAGAGTTACATTCCTGTTTCATGGCTTTGCCACGCAAACACACGCATGATACTATAAATAACTACTTACTACTGTGATATAAAGGGATCATATCGGAGTAAACAATAAACAGAGATGGAACAGACATGCATGTTGAATTGATCCCAATTATTCCACGAGATTGCAGCGAAAGATCAAAGATCCATGTCGATGCCCAAGCCGCAGCCAGTTTAGTGCTTGAGCACGTCCGGAATGTCCACCGGGTACCTGTGGATCGACGTCGCCCAGGGCCCCTCCGCGTTGGGCGCGGGCTCGATGCACTCCCACGCCGCGCTGTTGCACTTGAACCCGGACCCAAACCCAATCATCCACACCCGGTCTCCCTTCCGCATCCTTCCCTTGGCCTCGATGTAGGCCAGCTCGTACCAGAGCGAGCTGCTCGACGTGTTCCCGAACCGGTGCAGCGTCATCCGAGACGCCTCCACCTGCTGGTCCGACAGGTTGAGGCTGCGCTGCAGCTCGTCGATGACGGCGCGGCCGCCGGCGTGGATGCAGAAGTGGTCGAACGCCGTGCGGAAGTCGGGGATGTAGGGCTTGAACTTCCCGCCGAGCACCTTGCGCGCGATGAAGGAGAGCGCGAACAGGAGCTGCTCGGAGGCCGGGAGGACGAGCGGGCCGATGGCGGTGATGTTGGCCTTGAGCGCGTTCCCGGCGATGGTCATCAGGTCCTTGCTCAGGTTGATCCCGACGTTTCCCCTGTCGTCCTCCTCCTGGAACACGCACGTGTACGCGCTGTCCTTGGCGCCGGTGAGCGTGCGCACGACGTGCCTGAGCCGGAACCGGGCCTTCGCGGGGGAGTTGGACAGCAGCGCCGCCGCGCCGCCGATCCGGAAGAGGCAGTTGGGCAGGAGCATGGCGCGCTCGGTGCCCACGTAGTAGTTGGGCGTGATGGTCTCCGTGGACACCACCAGCGCGCGCGTGCCTCTGGGAGCCACCTGGAGGAGGTTCCGGGCGAGCCCCACGGAGATGAGCCCCGCGCTGCACCCCATCCCGGAGAGGTGCATGCTGCGGATGTCGCTGCGCAGCTTGTACCTGTTGATGATCATGTCGACGAAGGACGGGGTCGGGCAGAAGAGGCTGCAGTTGACGACGAGGATGTCGATGTCCCCTGGGCTGACCCCCGTCTTGGCGAACAGGTCGTCGAGCGCCCCGAACACGACGAGGTCCACCTCGCCGCGCGCCGCGTCCAGGGTGCAGTAGTCGTAGGGAGGGATGTAGTGGTGCGCCGGCGGCAGGCACGTCTCCTCCCCGAGCCCCGACCGCTCCAGCAGCTTCGTCATGAACCGGATGCTGCGCTCGTTGAGCACCGGCACCTGCTTGGCGTGCTCCAGGAAGCTGGAGAAGGGCACGCGGCAGTTGGGCGCCGTCCGGAAGCAGGCGTAGTCGACCAGGTACACCGCGCGCGGGCGGAGCATCAGGTACACGGTCACCGCCGCGGCCGGGAGGAACGCGGCCAGGAAGAGGTGCACCGGCCGCGCGTCCCGGACCCGGCCGGCGAGCTCCTCGGGCCCGAGCCGCGACACGACGAGGATGGCGACGGCGTCGAGCGGCACCGTCACGATGGCGAGGAAGTTGTCGACGACGCAGCGGTACGCGGCTTTGAGGCCCTCCTTGCCGAGCAGAGGTGGCGAGCTCATGCTGGGCGTTTGCTCTTGGTGCCCGATCGGTGTGCTGCAGCTGCACGGTAGCTCGCTAGTGATGTGTGTGGGTTCCGGCAGGCATGGAGCTGAGGGTGAGGCGGTTTTAAAGCCGCGGCGGCGCGTGCACTGTGCAGTGCAGGGGGGTACGGGTGTGTCTTTACTTCAGTCACACGCACGTAGGGCTGGCTAGTACTACGCATATAGTGCCCAGTTCGCCACGCTAGCTGGTGACGGAAAACGTTTGTGGTAGGGTAGGTCGTAGCATCCTATTATTGGAAAAAGCTTCTCAATTAACTGATTCTTGTTAGGCCGCCAAGTTCGCCGAGTATTTCATTTTTTGTTTTCTTCGTAGTATTTTATTTTAGCGATTGGAAAAGTTTGCCGAGCGGTTGTCGCTTTTGTCACGACTCGGCGGTTCAGGAAAGCATGGGGATCGAACGTACCAACCACCGTTGTGGAGCCTGGGCAGTCCTGCACGGCACAGCTAGTAGCCACAGTGACTACTCACATTCAGTCCCCGGATCACGGCATTTCAGTGTGTCTTCAAACTGGCACTGTCCTATGTCCTTCTGGGTCCTTTTTTTTCTGTCACGAGAGAATACTGTAGTACGTACGTACGCATTTCGGCAATGGAACGTACGACGGCATCATATCATCATCTAGCTGAACCTCACATGCATCCATGGCTGATGCTTTTTACGGACGACGCACGGGGAGCAGGGCACCCCGGCGGTAACCGCCGCATCGGGTCAATCGGCTGGGCCCGTAAATCTAATGCCAAGGCAGTACTGGAGCGGCGACCGTTTTCCATTACGGCCATAAATTTCCGCTGCAGTTCAAGGAAACCGCGAAAGAAGGTTGTTGGTGTCTCAGAAATGGGTAGCAAGCCTTTTGGAAGATAATCGGATATCAAGAGATTAGCTATCTTGACTTGACTACCTAAAAAATGAAAAAATCAACAAAAACAACATTCCAACATATTAGCCAAACACTCCGCTAGTTATCCTTGCTAGGTAAACCTGTGCCTTCGCTAATCAAAGATGGCTAGCGCCCTCTACTAGCTATCCTTCGTGGCTCCACCACCTCCCGCACGGTCCCCTCCTGCTCCCACCTCCCTCGCGCGGCGGAAGGCAGAGGCCGAGCTCGGTGCGGGTCCTCCTCCCCCTCCGCGTGGTCCCCGATGGTGAGCCTCACGAGAGCGTGGAGGTCGGGCTCCGCCGCGGAGCTCCCGGAGCTGGTAGCCGCGGTGCGTCCAACGGCCTCCTCCCCTGGATCCGGCGAATGGAGCCTTCGACGGCGGCGCGGGCAGAGCAGGGGAGGCCGCCGACACAAGGAGAGGCAACGATGAATGTTCAATTGTTCATAGGATTTTTTTGTGATTCACTGATTTTTGTGAAATATGCGAATGATTCTTGAGACATGATGTATAATCGATTCTTGTAAAATGTATTTCTTGTGATTCTTCATGTGATTCTTGTGAAATCAGTGATTGACTTTTAATGTGCTTTTGTGATTGTCTGGAAGAAAAAGAAAAAAAATGAGAAAAGAAAATGAAAAGAAAAAAAGTTGTACATGACGTGGTAGATGCATTCCAACCGGTACTAAAGGCTACCGATTTAGTATCAGCTTATTAGCAATACGATTGCGTAGCTGGTACTAAAGGCTGTTGGCAACCGGTACTGATGGGGCCGGGGTTGCCAACCCCTTAGGGTATATACAGCGCGTCGCTACACCGGCAAATTTGCAGAAACAACTCCGCGTGGGGCAACCGATGGGCGTCGCGTCACTGGGCCTAGCGACGCCATCGTCCCGTTTCCTCAGACTCTAGCGCCGCGCGGCGCCGCGCTGTGGAGCTCGTCTCCAGCCAGGCGACAGCGCCGAGATCCCACGCTTCCCGCTCTCCGCGGCGCGCGCCCTCTCCCACCAAAAAACCTTCCGCGCGCGCATGCCCCTACCCCTGCCTCTTCTTCCCGCGCAGCGTACCTTCCCCCTCCTCGCTCTGCTCTCCTCCTCGCTGCGATGCTTTGCTCCCCTCCTCGCCGCGTCGCTTTGCTCGCCGCCACGGCCATCTCTTCGGAGTTGGTTGCGGCGAGATGTCGACACCTGGAGCTCGGAGGAACAACAGATCGACACCGGCGTCCATTGGTGCGGCAGTGACGACCCCGGGCCAACAAACCCTAGGTCGAGGTGTCGGGGCAGCGGTGGCGACGGCGGGTCTCAAGCGTGGTGTCCAGTCAATAGCGCCGCCACGGCTCACCGGGTCCCATGGCTCGCCGTCGCAGATCGACCTCCTCCGCCATGCCGGAGCTCCTCCGCGAGGCTGGGGAAGACGACGGCGCCGTGCTAGGGATCTGCGGGCACGGGTGCTCCACCGCGAGCCCCTCCTGCGCGCCAGCTCTGCCGCCGCGCCACCGCTCTACAGCCTGCTCCTCGCTCCTTTGCAGCTCGGGGCGGCACCGTGGTGCTCGAATCGACAGCAGCGGGCCTTGAATCGACAGCAGCGGGCCTCAAATCGACGGCAGCGGAGGCCGATTCGGCGGCTGCAATTCTCGATTCGGTGGCTGCAAAGCTCGATTCGATTTCGACGGTTGTGAGCCCGATTTGACACCTGTGATGGTTGATTTGGTGGCGGGAGCTCAAATCGACAGCGGCGAAGCGCTCCTTGTGGCTCCAAGACGTCGTTCAGCTGTGCCTCAGGTGGGCCGCGTAAGCATGCGAGCGAGTTTGCCAGCGCAGGAGAGCGAGCTTGCTGAGCAAAGAGGAGAGGCCGAGAAGCGACGCGAGCACGGGTGGTGTAGTTGACTTGACGGTAGGCAAAGCTGGGATTGGGGCAAATGGATGTGTGGATGAGAATGACTGCTCCACCACAGCTCCTTCACGCTCTGTTCGTCTGGCTTATCAGCCACCAGCCAGCAGTACTTTTCTTTCAGAACAAACCAGCAAGCAGCCAATAGTACTTTTCTCTCAGAACAAATCAGCACCAGCTAGCAACCACTAGCCAAACGAACAGGCTGAATGTAAAACATGTGGTTCAAAATATTTGATATGTTTTATCCATTCTATTTACATTTGTGTGAATTTATGGTCTAAATATTTCAATTTATCAGACATATTCGATAATCTCTTTTTATTGAGCATATACACTTGTATTTAAAAATAAAAATGACCATACATATATCGGTTAACCTTTTGATATAAAGATACATAATACATACTTATATTTCTCTAAAACACTCATTCTGAAATATATCATGCATGCTCTAGTGCAAGCACTAAATTATCTACAAAGATGAAATTGCACTTGATCACCATTGATTTATGAGTACATGGATGAATTTTATAGTCGATCTTAACTATATGCAAATAGCCACACAATGGTACACACAAACACATTTGTAGTTGATCTTAATCTACATGCAAAGCTTTAAATAGCTTACAGACAATGCGCACTTCGAGGTTCTACATACGATCTGCTGTCTAAGGGCCGTAGATGCCCTTAGTAGTGTAGGTCATTTAAGGCAGAGGGTCGTCACTAGCTAGTTTTATGAAACACCAATGCTTAAGCTAGTGCTGAATTTGGTTCAAATTAGAACATGATTTCGAAAACTGATCGCCTTCTCATTAGATGATCATTTGTTAAATCAGATCATGGAATTAAAATCCTAGTGCGAGAAAGGCTTATATAAGAAAAATGTTTTCCACGAGTCTAGGACACAATAATCAAACCGTTAGACAAAATACATAATTATGTGGCATTTATAACTACTACCATGGAGATCAAAATTGCACACCAATATTCATTCATTACTAGGTGATACCCGCATGTTGATGTCGGAATTTTTAAAACAAAATTTTAAGGTCAAATGTAAAAATATAAGCACCAAGATGATTACATGGTAACATTTTTTTTATAAATAACATTACACATGAAAACATGTTCATTTTGTTAAGAGTGGACCATTCTTAATATAACTTATAGATCCGACATGTATTTGTACAGCGGAAATTTTGTGGCGTGCTACTCACAAAGACGTGCTTAGTCACAGAAAATCGGTTGAAGACATAAATAAATGGTCTAGTGGATAGTGACGTGGCGTATAGTGGATTATGATGTGGAATGCTTGCATGTTGAGAGAAATAGAGTTATGACACTTAGTGGGGTGCATTTATACAGGTTATATAGATTACTTTATTAGCATTGGGACCTTGTTATTTTCAAGTCGCTCGACTACTATATAAATGCATACTCCCTCCGGTTCTGTATTAGAAGTCGTTTTGGACAAGGTTGAGTCAAACATTAGGAATATAAATCATGAATAACTTTTAAGTCGTTGAGTTTGGAAATGTGAACATCATATAAATAGATTTGTATTGATAATTACTTTCATTAAATATACATATATAACTTTCCAATAAATATTTTATAGAAAAGAGAAGTCAAAGTTGTGCTTTGGTGGCACTGTTGCTGTCCTAAACGACTTTTAATACTGAACTGGAGGGAGTAATTAATAATTCTAGATTAATGTGAGTGTATTTTTATTTGTTTTGGCATGCACATGCCTATATTTACGATCATATATAATAACAATTAAAGCCTTATATACATATCCTATTCAAAGAAAGTTCAGTTGTAACTACTAAAGTTGGCCATTAAACGGATTTCCTAAACTGAACCTTCAAATGATTGTAATTCTACTCAAATATTGTAACATATACTGGTATACTCCCTCCGGTTTGGTAAATGAAGTCATTTTGACAAGATTTGAGTCAAATATTGGGAATATAAATCATAAATAACTTTTAAGTCATTGAGTTTGGAAATGTGAAAACTACATGAATCGACTTGTCTTACAAAATACTTTCATAAAAGTTTACAGATGTTAGTTTTTAATAAATATTTTTATAAAAATAAGAAGTTAAAGTTGTACTTTGGAGATCGTATCATTGTCCTAAGCGACTTCATTTACCAAATCAGATGGAGTACATAAGAACATGTCCATACGCTTTGCTGCAACGAGATTTAGAAGAAAGCAAACTCCTTAAGTGCCATAATTTTTTATATGGGTTCCTTGTATGCAAAAAATATCGAATTATCCTTCGTGCCATAAATTTTTTGACTCATCCCAGGCTGTGCGACTTGCGCTTTGCCACCTAGATAAATTTAAAAATGGAAAATTTTAGGGTGCTTGTAATTAATGTGAGCCATCTATCCGATGATATCTAATGGTGGTAGTACTAGATAATACTAATGGGGTAGTACCAGGTAGTACCAGGTACTACCCGGTACTACCTAGTACTATCCGGTACTACCTAATTACATTTGTTGGTTAAACAAATATTAGTAAAAGATACTACATGGTACTATCCAAGCACAGGAACAAAGCTCATAAAAAATTGACACTAAAGACAATTTGATTTTGTTTGGCACACAAGGATGTCATCAAAATTTCTATGGCACTGAGGGAATTTGATCTTTTTAATAATAGACCTCAAGACACCTTTCACACAGTCTTGAGATTTCGAGGCCCAGGTGAAATTGAAAATGGAACCCTCGTTGTAGTGTAGTAGTAAATTCATGTACAACATGTTACCAAATAAGCAATTTCTGCATAAAAAGCTATGAAAGCCACGTTTTATATAGTATAGCAATTGAGAGAGTTTGCAAATTATTGCAAGTGGTGGTATGGTGCTAGAATGCAAGTGCAAGATGTCCCCATATTTATTTATTTTATAAAGGCGTTGCCCAGAAGCGTCAACGATGTCTTATATATGTCGCCATATTTGTATTAATTACCATGTACTTGAGAGCTACTTACTCAATTTGCGGTTTCTTACTTACTCAATGACACGGATTGATGGTTCTACACAACCCCTAACTGTATGTTCAGTGATATACGACCCTTATCATCTTTACTTTAGGATTGCGGGACAACTCAGAGAAATAACCGGCAACCACAATATATTGGTCAATGGCGCTATGGTAACTACTTATCACAGTTGACTTTACTAATGGTACGCGAAAACAACCATTGACCTTACTTTTGATCCACCGACCAACAATACTTTTCTTTCACACCAAATCAACACCAACCACCTGTCCCTGCCAACCAGCAATATTTTGTTCTCATAACAAATCAGCACCCGCCAATTCTCACCAACTATCCGAACAAATATATCCCCTTCCAGATATCTATCTATTATCTTTGATCAATTCAGCGAGCAAATCATAAAGTGCGATCAAGTGGATTTGGTCTTCCTTCCAACTCATGCTGGCCTAGGCATTGAACCTTTGGAAGAGCAATTTTCTTGTGTATGAAGTTGTAAGAGTAGTGTATCATGTGTATGCTCCCAGTGTATTATTATATAGGTGCTCCCGTTCCCATCTCCCCATTTAAAAAATACATCAAAATATGTATGAAACACAATAAAAATATGTATTACTAGACGATGTAATGTTATAGGCATGTTCAGTAAATTTTGAGTTTGAATAAAATTTATGCAAGGAGAAATAAAAAAGATAAAAATCAGAAGCAATTGATGCGATCGAGTTGCACCCAACCCAATTGCATGCTAATTTTGTATTTTTTTATTTCTCCTTTTGCATAATTTTATTTGAGTTTAATTAAAATGTTCCATTGCATCATCTACAAATGCATATTTTTGGTTGTTTTTTCATACACATTACATGTACAGATGTAAAAAAATGGGAGCATGTGTGATGGCATTAATGGTTATAGCACATGATAGCTTCACATAATAATTATTATAAAACTAGACCTGCTGGGGGTGAAGATCCCGCGGTTTTGCATTAAGTTCACACATTCCCATGGTGGGAGATTCAATGGAGTCAGAAGCACTGGCCACATACTGTACTAGGTACTCATGTTTCCAAAAGGATTGAACCCATCTGTAGTTAAGGCAAGCCTCAAGTTCCTCGGTTCATCTGCAAATGATTTTTCCTTACTGTCGAAGTACTTCCATGCCTCCCCATCAGCTGGATGGCTCATTACATTGTCCACTGGCGTCCTCACTTTCTTGTGCCATCTAGTTTCCTCAGAAGTACGCTTTGAAGCATATATTCTCTTCAACCTTGGCAAAAGTGGAAAATGCCGCAATACCTTATGTGGAACCTGCTTGGACCCAGTTTCGTCTTTCCATCTAGACTCCTTGCATACTGGGCACACATTCAACTTAGCATACTTGGATGTTTTCGAATCCCGAAACAACACACAATTGTTCTTGCACACATGTATGTTTTCATATCCAAGGCCCAACTCTCGAAGGTATTTCTTTACCTCATCATAAGAATTTGGCAACTCACTCTTAGGGTATCCTGATGAGATCAAGTTCATCATCGTGGAAAATCCTGCATTGCTGATTCAATAACGAGACTTGATATACAACATCCTCACCATAAAAGAGAATTTCGAATGCCTAGATCCCGGACTAAGTGCCTTCTTCGCATCTTCAAGAACTCTTGCAAACCTTGGCTGTTCTCCATCAGCCTCTGCTTGAGCATACAGATCTCCAATCATCTCTGGCACTCCTAGATCCTGATCAAGATCACCATCATCGTCCACATCCACATGTATCCCATAGTCATGATCACCTTCCACATCCTGGTGCTCTGTATTCTCAACTTCATTACTATCTGCTGACTCCCCATGATGAATCCACCTGGTATATGTAGCTGACATTCCAAATATGTGTATATGGTTTTCTACATCATTCTAGGGTCGCACCCTTTGATTCAGACAATTGCGGCAAGGACAACGTATTTCGGTGCCTTCGGGGTATCTTTCTCTAACAAATTTCATAAACTCTTCAACTCCTTTCAAATATGCAGGTGTGAATTGTTTCCTAAATATCCAGCTTCTATCCATCTGTTTTGACAAACACAACATAAAAACACCCAAACTGAGATATATTAAACTGAACACAATAAAAAAATTTGGATATTTGAACAATTAATTGATAATCAGATGCTAATAGGCTCTAATAAATTTAAACCATTGATCCATATATGAACAAACCCTTCAAACTCATATGCATATCTGAACAAATAATTTAAACATCAAATTCATCAAACCTTGCCACGATGATCGCCGTTCTGACGCCTCCTCTCGTCACGATGACGCCTCCTCTGCCCTCCTCTCACGCGCTGGTGCTGCTGTGACTCCTGCGTCGCTGGTTTCTGGCCGTCGCGTCATCGCTGGTTCCTGGCTGCCGCGCAGCGCAATGTGACCCTCGCCGCGTGACAAAAAAACCTGGCCACGATGAACCTGGTGGACCCGACCATCGTAGGATTGAGATCGCCTCGTGCCAGCGACGTCCGTCCATGGGTCGGCCGGCCCATAACATCTAATTTCTTATCCTGCAATTACAGCCCACGATTCATTATTAAAGTTACAAATAGCAAAACCTGCATACCTATAACATGAAAGACGATGTAGTGCAGTGGTAGAGCTCCTTCCTATGCTTCACCAGGTCCTTGGTTCGAAGCTCCGCGGGAGCATTTTATTTTTTGAGAAAGTCAACTAAATAAATTGTTGTGGAGATCGGGCTGACTGGGTAAGGCCCAAGCTATTGGAGCATTAGTTGTGGCCCACAGAAAAAAAGATGGGGATGGGCCGTGTGGCAGACACATCCCACGTCGTTAAGTCCACTAGTGATCTGTGACCAATTTAATCCATCATTAGTTGTGCCAAACGGTTCAAACAAATTATGACGATATCAAATCTAATCTGTGACCATTTGGTTTCATCATTACCATACGCCATACCAAAACATAATCTATGACGATCTCCTTTTACAGTTCTGTGACGATATTTTCATTTTCGTCACTAATCTCTAAGCCAAATCTTCGTCACTTTCAACTTATGATGAAAATGGACATTTCGTCACGGAATGCATACCATTCTATGACCAAAGTAAGCGGCGTCACGAGCAGATCGTCACTGATGATCACTTTTCTAGTAGTGAAGAAGAAATAACTAACCCCTCAAACCCCGACAAGCCGGCAAGGGGATTGTTTTTTAAAAACCAACCTCATAAATCTGCTCCAACGAAGAATCAAGCTTGGGTCTACTGGTGCGTGACCATACCTCAGTCGCTGTAACCAAATGGGTAGAGGATAATGCCAATACTAAAAACAAATTAGTGTTCAGTCACTAAATTAATGTATTATGTTGTAAAAATAAAACTGCGGATTTTAAGAACCCCCTACGTATTTGACAGCTTGGATTGTTATTCTAGTTCACAATTTGTATATGCTCATGGTAGAAGGCGTAAATTAAATTTGCTTATGGTAACATGTTGATTGGATAGACTTGGCAGTGAAGATGGTTTTGAGATCATCCGTATATGTGTAATACTCTCGTATTAGTAATGTTGCATAGACTGAATTTAACTGACGTTGTGGACTTGTGTGCTTGTACATAATTTCATGCATGTTTGTCATGTGTAGGCAATGGACAAAACGAAGTGGCTCTCATTACATATTGGAACCAGGTTAAAGACGAACAAGGATTTCAGGACTAAGCTCATGGAGGAACTACACCTTGTCTAGGATGTCATGCAACATGTTGGGATTATAGAATTGTACATATAAGGATAATATATGCCAGAAATCTAGCGGATGCATTCTCTGCTAGATAATAGTACGGCATATTTTAATTCCACAATTAAATAGGTATTTCGACAAAATGATTAATATAGTGAGTGATACAAAGCATGTGCAAGTGTTCATGTTTAACCACTATTAAACATAAACCAAAAGAAACCGAAGAGAATTAGAATGTACCCAAAAGCTGGGCGAGTGCCGGAGGCACTTACTTTGCTGTTATCGTTTGGATTAGTCATCCCGAACGACCTAGTCGAAGGAGTTGTACAAATTTGGTGCAGGAAGAGGTACACAGTGCAGTCCCTCGAACGGCCTTCTGGAAGTAGTCGAAGTAGTCGCACAGGGAACGAGCAGTCACATGAAGACGCTCCCCAAAAACCTTATTGTCCGCTTGCTCTCGCCGATACCGTGCGCGTAATGCAAGTGATGTGAATGTGAAACACAACTGGGGTGCCAGATCTGGATCTGGCACCACAGACGGGACACGGTTCATCGAACCTGGACTGATGCAGGAAAGGAAAGGTAACTAAATCACCATGTGGAATATTCCAAGGATTATTCCCTCCAACGGAGGAAGGTTGTGACAACCCGCCTGGGAAAATACCGTACTATCGCTTACAACAATCCACTTTGGTCATTAAGCGATAATAAAGTACCATCCCGTCGTAAGTTGTCGGGTCAAAGCCCGGTAAATCACTTGGGTAACACACAGAGGATCGAACATATGCATTAAAACTCACACGAAGGCGAGTCCAGAGTACATACACAAATTAAATCCAATTTTGCCCTGAAGGATTTAATTATTACAAACCATGGTTCATGACATGATAAGTAAAGGTTCAAAGTTTGAAAACAGCAGAAAATAAACTAGCGATACGATAGACATCACAGGAGGCCATCTGTGATGCCATCACTCGTCGCCATCCACCCATTCCAGCTCCCAGCCGGGTGGAATCTCTCCAGGCCACACAACACCTGCAACAACATTTATATAGCAAGGCTGAGTATACTAATACTCAGCAAGACTTAACCGTCGGGTGACAACTACATCACCGAACTCTAGACATGATAGGCTTTTTGGGCCGGTGGGTTCTTTTGCTGAAAAGCAACAAAGAGTAGGTCCTTACTTTCAATATTTTAGCTCAATTTCTAGTTAATTACCATTTCTAAGTGAGCCAACTATTGCAATCAAGAATTGTATAATACAATTAATCCACACAGCAATATTCACATAGTTCCATCATTAAGGGATGTCATGGCCAGTTGATTAAGCAGTCTCAGATAACGGTGAGAGGCCGACAATCGATTGGTTTATATCCTTGCAAGGTAAACCTAAACACACGGTGGGATGCCTTCACACTGGACAACCACCAGGCGGTTCCCATCTTTCTTCGGGTCAGGATCAGACCTACAATCCTCGGTACAAGGCTTACTGGTACGTCACGCCGGACCGCCCAGACTCGCACATGTACCCCACTGTTGCAGGCAGGGGGACACATCATGTGTCCTAGGGGTAGTAGGGAAAAGTTCCTTTTCCGTGTCCATCAGGTACTAGGCTTACTGGTCCCATTCCCGACAAGTGCTTAGTACGTTCAAAAGCTTAGCCCACGAAAGCCACTGGACCGGAGCCCAAATCCCATGCTCTTACCACATGAGCAATCCATTTATAAAGATCTTATGATTCCAACATAAGAACCTATTCTCGCGAGTGACGAACATCACTCGACTTTTATCGGGTCCTATAGCATAGCAGCTATCGACCTAACATACTAGTAAAAGAGCATTGGTACCTAGGGATCATGCATCTAGGGTTTCATTCAACTCCTGAAACGTAAATGCACAATCATAGCAAAGGTAATTGCATAAATTTTAAAAAAACAGGGTTAATGATCCGGGGCTTGCCTTCGTCGGCAAGGTTGGCCTTGGGCCCTTCTGGACTTTGGTCCAGGTCTTGCTCTACAGCGATGTAGTGCACGTCTCCGTCAGCTCCTCCGTCTCCTCCTTCCGGCACAAGCGTACAGCTACCGTCGGGAAGATCTACACGAGGATGCATATACAAGATTTAATGATCGGTTTTCATTTAATTAATTACAAAACAACATATGACAACCCAGAAGTGTATGGTTGGCCATATTCACCTTGACAAACACACATTTGGTAAATCCTTTCTATTAAAGCAATGTCATGTGATGCTTTATCATTTATTCTTTTTGATAGTGGCTGTGTACACATTTATACAAATAAATCAAATTAAATTCACAAAACGGCAAGGGTTGATTCTCAGCTCCTAATCATGCTACACAACACATACATAGGGTCACTAAATGTGGCAAAAAGCGCTTTTCCAATTAAACCTATTATTAAGCTTAATTTGGCTTCCATTATTTTTATCCATAATCTAAATCATAAAATATAGTGGGTGGTGGTTCTGAAGCACTATAGACCTACACAAAGCCACTACACAAAACTTCACCATTACTTGAGCTATAAAATTAATTATATCAAAGATAACAAATTCTAGCTACCAAAACAAGATGAATGCATATAAAAAAATAAAGCACTTTTGGATCCCAACTTTCTCGCACTGATTCTCTGGTCCAAAACTGAGCTATGAAACCAACATATACACCTAGGGCTACTATAGATCTTGAGCTATACAAAAACATTTAAAACTAGACATAAATCAAGAACAAATATTTCTGACAGATATAAAATCATGATTAATTCACCAGAGGTGCGTCTAGGCACTTTATGATCATAGCCAGAAGTTGGGCACAAAAATATATTTATTTTTAGCTACAAAAATCATTTGGACAGAGTCAGCTTAAATACAAAATAAATCATATTAAAAGATCTACTCAGTAACTTTGTGCAATTTGTGGTACAGAACCTAGGTATGGCATATCTAGCAACATATCGAAAATTCAGCTTGAGATCGCTTGTAGATTTTGAACTACAACAGATCTAGGTTAAACTGATTTCAATTTTTCATGCAAAAACTATCAGTCAAAAGTAGGGTTGTGCTTAGTAAAAGTTGTAGATTTGCTCACAGGGAAACCAACAAAATTAGTTTGGTATTTTTCTGCTTTTTCTATGATTTTCTATGATTTTTCTAAGGTCTTGGATCTATTCAAAAGAACTTAAGAATCTTCTTGCATAGAAGTCCCTGGAAAGTTTTTATTCTTCACAGATATGCCCCTAGTTCACACAAATCCACCCGGAAAGACAAGGAGCCCTGCCATTGGGTTCTTGGGGCAGGCCGCCGGCGGTTGGCCGGAAATTCTGGCGAAGTCTCGCCGGAGTTCGGCCGGGGAATGGCGGGGAAGGGGTGTTGGCTCACCAGGGCTCGGTTTGCGGCCGGAGTTGGGGTGGAGATGCACCAGCGAGCTCGCGTGGCGGAGCCCGGCGGCGGTGGCCGCGGGAGCGGCTGCTCCGGCGAAGGGCGGCGCGGCCTGGACAACAAGTGACCCGGGGAGCTTGAGTGGGGTCTAGGGAAGAGGCTAGGGGTATCACACGGCTGTGGGAGTGAGCAGGAGGGGGAGTTCGACGGCGGCGGCAGTCATGGCGTGCGGCGGCGGAGCTGCGGCGCGCGCAAGGAGGAGAGGGAAAAGGATTTTATAGCCGCGGGAGTGAGAGGGAGCTCCCAGGTTTCTTCACGAAGGCAAGGAAGGGAGGACAGGGGGACCCGGCCGTCGTGGGGGCGCGTGCGGCCTTGCCGGCTGACGGCGCGGACGGGACACGGCGTGGGCACGGCCGGCGGGCGACGCATGGCGAAACGTGATTCACTAGGCGAGCTGGTCGGGCGCGGGGGTGTAGGGGACCGGCTCAGCGTGTCCAGGCCGTCCAGGTGGCCGGAGGGGCCTGGACGTCGAGGCAGAACGGCCGCCACGCGGCGGCACGCATGCGCGCGTGGCCGCGGGAGCGCGGCGTGAGTGCGACGTCGCCGACGTCAATTTCGTTTATCCATGTTTGACTAGCCGAAACATAAAATTTTCAAACCAAACTCTAAAACCTCTGAATAGCAAAGTTGTAGAACAACTATAGGAGAGCAACTTTTGCAAAGGCCGACCTATGTTTTGATCAACGGTTTGAGCACAAATGGCTGGCAAAGTTCATGTCTTTCTCGGCTCGGTCAAACAGTGCAGGCTGGCGTTGACCGCGTTTTTGCACAATTTCCACTCAAAATTTCAAAT
The DNA here is from genome assembly GCA_036936925.1 of Cenchrus fungigraminus. Classification (NCBI taxonomy): domain Eukaryota; kingdom Viridiplantae; phylum Streptophyta; class Magnoliopsida; order Poales; family Poaceae; genus Cenchrus; species Cenchrus fungigraminus. The sequence goes on from CM072770.1 coordinate 61,879,834, forward strand.
GCCGCCAATTATGAAAAGTGTGTCCCTCAAAAAGACGAACAACTTTTGTATTGGCCAATCTTGAAGTGTTTAAGTGAAATTTGGAGAACGCGGCAAAAGTTCTAGGAGGGTTCAAAGGCATTAGGGGTTTGACTATGCCTTTGACCAAGGTTTGACCAAAAGCGCGTGTTGACTGGATTAAGATGATCACTAGTGATTGTTGGCTAGGTTTTCGAGGTGATGACCCAGGTTGACCAAGGTTTGACCAAAGTCAATGTGTTTGACTTGGTTGACTAGGTCATTAGCACTAATAATGCTAATTAAAAACCTGGGGCGTCACAAAGGTGCTCCCGCAACACATCACGTTCTTCCGTCCGCCGTGGCCCGGCCTCGGCCCGGCTCGGCGAGGCGAGCAAGCGTGCACGCGCGTGTGGCTCGTCAATCTCCTTATTCAACTTCACAAGTGGTGTACCAGTGCTGGTCTCCACCCAATACTAATTTGGCATAATAGTACCAATGCCTGAGCCAGCCCGATACTAATGTGGGTAGGGGGGCGTCAAGGTGCTCCCTCCCCATCTGTTGTTCGACGGAAGCCCGTAGGAATCCGATAGTGACAATGAGGAATCCTTGAGGCCCCATGGTAGCGTGAAGGAGATGATGACGGACATCCTAGATCTCAATCTGCGGGTGCGATGGTGCGAGGCTAGGGGTGCGTAGCAGTGAGCGGTCAGTGGCCTTCGATGTACGGGCCTAGCCTACGCCGGTACGGTAGAGGGGCACCTTGGGTCGGCGTGCCCATGCGCGATGGCAGGCGGCCATGGGCATGTTGCCCTGGGGGACACATCAACATCGATGCACGGTCTAGGGCACTGTCAAGATCGCATATGGGCCCAAGGCCAGTTACCTACTACTTCCGGCCTGTGAGCCATCGTGGGCATGTGAGCCCGTGTATTTCCTTCTTGTCGGCCTAAGAGCTCATGTAACGGCCCACTATGGCCTTAAGACCATGTACGGTTGAAGGACGGGATTGCCGACCAGAGAGGGGGGAGTGAATGGGAGCTGATAAAAATTCTTCTCGAAAGTGATAGCTCCTCTAGCCAGATGAACACGGCCGGAATCCCAAAATCACTTCCGCCTCAAACTCCTCGAGTTTGCCAAGACCACGTAGCCACTGAAGTGCTACTGATCCTAGGAGCAAACCACACCTCCTACCTAAGCAATTACACACAAACCGCAGCGGAAAAACTCAAGCGCTCGCAGCCAGAGCAAATCCGGTCAGACTGGTTTCTGAAAGTGGTCAGACCGGTTTTGCATGGGAAGAAAACAACCAAGTCACCCGAAACCGGTCAGACCTCTTTGCCAAACCGGTCAGACCTGTTTTCCCAGACTTAGCCGAGACACGGCACACCAAAACCGGTCAGACCTCTTTCCGAAACCGGCCAGACCTATTTCGCCTAGGGAGCACCAACTCGAAAACCCAAAACTAGAGCAAACGAACTCGAAACTTGACGAAACTTGGACCAGAGCTTCTTCTACCAAAAGGAAACTTGTTCCCAGAAGATCTCCCCAAAAACACACTGTTGACCAAACCGGTCAGACCGGTTTTGCTAGGACAACATGGGAAGAGCTCAAACTTCACCTCAACCGATCTCCCGATTCGCTCCATGGATTCAAGTGAAACTTTGGGGATCGTAGGTGTACCTCATGGGCAACCTTTGGCTAAAAGCTCATGCCCCAAAACTCACTAAATCAAGAGGAATCGCAGTTCAACCACCCAGAAGACCTCTCCACGGGCTCCACAAAAAACCACCAAATCGAAGGCCGTTCCACGAGATTTGAGGGGCAAGATCACCAAGAAAAGAGGCACACCAACCTCATATGTGATTCCCAACACAAATCCCGCAAAGAAACACCTCCAAATCCTTCCTGTTAGTGGGGAATAATTTAATGTATTCCTCTAACCCTAGAAGGGTGGGCTATATATACTTTGTACATGGGCCTATATGGGCCTAACATATCTGTACACAAACACCCCCCTCAGTCTGAACTACAAGCGTAGTGGAGTTCAAGAATGGAGAACAAAGAGAGCACACACCCCCACACAGTCTGGACTACTGGCGCTGCGGAGTATAAGACTGGACAACAAAGAAACACACACACGACCCTTCCCCCGTAGCCACAACTAGCCACTAGCTACGTTCAGGTAGGAGCGAAACTCCGAGAACATGGAGGCGGGCAGACCCTTGGTGAAGATGTCGGCACACTAGGAGGTGGTCGGGACATGGAGAACCCGAACGTCGCTGATGGCTACCGGGTCGTGAATGAAGTGCAAGTCGATCTCCACATGCTTCGTCTGTTGATGCTGAACCGGGTTGTTGGAGAGGTACACGGCGCTGATGTTGTCACAGTAGACGAGCGTGCTCTTGGCGAGCGGGCTGTGAAGCTCAGCTAAGAGCTGCCGAAGCCAGGACGCCTCAGCCACACCGTTAGCAACAGCCTGGTACTCCGCCTCAGCACCCAAGCGGGAGATAACCGGCTGTCGCTTGGACGACCAAGAGACCAAGTTGCCGCTGAGGAAGACAACATAACCTGAGGTAGAGCGGCAGGTGTCTGGACAACTAGCCCAGTCAGCATCATTGTAGACAACCAGCTCAGTCGGGGAGGAGTGGTGAAGGACCAGGTCGAGGTCAACCATGCAATGGACGTAGCGAAGGAGGCGCTTCAGCGCGGCAAGATGTGACTACCGGGGATCATGCATAAGCAGGCAGATCTGCTGAACAGCGCGGATGAGGTCCAGCCTGGTGAAAGTGAGGTACTGCAAGGCTCCAGCAAGACTCCAGTACGCACTAGGATCAGCCACATGATCACCTAGAGTAGCAGATAGCTTCGCTTGAGTGTCAACAGGAGTGGAGCAAGGCTTGCAATCAGTCATCCCAGCTTGCTCTAGAGTATCAAGGGCATACTGTCGCTGGTGAAGGAGGAGACCGGACGGGGCTCAACCTATGACATCCAAGAAGTGGTGAAGCTTTCCAAGATCCTTCATAGCGAACTCCTGCTGCAGGGAGGAGATAATCCGCTGAAGCAACTGTGGACTAGAGGCTATCAGAACAATGTCATCAACATATAGCAATAGGTAGGCAATCCCATTAGCATGGTGATATATGAACAGGGAGGTGTCTGACTTCGCCTCAACAAACCCAGTGTCAGCAAGAAAGTGGCAAACCGAGAGTACCAAGCCTGAGGAGCCTGCTTCAGACCATATAGAGACTTGTTGAGCCAACAGACCAGATCCGAACGACTGGAATCCACAAAGCATGCTGGCTGACTGCAGTAGACTGTCTCTGTCAAGGTGCCATGGAGGAATGCATTCTTCACATCGAGCTGGTGCACAGGACATGAGCGAGAGAGAGCCAGTGAGAGGACTGTGCGCACTATATAAGGCTTGACCACAGGACTGAACGTATCATCATAATCCACACTAGGGCTCTAAGTGAACCCTCGAAGAATCCAACGTGCCTTGTAGCACACCGGAGTACCATCAGCTCGACGCTTGATTGTCCAAATCCACTTGCCAGTCACCACATTGCGACCAGACGGACTCAGCACGAGGTCCCATGTCTGGTTGGCAAGGAGAGCTTCACACTCCTCTTCCATTGCACGATGCCACTTCGGATCTGCCAGAGCTTCACGGACAGACGTGGCGGAGAGAGCTGCGGGCCGAAGAACCCCAACCGCCTGCTGAGTCACAACGGGATGAGTGTGACGAGGATCCCGATAGATTATCGGCGGCCTGGCGACCACCACGGCCCCCACCCCCGCTCGGCCCGGGGGAGGAGCACCAAGGAGAGAGGCGGCCAGCAAGGTAGAGCACACCGGTGGTGCATCCACGAGTGCCTTGGAGGAGGTGGAGGACGAAGATGTGGTCGAGTCGGGCACCTGGAGGCCCCTGGTGAGCTCCTCCAAGGTGAGGGCATCGCGAACCTGCAGGAAGGTGGGGAGAGGCTTGTGGTGGGTGATCCATGTCCGCAAGGCCTCGTAGCTGCTGGTGAGACCCCGCACGACATTGAGCACCAACACACGCTCAGGGACCGGGTACCCAAGGTCACAGAGCGCATCAGCCTTGCTCTTCATCCTCCTGCAGAACTCACCCACAGAGAGGTCACCCTGCTCGAGGGTCCTGAACTCAGCATCAAGCTAAAGAGCCCGCGTCTCGGCGTTGCCGAGGAACTGGCCCTTGAGCGCTAGCCAGGCCTGGTGCGCGGTGCCGCCGGGAGTCTGCATAATGTCCTGCAGATCGAGGGAGATGGTCCCGAAGATCCAGGACATGGCGATGCTATCGAGGCGCAGCCACGCCAGGTCTCACGCCGCGACCGATGTGTCATAGAGGACATGGTCGTCGAGGGCGTAGCGGCGGAGCGCGAGGAGAACCTGGTCCCTCCAGCGAGCGTAGGAGGTGGAGGTGGAGTCGAGTATGATGGAGACTAGGTTCTTGATGGGAGGGACCTCGACAGCCTGGAGGTGGAGGTAGGCGACCATGGGATCGACCTCGCCAAGTGGGGGTCCAACACTCTACCGGGACAGGAGCGGGGAGCGACGCCTAGTGGGAGGAGGTGGCGACATGCTCCACCTCAGAGGTGTGAAGGAAACGCTCTACCTCGGCGACCCAGTGAGTAAGGGCGTCAGCCTCGGTACGCTCGTGCTCCCAGGCGAGGGCCGCCACATGGACCTGCTCCTGGGCCGCGGCGGGCTCGATCTTAGCAGTCGCATGGGCCGCAGCGAGTGTGCTATCGGCAGCAGTGACTGTGGTGGGACGCAGCGACCGGCCCCGGAGTAAGGCGGTGGCGGAGAAAGGCGCGTCTGCGGGGGGCATGCCCAGCCCACAGAGAGGAGAGAAGGCACCGGTGTAGGGGTGGCCTGGGAAGAGCGGGACGCCGGTGCCTCCGAGTAGTAAGGTGCCACTCGTGACCACTGCACCAGCACCAGCGCATAGAGGACTACCACTGCTGCGAGGAGCTGCGGCGGAGACAGAGGCGACAACGACCGGGCCTGCCGCGCTTAGGCCACCAACGCTCATGGCCAGGCCATCAGGGCCTGCGAGGGCGACAGCCATGGCAGTCGCGGCGGCCTCGGGGTTCCCTGCGCCCGTGCTCGCCCCCAAGATGCGGAGGGCAGAGGCCACGGCGTCGGGCCCGGCCGCGACAATGGTGGCCACCATGGCAGGGGAGATGCTCGGGATGGCAGTCAGGGCGTCGAGGCCAGCCGTGTCCGCCACGTGTGCGTCCTGGTCCCCTGCGCCCGCGCCCAGCTGTGCCACATGGAGGGCGGCAGCAGCGGCGGCGGGATCGGCGAAGGGGATGTGCACACCTAGGTCCCCTTCTCCCGTGCCCAGCTTCACCGCACGGAGGGCGGTGGCAGAGGCAGCGGGATCGACTAGGGGGATGCGCGAGTCGTCGGCGGTGAGAGCAGGATCGAGGCTGACGGAGCAGAGGAAGGAGACGGCGCCTGTGCCACGAGCTCGTGAATGTGTTCGAATCTATGATTGTTGTATGAGAAATATGGATGAAAAAATTGTGAAAGTATATATTATGAATGTCAATGTGTGAAACAAAAGAAAGGAAAAAGAAAAAGGAAGAGAAGGTGACAGAATGAGAGGGGAGAGACAGAGACGGGCGAAAGGAGGGGAGGGACGGAGACGAATGAACGGAGAGGAGGGGAGGGACAGAGATGACAGAGAAGGGACATTACTAATGCCTCCCCTACATTAGTATCAGAGGAACAATACCGGTTTCATAATCGATACTTATAGGGGTTTGGAGCTAGTACTAATAGCTGTTTCCCTAGTAGTGTCTAGTGGTTCTCCACATGAAAATTTACTCCGGTTCGCCGGATGCATTCTCCACCCATCTCCTGCTCTTGCGAGACGGCCTTGCATGGGGAAAAAATATACTACCTCCATTCGTTTGTTTTTTATTGACGTTCAGACAAAAGAATTTTATCTAGCTAGTTCATTTGTCCGAAACATATATAAAAGATCGGAGGAAGTACACCACATAATCATCGGAGCCTCGTTATACATCACCGGCGTAGGACGTAGAACCACAGAAAAGCTGATATGTCATGTTTACTGGACATGACTGTCGACTCGTGCTATTCTTTAACGGAATAATAAATGTGGTAGGACAAAGGCTAGCAGGCACATAATTCGGCCCTCATCAAAGGGGCACAGCTAGGGATGAAAACATATCGGATACGAACGGATACTGATACAGATAATTTTTCTTTCTCGGACTGAATTATCGGATCGAATTCGGATACAGACAATATATTTTGTGTCGAATAGTGATATTCATCATATTTGGATCATAGAAATTCAACTTTGAATTTCCGGATACTAATGCGGTATGGATAGTTACGAATATTAAATGTCCGGATTCGAATACGGTCTTACCATTTGAGTGTCTAACCCTTTCGGTCGGTCGGTCGGACAGATAATATCTGTACCACTTTCATCCTTTGGCGCAACAGCCTATTCAAAGACAAAAAGAAAAAAAGGGAGAATAGCAAAGAAGTGTGGCCCAGCTGATGTGAACTAAAGTTCCCGATCTTCCGAAAGGTTCAGGTAACTCTCGATTTGGTGGAGTCGCTACACAAATCGATCCGGCTTCCGAACAACACGTCCCGAACCCCGCAATCGCAGCACAACGTCTCCTCAGGTTATCGACCAGCGATGCACGGTTGACCTCGCCAAGGAGGCTAATCCTTGCCTGCGAATCGAAGAACACAAGCAAGAACAAGAAAGAATGCAACCAAATTGCAGATGAATGATTAAACTCACAAAGTTGGGGTCTCACAAACCGACGAACGGCGAAACTGTTCTTGACAGAATAATCTAAGCAAAACCCCAATCCTAACGATGGTGTGGCGGCTGTTTATGAAGACTCTAGGGTCGTGCAAGACCCTCTGGACGCGTCCCTCTTGGGCTCCAACACGATACACGGCCCAAAGACCAAAAGATGGTGTCGCAGCACCGGGACAGACTCTGTACGTCAACTTCCTCGGACGATTTCCGTCGACTCCAGATGAATTTGGGCCTCCAACCGGTGCCATTGGAAAGATCTCTTCGTCAGCTTTCCGTACATATCTTGAACGTCTCAATCCGAGCCCGGATGCGACCTGGGCGTCCGTTTTAGTGCTGACTGCTTCTGGACTCCGAAACGGACTCGAAATCAAGGTAGTTCGGGCCTCCACCTTGGTCCGGTCGCCCTTGCAGGTCCCCCACGCCTCCAAATACCCAAACAGGATATTAACTCTTTCTCTTGTTCTTGATGATATTGTAATGGAACGACGAACCTATTTCTTCGCTTTTTCGCCAACAAATCCGAGTTATCTTGAAGAATGGAAGGATAGACAAAATTACAATGACCGTTGCACACGATTCGATCTGGCATTAGCTGTATCAAATCCAAATAATCTTTACACGATTTCCAATAAAATATAATTTCGCACATAAGGGGTTATTTCTTGGTTTGGTCCAGTCATTAATAACTTGATTATTTTTAGATAATAGTAGATAGAAAGAACGCTCATAAGGAGTCCTATTGAAACCAAGAAATATAGGCCTGCTTGCCATCCACACCAGAATGATAGAGTTTTCCGAAGAAACCTGCTAGTGGAGGAAGGCCTCCTAGGGATAAGTCCTCCTCTAAGTATCTCCTTCTCTTCTCCATGGTTCCTAATCACAATATAATCATTAGGTAGCATCTTATTCTCAAAATTATACAAAGTAGTGCTCGGGAACGAGCTCACCTCTAAATTTAATTGTCGCGCGTGAGCTCTTGTGATTGGACCTTGAATATCGAGCGGAGGTTTGTTGTGTGTATCCAAAGGAGTGATGTCCTCATCACCAGCCCTGAGCCCACCCATGAGCGGCGATCGGAGCCCAGCATGGCCACTGTGGCCCTGTGCCCCTGTGGGCATGTTGAGGGTTTCGGCTAAACTTGGCTTGATTCACTGCTACACAAAACGTTTTTAGCACCGGGCGGAACTGCATTTCCAGGTGCGGGCGCCAAACCCGCTCCTAGCTGTCGCTTTTAGAAATAGCGATTGCTAGGAACGGTTAATCGTCCCGCACCTGAAAACGCATCTCCAGGTGCGGGTGACGGGGTGGTCCGCACCTAGAAATCGATTTCTAGGTGCGGGTGACGGGGTGGTCCGCACCTAGAAATCGATTAAAAAGAAAGTTTGAAAACTGCGTTAAAACGATCGAAATAAATAGCAAAAAAAATTCCCAAGCCATCAACTCGCAAGTCGCGGCATTTTTCGTGCAAAGTCGCGCCGCTACGCGGTTGCTGTGATTCGAACCCACGACCTCCTGCCTCCCGCGTAGCCTCCCTTACCACTGCACCACACACTCATATGTGTCCATGTCCCGTTTTCATTCTACTCATATTATACTATGTGACCATTTCTAGGAGCGGGTGATGGCGTCACCCGCTCCTAGAAATGGATTTCTAGGAGCGGGTGACGCCATCACCCGCTCCTAGAAATGAGTACATTTCCAGGAGCGGGTGATGGGGTCATCCGCACCTAAAAATCATTTTAGGTGCGGGTGATGGCATAACCCGCTCCCAAAAATGATTTCTAGGTGCGGATTTAGTTGCTACAGTGTCACATGGATTTCTTAGATCGGACGGCAAATTCGCCTGCTCCTAGAAAAAAAAGGTCTGGCTCCTACAAATATTTTGTGTAGTAGTGATTCAAGACGAACAACTGGACTTATGATGTAAAAAATAATGCGAAATTCCTAGGAAGATGTAGAAATTTCCTATGCGAAATGTTGAGCCAGGATTTGATGATTATTCATCTATAAGAAAATGAAAATATTGAATTTTGGGAGATTTGTGATGTTGCCTCTGCTATGCAGTCTAATGGTGATTTTGCCCCTATTTTTTGAACTTTGTGATTTTGCCCTTGCTATTTCAAATCAAAGAGTGCCTCTACCCCTGTTCTGTGACGAGAAGTTAACGGTTCCAAATTTGGTTTGAAAAGACAAAACTGCCCGTGTTTTGCCATTACTATTTTGAGTTCTTTGTGATTTTACCCTTGTTTTGGTAACAAAATGAGCAGCACTTTGACACATTATTTCATACTTTGACATATATTACGTCAAGCACAAAAACCCATTTTGACATATATCCACATGCTATCAGATCACACCATATTCACATATACACAGATCATAAAAGCTCCAACATAAATCACCAGATCACCACATGGGCACAAAAGCTCCAGATTACACCATAACACATCCCAACATATTTTTGATGTGTACATATCACATCACAGTCAACAAAAGAACTAGGGTTCTAGTAGAGAGCCAGTACATATGATATCACAGTGAAGCATTTATGCCTAGCAAAGTGTATCCAAGCTCCCTCAATTTTCTCCTCTTCCCTTCCCCTTCCTAGTGCACTTGATGTTCTTCCTCCCCTTCCCCTTCCCCTTCATCAGCGCATAGTTATGCATGTCAACAACTTGTCATCATAAGGTTCTACCTTGCAGCCATGACTTTGGACCCCCATCGGGCAAGATGAAAAATGAACAAATTCTAACACGAAGTTCCAAATCCCTGTGATTAACCACAACACAAAATTTAAAGTTAGCCAAAGCGCTCTACAGACCACATGTAATTCGCCCAACAGATCCATTTCAATTGAAATCTATGGAAAACAGAGACATTCAATGCAAGATCAGGAATTACCTAGCCCCTTCCATGGACTTCGTCAAGGCTGGAATGTGCGTCGCTGCGTTGTGGCCACGCCCGGTGTCGGGGTGTAGGAGGTCGCGCCTCCCGCGCTTGGTCCTTAGCCGAAGTCTAGCCCGTTGGAGGCCACACCTCCCGCACGTGGCCCGCAGCCGGCATCCGGCCCGCCGGAGGCTGCACCTCCCGTGCTAGGTCCGCGGCCGACGTCCGGTCCGCTAGAGGCCGCGCCTCCCGCGCGTGGCCCGTGGCCGACGTCCGGTCCGCTGGAGGCTGCGCCTCCCGCTCGTGGCCTGTGGCCGGCGTCGAGGCCAGTGGAGGCCGCGCGTCCCGCGCGGCAGGGGCCGCGCACCCTCACGTCGTGCCTCATTCCGCGGCCGTCGGGCCTACGCCGCCGCTGCCGCCCTCCTGGATCTTGTCACCGGCGTCGCCGCTCTAGGGTTTCGCGGGTGAGAGGCTGGATGGAGAAGACGAGTGAGGGAGGAGGAACCACGCACGAGTGTGGCGCCTGGATGGATAAGGTGAGCATGGGTAGTTTGGTCTATTCACATGGTATTTAGTCTTTTTCCTATTTCTTTTACTTTTTTCAAGTGTTCATCACCTAACAGCATTACATAGAGGGGTATACGGAGCCTTCATCTATGAAATGGAGGGGCAAAATCGCAAAGTTGAAAAAATAGGGGAAATCACCATTAGATTGTATAGCAGGGGCAAGATCACCGATCTCCCTTGAATTTTCTATGAGGGGCGGAGGGAGTAGAGGTTTTTGGTTCCGCAGCCCCTCCTCTCCTCCTAATGAAAAGTATCAACGTTTACCACATTAAATATGTATGTTATGAAAATATACTTTATAATGAATTGAAGTCCCCTAGGAATAACCAATCATCCTCAGGCTGTATAGACGCAATTTGAAATGACTTTGCAATTCAGTTCAGTACATAACTTAGACAGTTGGAAATTAACAACTGTATATGGTCCTTGCAATGAGCCTGACAGATCTGAGTTTGTGGACTGGATGCGAGGTATTTCTATACAGCCTGAGGATGATTTGTTGTTCCTAGGGGACTTCAACTTTTATCACTCAGTAGATGACTGTAACAAACCAGGTGGAAATCTTGCTGATACTCTTATCTTTAATGATATCATTGGACACCTTGGATTAGTTGAATTACCTCTGAAAGGTAGAGCGTTTACTTGGAGTAATATATGCAACAAGACCCGTTACTTGAACAACTAGATTGGTTCTTTACATCAGTTAATTGGACCCTTTCTTATCCCAACACTATGGTTTTACCGCTAGCCAAAATCACTTCTGATCATATTCCGTACAGAGTGATGGTAGGAACTAAAATTCCTAGATCAACTTTATTTCACTTTGAGAACTTTATGCATGACCACCCGTTTTTTTAAGCTGTTCAACTTGGTTGGGAAAGACAAATTAGGAATCACAGGAACTTTGCTACAATTCTTGCTAGTAAATTGAAGAATGTCAGGTACAGCCTCAAGCAATGGAGTAGAAAACTCTCAAATCTAAACTTACCGATCTCCAACTGCCATAATTATCTTTTATCTAGACTGCGTGGAGGAGCGTAGACATCTCACTACCGGAAATCGCAAGGCTGCCGTGAGCCTTTTCTTTGCCGTGAGCCGGGCTCACAGCAGACATGGCCGTTTGCCGTGAGCTACCAAGACGGCTCACGGCAGACACAACACACACGGCACAACACATGTATGCCGTGAGCCGGTTGACCGGACTCACGGCACCTATCACACTCACGGCGTATGGCACTGTTTCCCGTGAGCCGGTTGACCAGGCTCACGGCGTACAAAAAACACACGACATCAGTCGCTAGGTGCCGTGAGCCCCTATACCAGGCTCACGGCAAAGAAAATGGCTCACGTTGACAGCCTCTCCCGTCACGGTCGTCGGCCTGGTCCGTTAATGTTGCCGTGAGCCAGATCCACGGCTCATGGCAAAGCTCAAGACACACGGTGCACATCGTGCCTGTGCCGTGAGCCAGATCCACAGCTCACGACAAACGTGTAGCGGCCATGTGGCAGGCTGGTGGCCAGCCACGTGGCACAGAAACGTAGCCGCGTGGCACAGGATTGGGCCTATTTGCCGTGAGCCAGTGGCAGCTCACGGCAACACGTACTGAAGCCGTGAGTTTTATTTGTTTGCCATGAGTTAGGTTGACGGCTCATGGCAAACAAGACAAACAAAAATTGCCTTTGCCCTCCAAAAGTTTTCCACCCTTAAACCACATCTCTACAAACTGCATATTCAAATTTGGAGCAATTATAACTCAGTTTGATATATTGAGTAATTTTTTCTTTCTTCGTATTTTTTCCGTATACGTTGGATTTGAACCGGAAGTTCATAAAATCATAGACTAAAGTTAGTGCAATAATGATATTTCGTGTTCTTCATTCCTTTTTCATACATATACCATGAAATGAGAGAGAATTTCAAACATTTAGAGTCGACACATAATTATGAAGGTTTCGTCCAATAGTATTTTAATTGTATAAAATCCATAAAAATTTAAAACATCTTGAAATTTGTATGGACATCATGATATCATGTATGGAGGCTGTGGTAAAGAATTGAGATGGTTTCGAATTACTCAACTTATACACTGTTTACAAACTGAAGCATCTCACTGGAAGTTTCTGAGATGTTGACTCATGTGACTAGATTTTGTGGTCTTTGTGATGTTTTGATTCAAATTTGACCTTGGAACTTTCCCTAGGATTATTAAACAACTTTGAGTGTCTTATGTTGGTTAATAGCAAAATTTTTGTGTAGTTTTATAATTTTGAACATTATCGGACCGCATGAAATGATAGAATTTTAGTTGAAAGTACAATCAAACTAATGTTTTTAATTCATCAAAGTTTAAAATTGACATTGTAGAGTTAGCTTAGCAGGTAAATATCATAATGCACTCAACTTGTTTTTAAGGAAAATCATTAAAAAATAAGAGGGAAATAAACAAAATTTGTTAACTGACGGTTTACCGTGCGTGGCTCACGACAAACATCGAATACACACGGCTGCCTGCTGGTTGCCGTGAGTCGTGGATCTGGCTCATGGCAAAGCGGGCCTTTGCCGTGAGCTGTGGATCAAGCTAACGGCAGACATATGTCCTGGAACCCTAGTTTGCTTGCCACTGACGTGTGGAGCCACCAGTTCTTTGCCGTGAGCCCCAGATCTAGCTCACGGCAGACATATGTCCTGGAACCCTAGGTTGCTTGACACTGACGTGTGGGGCCACCGGTTCTTTGCCGTGAGCCCCAGATCTAGCTCACGGCAAAGGTGACATGGCCCCACTCGTCAGCCGCACACGCGCACACTTCACACACGCACCACACTTCTCTACTCCACACGCTACACACTCCACACACGCACCAGACACACACGTGCGCACACAAAACCGCCGCCGCCTACCGCGCGCCGTCGTCCCCTCCGCCGAGCGCCGTCGTCCCCGCCGCGACTCCCGTCCGCGCAGCCTTCGTCCTCCCCAACGCCGGCCGCGCGGTCCCGCCGCGACCACCCTCGACGCCGGCCGCGCCGTCCATGGTCCCCGACGCCGGCCGCCGGCCGCCGCCCGTCGCTCCTCCACCTCCTCTCCCCCGGCGTGCAAGATCCGGCCGCGGACACCTCCTCTCCCGACCTGTGCCTCCCCACCACCGCCGCGGCCCGAGGGAGAGGTCGTCCCGTGTCTCCCCACAGCCGTCGGGGGAGAGGCCGGCCCCGGCCGCTTCCCCCTACCGCCGGGTCCCCTCGCCGTGAGCCTCGCCGCCTATCGCTCCTCCACCTCCTCTCCCCCGGCGTGCACGATCCGGCCGCGCCCCCCCTCTCCCGGCCCATGCCTCCCCACCACCGCCGGGGCCCGAGGGAGAGTCCGGCCCCAGCTGCTGCCCCTAACCGCTGGGGCCCCTCGCCGTGAGCCTCGCCGGCCCTAGCTTGCGCCCCTGTTCAGGTGAGGAACATGCACCTCTCCAATTTTTAGTTGCTGAGCATGCAGTTAGGAAATTTTAGTTAGTAAATTTTGTTAGGAAATGGATTTAGTTAGTTACTTCTCATATGCCGATGATGATATTAATTGTACCTAGTGTTCTTGTTGGGTAACATATGATGACCTTGAGCTTGTGTTGTACCGGTAATATGCTTGTCATGGTTGTCATCAAACTGTGAGAGACATCCATTCCCAAGCAACAACTTGGTTGTGATGGGTGTTTCTCACGGTTCCATGGCTGTCATGAACCCTCTTTTTAGTTCTTTTGATTATCTATGCTCTAAGTTCAAGGTTCATGCAAGAAAAAAAATATCTGAGGCAAATTACTATTTTGGCTTGTGGTTGTCGGCCATCGTGCCGTTGTTTTGTTGTAGGTTTTGACCACATCTCCTTGTAGGGGAGGTTCTGTTGAAATTTTGTTTGATTTTAAATTCAACTTTACTCATGCCTATGATGATATCAAAACTTACCCAAATTTCATGTTGGGTAACATATATTGACCTTGAGCTTGTGTTGTACCAGTTATATGCTTCTCATGGTTGTCATCAAACCATGGGAGACATCCATTCCCAAGCAACAACTTGGTTGGGATGGGTGTCTCTCACAGTTCCATGGCTGTCATGAACCCTCTTTTTAGTTCTTTTGATTACCTATGCTCTAAGTTCAAGGTTCATGCAAGAAAAAAAAATATCTGAGGCAAATTACTATTTTGGCATGTGGTTGTCGGCCATCGTGCCGTTGTTTTGTTCTAGGTTTTGACCACATCTCCATGTAGGGGAGGTGCTGTTGAAATTTTGTTTCATTTTAAATTCAACTTTACTCATGCCTATGCTGATATCAAAACTTACCCAAATTTCATGTTGGGTAACATATATTGACCTTGAGCTTGTGTTGTACCGGTTATATGCTTCTCATGGTTGTCATCAAACCATGGGAGACGTCCATGCCCAAGCAACAACTTGGTTGGGCTGGGCGTCTCTCATGGTTCCATGGCTGTCATGAACCCTCTTTGGATTATCTATGCTCTAAGTTCAAGGTCCATGCAAGAAAAAAAATATCTGAGGCAAATTAATATTTTGGACTGTGGTTGTCGGCCATCGTGCCATTATTTTGTTGTAGGTATTGAAAACCTCTCCATGTAGGGGAGGTGCTGTTGAAATTTTGTTTTATTTTAGATATCAAAACTTACCCAAATTTCATGTTGGGTAACATATAATGACCTTGAGCTTGTGTTGTTCAATTATATGCTTCTCATGGATGGGCGTCTCTCACATGGTTCCATGGCTGTCATGAACCCTCTTTTGATTATCTATGCTCTAAGTTCAAGGTCCATGCAAGGAAAAAAATATCTGAGGCAAATTAATATTTTGGACTGTGGTTGTCGACCATCGTGCCATTATTTTGTTGTAGGTATTGAAAACCTCTCCATGTAGAGGAGGTGCTGTTGAAATTTTGTTTCATTTTAAATACAACTTTACTCATGCCTATGATGATATCAAAACTTACCCAAATTTCATGTTGGGTAACATATAATGACCTTGACCTTGTGTTGTTCAATTATATGCTTCTCATGGTTGTCATCAAACCATGTGAGACATCCATTCCCAAGCAACAACTTGGTTGGGATGGGTGTCTCTCACATGGTTCCATGGCTGTCATGAACCCTCTTTTGATTATCTATGCTCTAAGTTCAAGGTCCATGCAATAAAAAAATATCTGAGGCAAATTTCTGTTTCTATAAATTTGGACTGTGGTTGTCGGCCATCGTACTTTTGTTTTCTTGCAGGCTTTTGGAACCTCACCTTGTAGGGGAGGTGCTGCCCATAATTGCAACTTACACTGTTATGTTCATTTGTTTGCAGGAATCAGCCTCCTTCCTCTGCCACTGGTCCGCAGACCCCTTCGTCATTCTTCAGGCCAGCGAGGTGAGGCACATTTCTCTCTCTTTCCAGTTGATGTCCTAGATCACGAAACCTAGTTAGGCGTCTCCCGTTCGGAAGAGATACAGTTGGACATATACAGAACTTTGCATATTTAAGGCTGTATCTGTTTCGAATTGTCCACGTTTTTTGGACAGCCCGTGGATGCGTAGATGGGGTGATCGGTTCCTATGGTCTACTTCGATCCTAGACAGAATTTCGGCAGCACCTCCTCGTTGTTCTCCGGATACACAATCTCCCTACCGGGACGTGTATTTGGAGAACAGCGGGGAGGTGCTGCCGAAATTCTGTCTAGGATCGGAGTAGACCATAGGAACTGATCACCCCATCTACGCATCCACGGGTGGGATTAGGACCTATCTTTACCTAGTAGAGTGTCTAGGCATCATAGAGTTTTTATGCAATGCATTTTATATAACTTCCTGGTATGATAGAGAATGGGTGACCGTGATTGGATGTACAACAGGTGGGCAAGTGGGGGTCGCCTGACACCTGAATGGATTGCGAACACCCAAACTTTCGTGAGAGAAGCATTTCAAAAGCTTAAAAGGGAGACTCCCAGGGAATCTACCATCTGGTGTCCTTGCAGCAAATGCGGAAACACGCGTCGGCATACAAAGTGTGACATGCTTGAGCATCTTGCCAAGTATGGTTTTACGAAAGACTATACAAAGTGGACCTACCAAACTGAAACCGATCGTATGAGAGATGAGGTCGTGAGACGACGCATTGAGGAACTTGATGGTGATGCCGGGGTAGCAGACATGATAGATGACTTTCACGAAGCACATTTCCAAGGAGATCCTTCGGAGGAGGAGCCAGAGCCAAGTGCTAAGGTGTATTATGACATGTTGGCTGCAGCATAGAAACCCCTTCACGAGCATACCCAGATTTCTCAATGTTGGGTATTTTAGCGACAAATGAAATAAATCCGGAAGCGCACAGATACCGTTGTAGCTTTCACCTCAGAGTATTCCAAGGGTACGAATCCGAGGGAACATGTGTGTACTAACTTCGTTCTAATGGTCCTAGGACACACCACAATATGAGGCACTAGGAGAGAGGATTCCTATGGATAGCTCTACAGATGAGGTTAAAGGTCGATCTCTCGAGAACTTGCTTCGGGCACCGGCTAACCCCTGATCTGTCAGGAGACTCCAGCCTACGGATCTAAGACGAACCTCAACCTGCACTATATCCGAACGTGGAGGATTTCAAAGGATTAATAGGGCTGTCACCACCTGTGATCTACCTCTACCAATCCGTGGGATATAGGGCAAACGAAGGATAACCCTTAGCCTAGACACTATGTCTATGCTACTGATTACTACCATAGCCTGACTACGCTATCCCGTGGTGCGTAGCAACCTACGGCACTCTATATTAAATATAGAGCGACAAACCCACAAGGAGGAGAACTGATCTCACTCAACTATAGATACTACTAGCTTATGCTAAAGGCATACGAGAGAGCACTCGGTCCCATACTATGCTTCCAATGTATACGAATGACCTGTAGCAGACGAACGCATAAACCCAAGATCTACGCGCTAGCAGAGGAAAAAGGCTACTCATGCAACCTAGCATAAACTATTAGAAAGGAATCACGAACACACTTTATTCTAATCAGAGCATGCAAGCATTTCCACTTTATTCTAAATGACGAACATGCATACAAACGGATATGAGCACATGTGACCCTATGCTACAAGATCGAAAGGTTGTGTTCACGAAGAACACAAGCCTCTAAATCAAGAACAAACGAAGAACACAATAACATATCACCTATGCATGAATGCTACTTTAGTCTAAATAGAAAATGCGGAAATACTTACTTTACTCTAATTGAAGAACAAGCATCCATAGAGATACAAATCTCTCACTCCCACTCTCTACTCTCTAATCTACCAAGGAGAGGCCTCTCCTTTGAAGGGAAGCTCTCATCCTTGGGTGAAGTGGTGAAGTGTGTACTATTCTCTACCCCCTCCCCTTCTATTTATAGGCCAAGGAGAGTAGGAGGAGCCCCCTTGGCTGCCATGGGCACCACCAGTAGGGTGGTGACACGTGGCGAAGAGGAGTGGGGGCCAAGTTGATGTATCTTCCATGAGAAGGAGCTTGAGGCGGCTTCCTTCCCTCGTAAGCTACTGAATCTTGCAGTGTAAGCTTCTGGGAAGCCACCCATTGCAGCCACCTTATCCATGCGTCCCATATTGCTGATGTGGCATGGACCCGCGCCAGGTGTGGGCCCCGCTGGTGGGTCCCGCGTGACGAGGTGTGGGCCCCAGGTGACGTCATCTATCATTTGTTTGTTTATTTCATATCTCGTGCATACGAACTCCGATGTAGGCAAATAATATATCCATTTCGATCGTCTCGACGAGCTCGTCACAATGGTGTAGTCTAAATTAGCATTTGAGGTTATTTCTGATGACGTCCTATATAAGCCATTAGATCAGTGGCTCTCAACTATACCATTTAGCATGTATTTCGGTGTGCCCTGGAACAAAAGCTAGAAACGCCAACACTTGTGGAGATTGACAGTATAAAGCCCTATTCTAGTGTTGATGATCACTTTTCATTTATTTTACGTAGGAGTTAACGGTGTAAAAGTGGTACTTAAAAGCTGTCAACAACACCCCCACACTTGACCTTTGCTCGTCCCCAGTGAAGGGAGAACAAATCAAGTGGGACATGATATCCAGAGGTATGAAGCAAGCATAAGAGATATTGCAAACCATACCTTGTACTTGTGAACTCTGTGGAGTGTCTATCATGCTATCTTGGGTAGTTGAGGAATGGAATAGTCATGAATCAAATCACCTCTGCTCACCATGTCAAGTAACTTGGGGTTTTGCAATAAATTTTCAAAACAAACCTTTGCTCAGCTCTTCATTTGATTCTCTCATGTCACTCAATGTGTATATGTCCTCACCAAGGCATTAGACTTGCCTTTCTTTCATCCTACTTCTAATGATGGCTGTATGTGGAGCTCAGGATAGGATAAAAGATAAGGCATACTTGCATCACATCTATTGCAAAGTCAAAAACCGGATCCAAGGAGAAAATCAAGTCATACAATCAGATCAAGATGTGCACATGTATGGATGTGATGGATATGGTAAGGTGGATACTAGACCCAGAATGGGTGCTAGATATTACCATATATATGATGAATGTTGTGGTGATGGTAAGGTGGACACTAGGCCCGGAGCGGGTGCTAGTTATTACCATCTAATTTATTGAAACTCCTTTTTGCGTGATCACATCTCTCTCCTTTTCCTTCTTTATTTTTGGACATGAGCTATCTTTCTCTCTATTTTTTTTCTTCATGCTTTGGGCATGGTTTTTTTTCACCTATGCTTTTGAGCATGGTTTTTTTTTTGCATAGCCCATGCCCTTTTTCAAGGATACTTTGGAGAGAGAGGTCACATATGGAGCTTTATTTTGTGGAATGGATGGATGGTACAATGCTAACTTCCAGTGTAGAAGCATAGCAAGGGGATATGGTGGTGTGCACATGAATCTTGATCGTGAAAGCATGAAAAGAATTCTCACAAGGGTCACAACAATTTGACAAAGCTCAATGCAATGACAAGCAGCATATGAGTATAAGGTTTTCAAGATAACTCATCATATGGCTTTGGTAGGACTTTGGCATATCAAAGAGGAGCTTTGCAAAGGGTTTTCAATTTTCAAAATAAAATTCCCAAGCACTCAAACATTTAGAGAGAAGATCATATCATCAAACCATATCACAAACACCAACTACTTAGATGAGCATGAGTTCCCCAATGATATTTGTTCACAAGCATCAAGATGATAAGTATGGAATAAAACATATGCAAGCCAACCATAGGAAACATGTAAAGCAGGTAGAGCACGATTCCATGAGTTTGATTTTAGCAGATAAGAATTGAAACTCATTCAAACTCATGAATCAAAGAGAGTGAGATAAAGGGTGCACATACCATCGCTCCTGAAGAATATGAGAAACAAAGAAGACTAGTGGTGGTTCAGCTGACCCATGGGGCAGCCGGCTCACTCTAGTTTACCTTGTCCCTTGTTATGAAAGCGCAGTCGATGTTGTGCAACGCCTGTGTGGGAGATCTCAAGTGTGTATGTCAGTGATAAGCTTGGGAGATCTCCCCCACACTTGTTCATGTATCTGGTGCTGTCTTCAAACAAAATGGGAAAAACAAAAGAGGGACTCTACTGGTTCAAGAACTAGGGAGCCTTTATTCAAATTCAAATATAAATTCACCATGAGACCTAGCTCAAACAAGGCTGGCATGCCTTGTCTTACCTTTCCATTTGAATCAAGCTCGATGACTTACCCCATTTGGATTCGAAATTCCTGCAAGGGTTAGTCCGCATATACAACTAATATCCATGAAAGCATATACTATAAGGTTCATCAATCAAACTCGACACCATGTCTTGTTTGATTGAAGAAGACCGTTTTAACCTAAGCACCATGCTTAATTTAAAACAACCTATGAGAGTACATAGCTAAACATGCACTCAAACCATAGCATTACAAACATAGGTAAAGGAAGCATGAAAGCATGATCAAGCTTATACTCAGAGGGATGTAAACGTGAGCAAAAGATGGTGAACATCGGGTAACCTCCCGGAAGGGCTTTGTTTGAAGTCAAAAGCAGGACATACCTAATCGGGCAAGATGCAAGAGCTAACATCATCTCCAGACCAAGATAAGATTTGGATGAGAGGAACTTTACTCAGGATGCTCACATACCTCCCCCACACTTGAAGTTTGCATTACTCGGCAACAAAACTCAAGTGTGTGGAGATCAAGCTTCCTTTTGTAAATTTTCTCTCAACAAAAACTTATAAAGGTGTTGTAGTGATGTAGCTTGCATGTTCTTAGGTGCTACACGTCCATCGTTCTTTATAATCTTCACCTAAAAGGGTCAGGACCAAAAATACCCAAGGGACAACCTATCCTAAAAACATGCTCTTACTTTTTATTTGAAAAGGGAAATAAAACAAACCTAATCCAGGCTATCTCCTGGTAGTGCTTTGTTTACGGTCATAAGCTCGACCATGGGAACTTCTTCCTGCAGCTATCATTGGTGATGTCATTCCCGTCTCACCACCAATTGTTGATATATCAGTGAAGCTTTAGCTGCAAGGTTAGTGCCACAGTGCATACACGAAATCTGCAATGCTTATGGTAAACATATGCATCTACAACCATCCTTCTAAACTTTTTGTAGGAGAGGACCATAAGGTGGTTGTAGCCCTCATGCGTGCTCAGTGCACTAAGCATGGCTAACTCTGGAGAGGCATGATGCAAGCATGGTTCATGTGGTGTATCAAGAATGAAGCTACCATGCTCATCAATGGAATCCTTTCCTTTGGACTCCAGAGTCAGTGCCTCATAGATTTCCATGGCCAATGATTTCTCCATCTCAAGAGATACATCGTCGAAGATCAACGTTGATTCTCGATCAAGGTCAAGAGCAACATGATATGGGCCAGCGGAAAGAGGCTCAAACTCGTTTGAGGGTGATGATGATAGTTTGCCTTCACAAAGGTGAAGAGGATCTTCCGAGTCATACTCTTGAGGAGTAGAGAAATCTACAAGCTCAATGAGAACGGGCTCAGATGATACGAACAGAGATACATGCATCATCTCCTTGAGCGGGTTTTGCCTGGGAAGAGGCTCTGTCATAGAACTTTCTGAGAACAAGGGAGTGGTGGCAGAAGCGGCTTCCCTAAGATTTTCACCTAGGCTCCCTCGAGATGCATCGAGAAGTTTTTCTGCTGGGGAGCCTAAGAGGAGATCAAGATCAACGATATCAAAGATGTCGAAGTCTAGATTAACCTTGATCTTGTCTACTACGAACGGCACATCACATGAAACCCCCCAACACTCAAGAATGTGTCCGGAGGGACAACTCTTGAGGAGTTTGTCGGATGGTCTTAGCGTAATGCTGCCCAACAAAGTATACGCTATGTGACATGGCATGACATTAACCACCATAGTGGGGTTAAGATGGGCTTCTACGATAATTCCCCTTATGGAACAAGAAATGATCGTAGAGGGTGAACAAATCCAAAGTGCTTCGGAAAAGTTTCCCACTCCAGTCAACCACTTCTTTTCCATGGCCTCCATGATAGATGTTTCGTTTGGAGGATAGGGAGGCAAAGGAGGTACCGTAGGCCTAGGGGAAGGTTCTATCAAAAGATTCCTAGCTGGCTGGATTTGGACAAAAGAGGGCTCCTTCCCTAGTTGGACATCTAAGCAATTCGAGGTGTTTCTGAGATTTTCAAGAGGGTTATCCTCGAATCGATAGAGGAACTCTGGAGGCTGAATTTCTTCTTCCTCCATTGTTCTGGTTCGGGGGAGGGCTCAACAGTCGAAAATTGAGATGTGGAAACTGTAGGTTCAGGTTCGACTGTTGAGAGACTCTCATGGATCGAATCTGATTCCTGGTGGGGTTCGTTATGGTTGGTAGGGAAGAAAGAGTTTTCTAAGAAGCTGTCTAGGATTGCTCTTCCTTCCACTAGAGTTTTGTGTGCAAACGAACCTCCAGCAGTGATGTCAAGATCTTGGGCAGCGTCCATGTCTAAACTCATGCAAAATGCGTAAAGCAAGACATCATCGGGTAGGAATGAGCCGGGTCTAGATGCACAAAGGCGTATGAACCTAGCCCACGCTGCTCCTATAGACTCCTCCTCTAATTGTTCGAACTCGAGAATATCCCCTGGGAGAGAGGCCATATGAGTATACCATTGCACCGTCCTCTCCACGAGAGAGAATGAGTTGCAAAAGTTATCTCGAAGTTTGCCCCAATCACCATTTACACTTTTTATAGTGTCAGTGTACCATTGCTCCGCCCTTTCTGATAGAGAGAGGGGAACAACTTCCACCTTATGGATTCCTGTGTCATGCCTGGGAGAACCAGACGCGAACACAATTCCTCGAATTCTTCCAAATGAAAGTAGGGGTCTTCATTGATCGCTCCAAAGAAGGGTCGATCCTGAACCATGCCCATAATGTGGAAATGAAGTTCATGGTCGGATGTGGATGTTGATGGATCATTGAACACATAAGTTGAGGTAGAGAGGTCGTAAAAGGATGGCCTCTCCATGGGTAACAGGGGTAAAGGTAGAAACAAAGAAAAACAAAAGATACGAGGACCACTGGGTACGAAGATAGATACAGCAACCGTTCCCCGGCAACGGAGCCAGAAAACTTGTTGGGTATTTTAGCGACAAACAAAATAAATCTGCAAGCACACGGATACCGTTGTAGCTTTCACCTCAGAGTATTCCAACGGTACGAATCCGAGGGAACATGTGTGTACTAACTTCATTCTAATG
The DNA here is from genome assembly GCA_036936925.1 of Cenchrus fungigraminus. Classification (NCBI taxonomy): domain Eukaryota; kingdom Viridiplantae; phylum Streptophyta; class Magnoliopsida; order Poales; family Poaceae; genus Cenchrus; species Cenchrus fungigraminus. Next base: position 61,902,885 of record CM072770.1, read on the forward strand.
GTCCAAGGACACACCACAATATGAGGCACTGGGAGAGAGGATTCTTATGGATAGTGAGAGCCAGGTGTGGTTCGAGGACCGGTGGATGGTCGCTTCCTGGTGTGATGAGTGATTGACAACGTGGTGTGGACTGATTCTTGGCTAAGTATTGCAGGTGCAGGTTGCGGCTTGACTGGTGCAGGTGCAGGTGAAGAACAAGCGTGAAAGGTCGTTGCCGGTGAGGCCTCCAGGTGTGGAGAAGACAAGTAGGCTTGGTTCGAGGGACCCGGTGGCCAGCGGGGTCAAGTGCGGGCCGCATGGTGGCAAGAACGGCAAGATGAAGTCATGGACGGTTTCTTGGTTGAGCCTCAAAACCAAGGTCGAGCCGGGACCACGTGGGAGCCGAGTCATGAGTGGTGATTGGCGGAGGCTACACCGAGTTCGCGGGGTTTCCGGTGGTTCACCAGAAAACCACTGGGTTCCTTGGTTGATCCACAAAGCCAAGACCGAAGAACCGAAGACGGAGGTGCAGCAGCTCCAGACCGGTCTGACCGGTGGGTCTGACCGGTCTGACCGGTGGGTACCGGTCTGACCGGTGAGGAGAACCGGTCTGACCGGTGTGCGACGACGCAGTCCGGAATCTTCGAAGCGGAGGACACGCGTCGGGATCGCAAGGCTTGCGTCGAGGCTAAGCAAGTTTGCGGTCGCTGGGCATCCGTCCGATGGTGCGAAGACAAAGACTTCCAATTTCGCCCTCGAGGGGCATGTATCCCTAGTTAGCTAGTAAGGGTATTTTAGTCTTTCGGTTGCCTCCATATAACCCAAGTGGTGAGAGGATGGCAGCCATATCTCTTGGAACCCTAGCTCATTTGGTTTTCCTATTTTCCTTCCTATTTTCTTAGGATTTTCGTAGGACTAGCTTGAGAGCTTCATGGTGAGATCTTGTGAGAGGGAAGGATGATCGGGCGGCAAGCTAGACCTTGTATGAACCTCTTTGGTATGTATAGATGATTCGGCGTGGTTCCTCAAGGCTTGGATGTGTCTTTCCCGTTTCTCCTTTTTGGTGATTTTCGGAGCCCTTTCTTGGCGATTTTCTTGGAGCGATTTCGAGGCCTTTCTCTTTGGGATTTGGTGGGGGATGTATGCATGAACCCTTCGTGGTTCTTTTCCCTTTGATTCCCCTTCCAAATCCGTGAGCAAAGGGGCTCGATTTTGGGGTTTTCGTGGCTCTAGGGTTAGAGGCGTTCTTGGTGGGATTTCTTCGATTCCTCTTGATTTGACAAGTTTTGGTGGACCAAATCTTGGCTATGGAGTACCCATGAGGTGTTCCTACTATCCCCAAAGTCTTGTGCAAAACCGTGGAGCGAATCGGGAGATCGGGAGTTGGATTTGGAGGAGTTGACTCGCGGGCGCTGTTCTTCCCGAGCTGCCCAGGCACGACCGGTCTGACCGGTGCCCTTGACCGGTCTGACCGGTGCTAGCCCTTGGTGGGTTTTTGTCTCGGGGAACAGCCTTGTCCGTGTGGTTTTGTCCCGTGGTCCTGCTGATCAGTTCTTGGCGTGTTTGGAGTTGGTTTGCTAGGTTTTGTGAGGGGTTCTTCTTCCTCACAGGTTGTGTTTCGTGGTGGTTTTTGTTCCAGGGCCTAGAGGAGTCACTGAGGCCTCCTGGAACGTTTGCTGTGCGGCTGCTGTAGCCACCGGCCTGACCGGCTCTGTCCACCGGTCTGACCGGTGTCACCGGTCTGACCGGCGCAGGCCATCGGTCTGACCGGCGTAGCACAGGCAGCAAGCCGTGCAAGTTTCCGCTGTGTGTTTTTGGTGAGTCTTGGCTAGGAAGGTTGAGTGTTGGTTCCTAGGACCAGTAGCACTCTAGTGGCTGCGTGGTCTTGACCAACTTGGGTAGTTGGGTCGGAGACGTGAGTTGGAAGCCGTGTTCGTCTTGTTGGAGTTCCCATCTCCTTCGAGAAGAATTTTTATCGGCTCCCATTCACTCCCCCCCTCTCTGGTTCGCCTAATCGGTCCTTCAATTGGTATCAGAGCCGGTTCGGGTCTTTATTGACTCTTACCAGTCTAAGATCCAAAGATGGCGTACCAGGAACGGGGTTCGGGTCCTCCGCACTTCGATGGGAAGAACTACCAGATGTGGCAAAGGCGGATGGCGGCGTTCCTCCGCGGAAAGGGTCAGATCCTTTGGGATGTCACGGTGAACACATCTTATGTTCATCCGATGAACTTCCTTGCTCCAGGATCGAGGGATATGTTCGAAGCCAACAACAAGGCTGTCGACTACTTGTTTCGTGCTCTGTGTCAGCCTGAATTCGATCGGGTTCAGACAGAGGACTTAGCTTGTAGGATTTGGGAGCAGTTGAAGGATGCTCATGCTGGGAATGCTCAGGTTCAGGCTCGGATGTACGCGACTTACCGGAGAGAGTACGAGAACTTCACTCATCTCCCCGGCGAGTCCGTCGATGCCCTTTTCCAGCGATTTACGGTCGTTGTGAACAACATGAGAGCCAATGTGGACGTCCTCCCATACAATGATCATGATAGAGCCGTGAAGCTCTTGCACTCGTTGGATCGTACCGTATGGGACGGGAAGTTTGAGGCTATTGTTGAGTCCGAGAAGTATGACACCTTGACGGTGAACGAGCTGTTCTCGAAGCTCAAGTCGGCTGAGTTGGACCGTGGTATGACAGCCAAGATCGAGAGCCCGACTGATTCTCATAGTCTCGCTCTCGTTAGTGGCAAAGGAGCCAAGTCTAATGCTAACGCATCCTCCAGGATGTACTCTTTGTCTTCTTTGATGTCTTTGCCAGACGAGGAGTTCGACGTGCTTGGAGAGGACGAGCTGGCGTTGCTGACCAGGCGGTTCGAGAGGCTGCACGAGAACTGGGTGAACTCAAGGAGGAACTCGAGAGCGTGTTTCAAGTGCGGCAAGACCGGACACTTTTTCGCCGAGTGTCCGAAGGTGAACAACCACGACAAGCACAAGTCCAAGGACAAAGGAAGAAGATCCAAGAAGAAGGAACATGAACATGGGAGGAAGACACGGACCCGAGAAAAGATCAAGAGATCGAGCGACATCGACTCCGACTCTGAGGATGTGTCATCAAGCTCGAGTGAAGAAGAAGAAGAAGAGGACAGCAAGAGGAAGCACAGAAAGAAGAAGAAGGACTTCGGCAAGTACTTGAACGGCCTTTGCTGTACCGCAAGCAAGACTTCGAGAGGCTGCAACAAGAAGGATGGGCTATGCGGCATGGCACGCAGCTCCGGCAGCAAGAGAAGCCAGAAGAACGCCTCGGAATCAGACTCCGACTCCGAGGATGAGGTATGTGATGAGCTCTCTTCTTTACGCAAGGAGAATGAGGAGTTGGTTGACTTGCTTGATAATCGCGATCACATGCTTAGAGAGGCTAAGAAGCTTAGGAAGGAGCTTAGAGCTTTGCTTGAAGATGCTAGGACTAGAGTGGCTGCGCTAGAAACACAGGTTCTTGATGGCAAGCTTGAAATTGATTCGCTTAAGGCTAGCCCTGTGGTTTCTGATGAGATTGATTGTGCTGATTGCTCTGTTTTCCTAGCTGATTTGACTGCTCTTAGGGAAAAGCATGCCTCCAAGTGTGAGGAACTAGATGTGCTTAGGGTTGAGTTGGCTGAGCTGCAATCTAGACCCACTTTGCTTGGTGCATGTACTTCTTGCCCTGGTTTGCATGAAAAAATTGCTGAGCTTCGTTCTCGCATTGTTTCGCTTGAGGCTGATTTGAAAGTGCCTATTCCTACTGCTTGCTCTACCTGTGAATTACATGCTGTGAAGAATTTGGAACTTGCAAAATGTGTTGATCATTTGCAGGATGAGAACAGTAAGGTGCGTGAGGTGTTGAGTTGGGTGTCCAGTCATGAGCCTCAGCTGGGTGTGTTAATTGGCAGTTGTAAGCGCTTTGATGGTTGGGCTTTGGGATCTGATAAGTTTGGTGAGAGCAGTGGTGTGAGAGAAGGGAAATTTGGGAATACTCCAGTTCCACCACAACCAACACCCAAAGACAAGTTTGCACCCAAGCCAAACCAGTTGCTTAAATCGAGAGAAAAACCAAGTGAGAAGCCTAGTGAGAAACCTAGTGAGAAGCCTTGTGAAGAGCCACACCCGAAACCTAAGCCAAGACCAATTCGTTTCCATTGTGAGTTTTGTGGAAAGGATGGTCATAAGAGAGAGTTTTGCTTTAAGAAAAGGCAAAGAGCAAGATCACTTGAAGAAGACAAGTCTCGGACCCCTTAGGCAAGGGCAACGGCTCGACACATCCGAGACAAAACATGCTCAAGCAAAGAGCACGAACCATCAAACCAAAGCTCGAAAACCACAAAGAGCTTCCCCTGCACACATGCAACTCCCCCTGGACAAATGCATGCGAACCACTTCACAAAACAGAGCAGCTGCAACAGCTCAGCTCTGACCGGTCAGACCGGTAGACACCACCGGTCAGACCGGTGGGCAACATGTGAACAGGACCAGCACTCTGACCGGTCAGACCGGTGACCTCAACCGGTCAGACCGGTGCACAACAGAGCCCAAAAATAGCTCGAAACCACCTGAAAACCTTCCAAATGCATTCAGTAGGCCAAAACATGCTCAAACTTCTCCCCCTTGTTGACAATGCATGAATCAAGCCAAAAATGCAAAAAATGCAACCTAGAGCTTCTCAAATAGACAAAATTCAACATAGGATGCTATACATGTCCAAACGAGCAAGTTAGATACTCTATAGCTTCGTAAAGACATAAACTTCATGATCACCAAGTTTCACAACCATTGGGCGAAGCTAAGATAGAATTTAGCAATTTTGCGAAAAAATCACCCTCTCATAAGCAAAGTCCTAAACATGAGCAAAACATGTCAAAATGGCAAAGCCACACAAACTTCATGCTAGGACAACCATTCTAAGCATAAGACCATCATAAACACCCACAAGCACCTCATGTCATGTCAAAGCCACCGAGCCATGTGCCTACTTCTATATATGAGACTTCTCATTGGTAGGCATCATGCAACAATTTAGCACCCAAAGCAAATTAAAATTAGCACATATGACATGGGAGCACATTTTTCAAGCAATTTACATTTCATTTTCAGATTTATAATTGGTACATAAAACGTCTTTGCGACAAAAAGGAACTTATGCCCCTCCACAAGATGAAGCATGGGGGCTAAACATTCATGATGGCAAATGAGCCTTTGGCCCCATATGATCAAAATAAGCTATCCAACCACAAATTAAGCATAGCCAAGCCACTAAAACATGTCAAGATCATGTAAAGGCATTTACTCACAAGAGAGCATATATATGAAATTTTTCAAAAACATAGCCATCAACCATGGATACAAACCAAGATTATCAAGAGCTAAGCCAAACTAACCATAGCTTACCAAATTAGCTCACAAAGACATATATGTCATTCCATGGTGAACAATGTGTATAAGAGAAGCCTTTCCTAAACAATGCATATGATACAAAACGCATGCAACCTAAGATACAAAGATGCCTATACACCATGTTACATATGCCATGCCAAATGCAAGAAATGCACAAAGGAAAGCTATACATATGCTACAAAGGAGCTCGCACACACAAAGCTCACAAACGACCGGCTCCTCGAGGGGAGGCAAAAAGGGCTCGACACCACCGGCAAAAGAGCAAAGGAGAACAAAACTCACAAGCTCCGTCTAAACACATGCACTAGGGCCAAAGAGCATACAAAGCTCACCCTTAGTACACATGATAGAGCAAAGAGCACACTAAGCACACAGGCTCCCCCTAAACTCATGCATTAAGGTCAAAGAGCATACAAAGCTCACCTTACATACATGAGATAGGGCAAGGAGCAAAACGAACCAAGTGGCTTGACCAAGGCCACACATTTGAAGATCACAAAAATACTTATCTTGATCATTTCTTCAGAAGTCACCCATCCTTGTCCACCGTCCCCGAAAGTGATGTACCTCCATATCATCACCGGGGTATGAGGCCGGAGAAAGTTTGAGCATGTTTTGGCCTACTGAATGCATTTGGAAGGTTTTCAGGTGGTTTCGAGCTATTTTTGGGCTCTGTTGTGCACCGGTCTGACCGGTTGAGGTCACCGGTCTGACCGGTCAGAGTGCTGGTCCTGTTCACATGTTGCCCACCGGTCTGACCGGTGGTGTCTACCGGTCTGATCGGTCAGAGCTGAGCTGTTGCAGCTGCTCTGTTTTGTGAAGTGGTTCGCATGCATTTGTCCAGGGGGAGTTGCATGTGTGCAGGGGGAGCTCTTTGTGGTTTTCGAGCTTTGGTTTGATGGTTCGTGCTCTTTGCTTGAGCATGTTTTGTCTCGGATGTGTCGAGCCGTTGCCCTTGCCTAAGGGGTCCGAGACTTGTCTTCTTCAAGTGATCTTGCTCTTTGCCTTTTCTTTGGCTTTCGATCGCTTGTTGGAGTTTCTTTTGGTCGTTTCTTTTCTTTTCCTTTTCTCTTGGTTACCAAAACGTGTGTGTTGTCAATGCACTCATCAAGGGGGAGATTGAGAGCCAGGTGTGGTTCGAGGACCGGTGGATGGTCGCTTCCTGGTGTGATGAGTGATTGACAACGTGGTGTGGACTGATTCTTGGCTAAGTATTGCAGGTGCAGGTTGCGGCTTGACTGGTGCAGGTGCAGGTGAAGAACAAGCGTGAAAGGTCGTTGCCGGTGAGGCCTCCAGGTGTGGAGAAGACAAGTAGGCTTGGTTCGAGGGACCCGGTGGCCAGCGGGGTCAAGTGCGGGCCGCATGGTGGCAAGAACGGCAAGATGAAGTCATGGACGGTTTCTTGGTTGAGCCTCAAAACCAAGGTCGAGCCGGGACCACGTGGGAGCCGAGTCATGAGTGGTGATTGGCGGAGGCTACACCGAGTTCGCGGGGTTTCCGGTGGTTCACCAGAAAACCACTGGGTTCCTTGGTTGATCCACAAAGCCAAGACCGAAGAACCGAAGACGGAGGTGCAGCAGCTCCAGACCGGTCTGACCGGTGGGTCTGACCGGTCTGACCGGTGGGTACCGGTCTGACCGGTGAGGAGAACCGGTCTGACCGGTGTGCGACGACGCAGTCCGGAATCTTCGAAGCGGAGGACACGCGTCGGGATCGCAAGGCTTGCGTCGAGGCTAAGCAAGTTTGCGGTCGCTGGGCATCCGTCCGATGGTGCGAAGACAAAGACTTCCAATTTCGCCCTCGAGGGGCATGTATCCCTAGTTAGCTAGTAAGGGTATTTTAGTCTTTCGGTTGCCTCCATATAACCCAAGTGGTGAGAGGATGGCAGCCATATCTCTTGGAACCCTAGCTCATTTGGTTTTCCTATTTTCCTTCCTATTTTCTTAGGATTTTCGTAGGACTAGCTTGAGAGCTTCATGGTGAGATCTTGTGAGAGGGAAGGATGATCGGGCGGCAAGCTAGACCTTGTATGAACCTCTTTGGTATGTATAGATGATTCGGCGTGGTTCCTCAAGGCTTGGATGTGTCTTTCCCGTTTCTCCTTTTTGGTGATTTTCGGAGCCCTTTCTTGGCGATTTTCTTGGAGCGATTTCGAGGCCTTTCTCTTTGGGATTTGGTGGGGGATGTATGCATGAACCCTTCGTGGTTCTTTTCCCTTTGATTCCCCTTCCAAATCCGTGAGCAAAGGGGCTCGATTTTGGGGTTTTCGTGGCTCTAGGGTTAGAGGCGTTCTTGGTGGGATTTCTTCGATTCCTCTTGATTTGACAAGTTTTGGTGGACCAAATCTTGGCTATGGAGTACCCATGAGGTGTTCCTACTATCCCCAAAGTCTTGTGCAAAACCGTGGAGCGAATCGGGAGATCGGGAGTTGGATTTGGAGGAGTTGACTCGCGGGCGCTGTTCTTCCCGAGCTGCCCAGGCACGACCGGTCTGACCGGTGCCCTTGACCGGTCTGACCGGTGCTAGCCCTTGGTGGGTTTTTGTCTCGGGGAACAGCCTTGTCCGTGTGGTTTTGTCCCGTGGTCCTGCTGATCAGTTCTTGGCGTGTTTGGAGTTGGTTTGCTAGGTTTTGTGAGGGGTTCTTCTTCCTCACAGGTTGTGTTTCGTGGTGGTTTTTGTTCCAGGGCCTAGAGGAGTCACTGAGGCCTCCTGGAACGTTTGCTGTGCGGCTGCTGTAGCCACCGGCCTGACCGGCTCTGTCCACCGGTCTGACCGGTGTCACCGGTCTGACCGGCGCAGGCCATCGGTCTGACCGGCGTAGCACAGGCAGCAAGCCGTGCAAGTTTCCGCTGTGTGTTTTTGGTGAGTCTTGGCTAGGAAGGTTGAGTGTTGGTTCCTAGGACCAGTAGCACTCTAGTGGCTGCGTGGTCTTGACCAACTTGGGTAGTTGGGTCGGAGACGTGAGTTGGAAGCCGTGTTCGTCTTGTTGGAGTTCCCATCTCCTTCGAGAAGAATTTTTATCGGCTCCCATTCACTCCCCCCCTCTCTGGTTCGCCTAATCGGTCCTTCAGATAGCTCTACTGATGAGGTTAAAGGTCGATCTCTCGAGAACTTGCTTCGGGCACCGGCTAACCCCTGATCTGTTAGGAGACTCCAGCCTACGGATCTAAGACGAACCTCAACCTGCACTATATCCGAACGTGGAGGATTTCAAAGGATCAACAGGGCTGTCACCACCTGCGATCTACCTCTACCAATCCGTGGGATATAGGGCAAACGAAGGATAACCCTTAGCCTAGACACTATGTCTATGCTACTGATTACTACCGTAGCCTGACTACGCTATCCCGCGGTGTGTAGCAACCTACGACACTCTATATTAAATATAGACCGATGAACCCACAAGGAGGAGAACTGATCTCACTCAACTATAGATACTACTAGCTTATGCTAAAGGCATACGAGAGAGCACTCGGTCCTGTACTATGCTTCCAACGTATACGAACGACCTGCAGTAGACGAACGCATAAACCCAGGATCTACGCGCTAGCAGAGGAAAAAGGCTACTCATGCAACCTAGCATAAACTATTAGAAAGGAATCACGAACACACTTTATTCTAATCAGAGCATGCAAGCATTTCCACTTTATTCTAAATGATGAACATGCATACAAACGGATATGAGCACATGTGACCCTATGCTACAAGATCGAAAGGTTGTGTTCACGAAGAACACAAGCCTCTAAATCAAGAACAAACGAAGAACACAAGAACATATCACCTATGCATGAATGCTACTTTAGTCTAAATAGAAAATGCGGAAATACTTACTTTACTCTAATTGAAGAACAAGCATCCATAGAGATACAAATCTCTCACTCTCACTCTCTACTCTCTAATCTACCAAGGAGAGGCCTCTCCTTTGAAGGGAAGCTCTCATCCTTGGGTGAAGTGTTGAACTGTGTCCTATTCTCTACCCCCTCCCCTTCTATTTATAGGCCAAGGAGAGTAGGAGGAGCCCCCTTGGCTGCCATGGGCGCCACCAGTAGGGTGGTGACACGTGGCGAAGAGGAGTGGGGGCCAAGTTGATGTATCTTCCATGAGAAGGAGCTTGAGGCAGCTTCCTTCCCTCGTAAGCTACTGAATCTTGCGGTGTAAGCTTCTGGGAAGCCACCCATTGCAGCCATCTTATCCATGCGTCCCATGATGCTGATGTGGCATGGACCCACGCCAGGTGTGGGCCCCAGGTGACATCATCTATCATTTGTTTGTTTATTTCATATCTCGTGCATACGAACTCCGATGTAGGCAAATAATATATCCATTTCGATCATCTCGACGAGCTCGTCACAATGGTGCAGTCTAAATTGGCATTTGAGGTTATTTATGATGATGTCCTATATAAGCCATTAGATCAGTTGCTCTCAACTGTACCATTTAGTACGTATTTCGGTGTGCCCTGCAAGAAAAGCTAGAAACACCAACACTTGTGGAGATTGTCAGTATAAAGCCCTATTCTAGTGTTGATGATCACTTTTCATTTATTTTACGCAGGAGTTGACAGTGTAAAAGTGGTACTTAAAAGCCGTCAACACTCAACTGGATGCCATCTCCCAAATAATGGCCATAAAGTCCCAACATAACCTAAGCCGAGCGGCCTTCGATGCCTTGGTGACAGTTTTCGGCAATATTCTTCCGAAAGGTCACATTCTGCCCAAGAACATGTACGAAGCAAGAAAAGTCCTTCGTGCACTCAAGATGCCATATCAGAAGATACACGCATGTCCGAACGGATGCGTCTTATTCAGGAAAGAACATGAGAATGCAAAGTACTGTCCGAAATGTAAAGCGTCTCGGTTCGTGGAGGTAGACTCTGGTGAGAGCGAAAAGAGGCAACTCACAGTCCGAGTTAGTATCCTACGGTACCTTCCGTTCATAGAGCGGATCAAACGGATTTACATGACCGAGGAAACTGCGAAGCAAATGACTTGGCACAAATCGGGAACCCGACACAGTGATAAGCTTGCACATCCATCCGATGCCCTAGCATGGACCAAATTTGATGAGAAACATCATGACAAAGCTCTTGAGGCTCGCAATGTACGTGTGGCGTTGGCAACTGATGGGTTCAATCCTTATGGGTGAATGGCTGCCTCATACAGTTGTTGGCCTGTGTTTGTCATCCCCCTCAATCTACCCCCCGGTGTCGTCTTTCAAAGACAACACATATTCTTATCGCTGATAATTCCTGGATACCCGAGGGATAATATGAGTGTGTACATGGAGCCTCTGATTGATGATTTGATCCGTGCTCGGAATGACGGGGTGTGGACATACGACCGAGCTACGAAGACAAACTTCAAGATGCATGTGTGGTACATGTACTCCATGCATGATATGCCGGCGTATGGGATATTTTGTGGCTGGTGTGTCCACGGGAAGTTCTCCTGCTCAGTATGCAAGGAGGCTCTGTTGTTCTTTTGGTTGAAGAGAGGTGGCAAGTATTCTTGCTTTGACAAACATCGACAGTTCCTCCCTATTGAGCATGAATTCAGACAAGATTTGAAGAACTTCACGAAAGGTGTGAGAATTAATGACCTACCACCGCACATCATGACGGGAGATGAGGTTCGTGCCCAGGTAGAGGCTCTCGTGCTCAAAGAAGGACAAACTCGTTTTGAGGGATACGGTGTGCAACATGCCTGGGCTCAGAAGTCGGGCTTGTGGAGGCTACCCTATATGCAAGATCTTCTTCTTCCACATAACATTGATGTGATGCACACCGAAAAGAATTGGGGGGAGGCACTTTTGGGTACAATCATGGAATGGGTAGATAAGTCAAAGGATAACGTTAAGGCTAGAGTCGATCAAGAAGCATTATGCGATAGGCCAAAGCTAGCCATGAAGAAACCTGTAGCGGGCAAGACATGGTCTCGGCCTAAGGCTGATTTTGTCCTGAAGAGGGATCAAAGGAAGGAAGTTTGCGAATGGTTCAAAACGTTAATGTTCCCTGATGGGTATGCTGCGAATCTAAGGAGGGGGGGTGAACTTAGCTACTTTGCGAATACACGGGCTGAAGAGTCATGACTAACACATTGGATCGAGTGGCTTCTTCCGGTGATGGTTCGAGGCTATGTACCTGAACATGTGTGGCAAGCGCTGGCAGAGTTGAGCTATTTCTTCCGTTAGCTTTGTGCTAAGGAGTTATCTCTTGCTGTGATTGAAAAACTAGAAGCAAATGCGCCTGTGTTGCTATGTAAGTTGGAGAAGATCCTTCCACCCGGCTTCTTCAATCCGATGCAGCATATGCTTTTGCACCTCCCCCGCGAGGCACGATTGGGGGGGCCCGTGCAAAACCGTTGGTGCTATCCAATTGAGAGATGTCAAAAGTTTCTTCGATACAAAACTGGCAACAAAAACAAAATTGAAGCTTCCATTGCAGAGGCATACATTCTGGAGGAGGTGTCAAACTTCACAACTAAATATTATGCTGAGAACCTTCCCAGCATGCATAACCCACCTCCTCGTTACAATGTTGGAGAAAATGATTCGAACCTCAGCCTTTTCCGAGGACAACTTGGAAGTGCAAGTCTTGGGAGGACCAAGTACTTGCTGGATGAAGAGTGGCACACTATCATGATATATGTGTTGTGCAACCTTGACGAAGTAAAGCCGTACATAGAGTAAGTTCTCAAGAAACCTCATTTTTTCTTTTCACGTAAGATCTCGCATCTTGGCTCTTTCTGCATCCAACCTCCTCTTCTTTTTGGGTGTAGTGAATTCTTTGCGCAATACTGGCGTCATTCAAGGCCACCTACCGAGGAGGAAGAAGATACCCTACTTAGTGAGGGTAGACAGGATGCGCGACACAATATCCCCGATTTCATATCTTGGTTCAAAAAGAAGGTAATTTTAACCCACCTTCTTTGTAAGATCGTACTTAGCACGGCATGTCATGTATGATAACGAGCTATCCTCCCTGGTCTTGCAGGGGCAAATCAATTCATCTATGAGTCCCGACTTGAGACAGGTTGCCGATGGTTGCGCCGTTAGGGTCAAGTCATATGCCGCTTATGATGTGAATGGATATCGCTTTCACACAAAAAGTCATGAGGACAGTCGTCCCAATCGAAGAACCACAAATTCTGGAGTTTGTATGACAACAGTCGATGGGTCCGAGTGCTATGGAAGACTTGAAGAAATATATGAACTCGAGTTTCATGGTTCCAAACCTCTGAAACCTGTCGTATTCAAGTGCCATTGGTTTGATCCTCAGGCTATGAGGCGGAACCCGAATCTTGGGCTAGTCGAAATTCGTCAGTCAACTGTGTACACAGGAGACGATGTCTATATCATGGCTCAACATGCCACACAAGTTTATTATCTATCATACCCTTGCAAAAAAGACAAGCGTCTCCTGGGTTGGGATGTTGTGTACAAGGTTTTGCCACATAGTAAACTACCTGCCCCTGTCAACGAAGATTACAACCTACTAGACCCAAACACATATGTTGGCGAGTTCTTTCAAGAAGATGGGCTAGAAGGGAGTTTTGAGATAGACTTAACCGAAGCGATCGGAATGGAAGTAGAGATGGACGATGCCGGAGAAGATGTTCATGATGAGGATGACTTACAATTACTGGAGCGATTAGGTTTGGGAAGTGATAGTGATGATGACGTCTTTCCTCCATTGGAGCACGATGTTGAGGATATGGACATGCGTGATAGTGACGATGAGACATATGATCCAGCTAATACAGATCATGATGAGTATTTCTAAAACATGTAAGAACCGTACCAATTATGACATTAATTTAATAGTTGTACTTACTACATTAATTATTTTTTTTATTTAGTACTTGTACTCTTTGCTGTCTAATACATGTACTAATACTTGCTTCACTCTTTTTTTTGCAGTTGATTGAACGAAGATGCCTAGGGCACGCGGCGGCAGGGGCGGAGGCGGCCGTGGTGGTCGCGGGGTGACAAAGAACCTCAATGAGTTCTACCCTCGTAGCGCCCTTGACGGCTCCGAGACGGCTGAGGGCTCCGAGGCAGGTGGTAGGAGGGGTAGCAGGAGGTCACCCACTCCGGAGCATGCACCTCCGTCTGGAGGAGGAGGAGGGAGGGTTGGTCGCCGGAGGTCACCCTCCCCCCTTGGTTCTTCGTTGTCTGGAGGGAGGGCGGGTCGCAAATCATGTCCCTCTCCTATGGTGCCACAGTCTGCGAGGGAGGAGAGTGATAGGGAGGAGAGGGAGGCGGAGAGGCTGAGGCATAGGGAGGAGGATCTGGAGAGGGAGAGGGAGAGGGGGAGTGGTAGTGAGGGAGAGGGAGAGGGGGAGGAGGAGGGGGTGTGGAGCAGGGGGCTGGGAAGATCTGTTTGCGAGGCCCTTCGACGCTTCCGACACGTCCCGTACCTCTTGCGGAACGACCGATGATTGCACCTGATGGGAAAATGTAATTTACCAATGCTTTTTCATTGGTTACTTTGAACTTTCACAATTGAAACTATTAATTTGTCTGAATCAATTTTGCAGGGGGTGGAGGGTAGTCACTCCAGGTCGTCACTCACGTCTTCCCAATGGCATCCTCGGTATTTTGTGCAAGATTCATTGGCCTGGGTTGGTGGAGGTTGGGGACAGAGGACCTAGCAGAGACGTTTGACCACTACGTCAGCGCGACCGATCAAGATGATCGAGACGGCAGGAATTTCAATACCAAGGCCGGGCGTGTGGTAAACGAACTATGGGTAAGTCTTCCTCGCAAAACATTGCTAATCTCAATACATCAGTTTTACTTTGCAAATTCCTAAAGTATTAACAACACTTGTATATGCAGGATTTCTACAGATGTGAGGAGGGCTCTCTGGAAAGGGCAAATGAGGTGGCGAGGAATGCCTGTCAAAAGCTGGTGCATGATATGATTTACGAGGCGCGAGTGGGCAGCGTTGTGTTCTACTTCGCAAAGCACAAGAAATAGAAAATCACCAAAGAGCAGGCAAGAAACGAGAAGCTGCCCAGAGAAGAATGGTTGAGGGTAAAGTACATCTCACTGCAATATTAACTTCTCATCATTCATGTATGATCAATTTGATATGGCATGCACTTGATGACGTGCAGGTGCCTCCGTGGTGGTGTAGTGGCAATCGGCGGGCTTGGGCAAGGCTGGTGGACAGGTGGCTTGACCCGGAGTGGGACTAGTTGCACCTCGAGCACCGGGAGCGGCGTTTGAAGATGGCAGGTCCGGCACACCATCAAGGCAACCAAAACCTAAGGCAATATGCGGCTAGATGGGTATGTGAATTTATTGCTTTATTGCAATGCTCACAATTTTGCATTCTTTGTGACAATCTTGTTGTTTGTCGCAGTCTCGGGCACATGGTGGCCAGCCTTGCTCCCAGCTCGAGGCATATGCTTTGTCTCACAAGGGCAAGGCGACGTCGGACATCACCTACAACGAGGCAGACCCGCCCGAGGTGTACACCAACCCGACGATCCAGCCCCGCATCATTCCGTACAACACGATGGCACAGGAGGTCCATGGGCCAGAGTTCGATTCGAGGACGGCGCCCCTTGATGGAGAAGTCATAATGAGGATCGGACACGGCAAGCAGCATGGTCGGTACTTTGTGGGCGACAGCATCCTCGACCCGGCCGAGGCTCCCAGTCTCCCGGTGGTGAAAGCTCGGAGCACGAGCTCAGCCCCGCCCGTACAGCGACGACCGACCGTTGCTGAGTCCTTGTTGGAGACAGTCATGGTAATTAGATGTCTATATCTATCGTTCATTGACCATGCTTCTTATATTTTTGCTTTGTATTCTAATGTTGGGATCAAAAATTGTAGTCCAAGCTTGCACAAGAGAAGGCCGAACGGCAGAGGGACCACCAGCAGATGCAGCAGTATGTCGAGGCTAATACGCAGCAGATGCATCAGGTGCTTCAGTACATCCAAGGTCTTACTTCGGTGATTGCTCAAACACAACCACAAGTGCAACTCCCTTCTCAACCTGGGCTCGTACTTCCTCCTAGACCGACTCTGAGTACTCCGGTGAGTTTGTTTCCCACTTGTCTTTCCATTTCTGGTAGTGACTTAGAGAGCTAAGCAACCTAGAATGACTTAGAAACCTAGAATGACTTAGAAATGTAGATTTATTCTCATATTCATATAGAACTTTCATTCTCATAGTGACATACTTAGAATGTTGTACTTCCATGTTTTTGACATAAAATTTTGTGCAGGATATGTCGGCGGCATCGAATGATAGCCCGGCTGCACATGACGTGTCGCCGTCTCAGCAGCCTCCGTTGGTCCATGGGAGTGGAGCGTGGGGGCAAGCACCTCACGGGTCTACTTACACGTGGCCGTCGTGGCCGCATGTTCTGCCGGGCATGAGGCTACCGCCAACTGGCTCACCAGGTTACACATGGCCGCCGCCGGTGGCTGGAGGGTCGGCGACCGCGTCACCGCAGCAGCCACCAGAGCACTCGCCGCAGCCAGGGCCATCGCCGCAGGAGTGAGTTATGGACTTTACATGCATTTCGACTAGTGGTTGTGGACTTATGTTGCATTTGTGGACTTATGGACTTTAAACTGTCTGTGATGCTTATGTGAACTTATGTGATGCCTATGTGAACTTATGTGATGGTTATGGTGATATTTGAACGTCATGTGATGGTTATGGTGATATTTTAAACTGCATGTGATGATTTTGATGATATTTGAACTACCTGTGATGGTTATGGTGATATTTGAACTGCCTGTGATGTTGTATCGAATGTGAGGTGCCATATATGGTTCTGGGAAAAAAATAAAAAAACAAAGAGGGTACTTTGCCGTGAGCTATTGCACCTATGCCGTGAGCTTCGGCTTGTGCTCACGGCAAAGGTGTGAAACCTGGCAGCTGGGGGATAGCCCCTACACCGTGAGCAAAGGGCTCGGCTCACGGCAACCAGCTGCTCTATGCCGTGAGCTGGACGGCCGGCTCACGGCAACCACGTGACGTCACCTCACCTGAGAAGCTGCCACGTGTGGCCTCTTTGCCGTGAGCAGTGGGGCGGCTCACGGCAACCAGCGGCTGTGTGCCGTGAGCTGGACGACCGGCTCACGACAACCACGTGACGTCACCTCACCTGGGAAGCTGCCACATGTGGCTGCTGTGCCGTGAGTAGAGGAGCGGCTCACGGCAACCAGCTGCTCTGTGTCGTGAGCTGGACGGCCGGCTCACGGCAACACGGTTCTTTCATCTCACCTAGGAAGCTGCCACGTGTTGCTCCTTTGCCGTGAGCTCGTCGTCACGTTCACGGCACAATAAGCCATTAAGACGCCTCCCGTGAGTCCCGTTAAAGACCTTTGCCGTGAGCTATTGACCACTCACGGCACACCTTTGCCGTGAGTCAACCGGTAGGCTCACGGCAACTATGCTGTTTGCCGGCCGAACTGTGCCGTGAGCCCTTTGCCGGCAGCAACTCATGGCAAAGGTGTTGCCGTTGGTAGACCACTCTTTGCCGTGAGGAACCGACTCACGGCAACTAAGCTGAATCCGGTAGTGTCTCTTCATCCATGAGTGGAATTTCATGAACTTCATTAAAGGGCACGTGTTGCAATCATACAAAACTATATATAAGAGGTCCCCACTAAGGAATTCTTTGAGCTCTCAGCTAGCCACGTCAGCAACTAGCCCCACCACTCAGTCCCACTTCAGCAACCACGCCGCGCCGCCCCCTGCCCCCGCTTAGGGCAACTCCAATGGAACCCATAAAATTGAACCCTTATCCACTCATATAAGGGTCTCTCATCTACATTTGAGACTTCTATTTTCCTTCCAACTCCAACCCAACTCTCATATACCCTCTTATCTCCTTTGGTTATTCACTTCTTACACGTGGGGCACACTCATCAGCCCTTTTTTTAACTGCCACCCTCCCCCGTCTCCTCTCCCCTTCTCCCTCTATTCCCCACTTCCCCTCCGCCCTCCTCCCTCTGTTTCCCATAGCTGCCGGCC
The DNA here is from genome assembly GCA_036936925.1 of Cenchrus fungigraminus. Lineage (NCBI taxonomy): Eukaryota > Viridiplantae > Streptophyta > Magnoliopsida > Poales > Poaceae > Cenchrus > Cenchrus fungigraminus. The sequence goes on from CM072770.1 coordinate 61,920,286, forward strand.
CCCACGGGCCCGGCCTTCCCTCCTCGAGTGCAGATGCGAGGTGGAGCACCGCCGAGTACCACGGGCACGGGCGCGGGGCGCAGCACCTTGAGCCCCACCGCCGGTCTCCTCGGGCACAACTGCGAGGCAAGATGCCGCCGCCGGCCACCAGGGGCGCGGCTGCGGGGCAAGATGCCGCGAGCGGCCTCCACGGGCACGCTGCCGTCGGCCCCCAAAGGCGTGGCCGTGGGACGGGCTGCCGCCGATGGATCTACAGGTCTAATTTTCCCTCCCCTCCTCCCTCTGTTCCCCATCCGCAGCCGCCGGGAGGAGCGTCGCCGGCCCTCATCCGCGCAAGAAACCTCCATGGACGCGCGGGAGGGCCGGCCGTTGGCGCTTCACAGGATGAGGGGGCGGAAGAGGGGCTCCCACAGCTGAGAGTCGGAGGAGAGAAAATGAGGTTGCCTCATCTGGCGGGGGGCGGATAAGGGGTGGGTTGGACCTATTTTTTGCTTTCCCTCCTCAAAGATAAGGTGAGGGCTCAGAAGAGAGATGGGTTAGGGAAATGTTGGTATTTCTTAACGTCACCACTACGTCGCCGGGATAGCGTGAGCGTATAAGAATCACCTTGGTATACCTATGAGTACAAATGAATCCGCAAGCGCACGGATATACCGTTGTAGCACTTCATCTAAGGAGTATTCCAAAGGGTATGGAATCCAAGGAACAGAAGGGGAGCTCTACGAGTGACTATCCAAGGACACAAGATCCTTGCTGAGGTAGATTGGGAGATGAGGAGTCTCCTATGGACATTGATTCTAGAGGGGCACAAGCACGTGATAAGGACACTCGCTTCGGGCACCGGCTACCTCCTGGCTATAACAGTTGGTTCCGGAAAGAAGCTCTACGCTATATCCGAACGTGGAGGAGTACAAAGGGTCCAACGGCTGTCACTACCGCGACCTACCTCGAGACAAACCATGGGATACGGGCGAAATGAAGGATAACCTGTAGTCTAGACACCACGTCTAGACCACCGATCACTACTATAGCACGGTTACGTCTGACGTCCCATAGCAACACTATAGCACTCCGTATAAATACCGAGCGACGAACCCGCAAGTACGGGCCAGGCCTCACTCATCATGGAATCAAATAGGCGACAGGAGATATGAATGGTACTTTTATCTAAATCAGATATGCATGAGCGTCCACTATATTCTAATTGACGAACAATCATACAAACGGATAAACTACTTATGTGACTTCTCCACAGGATCGAAAGGGATCGTGCTACTAGAACACAAGCTTAAGATCAAGAACAGACGAAGAACAAAAGAACATATCACCTATGCATGAATGCCACTTTAGTCTAATTGGAATATACTGAAATACTCACTTTAGTCTAAATGAAGAATGACATCATCCACGAGGTACAAGGGGATGATGAATGATGAACGGATCATTACTATCTCACCTCTACTCATCTACACACTCCCTCTCTACCTAGCACCACCTAGGCTAGATCTTCCACACACACACTCATGGTGAGGTGAGGTTTCACCTCCACGAAGAGAGAATGAGAGAGGAGAAAGAGGCAAAGGTGAGAAGTTGCCTCCTCTTCTATTTATAGGCTCAGACACCGGCGTGAGAACACCTCGAGCACCCCCGGAATGGGCCTAGGAGCCAATCAGGAAGCACCACGTGGAAGGCCAGGATGAACCGACGCAAGGTCGGTTCGGCCGACCTGTGGGGTCGGCCGACCCCATGGTGGGCCCCCTCACCTTGTGCTTTCTCGTGGTGGCTGTCAGGTGGGTCCTTATGGCGGTTCCAGGTGTCCACACGGTTTTGAGGTAGTTTGGGCACGTTGGTGGGCCATAGGATCCATGTGATGCACACATGGCGGCTTCTGATTCGTCGAGTCTTCCTCCCTTGGATTGATGACGTCATGGATCCAGGGGATGCCTGCATGGCAGCCCCTCATTGGCTGAGCCTGAATTGCTTGGATCAAAGAGGTGTGTTTTCTTCTCATTTCTTGTGCTAAATACCTGCATTCAACTTTGTATTGCCACTTGTGGAATTTGTCTTCTATTGTGGATGCATAGTTCTCATGATAAAATGCAGGAATCGACAATCTTAAAATATGTACTTAACAGCCGTCAACAGGCAACTCCAATCAGCCTGTCAAATTCGAGCCCTCATCCAGCTATATGAGGACCTCCTATCTGGATTTGAGGCTCCTACTTCCCTTCCAACTCCAACCCAACTCTCAAATACCCCTTTCTGATAAATTCTACTTTTTATTCATCGGCCCCACCTGTCAGCAACCCCCACCCCTTATCCACCCATCCCTGTCGCTCGTACCCGATCACCACCCTTCCCGACCCCCTGCTCCTTGGGAGACCTTGCACGTCGCCGTCGCCCCTACCCATGCCGGCCTGCCGTGCGCATGCCCTCCTCCTGTGCCACCCTCCCGCCTCAACGACCCGGAGCTCCCTCCTTGCTCCGGCCCGCCGCTGCTCGCCTCCCCACGCCAGCCCGCCGCTGCTCACCTCCCCGTGCTGTCCACCTCCGCTAGCAGCAAAGCGGGCGACAGAGGGGGAAGCGGGAGGGGAAGGCAAAGCTTCCTCCCCGCGCCGGCCACCTCCGAGTGGCTGACGGAGCGGATGCCACGCCTTCGTGGGGCGAGCTCCGTGCGTGCCAGCCAAGATGCACCTGCGGCAGTGTGGATAGCAAGTGGCGGCGCTGGATTTACTCTGTACGCACTCTCTCTCCTTGATTCCATGGATGGCGATGGGAGCGGCCTCGATTTGGACATCTCCGAGCCATGGCACGCATCCTGGTAGTTGATGCTATGGACAGATGAGAGTTCACGTCGAGAGCTCCTACATTTGAGAGTTCTCGACAATGGATGAGAGGGCAGATGAGAGTCAGAGTTCGGTTGAGGGTTCGGTTGGAGACGGTTTTTCGAGCCAAAACTCTCAAAGTTAGGATGAGAGTGGGGATGAGGCCTCGGTTAGAGTTGCCCTTACCGGCCGCGCCTACGCGCAGCATCCCCCTCACCTTCCCGCAATGTGCGCCTTCAAATCTGCTGTCGCACCCTCACCTCCCCACCATCGCCCCCTCACCTCCTCGCCACCTCACTTCCCTACCACTGCCACCTTACCTCCCCACCGCCGCATCCATAAAATGTCCACACCGTACGAAGGGGAGGAGAGATAGAGAGAGAGACCGGCTGCTAGCTAGAGGTGAAGAAGCCGCACCTGGAGGAGGAGGAGAAGGCCGCACGCCAGTAGGCGAGGAGAGGATGTGCGGCCCGTGCCTAATGGAGGAGGAGGTCGCACGCCGTGGCGGCTGGGCCTGCCACACCAGAGAGAGGAGGGCGCCTCCTCGCCCAGCCTCAACCCTGCCGATGGATCTGGCCTAGAGGAGGATGCTGCCGTCGACGAGGAAGTTTGCCGGGAGAAGGAGACCGCCACCAGCCCGCGCCGCGCCTCCTCGCCCGACCCTGACCACGCCGCCATGCTCAGATTGGTCCGCAGGGGAAATGAAGAGGGACGAGGAAGTCAGGGACGGAGGAAGGCGTCGCCACACCGCCATGCACCGCCCGCGTCTCCGGCCGCTCCCGCCGGTAGCGAGGGAAGCCGCGGGCGCCAGCGACGGCGACGACATCTTGCACGTGGATAGCTAGGTATGGAAGAGAGAAATATTATTGACTTTCCCTATCCAGAACTCCATGTGCAACAACGACATATGGGCCTAACTAAAAGGCCTGTTTCACGTGCCACAGCCCACAAGTACAGCCCCCGATGAAGGTTCTAAATTTTAGCACTTTATCAAAGGGACCTAATCTAATTAATTGCAAGAGCAACACTAGAAAGCAAAGCAAGTCCGTCAGGAGGGAGGAATCCTTGAATTCTCTGGGTTCATCATGAATACCATATTGATAATTTCTCTTGATAACTTTTCATTTTATCAATTAAACATTTTATTGTCCTTGCTTATCTATCAAGTTAAATATATTTTACCTTCACAAAAAAAGAGCTCAAATCTTTATTTTTTCCCAAGTGCATCAAATAATCATTAAAACTCAAAATTTAACATATCTCACAGCAACACGTGGCTGATTTTCTGTGGCCAATAACATGTATTTGTGAGTAGCACATCACAAAAATCCCGCAGTTGAAATTTATGTAGGATTAATCATTTTATAATGGTTCACTCTCAACAAATAACATGCTTTCATATTTAATGTTGTTTACAAATGAATGTTGTGATGTAATCACTTTGGTGGTTCTACTTTCACATTTTAGCTTAAAATTTTGTTTAAAAAATTCCGCAGTAACACACGGGGTTTCACCTAGTTGTTAAGATACAAGAACCTGTATTGGAAGAAAAGATATACTGTGAATAGAATTAGGGATTATTGGGTTCTTACCTTTATTTTGAACTCCAATTATGACTTTACCCTCACTTTCGTCAACATTGCATTGCATTTTACCCCTGATTTATAAAGATCAAGCTCAATTTCGTCAACATTGCATTTTTACCCCTAATTTGTAAAGATCAAGCTTCTAACTCTGGTAACCTAATCCGGAATAAACGAAATAAAATAAATGAAATTTTCCTCATAATAGAGCGAAATGACACCAATACTTCTTATCTCTTCACACTACTGGAAAAAGGGGCATTTGTACCGGTTGGAAACCCTCATTTGTACCGGGTATCCAACCGGTACAAAGCATCCGGTACAAATGTGGTGGAGCATTTGTATCGGGCGAGATACCCGGTACAAATGCCACACATTTGTACCGGGTGGTGCCTCGGCCCGGTACAAATGTGCCCTCCACCCGGCAACGTGGCTGGGGGGCATTTATACCGGGTGGAGGTACCACCCGGTACAGATGCTTGTTTTTTTTGTTTTATGTTTTTCTTTTCTCTAATGTATTTGTTTAAAGTACTAATACTAATCGTAATACGCTGTAATATAAAGTCGTGTGGCATATAAAATGTTATATTTGAGATAATATTATCTCGAATATTATACAAATAAATGTATACGAATGCTTGTAGAATATATCATCTCAAATCCTGAAATTGAAGAACTTTGGAAATAATATTATACATTAGCATATTGTGCACACTGAAATTTAGATTAATAATATACATTGGATGAAATGTTAGCAGAGTTTAATTTTTGGTTCCAGATGCTCGGCCTTTGTCTTTGCTTCCAGATGCTTCCTTCATGTTCTGACTTGTCCCTTCCCCGGTCGTCGCTCCCATTATAAGGATAGAGGATAAGCCAGCATAAAACTCTCCCCCTGGACTAATAACCTCGTCTAGAAGAAATCCACATAATTGTTCTTGAATCAATCGGATTTGTTCTGTCTCGAGGAATGTTTCCTTGATGTTGGAAATCTAGCAAAGAATATGAACAAAAGAATAAGAACCGAATCGGAGAATATGAACAAATAAGAACAACATGTGGTCGCAGTTGTGTGTGCACACACCTTCTCTTCGAATTTGCCACCATCAGCGCAGGCTATAACACGGTGCATGTACTCGCACACATAATATCCGCATAGATTGGTGCTAGAAGGCTGCATCATGACCTGCACATATGGGAAAACCAAGTCATGAAAATAACTTTTTATTGTAATGTAAGAATTGAAGAATATGCAAAGACACATACCGGCCAATCATAGTGAACATAAAGGTTTTTGTGGAACTTTCTGGGGTACTTATCACAGAGACAAGTCCATGCAGTTTTAATCAACTCTACGACATCTTGATATCTACTTTTGTCAGTAGTCTTGTACAAAGAGTCGAAGACAAAGACCTTGCTTCGCACCATACAAAAACTAAAGAGAACCCAGTGGAAGCTATCCATAGATGCAGAAGTATTAGTTTCCTAAAATACGCAATGTAATTTTTGAAAAAGGTAAGGAAATGAGATACACGTTGCTCACCCGAAGTTGTATGGCAGCTCTATGGCAGCCTTATCATGGTGTTTGTCTAGAAAGTTGATGATCTGATTAAGTGTTTCACTCTCATTAAGTTTGAGAGTGTTCTGAGTTATCATCAAAGGATCCATGTAGCCCACACTCATGATTCCTTTCCTCCTGGTCCGTTGCATCTCAAAACTGTATGACACAAAAAAATATAGAAGTTAAGATATGGGATAAAGTGGCTAGAGCATTGATTTTTAACATACACTAGAATAAACACTTACAGAACCCAGCAACTAATAAATGAGACGTCAAGTGCATCCATATTGAATAGGAACCAGAATTCCTTCATGGGAATAGTGGAGACCTGATGCCCACGGAAATAATGATGGTCCCCAATGCGAACATAGAGCAAGTCCATCCCGCCGGCAGCTTGGTACATGTGCCACTTGTGCAATTCATACATCCTTGTTGGAAGATACTGGAGCAATCGCGGCCACACAAGCTCGCACCCAGGCACATACTCCGGTCTATTTGCCCCTTTATGCGATGCGATTTCCTCCTCCCCTAGAAGTTGTGCTGGAGTCAGACCTGATGATTTGGCAAAATCAAGCAATCGTTGCTCATATGTTGTAAGTGGTCTAGTTGTCCTATATGTGCCTTCATGAGTTGGGATTGCATCCTCCCCTCGAATTTGAGCTGCAATCAGACCTATTTCTTTGTTAAATTCAGACACTTGCTGGTCAAATGTTGAAAGCACCTTGAGGTCGGGGATAGATTGTTTTGACTGGGTACCAAGTTGTGGAACTTTAGATGAAGTTTTCTTCTTCGCACGTTGAGTCTTCAGTACTTGCCGGTCGTAGTCACTCAATGGCTTCGGAAGATCATCTGGTTTTCTTCTTCTTTCCTCCTCCATTTTCCTCATGAAACGATGAAATTTGACCCGGTCAATTGGTTTGTCAACTGGAGGCTTGGGAGCTTTGAATATTTGTCTATCCAATTCTGCCTGTACTGCCTCGTCAAGTTCCTCATTTGTCTTGTGATAAGAAAGTTTTGGTGGAGGCTCCTTCTGCTTGGGTTTCTTCTCCTTTTTTGGAGGCAGAGGAGGAGGAGCTTGTCGCTTGCCCTTGCCCTTAACATGTGCAGGAGGTGGACTCTCACTTGGATCCCTGTCAACTACAAGACTCATGCTGCGCTCTGCCCTTGCAGCTGGTGAATGCAGTAGTTGATCGTCACGTTCAGGCATGGCGGCTGGTGAGTGCGGTAGTTGATCGTCAGCTGGAGGAGAAGGTGGTTGTTGCGTAATCCTTATGTGAGCTTTGGGCCAAAAAATCCAAGTATGCACAGCATCTTGAAGAAACTCTTCCCTATTAGGCCCTGGTATCTCCAACTCCAGGTCAGCCCAACCATCGACCACTCGGTCCACAAAAACTCTTGCGTAATATTCAATTCCACGATGGTGGCCCGTGATGCTATCCCCTTCTACAGTTTTCTCAGCGACGCCATGAGCCACCACAAGCTTCTTGTTTCTGAAAACATCGAGAAGTTCACACACTGACCTCACAGTGATGTCATCCACGGGCCAGTGTGGCCGATTTTCCGGTGAGCCTGGGTTTGGTGCTTCGAATGCTGGTGCTGCTGCTACTTCTGTGGCTGTTGGTGCATGTTCTGTTGAAGCGACACTGCTTTTCCCCTTAGCAGTTGGGCTCATTTCATCAGTAGGACCTTCCTGATGAGATGATTGTTTGCAAAGAGCAAGAGCCACATGCTCGTCAATGATTTGCTCGATTCTTGCCTCAGTTCTGATTACGTGATCTTGCAACTCTCTTAGTTGTCGTTGTTGTAGGTCCTTAGACCTTTTGTGACTTTTATAGGAGTCAATTTGATCACGTCATGCGAGTTTCCATGGAACTGCACCTTTGCCTCGGCAATGCCCACCGTGTTCTCTAGTGCCTATTGCAGCACTAAGTTCGTCTCTCTCTCGATCAGGCACAAATGTTCCTTCAGCAGTCATGCGGATCAATTCAACAAGTCTTGCCGCAATCTCTCTTATTTGGTCGCCCGGTACTAATGTTCCATCTTCAGGATTGATCGTGCCACCATGTGCATAATAATAAGTCCTTGCTTATTCGGGCCAATCTATAGTTGCCAGTATGAGTCCACGTGCAATACAATCATGTTCCATCTTATCCCATTTGGGAACAGCCACCTTGTAACCTCCATACCCAAGCTTATGAAATTCTTTCTTTTTAGATGCATTGATGGTGTTGGTTTCAATCATCTTGGCGGCTTCTTGCGAATGCTTGTACTGCACAAATGAATCCCAGTGATCTCGCAACTTTGTAAGTCCTTTCTTTGTGAAATCGGGTGCAAGTCCCTTCTTGATGTAGTCTTTGTTCAGCCGCTTCTTGTACGACTGAAAGGCTATTGCACCCTTCTGCAATGCCCAAGTCCGCACATTTGCCAGATTTGTACCTTCTGGAAATGAGAAGTGTAATTGCACCTCGGCCCAAATCACGTTCTTCTCTGTGTCTGGGACCACATATTGTTGTGCATTTTCTTGTGCCTCTTCATATTCATTTTGAACTTCAGCTGCAGCTTCAGATCCTTTCCAATATCGAAAGCTTATTGGATGTGATCCCTGACAAGAGCCCCAATGTGGTTTGTCAACTTGACGACATTGTCATTTGGAGCTAATGGCATGCCTTCGTCAGAAACATCTGTGATGATAAAACGACCCTCTAGCTTCTTATTCGGACCGCGTATCCCACGAGCCTTTTTGCTGCTCGATGACGGTTTCTGGAAAATTAAGGACTATTAACTGATTGCTCCTATTAATTAGTAACTAAACTTAAAGCGTAACGTGGTACTAGTTTGTACTAATTATACCTCGGCAATTGGTAATGTGGTTGCCCATCGCTTCTTGTCTCGGCAATTGGTTGCTCTTCCGCATCGATGCCATCACCAGACATGTTCAGGTAGCTGTCAGCCTCACGCTGATCTTGTTCATTAACTGGATTGTTGGAACCATGATTGTTAGCAATTATGTCCATTAACAATGCCTCTTCGCGTTGCTGCTCCGCTATTGGATCCATTGTCACTAAATAACAAGAATAAATAACAATTATTTTCAAATGAAGTAACTAATGTTCTAGTGAAGAAATGAATTTTCTAGTGAAGTGTTGACGATGAATTTCCGTCAACCTAGCCATGAGTTTACCTTCAGTGTTGGCATGAATTTTATATCTTATCCATTGGTACTAACCCCCTTGATATAACAAGTTCGTTCGTGCATGTCGGTTTTGGAGTTTGATGTTTATGCAGGATTTTAGCGTTGAAAGCAAGACTTCCAGGTAAAGTTCATCAAGCACCTCGTGAGAAGACCATGAAGCCCGGCACAAGTCAAGCAATGAAGTGAACATGACTCCAAGAAGCCCAAGGACCAACCCGTGAAGACGGAAAACTCTGAGGACCTGAATAGAAAATACTGAATCTTGCGAGACAAGGAGCTCTATCCAAACCACGGAGAAACTGACGTCAAGGGCCCACATGCAGAAGGGAGAACATTCTGGAAGACACGAGAAGCATCGTCCACGAAGTAGGCCGCGAGATGGGCCGAAATTGGCCCAGGCCGGCCGACCCAGCCCATTTCGGGGCCCATTCGTGCCCCCCTTTGACCTAGACGATCCTCGGACTATTTATAGTCCCCCTGCCAAGAGCCACGCATCAACTCATTCGTCATTCACTGCCGGGGAGCAGAGAAGAGAAGGACACCATTCCGGAGAGGAGAGGGTCGAGCTAGTTGTCTAGGGTTTCCCTAGCCGGCGTGAGAACCTTGCAAGGAAGACCACGTCAGAGTTCCAAGAGCTAGGAGCAAGATCAAGGTAGGATCCCGGTGGTGATCTTGTCCATGTATCGTTTATGATGTTGAATTATCAAGTTGCAATCCGATTTCTAGCGATCAAGTGCTTCTTCTACGACTTTGATTTCGATTGGTTTTCTTACATTAAGATCTATTCTCGAGATAGATCATAGAGGGTGTTCTTGTAGCCGTGGTGGCTAGAGGTGCATGCCTGACCTTCCAAGAGATTTCAACTTGTCCATTGGAGTCGCCCTAGGCTAACCCGCACGAATAGGAGTGCGTTGTGACAGAACGGTGGCTCCAAAAGGTGGGCGTCTTCGGAGTTGAACGGGAAGCCGTGATTTAAAGAAGCCTTTTATGAGATTGATCTTGGTTTATTCTTCTTTGCTTGGAACTTCAACAAGAGCTTGATTGGTTTTACCTATCCCTCTCTATCTCTTGCTACCTCCGGTTTTCATAGGTTAGATTCGTTTTTATGATGTTCTTTAGATTAGATGCATAAGAGTTCCCTTTGAAGATCAAAGTTCTCGGCTTTAATAGATTGGTTCTTGCATCACACATTTGTTCCACGGATTCGATACCTTGGGTTCACACTTGAGGGAACTACGACGGAGGACTTGTCCGCTTGCAAGTCCAAACGAAATTTGATATGCATATACACCGTCAACAAGCCCCTTTTTCTGGCGCCATTGCCGAGGAACAAGTGATCAAGATTCGATCTTTTATTACTTTTTGTGAATATTTTCAGGTTTCCTTTGGTTTTTCTTTTTGCATCTACTAACTTTTGATCATCCTCAAAATCAATCTAATCTAGTTTTGACTAACCCTAATTTTCTTAGATTTGTTTTTATTTTTGTTTTTGTATATATTTTGTTTATTGCTTACCCTAATAGGAGATGGACGGCTACCTCTCCAACAAACCCAAAAATTTTGTGGATGATCCAGAAAAACTTTGCAGGCTAAGGAGACGTGAAGCACAAGCTAAAAAGCTGGAATTTGCAGATCCAAAAGCGGAGGCCGAAGGATCGTCGGAGTCTTCAAAGGAATCACCACCTCCAAGCCCTAGGGAGAATCAACTTCCACCGCAACTGATGGGAGATCAACCGCAGCCGGAGCGCAAGATCGGGGAGCTATGCACCCCGGACATCGTCGACCTACCAATCTTGAACCTCACGGAGATCGGAAGGCCGTTCGAGATCAAGACCTCAACAATCCGCATGGTGCAACATTCACCCTTCACCGGTAAAGAGGATCCAAACCTTCACCTCCAAGCGTTCATTCAACTTTGTCAGACATTCAACATGGACGGGGTGACTCAAAACCAAATGAGGGCAAGGCTCTTTCCGTTCTCGCTACTCGGAAAGGCTTTGCAATGGTTCTACTCTCAACCAGCGGAGACGGTGCAAAATTGGGATGCCTTGATGAGAGCCTTCATGAAGGAATACTACTCACTGGGTAAGACTCAAAGCTTGCGCAATAAGATTGCTACTTTTGCTCAATATCCTACGGAGACCATATCGGAAGCTTTCGAGCGCTTCAATGAGTACACTCGGGCGGTGCCACATCATAAATTCCCAAAGGAAGATCTCGTTCAAAAGTTCTACCAAGGACTTACCATGGCGTCAAGGACAATCATCGATGCATCGGCGGGAGGATCCACCATCGAGCTTACACCTACAGAAGCGTTCACTTTATTCAAGAAGGTCATGGACAATGACACATGGGCGTCATCCAGATGCCTACTTCCGGTTCAATCCATGGGGAACGTCAAAGGAGTCTTGCAAGTGGAGAAGGAAGATCTACTCAAAGGCAAGATCAATTCGCTTATGCGGAGGTTGGAGAAGATGGAGATAGAGAAGAAAGAAGCTCAAGACTTAAAGGCTGCCGAAGCAAGATCCACATGCGAAGAGTGCGGAGAGTATGGCCACGTCCAAAAGGATTGCCCGGAGGAAGCCAAGATGCTCGATTACATGAGGAAGGGAGATTTGCCGAACTTCCGCTACGGGAAAGGTAGACCTGAATTTAATGCAAGTTCGTCCATTCCGAATTCGGTTCCTCTTCGTATGCAATTGAAGGACTTCATGGACGAGCAAGCTAAGATCAACAAGGACACCGTCACTAAGTTCAAAGCCATAGACAAGGTGTTGGAGAACATCGATAGCAAGGTGACGGAGGTCGGAAGCTCCAACCATAAAGTGCTCAACATGATGAAGATGCTCGAGACACAAGTGGGACAACTTGCCGGGCGCCTATCCGCTAATGAAGGGAAGCTTCCGGGGCAACCTCAAGGTCCCGAGACGGCGAAGGCCATTCAAACTCGTTCGGGGAAGGAGACCAAAGATCCGGAGCATTCCGCGGGAGCTAGAAAGCCTAGACCATTCACCGAGGCGGAGGGATTTGCTAAGGAGAAGGTTACCGAGATCATCACCGAAGAGCTCGAGTTTGAGATGCCGGGAGAAGACACGAAGATACCACAACTCAAGCCGCGCTACTTCCAAGGTAAACTTGATAATCATTTTGAGAAGTTTGTGGAAGTTGTGCGTAGGTTGAGCATCAACATGCCGCTATTGGACACCCTTCAAGTTCCTACATATTCTCGCTACTTCAAAGATATACTTGCAAACAAGTATGAGATAGCAACACTCGGGGTGGATCATGTTAAGATGTCCGAGCAATGTAGCGCCGCTGTTGCAAACGGACTAGAGAAGCAAGGAGACCCCGGATGCCCGACGATTCCGTGTTCCATTGGTTCATTCATGTTTGAGAAGGCATTATGCGACCTTGGAGCAAGTGTGAGCATCATGCCAAGAGACGTGTTCGAGAAGCTACGCCTACCGGAGCTAGAGCCTACGGCCATGTGCTTGGAGTTGGGTGACAAATCCATTCGCTACCCTTTGGGCATCGTCGTGGATGTGCCCGTGAAGGTCGGACACCACTTCATCCCCGTCGACTTCGTGGTGCTCGAGATGGGAGAAAGGGAGAAGCCGCCGCTCATCCTTGGGAGGCCTTTCCTCAAGACCGTGGGAGCTACCATTGATATCGGGAAGGGGTAGATCAAGTTCGACATCAACAGCGAGAGGAGTTCCTTCAAGTTTCGACCACGCTTCGAGGTATGCAATATGATCAAAGTTAAATATATTCCATCTCATCGTCGCGTTAGTAAGGAAGAACCAAGGAAGAAGGAAGAGCCGGAGAAGAAGGAAGCGAAGGAAATCAAAGAAGTTGTCGCATCCGTCAAGATCAAGGAACAAAAGCCGCCTGTGAAAACCAAAAAGATGACTAAGCCAGAGAATAAGCCTGCGCCAAAGATGGTGCGGAAGTGGGTACCCAAGATTGCAACACCCGCAAAGAGCGTTGATCTGAAGTAAACAAGTGAAGAAGTCTAGCCATGGACTATAAACGAAGCGCTAGGCGGGAGGCAACCCGTTTCATCGAGTCAAGAATAAGCTACCGGGAGGACAACCCGATCAAGATTTTTCGAGTCTTTCAAGTAAGTTGGTTTCAAAATTTGCTACGCAAGACATTCATATACTCTTAAAGTGGTTGGATAATGTTTTGAGTTATAAATCTTGCTTGGATATTTTATTTGTATCATAAACCCTTTACATGAGCCATCCTATGTGTTATTTGCTTCTTTTTGAGAAACCAAAACCAAAAATTCAGAACCTACCTTAACCTTTTATCCTCTTCACGATGTTATGGTTGACTTGTTTTACATGTTAAAAACACACGAGTAGAGCCACGCTATGTTCCTAGATGATATTTAATTTTTAGTGTATGGTAGGACTCGCGTGAACCTAGAAACTTAACTTTTGGTGTGTTCAAAATTCATATCCTTGGTTTCTTTAGAGTTAGAATTTTTCTAAGCCTCATTTAATTTTATTTCATTCAAAATCTCTCTCACATTTAACCAAAATTAGAACCTAAACCTATGGCCCCATGATCAAGCCGGGAAAAGCTTGCTCTCAACTAATGGAAGCAAACAATACCGGTGAGACCAAAATAAAAGTAGTCAGAAAACATTTTCGACTTACATTTGTTTTTAATGCTTAGAAACTCCTCTAAATATATTTGGACTCATTGCAAGCTCTGAGTTTAATTTTATTTTTCGGAATTAGAGGAGTGCTTAGCATTAAGACATGATTAGAGGAAGGCAATTGAGTTAACTTAACCACACATGCACAATGATGCATCACTGGATGCCCCTCCAACATTTATCATCAAACCACATGCAAAGGACAAGCATGGGGGGCAGGCAAAGCTTTGTTTTGCAGGAATCTCATGGAGGCATGTGAGGCAAGGGAGCATAGAAGTGACTCAAAGCAAAACAATCAAGTGGAAGGATCAATCATGCAAGCAAAGGAGTGGACAAGAGCATTTGGGCGGTGCAACCCCGTGGAGCACGCGGTCACAAAGCAACAAAGGAGCATGGAGTGCACTGGAGAAAGACGGAGCTGGGAGGAGCAGCAGGCGACCCAGGCCGGTCGGTCCAGGCCGGCCGGCCTCACCCCCTTTTAAGCCCCCTGGTGGTCTCCTTCGGCTGGTAAGTCACTCATCCAGTTCCTTGTTCGTGTTCCCGAGCTCTTAGTCCAGAACCACCATAGACTTAGCTTTCCACTTCAAGTTTTGTTTCGTCCATCAAAATCCATCCTAAGTCCACTTAAAGTCCATACTCCAAATAATTTTTGTGTGCCTTGCTACCAGTTGAAAACCCTGGGTATATATTTGTGAGGAAGAGTGCAGCAACCATGTGAAAGAAAACTACAAGTCTCTTCACCAAGAAGAAGGGATCATCATCGTCCAAGCCATCATCGACAAGCTCTTCGAGGAGGCACTCGGTTTTCGAGTCTCCTCGGAGCATGGAGGAGGACATGGCACCGCCGAGGAGGAACGACACTCTACTCCTCGGTGGCATGAGGGCCACACGAAGCTCGTCTATGCGGTTCACCGAACCACAAGGACGCACGGAGGAGCCGCCCGTCCGACCTCGTCGCTCGACATGATCATCCGCTCCACCTCCATACACTCCGCGATATTCCAAGTATGGGTTTATTATCAAGACGGAAGAGGAGGAGGAGAATCTCACTCGCCTTGAGAAGAGGCTTGTGGCGAACGTCGACCTCGATGACCCAGCTCTCCAAGTGTTGGGGTTTCATATGGATATTTATTACATGTTGGGACACCTAGGTTCGGTGCAATTCTCCAATGGAGTGTCGGCAAACACCCACAAGGAATTCGCCTTGGAGATTCTCATGACCATGGCGCCTATACTTGATGAAGGAGTGCCGAGTCCCTCATTCCATTTGGAGGGAGATGAACAAGTGGTTCCCTATGAGTACATTAGGGAGTTGCTTGGTTTTCAAAAGGGAGCCCCGGAGCAAGTAGATGTGCATGGAGGCACATTAGAAAATTTTTGGAGAATGAACACGGGAGAAGCCAACCGGCAAAGAAATAGTATCCGGAACCCCATAATCCAGGTGTTCCACTCGTGGATGAGCAAGAGGATTTTGGGGAGAATGAAAGAGACCAAGATAACCGACATGGAGTTGAATTGGCTTTACTCGGCTTTTATTGCCGGGCAGCCAATCGACCCCACTCACCTTATGATCAACCGGTGGTGTTGTGAAGCAACATCGGGATCCAGAGATATCGGGTCGGGGTGCTACCTCTCCATGTTGGCTATCTCATTGAGACCGGGAATTCCAAGAAACCCAGAGCATCTCCTAGTCGGGACTTCCCTAGGATTTGATTATTTGAAGCAAGGTAAATATATTAGTGGAGATGAGAAAGGAGGCTTCAAATTGGCCAAAGTGAATTTGCCCCTACCGGATGCAAGACTAAGACTTTTTCTTCAGGAGAAAGAAGATTGGTTAGAGGAAGGACATCTTGTGTCGGCAAAGAAAAATAAGAGAGGAAGGATTATAGAAGAAGGTTCTTCCGCAGCCTAAGAAGAAGGTGCGCCACAAAATTATGTGCCACCTTATGGAGGAATTCCGGTGCCGTCGAGATACTACGGTGGTGTACCAATGCAAGCATGGGGGAGTGGTGCAGCCATGCCCCCACCAAATTTTGCGGTACCCAACGTAACCTTTGCGGAACAATATGCACACCTCCCTCAACCACAACAAAGTGTGGCCATCATTGGAGGATATGCTGCAAGAAACATGCAAAATATTGCAGCCATCCAAACTAATGCAAACCAAATGGGTGAAGGAAATGCAAACATCGCCTTTGAGCTTGGACGCCTTCACCGAGCACCACCGGAGCAATTCATAGGAGGAGCGGTGCAATCCTATTATGAGCAAGGGTACAACAATCAAGATTACCAATATCAACCACCGGCGGAAGATTAGAGAGAGGAGAAGCTTGTTTTACTTTATTTAGTTTTACCTTTTTCCTTTTCTTTAATTTTCAGCTTGTATGTTTGCGTAGCATTTTCACTTTTTATTTATTTTCAGCATGTGTGTTAGTTTTTATTTTCATCATGAATAAAATCACCACCTTGTTTTTACCTTTGGCAAAGATAAAAAGTTTGTGCCATGTTGATATATGATGATAGTTGCCGCTTTGTTTATCTTTGTACTTGTTTTATGCATGATTAAGCTAATGCTCTCTTAAAATGCAAATCTGAAATTAATCTAAATGCTAGCTTAATCTTTTGCGGAGGTTATGATAAAAATAAGACCCATAGTCTTTTATATGCTCTCAAGTTTTAGATGGGTTAAAGATGATTTATTTTTGTTCTTAAAAGTAATGCTAACCTTGTCATTAATACCACTTGCATGTTGCTCTACCTGTCCAGAGCCATATATATATTTGAGTGCAAAAACTTAGTATACAAGGTTTATTTTTGGGTGAGTTAATTCACGGCTTGATTTCTCTGGCCCGAGACTAAGAAGCTGGTCATTCCGTTTTTGCGTATCTATCTTTTTGCTAGCCTTTTTATCCGTGCATTGTGTATCCCCACATCGGAGATTTCACAAACCTCGCCGGATATCCACCCTTAAAACCAAAAATATCATCTTTTGTGTTTACCTCCTTGACCACAACCTATCATGTGAGTATGGATCGTCAATTCGAGGAAGATCGCAAGATGAAGCCAAGATTGAAGATTTCAAGTATCTCTCCAAAAGGAAAAATATTTCTCGTACCTACCTTATCTCTATCACCTCTTTGCCCGAGGACGAGCAAACGTCTAAGCATGGGGGAGGAGGTAGGTACAATGCAATTTAGAGTTCAAGGGGAGTAAAATAATAAAATAATAAAAAAATGAAGAAAAAGAAAAAAAAGAGAGAAAAAAAGAAAGAGTTAAAGAAAAAAATATATATATATGTGTGTATGAGAAAAAATATGAGTATGTATAAAAAATAAAGTGAACTCCCCAGTTCTCTAAGTGCATTAGGAATTTCAAAAGTTTCAAAGATCCAAACTCATCTTTCCAACCATGTGCAATCCGATAACGAGGATTTCCTTTGTGCCTCGGGATCACTTTTTGCTATTTGCACATGTCCACCTATCTCAAAGTGTGTATTTTTCTTTCCCCCTCCTTGACATAGCATTATTTTCCAATGACCTTTTTGACGAGTCTCGGTAAGACCATGAGAAGCTTGTCTTGTTTCGACAACATCTCATTTATAATATCTTGGTAAGACTAAACTTTCCCAAAAACCTCCATTTAAAGCCTACCATATATATATATATATATATATATATATATTTTGAGAGGGAAAGGAGTAGAAGAAATAGGCTTGAGAGACAAGATGAGATGAGAGTTCATGAGCAAGATACAAGGTGATTTAAATTTTTAAACTTGGTTTAGCTCTTTTTCATCTCATTCTTTACTTCAAAATTTCTGAGATCCATTTGAATTTTGGGAGCATGTTTAATACTTGTGGGAAGAGCTTAATTAATATCCACCCTCCGTAGGGATGAAGGCTAGTACACTATGGAACTCTAACGAACTAAACTTTTGAGAGCATTATGTTTTCTCGTGTATGATCAAGTGCAGGGTTTGAGCAATGAAGGGCAACGCTGATATCCATCAAAGGCTTACTCGAGGACAAGCAAGGTTTAAGCATGGGGGAGATGTTGACGGTGAATTTCCGTCAACCTAGCCATGAGTTTACCTTCAGTGTTGGCATGAATTTTATATCTTATCCATTGGTACTAACCCCCTTGATATAACAAGTTCGTTCGTGCATGTCGGTTTTGGAGTTTGATGTTTATGCAGGATTTTAGCGTTGTAAGCAAGACTTCCGGGTAAAGTTCATCAAGCACCTCGTGAGAAGACCATGAAGCCCGGCACAAGTCAAGCAATGAAGTGAACATGACTCCAAGAAGCCCAAGCACCAACTCGTGAAGACGGAAAACTCCGAGGACCTGAACAGAAAATACTAAATCTTGCGAGACAAGGAGCTCTATCCAAACCGCGGAGAAACTGACGTCAAGGGCCCACATGCAGAAGGGAGAACATTCTGGAAGACACGGGAAGCATCTTCCACGAAGCAGGCCGTGAGATGGGCCGAAATGGGCCCAGGCCGGCCGGCCCAGCCCATTTCGGGGCCCATTCGTGCCCCCCTTTGACCTAGATGATCCTCAGACTATTTATAGTCCCCCTGCCAAGAGCCACGCATCAACTCATTCGTCATTCGCCGCCGAGGAGCAGAGAAGAGAAGGACACCATTCCGGAGAGGAGAGGGTCGAGCTAGTTGTCTAGGGTTTCCCTAGCCGGCGTGGGAACCTTGCAAGGAAGACCACGTCGGAGTTCTAGGAGCTAGGAGCAAGATTAAGGTAGGATCCCGGTGGTGATCTTGTCCATGTATCGTTTATGATGTTGAATTATCAAGTTGCAATCCGATTTCTAGCGATCAAGTGCTTCTTCTACGACTTTGATTTCGATTGGCTTTTCTTACTTTAAGATCTATTCTCGAGATAGATCATAGAGGGTGTTCTTGTAGCCGTGGTGGCTAGAGGTGCATGCCTGACCTTCCAAGAGATTTCAACTTGTCCATTGGACTCGCCCTAGGCTAACCCGCACGAATAGGAGTGCGTTGTGACAGAACGGTGGCTCCAAAAGGTGGGTGTCTGCGGAGTTGGACGGGAAGCCGCGATTGAAAGAAGCTTTTTATGAGATTGATCTTGGTTTATTCTTCTTTGCTTGGAACTTCAACAAGAGCTTGATTGGTTTTACCTATCCCTCTCTATCTCTTGCTACCTCCGGTTTTCATAGGTTAGATTCGTTTTTATGATGTTCTTTAGATTAGATGCATAAGAGTTCCCTTTGAAGATCAAAGTTCTCGGCTTTAATAGATTGGTTCTTGCATCACACATTTGTTCCACGGATTCGATACCTTAGGTTCACAGTTGAGGGAAGAAGGGTCCCTTGACTACGACGGAGAACTTGTCCGCTTGCAAATCCAAACGAAATTTGATACGCATATACACCGTCAACATGAAGTAATTAATTTTCTAGTGAAGAAATGGATTTCCTAGTCAAGAAACTAATTTTCTAATGAGATAACTAATTTTCTAGTGATGAAATGGATTTTCTATTGAAGAAACTAATTTTCTAATGAGGTAACTAATGTTCTAGTGAAGAAATGAATTTTCTAGTGAAGTAATTAATTTTCTAGTGAAGAAATGGATTTCCTAGTGAAGAAACTAATTTTCTAATGAGGTAACTAATTTTCTAGTGATGAAATGGATTTTCTATTGAAGAAACTAATTTTCTAATGAAGTAACTAATTTTCTAGCGACACGCGAGCGTGTCGATCGTGTCGGGCCAGTCGGTATTGTCGTGTCGAGCGAGTGTTGAAAGTGTCGAGCGAGTGTTTGGCGTGTCGAGCGAGTGTTGAAAGTGTCGAGCGTTTCAAGCGTGTTAAGCGAGTACAACGTTTCGAGCGAGTTGAAAGTGTCGAGCGAGTCGAACGTTTCGAGCATCTAAATTTAAATTACATAATAAATAACATTTACATCTAATTCTAATTCTAAATGTAACTAGATGTCTAGCTATATATGTAATTCTAAATTTTTATTCTAAACAACATCTAAAATAAATTGAATCTATATATAACAAAATCCAAATATGATTTAAATGTAAAACAAAACATAAAACACATTTAAATCTAACTCTAATTAAAGTCTAAATCTAAAACAATTTTAAACAGAAATTTAAATTTAAAACTGAATTCAAATCTAAAACACATTTAAAAACGGGGGGCTGACGTCAGCACCATCGGGCTAACGTCAGCACCATCGGGCTGACGTCAGCCCCCAAATGCGTCACGCCGGCGGCGCTTACGGCGGCGTGGGCGTCGGCGGCGCGGTGGCGGCCGGGGACGGGTTCGAGGACGGTGCGCGGCCGGCGGGGACACGGCGTCGAGGATGGTGCGCTAGCGGCGGGGACACGGCGTCGAGGTCGGCGTCGGCGGCGGGACGACGTCGAGGCGCGGTACGACCCGGGCCGGGAGGCGCGCCCGCGACCGGCGACGGCGAAGAGGGTGGCGCGGTGGCGGGGACGTACGGGGTCGACGACAGCGCGCGGGCGTCAGGGACGTTGTCGAGGACGGCGGAGGACACGTCGGGGCACGGCGGGCGGCCGGGGACATGGCGGGCGGGCGAATCCGGGGGCGGCCGGATCCGGACAGCGCGGGGAGGGGGCGGATGGCGGGCGGCGCGGGGACGACCGGCGGCGGCGGGGCGGGTGGCGGAAGGCGCGGGGACGGCCGGTGACGGCGCGCATGGGTGCCCGACGGCGGCGACGACGGGCGAGGGGGGCGGGCGGATCGGGGGCGGGCGGCGCGCGCGCGACCGGCGACGGCGGGGAGGGCGGCGCGGCGGATCGTGTGGGTAGCACGGCGAAGAAGAAGTGGAAGAATGGGAGAAGAAGGGGGGAGGAGAAGGGGCATAAATACCCCAACCACATTTGTACCAGGGCCAGCTATGCCCTGGTACAAATGACCACATTTGTACCGGGTGGCCTTGGCCCGGGTACAAATGCTCACATTTGTATCGGGCCTCCTCTTGCCCCGATACAAATGTACTTTTCGTTTTGCGCCATAACGAAAAGCACATTTGTACCGGGGCAAGAGGAGGCCCGGTACAAATGTGCTTTTCATTTTTTTCAATTTAATTAGCTCTAAATATCCTAAATTTCTAGTTTATTTATTATAAAGTTTGTACAACGCAAAAAATAGCAAAAAAATCTTAGTATTCTTACTTTTCATATATACTAGGCAACAATACATTCAACAATCAAAATGACAACTTTATTATCATTAACGAGTAATATCTTCTAATGGGCATTATTTTTTGCTTCACTGCAACAACTACAAATAATTTTTTTCTTTTCATGCAAAATCCTCCTTAAGTACAACATCTAATGTTATTAATATGGTAATCATGATTTGGTCTTGCTCGTGTATATTTGTACGTAAAATTATTATTTTATATTTATTGAAGTTAAAAAAATTGATATGGTTACTATTTTTATTAAGATATAGTTACAAAAATTGACTAGTGAATAGTACACAGTGGCTTGACACTTGTAAACCATGTTGAATATGTGCATTTCGTTTTGTTTACTTTTAATTTGGTAGTTCATTTATTATATTTAATGAAGCTACACAAATTGATATGGTTACTATTTAATGGTAGGATCGGGGCCAGATAAAATGATTGACTACTGAAAATAGTTCCTTGGTTACATGATCACAAAGTTATGAAACTTATTATACATCTGCATCGTCTAAAGGATCGTGTATATTTCTACGTAAAATTATTATTTAAAATTATAATATGGTTACTATTTTTATTAAGATATAGTTACAAAAATTGACTAGTGAATAGTATACAGTGGCTTGACACTCTTGTAGACCATGACCCGATCTCGGATCGATTTCACGCGTATTTCAAAACTCACAAGTAATTAGACATTCAAGGGATAAGAGGGTACGTCAATACTTAAGTCGATCTTAACAAACACAACAACTTCAAATCCATAGAAATAAAAGGGTACATCAATACTTAAGTCTTAATTAACAAAGACAACAAGTTCATCAAAACCACAGAAATTAAAAGGTACATCAATACTTAAAGTCTTAACATAAGGTACATCCACGCACAACACATATTTCATACTGATCCTCCATTTTTCTTAAACAGGTAATCCATATAGTTGAAGTCTCCAATCTTGAAGTCCAGAACTTCACTAATATATGCTAGAGCATGAATTAGTGCACTCTCTTTAGCTTCACATGAACGGTCACATGGACTTCCATAAATCTCAAACAGTGGAGAGTTCAATTGATACGGCGGGCAAAATGAAAGATGAGCCTGGAACTTCCCATCTCTTGTGCATTCCGGATTTGGTTCCACGTAAGAAAATCCCGAAACATCGCACGCTTGCTCTAGAATTGCATGAAAACTCATTACCGCGAAGGTTTCACCAAAGATATTCTAAAGTTAAGAAAAATATGAATGTTAAAAAATGTAGCACAAGTAGTTAAATTAAAAAATGCTCAATTACATTTCTATGCTCCATACCATGTCATTATGATTCAGGCGACAAAGTCTCTCTGCGGTCGTGGTCACACTTTCTCCCTCCTCGAGTGCCTTGATTAGAAAATAAGAGTAATCTGGCAGAAAGTACCCATTAGCGCTAAGTTGTTCTAAGCACTTCTGAACGGCGGTCCTTTCAAAAGTCCTCTTAAATGGTGAAGGGCTACCCCACTCAACAATCAATAGCATTGGAGTGGGGGGTTCTGATGACAGCGACGAGCGAAATGGTCCTCGAACAGGTATGTCAAAAGAGATTTTTAATTGAATGGTGTTGTTTGGACCGAGAATCGCACATTGTAGAACAGGAGGGGTACCACCAATATTATCGAGAACATGTCGGAACCACTTCATATAATCGATATTCTGCATGTTATGAAATGAAAATTATTATTCTTGTAATAAAATTCTGATTTACAGATGGAAAGAATATTACTATGTTTGCAGCAGATCCTTGACGTCGATCACCGTTAGGCAAGTTAATGACGCCATGAGTGAAGTGTATCCCTGGAGGACGAGGACCAAGGCCACCTCGACGGCCGCCACCACGACCAAAAAGTGACTTGCCATTGTTTTACCTAAAATATGCATTGAATTATATTTAATAATTTCTACCTAAACAACCATCCCAACTCCGACTAGCTGCTTATTTGTACATATGCTAAAATGTGAAGAACTAAACTATGAAATTTAAAATTTAATATCAATTATACCTAATTATTAAATACTAGTGAAAGACTAAATTATGAAATACTATTTTTTTCTTTTAATACACGAAAATATAATGAGAACTAATTTTGTATTATGGAAACTAGTTTTCTATCGAAGATATCAATTTTCTAATGACCCGATACTAAATTTCTAATAAGGAAACTACTTTTCTAATAAACATATCAATTTTTTAATGATGAAAACTAATTTTCTAATAAAGAAACTAATTTTCTCATGATTAAATCAATTGAGTAAACTAATTTTCAATATAATTAAATAAATTGATAAAAAATCTATCATCACACACAACATCTCGTACATCTATCATGACACTTTCTTTTCTATTAAAACACAGATCAATATGCATCTAAATAAAAAAAGCACCATTCTTATCTCATTTGGGAATGTAATTAAATACTCTAAGTACAAAGAATATTACTTAAAATGGCAATCGTATATGAAGGTAGGATGAAGTAACTAACCTCTACAATACTTCAATGAGTCAAATCGTGGAGAAATCGTCGCAAATCGGGCAAAAACTCCCTAGAGCGCCATTGGGGATGGGGAGCTCGAGTTGGAGAGAGGAAGAAGAAGAGTGGGGAGGGGGGCTCGAGCAGGGGGGAAGGAGAAGGGAAAATAGCCGTTGCACACCTGTACCGGGCCATAAGTAGAACCGGTACAAATGTGCTCACATTTGTACCGGTCCGTGGCTACGACCGGTACAAATGTAATAGCCTCACATTTGTACCGGTCAGCGCCACTGCCCGGTACAAATGTGTGGCATTTGTACCGGGTGGGTGGGAGATGGCACTAGCGAGGCCCTGTGAGAGGGCATTTGTACCGGTTGGTGCCTCCAACCAGTACAAATGTAGTTATTTGTACCGGGGCATAAAATGTTAGAATAAATGGGCCTAGAGCCATTTATTATAATAATGAAAGAATTAAAGCCCATTTATTTAATGCTAGGGAAAAGTGAGAAATACCACATGGGTATTTGAGGAGTCTCCCATCCAACTTATGAGGTAGCCTTTCGGTACACCTCTTGTGAAGTTGAATAAAGGAGATAGGCGTGCCACACGCGCGCGCGCTTGCTCGCCTCGCCGAGCCAGGCCGAGGTCGTGGGCGTGACGTGACGAGACAAGCGTGCGGTGCGGTGCGGACGGACGTGATGTGTTGCGGGGCGGGAGCATCTTTTTGCTATTGGCTGTTCAAAAGGAATAATGGCTCCTTAACTGCGACCGTTACTGAGCCTTAACCATGGCGCCTTAACCGCGACCGTTACTACGTGAGGCGCCTTAACCGCGACGTCTAGGTTCATCCCCCCAGCGCTTGCCCACCTATATAAGATGCCCCTCCTTCTCCTGCTCGGATCACCAATTCACACTTAGGTACTCCTGTTCAGGAGACCTCTCCCTCTCTCCCTTTGTTTGCTGCTTCTTTTGCATTTCCATCGCCTGCACCGCGCGCATGGTACCGGCGAGAGCAGAGCCTCCGGAACCTCGTCCTGCTGCTGAGATCCTGCTCGGGATAGGAGGGCGATAAGGTTTTTGGGGAGCGTCTTCACGCGACTGCTCGCTCCCGTACGACTACTTCCTCTACATCGACTCCGAACGACTACTTCCTCTACATCGACTCCGAACGACTACAGTCGGGTCTTCACTGCAGTCATCTTCCTGCACCGAATTCGTACGGATCCATCGACTGAGGTCACTCTACGATCAGTATGACTGATCCGAGTGATATCGGAACGTCGGGTGACGCCGTCACCCTACCTTCCACGGGGTACATTCTTAAACTGGTATTCATGTTTATTAGTTGTATAATCATGAATATATTTATGTTTAATTGTTGTTTAAACATAAACATTTGCACTTGGATTGTTTCACTCACCGTAATATTGAAATGTCTATTTAATTATGGAATTAAAATATACCGGAATATTACCTATCATCTAACAATCCAAAAACCTTATAATGTTGATAGGAATATGTTTGGTGCCACTAGCTTTGCAAATGTAATTAAACCAAAGCCTTTTGATGGTTCCAACTTTAAGAGGTGGCGCGAGTTGGCCACCCTGTGGCTCACTGCCATGAACGTGATGTACGTCATCACCGGAAAAGCTCCCGAGGGTGTCTCGGAGGAAAAATTCAATTCAGATGATAATCTGTTCCGGGGTGCCGTCATCAGCGTTTTGGTTGATAACCTGGTGGACACCTATCTCCGTAACAAGACGGGGAAGGACATTTGGGAGGCTCTTGAGGCTCAATACGGAGCGTCTGACGCCAGTGGTGAGCTGTACGTAATGGAATAGTTCCTAGACTACAGGATGGTTGAAGACCGTCCTGTGGTGGAACAGGCCCATGAAGTACAGGCGCTGGCTAAGGAGCTTGAAAACTACAGCAAAGAGGCCCCATGTGTGTTGCCCAACAAGTTTGTGGCTGGAGCCATTATCACTAAGCTGCCACATTCTTGGAGGGACTTTGCTACCTCTCTAAAACACAAGAGAAAGGAATTCACTTTTGATGACCTTATTGCGACTATTGATGTTGAAGAGAAGGCGAGAGCAAAGGACACACATGGAAAGGCAATAGCCGGCTCCTCAAGCGCAAACTTCGTGTAGAGGGGCAATCCCAAGTTCCAGAACAACCAGAACAAGAGGAAGAAGCCTTCACAGAACCCGCCCAAGGGTAAGCAAGCTGACAGGCCTGATAAGAAGAAGAGAAAGCCGGGGGGTGCTTGCTACACATGTGGCAGTCCGGATCACTTTGCTGCAAAGTGTCCGGATCGCAAAGATCGCAAGGCCCCCAAGACAGTGAACATGGTTGTTAGCGAGGGTGGAGGAACATCGGGGTACGGTAATTTCTTACCTATAGTTCTTTCAGTATGTTCTTCACCAGAGTGGTGGATAGACACCGGTGCTAATATTCATGTATGTGCTGACATTTCTATGTTTTCTTCTTACCAGGTCGGGGGGACTACATCCTTGTTGATGGGGAACAGTGCCCATGTGCGTGTTCTTGGTGCTGGTACGGTCACTCTGAAGTTCACTTCGGGGAAGACCATACAATTGAAGAATGTGCAGCATGTACCTACCATTAAGAAGAATCTAGTCAGCGGGTCTCTACTGTGTAGAGATGGTTTTAAGTTAGTCTTTGAGTCGAATAAATGTATCATTTCTAAGTTTGGTAGCTTTGTTGGAAAAGGTTATGATAGCGGAGGCTTGTTCCGCTTTTCTTTATTGTTCGATGATAACGTTGTGAACCATGTGATGAATAATGAATCAAATGTTTGGCATTCGTGGCTTTGTCATGTTAATTTTGGTTGTATGATGTGCTTAGCTAGTTTGAGTTTAATTCCAAAGTTTACCTCTGTCAAAAATTCTAAGTGCCACGTATGTGTTGAATCGAAACAAACTCGCAAGCCACATAAGGCTGCTGAGGCGAGAAACTTGGCACCTCTAGAATTAGTTCATTCCGATCTGAGCGAAATGAACGGTGTGTTGACAAAGGGTGGTAAAAGATATTTCATGACTTTGATAGACGATAGTACTAGATTTTGTTACATCTACTTGTTAAAATCAAAAGATGAAGCGTTACATTACTTTAAGATCTATAAAGCTGAAGTAGAAAATCAACTTGAGAGAAAGATTAAACACCTAAGGTCTGATCGAGGTGGCGAATACTTCTCAAATACTTTTGATTCATTCTGTGAGAAACACGGTATTGTTCATGAGAGGACACCGCCTTATTCACCCCAATCCAATGGGATTGCCGAAAGAAAGAACCGCACGCTGACTGACTTGGTGAATGCCATGTTAGAAACCGCGGGACTATCTAAGGAATGGTGGGGTGAGGCGATACTGATGGCCTGTCATGTCCTGAACCGTGTGCCTATGAAGAATAAGGAAGTAACACCATTCGAGGAATGGGAGAAGAAGAGGCTAACTCTTTCATATTTACGCACTTGGGGTTGCTTGGCCAAAGTCAGTGTGCCAATCACCAAGAAACGTAAACTTGGACCAAAGACGGTGGACTGTGTCTTTCTGGGGTATGCTTTTCACAGCGTCAGATATAGATTCTTGG
The DNA here is from genome assembly GCA_036936925.1 of Cenchrus fungigraminus. NCBI lineage: Eukaryota > Viridiplantae > Streptophyta > Magnoliopsida > Poales > Poaceae > Cenchrus > Cenchrus fungigraminus. The sequence goes on from CM072770.1 coordinate 61,947,423, forward strand.
TAGTAAGATCTGGAGGGCTTGACTTGCTTGTCGGCACAATTATGGAGTCCAGAGACGCTACATTCTTTGAGAATATTTTTCCAATGAGAGATGAAACAAGTTCATCTAGGCAAGAGTCTGTCGAGAAGGACGACTCCACCAAGCCGATGGAACTCAATGAGCCTACATTTATTGAGCATCCTGAGGAGGATAATGATGAGGCTCCTAGGAGGAGCAAGAGACAAAGGACAGAGAAATCCTTTGGAGATGATTTCATCATATACCTCGTGGATGACACTCCCAAGACCATTGCAGAGGCCTACTCTTCACCTGATGCTGACTATTGGAAGGAAGCAGTGAGGAGTGAAATGGACTCTATCATGTCAAATGGAACTTGGGAGGTTGTTGAACGTCCTTATGGGTGCAAACCCGTGGGATGCAAATGGGTGCTCAAAAAGAAGCTTAGGCCTGATGGTACTATTGATAAGTACAAGGCTAGACTTGTGGCCAAGGGTTACACCCAAAAGGAAGGAGAAGAATTCTTTGATACTTACTCACCAGTCGCTCGATTGACTACCATAAGAGTACTACTTTCTCTGGCAGCCTCTCATGGTCTTCTCGTTCATCAGATGGACGTTAAGACATCTTTCCTAAATAGAGAGTTGGAAGAGGAGATCTATATGGATCAGCTGGAAGGATTTGTAGTAAAGGGTCAAGAAAGAATGGTGTGTAAACTAGTGAAGTCTCTCTATGGCCTCAAGCAAGTACCTAAGCAATGGCATGATAAGTTCGACAGAACTTTGACATCTGTTGGCTTTGTTACAAACGAAGCAGACAAATGTGTGTACTATCGCTATGGTGGGGGCGAAGGAGTGATTTTGTGTCTGTATGTAGATGACATACTTATCTTTGGCACGAGCCTTGGAGTGATCAAGGAGGTCAAAGACTTTCTATCTCAAAAGTTTGAGATGAAGGATTTGGGAGAGGCTGATGTTATCCTTACCATAAAGCTGATAAAGGGAGAAAATGGTGGGGTGACTCTATCATAGACTCACTATGTTGAGAAGATGCTAAGTCGGTTTGGCTACAGCAACTCTAAACCCACACCAACTCCTTACGACGCCAGCTTGGTTCTAAGGAAGAACCTGAGGATAATGGTGGATCAGCAGAGATACTCCCAGATCATTGGTTCGCTGATATATCTGGCTAGCGCCACGAGACCTGACATTGCATATGCAGTTAGTAAACTGAGCCGGTTTGTTTCAAACCCGGGCAGTGAACACTGGCGTGCTCTCGAAAGGGTAATGCGCTATCTAGTGGGCATAATGAACTATAGCATTCACTATTCCGGAGATCCCAAAGTCTTGGAGGGATATAGTGATGCAAACTGGATTTCTGATGCTGATGAGTTAAAGGCCACAAGTGAATATGTATTCACACTTGGAGGTGGCGCTGTTTCCTGGAAGTCTTGCAAGCAGACCATTCTAACCAGGTCAACAATGGAAGCAGAACTCGCAGCATTGGATACTGCTACTGTCGAGGCCGAGTGGCTTCGTGAACTCCTAATGGACTTGCCGATAGTTGAAAAATCGGTACCGGCAATTCTAATGAACTGTGATAATCAAACTGTGATTGTCAAGGTGAACAGTTCAAAGGACAACATGAAGTCATCCAGGCATGTCAAGAGGCAGTTGAAGTCTGTTAGGAAATTGAGAAACACCGGTGTCATAGCTTTGGATTACATCCATACATCTAAGAACCTGGCAGATCAATTTACAAAGGGTTTATCACGTATTGTGATAGATAATGCATCTATGGAACTGGGCTTGAGACCCACGTGAGTTTTTCCATAGTGCAAACCTGTCTTATGTGATCGGAGATCCCGTGAATTAAGATGGTGAAACAAGCTATGGTTTGACTGAGAGAAGAGAACCTTTGAGAAGGCTCGGTTCATGGAAAGATGCATTTCTCTTCAAAACTGTATGGCAGGCTGGTATGTATACCTTAATGTGCTCCAAGTGGCTTTCATGAAACAAGGTAGTTGTTTCTCTGAAGCAAAGTCATAGTCCTATAGTATGTCTTGAAGGAACACACCTATATGAGTATCGACTACTGGTCATAGTCTATGAGATTTGGGTGATCTCTAGAAAACTCATGAAGAGGCACGGAGTGTGACCCATAAGCTCCAACCCGCGGGGATGCTATGTGCAGCCAAGTACTAGTAAAGGGCTCTAGCCAAGCTTAGATGCACAAAACTAGCAAGTCAAGGCATAGTCCATTGTTCAGTTGCAAATAAGTGTAACTTGAGTTCCTGGTGGATGTTCAACTTAACAGTCTCCATCGTAGTACTGGTATATCGAAAACAAAAGGGAAGATGAGAGCATTTCCAATGTGGCTTATAATTCTTGGTGGGGATTGTTAGAATAAATGGGCCTAGAGCCATTTATTATAATAATGAAAGAATTAAAGCCCATTTATTTAATGCTAGGGAAAAGTGAGAAATACCACATGGGTATTTAAGGAGTCTCCCATCCAACTTATGAGGTAGCCTTTTGGTACACCTCTTGTGAAGTTGAATAAAGGAGATAGGCGTGCCACACGCGCGCGCGCTCGCTCGCCTGGCCGAGCCGGGCCGAGGCCTAGGCCGTGGGCGTGTCGAGACGAGCGGGCGGTGTGGACGGACGGACGGACGTGATGTGTTGCGGGGCGGGAGCATCTTTTTGCTGTTGGAAAGGAATAATGGCTCCTTAACTGCGACCGTTACTGAGCCTTTAGCATGGCGCCTTAACCGATGGACATGATGTGTTGCGGGGCGGGAGCATCTTTTTACTGTTGGCGGTTGGAAAGGAATAATGGCTCCTTAACGGCGACCGTTACTGAGCCTTAACCATGGCGCCTTAACCGCGACCGTTACTACCCGAGACCTCTCCCTCTCTCTCTCTGTTTGCTGCTTCTTTTGCATTTCCATCGACTGCACTGCGCGCACGGTACTGGCGAGAGCAGAGCCTCCGGAACCTCGTCCTGCTGCTGAGATCCTGCTCGAGATAGGCAGGCGATAAGGTTTTTGGGAGCGTCTTCACGCGACTGCTCACTCCCGTACGACTACTTCCTCTACATCGACTCCGAACGACTACTTCCTCTACATCGACTCCGAACGACTACAGCCGGGTCTTCACTGCGATCATCTTCCTGCACCAAATTCGTACGGCTCCATCGACTGAGGTCACTCTACGATCAGTATGACTGATTCGAGCGATATCGGAACGTCGGGTGACGCCGTCACCCTACCTTCCATGGGGTACATTCTTAAACTGGTATTCATGTTTATTAGTTGTATAATCATGGATATATTTATGTTTAATTATTGTTTAAACATAAACATTTGCACATGGATTGTTTCACTCACCGTAATATTGAAATGTCTATTTAATTATGGAATTAAAATATACCGGAATATTACCTATCATCTAACATAAAATACCTGGTACAAATAAAAAACGGCCCTGGGATATATGTGCGATTCTCTAGTAGTGTCAACTCCACTCCACCACCCACGGGCACATCTCTCGTCTCTCCCAGGCCGCACGGCAGCACGTGCAGCGGCTGGGCAGGGCGTCGCTGCAGGCTTGAAGGGGCGAGCCTGCGAGGGCGGCCGTGTGGTCCCGCGAGGGCGGCACGCGGGCGAGCGCCTAGGCCAGGAGCACGTGAACCCAGGCCGTGCGGTGGTGCGTGCGGCTCCTGCCCAGGAGTCGCGAGGGGGGGGGGGGGGCTCGCTGGAGCAGGAGACGCAGGGAAAAGTCACTTTTGTTCAGGCCCGAGTGGGTTTTATCCAGGCCGCCGATCTGCGTCGTTCTTTGTGCGAAAGTTAACGCCTGATCCTGTTGTTGCGAGTTAAAAATTCAATTGCGTACCGAGTATTAGGTATTGGTCAGGTATTGTAGCAGAGGAAGCCGCACGACGGACAACATGATTGGACGTAAAGGCGCGTTGGGAAATGTAAAAGGTAGATCATTTTTTTTGTGGGGAAAGGAGCTGGTCCACAGGCGGTTTGAATATGGAACCTCGGGACGGGTTGTGAAGCAACCTGGACCACGCGTTTTGGTCACCACACTTTTTTTATTCTGCTCTCTCCTAATTTATTTTTTTCACTAAATATTCTCAGTCCCACCCTGCCACCCACCTGCAGACACCTCTCTCCTATTTATTAAATATTCTCTCTCCCACCCGATCTTCAGACTTGCTCTCTCTCCCACCCAACTGGCACCTGCAGACCTGAAGCTGATCATCCCATAGACGATAGGTGTACAACACTGCATTATGGCCTTAAAAATAATACCATTACTTTTTTACCGAAAGTATTTAATCAGTTTAATTGTTCACTCATATGTGGTTGTACACACCGGGATACTAGCACCTTGCACTGTCGGTACCATACTGTAAACCATCATCTTTCCACTGATTCCAAGCTTCAAAACACAAATGAACAAAAATAAAATTTGGTACAACAGGTGAACAGATTATGTCACTGAGAAAGAACAAAATGGAAAAAGAATATAACACAACAAAAAGAAAAAACACAAAAGAACAATTAGAAAGCATGGTGAGGAGCTAATAATGTACACAAGAAAACCAAAAAATATGAGAATCTTGCTGGTACCGCACTCCACTTTGAATGCTAATCTACTACTTATCTAATTATTCTGTGCTCACAAACGGAAGAGAAAGCATGGTGAGAAGCTAAATGTACACAAGAAAACCAAAAAATATGAGAATCTTGCTGGTACCGCACCCACCTTGAATGCTAATATAAAAAACGGAAGAGAAGAAAAAATGAGACAGAAAAATTCCAACCATAAACAAGAATGCTCACAACCTGTACACGATGCTTAAAGAGGGAGATTGAGCGAGATAAAAAAGGAGACGCACACAATCCGTACACGAGCGAGATAAAAAAGAGATGAGCATAACCTGTACACGATCTTGTAGAAAGCATATACACAATATGATCTGTGATTAATCGGGAACCAAACAAATAAAAAAAAAAGAGGCACGCTGACACAAACTTGTACTGCCTGTTGCCGCGTACTGTTGACGGCTGTTAAGTGCTTACTTTAGCCATCAATTTACTCATGAATAAAGGAGCAAGAGGCATTTCTTACACGCATTTTAGTTAAGAATAATGTAGTTCCACTTGTCCTTGGAGATTATGTGATTGCAGGAAAATAAACATAAAAGAAGTAGCAAACTCACCTTCTATGATTCATGCCACGTCACCTCAGCCAAGGAGGGACTGCCACCTCAGATGCCATGCATGCAAGCCATGTCACCAATCCAAGGGAGGCAAGCCCCGACGAATCAGACCGTGACACATGGACTTCACATGGATCGATAGGCCCACCAGAGCACCTAAACCGCCTCAAGAGCACGTGTACACCGGGGACCGACCTAAGGGCCCACAGGACAGCCACCCAGAGGAAGCACACCCTGAGTGGGGCCCACAGGGGGTAGGCCGACCCCACAGGTCGGCCGAACCGACCTTGAGCCCCCCACTCAGGGGCTTCCACGTGGTGTCGACCCACTGGTCCTAGAGGCCATTCCCGGGGTGTTTGGCTCCTCTTGACGCCGGTGCTCAGGCCTGTAAATAGAAGGGGAGGGGGTTCATTTCTTACCAACACACTTTACTCCTCCTCTCTCACTTTTGGTTTCTAAGGCTAGGAGGTAGGCTAGAGTAGTTCTACTTCAGGTTCCAAGTCTACTTTGGGATCTAGGTATGAGTTCTCTTGTATCTTTATTTTATTGTATGACTTTGATCTACTTCAGTTATTTAGCTATTTCATATAAAGTTGTGCTTGTATACATGGGTGATTTGTTCATGTGTTCTTCTCTTGTTCATCATTTAGAGGCTCATATTCTTGATGAACAAGGCCTTTCGATCTAGTTGACGAGTTACTTACTCATGTTTTCGGTGTTTGTTCATAAGTTAGAGGCTCGTGTTCTTCGCGAACACGACCCTTTGATCTTGTTGAATAGACATAGGAAAGCACAAATCCGTTTGTGTACCTAGCCTAGTTTGATCCAGTTAGATTCCATGTTCGTGTTGTATGAAGTTCATGCTCAAGCTACGATACTCGGTGGCTCTGACCTGGGTCACAATAGCCCAGGCCGTTCAGGGTCCTGCTAACAACGTAAGCGTGGTGCTTGGGTTGCGTAGCTACGTTACATATGTGTGTATCCCACGGTTTGTCTTGGGGTAGGCCGCGGTAGTGACAGCCGTTGGACCCTTCTGGAATCCCCTACGTTCGGATACGCTGTAGGAGTCTAAAGTCTAACAACCGGAGTCGTGCGTAAGCGACGCGGGAGGTTAACTCCCTGTTTGTACCTGGGTGCTTGAGCCAACAGTCATGCAATGCTAGTGTGTATCTAACTCGTCTTACTAACTTCGTGTGTTTAGTACCTTAGAACCTAGAACTAACTCGTATGTTGCCTCCTAAGCCTAGGACCTTTACAGAGAGTGTGTTTGTGTGTTCACACTACCAACTTATCTATCATACCTCACCCCTACACTTGAGTGTCTGGTTTGTTTTCATCTATGATTTATACTCATTGCAATAGTGTTGAGTTTGTTAATCCACCCAACCTTCCTTGGATTCGATACCCTTTGGAATACTCCTTTGGGGAAATGCTACAATGGTACTTCCGTGCACTTGCAGACTCTTGTAATCGTTAGGATTACCATTTGGTCATTTCTGGCATCGTTGCTAGGAACTCATAACTTAGCATCGACGTTAAGAAATACCAACAAGCATTTCTGGCGCCGTTGCCGGGGAAGGCTAAGGATAACATATCAACACTTTGCATATGTTTATAATCATGACAAGAATGAAACAGTTCTCAATGCAGGCTAACTTTGATTGTCTTCTTTGTCTATTGATGATGAAGACAGGTAGTGTATGACTGGTTTCGACTTACCGCCGAATTTCACTGAAGATCCTGAGTCACTTGCAAGGAGAGCTAGAACTCATTTCGGTTCTCCCCAGCGTGTACGTACGGAAGTCGACCCAGCTTCCTTTGTGCCATCTACATCAACTCCTATGGCCAACCCCGAGAAGACTCTTCGCGAGTACTCTTCTCCCTCTGCTGATCAGGTGCCCACCGGCCCCGAGATCAACACCGGGAACGGAAACTTCGAGATCAAAACTGGCCTTATTACGATGGTACAGGCTAGCCCATTTTGTGGCAAGCCTAATGAAGACGCGAGCGCCCACTTGCAACAGTTCCTGGAACTATGCAGTACCTTCACTATACGAGGAGTGGAGGAAGATGCCATCCGTCTGTGACTGTTTCCATTCTCGCTTCTCAGAAAGGCAAAGCAGTGGTTCTATGCGAACCGTGCAGATATTGACACCTAGGCAAAGTGCTCAGCAGTGTTCCTCGCGAAGTTCTTTCCGTTGGGCAGAACCAATGCCCTCCGGGGGAGAATTTCCAGCTTCTAGCAAGCAGCAAGTGAAACCATTCCAGAAGCTTGGGAGAGGCTTCAGGAATACATCCTGGCTTGTCCCCATCATGGGATGGACAACTAGCTTATTCTTCAGAGTTTCTATAATGGGCTGACTCCGACAGCCTGAGGTCATATTGATGCTGCTGCTGGAGGGGCTTTCTTCTCTCTTACTGTTGCTAAAGCAACCAAACTTATTGAAAAGATGGTCTCCAACCAAGGGTGGAGTGATGATCGACTCCAGCCACGTCAAAGGGGTACACATACCGTCAAGGAAGCGGATATGTTGCACACCAAGATGGACGTACTTATGAAAAGAATGGATGACCTGACCAGCGAGAAGGCTGCCATGGCTGTCACTACTCAAGCTATGGATTCTCGCATGACTTGCGAAGTCTGTGGTGACACTGGGCATTTAGGGAATTATTGCCCTACTACCCAGGAGGACGTGATGTACATGAACGGCAATAACAATGGTTATCGTCCACAAGGGGGTCAAATGTGGAATCAATCACACCCTTATTATCAAGGAGGTAATCAAGGTAATTCTTTCAACCCAAACCAACCTTCCCTGAGAGATCTGGTTTTCGGGCAAGCTAAGATCAACGATGGTTTAATAAGAAAACTGCTGCCTATGATAAGGCTTTAGAAAGCCTCAATGTTAAAATTGATAGCCTTTCTTCTGCTCTTAAGGACCAAGTGAGCTTTAATAAAATGATAGAAACTCAGTTGGCTCAATTAGTCACTATGGTTCCTCTAGTTGAGAATGCAAAAGTGGTAGTCACGAGAGGGGGTAAGACAACTCGCGACCTGCCCTATCCTAATCATGCAGGACCCAAGAAAAGCACGATGGGGTACGAAGATCATGACGACGAGCCGTTAGGCTTGAGGGAGCCTGCGCAAGCAAGAGTACCAGAAGAGAAGGCAGATAAACCTGAGTATATTGACACAAATATATTGCCATTCCCTCAGCAAAATAGGAAGACGACAGTGGACGAGCAATTCACTCGCTTCGTGGATATGATTCAGAAGGTCCACATCAATGTTCCACTCCTTGAGGCCATACGTGTGCCCACATACGCATGTTACCTCAAGGATATCTTCACCAAGAAGCGAGCTCTACCCACTTTGGAGGTGGTAAAACTTACAGAGGAGTGTAGCGCAGCTATACTCAATCGTCTTCCAGAAAAGAAAAAGGATCCAGGGTGCCCTACGATCACATGCACAATCAGAGCACAAAGATTCGACAATGCCCTTTGTGATCTTGGCGCCAGTGTTAGCGTCATGCCAAAGGTAGTCTTCGACCAGCTCAATTATATGGAATTGTCCCCAACCACCATGCAGCTGCAGCTAGCCGATTCATCAGTACGGTACCCGGCGGGGGTAGCCGAGGACATCTCGGTGAAGGTGCGAGATTGTTTCATCCAAGTGGACTTTGTGGTACTCGACATGGACATTGGTAATGAAGTACCGCTCATCCTGGGACGTCCATTTCTGAGCACGGCTGATGCACAAATTGATGTTGGTGCTGGAGTAATCCGTCTCCACATCAATGGCCAGGAGGAAAGATTTGAATTCTGTCCGCGTAAGGAACAGTGCTCAATGGTTGAGGGCATACCAAGGATGGACACCCTTGCCCAAGATGTTGAATCTATATAGTCACAAGGGGACAGCCTCATTGCTCTAATGGATAATTTTCAAAGGCAAAAGCCAGAGCAAATGAGTGCAGAATAGAAGCCACATAGGGAGTTTAAGTCCCCGTCCAAGAAACAGTACCCCACACCTAGAAAGCAACAGAACATCAAGAAGGTGTGGAGAAGAGTGGGCAGGGAGCTACCTCCCTCATTTTCAAAAAGCGGACCCCTCACCAAGGTAAGCAATGGGGAGGTAGACGGGGCTCTAGAAGACTTGGAATAACGAGCCCCTCGCCGACAGGTAAGATCGGTAAGACACTTCTTTCAATAAAAGATTCTGACTTTTAAGAGAAACAAGCTATTCTTGCTCCATTATTGCTCACGCCCTTGTCGGGGTTTAAGTTCATGGGAGTCCATCCGGACAACCCCTTTGAGTTTGAGCCATGATACATAGCAGCAGCAGTTGGAGGAGCAGAGGGCTTACTACCGATGGATGGGATTTCCCCCTCCACAGTAGTGATCCTGAAGCTAGCTTGGGGGAGGACCCCCACTCTGAGGTAACTTGTATCTTTATTTTCAGAATCTCATATGCTAAAAACACATAAAAATCTGCAAAATTAAAAAGACCAAAAATATTTATTTGCTTTCCTAAATTAGTTTGCTTTCTTATGCGCGGTAAGAATGCTTTTGTTCTTCATGGTTGAAATGATGAATAGTTGCTCTGTTTATTCCTTTTGTATGCCTTGCTACAGCTTAGTACCCTATTTTAGTTTTGAGTTTGTTGGCTTGCATGATCAAACCTTAGCTTGAAACTTGTGGGTGGCAAAAAGCATGACCATTGCCTAGGTTGTTGTGAGGTACGATATGGTATAATAGGGTTGCTATGAGCTAGTGCTAAGTGATGTTTGATATCCGGAGTTTCCTTTTGAAAAATGATAAAATGATAAGTTCCTCAATGATGAGAAATTCCTAACCAAAGCATTATGTAGGTCCTAGCTTTTGTTAGCCTCCACATATGCTACTTGTTTTCTTCATTGAATCTGGTTGAATTGTTGTGACCCTCGACGAGAAACTTGTCATACTCCCATGATCAAGATCACGTACATGGCCACCATATGCTAAACTTCTACACCGGAAGTAAGCACCCATCATTTCATCCATCCCCCATCCGTTCCACAAATAAAGCTCCGCGCATTGTTCCATGATTACTCTCTCTCTCCAAAAATATTCAGCAAGGACTATGGGCTATGTAAAAAAAACACATGCTCAAGAGCATGCAAAAAAAGAGACATAGCCCAAGTCTCAAAAATCTCAAAAGGGGAAGAGAGAATCATATGCAAAAAGGAGTTCATCATCCATCCACCATATACACACACATGCACATCTTGATCAGGTTGTATGACTTGTTGCTCCCAAGGATCCGGTTTTCGAATCGACAATACATGAAAAACAAGTATGCCACATGTTTTCCCTACCTACAGCTCCACATATCAGCTTATTAGGAGTAGGTGGTGAAAGAAGGCAAAACAATGCCATGGTGAGGAATCATACACAATGAGCGATCCGAGAGCATCATTCGAGGAACTTTAATTTCTTTATGAAAAATTACAAAACCTCCGGATTGACAACTGATCAAGGTACTTGTGATTAGTAATTTCACTACAAGAAAAACGTCGACTAGTGACGCAAAAAAAAGGCCGTTTCTAGTCACAAACCGCGATTAATGACGCCAGTTGTTACGAAAACGCTCCGTCATTAATCAAGTGTCACAAACCGCGATTAATGACGAGACCTTATTTCGCGGCGTCATGAGTTTAATGATGCGTGGAAAATCATCTATACGATGCGTCATAACTTCGTTCCAGCAGCTTTGCCACGCTGGACAGAATCTGATGTGGCATCTGATGTGGCATGCCAATTGTGACAAATCGTATGCGTCATAAAACGAATTTGGCCCGTTTCTAGCTGGGTTGAGCCCAAAACTGTTCCTGTAGGCTGGCGTTGTTCATATAGCCCAAAAAATATTTTGTTGGGCCCAATTGTAGCTTTTCAGATGAAATTTGATTAGGGTGGGCCCGTTTTGGTTGGGTCGAGTCCAACAAGTGCGCACATTGTTGCGGCCTTCTGTGTCACGTTAATTTGAAAAAAAATTGACTTTTGGCCCAATTAAAAGTGGGCTAAGCCCACTGAAGGACAATATAAAATTAACTAATCATGCATCAGTATTAATGGATTTCATTTCAATTCTGATCCTTTTTTTGAATAATTCCGATCTGGTTGGCAAAATAGTAATCAGCACATATTTCTTTATACAATAAAGCAAACTGTTGCTTACTATCAACCACGACCATATTGTTCACCACATATCACAAACTATTACAAGATAACAGTATCACAAGGAACATTGATTAACAAAGCTAAATCCAGTTCATAATCACAAGAGAAAGTGGAGATTTGATCTAATGATCTTAACCTCTTCATCTTTTACTGCTAAGCAGTAGACGAAGGAGGTCCTCACTGTCTTCGGTTAGCTTCTGCAACCTCTTAATCTCAGCAGACTGCATTTTCAGAGTTGATTCTGATTCTTCGGTCTTCTTCTTCAAGCTACATAACTCTTTCTGGTGAGCAACAAACCGTTGTCGAAGTTGTACCCCATCCTGATTGGGAGCATCAACTCGCTCTTCATCAACACTACTACATAAGGATTTGGTACCCATTCTTGAGTACTCGGCTGCCTCTGTTTTAATTTGTTCGGGAAGAAGCATCATTGACTTGGTAGCTTCCATCTAGCAACAGTGGATCCCAAGTCAGATTAGGACCTTGTAATTGATTTGAACTAAGGAAACAAAGGTGTTAAGTTTGTTACCTTGGAGCAGGTCTGAACAGGAGTGACTTCAGATGTTGACCCTTTGGCCCGCTGAAACAAGTACAAGAACAAGAGGTAAGGGTTGAGATCATTCGCAAACGGAAACAAAGAAGGTGTTAAGTTTGTTACCTTGGTGCAGGTCTGAACAGGAGTGACTTCAGATGTTGACCCTTTTGCCCGCTGAAACAAGTACATGAACAAGAGGTAAGGGTTGAGATAATTCGCAATCGGAAACAAAGAAGGTGTTGAGTTTGTTACCTTGGAGTAGGTCTGAACAGGAGCGACTACAGATGCTGACCCTTTGGCCCGCTGAAACAAGTTCAAGAACAAGAGATAAGGGTTGAGATCATTAGCAATCGGAAGAATAAGTTGACTTGGAAGAATCTCTTGCAATAGGGAACAGAAGATCCACAATCACCCAATCATGCAACAACAATATTCAAAGGCAAAGAGCATGGGGAAGCAGTCCAACAATTTCATCTACAAATTTCTACAAACCACAAATAAGTTGACTTGGAACAATCTCTTGCAATAGGGAACAGAAGATCCACAATCACCCAAGCATGCAACAACAATATTCAAAGGCAAAGAGCATGGGGAAGCCGTCCAACAATTTCATCTACAAATTTCTACAAACCTCAAATAAAATGACTTCTAACAAACTCTTGCAATAGGGTACAGTAGATCCACAATCACCCAAACATGAAAGAATATTATAGAAAGCCAAAGAGCATGGGGAAGCAATCTAATTGAATCGATCAATACAGGGAGGAGACCGCAGACCTAACGAATAGGACGGGAAGAAGGTGCCACTGCCGAATGTCGTCTCGATTCAGCAGCCCGACCTTGCGCCTTCAGCACGATGTTTTGCGCAACTGTTGCATATCTGCGGCCGCCAGGGTGAGCCTCGGGGGAGCCGATGGAGCAACGAGTTTGAACCATCTTGCAGCTTCAAGGACGTTGCCGAGGAAGGCCGCCGCTCGTAGAAGAGGAAGGCCGCCGCTCGTAGCAGAGGAAGCCGACGTCGGTAGCTAGGCCGCCGTTGCTGCTTCCGCCGCAGATCTAGGTCTCTTCGGTGGTCGAGGAGAAGATCCCCTAATTTTGGAAAATTACCAGGAGGGAATTGGGAGACCTGGTTTCCCTCTTTGTTTTATATATAAACGAGGAGGACCAAAAGGAGGAGCGAGGAATTCAAAATTTCAAGTCCCGCCTTTGTGGTCCAGAGCGGGAAACGAAAGACTTTGGATCATGGACCCAAACATCAGTGACCCAAATGAAAGACCGGTTGGGTGTCGGACCCAAACTTCAGTGACCTTACGCAGAGAGGCAAGTTGTTGACTGGGTTGTCCGTGCCACCATGGATCATGGAATGGACAAAGACACACAGGACTATACTCTACTTCATATTCACGTTAGACAGATGATCCGATTTTTGCATTACAAATGTACTCACTGCAACAAAATAATGTACCGTTTCAACTGTTTATTACATGACTAAAAACACTTAAATAAAACATTAAAACTACAGGGGACCCTGGTACAACCCTTTAGGTAATCTTCTACGGAGATTGTGCATAAATTTGGGATGATCAGTGCATACAACCGCCCAATCATATGTGAGTATTCCGTGAGGAAAGATTCGCTCTAAGAGAGACATGCACTTGTCCTGCAATTGTGTGCAGTTAGCCTGAATTGCCCATCGTAGAAATGAAGTCACAGTTTCCTCGCTTGCTATGTCCCACATCTTTGACGCATAGTGCAGCTTCAACCTTTCGACTTGGTATATGTCGGCGACCGAGAGTAAATAAGGCTAGGCATTGGCAGGAGTGTCCTATAAATCAGCCTCCTCCGGGAGTGATCCTTCACTAGCATATTTGATCAGGACCGAGAAGCCATCAGGGTGTGTGTCAATAATTGTAACAGTTTCAGAGCTAGACTCCACTCCTAGGCCATAAAGCATTGCCTCCATCACACAAGATACTTTCGCCACATCGGCACGTATCGCTCGTATCACCCGGCATTCTGCACCTATGTGGAACACAACTTCCAAAGGGGCTTGGGCTGCAACGCTTTCGCATATGCTTCTTTGCACTGATGGAGGAGGAACTTCAATGCAGTCGTCCTCCAGTACTGAAACAACACATGATATGTGTATGCGATCTTCACTGGATGTCACGCACTTAATGTCATGATGCTCCACTAGACATTCAAATCCTCTTTCTTGTAGATCCCGATTCATGAACCAAACTTCTTTTGTAGCTTGAACTCAAAACGTATCATCTTCATCGTTTGGGTCTCCAGCCATCGCACACAACAATACTCGCACCTACGTGGAAGCAGTCACAGGCTTGGCAAACAATAACATAATGCGGCCGTATCGCCATGTGTGAGTGTGTGTATTCATAGCAGCAACGAGACATGTACCATTTGAGATTTGTGCAGAGGAACGAGGACGACGACAATGCCGTCTGGAACATCCATCCACTGATGATAATTCATACCTGTAGGATAGCAACGTAGCTTCCATTGACGGCCTCCCACCATGAACGTACCGGATTCCTTGAACTTGCCCACGGTTCCTTCTGCTGTCGCTTCCTGGCTTGAGACTGAGAAATCGACTTGCATGGAAGGAATCATTTTAGCGTCTAAAGCCATTAACACAAATGGCCTGCAATGATCGTCTCGTGCCTAAATTGTCTCTTATTATAGTGGGAGTGAATGTGTCGCTCTGAAACGTCTGTTCGTGGACATCAGTTACCACCCGAATGGACGCGTCCCTTCAGTGCGGGTGTGGCCACGTTCGGGTCATGAACTTCTCGATTCTAGTCCTTAAGTGCGATTCACAATGATCGACACATCCGTTCAGAGGGGGTGTGCACACAAGTTCATCGGTTAATGCCCGGTGCCAATGCTTAACTGCAATTCTCATTGATCGACACGTGGATCAACTTGTGAGAGCGTGTCGTTCCCAAACGCCCATTCGAGATGCCCTTCTGTGCTTATATGCATGTTAATATTACACACACTCACACAAATAAAAAAACATATATTGCTATTCCAATTCCAGCTTATTCTGTTTTGGTCTTGTCGCGTCAACAAGTTCATCACATTTCTCAGTCTCCAAGGCCTGCGGGAATCATCAAGTGCGAATCCAGACCATTCGTAGACCTTTACAGTCATGACTAACGCAGCGTGCCTGATCGAGGAGGACTTGTCAAGTCATCCCGCACCCTGTGTGTTGCAACGCAAGGACCATCCGATCCATCTGATTACAGCACTCAATCTTGTTCTCCAGATGCAATTGACACCTAAACCATTACATAAATAAACGGTAGAGAGTTGTCTCGTTGTTGATGCGGCATGAGCTGATGCAGTGAGACGACCATTAGATGCAGTTGATGCGGCGTGATTTGTCCGCGGGACTTTCTTGTGCTCTAGAGAGGAAAGTCCGGAAGTAAACACATACCTAGACACGTCGTGCTCATCCCGTGATACCCATCGTCCACACATGTAATCGATGCACGCCACTGAAGATTCTGACCTAGATAGATTCCTATCACGTGTAGGCCTGACTATATTCCGAGCATCTCACGTTTTCCATAGTAACTTTAGCAATGCTACACCGAGCTCACGTGACCGCTGTAGTCCTCGATAAATAGGCGAGTGCAGCACAGCGTTCTTGAAAGGCAAGGCCAACACTCATCGGTTCCCCGTCTTGCATTTCTCTACTTCAGTGGGATACAAGGGTGAGATCATTTGGTTGGCTAATCTTGTTTACTTTATTATGTATGCATGGTATTGAGACGGTCACATTGTTAGCTTATGTAGGGTTTGTTCTTCGTTTGTGTATGCAGTACGTGGGGAATAGCCGGGCAAGGAAGGGACGGAGCATGGAACTTGAAGGAGTCAGGGAAGGGGGAGCTATCGGGCGCAATAGCACCTCACCGCCACCCGGTTCAGCCGCTGCCATCGGCACCGCAGCAGCACCCAGCCCCAATGGCACCTCCACTTCCGCTGGTATCGGCACCTCAGCAGCACCCGGCCCCAATGGCACCTCCACTTCCGCTGGCATCGGCACCTCAGCAACACCTGGGGGTGATGCCACCTCCAGTTCAGCCGCTGGCAATGACAGCTCAGGATCAGCTGAACCTCATGGCACCACCTTTTCGCCCATGGCCCAGGCCGCCACCTCTGCTGTTGCCTATTGAAATGCCACCCCCGTGGCCAGTGCTCATTGAACAAGATGAATCGCATGTCCTGAAATGGTTTGTGTTGCTTTGGCTTCAGTAGGGCGGGCCAGCCCGTGTTTATCACGAAGGAATGTGGGTGTGCCCTTTTTGCCACAGGGGTCACAGGCAATGGACCATTCGTGACCTGCTAGTACACGCGCATAACATCGCCGTTTCGCCTGCCTGGATTTGGGATACAAGGGCGAGGCATCGCGCTTTGGAGGAGTATCTGATCTAGGAGCCATGTTTTGCTGCACTCCGTGTAGCGGCTGGATTTCCATGAGCCCGTGATGGTAGTAGTATGAGTCGTGATGGTAGATGCTAATAGTATGTCGTTCAGAGTATGTCGCTGTAGTTCGAACTATGGTGGATCGATCCATCCTCGTGTGTAATCAATGCGTATGCATGCATTTGTGTCGCTTGTATTTGGACTGTGGTATTTCTATTAAAAATGGTAATGTGTGTGTACTCCCTCGGTATAAATTCGTTGTATACGGAAAGTCCGTTCCATTGATTTCTTAAATACCAGATGAACACAGACGAAAGTCCGGTTTGGAGTTTTCAGTCGGACTGGATTAAACTGTCACTGCTACACAATGAGAAAACCAACATCTTACAAGGAAAAACGGTAGTAGTAGTATTCAATCAGACCAGATGAACAGAAGGCGAATCTTCATTCTGCTTCTTCTACTCCTACTTCTACTAGTAGCAGTTACCACTAATCCACTAATCAAGGCGCCGCTTCTTTGTCGATGGTGCACTCGGCGCCTTGTTGCAGCTGCTCACGGACGAGGATGTCGCTCTGTTGCCGCCCGCCCGTGGAAGATGGTGGCGGACCTCCCAGGGCGCCGCTCGCGGATGAGGCTGTCCCTCCAGTGCCGCCGCTCCATGGCGGCCGGTCGAGCACAGCCTTGGTGCCGCTCCACGGCGGATGATGACGGCCGGTCGATGATGGCCTCTGCTCGGCGAGGATGGCAGAGATCGACTGCCGCCGACCGATGAGGATGAGAGAGGATGACGACGCTTGGAGACGACAGTTCCCCGGCGAGTGGCAGTGCTTTCGCGCCCCTGCCCCTGGCACCTCTTGCTAACTTGCGAGGGGTGCAATGTTTCAGAGGCACATGATCTTGGATTTCATTTTGTTCCACAAACTCCGAATCATCAGAGGATGTGTCAACCACCACCCGAATGGGCCTCCTCTTCATCAGACCACTGGAGATCCTCCCATTCATCAGAAGAGGAGGAGGATGTGGCTTGCGCCGCACCTCTAGGAGACAATGGCTCCATGGGGAGAGGAAGGGAGCGCTGTGCGAGGATGGGGTTTTTTGTTGGTTGCAAGAGTTGGGAGAGGAAGAGGGCGCTGTGCAAGAATGGGGTTTTTTGTTGGTTGCAAGAGTGGGGAGAGGAGAAGAGGGCGCTGGGAGGAAGGGGATATTTATGGTCAGAGGAACCCATTCAGCCATTATTGAAAAAACTGCTCCCGAAAAGAGTAGAGTAGTTGTGGGATCCGTTCTGGTCAAACTAATTCAATTTTAACCAAATCTACAGTAAATTGTGTTAACACTTATATCTTCATATAAATTTATCGGGAAGTGAGAATTGCATTCTTTTGTGGATGGAGGGAGTACGTTCTGAGGAAGGGGGAAACACGTTCAGCGGAATGTTAACAGACCGGAAGAAATAATAGTAGTCCAGAAGGTCCTTTTAGCAATACATCAGTATACCGGACCTTCTGGACTACCTTTTCCACTCATTTGTCTTTGTTGGAGCTGTAACTCCACCATTGTTCTACCACAACCTTGTTCTTTGGTTGTCCTGTCAATGATGCCTCGTCCCTGGGCAAATCTTATTCCTGACATTGTTGTGAGCGTCGCCAATAAGATAAGTGATGCAAGAGATTTCATCATGTTCAAAGCTGTCTGCAAGGATTGGAACTGCGCTCGTTCAGGTGAGGCATGCCCGTTTGACCCTTGGATTCTGAAATCTGAATTTATCGTTGAATCTGGAGTAGTGACATTCGCATCCGTCACTGATATACGACTTTTTGAGGTCTCCTTTCCTGCATTGGCTGGGAAAAGGACTAGATTGATTGGTTGCGGCGGATCTGGAAGCCTAGTCGCCTTAGATTGCAGAGATTGGTGCAACGCGCTCATGCTGAATCCTTTGTCTCCTCAAAAGCACAATCGCCTACCTCAACTTCCAAAATGGAGCCAAATGGCTACTCTCCAAGCTTGTATCTTGTGCCTTGAAACAACAGCTGGTGCAGAGTCATTTGTCGTGATTACTTTCTTTTGGACAGAGAAATCTTTTGCAGCGCTTGGGTTTGCCCGTTTCCATTTGGCATTTGGGTAGCCAATTCGATTGGACTACACTACCTTTGGAAGATTTCTGGTGCAGTTCTTCTGAACACATGCGGATCTACTTGGGGCAAGATCTTCCAGCACCTACCCATCTTGTTGGACTTTGGTTGTCATGGGTTATTGGCATGGGCAACTCTTCTCTACTCGAAGGTGAAGACCGATTGTTCTTTGTTGTTCTGGAGGAGAAAGAAGCTGAGGTGGTAGAATTAACTTTGCATTCATTCGTCGGGGACATTTGGCAGCCTATTCCCTGGGAGAGAGCTCCTGAGTTCCGGAATAAGATCATCTTGTTTGGTCCTGGCAAGTGCATTGTTACAGAAGTGCTTGACATTTCTGGTTTGGCTGACCTGAGGGAAAATCACATTTACTTCCTATGAACTTATCATCACGATGAAAAGAATGAGTACTGGATCTACCAGTAGGGAATAGGTATTGTTCCAGGCGTCAACACTACTCCGGCGATTTGCATTAAGCAGGTTCATGGGGACTGGATTTGGTCGCGAGGAACATGGATGTTGCCTAGCTATCCGTAATGAGGAACTTCGATTGTGTACCACCTGTAACACAATTCAATGTACAAATATCTATATTATCATCCTTCGTCAATTATTCCGCGCATATGTATGAGTTTCTACCACAATCACTATGGGAACAAGCAGTTACGCATTCGATAATCAGGAAGGTCCTTCCCGCAAAACATCAACAGAGCGGACAAGTATCAAACATCATAAGATGGCATCTCACAGCTACTCATCACCACAAAGTTCACACCACCAACAAGTAGCAAATACCAAAATGCAAGCATGATTAGCACCTCTAAACCGTCTACCTAGCAATAACACCACGAATCACATTATGCCTCATTGTTGTCCTTGCTGAGTGACCTCTTATATGAGGCCTGTCTCAGCAATTCCCTCACCTTCTTCACCACAACTGTTGCAGAATCCAGGAGCTGCTTGACCGTCTGCAGCTCAGCGGTAGTCTCCTGAATCTCCGTATTAGCCTTTGCAGATTCTTCCTTCCACATCCTTGCCTCGCTTTCAGCTTTTAGGTACCTGTTGGCTTCACCCTTTTCTGTAGGAAACAACAGAGCATCGTTTCTCATTTTCTTTCTCGTCTCAAACAGGTTATGGGTTACCTCCCCGTAGTATTGCGTTATCATCTGCAGCTCAACTGCTTGGACATTGGCCTCCTCCTTAGCAGCTGTACAAGCTTCTTTCCACGACCTTGCTTCCTCTTTTGCTTTTCCCTTCATTTCCATCAGTTTCTATAGAACTTTTAGAGTCCGAATATCCCATTCAGGATCTATCCACCTAAACGACGCGCACTTCATGCCATCAGTCTACAGTCACCGATTTCGTTCTTATAATTAGCGATTGACCACACTAACATCAAACGTAGAAGCAACATTTATTAGAAGTGATACAGGTTATCGTTTACCTCGCAGCAGCATACATATCGACGCCCAGGGTTGGTGCCTGTCCAGTCATACCTCAGATGGACAGGCAACCCATCCTTGCACTCGTTTTCATTAGGATCTATAACGATAACTTCACGAGGACCAGGCGTCGGCGATCTGGAGCTTTCGGAGTCTACTCCAAACACCTTTAAAATACATGAATATAGTCTGTTAACCCAGATCTCCAAATCCAGAATTCCCCTTAACTAGCATGACAGATCAAAGTAGCATGGCTAAATAGAGGAGTGACCTGACCGGAGCGAGTCCTGCTTCTCCGTTCGCCGCTAGGGCTGCTACGATTCGCCATTCCCACCACGGGCAACAGCAGATCTAAGCACCGACGCTAGTTCTAGTCTTTGCCACAAGGAAAAGGAGCGTGGTGCCGGCGAGTCTCTTGCAGAGTTGCAGTAGTGTATGCCGCGTCGTCGAGACAAATGAGATATATACACTTGTTTGCGGGAAAACTTTTTTTGGCTGTCGCGCGCGCTTTTCTCCTGCCAACTTACCAGAACCGCTCTGTGCTGTTGTTGGGGCAGACATGTCCAGTTTCCGGGCGCGCAGCGGCCGGCCACATGGAATAGTCGGCACTTGGAAACAAGCAGTTACACAATTGTTTCTCAGGAAGGTCCTTCCTGCAAACCATCAAAAGGACGGACCATCCGGTTCAGGATCAATCCAAACAAACAGCATCTGAGCTTTTCCTCCTTTTTACTACTAGGAAGGTCCTCCTTGCGAAACATCAACAGGCCGGAGTTTCCTCAATCATAACTTCCCCCTTCTTTATCTATTATCACCATACCTCCATTGTTCTTTCTCTACCTCCATTGCAACGCGTATGAATTCCGAATGGTGACTATGCTCGAAACGAATGAGTTTGGATCATGGACCCAAACGCCAGTGACCCAAACAAGTTCATCGGTTAACGCCCGGTGCCAGTCCTTAACTGTAATTCTCAATGACCTCCATTGTAATGCGTATGAATTCCGAATGGTGAGTATGCTCGAATCAATTTGGAATAGATTAAATCAAATCGGCATAATAAGATGACATCTCATAGCAACTCATCACCACAAAGTTCACACCACCAGTCCACCAACAAGTAGCAAACATCATACGATGATCCGGTAGCCAACACCAAAACACAATCATGATACAAACAAGTAGCAAACATCATACGATGATCCAGTAGCCAACACCAAAACACAATCATGATACAAGTTTCACAATAATCATCACTACTCATTCATAATCATAACTCCATCTCATGTTTGGCCTCCTGCAGCCGTTCCTTCACCTTCTGCATCTCCTACCGTAAATTTTTGGTCTTGCAGGCCTCTCTTGCATTTCATAAAGTTCTTTCAGAAGATCTGGATGTCTCGTCTCAAGGCGAGGACTCTCTAGGAACTCCAAAGAGATCGAAAACATCATAGAACAATTAGCTTACAGAGAGAAAGAGCTTCAGTACACACCTAAGGACAAGACAACTGAGGGCAGAGATCATTCTTCTTACCATATACATTGGAATAAATGCGTCTATGAATGGGTAGGATATTGAGTTTGTTTGGTCAGTCTTTTCTTTTAAATTTTCAAGAAGTTCATTGTCAGTTGGACTGAAATGGGTACTAATAGGCAAGGGTACCCATTTCAGTCCAACTGACAATGAACTTCTTGAACATTTAAAAGAAAAGACGGACCAAACAAATTCAATGTCCTACCCATTTATTTACGCTTTTATTCCAGTGTCTATGGTAAGAAGAATAAGCTCTGCCCTCAGTTTTCTTGTTCTTAGGTGTGTACTGAAGCTATTTCTCTCTGTCAGCTAGTTGTTCTATCATGTTTTCGATCTCTTTGGAGATCCTAAGAGAGTTCTCCCCCGAGATGAGGCATCCAGATCTTCTAAAATAACATTAAGATGTTCTTGTAGAAATAAACTCATCCTTGGAGAAAACTCATCTCGATCTGAAAAATAAACTCATCTCAGTCTATAAAAAAACCTGAATCCCTTAAACCTAATTGTATGAGTACAGTAAAACAACCACCACACGCCAGAAAACCTGGTTGTTTGCTACCTACATAAACTCAGCAAAGGCATGGTTGTCCTAAATGAACCTATCGATCCATCAAACGATGCAAATTGGAAACTAACTGAATCTAACACCTGTGAATTGTGCAAACGCTAAGA
The DNA here is from genome assembly GCA_036936925.1 of Cenchrus fungigraminus. NCBI lineage: Eukaryota > Viridiplantae > Streptophyta > Magnoliopsida > Poales > Poaceae > Cenchrus > Cenchrus fungigraminus. The sequence continues at coordinate 61,969,627 of CM072770.1, forward strand.
ATCGTGGCAGAATCCAGATGTCCCTTCAACGGTCTGCAGCTCCGAAATAGTATCTTCAATCTACCAATTCATAAAACGATGGACCTATCAATCCTATCAATTGTGCACCTCAACAAAAATCCATAAAACGAGTTGCTTGAAGCACATCTAGAAGCTACTAAAATACAAAACCTACTGTAAGACGATGCAAATTGAAAACTAACTGAATCTAACATGAATTGTCTATAGCCTATCAACTTCTAACACCTATCGAAGTGCAAATCTAAAGGTACGATAAATGAAATCTAAATCTACCAAATATGCTCATCAATCCTCAGATCCCCAAATCTAGATATCCCCAACCCTAGTAAGATAGGGGAAAATATAGCGGCTCAAACCAGAGGACCAACCTCGTCTTGCTGTCTCATCCTCTTGTTGCTGGGATGTGGCGGTGTTGGTATTTCTTAAATCACAGCTAACGGCGCCTTGCTAGCGTGAGCGTAAGATCCACCTAGGTATACCGACGGGTACGAAAGAATCCGCAAGCGCACGGAAATACCGTTGTAGCACTTCACCTCAGGAGTATTCCAAAGGGTATCGAATCCAAGGAACGGTGTGTACTACCTTCTATGCTAGAAGAACGGTCCAAGCACACCAAGCCCCTGCTTGGGTAGAGAGATGATGGGGTGCTCCGTTCTAGGGGAGTAAAGCTGTAAAGGATCTCGCTTCGGACACCGGACCCTCCTGGCTATAACAGTCGGTTCACGGCAAAGGGTTGCCTACACCTGTATCCGAACGTGGGGGATTCCATAAGGGTCCAATGGCTCTCACTACCGCGGCCTACCCCAAGACAAACTGTGGGATACAGGGCAATCGAATGATAACCCGTAGTTCAGACACCACGTCTGCACCACAGATTACTACTATAGCACGGCTACGTCTGTCGACCCGTAGCAACACTATAGCACTCCGTATAAATACAGAGTGACGAACCTGCGAGTACGGCTATACCTCGCCCATCATTGACCCGAGGTGGCGCGAGGTTGAATGACTAAGCGCCAATTAATGTATTCCAATAAGATCTAACGAGATAACTCACACAAACGGAATGCAGAATTATTCATCTAGTCAACAAGATCAAAGGATCGTGTCACGAAGAACACGAACCTCTAAATGATGAACAGATGAAAAACTCAAGAACATATCACCCATGCATGAATATCACTTTAGTCCAAAAGGAAAATACAGAAATACTCACTTTGCTCTAAATGAAGAACAAATGGGAGTCACACCCACACCACCACCTACATAGCACCTACACCTATCTACACATGGAGAGGTGAGAACTCACCTCTCCAAGTGAGGAAATGAGAGAGGGGAGAGCTTGGGATGTGTCTCTATTCTTACCCCCTCCCCTCTTATTTATAGGCAAGGGGCAAGTGCTTCTCTCCCTCTCTTCCCTTCTCTTCTTGCGCCACCTGGAGGTGAACAGTGCCGGCCACGGGTACTGTAGCGTGCTCTGGAAGGAGCCTAAGGCGGTGGAGAAGAAAACCGGGCAAGAACCAGACCCTAGGTGCCCGAACCGGAGCCGAACCGCTGACTGGGTGCCTGAACCGCTCGAACTGGGGCAGAAACAGCTGGGAAAAAGGGCCACCCGGCCGAGCCAGCCGAACCGACCTGCGGCGGGCCACTAGGCAGGCGCCACGCGTCCCGGCGCGTGGCTCACGCGTGCGCCCGCGCGTGCCCGCGCGCGGCAGCCGGCTGAGCCAGCCCCGCAGCGGCACGTGGAAGGCGGGAGACGCTTCCCGCGCGCCCACGCGCGTGCGCCGCGACGGCCGCTGCTGGCCAATGTCGTTGCGCCACGTGGCCGCTCCTGGTAGTCCTCCTCGTGTGTGCGTGCATGCTACTGTAGTGCAGGCCCCAGGTGACGTCAGCAGATTTGTCCTTTTCCTATCTTCTTCATCCGGGCTCCGATGCATACAAATAATATATCCATTTCGATCGTCTCGACGAGCCCGTCGCAATGGTGAAGTCCAATTTGTCATTTGGCACTATTTCCAATGTCGCCCTATATAGGCCTTTGCTCTCCTGCTCTGTGAATACATCGTTTAGCACGTATTTCCATGCATCCTGCAATAAAAGCTAGGAACACCAACACTTGTGGAAATTGTCAGTAATAACCCCTATTCTAGTGTTGATGATCACTTTTCATTTATTTAATGTAGGAGTTGACGGTGTAAAAGCGGTACTTAACAGCCGTCAATAACTCCCCCACACTTGACCTTTGCTAGTCCCGAGTAAAGGGAGTCAGATCAAGGTGGTACATGATATCCAAAGGTATGAATCTAGCATAAGAGATATTCCAAACCATACCTTGCACTTGTGAACTATGTGGAGTGTCTATCATGCCATCTTGGGTAGTTAAAGAATGGAACGGTGATGAATCAAATCACTCCTGCTCATCATGTCTAGTAACTTGGGGTTTTTCAATAAATTTTTAAAACAAACCTTGCTTAGATCCTCATTTGATTCTCTCAGATCGCTCAAAGTGTATACGTCCTCACCAAGGCATTATTTTGCCTTTCTTCGTCCTTCTTCTAATGATAGCTTATGTGGAGCTCAAGGTGGGTATGAAAGATAAGGCATACTTGCATCATATATATTGCAAAGTCAAAGACTAGATCCACAGAGGAAATCAAATCACACAATCAGATCAAGATGTGCACGTATATTGGTATGGTGAGTATGGTAAGGTGGATACTAGGCCCGGAATGGGTGCAAGATATTACCATACATAAGATATGTAACTTATGACCATCTCTCTCCTTTTTCTCCTTTATTTGGGACATGGGCTATCCTTTCGTTTTCTTTTTTGCTTTCATCATGCTTTGAACTTGTGTCTCTTCTTTTTTTTTCTCCTTTTTTTTCTTTTTTTAATAGCCCATGTCTCTTTTTTGAAGGATACTTTTGGAGAGAGATGTCACACCACATATGGAGCTTTATTTTTATGAAATGGATGAATGGTACAATGCTATCTTCCTTTGTAGAAGCGTAGCAAGGGGAACAAGATGGTGTGCACATGAATCTTGATCGTGAAGGCATGAAAAGGATTCTCATAAGGGTCAAAGAATTTGACAAAGCTCAATGCAACAACAAGCAGCATATGAGTATAAGGTTTTCAACTAATGACATCATATGGCCTTGGTAGGACTGTGACATATCAAAGAGGAGCTTTGCAAAAGGGTTTTCAGATTTTTCAAATAAAATTCCCAAGCACTCAAACATTTAGAGCGAAGATCATATCATCAAACCATATCGCAAACACCAACTACTTAGATAAGCATGAGTTCCCTAATGATATTTGTTCACAAGCATCAAGACAATGAGTGAGGAATAAAGCATATGCAAGGCAACCACAAGAATCATGTAGAGCAAGCAGAGCACCGTTATTAGAGTTTGATTCACTAGATAAGAATTGAAGATCATTCAAACTCATAGGTAGAGAGAGTGAGATGCAGGGTGCACATACCATCGCTCCTGAAGGATATGGAAGACAAGGAAGACTAGTGGTGATTTGGCTAACCCGTGGGGTAGCCAGCTCACTCTAGTTTACCTTGCCCTTGTCATGAAGGTGTAGTCGATGTCATGCAGCCCTTGTGTGGGAGTTCTCAAGTGAATACGTGATGATGAGCTTGAGAGAACTCCCCCACATGGGTTCTTGTACTGGTGTGTTCTTCGAGCAAAAAGTGGAAACAAAAGATGGACTCTACTGGTTTGAGAACCACAGAGCCTTTATTCAAAAGCAAATATTTTTGGTTTTTTTTTATTATCGTCACCATGTCATTTGCTCAAACAGGATTAGACCAACATTGTACTCCATAAACAAAAGAGAATGTACTTACCTTGAACCCTAGAGAGGTCACATGTTTCTCCTTTGTATGTCGTGTAAAATAAGTCTGACACCTTAACTTACCATCCCAATTGCATATAGCTCAATGACTTACCCATTTGAATTTAGCCTCCTACAGGGATTAGTCCACATTCATGCAACCAATATCTATGAGAGCATAACTCTAAGGTTCATCAATCAAAACTCAACACCATGTCTTGTTTTGATTGAAGAAGACAGTTTTAACCTAAGCACCACGCTTAATTTAAAACAGTCTATGAATGTATGCCCAGAACATAAATCAAACCCAAGCGTATGAATAAAGACAAAGGAGGCATGCAAGCATAATTTAAGCTATTTTCAAAGGGGACATAAGCATGAGCACAAGACGGTGAACCTCGGGCAACCTCCCGGAAGGGCTTTGTTTGAAGTCAAAAGCAGGACTTACCTAGCTAATCAGCAAGATGAGAGAGCTTACATCTTCTCCACATCAGGATAAGGTTTGGCATGAAAGGAAATTTACTCGGGATGCTCACATACCTCCCCCACACTTAGAGTTTGCATTGCCAGGCAACAAAACTTAAGTGTGCGAAGATCAAGCTTCCTTTTGCAAATATTCCCTCACCAAAACTTACCAAGATGCTACAGCTGATGTAACTCACATGTTATTAGGCATCACTTGTTCGTCGTTCTTTTCAATCTCCACCTGAAAGGTTAGTGACCAAAAATACCCGAAGGACAACTTATGCCAAAAACATGTTCTTGCTTTTTATTCGAAAGGGAAATAAAACCTATGCTAATCCAGGCTATCTCCTGGTAGTGCTTTGTTTATTCAAGGTCATAAGCTCGACCAGGGGAACTTCTCTTGCAGCCACATTGGTGGTGTCCTTCCCATTTCACCACCAATCATCGATGAAGCAGTGAAGCTCTAGCTGCAAGGTTAGTGCCACATACGCACACGAGTCCAAAAGATAGCAAAGCTAAAAGCAGACATGATCATTACAGGGAGGCTAAGACAGCTCCTGGGGCGATCACGGGACTCGAGAAGCTATAGCACCAGGGTGAACCTCGGAGACGGGAGGTTGAGCACTGAGGCTAGCGCTCTCACAACTGATCTCCGACTGAACTCAGCTCAGGCAAATACTCGGCCTCCAAAAGAGGATAGAGTAGAAACTCGAACGGCCGGCGTACGTTCAGGAGCTAGAGTTCGGGTGAAGGATGAGGTTAAGCTCATCCTTCCTTAGGTAGATGGACCGATGTTCTCATCAAACCGATGAGCCATCCCGGGTCTAGCCTAAGCTTCTAATAGGAGGTTATGGATAAGCTGGAAAGTGCAACTCCCATTGGGCATCGATCAAGTCAAGCATAAAGTATGAAGTTTAAGCTTCTCCTGACTGATCGACATCGATCGATGGGCTTAAGATATGAAGTGAATGTACTCCATTCGATCGGTAAATGATCGTGCTCCTTCAATCTGATAAATGAATCCACTGGATTATAAAGCAGAGACCGATGTCTTGGTTTAACGAAACTTCAATGCAAGGCACTTCAGCTCAAACCTCAACGTAGGAACATGATAGGCCAATCGTACTCTCCATAGGAGGTCATAACTAGGACCGAACAAGTCATCCCGGCCGAGAATGATTCGTCCTTTCCTAACTACTCTCTCCATCCTCCCACGAGACAAGGTCTCGGGGAGAAGGTCTAAGAAGAGGTACGAGAGGGGAACCCAAGGGTAAACTCTGCGCTAAGCAATCTTTCCCTTAGATTCCTGCTAATCAGGAATGGTATCTTCAGCCAGAGCTTAAATCCTCAGCTCGGCCGATGATGGATCTAGGGGGCTCAACATTTCCTCTGACGGGCACCTCATCGACCTGGATGCAAAGGGAGCTGAAATCCCGGAGATATTCCACGATCTCTTTTCCCTCAGTAGCGTCCAAGTACACAAAAGAGCCTCCAAAGAGAGCATTAAGCCGCATGGCATTGTAACCCATACCAGAAGTGCTGAAGCAACATCCAATCGGGGACGTGGAGGACTGGGCAATCTTCCGCCAAGAAGGCGAAGTGATTCCATGCCATTCCTAGCAATTCCTCCTCACCTTGCTTGAGACTGAGAATCTTGATCCTCAACGAGATGACATGCTGTATCGGGAAGAGTCGGGAGCAATAAGCTGCTCTCAAATTTTCCCATGTGAGGAAGTTTCTACCAAAACAATGGTGCCAGTCCCGTGCTTTCCCAGAGAGGGATAGCGGGAAAGATTCCCTTTTCCGAACATCCAATGATTCTTCGCTTTCACCCGGAGTTTCAATCAGATACTCGTAGTCTCTCACATGATCGAGGGGGTTCTCATGAATTGACCCCGAGAAGGAAAGATCCTGAACTAGCTTCATGAGAGAGGGGTGAATCCGATAGCCAAATGAAAGAATGAGTTCTGACAAGGGTGGCTCTGAGGGTTCACTCCTCGAAGGTGGAAGGTGTTTACAAGGATAACCTTCCAAGGGTAGCGGGGGTAAAGGTAGAAGAAAAGAAAATGGAAAAGGATATCTCGAAGGGTAACGGGGGTAGAGGTAGAAGAAAACAAAAAAGATACATACGAAGACCACTAGGTTCGAAGATAGATACAGCAACCGTTCCCTGGCAACGGCGCCAGAAATACTTGTTGGTATTTCTTAAGTCATAGCTAATGGCGCCTTGCTAGCGTGAGCGTAAGATCCACCTGGGTATACCGACGGGTACGAAAGAATCTGCAAGCGCACGGAAATACCGCTGCAGCACTTCACCTCAGGAGTATTCCAAAGGGTATCAAATCCAAGGAACGGTGTGTACTACCTTCTATGCTAGAAGAACGGTCCAAGGACACCAAGCCCTTGCTTGGGTAGAGAGATGATGGGGTGCTCGGTTCTAGGGGAGTAAAGCTGTAAAGGATCTCGCTTCGGACACCGGACCCTCCTGGCTATAACAGTCGGTTCACGGCAAAGGGTTGCCTACACCTGTATCCGAACGTGGGGGATTCCATAAGGGTCCAACGGTTGTCACTACCGCGGCCTACCCCAAGACAAACCGTGGGATACAGGGCAATCAAAGGATAACCCGTAGTTTAGACACCACGTCTGCACCACCGATTACTACTATAGCACGACTACGTCTGTCGACCCGTAGCAACACTATAGCACTCCGTATAAATACAGAGTGAAGAACCCGCGAGTACGGCTATACCTCGCCCATCATTGACCCGAGGTGGCGCGAGGTTGAACGACTAAGCGCCAATTAATGTATTCCAATAAGATCTAACAAGATAACTCACACAAACGGAATGCAGAATTATTCATCTAGTCAACAAGATCAAAGGATCGTGTCACGAAGAACACGAACCTCTAAATGATGAACAGACGAATAACTCAAGAACATATCACCCATGCATGAATATCACTTTAGTCTAAAAGGAAAATACAGAAATACTCACTTTGCTCTAAATGTAGAACAAATGGGAGTCACACCCACACCACCACCTACATAGTACCTACACCTATCTACACATGGAGAGGTGAGAACTCACCTCTCCAAGTGAGGAAATGAGAGAGGGGAGAGCTTGGGATGTGTCTCTATTCTTACCCCCTCACCTCATATTTATAGGCAAGGGACAAGTGCTTCTCTCCCTCTCTTCCCTTCTCTTCTTGCGCCACCTAGAGGTGAACAGTGCCGGCCACGGGTACTGTAGCGTGCTCTGGAAGGAGCCTAACTCGGTGGAGAAGACAACGGGCAAGAACCAGACCCTAGGTGCCCGAACCGGAGCCGAACCGCTGATTGGGTGCCTGAACCGCTCGAACTGGTGCAGAAACCACTGGGAAAAAGGGCCAACCGGCCGAGCCAGCCGAACTGACCTGAGGCGGGCCACTAGGCGGGCGCCACGTGTCCCGGCGGGTGGCTCACGCGCGCGGCAGCCGGCCGAGCCAGCCCCGCGGCGGCACGTGGCAGGTGGGGGACGCTTCCCGCGCGCCCGCGCGCGTGCGCCGCGGCGGCCGCTGCTGGCCAATGGCGTTGCGCCACGTGGCCGCTACTGGTAGTCCTCCTCGTGCGTGCATGCTACTGTAGTGCGGGCCCCAGGTGACGTCAGCAGATTTGTTCTTTTCCTATCTTCTTCATCCGGGGTCCGATGCACACAAATAATATATCCATTTCGATCATCTCGACGAGCCCGTCGCAATGGTGAAGTCCAATTTGTCATTTGGCACTGTTTCTAATGTCGCCCTATATAGGCCTTTGCTCTCCTGCTCTGTGAATACATCATTTAGCACGTATTTCCATGCATCCTGCAATAAAAGCTAGGAACACCAACACTTGTGGAAATTGTCAGTAATAACCCCTATTCTAGTGTTGATGATCACTTTTCATTTATTTAATGCAGGAGTTGGCGGTGTAAAAGCGGTGCTTAACAGCCGTCAATAGGTGGCGCAACCATCTTCCCCTCACCGCTAGGATCCGCCATTCCTACCACGAACTATTGCAGATCTGCGTAGCAGAAGTCAAAAGTCTTTGCGAAGTCTGAGTGAAGTGTCTCGCCAGTCATTCGATACGTAATTATAGACTCAACTAAAACTTACATGTGGGACCTAGTCACAGTAAAGAAATCACATGAACTATTAGTAGAGTTTCCCATATACTTATCACAACCAACAAGTGGTGCAGTGGTAAACAGCACAACCTTGTTCCTTCGGGTCCCTGGTTCGAACCCATGCCATGGCAAATTATTTTTGCAACATTTCGTGACCTATGCTTACACGTGGGACCCTAGAACTATTTATGACGACTTGGAACACTCTATTTTCGAAAAAATGCTTACATGTGGGACCCAACTGAATTTTATGACGACTTGGAACACTCTATTTTAAAATAATGCTTACATGTGGGACCAAAATTGGTTTATGACGCCGCTGACATGGCGAAAATGCTTACATGTGGGACACTGGATAATTTTATGACAACTTGGGACACTCTATTTTCAAAAAAATGCTTACATGTGGGACCCTACTGAATTTTATGACGACTTGGAACACTCTGTTTTTAAAATAATGCTTACATGTGGGGCCGATGTTGGTTTATGTCGTTTTTTCAGAGCTTATGGCGTCACAAAACAACATGGAACAGGGAATTTCTAGCTACAGTACCAACCGTAATGACAAAAAAAAATTTTGTCACTAAATTTGCTCGAAAGTGAAATATTATGACGAGATCAACTAGGAACGTCATAAATCAATGACGCTAAAATGTGGTTGCGTCACTAGTCAACGATTTTCTTGTAGTGTTTCTATACAACCGTTCTATCTTTCAACTGCCCAAGGCAGGTGAAGCTACAAGCCCCATATCAATCGAGCATAAGGTAAGATTAATGCCGACTCATTCAATCCTTGATAGAGTACCTAGTTGCATGCTTGTCATAAATTAGGAATACAACATCGTAGCAACTCCTGATCAACCAACCTAAGTCCTAAGTGTCTTGCTCGGGATGAACAAGAGGCTAGCTTGGGGGAGTTGTTGACGGCTATTAAGTGCTTGCTTTAGCCGTCAATTTACTCATGAATAAAGGAGCGAGAGGCAATTCTTACACGCATTTTAGTTAAGAATAATGTAGTTCCACTTGTCCTTGGAGATTATGTGATTGCAGGAAAAAATCATAAAAGAAGTAGCAAACTCACCTTCTATGATTCATGCCACGTCACCTCAGCCAAGGAGGGACTGCCACCTCAGATGCCATGCATGCAAGCCACATCACCAATCCAAGGGAGGCAAGCCCCGACGAATCAGAGCGTGACACGTGGACTTCACATGGATCCATGGGCCCACCAGAGCGCCTAAACCGCCTCAAGAGCACGTGTACACCGGGGACCGACCTAAGGGCCCACAGGACAGCCACCCAGAGGAAGCACACCCTGAGTGGGGCCCACAGGGGGTAGGCCGACCCCACAGGTCGGCCGAATCGACCTTGAGCCTCCCACTCAGGGGCTTCCACGTGGTGTCTCCCCATTGGTCCTAGAGGCCATTCCCGGGGTGTTTGGCTCCTCTTGACGCCGGTGCTCAGGCCTATAAATAGAAGGGGAGGGGGTTCATTTCTTACCAACACACTTTACTCCTCCTCTCTCACTTTTGGTTTCTAAGGCTAGGAGGTAGGCTAGAGTAGTTCTACTTCAGGTTCCAAGTCTACTTTGGGATCTAGGTATGAGTTCTCTTGTATCTTTATTTTATTGTATGACTTTGATCTACTTCAGTTATTCACCTATTTCATATAAAGTTGTGCTTGTATACATGGGTGATTTTTTCATGTGTTCTTCGCTTGTTCATCATTTAGAGGCTCATGTTCTTGATGAACAAGGCCTTTCGATCTAGTTGACGAGTTACTTACTCATGTTTTCGATGTTTGTTCATAAGTTAGAGGCTCGTGTTCTTCGCGAACACGACCCTTTGATCTTGTTGAATAGACATAGGAAAGCACAAATCCATTTGTGTACCTAGCCTAGTTTGATCTAGTTAGATTCCATGTTCGTGTTGTATGAAGTTCGTGCTCAAGCTACGGTACTCGGTGTAATTGGCTGGTTTATCTGGTGGCTCTGACCTGGGTCACAATAGCCCGGGCCGGTCAGGGTCCTGCTAACAACGTAAGCGTGGTGCTTGGGTTGCGTAGCTACTTTACTTATGTGTGTATCCCACGGTTTGTCTTGGGGTAGGCCACGGTAGTGACAGCCGTTGGACCCTTCTGGAATCCCCAACGTTCGGATACGCTGTAGGAGTCTAAAGTCTAACAACCGGAGTCGTGCGTAAGCGACGCGGGAGGTTAGCTCCCCGTTTGTACCTGGGTGCTTGAGCCAACAGTCATGTAATGCTAGTGTGTATCTAACTCGTCTTACTAACTTCGTGTGTTTAGTACCTTAGAACCTAGAACTAACTCGTATGTTGCCTCCTAAGCCTAGGACCTTTAGATAGAGTGTGTTTGTGTGTTCACACTACCAACTTATCTATCATACCTCACCCCTGCACTTGAGTGTCTGGTTTGTTTCCGTCTATAATTTATACTCATTGCAATAGTGTTGAGTTTGTTAATCCACCCAGCCTTCCTTGGATTCGATACCCTTTGGAATACTCCTTTGGGGAAATGCTACAATGGTACTTCTGTGCACCTGCAGACTCTTGTAATCGTTAGGATTACCATTTGGTCATTTCTGGCATCGTTGCTAGGAACTCATAACTTAGCATCGACGTTAAGAAATACCAACACGTACCAAGACCAATCTGAAAGAGCTCAAGCTGCCATCGTCGTGCAAGTGTCCCTGACTTGGGTTAATCTCCAAAACTCGGGCGGACAAACCACGCGGCGCTGGGAGCTGGTGATGGAGTCCCACACGACGGCCTCCTGTCGGGTCACGTCAAAGAAGAGGGCGAGGTCGTGGCGGCAGCCTAGGGCCCTCTAGCTCTCGCTGAGGCCCTGCGCCGGGGTGAAGCTGGCTTGCCGGAGATGCAGAAGAAGAAGCCGAGCAGCGGGGGGCGTTGAGGACCTGTGGTGCGCGTGGAAGCGGCGGAGGAACTGCGGGTCGGTGATGAGGCGGCGCCAGCACTTGCAGACGAGGGAGGCGATGGGGAGGGAGCACGAGAGCGGTGGTAGGGGGACGAGGATCTCCCGGAGGATATCGTCGGCGTCGAGCAGCGGCGGTGGCGGCGAGGAGAGACCCTCATCCGCCGCGGGTCCCATCGCATTTCCACGAGCTGGACGACGACCTTGATGCCGCCGTCGGGGACGGCGAAGTCGATGATAACCCCAGATCCAGCGGTCGGAGGCGCAGGCCTTGCACGAGCCTGGAGCCGGCGACTTCGGCTTCAACCACTACGTGAAAACCTCAAATAGGTCACACAACATTTGTAATGGGCCCTTAACACCCGTTACATGCACCCATATCTGTAACAGTTGTTGTTTTGGCGCCCGTTACCCATAAGCGCGGCAGGCTGACCCCCGGGTTTGCCTCCACAACACCCGTTACCAATGTGGACTTCTGGTAACGGGCTTCTTAAACGCCCGTTACATGAATTCATTGTAACGGACGTTAAAGCGAGTCCGTTACAAAAGTTAAACCTATCTGTAACGAGCTCGTAAAATCCGTTACCGATCAATGCCTGTCAGGGGGTGAGACCTGGATAGATCCGCAAGGAGGCGACCTAAGCGGTTGTAGGTTGATTGGAGGGGATCAGGAACTTAGAGCGTAGGTGGTAGTTCACGTGTGGAACTCGGAACACGGCAAGAATGGCAATGAACACGGGGGTTTAGACTGGTTCGGGCCTCCGGAGAGTGAAACCCTACGTCCAGTATGGGGTGGAATTATGTGTGGAAGGGAAGTCCCCTCGAATGGAGCTCTAGGCCGCCTTATATGGCCAGCGGGCTAGGGCTTCCATTCGAGGTCGGTGGACCCTCATCGGGGTCGGTTACAAATCAGGAAGGCCATCTGCCTTGATTACAGGGAGAATCCCGCGATTTGCGGACCTACTGGCGGCGCCGAGCCGCGATCTAGTAGCTCGCCTTGCACTCCAAGCTCGGCGGATTCTCCGGGATCTGGATAAGGTCGCCCGAAGTCTTCCTAGGTCGTCAGAGTTGTAGATAAGGTCTCTGGGCCCACTTGCAGGTCGGTGGGGCTTCTGGCAGGTCGGGTCCACTTGACAGGGACCTCTGGGACCCTGGCTGGTGGGGACCCATGGGTACCCATGTCTCTCAAGCCCCCGATTGACGTGTAGGCGTAGCGGCCGAGATGAAGTCATGTCGAGGCGAGGCGAGGTCATGACGTCGTCAAGGTCGCGTAGGGTGCACGGTGATCCAAAGAAGAAAGAAAAACCCCTTCAGCACGCACGAAGTCGAACATCGAGCTCCTGGAACGTAGGTCCAGAAGGTCGGAGTGTAGGCAAAGCATTGTCCTTGACGAACCGCCGACCTGACCTGAGTCAGGTATTTTGAAAAGATTCAACATGACCTTGAGGAAGGTCTCACTGCCGACCGTAGGTAGGTCGAGCGTAGAAGTAGTGGAAGCTGGCTTCCAGTAGGTCGTCGCGACGTAGAAGAAGAGGGCGTCACAAGACGCACTCGTGTAGTAGCCCCTGAGCAGTAAGGCGACCAGGATGGTCGGTTTGATGCTCGAGAAAGAAATAGAGAACCTACGGCCTTCTGTTCCCCTTTGGATGCTCTGCCAAACTGAACAAGATGAAACACATGGAATCGTCGAGCAAGGTGCCAAACAGCAATGGTTGTCGCGTCGCGAGCTGCAGGTGCACTGTGTGGTCACGAGACCTGCCTCCAAGCAGAGCTGCAGTCACTACCCGCAAAGGACGAGAACTGCTAGGACGCTGTCAGATGGGGGACAGGCGCGCGAAGCATCCACGTGTGAATAGGGAGCTTGCTCTTCACGTGGGAACAGTCATCTGATAAGGACGCCACGCCAGCTTGGTTGTAGATAAGACCCAGGACCATGCGCTGCGGCTATAAATAGGTGACCTCGCCATGGTGGTCACCACTTGAGCCAACTGAGAGAACCATGGCAAAACTGCTTAGTAATTTTTCAGTTCCTTGGGCTTGTCCCCGTCCACCAGAGCGTAGCGCTAGGTTACCAACATCTGGAGCTAGAAGAATGCTTGCGAAGTGAGGGGAACTCCATCAGCAGCTTTACCCGCGCCCAGCGAGGAATCCAGGTGCAGCATGGGGCAGTATAGGCCTTGACGAACCTTGTAAGCGAAGGCCTGAGGCCATGCTGGAGATTACCGCGCTGCATCGGGAAAGGCCCGAGGTGATGCTGGCTCAATTTGGAATCTTGTGGGGAAGCCCAGACGTAAGTGTGGGTGCCACAGGAAACCTTCTGGGGCTAGAGTAGAGGTGGCTGTGTGGCGCTGCGACCTCGGCGGTGGTGGAGGTCTCCAAACAGGTCCTGAAGCTAGAAGCAAGCTTGCGACGCGCTTCATCAGTCTAGGTTGCGTCGTAGACACCATATAAGGTAGATCAAGACCTTTAACATGTTTGTATCTTGTAATTGGCCAAGGGCCAAAGTCCTTTTTGCAGCTTACGAAGCTTGTATACACATGCTTGTTTTGACAAACAGTGCGTGCCGAGTGTTGTGTAGAGGCGCCCGGGCGGCAATGGCATGGCCAAGGTCCCAGCGGGGCTGTAGCAGCGCGCCGACCTTCAGAAGGTCATAGAAATTGACAAGAAGCCCGTGTCGACCTGGGTCGACACGGCCATTGTGCAGTGACACAACGCAGGCTGTCAACCTGAGAGCTGTAGGTCTTAATCGACCCAGAAGGCAGCGGGGCCTCAGCGAGGAGCTGTAGACAAGACCAGGAGGTCGCCAATGGGCAGTAGAACCTTTGAGCGCAGGGCCGTTGGTAGTATTAGCCGCTGTAGGTCGAGGCGACCTAGAAGGCATATAGGCAGCTGGGCCTAGGAGACATGGTGTGAACCCGCCGTTTGTAGGCCGAGGCGACCTAGGAAGCTATCGAGTTCTTGACGACCTACAGAAGGCAGGGGAGCAGGTCCATAGGTTGTCTGTGGGCCATGGCGACCTTGAGCTTAGCATTGGGAATATTCTATTTAGGGGGGCTTAAATGTGGGGCATGACGAGTCCACGGCCGTCTGGACGTTGACGAAAGATCGACGGACGCAAATTCCCGTACGGAACTAGCTGTTACTACCTTCTATCCGTTAGGCCGAAAGAGCCGTTGAGGGATAGATCTGCGGAGCGCAGATCCGTTGGGTCGCCGCAAAGTCCGTGGGAGAGACGTTGGGCGTAGCGACCCGTAGCGCTTCTGGGGCCCATATAAAAGGCCGGTCCGCGGGCCGGGACCTTCACTTCCTTTCATTTCCGCGCAGCATTTAGGGTTACGCCACCGGTCGATTGCTCCAGCGAAATCCACACCGCCACCGTGCTTAGGTCCGTCGCACCTCGCACCCGCGCATGCGCACGAAATCGCTTGTCATGTTTAGAGCAAAATCCACCGGAATAGAGGAGGAGATGGAGCCCGCACTTGCGCCGTCGCCAGAGACCATTTGGGAGCCGTCCGTAGTGACGGAGGAGCCTGCGGGTTGCTGAGGCCTAAGACGGAGGTGGCCTGGAGGCCGGCGGCAGGCGAGGCGTTCCCTACCGAGGGGACCGGGGAGACCGTCGTCTTCCTCGCGCACGTCGAGCGCGGGTTCGGGGTCCCAGCCGACGACTTCTTCCGCGGGCTCTTGTACTTCTACAGGATCGACCTGGTACATCTCATCCCCAACACCATCACCATCATTTCTTCCTTCATCCATCTCTGCGAGGCCTACCACGGGATACCGCCGCATTTCCATTTGTGGCGGCACTTCTTCGAGCTAAAGAAGACGGGCAAGTCCGACGTCGTGGGGAGCGTCGGGTTCATGCTGCGCCGGTACATGAAGCCGATGTACATCGACTTGGTGCTGCCCGACAACACCACGGGCTGGAAATAGGGGTGGTTCTACCTCGACAACCTGGTGCCAGCGCTCCCCGCCAGGTCTGGGCACGGTCCCGTGCGGGTGCCCGAATGGTCCAACCAGCTCACGTCGCGGGAGACCGACGACCTGCGGCCGCTGCTGGAAGACCTCGAGAGGCTGAAGACGGAGGGGCTGACTGGCAGTGCCGTGGTGATTAGCTTCAGCCAACGGTTGCTGCAGCCCATCCAGGACCGGGTACACCCAGCCTACGAGTACTGGGGGCAGTCTGACCCCACCCGGGTCATCCGGCGCAAGGTCTCCAAGGAGGAGATGGTGGCACGGGTGAAAGGCATCTTGCCGGGCGCATCCGGAACAGGACGTGCCCCAAAGTGCTCAGCGTGTACCAGCCCACCGAAGCCATAAGTCTTCAAGCTCCAAATCAACCTTGGTTATTTGCTATCTGAATAGGTGAATGAGTGTGACACAGGTCTTTTGTTTTCAGGGTCGCGAGGGGATGTACTGGTGCCCAGTGCCATTACGCAATGAAGAGGACCGGAGCTTCATGGTCCGGGCTGCGAAGGATATACAAGTCCCTCCACAGCAATGCATTGAGGACTACCTCTCCAACTCGTCGGTAGGTAGTGATGATGAAGAACCCGCGGCGAGGAGGGCGCCGGCGAAGGTCGCCGCGCCAGCGCCGCGTCGCACGCGGCAGGCTACAGGCAAGATGTCCGCATCTCGGGCCGCGGCGACCATCACCGCTACCCAGGCAGCGGAATCGAAGAAGAAGAGGAAGAAGGCAGGCCCCACCGTGTCGGCGGACACGGTCACGGCCAGCTCTGACGTTGAGACCATCAACGTCGAAGAGGAGGAGGAAGACGACGTGAAGTCGCCCGACGCATCGACCGAGCGAGCGGCGGAGACGCCCCGCAAGGTCGTCGGAAAGGAGGAGCGCTCAAGGTCGGGCGCGGACGTGCCAGGCGACGCAGGGTCGCAGAAGAGGGCGAGAAAGGCCCCGCCTAAGCCCATCAAGCCTGGGCTATGGTCTGCAAGCAAGTAAGTCACCAAACCCATGCCCGCTTTTGCTTTTGGCATCGGACTCCCGGTTGGTCTTGTTGTTGAAGGTCGTCGCCTGTGTGTAGGGCGACCCCGGCGACGTCGGAGAGTGCCAAGAATGCCTCGGGCCAGGAGGCGTTCGGACACAAAGGGGGGAAGGCGCCTGTGGAGCAATCACCGGCGGCCTCAGCTACGGACGTCTCGAGCCAGCTCCTTGGAGCCGGGGTGACAGCGGCGTCGGATGCGGAGAGGGGGGCTGCCAGCGATGCTCAGCCCGTTGGGGGTCTCCAGGATGACCTATTCGTGTCCGCCCCGCCACCAATGTAGGACCAGCACACTGCGGAGGTGGGCGGGCCTGGGCTTGAGGAGGAGGATGATAGGTGCTTGTACGTCGGGACCCCGTGGGGGAACGACGTTATCGCCGACCGCCGCGATGTTGACGACTTCAAAGCGGCGTCGCGAACGATCGCGCGGACGCTCTCGGTAAGGACCTGACACTGTTCCTGTGATTTCTTTGGCGTCTGCTCTGGTTATTTTCGTGGTCTTGACGTAAGGTGGATCTTCTTCTGTTGCAGTCACTTGCGGAGCGGGCGCGAGCCCAGGCGAATCTGGTGAGGGAGGCCGCTAATGCCCACGCGGAGGCGGCCGCGACTCGAGAGGCTTTGTTGCAAGCCAAGGTCGAAGCCGCGCAGGAGATCCAACGCGTGAAGGATGCCCTTGCCTGCCAGGCAGAGAAGGAGGTAAACTCCATGAAGAAGAAGCTGGAGACTGCCCGGCGGGAGGCGAAAGATGCCACGGACGACCTCCAGGCCGTTGCTGATGGTATGTTTGTTGGTCGTTGGGTGTTGTCTTCTCGTCCTTAGGTCTTTTCCACATTTTTCGACCTTTGAAACGTTCAGGCACCAGAGAGACAGTGGAGGCCCTGAAGAAGGAGCTGTCGGAGACCAAGGACCAGGTAAAGATCCACAAGGAAAGGACCACTGAGATCCGAGAAGGTGAGCAGCCCTTTCTCCGTAAGGTCTTTGCCGTAGTTGCGCCGAGGATATGAGCGAGCCTTCTCTTGTTTATGCAGGTCTGGAGAAGCAGCTCACCGACCTTAAGGAGGCCGCCCAGTACCTGATGGACATCTACGTCCCACAAGAAGAGGGGGCGGAGCCAAAGGAGCTGGTCGACCGCCTGGATGAGGCTGAAGGTCGGATGAAGACCTTGCTGCTGGACACCGGCAAGCTGGCTGCGGCCGCGGTGTTGGCGACGGTGAAGTTCCACGAGCCGTCGTTCGACCTGCAGAAGGTCGCAGAGGACGTCGACTTGTCCGAGCTGGTGGGTCGTGAGGACGTTCAAGCCGCCGCCGAGGAGGTCGTCAAGAAGTTCGACCTCTGAAAAAGCAGGGCTCATGATGTATTAGAGAGTAGACGTAGGTTAGGCCGGTGGCCTATATTGTAAAAAGACCTTGCATTTAATAACAAGAAGGCAACTTTATTTAAAGCACGCGTGAAGGACCGATTAGGCGAACCAGAGAGGGGGGGAGTGAATGGGAGCCGATAAAAATTCTTCTCGAAGGAGATGAGAACTCCAACAAGACGAACACGGCTTCCAACTCACGTCTCTGACCCAACTACCCAAGTTGGTCAAGACCACGCAGCCACTGGAGTGCTACTGGTCCTAGGAACCAACACTCAACCTTCCTAGCCAAAACTCACCAAAACACACAGCGGAAACTTGCACGGCTTGCTGCCTGTGCTACACCGGTCAGACCGATGGCCTGCGCCGGTCAGACCGGTGACACCGGTCAGACCGGTGGACAGAGCCGGTCAGGCCGGTGGCTACAGCAGCCGCACAGCAAACGTTCCAGGAAGCCTCAGTGAATCCTCTAGGCCCTGGAACAAAAACCACCACGAAACACAACCTGTGAGGAAGAAGAACCCCTCACAAATCCTAGCAAAACAACTCCAAACACTCCAAGAACTAAACAGCAGGACCACGGGACAAAACCACACGGACAAGGCTGTTCCCCGAGACAAAAACCCACCAAGGGCTAGCACCGGTCAGACCGGTCAAGAGCACCGGTCAGACCGGTCGTGCCTGGGCAGCTCGGGATGAACAGCGCCCGCGAGTCAACTCCTCCAAATCCAACTCCCGATCTCCCGATTCGCTCCACGGTTTTGCACAAGACTTTGGGGACAGTAGGAACACCTCATGGGTACTCCATAGCCAAGATTTGGTCCACCAAAACTTGTCAAATCAAGAGGAATCGAAGAAATCCCACCAAGAACGCCTCTAACCCTAGAGCCACGAAAACCCCAAAATCGAGCCCCTTTGCTCACGGATTTGGAAGGGGAATCAAAGGGAAAAGAACCACGAAGGGTTCATGCATACATCCCCCACCAAATCCCAAAGAGAAAGGCCTCGAAATCGCTCCAAGAAAATCGCCAAGAAAAGGCTCCGAAAATCACCAAAAAGGAGAAACGGGAAAGACACATCCAAGCCTTGAGGAACCACGCCGAATCATCTATACATACCAAAGAGGTTCATACAAGGTCTAGCTTGCCGCCCGATCATCCTTCCCTCTCACAAGATCTCACCATGAAGCTCTCAAGCTAGTCCTACGAAAATCCTAAGAAAATAGGAAGGAAAATAGGAAAACCAAATGAGCTAGGGTTCCAAGAGATGGCTGCCATCCTCTCACCCCTTGGGTTATATGGAGGCAACCGAAAGACTAAAATACCCTTACTAGCTAACTAGGGATACATGCCCCTCGAGGGCGAAAATGGAAGTCTTTGTCTTCGCACCATCGGACGGATGCCCAGCAACCGCAAACTTGCTTAGCCTCGACGCAAGCCTTGCGATCCCGACGCGTGTCCTCCGCTTCGAAGATTCCGGACTGCGTCGTCGCACACCGGTCAGACCGGTGCTCCTCACCGGTCAGACCGGTACCCACCGGTCAGACCGGTCAGACCCACCGGTCAGACCGGTCTGGAGCTGCTGCACTTCCGTCTTCGGTTCTTCGGTCTTGGCTTTGTGGATCAACCAAGGAACCCAGTGGTTTTCTGGTGAACCACCGGAAACCCCGCGAACTCGGTGTAGCCTCCGCAAATCACCACTCATGACTCGGCTCCCACGTAGTCCCGGCTCGACCTTGGTTTTGAGGCTCAACCAAGAAACCGTCCATGACTTCATCTTGCCGTTCTTGCCACCATGCGGCCCGCACTTGACCCCGCTGGCCACCGGGTCCCTCGAACCAAGCCTACTTGTCTTCTCCACACCTGGAGGCCTCACCGGCAACGACCTTTCACGCTTGTTCTTCACCTGCACCTGCACCAGTCAAGCCGCAACCTGCACCTGCAATACTTAGCCAAGAATCAGTCTACACCACGTTGTCAATCACTCATCACACCAGGAAGCGACCATCCACCGGTCCTCGAACCACACCTGGCTCTCAATCTCCCCCTTGATGAGTGCATTGACAACACACACGTTTTGGTAACCAAGAGAAAAGGAAAAGAAAAGAAACGACTAAAAGAAACTCCAACAAGCGATCGAAAGCCAAGGAAAAGGAAAAGGCAAAGAGCAAGATCACTTGAAGAAGACAAGTCTCGGACCCCTTAGGCAAGGGCAACGGCTCGACACATCCGAGACCTCAAGCAAAGAGCACAAACCATCAAACCAAAGCTCGAAAACCACAAAGAGCTCCCCCTGCACACATGCAACTCCCCCTGGACAAATGCATGCGAACCACTTCACAAAACAGAGCAGCTGCAACAGCTCAGCTCTGACCGGTCAGACCGGTAGACACCACCGGTCAGACCGGTGGGCAACATGTGAACAGGACCAGCACTCTGACCGGTCAGACCGGTGACCTCAACCGGTCAGACCGGTGCACAACAGAGCCCAAAAATAGCTCGAAACCACCTGAAAACCTTCCAAATGCATTCAGTAGGCCAAAACATGCTCAAACTTCTCCCCCTTGTTGACAATGCATGAATCAAGCCAAAAATGCAAAAATTGCAACCTAGAGCTTCTCAAATAGACAAAATTCAACATAGGATGCTACACATGTCCAAACGAGCAAGTTAGATACTCTATAGCCTCGTGAAGACATAAACTTCATGATCACCAAGTTTCACAACCATTGGGCGAAGCTAAGATAGAATTTAGCAATTTTGCGAAAAATTACCCTCTCATGAGCAAAGTCCTAAACATGAGGAAAACATGTCAAAATGGCAAAGCCACACAAACTTCATGCTAGGACAACCATTCTAAGCATAAGACCATCATAAACACCCACAAGCACCTCATGTCATGTCAAAGCCACCGAGCCATGTGCCTACTTCTATATATGAGACTTCTCATTGGTAGGCATCATGCAACGATTTAGCACCCAAAGCAAATTAAAATTAGCACATATGACATGGGAGCACATTTTTCAAGTAATTTACATTTCATATTCAGATTTATAATTGGTACATGAAATGTCTTTGCGACAAAAAGGAACTTATGCCCCTCCACAAGATGAAGCATGGGGGCTAAACATTCATGATGGCAAATGAGCCTTTGGCCCCATATGATCAAAATAAGCTATCCAACCACAAATTAAGCATAGCCAAGCCACTAAAACGTGTCAAGATCATGTAAAGGCATTTACTCACAAGAGAGCATATATATGAAATTTTTCAAAAACATAGCCATCAACCATGGATACAAACCAAGATTATCAAGAGCTAAGCCAAACTAACCATAGCTTACCAAATTAGCTCACAAAGACATATATGTCATTCCATGGTGAACAATGTGTATAGGAGAAGCCTTTCCTAAACAATGCATATGATACAAAATGCATGCAACCTAAGATACAAAGATGCCTATACATCATGTTACATATGTCATGCCAAATGCAAGAAATGCACAAAGGAAAGCTATACATATGCTACAAAGGAGCTCCCACACGCCAACTCAAGAAATCAAGCACACACCAAGCTCCCCCCGCAAACGAGTGAAAGTTGCTTGATCTAGGGGTTTGGTGAAAATATCGGCTAGTTGTTCATGTGTGGGTACATGGATCAAAGCTATCTTCCCTTTCTCTACGTTGTCTCTCAGAAAATGATACCTCACTTCTATGTGCTTGGTTTTGGAATGGAGCACTGGGTTCTTTGCAACGCTTATGGCACTAGTGCTATCACATTGAAGTGGGACATGGGTATACTCCTCACCAAAGTCACTCATGGTGTATGTGATCCAAAGGAGCTGAGAGCAACAACTAGCTGCGGCCACATACTCTGCCTCGGTAGTGGATTGAGCAACACTCGACTGTTTGCGGGAAGACCAAGATACCAAAGAAGAACCCAAGAACTGGCAAGTCCCAGAAGTGGACTTCCTATCCAACCGACACCCGGCAAAATCCGCGTCTGAAAATCCATGAAGCGCCAAAGAAGAAGACGCAGAGTACCAAAGGCCAAAGTCGGGAGTGTGTCGCAAATACCTGAAAATGCGCTTGACTGCTTGCCGATGCGAAGTCCTCGGAGAAGCTTGAAAACGAGCGCACAGACACACCGAGAATTGAATGTCCGGCCTCGTCGCCGTCAAGTAGAGGAGCGACCCGATCATACTCCGGTACTCCTTCTGGTCCACGTGTTCACCTTCCTCGTCCGCATCAAGAACTGTAGTCGTACTCATAGGCGTCGCCATGGCCTTGGAATCCTCCATCTTGAACTTCCTCACAATGTCCTTGGTGTACTTAGCTTGGTGCACAAATGTTCCTTCCTTTGATTGCTTGATTTGTAGCCCGAGGAAGAACTGCAACTCGCCCATCATGCTCATCTCAAATTCCCTGCTCATGTCTTCTGCAAACCTTGCAACAAGAGAGTTAGACGAGCCACCAAAGACAATATCATCCACGTATACCTGCACAATCAGGATATCTCTGCCCTGCCTGAGGAGAAACAAGGTCTGGTCGACCTTCCCCATCTCAAACCCTCTCTCAAACAGGAACCCCCTCAACCTACCATACCAAGCTCTGGGCGCCTGCTTCAACCCATACAGCGCCTTCCTCAACTTGTATACCCGGTGAGGGTACTTCTCACTCTCAAACCCCGGTGGTTGCCTCACAAACACCTCTTCCTCCAACACACCGTTCAGGAAAGCACTCTTCACATCCATCTGGTACAACTTGAACCCTTTAGCCACGGAAAAAGCTAGAAGGATCCTGATCGCCTCCAAACGAGCTACAGGAGCGAAAGTCTCCTCGTAGTCGATCCCCTCTTTTTGACTGTACCCTTGAGCAACAAGTCTCGACTTGTTCCTCACCACTTCTCCTTTCTCTCCCTCTTTATTTTTCCACACCCATTTTGTCCCAATCGGCTTACACCCTGGGGGAGGGTCAACCAACACCCAAACTTGGTTCCTCTCAAAATTCTCCAACTCCTCATGCATCGAGTTAACCCAATTATGATCAGATAACGCATGTCCAATGTCTTTGGGCTCAAAAGTGGCAACAAAAGCAGCATGAGCGAAATGAGAATTGTTCCGAACCCTCGACCGTGTAGTACGTTCATTCATGTCGCCGATGATTCTCGAAGCTGGGTGATCCACTTGCACTCGTCGGGGAGGTTCTCGCCTTGATGCTACCTCCCCCTCAATAGCAGCTTCGCCTTGATCTGGGTTTGTCGTTGTAGGTGTGGGAGAGGGTCCATTCTCGATCGTCGTCGAAGTAGTAGGTACATGTTCAGCCGCGGGCATCACACCGCCATCTTCATCATCTCCATGTTCATGCTCCTCCTCCTGAAAGATCTCCTCGCCAAGTTCGTCGTCACCTGCACACTCAAAAACAAGCTGACTACGTGGCTGTGTCTCGTCGAAGGTTACCTCGCAAGTCTCCACGATTTGGTTAGTTTCAAGATTGAGCACACGAAATGCTCTAGAATGAGATGCATAACCAAAGAAAATACCATCGACAGACCTAGCCTCGAACTTGTCCAACTTCTTTCCTTTCTTCAGAATGAAGCATTTACAACCAAAGACATGGAAGTGACTCACCTTGGGTGTGCGACCGTGCATCAACTCGTAACAGGTTTTCTTCTTGTGAACCCTGAGGTAGATCCTGTTCGACACATGGCACGCGGTATTGACCGCCTCAGCCCAGAACCTTCTCGGAGTCCTATGCTCGTCGAGCATCGTCCGAGCCATCTCGCACAAGGTCCTGTTTTTCCTTTCCACCACGCCATTCTGGGGAGGCGTATACGGACTCGAAAACTGATGTTCAAGACCCAAGTCATGGCAAAAAGTTTTGAAGTGAGAGTTTTTGAATTCCGAGCCATTGTCACTGCGGATTGCTCGTATGGCATCTCCGTGCCTCTCGTTTCTTAACCTCAAGACAAGATCTCGAACAAAACCAAACGTCTCCCCCTTCTCCTCAAGAAAGAACACCCACGCATACCGAGAGTAGTCATCCACCACAACAAGGACATACCACTTCCCACCCGCAGATCGCACACGAGCTGGGCCAACAAGGTCCATATGGAGCAGCTCGCATGGACGCTCAGTCATCACATCGGTGAGAGGCGGGTGAGAAGAGGCTACCATCTTGGCATGCCTACACGGCGCACAAACCAACTCTTTCTCAAACCTCAATCGTGGCAATCCTCGGACCAAATTGAGTTTACTCAAGCGAGACAAAAGGTCAAAGCTCAAGTGACCCAACTTCCTATGCCACTTCCACAACTCACTCGAAGAACCAGCCAAGAAGCAACGCTCCACACCAGAAGACTGAGAAAAATCAGCTCGGAACACCTGACCCTCGGGAACGACCATGCAAACAAGATCCCCCCGAGAATCTAAAATCCGAGAACCACCAGGCCGAAACAACACCTCAAAACCCTCATCCAACAACTGAGACACAGAAAGCAAATTGTATCCAAGCGATTGAACAAGAGCAACACGCCTGAGAGTGATCTTATCGCTTACCTTAATCTCACCTTCTGACAGCACACGCCCTCGCCCATTGTCCCCAAAAGTGATGTACTTCTTTGTCACCACCGGGACGAGACTTGAGAACCACCCCTTGTCTCCGGTCATATGCCTCGAGCAACCGGAGTCAATCAACCAAATGTTCTTCAAGTCTCCCACCTGAAATTCAAAAGCGAGCACGTGAGTGAACAAACGACTCAGCACTGGGGTTAGTACCAAAAGAGTAAAACCAGTGCCGAGCCATTTGCTCCAAAGTGGGGTTAGCACAAACCAAATCATCACGCCTATCAAAGCTACCACCACGGTAACCACCACGAGGGAACCAACCCTCTCTAGCTGGAGGAGAACGAAAACCACGAAAGGGAAACCGTGGATCGTACCTCCGCTCCATCTCAAAGCTACGACTCTTCTCACCCTCGTATTGAGCACGAGGTGGAGAACGCCTAGCAAACTGACCACCTGCAAACTTTCCAGACCAACCACCAGAACCACGACCTCCAGAACCAAACCGAGCATCCTCACGAGCACGAAACCTGACTCGCTGTCTGCCCAGACCTGCACCGGTCTGACCGGTGTAGTACACCGGTCTGACCGGTGTGGCTCGGCCAGCAGCAACACCTGCAGCCTTCCGGTCTCCCCAAGCCGGAACCGTCCTCACAATCGCCTTGGCCCTGGGCATCTGCATACGAGGCTCAGGTACACCATTAGAGGGGTGGTACCTGTCCCTGTTAGCCCACTCTCTAGCCATTCTCTCCTCACGCTTCCTCTTGAAGCAAAACTCATCCTTGTGACCATCTCTCCCACAATACCCACAATGGAACTTTATGGGCTGTGGCTTAGGCTTAGGCTTGGGTTGGGGCTGCCCACTCGGCTTCTCACCCTTCTTCTCTCCTTCCTCACCTCCCTTTGGGCTCACAAACTTCACCGGTTTCTGAAAATCATTTGTTGGGTGAGGGAATATGGGTGGATCTGGAGTAGTGTCAAGTTTGTTTCTGAGATGGTTGGGCTTGGGCTCAAATTTGTTCTTGTGTCTATTTGGTGGTGGGATAGGAATCTCTCCAACTCTCTCAACTCCCTCACCACAGTTCTCTCCAAGCTTGTCAGCCCCAGGTGCCTGACCATCATAGCGTTTGAAAGCCGCTATCATGATACCGAGCTGAGGCTCCTGACCCGACAACCAGCTCATACATTTTCTCAGCTCATCATTTTCATCCTGCAGGCGATCAACATAATGTGCAAGCTCCAAATTCTTAACCGCATGCAATTCACAAGTAGAGCAAGAAGTGGGAATAGGCTCTTTCAACTTAGCCTCAAGTGAAACAGTGTAAGCATGCATCTCATCAATCTTTCCATGCAAAACAGGGCAAGAAGTGCAAGCACCTAGCAAAGCAGGTCTAGACTTAAGCTCAGCCACTTCAACCCTAAGCATATCTAGTTCATCACAAGTAGAAGCATGCTTATCCTTAAGAGCAGTGAGATCAGCTAGGTACACAGAGCAATCACAGCAATCAATCTCATCAGAAACCACAGGAGAAGCCTTAAGCGAATCAATCTCAAGCTTAGCATCTAGGTTCTGGGTTTCTAGCTCAGCCACACGGTTCCTAGCATCTTCTAGTGAGGCCCTAAGCTCTTTCCTCATCTTCTTGGCCTCTCTAAGCATGTGATCGCGGTTATCAAGCAAGTCAACCAACTCATCATTCTCCTTGCGCAAAGAAGAGAGCTCATCACATACCTCATCCTCGGAGTCAGAGTCCGAGTCACTCTGGTGGCTCTTCTTGCTGCCGGAGCTACGGGCCATGCCGCAGAAGCCATCTCTCGCGAAGCAGCTCAACCCGCTCAAGTTCCTGGATGACTTCTTGTTCTTGCGCCGATCACCTTCATCTTCACTGCTACTCGAGCTTGAGGAAGAGTAGGCGGAGCTGGAGTCGACGTCGCTCGCTCCTACCATTGCTCGGGCCTTCCTGCCGCGGCCATCCTTCTTCCTCGACCGTCGCTCGTCCTTGTGCTTGTTCTTGTGCTTGTGATCGCGCATCGATCGGTACTTGCCATCCTTGCTCGATCGGTGCCTGTAGCCGTCCTTGTAGCCGTCCTTGTTCTCCATCTTCTCCGGGCAGTCGGCAACGAAGTGTCCTGGCTTGCCGCACTGAAAGCACGTCCGTGCTGTCCTCCTCGTGTTCACCCGGTTCTCGTGCAGCCTCTCGAACCGCCTGGTCAGCAATGCCAGCTCGTCCTCTCCAAGCACGTCGAACTCCTCATCTGGCAAAGACATCAAAGAAGACAGAGAGTACATCCTGGAAGATGCGTTAGCGTTAGACTTAGCTCCTTTGCCACTGACGAGAGCGAGACTATGAGAATCAGTCGGGCTCTCGATCTTGGCTGTCATACCACGGTCCAACTCAGCCGACTTGAGCTTCGAGAACAGCTCGTTCACCGTCAAGGTGTCATACTTCTCGGACTCAACAATAGCCTCAAACTTCCCGTCCCATACGGTACGATCCAACGAGTGCAAGAGCTTCACGGCTCTATCATGATCATTGTATGGGAGGACGTCCACATTGGCTCTCATGTTGTTCACAACGACCGTAAATCGCTGGAAAAGGGCATCGACGGACTCGCCGGGGAGATGAGTGAAGTTCTCGTACTCTCTCCGGTAAGTCGCGTACATCCGAGCCTAAACCTGAGCATTCCCAGCATGAGCAACCTTCAACTGCTCCCAAATCCTACAAGCTAAGTCCTCTGTCTGAACCCGATCGAATTCAGGCTGACACAGAGCACGAAACAAGTAGTCGACAGCCTTGTTGTTGGCTTCGAACATATCCCTCGATCCTGGAGCAAGGAAGTTCATCGGATGAACATAAGCTGTGTTCACCGTGACATCCCAAAGGATCTGACCCTTTCCGCGGAGGAACGCCGCCATCCGCCTTTGCCACATCTGGTAGTTCTTCCCATCGAAGTGCGGAGGACCCGAACCCCGTTCCTGGTACGCCATCTTTGGATCTTAGACTGGTAAGAGTCAATAAAGACCCGAACCGGCTCTGATACCAATTGAAGGACCGATTAGGCGAACCAGAGAGGGGGGGAGTGAATGGGAGCCGATAAAAATTCTTCTCGAAGGAGATGAGAACTCCAACAAGACGAACACGGCTTCCAACTCACGTCTCTGACCCAACTACCCAAGTTGGTCAAGACCACGCAGCCACTGGAGTGCTACTGGTCCTAGGAACCAACACTCAACCTTCCTAGCCAAAACTCACCAAAACACACAGCGGAAACTTGCACGGCTTGCTGCCTGTGCTACACCGGTCAGACCGATGGCCTGCGCCGGTCAGACCGGTGACACCGGTCAGACCGGTGGACAGAGCCGGTCAGGCCGGTGGCTACAGCAGCCGCACAGCAAACGTTCCAGGAAGCCTCAGTGAATCCTCTAGGCCCTGGAACAAAAACCACCACGAAACACAACCTGTGAGGAAGAAGAACCCCTCACAAATCCTAGCAAAACAACTCCAAACACTCCAAGAACTGAACAGCAGGACCACGGGACAAAACCACACGGACAAGGCTGTTCCCCGAGACAAAAACCCACCAAGGGCTAGCACCGGTCAGACCGGTCAAGAGCACCGGTCAGACCGGTCGTGCCTGGGCAGCTCGGGATGAACAGCGCCCGCGAGTCAACTCCTCCAAATCCAACTCCCGATCTCCCGATTCGCTCCACGGTTTTGCACAAGACTTTGGGGACAGTAGGAACACCTCATGGGTACTCCATAGCCAAGATTTGGTCCACCAAAACTTGTCAAATCAAGAGGAATCGAAGAAATCCCACCAAGAACGCCTCTAACCCTAGAGCCACGAAAACCCCAAAATCGAGCCCCTTTGCTCACGGATTTGGAAGGGGAATCAAAGGGAAAAGAACCACGAAGGGTTCATGCATACATCCCCCACCAAATCCCAAAGAGAAAGGCCTCGAAATCGCTCCAAGAAAATCGCCAAGAAAAGGCTCCGAAAATCACCAAAAAGGAGAAACGGGAAAGACACATCCAAGCCTTGAGGAACCACGCCGAATCATCTATACATACCAAAGAGGTTCATACAAGGTCTAGCTTGCCGCCCGATCATCCTTCCCTCTCACAAGATCTCACCATGAAGCTCTCAAGCTAGTCCTACGAAAATCCTAAGAAAATAGGAAGGAAAATAGGAAAACCAAATGAGCTAGGGTTCCAAGAGATGGCTGCCATCCTCTCACCCCTTGGGTTATATGGAGGCAACCGAAAGACTAAAATACCCTTACTAGCTAACTAGGGATACATGCCCCTCGAGGGCGAAAATGGAAGTCTTTGTCTTCGCACCATCGGACGGATGCCCAGCAACCGCAAACTTGCTTAGCCTCGACGCAAGCCTTGCGATCCCGACGCGTGTCCTCCGCTTCGAAGATTCCGGACTGCGTCGTCGCACACCGGTCAGACCGGTGCTCCTCACCGGTCAGACCGGTACCCACCGGTCAGACCGGTCAGACCCACCGGTCAGACCGGTCTGGAGCTGCTGCACTTCCGTCTTCGGTTCTTCGGTCTTGGCTTTGTGGATCAACCAAGGAACCCAGTGGTTTTCTGGTGAACCACCGGAAACCCCGCGAACTCGGTGTAGCCTCCGCCAATCACCACTCATGACTCGGCTCCCACGTAGTCCCGGCTCGACCTTGGTTTTGAGGCTCAACCAAGAAACCGTCCATGACTTCATCTTGCCGTTCTTGCCACCATGCGGCCCGCACTTGACCCCGCTGGCCACCGGGTCCCTCGAACCAAGCCTACTTGTCTTCTCCACACCTGGAGGCCTCACCGGCAACGACCTTTCACGCTTGTTCTTCACCTGCACCTGCACCAGTCAAGCCGCAACCTGCACCTGCAATACTTAGCCAAGAATCAGTCTACACCACGTTGTCAATCACTCATCACACCAGGAAGCGACCATCCACCGGTCCTCGAACCACACCTGGCTCTCAACGCGGCCCCTTTGAGCAGCAAAAACACTTGTTATGAAGGTTCGAGTGTGGCGAGATTGCAACACGTGCCCTCCGCTAACCCAACTCAGTGGAGGAACGGCTTACCGACTGCGTGGCTCAGCGTGGAGGCTTATGTGCAGCCGACGTGCGGAGGGGGGTCTTGGACCCTAGGTCTCGCAATCGCACAACTTAGGAACACGCATAAAAAGAGTAAGAGCTACACTGGGAGCGGACGTGATAGGTAAAAAGAAGGCATAAAGAACCCCTTCAGGTCGCGAGACCCTTAGGTTGGCAAAGCCAAGCCCCCGAGCGTGTCGGGCCTAACTTAGACCAAGCCCCCGAGCACTTCGGGGGGGAAGGGTAAACAGAACAGAAAGTAAAAGGGAGACCCAGATGTAGGTTGACAAGAGGGCTGCCGAGGGGAATCTCATCTGTATTAACTTGAAATTACAAGAGGGGAGAGTACATAGCTTTTATTAGATCTTCTAAGGATAGAAGCGACGTAGGTGCTCGATGTTCCAGACGTTCGGAACGCCCTGACCATCGGCCCACTGGAGGCGATAGGTCGCCGGTCCAATGACTTCCTTCACGATGAATGGGCCTTTCCAAGGTGCAGAGAGCTTATGCACACCCTTGGTGTCCTGGATACGTGAAGGACCGAAACTGGCGACTAGAGAGGGGGGGAGTGAATGGGAGCCGGTAAAAATTCTTCTCGAAGGAGATGGAGACTCCAACAAGATGAACAAGGCTTCCAAAGCACGTCTCCGACTCAACTACCCAAGTTGGCCAAGACCACGCAGCCACTGGAGTGCTACTGGTCCTAGGAACCAACAACCACCTACACCTACTCGAGAACGCAGCGGAACAAGCAACTCGAGCACCACTGGACTGCACCGGTCAGACCGGTGAGTAGCACCGGTCAGACCGGTCCCTGCTGGAGCAACCTGACAAAACCTGAGAACTTCCACAGAAGGCCACTGCACCGGTCAGGCCAGTGTAGCTTGCCGGTCAGACCGGTCCAAGCCAGGAAATCCCAAATCCACCAAACAGACCTACCGAGCTCCAAAACTGACCAAACTCGAAACAGTAGCAACACGAGGCAACAGGGAACTAACCAAGACATTCACCCGAGGCAAATCCCACAAAGCCTCTGCACCGGTCAGACCGGTGAGCAGCACCGGTCAGGCTGGGCAGCTCGGGATGAACAGCGCCCGCGGGTCAACACCCCAAATCCAACTCCCGATCTCCCGAATCGCTCCACGGATTTGCACAAGACTTTAGGGATAGTAGGAACACCTCATGGGCACTCCATAGCCAAGATTTGGTCCACCAAAACTTGCTAAATCGAGAGGAATCGAAGAAATCCCACCAAGAACGCCTCTAACCCTAGAGAGGAGAAAACCCCAAAATCGTGCCCCTTTGCTCACGGATTTGGGAGGGGAATCAAAGGGAAAAGAACCACGAAGGGTTCAAGCATACATCCCCCACCAAATCCCAAAGAGAAAGGCCTCGAATCCGCCACAAGAAAATCGCCAAGAAAGGGCTCCGAAAATCACCAAAAAGGAGAAACGGGAAAGACACATCCAAGCCTTGAGGAACCACGCCGAATCATATATACATACCAAAGAGGTTCATACAAGGTCTAGCTTGCCGCCCGATCATCCTTCCCTCTCACAAGATCTCACCATGAAGCTCTCAAGCTAGTCCTAGAAATTCCAAAGGAAAAATGGAAGAGGATAATAGCAAATCAAAATGAGCTAGGGTTCTAAGAGATGGCTGCCATCCTCTCACCACTTGGGTTATATGGAGGCTAGCTGAAAGACTAAAATACCCCTAAGGCCTAATACTAGGATACACACCTCTGAGGGGCACTTTGGGAAACTTTGTCTTCACACCATCGGACGAATGCCCGGCAACCGCAAACTTGCTTAGCCTCGACGCAAGCCTTGCGATCCCGACGCGTGTCCTCCGCTTCGAAGTCTCCGGACTGCGTTGTCGCACACCGGTCAGACTGGTGCTCCTCACCGGTCAGACCCACCGGTCAGACCGGTCCGATGCCGCTGCACCTCCGTCTTCGGCCTTTGGTCTTGGCTTTGTGGATCAACCAAGGAACCCAGTGGTTTTCTGGTGAACCACCGGAAACCCCGCGAACTCGGTGTAGCCTCCGCCAATCACCACTCATGACTCGGCTCCCACGTAGTCCCGGCTCGACCTTGGTTTTGAGAATCAACCAAGAAACCGTCCATGACTTCATCTTGCCGTTCTTCCCACCATGCGGCCCGCACTTGACTCCGCCGGCCACCGGGTCCCTCGAACCAAGCCTACTTGTCTTCTCCACACCTGGAGGCCTCACCAGCAACGACCTTTCGCGCTTGTTCTTCACCTGCACCAACACCAGTCAAGCCGCAACCTGCACCTGCAATACTTAGCCAAGAATCAGTCCACACCACGTTGTCAATCACTCATCACACCAGGAAGTGACCATCCACCGGTCCTCGAACCACACATGGCTCTCAATCTCCCCCTTGATGAGTGCATTGACAACACGCACGTTTTGGTAACCAAAGAGAAAAGGAAAGAAAAGAGACGACTAAAAGAAACTCCAACAAGCGATCGAAAGCCAAAAGAAAGGCAAAGAGCAAGATCACTTGAAGAAGACAAGTCTCGGACCCCTTAGGCAAGGGCAACGGCTCGACACATCCGAGACAAAACATGCTCAAGCAAAGAGCACAAGCCATCGATCCATATCTTGAAAACCACAAAGAGCTCCCCCTGAACCATTGCAACTCCCCCTGGACGAATGCATGCAAACCACATCACGAAACGGAGCAGCTACCTCAGCTTTGCTCTGACCGGTCAGACCGGTCAACCTCACCGGTCGGACCGGTGGACAAGATCGTCCAGCACCTGACACTCACACCGGTCAGACCGGTGAGCAGCACCGGTCAGGCCGATGACCACCTGGGAAAAACTGGGAACTGCATGAGCTCAAAACTAGCTCGAAACCACTTGGAAACCTTCTAAATGCATACAGCAAGCCAAAACATGCTCAAACTTCTCCCCCTTGTTGACAATGCATGAATCAAGCCAAAAATGCAAAAAAATGCAACCTAGAGCTTCTCAAATAGACAAAATTCAACATAGCATGCTACACACCTCGAAATGAGCAAGTTAGATACTATATAGCTTCGTATGGACAAAAACTACAAGATCACCAAGTTTCACAACCATTGGGCGAAGCTAAGATAGAAAAGACTATTTTTGCGAAAAAAATTCCCTCTCATGAGCAAAGTCCTAAACATGAGCAAAACATGTCAAAATGGCAAAGCCACACAAACTTCATGCTAGGACAACCATTCTAAGCATAAGACCATCATAAACACCCACAAGCACCTCATGTCATGTCAAAGCATACCGAGCCATGTGCTTACTTCTATGTATGAGACTTCTCATTGGTAAGCAACATGCAACGGTTTAGCACCCAAAAGCAAGTAAATTAAGCACATATGACATGGGAGCACATTTTCCAAGCAATTTACATTTCATTTTCAGATTCATATTTGGTACATGAAATGTCTTTGCGACAAAAAGGAACTTATGCCCCTCCACAAGATAAAGCATGGGGGCTAAACATTCATGATGGCAAATGAGCCTTTGGCCCCATATGATCAAAATAAGCTATCCAACCACAAATTAAGCATAGCCAAGCCAAAAAACATGTCAAGATCATATAAAGGCATTTACTCACAAGAGAGCATATATATGACATTTTTGAAAAACATAGCCATCAACCATGGATATAAATCAAGATCATCAAGAGCTAAGCCAAACTAACCATAGCTTACCAAACTAGCTCACAAGGACATATATATCATACCATGGTGAACAATGTATATAGGAGAAGCTTTTCCTACTCAATGCATATGATACAAAATGCATGCAACCTAAGATACAAAGATGCCTATACATCATGTTACATATGCAATGCAAAATGCAAGAAATGCACAAAGGAAAGCTATACATATGCTACAAAGGAGCTCCCGCACACCAACTCAAGAAATCAAACAAACACCAGGCTCCCCCCGCAAATGAGTGAAAGTTGCTTGATCTAGGCGTTTGGTGAAAATATCGGCTAGCTGGTCATGTGTGGGTACATGGATCAAAGCGATTTTTCCTTTCTCTACGTTGTCTCTCAGGAAATGATACCTCACTTCTGTGTGCTTGGTTTTGGAGTGGAGCACTGGGTTCTTTGCAACGCTTATGGCACTGGTGCTATCACATTGAAGTGGGACGTGGGTATACTCCTCACCAAAGTCACTCATGGTGTATGTGATCCAAAGGAGCTGAGAGCAACAACTAGCTGCGGCCACAAACTCTGCCTCGGTAGTGGATTGAGCAACACTCGATTGTTTGCGGGGAGACTAAGACACCAAAGAAGAACCCAAGAACTGGCAAGTCCCAGAAGTAGACTTCCTATCCAACCGACACCCGGCAAAATCCGCGTCCGAAAATGCATGAAGAGCCAAAGAAGAAGACGCGGAGTACCAAAGGCCGAAGTCGGGAGTATGACGCAAATACCTGAATATGCGCTTGACTGCTTGCCGATGCGAAGTCCTCGGAGACGCTTGAAAACGAGCGCACAGACATACCGAGAATTGGATGTCTGGCCTCGTCGCCGTCAAGTACAGGAGTGACCCGATCATGCTCCGGTACTCCTTCTGGTCCACGTGTTCACCTTCCTCGTCCGCATCAAGAGCTATAGTTGTACTCATGGGCGTCGCCATAGCCTTGGAATCCTCCATCTTGAACTTCCTCACAATGTCCTTGGTGTACTTAGCTTGGTGCACGAATGTTCCTTCCTTCGACTGCTTGATCTGGAGGCCGAGGAAGAACTGCAACTCACCCATCATGCTCATCTCAAATTCCCTGCTCATGTCTTCTGCAAACCTTGCAACCAAAGAGTTAGACGAGCCACCAAAGACAATATCATCCACGCATACGTGCACAATCAGGATATCTTTGCCCTGCCTGAGGAGAAACAAGGTCTGATCGACCTTCCCCATCTCAAACCCTCTCTCAAACAGGAACCCCCTCAACCTACCGTACCAAGCTCTAGGCGCCTGCTTCAACCCATACAGCGCCTTCCTCAACTTGTACACCCGATGGGGGTACTTCTCACTCTCAAACCCCGGTGGTTGCCTCACATACACTACTTCCTCCAAGACACCATTTAGAAAAGCACTCTTCACATCCATTTGGTGCAATTTGAACCCTTTAGCCACGGAAAAGGCTAGAAGGATCCTAATCGCCTCCAAACGAGCCACGGGAGCAAAGGTCTCCTCGTAGTCGATCCCCTCTTTCTGTGAGTACCCCTGAGCAACAAGCCTTGACTTGTTTCTCACCACTTCTCCTTTCTCTCCCTCTTTATTTTTCCACACCCATTTTGTCCCAATCGGCTTACACCCAGGTGGAAGGTCAACCAACACCCAAACTTGGTTTCTCTCAAAATTCTCCAACTCCTCATGCATCGAATTCACCCAATTGTGATCAGATAGCACGTGTCCAATGTCTTTGGGCTCAAAGGTAGCAACAAAAGCAGCATGAGCAAAGTGAGAATTGTTTCGAACCCTCGACCGTGTAGTACGTTCATTGATGTCGCCGATGATCCTCAAAGCTGGATGATCCACTTGAACTCGCCGGGGAGGTTCTCGCCTTGATGCTACCTCCCCCTCAACAGCAGCTTCGCCTTGATCTGGGTTTGTCATTGTAGGTGTGGGAGAGGGCCCGTTCACCACCGTAGTCGAAGTAGTAGGTACATGCTCAGCCACGGGCACCACAACGCCGTCTTCATCATCTCCATGTTCATGCTCCTCCTCCTGGAAAATCTCCTCGCCAAGCTCATCATCACCTGCACACTCAAAAACAAGCTGACTACGTGGTTGTGTCTTGTCGAAGGTTACCTCGCAAGTCTCCACGATTTGGTTAGTTTCAAGGTTGAGCACACGATATGCTCTAGAATGAGATGCGTAACCAAAGAAAATGCCATCGACAGACCTAGCCTCGAGCTTGTCCAACTTCTTCCCTTTCTTAAGAATAAAGCATTTATAGCCAAAGACATGGAAGTGACTCACCTTGGGTGTGCGACGGTGCATCAACTCATAGCAGGTTTTCTTCTTGTGGGCCCTGAGGTAGATCCTGTTGGACACGTAGCACGCGGTATTGACCGCCTCAGCCCAGAACCTTCTCGGAGTCCTATGCTCATCGAGCATCGTCCGAGCCATCTCGCACAAGGTTCTGTTTTTCCTTTCCACCACGTCGTTCTGGGGAGGCGTATACGGACTAGAGAACTGGTGTTCAAGACCCAAGTCATGGCAAAAGGTTTCGAAGCGAGAGTTTTTAAATTCTGAGCCATTGTCACTGCGAATCGCTCGTATGGCATCTCCGTGCCTCTCGTTCTTCAACCTCAAGACAAGATCTCGAACAAAACCAAACGGTTCCCCTTTCTCTTCCAGAAAGAAAACCCACGCATATCGAGAGTAGTCGTCCACCACAACTAGGACGTACCACTTCCCACCCGCAGATCGCACACGAGCTGGGTCAACAAGGTCCATATGGAGCAGCTCGCATGGACGCTCCGTCATCACATCGGTGAGGGGCGGGTGAGAAGAGGCTACCATCTTGGCATGCCTACACGGCGCACAAACCAACTCTTTCTCAAACCTCAGCCGTGGCAATCCTCGGACCAAATTGAGTTTACTCAAGCGAGACAAAAGGTCAAAGCTTAAGTGACCCAACTTCCTATGCCACTTCCACAACTCACTCGAAGAACCAGCCAAGAAACAACGAGCCACACTAGAAGACTGAGAGAAATCCGCTCAGAACACTTGACCCTCGGGAACGACCATGCAAACTAGGTCCCCTCGAGAATCCAAAATCCGAGAACCACCAGGCCGAAACAACACCTCAAAACCCTCATCCAAAAGCTGGGACACCGAAAGAGAATTGAACTCGAGCGATTGAACAAGAGCAACACGCCTGAGAGTGACCTTCTCACTTACCTTAATATCACCTTCTAACAGCACACGCCCTCGCCCATTGTCCCCAAAGGTGATGTATGTCTTGGACACCACCGGGACGAGACTTGAGAACCACCCCTTGTCTCCGGTCATGTGCCTCGAGCAACCGGAGTCAATCAACCAAACGTTCCTCAAGTCTCCCACCTGAAATTCAAAAACGAGCATGTAAGTGAACAAACGACTCAGCACCGGGGTTAGTACCAAAAGAGTAAAACCAGTGCCGAGCCATTTGCTCCAAAGTGGGGTTAGCACAAACCAAATCATCACGCCTATCAAAGCTACCACCACAAAAACCACCACGAGGGAACCACCCCTGTCTCGCTGGAGGAGAACGAAAACCACAAAAGGAAGACCGTGGGCCGTTCCTTCTCTCCATCTCAAAGCTACGACTCCTCCCACCATCGTATTGAGCACGATGTGGAGAACGTCTAGCAAACTGACCACCTGCAAACTCTCCAGACCAACCACCAGAACTACGACCACCAGAACCGAACCGAGCATCCGCATGAGCACGGAAACCGAACTGCTGTCTGCCCAGGCCAGCACCGGTCTGACCGGTGTTGCTCGGCCAGCAACACCACCTGCCACCTTTCGATCTCCTCAAGCCGGAACCGTCCTCACAATCGCCTTGGCCCTGGGCATCTGCATACGAGGCTCTGGTACACCATTTGAAGGGTGGTAGCTGTCCTTGTTAGCCCACTCCTTAGCCATTCTCTCCTCACGCTTCCTCTTGAAGCAAAACTCACCCTTGTGACCATCTCTCCCACAATAGTCACAATGAAACCATATGGGCTTAGGTTTAGGCTTGGGTTGGGGCTGCTCACTTGGTTTCTCCCCACTCGACTTCTCACCCTTCTTCTGTCCAACCTCACTCTCCTTGGAGCTCACAAACTTCACCGGTTTTTGGAAATCATTTGTTGGGCGAGGAAATATGGGAGGATCTGGGGTTGTGTCAAGTTTGTTTCTCAGTGGGTTGGGCTTAGGAGCATAGGCATTTTTGTGGAAGGTTTTTGGTGGAGCTTGGATATCACCAATCTTCTCTCCTCCCTCACCACTACACTCTCCAACCTTCTCCGAACCAAGCGCTTCCCATCATAGCGCTTGTATGCCTCTATCATCATCCTAAGCTGTGGTTCATGACCCGACAACCAACCCATCATTTTTCTCAAGTCATCGTTCTCATCCTGCAAGCGATCCACATAATGTGCAAGTTCCAGATTTTTCAAAGCATGCAATTCACAAGTAGAGCAAGAAGTGGGAATAGGCTCTTTCAACTTGGCCTCAAGCGAAACAGTGTAAGCATGCATCTCATCAATCTTTCCATGCAAAACAGGGCAAGAAGTGCAAGCACCTAGCAAAGCAGGTCTAGACTTGAGCTCAGCCACTTCAACCCTAAGCACATCTAGTTCATCACAAGTAGAAGCGTGCTTATCCTTAAGAGCAGTAAGATTAGCTAGGTACACAGAGCAATCACCGCAATCAATCTCATCAGAAACCACAGGTGAAGCCTTAAGCGAATCTATCTCAAGCTTAGCATCAAGGTTCTGGGTTTCTAACTCAGCTACTCGGTTCCTAGCATCTTCTAGTGAGGCCCTAAGCTCTTTCCTCATCTTCTTGGCCTCTCTAAGCATGTCATCACGATTATCAAGCAACTTGCCAAGACGCTCGTTCTCCTCATGCAAGAAGGGAAGCTCGTCACGTACCTCATCCTCGGAATCAGAGTCTGAGTCGCTCTGGTGACTCTTCTTGCTGCCAGAGCTACGAGCCATGCCGCAGAAGCCATCTCTCGCGTAGTAGCTCAGCCTGCTCAAGTTCTTGGATGACTTCTTGTTCTTGCGCTGATCACCTTCATCTTCACTGCTACTCGAGCTCGAGGAAGAGTAAGTGGGGCTGGAGTCGACGTCGCTCGCTCCGACCATCGCTCGGGCCTTCCTGCCGTGGCCGTCCTTCTTCCTCGATCCTCGCTCGTCCTTGTGCTTGTTCTTGTGCTTGTGATCGCGCCTTGATCGGTACTTGCCATCCGTCTTCGATCGGTTCTTGTAGCCGTCCTTGTAGCCGTCCTTGTTCTCCATCTTCTCCGGACAGTCGGCAATGAAGTCTCCTGGCTTGCCGCACTGAAAGCATGTCCGTGGATTCCTCCTTGTGTTCACCCGGTTCTTGTGCAGCCTGTCGAACCGCCTGGTCAGCAACGCCAGCTCGTCCTCTCCAAGCACGTCGAACTCCTCGTCTGGCAAAGACATCAAGGAAGACAGAGAGTAAGACTTAGCGTTAGACTTAGCCCCTTTGCCACCGACGAGAGCAAGACTATGAGAGTCAGTCGGGCTCTCGATCTTGGCTGTCATACCACGGTCCAACTCAGCCGACTTGAGCTTCGAGAACAGCTCGTTCACGATCAGGGTGTCATACTTCTCGGACTCAAGAATAGCCTCGACATTTCTGTCCCATACGGTGCGATCCAATGAGTGCAAGCGCTTCACGACTCTATCATGATCATCGTATGGGAGCACAGCCACATTGGCTCTCATGTTGTTCACCACAACCGTAAACCGCTGGAAAAGGGCATCGACGGACTCGCCGAGGAGATGAGTGAAGTTCTCGTACTCTCTCCAGTAAGTCGCGTACATCCGAGCCTGAACCTGAGCATTCCCAGCATGAGCATCCTTCAACTGCTCCCAAATCCTACGGACTAAGTCCTCTATCTGAACCGCTAAGTCCTCTGTCTGAACCCAATCGAATTCGGACTGACACAGAGCACGAAACAAGTAGTCGACCGCCTTGTTGTTGGCGTCGAACATGTCCCTCGATCCCGGTGCAAGGAAGTTAATCGGATGAACATAAGCTGTGTTCACCATAACGTCCCAAAGGATCCGACCCTTACCGCGGAGGAAAGCCGCTATCCGCCTCTGCCACATCTGGTAGTTTTTGCCATCGAAGTGCTGAGGACCCGAACCCCATTCCTGGTACGCCATCCATGGATCTTAGACTGGTTAGAATCCGAAGATCTGTAACCGGCTCTGATACCACTTGAAGGACCGAAACTGGCGACCAGAGAGGGGGGAGTGAATGGGAGTCGGTAAAAATTCTTCTCGAAGGAGATGGAGACTCCAACAAGATGAACAAGGCTTCCAAAGCACGTCTCCAACTCAACTACCCAAGTTGGCCAAGATCACGCAGCCACTGGAGTGCTACTGGTCCTAGGAACCAACAACCACCTACACCTACTCGAGAACGCAGCGGAACAAGCAACTCGAGCACCACTGGACTGCACGGGTCAGACCGGTGAGCAGCCCCGGTCAGACCGGTCCCTGCTGGAGCAACCTGGCAAAACCTGAGAACTTCCACAGAAGGCCCCTGCACTGGTCAGGATGGTGTATCTTGCCGGTCAGACCGGTCCAAGCCAGGAAAACCCAAATCCACCAAACAGACCTACCGAGCTCCAAAACTGACCAAACTCGAAACAACAGCCACACAAGGCAACAGGGAACTCACCAAGACATTCACCTAAGGCAAATCCCACAAAGCCTCTGCACCGATCAGACCGGTGAGCAGCACCGGTCAGACCGGTCAGGCTGGGCAGCTTGGGATGAACAGCGCCCGCGGGCCAACACCCCAAATCCAACTCCCGATCTCCCGAATCGCTCCACGGATTTGCATAAGACTTTGGGGATAGTAGGAACACCTCATGGGCACTCCATAGCCAAGATTTGGTCCACCAAAACTTGCTAAATCGAGAGGAATCGAAGAAATTCCACCAAGAACGCCTCTAACCCTAGAGAGGAGAAAACACCAAAATCGAGCCCCTTTGCTCACGGATTTAGGAGGGGAATCAAAGGGAAAAGAACCACGAAGGGTTCAAGCATACATCCCCCACCAAATCCCAAAGAGAAAGGCCTCGAATCCGCCACAAGAAAATCGCCAAGAAAGGGCTCCGAAAATCATCAAAAAGGAGAAACGGGAAAGACACATCCAAGCCTTGAGGAACCACGCCGAATCATCTATACATACCAAAGAGGTTCATACAAGGTCTAGCTTGCCGCCCGGTCATCCTTCCCTCTCACAAGATCTCACCATGAAGCTCTCAAGCTAGTCCTAGAAATTCCAAAGGAAAAATGGAAGAGGAAAATAGCAAAACAAAATGAGCTAGGGTTCCAAGAGATGGCTGCCATCCTCTCACCACTTGGGTTATATGGAGGCTAGCCGACAGACTAAAATACCCCTAAGGCCTAATACTAGGATACACACCCCCGAGAGGCACTTTGGGAAACTTTGTCTTCGCACCGTCGGACGGATGCCCGGCAACCGCAAACTTGCTTAGCCTCGACGCAAGCCTTATGATCCAGACGCGTGTCCTCCGCTTCGAAGTCTCTGGACTACATCATCGCACAATGGTCAGACCGGTGCTCCTCACCGGTCAGACCGGTACCCACCGGTTAGACCAGTCCGATGCTGCTGCACCTCCGTCTTCGGTCTTCGGTCTTGGCTCTGTGGATCAACCAAGGAACCCAGTGGTTTTCTGGTGAACCACCGGAAACCCCGCGAACTCGGTGTAGCCTCCGCCAATCACCACTCATGACTCGGCTCCCACGTAGTCCCGGCTCGACCTTGGTTTTGAGGCTCAACCAAGAAACCGTCCATGACTTCATCTTGCTGTTCTTGCCACCATGCGGCCCGCACTTGACCCCGCTAGCCACCGGGTCCCTCGAACCAAGCCTACTTGTCTTCTCCATACCTGGAGGCATCACCAGCAATGACCTTTCGGCTTGTTCTTCACCTGCTCCAACACCAGTCAAGCCGCAACCTACACCTGCAATACTTAGCCAAGAATCAGTCCACACCACGTTGTCAATCGCTCATCACACCAGGAAGAGACCATCCACCGGTCCTCGAACCACACATGGCTCTCAATACGCCGCAAGACCAGGTCGCCAACGTTGAAGGATCGTTCTCGCACGTTGCGATCATGGTAGCGACGCAGCTGCTGCTCGTGGCGGGTATGTCGCATGAGTGCGGCCACACGGTGCTCTTCAACGCTGTCGAGGTCGACCTTGCATGTCTCCTCTGCTGCGCCCTCTTCATAGTGCTGTATGCGAGGAGCGCCAAAGGCAAGGTCGGTGAAGAGGATGGCCTCCGACCCCAAGAAGAATGGGGAACTATGGCCGAGCTGACCTGGGTCCGGAGACCCCAGATCACATGAGGGAGTTCCGCTAGCCACCTGGTGGCATAGGGAGACGCGTCGTCGAAGATGCGGTCTTTGATGGCCTGCAAAACCATCCCGTTGGCACGTTCGACCTGGCCGTTGCAGCGTGGGTGCGCCACCGAGGAGTAGTAGACGTCGATAAGGTTGTCCTGGCAGAAGTCCCAAAAGTCTACCCTTGTGAAGGCCGAGCCTAAGTCGGTGATGATCTTGTTGGGGACCCCGAACCGATGAGTGACCTCCTCGATGAACTTGGCCGCTTCCTTCGACGTGACGCTGGCTACGGCCCGGACCTCAATCCATTTGGTGAACTTGTCCACCGCCATGAGGATGTGCTTGTAGCCGCCAGGGGTGGTTCTGAAGGGCCCGACTGAGTCGAGACCCCATATGGCAAAGGGCCACGATGGGGGAATTGTCCATAGGGCCTGAGCTGGAACGTGCTGTTGCTTGGCGAAGAACTGGCACCCCTTGCATCACCGGACTAGGTCCTGCGCGTCAGCCATGGCAGTGGGCCAGTAGAAGCCCGACCTGAAAGCTTTTCCCACCAAGTTGGCAGAGGCCGCGTGATTGCCGCACTTGCCCCTATGTATCTCTTGCATGAGCCTGAGGCCTTCAGATCTGAGGATGCATTTCATCAACACACGGTTGGAAGCAGACCTTCGATAAAGCTCTGTGCCGATGACGACATAGTTGGCGTTGCGCCTCGTGACCATCTCTCGCTCGGCCTTGTCTTCAGGGACCCTATGATCCAGGATGTAGGCGATGATGTCGAGGCACCAATTGTCTTCGGCCTCGGTCATGAGGACGTCGCGGCTGCCTTGCGGAGGTACGTCACCGGGCAGGGGATCTGGGTCGCTGAGGAGCTTCATGGAAGGCTTGCGTAGGTCTTGAACGAACACACCGGCCAGGACCAGCGCGTGCTTGGAGCCTAGCTTGGAGAGGACGTCTGCCGCCACGTTGTTGTCACGGCAAACGTGATGAAACTCCAGACCTTCGAAGTGGGCTTCAAGCTTCCGTACCTCGGCGCAGTATGCATCCATCGTGTCTTTCTTGATGTCGCACGCCATGTTGACTTGGTCGATGACCACCTTGGAGTCGCCGTAGGCTATGAGCCGCTTGATCCCCAGGGAGACGGCGATGCGCAGCCCGTGAATGAGGGCTTCATACTCGGCACCGTTGTTGGACGCCTTGTAGTGGATCTGCAGGACGTACTTCAAGTGGTCACCTTGAGGGGAGGTGAAGAGAACGCCTGCTCCCGCTCTTTCGAGGTTCAGGGAACCAACGAAGTACATCTTCCAGTGCTCCGGTTTTTCCGCTGGTGGAGGCTGCTGCGTCTCTGTCCACTCAGAAATGAAGTCTGCGATGACTTGTGACTTGATGGCCTGCCGTGGGCAGAACTCAAGCTCAAACTCGCCTAGCTCGATGGACCATTTGACGATGCGCCCCATGGTGTCGCGGCTACGCAGGATTTCTCCCAGGGGGAAGGCCGAGATGACCTTGATTTTGTGCGCCTGGAAGTAGTGCCGGAGCTTGCGCGAAGTGACAAGGAGGGCGTACAGCATCTTCTGAGGTTGTGAATATCTGATCTTGCTATCGGAGAGGACCTTGCTGACGTAGTAGACGGGTCGCTGGACGGGGTAGGGTTGACCTTGCTCGGGTCACTCTGCCACCAAAACCGCGCTGACCACCTGGGTGGACGCGGAGGTGTAGAGCATGCAGCAAGGTCTCGTTTGGAGCCGGGGGCACCGTGACCGGGGCCGTCATGAGGAAGGTCTTCAGATCTTCTAGGGCCTGATCGGCTTCCTCAGTCCAGACGAATTTGTCTAACTTTTTGAGCTGCTTGAAGAAGGGCAAGCCTTTCTCTCCCAGCTTGCTGATGAAGCGACCTAGAGCGACCATCATGCCAGTGAGCTTCATGACGTCTTTCTTCCCTGTAGGTCTCTTCATCTTGCAGATGGCATCGACCTTGGTGGGATTCGCCTCGATGCCCCGGTGGCTGACCATGAAGCCTAGGAGCTTGCCGGATGGTACACCGAAGACACACTTCTCTGGGTTGAGCTTCCAGCGGTACTGTCGTAGGTTGGCGAAGGTCTGGGCAAGGTCGGCGATGAGGTTGTCCTCCACCGTGGTCTTAACAACTACGTCATCGACGTAGGCTTCGACATTGTCGCCGATCTGAGACTCCAAGCACTTCTGGATGGCCTTCTGGTAGGTCGCTCCAGCGTTCTTGAGGTCGAACGTCATGGTCGTGTAGCAGTAGATGTCGTGCGGTGTTATGAACGCCGTTTTGTCTTGGTCAGAGACCTT
Organism: Cenchrus fungigraminus; assembly: GCA_036936925.1. Taxonomy (NCBI): domain Eukaryota; kingdom Viridiplantae; phylum Streptophyta; class Magnoliopsida; order Poales; family Poaceae; genus Cenchrus; species Cenchrus fungigraminus. Next base: position 62,013,536 of record CM072770.1, read on the forward strand.
TAGGGCTATCTGGTGATACCCTGAGTAGCAATCGAGGAAGCATAGCAGGACTCTTCCGGTCGTGGAGTCCACGACCTGGTCAATGCGCGGAAGAGGGAAGGGGTCTTTAGGGTAGTGCCTATTGAGATCGGTGTAGTCGATACACATTCTCCATTGACCTGTTTTCTTGGGTACAAGTACCGGGTTGGCGAGCCAAACCGGGTTTTTACACTCACGGATGAATCTGGCAGCTAGGAGCTTTATTATTTCTACCCTAATGACCTCCTTGCGATCTTTCGCAAAGCGGCGCAGCTTCTGCTTGACAGGCTTGGCCGTCTTGCTTACATCCAAGGAGTGCTCAGCTAGTTCCCTGGGAACACCCGGCATATCCAATGGGGTCCATGCGAATATGTCGGAGTTATCCCGGAGGAAACTGGTGAGCGCGAGTTCCTATTTCTCCCCAAGGTTGTCGCCGATGACCACTGTCTTCTCAGGGTCAGGGAGGCCCAGGCAGTCCCTTTTTGTCGACGGTGTGGCGTTCAGGGCAGTGTCGATGCGCTGCTACTCTGGGATGGTCAGGTCGCTCGGAGCGACCTTCGCGGCCTCGGCGACCAGGACGGCCGAGGCGTCGACGCAGGCGTTCGTCGTGGCGATGTCGAGGGCCTCGGAGTCACACTTGAAGGAGACTATGAGGTCGCTGTAGATGGAGAGGTCCCCGTTCGGAGCCGGCATCTTGAACACCATGTAGGTGTAGTGTGGGATGGCCATGAACCTGGCCAGCATCAGGCGACCTAGGATGGCATGGTAGGAGGACTTGAAGTCAGCGACCTCGAAGTTCAGGTACTCCGTGCGGAAGTTGTCCTCCATGCCGAAGGTCACAGGGAGGGAGACACAACCCAGGGGGTAGGCCGCCTTGCCAGGGACGATGCCGAAGAAGGGCTCGTCGCACACCGTCAGCTTCTTGAAGTCGAAATCCATCTTCTTCAAGGTCTCGACGAAGATGATGTTGAGCCCGCTCCCCCCGTCAATGAGGGTCTGGGGAAGCAGGGCTCCGTCCACCGTGGGCTCGACGATGAGTGGGTAAGACCCAGGATCTGGGATGTGGACCCAGTGATCAGCTCTGGAGAACGTGATCGGCTGCTCCGACCAACGCAGAGGCTGTGTCGGCTGGGTATGGATGAGGTGGACCTCGCGCTTGTCCTTGCGGTAGCGCCTCCTGCTCACATGAGATTTGAGGCCTCCGACGAACATATTGATCGATCGCTTGGCCTGCTAGAAGGGGTTGTTGGGGTTGCCTGTCTTCGGTGGTGGAGGTAGGTCGCGCTCGTCGCGGTGAGCGTCTGGCTGTGGGTCGTCGCGGTCGTCGCGGCAGTCGCGCCGGTCGTCTTGGTGGCCACTGTTGTAGCGACGCGAAGACGATCAGTCGACATCACCTCTAGGCCGCTTGGTGTCATCAGGTGTACGGAAGGCCCTCTTGAACTGCGAATACTCGCGGACAGTGTGGGTGGCTCCCTCATGGAACCCACAGGGGCTGTCGAACGCCGCGTTGAATTCGTCCACGTTGAACGTCGAAGGTCAGCGTCCCTCGGTTGCAAGCACCTCAGAAGGTCGCTTGCACAGCTTGGAGCTTGAATCCCCGGCGGTGCCGGGTGTGCCCACGTCTCGCTTGGCGTCGTAGTCAAACTGGTTGACTAACGCTTCGTCAGTGTCGATGAGCTTGTTGACGACCTCCATGAGGGCTGCGACGGTGGTGGCCCCTGACTCATGGATCTTCTCAAAGATCTTGCGATCCTTGACGCCCTTCTTGTAGCTGTCGACGACCTGGTCATCTCTGACACCAACGCAGGTGTTGCGGTTCTCGAAGAACCGATTGGTATAGTCGCGGAGCCGCTCATTGGGCTTCATGGTGACCCTCCCAAGGTTGAAGGCGTTCCCAGGGCGATTATAGGTCGCCTGGAAGTTGGATGTGAAGGCCTGGGACAGGTCGGCCCAGGAGGTGATGCTGCCAGTCGGGAGGTTGTTGAGCCAAAGTGATGGCGCGTCGCCCATCACCAGTGGGAAGTACGCCGCCATGTGGTCGAAGTTACCGCCGGCCGCCATGACAGCGACGTAGTAGGTCGACAGCCAGATGTTGGGGTCGGAGCGGCCGTCGTACTTCTGGATGTTGGGCTTGAAGTTGTCGGGGTAGGCCACCGACCTAAGACGAGGAGCCAGTGCGGGGAAGGCGGTGATGGCTATGTCATCAGTGCTATCTCCGGCTTGAGCACCGCCTCTGCTCTGCGGCGGGGCGACGATCTGGGACCGGGATTGGCGATCTGGATTCGGGGCACCACCCTCCGGATGACCGTAGTCCGCCTCGTACTGAGCGCGACACCTGTTCTCAACATCGTGGCAGTCGCGCTCTTCGCGTTCCATGATGCGGTGGACGGCGCCAGGGGGCCGTACTCGCAGTCATACTTTGCACGACGTCGCAGCTCGCGTTCCTCACGCTCACGGTGGCGCTGATCGATGTAGCCGCGGGCGTCACGGGCACGCCTGTTCTTGTCGAGGTTGGCGCGGAGGTCGCCGTCCTTGGCGCCGTTCCCCGAGGTTGATAGGGATTATTTTGATCGACCTCCACTTGGATGGTAGGGAGGTTGCTGCGCCCAGGTCGATTAGATCGACTGCGCGAATGATAGCTTGACGAAAATGCGGCAGACTTGGCTGCCGCGCTTTTCTCCTCCACCAGGGCCGTGGCGACCCGGAGGTAGGCCATGGCCGCTTCAGCTTCTGGCGTGGGGTTGGCTTGCTGGAGACGTGCCATGGCGGCGCCCAAGTTGGCCTGGGGGCTGTTGAATGTGGGTAGCCCTGCCTCCTCGAACTCGAGATGAATGTCTCGAGCGCAAGGGGAGACTGCGCGGTGCTGCTCTTCCGCACGTCGCTAGGCGCGGTTGGTGTTCCCTTGGATCCGCGCCGCCTCCTCGGAGTCCGTTACGCCGTGGCGCGGTGGTTCGTTCTCAGAAACCACCAGGACCCGGCGAAAGATGGGACTCGAGTCATTGGGGGAGACGTGGACCCGGATCTTCTGAAACTCACCGTCGTCCGGAGACACGGGAGTTCGCGTGGTACGGGCGGGCCGCTCTTAGTCGATCTTCTTCCGCAGGCGGCAGCCATGAAGGGTATGTCGTGCGCCCTTATGGTAGGTGCACGGTACGTCGAGCGGGTCGCGGCATGCGCGAGGCTCGGGCTTTAGGTCGCCGGCGGGCCGCCGCCACCCAGATTGGATCTCGGCGGACTTGATCGCCTGGCGGGCGTAGACGTCGCTGGGAGGTCGTAGGCCAAAGGGGAAGGCCTCATGGTGCGGCGCCGTCTGTGTGGGGCGCTGGGCTCTCTCGCAGATCTGGAGGGTGTCCTCCATCATACTGACGACACGCTCCATTCCCTGAACAATGTCATAGGGTTTGGGCGGGTGGGTCTCCGATGCTAGATCAGAAACGAGGGTGGCGACAGGCGCTATCACAATCTGCACAGCGGCCACCGGAGAGGTCGTGGCCGCCGGAACGGGTGTGGTCACCGTTAAGGAGCTGAAGCGGATCTCCACGGGGTTGGCGAGGATGGCCGCCATGCTTCCCGAGAAGACGACACCGGATCGGGCCATCATGCTGCACAGCGAGTTCCCGATCTCCCCTACCTGGCGCGCCAACTGTCAGGGGGTGAGACCTGAACAGATCTGCAAGGGGGCGACCCAAGCGGTTGTAGGTTGATTAGAGGGGATCGGGAACTAAGAGCGTAGGTGGTAGTTCACGTGTGGAACTCGGAACATGGCAAGAATGGCAATGAACATGGGGGTTTAGACTGGTTCGGGCCTCCGGAGAGTGAAACCCTACGTCTAGTATGGGGTGGAATTATGCGTGGAAGGGAAGTCCCCTCGAATGGAGCTCTAGGCCGCCTTATATGGCTAGCGGGCTAGGGCTTCCATTCGAGGTCGGTGGACCCTCATCGGGGTCGGTTACAAATCAGGAAGGCCATCTTCCTTGATTATAGGGAGAATCCCGCGATTTGCGGACCTACTGGTGGCGCCGAGCCGCGATCTAGTAGGTCGCCTTGCGCTCCAAGCCTGGCGAATTCTCCGGGATCTGGATAAGGTCGCCGGGAGTCTTCCTAGGTCGTCGGAGTTGTAAATAAGGTCTCTGGGCCCACTTGCAGGTCGGCGGGGCTTTTGGCAGGTCGGGTCCACTTGACAGGGACCTCTGTGACCCTGGCCGGTGGGGACCCATGGGTACCCATGTCTCTCAATGCCCTATCGGTAACGGGCTCTTTAAGTCTGTTACTGATCACTACCTTATCGGTAACCGGCTTTAAAGTCCATTACCGATAACTTTTGTACTGGAGAAGCATGTTTGTTAGGACGCGTCTCCTTTGATGGCGACCCAATTGGATATGCTCATTTCTTAAGACGTGTCTCCTTTGATTGCCACCCAGCGTCGCCTTTTTTCTCACATCGCGCATCTCTATCTTCTCCTTCCAACACCACTCGCTCTCTCTCTCTCTCTCCTCAGAAGGCCACTCACGTTCCGACAACACTCGCTCTCTCTCCTCAGAAGGTCACTCGCTCTCTCTCTCCTCAGAAGTCCCCGCCAGCGTGCCCCATTCGCCGCCGCCAGCTGCGCGTCCTCTGAGGATCGCGCTCTCTCTCCTCAGAAAGTCGGCGCTGCAGCAGGCCGGCCGGCCGCGTGCGTGACGGCGAAAGGGGACAGGGGACGTCGATCACTGTGTCATCCAAAGCAGACGCCTCTGTGTCCCGTCCCCCTCGGGCTCGGCGCCGTCCTCCGCGCTGTCACCGCGGCCGCGATGCCACCTCCGATCCTCCTCCTCGGCCGCGCTCACCTCGTAGAAAGTCCTCGTCAAGGTGGAAATTAATTGCCCCCTTTTACTGAAATTCTTCAGCTGTCCTAATCCTCTTATATTATCGATTTTTTTTGTGTGATGAATTATGCTCATTTGGTGCATGGAAATTGCAGATGGCGGCTGCTGCTCGGGCTTGGATGTACAGACAGCCCCAAGAAGATTGGGAGAATTTCTTAAGTGGGGTCAATGTTTTTCTAAATCAAGCAGAGGCGGATATGAGAAACCGTGGTGTTCAGGCAATGCTTTGCCCCTGTATAGATTGTCTCAACCAGAAGAAATTCGAACAACGGAAAATTATTTTTCATCATTTGGTCACACGTGGTTTCACAAAAAAAATTACATGTGTTGGAATAAACATGGTGAGGAAGGCCTTAATGAACTCGAAGCAGGCTGCCTAAATGATGGTGAAGTGCGACACCATGCTACTAGACATGATGAAGACCTTGATGAAGGTGGAGTTTTTGAGGAAAATGGACCATTCCCACCCAATCTGTTGAGGCTTGAGGATATCACTGATCAAGAAGTTAGGGGCTTGGATGATGGTGAGGTGTTCAACGTGTGCACAATGTTGATCAAATGTTGTGGGATGTTGAGTTTCAACGAGTGTACACACCTTCTGAATTAGCGAGGCTGAAGCGGTTCATTGAAGATTCAAAGAAACCCCTCTATCTTGATTGCCAGAAGTACTCTCACCTTTCTGGTGATCTAAAACTTCTGCAGCTTAAGGCGGATCATGGTTGGAGCAACAAAAGTTTCAAACAACTATTGGATGTGCTTAGAGACATGCTACCTGAAGGAAACCAAATAGCTGAGTATGTCTATGAGGCGAAGAAGATAATCTGTCCTCTGGGAATAGAGGTTGAAAAAATCCATGCATGCAAGAACAATTGTGTATTGTTCCTGGAGATTATGCAGACCTTGGCAAGTGCCCCAAGTGTGGCTACGATCGGTACAAGAGGAAAAATGATGGTGGAGATGATAATAATGCTGATGACGAGAACGAGCCGTGGAGATCAGAGGCAAGAAGAAGACGGCTAACAGAGGGGCTCCTGTGAGGGTGGCATGGTATTTTTGCATCATTCCTTGGTTGAGAAGATGGTTCGCAACACGAAAGGAGGCCCAACTCTTGTGTTGGCATGAGGAAGGCCGAAAGAAGGAAGATGGCAAGTTTAGGCACCCCGCAGATGCAACTCAATGGGGGTAACATTAATAACCACTTTAAGTGGTTTAACAATGACATAAGGAGCATACGGTTTGCTATGAGCACAGATGGTGTGAACCCATTTGGTAACCAGAGCTCAACACATAGCACTTGGCCTGTCGTGCTATCATTGTACAACCTTCCACCCTGGCTATGCAAGAAACAGAAATATATGATGCTAACAATATTGGTCTCCAGGCCAAAGCAACCTGGTGACCGTATTGATGTCTACTTGAGGCCACTAGTTGATGACTTGAAGATATTGTGGAGGCCTGGTGTGAAGGAGGTTTGGGATGAGTTCAAGCGTGAGGAGTTCACAATGCGTGCCATGTTGTTCACCACCATCAATGACAACCTGGCTCATCGCAACCTCTCTGGCCAGAGTAAAAGGAAAGGTGCAGCTTGCCCACACTGCTTGGAAGATACTTGCGCAGTGTGGCTAAGACATTCAAAGAAATACGTATTTATGGGGCATTGTCGTTTCCTCGGCAAGAATCATGCATATCGGGCCATGGATTATCAGTTTAATGAGGAAAAGGAGGATCGAGAGGCTCCGTTGCATGTGACTGGAGATCTGGTCCACTTGAAAGTCTAGGACGTCAAAACTATCGAGGAGTTACCAAAACTGACTGAAAAAACCCTTGGAAAAAGAAAGAAATGAGATGGTGAAGAAGGAAGAAGGAATGTGGAACAAGAAATCAATTCTATGGGAGCTAGAGTATTGGCCGATGTTGGATGTGCGTCATTCGATTGCCAACATGCACGTCAAGAAGAATGTGTGTGAAGCTACTTGTGGAATATTGCTACAACAAAAGTCTAAAGGAAAAGATCATAAAAATGCAAGGGAGGATCTTAAAGATCTGGGCATTAGGCCGGATCTCTATGCAGAGGAAATAGAGACAGGGACGGACCTTCCCGTTGCTGCAACCACCTTGTCAAAGGCAGAGAGAAAAGAATTCTGTGAGTTTTTGCATGATTTGAAAGTACCTTCAGGCTACTCATCAAACTTCAAGAGGCTAGTGTTGGTGAAGGACATGAAAATGAAAATTTTCAAATTGATGAAATCTCATGATTGCCATGTGTTGGTGACAGCTCTTCTTCCTGTTGCACTTAGAGGTATCATGACAGAACTGGTTCGCGACGCGGTCATGAGCTTGTGTTTATTCTTCAATGCAATAGAACAGAAGGTGATTGATGAGGAAAAACTATTAGACTTAGAGAGGAGGCATTTCGAGACCCTATGCCTGCTTGAAGCTACCTTCCCACCATCATTCTTTGATCTCATGCTGCATCTAACAAGACACCTCGCGAGGGAGATTTAGTACCTTGGCCCATCTTACCTTCATCATATGTTTCCATATGAGAGGTTCTTTGGATTCCTGAAATCATTGGTACATAACCAGTTATTTCCAGAGGGAGCCATTGTTCATAGCTACGAGACCATAGAAGCAGTGGAGTGGGCCATGTGTTATATAGACCCCCAAAACCCCATTATTGTGCCTCGCTCACGGCATGAAGGTAGGCAATTGAGCCAGTAGATGAAACAAAAGAGAGCATTGCATAATAAGCCACACAAGATGGGCAGAAAAGGTTATCATGGTAAAAGGAAAGAGTGGGAGGAGGAGGATGCAAAGCTAGCTGCAGAAGGAAAACAGAACCCTTGGGACCAATTTCCTGGATGTTCGAGACCTTATCTGCGGGCAAGGGTAGGGAAGAAGAGGAAGAACACTAGTGAAGGAAGTGGGGACATAACATTCAGTAACCCTGCGGTTGTGGGGGTAGCAGATAGGGTGAAAACACTTGCAGCTCAGGGTAGTGATGGTTCTTTCTCTGGGGTTAGGGAGAATGATATCCTCACCGCAGCACTTGAGACTCCAGAGCATCGAGGTCGGGTCCGAGGCGTGTCTAGTTCACTTGGCTGGGGTAAAGGGTTTGGTGAAGAGTTCCCTGGAATGTACAGGAATAAGAGGAACAAGAGGTCTGATGATATGAGGGACATAACATTTAAAATAGTTGTCCATGCTCTAAGACTATCAGGTGTCGAAATACCGAAAAATGTACTTCTTCCATCCCAATTACCAGCGCCTGTCAGTAGCAGTGAGGAAGAAGACGTGCATGGTAGCGAGGAAGAAGATGCGCATGACAGTGAGGAAGATGCGCGTGGCAGAGAGCAAGATCATTGGCATGTCAACAAGGATGAAGCGAATCAAGTGCACAGTGATAGTCGATCACCTATGCTGGACACAATAGATAAGCTGACAGAGCCAACCGCGTGCAGCCTTTTGGATGGCACCGGGATTAATGTGGAGCTCGCACTAGCGAAAGTCTTTCCATTTCAAAAGTCTTGCCATGCAGTACCGATGCAGGATGGGTATGTTGTGGTGCAACCCACTTATGTGTGGGCCAATGCGGGTCACTACCCTCTACCTGTACCAATTGATGGGGGTGACATAGCAACCCTAGCTGAGGCTCTCGTTCAAAGGATCCAATGGCCAAAGGACAGGATCCTTATACCACCCATGACGAGACATCCCAACCCTGAAGCCGCAACAGGTAGCAGGGGTACAACATCAGATGGAAGTACTGCAGCTCAGTGTCAGCAAGAGAAGGCTCAGTAGCAGCAATAGTAGCAGATCAGCAAAACTATGCAACAGGAGCATCGACAACAACCGGAGGAGCCCAGGCAAACTCCGCCTAAGCAGCAGCTGCAACATGAGGATAAGCAACAGACGAAACAACAACCTCTGTAGCAGCAGGAGGAGGAGCCCAGGCAATCTCCCCCTAAGCAGCAGATTCAACAGCAGCCTCTGCAACAGGAGGAGGAGCCCAGGCAATCTCCACTGCAGAAGGAGAACTAGGCCAGGAAACCTCTATCTAAAGATGAGATTCTTAACTATATTATTGGGACAAAACAGGAACCAAAATACAAGCCTGGTGTACCTATGTTGTCAGAAGCAGACTTAGAGGCTTCTAGACCAAATTGTGCCAGGTTGCATGCTTACGTCATGGAACACAGTAAGGATAAACTTGCCTTACCAGCAAAGGTGGATCAAGACTACTTTCAAGGTGGTGGTACTTTAATGTTAAACATTGCATTCAGTGGTGTGTATAACCTTATAACCCTGGCTTCTCTGGATGTTACCTTCTTGAGGTTGTGGACATTGTAAGTCCCCTAAAACCTAAAAAGATATTTCTTTAATTTTGACCACAAAGTTCATGTATGCTAACAATTTGATTTTTTGTAGGAAAATGATGGTCAAGGCAGCGAAGATGCAGATCAGTGTTGGGTTTTTGGATCCCGATATTTTCACTTCCACAAATATTTCTCAGCATTCTGGCCTTGTAGTAAAAGCAATCAGAAATGCAATGAACAACGCCTACGTGGTGGGTGCCTACTACACTGGCCACTGGGTAACACTGATCATCTGTATGAAGTTCAAAGATGTTTGGTATCTAGATTCTTCTAAACAATATCCCGCGCGAAAGTTCACATACCTCAAAGTTGTTGTGGATTGGTCAATATCTTGTAGGTTTTGTTCACAAAAATTCAATCTCTTAGTGTTTCTAATCGGTATTGCTGATTATGCAGGGCTTTTGGTACATGCGCACAGGACGGAGTGACAAAAGGAAAGAAGAAAAAGCCAAAAACCACAACACTCAAGCACAAAACAAATCTCGATGTAAGACTGAGGTTTTTTTATGGTCCCTTCTTACCTATTTGGTACTGCATTAACTTGTCATTTTGGTACCTCAATGCAGTGTGCTCAGCAGCCATCGCGGTCCTCTTTGTGTGGATTCCATGTGGCATTCAATATGTTAAGACTGCTCGATGACATACCTGACATGAAGAAGGCTGTTGTAAGTAGATAATAATGCTCAGCCTTGTCTCTGCTCATATTCTCCATTTGATTTTAGAAACTGATTTCTACTTGTATTCTCATAATTATTGTATTTTACAGGATTTCAAAGCTGCCGTAGATGTTTCTACAGAAGATCTAAAGCGGGTCAGGGAGATGCTGTGCGAGTACATTCTAAAGGATACCATTGACTGAAAGGGCAACTTCTATAATGGTGCACCGTGAGTTCATTGTAGCCAGAAACTTGAAACTTGCTGTATTCAGTCTTCTTTAGTCAGGTGTTGTTGCTTGAGAAACCTGCTTGGCTTGCTTGGTTGGGGTCAGATGTTGCCTGGTTCAGGCAGTTTTCTCATGACTCCATCCAAACAAGCCCTGATGAGTGTTGGTATTTCTTAACCTCGATGCTAAGTTATGAGTTCCTAGCAATGATGCCAGAAATAACCAAATGGTAATCCTAACGATTACAAGAGTCCGCAAGCGCACGGAAGTACCATTGTAGCATTTCCCCAAAGGAGTATTCCAAAGGGTATCAAATCCAAGGAAGGCTGGGCGGATTAACAAGTTCAACACTATTGCAATGAGTATAAATCACAGACAGAAACAAACCAGCCACTCAAGTACAGGGGTAAGGTATGATAGATAGGATGGTAGGTCGAACACACAAACACACTCTCTCTAAAGGTCCTAGGCTTAGGAGGCAACATACGAGTTAGTTCTAGGTTCTAAGATACTAAACACACAAAGTTAGTCAGACGAGTTAGATACACACTAGCATTGCATGACTACTGGCTCAATCACCCAGGTACAAACGGGGAGCTAACCTCCCACGTCGCTTACGCACGACTCCGGATGTCAGACGTTAGACTCCTACAGCGTATCCGAACCTGGGGGATTCCAGAAGGGTCCAACGGCTGTCACCACCACGGCCTACCCCAAGACAAACCGTGGGATACACTCATAAGTAACGTAGCTACGCAACCCAAGCACCACGCTTACATTGTTAGAAGGACCCTGACTGGCCCGGGCTATTGTGACCCAGGTCAGAGCCACCAGGTAAACCGGTCAATTACACCGAGTACCGTAGCTTGAGCATGAACTTCATACAACACAAACATGGGATCTAACTAGATCAAACTAGGCTAAGCACACAAACGGATTTGTGCTTTCTTATGTCTATTCAACAAGATCAAAGGGTCGTGTTCGTGAAGAACACGAGCCTCTAACTTATGAACAAACACCGAAAACATGTGTGAGTCACTCGTCAACTGGATCGAAAGGCCTTGTTCATCAAGAACATGAGCCTCTAAATGATGAACAAGCGAAGAACACATGAACAAATCACCCATGGATACAAGCACAACTTTATATGAAATAGCTGAATAACTGAAGTAGATCAAAGTCATACAATAAAATAAAGATACAAGAGAACTCATACCTAGATCCCAAAGTAGACTTGGAACCTAAAGTAGAACTACTCTAGCCTACCTCCTAGCCTTAGAAACCAAAAGTGAGAGAGGAGGAGTAAAGTGTGTTGGTAAGAAATGAACCCCCTCCCCTTCTATTTATAGGCTCGAGCACCAGCGCAAAGAGGAGTGAAACACCCCAGGGATAGCCTCTAGGACCAATGGACAAGCACCACATGGATGCCCTAGATCAGCTGACCCAAGGTCGGTTCGGCCGATCCAAGGGTCGGCCGACCCCAGGTGGGCCCCCCTCGGGGTGTGCTTCCTCGGGGTGGTTGTCCTGTGCACCCTTAGGTCGGTCCCCGGTGTACACGTGCTCTTGAGGCGGTTTGGGCGCTCTGGTGGGCCCATGGATCCATGTGAAGTCCACGTGTCTGTTGACGGTCGTTAAGTCCCTATTTTCGACCCTCAACTTTGAACAAATTTCACTCCATCAAAGCTTGCATCATAGCTGTGGGGTTATAAACTAACGGATTCCACGAGCTTTGGTAAATATTTGGATGCAGGTCATAATGAGACATCATAGCACAAATAAAGCATATTGACAAACAACATCAAATGCTTAGTTTGATAGCACCATTGCGAAGTTCATGTCGAGATGATCGAAATGGAGTTTTGGTTCACCCAATTCGGAGTCCGGATGCAGAAATTATGTCTCACGGAAGATTGTGACACGAGACGTGACGGGGGTAGGTGCGGCCGAACCTAGTAGGTTCGGCCGGACCTATCAACCTCCTCCGATCAACACCAACCTTTGCCAAATGCCTCTACACTTAGCATAATATCCAAGGGGACCAAGTCCATGTGCCAGATACCACAAAAGTTGGTCTGGCCGCACCTCCTAGGTCCGGCCGCACCAACGAGGTCCGGCCGCACCTACTAGGTCCGGACGCACCACCCAAAATCCTCCTCTCGGGTCCACGGCATCAACAATCCCACAAACACACCTTGGATGGATGAGATACACCGGTGAATGGTCGGTTTCATCAAAAGGCTATTGTTGGAAGCACTTGGATCGATGGACCCACACTTAACCACCACAACCGCCATCAAGGAGTGATCCTGGACATCCCTCAACACCGTCGGTGCATCACAAGGCCACTGGGTAGGGCCGGCCGCACCTCTAGGTACGGCCGCACCTATGAACCGGTGAATCAGGCGAATCCGAGCTAGGAACCGACGTGCAACCGACCAAGGATCAGTGATCAGGGTCGTCCAAGTCCATAGGCGGTGGATCACAGTGTAAGAAATCGGATGCTCGTAGCCTAAGAGGGGGAGGGGGTGAATTAGGCAATCTTAAAACCTTAACCTATGGCTTCACTACTTTTGCATAAAGATAAACTAGAACATACTATCTAGATGTGTAACTAAAGTTGTTCTAGTGTGAAACTCCCATCCCAAAACAAGTTTTGCAACCTATAACCAATCCTAGCATGATACTACTTTAGGAAAGTAAAGGCAAGCAAGGATTGCAAGAGAGTAATGCGGAAACGTAAAGAGGGATGAGAGGAAGCAAACTCTTGACACGCGATTTATCCCGTGGTATCGGTAGGCACTAAGCCACCCCTAGTCCACGTTGTTGAAGCACTCACACAAGAGTATTGCTTCCCGGTCACTAAGTCTCTCCCAAGAGCACCACTTGACTCGCCACAAAGGCTCGCCACTTAGGCACTCGCCAAGCTCCCTTGGTCACCTTGATGCCGCCTCCACTAACGAGCTTCTCCACCAAGGAAGGGGGTCTCCACGTCCCCCGCACAAAGTGTCCTCGCCACTCCACACCAAGTCGGAGGGTCGATGACGATTGCCGGTGAGCCACTTAGGCCCCAAGGCTTCCGGCGAACCTTGTACACCTTGATTCACTCAAGAATCACCTCACAAGGTTGGCACAACCTTGTACTCACTCAGCTCTAAGCTAAGCCTAGCACTAAGCACATACACAAAGCATATGCAAGTCTATGGATGAGCAATTTAGCACTTGGATGGATTGGATATGATCTTCTAGGTGTCTTGCACACCTCTGCACTTCCACACAATCCAGCAACCTCAAATGGGTGAGTGGAGGGGCTATAAATAGCCCAAGGCACCCAAGGAGCCGTTGGCTAACGGCCACTGAAAAAGTAAGCGTCGGATGAACCGATGCTATGATTTTCCAGGGCGTCGGTTCATCCGGTGCCCTCCACGTCACTTAGCCATTGCATCTCCGCTGACACAACTGTTCTGACGCTATGCTCCGATGGTACGTCGGATCATCCAGTGCTGAAGGACTCCTCGCCAAAACCTTACTGTCTGCATCTTTGAGAGCGTCGGATGAACCGCTGCCCTACCATCGGTTCATCCGGTGCTGAAGCACTAGTCATGGCGCGTCTCTGTCTTGATTCAAATGAAGCATCGGATAGACCAACGGTGTCCTCACTTAGACCGTCAGATCATCCGGTGCTACTGACTTTGCTGCTTCTTCTTTGCAATTCATCCGGTGCATCTAGAAACAGGACCGTCGGATCATCAGATGGTGACATCTTCATTTTGCTTGCTGCGCAGTGTACCAAGTACACCGACGCTATGCACCGATGGTACCATCGGTTCATCCGACGGTGTCAATTTCCTTTCTTTTCTTCCGCGGTTTTGACCCTTGAAAAATAAACTGTCTTCTCATTTTGGCATGTGATATTTTTGCATCCATGGGACCTAGAAATGTCTACAAAGATATGCTAAACAATATGGTTAGTCCCATTGCTTGTGTTAGCATGAATCACCTAAATCAACTCGAACAAATGGCAAATGGGGCCATGTTCGCTACACACAGGGCCAGCCGCACCTGGAGATACGGCCGCACCTCCTTGCTCGTCACTGCAGCTCCCTCTCGCCTACAAGTACCCCCTCTTGCAACCACCGACCCATTGGGGCTATAAATAGACCCCGTCACTTCATTGAAGAACACACAAGAGAAGAGCTTTGAAGAAGCGAAGCGCTGCCACTATTATTGTTAGAAAATAGGGAGAGAGTTGAGGTGAGAGTTTCCGGGAGGAGCCGGAGTGTCGGCCCCTCCTCTAGCTCGCGCCACGGCGGATGCAGCTCCTCTTCTAGTAGCTACATCCGGGTCTTGTTCGGTAACTCTGGTCCCCTCTAATTAATTAAGCATTAATTATTACTTGTCTTTGTCTTATCGTTTCTCGTTCATATCATAGTAAGTTTATCTTGCTCTGAGTGATTGCTTTGCTTGAGCGCTGAGTGAAGTAGTGATCGATAGTGTAGGCGCGGTGCCTAGACTTGAGGTTACCTTGAAATACACCTAGCCCCATGGACTGCTTGTGGTAGCCGGCGGGTAGTGACAGCCCCATCCGGCCTCTGTATTCCACCACGTGAGAGTGGCTAGTTTCGTAGGCATCATAAGAGTGGTGTACGTAACGGCTCCCTTCTCATTCCTTTCCGTAGCCGGAGTGTGCATCCCCCGATCAAGACAAATGCAAGTAATATCCTAATCGCTTGATTTGTTGAGAGAGCCGAAGTTCCTGTATCAAGTACCCTCTCTACCCTCCTATTGTTCATCTCTCTTCTCTTCGTTGTCATCCTTTTATCCGCACTTCCCCCCAGACGAATCAGCTTAGGACTAGAGTACTTCTCGTTCCCCGTGGAAATCGATACCTTGGAATACTCCCGGGTGAAAGCTACATCGGTATCTGTGCGCTTGCGGATCTATCTGTGATCGTGTAGTATACCAACAGGCTTTCTGGCGCCGTTGCAAATCTAGTAACGACGTAAGAAGTGCCAACAAGCTTTCTGGCGCCGTTGCCGGGGAACGGTAGCTATTCTAGTTCCGAACCTAGTTCGTCCGTGTATCACCCCATTTATCACATGGATTCCAATCCAACCCTTTTCGATTTTGCCGCTCCAAAGGGCGATCATTTGGAGCGTCCACCTTCATCACATTCCATTGAAACATCTAGCTATGAGCTACGTCCCGGCTTCATAGCTATGGTCCGAGAGCAAAGCTTCTCCAGAGATAAGGATGAAAGTCCTTATTCCCACCTGCGTGAGTTCGAACAACTTTGTTTGTGTTTTGTGATCGCAGGAATGAGTCAAGATACCTTGAAATGGAAACTCTTTCCGTTTTCATTAACGGGGAGAGCAAAATAATGGTATTCGCTCAGTGTGAGAAGTATGGAGGGGGACTGGGAAAGTTTACGAAAGGCTTTTTGCCTAACATTCTTCCCGACTCCCCAAGTAGTGAAACTCCGATGAGAGGTCATCTGTTTTGAGCAACGGAAGACCGAATCTCTAGGAGCCGCATGGGCAAGATTTACAAAAATCCTAGATTCTGGTCCAGACCTTGGTATCGCAGAGCCCGCTCTTTTGCAACATTTTGGCGATGGTCTTAGACCAGAGTCAGCAATTTTCTTAGACTCTTCTTCTGGAGGATCTTTCACTCATCTCACCTTGTCTGAGTGTAAGGGCATTCTAACAAAAATCCTTCAAAATACCCCTTACACGGGAGTTTATGATGAATTCCCGGACGAGGAAGAGATCACTCAGGAGGAGCACATGCCAAACACTCTCTCGGAACTGAAACCCATAGAGGAGAAACCCACTAGCACTTTTTGGCATGAAGAACCACTCCTCTATCCCCGTGTGTACACAGCTGATTTCTCATATGGCTTCGACGAGGAATCAACAAACTCCGATCCACTCTCTGAATCGGAATTCACGGAGGAGGAGCCTATCCTAGAAAAATTCATATCCACAGACACCCATCCTCCTCTTACCAAAACTTGGTTCACAGGGGAACCATTCCAACCTTATCGAGAGTTCGATCACCCCTCGTGTGACTTCATCTATGAATACTATGATGAGTTATTTGATAAACATTGGACGGAGAAATCCTTCCCGAGAAGGGAAAGAGACTCAACACACGAGAGAGAATTAGTCAACTTACCCAACCCAGAAGAGGTAAAAAGACGGAGAGAAAAGTTGGAATACATCTCCGCAATCAGTAGCCGGGAATGGTTGAGAGAAGCAGAAGGCATGGATCAAGTAATCCAGCTATATCCCGAGCTAAAGTCACTCTCATGCCAAGTAGGAAACCTCTCTTACCAGGATGTGTTCTATGACCCTAGGGTCGATATCAATATCATTCCTAAATCCTTAGTATTAGAGGCCTTTCCCGACGAACCTCTCTCTTTCTCTCAGAAGCGTCTCCAATGGATTTCGGGTCAAACCATAGAGACGGAGGGAATCCTTAGAGTCGTCCAAACAAAGATTGGAGAGTATGGGATCTTCCTAGATTATCATATCTTTGACATCCCAAAAGGAGATCCACCCTTCATTCTCATCGGAAGACCCATTGAAGGGGTACTGAGTAGTGTGCTCGACCATGAAAAGCAGCCATATCATCTTGGGGTTCGAGATACACATCTCCAATGTCATAGACCTGAGGTTAAGATAGAACATGTGTGGTCTATGGACATTCTTGAGGCGTCGACACTGGATTCTCAAAACAGACTCGAGCATGAAGGTTTTACACTAGAGGGATCACAAATCCCATGCTCACATCAAAAGTTTCCAGAGTTATCAAGCCCCATTACCAATGACCTTTACGAAACCTACAACCTCCTCATTTTCCTTGTGCATGCTAACATTGAAAGGAAGGTTGTAGATGCTTTTGTTTACCATAAACATTGCAAATTCCGTGGTCATTTTTTTTGTACTAACCTTGCAGCTAGAGCTATGATGGTTTCACCATCTCGATTGGCTGCAAGATGAAGATCTCCAGTGGTCGAGCTTATGACCCAAAACAAAGCACTATCGGGAGATAGCCCGAATAATCATTTAGATTTCCTTTTCAAATAAAAGCAAGAGCATCTCTTTAGGATTAGTCGTCCTTCGGGTATTTTTGGTCACTAACCGTCTCAGGTGGAGATTGAAATGACCGATGGATAGGCTATGCCTAAAAATATGAGAGCTACACCGACTGCAATGCCTAGGTAATTTTTGGTGAGGGAACATTATGAAGGAAGCTTGAACTCCGCACACTTGAGTTGTGTTGCCTAGCAATGCAAACTCCAAGTGTGGGGGAGATATGTGAGTATCCCGAGTAAGTTTCTCTTGTACTAAATCTTATTTTGGTTTGAAGATGGTGTTGGTTCTTGCATCTTGCTCTCTTAAAAAAACACAAAAATATTTGAATTTGAATAAAGGCTTCCTAGCTCTTCGGCTAGCAGAGCCTCCCTTTTTGTTTCCATCTTTTTCTTTGAATAATAACACCAGGTACAAGAATAAGTGTGGGGGAGATGTCCCAAGCTCGTCGAAACACACAATTGAGATCTCCCACCAAGGTGCCGCACAACATCGACTACGCTAATACGACGAGGGATGAGGTAAGTGCACTAGAGCAAGTCGGTCACCCCTGTGGTTTGGCCGAATCACCGTTTGTCTACCCCATTCCCCACTTTCTCCAAGAGCGATGGTATGTGCACCCCTACCTCTCTACTTTTGGAAATCATGAGTTTAAATGAGCTTTAAATCTGATCATATAAATCAAACTCAATTGAATCCTCATGCACCCAATGCTCGACATGTTTCCTATGGTTGGCTTGCATAAGTTTTATTCCATACTTATTATCTTGATGCTTGTGAACAACATATCTTTAGGAAACCATGCCCATCTAAGTAGTTGATGTTTGAGATATGGTCCGCTGAAATGATCTTTGTTCCAAATGTTTGAGTGCTTGGGAAATTTATTTGAAAATTTTGAAAACCCTTTGCGAAGCTCCTCTTTGATATGCCAAGTCCTACCAGAGCCATATGATGAGACATCTTGAAAACCTCATACACATATGCTACTTGTCGTTGAGTTGAGCTTTGTCAAATTGTTGTGACCCTTGTGAGAATTCTTTTCATGCTTTCATGATCAAGATACACGTACACGCCAACATCCTCCTTGCTATGCTCAGTTGAGAGCTAGCATTGTACCATCTATCTATTCCACAAAATAAAGCTCCACACTATGTGTTGATCTCTCTCTCTCTCCAAGTTAATATTACAAAAGAGACATGGCTATAAAAAAATATATGGACACATGAAGGTCCAAGTGAAAAAAAAAGAAAAAAAATGTTGGACACATGAAGGTCCAAGAAAAAAAAAGAAAAAGAAAAGATAGCCATGTCCACAAAAGAGTTAAAGTAGAGAGAGAGGATTATGCAAAATGGAGTTACAACAAATCAGATGGTAATAACTAGCACCCATTCCGGGCCTAGTGTACACCCTACCATCATCACAACGTTCATTATACATATGGTAATATCTAGCACCCATTTTGGGCCTAGTATTCACCTTACCATATCCATCATATCCCTACACATGCACATCTTGATCTGATTGTATGATTTAATTTTCTCCTTAGATCCGGTTTTTGACTTTGCAATACATGTGATGCAACTATGCCTCATCTTTATACCCTACCCCAAGATCCATATATAGCCATATTTAGAAGTAGGATAAGGAAAGGCAATCTAATGCCTTGGTGAGGACTATACACATTGAGCGATTTGAGAGAATCAAATGAGGTGCCAAGCAAGGTTTATTTTGAAAACTTATTGAAAAAAATCCCAAGCTACTTGACATGAGGAGTAGAAGTGATTTGGTTCAAGATCGTTCCATTCCTCAACTACCCAAGATGGCATGATAGACACTTCAAAGTTCACAAGTGCAAGGTATGGTTCGGAATATCTCTTATGCTCGCTTCATACCATAGGATTTTTTGTTTTCACCTTGGTCCTTAACCTTTACTCGAGGATGAGCAAAGGGCCAAGTGTGGGGGTGTGTTGACGGTCATTAAGTCCCTATTTTCGACCCTCAACTTTGAACAAATTTCACTCCATCAAAGCTTGCATCATAGCTGTGGGGTTATAAACTAACGGATTCCACGAGCTTTGGTGAATATTTGGATGCAGGTCACAATGAGACATCATAGCACAAATAAAGCATCTTGATAAACAACATCAAATGCTTAGTTTGATAGCACCATTGCGAAGTTCATGTCGAGATGATCGAAATGGAGTTTTGGTTCACCCAATTCGGAGTCCGGATGCAGAAATTATGCCTCACGGAAGATTGTGACACGAGACGTGACAGGGGGTAGGTGCGGCCGAACCTAGTAGGTTCGGCCGTACCTATCAACCTCCTCTGATCAACACCAAACTTTGCCAAATGCCTCTACACTTAGCATAATATCCAAGGGGACCAAGTCCATGGGCCAGATACCACAAAAGTTGGTCCGGCCGCACCTCCTAGGTCCGGCCGCACCTACTAGGTCTGGACGCACCACCCAAAATCCTCCTCTCGGGTCCACGGCATCAACAATCCCACAAACACACATTGGATGGATGAGATACACCAGTGAATGGTCGGTTTGATCAAAAGGCTATGGTTGGAAGCACTTGGATCGATGGACCCACACTTAACCACCACAACCGCCATCAAGGAGTGATCCTGGACGTCCCTCAACACCGTCGGCGCATCACAAGGCCACTGGGTAGGGCCGACCGCACCTCTAGGTACAGCCGCACCTATGAACCGGTGAATCAGGTGAATCCGAGCTGGGAACCGACGTGCAACCGACCAAGGATCAGTGATCAGGGTCGTCCAAGTCCATAGGCGGTGGATCACAGGGCCGGCCGCACCTGGAGATACGGCCGCACCTCCTTGCTCGTCACTGCAGCTCCCTCTCGCCTACAAGTACCCCCTCCTGCAGCCACCGACCCATTGGGGCTATAAATAGACCCCGGCACTTCAATGAAGAACACACAAGAGAAGAGCTTTGAAGAAGCGAAGCGCTGCCACTATTATGGTTAGAAAATAGGGAGAGAGTTGAGGTGAGAGTTTCCGGGAGGAGCTGGAGTGTCGGCCCCACCTCTAGCTCGCGCCACGGCGGGTGCAGCTCCTCTTCTAGTAGCTACGTCCGGGTCTTGTTCGGTAACTCTGGTCCCCTCTAATTAATTAAGCATTAATTATTACTTGTCTTTGTCTTATCGTTTCTCGTTCATATCATAGTAAGTTTATCTTGCTCTGAGTGATTGCTTTGCTTGAGCGCTGAGCGAAGTAGTGATCGATAGTGTAGGCGCGGTGCCTAGACTTGAGGTTACCTTGAAATACACCTAGCCCCACGGACTGCTTGTGGTAGCCGGCGGGTAGTGACAGCCCCGTACGGCCTCTGTATTCCACCACGTGAGAGTGGCTAGTTCTGTAGGCATCGTAAGAGTGGTGTACGTAACGGCTCCCTTCTCATCCCTTTCCGTAGCCGGAGTGTGCATCCCCCGATCAAGACAAGTGCAAGTAATATCCTAATCGCTTGATTAGTTGAGAGAGCCGAAGTTCCCGTATCAAGTACCCTCTCTACCCTCCTATCATTCATATCTCTTCTCTTCGTCGTCATCCTTTTATCCGCACTCCCCCCCAGACGAATCAGCTTAGGACTACAGTACTTCTCGTTCCCCGTGGAAATCGATACCTTGGAATACTCCCGGGTGAAAGCTACATCGGTATCCGTGCACTTGCGGATCTATCTATGATCGTGTAGTATACCAACAGGCTTTCTGGCACCGTTGCAAATCTAGTAACGACATAAGAAGTGCCAACAATGTCACGCTCTGATTCGTCGGGGCTTACCTCCCTTGGATTGGTGACATGGCTTGCATGCATGGCAGCTGAGGTGGCATGGTTTGCATGCATTGCACCTGAGGTGGCAGCCACTCCTTGGTTGAGGTGATGTGGCATGAATCATAGAAGGTGAGTTTGCCACTTCTTTATGCTTATTTTCCTGCAATCACATAATCTCCAAGGACAAGTGGAACTACATTATTCTTAACTAAAATGCATGTAAGAAATGCCTCTTGCTCCTTTATTCAAGAGTAAATTGACGGCTGAAGTAAGCACTTAACAGCCGTCAACAATGAGTAACTTGAAACTTGATGTGATCTTGCTTGTCTATAAATGTGATCTTGCTTGTCTATATATGTGATGTGAGAATGTGTTTGTGATGTCTCCTTGCTGTGGTGGCTTCCATATCCTGGCTGGTTCCAGGATGGCAGGATGCAGCCCCTGATGGCTGCCAAATCTTGGCTGGTTCCAGGATGCAGTCGGCAAGCAGGCAGGTTACTGTAGGGGTGGCCTACGCATCTGTAATGGGCATTAATTAAAGCTCATTACAAACACTGATTAGTGAGTAACGGGCTTCATTTGGAACGCCCGTTACAAACATGCCAACAATGTAACGGGCAGCGTAAAAGCCCGTTACAAACACTGATCAGTGAGTAACGCGTTTCATTTGGAACGCCCATTACAAACATGCCAATAATGTAACGGGCAGCGTAAAAGCCCGTTACCAATACTGACCGGTGGGCCTCGGAACTTGGCCTGTTCGTTGAGATAGAGGAGACGCGGGTTCACAACACACGTCTCCTTTAGTCAAGAGACAAGAGACGTGCGTGAAATAGACGCATCTCATTTCATCGAGACAGAGGAGACGCTGGTTCACAGCACGCATCTCCGATGTTGAGTTCATGTAACAGGCTCTATTTTGGTGCACGTTACCAATGTTACCTGTGGGCCCAGAGAAATAGTCATTTCACGTGACCGGTGACTAGTTGTGGTAACGGTCGTTGTTTGATGCCTGTTATGAATACTAGTTGTGCTGAGACGCGTGTGAAATAGACGCGTCTCATTTCGTCGAGACAGAGGAGACGCATGTTTACAGCACGCGCCTCTGATGTTGAGTTCATGTAACGGGCTCTATTTTGGTGCCCGTTACCAAAGTTCCCTGTGGGCCCAGAAAAACAGCCATTTCATGTGACTGGTGACTAGTTGTGGAAACGGTCATTGTTTGATGCCTGTTACGAATACGTGTTATCAGTAACGGGCATCAGCCCGTTATCTTTCTTCACTCATTTGTAACACTTGATCGGTAACGGGCGCTTTGCCCGTTACTAAAGGCTATCTATGCCCGTTACCAAAGTGAGTTTTTCACATAGTGAACGCTCCCGCGTGGTGCTGGATCCTGCGACCTCGACACGGCGCCGCATCGCCGTGGGACGCTGTGTTGGCCACCGGCGGTCCACGCCCGACCCGATGCTAGCAACCCTGTGCGCACCTAGATCGTGTGGCCCCGCAGCCCTGCCGCACCGTGCACCGCCGGTCGGGTCGGTCGACCTTGATGTCGCGTTGCCAGCCTAAAGGGAGGAGTGCTGTACAGGAGTGCGGTACCTTGACACCGTGCCGCCGGCCTCCCGATCCATCGATCCGCCCCTCGTCGTGCCGGCGGACGAGCGCCTCTGCGCCTCGTCGTGGTCTGCACCGACACCGACGCATCCCTGTGCGGTTGCGGTCCACCATGGACGCGTGCTCCGCCTACTGCAACACGACCGCCGGCGCTGTTGGGTATTTTAGCGACACACGAAATAAATCCGCAAGTGCACGGATACCGTTGTAGCTTTCACCTCAGAGTATTCCAAGGGTATCGAATCCAAGGGAATGTGTGTGTACTAACTTCGTACAGTCGGTCCAAGGACACACCCAGATAAGAGGCAAGGATAGAGAGGATTCCTAAAGATAGCACTATAGATGAGATTAAAGTTCGATCTCTAGATAGAACTTGGCTTAGGGTACCGATAGCCCTGACTTAACAGACGACTCCGGTACGCGGATCTATGTGGAAGGAGCTCTGACTATATCCAGCCGTGGAGGATCAACGAGGGCCAGAAGGGCTGTCACCACCTCCTGGACTGCCTCTACCTAACCTTGGGATAAGCCGAATTAATGATAACTGGTAGTGTGTTACAACGTCCACGTTGTGGTTACTGCCGTAGCCAACGGACTATGGCACTCTATACTAATAGAACTACGACCACGGAAGAGAACTGATCTCACTCACTATAGGTACTACTAGCTTATACTAAAGGCATACGAGAGAGCACTCAGTCCCGTACTATGCTTCCAACGTATACAAATGACTTGCAGTAGACGAACGCATAAACCCAGGATCTACGCACTAGCAGAGGAAAAAGGCTACTCACGCAACCTAGCATAAACTATTAGAAAGGAATCACAAACACACTTTATTCTAATCAGAGCATGCAAGCATATCCACTTTATTCTAAAGGACGAACATGCATACAAATGGATATGAGCACTTATGAACCTATGCTACAAGATCGAAAGGTTGTGTTCGTGAAGAACACAAGCCTCTAAATCAAGAACAAGCGAAGAACATAAGAACATATCACCTATGTATGAATGCTACTTTAGTCCAAATAAAAAAATGCAGAAATACTTACTTTACTCTAATTGAAGAATAAGCATCCATAGATATACAACTCTCTCTCTCTCTCACTCTCCCTACTCTCTAATCTAGCAAGGAGAGGCCTCTCCTTTGAAGGGAAGCTCTCATCCTTGGGTGAGATGGTATGTCCCTATTCTTACCCCTTTCCTTATATTTATAGGCCAAGGGAGGCTTGACGAGCCCCCAAGGCTGCCATGGGTGCCACCTATAGGGTGGTGACATGTGGCGCTGAGAAGTGGGGGACAAGTTGCTGTATCTTGCGTGAGAAGGAGCTTGAGGGTGCTTCCTTCATGCGTAAGCTACTGAATCTTGCGGTGTAAGCTTTTGAGGAGCTATTCATTGCAGCCACACTTGTGCATGCGCCCCATGCTGCTGATGTGGTGTGGATCCGCGCCAGGTATGGGCCCCGCTAGTGGGTCCTGCGTGACGAGGTGTGGGCCCCAGGTGACGTCATCTATCCTTTTGTTTATTTCATATCTCGTGCATACGAACTCCGATGTAGGCAAATAATATATCCATTTCAATCGTCTCGACGAACCCATCGCAATGGTGCAGTATAAATTGGCATTTGAGGTTGTTTATGATGACGTCCTATATAAGCCATTAGATCAGTTGCTCTCAACTGTACCATTTAGCACGTATTTCGGTGTGCCCTGCAACAAAAGCTAGAAACACCAACACTTGTGGAAATTGTCAGTATAAAGCCCTATCCTAGTGTTTATGCTCACTTTTTATTTATTTTATGCAAGAGTTGACGACATAAAAGTGGTACTTAACAGCCGTCAACAGGCGCGCGTAGGGAGCTCGACCGACGGAGGGATTGACGGGGACCCTTGAAGGGAAACGCTACCGGGGTTGGCCGCGGACCCCTCTCCTTCGCGTCGCGCCATGCCGGCCTCAGCAGCAAGTGCCCCGCAGATCCAAGGCCATACGCCGGGCGCCACTGTCGCGCCATCTCCTCCCGCACCGCCGCCGCCTCCACCGGCTTCCGTACCCCGCGCCGCCGACCAGAGCCCCTGCCTGCCCAGCCTCAGTGGATTTGGATCTAGATTTGAAACAGTGGAGAGAGAAAGAATGTTGAAATGAATTCGAAATAGGTGGGGTGAGATATTTAATAGTGCACCAAGCACAGCACAGGAGCCTCACTGCTTGGGAAGCTCAACGCCGTAAGCAGATTAACATGCCCATGAACGGGATCAAGAGGTACATGACGAGGGCAGTAGTCCCTGGTTCAAGCCGTCCGCCGCATCGTCCAACGCGTGCATAAAATAACCCCGTATTCCCTGACCAATCCCTGCAAAAGCTCTGCACCATACGCTGTCACGCCTGGTCCCATCTCGAAAACGCCCTGAGACCAGATATGCACGGTTCGAATTCAAAGTATCCGGGCTTCAAAGCCCCTAAGAATCTTGATTCGGAGACGCAGGGTATGTGTCGCCTTTATCTCTCCTTCCTTCTATCGTCCTGATATTAGCATGCTGGTATGCGATCCGTGGTCGTGGTGTTTAGACCATCTCCAGCAGAGTCTTCACATCGATGTGCATCTGCAAAATGAAGAAAGAAACAACACTGTACACCCTTCAGCAGTTGCTGCATTCGCTTCTTCAATTTGCAGACACAGCCTTCCAGTGCCGCATACTCGGGATTTCTCTCTCCCGTCTTCATTCCAACCGCCATCTTCCTCTCTCCTCCGCTCCCTTCCCTCCCTCTCCCTCTCTCCGCATCGAGCCGGTGGGCACCCTCCGATCCGTCTCCTTCGCCTCGAGCCGGCGGAGACGCCGGATCCGGATCCGCCGCGCCTACCACGCCGCATCCCGCCTCGATCTGGAGGGCGGAGCTTCCTCGATCCGGAGCAGGGGCGGCGGGGAGGAGCTCCACGGCCGGCGGGCGGAGCAGGGGCCGGCAGGGAGGACCTCCAGGGTCTGCGCACGGCGGAACAAGGACCGAGGCGGTGTATTTCCATGCCCGACGCGCGGCGGAGCAGGGACCGGGGTGGCGGATTTCCATGCCCGGCGCGCGTTGGAGCAGGGACCGGGGCGGCGGATCTCCACGGCCGACGCTGAACGCCCTGCCCCTTTCTCCGCGGCGTGGGGCACCAAGGCAGCAGCTGCTGCACGGGTCGTCGTCGGCGCCCGCGTGGGTGGTTGGACCGGCGGCGCGCGGCCCTCCCCTGCTCCGTCCTCGCTCTCCGTCGGCGCCTTGCTGCCCCTCCCCGCCGGTGACCTGCAGACAAGCCTCCTCCTTCCCCGACCTCCCCCTCCACCGTTCGCTCGATCCCAGCGGCCGCGGGAGGCAACTGTCCGGGAGGATGCAGAAGCGCAACACTGCTGCACGGCCTCCTCCTTTGTGCGACCTGGTTCCTCTCTCTCTTGTGCTCAAACCGGTTGCAGATGCGCAACTAGGTATGAAAGTGGTACGGATATTATCCGTCCGACCGACCGACCGACCGAAAGGTTTAGACACTCAAATGGTAAGACCGTATTCGAATCCGGACATTTAATATCCGTAACTATCCGTACCGCATTAGTATCCGGAAATTCAAAGTTGAATTTTTATGATCCAAATATGATGAATATCACTATTCGACAAAAAATATACTGTCCGTATCCGTATTCGATCCGAGAATTCAGTCCGAGAAAGAAAAACTATCTGTACCTGTATCCGCAGTATCCGTCCGTATCCGATCCGTTTTCATCCCTATGCGCAACATTGCTGGAGATGGTCTTAGGATCAAGCAGGCTGCAGGCCTATGCTCTATGCCTGATTAAGTTGAACTGACGAACTCCTGTCTTGCGAGTGTGCCACAATCAGAAATGGGATTTTTGTCTGAGGCACATCCTTTTTTTTGAACGGACGGCGAAAGCTTGAGCTTTCCCGAATTTTTATTAGAAGAAAAATAGAATTGACCCTGTTTATAAGGAAAACCGGGCCCGAAAACCATACAACTCCGGTCATAAACCGTACAACTCAGGGAAGGTAGCATGACCATCCCGCACAACTCCGGTCCATCAACCCCACAACTAAGGAACAAATCCCCAACAACTCCGGTCAGTAGACCGTACACAACTAGGTAGATACTCGGTGGGTTGGATTGGGTCATCAACGCGCACCGCTCAACTCAACTGCATCAACTCAACTCAACTCGGTCGGATTGGGACATCGACACGAGCTCACAAAGCTCCACAAGGTCGGATTGGGACATCGACCGGAGCCTCCACAACTCAATTGGTTAACCTATTTTTTCTTTTTTCTTTTTTTTCACCTAAGTAACTTAAAACAGAACAACAAAGGGGAAAAAAAAGAGAGGAAGGGGGAGAAGATGCTCTCACAGAAGCAAAACCGGAGCCGAAGCACCTCGCCGGAGAAACCCAATCGCCGGAGGTCCAAGATAGGAGTCAAGACCCGCGCCGGGGAAGCTCGACGTCGCCTTGACACCAAAGGCGCCCCGACGCCGTCCCAAGAAGGGAAGGGTTTTCACCCGCATCGTCCCCGCGGCGCAAGAGACGGCCGACGCCACCAGCCACACCACCGTGGTGTGGCAGATGGGCCACCGCACGACCACAGCCAGCAACACCACCTCGACACCGCTGGCAAAGGACCACGCAACCGCCGTCAGTCATGCCACCGCGGCACCGCCGACACACCGCAACCGGAGATTTGCAGCTCGGAGCAACCAGCTACGCCACCACGGCGTTGCTAGTGTGCCGAAGCCGCCGCCAGCCGCGCCACCATGACGCCACCAACACACCTCCTTACGCCGTTCATCCTCCGTTGAAACCGCCGACGAGCAGGCCCAGCCGAACCGCCCTGGAGAAGCAGGATGGCCCTGCACGCCGACCACAAGTCAACGCCGTCGGAACCCCCCAACTGCCGCCATGGGGGCCGCCGCCACCGAACCAGGCAGGCAGGCACGGAAGCCCGCGCCACTGTAGTCAAGTGCAGCTGCCATGCTCCATCCGCAGACTGCCGCCGCCGCACCAGGCCGCGGACGCCGCCCAAGCCAGGCAGCACTGCGACCCGGCCACCGCAGCTGCGCCTAGCCGTGCGCCTGCCACGCACACCACCAGGGGCCTGCCGCGCACCAACCACATCTGCTGCCGCCGCCGAACCGGGCTCCGCCGTCACCGCCGCACCCCAACCCACCGAGCCCCCAAGGAGGCAGATCCGGCGGGCCAGGTCACAGATCTGGTGAAGGCACGGGCGGATCCGGCCGCCGGAGCTGCAGACGCCGCCGCCATTGCAGCCACCAGAGAGAGCTCGAAGGGGGGAGAAAGAGGAGGGGAGGAGGGTGGAGGACGGAGGAGCCCCGCCGCCACCTTCCTTGCAGCCGCGCAGACCTCCTGCGGCCGCTCGGGTGGCGGCGAGGACGGGGCAGCGAGGAGGGGGGCGGCGGCGGCGCCGGGAGTCGGGTTCGCCCGAGCCGCCCCAGGAGGAGCGACGCGGGCGTCCGTTTCGACTTTTGGTGACGACTCTGAGGCACATCCTCAAATGCAGGTTTTGTGCGTAGCACACAATACTCCTTGATTTTGTTCCTTGCACATCGGCCATACTTGCTTTTGTGCGTAGCACACCGTATCCAAAAGTACTCTTTTCCATTCCATAAGGTGAGCGAATGATTGCTAAAAGACCAAATTACCCTTGTACAAACTTATCTGCAGGTGAGCTCTCCGTAGAAATGCAATGCAATCCCATTCCCGATGTGTATGACCGATTCCGATGA
The DNA here is from genome assembly GCA_036936925.1 of Cenchrus fungigraminus. Lineage (NCBI taxonomy): Eukaryota > Viridiplantae > Streptophyta > Magnoliopsida > Poales > Poaceae > Cenchrus > Cenchrus fungigraminus. Next base: position 62,041,971 of record CM072770.1, read on the forward strand.
GGGCCACCACCATGCCGCCGGGGTCGTCGACCACCAAGTCCGGCGCCATCGGCAGCGGAAGGCGGCGGCACCGCTGGGCGACATGTCCAACCTTCTCCTCCGCGAGATCGCAGCTCCCAGACTCACGGTCGTGCCGGCCGCCACCACCCACCAGTACTCCAGTAGCAACGTACCCCCGCGGACCGCAGCTCGAGGTGAAAATCGTCGAGTTGCCGTGAGCTATGCCGCCTGATCTCAGCCTCGTGACCGCGCTGACCACAGCCAGCAGCTCCGCCCGAGCTGAGCTCCACACCTCCACCGGCCGCCGCCAGTTGCGCCGCTCGATCTCCTCGACCGAGAGCAGATAAGGAAAAGAGAGGGAAAGGAGAGAAAGAAGATGACACGTGGGCTCCACAAAGGGTAAATGGTGATGTGCCGCAGACAAAATCAATTTTATGGAGACAAATTTCCCATCAGAAATTTGCTTCATTTATAAATTTATAATAAAATCAGAATTGATGTGCCGAGTTAAGCTAAAATAAAGGTTCTGTCCTCAAAAGAGAACCTATATCTTTGTGCTGTTAGCCTGTTACTTCTTTCTTGTCTGCCATCCTAATTTCAGATTTATAAATTAAACGAACTCTTTCATTTGATTATTCCGAGCTAACAGTTGGTTGTAATAATTTTTTTTTTGTAAATACAGTCTTTGTGTGTATAGAAACCCCAGACGTGGGCACATACTTTCACTTTCAGCTTGCATCAATCAAGTTTTATGATTTGAACTTGGTGTCTGTTTTGAACCTGCAAATAAAATGGAGAAGCTACAAGGATTGTTTTTTCACTTTCTGATGTGTTTTTCACTTGCTTCTTTTCAATTGAGGTGAAGAAAATGCTGGCTTACAAGGACTGAAACGGCCTCTGGACCTGTGGTCTGCCAAAGTGTCGATCTGATGTGTTGAGGATGTCTTTTAAAAAAAAAAAAATCTGCAGCACCCCTTTCACTATTCAGCCATGAAATTTATGTGTTGATCTCTTGGACAAAATTAAGTCGGCAAAGTAGTTTTCATGATTGTGGAAATGTATAAAAAATTTGCAAGCAAATTTTTATGCTGAAATTCTAAGTGGATGTGGCCAAATAGGGGTAAAATCACAAAGTTCTCATTATAGTAGGGGCATTTTCACAAGGGCAAATCTGTATTCTTTCAACATTTTTAACACCGTTAAATGCTATTCACGGAGTAGGGGTATACTGAAGTTTTGTTTTCAAATAGCAGGGGTAAAATACAAAGTGGAAGAAAGTGATGGTAAAATCACAATTGGCATTCAAAATAGGGGTAGAAACACAATAGCCCCGAATTAAGTTTGGTGATGAATGCACCAAATTTTTCCATGCCATGGCAACTATTTCCTACAGGAAAAATGCAATCTCACAGCTTCTAGGTGACTCAGAGCACATAGTCAAAGATCATGAAGGGAAAGCTGATTTGTTATGAACTGCCTACAGGAATAGGACAGGAGTTTCAACACACCCACATATGCAGTTTGATCTAGAGTCTTTAATTCACAACAATGTTTATCTTTCTAGCGTTGTGGCACCCATTACCGGAGATGAAATTGATAGAATTGTCAAAATTACTCCATTGGACAAAGCCCCAAGATCCGGGAAGAGTTCTACAAGCTCTGTGAGGATTTTTTCCAAGGGTGATCTCAATTTGGAAAGCATCAATGATTCTTTTATCCCACTGGTGCCCAAGATCAGTAACCCGAAAAGTCTTAACGATTACAGGCCCATATCTCTGTTGAACAGCAGTTTGAAGCTTCTAACAAAGATCCTAGCAGAGAGACTACAACTTCTAATCCTGGAACTACTACATGACTGTCAGTATGATTTCATGAAAAGCAGAACGATCGAGATTGCCTTGCATGGAGTTTTGAATATATTCATCAATGTCATCAGAGCAAGAGGGAAATCATCATAGTAAAGTTAGATTTTGCAAAGGCCTTTGATACAATTGAACACATTGCAATCCTGTAGGTCATAAAACATATGTGCTTCACAGATTTGTGGATAAATTGGATTCAAAGAATTTTATCACCCGGAACCTCATCAGTTTTACTCAATGGAGTCCCAGGTCAAAAATTCAAGTGCACGAGGGGAGTTCGCTAGGGAGATCCCTCGTCCCCATTGTTGTTTGTCTTAGCTGATGAGCTCCTCCAATATGTGATCAATGATGCTTGCTCAAATGGGCATCTTACAATCCCAATACCGCAACCAGATAATGATTTCCCGGTAATTCAGTATGCAGATGATACACTACTGCAAATGCAAGCAGATGCTTCACAGCTACTTCACCTGAAGACCCTCCTAAACAAGTTTGCAGAATCCACAGGGTTGAAAGTAAATTTTCATAAATCCCTCATCTTGCCCATCAACGTCCCAGAAAGTAAAATGGTCTCATTAGCAGCAGTCCTTGGTTGTCAGATTGGCTCTTTGCCTTTCACTTATCTAGGTTTGCCAATGGGCACTACTAAACCCAGATTTCAAGATTTGGCACCAATTATGGACAGAATTGAAAGGCGGCTTTCTGCTTGCTCCTCCTTACTTACCTACTCAAGACGTTTACAAATGGTTAACTCTGTGATGACACCAGTGGCCACCTATGCCATGTGCACTATCAAACTGCCTTTAGGGGTAATTGACAATATCGACAGAGTTCAGAGGCAATGCATTTGGATGGGGAATGATCAAACTAAAAAGGGAGGAAATCTTGCTGCTTGGCCTATGGTTCTTAAACCAAAGGATAAAGGAGGTTTGGGTTTCTTAAATCTAGGGGCACAAAATGATGCACTCACCCTGAAGCAGCTCTACAAGTTGTATACAAAAGCAAATGTGCTCTGGGTCAGATTGATTTGGTCTAGATACTATAGCAGCATAGTACCGCATGGATCGTGAGAGGTGGGCTCTTTTTTGTGGAAGGATATTCTCAGCCTTAATGTCATTTCCAGAGGAGTTGCTAGATGTTCCTTTGGTGATGGCTCAACAGTTCTATCTTGGGACGATTTATGGACAGATGTGGTTTTATCTCAACAATTTCCTCGTCTCCTATCCTTTGCTCGAGATTCACAAATTGCAGTTAAAAAGATCATGGAAGCTGAACATCTTGATGATATCTTTCATTTGCCCTTGTCAGTCCAGGCTTTTGGTGAATTTCAGGAACTGCAAATCAAATTACAAAGCATACATCATGATGCTGCAGCTCAAGATACTTGGACTTTTGTTTGGGGAAATTGCAGATACAGCTCTAGAAAATTTTATGGCCTAGCTTTCTGACATTTGCATGTTCTGCCAACCTTCAAATGGCTGTGGAAATCCAAGTGCACGCCTTGTCTGAATTTTTCTGCTTGGCTAATCCTGGTAGACAGGCTGAACACTGAATCAATGCTAAGCAGTCGAAATTTTGTAGTGCAGCCAAACATCTTATGTGTGCTGTGCAGTGATCTAGTGGAGGAAGATATCATGCACCTATTCGTTGATTGTCCATTTATTTGCTGTCCTGTGTTGGCAAAAACTGGGTATAAACCGGATACAATCTGCGTGTATTCATGAAACAATTGCATCAACAAGGCAAGCTATGCAACTCCCATACTTCATGAATGGCAAGATTTTCGACGGAAACAATGTCCCTTTGAGTCTTTGGACTGTGAAGTTCAAGGAACAGGTCCTCCGACAGCTGCATAGAGTTAGAGAGGATTTTAGATCCATAATTGTACAATGGCTTCAATCAGTTTGGTAACTCTTTCTTTGCCCCCTTTTCTGTAAGTAAGTTTAGACTTTGCACATAACCCTCTTTTTTTTTTAAAATATTAATATATTTGTTATGGGGATCTCCCCCACAGTCTGTTGTTAAAAAAATGAATTTAATGAAACTTATTAGACATCAAAGACATTGGTACATTTTTATATAAATTTAGTCAAACATATAATAGTTTGACTTATGACAAAACCAAAGGAACACTCTTTGCGGGAAAGCTACAATTCTACGTGGGCTAGGTGGTCATCCAGCCCACAAGACACTGGTCGAGTCTTTTTACAGTTACTGCAAAGGAAACTCGTCTAGCTAAGTCGATCTGTTTGTGTTGGGATAAATGTATATACTTGATCCTTGTGAAAATGTTGAATTACTATATTCAAAATGTTGACAGAGTTCACATATTGTTTAATGAAGTGTAAGAAAATGTTGAATGGGGCATATACGGTTGGAGATAGATGGGCTCTAAATGTTATGCTAGATGGACCTAGTGAGTTTTGAAGTTACAACGCTTAACTATCTGGCATAAGTTACTTTTGAGCCCCTAGCTAGTAAAATGCACTAATGGAAATTATACTTAGTGTGTTGCAATCTGATCATAATACATACAAGAAGTGTAAACTGTAGTCAAGCACTCCCAACCTAGACTCTACCCACAGAGTCCATATGTTGAAGACTCTCACAAGAAATCATAATTTCCAATGCAGATTTTGTATTATAGTCTATCTAATATTCCTCTCGGATCTTCTGCTCCCATTTTATTAAATAAGCGGACACGTTGAGCATATTGGCAGCCACATGGAATCTGGATGGGCCTCGTTTTGCGTCTAGACTTGGTTTTTATGTTTTCACCTCCCTCTCATCATTAAATTGCTTGCCACATCAGCAAATTGCCTATGTGGCAGTATAATTAATGATTATGGACTCTACCACTACGATGATATGGTCATGGGCTCATTAATTACATGTGTTCGGATGACTTGCGGTAGATTTGATTAACGGCTCATCTTTTTGCATGGCGGATGCCTTTACCCTTTTCCGATTGTTTCCATATCTTTGTGGTCATTTTTAGCCTCTAAAGTTAAGACAGTAGAACAGGCGGTTAACCAACATGTACAAGTACCATGCACTAGCTCCTTGAATCTTGAATATTTCTCATAATTTTTTTCTTCTACACTCCTTTTGTAATCATGGTGGCAATAGAACTATTCTTATGTGTGTCTAGATTTATAATGAAAGAGTGAAATGAGTTTCATCACCATGAAACCATATGAAAACAGCTTCCAATATACTTTATTGTATCTTTCATGTAACCTTTGAAACAAGAGCAATGGAACTTTGTATGTATGGAGCTAGTGTAAGTATAAATTAAATACCAACTTTTCCATGTGGAAGCATAGATATGAAATATCCGTTATTGAGAATTGTCCAACATTCCAGTGCACATATTAATGCAAACAGAGTAATTCTTAATAGTTTTAGAACAACAAAATAATCATAAGACATACAAGTATACAATACGATAAACCACAAATTTGTCGTGAGCCCTTGGCTCACGGCGAAGGCCCAAATACCCTCGGCAAAGGCTTTGCCATGAGCCTCTCTCAACAAAGGGCTCACAGCAAAAATCTGCCGGCAAACAGCTCTTTGCCGAGAACCATTTGTTGGGCTCACGACAAACCTTTGTCGTGTGTCAGGTCTGACACTCAGCAAAAGTGTGACACTCGACAAAGACAGGTTCACAAAAGCCTCAAAATAAATAGTAAAAAAATTTTAGAGGAACCCACTGGCCAACCACCCACCCGCCCCGTCATCAAGTCACAAGTCGCGCCGCGCGGTAGGGCTCGAGCCCTCGACCTCCCCCCTCGCGTGTAGGCTCTCTTACCACTACACCACAAACTCGTATGCATACATATGTCATTTTCTTTCTCCTGATATTATACTACACCAAGTGTATTTGCTTCTTTGAGGCTCTAAACGTAATTAAATTAAAAAGTTGTCAACTGCAAAGTTTCGTAACTATCTGAGATTTACATCTTTCATTTTGAGAGTTTCTCCATTCGAGGTCGTTTACAAAATTTGAATTTCAAATTTGAGATATTAAAACTTAGTTTTTCGTTGACAACACGATTTCAAATAAAAAGTTGTAAACTACAAAGATTCATAACTTTTCAAGATCTACAAATTTTATTTTGAATGTTTCTCCATTCGAGATTATTTGAAAAATTCAAATAGAAATGCACTTTTCATTGAGTAATTCAAACTAATTAAAAAGGGTTCAACTACAAAGTTGTATAATTTCTGAATATCTACAACTTTTAGTTTGATTATTTGTTCATCTGGTATAGTGGTAGTAGCATTCTTCACAAATCTTATATATCTCTCATATATTTTCATGAAACTATATGAGAGATAAATTTTCTGAAAACAATTTCTACCACTTTGTCAAATGATGAAATGACCTAAATAAAAGTTGTAGGTCTTGAGAAGTTATGAAATTTCACAGTTGAAAATTTTTTAATTTGAATTAATTTACTGCTTCAAAATGTGATTTCCTCGACAAACCTGCTTTTTGCCGTGCGCCTTCTTGTAGCCGTCGGCAAAATAGATCTTTGCCGAGAGCACGTGTTCGGCGTGAGCCATATTTTGAGCCCTGATTTTGCCATGAGTTTTTCTCGTGGCCATCGGAAAAATGGTATTTTAGCATGAGCTATACAAAATCCTCACGGCAAAAAGCAGGACTCACAGCAAACTTCGATTTTCGGGTAGTGATAGATCAAATATAACACATGTAGAGAAATATCATTCATAGAACATACTCTATAAAAATTATATTAAAGTGAATTAATGTTACAATTGAATATAAAAGATTAAGAAAGCATATGGAAGCATTTAGTTTAATAAAATGAATCATTTGAAAGTAATGCACATCAATAAATATATCCATTTCAAAATAAATCAAAATGATATATTTATTGCATGATTTAGAGGTGTGCAAATGCTATACAAATATCCATCTACATGCACGAATACAAATAAGAATTCAGATAATGAAAAACATGAGTTCAATGAATGTCGATATGGACATTCATAGATCACATTTTAGTGGATATGAATCGAGATGATTCGCTGATAAGAACTCAAGCACACGCAGGTCGTATGCAATAGGGGCAAAGACTTCCCAACTTCTAGCTAACCGGCTTGAAATTGCCATCTTTAACTTGCCCACGATCAACCATTCTAGTGCGACTGAAATGCAGGTTGGATTCCTGCAGTCCTAGTACAAGGCAGTTTGGGCAACGGATACTGAAATAATTATCAGACCAAATGCATACAGGTTTGCTAGGGAAACATGTTACAAGATTAACCTTATTGAATAAAATATTTACAATTTAAAAGCAGTTTCTCAAGAAAATTGTGGTTGGGATCTGGCAGCTGGCACTATGTACAACCCCTCCCCAATTAATGTAACTGCTTCCAATTGTAAATATATTTATTCAATAAGGTTGCTGCATGCTTTCCATTGCATATGATCCGCATGTGAAAGATTCAGTAGTGGTATGGTACTGGTACCATACTAACTATAGCAACTGCTTTAAAAACCCCCAAAGGCTCCCTATCCATTATATTGATCAGAAGACATGAAGCAAATACAATCTTCCACACGCAACATGATCTGGTCATCGCCGTTTCCCAAAATCAAATCTCTCTACCAAGTCACTATAAACAATGTCCCCATTGTCATTGGTGTGTTATTCGCAGCCACCATCCTCCTCAAAGGTGTGCAGTTTAGTACAGATGGGCTTTTTACCTGGATCAATGCTTTGCAGCTTATCTGCATCTTTCTTGCTGCCTTCTTGCTAAGATCTGCGATGACCTATTACCTCAAGAAACAGCATCGCAATGTATACCTCATTGACTATGCTTGCTTCAAGACAAATAATGCCAACAGTCATCGTGTTCCTTTGTCTTCCTTCAAAGAGCACTTACACCTCATGCCAAACATTACCGACCATACGGTCAAATTTGTGGAACGTGTTCTCGACCACTCAGGCCTAGGCGATGAAACCAACTTGCCCCCTGCACTCCACTACCTTCCTCCAAATGGCAGCTTCGGTGATGCACGTGATGAGGCAGAGATGGTGATGTTCTCAGTTGTCGATGACCTGCTTGCCAAGACATCCATAAACCCTGTTGATATTGACATACTCATTGTCAACTGCAGCGTATTTTCCCCAGTACCATCCTACAGTGACATGATTATAAATAGATACAAGCTATGCAGTGACATCCGAAGTGTGCACCTCTCCGGGATGGGTTGCAGTGCCGGGCTCATATCGGTTGGACTAGCAAGCAACCTTTTGCAGACTACACCATGTGGCAAGCATGCTCTCGTGGTGTCTACAGAGACAACCACAAACATCTACTATAAAGGGAATAAACGTGCAATGCAATTGACCAACATGCTATTCCGCATGGGTGGGGCTGCTGTATTGCTATCAACTTCTGGGGAGAATGCTCGGTTCCGACTCGATCACCTTGTGCGAAGGACGTATGGTGCCCAGGAAAATGCTTACAAGTGTGTGTTTCTAGAGGAAGATGATGAGGAAAACTTAGGAGTCAACCTATCAAAGGACCTTATTGGTGTAGCCGGTGATGCACTGAAGACCAGCATGACTGCAATTGGACACCTTGTCCTCCCAACCTCAGAGAAGCTACTGTTTTTGTTGTCCGTTGTCGCACAGAAGGTGCTCCATGGTGGACGCAAACTGCATGTCCCCAACTTTTGCTTAGCATTCGAGCACTTTTGCATTCATGCTGGTGGACCAGCAGTAATTGATGCAGTCCAACACAATCTCAATCTCTCAGAGGAGCATGTTGAACCTTCAAAGATGACACTACATAGATTTGGGAATACATCGAGCAGTTCTTTATGGTACGAACTGGCATACATCGATGCTAAGGGCAGGATGAAGAAGGGTGATCGAGTGTTGATGATTGGGTTTGGCTCCGGGTACAAGTGCAACATTGCTGTGTGGGAGTGCATTCATGCACCCTACAATGATGATGGCCCATGGACTGATTGCATTTACCGTTATCCAATTGCACCATCCATCCTCAAACCATAAAATAAGATAGAGACTACTTGAGGGATCCGGTCTTTATGTACTCACACATATAGACTGGTTTTAGGCGTATCGCTTAATGTATCTCAAGAAAAAATTTCTATTGTGTATAGCTGTGTTGAAATGATGTTATTGTTTCTAATAATAAACCAATGTGTAGGGTGCGGTTTTGGACATTGCTACAGAGGGAGGACAAAATATAGGATATTTGGAAGCTAAGGCAAGAGATCAATGCTATGGAAGTCTTTTTGTGTGTACAAAGGATAGTTGTCATTCGTTATAGCATATGCATGTTACTAAGCCAAATGTCAAGTTAGTACCGGGCGGGGGCTAGACCGGGTACTAATGGTTCAAACTCCCATTAGTACCGGGTGTAGAGAACCTTTGGTACTAAAAAAATGCACATTTATACCGGAGGGAAATGAAGTCTGGTACCAATGCCTACTGCCCTCCCACGCACACACAACAACGCTAGCACTTGTGCACTTGTAAATATCTCCACCGCACTCATCCTTATTTCATTCTCTTCTCATCCTTATCTCACTCCTGTTTCTCTCTTCTACCATAGGCTGGCGGGAGGGCGAAAGCGGGAGCGGGTGGGCGGAGGGAGGGTGCCCGGTGTGGGGTAATGCCGAGCGGGCGGGCGCGGCCAGCGGCGCCTGGAGCCGCAGCGGCCAGCCACTAGCTCTTGGGGCCTGGAGCTGTGGACGGCCACCGACACTTGGGGCCTGGAGCCGCGAACAGCCACGGACACTTGGGGCTGGAGACACCGGCGCCTGGGGCTGCAACGACCAGCTACCAGCGCTTAGACGCTCGTAGCCGGCCTGTAGGCCGACAGGCCCCGTGGCCGGTGCAGCCTCGAGGCCGGTGACCTTGGATGCGGCGGCGCCACTAGCCCTGGTGGAGGTGCGGCGATGGGTGTGTTGCAGATACGTGAGTTAGTTCTTGTGTTTGTGTTGTTGTTTTTGGGAGATAGACGAGAATCGATTCTTTGATTATGTGAATCGTGATGTGATTTGTACTACGAAACGTGATTTAGTGCTGTGAATGTGTGAATCTTGAGTTGTGAATATGTGAATTTTCTGACTCGGTGAGGAGATTCACGTGCCCATTCATGCACTCAACACGTGTCTATATGGAAAAGGAGGCACGTGTCTAACAGGAATGCGACAAGTGGATGATGAGTCGGTGCAACATCACTTGCCGACATTAACATCGTCATGTTAGATGCCTGCACCGACGTTAAGAATCTGTTCTAGGATGTTTTCGCTCGCGTCGTAAAGGCAAAGGTTTGTTTCTATGATGGAAATGTTTTCATCACAGGAAAAGCAACGCTGTGACGTTTTTGGCCATTTCGTCACAGAAGTACAAACTTGATGACAGCTTATTAGTGACATTTCGAATTTCTTCGTAAATTCGTCACAAAATGTTCCTTATGACGAATTTCATCTTCATAGTGACGAAAGCGGAAGAAATTATCTCTAGTAGTGATTAATAAAATAAATTTCTTGAAAGTACTTCACATCTAAATATATGGAATAATTAGATCTATACCATTGAAAGATCCAAAAGTTATATATATACCATTAACCCCACATGTCATTGACTCATGTGAACCCCACATGTATATCCATTTCAAAATAAATCAAAATTATATATTTATTGCATGATTTAGAGGTGTGCTTATGCTACATGAATATCCATGGACATGCATGTTTATTTCAAATGTGTAATAACTCAGATAATGAAAAACATGAATTTGATGAAAGCCGATATGAACATTCATATATCACGTTTTAGTGGATATGAATGCAGATAATTTGCCGATAAGAACTCAAGCACATGCATGTCATATGCAGTAGGGGCAAAGACTACTGTATACCACCCAACCTCTAGCTAATCGGCTCCAAATAAATTGTCATCTAATAACTCGCCCACCATCAATTGTTCTAGTGCGAAATGCGGCAGGTTGATGTCAGGGTTCACAAAAACGTGAACCGGCCGGTTTTCGAAACCGAGAAAACCGGCCCGGTAAACCGGTCAAACCGGCCGGTTTATTGAGGTTGGAAAGTCTTAGGTTCGGTTTTGGGAGGCTTATCGGTCGGTTTTAGCTACCGGGCCGGCACGATAAGGCCAAAAATCGCAGTAAGCCGGCCGGTTCGGCCGGTTTGGCGAACCCTGGTTGACGTAGAAGTAGGGATGAAAACGGATCGGATACGGACGGATACTGCGGATACAGATACAGATAGTTTTTCTTTCTCGGACTGAATTCTCGGATCGAATACGGATACGGACAATATATTTTTTGTCGAATAGTGATATTCATCATATTTGGATCATAAAAATTCAACTTTGAATTTCCGGATACTAATGCGGTACGGATAGTTACGGATATTAAATGTCCGGATTCGAATACGGTCTTACCATTTGAGTGTCTGAACCTTTCGGTCGGTCGGTCGGACGGATAATATCCGTACCACTTTCATCCCTACGTAGAAGACAGTTTGGGCAACAGATCCTAAAATATTAGTACAACCATTCACTGATCCATCCTACACGCTGTTGTAAATTGAATTATCAGACCAAAAGCATTCAGTTGGAAAGCAGTTCCTCAAGAAAAGTGCGGTTAGGATCTGGCACTACATACACCTACCCCTTCGCCCATTGTAGCTGCTTTCCAATTGTAAATATATTTATTCAGTAAGGTTACGGCGCATGCTTTCCAATTGCATATGATCTGCATGTGAAAGATTAATTTACTAGCGGTACCGGTGCCAAACTAACTACCAACAGCCTTTATTTTAAGCCACCCCCCCCCCCCCCCCAATTCAATGTTCCACAAGCAACATGATCTGCCCATCGCCGTCTCCCATAACCAAATCTATCTACAAAGTCACTATAAACAACGTACCCATTGTCATTGGTGTGTTATTCGCAGCCACCATCCTCCTCAAAGATGCGCAGTCCAGTACAGATGGGCTTTTTACCCGGATCAATGCGTTGAAGCTTATCTGCTTCTTTCTTGCTGCCTGATTGCTAAGAGCTGCGATGACCTATTACCTCAAGGAACACCGTCACAATGTATACCTCATCGACTATGCTTGCTTCAAGTCAAATAATGCCAGCACTAGTCGTATGCCTTTGTCTTCCTTCAAAGAGCACTTTCACCTCATGCCAAACATTAGCGACCATACGGCCAAATTTGTGGCACGTGTTCTTGACCACTCAGGCCTAGGAGATGAAACCAGCTTTCCCCCTGCACTCCACTATATTCCTCCAAATGGCAGCTTCGGTGATGCGCGTGATGAGGCAGAGATGGTCATGTTCTCTGTTGTTGATGACCTGCTCGCCAAGACAAGCATAAACCCTATTGATATTGACATACTCATTGTCAACTGCAGTGGATTTTCCCCAGTACCATCCTACAGTGACATGATTCTAAATACATACAAGCTACGCAGTGACATACGAAGTGTGCACCTCTCTGGGATGGGTTGCAGTGCAGGGCTCATATCGGTCAACCTTTTGCAGACTACACCACATGGAAAGCATGCTCTCGTGGTATCTACAGAGACAATCTCAAACATGTTTTATAAAGGCAATAAACGTGGAATGCAATTGACCAACATGCTATTTCGCATGGGTGGGGCTGCTGTAATGCTATCAACTTCTAGGGAGAATGCTCGGTTCTGCCTCAAACACCTTGTGCGAAGGACATATGGTGCCCAGGAAAATGCTTACAAGTGTGTGTTTCTAGAGGAAGATGATGAGGAAAACTTAGGAGTCAACCTATCAAAGGACCTTATTGGTGTAGCCGGTGATGCACTGAAGACCAGCATGACTGCAATTGGACACCTTGTCCTTCCAACCTCAGAAAAGCTACTATTTTTTGTTGTCTGTTGTGGCACAGAAGGTGCTCCATGGTGGACGCAAACTGCATGTCCCCAACTTTTGCTTAGCAGTCGAGCACTTTTGCATTCATGCTGGTGGACCAGCAGTAATTGATGCAGTCCAACACAATCTCAATCTCTCAGAGGAGCATGTTGAGCCTTCAAAGATGACACTACATCGATTTGGGAATACATCGAGCAGTTCTTTATGGTACGAGCTGGCATACATCGACGCTAAGAGCAGGATGAGGAATGGTGATCGAGTGTTGATGATTGGGTTTGGCTCTGGGTACAAGTGCAATCTTGCTGTGTGGGAGTGCATTCATCCACCCTACAATAATGTTGATAGCCCTTGGACTGATTGCATTTACCGTTATCCAATTGCGCCATCCATCCTCAAATCCTCAAACCATAAAATGAGATATTGACTACTTGAGGGTCCGGTCTTTATATACTCACACGTATAGACTAGTTTTAGGCATATTGCTTATTGTATCTCAAAAAAAAAATTCTATCATATATAGCGCTGTGTTGAATTAATGTAATTGTTTTTAATAATAAACCAATGTATAGGGTGCAATTTTGGATATTGCTACAAAGGGAGGAGAAAATATAGGATATTTGGAAGCTAAGGCATATGCATTGGGCATCAAGGCAATGGATCAGAAGTCTTTTGTGTAGAATGGATGGTTCACTACTGTAGAATGAGGCTTTAGTGCCGGCAGGAATGCAGTTTAGTACCGGGCACTTGCCCGGTACCAGCCTGGTACAAAACAAAAGATTAATACCAGTGGATCTTAATACAAAACAAATTTTCTCTCCACCCCGTCATATCATTTCTCTTTCCTTTTTCCATTTTTTTTCTTTTCTTTTCTCATTTTCTTCAAGAATCACTATCACAAATTTCTTGGGTGCACATGAGTTAAATTTCACAAGAATCACATTACATATTTCACAAGAATCACAACACACATTTGTCACAACACAATCACATATTCACTGAAAACAAAATGAATCATGCATACAACATCACATATTCACAAGACAATACAACGGAGAAATCAGCAGGGGAGCGCGTCGCTGCCGGGCCGCCGCACCACTGCGAGGGAGCACGCCGCCGCCGAGATCACGTGCTCCGGCAGGGGAGGCAGCGCCGCCGCCGAGCTCTTCCGCGCTGGCAGGGGAGCGCACCACCCCCGGGCTCCCGCGCGCCCGCAGGGGAGGAAGCGCCGCCGCCGAGCTCTTGCACGCCAGCAAGGGTGCGCGCTACCGCCGGGCTCCGCACGCCAGCAGGGGAGGACGCACCTCCACTAGGCCCGCGCGCGCTGCCTCCGAGTCGCCGCACCACGGCAGGGGAGTGCACTGCCGCCGGGCTCTGACGCACCCGCCGGGGAGACCGCCACAGGGGCTCCTTGCATAGAGAAGAGATGGAGATGTGAGGACTCGATAGAGATAAGACGAGAGGAAAGAGAGGCTGTGAGAAAATATGAAGATGTGAATAAGAGGGAGGCGTGAGAAGATAAAGGGAGACGGTGGATATGTGTACCCGGCTGGTGGTTTGGTCCGGTACTAAATGGTGGGGATGGTGGATATGTGTACCGGCTGGTGGTTTGGTCCGGTACTAAATGGCGGGGATGTCATTTTGTACCGGCTGAAATCATTGGCCGGTACTAAATACTTCTAAAAAAATTACACTGTGTTTTTGACCGGTACAAAATGTGGTGTGGTGACACTATCCGTTTTGACCGGTACTAAATCGCACATTAGTACCGGTCGAAAAAGCGACCGGTACTAACGTGTTTGGACGAATAACCCCTTCTGTAGTAGTGGTTGTTTCGTTATAGGATATATATGCATATTACTAAGCCAAATGTCATGTTTGTTATCTCCATTTGTCATTCAAATGAATCACTGCAATACAAATTGCGGTTATATGCTCCTAATGATTTATTAGTCATAACTGTTTTATATTCTTGAAATTAAAATTGAAGGAAAGATAATATGTCAAGTTCAATATTTTTATTCAACCTCAAAAGTTGAGTACTACAAACAGCATAAATGCTCGTATTTTCATTAATTTATTCACAAAATTAACAGACACTATACTTTTGACGGTAGTTGATCGATAGCGAGCACCAGTGGTGATTTTATCAATCAATCTTTAGATTTGTCGGTTCAGTATCTGATAGATGCTTGTATTTTTGTGAATTTGTACCTGAAATTAATAGACACCGTTCATGAATATTCTTTGGAGATAGTGTTGTGTGTGTGTTTTCATGGGGGATGAATATGATACTGAGCTTACATCTCTACTGTAGTTAGGAAAAAAATGCAGTGGGTAGTTGGAGATGACGAAATCACCAAGAGGTTATTGGAGGACAAAACATGTTGATGTGAAACCATGGGTTTATTTTCGTCTTGATCAACATAAGTGTGATCTGGCTCTCTCTGCGTGCACGCGCATGTGTGATCTGCGTTTTCTTGAACTGCACACACAGAACACCTGTGTACTGAACTTTAATTTCAACACATCTTTCTCCAACAATAGCTGGCCATGGCTTAACAGGATATGAAAGTAAAAGGAAGCTGGCTGGTGGCAACTCAACATTGTTAGCCGGAACATGTTAGTTTAACAATATTATCTTACTACTATACTAATTGGAGGTTACGTTGTTAGATGGAACACATTAGCTTAACAATTGTATCTTACTGCCATACTATTTGGAGGCCCCTTTTTGAGTCACCACGTAGGTTAATCATTATGAATTGTGCTAAAAATACATCCTAAAAATTATTATAAAAATCAGAAACATCTAGCCATCAATTATGTTTCCCAAACAGTTATATCTGCATCTGTTGTAAAAAGAGCCTAAACTAACCTCTAAATTCCCATGTTTGTCATTATCAAAATAATCGAAAACTATTCATTTATGTTAACCACCAATGCCATTTTTGACATTCGGTCCAAACTTGAATGGCCTAGTAGTGGTCCATAAGAGCAACTTTGAGCTAGATTTGAGAGGGAACTTATATATGAAACTTGGTTGTTATTGGACAGTAAGTAATCTTGGATGTCCAGAGTGTATTTGGACTAGTTGTTGATTCAAATTTATTTTGGAGTTCAAATTTTGAAACTGCATCTGGTATCAGTTTGACTGATGAAACTGAATGGCTAACACATTTACTCTGAAAACATATATGAGTGGCCTATTTTGGATCCAGTTTTTGGAGATTGTTCCATGTTACCTCTGAACCAGATGATACAAAATGGAGTCTTTGATTTATAGTCAACAAGCTAAAGTGGAACTTGAAGGAAACAAACTAAGTTTCAGTATTCATTTTGAAATCCAAAATTCTGAAGTTCACACTGTTTCGAACTCAAACTGACAGACTGAATGGCTTAAGCCATTGAACACAGAAACACAGTCTTAAGAGCTTAATTTTGAGCTTGATTTTGGAGGAATTTTTATCTAAACTCTGGAATTTCGTGAGCTCTACACAAAATTGAATGTACAGAGAATATTTTGTTTTAGTTGTAGAACAGAGAAAACAAGGGTTGGTCCTTGTAATCTAAGCTCAAATTTGGAAGGTTGCTCTATTTTTGTGCTTTACTGACGCACTGAATGATGTAGGCCTTTGATCTCTCGAGTTCAGAGCTTTGCGGCTCGGTTTCGGGGCTTGGATCTGAGGGATTAGTTCCTCGAAAGACCAAATTCCAAGTCAATTGGTTGAATATGTAAGAAATGTCAGAAACTTCGGTTAAAGGAGTTAGTGCAGATTGATTTGGAAAATTGGATCAAAATCGGATCAAAGCCAAGTCACACAGGCTGGAGAACCACCCCTGATCTCCGGTCATGTGTCGTGAACAACCAGACTTACCAAATATTTTCAAAGCCTCCCGCTTGCAAATCAAAACTGAGAACGAGAATAAGCGAACGACTCAACGCTGGGTTAGCATCAAAAGAGTTAAACCAGTGTCGAGTCATCTGCTCAAAAGTGAGGTTAACAAAATCCATCATATCATGCTTATCAAAGCTACGACCACCATAGGGAATCCTCTCACTTTTCTCTGGAAGAGTACGAGGACCACGAAAGGGAAAACGTGATCTGTAGCCCCTCTGAGACCCAAAATTGTTATCGTTTCTCCCAAACTCGTATTGAGCACGAGAAAGAGAACGTGTAGCAAACGCACCACAGGCACAACCAAAGCGCCCACCTCTCTGAGGTGCACCGGCTTGACCGGTGCCCCCCGGCCAGAAAACCTGCTTCGAACGGAAGCACTCCTACATCCCCAAGCTGGAACCGTACAACAGCTTCACACCCAGGTAGTGGCACACGAGGCTCAGGCACACCATGAGAAGGGTGGTATCTGTTCTTGTTCAACCACTCCTTAGCCATCTTCTCATCCCTTTTCCTCTTATAGCAAAACTCTTTCTTATGACCATCCCTCTCACAACACTCACAATGGAAAGGGACTGGTTTTGACTTAGGTTTTGGCTGTAGTTCCTCACACGGCTTCTCACTCGGTTTCTCTCCTGACTTCCCACCAAACACATTTCTCAAATTGCTCACAAAGCTTAATGGTTTCTAGACATTGTTTGTCTTGGGAGGAAACACTAGTGGATTTGGGGTTGTGTCAAGCTTGTTTAGCAGCTGGTTTGGCTTGGGTGCAAACTGGTTCTTGGGTGTAGTTTGTGGTGGAACTGGAATATCTCCAATTCTCTTCTCTCTCACCACTGCTCTCACCAACCGTCTCAGAGCCCAAAGACTGAGCATCAAAGTGCTTATACGAAGCAATCATCACACCAAGCTGTGGCTCCTGACCAGACAACCAACCCATCAACTTACGCAACTCATCATTCTCATCCTACAAACGATCAACATAGTGTGCAAGCTCTAGATTTTTCATAGCATGAATCTCACAAGTAGAACAAGCAGAAGTAATAGGAGATTTCAAAGCAGCCTCAAGAGAAACAATGCGAGCACGAGAATCATCTAGTTTACCATGCAACACAGGACAAGAAGTGCAAACTCCTAACAAAGCAGATATATTATTCAACTCATCCAGCTCGTCCGTAACCACATCTAGTTCCTCAAGCTTTGAGGCATGCTTCTCCCTAACCACAGTCAAATCAGCCAAGAAAACAATGCAATCACCACAATCAATCTCATCAGTCACAGCAGGAGCAGCCTTAAGACCATCAATCTCTAGCTTAACATCAAGGTTCTTGGACTCTAGATCGGCTACCTTTTCCCTAGCATCATCTAGCAAAGCCCTAAGATATTTCCTAAGCTCCTTAGCCTCTCTAAGCATGCTATCACGGTTATCAAGCAAGGCAAGTAACTCATCATTCTCCTGATGCAAGGAAGAGAGCTCATCACATACCTCAACTTCGGAATCTGAGTCTGAATCGTCTTTCTGGCTTCTCTTGCTGCCGTAGCTATGAGCCATGCTGTAGAAGTCGTTCTCTCACGCAAAGCAGCTCAGGCCATTGAAGTTCTTGGACACTTGCTTATTGCTCTTACGCCTGTCATCGCCATCGTGTCGTTGCTGCTAGAGCTCGACGAGATGTAGCCGGAGCTGGAGTCGACGTCGCTTGCTCCAACCATCGTCGATCCTTGTTCTTGTCGTAGCCGCCACTCTTTCTCAATCTCTGCTTGTCCTTGTTCTTGTGCTTGTTCTCGTGCCTCGAGCGTTGCTTGTTTTCGATCTTCGGGCGGTGCTTGTAGTTGCTCCTGGGCTCGATCTCCTCTGGCTAGTCCGCGATGAAGTGTCCCTGCTTGCCGCACCTGTAGCATGTCCTCGAGCTCCTCCTTGAGTTCATCCGGTTCTCGTGCAGCCTCTCGAACCTTCTCATCAGCAACGCCAGCTCGTCCTCGCCCTGCATGTCAAATTCCTCATTTGTCAAGGACATCAGAGAAGACAAAGAGTACATCTTGGAGCATGGGTTAGCGTTAGTCCTTGAACCAGATCCGGAGACCATAGTGAGACTATATGAATGAGTCGGGCTCTCAGCCTTGACTCTCAAGCCACAATCAACCTCAGACGATTTGAGCTTCGAGAACATCTCCTCAACAGTCAAAGTCTCATATCCACCAGACTCTATAATAGCATCGACCTTGGCACTCCACACGGTATGATCTAGCGAGTGTAAGAGAGCTTCACAACACTATCATGATCATCATACGGGAGCACTGTCACATTGGCCATCATGTTGTTCACAATCATGTTGAATAACTAGGACATCGTGTCAATCGCCGGGGTGATGAGTGAAGTTCTCATAATCTCTCTGGTATGTCGCAAACAAGCGAGCCTTCACCTCACTGTTCCCAGCATGAGTAACTTTCAGCTTATCCCAAATTTTGCAAGCCAAATCCTCTCCAAACACCCAATCGAATTCAGATGCACATAGAGCACGAAACAAGTAGTCAACCGCCTTGTTGTTGGCATCGAACATATCCCTCAAACCTGAGGCAAGGAAGTTCTCGGGGTGGACATAGGAGTCGTCACGTCCCAAAGAAACTGTCCTTTGCCGCGAAGAAATGCAGCCATCCGGGTCTGCCACATCTGATAGTTCTTCCCATCGAAGTGCGGAGGACCCGAACCCCTATCCTGGTACGCCATCTTTGGATCTTAGACCGGTTAGAGTCACAAAGACTCGTATCCTGCTCTGATACCACTTGAAGGACCAATTGGGTGACCAGAGAGGGGGGGTGAATTGGAAGCAATAAGAATTATCCTATGAGAACTTTTTCCTATGTCCCGAATTCACTACCGAAAAAGATCCCGCACACAACTTGCCAAGATCACGTAGTCATTGAGAGTATTACTTATCCTAGGAGCAAGTTCTCCACCACAACCAAAAACTCGAAACCGCAGCGGAAAAACTACTCGGCTTGCTGCCAGACCACCACCGGTCAGACCGGTTCCGTACACCGATCAGGCCGGTTGCTGCAGCAGCCGCGCAACAACCGTTCCAGAAAGCCTCAAGGAAGCATCTAGGCTCTGGAACAAAATCAATTCAAAACCAAAGAAGCGAGGGACACGAGAAGCTTCATAAAACGAGGCAAACCAACTTGAATCTTGGCAAGAACTAACCCTGGGCTACTCAAATCAAAACCCCATGCAACCAAACGTTCACCCGAGGTAAACCCACACAAGACCTAGCACCGGTCTCACCAGTTGGCGGCACCGGTCTGACCGGTCAGATCTGGGCAGCTCGGGATGAACTCCACCCGTAGGTCAACTCCAAGAATCAAATCCACCAATCTCCCAATTCGCTCCACGGATTCAAAAGAAACTTTGGGGAAGGTAGGAACACCTCATGGGTGAACTCTAGCTCGAATCTCAAGCCCCAAAACTCTCTCAGAAAGAAGGAATCACAAATTTCGTGCCTCTACCGCAAGAACACGAAGAACTCCGAAAACCACCAAAATCGAAGGGCTTTCCACAGGATTGGAGGGGCAAGATCACCAAGAAAAGAGGCACACCAACCTCATATGTGATTCCCACTACATATCCCACAATGAAACACCTCCAACACCTCCCTACGAAAATTTCAAGAAAAGGCTATGAAAATCCACAAAAATAGCCACGTGATTCACAAGAAAATCACAGGGGAACAAAAAGGATGAACTCCAAACCTTCCATACATCATGAGGAAAGATTCTTTACAAAAAGGCTAGCAACCTCCCATCATCCCACCCACTTGAGATTTGTAATACAACACTAGCTAGCCTATGGAAAACTAACAGAAGGGGGAGAACAAAGACTCTAAATAATTAAAGTTCCAAGAGTTGGCTGCCATCCACCTCTCCAAAAACAATATATAGGCGGAGGCAAAAGATTAAACTACCCCTAGTACATGAAAGTAAGATACACACTCACGAAGGACATTTTTGGTAATCATGTCGAATCTCCATCGGATAGATGCGCTTCGACCGCAAGCCCTCTTAGCCTCCACACAAACCTTGCGATCATGCCGCGTGTCCTCTGCTTCGAAGCTTCCCGACGCTCATGGCCGCCACCGGTCAGACCGGTCCAGTGCAGTCGTCGACACGCCGAGCCTTCGGTCTTGGCTTTGATGATCAACCAATTAACCCAGTGGTTTTGTGGGCAAACCACTGCAAACCCCGCGGACTAGGTGCGACCTCCACGCCAATCTCCACTCTTGACTTGGACGCCACGGTCGTTCCAACTCGATCTTGGCTTTGAGGATCAACCAAGGAACCCAGTGGTTTTGTGGTCAAACACTTGCAAACCCCACGTGTAGACTTCGGTTATTAGCCACTACCCTGTTCTGGCTTCATGTTCCCGACTTCGTCTTGCTCTTCTTGCCACCATGCGGCCCGCACTTGATCCGGTCGGCCACCGGGTCCCTCGAACTAAGCCTACTTGTCTCTCCACACCTTGGAGGCCACACATGCATAGACCTTTTGCGCTTGTTCTTCACCTGTACCAACGCAAATCAAAGCCGCAACCTGCACCTGCAATACTAGGCAAAGAGTTAGTCCACACCACGTTGTCAATCACTTATCATTAAGGAGCGACCATCGATCGGTATTGGACGCACACAAGTCCTCAGAAACACCACCTGGGACTAAAGCCTCTTTAGTCCTGGATGGTATTACCAACCGAGACTAAAAGGGTGGGGCGTTCGCGGCCATTTGAGGCCATGTCGACGAAAATCCTTCAAATCCCGGTTTCAAATTTCAACCGGGACTAAAGGCCCATACCAAAGGTTGGTTCTCTACTAGTGATGTAATATAACTTCAAGTTCGTTCTTGTAGACTTTGAAGACTGAAGTAGTATTGGATACAATCATGCACCATGCTGGAACCGTCTCCATTCAATTCTCTCAATAAAATGAAATAACTAATCTGACATATTATGAGCGAAATTTTATTTATTCCATAGATAAAACATAGAAATTTTTAGGAATACTTGGATTGAAAATAGGCACCTTAATTATGCATTGACACGGCAAGTGTAGCTACATATACCTAACACTAAATAGTAACACCACCTTTACAAACGTCAAACGTGCATGGGTGCCTATCGACCAAAGGAATTTTTGTTTTTGAGAACATCGACCAAAGCAATTTAATTACCTGCTGAACACTTTGGTTGTGCCTCCAGCTACAGGGTGCGTATGGATGCAATCAGCCCAAGGTCAATCTAGGTTCCTAGCAGACCGGATGCACTGCCACACCACACTGTTGCACTTGAATAATGGGTTAGAATTGTGGACATGGCATATAACTTCAATTTTCATAACACTGATGACATCATCAGCTGGAAATGGGGTACCACGAAATCTGTGACCTGACTAGTGGGGACTACTGAAATGCATTATTCCAACATATATGGAAAGCCAAGATACCATATAAAATCAAGATTTTCATGTGGTTACTCGAGAACATCGCTATCCTAAAACAAGATAACATGATCAAATTAAAAGGAAATGGACAGGCAATCCAACTTGCGTGTTTTGTTCATAAAATAAACTGCAGACCACCTATTCCTTGATTTGATAAATTCAATTGGGATTCACCTGAATCGGCCGTGACCCTTTATATTTACAGGTAGAGGAGGTCTTTCCCCATTAGGTGTCGAAATTCTAACAAAAACTATGTCAAAATACAACTCCTAACTCGGACTACACAGACCGGACTGGTCTGACAGCCCAAGCCCACCGGTTTGACCAGTTATCCCATGATGCAGAACTTGCCGAGGTCATAACACTCTCATCCGAAGTCTGAATCGGATGTTCCACATATGCATTTTGAATGTCTTGACAAGGGCTATCCAAGGGTGAAGTCCAAATTGCCTTTTGAGCAACTTGACTAGACCTGTCCGACTGGTGTGGTTTACAGGTCTAACCGGTCTGCTCTTACATGCCAATATTAGGTGCATACACAATCATAACACTGGCACTTACAAAGTTATAATACATCACTGCATGCCCCAATGTCGTGTGGTTGTATGGAAGTCAACAATAGCATGTCGGGAAGTCCCGCTCAAATTCTACATGAACCCAGGCCTTTACCGTGATGGTGCCAGCTATCGGTTCTGACTTCCGCGGTGTTGCTGTTTTCCCCTTTCTTTTCCGTAGACAATGATATAGTAAGGCTGAACAGGCTCTCCCTAGTATTGGGTGAACTGCCGTGTTTATCTTCTCTTCTTCTCCAAATCCTTCCAATCCCTACAACTCCTCTCCGATCCACTCTTCTAACCTACATCAATCATCGATCTTCATCCGATACAGTTTCTCTTGGCCTCATTTGTTGATTCAGCTGCTCCCCAATCCCATCTTTAGCGGCAAAGGCAGGTGCCCGGTGAAGTTCCCCTACTACTGCTGTGGTGGGCGGCAGGTTTCCCGGACCTTCACTGCGAGTGGCAACGACGCCCCATCTTGCAGATCTGCTTCAACCCGAGGTAATCGTGGGAGATCGCGCTCTCTGCTTTTTCCGCTATCACCAGTTCACCACCTGCTCGACGAAATGCCTAGTACCATGGTCGTCACTCCTGGGAGTGCTCCTCTGCCGTCCCTAGACACGCGCGAGGCCATGCAAATCCTCCATGATTCGGTCTCCTTGACCATGGAAGAGGTGCCCCCTGAACCACCACCCTCGCCGCTAATCCTGATCAGCCCCTTACTACTCCCACAATGCCTTCTCTTGACGATTCTCCTCGTACCACGCTGCAAATTCTCACTCCGCCATCCATCCATACCATCTCACCACTATCGCCGCCTCGTTCCACTTCTGGTTCCAATAATCCTGCTTGAGGTACGATGCCGGCGTCAACTACCGGCTCTAGAGGCACCATGACGCTGTCACATCTAGCCTGGAATTGCAGAGGCTCAGGCGGGAGCCTTCGCAGCTCAACCATGGCACACCTTTCACGTCAATTTTTATCTACTAAAGTGTAGGTATGTTTTATTTCAGAAACTCTAGTTGTACCATTACTAAAACTTCCATTAAGAATCACTTTAAACTCAATGATGCTTTTGTTGTACCATCTCAAGGCCAATCAGGTGGCCTCTGGCTGATGTGGTCAGATGAAGTCGAAGTCTCTGTCTTTGACTCTAATCATCACTACATATTTGCTTTGTGTACAAATAAATCTAGTAAGAAGCAATATGGTCTAGTTTGTGTGTATGGTGATCCCCATCATCGCTCTACTGATGTAATCTGGGATCAAGTCTTAAACTTTGTCAGTCAGTATGCCACTATGCCTATGTTCGTATGGGTGTTCTCAATGAACTTATGCATCCTAATGAAAAGTTTGGTCCAAGTTCTGCTAATTGTCAGTGTATTTCTACCTTTTGTGCCTATGTTAAACAATGTGGTTTTATAGATCTTGGTTACAATGGCCCTACTTACACTTGGACTAATAAAAGATTCTCCTCAATTCCAACTTATGAACGTCTTGATCGTTGTTTAGGCAATGCTGAATGGTGTTTATCCTTTCCCTCTACTAATGTTTATCACCTTCCAATGATGTACAATGATCATGCCCCTATTCTCGCAGTCTTAAACTCTCAACGTCCTCATACTAACAAACCCTTTCGTTTTGAGAACTGGTGGATTATGGAACATGAATACCACAACGTCACCCAACAAAGTTGGCAACGTTCCTCTACACGTGTTTTCTCCCACAAAATCAAGTTTCTTGCAGCTGACCTAAGAAAATGGAGATAGAAGAAACCTAAAAACAGTGATATTCTAGCTGATATCGAAAACCAAATACTACAGCAACAAAATCTAGCCCCTTCCCTCCGAACCACACCCTGCAGCAACAGCTTCATGACAAACACCAAAACCTCATGGCCAAAGAATCCACCTATCATGTCCGGCACATTAAGAAAACTTGGGCAGTAGCAGGTGATAGAAACACTGATTTTTTCCACAAAGCAATTATTAAACGCAACACAAAAAATAAGATCACCCATCTCCAAAACCCAGATGGCTCCCCTTCCACTACTCCTTCTCAACTTGCAGCCACCCTCACCAACTACTTTACCACTATTTTCACTTCCAATGCCCCTACCGACCCCACCTCTGCCCGGCCAACTCATACACCCCCTCAACCTACAACTCACACAACCACTCAACCTACAGATTCGCCAACTACTCAACATTCACTGCCTCTAATATCCCTGCACACCCACAGTCTGCAACTCATCAGGTTCCTACCTAGACTCAGGAAGAAGAGGCGCTGCACCTAAATGCTCTGTTCAGGTATTCCTATTCTGTTCCCGATCTTATTGAAATTTATGATATCATTAAATGCATATGAAGTAATGCAGCCCCTGGTCTAGATGGTCTCAATGCACCCTTTTACAAAGCTGCCTGGCCTTGGGCTAAAAATGATATCCATAGTGTGGTAACATATTTCTATACACATGGGCATTTACCTTCTGATCTTAATCAAACCTTTATTGCTCTCATCCCTAAAAAGAATCAACCTATCATTCCTCAGTACTATAGACCTATTGACTTGTGTAATGTTATTTACAAAATTATAGCTAAGTCTTTGGCTAATAGAGTCAAAGATCATCTGCCCATCTATATTAGTCAAGCTCAATATGCTTTCGATGCCAATAGACATATTTCTACTAATATCATTATTACTCAGGAAATCATCCATTCTTTTAATCTGAAAAATTGGAATAATCATGCTTTCATTCTCAAGATTGATCTAGCTAAAGCCTTTGATAGACTTGAATGGAGTTTTATTAATTGCAGATGCTCTTCTTAGATTGGGTTTCAATTCTAGTTTCATCAATCTTTTTCATGCTTGCATCTCCACTTATTCTTTATCCATTCTTGTCAATGATGAGCCTACTGCATACTTTCACCCTCAAAGAGGTTTGAGACAGGGTTGTCCCCTCTCTCTCCATAACTCTTTGTAATTGCTATTAATGAATTGTCTTTGAGATTACAGGATGCTCTCCACAATAACAACCTTTCTGGAATCACTCTAGGAACGGGTGTGCCGCCTCTCCACTCTCTTTTATTTGCAGATGATCTTATTCTTTGTGGTAAAGCTACTTTGTCAGAGGCTTGTGCTATCAAAACCATTCTCTATGATTTTTGTCATCAATCTTGTTAGACTCCTAATTTACAAAAATCATCCATTTACTTTAGTAGGAAGTAAGACTCCTAATTTACAAAAATCATCCGTTTACTTTAGTAGGAATGTCCCAAATCAGACCAGGAACCAGATCCAAGCCATTTTTCCTGTTCCCAATCTTCAACCAAACACTATGCACCTAGGCCACCCTATGATCTTTAGCCATAGAGACAAAAACGAAGCTTATAATTTCATCTGCAATTAGTTCTTTGCTAAATTCAGCACTCTTAAGGCTAACAAACTTAATCATGCAGGTAGGCTACAGTACATCAAATCTATTCTAGCTTTCATCCCAGTTTACTGCATGTCCATAGTCATGTTTTCCAAAACTTTCATTGAAAAAATTAACACTATTATTAAAAGGTTTTGCTGGGCAGGTATTTAAGAAGAACAGACAACTTCTCCAATTGCCTATTGCTCTTGGGATGACATTTGCAAATCCAAAGAGGATGGAGGCCTTGGTATAAGAGATATGGAGCTAATTAATAAAAGTTTAATTCTTCACTCTGCATGGAATGTGGCTACCAATAAAAACCCCTTACTTACTGCAATTCTCAAAGCTAAATATTATCCAGATAACTCTTTTTGGACTGCTCCCACTACTGGGCCTCGATCTGTCTATTGGTCTTCTGTCTTCCAGGTCAAACAACATCTCCATTCTAATACGGCGCTACAAATACATGCTGGGAATTCTTCAATTTGGTCCACTCCCTAGACTGAAGATTGGCAACATATACATGACCACCTTCTACTTCCAGTTACTAACCTTCCTTTGCCAGCAACTGTATCTGACCTTTGGCTGTAGGAAACCAAACAGTGGGATCACCAGTTACTTTCTACCACTTTCTCTGCTCATGCTGTGCAGGAAATAGAAGCAACTCCGG
Source organism: Cenchrus fungigraminus (assembly GCA_036936925.1). NCBI lineage: Eukaryota > Viridiplantae > Streptophyta > Magnoliopsida > Poales > Poaceae > Cenchrus > Cenchrus fungigraminus. Next base: position 62,068,800 of record CM072770.1, read on the forward strand.
TGGTCCAATCTGATCACCAAGACATTCTTAGGTGGAAGCCTTCCATCAAAGGACAGTGCACAACCAAGGCAGCCTACACACTATGTGAAAACCTCAAATAGGTCACGCAGCATTTGTAACGGGCCATTAACACCTGTTACATGCACCCACATCTGTAACAGTTGTTGTTTGGCGCTCGTTACCCATAAGCGCGGCAGGTCGACCCCGGGGTTGGCCTCCACAACGCCCGTTACCAATGTGGACTTCTGGTAACGGGCTTCTTAAACGCCCGTTACATTAATTCTTTGTAACGGACCTTAAAGTGAGTCCGTTACAAAAGTTAAACCTATTGGTAACGGGCTCGTAAAATCCGTTACCGATAAATGCCCTATCGGTAACGGGCTCTTTAAGTCTGTTACTGATCGCTGCCGTATCGGTAACCGGCTTTAGTGTCCGTTATCGATGACCATTTGACGCCCGACTGAGAGCTCAATAATTAAAGTCTAATAGCACTCTTCACTGCCGTGAAGCGGGAGCGCGGTGGCAGTGAACAAAGGAGACGGAGGTTTGTTAATCCGTGTCTCCTTTGTGAAGAAAGGAGACGGAGGTTTGTGAATCCGCGTCTCCTTTGAGTCTGTCTTCATTGACAGGTCAGCTCGATCTCTCATTGCTTCCATTTCGACATACAGGCACAATCAACACATATATCTTTTGAGACAAAACAGACATCATAGAGAGATAACTTGTCCACATAGATATGAAGATAACTTGTCCACAGGAATAAAGAATAACTATTACAAACAGTTAACTTAACTTGTCCATCATGCTAGGACTTAACTTGTCCATCACATTAATTATTTACTATGGTCGTGCTATTTGACCATTCACATCAACAAAAGCATGCCCCTTGAACATCCACAAAAGTATGGCTATCTGACCCTGCACATCAACAAGCTTGAACTTCCTCATGCCCCATCAAGATTGGCTCTTTTTGCAGCCTCTTCGTAAGCAACCAAGGATTCTTGAAGCCCTTCGAGCGCATCTTCAATGGGCTCGAGATTTTGTTCAGTAGTATACTTGTACCTCCTTATGTGCTTAGCCTTTTTGATGAGGATGTTCACTTTTTTCGTGATTTTTTCAAACTTAGGTTTCACATAATCCCAGACATTAAGGTTTATAAGTAACTCAAGCCCTGCTCGCGACTCATAGAGTTTTGCCTGAAACAGGGTTAAACATTGTATAAGAATACCATAGTTAATTCAGAACTAATTTTCCTAAGAACTTGGAGCAGTATAGGCACAGTAATCATCATAGGAAAATTATATAAGAACTTGAAAATTATCCTAGGCTTCATAGCAGGGTGACAAGTAAAAGCAGAACTTAGTTCAGAACTGATTTGCCTCAGAACTTGGTATAAGATCATGACAAGCATGGAAGACATCATCATAGGCACTAACTTTATCAAGCTCAAGCTCAAGATCCATCTATAGAACAAGTAAAAAGGCAGTGAGATTAAGAGAAACTTGCCTCGCCGTCGTCGTGGTCGTTGCCAGAGTCGGAGATGAGGTCCTCTACACCTTCGCCGCTCCCTCGACCCCTCTTCATCGTTGCCAGATGAAGGACCGAACTGGCGACAAGAGAGGGGGGGAGTGAATGGGAGCCGATAAAATTCTTCTCGAAGGAGATGGCTACTCCAACAAGACGAACACGACTATCCAAAACACCTCTCCGACTCAACTACCCAAGTTGGTCAAGACCACGCAGCCACTGGAGTGCTACTGGTCCTAGGAACCAACAACCACCGAAACCTACTCGAGAACGCAGCGGAACAAGCAACTCGACCACACCGGTCAGACCGATCACCTGCACCAGTCAGACCGGTCCAAGCCGGATCCTCCGGACTGAGCCGCCGGAACACCCGACACCTACCAGAGACACACCGGGTCACCCTGGACCCTGAGTCGGGTCACCCGAGCAATACTTGAGGACTTCCACATAAGGCCCCTACACCGGTCAGGCCGGTGTAGCACGCCGGTCAGACCGGTCAAGCCAGGAAACCCCAAATCTGCCAAACAGACCCTCCGAGCTCCAAAACTCACCAAACTCGAAACAGCAGCAACACAAGACACCAGGGAACTTACCAAGACATTCACCCAAGCAAAAACCCACAAGGGCCCAGCACCGGTTAGACTGGTCACAGGCACTGGTCAGACCGGTCAAGCCTGGGCAGCTGGGATGAACAGCAACCCGCGGGTCAACTCCCCCAAATCCAAATCTCGATATCCCGATTCGCTCCACGGATTCGCACAAGACTTTGGGGATAGTAGGAACACCTCATGGGCACTCCATAGCTAAGATTTGGTCCACCAAAACTTGCTAAATCTAGAGGAATCGAAGAAATCCCACCAAGAACGCCTCTAACCCTAGAGAGGAGAAAACCCCAAAAATGAGCCCCTTTGCTCACTGATTTGGGAGGGGAATCAAAGGGAAAAGAACCACGAGGGGTTCAAGCATACACCCCCCACCAAATCCCGAAGATAAAGGTCTCAAAACCACCACAAGAAAATCGCCAAGAAAAGGCTCCGAAAATCACCAAAAAGGAAAAACGGGAGAGACACCATCAAGCCTTGAGGAACCACGCCGAATCATCTATACATACCATGAAGGTTCATACAAGGTCTAGCTTGCCTCCCGATCATCCATCCCTCTCTCAAGATCTCACCATGAAGCTCTCAAGCTAGTCCTAGAAAATCCAAAGGAAAAATGGAAAAGGAAAATAGCAAAACAAATGAGCTAGGGTTCCAAGAGATGGCTGCCATCCTCTCACCACTTGGGTTATATGGAGGCAACCGAAAGACAAAACTACCCCTAAGGCCTAACACTAGGATACACGCCCCCGAGGGGCACTTTGGGAATCTTCGTCGTCGCACCATCGGACGGATGCCCGGCGACCGCACCCTGCGTAGCCTCGACGCACACCATGCGATCCCGACGCGTGTCCTCCACTTCGAAGTCTCCGGACTGCGTCGTCGCACAACGGTCAGACCGGTGTCCTCCACCAGTCAGACCGGTTAGACCCACCGGTTAGACCGGTCCGATGCTGCTGCACCTCCGTCTTCGATCTTGGCTTTGTGGATCAACCAAGGAACCCAGTGGTTTTCTGGTGAACCACTGGAAACCCCGCGAACTCGGTGTAGCCTCCGCCAATCACCACTCATGACTCGGCTCCCACGTGGTCCCGGCTCGACCTTGGTTTTGAGGCTCAAGAAACCGTCCACGACTTCATCTTGCCGTTATTGCCACCATGCGGCCCGCTCTTGACCCCGCTGGCCACCGGGTCCCTCGAACCAAGCCTACTTGTCTTCTCCACACCTGGAGGCCTCACCGGCAACGACCTTTCGCGTTTGTTCTTCACCTGCACCAACACCAGTCAAGCCGCAACCTGCACCTGCAATACTTAGCCAAGAATCAGTCCACACAATGTTGTCAATCACTCATCACACCAGGAAGCGACCATCCACCGGTCCTCGAACCACACAGGTCCTCACCAGACACTTGTGCTCGCAGATGTGAGGCAGGCACCTCGCCCACTTCGCTGCCCCCTCGCCAGCACGCTCCTCCTTGCCGCTGCTTGGCCCCTCGTCGGAACCCGAGAGGATCCAGTCAAGGACCCTTGTCTCCGGCATTGGGTTCACTCCACCACCGCTTGGCCCCTCTTCGGTGCTCATCATCGTCTCCCTCTTCGCCGCCATCTCGTCGGCATGCGCGCGGATCCAGTTGCGGCACCGCTTCGCGTTCCGGTTCTCCTCGATCCCAGGTGTGCGGGGTCGTCCGCTGCTTGGCCCCTCGCCGGCGCTCATCGTCGTCTCTGTTTCCACGCCTCCTCTCACCCTAGTGAGAAATGAGGAAAGCGTCGTGTGCTGCGCTTTTTTTTAAGGAAAGTGCTGCGCTTATCCATTCGGAAAGAAGGGGAGACAGAATGGGTCGGGGCGGTTGAATATTCATTTTGCAAAATGGATAGTCACTGCCGACGCGGGTTAGAAAACCCGCGTCGCTTTGTTGGCTGGTGCGCAGACGGGCAATGGTTACCTTCTTTATACTAGGCTGCTGACGCTGACGCGTGGGCCTGACACTTTTTTTTGAAATGACACCTGCTTCCCTCAAAAATTAGGGCCCATAAAACAGCACCTAAAAATTAATAAAAATACGAACAATTCATAGTTTTTTTTTGAGAATCGAACAACTCGTAGTTGGGCATTTGGTATTTGAATAATATATGAACAGTTGTTGGGGTAAATATTTCGCAACTAACCCCCCCCCCATATCTTCGGCTCGTCAGAGAAGATGGCGAATCGCGTGGGCTTTTGTTTTGCACATTTCAGGAAACAGTCGCGGGTCAGCAGGTGAAGAACAAGTGGAGCTTGGGATCTTCATTTTACGGAGGCAAGGCCCAACAAGCGAAGGTCCAAGCAAAGCTTGGGATCTTCGATCCAAGAGGGCGAGGGCTGCTCGCGAAGACACAGGAGAAGAGTGGACACGAGGACGAAGCAAGGTTAGGCGAAGATGTAACTCGAAGAAGAGTGGTCGAGAGAAGAAGCACGTGATCTTCGGGGAAACAGTCTTCGCTTGATATGGCGGAAGTTGATGGCGAAGGCACGGATGTTGATCAGAAAAGAGGTCGCGGAGAGAAGAACATCGGTATGAAGTTCGCGAAGAGCATGGAGGCAAATGAAGAATGAACTGCCACAATGGCAGACACGTGGACAGGCGAGGTGTAAAGTGATTATCTGTAAAGTCTGTGAGTACGGAGCCCTGCGAGGTTACCAAAATGCCCCTAAGATGCTTCGCATAATGTGAAAAAGCAATGGTAGATGTTGTAAAGTGTAATTGTTACAGGCCTATAAAAAGGGCCCGACGGTAATGAAATGGGGGCGATTGGAAGGCAACTGGGTTTCATTACGCCCAGTCGAGTTTGAGTTTTCAGTTCTTCGGCGTCATGAGTGTTCTCTCTTAGCTTTCTTTTCTTGTTAGTTCATTCCGACTGTTGGCCCCTCTTCGGGGAAGGTTTTCACACCAACAACAGTCACACGTCTCCTTGTGACCACATATCTCTTTTGTGGCCAAGAGCTCTCCTGAGCTTACACGGGTTCCGAGGCGCGTGATCGGCCGCTTGACGGTTCCCCGTCTTGTCACTATAAATCCCCGGCCAGCCAAGAACTTCATCAACCGCGCCACCAAGAAAACCCCAGCACGACCGTCTCCAGTCACCAAGAAGTGAATCCAAGAACTTCTTCTTCCTCAAGCACGCGCATGGCATCGTCAAGCGAGCCGTCCAGGAAGCGGGGGAGGGAGGAGGATGATGACGACGAAAGCCGCCGCCGTCGGCTCATCAAGGAGGGGACGGCACCGGCGCCCGAGGAGCCCGAGGAGGTGCCGCCGCCCCCGCCCAACGAGCCCGAGGAGGTGCCGCCGCCCCCGCCTGAGGAGGCGCCGGTGCCGCCGCCTGTGAAGGCCGCCACTGCTCCTGCACTAACTGCTGAGGAAGCCAGTTGGTGAGTCAACTTGTTCCTCGAAGCTTTCAAGAGGCTTCGACGGGTGGCCATTCATCTCGGCATCCAAGGACCCAGTGATCTGCTGTAGAGGACCGTGAAGGATTTCGCCTTCAAGATCCATATCTTGGCTGGGGACCTTGAGAGAGGCGTGCTCGGCCCCAGCGACGACGACGACGGCGATGATGGCGGCTTCGACGGCGGCGACGATGGCGGCCTCGACGGCTCCGGCTCCGACTCCGACTCCGACGGTGGGGCTCCTCCGGCGGCGACTACCTCTACTTAATTAATTTGTTCCTCTGTTAATGTGTTCCTCCTGTGTGTTTGTTGAACTTGTGATGAACTAGTAGATCTAACAGACGTGGGTAGATCAATCCATGTCTCCTATAACGCATTGCAATGTCTATGGCAGCAGCTTACAATGAATTGCAATGTGTATGCCAGAAGTTTGTTACTCTATTTGTGTCATTATATGGCAGCAGTTTAAAATGAATTGCAATGTGTATGCCAGAGTTATGCCAGAAGTTTGTTACTCTGTTTGTGTTAATCCACGTCTCCTTTGCCTCGTGCTGCAATGAAATGTCAGCACAAATGAATTGATGAATTTTGTGATGTGTGACACACTAAGATTTGTGACCCAATTGTCATTCCATCCATTCTTCATTCATACATTTCAGTTTGTCATCTGTGACACATTTTTCATTCTTCATCCACACAGATGAAGCAAAAGCACCACTTTTAACATCAGAATTAGTTCTTTGCAGCATACATCCCCAGTAAACATCCAAATACTACACAAACAACAGCCACAATAATCAAGTTCACCTTTCAGATCACATTGTCCATCTTCTCCTCAAGTGCTTTCTTCCTCTGCTTGTCCTCCAGTGCTTGCCTCTGCTCGCCGCTCCCAATTTGACATTCCACTGAATCAACTACTTCATCGACCGCGTCTGCCCAGTTCGACGGTCGAAAAACAATGACGCCAGCATCCTTCAGCATCTGGAGATACTCCTTGTGGAAACAATAAAATCCACAATTCTTGGTGTACTGCAAATCAAAAGCACATAAGAACCCTAACTCAGATTTGGGAAACACAGCAGACTACTCACCGAGTTCCTTGCACACTTGAAATAAAGACGACCGTGGTTTTCACCTTCCTTCTGCGTCCGCCCCTCCACCACCCGAGCTATACCACAGTCCGGGCAAGGTACCAGTGGAAAGCTGCTTAGCCAACCGATTGGATCCAAGCCGATGGAGTGATTGCAGTTGCTCCGGCAACCTTGATCCCTGCTCCTCGCACGTGCACCTCCAGACGAATCGGTGTAGTGCGACATGTGCGCGACGGTGGGGAAGAACGGGCGGGCGGCGGCGGTGGAGCTCAGATCGGGGAAGAAGAAGGGGGCCGGGACCGGGGTCGGGGCGTATGGATATTCATTTGGCTAGGGGCATTTCGGACAATTGAGCACTTGTTGGCGACGAGGGTTAGTGTACCAGCGTCGGCGGGGCGGATACATATTCATTCGGCCAGGGGCATTTCGGACAATGGAGCACTTGTTGGCGACGCGGGTTAGTCTACCCGCATCGCCTTTGTCGGTCGGGCAGGCAACGGTTATCTTTTTTATATAGGCTTCTGACGCTGACGCGTGGGCCCGACACTATTTTTTCTGAATTGAAACTTGCTTCCCTCAAATATTAGAGCCCATAAACTGTACCACAAAATTCATAAAAAATACGAACAATTCATAGTTGGTAATTTAGTATTTGAATAAAATATCAACAGCCACACTTGTTTAACCAAATTTTTTAAAATTAGATTTTTTATCTCTTGTTTATGATATAATAATTATAATAACGTCTTAGTGTGTTATAAAAATTCTACAAATTGACTTAGCAACATAATTTAGGTCCCTAAGCTTGTTTACAAAAATTCAAATGGTTTCGAAAACGGAAGATTATACTTGTGTACAAATGTCTACATCTCTCACATAGTTTCTTAGAATGTTACTTCAACATTGAAGTTTTCCACACTTTAAAACATGTTCGAACTCATATGCATTTGAAATTTTAACATAACCTTGTGTTCACCATAAGATTACGAAATGCAAAGTTTCAGTAGTAATGGTTGTGTAAAACAAATATTATTTCTATGTTGTACTTATAAGGAACAAGATAAGGCGTATAAACAACATCCAAGAAATGGAATTACATACGAAAAAATGTCATAAATGAATAGATGTTGATTTTAGAAAAATTCAGAAACAAATATCATAAAATTTGGATTACGGATGACGGAATAATACGTGATACAAAATTTGATTGCAGATTAAAAGGGGAAAAGCAAACTGTTCTTCATTCGAATAGATTTGGCCCCGCCCCTTCATTAGCGACGGGTGGTTATCAGCGTATCATTTGCGCATCCGAACATTTTTAATAAACACTCCGCCCCGCCTTCCGCCTTCTATCCCCTTCTCCGGCTTCCGCCTTCCTCGTCTCCGTCGCGGCCTCGTCTCCGTAGCAGGGATGGCCCGCGACTCTAGGGGGAGGTTCTGCAAGGAGGAGGCCCCGTGACCACGTCTCCGTCCGTCTTCCTCGGTGCTGTCCGCCGCCCCCGTCAAGAGAGTGAGGTTCCGCAGCGACGAAGAGGAGCCGTCCCCGCGTGCCACCTCTGTGTGTCTTGCTCGGCGCTCCATGGAAGAGGCCGGTTCTTCGTCGGCCCGAGGGAGGAAGCCGTACACGTGCGCAAGGGCCAAGTTGGCGGACTCCAGCGACACCCGCCATGGAGAGGTAGGGTTTTTTTTCCTCGATGTGAAAGAAGAAGCGGTCCAAGCGCATTGAGGTGAGCGCAGACTCCTCCGGCGACGACCCGGGCAGAAGAGTGGTGGTAGACCTCATCTCATCCGGCGACGACTCCGGCAACAACTCCGGTAACAACTCCGGTGAAGGCTCCAGTAACAACTCCGGTGACGACTCTGGCAACAACTCCAGCGACAATTCTGAAGACCATGAGGCAAGTTCTGAAACCATCACGCACGATTTGTCCTTGTACCTTCACATCTTCACTGATCTATTGTTCTAATGCATCAATTTCCATTTGTTGTAGGAAGTTGCTGCACATGACATTGACAGGATTTGGACTGAAATCAACAAGCTCAAGGAATCGACTGAAGAGAAGCAGGCAAGTTTTGAAACCAGTTAGAGCTAAACAGCTTTCTTGTAAGAAGTTACAACTGTTATGAAGCTTGCATCAATATAATTTTCCTTTGTTTTAGGAATGTGCTGTTACTCAGGATGACATTGACTATATCTGGAAAGGAATCGACAAGCAGGATGAGCAGCTTAAAGCCGCACAAAAGAGGCAGGAGATTGAACTTCTAAAGAAGAATGCTGAGCTGGTAGAAAGAGTTGCAAAACTAGAGACAAGGATAGCTGAACTTGAGGCAACAACACAAAAGAAGCCATCTAGCTAACTAGTTCCCTTGCAGCTACAATCTAGTTTGGTGATGCGCCCAGCTGATGCAGTCTTATTTTGGTGATGTGCCCTGCTGATGCATGTCAGATGTGAATATGTTTATATGAGTTAGTTTGCTTGGTGATGTGAACTTGTGATGCATGTCATATGTGAACATGTGATGCTATATCAACAGTCACACTTGTTTGCTTGGTGATGTGAACTTGTGATGCATGTCATATTAGAGCCCATAAACATCACCTAAAAATTCGTAAAAAATACGAAAAATTCATAGTTGGTAATTTAGTATATGAATAAAATATCAACAGCCACACTTGTTTAACCAAATTTCTTAAAATTAGATTTTTTTTTTCTCATGTTTATGATATAGTAGCAAAGTAGTACTTGACTACATTACTCGTTTTAAGGCCCACACAAGCCCACTCGCGCTAGGTTAGTAGGGAAAGATGCCTCCCTCACGCAGTCTCCTCCCACTCTCCCCTCGTGCCGCCGCCGCCGCTTTCTCCCCCTCGCCTTCGTCCTCCTCACCTCCCCCCACGCCGCGACGCACGCTACACCCCTTCACTGAGACGCGTGCCACACCACGCTCGGCGTGACACGTGCCACACCTCTGACAGCGAGATCTAGAGGAGGAGGGACCCAGCAGTGGCGACGACGACGACGACTAGAGGAGGGATCCTGCAACGACAGCGACGACGACGACTAGGAGGAGGAGTAGGGATCCAGCCACGAGGTCAAGCCGAGGACGAGGACGTGGCGGCGAGCAGGCAGGGACGAGGAGTAGAGATCCCTCCGCTCCGACAGTGACAAGGTCAGTGGCGAATCTAGGATTTGAGTTTAGGGTATGCCGCTCTAAAAATATCTTATACAATTCGGTAAATCCATTCTACCAACTCGGTAATAATTGTAAAATTAACAACAATTCAGTAATAACTGTAAAATTAACAACGTAATTTGGTATATTTGCTCGAGTTTATGCAATTAGGCCAAGCGAGCGTATGCAGCACACATGCATTCAGATAATCAAGTATACAACATATGCGTGTGTATGCTTTTCTTTTTATATAAATGCGTATAAATATACTTGTGGGAATTGCAGGGTATGCCAGTGCATACTCGGCATACCCTGTGGCTCCTTTGTATAAGTACATGTGGACATACTTAGATGTTGATGGTATACATACTTAGCATTTGCCTTTAGATTGACTCTTATATTTGGTTTTGCTCTTGTTCCTATGTACATGTGCACATTCTCTCCAAGTTGAATAAGTACCTCATCAGCAACAAAGGCAGTCAGCATCTTCCTCTTTAAAATGGTAAGATCGCATTGCCTGAACTAATTTTTTGGTTACTGAATTTTGCATTTATGTTAATGGTTTACCATAGAACCAATGATATTATAGTGGGCTAAAGTTGTTACTGTAATTGTTTTCTTATGTGTTTTCTCAAGCTTAGCTGCTAAGCATGGTTAACTAAAAATGTGCTCTACTTGTCTCCTGTTGTAGCATGTCTCCTGGGAGAGCTAGCAGTATGGTCTGCTTTTTGTGCTATTCTTGGACACTGAGCTGACCTTTCTCAAAATCCCTTCACTATTAATTCACAGGATAAATCTGACGAGGACTATAGACCTGGGCCACAATATGAAGAAGAGGGTTATGGCACTGCTAGTGCACAACAAGACCAGGTGGGTGGGGCTCAGCGCCGAGGCAGAGCGCCAAGGATATCTACAAAGTGGCCAAGTGACACAATGATAGTCACTGAGGTCGACATAGGGGGGATGCCAGTACCATTGACTCAAAAGTGCAGGTTCAGGGCGCTTGCGGGGCTCGTTGCTAGACAAAGGATACCTTTGCACTTGCCAGAATTCAAAGAACTAAGCAATGATGAAAAGTGGGACTTGTTTGATAAGCATGTGCAGAAACACTTGAAGTTCCAGGAAGGTGTGAAACCGCAGGCATTCAAGCTTTTCTGGAAGACGGCAGGCAAGGCATGGAGACAATTCAGATTTCAGCTTAGGCGAGATTTTATCAGAAAAGGACTTGAGCCATTTACAAGGCACCCGTTTATCGTCCCAGAATAGTGGAAGGAGTTCATGAAACAGGAGGAAACCGAGCAAGCCTCATCTGTTAGTGTCAAGTTCAAAGAACTCCGAAGCCGGAACACAAGTGACACAGCATGGGTCCAGCTGGTTATACTGTGAAACTAGAACAATGGGAGGAAGAGGACAGACAATTAGCTGCAGCTGGGATCCCCAACCCATATGACGCCTACCCTGACGATCGTTCCAAGAATTGGCTGTGACCAAGGAGTAAGCTAGTGATTAAAGACCGTGTTGCCGTGATAGTGTTCAACAACAAAGAAATTAAAAAATTGGCTGCAGACATCAAGGAGAAGAATGCATGTGTAGAATCTTCAGTAATGGCAAGGCAGAGGGAGTATGATGTGCTAAGTCAGTGCTTGGGCCACCCTGAACAACCCGGTCGCGTGCGTGGTGTCTCCAGCTACCAGGGCTGGAAGTATGCATGGCCTCAGCACGATTCCATGTACAGGAAGAGGAAGAGGACGAAGACCAACACATCAGTTGATACAGAAAAGACAAAGGAAGAAATCAAGCAAGAACTCAAGGCTGAGATGCAGAACAGTTTACTAAAGAGGTGGTGTTGTCACCAGTGTCCAATCACGCCAGCCCTTCACCCGCCACACTGAAGAGCTGCTGTGCGTCCGCAGATAATATAGGTTTGATCGATGGCACTGCAGAGTTGACGGAGGTGCCCTGTGACGATCATACACAGAAAGACCTTATAGGCATGTTGACTGAACACACTTTGGCATATGGATCACGTGGAGGGGTCTTGAATGTGAGGCTGCAATTGGTCTTGTTCATTCAGAGCAGACTACGCTACAAATAGTCCCGATTCATGAAGACTGTGTTGTGGTTGAAGTGCTCTTTGTATATAATATCTTTGCGGATGAACTGGTGGAATACCCTCCTAATGACAAGGTGATGACACTCGGACAAGCTGAAGGGCAGAGGTTACAGTGGAGAAGGTGTCGGATTCACATCAAGGGAGCACCAACATATAAATCTCATTCACAGGCTACGGCACAGATTCCTTGTAGTTCACAGAGTACGGGACAAGTTCCTTCCTCACATGGTTCCCCACATCCTCCTCCTCCTCCTCCTCAATCCCCACATCCGCAAGACATTCCATTCGGACCTCCTCCTCCTCGTCCTGAAAAACTTGCATCCCCACCTCCTTCTCCTCGTCATCCTGAAAAAATAGAAAAACTTGCATCCCCACATCCGCAAGATACACCAAATATTCCATCCCCACCTCCTACTACTCGTCCTGAAAAAACAGAAAAACTTGCATCCCCACATCCGCAAGAGACACCAAATATTCCATCCCCACCACCTCCTCCTCCTCCTCCTCCTCATGAAACAACAAAACCTACACCCCCAAACGAAAGTGCTCAAAACAATCATGCCAAAGCAGGAGCCCAGATTGATATGTTGGCTGATGCTGATAAATCTGCCGACGACATTTCGAAGAAAGCTGCAGGTACATCTGGGCCTAATACCTCTGTAATAGCTCCTGGTGAGACACCACCGTTACCAGGCAACCAGAGTGATGTGTTGGCTGGTGCTGATAAATCTGTCGACGAAATTTCGAAGAAAGCTGTAGGTACATCTGGGCCCAATACCTCTGTAATAGCTCCTGGTGAGACACCACCATTACCAGGCAAGAAAGCCCTTGAGAAACCTTCAGCCATTTCAAAGCAGCAAGGATAGAAACTTGCCGAAAATAAAATCTCTACACCACCTACAGCAGGCAAGAAAGCCCTTGAGAAACCTTCAGCCATTTCAAAGTTGCAAGAAAAGAAACTTGACAAAAATAAAAGCTCTACACCACCTACAGCAGGCAAGAAAGCCCTTAAGAAACCTTCTTCAGCCATCTCAAAGCAGCAGGAAAAGAAAATTGCTGAAAATAAAACCTCTAAGAAGCCTACTAGAAATTGATCTGAGAGAAACACCAAGAAGAATCCTTGGGCTATGACTAACCCAAAGCGATCTGAGAGAAACACCAAGAAGAATCCTTGGCCTATGACTAACCCAAATTACAAATTTGGAAAGAGCATTCTCAGTGATGATGATCTCAATGAGGCTGCTCCTTGTACCAGAGATCTTCACACATTCTACATGCAACGTGTTAAGTCAGATGATGATTCTCCGATTATGCTCGCACTTCGGCCCGGGACCAGTGCATGGCCTAAGAGAGAAGAATCGTCAAACGGACTTGAGCAGATACCTGTGCAACTCAGTGATTTGTATGATCTCTTCAACTTGGATGCTTTGGATCTAACACTTCTCCGCTGCTTCATCATGTAAGTTGCTTGAAAATTTAATCTGCTTCTCACTAATCATTCTCTATCGAAATGTGCTTTTTTGCCTCACATCATCTTTACCATGTATTTTGCCTCCTTACACTTTGTTTTTTCTTACTAATAGGAATATGGCTGTAGAAGTTGAGAAGACGGGCACTGCAGTTGGCTTCCTTGATCCTGAATGCTTTAACTACACAATGTTGACCAACAATGCTCAATCTGTTGATTTCTCTGTGTCCTATATGCAGCGTGCCTTCAAACTATATGCTAAAAAAACTCATCCTTACCGCTTATCTCAGTAAGAACCACTGGATTGCAGTGGCGATCCTTCTGAAGTAGCAGAAGGTCTACTATCTTGATTCATTCAAGAGCCTTAAGACTGATATTACCCTTTTCTCACTAATCATTAATGAGTAAGTTATTTCTTTCTTAACATGCCGACATTCCTCAACAAACTCTGCAGAGTATATTAATTAATAGTGCCCTAACCATTGTTGCATGTTTCGTTATAGGGATTGGGAACGTTACTGCTCCGAGGAGGGGGTGCCCCACAACACCTTGAACCATGACACAAAGTTTTAGGTATATACCACTTATTTCCTTCATGTGGAAGCTAGTACTAAAGCTTGAATTTATTTCTTCTCGATCACCACTATTTTTCTTTATACATTTTATTGCAGTGCCCCCAACAACCTCCTAATTCCAAACTTTGTGGCTTCTATTGTGCCTATCACATGCTTAAATTAAAAGATAGATGCTCAAATAAGGTACTTTCTTGGGATCTTCATTTGTAAAACCTGCAACTGAGCACAGTTCTTGCTTAGTAGCACTGCACATGTTTGGTAACCACCTATATATGTGTGCTGACTGGTGACATTGTTATATCCAGAGATTAAAGCTAGATGAGCATCCTCTCCACAAATCCACGCTGTTCTATGTTCATGATAGAATTGCCACATTCCTCATGGAACAGGTGATCGTAGTCGGAGGAAAATTTCATGCTGATGAAACTATGTGGGCTAATATTATATATGATTCTTAGGAAATTTTTGCATTCCTCCTTGTCCCATGAATTTTGTGATATTGTTGTCAAGCTAGTTAACTATGTCTGTGATATTGTTGTCAAGCCAGTGATGTTTCTTTACTTGTGAGATGATGATGCTGAATTTTGTCATATGATGCATGTGAATTATGTGGATTTCTGTGAATTTGGATGCTGGATCTAATTACTGTGAATTTTGTCATATCCTGGCTGGTTCCAGGATGCAGCCCCTGATGGCTGCCAAATCCTGGCTGGTTCCAGGATGTAGCCGGCAAGCAGGAAGCAGGTCACTGTAGGGGTGGCCTACGTATCTGTAATGGGTGTTAATTAAAGCTCGTTACAAACACTGATCAGTGAGTAACGTGCTTCATTCGGAACGCCTGTTACAAAAATGCCAACAATGTAACGGGCAGCGTAAAAGCCCGTTACCAATAGTGACCGGTGGGCCCCAGAACTTGGCTCGTACGTTGAGATAGAGAAGATGCAGTTTCGCAGCACGCGTCTCCGATGTTGAATTCCTGTAACGGGCTCTATTTTTGTGCCCGTTACCAAAGGTCCCTGTGGGCCCACTAAAACAGCCATTTCACGTGACTGGTGACTAGTTGTGGTAACGGGTGTTGTTTGATGCCCGTTACTAATCCTAGTTGTGCTCAGACGCGCTTGAAATAGACGCGTCTCATTTCATCAAGACAGAGGAGACGCAGGTACACAGAACGCATCTCCGATGTTGAGTTCCTGTAACGAGCTCTGTTTTGGTGCCCGTTACCAAAGTTGCCTGTGGGCCCAGAGAAACAACCATTTCACGTGACCGGTGACTAGTTGTGGTAACGGTCGTTGTTGGATGCCCGTTACAAATATGTGTTATCAGTAACGGGCATCAGCCCGTTACCTTTCTTCGCTCATTTGTAACACTTGATCGGTAACGGGCGCTTTGCCCTTTACTAAAGGCAATCTATGCCCGTTACCAAAGTGAGTTTTTCACGTAGTGACACTCACCTTGTAGGTCTCTCTCAACACTGTTGACGGTGAATTTCCGTCAACCTAGCCATGAGTTTACCTTCGGTGATGGCATCAATTTTATATCTTATCCATTGGTACTAACCCCCTTGATATAACAAGTTCATTCGTGCATGTCGGTTTTGGAGTTTTATGTTTATGCAGGAATTTAGCGTTAAAAGCAAGGCTTCCGGGTAAAGTTCATCAAGCACCTCGTAAGAAGACCATGAAGCCCGGCACAAGTCAAGCAACGAAGTGAACATGACTCCAAGAAGCCCAAGGACCAACCCGTTAAGACGGAAAACTCTGAGGACCTCAACAGAAAATGCTGAATCTTGCGAGACAAGGAGCTCTATCCAAACCGCGGAGAAACTGATGTCAAGGGCCCAATTGCAGAAGGGAGAACATTCTAGAAGACACGGGAAGCAACATCCACGAAGCAGGCTGCGAGATGGGTCGAAATGGGCCCATGCCGGCCGGCTAGCCCAGCCCATTTCGGGCACCATTCGCCGCCCCATTTGACCTAGATGATCCTCAGACTATTTATAGTCCCACTACCAAGAGCCACGCATCAACTCATTCGTCATTCGCCGCCGAGGAGTAGAGAAGAGAGGGACACCATTCCGGAGAGGAGAGGGTCGAGCTAGTTGTCTAGGGTTTCCCTAGCCGACGTGGGAACCTTGCAAGCAAGACCACGTCGGAGTTCTAGGAGCTAGGAGCAAGATCAAGGTAGGATCCTAGTGGTGATCTTGTCCATGTACCTTTGAGTATGTTGAATTATCAAGTTGCAATCCGATTTCTAGCGATCAACTGCTTCTTCTACGACTTTGATTTCGATTGGCTTTTCTTACTTTAAGATCTATTCTCGAGATAGATCATAGAGGGTGTTCTTGTAGCCGTGGTGGCTAGAGGTGCATGCCTGACCTACCAAAAGATTTCAACTTGTCCATTGGACTCACCCTAGGCTAACCCGCACGAATAGGAGTGCGTTGTGACAGAACGGTGGCTCCAAAAGGTGGGCGTCTTCGGAGTTGGAAGGGAAGCCGTGATTTAAAGAAGCTTTTTATGGATTCAATTTGGTTATTTCTTCTTTGCTTGGAACTTCAACAAGAGCTTGATCCAATCTCTCTAGATTGGTTTTACCTATCCCTCTCTACCTCTTGTTACCTCCGGTTTTCATAGATTAGATTCGTTTCTTTTGGTGTTCTCTAGATTAGATGCTAAATCAACAACCTTTCGAAGATCTAAGTGTTCTAGGCTTTAATACATTGGTTCTTGCATCACACATCACATTTGTTCCACGGATTCGATACCTTGGGTTCACACTTGAGGGAAGAAGGGTCCCTTGACTACGACGGAGGACTTGTCCGCTTGCAAGTCCAAACGAAGTTTGATACACATATAGACCGTCAACAAGCCCCTTTTTCTAGCGCCGTTGCCGGGGAACAAGTGATCAAGATTCAATCTTTTATTGCTTTTTGTGAATATTTTCAGTTTTCTTTTGGTTTTTCTTTTTTGCATCTACTAACTTTTGATCATCCTCAAAATCAATCTAATCTAGTTTAACTAACCCTATTTTTCTTAGATTTGTTTTTATTTTTGTTTTTGTATATATTTTGTTTATTGCTAACCCTAACAGGAGAAGGACGGCTACCTCTCCTACAAACCCGAAAATTTTGTGGATGATCCAGAAAAACTTTACAGGCTAAGGAGACGTGAAGCACAAGCTAAAAAGCTAGAATTTGCAGATCCAAAAGCGGAGGCCGAAGGATCGTCGGAGTCTCCAAACAAATCACCACCTCCGAGCCCTAGGGAAAATCAACTTCAACCGCAACCTATGGGAGAACAACTACAGCCGGAGCGCAAGATCGGGGAGCTATGCACCCCAGACATCGTCGACCTACCAATCTTGAACCTCACGGAGATCGGAAGGCCGTTCGAGATCAAGACCTCAACAATCCGCATGGTGCAACATTCACCCTTCACTGGTAAAGAGGATCCAAACCTTCACCTCCAAGTGTTCATTCAACTTTGTCAGACATTCAACATGGATGGGGTGACTCAAAACCAAATGAGGGCAAGGCTCTTTCCATTCTCACTATACTCGGAAAGGCTTTGCAATGGTTCTACACTCAACCAGCGGAGACGGTGCAAAATTGGGAAGCTTTGATGAGAGCTTTCATGAAGGAATACTACTCACCGGGTAAGACTCAAAGCTTGCGCAATAAGATTGCTACTTTTGCTCAATATCCTACGGAGACCATATCGGAAGCTTTTGAGCGCTTCAATGAGTACACTCGGGTGGTTCCACATCATAAATTCCCGAAGGAAGATCTCGTTCAAAAGTTCTATCAAGGACTTACCATGGCGTCAAGGACGATCATCGATGCATCAGCGGGAGGATCCATCATCGAGCTTACACCGACCCAAGCTTTCACTTTATTCAAGAAGGTCGCGGACAATGACACATGGGCGTCATCCGGACGCTTACTTCCGGTTCAACCCACGGGGAATGTCAAAGGAGTCTTGCAAGTGGAGTAGGAAGATCTACTCGAAGGCAAGATCGATTCGCTTATGCGGAGGTTGGAGAAGATGGAGATAGAAAAGAAAGAGGCTCAAGATTTAAAGGCTGCCGAAGCAAGATCCACATGTGAAGAATGCGGGGAGTATGGCCATGTCCAAAAGGATTGCCCGAAGGAAGCCAAGATGCTCGACTACATGAGGAAGGGAGATTTGCTGAACTTCCGCTACGGGCAAGGTAGAACTCAATTTAATGCAAGTTCATCCATTCAGAATTCGGTTCCTCTTCGTATGCAATTGAAGGACTTCATGGACGAGCAAGCTAGGATCAACAAGGACACCGTCACCAAGTTCAAAGCCATAGACAAGGTGTTGGAGAACATCGATAGCAAGGTGACGGAGGTCGGAAGCTCCAACCATCAAGTGCTCAACATGATGAAGATGCTCGAGACACAAGTGGGGCAACTTGCCGGGCGCCTATCCACTAATGAATGGAAGCTTCCGGGCAACCTCAAGGTCCCGAGACGGCGAAGGCCATTCAAACTCGCTCGGGGAAGGAGACCGAAGATCCGGAGCATTCCGCGGGAGCTAGCAAGCCTAAACCATCTACCAATGTGGAGGAATTTGATAAGGAGAAGGTTACCGAAATCATCACCGAAGAGCCCAAGTTTGAGATGCCGGGAGAGGACACGAAGATATCGCAACTCAAGACACGCTACTTCCGAGGTAAACTTGATAATCATTTTGAGAAGTTTGTGGAGGTTGTGCGTAGGTTAAGCATCAACATGCCGCTATTGGACGCCCTTCAAGTTCCTACATATTCTCGCTACTTCAAAGATATACTTGCAAACAAGTATGAGATAGCAACACTCGGGGTGGATCACATCAAGATGTCCGAGAAATGTAGCGCCGCTATTGCAAACGGACTAGAGAAGCAAGGAGACCCCGGATGCCCGACGATTCCGTGTTCCGTTGGTTCATTCAAGTTTGAGAAAGCATTATGTGACCTTGGAGCAAGTGTGAATGTCATGCCAAGAGATGTGTTCGAGAAGCTACGCCTACCGGAGCTAGAGCCTACGGCCATGTGTTTGGAGTTGGGTGACAACTCCATTCGCTATCCTTTGGGTATCGCCGTGGATGTGCCCGTGAAGGTCAGACACCACTTCATCCCCGTCGACTTCGTGGTGCTCGAGATGGGAGAGAGCGAGAGAAGCCACCACTCATCCTTGGGAGGCCCTTCCTCAAGACCGTGGGAGCTACCATCGACGTTGGCAAGGGGGAGATCATCAACGGCGAGAGGAGTTCCTTCAAGTTTCGACCACGCTTCGAGGTATGCAATATGGTCAAAGCTAAATATATTCCACCTCATCGTCACATTAGTAAGGAAGAGCCAAGGAAGAAGGAAGAGCCGGAGAAGAAGGAAGCGAAGGAAATCAAAGAAGTTGTCACATCCGTCAAGATCAAGGAACAAAAGCTGCCTGTGAAGACCAAAAAGATGACTAAGCCGGAGAATAAGACTGCGCCAAAGATGGTGCGGAAGTGGGTACCCACGATTGCAACGCCCGCAAAGAGCGTTGATCTGAAGTAATCAAGTGAAGAAATCTAGCCGTGGACTATAAACGAAGCGCTAGGCGGGAGGCAACCCGTTTCGTCGAGTCAAGAATAAGCTACCGGGAGGACAACCCGATCAAGATTTTTCGAGTCTTTCAAGTAAGTTAGTTTTAAAATTTGCTATGCAAGACATTCATAGACTCTTAAAGTGGTTGGTTAATGTTTAGAGTTATAAATCTTGTTAGAATATTTTATTTGGATCATAAACCCTTTACATGAGCCATCCTATGTGTTATTTGCTTCTTTTTGAGAAATCAAAACCAAAAAAATTCAGAACGTACCTCAACCTTTCATCCTCATCATGATGTTATGGTTGACTTGTTTTACATGTTAAAAACACATGAGTAGAGCCACGCTATGTACCTAGATGATATTTAAATTTCAGCGCATGGTAGGACTCGCGTGAACCTAGAAACTTAACTTTTGGTGGTTTAAAAAATTCATATCCTTGGTTTCTCTAGAGTTAGAATTTTTCTAAGCCTCATTTCATTTTATTTCATTCAAAATCTCTCTCACTCTTAACCAAAATTAGAACCTAAACCTATGCCCCCATGATCAAGCCGGGAAAAGCTTGCTCTCAATTAATGGAAGCAAACAATACCGGTGAGACAAAAATAAAAGCAGTCGGAAAACATTTTCTACTTACATTTGTTTTTGATGCTAAAAAACTCCTCTAATTATATTTGAACTCATTGCAAGCTCTGAGTTTAATTTTATTTTTCAAAATTAGAGGAGTGCTTAGCATTAAAATATGATAAGAGGGAGGCATTTGAGTTAACTTAACCACACATACACCATGATGCATCACAGGATAACCCTCCAACTTTTATCATCAAAACACATGCAAAGGACAAGCATGGGGGGCAGCCAAAGCTTTGTTTTGCAGGAATCTCATGAAAACATGTGAGGCAAGGGAGCATGGAAGTGACTCAAAGCAAAACAATCAAGTGGAAGGATCAATCATGCAAGCAAATGAGTGGACGAGAGCATTTGGGCGGTGCAACCCCGTGGAGCACACGGTCACAAAGCAACAAGCAAGCATGGAGTGCACTGGAGAAAATTGGAGCCAAGTGGAGCAGCGGAGCACCTAGGCCGGTCGGCCCAGGCCGGCCGGCCTCCCTATTTATTTCGCCCCCTGGCGCCCGTCTTCCTCTGTCAAGTCACTCGTCTAGCTCTTTGTTCGTGTTCCTGAGCTCTAAGTGCAAAACCTCCAGAGACATAGCTTTCCACTTCGAGTTTTGTTTCGTCCATCAAAATCCATCCTAAGTCCACTTAAAGTCCATACTCAAAATAATTTTTGTGTGCCTTGCTACCGGTTCAAAACCCCGGGTATATATTTGTGAGGAAGAGTGCAGCAACCATGTGGAAGAAAACTACAAGTCTCTTCACCAAGAAGAAGGGATCATCGTCATCCAAGCCATCATCAACAAGCTCTTCGAGGAGGCACTCGGTCTCCGAGTCTCCTCGGAGTATGGAGGAGGACACGGCACCGCCGAGGAGGAACGACACCTTGCTCCTCGGTGGCATGAGGGCCACACGAAGCTCGTCTATGCGGTTCACTAAACCACAAGGACGTACGGAGGAGCCGCCCGTCCGACCTCGTCGCTCGACACGATCATCCGCTCCACCTCCATACACTCTGCGGTATTCCAAGTATGGGTTTATTATCAAGACGGAGGAGAAGCTCACTCGCCTTGAGAAGAGGCTTGTGGCGAACGTCGAATTCGACGACCAAGCTCTCCAAGTGTTGGGTTTTCACACAGATATCTATTACTTGTTGGGACACCTAGGTTGGGTGCAATTCTCCAAC
The DNA here is from genome assembly GCA_036936925.1 of Cenchrus fungigraminus. Classification (NCBI taxonomy): domain Eukaryota; kingdom Viridiplantae; phylum Streptophyta; class Magnoliopsida; order Poales; family Poaceae; genus Cenchrus; species Cenchrus fungigraminus. The sequence goes on from CM072770.1 coordinate 62,090,162, forward strand.
AGAGTGTCGGCAAACACCCACAAGGAATTCGCCTTGGAAATTCTCATGACCATGGCGCCGATACTTGATGAAGGAGTGCCGAGTCTCTCATTCCATTTGGAAGGAGATGAACAAGTGGTTCCCTATGAGTACATTAGGGAGTTGCTTGGTTTTCAAAAGGGAGCCCCGGAGCAAGTACATGTGCATGGAGGTACATTGGAAGGTTTTTGGAGAATGATCGCGGGAGAAGCTAACCGGCAAAGGAGTAGTATCCGGAACCCCATAATCAACGTTTTTCACTCATGGATGTGCAAGAGGATTTTGGGGAGAATTAAAGAGACCAAGATAACCGACATGGAGTTGAATTGGCTATACTCAGCTTTGATTGCTAGGCATCCAATCGACCCCACTCACCTTATGATCAACTGGTGGTGTTGCGAAGCAACATCGGGATCCAGAGATATTGGTTCGAGGTGTTACCTCTCCATGTTGGCTATCTCATTGAGACCGGGAATTCCAAGAAACCCGGAGCATCTCCTAGTCGGGACTTCTCTAGGAATTGATTATTTGAAGCAAGGTAAATATATAAGTGGAGATGAGAGAGGAGGCTTCAAATTGGTCAAAGTGAATTTACCCCTACCGGATGCAAGACTAAGACTTTTTCTTGAGGGGAAAGAAGATTGGTTAGAGAAAGGACTTCTTGTGCCGGCGAAGAAAAACAAGAGAGGAAGGATTATAGAAGAAGGTTCTTCCGCAGCCCAAGAAGAAGAAGGTGCGCCCCAAAATTATGTACAACCATATGGAGGAATTCCGGTGCCGCCAAGATACTACGGAGGTGTACCAATGCAAGCATGGGGGAGTGGTGCAGCCATGCCCCCACCAAATTTTGTGGTGCCCAATGTAGCCTTTGCGGAGCAATATGCACACCTCCCTCAGCCACAACAAAGTGTGGCCATCATTGGAGGGTACGCTGCAAGAAACATGCAAAATATTGCAGCCATCCAAACCAATGCAAATCAAATGGGTGAAGGAAATGCAAACATCGCATTTGAACTTGGCCGCCTTCACCTAGCACCACCGGAGCAATTCATAGGAGGAGTGGTGCAATCCTATTATGAGCAAGGGTACAACAATCAAGATTACCAATATCAACCACCGGCGGAAGATTAGAGAGAGGAGGAGCTTTTGTTTAATTCTACCTTTTCCCTTTTCTTTAATTTTCAGCTTGTTTGCGCCTATGTATGCGTAGTATTTTCAGTTTTTTATTTAATTTTCAGCATGTGTGTTAGTTTTTATTTTCATCATGAATAAAATCACCACCTTGTTTTTACCTTTGGAAAAGATGGAAAGTTTGTGCCTTGTTGATATATGATGATAGTTGCCACTTTGTTTATCTTTGTACTTGTTTTATGCATGATTAAGCTAATGCTCTCTTAAAATACAAATCTGAAATTAATCTAAATGCTAGCTTAATCTTTCACGGAGGTTATGATAAATATAAAGACCCATAGTCTTTTATATGCTCTCAAGTTTTGAATGGGTTAAAGATGATTTATTTTTGTTTTTAAAAGTAATACTAACCTTGTCATAAATACCACTTGCATGTTGCTCTACCTATCTAGAGCCATATATATATTTGAGTGCAAAAACTTAGTATACAAGGTTTATTTTTATGTGAGTTATTTCAGGGCTTGATTTCCCTGGCCCGAGACTAAGAAGCTGGTCATTCCGTTTTTGCATATCTATCTTTTTGCTAGCCTTTCTATCCGTACATTGTGTATCCCCACATCGGAGATTTCACAAACCTCGCCGGATATCCACCCTTAAAACCAAAAATATCATCTTTTGTGTTTACCTCCTTGACCACAACCTATCATGTGAGTATGGATTGTCAACTCAAGGAAGATCGCAAGAGGGTGCCAAGATTGAAGATTTCAAAGTATCTCTCCAAAGGAAAAATATTTCTAGTACCTACATTATCTCTATCACCTCTTTGCCCGAGGACGAGCAAACGTCTAAGCATGGGGGAGGAGGTAGGTACAATGCAATTTAGAGTTCAAGGGGAGCAAATTAAAAAAAGGTGTATAAAGAAAAAAAAAGAGGAAAAAGAGAAAGAGATAAAGAAAAAAATATGTATGAAAAAAATATATGAGTATGTATAAAAAAATAAAGTGAACTCCTCGGTTCTCTAAATGCATTAGGAATTTCAAAAGCTTCAAGATTAAAGATCCAAACTCATCTTTCCAACCATGTGCAATCCGATAACGAGGACTTCCTTTGTGCCTCGGGATCACTTTTTGCCATTTGCACATGTCCACTTATCTCAAAGTGTGTGTATTTTTCTCTCCCCCTCCTTGATATAACATTATTTTCCAATGACCTTTTTGACGAGTCTCGGTAAGACCATGAGAAACTTGTCTTGTTTTGACAATATCTCATTTATAATATCTTGGTAGGACTAAACTTTCCCCCCCCCCCAAAAAAAGGCTCCACATAAAGCCTACCATATATATATATATATATATATATATGTTTTGAGAGGGAAAGGAGTAGAATAAATAGGCTTGAGAGACAAGATGAGATGAGAGTTCATGAGCAAGATGCAAGGTGGTTTAAATTTTTGAACTTGGTTTAGCTCTTTTTCATCTTGTTCTTTATTTCAAAATTTCTGAGATCCATTTGAATTTTGGGAGCATGTTTAATACTAGTGGGAAGAGCTTAATTAATATGCACCCTCCGTAGGGATTAAGGCTAGTACATTATGGAACTCTAACGAACTAAACTTTTGAGAGCATTATGTTTTCTCGTGTATGATCAAGTGCAGGGTTTGAGCAATGAAGGGCAACACTGATATCCATCGAAGGCTTACTCGAGGACGAGCAAGGTTTAAGCATGGGGGAGATGTTGACGGTGAATTTCAGTCAACCTAGCCATGAGTTTACCTTCGGTGTTGGCATCAATTTTATATCTTATCCATTGGTACTAACCCCCTTGATATAACAAGTTCGTTCGTGCATGTCGGTTTTGGAGTTTTATGTTTATGCAGGAATTTAGCGTTAAAAGGAAGGCTTCCGGGTAAAGTTCATCAAGCACCTCGTAAGAAGACCATGAAGCCCGGCACAAGTCAAGCAATGAAGTGAACATGACTCCAAGAAGCCCAAGGACCAACCCGTGAAGACGGAAAAGTCTGAGGACCTCAACAGAAAATGTTGAATCTTGCGAGACAAGGAGCTCTATCCAAACCGTGGAGAAACTGACGTCAAGGGCCCACATGCAGAAGGGAGAACATTCTAGAAGACACGGGAAGCAACGTCCACGAAGCAAGCCGCGAGATGGGCCGAAATGGGCCCAGGCCGGCCCAGCCCATTTCGGGCACCATTCGCCGCCCCCTTTGACCTAGACGATCTTCGGACTATTTATAGTCCCCCTGCCAAGAGCCATGCATCAACTCATTCGTCATTCGCCGCCAAGGAGTAGAGAAGAGAGGGACACCATTCCGGAGAGGAGAGGGTCGAGCTAGTTGTCTAGGGTTTCCCTAGCTGACGTGGGAACCTTGCAAGGATGACCACGTCAGAGTTCCAGGAGCTAGGAGCAAGATCAAGGTAGGATCCCGGTGGTGATCTTGTCCATGTACCTTTGAGTATGTGGAATTATCAAGTTGCAATCCGATTTTTAGCGATCAAGTGCTTCTTCTACGACTTTGATTTCGATTGGCTTTTCTTACTTTAAGATCTATTCTCGAGATAGATCATAGAGGGTGTTCTTGTAGCCGTGGTGGCTAGAGGTGCATGCCTGACCTACCAAAAGATTTCAACTTGTCCATTGGACTCGCCCTAGGCTAACCCACACGAATAGTAGTGCGTTGTGACAGAACGGTGGCTCCAAAAGGTGGGCGTCTTCGGAGTTGGAAGGGAAGCCGCGATTTAAAGAAGCTTTTTATGGATTCAATTTGGTTATTTCTTCTTTGCTTGGAACTTCAACAAGAGCTTGATCCAATCTCTCTAGATTGGTTTTACCTATCCCTCTCTACCTCTTGCTACCTCCGGTTTTCATAGATTAGATTCGTTTCTTTTGGTGTTCTCTAGATTAGATGCTAAAGCAACAACCTTTCGAAGATCTAAGTGTTCTAGGCTTTAATAGATTGGTTCTTGCATCACACATCACATTTGTTCCACGGATTCGATACCTTGGGTTCACACTTGAGGGAAGAAGGGTCCCTTGACTACGACGGAGGACTTGTCCGCTTGCAAGTCCAAACGAAGTTTGATACACATATAGACCGTCAACAAACACCAACTTCCTTCACAAGGTTCAAGAAGCATTACTTCACAAGCTCATTCCATCCTACAAAAGGTCTGTAAAGGTAAAACAATCCCTCCTTTCCTCAAAAGCTTTGCATGGAGACTTATTAGAAGAGTTATTGCCACTCCTGAGAGAGCAGGCAAGTGTTCTTCCCATATAGATTAGCACTGTACCTATTGTGGAGCCATCGAAAATGATGTTCATCTATTCTTTCTTTGTGATTTATCTAGACAAGTGTGGGCCACTTCCAACCCACCTTTGCATACTCATTTGCTTAGCACACAGGAGGATGGCATTCAACACTCTCTTCCTACTCTCATAGCTTTTAATCCCACAAAAGCAACTCTTTGCAATACTTTATTTCTCCTGTGGTATATTTCACTACGTGAAAAACTCACTTTGGTAATGGGCATAGATAGCCTTTAGTAACAAGCAAAGCACCCGTAACCGATCAAGTGTTACAAATGAGCGAAGAAAGGTAACGGGCTGATGCCCGTTACTGAGAACACGTATTCGTAACGGGCATCAAACAACGACCGTTACCACAACTAGTCACCGGTCACATGAAATGGCTGTTTCTCTGGGCCCACAGGGGACTTTGGTAACCGGCATCAAAGTAGAGCACGTTACATCAGCTCAACATTGGAGACGCGTGCTATGAACCTGCGTCTCCTCTGTCTCGACGAAATGAGACGCGTCTCCTGTCTCTAGACTAAAGGAGACGCATGCTCTGTACGCGCGTCTCCTCTGTCGCAACTAAAGGAGACGTTTGCTATGAACCCGCGTCTCCTCTATCTCGATGAAAGGGCTAATTTCTGGGGCCCACCGGTCAGTATTTGTAATGGGCTTTTGTATTGCCTGTTACATTGGTGAAATGTTTGTAACGGGCGTTCTAAATGAAGCCCGTTACTCACTGATCAGTTTTTGTAACGAGCTTTAATTAACGCCCATTACAGATACGTAGGCCACCCATACAGTAACTTGCCTGCTTGCCGGCTGCATCCTGGAACCAGCCAGGATTTGGCAGCCATTAGGGGCTGCATCCTGGAACCAGCCAGGATATGACAAAATTCATAGAAATTAGATACAACATCCAAATTCACAGAAATCCACATAATTCACATGCATCATATGATAAAATTCAGCATCATCATCTCACAAGTAAAGAAGCATCACTGGCTTGACAACAATATCACCACCATAGTTAATAACTAGCTTGACAACAATATCACAAAATTCATGGGACAAGGAGGAATGCAAAAATTTCCTAAGAACCATATATAATATTAGCCCACACAGTTTCATCAGCATGAAATTTTCCTCCGACTGCGATCACCTGTTCCATGAGGAATGTGGTAATTCTATCACGAACATAGACCAGCGTGGTTTCATGGAGACGATGCTCCGGTTGCTCAAATTTCTGGATATAACAATGTCACCAGTCAGCACACATATATAGGTGGTTACCAAACATGTGCAGTGCTAATAAGCAAGAACTGTGCTCAGTTGCAGGTGTTACAAATGCAGATTCCTAGAAAGTACCTGATCCCTCCATCTATCTTTTACTTTAAGCATGTGATAGGCACAATAGAAGCCGCAGAGTCTGGAATGAGAAGGTTGTTGGTGGCACTACAATAAATGTACAAAGAAAAATAGTGGTGATCGAGAAGAAATAAACTCAAGCTTTAGTACTAGCTTCCACACGAAGGAAATAAGTGGTATGTACCTTAACCTCTTTGACTTTGTTCCAAGGTGGTGCAGGGCAACTTCTTGTTGACGCAATAACGGTCCCAACCCCTACAACGAAACATGCAACAATGGTTAGGGCACTATTAATACACTCTGCAGAGTTTGTTGAGGAACATCCGTAGGTTTAGAAAGAAAGAACGTACTCATTAATGATTAGTGTCAAAAGGGAAATATCAGTCTTAAGACTCTTCAATGAATCAAGATACAAGACCCCCTTCTGCTTCGGGAGGATCTCCACTGCAATCCAGTGGTTCGCACTGAGATAAGCAGAAAGGATGAGTTTCTTTTTAGCATATAGTTGGAAGGCACGCTTCATATAGGACACAACGAAATCAACAGAGTGAGCCTTGTTGGTCAACATTGTCAAGTTAAAGCATTCAGGATCAAGGAAGCCAACTGCAGCGCCCGTCTTCTCAACTTCTACTGCCATATTCCTATTAGTAAGAAAAAACAAAGTGTAAGGAGGCAAAATACATGGTAAAGATGATGTGAGGCAAAAAGCACATTTCGATAGAGAATGATTAGTGAGAAGGAGATTAAATTTTCAAGCAACTTACAGGATGAAGTAGCCGATAAGTGTCACATCCAAAGCATCCAAATTGAAGAGATCGTACAAATCACCGAGTTGCACGGGTATCTACTCGAGTCCATTTGACGATTCTTCTCTTTTAGGCCACCAGCTGGTCCCGGGCCGAAGTGTGACCATAATCAGAGAATTATCTTCTGCCTTACAACATTGCATGAAGAATGTGTGATCTCTGGTACAAGGAGCAGCCACATTGAGATCATCATCACTGAGAATGTTATCTCCAAATTTGTAATTTGGGTTAGTCATAGTCCAAGGCTTCTTCTTGGTGTTTCTATCAGATCGCTTTCTAGTAGGCATCTTAGAGGTTTTATTTTCAGCAATTTTCTTTTCCTGCTGCTTTGTGATGGCTGAAGAAAGTTTCTTAAGGGCTTTCTTGCCTGCTGTAGGTGGTGTAGAGCTTTTATTTTCGGCAAGTTTCTTTTCTTGCTGCTTTGAAATGGCTGAATGTTTCTCAGGGGCTTTCTTGCCTGCTGTAGGTGGTGTAGAGCTTTTATTTTCAACAAGTTTCTTTTCTTGCTGCTTTGAAATGGCTGAAGGTTTCTCAAGGGCTTTCTTGCCTGGTAACGGTGGTGTCTCACCAGGAGCTATTACAGAGGTATTGGGCCCAGATGTACCTGCAGCTTTCTTCGAAATGTCGTCGACAGATTTATCAGCACCAGCCAACACATCACTCTGGTTGCCTGGTAACGGTGGTGTCTCACCAGGAGCTATTACAGAGGTATTAGGCCCAGATGTACCTGCAGCTTTCTTCGAAATGTCGTCGACAGATTTATCAGCATCCGCCAACATATCAATCTGGGCTCCTGCTTTGGCATGATGGTTTTGAGCACTTTCATTTGGGGGTAAAGGTTTTGTTGTTTCATGAGGAGGAGAAGGAGGAGGAGGAGGTGGTGGTAGGGATGGAATATTTGGTGTATCTTGCAGATGTGGGGATGCAAGTTTTTCTTCTTCAGGACGAGTAGTAGGAGGTGGGGATGGAATATTTGGTGTATCTTGCGGATGTGGGGATGCAAGTTTTTCTGTTTTTCAGGATGACGAGGAGGAGAAGGTGGGGATGGAATAATCTTTGGTGAATCTTGCGGGTGTCGGGATGCAAGTTTTTCAGGACGAGGAGGAGGAGGTGGGAATGGAACGTCTTGCAGATGTGGGGATTGAGGAGGAGGAGGAGGAGGAGGAGGTGGTGGTGGTGGTGGGGAACCATGTGAGGAAGGAACCTGTCCCGTACTCTGTGAACTACAAGGAATCTGTACTGTAGCCTGTGAATGAGATTTATATGTTGGTGCTCCCTTGACGTGAATGCGACACCTTCTCCACTGTAACCTTTGTCCTACAGCTTGTCCGAGTGTCGTCACCTCATCATTAGGAGGGTATTCCAGCGGTTCATCCACAAAGACGGTATATACATGCAGCACTTCGACCACAACACAGTCTTCATGAATCGGGACTGTTTGTAGTGTAGTCTAGTCTGGATGAACCACACCAATTGCAGCCTCACATTCACGACCCCTCCACATGATACATAGGCCACAATGTGCGGGTTCAATCAACATACTTGTAAGGTCTTCCTGTGTACGATCGTCACAGTGCACCTCCGTCAACTGTGCGGTGCCATTGATCAAACCTATATTATATGCGGACGCACAACTGCTCTTCAATGCGGCGGGTGAAGGGCTTGCGTGATTGGACACTGGTGACAACACCACCTGGTACCCTTCTCCCAGCATGGCAAGCAAATCGTTCTGCATCTCAGCCTTGAGTTCTTGCTTGATTTCATCCTTTATCTTTTCCTTATCAACTGATGCGTCGGTCCTCGTCCTCTTCCTCTTCCTGTACATGGAAGTGTGCTGAGGACATGCATACTTCTAGCCCTGGTTGCTGGAGACACCACGCACGCGACCTGGTTGTTTGGGGCAGCCCAAGCACTGACTTAGCACATCATACTCCCTCTGCCCTGCCATTCCTGAAGATTCTGCACATGCATTCTTCTCCTTGATGTTTGCAGCCAAATTATCAATTTCTTTGTTGTTGAACACTATCACGGCAACACAGTCTTTAATCACTAGCTTACTCCTTGCTCGCAGCCAATTCTTGGAATGATCGTCAGGGTAGGCGTCATATGGGTTGGGGATAACAGCTGCAGCTAATTGTCTGCCCTCTTCCTCCCATTGTGGTAGTTTCATAGTATAACCAGCTGGACCCATGTTGTGCTCGCTTGTGTTCCGGCTTCGAAGTTCCTTGAACTTGACACTAACAGATGAGACTTCCTCGGTTTCCTCCTGTTTCATGAACACCTTCAACTATTCCGGGTTGATAAACGGGTGCCTTGTAAATGGCTCAAGTCCTTTTCTGATAAAATCTCGCCTAAGCTGAAATCTGAATTGTCTCGATGCCTTGGCTGTTGTCTTCAAGAAAAGCTTGAATGCCTGCGGTTTCACACCTTCCTGGAACTTCAAGTGTTTCTTCACATGCTTATCAAACAAGTCCCACTTTTCATCATTGCTTAGTTCTTTGATTTCTGGAAAATGCAAAGGTATCTTTTGTCTAGCAATGCGCCCTGCTAGCGCCCTGAACCTGCGCTTTTTTGTCAATGGTACTGGCATCCCCCCTATGTCGACCTCAGTGACTATCATTGTGTCACTTGGCCACTTTGTGGATGTCCTTGGCGCTCTGCCTCGGCGCGGAGCCCCACCCACCTGGTCTTGTTCTTCACTAGCAGTGTCATAACCCTCTTCTTCATCTTGTGGCCCAGGTCTATAGTCCTTGCCAGATTTATCCTGTGTCCAAGAATAGCACAAAAAGCAGACCATACTGCTAGCTCTCCCAGGAGACATGCTACAACAGGAGACAAGTAGAGCACATTTTTAGTTAATCATGATTAGCAGCTAAGCATTAGAAAACACATAAGAAAACAATTACAGTAACTACTTTAGCCCACTATAATATCATTGGTTCTATGGTAAACCATTAACATAAATGCAAAATTCAGTAACCAAAAAATTAGTTCAGGCAATGTGACCTTACCATTTTAAAGAGGAAGATGTTGGCTGCCTCTATTGCTGATGAGGTACTTATTCAACTTGGAGAGAATGTGCACATGTACATAGGGAACAAGAGTAAAACCAAATATAAGAGTCAATCTAAAGGGGCATACCCGGCAATTCCGACAAGTACAAGTATATTTATACGCATTTATATAAAACGAAAACCATACACACACATATGTTGTATACTTGATTATCTGAATGCATGTGTGCTGCATACCAAATTACGTTGTTAATTTTACAGTTATTACTGAATTGTTGTTAATTTTACAATTATTACCGAATTGGTAGAATGGATTTACCAAATTGTATAAGACATTTTTAGAGCGGCATACCCTAAAGTCAAATCCTAGATTCGCCACTGACCTTATCACTGTCGAAGCGGAGGGATCTCTACTCCTCGTCGCTGCCGGCTCGCCGCCACGTCCTCGTCCTCGCGTCGACCTCGTGGCTGGATCCCTCCTCCTCCTAGTCGTCGTCGTCGTTGTCGCTGGATCACTCCTCTAGTCGTCGTTGTTGTCGTCGCCACTGGGTCCCTCCTGCTCCAGATCTCGCTGTCAGAGGTGTGGCGCGTGTCGCGCCGAGCGTGGTGTTGTGCGCGTCTCAGCGAAGGGGTGTAGCGTGCGTCACGGCGTGGGGGAGGTGAGGGGGAGGAACCGGTGGCGGTGGCGCGAGGGGAGAGTGGGAGGAGACTGCATGAGGGAGGCGTCTTTCCCTACTAACCAAGCGCGAGTGGGCTTGTGTGGGCCTTAAAATGAGTAATGTAGTCAAGTACTCTGCTACTCCCTCCGTTCATTTATCCAAGGCCTATTTTTACTTGACTCAAAGACCAAGGAAAAGAAATTAAGCCCCTCCTTTCATTAATCTCCCAAAAAATCATACGCGTTTATTAAAAGGTTTCGGAGGCGCAAATGATACGCGGTTTAACAACCACGTGTCGCTAATGAAGGGGCGGGGCTAGATCTATTCGAATGAAGAGCAGTTTGCTTTTCCCCTTTTAATCTGCAATCAAATTTTGTATCACGTATTTCACCGTTATCCGTAGTCCAAATATGATGATATTTGTTTATGATTTTTTTTCTAAAATCAACATCTATGCATTTATGACATTTTTTCGTATATAATTCCATTTTTTGGATGTTGTTTATAGGCCTTATCTTGTTCCTTATAAGTACAACACAGAAATAATATTTTTTTTACACAACCATTACTAATGAAACTTTGCATTTCGTAATCTTATGGTGAACACAAGGTTATGTTAAAATTTCAAATGCATATGAGTTCAAACATGTTGTTAAGTGTGGAAAACTTCAATGTTGAAGTAACATTCTAGAAACTATGTGAGAGATGTAGACATTTGTACACAGTATAATATTCTTTTATCGAAACAATTTGAATTTTTTTTGACAAGTTTAGGGACCCAAATTATGTTGCCAAGTCAATTTGTAGAATTTTTAGAACACACTAAGACGTTATTCTAATTACTATATCTTAAACATGAGATAAAAAATCTAATTTTAAGAAATTTGGTTAAACAAGTGTGGCTATTGATATTTTATTCATATACTAAATTACCACCTATGAATTGTTCGTATTTTTTACGAATTTTTAGGTGCTGTTTATGGGCTCTAATATTTGAGGGAAGCAAGTTTGAATTCAGAAAAAATAGTGTCGGGCCCACGCGTCAGCGTCAGAAGCCGACAAATGCGACGCGGGTACACTAACCCGCGTCGCCAACAAGTGCTCCATTGTCCGAAATTAGTGTAAGGAATGTTGTGATATTTTTATAATACAGCAGGAAAAAATTCTAGAGAAACAGAGATAGTCAAAGGAGCATATTCTACATATTTTAAGATATATGCATATATAGCATCACATGTTCACATATGACATGCATCACAAGTTCACATCACCAAGCAAACTAACTCATAACAAACATATTCACATCTGACATGCATCAGCAGGGCACATCACCAAAATAAGACAGCATCAGCTGGGCGCATCACCAAACTAGATTGTAGCTGCTAGGGAACTAGTTAGCTAGATGGCTTCTTTTGTGCTGCTGCCTCAAGTTCAACCATCCTTGTCTCTAGTTTTGCAACTCTTTTTGTCAGCTCAACATTCTTCTTTAGAAGTTCAATCTCCTGCCTCTTTTGTGCGGCTTTAAGCTGCTCATCCTGCTTGTCGATTCCTTTCCAGATGTAGTCAATGTCATCCCGAGTAACATCACGTTCCTAAAACAAAGGCAAGTTATATTGATGCAAGTTTCATAACAGTTGTAACTTCTTACAAGAAAGCTATTTAGCTCTAACTGGTTTGAAAACTTGCCTGCTTCTCTTCAGCTGATTCCTTGAGCGTGTTGATTTCAGTTATAATCTTGTCAATGTCATGTGCAGCAACTTCCTACAACAAATGGAAATTGATGCATTAGAACAATTGATCAATGAAGATGTGAAGGTACAAGGACAAATCATGCGTGATGGTTTCAGAACTTGCCTCATGGTCTTTAGAATCATCGCTGGAGTTGTTGCTAGAGTCGTCGCCGGAGTTGTTGCCGGAGTCGTCGCCGGAGGAGATGAGGTCTACCACCACTCTTCTACCGGGGTCGTCGCCGGAGGAGTCCGCGCTCACCTCAATGCGCGTGGACCGCTTCTTCCTTTGCGTCGAGGAAAAACCCTGCCTGTCCATGGTGGGCGTCACTGGAGTCCGCCAACTTGGTCCTTACGCGCGTGTACGGCTTCCTCCCCCGGGCCGACGAAGAACCGGCCTCTTCCATGGAGCGCCGAGGAAGACGCACGAGGGCGGCGCGCGGGGATGGCTCCTCTTTGTCGCTGCGGAACCTCACTCTCTTGGCGGGGGCGGCGGACAACACCGAGGAAGACGGACGGGGACGTGGCCGCGGGGCCTCCTCCTTGTAGAACCTCCCCCTAGAGTCGCGGGCCAACCCTGCGACGGAGACGAGGAAGGCGGAAGCCGGAGAAGGGGATAGAAGGCGGAAGGTGGAAGGTGGGGTGGAGCGTTTATTAAAAAGGTTCGGAGGCGCAAATGATACGCGGATTAACAACCACGTGTCGCCGATGAAGGGGCGGGGCCAGATCTATTTGAATGAAGAACAATTTGCTTTTTCCCCTATTAATCTGCAATCAAATTGTGTATCACGTATTTCTCCGTCATCTGTAATCCAAATTTGATGATATTTGTTTCTGAATTTTTCTAAAATCAACATCTATTTATTTATGACATTTTTTCGTATGTAATTCCATTTCTTAGATGTTGTTTATACGCCTTATCTTGTTCCTTCTAAGTACAACATAGAAATAATATTTGTTTTACACAACCATTACTAATGAAACTTTGTATTTCGTAATCTTATTGGGAACACAAGGTTATGTTAAAATTTCAAATGCATATGAGTTCGAACATGTTGTTAAGTGTGGAAAACTTCAATGTTGAAGTAACATTCTAAGAAACTATGTGAGAGATGTAGACATTTGTACACAAGTATAATCTTCCTTTTTCGAAACCATTTGAATTTTTGTTGAGAAGTTTAGGGACCCAAATTATGTTGCCAAGTCAATTTGTAGAATTTTTAGAACACATTAAGATGTTATTATAATTATTATATCATAAACAAGAGATAAAAAATCTAATTTAAGAAATTTGGTTAAACAAGTGTGGCTGTTGATATTTTATTCAAATACTAAATTACCAACTATGAATTGTTCGTATTTTTTATGAATTTTGAGGTGCTATTTATGGGCTCTAATATTTGAGGGAAGCAAGTTTCAATTCAGAAAAAATAGTGTCGGGAACACGCGTCATAAGCCTATATAAAAAAGATAACCGTTGCCTGCCCGACCGACAAAGGCGATGCGGCTACACTAACCCGCGTCGCCAACAAGTGCTCTATTGTCCGAAATGCCCCTGGCCGAATGAATATGCATCCGCCCCGGCGACGCTTGTACACTAACCCACGTCGCCAACAAGTGCTCCATTGTCCGAAATGCCCCTGGCTGAATGAATATCCATCCGCCTCGGCCTTGGCCCCGGCCCCAGCCCCCTTCTTCTTCCCCAATCTGAGCTCCACCACCGCCGCCCGCCCGTTCTTCCCCACCGTCGCGCATATGTCGCACTACGCCGATTCGTCTGGAGGCGCACGTGCCAGGAGTAGGGTTCAAGGTGGCCGAAGCAGCCGCATTCACTCCATCGGCTTGGATCCAGTCAGTGAGCTAAGCGGCTTTTTACTAGTCCCTTGCCCGAACTGTGGTATAGCTCGGGTGGTGGAGGGGCGGACGCAGAAGGAAGGTGAAAACCATGGTCGTCTTTATTTAAGTGTGCAAGGAACTCGGTGAGTAGTCTATGCTGTGTTTCCCAAATCTAAGTTAGGGTTCTTATGTGCTTTTGATTTGCAGTAGACCAAGAATTGTGGATTTTATCATTTCCACAAGGAGTATCTCCAAATGCTGAAGGATGCTGGCGTCATTGTTTTTCGACCGTCGAACTGGGCAAACACGGTCGATGAAGTAGTTGATTCAGTGGATTGTCAAATTGGGAGCGGCGAGCAGAGGCAAGCACTGGAGGACAAGGAGAGGAAGAAAGCACTGGAGGAGAAGATGGACAATGTGATCTGGAAGATGAACTTGATTATTGTGGTTGTTGTTTGTGTAGTATTTGGATGTTTACTGGGGATGTATGCTGCAAAGAAGTAATTTTGATGTTAAAAGTGGTGCTTTTGCTTCATCTGTGTGGATGAAGAATGAAAAATTTGTCACAGATGACAAACTTAAATGTATGAATGAAGAATGAATGGAATGACAATTGGGTCACAAATCTTAATGTGTCACATATCACAAAATTCATCAATTCATCTGTGCTGACATTTCATTGCAGCACGAGGCAAAGGAGACGCGGATTAACACAAACAGACTAACAAACTTCTGGCATAACTCTGGCATACACATTGCAATTCATTGTAAACTGCTGCCATATATAGACACAAACAGAGTAACAAACTTTTGGCATACACATTTCAATTCATTGTAAACTGCTGCCATAGACATTGCAATGCGTTATAGGAGACACGGATTGATCTACCCGTGTCTCTTAGATCTACTAGTTCATCACAAGTTCAACAAACACACAAGAGGAACACATTAACAGAGGAACATGTTCATGACAAACAAGCAAAGAACGACAAACAGAAGAGGAACAAATTAATTAAGCAGAGGTAGTCGCCGCCGGAGGAGCCCCACCGTCGGAGCCGGAGCCGGAGCCGTCGAGGCCGCCATCGTCGCCGTTGTCGAAGCCGCCATCGTCGCCATCATCGTCGTCGTCGGGGCCGACCACGACTCTCTCAAGGTCCCCAGCCAAGACCTGGATCTTGAAGGTGAAGTCCTTCATAGTCCTCTGCAGCGGATCATTGGGTCGTGGGAGGCCGAGACAAACAACCACCCGTCAAAGCCTCCTGAAAGCTTCAAGGAACATGTTGACTGACCACATGGTGTCCACAACATTTAGTGGAGGAGGAGGGGCGGCCTCCACGGGCGGCGACGTTGGCGGCTCCTCGGGCGGGGGCGGCGGTACCTCCTCGAGCTCCTCGGGCGGGGGCGGCGGCACCTCCTCGGGCGCCGGCACCGTCCCCTCCTTGATGAGCTGATGGCGGCAGCTTTCATCGTCATCATCCTCCTCCCTCCTCCGCTTCCTGGACGGCTCGCTTGACGATGCCATGCGCGCGCTTGAGGAAGAAGAAGTTCTTGGATTCACTTCTTGGTGACCGGAGACGGTGGTGTTGGGGTTTTCTTGGTGGCGCGCTTGACGAAGTACTTGGCCGGTCGGGGATTTATTGTGACAAGACGGGGAATCGTAAGGTAGCCGGTCACGCGCCTCGGAACCCGTGTACGCTTAGGAGACTTGGCCACAAAGAGACGTGTGGTCACAAGGAGATGTGTGACTGTTCATATTTTATTCAAATACCAAATGCCCAACTATGAATTGTTCGTATTTTTATTAATTTTTAAGTACTGCTTTATGGGTCCTAATTTTTGAGGGAAGCAAGTGTCATTTCAAAAAAAAAGTGTCGAGCCAACACGTCAGCGTCAGCAGCCTAGTATAAAGAAGGTAATTGTTACCCGCCCACGCACCAACCAACAAAGGCGACGCGGGTTTGCTAACCCACGTCGGCAGTGACTATCCATTTTGCAAAATGAATATTCATCCGCCCCGGCCCCATTCTGTCTCCCCTTCTTCTTTCCGAATGGATAAGCGCAACACTTTCTTTCAAAAAAAAGCGCAGCACAAGACACTTTCCTCATTTCTCAATAGGGTGAGCGGAGGCGTGGAGACGACGATGAGCGCCGGTGAGGGGCCAAGCAGCGGACGACCCCGCGCACCCGGGATCAAGGAGGAGAACCGGAACGCGAAGCGGTGCCGCATGTTGGGGGAAATGATTCACAAGGTACCCCTTATCCTAGTTTTAGGTCTCGGATGTAATATTTGTGCCCACCAGGGGCTTGGGGCTAAAATGCCATCCCACCCCTTAGCTATATAAACAACCCAAGGAGGTTGAGAGAGGGGACTCCCCCCTCCTCACTTGTCTATTTTTCTCCTTGTGATGCACTTCGGCGTATCAACCAACTCGCATGAGACCTCTTCGCACCGGCCACCCAACTGAAATTCAGCCTATGCATCCTCACCTTCAGCCCCATATTGGGGAGCACTTCATATTCGGCCCATATCAAAGGCCTAAGCACTAAGCGCCCACCGAAGGTCCTTGTGACAACCCGCCTGAGAAAATACCGTACTATCGCCTAAACCAATCCACTTTGGTCAATAAGCGATAATAAAGTACCATCCCGTCGTAAGTTGCCGGGTCAAAGCCCGGTGAATCACTTGGATATCACACAGAGGATCGAACATATGCATTAAAACTCACACGAAGGCGAGTCTAGAGTACGAACACAAATTAAATCCAATTGCACCTCTGAGGGTTAATTATTACAAACCACGGTTCATGACATGATAAGTAAAGGTTCAGAGTTTTAAAACAGCGGAAATTTAAACTACAATACGGTAGACATCACAGGAGGCCATCCGTGATGCCATCACTCGTCGTCATCCACCCATTCCAGCTCCCAGCCGGGTGGAATCTCTCCAGGCCGAACAACACCTGCAACAACATTTATAAAGCAAGGCTGAGTATACTAATACTCAGCAAGACTTAACCGTCAGGTGATAACTACATCACCAAACTCTAGACATGAGAGGCTTTTTGGCCGGTGGAGTTCTTTTGCTAAAAAGCAACAAAGAGTAGGTCCTTACTTTCAATATTTTAGCTCAAGTTCTAGTTAATCACCATTTCTAAGTGAGCCAACTATTGCAATCAAGAATTGTGCAATACTATTAATCACAGTCATATTCACATAGTTCCATCATTAAGGGATATCATGGCCAGTTGATTAAGCAGTCTCAGATAACGGTGAGAGGCCGGCAATCGATTGATTTATAACCTTGCAAGGTGGACCTAAACACACGGAAGAATGCATACCCCAAGAAACTCCAAACAAAAATGAAACGGGGTATACACCGACCAGACGGTTCCCATCTTTCCCCGGGTCGGGATCAGACCTACAATCCTCGGTACAAGGCTTACTGGAACGTCACGCCGGACCGCCCAGACTCGCACAGGGACCCCACTATTGCAGGCAGGGGGACACATCAGGTGTCCTAGGGGTAGTAGGGAAAAGTTCCCTTACCGTGTCCATCAGGTACTAGGTTTACCGGTCCCATTCCCGACAAGTGCTTAGTACGTTCAAAAGCTTAGCCCACGAAAGCCACCGGACCGTAGCCCAAATCCCATGCTCTTACCACATGAGCAATCCATTTATAAAGATCTTATGATTCCAACATAAGAACCTATTCTCGCGAGTGACGAACATCACTCGACTTGTACCGGCCCTATAGCATAGCAGCTATCGACCTAGCATACTTGTAAAAGAACATAGGTACCTAGGGATCATGCATCTAGGGTTTCAATTCAACTCCTGAAACGTAAATGCACAAACATAGCAAAGGTAAATACATAATTTTAAAAAGAAGGGTTAATGATCCGGGGCTTGCCTTCGTCGGCAAGGTTGGCCTTGGGCCCTTCTGGACTTTGGTCAAGGTCCTGAGCTACGTCCACGTACTGCAGCTCACCGTCAGCTCCTTCCGGCACGAGCGTATAGCTACCGTTGGGAAGATCTACACGAGGATGCAAATGCAAGATTTAATTGACGGTTTTCATTTAATTAATTACAAAACAACATATGACAACCATGAAGTGCATGGTTGGCCATGTTCACCTTGACAAACACTCATTTGGTAAATCCTTTCTATTAAAGTAATGTCATGTGATGCTTCATCATTTATTCTTTTTGATAGTGACTGTGTACACATTTATACAATTAAATTAATTTAATTTCACAAAACAGCAAAGGGTTGTCCTTAAGCTTCTTAGCATATTTCACATCACATTCATACGGTCATTAGGCGTGGTATTGGTGATTTTCCAATGTAACTTAATATTAAGCTTAATTGGCTTCCATTGCTTTTATTCATAAAATAAAGTCATAAAATTCAGTGGGTGACATTTATTACGCCCTATATCCCCATACAAAGCCACTGAACACACATGCACACTTATAAGAGCTATGAATTAATTATATCAAAAACAACAAATTCTAGCTACCAAAACAAGATAATTGCATATAAAAATAAATACACAACAAATGGATTCCAACTTTCTCTCACTGATTCTTAGGTCCAAAACTGAGCTAGGAAAATAACAAACACATCAAGAGCTACTCTAGATCTTGAGTTATGCAATTACATTGAAAATTCAGCATAAATCATGAATAAATAATTTTCACAGATATAAAATCATGATTAATTCACCAGAGGTGCACTTAGGCATAAACAGATTATATCCAGAAGTTGAACACAAAAAGATATTTATTTTTAGCTACAAAAATCATTTGGTCAGATTCAGCTTAAATACAAAATAAATCATTTTAAAATATCTACTCAGTAACTTTCTGCAATTGTTTGTATGGAGCCTATACATGGCATTACTCACAACATATCAAAAATTCAGAATAAGATCACTTGTATATTTTGAACTACAGCAGATCTAGGTTAAACTGATTTCAATTTTTCATGCAAATTTTATCAGTCAAAAGTATAGTCATGCTTTGTGAAAGTTGTAGTTCTAGTCACATGGAAACCAAAAAAATTGGTTTTGCATTTGTATGATTTTTCTGCAATTTTCTACGAATTTTCTAAAATTCAGCAAAAACACTAAAAACTATAAGAATCTAATTTGCAGACAGGCCCTCGACTCAAGTTTCCTTCTCACAGATATGCCCTTGGTTTACAGATTGGCCCATAGAAAGAATAAAGGCTCTGCAATGTGGCCCTTGGCCATGGCCGGCGGCGGTTCGGCCGGAATTCGGCGGTTCCGGCGGCGCTCTTGGCCGGGGAAGAGGCCAGAGGGGAGGGGGAGCTCACCATGGGTTGATTTGGGACCGGAGACGGGGTGGGGACGGCGCCGGCGAGACGGCGGCCAATACGTGTCGGCCCGTGGCTCGGAAACCTTAGGTAGGTGCGTGTGGTGGTGATGGAGGGTCCAAACGGTGACTGGGAGGTGCCGAGGAGGGAGCTCGGCGTGGGTGCAGCCATGGCGGCCACGGCGGACGGCGTGCGCGCGCGTGTGAAGCTGCGGCGCGGTTTTATAGGGGTGGAGGGGCTTGCCTTCAAGACTAAGGCAGCGCTGGCTGGGGGCAGTAGCAGCAAGGACAGCGGCGGCGTGGGGGCCGCGCCAGGGAGGGCCAGAGCGAGCGGTGGCGCGGCGCGTGGCGCGCGGCGTGCTCGGCGTCCGGGCCCTGGGGGGACGGGGTCGAGACGGCGCGAGGAGGAGGGGCACGCATCGCGGTGGGTCCGCACGGTCGCCTGCCAGGTGGCCTCGGCGTCCGGGCCCTGGGCCCCGGCGGTGAAGGCCGCGCGACGTGTGGCGCCGCGGGCGCGCCCTCGGCGCCAGAGCGCGAGCTCCAGGTCCTTGAGCGCCGGTTTCATTCAGTCAGCGCTTGTTCAACCGCGATTTCCCCCAAAATTTTGAATTGTGCGACAAAAACTCTAGATACGAAAATTGTAGAGGAGACAACCACCTACAACTTTCACAAAGGTCGACATATGTTTTGAGCAATGGTTGGAGCACGAACTGCTGGTGAAGTTGCTGTCTTTTATGGCTCGGTAAAAAGGCAGATGCTGGCGTTGACCGAGTTTTAGCACATTTTCCACTCAAAATTTCAATTGCCGCCAATTATGAAAAGTGTGTCCCTCGAAAAGACGAACAACTTTTGTATTGGCCGATTTTGAAGTGTTTAAGTGAAATTTGGAGAACGCGGCAAAAGTTCTATGGGAAGTTCAAAGACATTAGGGGTTTTGACCAACCTTTGACTAGGGTTTGACCACTAATGCGTGTTAACTTGCTTAAGATGATCATTAGTGTTTGTTGGCTAGGTTTTCGAGGTGATGGCCCAGGTTGACCAAAGTTTGACCAATCGTCACATGTTTGACTCGTTTGATTCGGTCATTAGCACTAATGATGCTAATTAAAAACCTGGGGCGTCACAACCTACCCCCCTTAAGCAGAATCTCGTCCCAAGATTCGAAAGTAAAAGACGAAAGTAGGGAGGGTGGTTTTCTAAGATTTTTGAATTACCTTGGGAAGCAACCGTGATGTGATTATAGGTCAAAGAGTATAACCATCATCGGTAAGGTTAGCCCATAAGAGTAGTCAAAGGTGACAAGTCATGGAGAGCTTTTGTAGGGAGTTTACTTGCGGATGCAAGCGGGGAAAGTATGAAGAGATGAGTTGGTATAGGAATTTCAGAACAATCTTGCTCACATGTTATTTAACTTGTGAATTTGGGTGATATCGATTCATTACATTAACGGTGCAATGGTTTTTAAAAGTTAGGGGCGATGCACCTGTTTTGAAGGCATGATGCACATGTTCATGCGGTATGGTGCTCATGATGCACGTTAGCATAACTCGGGTTACACAAGGAATGAGTTAGTGATTGAGATGACAATCATAGAGTTGAGAAGGAATATATGTGTGGTGAGTCACATTCTCACAACCAAGATACCTAGCGCGCTCCTAGTGGCAATCATATGGCTGCAGCGCACATGATGCCCTAGGTTCCATCGCGGCACCTTTGGTTATGGGGCAACAACATCACCAAATCATAAGAAGGATAGAGTAGGAATATTAAAATCTTTCATGCGTATGCACGTTAGTTCACCCAAGGTTCCCAAATGCATGTGCTATGTGATTGCATTTCTATGCTCATCAAATATGTCATTAAGGGTGCAACATGTGCATGATGCCAATGCATAATAAAGATCTTTGACACTTTTCTCCCTATTTTACTTATTCAATTCTTTGTGAGCAAGATCAAGAGAAAGAGTTCCGGGTCGAAAGATAAAGAAAGGTCAGTCAAGGATGGCAATATCCAGGAATGGCTTCGTGCATTCCAATGCAGAAACACGAAAGTGGAATTGATACATGTCGGTGAAAATACCACAAGTGCATAGCCAGGAGAAGGTCATGATCTAAGATCAAGCTCTGGAGATCAAGACATTCCCCAACTGACATGGAAGAACAAAAAAAGTTCTTTTCTCATGGTGGGCAAAAACTGGGGTAGTCATGTGTACAAAGGTACAATTGTATGTTAGAACTCGAAACGAACACACATAATGACATAAAGTTCTGGCAGTTGTGAACAAAAATTCATAACTTAAAAACCAGAGCCCCCAAAATTCCAAAACTTTACCAGCAATTCAGTAAGTTTAGGATACACATTTTTGGTATTCAAAGGTTGAGCTAGATCAGATAGGAATAAGGTCAAAGGATGCAATTCCCAGAGCACTGTACCCAGGAAAAACAGCATGACATAGGATCCCTACACTGAGCATAACTTGAGATATACAAAAGCTATGACCGTGAATTTTTGCGAGCAAACTAGATTAGATATGGAGCAACTTTAGTATAGATCATCTAGTCAAATTAATTCTTGAACCGGGTGCAAAAATGCAAGCAAACAACCCTATCAAATTTGGACAACACAACATCTACACATGAGAGGCTATGCAAAGAATCGCACACTAGCAAAATTTCACCTAGAGAGCACACAAAACATATATGGGTTCAGTTGTAAGTTTCCACAATTTTTAACATGATACAAGACGTCCTATTCGTCCTCACAAGGCAATCAAGCTAAAAATCGAAGTTAGTGCCGGTGGTAAGGCATATATATGTTTCTCCCTATAATAACTAGTCGAGAACTATTCGATACTCACTTAGCGACTTACGAAACGTGGTTAGTGTACCTGCAGAAGATCACAGAACACACTGACCCTTTCGTTCCAGCACTCACGAAAGCGTCCACATACATTACCGTTCACTATAGAAACGGCACCCATGCGTTTACCGCTGCATGGACAGCGTCCAACCTCGGACACCCTCTGTTTGAATGGAGTGTATCCTTACGTCGCATATTCATAATGCGGAACGCACACGTATGGCAAAACGTGGCGAGACACAGATGCGACGTGGGTTCCCATTGGAATAGGTCCCATCCATCCCTCACAGGACTTTCCTGTGGCACCACCTCGTATGGAAAAACGTGATGAACTAGTATGGTTGTGCAAGAAGTAAGTTTTGACAAGAATAAAATGTGCTGGAAGTTAGCAAAATAAACCATAGATTTTTAAGCCAACTGAAAGAACCCAAAAATTCCCTCTAGGGCCTCTCGGTCTATTTCCATCCTTAACGATCCAACGTATTTTGCAAATACAAACAATCTTGACAAGTTTTATTCAAAAACAAGTGATTAAGGTTGTTAATTAAACTCTGGTGCACATTAATCGCTCTGATGCCAGCTATGACAACCCGCCTGAGAAAATACCGTACTGTCGCCTAAACCAATCCACTTTGGTCAATAAGCGATAATAAAGTACCATCCCGTCGTAAGTTGCCGGGTCAAAGCCCGGTGAATCACTTGGATATCACACAGAGGATCGAACATATGCATTAAAACTCACACGAAGGCGAGTCCAGAGTACGAACACAAATTAAATCCAATTGTACCCCTGAGGGTTAATTATTACAAACCACGGTTCATGACATGATAAGTAAAGGTTCAGAGTTTTAAAACAGCGGAAATTTAAACTACGATACGGTAGACATCACAGGAGGCCATCCGTGATGCCATCACTCGTCGTCATCCACCCATTCCAGCTCCCAGCCGGGTGGAATCTCTCCAGGCCGAACAACACCTGCAACAACATTTATAAAGCATGGCTGAGTATACTAATACTCAGCAAGACTTAACCGTCGGGTGATAACTACATCACCAAACTCTAGACATGAGAGGCTTTTTGGCCGGTGGAGTTCTTTTGCTAAAAAGCAACAAAGAGTAGGTCCTTACTTTCAATATTTTAGCTCAAGTTCTAGTTAATCACCATTTCTAAGTGAGCCAACTATTGCAATCAAGAATTGTGCAATACTATTAATCACATAGTCATATTCACATAGTTCCATCATTAAGGGATATCATGGCCAGTTGATTAAGCAGTCTCAGATAACGGTGAGAGGCCGGCAATCGATTGATTTATAACCTTGCAAGGTGGACCTAAACACACAGAAGAATGCATACCCCAAGAAACTCCAAACAAAAACGAAACGGGGTATACACCGACCAGACGGTTCCCATCTTTCCCCGGGTCGGGATCAGACCTACAATCCTCGGTACAAGGCTTACTGGAACGTCACGCCGGACCGCCCAGACTCGCACAGGTACCCCACTGTTGCAGGCAGGGGGACACATCAGGTGTCCTAGGGGTAGTAGGGAAAAGTTCCCTTACCGTGTCCATCAGGTACTAGGTTTACCGGTTCCATTCCCGACAAGTGCTTAGTACGTTCAAAAGCTTAGCCCACGAAAGCCACCGGACCGTAGCCCAAATCCCATGCTCTTACCACATGAGCAATCCATTTATAAAGATCTTATGATTCCAACATAAGAACCTATTCTCGCGAGTGACGAACATCACTCGACTTGTACCGGCCCTATAGCATAGCAGCTATCGACCAAGCATACTTGTAAAAGAACATAGGTACCTAGGGATCATGCATCTAGGGTTTCAATTCAACTCCTGAAACGTAAATGCACAAACATAGCAAAGGTAAATACATAATTTTAAAAAGAAGGGTTAATGATCCGGGGCTTGCCTTCGTCGGCAAGGTTGGCCTTGGGCCCTTCTGGACTTTGGTCCAGGTCCTGAGCTACGTCCACGTACTGCAGCTCACCGTCAGCTCCTTCCGGCACGAGTGTATAGCTACCGTTGGGAAGATCTACACGAGGATGCAAATGCAAGATTTAATTGACGGTTTTCATTTAATTAATTACAAAACAACATATGACAACCATGAAGTGCATGGTTGGCCATGTTCACCTTGACAAACACTCATTTGGTAAATCCTTTCTATTAAAGTAATGTCATGTGATGCTTCATCATTTATTCTTTTTGATAGTGACTGTGTACACATTTATACAATTAAATTAATTTAATTTCACAAAACAGCAAAGGGTTGTCCTTAAGCTTCTTAGCATATTTCACATCACATTCATACGGTCATTAGGCGTGGTATTGGTGATTTTCCAATGTAACTTAATATTAAGCTTAATTGGCTTCCATTGCTTTTATTCATAAAATAAAGTCATAAAATTCAGTGGGTGACATTTATTACGCCCTATATCCCCATACAAAGCCACTGAACACACATGCACACTTATAAGAGCTATGAATTAATTATATCAAAAACAACAAATTCTAGCTACCAAAACAAGATAATTGCATATAAAAATAAATACACAACAAATGGATTCCAACTTTCTCTCACTGATTCTTAGGTCCAAAACTGAGCTAGGAAAATAACAAACACATCAAGAGCTACTCTAGATCTTGAGTTATGCAATTACATTGAAAATTCAGCATAAATCATGAATAAATAATTTTCACAGATATAAAATCATGATTAATTCACCAGAGGTGCACTTAGGCATAAAAAGATTATATCCAGAAGTTGAACACAAAAAGATATTTATTTTTAGCTACAAAAATCATTTGGTCAGATTCAGCTTAAATACAAAATAAATCATATTAAAATATCTACTCAGTAACTTTCTGCAATTTTTTGTATGAAGCCTATACATGGCATTACTCACAACATATCAAAAATTCAGAATAAGATCACTTGTAGATTTTGAACTACAGCAGATCTAGGTTAAACTGATTTCAATTTTTCATGCAAATTTTATCAGTCAAAAGTATAGTCATGCTTTGTGAAAGTTGTAGTTCTAGTCACATAGAAACAAACAAAATTGGTTTTGCATTTTTATGATTTTTCTGCAATTTTCTACGAATTTTCTAAGATTCAGCAAAAACACTAAAAACTATAAGAATCTAATTTGCAGACAGGCCCTCGACTCAAGTTTCCTTCTCACAGATATGCCCTTGGTTTACAGATTGGCCCCTAGAAAGAATAAAGGCTCTGCAATGTGGCCCTTGGCCATGGCCGGCGGCGGTTCGGCCGGAATTCGGCGGTTCCGGCGGCGCTCTTGGCCGGGGAAGAGGCCAGAGGGGAGGGGGAGCTCACCATGGGTTGATTTGGGACCGGAGACGGGGCGGGGATGGCGCCGGCGAGCAAGGACGGCGGAGCCATGCGGCGGCGGTCGCTGGAGCGGCGGCTCCGGCGAGACGGCTGCCAATGCGTGTCGGCCCGCGGCTCGGAAACCTTAGGTAGGTGCGTGTGGTGGTTATGGAGGGTCCAAACGGTGGCTGGGAGGTGCCGAGGAGGAAGCTCGGCGTGGGAGCAGCCATGGCGGCCACGGCGCACGACGTGCGCACGCGTGCGAAGCTGCGGCGCGGTTTTATAGGGGTGGAGGGGCTTGCCTTCAAGACTAAGGCAGCGCTGGCTGGGGGCAGTAGCAGCAAGGACGGCGGCGTCATGGGGGGCCGCGCCAGGGAGGGCCAGAGCGAGCGGTGGCGCGGCGCGTGGCGCGCGGCGTGCTCGGCGTCCGGGCCCTGGGGGGACGGGGTCGAGACGGCGCGAGGAGGAGGGGCACGCGTCGCGGTGGGTCCGCACGGTCGCCTGCCGGGTGGCCTCGGTGTCCGGGCCCCGGGCCCCGGTGGTGAAGGCCGCGCGACGCGTGGCGGCGCGGGCGCGCCCTCGGCGCCAGAGCGCGAGCTCCAGGTCCTTGAGTGCCGGTATCATTCGGTGAGCGCTTGTTCAACCGCGATTTCCCCCAAAATTTTGAATTGTGTGACAAAAACTCTAGATACGAAAATTGTAGAGGAGACAACCACCTACAACTTTCACAAAGGTCGACATATGTTTTGAGGAACGGTTGGAGCATGAACTGCTGGTGAAGTTGCTGTCTTTTATGGCTCGGTAAAAAGGCAGATGCTGGCGTTGACCGAGTTTTAGCACATTTTCCACTCAAAAATTCAAATGCCCCCAATTATGAAAAGTGTGTCCCTCGAAAAGACAGACAATTTTTGTATTGGCCGATTTTGAAGTGTTTAAGTGAAATTTGGAGAACGCGGCAAAAGTTCTAGGAGAGGTTCAAAGACATTAGGGGTTTTGACCAACCTTTGACTAGGGTTGGCCACTAATGCGTGTTGACTTGCTTAAGATGATCATTAGTGTTTGTTGGCTAGGTTTTCGAGGTGATGGCCCAGGTTGACCAAAGTTTGACCAATCGTCACATGTTTGACTCGTTTGATTCGGTCATTAGCACTAATGATGCTAATTAAAAACCTGGGGCGTCACAGTCCTCCACATCTTTGGGCCCAACCGAAGTTGCACTCTCTTCGGCCCACCGAAGATCCACCTCTTCGAGGAAGAATCCCCGCCGAAGAGCCCAACACGAGCCTCTTTGGCCCAAGTCGCATCCGAAGCTCAGCCTCTTCGCTTCACAAACTCGCGTTCTCTTCGGCCCGAAGGTGGCCCAAGTCACGACCGAAGCTCTACCTCTTCGTGTCACAGCTCACTTCTCTTCAGCCCAACCGCGAAGATATTGCTCTTCGGGCCCATACGCGAAGACTTATCACCTTGGGCCCGCGCGAGGTTTTTCTATCATCGGCAGCCATCATAGTCCGTCACCGAAGAGCAGATCTTCGGCCCACTCGAGGTTTTCTATCTTCGTCCCAGCTAAGTCCTTTCTCTCTTCGGTATGACAAGTTTCCGAAGAGTAGATCTTCGGCCCGCTCGAGGTTTTCTATCTTCGGCCCCAGCTAAGTCCTGGGCTTGTAGTCCAATGGTAGGACGGTCCAGTGGGACGCTACCCACCAGGGTTCAAATCCTGGTGCTCGCACCTTTTCCTGGATTTATTCTGGGATTTTCCGGTGTTATGCTTTAAGTGGTAAGCGACGTTCCCGTCGACAACGAGGTGCCAGTGGTGACTTCGAGAATCTCCAGATCTACCGGTGCTCAGTCCTTCGGAGGTGCTCATAGGGGTATGGTTTGCGTACGTGTATTCATAGGGGTGAGTTTGCGTGCGTGTTGTGAGCGTCTGCGTTGTACTGTGTAATCTCAAAAAAAAAAAACTAAGTCCTTTCTCTCACAAGTTTTCGCAAAAATAGTTGTTTTGAAGGGGACTCGAACCATGGTCTCCTTGCGAAGACCTTAGCGCTGGCTGTGCTAGCGACTAAAGCCCTCGAATGTTTCATGTTTCTATGCACATCGTATTTTATTTGTACGAAACACACGAAGTTCGAGCTTTACCACCCACGCACACTTGGTTGGCGTGTGTTTAATATTTTACTTGCTGTTACCTGCACGGCTGCACACATATCCAATAGTTTACTTAGAGAAAACTATACTCTTTCTAGCCTATGATGAGCCGCGGTTTGAGCAGCTTGTTTTTTTACTTTGGTGACACACAAATTTTTGCCGTCTTTTCTTTATATGATAGCATGCAGTTCTAGTGCCCACACACGACACTTCACTTTTGTATTTGATATTTGTGGCCTTTACTCGCTCTAGTATACAGTTGCTTAGATACAAATCTCCCTTTCCTGCTACAGTAGCCAGTAATGGTCTTTTTATTAGTTAATTAGTTTTTGCCTATATACCTTAAGCTTCATGTTTCTAGAGTTTCTGGTAGTTCGATTGAGCTGTGCATATGTCCGCAAACCGCTATGACACGTGCAAATGGTACGGCGCCATGGAAAAAAAGAAGAAGAAGAGCAAGCTATCGTCAGTTTTTTTGTACTTACTCGCTCATAGCTGGTTTCTCTAATTTACTTTGGTTATATTTCACATTGTTCTGTATTTGTTAATTCGACTTTGGTTATTTCTTTATCTCATCTAAATAATTGCTCATCACTTTAATTTGTGAAAGTTCAATGGACAGTGCTAAGATATACAATTCTGCTATATGTCAGTACTTTAACAATTTTTCTGGATATCTGTAGATCATCGAAGAAATCATTAGCCAAAATATATATATGTTTTGTGCACAGTTATAACGTCTTGCAGATACCTTATTCTCAACTCTCGTAATGGAATTTTTGGCATGGATTATCATGGGAGTCTGCGAAAATCTCTTCATTATGTGAAGCTCTCTTCATTGTGCAAAGATGCATCCAACCTTTATTCAGCCAAGCAAGCTCGTAGAGGCCCACCGAAAATTACAAACTGTTTTTTAGCCCAGTTCGCGAAGATCTCTTCGGAGCCCACAGAAGCGGGTCGTGAAGACCACCTTCTAAGGCCAAGGACACCGAGGATCGGCCCATCACCGAAGATCGTCATCTTCGGCTCAGAATTGCGCGCCACCGAAGCCCATTGTTCGCGAGTCATCAAATTTCACCCCTTCGGCCCAACTACATGTGCATTCACCTTCTCCGAAGCCAAACTACACTACAACCCATCTTCGGTCGAGGCCCTGGTACGCTTAATTCCGCAAAAATAGTTGCCCGAAGTGGGAGTCGAACAGCGGTCTCTCATCAACTTGTGCCTTCAATTTGTTTCCGCATCCATAATTTTCTGCTACCTTATATTTATCATTTATTCTTTAATCGGTAATACTGTCTGCTCTTCAAAACCTTTAATTTATTGAATTTGTTACTTCACGGAATATCTTGAGTTAACCAATTTTCACTTCGCGGAACCATCTCGGAGGGATTTCACGGGATCGGCTATCACTCTTCAAAACGGATTTCACCATTCTCAATTGATAAGTCGATAAATCTTCGCCCTTCGGAATTAATCCCAATAATTACTTTCACTTTTTGGAACCATATTCAGCCTTCGGACTATGTTACAATTGAGCGGGAATTCATGGACAGCCCGATGGCTCTTTCGATATTGCCTTATGGCTCTTCAATTATTGTACTATGGTTCTTGGGTCTAGCGAAAAGATTTCTTCACGGATGGGTGGAATTTTATCACGGGATTTATCTAATAGTAAATATGGGCTACTCCATAATCTTCGTTTAATGAGCAAAGTGCAACAACCAGCGTCACCAAGACGTTATCAGTACCTGAGTATTGAATGCCACATCAACGAAGACTTGGGAATATTTGTCTTCATGGGCTACGTTAAAAAGAACGGTAGCAGATTTTATTTATCATCAGGGGGCTTTTGTTATTTTTGAAGTGCTAAAGGGGCCTTTGTTATTCTTCGCGCGGTTTCAACTCAAACTGAAGACACCAGAGGCCCGCGAAGACCTACCTCTTCGGTCCAACATTTTCAGCCCACTTTGCCAAGGCCAAACGAGAATTTTTTTTATATATATTTTCTGCTCTGATTTTCGAAAAATAAATGGACGAATCAAAAATTTCGACAAATATACATCTGCCGCCAAACCCCACGGCGGCAGGAGTTCCTACCGTCATGGGGCACGGCGTTAGGGGTGACCCCAACGGTCGGCTCTATTGCCAGGTGGGGCCAGATTCCTGCCGCCGTGGGGCACGGCGGCAGGAATCCTAGCGCCGTGGCCCACGGCGTCAGGAGCCCTAGCGTCGTGCCCCACGGCGGCAGGGTCCTGGCGCCGTGGGGTTTGGCGGCAGCGTCACCCCTGTATAAGGGGGCGACCGCTGCCGCCGCCGGCCCCCTCCCTCCCTCCCTCCTCTAAACCTTCGGCTTTCAACCCTTCGGAGCACTTCTGACTGAGGTATGTTTCTAAATTTAGTCTAGTGTAGTTAGTATAGTTAGTTAGTTTAGTTAACTTAGTTTAGTTTAGAAATTTAGTTTAGTTAACTTAGTTTAGTTTAGTTTAGAAATTTAGTTTAGTTAACTTAGGTTAGTTAAATTTAGTTTAGTTAACTTAGTTTAGTTTAGTTTTGAAATTTAGTTTAGTTAACTTAGGTTAGTTAAATTGATATAAAATTCGTAGAAAATTATTTAAATTCGCATAATTCGTTTAAATTGATATAAAATTCGTAGAAAATTATTTAAATTGATTAAATTGATATAAAATTTGTAGAAAATTATTTAAATTCACATAATTCGTTTAAATTGGTTTACAACTTCTAGGAAATGGTTGTAATTCACATAATTAGATTAAATTGATATAAAATTCGTAGAAAATAGTTTAAATTCACATAATTCATTTAAATTGGTTTTAAACTTGTAGGAAATGGTTATAATTCACATAATTAGATTAAATTGATGTAAAATTCGTAGAAAATGATTTAAATTCACATAATTCGTTTCAATTCATTTAAATTTCCTAGAAGATAATAATTCACGTAATTAGATTAAATTGATATAAAATTCATAGAAAATGGGGAAAATTCACATAATTCGTTTCAATTCATTTAAAATTCCTAGAAAATGGTTATAATTCACATAATTAGATTAAATTGAACTAAAAATAGTAGAAAATGGTTTATATTCACAAAATTCATTTTAATTAGTATAATTCAAATAATTGATTCAATTATGTTATTTTTTGTAGTTATGGCTGCACCGCTGGAGTACGTACGGCCGGAGTTGTTCGACGAGGCGGTGGACCGGCACCACCGCTCGTACGTGTCGGCTGTTCTCGGACGTTCGCCCGGCAACATACGTTGCTGGACGACCCGCACATTGATGCCGATACACCAGCGGTGGATTCCGAAGTACGTAATTCATATTTATTATTTATTTCTGTTTCTTTACAATAGTAATTGCGTTAACTAAATTAATTTTTTTTCAGGCTACGCGCTGCAGGACTTCTCCCTGTTGCGCGGTTGGTCGAGGGGGACAGGCTACGCGCTGAGGTTCCCCGGGCGGAGCGGTTGACGCGGTTCAGCTACGACGCCCCGCTGATCGCCGCGTTCATGGACCGGTGGCGACCAGAGACACACACGTTCCACTTCCCCGTCGGCGAGATGACGCTCAGTCTGGAGGACGCCGCGATGTTGGGAGGACTACCGTGTGCTGGCGAGGCGATGGGGCCGATCGACATCCCCGCGACGTGGCACGCTGACTTCCTTGCTCGGTTCGCGAACGTTCCTCGGAACGATCGCGCGCCAGCGCCGTACGTGCCCTTCGCCGACACCCACGGGCCCACCTGGACTTGGATCCAGCAGTTCAGCGTACGTGATTCTAACTCTTATTTTCAACGTTTGTATGCATTTTAAATGAATGTGACGATGGACCTTTGTGTGTGTGCAGGCTGACTATATGGCGGATGATGCCGACGACCCGACGTCAGACAGGTTTTTGAAGGTCTACCTGCTCTGGCTGTTTGGGTGGGTGTTGTTCTGCGAGTCAGCGGGAGACTTGGTGTCGCGGTACCTGCTCCCCTGGGCTCAGAGGATCGCCGACGCACCCCTCGAGCAGATGCCCCAGATCAGCTAGGGCAGCGCTGTTCTGGCAGCTACCTACAGGGGGCTGTGTTCGGCAGTGTCGAGGCCGGCGAGTAGGGAGGGGATCCTCTTGGGGTGCCCTCTCCTGCTGCAGATGTGGATCCACGAGCGGTTCGACATCGGTCGGCCCAAGACCGACCTCTCGGAGTACCAGCCGCTGCCCGAAGACACCGACCCAGCGGACCTCCCCACCATGGGTTCTCTGTGGTGCCTCCGGAAGGTAATGGCCTCCCTTATCATTTTCTTCGCGTTATGAGTTCTTTAGTTCGATTCACTTAACTTTTCATGTTCTTTGCAGCACATTTGGGCTGGTGAGTAGCCGAAGAAGGTGTACAAGGACTTCGTTGGTCAGATCGACCGGATGGTCGATGCCCAGGTCCGATGGACGCCGTACGCTCCTGCCATGGTCGCTGCCCGCGCACCACAGGGGCTCTCGTCCCTATGCTCCCGGGACCAGGCGTACTGGATGACGCGGCGACGACTGGTCTTCGACGTCTACGTCGAGGAGTACGCCGTCCACCGGGTGATGAGACAGTTCGACCTCTTCCAGGAGGCGCCAGTACCCGCTGCGCCACGTCTGCCGCCTACAGCGCACAGGTGAGCTACCATTTGCCAGTTATAATTATTTTCCGTTACAAATATTCAGTTGCCAATAATTTTATGTTTCATCTATGCTAGGTGGACGCGTAAGGGTGTGGCTGCGGCGACGTCGTTCGTCGACAAGCTGCAGCCGTACGTGGCCGACTGGGCGTCCACGGCGCACGAGCAGAACGTTGTCACCGAGCACCGCCTTCACGACGGCGCGGCCTGGGTAGCGTACCTTCAGTGGTACCTCCCGAGGACGCGGACGCGGGTGACGTACGTGCCTGCTACCCCGCCACCGCCACCTGTCCCGGACCACGACAGGATCCTGCCGGACGCGACGTACCCGGTGCGCCGAGACCAGACCGCCGACACAGCGGTAAGCTACGATACTGCAAACATATTACATTCATATGACTTTTCATTATAACATGTGTTTCTAATTTTCTGAGCAGCACGACGTGTTTGCTGAGATCGTGTGGCTCGCATCAGCCGCGAGGGAGCAGTGCTTTACCTGGGGGCCTCAGCAGCACCAGAGCACGTACGACAGGATCGTCGCTGCTGCCATGAGGTACTCCGCCGTCGTGAACTACGCCGGGGCCGTAGAGATTCCTCTCCTTCCGCGCCACCCAGCGTCGTCCTCGAGCTCCGCCTCGACAGCGGCTTCGCAGCAGGCGCCTTCCACCTTTGCCGGCGGCTTCTCGGCTCCGACGACACAGCAGCAGCCACAGGCGCAGGGCCCGCACACCTACATGCAACAGTCGTTTGTTCCCCCCGGCGCAGGTACTTTCAGTGGACCTTATTTTCAAGTAATGCACGCAATTATTGTGTGTTTGTGGTTATACTATATTCTAATCGTACAGGGCGACCGCCGCTCTTTTCGACAGCCGGGCCTCGACAGCCGGAGACGACGCCATCTAGAGCGCCGATCTTTCCGCCAGGAGGTTTCAGACCGCCGGCCTTTCAGTTTGCGGCGGCAGATATTCCTTCCTCGTCCACGTCCACTCCGCCTATGTTCCAGCCTGCTTTCGACGCGACCACCGAGGACCAGCTGGGCTGGGATCAGATGGAGTTCGGTGACGTTCTCGCGACCCTGGATGCCCCGCAGCAGGCCGAGGAGTTTGGCCCGTCACAGTTGACACATGCACCGGTTGGGACTCAGCCGACACAGCCACAGGGCGGAGCGACCCCGGCGGCCGGCGGAGCGACCCCGGCGGCCGGCGGAGCAACACCGGCCGGCGGAGGGACACCGGCGGGAGGGGCACCGGCGGGAGGAGGGACACCGGCGGGCAGAGGGACACCGGATGCTGCAGGCTCGTCACAGGCGGCCATGGCGACACCGTTTCCCAACCAGCTACGACAGCGGGTGGTCAGGACACCTGACCCCTGGACGTACGACCGGGACCACACCTGGGCTAGCGCTAGAGCTGTTAGGCCGAAGAGACACCGACGCATTTATATGTAGTACTACTTTTACCATGATTTTGTATAAACTATTTGCATCTACTCGTTGATTATGATATTCCCTTG
Organism: Cenchrus fungigraminus; assembly: GCA_036936925.1. Taxonomy (NCBI): domain Eukaryota; kingdom Viridiplantae; phylum Streptophyta; class Magnoliopsida; order Poales; family Poaceae; genus Cenchrus; species Cenchrus fungigraminus. The sequence goes on from CM072770.1 coordinate 62,123,895, forward strand.
TGATTATGCTTACACTTATCAATTTGTTGTTTTTAAGAAGGTTAAAAGTGTTTTAAAAATGAAAATTTTTAAAAATAATAAAAAAAAGGTCCTAACGCCATGTGGCACGGCGGTAGGGGCCTGCCGCCGTGGCGCTGGGCGGCAAGGTCCTGGCGCCGTGCCGCGCGGCTCTGCCGCCAGAGGTGCTCTCCTGCCGCTGTACCCCACGGCCGCAGGGACTTAACGCCGTGGGGCACGGCGGCAGTGGGGTTTGGCGGCAGATGTATATTTCTCGAAATTTTTGGTTCGTCCATTTATTTTTCGAAAATCAAAAACAAAAAAATATAAAAAAAAATTCGCCAAACCAATTATTAACTTCAGCCGAAGTCACGAATATATCACTTCGGGCCCAGGACGCGAAGACCACCTCTTCGGGTGTGTGAAGCCCGAGCGCACAGCTAAGGCCAACTCTTTGGCCCAGACACCACACAAGCTCAATGCGCGAAGACATCACCTTCGGATTTATATGCGATCCAATCCTCTCTTCGGCCGAAACGAAGGTCGTCATCTTCGGCCCAAGCCTAGCTCTCTACCGAAGTCCGAAGCCCATCATCTTCGGGCACAACTCTCTTCCGAAAACAGCCATCTCCGGAAGGAATCAAGGTGGCCCAGGTTTGTTTAACTTCGCAAAAAATACCGCTGTCTCCCATCTCGCAGACTTAACACATGCTGTGATAGCCAGGGACACACCTATTTGTTTCGTGTACTTATGCATATCGTCTTTTATTACTTGCAAACAGTCCGATTGCTGTGCAGTGTCCAAACGTGCATGCTTCACTTTAGTGTTTGATATTTACTTGCTCTCGCTTGCACACACATGCAATTGTTTATGCCCAGGCCTGCGCACAAGTGTTCGTTTACATTAAATAAAATGGTTCTGCACTATCCACTAGCAGAAAAACGCCAGTAGCACATCATTTATATGAGCTAGCGAAGATATATAGGCCTCACCCTTTTCAGTACAGTTTCAACTTCGTTTTTTGGCAAGAATTTTATATATGTACTACCGTTTCGTTCAAATATTATCCTTTGAATATGATTGCAATGAATGTCTTTACATTTACTATCCAGACCATCGTTATCTATCATCGGTCCCGAAGTAACAATCATCCGAAGAGATTGTTACTTTCGGGAAAACATTGCAGAAGTAAGTGAACACATGCGCCTAGCCTCGTGAAGACAAGTCGCATTTAGTTCACTTAAGAAAAAAAAAATCGATTGAGGGGGCGCATGTGGGAACTGTTCTGCAAAGGTCTCGAAGATGTTAAGGAACATGCAACAATCTGTTCCAAAGAGGAGTGCATGATTCGCTTAAAGGCCTACTTTCCACGAACAAAAAGTCTTCGGCGGTCAATGTGCGAAGCCCCTCAGTAAAATGCTGCAGAGATAAGTCGACCTGTTAAGCAGCGTGGTCGCAAAATTATCCGCTTTATCACAAGCGAAGAAGTCTTCGGCGGTGAATGCGTGAAGCAAATTACGAGGCAGGGCTGACGAGCCACCTCGAGGTCATATTATTCAGAGGATAATCGAAGTTGAGCTATCATGCCACTTCGTGTAGCTGGGGCTTGCATGGCAGACCAGCTACTTGTTATGCATAACTTGTATTTATATTGTCATGCTACATCACATGTTCATTAACTCTTCGACATGAAAACACGTTACTTCCAAAGTAGTTGCTTGTCATAAAATTTTTTCAGGATATCATGTTGCAAATACAATCAGGTTATCATGATATTGGTCTTCGGAATAATGAACTTCTAGCTGAATTCTTCGAGTGTCTTAGCATTGGCTCTCTGGTTATATTTCGGCTCTTCGGCTTATCACAAATTAATCTTCGCAATAATGAATTGCTAGCCGAGGCTCTTCGTATATTTCAGCATTGGCTCTTCGGTCGTCTCTATGGCTCTTCGGGTTCTCCGGGTTATCATGAATTAATCTTCAGAAGAATGGATTGCTAGCCGCGGTGCTTCGAGTATTTCAGCATTGGCTCCTCGGTTATATTGATATGGCTCTTCGGGTTTATCATAAGTGGACTTCAATATCTCTTCGGTTAATGCCTCATGCGAAGAGGTTATATGGAAGCTGTGTCTCTACCACTGACAAATGCATTATCCACGCAATCATTGGTTTCATCTTCGCATCAGCATCAATCCAAACTACATCAACTACACTTCTACTTCCACGACACATGGTCTTTGCCACCAGCTTCAACCAAGAGGGGCTATGGAGGGATCTTGGTGAACCAATTCACCCATCTTGCCCGAAGCGGGTGAACGAAGACCCAAGAGGACTTTAGGACGATGAAGAAAGCATCACACGACTTTCTCTACTTCGGCTACGTCGACTACATGGAGGAAACAACTTCGGGAGGATGAAGCGAGAACGAAGTGGGGGAGATCTTTTTTGGTAAGGATGGCGAAGTTGACGGCACCAGAGAAGAAGTTTTCATTGTCAAAGGAAGACCGAAGATCACATTGGCTAGGCTAGTTGATAATTCCATATGTGTAGACCCGTGAGATGTGCGTGCTCTTTTCTCCATTCTGTTTTTCCCACTGGGTTTTCGGAATGGAGTTTTTAGCGAGGCGTACGGGCGGGTGGTCATGAGGGCATGTCCTCGGGCCAAAGAAAAAGATTAGTGAATCATTTTTCCCTTGTTTTCATCTACTTCGTTTTCTTGTACCGGCCAAACCAAAGTAGCTGAGGGGCTAGAATGTTGGGGGAAATGATTCACAAGGTACCCCCTATCCTAGTTTTAGGGCTCGGATGTAATATTTGTGCCCACCAGGGGCTTGGGGCTAAAATGTCATCCCACCCCTTAGCTATATAAACAACCCAAGGAGGTTGAGAGAGGGGACTGCCCCCTCCTCACTTGTCTATTTTTCTCCTTGTGATGCACCTTCTTTTATGAGTGTTGGCTCCTCTTAGGGAGACGGTTTTTACCCCAACACCGCAACAGGATCCGCACGTGTGCCGGCGAGATGGCGGCGAAGACGCAGACGATGATGAGTGCCAGAGAGGGGCCAAGCAGCGGTGGAGCGAACCCCATGTCGAAGACGAGGGTCCTCGACTGGATCCTCTCGGGTTCCGACGAGGGGCCAAGCAGTGGCAATGAGGAGCGTGCCGGTGAGGGGGCACCGAAGTGGGTGAGGTGCCTACCTCACATCTGCGAGCACAAGTGTCTGGCAACGACGAAGAGGGGTCGAGGGAGCGACGAAGGTGTAGAGGACCTCATCTCTGACTCTGGCAACGACGATGATGACGACGAGGCAAGTTTCTCTGAATCTCACTGTCTTTTACTTGTTCTATAGATGGAGCTTGAGCTTGATAAAGTTAGTGCCTATGATGATGTCTTCCATGCTTGTCATGATATTATACTAAGTTCTGAGGCAAATCAGTTTTGAACTAAGTTCTGCTTTTACTTGTCACCCTGCTATGAAGCCTAGGATAATTTTCAAGTTCTTATATAATTTTCCTATGATGATTACTGTGCCTATACTGCTCCAAGTTCTGAGGCAAATTAGTTCTGAATTAACTATGTTATTCTTATACCATGTTTAACCCTGTTTTAGGCAAAACTCTATGAGTCGCGAGAAGAGCTTGAGTTACTTCTAAACCTTAATGTCTGGGATTATGTGAAACCTGAGTTTGAAAAAATCACGAAAGAAGTGAACATCCTCATCAAAAAGGCTAAGCACATAAGGAGGTACAAGTATACGACTGAACAAAATCTCAAGCCCATTGAAGATGCGCTCGAAGGGCTTCAAGAATCCTTGGTTGCTTACGAAGAGGCTTCAAAAAGAGCCAATCTTGATGGGGCATGAGGAAGTTCAAGCTTGTTGATGTGCAGGGTCAGATAGCCATACTTTTGTGGATGTTCAAGGGGCATGCTTTTGTTGATGTGTATGGTCAGATAGCACGACCATAGTAAAAAATGTGATGGACAAGTTAAGTCCTAGCCAGATGGACAAGTTAACTGTTTGTAACAATTATCTTTATTCCTGTGGACAGGTTCTTTATCTGCGGACAAGTTATCTCTCTTATGATGTCTGTTTTGTCTCAAAAGATATATGTGTTGATTGTGCCTGTATGTCGAAATGGAAGCAATGAGAGATCGAGTTGACCTGTCAATGAAGACAGACACAAAGGAGACACAGATTCACAAACCCCCGTCTCCTTTGTTCACAAAGAAGACAAAATTTATAGTAGCACATATTCCATATATGCATGATCGTCGCCCTCGTGCATTGGAGACCCCCGGTTTGGCTAATAATCCCCTGCCGCCGCGCTCCCGCTTCATGGCAGTGAAGAGTGCTATTAGACTTCAATTATTGAGCTCCCAGTCTAGTAACGGGCATCAAATGGTCATCGGTAACGGACACTAAAGCCGATTACCGATACGGTAGTGATCAGTAACGGACTTAAAGAACCCGTTACCGACAGGGCACTGATCAGTAACGGATTTTACGAGCCCGTTACCAATAGGTTTAACTTTTGTAACGGACTCGCTTTAACGTCCGTTACAAAGAATTCATGTAACGGGCGTTTAAGAAGCTCGTTACCAGAAGTCCATAGTGGTAACGGGCGTTGTGGAGGCAAACCCTAGGGTCAGCCTGCCGCGGTTATGGGTAACGGCCGCCAGACAACAACCGTTACAGATGTGGGTGCATGTAACGGGTGTTAAGGGCCCGTTACAAATACTACATGACCTATTTGAGGTTTTTACTTAGTGTTTGGAAAGCACGTAATGACAATCGCTTCCAGAGAAAGACATGGTCTCCATTTCAGGTACACCAAGCTGCAGTAGCTCACATGCACACTCATCTCACGGCTTGGGGGGAGCACTGCCAATCAAGAGTATCCACCACAACTCAAGGTATGAATATTTCTAATGTAGGACCAATCAACAGGTGGATCAAGCAGTCATCCTACAGGCTTCCACAACTACTGTTCCTGGAGGTTGTAACTTAATCAATCAGCCAGTAACAGGACCTCCTGAAGCTACCCATATGATGAACAGGCACTGTACTAGTAATCCGGCCATGCTACAAGGACCTAGGTGCTACGTCGATGCATCTACACCTCCAGAAGACTTGAGCCCTCAGCCAAGGACAGCTGGTTTGGGTATCTTCATCATCAATTTTCAGGCACAACCAACTCAAACCATCTACATCAAGGCACAACTTTCTGCATGCTCCTCAGTACTCATGGCTGAAGCAGCCAGCCTTGCTCTTGTTGCATCAATCACCCAGGCACTGAACATCAATAGCTGCAACTACTTGTCCGACTGTCAGCAACTTGTCCACTTCATGAACAACAAGGACTCAACTAACCCGCCTAACTGGAGAATCAAACCATTTACCAAGGTTTTCACAAACACCACCAGATTGCAGGTGACAAGAATCTTCAAGATTAGTCGATCTCAGAACACAACTGTTGATGTGCTTGCACGTCAGGCACCACATCAGGCACTTAGCTCACAGCTTACTCATTTGCAGTCTTCTTGTAATTCTCCAGTTTGTGCACTCGACTACTTTGTTCTTCAGGCCCTACATCTTTTAGGCTTGCCTCATGTAACCGCGTACTCACAGCAGTTTGCTCTTAATCTATACAAAATTGTTTGTTGTAAAAAAAAAGCCCTAACGAAAATGGTGGTCGCGGCAAGTGCGACTGTTGTAAAAGACTGTGTGGTGGGGTGTCCATGGGTTTATTGTCTAGGATGAGGGTGCAGTGGCGATGGCCAAATTTTTTAGGATGTTCTCCCTCGTCACCCTAGACATTAAACCCATTCGCAATGGGCTAGAAGTTTCGATACTTATTTGCCGTCGCAATTTACATTGCTTCCTTCACTAGGTAAAACCCATATATGTTGAGTGCTATCCTTTGGGCACTCGGCGAAAAATCTTTTTGCTGAGAGTGTTTCACAAAAAATACTCAGCAACCAAAAAACACTCGGCTAAGAAACAAGTTTGCCTAGTGTTTTTTTGCACTTAGCAAATAAAAAAAATTCTTTTCTACCTCTCAAACTTTTTCTACTATTCACATACAACATGTGGCACTCCATGCTAAAATTTGGTAAAATTTTGTATTTTTTGCAATATTGAGTTAATTAATTGCATTTTAAACAATTTTTTGAATCAAGTCAAATTTGAACTACAGGTGATTTAAATAATAGAAATGAAAATGAAAATAAAAATGATATTCACATTATTTAGCTTAGTTTAAGGCCTTACCCATGAAATTAAAATAAAATTTTAACATCTTATTAAGAAAACACGATCATGAACGTGTGGCCGCATTGTTTTTAACTTCTAGAAATATCAAATGAAGTTACAAAATCATGATTTTTCTCATGGTGTGATGGTATCATACATGGAGGTTGTGGTAAGAAATTGGGAAGGTTTTGCACATTTTATTACGTACGATGTTTACAAATTGAAGCATTTGAGAAGATCCTAAGCGTTGAGAAGGATTCGATACGATTTGAAGTCAAAGTGATGGTTGAATTGCGATGTGATAATTTTAATGTATTAAGTGAAATTATAGATTTTTATTGATATAAATTAAGTTTAGCTATAAGTGTATAAAACAATGGAATTGTATGAGTAGAAAAATCAAATACATAATGTTGAGTAAAGTTGACAAGATAATATAAAAGTGAATTGGAATAAATTTAGAATATGTTATGAAAAAGGAGAAAAAAAAGAAAATAAAAAACATTCGCCGGGTGTTTTTTCCAGACACTCGGCAAAGGTGCCATGTCAGCGATCCGAATCTCCTGAAAAAAGCCATTGTCGAGTGCCATGTCAGCAACACTCGGCGAACTCGTGACCCCGCTCCATCTCCTCCCTCTCTTATCCTTATCAGCACCTGTACCCCATCCCTTCCCCCCATAGCACCTCCTTCCCTTCCCTCTGCACCACCGCTCGCCTCCAATTCCCGCGGTGCCTCCTTCCCTCCCCTCCCCTCCGTGCTCGCCTCCCACCTTCTCCTCAGCTCCACTACCCCTCATCTCTCCCCATCACCTCATGGGCGAGGAGTGACGACAGGGCGAAGAGTGGTGGCCGCAGTCAGAGGGTTGGGACGGCGAGATCCAGTGGTGGGGCTGCGAGATCTGGTGGCGGGGCTGCGAGATCTGGGTGGTGCGGGTGTGGCCAGCGTCATGTTGGTAGTGTAGTGGTGGCAGCGGGTTCTCTCTCTCTCTCTCTCTCTCTTGGCGGCGGCCACCTCCCCTCCCTCCAGTGGCGGCATGGCGTTGTCCCTCCCCTCCTATCCCCTCCCTCTGGCGTCACGCGACGTCCTACGGTGACGCACGGTGGCCGTCGGTGGCGCGGCGAGGGGCTGGTAGTGGCTTCGGGGTTTTTTGATATTTTTTCCGAAAATACTCGCCAAGTGGATTGAGCACTCGGCAAAGCTTCGCCGAGTGCCCAACTTTTGACACTTGGCGAAGCCGCCTTTGCCGAGTCTTTGGTTGCTGAGTGGGCGACGCCGAGTGTTATTGGGCCTTCGCTGAGTGCCTTTGGCACTCAACGTCTTCAGGCATTCCTGTAGTGCTTATTTATCATATAGAAAAAGTTTGCTTCTTCCTGAAGTTGGCATGCATATTCCGATGCCAAATAAGGATGGCAAACTTTTTGATTGGTGAATAAGGAAGTGATGTAAATTTCTATGGTAAATAAGGAATTTTCTTGAGAATTTGATTAGCCTTGCGTGGGCCTGAATGCAGCTGGGTCTAGCGGTGAATAATCCAACGGTGAGCCATAGGGGAGGGGGGGGGGGGTCCTGTGCTGGACTTGTTCTTTTTAGTTGCCTATGCTTGTTAAAAGTTCATGTACAGTTCTTGTTTATTCAAGGTCTGTAATATAAATTCAGAAGTTTGTCGTTGTAGACTTTGAAGGCTGAAGTAGTATTGGATAGAATCATGCACAATGCTGGAACCGTCTCCATTCTCACAATAAAATGAAATTGGTAACTATCGGACATTGCGGACATATCATGAGAGAAATTTCATTTATTCCATAGATAAACCATAGAAATTTTTAGGAATACTTGGATTGAAAATAGACACCTTACGCGTGTTGGCGGCAAGTGTAGCTCACTGATCACACCACATATACCCAACACTATATTAACACAAGACCTTTACAAACGTCAAACGTGCATGGGCGATCGACCAAAGCAATTTAATTACCTGCTGGACACTTTGTTGGTTATGCTTCCAGCTACAGGGTACGTATGGATGCAATCAGCCCAAGGTCCATCTAGGTTCGTAGCAGACTGGATGCACTGCCACACCACACTGTTGCACTTGAATCCTGATCCAAACCCAATCATCCATACTCGATCACCCTTCCTCATCCGACTCTTAGCATCAATGTATCCAAGCTCATACCACACCGAGCTGCTGGATGTGTTCCCAAATCGGTGTAGCGTCATCCGTGAAGGCTCAACGTCCTCATCTGATAGACAAAGGCTACGCTGGACAGCATCAATCACCGCTCGTCCACCGGCATGGATGCAGAAGTGTTGGAAGGCCATCCGGAAATCAGGAACGTAGGGCTTTATCTTTCTGTTCAACAACTTACGAGCAATTAGAGAAAGAAGGAATAGCACTTGCTCCGAGAATGGGAGTACAAGGGACCCTATTGCCGTTATGTTGGCCTGTAGCGTGTCGCCAGCAATAGCTACAAGGTCTTTAGACAGGTTGACTCCTATTTCACCCATGTCATCCTCCTCATGGAATGCACAATGATAAGACTTATCTTGGGCGGCAGTGATTGTGCGTACAGTGTGCATGAGCTTCAAACGTGATTTAGCCGACCTCGATGTTGACAGTAGCACAGCAGCTCCACCCATGCGAAACAGGACATTTGGTAGCAACATTGCACGGTTCCTCCCTGTGTAGTACTGGCATGAGAGTATCTCCGTAGACACCACTAGTGCATGTGCACCCAGTGGAGCAACCTGCAAGAGTTTTTTCGCGACATCCACTGAAATCAACCCTGCACTGCACCCCATCCCAGAGAGGTGGATGTGACGGATGTCACCTCTTAGCTTGTATTTCCCTACAATCATGTCAACTAAAGATGGCACTGGATTGAAAACGGTGCAGTTTGTGACGAGTATGTCAATTGCCATGGGGCTGATGCCTGTCTTAGCAAATAAGTCATCAATGGATGAGAAAATAACCTGCTCGGCCTCGTTACGGGCATCACACAGCGTGTAAGTTGGTGGAATGTAGTGGGTATTAGGTGGTAGGTAGGTCCGATCACCAAGGCCAGCGTTCTCAAGCATGCGCTTCATGAAATGGATGCTTTTATCATCGAAGGATGGCAGCTGGTGAGCATGTTCGACGAAAGCGGCCATGGTAGAACGACAATCGGGTGTATGACGGAAGCAAGCATAGTCCAGAAGGTATACACTGCGAGGACGGTGCATGAGGTAAAGGGTACCTAAGCCAATTGGAAGGAAGGTGACGAAAAACAGGTGTGCATGCCGCACTGACTGTAGCCTTGCGAGAATTTGGGCAGGGCCAAGTTGTGCGGCTTTCAGCAAGAGGATGGTTCCAAGTACCACAGCAACGGTGACAACACAATTGTTTGTGACAAGCTGGAAGAAATATTTGTAGCGCTTGAGACTGAGTGGTGAGTTCATGTTGTTGAAGCTCCTAATGAAATGTCTTGGCTAGCTCATCTGGAGAAAGACTGGAGGGTGTGCAAGATTTTAAATAAAGGGTATGTATGTCTTTCATACCACCGTTTTATTCAGTTCAATTGCCATTAAAACAACATGAAGAAAAATTTGAGGCAAATAAAAATCGTGCCTTCCTACACATCAATGGCTTGAAAGATACTACATATGAATGGCATGCCATGAATTGGGTCGAATCGATCAATTCTTGAAGTTGTCGTGACTTATATGTTTTCTAGATGCAAACGTCATCAGAATCACCTTCTTTATAATTAGTTTAATTTGGATCTAGCATGCTGGTTGCAACATAGTCCCTCCTTGCCACCGTTCACTTTTTTATACAACTTTGACCATTCGCCTTATTCAAAAACTTATTACAAATATATAAAAGGATAAGTCGAGGTTAAAATACCTACAATAGAAAAGCATATAAGCAAACAAAATAGATACTTACATAATTTTTTAAATAAGACAAATGGTCAAAGTTGTAAAAAAAAATCAATGACGACAAATATTTCGATACGGAGGGAGTATATTACAAGTGTTCTATCACAAAATTACATGATATTTTTCAGAGTAGCTGATCCAGAGACTTGACTCTAGCTAGAACAAATAGCATAATGGCTCAAGATTGCTGACGGGTGTGATAATGAAGTTGCTATTTGGAGAGACAATAATGAAGGGGAAAAACATTAAAAATGTTGTATGTGGCCTAGTGGAGAGACAACAATAAAGTGTTATGTTACTCCCTCCGATCCAAATTACTTGTCGTTTTGATTTTTCTAGATGCATTCATTTTGTTACAAGACATAGATATATATCTAGGCAAAGGATATGTATAGAAAACTCAAAACCACAAGTAGTTTAAAACTTAGTAACTATTATTGATTGGATTGGCACCGATCGTGACTCGCATGTGCAAGGAAGACATTAAGTGTCAGTAGTATGTAGTGTCAGATCGTATTATTAAAATTGTTGGCGGTTGGCAAGGCGGTATCTTAAAAAAATGTTGGCAAGCAGTTGCTTAATAAAACAAGGTTGTTTAAAGGCGCTTTCAAAAGTCGTTGTCAGCTGGAAATGAAATGTACATGAATTTAGTGGAATTTCATTTACTCTGTAAAGTCTGGGTCACAGCCTTGTTATTCCACTGCTTGAATTTGCGTGTTGTTGATTTGATCATTCCAAAGCGGGCCCGTTTAGTTGCATAGGTAAAATTTTTGGGTTCTCTTTCAAGCTTAAGGTCTATTAGAAGTACTGAACGTAGACTAGTTACAAAACAATTACACGAATCGACTGAAAATTGCGATATGAATCCACTAAGCCTAATTAATTTGTCATTAAATATTGGTTACTGTAGCAGGATATTGTCTAATATAACATAATTAGACTCGTTAGATTCGTTAAAAAATTAAGGTAGGAGTTATGGAATGAATTTGTTATTAATTTACATTTAATACTTCTAATTAGTGTATGAAGATTGATGTGACGGGTATTTGGTGAATTTTTTACAAACTAAACAGGACCGCTTAGCGCGAGAGCCTGATTCACAACATACGAAAGGGATGTTGTAAGGGAAAAAAGAGACAGGGAAGTAACGAATAAAGAAACAGCTAGTATCTCCTTTTCGTTCTCCAACAAGCACCTCATCTACTCCCATGACGAATCCAACTCCGACGAGCCCTCTGATTTTGGCTAGGATTTGGGATTCGGGTTAGGATTCCAGGATTTCTAGTTGGAATGGGGATAGTAGTGGCTAGGGATGAAAGTGGTACGGATATTATCCGTCCGACCGACCGACCGAAAGGGTCAGACACTCAAATGGTAAGACCGTATTCGAATCCGAACATTTAATATCTGTAACTATCCGTACCGCATTAGTATCCGGAAATTCAAAGTTGAATTTCTATGATCCAAATATGATGAATATTACTATTCGACAAAAACTATACTGTCCGTATCCGTATTCGATCTGAGAATTCAGTCCGAGAAAGAAAAAATATTTGTATCTGTATCCGCAGTATCCGTCCGTATCCGATCCGTTTTCATCCCTATTAGTGGCTATGAAGGGATGGCTAGGAAGTAGCCAACCTGTCAGCGTTGTCGCGGTACTCAGAGCTCGTTTTGGTAAGAGTGGCGTGGGTGTCATGACTACAACGCGGTTAATCGCAAAGGTGGTCACTTGGGTACACTAGGTGAAAAATTTACTTTGGTAACGAACATAGATTGCCTTTAGTAATGGGCAACACGCCCGTTACCGATCAAGTGTTACAAATGAGCGAAGAAAGGTAACGGGATTATCCCTGTTACTGATAACACATATTCGTAACGGGCATCAAATAACGACCGTTACCACAACTAGCCACCGGTCACGTGAAATGACTGTTTCTCTGGGCCCACAGGGAACTTTAGTAACAGGCACCAAAACAAAGCCCGTTACATCAAGTCAACATCGGAGAGCCGTGCTGTAAACCTGCGTCTCCTCTGTCTTGACCAAATGAGACACGTCTATTTCACGCGCGTCTCAGCACAACTAGGATTCGTAACGGGCATCAAACAACAACCGTTACCACAACTAGTCACCGGTCACGTGAAATGACTGTTTCTCTGGGCCCACAGAGAACTTTGGTAACAGGCAACAAAACAGAGCCCGTTACTGTGAACTCAACATCGGAGACGCGTGCTGTAAACCTACGTCTCCTCTGTCTCGACGAAATGAGATGCATCTGTTTTCACGCGCGTCTGCTGTCTCTCGACTAAAGGAGACGCGTGCTGTCAACCCGCGTCTCCTCTATCTCGACGAACGGGCCAAGTTCTGGGGCCCACCGGTTAGTATTAGTAACGGGCTTTTACGCTGCCCATTACATTGTTGGCATGTTTGTAACGGGCGTTCCGAATGAAGCCCGTTACTCACTGATCAGTATTTGTAACGAGCTTTAATTAACACCCATTACAGATACGTAGGCCACCCCTACAGTAACCTGCCTGCTTGTCGGCTGCATCCTGGAACCAGCCAGGATTTGGCAGCCATCAGGGGCTGCATCCTGCCATCCTGGAACCAGCCAGGATATGACAGCCACCACATCAAGGAGACATCACAAACACATTCTCACATCACAGATATAGACAAGCAAGATCACATCAAGTTTCAAGTTACTCATGAGGGCTTGTTTGGATGGAGTCATGAGAAAACTGCCTGAACCAGACAGCATCTGACCCCAACCAAGCAAGCCAAGCAGGTTTCTCAGTCAACAACACCTGACTAAAGAAGACTGAATGCCGTAAGTTTCAAGTTTCTGGCTACAATGAACTCACGGTGCACCATTATAGAAGTTGCCCTTTCGGTCGATGGTCTCCTTAAGAATATACTCGCACAACATCTCCCAGACCCGCTTTAGATATTCTGTGGAAACATCTACGGCAGCTTTGAAATCCTGCAAAATACAATCATTTATGAGAATACAAGTAGAAATCAGTTTCTAAAATTAAATGGAGAATATGAGCAGAGACAAGGTTGAGCATTATTATCTACTTACAACAGCCTTCTTGATGTCAGGTATGTCATCGAGTAGTCTTAACATATTGAATGCCACATGGAATCCACACAAAGAGGACCGCCATGGCTGCTGAGCACACTGTATCGATGTACCAAAATGACAAGTTAATGCAGTACCAAATAGGTAAGAAGGGACCATAAAAAAACCTCGGTCTTACATCGAGATTTGGTTTGTGCTTGAGTGTTGTGGCTTTTGGCTTTTTTTCTTTCCTTCCGTCACTTCGTCCTGTGCACATGTACCAAAGGCAATGCATGATAAGCAATACTGATTAGAAACACTAAGAGATTGAATTTTTGTGAACAAAACCTACAAGATACTGACCAGTCCACAACAGATTTGAGGTCTAAGAACTTTCGCGCGGGATGTTGTTTAGAAGAATCTAGATACCAAACCTCTTTGAACTTCATACAGATGATCAATGTTACCCAGTGGCCAGTGTAGTAGGCACCCACCACGTAGTCATTGTTCATTGCATTTCCGATTGTTTTTATTACAAGACCAGAATGCTGAGAAATATTTGTGGAAGTGAAAATATCTAGATCTAAAACCCAACACTGATCTGCATCTCTGCTGCCTTGTCCATCATTTTCCTACAAAAATATCAAATTGTTAGCATGCATGAACTTAGTGGTCAAAATTAAAAAATATCTTTTTAGATTTTAAGGGACTTACAATGTCCACAACCTCAAGAAGGTAACATCCAGAGAAGCCAGGGTTATAAGGTTATACATGCTACTGAATGCAATGTTTAACATTAAAGCACCACCACCTTGAAAATAGTGTTGATCCACCTTTGCTGGAAAGGCAAGTTTATCTTTACTGTGTTCCATGACGTAAGCATGCAACCTGGCACAATTTGGTCCAGCAGCCTCTAAGTCTGCTTCTGACAACATAGGTGCACCAGGCTTGTATTTTGGTTCCTGTTCTGTCCCAATAATACAGTTAAGAATCTCATCTTTAGACAGAGGTTTCCTGGCCTGGTTTCCCTTCTGCAGTGGAGATTGCTTGGTCTCCTCCTCCTATTGCAGAGGTTGCTGTACATGTTGCATCTGCTGCTTAGGAGGAGATTGACTGGGCTCCTCCTGCTGCTGCAGAAGCTGCTGTTTCGTCTGTTGCTTATCCTCATGTTGCAGCTGCTGCTTAGGCGGAGTTTGCCTGGGCTCCTCCGGCTGTTGGCGACGCTCCTGCTGCGTAGTTTTGTTGATCTACTGTTGCTGCTGCTGTTGAGCCTTCTCTTGCTGACACTAAGCTGCAGTACCTCCATCTAATGTTGTACCCCTGCTACCTGTTGCGGCTTCAGGGTTGGGATGTCTCGTCATGGGTGGTATAAAGATCCTGTCCTTTGGCCATTGGATCCTTTGAAATAGAGCCTTAGCTAGGGTTGCTATGTCACCCCCATCAATTGGTACAGGTAGAGGGTAGTGACCCGCATTGGCCCACATAAGTAGGTTGCACCACAACATACCCATCCTGCACCGGTACTGCATGGCAAGCCTTTTGAAATGGAAAGACTTTCGCTAGTGCGAGCTCCACATTAATCCCGGTGTCATCCAAAAGGCTGCACGCGGTTGGCTTTGTCAGCTTATCTATTGTGTCCAGCATAGGTGATCGACTATCACTATACACTTGATTCACTTCGTCCTCGTTGACATTCTAATGGTCTTGCTCTTTGCCACGCGCATCTTCCTCGCTGTCATGCGCATGTTCTTCCTCGCTGTTATGCACATCTTCTTCCTCGCTGCCATGCACGTCTTCTTCCTCGCTGCTACTGACAGGCGCTGGTAATTGGGAAGGAAGAAGTACATTTTTTGGTATTTCGATGCCTGATAGTCTTAGAGCATGGACAACTATTTTAAATGTTATGTCCATCATATCATCAGATCTCTTGTTCCTCCTCTTCTTCCTGTACATTCCAGCAAACTCTTCACCAAACCCTTTACCCCAGCCAAGTGAACTAGACACGCCTCGGACCCGACCTCGATGCTCTGGAGTCTCAAGTGCTGCGGTGAGGATATCATTCTCCCTAACCCCAGAGAAAGAACCATCGCTACCCTGAGCTGCAAGTGTTTTCACTCTATCTGCTACCCCCACCACCACAGGGTTACTGAATGTTATGTCCCCGCTTCCTTCACTAGTATTCTTCCTCTTCTTCCCTACCCTTGCCCGCAGATAAGATCTCGAACGTCCAGGAAATTGGTCCCAAGGGTTCTGTTTTCCTTCTGCAGCCAGCTTTGCATCCTCCTCCCACTCTTTCCTTTTACCAGGATAACCTTTTCTGCATGGTGTCGCACTTCACCTTCATTTAGGCAGCCTGCTTCGAATTCATTAAGGCCTTCCTCACCATGTTTATTCCAACACGTGTAATTTTTTGTGAAACCACGTGTGACCAAAATGATGAAAAATGATTTCCCGTTGTCTGAATTTCTTCTGGTTGAGACGATCTATACAGGGGCAAAGCATTGCCTGAACACCACGGTTTCTCATATCCGCCTCTGCTTGATTTAGAAAACCATTGACCCCGCTTAAGAAATTCTCCCAATCTTCTTGGGGCTGTCTGTACATCCAAGCCCGAGCAACAGCCGCCATCTGCAATTTCCATACACCAAATGAGCATAATTCATCACACACAAAAAACTGATAATATAAGAGGATTAGGAAAGCTGAAGAATTTCAATAAAAGGGGGCAACTAATTTCCACCTTGACGAGGACTTTCTACGAGGCGAGCGCGGCCGAGGAGGATTGGAAGCGGTGTCGCAGCTGCGGCGACAGCGCGGAGGACGGCGCCGAGCCCGAGGGGGAGGGGACACGGAGGCGTCTGCTTTGGATGACACCGCGGTCGACGTTCGCTGACCCCTTTCGCCGTCGCGCACGAGGTCGGCTGGCCTGCTGCAGCGCCGGCTTTCTGAGGAGAGAGAGCGTGATCCTTAGGGCACACGCAGCTGGCGGCGGCGAACGGAGCAGGCCGGTGGGGACTTCTGAGGAGAGAGAGCGAGTATTGTTGTCGGAATGGGAGTGGCCTTCTAAGGAGAGAGAGTGAGTGGTGTCGGAAGGAGAAGACAGAGACGAGCAATAACAACGCGCGTATCCGATGTGAAAAAAAGGCGATCCTGGGTGGCAATCAAAGGAGACGAGTCCTAAGAAACGAGCGTATCCAATTGGGTCGCCAGCAAAGGAGACGCATCCTAACAAACATGCGTCTCCAGTACGAAAGTTATCGGTAACGGACTTTATAGCCCGTTACCAATACGGCAGTGATCAGTAACGGACTTAAACAGCCCGTTACCGATAGGGCATTGATCGGTAACAGACTTTACGAGCCCATTACCGATAGGTTTAACTTTTCTAACGGACTCGATTTAACGTCTGTTACAACGAATTAACGTAACGGGTGTTTAAGAAGCCCGTTACCACAAGTCCACATTGGTAACGGGCGTAGTAGAGGCAAACCCCGGGGTCGACCTGCCGCGCTTATGGGTAACGGGCGCCAAACAACAACCGTTACAGATGTGGGTGCATGTAACGGGTGTTAAGGGCCCGTTACAAATGCTGCGTGACCTATTTGAGGTTTTCACGTAGTGGTACAACATTCAACAGAACTATGTGATACCTCACAGGTTGCTGTGGGAATTTTTTTAAACAAAAATTTAAGGTGCAATATGAAAGTAGGAACATCAAAGTGATTGCATGACAACATTTTTTTTTAAAAACATTATATAAGGAAGTATGATAATTTTGTTGAGAGAACTCTTCTAAATTATTGATTCTACATTTTTCTCTACTACGGGAATTTTGTGTCATGCTACATTATTGATCCTCATAGTCATTCCTTGGGGATGTAGGCTTCGGTTGAACCTCATCAACAAAGATCGTGTCTCCGTTGTCTTCTGTGATCATTCCTCTTATTCAAAAAATTATTACAAATATATAAAAGGATAAGTCAAGCTTAAATACCTACAATAGAAAAGCATATAAGCAAAAAAATATATACTACTTACATAATTTTTTGAATAAAACGAATAGTGAAAGTTATAAAAGAATGTTAATGGCGACAAATATTTCAATACTGAGGGAATATATTACAATAATTCTATCACAAAATTACTTGATATTTTCAGAGTAGCTGATCCAGAGACTTGACTCTAGCTAGAACAAATAGCATAATTGCTCAAGATTGTTGGCGGGTGCGATAATGAAGTTGTTATTTGGAGAGACAATAATGAAGGGGAAAAAACTAGTAAAAATGTTGTCTGTGGCCTAGTGGAGAGACAATAATAAAGTGTTATGGTACTCCCTTCGATCCAAATTACTTGTTATTTTAGTTTTTTAATAATGCAATTATTTTGTTATGTATCTAGATATAAATATATATCAAGATGCATAAAAAAAGTGTATAGAAAACTCAAAATGACAAGTAGTTTAGACGTATTATTGATTGGATTGGCACCGATCATGACTCGGCATGTGCAAGGAAGACATAAAGTGTCAGTAGTATGTAGTGCCAGATCGTATTATCAAAATTGTTGGCGGTTGGCAAGGCGGTATCTTAAAAAAAAATGTTGGCAAGCAGTGGCTTAATAAAACAAGGTTATTTAAAGGCGCTTACAAAAGTCGTTGGCAGCTGGAAATGAAATGTCTCGATGAATTTAGCGGAATTTCTTTTACTCTGTAAAGTCTGGGTCACAGCCTCGTTATTTCACTGCTTGAATTTGCGTGTTGTTGATTTGATCATTCCAAAGAAATTGCAAGATGAATCCATTAAATCTAATTAATCTATCACTAAAGACTGATTACTGTAGCACGACGTTGTCTAATCATGACATAACTAGGCTCGTTAGATTCGTCTCAAAAATTAAGAAAGGAGTTATAGAATGAGTTTTATCATTAATTCACATTTAATACTCTTAATTAGTCCGAAGATTGATGTGAATAGTAGTTGGTGAATTTTTTGAAAACTAAACATACCGCACGCTTAGCGCGAGAGCCTAAGAGCAACTCCAAGAGACTAGCTCAATTCTACTCTATGTATTCTCATTTAGCTAGCCATTTAGAAAAGATCCACTGTTCAAATTACAATCAACTCCAACAGATTAGCCAAATATACAGTATTGAGTGGGTCTCGTGTGTCATTCCATATCTTCTTCCTCCCGTCGTCTTCGTTTTGTCCCCACACGCGGCTGGCCGGCCCCGCCCGCACGCCGACGCTCGCTCCGACCGGCCGTCCTGCCCTTGCGCCTCCGATTCGCCCTGCCCTCGCCCCTATGCCCCGCTTCCTCCAGCGGCCGCCCTACCCCCACCTCTCCCTCCTCCTGCTACCTCTCGCCCACCTCCCTGCCCCAGCCACCGCCGCCTCTTTCTTCATCCACGCAGGCGCAGATCAGCGCGTGCCTGCCCAGGACGAGCCCGCCTCCCCGTGCACCTGCCTTGGGCGCCGCAAGGGAGCGTCTGCCCGCGCCTCTCCGGCGCTTCGCATCACCTTTTTCCGTCGCTTGCTCGCCGGCGGGCGGTGGGCGGCGGACTGCTGCCCCACCCACGCCGTCTCTGCATTTCCTGAAGGGCTGGGCGCCCTTGCCCTGCCAAAACCGTCGCCGCCTCCTCTGGGAACCGTGAGTTGTACGCTCCTGAAACCATCTTCCGCCAGCCGGCCGTCCTCCACTGTAGGGTGCTGTCCGCTGACTTTTGTGTGTGCTTCCTCCATAGGTTTTCGATGGGTAGAAGGTTGGAGGCTTCACAAAGTTGGCTTTGCCGTGCGTATGTGATTCGCGACGGCGGCGGGAGCTGGGTACAGGCACCGCTCCCACACGCACACCTCCGATCCGCCTTACTCACTCGACCGACCACCATGGTTGACGGCGCACCTCCTGCCTGATTTCTCCAACTGACCGCCCCGCCAACGCTGCTCCACAGTGGCCACCCTGCCCGCGCACCTCCACCCCGCTCGTTCTGCTTTGCCATGACCGCCGACGACATTTGTGCCCAAATCCGGCGGGCTCCGGTCTGGCTACAGCCGCTGCATCTTGACTGCGCGCGGGAGTAGCTCATAGTGGGAAGAGAGAGAGGACAACGCGGGAATCCGGCGGCCGCACGCGAGATGGGCCATATTGCGAACGACGCGGCGTCCCCAAAGATGACGAGCGAGAGCTCGATTTTTCCGATTCGGATTGCGAGGCATCGCGATGACGAGTCTGTTGGAAGCTGGTTTTCCGTGTTGGATTTGCTCTTATTGACAACATACGGAAGGGATGTTAAAAGGAAAAGTAACAAATAAACAGCTAGTAGCTCCTTTTCTTTCTCCATCAAGCACCTCATCTACTCCTATGACGAATCCAACTCCGACGAGCCCTCTGATTTAGGTTAGGATTTGGGATTCGGATTAGGATTCTAGGATTTCTAGTTGGAATGGGGATATTAGTGGCTACCGGCCGGTATGAAGGGATAGCTAGGAAGTAGCCAACCTGACGGCGTTGTCGCGGCTTAGGGAGATCGTTTTGGCAAGAGTGGCGTGGGTGTCATGACTACATAACGGTTAATCACAACAGTGGTCACTTGGGTAGAACATTGAATAGGATTAGGTGATACCCCGCGTGTTGTTTTGGGAATTTTTTAAACAAAAATTTAAGGTGCAATATGAAAGTAGAAATACCAAAGTGATGGCATGACAACATTTTTTAAACAACATTATATATGGAAGCATGATAATTTTGTTGAGAGAGAATCATTCTAAATTATTGATCCTACATTTTTCTCTACCACGGGAATTTTGTGTCATGTTACTCACAAAGACATGATATTAAACACAAAAAATCAATTGAAGACATAAATATATGATCTAGTGGATGGTGACATGGGGTATAGTGGACGGTGACGTGGAATGCTTGCATGTTGAGAGAAATCTATTCATGACTTGTAGTAGGTTCCATCTATATAGTTGTATATGATGATTGAACTACTAGAATCGGGTAGGGTGGTGAGCGAGGCAAGGGTGTTTGGATATAAACACACTACTAAAGAATCAACTTTCAGCACTAGGTCTGAACACTTGTTTAGTGTACCACAACCGGTATTCTTCATTCTATACTTAAAAAAAGAGGACCTTTAGTACCGGGTAGTTTACCTGGTATCAAAGAGCCATTTAGTATCGGGTGCGCACTAGACCCGGTACTCAACGGGAGTGCCACCTCTCGTCACCATCCTCCATCCTGTTCCTTTCCTTTTCTTTTTTCTATTTTTTAATCACGCAATCACATAATGTCATGAATCTCTTAAGAATCACATAATCAATTTTTTCTTATAATCACATTCTCACAAAAATACATCTACACTTCACAATCCCATATTTCATAACAAATCAAATCTCACAAGAATACAACTCATAATCAAAATCTCATAGAATCACCATCCCAAATTTCACAATAACCAAAATCACAAGAAACAATAATCTACGCAAGAATCACATGAACCTGCGACCGGCCGCTGGTCTTGCTTTGCTTCCCGGTACTGCCTGGCCAAGCCGCCGCCTACCTCGCGTCGCAAGCTGCCTTGTCGCTGGCCACAGGATGCCGCGGCCCAGGCCTCCACCCCGCCGGCCTCCGGTCATATCCCGCTTCCCAGGACCAGGTCGTTGGGGACTCTGGCGCCCGTGCCTCAAGCCGTCGGTCACCCCACGTCTCAGGACCAGGCCGTCACGGGCTCCGACGCCCGCACCATGCCAGGTTGCACCGCTGCGCACTTCCCGCGACAGGAGGCCACACCAGTGCTGGGCGCCCCCGCACCGGGAGGCCACACCCGCATCGAGCGTCGGGAGGCCGCGCCCTAGCACCCACGTCGGCCCCCTGCACGCACCGCTCGTCCCAGTCTTGTCACTACCGCACCCTGTAGAGAGAGAGATGTGAGGAATTTAAATAAAGGATAGGGTGCGATTGGACGTGTAGTTCAATGGTAGGACAGCCCGGTGGGATGCTACCCACCAGGGTTCAAATTCTGGTGCTCGCACCTTTTCCTGGATTTTCCAGGATTTACCGGCGTTATGCGTTAAGTGGTAAGCGGTGTTCCCATCGACGATGAGGCGCCGATGGTGACTTCGGGATTCTCTAGATCTGCCGGGTGTTCAGTCCTTCAGAGGTGCTCATAGGGGTAGGGTTTACGTACGTGTGTTCATAGGTGTGACTGTGTGCATGTTGTGAGCTTCTATGTTGTACTGTGTAATTCTCAAAAAAATAAAGGATAGGGTAGAAGAAGAAAGAGATGTGAGGGAGATATGGTGAAGGGATGTCGTGGGAGATAATAATAAAGAGAAGCAAGGGGGAGGCTGCGATCGAGTAGGGAGTGGAGGACATTAGTGCCGCAGACTTTCTTAACCCAGTACTAATGTACTCCCTTTAGTACCGGGTTGTATTCTAACCCGGTACTAAATGAGGGGCCTTTGGTACCGAGCGTCCCCAGATCGTACTAAAGGGGGTCACAGAGTACGCTCCGAGGTCCTACCTCCCCACCTGGTACTAATGCACGCTTTAGTACCGTGTGCAAAAATACCCAGCACTATGGGTAGTGAGTGGAGAGGTGATAGGGCATGGATAGCGTGGATAGCCATATAGATGGCCATTTGGAACTAACACGATGGGCTGGCACTAGCACGGTCCTGACACGCCGAGGCACCCAGCCCTCCTCATTCATAAGGAAACGAGGGGAGAAGCGGGGTGGTGACAAGACTGCTAGTAGGGCGGGCTAACAAACCTTGGAGGGCTTTTCCTACACGAGGAGGATAATGGTAGTGCCAGGCATGGCCCGCCGTAGTGCCAGTGCCTGGGCCGCAAATTCGGCTCGTAGTGCCGGCCTAGGCACGACATGGTCAATGGGCCAGCACGACGTCGACCTGCTACCAGCCATCCCACTCCCTCGTATAAATATCTTCTCTAACCATAACCTTATCCTCTCCCATTTCCACACCACACCCTTCATCCTCCACCCCATCCGCCTCCCCTGCTCAAGCTCGTCCACTGGCACCTTTGGCTCTCTCTCTCCTGCCGGAAGCTGCGCCAGGCGATGGGAAAGGTGTCGTCGGGAGCTGATGTCGCGGCCTTGGCCTCGGCCGGTCCTTGCGCTCGTCGCCAGGAGCTGTTGCGTGTCCTCTACATGGAGATACTGCAGCGGGGCGTAGCCATGGCCACCACTGGGAGGTGTTGCAGGCGGGGCTTTGTCGGAAGGTGCCCGACCAGCCGCCGGCATGGGGACGAGGCCGGGACGACTGAGACGCCGCCGGTGGTCGCCGCACCCGCGTTCGGGAGGTGCTCTGGCCGCTCCATCCACAGGACCTGCGTCGCTCACCACCGATGTGCTCCAGCGCCCGAAGTGACTCCCTCACTATTGCAATCCCACTCACCAATGTGTCGGCCTGCGCCCGCTTTGGGGAGGTACGCCGAACGCTCCATCCATAGGACCTGCATCACTAACCGCTGATGTGCTCCACCGCCCGAAGCGACTCCCTCGCTCCTGCAACCCCGCTCACCGATGTGCCGGCACGAGCACTAGAGTGGTGTCGTGCCTGTGAGCATGGCACGGCACGGCACGGCACGGCTAAGCAGCCATAGGACCGTGTATGGGCCAAGAGTTGGGCACAGTGGCCTGAGATGGCACGACACGGCTAAGCAGCCATAGGACCATGTATGGGCCGGGAGTTGGGCACAATGGCCTGAGATGGCACGACAGGGCAGGACGTCATGCTCCATAGTGTCATGCCCCATAGTGTCATGCCGCATCGTGCTAGTGCCCCATGCTGTGTCGTGCGGCGGTTGGCCATCTATAATAGCCGATTCTAGTACCAACATTAGTATTGGGTCTAAAAGCCATCCCACTTAGAGAAACATCTAGTACCTGTTGGTATATGATGATCAGGTACTAAAAGTTGTTTTAGTACTAGTCATGCATATGACTCGGTTCTAAAGATCTGAGGCATGCAGTCTTGTTCGGGTATTGATCTCAGGACCAATACTTAAAAGAAGGTTTGAAAACGGTACTAAAATGAGTTTCTGTAGTAACAATCGAAGATTTTTCTTTCCTTTTACTTCTGTTTGGTGTGGCCGCTGTGTAAAGATAAAGCACGCCAAATGGCGGCTCTGAACAGTTTTTGGGCTGCTTGTTCGGTTATTCCGGATTCAATCTAGGTTGGAAACGATAGATATAACAAGAAAATGGTACTATAACACACCCGGATTTATCTCGGGTGAGCAACTAATTTACTCATGATAGGTACAGCAAGAGACCCATAGTCAATCCGTTAGTCGAGATGTGTGGAATCAATTCTGGTCTCTTAAAAAAAATTAAGCTGATGGGGTTAAAACTACCCCTAAAATCCTCATCCTCTAGCTTACTTAACAAAAAGTCCTGGTTTAATTCCTTGTTGAAGCAAATTTACATGACTGGTTAAAAAAATCTTGACCTCCTATGTCGATGACTAAAATAGTTTTCAACCTGAAATAAATCCGAATCTCTTATACTATCTATCATGATTTTTTTATTATATCTGTCACTGGGTCGGCTCCATCTTTTGTGCACGACGGACGTTCGAGGCAGTTGGTTTGGGTCGGCTCGAACATCCCGCAGGGCCGTAGGGCGGAATAATACAACACATGATGCGCCATAGGTTACTTACTATCTTGCCTGAAGAATGTTGACCGGTTCATGTATTGGTTGCCAGGCTCGCGGATCGCACGCTGTGTCGCTGTGGTTCGTTTCCACGTGAAAACTTGAGGAAACAAATTCAGCTCCCAACAAGAGAGGCCTAGATTACGCACCAACTGCTAACTGTTCTTCGCGTTATTGCTTCCAGCTGCTTCCATCTAATACAGCGATGCAGGGTGTGGCTTGCACTACGTCAGAAACGATTTGCCCTAACGGCTAAAAACGCCTTTGTGATGGCGGGTGCAACACCCGCTAGCAGTCTTGTGCCAGGAGAAATAGCTATTTGTGCTGGCGGGTACCCGCCCGCCAGCAAAGAGACCATAGTGCTATGTTACCCGTCAGTACTGTGGATTTTCGAAATCGACTCGAAACATTACGGGAGGAACCCCACCGGCCAGCTCACGTACCGCATTAATGGGCGAACAGCCCAACCCTTGGAACCACCTACAGCTTCAGGTGGCGAAGACCCTTTGATCAGCTTGTCTTTGACCGCTTTGACCTTGACCTTTGATTGCCCGATTCGAGAGTGGGCTTAATTAGCTTAGGTTTCAATCCTAACGCACGAGAAGAAAAACGAAAAGCAGTCACCCACCGAAACAAAGTTGCAAGTCGCGCATTTTTCGTGTAAAGTCGCGACACTCCGCGGTTGCCGTGGTTCGAACCTGTGACCTCTCCCTCGCGCGAAGCCTCCTCTACCACTACATCACACACTCATATGCATCCATATGCAGTTTTGGTTCTACTCATATTATACTACACCGAGTGTAAATCGATTTTTTGAGGCACTAAACAGATTCAAATTAAAAACTTATCAACTACAAAGTTTCATAACTTTCTGAGATCTACAACTTTCATGTTGGGTGTTTTTCCATTTGACGTCATTTACGAAATTTGAATTTCAAATTTGAATTTCAATGACAATATGATTTCAAATAAAAAATTTGTAAACTACAAAGTTTCGTAACTTCTGAGGATCTACAACTTTCATGTTGAGAGTTTTTCCATTTGAGGTCGTTTGAAAAATTCAAATTTTCAAATTTCAAAAATTCAGACGTACTTTACCTTAACAAAAGTAATTCAAATAAAAAATGATTCAACTACAAAGTTCTATAACTTTTGAAGATTAACAACTTTTATTTTGGTCATTTGCTCATCCGAAATAGTGGTAGCAACATTTTTCACAAATCTTATACACCTCTCACATAGTTTCTTGAAACTATATAAAGAGATATAGATTTTGTGAACAAAATTACTACCACTTTGTCAAATGAAGCAACAACCCGAATAAAAATTGTACACCTTGAGAAGTTACGAAACTTTGTAGTTTACAACTTTTTTATTTGACAACGTTTTACTCCTTTAAAAAGGGATTGTTGATTTTGCAAGGACACAATGCTGACGGGCGATATAAGGCACCCGCCAGCACAAATGGATGCTTCCATTTGTGCTGGCTGGTGCCTTATGTCACCCGCCAGTACTGTGCCATTTGTGCTGGCAGGTGACATAAGCGCCCGCCAGCACTGTGCCCCCACCACTATGCTGACGGGTGATAATTGCATGTGCCAGCAATCTATTTTTCATGTGCTAGCACAAATCATTTTTGGCTTAGTGTTGATTTCTCAAACGACCTCGGAAATATATTAAAGCTCTTTTTGGGTATCTTATTCTAAAGGCATGTACAACCCACAAACGACCTGTCGTCTGCAGAATCTCGAATTTAACATACAGACAGATGTACAAACAACTCATAGAGCCCACAGACAGAGAGGGCGTCTGTAAGCTGTTTAATGCTTTACATGTAGATTAAGATCAACTACAAATGCATTTGTATATATCATTGGGTGACTATTTGATAAAATATGTATCAATCATGATCAAAATAAATCATGAATATAGTTACAATACTTTTTATCTTATTACCATCATTGGGTGGAAAAAATAAGCAAAACACCGAATATTATACACCACATGTTTGTTTATTATCCAACAGCAGCTTCGGTGGAGCATCGAACCCATCTACTCCATTATGCGAAGTCACGCTCATCCACATCGAGCTCATCGACTAGATGGTAGATGCTTCTCCTCCCCATCCGTCGGCCACAGCCTCCTTAGCGTCTCATTCACCACGAGCGCAACGACGGGAACGTGCCTCCTCTTAGCTCCACAGAGCAGCGCCGCCCGCACCCACCACAACACGGGCGCGACTTGCAAACCACGGGGAGAATCAACGACAAGCGTCGCCGCGCAAGCAGCTTGCAGGGAGCAAAGGGCCGGCTCCCTAGGGAGCTATTGCGGACCTCCTCCGGCAGCGCTGCACGGCAGCCGCGGCTTCGGCCCGCAGCACGACGGCAGAGCTCCAGGGCGCGGTGCGGCGGAGAGCCGCGCCAGCGGCCTCCTCTACTATAGTGGTGCGGCCTCCTCTCCTCCATGTCCTCTTCCTCCTCCTGCATCGTCTGCTGCTGTCCGGCGGCCCCCAGCTCCAACCTCGGGGCCGGATCCGGCAGCGCGTCGAGGCCGAGCGAGGAGGCGCGGCGTGGGCAGCGCCATGGCGGCCTCCTCCTCCCGGCGGCGAGGAGAGTGCGAGGCTGGGGGAAACAAATGGTGGGAGCGATGGGTTTGGTGGGAGAGGGGCGAGCGCGGCGCAGACCGGATCCGTCGCCCCGTCGGCTGGGGCAGACGGTGCCTACAGCGCGCGGGGTCGCGTCGCCTCCACATGGGAGAACGGGACGAACCCGTCGACTGGTGAGACGACGGGCACCCCGTCTGTTGGCGTCAGCGGGGAGTTTTCTGCAAAATGTGCATCAACCGGCGCAAGATAAATACGCGCTGTACAACCCAGGGTCGTCTGTAGAATCTTAAACTGCGCATATAGACAGATGTACAGACAACTCATACAGCCCATATACAGAGAGGTCGTCAGTAAGCTGTTTAATGCTTTGTATGAAGTTTAAGATCAATTACAAATGTATTTGTGTATACCATTGTGTATTATGTGTCTATTTGATTGAATAGTATCAAACATAAATAATAGAAACATGATTAAAAAAACTAATGTTTTGCACGTAACTAAGATGAAATATTATTGTGTGGTTGTTTTTGTATTCTCTATCTACTTCTCTCGTCTCCACACTCACGCGCAAACAACCCAGCCGGCAGCACACTGCCACGCACTAGCAGCCACACCACCACACGCTCCTTCTCTTTCTCTCTCCGTCGGCAGAGCTCGTCTTTTCCTCTCTACTTCTCTGCTTCACCGAGCAAGAGGCTAAGCGAAATCCTTTCCTTGCAGATTCTGACTGCTCAGGCCGGCGGCCGCCAGGCCGGCGGCCGCCAGGCCGGCGCAACAGCTGGGCTACGGGGTGCGGCGCAAGCAGGATGACACGACGGAGGGAACCAGCAGCCCGACGCATCTTGAGCCGGCGTCCAGGCTAGCGCGGCGGATGTCCCTCCTCTCTTGTGTGCGACGACGCCGGATCTAGGCAGAGCTACCCCGCGGCGTTGTCCTCCTCCTTGATGGACTCCTCCCTGGCGGCTTCCTTCTCCTCCTCCGCGAGCTGCCCCTCGCTGCTCCACCTCACGGCCGGCGGCGGCGAAGTCGATGGCAGTCGACGGCGCTCGGACCCGGTGAGCTCCGCGATGCCCCCTCTCCCTTTCTTCCTCGGAGAATAGGCGGGCGGGCCTATAGTTGGTGCGAAATCTTCCACGTGCGCCCCGCACAGAATCCGAGCGCGACGTCGACTAGGGTGGTCGATGTCGTACAACGCTGCCGAGCTCGTCGACTCTGCCTCGGGCAACGGGACATCCCCGTCGCCTCACGAGACGACGCGGGGGCCGTCGCTGGGCACACGGAGGGGGCTTTCTGCATAATGTGTGACATATAGACGGGCTAGGTCGACGCGTTGTACATGCCCTAAGGCTAGTATATACCCTGTTTCTAAATATAAGTATTTTTTGTTTTTGTAGTGCGTGTTTGATCATCCGTCTTATTTAAAAGTTTGTGAAATGTAAAATAATTATGATATACTTAAAATATATACGATGATAAAACATATCATAAAAAAATAAATAATATTTTTACAAATTTTTGAATAAGACGGATTGTAAATGTGCTCAGCAAAAATGAGCAAATACTTACATTTAGAAACGGAGGGAGTACTGGTCTAAAAAAAATTAGTATAGAAACATCCGACGACTCAGATTAAATTAATTTTATACTACTAATCTTCTGCTCATTTGTACGACTAAAAATATTTTAAATGGTTTTTTAAATTCGAACCTCATATTATTTGTGGATTGGATTCAACTAACACTCATTTCAATTGAAACTTTGTCGCGTTATTCCTCTCATATTCTTCCCAGTCGTATGACATGCCTGCTGTGAATCTGTGATACGCTCTCCATTGATGCACGGCGATTGACACCGGTTGTTGAATTTTTTGCTTCGGCTGATTTGATCCAGTTGTGTTGACCGACTCCAACAAGGAGTTGCATTTTTCATATGCAAATCTAGGTTTGCCTCACATACACAGTATTTTGCAAGTCCGCCTCGCGGCGTCTCCAACACACCAATTGCATTCGCATTTGCAAATCGCCCACGCCGACGAGCTGCCGCAGCGCCACGCACTCCGTGGGGGAAGGAGAGAAGCAGCAACACGGCTCCACGCCATGGAGAAGCCTCCCCTGTCCTTCTCCTTGCAGAGCTGCCACGCACTGTCGAGCTGCCATGCCGACGAGCTGCAGCAACGCGGTCCCAAGCCATTGGAGGAGCTCGGCCGCGGGGGAGAGCACCACGCCACGCGGGGAGGAGAGGAGCAGCAACACACACACGGCGGAGATCCAGGATGGGCGGAGATCCAGGATACGGTGTTGGGCACGGCAGTTATCCAGCTCCTGAATTTGGAGTGGCACAGCACGTAGAGCCCGGCGACGAGCGCCAACACCCAGAACGGGGTGTGCCGCCTCCGCCCACGACATCTTCGTGTCCATGTGCGGCGGGTGCCGCGGCCGCCGCCGGTAGTTCCACAGCCTGATGAGGAACATGTATAGGAACACTGTGGGGAGGATCAGCTCCAGGTACCACAGCAAGATGAGCAGCAGCACGTGCACCAACACCGTCGTCGCCACGTTCCGTCACCGTCACACGTCGCCGAACCACCGTGCGCGGAGGGAAGGTAATGGCTCCTCGCGGTGGCGAGCAGAGATCCCAGGACACCAAACGGCGGCGGAGCTCGCCGACCGCGGCCCCCACGGCAAGCTCTCGCACACGCGGCCGGCGCCGAGCGGAGATCCAAGACACTTGACGGCTGCGGGGCTCGCCGGCCGCAGCCCCCGCGGTGAGCTCTCGCACGCGCGGCCGGCGGCAGGGAAGCTCCCGTTGAGCTTCCGGCTTCCGGTTGTTGGCTTAGAAGATTTGCCTTTGAGGAGAGAGAAGTTGTATATTTGCATCTTCTTTATCCTTCGATGCAAACTGCCTTCGCCTTTTGCATTATCTGTTGGGAACAAGTTTGGTGCTGCGCAGTGCCGATTCGTGATTTATTTTTGCTTTTGCATATGCTGTTGGACTCAGCCATAATTTGATGGGATGAATGCAGCCGATGTGGAAAAAGGTGGATGCGTAAGAATGGCGTCGTTATGAGCATCTGGCACATGGGGCGGCAGTGGCGTGGAAGAGGAAGATGGATTTGTTTAGGGTTTGTTGTTTCTCGCCCTAAAAAAAGGGTTTGTTGTTTCTCAAAATCAGTTTGTTTATTTAATCTGTGCATGCTTATCATTCGCATGACAATGAGATGGGCCGGATAATCATGCCGGAGAGATTTAAACGAGGGGACCATACGATACAGGAAAAAAATGAGCGGGTGAGATAAAAAAAAAGAGCGGGTGAGATAAAAACGAGATTACTAATAATACTAAATAGGTGATACCTGCGCGTTGCTGTGGGAATTTTTTAAACAGATTTTAAGATGTTATGTGAAAGTAGGAACACCAAAATAATTGCATGACAATATTTTTTTAAACAACATTATACAATGAAGCATTATAAAGACATAATATTACCACAGAAAATCGGTTGAAGACATAAATATATGATCTAGTGGATGGTGACGTGGAATAATTGCATGCTGAGAGAAATCTATCCATGATTTATATTAGGTTCCATCTATATAGTTGTAATAGGTGATACCCCACGCGTTGCTACAAAATTTTTTTATAAAATTTAAAGATGCAATTTGAAAGTAGAAACACTAAAATGATTGCATCACAATATAAATGAAAACATATTCATTTTATTGAGACATAACTACTTAGAAATTTGTAGCATGGTACTCACAAAGACTAACAAAATGCATACATGATTACTATTAGCCTCAGAAATCGGTAGAAGACATAGATTCACGATTTCTAGTGGAGGGTGATGTGGACAGCTTGTATGTTGAGATAAGTCTATCCATGATTTTTAGTGGGTCTCACCTATATAGTTGTTATAGATAAGTACTAAATTAGTAAATTACTCATGGGTTAGATGCTCCATATAACTTATACCACTCATTGGTGGTATAAGACACCGGAAAAGAGCTAAAAAATTAACAAGATCATTCCTTCAAGCCTCATTCTGGAAACCAACAAGCAGCGATTCATTATTATGGATTATTAACAATTATTACATTGTAAAATTTGAGTATTTAAAATGGAATGGTGTTCTATACTTTACACTGTTGTCAAAAAAAGTTACAGTGAAGTTATTTATGTTGTTTTACCATGATAGCCCGAGCATTTGGGTGCCACATGCAGCTATGCTTTATGCTCGAAAATCCTCCGGTTCCTCTCCTTCTTAGCTGGTGCACCATATCTTCTTAGCTAGTGCACCATATCCCTTAAAATTAAAGATGCTTCATCTTGCTATGGTATTAAGATATTACTGATTCAGTTCTTGACCTTGACCAAGATTCTTTTGCGAAACAACAGCTTAGGCCTTGTGATCAAATATGCTTGCTATGGCATCAGATTGATCGCAAAGAGAGCATATTTGATCACAAGGCTAATTTCGAATGAGCAATTTATCTGTCGTCAGGATCTTGTGCTGCACAAGTAACCAAGTAAAAAACATAATTTTCCCGGCGGCAAATGCCTTCCAAATTCATTTACCACTGAAAGTGCAGAATGTACAATTGAAATGGGCCGTGTAGGCCGATTTGGTTGTGTAGCCCCATTATCAGTCCATCTTCATGTTATTTTATCCTGTTCATCTGTGAAATGCAGCTGTTGGATTTTTTTTTTTGAACAACTTCAGGGGAAGATCATCCCTACCTACTCGTTTTCATCTATCGAAAGATAACGGTTCATACATGTCAAAATTCAAATTTCTGGCATACCATGAAGAAAGTTATGAGAGGAGGCTCACAGAGTGCAAGGAAAAACAAGAGAACTGAAGCTACAAAGACAATCCAAGCACTCAGCTGGTGTTGCACCTCAGTAAACCGATTACTCTTTGTTAGATATTGTGTATCGAATATTTGTACAAGTCCGGTTACGATGGAACTTGGGTGGTATTTAGCAGTATAGGGTAGAGTCCGTGTCATACTCTGTAACATAGGCCTCCTCATAAATATGAGAGGGGGGCTGCAACCTGCAGTTGTAACTATGACGACATAGCGACAGGCTCGCAAAGGCTCGCAGGGAAGGCGTCATGATGCTGAGATCCTAAAGCGGTCGGTGTTATGGTATTAGGAAGGAGCGTTCGTAGTCATTTCTCGGGGATGTAGGCTTCGACTGAACCTCATCAACAAAAGATCGTGTCTTCGTTGTCAGCTGTGATTGTGCAAGTTCGTCTCGTTAGAACTAATCATCGTTCCGCTGCGTGAAGATTAGCATGCGGCTCATCGCCGTGCAGGGCTACACTACTGGAAAAACGCTCATTTGTACCGGTCCGTAAAGCTCATTTGTACCGGGTGGAGTCCCGGCCTGGTACAAATGTCCCTTCCCCCCTCCGATGTGGTAGGGGGCATTTGTACTGGGTGGAGGTACCACCTAGTACAAATATGTTATTTTTTGTTTTCCTTTTTGTTTCTTTACTCTAACGTATTTGCTTAATGTACTAATACTAATCCTAATACGATGTAGTATAAAGTCACGTGGCATATAAAATATTATATTTGAGATAATATTCTACATACATTCGTATATATTAATTTGTATAATATTATCTCTAATATTATACAAATAAATATTTACGAATGCTTGTAGAGTATCATCTCAAATCCTGAAATTGAAGAACTTTGGAAATAATATTACACATTAACATATTGTGCATACTGAAATTTAGATTAATAATATACATTGGATGAAATGTTAGCAGAGTTTAATTTTTGCTTCCAGATGCTTGGTCTTTGCTTCTAGATGCTTCTTTGTTGGCCTGACTGGTCCCTTCCCCGGTCGCCACTCCCGTTACAATAGAGGATAAGCATGCATAAAACTCTCCCTTGGATTAATAACCTCGTCTAGAAGGAGTCTGCATAATTGTTCTTAAATCAATCAGATTTTTCTATCTCGAGAAATCCTTTCTTGATGTTGCCAATCTACCAAAGAATATGAACAAAAGAATAAGAACCGGAGAATATGAACAATAAGAACTATATGTAGTCGCAGTTGTGTGTGCACGCACCTTCTCTTTGAATTTGCTACCATCAGCGCAGGATGTAACACAGTGCATGTACTCACAAACATAGTATCCGCATAGATTAGTGCCAGAAGGCTGCGTCATGACCTGCACATATGGGAAAACCAAGTCATGAAATAATTTTTTATTGTATTGTAAGAAGTGAATAAGCTAAGACACATACTGGCCAATCTTAGTGGACATAAAGGTTGTTGTTGAACTTTCTGGGGTACTTATCCTAGAGACAACTCTATGACATCTTGGTATCTACTTTTATCTGTAGTTTTGTACAAAGAGTCGAAGACGAAGACCTTGCTTCGCGCCATACAGAAACTAAAGAGAATCTAGTGGAAGCTGCCCATAGATGCAGAAGTATTAGTTTCTTAAAATATGCAATGTAATTTGAAAAGATGATATACACGTTGCCCACCCGAAGTTGTATGGAAGCTCTACGACAGCCTTGTCTTGGTGTTTGTCCAGAAAGTTGATGATGTGATCAAGTATTTCCCTCTCATTAAGTTTGAGAGTGTTCTGAGTTATCATCAAAGCATCCATGTAGCCCACACTCATGATTCCTTTCCTCTTGCACCGTACCGTTGCATCTCAAAACTGTATGACACAAAAAATATAGAAGTTTAGATATGCGATACAGTGGCTAGAGCATTGATTTTTAACTTATAGTAGAATAAACACTTACAGAGTCCAGCAACTGACGAATGAGACGTCAACTACATCCATATTGAATAAGGACCAGAATTCCTCCATAGGAATAGTGAAGACCTGTTGGCCACGGAAATAGTGATGGTCCTCAATGTGAACATAGAGCACCTCCATCCCGCTGGCAGCTTGTGACATGTGCCACTTGTGCAATTCATACATCCTCGTTGGAAGATACTAGGGTAATTGCGGCCACACAAGCTCACGCTCAGGCACATACTTCTGTCTATTTGCCCCTTTATGCGGTGCAATTTTCTCATCCCCTTGAAGTTGTGCCAGAGTCAGACCCGCTAATTTAGCAAAATCAAGCAATTTTTTCTCATACATTGTAAGTGGTCTAGTTGGCCTATATGACACTTCATGAGTTGAGATTGCATCCTCCCCTCAAATTTGAGCTTCAGTCAGACATGTTTCTTTATTAAATTCAGCCAATTGCTGCCCATACGTTGAAAGCACCTTGAGGTCGGGGATAGATTGTTTTGACTTGGTCCCTAGTTCTGGAACACTAGATGTAGTTCTATTCTTCGCGCGTTGAGTCTTGAGTACTTGTCGGTCGTAGTCAGTCAATGGCTTGGGAATATCCTCTGGTTTTCTTCTTCTTTCCTCCTCCATTTTCCTCATGAAACGATGAAATTTGACCCGGTCAATTGGTTTCCCAACTAGAGGCTCATTTGAAGGACCGATTAGGCAACCACAGAGGGGGGGAGTGAATGAGAACCGATAAAAATTCTTCTCCGAAGAGATGGACTCGACTATGCCCCAAAATCACAAGCAAGGATTCCCACACAAACTTACCAAGGTCACGTAGTCACAATAGACCTACCAACCCTAGGAGCAAGTCCCAACTCAACCCAAAGCGGAAGCACAACACAAGAGGCGGAGGACTTAGGCAAATCTGCCAGCCTAGGACGGACCGTCTGTGCAAGTACCATGGACCGTCCGTGGGCTATGGCGGACTGTCCGTGAAGCTAGGATGAACCGTTCGTATTATGCATACGGAACCTCCAGTATGCACCCGGCCTATACGGACCGTCCGACCTGCAGGGACCGTCCGAGCTCTGCTCACGGACCGTCCGTCAAACACAATGCAATGAAAACCTAAGCCACCAACCGATCAAATGCCACGAGCACAAGAACACGACGAACTCGCAACGAACACAGGCGCTCACGGACCGTCCGTGCCTACACGACGGACCGTCCGTCAGGCACGAACAGAACCCAGCGAACTCGAAACCGCGAGGTCAATGCCACCTATCCATCCATGGATCTCCCAAACAGTTGAATCGCCGGGAATCGACAACGAACCGAGGTCAACCAAAAAGCTAGGGTTCCAACAGAAATCCTCGAATCGGAGGCCAAATCCGGAGTTTGAGGGGTCAAGATCAAGCACAAAGATGCACAAGACATCCATCCATGATCCCCACAAAGATATCCAAACACAAACACCTCAGAATTGAAGGAACAAGTCGCGCACAAAAATCCAACAAAATAGCCCGAAAAAGACACAAAAATCACTCGAGCCAAGAGAAGGAAATCGACGCAATCATGAATGCTTACATACAACCAGAGGTCGGATTCTCTACAAAATCGTGAAGAAAATCTAGCCTAAAGAGTAGGGAAAATGAGAAGCAGTCCGGATGAACGAGTTACCCTGGAACCCTAGAGCTATATATAGGAAGTCTCTCCGGGTTGGGCAAATGACCAAGCTACCCCTAGAACACAAAGGAAGACACACACCCCTCAGGGGAAAGATGGTCAAGTAGCGATCCTTTTCATCAGGTAGCCACGCCTTCGCTGCAGTCCACGTCCTCCTGACGCAAGCTGCGCGATCCCATCGCGTGTCCCCCGGCATCGAAGCTTCTCGGCGCGACCGGATCCAGTCTCCGCCCACTGAGCCTCCGGTCTTGTTTTCTGGCTCAACCAAGTAACCCGACGGTTTTGTGGTGAACCGCCACAAACCCCGCGTGCAGACTTTGGTCGTGAGCCGCTACCCTGCACCGGCTCCTATCCACGACTTCGTGTTGCTTTTCTTGCCACGATGCGGCCCACACTTGATCCCGTTCGGCCACCGGGTCCATCGAGCCGAGCCTACTTGTCTCTCCACCCCTTAGAGGCCCCGCAAGGTTAAGACCTTTCGCGCACGCTCTTCACCTGCACCAACGCAAATCAAGCCGCAACCTGCACCTGTAATACTCGGCCAAGAGTCAGTCCACACCTCGTTGTCAATCACTCATCACACCAAGGAGCGACCTTCCACCGGTCCTCGGACGCTCCGGTCCTCAATCTCCCCCCTTGATAAGTGCATTGACAACACACATAGTAACCAATTTGAAGGACCGAACTGGCGACCAGAAAGGGGGGAGTGAATGGGAGCTGATAAAAATTCTTCTCCAAGGAGATGGCTACTCCAACAAGACGAACACGGCTATCCAAAACACGTCTCCGACTCAACTACCAAAGTTGGTCAAGACCACGTAGCCACTGGAGTGCTACTGGTCCTAGGAACCAACGACCACCGAAACCTACTTGAGAACGCAGCGGAACAAGCAACTCGAGCAGCTACTGACCACACCAGTCAGATCGGTCACCTGCACCGGTCAGACCGGTCCAAGCCGGATCCTCCGGACTGAGCCGCCGGAACACCCGACACCTACCAGAGACACACCAAGTCACCCGAGCAGGACTTGGCAATTTCCACTAAAAGCCCCTGCACCGGTCAGGCCGGTGCAGCTCACCGGTCAGACCGGTCTGAGCCTGGAAATCCCAATTCCAAAGAACCAACCTCCCGAGCTCCAAAACGCTCCAAACTCGAAACAACCACACACCCAGAGACTAGGGAACACACCAAGATGTTCACCCGAGCAAAACCCAACAGGGGGTCGGCACCGGTCAGACCGGTGAGAGGCACCGGTCAGACCGGTCATGACTGGGCTCTCGGGATGAACAGCAACCCGCGGGTCAACTCCCCCAAATCCAAACCTCGATCTCCCGATTCGCTCCACGGATTCGCACAAGACTTTGGGGATAGTAGGAACACCTCATGGGCACTCCATAGCCAAGATTTGGTCTACCAAAACTTGCTAAATCAAGAAGACTCGAAGAAATCCCACCAAGAACGCCTCTAACCCTAGAGAGGAGAAAACCCCAAAATCGAGCCCCTTTGCTCACGGATTTGGGAGGGGAATCAAAGGGAAAAGAACCACGAGGGGTTCATGCATACATCCCCCACCAAATCCCACAGAGAAAGGTCTCGAATCCGCCACAAGAAAATCACCAAGAAAAGGCTACGAAAATCACCAAAAAGGGAAAACGGGAGAGACACACCAAAGCCTTGAGGAACCACGTCGAATCATCTATACATACCATGAAGGTTCATACAAGGTCTAGCTTGCCTCCCAATCATCCATCCCTCTCTCAAGATCTCACCATGAAGCTCTCAAGCTAGTCCTAGAACCAAAGGAAAATGGAAAGGAAAATAGCAAAACAATTGAGCTAGGGTTCCAAGAGATGGCTGCCATCCTCTCACCGCTTGGGTTATATGGAGGCAACCGAATGACGAAACTACCCCTAAGGCCTAACACTAGGATACACGCCCCCGAGGGGCACTTTGGGAATCTTCGTCGTCGCACCATCGGATGGATGCCCGACGACCGCACCCTGCGTAGCCTCGACGCACGCCATGCGATCCCGACGCTTGTTCTCCGCTTCGAAGTCTCCGGACTGCGTCGTCGCCCACCGGTCAGACCGGTGTCCTCCACCGGTCAGACCGGTCTGATGCTGCTGCATCTCCGTCTTCGGTCTTGGTTTGTGGATCAACCAATGAACCCAGTGATTTTCTGGTGAACCACTGGAAACCCCGCGAACTTGGTGTGGCCTCCGCCAATCTCCACTCATGACTTGGCCCCCACGAAGTCCCGGCTCGATCTTGGCTTTAAGGCTCAACCAAGGAACCGTCCACGACTTCATCTTGCCGTTCTTGCCACCATGCGGCCCGCACTTGACCCCGCTGGCCACTGGGTCCCTCGAACCAAGCCTATTTGTCTTCTCCACACCTGGAGGCCTCACCGGCAACGACCTTTCGCACTTGTTCTTCACCTGCACCAACACCAGTCAAGCCGCAACCTGCACCTGCAATACTTAGCCAAGAATCAGTCCACACCGCGTTGTCAATCACTCGTCACACCAGGAAGCGACCATCCACCGGTCCTCGAACCACACAGGTCCTCAATCTCCCCCTTGATGAGTGCATTGACAACACACACATTTGGGTAACCAAAGAGAAAAGGAAAAGAAAAGAAACAACCAAAAGAATCTCCAACAAGCGATCGAAA
The DNA here is from genome assembly GCA_036936925.1 of Cenchrus fungigraminus. Lineage (NCBI taxonomy): Eukaryota > Viridiplantae > Streptophyta > Magnoliopsida > Poales > Poaceae > Cenchrus > Cenchrus fungigraminus. The sequence continues at coordinate 62,161,551 of CM072770.1, forward strand.
GCCAAAGGAAAGGCAAAGAGCAAGATCACTTGAAGAAGACAGGTCTCGGTCCCCTTAGGCAAGGGCAACGGCTCGACACAACCGAGACAAAAACAAGCTCAAGCAAAGAGCAAACACCACCAAACCAAAGCTCTAAAACCACAAAGAGCTCCCCCTGCACACATGCAAGCTCCCCCTGAACCAATGCAACTCCCCCTGGACGAATGCATGCAAACCACTTCACAAAACAGAGCAGCTGCACCAGCCTTGCTCTGACCGGTCAGACCGGTCCCCTGCACCGGTCAGACCGGTGCACCAGATCGCCCAGCACCTGACACTCACACCGGTCAGACCGGTGCCATCCACCGGTCAGGCCGATGGCCACCTGGGAACTGCAAGAGCCCAAAAACGGCTTGAAACCACTCAGAAACCCCCTAGATGCATTCAGTAGGCCAAAACATGCTCAAACTTCTCCCCCTTGTTGCCAATGCATGAATCAAGCCAAAAATCGAAAAAATGCAACCTAGAGCTCCTCAAATAGACAAAATTCATCACAAGGTACTACACACATCCAAATGAGCAAGTTAGATACTCTATAGCTTCGTATGAACATCAACTACATGATCACCAAGTTTCACAATCATTGGGCGACGCTAAGATAGAATTGAGCAATTTTGCAAAAAACTACCCTCTCATGAGCAAAGTCCTAAACATGAGCAAAACATGTCAAAAAGCCAAAGCCACACAAACTTCATGCTAGGACAACCATTCTAAGCATAAGACCATCATAAACACCCACAAGCACCTCATGTCATGTCAAAGCCACCGAGCCATGTGCTTACTTCTAAATATGAGACTTCTCATTGGTAAGCAACATGCAACGGTTTAGCACCCAAAAGCAAGTAAAATAAGCACATATGACATGGGAGCACATTTTTCAAGCAGTTTACATTTCATTTTCAGATTCATATTTGGTACATGAAATGTCTTTGCGACAAAAAGGAACTTATGCCCCTCCACAAGATAAAGCATGGGGGGCTAAACATTCATGATGACAAATGAGCCTTTGGCCCCATATGATCAAAATAAGCTATCCAACCACAAATTAAGCATAGCCAAGCCACTAAAACATGTCAAGATCATATAAAGGCATTTACTCACAAGAGAGCATACATAGGGCATTTTTCAAAAGCATAACTATCAACCATGGGCATAAACCAAGATCATCAAGAGCTAAGCCAAACTAACCATAGCTTACCAAACTAGCTCACAAGATCATATATAGCACATCATGGTGAACAATGTATATAGGAGAAGCTTTTCCTACCACAATGCATATGATACAAATGCATGCAATCTAAGATACAAAGATGCCTATACATCATGATACAAAATGCAATGCAAATGCAAACATGCACAAAGGAAAGCTATACATATGCTACAAAGGAGCTCCCACACCCAACTCAAGAAATCAAACAAACACCAAGTTCCCCCCGCAAACGAGTGAAAGTTGCTTGATCTAGGGGCTTGGTGAAGATATCGGCTAGTTGGTCATGTGTGGGTACATGGATCAAAGCAATTTTCCCTTTCTCCACATTGTCTTTCAGGAAATGACACCTCACTTCTATGTGCTTGGTTTTGGAATGGAGCACTGGGTTCTTTGCAACACTTATGGCACTGGTGCTATCACATTGAAGTGGGACATGGGTATACTCCTCACCAAAGTCGCTCATGGTGTATGTGATCCAAAGGAGCTGAGAGCAACAACTAGCTGCGGCCACATACTCTGCCTCGGTAGTGGATTGAGCAACACTCGATTGTTTGCGGGAAGACCAAGATACCAAAGAAGAATCCAAGAACTGGCAAGTCCCAGAAGTAGGCTTCCTATCCAACCGACACCCGGCAAAATCCGTGTCCGAAAATCCATGAAGAGCCAAAGAAGAAGACGCAGAATACCAAAGGCCGAAGTCGGGAGTGTGACGCAAATACCTGAAAATGCGCTTGACTGCTTGCCGATGCGAAGTCCTCGGAGACGCTTGAAAACGAGCGCACAGACATACCGAGAATTGGATGTCCGGCCTCATTGCCGTCAAGTACAGGAGTGACCCAATCATGCTCCGGTACTCCTTCTGGTCCACGTGCTCACCTTCCTCGTCCGCATCAAGAGCTGTAGTCGTACTCATAGGCGTCGCCATGGCCTTGGAGTCTTCCATCTTGAACTTCCTCACAATGTCTTTGGTGTACTTTGCTTGGTGCACAAATGTTCCTTCCTTCGACTGCTTGATCTGGAGGCCGAGGAAGAACTGCAACTCACCCATCATGCTCATCTCGAATTCCCTGCTCATGTCTTCTGCAAACCTTGCAACCAAAGAGTGAGAAGAGCCACCAAAGATAATATCATCCACGTATACCTGAACAATCAGAATATCAACACCCTGCCTGAGGAGAAACAAGGTCTGATCTACCTTCCCCATAACAAAGCCTTTTGCAAACAGAAACCCCCTCAACCTGCCATACCAAGCCCTAGGCGCCTGTTTCAACCCATAGAGCGCCTTTCTCAACTTGTACACCCGGTGGGGGTACTTCTCACTCTCGAACCCCGGTGGTTGCTTCACATACACCTCCTCTTCCAACACACCGTTCAGGAAGGCACTCTTCACATCCATTTGGTACAATTTGAACCCTTTAGCCACGAAAAAGGCTAGAAGGATCCTGATCGCCTCCAAATGGGCTACAGGACCAAAGGTCTCCTCGTAGTCAATCCCCTCCTTCTGACTATACCCTTGCGCCACCAACCTCGACTTGTTTCTCACCACTTCTCCATTCTCACCCTCTTTATTTTTCCACACCCATTTTGTCCCGATCGGCTTACAACCCGGTGGAGGATCTACCAACTCCCAAACTTGGTTCCTCTCAAAGTTCTCCAACTCCTCATGCATTGCGTTGACCCAATTGGAATCAGATAAGGCGTGTCCAATGTCTTTGGGCTTAAAAGAAGCAACGAAAGCAGCATGAGCAAAGTGAGAATTGTTTCGAACCCTTGACCGAGTAGTGCGTTCGTTGATGTCCCCGATGATCCTTGAAGCTGGGTGATCCACTTGAACTCGCCGAGGAGGTTCTCGCCTTGAAGCTACCTCCCCCTCAACTGCAGCTTCTCCTTGATCTGGGATTATCGTTGTTGGTGTAGGAGACGGCCCGTTCTCGATCGTAGTCGAGGTAGTAGGTACATGCTCAGCCGCGGGCACCACACCGCCGTCTTCATCATCTCCATCTTCCTCCTCCTGAAAGATCTCCTCGCCAAGCTCATCATCACCTGCACAGTCAAAGACAAGAGAGCTACGTGGCTGTGTCTCGTCGAAGGTAACCTCGCAAGTCTCCACGACTTGGTTAGTTTCCAAGTTGAGCACACAAAATGCTCTAGAGTGAGTAGCATAACTAAAGAAAATACCATCGACTAACCTAGCCTCAAACTTATCCAGATTCTTGCCTTTCTTCAAAATAAAGCACTTGCATCCAAACACATGGAAATGACTTACCTTGGGAGTGTGACCGTGCATCATCTCATAGCACGTCTTCTTCTTGAAAACCCGAAGGAAAATCCTGTTCGAGACATAGCACGCGGTATTGACCGCCTCAGCCCAGAACCTCCTCGGAGTCCTATGCTCATCAAGCATGGTCCGAGCCATCTCACACAGGGTTCTGTTCTTCCTTTCCACCACGCCGTTCTGGGGAGGCGTATACGGACTCGAAAACTGGTGTTCAAGACCCAAGTCATGGCAAAAGGTTTCGAAACGAGAGTTTTTAAATTCCGAGCCATTGTCACTGCGGATCGCTCGTATGGCATCTCCGTGCCTCTCATTCTTCAACCTCAAGACAAGATCTCGAACAAAACCAAACGTCTCCCCCTTCTCCTCCAAAAAGAAGACCCACGCATACCGAGAGTAGTCGTCCACCACAACTAGGACATACCACTTCCCACCCACAGATCGCACACGAGCTGGGCAACAAGGTCCATATGGAGCAGCTCGCATGGACGCTCCATCATCACATCGGTGAGGGGTGGATGGGAAGAGGCTACCATCTTGGCATGCCTACATGGTGCACAAACCAACTCTTTCTCAAACTTCAGCCGTGGCAATCCTCGGACCAAATTGAGTTTACTCAAGCGAGACAAAAGGTCAAAGCTCAAGTGACCCAATTTCCTATGCCACATCCACAACTCACTCGGAGAGCCAGCCAAAAAGCAACGAGCCACACCCGAGGAATGAGAAAAATCCGCTCGGAAAACTTGACCCTCGGGAACGACCATGCAAACTAGGTCCCCTCGAGAATCCAAAATCCGAGAACCACCAAGCCGAAACAACACCTCAAAACCCTCATCCAAAAGCTGGGAAACAGAAAGCAAATTGAATCCGAGCGATTGAACAAGAGCAACACGCCTGAGAGTGACTTTGTCACTTATCCTTATCTCACCTTCTGATAGCACACGCCTTCGCCCATTGTCCCCAAAGATGATGTATGTCTTGGACACCACTGGGACGAGACTTGAGAACCACCCCTTGTCTCCGGTCATATGCCTCGAGCAACTGGAGTCAATCAACCAAACGTTCCTCAAGTCTTCCACCTGAAATTCAAAAATGAGCACGTGAGCGAACAAACGACTCAGCACTGGGGTTAGTACCAAAAGAGTAAAACCAGTGCCGAGACATTTGCTCCAAAGTGGGGTTAGCACAATCCAAAGCATCTTGCCTACCAAAGCTACCACCACGAGAACCACCACGAGTACCACCACTAGGGAACCACCCCTGTCTCGCTGGAGGAAAACGAAAACCACGAAAGGAAGACCGTGGACCGTTCCTCCTCTCCACCTCAAAGCTACGACTTCTCCCACCATCGTATTGAGTACGAGGCGGAGAACGTCTAGCAAACTGAACACCACCAGAACCACCATGCCATCCACCTGTACCACGACCAAAGGAACTGAACCGAGCATCGCCACGACCTCGAAAACCAAACTGGTCAGTGCCCAGACCTCCACCAGTCTGACCGGTCCCCCTGACCGGTGGCGCACTGCCAACAACACCACCTGCCATCCTTCGATCTCCCCAAGCCGGAACCGTTCTCACAATCGCCTTGGCCCTGGGCATTTGCATACGAGGTTCAGGTACACCATTAGAAGGGTGGTACCTGTCCTTGTTAGCCCACTCCTTAGCCAACCTCACCTCACGCTTCCTCTTGAAGCAAAACTCATCCTTGTGACCATCTCTACCACAATACCCACAATGGAACTTTATGGGTTTTGGCTTAGGCTTGGGTTGGGGCTGCTCACTCGGCTTCTCCCCTTTCTTCTCTCCAACCTCACCTCCCTTTGTGCTCACAAATCTCACCGGTTTTTGGAAGTCATTGGTTGGGTGAGGGAATATAGGTGGATTTGGAGTTGTGTCAAGTTTGTTTCTGAGATGGTTAGGCTTGGGCTCAAACTTGTTCTTGTGTGTGGTTTGTGGTGGGATAGGGATCTCTCCAACTCTCTCATCTCCCTCACCACTGCTCTCTCCAAGTTTGTCAGCCCCAAGTGCCTGACAATCATAGCGTTTGAAAGCCGCTATCATGATACCAAGATGAGACTCCTGACCCGACAACCAACTCATACACTTCCTCAGCTCATCATTTTCATCCTGCAAGCGATCAATATAATGTGCAAGTTTCAGATTCTTCAAAGCATGCAATTCACAAGTAGAGCAAGAAGTGGGAACAGGTGCTTTCAATTGAGCCTCAAGAGAAACAAGGTACGCATGCATCTCATCAATCTTTCCATGCAAAACAGGGCAAGAAGTGCAAGCACCTAGCAAAGCAGGTCTAGACTTAAGCTCAGCCACTTCAACCCTAAGCACATCTAGTTCCTCACACTTCGAGGCATGCTTTTCCTTGAGAGCAGTAAGATCAGCTAGGAAAACAGAGCAATCACAACAATCAACCTCATCAGAAACAACAGGTGAAGCCTTAAGCGAATCTATCTCAAGCTTAGCAACAAGGTTCTGTGTTTCTAGTTCAGCTACTCGGTTCCTAGCATCTTCTAGTGAGGCCCTAAGCTCTTTCCTCATCTTCTTTGCCTCTCTAAGCATGTCATCACGATTATCAAGCAACTTGCCAAGCCGTTCATTCTCCTCACGCAAGAAGGGAAGCTCGTCACGTACCTCATCCTCAGAGTCGGAGTCCGAGTAGCTCTGGTGACTCTTCTTGCTGCCGGAGCTACGTGCCATGCCGCAGAAGCCATCTCGCGCGAAGCAGCTGAGCCCGCTCAAGTTCTTGGATGACTTCTTGCTCTTGCGCCGATCACCTTCATCTTCGCTGCTACTGGAGCTCGAGGAAGAGTAGGCGGAGCTGGAGTCGACGTCGCTTGCTCCGACCATCGCTCGGGCCTTCTTGCCAGGGCCGCTCTTCTTCCTCGATCCACGCTCGTCCTTGTTCTGATGCTTGTGCTTGTGATCGCGCCTCGATCGGTGCTTGTTGTCCGTCCTCGACCGGTGCTTGTAGCCGTCCTTGTTCTCCACCTTCTCCGGACAGTCGGCGACGAAGTGTCCAGGCTTGCCGCACTGGAAGCATGTCCGTGTCGTCCTCCTCGTGTTCACCCAATTCTAGTGCAGCCACTCGAACTGCCTGGTCAGCAGCGCCAGCTCGTCCTCTCCAAGCACGTCGAACTCCTCGTCTGGCAAAGACATCAAAGAGGACAAAGAGAACATCCTGGAGGATGGGTTAGCGTTAGACTTAGCACCTGAGCCACCGATGAGAGTAAGACTATGAGAGTCAGTCGGGCTCTCGAGACGGGCTGTCACACCATGATCCACCTCAGCTGACTTGAGCTTCGAGAACAGCTCGTTCACCGTCAGGGTGTCATACTTCTCGGACTCAAGAATAGCCTCGACCTTTCCGTCCCATATTCTACGATCCAACGAGTGCAAGAGCTTCACGGCTCTGTCATGATCATCGTACGGGAGCACGCCCACATTGGCTCTCATGTTGTTCACCACCACCGTAAACCGCTGGAACAAGGCGTCAATGGACTCACCGGGGAGATGAGTGAAGTTCTCGTACTCTCTCCGGTAAGTCGCGTACAACCGAGCCTGGACCTAAGCATTTCCAGCGTGATCATCCTTTAATTGCTCCCAAATCCTACAAGCTAGGTCCTCTGTCTGAACCCGATCGAATTCGGATTGACACAGAGCACGAAACAAGTAGTCGACCGCCTTGTTGTTGGCGTCGAACACGTCCCTGGATCCTGGAGCTAGGAAGTTAATCGGATGAACATAAGATGTGTTCACCGTAACGTCCCAAAGGATCTGACCCTTTCCGCGGTGGAACGCCGCCATCCGCCTCTGCCACATCTGGTAGTTTTTGCCATCGAAGTGCGGAGGACCCGAACCCCGTTCCTGGTACGCCATCTTTGGATCTTAGACTGGTTAAAGTCAATGAAGACCCAAACCGGCTCTGATACCACTTGAAGGACCGAACTGGCGACCAGAGAGTGGGGGAGTGAATGGGTGCTGATAAAAATTCTTCTCGAAGGAGATGGCTACTCCAACAAGACGAACACGGCTATCCAAAACACGTCTCCGACTCAACTACCAAAGTTGGTCAAGACCACGTAGCCACTGGAGTGCTACTGGTCCTAGGAACCAACGACCACCGAAACCTACTTGAGAATGCAGCGGAACAAGCAACTCGAGCAGCTACTGACCACACCAGTCACATCGGTCACCTGCACCGGTCAGACCGGTCCAAGCCGGATCCTCCGGACTGAGCCGCCGGAACACCCGACACCTACCAGAGACACACCGGGTCACCCGAGCAGGACTTGGCAATTTCCACTGAAAGCCCCTGCACCGGTCAGGCCGGTGCAGCTCACCGGTCAGACCGGTCTGAGCCTGAAATCCCAATTCCAAAGAACCAACCTCCCGAGCTCCAAAACGCTCCAAACTCGAAACAACCACACACCCAGAGACTAGGGAACCCACCAAGATGTTCACTCGAGCAAAACCCAACAGGGGGTCGGCACCGGTCAGACTGGTGAGAGGCACCGGTCAGACCGGTCACGACTGGGCTCTCGGGATGAACAGCAACCCGCGGGTCAACTCCCCCAAATCCAAACCTCGATCTTCCGATTCGCTCCACGGATTCGTGCAAGACTTTGGGGATAGTAGGAACACCTCATGGGCACTCCATAGCCAAGATTTGGTTCACCAAAACTTGCTAAATCAAGAGGAATCGAAGAAATCCCACCAAGAACGCCTCTAACCCTAGAGAGGAGAAAACCCCAAAATCGAGCCCCTTTGCTCACGGATTTGGGAGAGGAATCAAAGGGAAAAGAACCATGAGGGGTTCATGCATACATCCCCCACAAAATCCCAAAGAGAAAGGTCTCAAATCCACGACAAGAAAATCGCCAAGAAAAGGCTCCGAAAATCACCAAAAAGGGAAAACGGGAGAGACACACCAAAGCCTTGAGGAACCATGCCGAATCATCTATACATACCATGAAGGTTCATACAAGGTCTAGCTTGCCTCCCAATCGTCCATCCCTCTCTCAAGATCTCACCATGAAGCTTTCAAGCTAGTCCTAGAAATTCCAAAGGAAAATGGAAAGGAAAATAGCAAAACAAATGAGCTAGGGTTCCAAGAGATGGCTGCCATCCTCTCACCACTTGGGTCATATGGAGGCAACCGAAAGACGAAACTACCCCTAAGGCCTAACACTAGGATACATGCCCCCGAGGGGCACTTTGGGAATCTTCGTCGTCGCACCATCGAACGGATGCCCGGCGACCGCAACCAGCGTAGCCTCGATGCACGCCATGCGATCCCGACACGTGTCCTCCGCTTCAAAGTCTCCGGACTGCATCGTCGCACACTGGTCAGACCGGTGTCCTCCACCGGTCAGACCGGTCCGATGCTACTGCACCTCCGTCCCGCTGGCAGCTTGTGACATGTGCCACTTGTGCAATTCATACATCCTCGTTGGAAGATACTAGGGTAATTGCGGCCACACAAGCTCACGCCCAGGCACATACTTCTTTCTATTTGCCCCTTTATGCAGTGCAATTTCCTCATCCCCTTGAAGTTGTGCTGGAGTCAGACCCGCTAATTTAGCAAAATCAAGCAATTTTTTCTCATACATTGTAAGTGGTCTAGTTGGCCTATATGACACTTCATGAGTTGAGATTGCATCCTCCCCTCGAATTTGAGCTTCAGTCAGACATGTTTCTTTATTAAATTCAGCCAATTGCTGCCCATACGTTGAAAGCAACTTGAGGTCGGGGATAGATTGTTTTGACTTGGTCCCTAGTTCTGGAACACTAGATGCAGTTTTTTTCTTCGCGCGTTGAGTCTTGAGTACTTGTCGGTCGTAGTCAGTCAATGCCTTGGGAATATCCTCTGGTTTTTTTCTTCTTTCCTCCTCCATTTTCCTCATGAAACGATGAAATTTGACCTGGTCAATTGGTTTCCCTACTAGAGGCTCATTTGATGGACCGATTAGGCAACCACAGAGGGGGGAGTGAATGGGAGCCGATAAAAATTTTTCTCTGAAGAGAAAGACTCGACTATGCCCCAAAATCACAAGCAAGGATTCCCACACAAACTTACCAAGGTCACGTAGTCACAACAGACCTACCAACCCTAGGAGCAAGTCCCAACTCAACCCAAAGCGGAAGCACAACACAAGAGGCGGAGGACTTAGGCAAATATACCAGCCTAGGACGGACCGTCCGTGCAAGTACCACGGACCGTCCGTGGGCTATGGCGGACTGTCCGTGAAGCTAGGACGGACCGTTCGTATTATGCAGACGGAACCTCCAGTATGCACTCGACCTATACGGACCGTCCGACACAGTACGTCGGACCGTCCGACCTGCACGGACCGTCCGAGCTCTGCTCACAGACCGTCTGTCAAACACAATGCAATGAAAACCTAAGCCACCAACCGATCAAATGCCACGAGCTCAAGAACACGACGAACTCGCAAGGAACACAGGCGCTCACGGACCGTCCGTGCCTACATGACGGACCATCCGTCAGGCACGAACAGAACCCAGCGAACTCGAAACCGCGAGGTCAATGCCACCAATCCATCCATGGATCTCCCAAACAGTTGAATGGATTGAAACAAGATTTTGGGGAGATGTGAAGCGTCCCTAGGGGATGCTATGCCCAAAAACTTGGAGCCTCAAACACACTGAATCGCCGGGAATCGACAACGAACTGAGCTCAACCAAAAAGCTAGGGTTCCAACCGAAATCCTCGAATCGGAGGCCAAATCCGGAGTTTGAGGGGTCAAGATCAAGCACAAATATGCACAAGACATCCATCCATGATCCCCACAAAGATATCCAAACACAAACACCTCAGAATCGAAGGAACAAGCCACGCATGAAAATCCAACAAAGTAGCCCGAAAAAGACACAAAAATCACTCGAGCCAAGAGAAGGAAATCGACGCAATCATGAATGCTTACATACAACCAGAGGTCAGATTCTCTACAAAAACGTGAAGAAAATCTAGACTAAAGAGCAGGGAAAATGAGAAGTAGTCCAGATGAACGAGTTACCCTGGAACCCTAGATCTATATATAGGAAGTCTCTCTGGGTTGGGCAAATGACCAAGCTACCCCTAGAACATAAAGGAAGATACACACCCCTCAGTGGAAAGATGGTCAAGTAGCGATCCTTTTCATCAGGTAGCCATGCCTTCACCGCAGTACGTGTCCTCCCGACGCAAGCTCCGCAATCCCATCACGTGTCCCCCGGCATCGAAGCTTCTCGGCAGGACCAGATCCCGTCTCCGCCCACTGAGCCTCCGGTCTTGTTTTCTGGCTCAACCAAGTAACTCGACAGTTTTGTGGTGAACCGCCGCAAATCCCGCGTGCAGACTTTGGTCGTGAGCCGCTACCCTGCACTGGCTCCTATCCACGACTTCGTCTTGCTTTTCTTGCCACGATGCGGCCCGCACTTGATCCAGTTCAGCCACCGGGTCCATCGAGCCGAGCCTACTTGTCTCTCCACTCCTTAGAGGCCCCGCAAGGCTAAGACCTTTCGCGCACGCTCTTCACCTGCACCAACGCAAATCAAGCCGCAACCTGCACCTGCAATACTCGGTCAAGAGTCAGTCCACACCACGTTATCAATCACTCATCACACCAAGGAGCGACCTTCCACCGGTCCTCGGACGCTCCGGTCCTCAATCTCCCCCCTTGATGAGTGCATTGACAACACACATAGTAACCAATTTGAAGGACCGAACTGGCGACTAGAGAGGGGGGGAGTGAATGGGAGCCGATAAAAATTCTTCTCCAAGGAGATGGCTACTCCAACAAGACGAACACGACTATCCAAAACACGTCTCCGACTCAACTACCAAAGTTGGTCAAGACCACGTAGCCACTGGAGTGCTACTGGTCCTGGGAACCAACGACCACCGAAACCTACTCGAGAATGCAGCGGAACAAGCAACTCGAGCAGCTACTGACCACACCGGTCAGACCGGTCACCTGCACCGGTCAGACCGGTCCAAGCCGGATCCTCCGGACTAAGCCGCCGGAACACCCGACACCTACCAGAGACACACCGGGTCACCCGAGTAGGACTTGGCAATTTCCACTGAAGGCCCCTGCTCCGGTCAGGCCGGTGCAGCTCACCGGTCAGACCGGTCTGAGCCTGGAAATCCCAATTCCAAAGAACCAACCTCCCGAGCTCCAAAACGCTCCAAACTCGAAACAACCGCAGACCCAGAGACTAGGTGTTGACGGTTGATTGTCGTATCAAAGTTCATTTGGATTTGCAAGCGGACAAATCCCCTGTCGTAGTCAAGAGACCCTTCTTCCCTTAAGTGTGAGAACCCATGGTATCGAATCCGTGGAACAATGTGCAACGCAAGGATTCAATCTAGTAAGGCAAGGAAACTCTTTCTTTTGAAGAACCAAGTTGCATCTAATTCTAAGAGATCATAAAGAAAACACATCTAATCTAATCTACTAAACACAAGAGGTAGCAAGAGAAAGCATAGAGATAACCGATCTAGAGAGTCTATATCATGCTTATGTTGTAGCTCCAAACAAGATAGATGAAGATAGCAAAGCGAATCTCATAAAAAGCATCTTTAAACCGTGGCCTCTGTTCCGATTCTGAAGACGCCCGCCTTTTGGAGCCACCGTCCTATCACAACGCATTCCTATTCGTGCGGGTTAGCCTAGGGCGAGTTCGAGAAGAACAAGTTGAAAACACTTGGTCGGTCCGGTATGCACCTCTAGCCACAGCTTCTACAAGAGCACCCTATGCAATCTATCTTAAGTATAGATTGAGGAAGAAGCAAAACCAAGGGAGAACAAAATCATCGAGAAGGCACTTGATCGCTAGAAATCGGATTCACTATAAAACTTCACCTTGAATGATTACATGAACAATATCACCACCGGGATCCTACCTCGATCTTGATCCTTGCTCCGGAGCTCTGACGTGGTCTTCCATGCAAGGTTCCCACGTCGGCTAGGGAAACCCTAGACAACTAGCACGACCCTCCTCTCCGAGATGGTGTCCCTCTAGCTTCTCTGCTCCTCGGCGGCGGATGATGAATGAATTGATGCGTGGCTCTTGGCAGGGGGACTATAAATAGTTCGAGGGGTGTCTGGGTCAAAGGGGGCACCGAACCGGGCCCGGAATGGGCTGGGCCGGCCGGCCTGGGCCCATTTCGGCCCAGTTCGGCCCCGGCTTCCTCCCGGTTGCTTCTCGTGTCTTCTGAAACTTTCCACTTCCTGCATGTGGGCCCTTGGCGTCAGTTTCTCCACGGTTTGGATATTGTCGCGCAAGCTTCAGCATTTTCTGTCCAGGTTCTCGGAGTTTCACGGTTTCACGCTTCGGTCCTTGGGCCACTTGGAGTCATGTTCACTTTGTGTCTTGACTTATGCCGGGCTTCATGATCTCGTGTCTTGACTTGTGCCGGGCTTCATGATTTTCTCAAAAAGTGCTTGATGAACTTTCCCGGGAAGTCTCCCTTTTAGCGTTAAAACCCTGCGTAAACAATAAACTCCAAAAACCACATGCGAGTACGAACTTGACATATCATGAGGGTTAGGATCGTTAGTTTGGATATTAAATCAATGCCAACACCGAAGGTAAACTCATGGCTAGGTTGACGGAAATTCACCGTCAACATCTCCCCCATGCTTAAACCTTGCTCGTCCTCGAGTAAACCTTCGATGGATATCAGTGTTGCCTTTCATTGTTTAAACCCTGCACTTGATCATACACGAGAAAACATAATGCTCTCTAAATTTATATTTGTTAAAGTTCCATAATGAAGCCAGCCTTCATCCCTACGGAGGGTGGATATCAATTAAGCTCTTCCCACAAGTAATTAGTCATGCTCCCAAATTTCAAATGAATCTCAGAAATTTTGAAGTGTAGAGCAAGATGAAGAAAAGAGCTAAACCAAGTTCAAAAATTTAAACCACCTTGCATCTTTCTCATGAGCTCTCATCTCATCTTGTCTCTCAAGCCTATTTGTTCTACTCCTTTTCCCTCTCAATATATATAGAAGTGTAAGGCTTTATCTGGAGCTTTGGGAAAAGTTTAGTCCTACCAAGATATTATTATTGAGATATTATTAAAACAAGACAAGCTTCTCATGGTCTTACCGAGACTCATAAAAAAGGTCAATGGAAAAATAATGTTACAAGGAGGGGGGAGAGATGAACACACACTTGTTGAGATAAGTGGACATGTGCAAATGGTAAAGAGTGATCCCGAGGCACAAACAAAGTCCTCGTTATCGGATTGCACATGGTTGGAAAGATGAGTATGGGTCTTGATCTTGAATCTTCTTGAAACTCCTAATGCATCTAGAGAGCCGGGGAGCTTTATTTATTATTTTTTTCTCTCTCCTTTTTTTATATATACACATTTTTTTTCTTTTCTCCTTTTTCTTTCTTTCTTTCTTTCATACGTTTTTTCTTTTTCTCTATTTTTTTCTTTTTTATACTCCCCTTGAACTATAGATTACATTGTACCTATCTCCTTGGTAGCTCCCCCCCATGCTTAGACGATTGCACGTCCTCAGGTAAAGAGGTGGAAAAAATTTTATGCCAAGGTAGGTACTAAAAGTTCTATGTTTTCCTGGAAAGAAACACTTGAAATCTTCTAGGGATCCTTCACGCAATCTTTATGTCGTCTTGGAGGTCTCCCAAAGTTATACTTCAATCCTTGGCACCTTTATTCTTGTGATCTTCCTTGAAATATTCATCCACTGAAATATTGGGTTGTGGTCAAGGAGGTAAACACAAAGAATATGTATTGGGTTTTTGGGTGGATATCCGGTGAGGTTTGCAAAATTTCCAATGTGGAAACTTACAATGCACGAATAGAAAAGGCTAGCATTAAGATAGATACGTAAAAATGGAATGACTAGCTTCTTAGTCTCGGGCTTTGGATAGGTAGAGCAACATGCAAGAGGTATTAATGACATGGTTAGCATTATTTTTAAGAACAAAAATAAATCATCTTTAACCCATCCAAAATTGAGAGCATGAAAAGAAAACTATGGGTCTTATCTTTATCATAACCTCCGCAAAGGATTAAGCTAGCATTTAAATTAATTTTAGATTTGTATTAAAGAGAGCATTAGCTTAATCATGCATAAAACAAGTACAAAGATAAACCAGTAGGCAACGGTTATCATATATCAACTTGGCACAATTTCCATCCATATTAATTATCATAAAACGATGGTGAAATTTATTCATGGTGATGGAAAACAAAAAACAACTACTACCACACACATGCTGAAAATAAAATAGAAAATGCTGGCACACACAAATTTGAACATAACTGAAAAATAAAGAAAAGGAGAAGAAAAAATCAAACCGAATTGGAAGCATTATTTCTTCTTCCTTCCTTCACTCTTCATTCTTCATTCTCCGGTGGTTGATATTGATGGTCTTGCACGGTGTATCCTTGCTCGTAGTATGATTGCGCCGGTATCTTTTTCCATTTGTCTTGCATTGATTTGGATGAGGCGCCTTGAAAGCTTCGTTGGGCGCCATGTATGGTGGAGGAAGTGGCGGCATGGCTGCCCCACTCCCCCATGCTTGCACTTCATAATATGGTGGAGGTATTGGTATTCCTCCATAAGGTGGTGGCATCGGGATCCCTCCATGTGGTTGTTCATTAACTTGATGTGTAGCCCCTCTTTCATCTTGGGCTGCGGAGGATGATCCTTCTTCAACAATTCTCTTCTCAAGATGAACAAGCCTCTCCTCCTCCTCCGTCTTCATGATGAAACAATCTTGAAATGCCTCCGAGGGTATGGTGGCGGAGCGGATGAAAGATTTGAACGTCATGGTGGAATAGGTGGCTCCTCCGTGTGTCCTTGCGGTCGTACCACATGGACGAGGTTCGTGTACTCCTCATGCCACCAAGGGGCAGCGTGTCGCTCCTCGGTGGTGCCACATCTTCCACCGTGCTTCGCGGGGACTCGGAAATAGAATGCTTCCGCGAAGAGTTAGATGGTGCCTCCGACAATGATCGTGTCTTCCTTCCGAGGACGATGTTCGTGGCCTTTTTCATCATGCCTTGCTGCACAAATTCACAAACAACTCTCCCAGGGGTTTCTCGCCGGTAGAAAAATGCACAAAGAAAGTATATGGAAGGGCAAGAATTGTAACAAATTTTCAGGGATTTTTAGAGAAGGAAGTAAGCCATGAATTTTTCTGAGTGGTTCGTAAGCTCTCCGGACTATGAACTCGGGAGCATGAACATGCAAATGAATGAGAGGCTTACCTGAGGAAGATGGACGTCGGGAGCAACAAAAAGAGGCCAGGCCGGCCGGCCTGGGGTCCCTGCTGCCCCTATCGCCTCGGCTCTTCTCCCACTTGCTCCTTGCTGCATTATGTCCTTGTGTCCTCATGCTCCACAAGAATCCATCGGCCAAAATCCCTCGGCCACTCCTTTGTTTTGAATGATGAGATCAATGCTTCCCTCCTTAACTTTGCGTCACTTCTTGTCTTCCATGGTTCATGTGTTTTCACTTATTCCTTGCAAAACAAAGTTATGTTGCCCTCCCCCATGCTTGTCCTTTACATGTGCGCAAGATGTTTTGATGATAAAGCCTTCCCGTGATGCATCATCGAGCACAAGGTGTTAAATAAACCTCAAAACCTTCCTTAATCATGCTTAGATGCTTACTACTCCTCTAAATTTCATAAATTAAAGATTAACTCAGAGCTAGCAATGAGTCCAAATGTATTATTAGAGGAGTTTTTAAACATCAAAAACAATTTGTAAGTCGAAAACTTTCCGACTACCTTTATTTTGGTTGCAACGGGATAGTTTGCTTTCATTAATTGATAGCAAGCTCCTCCGGCTTGACCGTGGGGTTATAGGTTTAGGTTCTAAATTTGGCCAAACATGAGAGAGAGATTTTGAATAAATAAAAACAAAAGGGTTTGGAAAAACTCTAGCTCTAGAGAAACCAGTAGATGTTAAGTGAAATCAAACCAAAAATCGAATTCCTTAGGTTCACGTGAGTCCTAGCATGTGTCAAAAGATTTAAAAACATTAAGGAACATAGCGAGGCTCTACTCATGTGTTTTTAACATGCAAAACAAATCTGAACCTGCCATCATGGAGAGGATGGAAGGCTCAAATAGGATCTGAATTTTAGGTTCTAATTTCTCAAAAAGAGGCAAATAAAACATGGGATGGCTCATGTCATTAGTTTAAGATATAAAAATTCAAATATAATGACCAAGCAAATAAAAGGTTCTCTAAAAACTTGTTCAACCACTTAAGAGTTAATAAAATGTCTTGCGTAGCAAATTCTATGACCAACTTACTTGGAATTCAAAAATTTTTCGGGTTACCCTCCCAGCAGCTTTTATTCTTGATCGACGAACGGGTTGCCTCCCGCCTAGCGCTTTGTTTATAGTCCATAGCTAGACTTCTTCTCTTCTTCACTTCAGATCAACGCTCTTTGTGGGCATTACAATCTTGGGTACCCACTTCCGCACCATCTTGGGCGCGGGCTTATTCTTCGGCTTAGTCATTTTTTTGGTCTTCTCAGGCGGCTTTTGTTCCTTGGCCTTGACGGATGCAACAACTTCATTGATCTCCTTCGCTTCCTTCTTCTCCGGCTCTTCCTTGATAAAGCGACGATGAGGTGGAACATATTTAACATTGAACCTGTTGCATACCTCGAAATGTGGTTGAAACTTGAATGTGCTTCCTTCGCCGTAGATGTCGAACTTGATCTCTCCAACTTTTACGGGTGCATCTTCGGCGATTCCTATGGGATAGCGAATAGAGTTGTCTCCCAACTCTAGACACATGGCCATAGGCTTAAGCGGTAGACGTAGCTTCTCGAACATGTCTCTTGGCATGACTCCCACACATGCTTCAAGGTCGCATAATGTTATCTCGTGTTTGTTGGCAAGCATGTCTCGGAAGTAGCGTGGAGGCATCATCATGTCTTGGCTCGGGATCTCCAACTCCGAGTCTTCGGTAGTGATCTCCAGAATAATGGTAACCGTCTCCTTAGTGTGATCCTCCGTCTCCCCCGAATGAGTTTGAATAGCCATCGCCATCTCGGGACATTGGGGTCGTCCCGACAATCTTCCTTCATTACCCATCGGGTGCCCAACAAGTTGTTCCACTTGCGTCTCTAGCATCTTCATCATGTTGAACACTAGATTCTCCAATATTTTCTCCATAGCCTCGAACTTAGTGATGGTGTCCTTGTTGATCTTAGCTTGCTCGTCCAAGAAGTCCTTCAATTGTATACAAAGCGGAACCGAATTTTGAATGGACGAACTTGCATTAAATCGGGGTTTACATTGGACATGGTCGTACTCCTCACACTCCTCGCATGTGGATCTTGCCTCGGCAGCCCTTAGATCTTGAGCCTCTTCCTTTATCTCCATCTTTTCCAACCTCCTCATGAGTAAGTCGACCTTCCCTTCAAGAAGTTCGGCTCGCATGTATTCATTGAAACACTCCAAAGCTTCCGCAATCGTCTCCATTGGGAATTGAGCAAATGTATCAATCTTGTTGTGCAAATCCTGAGTCTTGGTCGGCGAACAAAATTCCTTCATGAAGGCCCTCATCAATGCTTCCCAATCTTGTTTTGACTCCGCCGGTAGAGTGTGGAACCAACGCAAAGCTTTTCCAAGTAGTGAGAACGGAAAAAGCCTTGCCCTCATTTGATCTTGAGTCACCCCATCCTCATCGAAAGTTTGACATAGTTGAACAAATTCTTGGAGGTGAAGGTTCAGATCCTCTTTACCGGTGAAAGGCGAGTGTTGCACCATGCGGATAGTTCAGACCTTGATCTTGAACAGCCTTCTGGCGTCTTGAAGGTTTATGATAGGTAGATCAACGATGTCCAGGGTGCATAGCTTGATCTTGCGCTCCGGTTGCGGTTGTTCTCCCATGAGTGGCGGTTGAGGTTGATCTTCCTTTGGACTTGGAGGTGGTGATTCCCTTGGAAATTCCGATGGTCCTTTGACCTCGGCTTTTGGATCTAGGGTTTCCAATCCCTTAGCTTGTGTTGCACGTCTCCTTTGCCTGTAAAGTTTTCCTAGATCATCCACAAAAGAAAGTTTGGGTTTCTTGGAGAGGAAGCCCTCCATCTCCGGTTAGGGTTAGCGAAAAAACAAAAATCTAAAAAGAAAAATTAGGGTTAGTCAAAAACTAGATTAGATCGATTTTTTTTCTTTTGAGGATGATCAAAATTAAGAGATGCAATAGAAAAATCAAAAGGAAAATTGAAAAATATTCACAAGAAAGCGATACTAGATTGGATCTTGATTGCTTGTTCCCCGGCAACGGCGCCAGAAAAAGGGGCTTGTTGATGGTTGATTGTCGTATCAAAGTTCGTTTGGATTTGCAAGCGGACAAATCCCCCATCGTAGTCAAGGGACCCTTCTTCCCTTATGTGTGAGAACCCAAGGTATCGAATCCGTGGAACAATGTGCAACGCAAGGATTCAATCTAGTAAGGCAAGGAAACTCTTTCTTTTGAGGAACCAAGTTGCATCTAATTCTAAGAGATCATAAAGAAAACACATCTAATCTAATCTACTAAACACAAGAGGTAGCAAGAGAAAGCATAGAGATAACCGATCTAGAGAGTCTAGATCATGCTTATGTTGTAGCTCCAAACAAGATAGATGAAGATAGCAAAGCGAATCTCATAAAAAGCATCTTTAAACCGTGGCCTCCGTTCCAATTCCGAAGACGCCCGCCTTTTGGAGCCACCGTCCTGTCACAACGCACTCCTATTCGTGCGGGTTAGCCTAGGGCGAGTTCGAGAAGAACAAGTTTAAAACACTTGGTCAGTCCGGTATGCACCTCTACCCACCGCGGCTACAAGAGCACCCTATGCAATCTATCTTAAGTATAGATTGAGGAAGAAGCAAAACCAAGGGAGAACAAAATCATCGAGAAGGCACTTGATCGCTAGAAATCGGATTCACTATAAAACTTCACCATGAATGATTACATGAACAAGATCACCACTGGGATCCTACCTCGATCTTGATCCTTGCTCCGGAGCTCCGACGTGGTCTTCCATGCAAGGTTCCCACGTCGGCTAGGGAAACCCTAGACAACTAGCACGACTCTCGTCTCCGAGATGGTGTCCCTCTAGCTTCTCTGCTCCTCGGCGGCGGATGACGAATGAATTGATGCGTGGCTCATGGTAGGGGGACTATAAATAGTCCGAGGGGCGTCTAGGTCAAAGGGGGCGCCGAACCGAGCCCGGAATGGGCTGGGCCGGCCGTCCTGGGCCGACCAGCCTGGGCCCATTTCGGCCCAGTTCGGCCCCGGCTTCCTCCCGGTTGCTTCTCGTGTCTTCTGGAACTTTCCACTTCCTGCATGTGGGCCCTTGGCGTCAGTTTCTCCGCGGTTTGGATAGGGCTCCTTGTCATGCAAGCTTCAGCATTTTCTGTCCAGGTCCTCGGAGTTTCACGGCTTCACGCTTCGGTCCTTGGGCCACTTGGAGTCATGTTCACTTCGTGTCTTGACTTGTGCCGAGCTTCATGATCTTCTCACAAAGTGCTTGATGAACTTTCCCGGGAAGTCTCCCTTTTAGCGTTAATACCCTGTGTAAACAATAAACTCCAAAAACCACATGTGAGTGCGAACTTGACATATCATGAGGGTTAGGAACGTTAGTTTGGATATTAAATCAATGCCAACACCGAAGGTAAACTCATGGCTAGGTTGACGGAAATTCACCGTCAACACTAGGGAACACACCAAGACGTTCACCCGAGCAAAACCCAACAGGGGGTCGGCACCGATCAGACCGGTGAGAGGCACCGGTCAGACTAGTCACGACTGGGCTCTCGTGATGAACGGCAACCCGCGGGTCAACTCCCCCAAATCCAAACCTCGATCTCCTGATTCGCTCCACAGATTCGCACAAGACTTTGGGGATAGTAGGAACACCTCATGGGCACTCCATAGCCAAGATTTGGTCCACCAAAACTTGCTAAATCAAGAGGAATCGAAGAAATCCCACCAAGAACGCCTCTAACCCTAGAGAGGAGAAAACCCCAAAATCGAGCCCCTTTGCTCACGGATTTGGGAGGGGAATCAAAGGGAAAAGAACCACGAGGGGTTCATGCATACATCCCCCACCAAATCGCAAAGAGAAAGGTCTCGAATCCGCCACAAGAAAATCGCCAAGAAAAGGCTTCGAAAATCACCAAAAAGGGAAAACGGGAGAGACACACCAAAGCCTTGAGGAACCACGCAGAATCTTCTATACATACCATGAAGGTTCATACAAGGTCTAGCTTGCCTCCCAATCATCCATCCCTCTCTCAAGATCTCACCATGAAGCTCTCAAGCTAGTCCTAGAAATTCCAAAGGAAAATGGAAAGGAAAATAGCAATACAAATGAGCTAGGGTTCCAAGAGATGGCTGCCATCCTCTCACCACTTGGGTTATATGAAGGCAACCGAAAGACGAAACTACCCCTAAGGCCTAACACTAGGATACACGCCCCCGAGGCGCACCATCGGACGGATGCCCGGTGACCGCACCCTGCGTAGCCTCGACGCACGCCATGCGATCTCGACGCGTGTCCTCCGCTTCGAAGTCTCCGGACTGCGTCATCGCACACCGGTCAGACCGGTGTCCTCCACCGATCAGACCGGTACCCACCGGTCAGACTGGTCTGATGCTGCTGCACCTCCGTCCCGCTGGCAGCTTGTGACATGTGCCACTTGTGCAATTCATACATCCTCATTGGAAGATACTAGGGTAATTGCGGCCACACAAGCTCACGCCCAGGCACATACTTCTTTCTATTTGCCCCTTTATGCGGTGCAATTTCCTCATCCCCTTGAAGTTGTGTTGGAGTCAGATTTGCTAATTTAGCAAAATCAAGCATTTTTTTCTCATACATTGTAAGTGGTCTAGTTGGCCTATATGACACTTCATGAGTTGAGATTGCATCCTCCCCTCGAATTTGAGCTTCAGTCAGACATGTTTCTTTATTAAATTCAGCCAATTGCTGCCCATACGTTGAAAGCACTTTGAGGTCGGGGATAGATTGTTTTGACTTGGTCCCTAGTTCTGGAACACTAGATGCAGTTTTTTTCATCACGCGTTGAGTCTTGAGTACTTGTCGGTCGTAGTCAGTCAATGCCTTGGGAATATCCTATGGTTTTTTTTTCTTCTTTCCTCCTCTATTTTCCTCATGAAACGATGAAATTTGACCCGGTCAATTGGTTTTCGGATCCCGTCTCCGCCCACCGAGCCTCCGGTTTTGGTTTTGTGACTCAACTAAGTAACCCGACGGTTTTGTGGTGAACCGCCGCAAACCCCACGTGCAGACTCCGGTCATGAGCCGCTGCCCTGCACCGGCTCCTGTCCACGACTTCATCTTGCTTTTCTTGCCACCATGCGGCCCGCACTTGATCCCGTTCGGCCATCGGGTCCATCGAGCCGAGCCTACTTGTCTCTCCACTCCTCGGAGGCCCCGCAAGGCTAAGACCTTTCACGCCCACTCTTCACCTGCACCAACGAAAATCAAGCCGCAACCTGCACCTGCAATACTCGGCCAAGAGTCAGTCCACACCACGTTGTCAATCACTCATCACACCAAGGAGGGACCATCCACCGGTCCTCGGATGCTCCGGTCCTCATCCTTAACTCTGAGTATTTGTCTATCCAATTCTTGCCTCACTAACTGGTCAAGTTCCTACTCTATCTTCTCATAAGCAAGTTTTGGTGGAGGCCTCTTCTGCTTTGGTTTGTTCTGCTTCTTTGGAGGTGGAGGAGGAGGAGGAGCTTGTCGCTTGGTACCCTTGCCCTTAACAGCTGCAGGAGGTGGAGAAGGAAGTGGACTCTCACTTGGGTCCCTGTCAACTACAAGACTCATGCTGTGCTCTGCCCTTGCAGCTAGTGAATGCGGTAGTTGATCTTGGCCTTCAGGCATGGCGACTGGTGATGTAGGTGAGTCAGCAAGAGGAGAAGGTGGCTATTGTGTAATCCTTATGTCAGCCTTGGGCCAAAAATCCAGGTATGCATAACATCTTGAAGAAAATCTTCCCCATTAGGTCCTGGTATCTCCTGTTCCAGGTCAGCCCAACCATCGACCACTCGGTCCACAAAAGCTTTGGCGTAATATTCAATTGGAAGATGGTGGCCCGTGATTCTATCCCCTTGTATCGTTTTCTTAGCCATGCCATATGCCACCATAAGCCTCTTGTTTCTGCATTGATCGAGAAGCTCACACGTTGACCTCACGGTGATGTCATCCACAGGCCAGTGTGGTCGGTTTTGTGGTGAGGCTGGGGTTGCTGCTTCAACTGCTGGTGCTGTTGCTTTTGTGGCTGTTGTTGCATGTTCTGTTGAAGTGACGCTGCTTTTCCGCTTAGCAGATAGGCTCATTTCATCAGTAGGACCTTGCTAATGAGATGATTGTTTGCTAAGGGCAAGAGCCACGCGCTCGTCAATGATTTGATCCATTCTTTCCTCGGTATTGATTATGCGCTCTTGTAACTCTCTTAGTTGTCTATCTTTTGGTCCTTAGCCCTTTTGCGACTTCTATTGGAGTCAATGTGCTCACGCCATGCGAGTTTCCATGGAACTGCACCTTTGCCTTGGCAACATCCTCCGTGTTCTCGAGTGCCTATTGTAGCACTAAGCTCGTCTTTCTCTCGATCAGGCGCAAATGTTCCTTCAGCAGCCATGCGGATCAAGTCAACAAGCCTTGCCGCTATCTCTCTTATTTGGGCGCTCGGTACTAGTGTTCCATCTTCAGGATTGATCGTGCCACCATGTGCATAGTAATAACTCTTTGCTCGCTCGGGCCAATCTATAGTTGCCGGTACGAGTCCACATGCAATTACATCATGTTCCATCTCGTCCCATTTGGGCATAGCCACCTTGTAACCTCTAGACCCAAGCTTATGAAATTCTTTCTTTTTAGATGCATTGATGGTGTTGGTTGCAATAATCTTGGCGGCTTCTTGCATTTGCTTGTATTGCACAAATGAATTCCCAGTGATCTCGTAACTTTGCATTTCCTTTCTTTGTGAAATCGGGTGGAAGTCCCTTCTTGATGTAGTCTTTGTTCAGCTGCTTCTTGTATGACTGAAAGGCTATTGCACCCTTTTGCATAGCCCAAGTCCGCGCATTTGCCAGATTTGTACCTTCTCGAAACGAGAATTGTGATTGCACCTCGGTCCAAATCATGTTCTTTTCTGTGTCCGGGACCACATATTGCTGTGCATTCTCATGTTCCTCTTAATCTTTATTTTGAAGTTCAACTGCAGCTTCAGCTCCTTTCCAATACCGAAAGCTTATTGGGATGTTATCCCTAACAAGAGCCCCAATGTGGTTTGTCAACTTGACGACATTGTCATGTGGAGCTAATGGCATGCCTTCATCAGAAACTTCTGTGACGATGAAACAGCCCTCTAGCTTCGCCTTTGGAGCGTGTTTCCCACGAGGCTTTTTCCTGCTCGATGACAATTCCTGGAAATTTAAGGACTATTAATTGATTGCTCCTATTAATTAGTAATTAAACTTAAAGTGTAATGTGGTTCTTGTGTGTACTAATTATACCTCTGATTGTTGCCCATCGTTACTTGTCTCGGCAATTGGTTGCTCTTCCGCATCGATGCCATCACCAGACATGTTCAAGTAGTTGACAGCCTCCCGCTGATCTTGTTCATTTACCAAATTGTTCGAACCATTATTGTTAGCAATTATGTCCACTAACAATGCCTCTTCGCGCTGCTCCTCTGCTATTGGATCTATTGTCACTAAAACAATATGAAAATAATAAATAACAATTATTTTGTAATGAAGAAACTAATTTTTGTATGAAGAAACTAATTTTCTAGTGAGAAAACTAATTTTTCAGTGAAGAAATAGATTTTCTAGTGAAGAAACTAATTTTCTAATGAAGTAACTAATTTTCAACTGAAGAAATGGATTTTCTAGTGAAGAAACTAATTTTCTAATGCAGTTACTAATTTTCTAGTGAAGAAATGGATTTTCTAATGAAGTAACTAATTTTCTAGTGAAGAAATGGATATTCTAGTGAAGAAACTAATTTTCTAATGAACAAACTAATTTTCTAGTGAAGAAATGGATTTTCTAGTGAAGAAACTAATTTTCTAAAAAAATGCTAATTTTCTAATAAAGTAACTAATTTTCTAATGATATCTAATGCGGAAACTATTTTTCTGATGAGGAAACTATTTATCTCTTCGGGATTGTGGCTTTGGAGTCGGACGGGAGTCGGGTGAGTGCATGTGCGTGTCAAGCGTGTCGGGCGAGTCGGGAGTCGGGAGTGAGTCTAACGCGAGTCAAGCGGACGCAAGTCGAAGGTGTCGAGTGTGTGCGTGTCGAGCATGTGCGAGTCTAACGTGTCAAGCGAGTGGCGTATCGAGCGAATCGAGCATACGTACGCAAATCGAATGTGTTGGGTCTGTGCGAGTCGAACGTGTGCGAGTCGAGCGAATCTAAATATAAATTAAATTCTAAATAACATTCACATCTAAATCTAATTCTAAATTTAAATTATAAATAACATCTAAATATAAATTTAAATCCATAACAAGATCTAATTCGAATTTAAATCTATAACAAAATCGAAATATAAAACTAATTTAAATCTAAATTTAAATTTTAAACTAAATTATAACTAATATAAAAAACGGGGGGTGGGCTGACGTCAGCCACCATCGGGCTGACGTCAACCCCCAAATGAAGGACGCGCAGGCGGTCGGCGTTACCACCGGCGTGGGACCTAACAGGGATGGCGGAGATGACAGCGCGGGTGGCGGGGACGGCGGCGACGACGCGGGTGGAGGGGGACGGCGTCGACGGCGTGGGTGGCGGGGACGGTGTCGACGGCACGGGTGGCGGGACGGCACGGGTGGCGGGACGGCATCGACGGTGCGCGTGGCGGGGACGGCACGGTCGGAGATGACGGCAGGGACGACCGGTGACGGCGGGGATGACGGGCAGCGGCGCGGCGTCGAGGCGGAGGCATCGCAGCGGGACGAAGTGGACAAGACAGGGAGGCACACCGGGGAGGGAGGTGGAGACGCCGGCGGGGAGGCACAACAAGCGCGGGATGCGGCCAGCGCGACGGATGGGGAGGCGGAGAGGACGACGTGGTGATGAGGCGGCGACGATGATGGATCAGGGAGGAAGAAGGGGAGGAGAAGGGGGCGGGGCTATAACCCCCCCCCCCCACACACACATTTGTACCGGGGCATAGCTTGCCCTGGTAGCCCTCATTTGTACCGGGGCGCAATGCCACCCGGTACAGATGCCCTCATTTGTACCGGGTCTTGTCTGGCCTCAGTACAAATTCTATTTGCATTGTTTTCCTTTTAATTTTCTTTAGATATCCTAAATTGATAGTTTATTTATTATAAATTGTATACAACCCATAAAATGGCAGAAAAAACTTAGTATTCGTACTTTACATATATACTATGCAACAATACATTTAACAATAAAAATAACAACTTTATTATCATTAACGAGTAATATCTTCTAATGGGCATTATTTTTTCCTTCATTACAACAACTAAAACTAAATTTATTTTTTCATGCAAAATTCTCCTTAACCCAGTGTTATTAATATGGTAATCATGACTTGGTCTTGCTCGTGTATATTTCTACGTAAAATTGTTATTTTATATTTGATGAAACTACAAAAATTGATATGGTTACTATTTTTATTCAGATAAAACTATTTAATGGGAGGATCATGGCCAGATAAAATGATTGAGTACTAAAAATAGTTCATATTCACAATCATAGCCAAATATTACAATACTTTACATGAGCACAAAGTTATGAAACTTATTATACATCTGCATCTAAGGGAACGTTAACAATCTTCCTCTTCACAAATGTCCCTTGGTTGTGATCACGACGTAAGTATGGAGTGTCCTCTTGGGCTAACTAGATGCTTGGGTCAACATTGACTGAAAATGGAGGAATATCATCGAACTGATCATAATCTTCTGAAATGTCAGTCTTGTCCTCAACTCCAACTATCTTTCTTTTTCCCAGTAGAACTATGTGACACTTTGGCTCATTATCAATAATCTTCTTATCAGCAGCCTTCTTTATTTGCGGTATGCTTGACATCTCTTTCACGTAGAAAATTTGAGTCACATCATTGGCAAGCACGAATGGTTCGTCTTTGTATCCAATCTTGTTGAGATCCACTATTGTCATCCCATATTTGTCTGTCATTACACCTCTTGCAGTATTTTTTACCCACTTACACTTAAAAAGGGGGATTTTTAGAGGTGCATAGTCAATTTCCCATATCTCTTCAATGACACCATAATATGTTTCTAGTTCTCCATTGTCTTCTATTATTGCATCTATACGGACACCACTGTTTTGGTTTGTGCTCTTTTGGTCTTGGGCTTTCGTGTAGAATGTGTACCCATTTATCTCATAGCCTTGGAATGTAAGCACTGTGATAGATGGACCTCTAGCCAACCATTGGAGTTGCTCTTCAATAGTTTTATCACCGATCATCTTTTTCCGCAACCAAGTTCCGAAATTCTCAATGTGATGACGTGTAATTCAGGCCTCAATCTTCCCTTTGTTTGATGCTCGTACAATGGACTTGTGCTCCTCCCTGTATGGAGCCACTAGGGACGATTGTTGTAGGACAGTGGCATGTGCTTTACGATATAACATTTCATCCATATCCATCCGAGATTTCTTCCCTAGTGTTCCCTTTCCCCTGAGTCTCCCCTCATGGCGTGATACAGGGAGTCCAATCGGAGCAAGCTCATCAATAAAGTCGACACAAAACTCAATGACCTCTGTAGCATATCCCTGTGTAATGCTTCCTTCAGGACGGCCACAATTATGGACATACTTCTTAAAACCAGACATCAACTGCTCAAAAGGGAACATGTTGTGTAAATACACAGGCCCGAGGATCACAATCTCTTCAACAAGATGGACAAGAAGGTGGGTCATGATAGTAAAGAAAGAGGGTGGAAAGATCATCTCAAAGCTGACGAGGTATTGCATGACATCTTTCTGCATCTACACTAGCTTGTCTGGATGGATTGCCTTGTGAGAGATCTGGTTGAGGAATGCACATACCTTGGCAATTGCCAATCTCACATTCTTTGGTAGAATACCCTTTAGTGCAATAGGCAGCAATTGTGTCATCAACACAGGTAGTCATGAGCCTTCAAATTTGTGAATTTTTTCTCTTTGTAATTTATTATCCGCTGTATATTTGAGGAGTAGCCCGTCGAGACCTTGATACTATTCAAGCAATCAAACATCATCTTTTTTTCGTCCTTGCTTAGGGTGTAACTGCTAGTAGGGGCCAAGTAATTATTTCCATTACCTCTCTTTTCAGGATGTAGACCATCTTGTTGTTTCATCAATTTAAGATCCCGACGTGATTCAATTGTATCTTTTGACTTTCCGTATACACATAGGTGGCCAATCAAGTTCACACAAAAGTTCTTCATCACATACATCACATTAGTTGCGTTGCGAACCTCAAGGATTTCCCAATAAGGTAGTTCCCAAAATATCGATTTCTTCTTCCATGTCGCTGCATGTCCATCCTCGTCTTTTGGAACAGATTGGGTACCAGAACCCTTCCTAGGCACTACCTTCAAATCTTTGACCATAGAAAATACAAGTTTACCATCACGGTGCATGGGCTTCTTACGTTTTTCTCCAACACCTTCAAAATGCTTTATTTCTTCTTCTGTTATTGGGTGCTTAGGAGGAATAAATCGATGATGGCCCAAATACACAACCTTTTTACTGTGTTTTAAATACACAACCTCTTCTTCTTCTTCTTCTTCTTCTTCTTCTTCTTCTTCAAGGCTCATCTCATGAGATCTTATAAGTTGTGCTTCGCACACGGGACAGACCTCTAATTTCTCGTATTCTTTACCTCGGTATAGGATACAATTATTAGGGCACGCATGTATCTTTTCTACCTCCAAGCCCAGAAGACAAACAACCCTTTTAGCTTCGTACGTTGACACCGACAATTCGTTCCCCTCGGGAAGCATGTCCTTCACGATCAACAATAACTCATCAAAAGTCATGTCAGAAATTCCGTTACTAGCCTTCCATTGCAGCATTTCCAATGTGCTACCCAACTTCTTGTGCCCCTTTTTGTAATCTGGGTACAACGGTTTCTTGTGATCTTATTCTAACATACGTTCAAATTTCTTTGACTCCTTCATCTTTTCCCTGCAATTTTCCTTTGCCTCTCGCAACACCTCACCGAGAGCATCATACGGTCCTTGATTCCCTCCCATTTCTTCGTAATCCTCTTCCATCTGCAAAGGCACCACCTTGAGACCAGTCAGGAATAGTGTCATCTTCTTCTTCGTCATCTTCCATTATAACCCCTCTTTCCCCATGCTTTGTCCATACAAAATAGTTTGGCATGAATCCCCATTTGAATAGGTGATCGTGAAGACTCTTTATCGATGATTAATCATTTTGATTTTTGCATTTTTTGCATGGACAGAAAATGAAACCGGATGAGGGCCTGTTGGATTTAGCCACCGGTAGAAATCCACTCACTCCCTTAATGTAATCCGACGAGATCATCTTGTCCAAGTACATCCATTGTCGATCCATCCACAAAAGGATCACCAGACAAAATATATCATTATCATCAAACAAGTCCAAATTAAGGCATAAGATCACTTTACACAAATATAAAGTGCTCATGTACAATCCACATGATACAATTCGTCAAACTTATATCAATTTCTCCCACGTGCTCATTTTCTAATAAGGAAACTACTTTACTACTGAGAATTTCAACTTTCTAATGATGCAACCTAATTTTCATAAGGAAACTAATTTTCTAATGAGGAAATCAAATTTCTATTGAGTAATGATGAAAATATAAATATAAATAAATAAATTGAAAAAAAAATCTATCTACACATACAACATCTCATACCTCTATCATAGAACATAGACAAATATGCATCTAAATAAATAAAATCATCATTCTTAGCTCATTCGAAATTATTTCATGAATACTCTAAGTACAAAACATAAAACTTAAAACGACAACTGTATATCAAGGGGGGATGAAATAACTAACCTCTACACCACTTCAATGAGTGAAATCATGTAGAAATCGTCGCAAATCAGGCAAAAGCTCCCTAGGGTGCCATGGGGGAGGGGAGCTCGAGTTGGAGAGAGGAAGAAGAGTGGGGAGGGGGGCTTGGGCAGAGGGAAGAAGAAGGAATTATAGCCGTTGCACATTTGTATGGGGCCTAGAAACGGACTAGTACAACTGTGGAGACATTTGTACCGGTTAATGGCCCGGGTCGGTATAAATGTGGGGCCAGCACATTTGTACCGGGCGGAGCCACCAACCGGTACAAATATGAGCCATTTGTACCGGGTCAGTTGGATGCGACCCCGACGCGCCCCTGTGAGGGAACATTTGTACCGGTCGGTGGTTCCAACCGGTACAAATGTCATCATTTGTACCAATGGCAAAGATACTCGGTACAAATGAAAAATCAGGTCAGGAACAAATGCCTGATTCTCTAGTAGTGCTAATTTCTAACAATATGTATCAGAGCTATGGTTTGGATTAGATCTATATAGGCAATGCGAAAGATCACTTGAAGATTCGAGAGTTATGCATCTATGAGGCCTCGTTCACCGTGTGGTCGATACGGTGTGCCTCGTTCACCGTGTGGTCGATTCGGTGTGGATACAATGCTAGGTAGAGATCCGTGGCGGCAGCTGCGGTGGGTCGGTGGCGGGGATTTCTAGCCGAGTGCCGCCGTCCAAGGCGGCACTGCAGTCGTCGTCGAGTGCATCAGTTTCTTTTTTTTAAGACGTGCAAAGCACATTTTTCATTAAAAGAAGAGAGTCTTACAAGACGCGACATTTAGGAGAACCCCTAAAGCGCGGAAACACAAGAAAGAAAGGACGGACAACAACTCAAGACAACAACAGAAACAAAGGAAAAGCATCTGACCAGCACCACAACAGAAACAAGTAAGGAACGACCTAAGACGACAAAAGCCTGCTAAGTGGAAACATCATGGAAACCCGCACATCACCGCCTAACAAACACCCTGGAAGAAGCGGAGGCCGATTGAAGAGGTCCTGCAGAACGAAGCCTTCAAGAAGGGAGTGACGACAACGTCGCCATCGTCCACCTGCCCACAAAGAAGAAGGCCAAGTTTTCACCTGGCAGACCGAAGGAAATTGGAGGCTGCAACAACGCCCCCAGAAGGGTAAGTTACGAAAGAGCGCAACCGTTGTCGACACCAGCGGACGCCAGACAAGACTT
Source organism: Cenchrus fungigraminus (assembly GCA_036936925.1). NCBI lineage: Eukaryota > Viridiplantae > Streptophyta > Magnoliopsida > Poales > Poaceae > Cenchrus > Cenchrus fungigraminus. The sequence continues at coordinate 62,192,396 of CM072770.1, forward strand.
TTGTCAAAGGCCTCCTAAGCCCAAACCACAAGGCCGACCGTCGCAACCAAAGTGAGAGGCAGAGGGATGGAAAAGGCAGTAGGGATCCTAGATGTTGGCAAAGAAGGCATTGTCGTGAAGAAATCGCACCGACGACTGAGCTACCTTTGGTGGCCTGACCGCGCAACAACGGTCGACGAACGCAGCAGTGGCGGCGACCAGGAAACGGCACGCTCCCGGAACCGGAGGGAATCAGGCACCAGCCCAGCCAGCATTAGGTGTCGGAAGAGGGCTGCAGCTCGGAGCAGCCTTCCCCGCCAGCATCCGCACCGAAGGGCCCATAAGCCTCAATCGCCGGCTGGTGGAATGAGGATGGGGCCAGGGGTGGGGCGAAGTCGGAGGAGCAGCTCCCACCCCGACCCGCGGGCACGACGAAGCGAGAGAAGGGGGGCGACGACACCAGAAGAGGAGCTCGACGCCGCGCACACCAGGAATGGGAGGGGCCGACAGGAGCACCAAGCCCCCCCACGGCGAGCCGGCGCCGAAGGTAGGGCGGCGTCGGGCGTGGAGGGGAGCATCCGCCAGCTGGGGGAAGGAGGATCCGGCTCAGCCCAACTCTACCGGCAGCCCTTCACCGACGCTGAAGATGGTGTCGCAAGCGCAGACGTAGATGGCCAGCGACGGGGCGACAGCAGGAAGACGAGGAGGGGATGACCACCGGGCGCCGTCAGTGAGGAGGGCGGCGCAGCTGCTGGCGAAGGGGCCGTCGGGGGGAGCGCCGGGGAGGAGGGGCGCAGACGGGCGGGGGAGCCGCCGGAGAGGAGGGGCGCCGTCGGGCGGGGTGCGCCGGGGAGGGGCGCGGCCGAGGGGAGGGTGCCGCCAGGCCACTGGCCACGGCGGCAGACGTCATGGCCGCCAACGCCCCACCCCCGCAGGTCACACGCCGGCGCCTGCGGGTCGAGGACGGGACCGCCCCCGGTAGCCAACATATTGCCCCGGGCCTAGATCTGGAGGAGAAGAGGGGGAGGGACCAGGGAGGCGGAGGAGGAAGCCGCGTCGACGGCGAAGCGCGGAGAGCAGTGGCCGACGATGCCGAATCAGATCTAGATCTGGGGTTTCCGGGGTGCCCGTGCGGGGGTAGGAGGGAGGGAAGGGAGGGGGAAAACGTCGCCCAGAGGGCTGTCTGGGCCGAGAAAGAAGCTGGGACCGGCCGGAGCCGGGGAAGAAGGCGGCGGTTAGACCTGAGCATACCACGGGCCGGGCCGGGTTCCGACCGGGCCGAAAAAACCCAGGTTTTTCGGACCGAGAAAATCCTGCCCATGACCGTCCCATGGGACGTGTCGGGCCTCAATTTTCGGGCCGGGCTCGGGCCGGGCCCGGGCTTGGGCGGGCCGCCCGCGTATTTTATAGTGTAAAATAACTAAAAACAGCATTTCGGGCCAGGCTCGGACCAAGATTTTTTTCGCGGGCTTCAAGATCTCTGCCCACACCCGTCCAGTAAGGTCCGTGGCCGGGCCCGGGCCGGGCCAGCGGCGCGGGCCGGGCCGGGCTAAAAATGCTCAGGTATAGCGGCGGCGGGCACGACCAAGACTAGAGGTGTGGTGCTGTGAGAAAGGGAGGAAGGGAAGAGGGGGGAGGAAAGGAAGGGAGAGAGGGGAGCGGTGGTGGGCCGACGCTGGCTACGGACGGAGGCTGCTCGGCAGCGGGGAGGGAGCCCCCGAGTCGCCCGCCAGGGAGGGCTGGGATAAAAAAAGACGAGGGCAGCAGTTTCCTTGTCAGGTTCGGCAGTTGGAGTCCTAATCGATTTGCAGGGACGTCTTCAGGAATTTGAGGCCCGTGAGCGAAAACAAAATGAGAACTGTATAATTATGTAACTTTGATACATAATTCTAGAAAAAGTAATTTGAATTAATTTACATAAACTCTAGTCTTCTCAAGATAATAAAACAAAAAAGGTTGAACCATGAAATTAGATGAGCAGAGAAATTTATGTCATTTGCAACTCTACTAGTGCCAAAACAATTGAAGAATTCCATCATTGGTTGATTGATCAACGCACTTACCAAGAGGTATGCTATCTACAGCAGTATCGTGATGGCATGAGTGAGACCTCCAATCTTCAGAAATCAAAAGAGTAGATGAACAGATGGTTCAAGGCTGGTCAGTAACTCGAACGATAGGAAATGTGGCCTGCATCGCACAGCGGAGAAGGGCAGCCTGTAGAACCACTGATTTGATCCACGAGGCCGTTGCCATGAATGAAGTTTAGCTTTCAACTGACGGCTAGTGAAGATAAGTGAACAGTCGACAGGCAGTGTGCCTTTTCCCCCCTTTTTACCTCCGTGATCAAGTTCATAATTAATCACCGATTAACAGTTTGGTGGCCCCATATTTCTGGTGGCCCCTGTTCCGTCGCTCACCTTGCTCTCCCTCATCGACGGCCCTGTCGATTTGGTTTCTGCGTGGCGAGGTGCTGCAGGTCTGCATGTGCATATGTGATACGCATGTGCGTGTGCTACGAAGTCGTAGGTTGCTGTGGAGCTGTGTCGTGTTGCATACGGGATCAGCCATGTTACTGGATCAGAGGGCCTTATTAGCCAAAGGCTGAAGATGTGACTGATTTGAAAGAAGAGAGAAGTAGGAAGAAAGGAAAAAGTGTATTTTTCATCAATAGCAAAAGTGTGATATTCATTCCTCACATTTTATTTGGTGCAAAACAACTTCTTAACTATTTGAACTGGTGCATTTATCATCTGCACCTTAGTTTAACAATGTATATTATTATATAATAGTAGTTTAGACCATGCAAATCATCTTGCTAATTACAGTACTGCTTAGCCACATTAGGTTGAGTTAATCTCTATAATAATTGAGTGTGAATCAATGTCATCAAATTTTTTCAGAAAGAATTTATAGAGTATCCAATTTAAAAGTTTAATAAAAATTTGCGACCTTTATATATTTTGGACTTAGGATATTGCATCCCAACGCAGTCATTACTGATTAATGAAATGATTATGTGACATACATGGTTAGTAGATGTCACTAAATCATTGTTAAATTATAAGGTTGAGATGATAAATGTACCATTTTAATTAGTTAAGGGGAAAATACACTAAACGAAATAATAAGGATGAATATCACACTTTTACAATAATTTAGAGGTGAAAAATACACTTTTTCACGAAAAAAGGAAACTAAACGAGATGGCACGGTGCCTTGGGAAAGATACCTCAAGTTTTGTTGTGCGTTTTTCCCTTCAGTTACTTATTTTCTTCCCTTAGTGTAACACGCAGGAGGCAGGCAGCAAACCGGCTAGGCCACGCGGTGTGGTCGTGCAGATGGAGCTATCAAGCAGTGCATCACATAGAACAGGCCGGGGAGTTCAAAGTTCGGAGCAAGACCCACAGGGTGGTGGTATAAGGCTCAGCACACTATACCACAGCCCCAATACACCGACTATGTTGGAGTCCGTATAAGCCTCTATACCGACTAACCATAAGTCAGTATAGAGTTATACCGACGCCTCACATAAGTCGCTGTAAGTGGCGTCGGTATAAAACTATACCGACCAACATCTCTATACCGACGGATCGTTCGATACTTTTGATAAGTTATACCGACCAATGGTTCAACGACATAGTTTATCTTGATTAAAAAAATAAAATATGATCTATAAGCAAGTACAGATTTCACATTGAGCTTCAAAGGCTTGTTCATCAGGTAACATGCATTCATCATATACACGAAAATGACTCAAATTCAAGAAGCATACATCTTCCTTAGTCCGCACGTTTGTTCTTTGACATAACAACTCATAATACATTTGACCAAAAGTTTATTGCAGCTCTAACTGATGAGCTCACTATCTCATCTGTTTCATCTAGAGAAAAGATTACCCTCCAAGGCCAAGCTAGGCCAAATATCCCTGCAATAACATGCAAGTTCAGTACAAGGCAGTACCATCGATGTATAAGGTCTTGGCATGATTTATAATATGAAGACTTTAGTTGTTCTCAAATAAGGCAAGTTAAATTCTTACTGACCTCATCTACTAACTTAGCACTGTTTAAAATCATAAGAGTTGTGTTGCAACTATCCATGTTAGAAATTTAGACTAACAAAAACTTTTGCTATCACCAGGTGGGACCATATAAAGATGTAAAATGCAAAACGACTCTGAAGAGTAGAAACACATTCAAAAAGAGTTTACCTGCTAAGCATTTCTCAGCTCCAATTTCCTAACTGTTCTTTGGAGAACTACAAGCAACAGAAAATTCTATTAATTAGCTAAACATAGCTAGAGTTTGAGAACGCAACAAATTCTTCTGCAATTTTCATACATCGTATCTACCATGACAATACAGGATAAAAAATGGATATCTAGTTTCTTCTGATGTGGACATAAATAACTATCTTTGCTTGATTGAACATAATCAGACACAATATATGTAAGCACTGTGGTGCAGTTTCCTAACAAAAAGGTCAGCTCAAGTTATCTTGCATTCCTGCAGTACCCTAGAAGGAGATCCATAGTTGCATCGTTTGCTGGTTTGATGCTCAAATTTCAGCTAACATGACAGATATAGAGCTATTTAAATTGATGTCACTAAGCCTTCAGTTCCAGCACAGCATTTATGTAGATATAGTTACCACTAAAGCATTTGAACAAGGGTTCCAGTCACCGAGACAAGGGGCAGAAATACGTTGACCAATATATACTTGTCCGAATCCTCCCTCTCCAAGCTTCCTTTCAAGCTGAACAGACCATGCAACCACAAACACAGGCAAAGCCTGTAACTTAATTCTGTACCCTAGATTTAAAAGCCAGGTAATGGTGTAACAGCATAATGCAAAATACCATCAATGTACAATTAATCGAGCATATATTAGATAGATCTTAGGAATCCTTAACTAGAATATTCGATTTACACCTACAAAAAATGCTACAGTGTACACCTCAACAAGGCACACGATGAAATTAAATCAGACCCAATGAAACCACGAAAAATACCTTCTAAGATCTATCAGTGTACACAAGTCTTGGTTGGTGGCCAGAGTCTGGGTGAGGCAGCCGCATCCTGCTCAAGGGCATCCTAGTTGTCGGCGTTCTCGCCTAGGGGCCGACGCCTGGCTGTAGGTTGGGGGCATCGGGGTGGAGGTCAGGGCGGCACCTGGCTGGACATCGGGGTGGTGACAGGCTGGAGGTTGGGGCCGGTGCGGTTGGAGCCGGACTGGAAGTCGGGGGTGGCGCCTTCTTGTAGGTCGCGACGGCACCGGTGGAGGAGAATATATATATATATATATATATATATATATATATATATATATATATATATATATTAATCATTTTGCAAAATTATACGACTGTTTGAAAATTTATCAGATTTGACCACCAACCGCCGTGCGCCACGGCGGCCGCCGTGGGCCACGGCGGTTGCAGGTCCAACCGCCGTAGCCCACGGCGGTTGGGCCAACGGCCGCGGGCCCAATGGGCGGGAAGGCCAGCCGCTGTGGCGCACGGCGGTTGAGGCCTATTCGTCGTGCGCTACGGTGGCAGGCCCAGCCGCCGTGGGCCACGGCGGTAGGGTTGTGCAACCGCCGTGGCCCACGGCGGCAGGTCGGCCGCTCCCTATAAGAGACGAAAATTACCCCGGAAATGTCATAAAAATTCGGAAAAAAAGAAAGAGAGGGTTGGGAAGGAGAAGAGAGTGAGGGGGCAGAGCAGCGAAGCTCTGCCGGTCCCTCGCTTCATTGTAAGTATTTCATCGATTTGAACCCTTTTAGCACCTATACTTAGAAAGCGTAATTAGTGATTCACTACGTTTCGTTAGATCTATAGTATTAAAAATGTCCTGTTTGTAGGGTTTAGGGTTGAGAAGGAGAAGAGAGGGAGGTTGAGGGTGCGGGGCAGTGAAGCTCTGCTGCTTCTTCGCTTCATTGCAGGTATTTCACTGATTTCAACTCTTTTAGTAATTTTACTTAGATATAATTACTATTTCGGTTTACTATAGATTTCTGTAGATTTATGTATGGTATAGATTTCTAGAGTATAGATATGTAGTTGTAGTTTATATTACGTAACATATTTACTGTTAAGTGTTTAGATTGCAGCTGATTAGTTTGCTATTTTAGTTTAGATATTGGTCTATTTGTTTCTTAGTCCATGAATGTAGTATTTGATAGCAGTTATTGCTTTTTATTATGAATCAGACATGTCGGAGACAGTCACAATCAAATTATATATGGTCCACAAGGAGTTGACTTGTCAAATTTTAGTTCAATTGAGAAAAATGTTAAAAGAGCAGTAGAAAGAACTTGGGAGGGTATAACCAACTGGCTTGTCAAGGCATTTGCAGTAGATTTAGAGCACCAATGCCTGCCGGTGATGGTACTAATCAACAGATATGAACATGTGTATTGGGAGCTCGTGCCACTTGTAGGGACTCCACGATGGAGGAGTTTTATCAGAAATGCATGCCGAGTTGGTTTGCCCGTGATTTTGTTTGTCCAAGTTTTCCAGAAGGGTGGGTCTAGCAGTCAAGTGCATGAGGAAGCTGAGGATGTGGACGAGGGAGAAGGTGGTGAAGAAGAGGAAGGTGGTGAAGAAGGGGAACAACAAGAGGAGGAAGAAGGGAATTCTGAGGGTGAGCAGACATCTAGAGGTTATGTTGGCACTGGTTTTATTAATGAGGGAGAAGGAAACCCAGAGGTGATGAGACAATATCAGAGAGAGTTAGAAGCTGATGAACGTGCATTGGAAGAGGACTCTTCAGATGATTATGATGATGATGATGATGATGATGATGATGATGATGATCAGTCTGAGGATCATGTGCCCTGGGATTGGTAGAACTACGATTTCTCAGTGTATAGTTAATAGTGGTGAGAATGTGCCATGGGAGTACACGGAGAATGAGGTTACAGTAGGCGCTATGTACCCCAGTACTGCACATGTGAAGGATGCAGTGAAGCAGTTGTCCACCTTGACTCTACACAAGGAGTTCAGGGTAGTGAAGAGCTCTCCGAGGATATATGATGTGTGTTGCAAGAAGGAGGATTGTTCTTTTCGAGTGTATGCATATATGGGGAAGTGGGATAATTACTTACAGGTGAAAGAAGTGAGGGGTCACACTTGTACCCTTGATCATATTGATGCAAGGCACCGAAACATTTCAGCCGATTTTGTTGCAAGCCACATGTACCCTACCATTGTGAAATGTACTACTTATGAGCCGAAGGCAATTATCGGTGCAATTGAGGAAACATTTGGGTACACCATCAGTTACAGCAAGGCATACCAAGCAAAGAAGAAGTTATTGGAGCATAGGTGGGGTACTTATGAAGCATCCTACCATAATTTGCCTAGCTTGCTACACATAATAGTTCAGATGAATCCTGGCAGCTACTATGATATCAAGGACTATGCTTGTGAGGAGAAACCAGGCAAGCTTGTGCTTCAGCGGTCATTCTTGGCATTGGGTGCCTGCATTGAGGCTTTCAAACTGTGTTGACCGGTCATTTGCATAGATGGCACTTTTCTCACAGGCAACTACAAAGGAACAATCCTGACAGCTGTGGCAGCTGATAGTAACAATCAGTTGCTTCCTTTGGCCATTGCATTTGCGGAGGAGGAGAATGGTGACAGTTGGTACTGGTTCCTTGAGAGGTTGAAGAACATGGTGGTCCATGATGTGCAGGATGTGTGTGTCATACATGATAGGCACAAAGGTATTTTGCAAGCAATCAATGACATGAAAGAGGGCAGCCAAGAGCGATACAGAGTTCCATTGTGGCCAGATGTTAAGAGCAGATGGTGCATTAGGCACATGAAAGCAAACTTCCACAACCAGTTCAAGAACAAGACCCTGTCTAAATTGTTTGAGCGGTTGTGTGAGCAGACTCAGCAGAAGAAGTTTGATGCCATCTGGAAGAAATTAGATGACCTGACAAAGAAGGCATCAGAGGAGATAGCAAAGAGGCCAGTGAATCCTGAACCTAGAGAGGAGCCAATTTCTCTCGAGGATGTGGGATTAGATGGCCCTCAAGTTAGGCACAGAAGAGGGCGTGCTGTGAAGACCTTCAGCCAGTGGTTTCAGAATGAGCCTAAGGAAAAGTGGTGTCTCATGTTTGACGAGGGCGGAGCAAGACATGGGATAAGGACCACTAATTTTGCTGAGGTCTACAACTGTGTGCTTCGCGGTTCAAGACCTCTTCCTCTAGTTGGCATCATTGAGTTCTTTATGTATCGTACAATGCAATATTTTTACCAAAGGAGCAAGATAGCGGATGAGGTTCTGAGGAACACTCAAATGAGATACTGCACCAGAATGACTGGTTATTTGGACAAGGCTCAGGGGAAAGCACTTCTTCACAAGGTCACAGCGCAGCCTTTGTACCAGTCTGCTGATAATGAAATTATGTGGAGCTATGAGGTTGAGTGCAAAGGGAAAATGCCTAGGCCCATCGCGTGAAAAGACGCAACAAGTTGCTGAACTTGGCAACCAAATATGCAGATGTACATGCCGGAAGCCGCAGCTACTACACATCCCCTGCTCACATGTGATCGCCGTATGCTATGAACTTCAACAATTCAGCTACCATAGGTACGTGCCATGGTACTACGCCAAGGAAACTGTTCGGAACATTTGGAACCGAACAATTCAGGGCTACCTCGTGCAGGGTACTTTTACTGAGAACCCCAAAGAAAATGCTGTGCACATACCAAATCCAGATCCTCAGTTGTGCCAAGGTGTTGGAAGACGGAAGAAGAAGAGGATTAGGAACAACATGGACGAAGCAGAAGCTGGAGCTGCAGTAGTGATGTGCTACAAGTGCCACAACACGGGCCACACGTACAAGAGGTGCACAGCTCCAAATTATGCTTGCAATGCACCAACTACGGCCAGTGTGGGCTCATCAGCAACTTCAGGACCATCCCAACCCCCATCCGGATGTGGACGCAGACGTGGATGTGGGCATAGAACCAATGCAGGATTCAGATGATCATAATTGCTTGTAATGTTAGGACATTTAATTTCAGAATTTGTAATATTTGAACTATTAATTCTTGTACAAACTTATGCATGGTATTGTATTGTAATAATTGAACTTCTATTTCGTGTCATCTTAATTATGTCGATTCATTTGTATTATTTTGCCTATGATTGTTCTCATCTTGTTTTGCAGATTTGCAATGGCCTCCTCAGGTCCTGAGTTAGACTTGGAGTTCCTCACGAAGATGAAGGACAATGTCGAGGTGCCACAGGGGATCGACACTCCTATGTGCTTCTGCGGTGACAATTGCAAGCTTGTCAGGTGCACGGTCCTGGGGTACGCCTACGGGATGAGGTTCTTCTTGTGTGCCAACTATGCGCACGACCCGATCCAGCCATTCGACCGCAACCTTAGAGGCAAAGTAAGGACTTACTACATTTCTCGGTTATTCATTAGTCATTTGTGTTTTATTATTTGCTGACAAGTCTTTGAAAAAAGACTCCACCTCCTCTTTGTGATTTCATGCAGTGGCTAGATACCGAGCAGTCTGACTTCGACAAGAGGTACATCGAGGGAGCTGCCCGTGACTTCGACAAGACGTACATCTAGGGTGGTTGCGCATGGTTGAGTGGGAAAAGAGAGAGGAGAAAAAGAAGGAGCAGAAGGAAATGCGCCATCGCCAGGAGATGAGAGAACGTGAAGTGGCCCATGCCTGTGAAGCCGATAGAGAGAGGAAGAGGGAGAGGGCTCGCCGGGCCAAGGAAGCTAGGCCGGATGGCATCAGGAAGGGGAAGTACCCCCGTTGTACTCAGTAGACCTAGAGTATTAGTCGGAATGTATCAAATAATTCCGGATTTCATGACATCGTCAACTAGGGTCTTCGGTTTGTATCGTTAAGAACTTTAATCGAACTGCATTAGAGTGTGTTTTCTCCGTTACGTGTGTTTCGTTAGAGTGACTGTCATATGTAGAGTCGTTGTGTTTCCTCCGAGTCACTGACGCATTCCCCTCCCACGGAACAACTGGCCCACAATGCGACAGTGCCCTAGTACTAGAGTGTGTTTTCTCTGAGTCACTGCTTTGTTTCCCTTCCCACGGATCGAAGGGCCCACCACCCAACCAGCCTCCTTCTTCTGCCTATATGTACCACCATTCACTCCATTGCCTTCTTCTCACAGCATTCAACAATGGCTTCCTGGAGTGGGGATGAACACGGTTTCGGTCCTGAGTTGTGGCATCAGCAATCAGAAGATTTCGAAGCCAATTTCCCACTGAAAAGCAAGAGTGACTTCAGATCGATGCGTGATGTTAGAAGCTACGCACCGAAGCAAACGGTGTTGTAGCCTAGGTGTTCACACGGTGAGTTTTGCGTGATGCAAGTGTACCAGGGATGGAACAACTCCGGTCGTTGCTTCTGGCACTGCCCACATGCATGGGTAAGCAATGTCCACAAATTTGTTCATCATGTTTCTTTGGTTTGCTAACGTTTTCTTGCCTTTTGCAGTACTCCACCCAATCAGAGAACTGCGGTTTCTCGCAATGGGTGGATCCACCAGCTATTTATCCCTATCAACAGTACATCGACTACCTCAAGGATGTCGTCATCTACAACCTGAAGCGGGAGCTGTCGGAGGCACTGGCTTCTCCAGATCCATCGTCTAGCGCAGGAGACGATCGATGCTGCAAATGATCGACCTGCACTTGTGAATGCCACAAGAAGAACAACCCCCCTCTGAAAGATTGGTCCCCTGCACCTTCACCACCTCCACCCCCACCTGGGTACTACTACATGCCGTCGCAACACTCCGGCGGCTCTATGCTCTCTGGGCAGTTCTCGTACAACTAGATTAATTAGGAATGTTGTAATCAAATTTCTAAATTCCCTAAGGCATGTTATCAGTACGTAAGGAACTTTGTTAGGGTTGTACAAGCGCCGTACATGCCATTGCAAATGTGTGTGTTTTCTCTTCTAAATATTTAAAAAAAACCAACTGCCGTGGGCCACGGCGGTTGGGCTCATGCAATCGCCGTGGGCCACGGCGGTTGCATGGCCGCTGCATGCCGCCGTGCGGCTCCTGCAACTGTCGTCTACAACCGTCATGGCCCACGGCGTTAAGGCCAACCGCCGTGGGCTACGGCGGTTGGACCTGCAACCGCCGTGGCCCACGGCGGCTGCCGTGGCGCACGGCGGTTGGTGGTCAAATCTGATAAATTTCCAAACGGTCGTATGATTTTGCAAAATGATTAAAAAATATATAAAAAATTCGTGGAGGAAGATGGGTGGCGGCGCAGGTGAGTGGATGTGTGAATGGCGTGAGGGTAGGATGGCAACTGAGATTTGGAGCGCGAGCAAGAGATTCGGGAAAGGTGTTGCAGCGGGCGGAAGGGATCTGGGAGAGCGCGACGGGGAGAGGGATTTTGGGGAAACCGGAGACGGTGCCCGAGCTGCCCGTGAGGGAGGAAATCGATGGGGTGGCGGCGGCCGACGGGTGACTGGGAGAAAGAAGGAAACTAGGGTCGAACTCAAGAGTAAGGTGGGCCTGTTCAGCTGTCTTTGCTCGCGTGGATGGGTCGGAAGCACACGCGCGGAGGAAAAATGGCCTCAATCATGAATGCCGACTGAAGGTTCGATGTATATATTATGCAATACCGACGAATGATTCGACAGAAAATCTAAATACATATACCAACGAATTGTAGGTTGTACGAGCTTGATGTACCAACAGATGGTCTGCTACTCATCTATACCAACGAACAGTCCTTTGTTGATATCAAGGTTATACCGACTAATGTCTGTCGGGATATTGAGGTTGTGGTATAGTGGCAGTGGACATTTGAAAGGTTGAGGTGACGTGCGAGTAGGCTGGACGATGGCGACGATATGAATCAACAGGTTCTACGAGGAACTAGCTAAATGGGATCCTCTTATTGTGGTAGGGTGTGTCGTGCGGGAGTTAGCAGGGTTGTGCGCACAACAGAACTACAAAGTATGATAGGATGTCGCAAGAAGCTGATGCAAAATTGCAACAGGGGAACGAGGAGAGGTAGTGTTCAGCATACCAGACCTCAGGCCGGTGTTGCGGGCTCGTTGGCAACGAGTGGAAGCTATCGACGGTGTTTAGTTGTGGTGCACATGGCAACTGATAGGAGTTCGATGGGGGTTCGGTGAGTGCTCAAGAGCGATGGAGTCAGGTGACAAGCTGACAGGATCGAGGTTTGGAGCTCACTGGTGTCTTCCTATGATACATAGACTGGGCCGAATAGTTCACGGGCACATGACGGACAATTCAAGATGGTTGGCGGATAGTTCATTTATACAGTGAACATATAGTGGTGCATGGCAGAGAAGCTAGTGGAAATAGACTAGTCAGACCGTAGTCAGAGGTGACAACGGGATCAACAATGACGACATAGGAGCGTGGTGGATGATAGGGTTGTTCTTTGTGGTGACACGTGGCACGAACTCAGGACGATGCAGGTTTGCATGGGAGGAGATTGCGTGCTTCCAAATCAGCAAGGGCACGGATCGATTCAAGTTGCAAGTGCGGGTTACCACTATGTGAAAAACTCATATTGGCAATGGGCGTATAGATGGCCTTTAGTAACGAGCAAAGCGCCTGTTACCAATCAGGCGTTACAAATGAGCACACAAAGGTAACGGGCAGATGGCCATTACTAATAACACATATGTGCAATGGGCATCTAAAAATGACCGTTACCACAACTAGTTACCGGTCATGTGAAATGACTGTTTCTCTGGGCCCACAGGGGACTTTGGTAATAGGCACAAACACCAAGCTCGTTACACGAATTCAACATCGGAGACGCGTAAAATACTTCCATAACGTGTCTCCTCTGTCTCGACTAAAGGATACGCTTCTTGTGTAACCGCGTCTCCTCTGTCTCGACGAAAGGAGACGCATGCTGTGAACCTGCATCTCCTTTGTCTCGACTAAAGGAGACCTGTCTTTTGAACATGCGTCTCCTCTGTCTCGACTAAAGGAGACGCGTCTTGTGTACGCGCGTCTCCTCTGTCTCGACAAAAGGAGACGCATGCTGTGAACCTGTGTCTCCTCTGTCTTGACAAAAGGAGACATGTCTTGTGTACACGCATCTCCTTTATCTCGACGAAAGGAGATGCGTGTTGTGAACCTGTGTCTCCTCTGTCTTGACGAAAGGAGACACATCTTGTGTACGCGCGTCTCCTCTGTCTCGACGAAAGGAGACGTGTGTTGTGAACTTGTGTCTCATTTGTCTCGACCAAAGGAGACGTGTTGTGTGTACGTGCACCTCCTCTGTCTTGATGAAAGGAGATGCATGTTGTAACCCGTGTCTCCTCTGTCTCGATGAAAGGAGACGCGCGTACATAGGACGTGTCTCCTATGATCCTCCTATGTCCTGATTTCATATGCACCTAATTAAATTAGGTCCAGCATCCAAATTCACAGAAATCCACAGTGTAAGACGCCCAGCGTAGTATGGCAGCGGTAATGGAAGGACATGCTAAGGTGGCAATTCTGATATATAACTCGGTGACAATTGTGAGGCTCTCAACATTATGGGTGGAGCCTGATAGAGCATGGTGTTAGATTTAGTTGTTGTTTAGCTGGAGATGAATCTATTTTTGCTTGGTAGAGATTGTTGTGATAGAAGAGAAGGGAGCACAATTGCAAATGGAGTCATGGAGTCAGAAATTGCAGGGATAGCAATGTTTCTTCGGTAGCTTTTGATAGAGTGGCAAAGGTGTTAGCTCAAGTTCGGTGTACATGGAGGTTCACACAAGACGGCTTCGAGGTGGCAGAATATTCACCAAGGTGGAGTTTGTTAGATATTGTGTCGAATATTTGTACAAGTTCGATTATGATGGAACTTGAACTGTATTAACAATATAGGGTAGAGTCTGTGTCATACTCTGTAACCTAGGCCTCCTCAAAAATATGAGAGAGGGCTGCTATTGTAACCATGACGACATAGCGATAGACTCGCTGGGGAAGGAAGATGTCGGGATCCTAAAGCGGCTGGTGTTGTGGTATTGGGAAGGAGCGCCCATAGTCATGCCCCAGGGATGTAGACTTCGACTGGACCTCATCAACAAAGTTTGTGTTTCCATTGTTGTGTGTGATCGTGTATGTTTGTCTCGGTAGATCTAATCATCGTTCCTTTGCGTGAAGATTAGTAGGTGACTCATAGCCGTGGAGGGTTAATTTCTTACACTCTTCGAGTCATTCCGATCATAACGTAGGACATTAGAGGGGGAGATCGCCTAGTTGTCAAAAATCCTTCTGTTTCAGTGTGACAGGTGGATGGGAGAATAAGCACACAGCCCATGATCCATGGTTTTTGTGTGATAGAGAAACCCTTGTCTTCAATCATCAAAATCTTCGATGACCTCACACATATCGTTCTTATGCGCCTGATAATGCTCACGCCTCTGTCGTAGCCATTCTAGATATGAATCCATTAAATCATTAGGGATGGTGTAGCCTGATCTCCAATTGGCTTCATAACAGCAGTAGCAAAGCCATCCTTAGTAGAACCAATAATCTCTAAAATTAGATAAATCCAAACCAGTTAAGCACTTAAGATTTTCATGATCATTCATAGTAGTACTATCATTCACTGCAACACAAGCCGACGAATCACCTTGAACAAGCTCTACCTCGTCACCTACCCATTGAATTTAGAATTGATGCAAAGTAGAGGGCATACATTGATTTGCATGAATCCAATCACGACCAATGATTAAGCTGAAATTACCTTGGGTCTCGGCAACGAAGAAAGCGGTAGCCAACGTCTTGCTCCCAATGGTGAGCTCCATAGAGACAACGCCTTTAATTAGCTCCCATTGGCTCGCCTCCTCGCACACCACTGATGGTCATGTTGGTCTTGATCAGCTCCTCATCTGAACCTCCCAGCTTCTTGAACAAAGAATACGGCATAAGGTTGACGATCCCACCTCCATCCACTATCATGCGAGAGATAGGCTTCCCATTGATGTGACCCTTCATGTACAAAGCCTTAAAATGATTTTTAGTAGCTTTAGGCTTCTGGAAAATAGCTTCCTTAGGCCCAAAGTCGAGATCTTTGATGTCCTCCTCCGAGAGCAAATAACCATCCATAGACATATGAACCACATTAATATCAAGGTTCATGCTCTCGGGAGAAGAACTCTAATCAACAAGCTCTTCATCATCTTTTGTAGCAGATGTTGATGTAGACTTGTCATCACAAAACATAGGAGTCGAAGAAGAAAAACTGGGCAGTGCCTCGAGGGCACCGGTCTGACCAGTGTCACCAGTTCGACCGACTCCCCCACCGGTCTGCCCAGTTTTGGCTAGGAGTTGGTCTTGACTTTCCACTCTTTCCCTTGTGGTACCATGGGCCTATACTAGTTGAATGCTTCATCTCTTTGTTTCTCTAGCTCCTTCTCCTTCTTCTCTCAAAATCTCAGGCGTTGAAGCTTCCTCCTTTGTGTATGAGTCAAACTGGGAGGACACCACCTTGGCAAGAAGTATTTGGAGTTGGAGCCACTTCCACTAGCCTCAGGTCGTTAGCAGCGGTAGATGCTCCTGTAGTTGGTGTCACAACCTTATTGTTTGAAACAATCAGTCTTTTGCCACCATCTTCAATAGGAACATCCATTGACCCAATTTGAATGATACCCTGACTTGTGGTCCTCTCTGTGTCAACATCCATCTTCTGCACCTCCTCCTTCTGTTTTGGCTTGTAGACTTTCTTCATGGGAGGTGGCACAGCCTGTCTGGACTGACCGGTCTGACCGATGTAGGGAGCCAATCTGACCGGTGGGTCTGATGACCCTGACTAGAATGGCGAGGTGTCCATCGGTCTTGTGTAGGCCTAGAGATCTTGTCCATAGCTAGTCTTCTTGGTCCTCCCCATCCAGGATGAAATGATGGTTGATATGGCACCCACATAACTCCATTATCATCATAAATTAGTCAAGGTGGATTTGAACTTGATGGCACCCAGGTGGAGTAAAATGTTGCCTTTGATGAGATTATTCACCCTTGTACCTTATAGTTGCTCTAGGAGGCAAAGATTACCCTCCTTGATGTGTAGGTGGCCTCATATTTTTTTAATGGTCGATCACTTGTAATGGCTTTTTACTTGGAATACTTGTCAAATAGCATATCGAAAGTGACCTTTGGCTTAGGACCACTCCCCTGATTTTTTTTGCTACATTAAGCTTGCAGTTTCCAATCTCCGGACGGCTTGGCTTGAGCATCCTCGGATGGCCCTGGGGCACAGTGGCCTGACCGGTCACCCCACTAGTCTGACCGGTTTGGCCTGATCAGGCTCAAATGATTGTTGATCGGCGGGTGAGGACAACCCTTGTCCCCCCCCCATGTCTAGAGGCTCTCACAGTAACCTTGAAAGTCTCTCTGCCATCAGGAGTCTTTTCATATGCAACTTTTCGTGTTAACTCTTTTCCTCTCAAATCAGGCTTCTCTTCACCAATCACAACATTTTTGTCCCTTAGTTGCTTCGACTTGATGCGACCGAACCAGTACCTTGGGCTGCTGCAAATCCATGGTATTGATAGGAAAAGGAGTCTTATCCACTTGCATCTCATGAAACGTTAGACGACCTTCATTTATGGCCGATTGAACCTGTCGATGAAACAGATTACAATCATTAGTGGCATGAGAAAAAGAATTATGGAACTTGCAATATGCACGCCTTTTCAACTTATCAAGTAGAGGTATAGTATGAGTCAATTTAATGTTTTCAGATTTATGCAATTCATCAAGGATACGATCACATTTAGAAACATCAAAAGTAAACTTAATTTCTTCTTGCCGACCTTTATTAGTCGTCTTAAGTGATGAGCAAGAATAAGATTTTTCTTTAGAGGTCCAAATAAATTCAGTGGCATAAACTTCTTTGTCACTATCGCTCGAACTATTGGAATCATAATCAATGATATGCACATTTGAACGACATGACTTAAAGCTATCCTTTTCTTTATTCATTCGGTTTTCAATAATTAAAGCTCTTACTTGAACTTGTGCAACCAAAAAAAAATCTGAACCCTCTATTTTATCCCTAATGGACGACCTTAAACCCTTTTAACAAATGTCTTCAAGGTGCATATCAGTAATTGGCAAATTAAAATAATGGTTTTTAGTTTCTTTAAACCTGTTAATGTAGGCAGAAACAGTTTCATCTCTTCCTCTAACCGATGTTAAAATCTGTCAATTTTAATTGAAAGCTCCCACTATAAAAGTGATCATGAAATTTACGCTCTAACATATCCCAAGAAATAACAGAACCGGGAGCAAGTGAAGAAAACCGAGCAAAAGTAGTGCCAGTTAATGATAAAGAAAATAAGTGCACTTTAAGAGCATTGTAAGCACCCACGTCACCTAGTTGAGCTGTATATTGACAAATGTGTTCCCATGTGGTTCGGTCATCATCACCACTAAATTTAATTAAATCAGAAATATGCCAACCACGTGGGAGAGGGAAATTATCAAAGTCAGCATCATATAGTTTTTGATACAAATTTGTATTACCAATATCAACACCAAATTTAGTTTTTACCACATTAACCAAATCTTTCTTACATTTCTTAAATTCCACCCAATTAGGATTATTTGGCTGTTGTGGTGCTGGATTCTCCAAATCCATCTTATTTAAATAAGGAGCTATCATAGCTTGAGCTAGCCTATAACTTTCAAACACATCATCCGGGATTATGGTTTTTCTAGCTGATGTGTTCACTGTTGTACTATAATGCGGTCCAGTATTACTAATTGTATTAGAAAAAGTAGGCACTACTGAACTTGGCGCGACAGAAAGCGGCAAAGGCTGATTTGACACCACTTCCAATGCATTGGTCTGACCGGTGTACCCTGCATCGGTCTAGCCGGTGTGGACATAGTTGCCTGCAACTGAAATGGCACGGTTTGACCAATGTTTGTTTCAGGTGGCATGCCATATGTATAATTACCAACATTAGTTATGGGCAAAGGCGCTAAGCGGGGATGAACTACCTCATAAGGATTAATTTTAGGAGCACTACTACTAGTTTCCTTATTATTATAAGCAATGTTCTTATCCTTTTCATGGTCCTCTAAACGTTATAAATGAGCAATATAGGAAGCAAGCAATTCATCACTATCCACAGTAGATTTCCGAGTAGATGAACAGGAGGGGATTTGCTTACAGTGGTGATTACCTCAACCTTGTTGTCATTTATCTTCAACACTGGCAGCTCGAATTCTTTCAATCTTGCCACCTTGCCATGACGATCCTTCTTGATACCAGCTAGAAATTGTACCTTCATGTACTCTTGCAACGCATAGTACTTATGTTGTTCCTCCGGAGTGAGATCTTCCATTAACACAGTGATGAAGTTGCTCATATTGAGGTCGCAACAAGATCTCATCTGGCTAGGGTTAGATTGAATGGTCTTTGAAACCAGATCTTTCTTCCCCAGCGGAGTCGCAAAATATGTTGATACTTTTGCCGATCAACACATGAACATGGTAGATCGTGCAATAATCAAAATGCTGAACTCATCAGAGCTCCTGCCCAGACCGGTCTGACCGGTCAGGGGCACCGGTCTAACCGGAGTACGCAGAGGCGCCGGTGAAAACCTACGAACACCACTCTGGGAGAAACCCCATCAGGGATGGCGAGCCTAGGGTTGCTCTGTGAGCGGCAGGCCACTCAGAACGTCCTTGAACACGTTGAGACAATCAAGGAAAGCAAAGGGGTTGGAAAAGCTAGGGTTTAGAGATAAAAGTTGAAGAATTGTTTGATCGATTGGGTGATAGGTCCTCAACAGGCCGTGGCCCTTTATATTTATAGGGTGGGGAGGTCTTGCCCCGCAAGGAAGTCCTTTACAATTTGAAAAACACTAGGACTCTGTTGGTATTTCTTAACCTCACCACTAGTGGCGCGTCTAGCGTGAGCGTGTAAGGACCACCCGGGTACACTGACGGGTGCGAACGAGTCCGCAAGCGCACAGATACACCGTTGTAGCACTTCTCCCTCGGGAGTATTCCAAAGGGTATCGAATCCAAGGGACGGTTGGGTCCTCTACGAGTGATTTATCCAAGGACACAGGTTCTCTGCTAAGGTAGGTGAGAGGTATGGTATCTCTTGTAGGTACCTGGTTCTAGGGGGGTACAAGCTGCAAAGGATCTCGCTTCGGACACCGGACCCTCCTGGCTATAACAGTCGGTTCACGGCAAATGGTTGCCTACACCTGTATCCGAATGTGGGGGATTCCGAAAGGGTCCAATGGCTGTCACCACCGCGGCCTACCCCAAGACAAACCGTGGGATACAGGGCAATCGAAGGATAACCCGTAGTCCAGACACCACGTCTGCACCACCGACTACTACTATAGCACGACTACGTCTGACGTCCCACAACAACACTATAGCACTCCGTAGAAATACGGAGCGACGAACCCGCGAGTACAACTAGACCTTACCCATCATAGAATCAAGCAGATACAAAGAGATATGAATGACACTTTGGTCTAAACCAGATATGCATGGCACTCACTATATTCTAATTGACAAGCAGTCATACAAACGGAATGCAGAACTATTCATCCAATCAACAAGATCAAAGGATCGTGTCACGAAGAACACGTGCCTCTAAATGATGAACAGATGAAGAACTCTAGAACATATCACCCATGTATGAATACGACTTTAGTCTAATCGAAATATAGCGAAATACTCACATTAGTCTAAATGAAGAACAGTATCACTCACGAGGTACAAAGAGATGATGAACGAAGAACGGATCATCACATCTCTCTTCTACTCACCCACACTCTCTCCTCTCTACCTAGCACTACCTAAGCTAGATCCTCCTCACACTCATATTCCTGGTGGGATGAGGTTTCACCTCCACCAAGAAGGGATGAGAAGGAGGAGAGGAGGCTAAGGTAAGAAGTTGCCTTCAAGTGTGTTGTCCTATTCTTACCCCCCCTCCCCTTCTATTTATAGGCGCGGGTACCGGTGTCAAGTGGAGCGAGACACCCCAGGGACTCTAGGACCAATGGGCGAGCACCACGTGGAGGCCCGGGATCAGCCGACCAAAGGTCGGTTCGGCCGATCCCTGGGTCGGCCGACCCCCACGTGGCCCGCCTCGGCTTGTGCTTTCTCTGAGCGGCTGACTGGTGGGCCCTGAGGTCGGTTCCCGGTGTACATGTGTGTTGGAGGCGGTTTAGGCGCTCTGGTGGGCCCATGGATCCATGTGATGTACACATGGCGATCTCTGATTCGCCGAGGCTCTCTCTCTTGGATTGGTGACGTCATTGATCCAGGGGCTGCTTGCATGGCAGCCCCTCATTAGCTGAGCCTGAAGTTCTAGGATCATAGAGGTGTGCTTTCTCCTCATTTCTCATGCTAAACACCTGCATTCATCTTCATACATCCACTTGTGGAAATCGTCAGTTTAAAGCCCTATTCTAGTGTGGATGCATGATTCTCATGTTGAAATGCAGGGATTGACGGCCCTAAATTAGGTACTTAACAGCCGTCAACAACTCCCCCACACTTGCCCTTTGCTCGTCCCGAGCAATAGGGAAGAGATTGAGCGGGTTAAACCATGGGTATGAAACATACATAAGAATCATTCCAGGTCATACCTTGCTCTTGTGAACTTTGTGGAGTGGCTACCATGCCATCTTGGGTAGTTGATAAGAGGAATGACCATGAATCGAATCCCTCAGACATCTGAGGGTGAGCACTTGGGGTTTTCAAAAGATTTTCAAAGAAAAATATGCTCTGCCTCCTCCTTTGATCCTCTCGAGTCGCTCAATATGTATATGTCCTCACCTGGGCATGACTGCCTTAAATCCATCCTATTTCTAGCAGGCTTATGTGGAGCTTAGGGTAGGATATGAATAGCAAGGCGTACTTGTATTGTATATATCGCAAAATCAAAAACTGGATCCAAAGAGTAAATCAAGTCATGCAATCAGATCAAGAAGTGCAGTGTATGGTTGTGGTAGATATGGTAAGGTGGACACTAGGCTCGGAATGGGTGCTAGTTATTACCATATTCGCTAAATGAGATAAATGAGCTAAATGACTCCGTTGCATGATTCTCTCTCTCTTATATATATATGAAGTTATGAGAACATGGCTATCCTCTTCTTCTTCTTTCTTTTTAGTGGACCTTCGTGTGCCCACATTTTTTTAGATAGCCATGCCTCTTTACAAAATACTTGAGGAGAGAGAAATCAATGCATATGATGGAGCATTTATGTAGATGAATAGATGAATGATACAATGCTAACTTCCAGAGTAGAAGCATAGCAAGGGGAGATGGTGGTGTGCACATAAATCTTGATCATGAAAGCATGAAAAGAATCCTCATAGGGTCACAGGATTTGACAAAGCTCAATGCAATAACAAGCATCATATGAGTATAAGGTTTTCAACTAAAAACTTCATATGGCTTTGGTAGGACTGTGACATATCAAAGGAGAGCTGCAAGAGCATTTTTTTAGATAAACCCAAGAACTTACACCTACAGAGCTAAGATCTTGTCATCAGGCCATATCTCTCTTGTCAACCACTTAGATGAACATGTTGTCCTTATAAAGATATGGTTCACAAGCCTCAAGGGTATAAACAAGGGATAGAACTTATGCATGTCAACCACAGGTACCGAGCAAGCATCACCATAGAATTCTTGAGTTGCTCATAAAAGATCTTATAAAAGGGCATAAATAACTCGGGAATCATGGTTAAATGAGGTAGAGATGCAAACCAGCGCTGGTTGTTGATGCAGACCGAACGGGGTTTTCGTGATGTGCAAGAATGTGTCTCCGTTCAGTCTCTTTAAATACGAGTGATCGTAGCGCTGTGCGAGTGTGGTGTGGGTGTAAGTATCCATCGTGTTTGAGTTTGGAGAGTACGACTCTCCCCCACACTAACTTGTACCTGGGTGCAGTTCTTCAAGACAAATAAAAACAGAAACAACTAACACACATGTGACTCGACCGGGTTATCTGACCGGTGGAGCCAATTTTATTCAAGTTCATAATGAAATAGACGCTTACACACATGATGGAAATAAAAATTTGAAAGGGAAATAAACATGGAAGGAAATAAACTGAACCGAACTAAGCGCCTATGAAAATAAAGAATGGGCGTAGCCCTCTACTCTGTGAAAAGGGCTTCCAAACCCTCTGCCTTAATCAGGCGCTGCAGCATAGCGTCCATCTCCCTCTGGGTCTCGAGGAGAAGACGCCTGAGCTGCCGGTACTCTTCTCGCTGCTTCTCAACCTTCACCAAGGCCTCGTACTCGAGGTACACATCTGCCAATCTATCCGCCACCTTGCTTGTTTGGAGACTCCTTCTGTTAGGTAATGAAGCCAGGATATCCTCAAGTTCCGTCTCCCAGCGCGGTGGATATGGTTTCGGCATCCCGCAGCTGTCCTTCGGGGTCCTCACCCCAAAGATGCGAAACCTGGTCTGGGGCTGCGGGAACTCATCCCAAACATCCTGCTCATACTTGTGGCAGAAAGGCTCACCATCCTTGCTAAAGAGCGATCCTGCGTAGCGCTCTCTAGGCTTTAACGGTGGGCCTGGCCAGTCATCGTAGAGCACCTTCTTGTTTGAACCAGGGGCTGGTTTCTTCCCTAGGGCGGTAAATCGGGGATAATGACCAGCGAAAGTGGGGGGTGAACATGAGCCGCGCTTAGCCGGGGACTCTATCGAGTCTCCAGTCGGGCTTCTCATCCTCCTCCCCCGTTCTGGAGTCATCATGTCATCCTGAGATCCGTCCCATGGATGCAACTTATCGCTCCCTAGGTCGCTGAAGAAGAAGGACTTCTCCCCTTCGAAGGGGGACGGGGCCTTCATCCGACGAGGCTGTGCGTCCCGGCTACTCATGGTTGGTGATGTGGTGGTTGTGAGGAGGAAGGAGCAGGGGAGATGGAGTTCTGCATGGCTCGAAATCCGTCACGCAGCGAGGAGGAGATCTCTGGAGGACGAAGGGAGGCACACGCGAAAGGGGAGAGGCGGCGGAGCCCTCACTGGGTCGGCCGACCTAGTGGGTCGGCCGAACCCATATGGGCCCCGCTGGGCCTCCCCTTTGACCTGTGGGTTCTAGCAAGGCTCACGGTCTCAGGGCTAGGTGTCCCGCAGATTTTGAGGTTGGAGGCTCTAGTAATAGCTAAGATAAGGTGTTGGGCATAAACGCTCTCACTCCTCTTTTAGCTTTACTTAAGCCTCTTCCCGCATAAATAGCGCAACATAGGGGGTTCACCTGGACCCATATCTCTGAAAGCATGGCTCAAGAATGCTCGGTCCCTAAACAAGCGAATAGAAATCCGTGGGTCAGAGGAACATTCGAGCCTTAGATCGAGAGTAACAAACTTGCCAGTTCGTTCTATCCTTAGGTTGCTATGGGTTCTCACCCTCACCTAGTGTGAGGATGACACGTAGGCCAACCCAAGCTTCCAACGGGAGTGCAAAAGGTAGGGATGCAACCACACTCCCGCGGGGCATCGATCAAGTCAGAGTGTCAGAATGGTATTTATGCCTACTGAGCTTGATCAGCATCGGTCCTAGCTGAGCTCATGATGATGAGATAAGTTGCTCAACTGGATCGGTATAGAATCGTGCTTTCTGAGGCCAGAAGCATAAAGACTTGTGATCCTAGGGCCAGTGTCTTGACCTAACCTTTGGTGTGGCGGCACCTCAGGTTGGGCCTTGACATAAAGCACAAAATATCCATCGTAGCCTCTCCCGGAAAGTTGTAGTCGAAGTCGAAATAGTCATCCTCGCCAGGAACAACCGTCCTTCTTTGATTACTTCTTTCCTCCTTCCATCGAGACTAAGTCTCGAAGGTCGGGTTTTTAAGAGAAGAAACGATAGAGGAACCTAAGGGCGGAACTCACACTAGGTGCTCTTTCCCATAGATTCCTGCTAGTCAAGAATGACATCTTCGACAAGAGTGTAGAGAAGGTTGGTATGTAGGCTCGTGCTCTCTCGAAGATGGATCTAGGCAACTCATTACCACAGTTGGCTACCTCGATGCTCAGGACGAGCGGGGAGCTGAAATCCCGGAGTTTTTCTAGAATTTCCTTCCCTTGCTCCGGCTCTAAGAACACAAAGGCACCTCCCGACATGGCATCAAGCGTCATGCCACTGTCCCTTAGCAAACCAAGCCGGAAATGCTGCAAGAGTACCAGGTCTGGCAGATCAAGGACTGGGCATGACTCGGTCATAGAGGCAAAACGATGCCATGCCATGCCTAGGGACTCCTTCTCTCTCTGTTGGAAACTGAGGATCGTCATTCTTAGGGAAATGATACGCCTCAAAGGGAAGAATCGGGTGCAGAAGGCTGCTCTCAATGCTCCCCAATTGAGGTGATCACGCCCAAAACAACGGTACCAAGTTCTCGCTCCCCCCGAAAGGGAGAATGGGAACAAGTTCCTCCTAAGAACATCCTGTGTCGCCCCGGTCTTACCCTGGGTAGAGCACAGTTGTTCAAAGTCTCTCACATGGGCGTAGGGATTTTCATGACTTTCCCCTGAGAAGGAATTGCTCTCAACTAGCTTAATGAGGGATGGGTGAACCATACAGGGTGTTAAGGAGGTGGGTCGCCTCCACAAGGACGATTCTACTGGTTCACTCATACTGGGCGGAAGGTGTGTACAAGGATAACCTTCCTGGGATAACGGGGGTAAAGGTAGAAAGAAAAACGGAAAACAAAAGATACGAGGATAATCGGGTTCGTAGATTCTCGACAACCGTTCCCCGGCAGCGGCGCCAGATATGCTTGTTGGTATTGTTGACGGTGTATATGCGTATCCAACTTCGTTTGGACTTGCAAGCGGACAAGTCCTCCGTCGTAGCCAAGGGACCCTTCTTCCCTTATGTGTGAACCCAAGGTATCGAATCCGTGGAACAATGTGTAACGCAAGATCCAATCTAATAAGTGGAAAACACTTTGATCTTGAAAAGGGGTTTTGCATCTAATCTACTAGATCATCATCAAAACTCATCTAGTCTACTAAACACCGGAGGTAGCAAGAGAAAGAGAGGGGAGAACCAATCTAGAGATTGGATCGGGTCTTTTGTTGAAGTTCCAAAGTAAAGAAGAATGTAGCAAGACGAATCTCATTGAAAGCATGGCTCCCGTTCCGACTCTGAGGACTCCCGTTTTTTTCCTTTACCGTACTGTCACAACAGGGGATAATCTTACGGGTTGGTACTACTCGGCGGGTTCAAGAAGAACAAGATGAAAGCGTTTGGTAGATCGGGTATGCACCTCTAGCCACCATGGCTACAAGAACATCCTATGCAATCTACCCGCGGGATAGATCGGGGAGGAAAATACCCAAACGAAGACAAAATCACAACGAAAGCACTTGATGCTAAGAATCAGATTCAATCTACTAATTCAACATAAAACCAATACATGGACAAGATCACCACCGGGATCCTACCTCGATCTTGATCCTAGCTCCTGGAACTCCGACGTGGTCTTCCATGCAAGGTTCCCACGCTGGCTAGGGGAACCCTAGTCAACCATCTCGACCCTCTCCTCTCCGGAATGGTGTCCTTCTCTTCTCTGCTCCTCAGCGGCGGATGACGAATGTATTTCTGCGTGGCTCTTGGCAGGGGGACTATAAATAGTCCGAAGGGTGGCTAGGTCAAAGGGGGCGCCGAACCGGGCCCCGAATGGGCTGGGTCGGCCGGCCTGGGCCCATTTCGGCCCAGTTCGGCCCCAGCTTTTGTCCCGAAGCTTCTCGCGTGATTCCCCATTTGTGTGCACTTGCATGTGGGCCTTTGACGTCGTTTCCTTCGCGGTTAAGGCTTGAATGCTTGCCATCCAAGCTTCGCTGTTTTCTGGTTGAGTCCCTGAAGATTTGCATGTTGACGATTCGGTCCTCGGGTCATTTGGAGTCATGTTCATCACGTGTCTTGACTCTTGTCGGGCTTCATGATCTTCTTCCAAAGTGCTTGATGAACTTATCCCGAAAGTCTCCTCTTTAGCGTAGATTTCCTGCGTAAACAATAAACTCCAAAATCGACATGCAAGAGTGAACTTGTTATATACGGGGGGTTAGTTCCAGTGGTTAGAATAATAAATCAATGGAAACATTAAAGGTAAACTCATGGCTAGGTTGACGGAAATTCACCGTCAACATCTCCCCCATGCTTAAACCTTGCTCGTCCTCGAGTAAGCCTTTAATGAATATCAGTGTTGCCTTTCATTGCTTATACCCTGCACTTGATCATACACGAGAAAACATAATGCTCTCAAGGATTTGATCATTAAAGTTCCATAATGTACTAGCCTTCATCCTTATGGAGGGTAGATATTTATTTAAGCACTTCCCACAAGTAATTACCTCATGCTCCCAAATTTCAAATGAATCTTAGAAATTTTGAATTTAAGAGCGAGATGAAGAAAAAGAGCTAAACCAAGTTCAGAAATAAACTTTCTTGCATCTTGCTCATGTACTCTCATCTCATATTGTCTCTCAAAACCTATTCATTCCTTTCCCCTCTCAATATATAGTGGAAGGCTTTATGTGGAGCTTTTTGGGAAAGTTTAGTCCTACCAAGATATTATAAATGAGATGTTGTCAAAACAAGACAAGCTTCTCATGGTCTTACCGAGACTCGTCAAAAAGGTTATTGGAAAATAATGTTATATCAAGGAGGGGGAGAGAAAAATACACACACTTTGAGATAGGTGGACATGTGCAAATGGCAAAGAGTGATCCCGAGGCACAAAGGAAGTCCTCGTTATCGGATTGCACATGGTTGGAAAGATGAGTTTGGATCTTAAATCTTAGAAACTTTTGAGATTCCTAATGCACTTTAGAGAACCGGGGAGTTCACTTTATTTTATTTTTATAAACTCATATTTTTTTTCTTTTCTCATACATATTTTTCTTTATCTCTTTTTTTTCTTTATACTCTTTTTTTTTCTTTTTTTTCTTCTTTCATCATTTTTTTATTTGCTCCCCATAAACTCTAAATTGCATTGTACCTACCTCCTCCCCCATGCTTAGACGTTGCTCGTCCTCGGGCAAAGAGGTGATAGAGATAAGGTAGGTACTAGAAATATATTTCCTTTGGAGAGATACTTGAAATCTTCAACCTTGGCACCATCTTGCGATCTTCCTTGAATTGACGATCCATACTCATACGATAGGTTGTGGTCAAGGAGGTAAACACAAAAGATGATATTTTTGGTTTTAAGGGTGGATATCCGGCGAGGTTTGTGAAATCTCCGATGTGGGGATACACAATGCACGGATAGAAAGGTGAGCAATAAGATAGATACGTAAAAACGGAATGACCAACTTCTTAGTCTCGGGCCAGAGAAATCATGGCTTGAAATAACTCACCCAAAAATAATTCTTGTATACTAAGGTTTATGCACTCAATATATATATATACGGCTTTGGATAGGTAGAGCAAAATGCAAGTAGCATTAATGACAAGGTTAACATATATATTTTTAAGAACAAATCATCTTTAACTCATCCAAAATTGAGAGCATGAAAATAACACTATGGGTCTTATTTTTATCATAACCTCCACAAAAGATTAAGCTAGCATTTAATTAATTTTAGATTCATATTAAAGAGAGCATTAGCTTAATCATGCATAAAACAAGTACAAAAGTTAAGCAAAGTGGCAACTTTTCATCATATATTATCATGGCATCAACTTAATATTTTTACCAAAGGTTGATCAAGGTGGGAAACTTTATTCATGGTGATCTTAAACTAACTCTACTATTATCACACATACTGAAAATAAAAAAACAGAAAATGCTACACATATATAAACTTGCACAAAAGCTGAAAATAAAGAAAAGGAAAAGGAGAAAATCAAACCGAATTTGAAAGCATTATTCTTTTCTTTTCTTCCTCCTTCTTCCTTTATTTTCTGGTGGTTGATATTGATGGTCCACCGCGTTGTATCCTTGCTTGTATTATGATTGTGCCAGTCCTCCTCTAAATTGCTCCAATGGTGAAGGCGACCAATTTGATAGGCAATGTTTGCGGTCCCTTCTTTTTGCATTTGTTGGATGGAGCTCCATGAAAACTTCGTGAGGAACATGTATGGTGGAGGATGTGGTGGCGTGGCTGCCCCACTCCCCCATGCTTGCATTTGACATACTTCCTTCATATGGTTGTTTATTAGCTTCATGCGCAGCCCCTCCTTCGTCTTGGGCTACGGAGGATGATCCCTCTTACACAATTTCCTTTTTAATCTTTTTCGCCGGTACAAGAAATCCTTCCTCTAACCAATTTTGTCTTCAATTGAACTCTGCCTCTCGTTGGGAAGAGGAATATTAACCTTTGTCAACTTGTATCTTCTCCTCTCATCTCCACTTTCCTTGCTTCATGTACTCGATCCCAAAGAAATCCCGACAAGGAGAAATTATGGGTTCCTTATAGTCTTCTCCCGAAATCATTCCCAAAAAACCTTCTAACATATTTTCTTGGACTTCAACTTGCTCCAGGGCTTCCTTCTTGGGACCGAGCAGCTCTCTAATATATCCATAAGGAACTAGTTGCTCTTCATCTTCAAGGCGAAATGAGAGGTACGACACTCCTTCATCAATTACCGGTGCTAATGTATAAGAATTTCAAGGCAAGCTCCTTGTGAGTGCATACACCAACTCCATTAAAGAATTTCACCCGTCCAAGGTTGCTCAAGATTTAATAATTATCCGAGTAGAATTCCAACGCTTGGAGGGCGTCACCAAAGTCAACATTTGGCACAAGCCTCCTCTCAAGACGAACAAGCCTCTCCTCCTCCTCCTTGTCTTCATGATGAATCCATTGGAACGCTTCGGAGTGTATGGTGGTGGAGCGGATGAACGAGTTGAGCATCATGGTGGAATGGGTGGCTAATCCGTGTGTCCTCACGGTTTGGTGTACCGCTTGGACGAACTCTGTGTACTCCTTATGCCACCGAGCGGCAGTGTTGCTCCTCGGTGGTGCTACATCTTCCACCATGCTTCGGGGAGACTCGGAGACCGAGTGCCTCCTCGAAGAGCTCGATGATGGTGCCTTCGATGATCGTGTCTTCTTGGGGAAGATATTGGTGGCTCTCTTCCACATTTTTGTTGCACTAACTCACAACGAGTGCACCGGGGGTTTCTTGTCGTGGGAGAAGCACACAAGGGAGGTATATGGAGGGTGGAGATTATGGTGAATTTTCTTTATTATTATTGTTAGAGGGTGGTGAGTTAGGTGCACAAGTTTGGATGGATATTAGCCCATAGGGTTTATGGATATTTGATCATGCGACCGCCTATTATGGTGAAGCTAAACCAATTTATTAAGGTGTGAACGCGAGGCCACTTTAGCTAAACCTACAAATGATATGTTGATGGGATCTATGGGAGTAGTGAGACCTATACTCCCGAAAAGCATGGTGGCTAACCTTAGGCATCAAAGTATTATCAACATGAATGAAAGAAAAGATTCGGCGATTACATGACAAGATTCCTACAACACCATGGAACTCAAATTTTTCTAGGTTGTTTCTGAAACTTATGGGCTATGAACTCAAGAACACAAATTAACAAATGCATAAATTACTTACCAGGCGAAGGGGAGCACCGGGGGCCGTGAGAGGATGCCAGGCCGGCCTAGGCCGATCGGCCTAGGGGGCCTCCTGCTCCTTTCGCTTTTATCTTTCTCCGAGATGCTTCTTGCTCCCTTCTTGCCTTGTGTCCGCGTGATCCACGAGATTCCATTGCCCGAACCGTTCACAACCACTCTTTTGCTTGTGGGATTAATCTTCCACCTCCATTGTTTTGCTTTGTGTCACTCCCCTTTTTTTTCTTTGCCTCTTGTGCTTCCACTAATTTCCTGCAAAACAAAGCCCTTGCTTCCCCCATGCTTGTCCTTTACATGTACCCGAGATGCCAAAAGATGGAGGCTTCCTGAGATGCATCATGGGGCACTATATGTTAATCAAGCTCAAAAACCTCCCCTTAATCAAGTTTAGATGCTAATCCCTCCTCTAATTTTGAAAATTTAAAAATTAACTCAGCGCTAGCGATGAGTCCAAATATATCATTAGAGGAGATCTTAGGCATCAAAAACAACTGTAAAATTTATTTTGGTTGCACCGGGATTGATTGCTTTCATTAATTGATAGCAAGTTCCTCCGGCTTGACCGTGGGGGTATAGGTTTAGGTTCTAATTTTGGCCAAACATGAGAGAGATATTTTGAATAAAAATAAAGTCAATGGGGCTTAGAAAAAAATCTAAATCTAGAGAAACCGGTGGATGTCAAGTTGAATGAAACCAAAAATAAAGTTGCTTAGGTTCACGCGAGTCCTACCATGCATCAAAGATTCAAACAGTAAAGAACATAGCAAGGTTCTACCCGTGTGTTTTTAACATGTGAAACAAGCCAACCTAAACATCATGGAGAGGATGAAAGGTTGGGGTAGGTTCTGAATTTTCGGTACTAGTTTCTCAAAAAGAAGCAAACAAAACTTCGGATGGCTCAAGTCATTGGTTTATGATCAATATAAAATTCAAGTAAAATGACCGAGCAATTATAATGTCTCTAAAAATTATTCAACCACACAAGAGTTTATGGTATGTATTGCGTAGCAAACTCTAAGACCAACTTACCTTGAAAACATGAAAAATTCTTCGGGTTGCCCTCCCGGTAGCTTATTCTTGACTTGATGAACGGGTTGCCTCCCGCCAAGCGCTTCATTTATAGTCTATAGCTAGACTTCTTCTCTTCTTCGGATCAACGCTCTTTGCGGGCGTTGCAATCTTGGGGACCCCACTTCTACACCATCCTTGGCTTCGGTGTAGTTCTTCGGCTTAGTCATCTTTTTGGTCTTCGCAGGCGGGCGTTGATTCATGGTCTTGACGGATGCAACATCTTTTCTTCCTTGGCTTCGTTCTCCTTTGGCTCCTCCCTTCTGATGTGACGATGAGGTAGAACATAATTAACATTAATCATGATACATACCTCGAATCGTAGTTGACTTGAATGCACTCGTCACGCCATTGATGTTGAACTTGATCTCCCTCTTGCCGACGTCGATTGCTCTGACGATCTTCAGGAACGATCTTCCTAGGATGAGTGACGGGTGAGGTTGATCTTCCTTCGATCTTGGAGGTGGAGTTTCTCTTGGAGATTCCGACGATCCTCGGCCTCCGCTTTTAGATCTTGTGTTGCACGTCACCTTTACCTGCAAAGTTTTTTCCAGACGATCCACAAAATATATGTTTTTTTTTGTTGGAGATGTAGCCGTCCATCTCCGGTTAGGGTTAGTAATAAACAAAATATATACAAAAACTAAAAGAAAACTAGGGTTTAGCAAAACCCTATATTGATTTTTTTTTGTTTTGAGGATGATCAAAATTAAGAGATGCAAAAGAAAGAAAAATCAAGAGAAAAACTGAAAATATTCACAAACGCAAACTAGATTGAATCTTGATTACTTGTTCCCCGGCAACGGCTCTAGAAAAAGGGGCTTGTTGACGGAGTATATGCGTATCCAACTTCGTTTGGACTTGCAAGCGGACAAGTCCTCCGTCGTAGCCAAGGGACCCTTCTTCCCTTAAGTGTGAACCCAAGGTATCGAATCCGTGGAACAATGTGTAACGCAAGATCCAATCTAATAAGCGGAAAACACTTTGATCTTGAAAAGGGGTTTTGCATCTAATCTACTAGATCATCATCAAAACTCATCTAGTCTACTAAACACCGGAGGTAGCAAGAGAAAGAGAGGGGAGAACCAATCTAGAGATTGGATCGAGTCTTTTGTTGAAGTTCCAAAGTAAAGAAGAATGTAGCAAGACGAATCTCATTGAAAGCATGGCTCCCGTTCCGACTCCGAGGACTCCCGTTTTTCTCCTTTACCGTACTGTCACTACGGGGGATAATCTTACGGGTTGGTACTACTCGGCGGGTTCAAGAAGAACAAGATGAAAGCGTTTGGTAGATCGGGTATGCACCTCTAGCCACCATGGCTACAAGAACATCCTATGAAATCTACCCGCGGGATAGATCGGGGAGGAAAATACCCAAACGAAGACAAAATCACAACGAAAGCACTTGATGCTAAGAATCGGATTCAATCTACTAATTCAACATAAAAGCAATACATGGACAAGATCACCACCGGGATCCTACCTCGATCTTGATCCTAGCTCCTGGAACTCCGACGTGGTCTTTCATGCAAGGTTCCCACACCGGCTAGGGGAACCCTAGTCAACCATCTCGACCCTCTCCTCTCCGGAATGGTGTCCTTCTCTTCTCTGCTCCTCGGCGGCGGATGACGAATGTATTTCTGCGTGGCTCTTGGCAGGGGGACTATAAATAGTCCGAAGGGCGGCTAGGTCAAAGGGGGCGCCGAACCGGGCCCGGAATGGGCTGGGCCGGCCGGCCTGGGCCGACCGGCCTGGGCCCATTTCGGCCCAGTTCGGCCCCGGCTTTTGTCCCGAAGCTTCTCGCGTGATTCCCCATTTGTGTGCACTTGCATGAGGGCCTTTGACGTCATTTCCTTCGCGGTTAAGGCGTGAATGCTTGCCATCCAAGCTTCGCTGTTTTCTGGTTGAGTCCCTGAAGATTTGCACGTTGACGCTTTGGTCCTCGGGTCATTTGGAGTCATGTTCATCGTGTGTCTTGACTCTTGTCGGGCTTCATGATCTTCTTCCAAAGTGCTTGATGAACTTATCCCGAAAGTCTCCTCTTTAGCGTAGATTTCCTGCGTAAACAATAAACTCCAAAATCGACATGCAAGAGTGAACTTGTTATATACGGGGGGTTAGTTCCAGTGGTTAGAATAATAAATCAATGCCAACATTAAAGGTAAACTCATGGCTAGGTTGACGGAAATTCACCGTCAACAGGTATTTCTTAACCTCACCACTAGTGGCGTGTCTAGCGTGAGCGTGTAAGGAACACCCGGGTACACTGACGGGTGCGAACGAGTCCGCAAGCGCACGGATACACCGTTGTAGCACTTCTCCCTCAGGAGTATTCCAAAGGGTATCGAATCCAAGGAATGGTTGGGTCCTCTACGAGTGATTTATCCAAGGACACAGGTTCTCTACTAAGGTAGGTGAGAGGTATGGTATCTCTTGTAGGTACCTGGTTCTAGGGGGGTACAAGCTGCAAAGGATCTCGCTTCAGACACCGGACCCTCCTAGCTATAACAGTCGGTTCACGGCAAATGGTTGCCTACACCTGTATCCGAATGTGGGGGATTCCGAAAGGGTCCAATGGCTGTCACCACCGTGGCCTACCCCAAGACAAATCGTGGGATACAGGGCAATCGAAGGATAGCCCGTAGTCCAGACACCACGTCTGCACCACCGACTACTACTATAGCACGGCTACGTCTGACGTCCTGCAGCAACACTATAGCACTCCATAGAAATACGGAGCGACGAACCCGCGAGTACAACTAGACCTTACCCACCATAGAATCAAGACGATACAAAGAGATATGAGTGACACTTTGGTCTAAACCAGATATGCAGGGCACTCACTATATTCTAATTGACAAGCAGTCATACAAACGGAATGCGGAACTATTCATCCAATCAACAAGATCAAAGGATCGTGTCACGAAGAACATGTGCCTCTAAATGATGAACAGATGAAGAACTCTAGAACATATCACCCATGTATGAATACAACTTTCGTCTAATCAGAATATAGCGAAATACTCACTTTAGTCTAAATGAAGAACAGTATCACTCACGAGGTACAAAGAGATGATGAACGAAGAACGGATCATTGCATCTCTCTTCTACTCACCCACACTCTCTCCTCTCTACCTAGCACTACCTAAGCTAGATCCTCCTTACACTCATATTCCTGGTGGGATGAGGTTTCACCTCCACCAAGAAGGGATGAGAAGGAGGAGAGGAGGCTAAGGTAAGAAGTTGCCTTCAAGTGTGTTGTCCTATTCTTACCCCCCCCCTTCCCTTTTATTTATAGGCGCGGGCACCGGCGTCAAGTGGAGCGAGACACCCCGGGGATGGCCTCTAGGACCAATGGGCGAGCACCACGTGGAGGCCCGGGATCAGCCGACCAAAGGTCGGTTCGGCCGATCCCTGGGTCGGCCGACCCCCACGTGGCCCGCCTCGGCTTGTGCTTTCTCTGAGCGGCTGATTGGTGGGCCCTGAGGTCGGTTCCTAGTGTACACGTGTGTTGGAGGCGGTTTAGGCGCTCTGGTGGGCCCATGGATCCATGTGATGTACACGTGGCGATCTTTGATTCGCCGAGGCTCTCTCTCTTGGATTGGTGACGTCATTGATCCAGGGGCTGCTTGCATGGCAGCCCCTCATTGGCTGAGCCTGAAGTTCTAGGATCATAGAGGTGTGCTTTCTCCTCATTTCTCATGCTAAACACCTGCATTCATCTTCATACAGTCACTTGTGGAAATCGTCAGTTTAAAGCCCTATTCTAGTGTGGATGCATGATTCTCATGTTGAAATGCAGGGATTGACGGCCCTAAATT
The DNA here is from genome assembly GCA_036936925.1 of Cenchrus fungigraminus. NCBI lineage: Eukaryota > Viridiplantae > Streptophyta > Magnoliopsida > Poales > Poaceae > Cenchrus > Cenchrus fungigraminus. The sequence continues at coordinate 62,226,872 of CM072770.1, forward strand.
AGGTACTTAACAGCCGTCAACAGACTCCTCAATTATACTCAGACTCGGGGTGGACTGGTCAGACCGGTGTGGCCCTAGCCGGACCGGCTATAGGACAAGACCAGCTAGACCGCCTACGGACACCAGTCTGACCAGTCGCGCCCAACGCCTAGTCGGCTTGGTGCCACTTTTGTGTGTCAACACTTGGCTTCTAGATACCTTGGGAAAATTTGCCTTATCGTCCAAGAGTTTTCTTTCTCTATCTTTACATTCCACATTAATTTGTGCCTTTACTTTTCGCATTTATCTTTCCTAGAATTTCCATGTTGTTGACGGTTGATTTTCGTATCAAAGTTCATTTGGATTTGCAAGCGGACAAATCCCCCGTCGTAGTCAAGGGACCCTTCTTCCCTTAAGTGTGAGAACCCAAGGTATCGAATCCGTGGAACAATGTGCAATGCAAGAATTCAATCTAGTAAAGCAAGGAAACTCTTTCTTTAGAAGAACCAAGTTGCATCTAATCTAAGAAATCATCAAGAAAACACATCTAATCTAATCTAATCTACTAACTCAAAAGGTTGCAAGAGAAAGCGTAGAGATAACCGATCTAGAGAGTCTAGATCGTGCTTATGTTGTAGCTCCAAACAAGATAGATGAAGATAGAAAAGCGAATCTCATAAAAAGCATCTTTAAACCGTGGCCTCCGATCCGATTCCGAAGACACCCGCCGTTTGGAGCCACCGTTCTGTCATAACGCACTCCTATTCGTGTGGGTTAGCCTAGGGCGAGTTCGAGAAGAACAAGTTGAAAACACTTGGTCGGTCCGGTATGCACCTCTAGCCACCGCGGCTACAAGAGCACCCTATGCAATCTATCTTAAGTATAGATTGAGGAAGAAGCAAAACCAAGGGAGAACAAAATCATCGAGAAGACACTTGATCGCTAGAAATCGGATTCACTATAAAAACTTCACCATGAATGATTACATGAACAAGATCACCACCGGGATCCTACCTCAATCTTGATCCTTGCTCCGGAGCTCCGACGTGGTCTTCCATGCAAGGTTCCCACGTCGGCTAGGGAAACCCTAGACAACTAGCACGACCCTCCTCTCCGAGATGGTGTCCCTCTAGCTTCTCTGCTCCTCAGCGGCGGATGACGAATGAATTGATGCGTGGCTCTTGGCAGGGGGACTATAAATAGTCCGAGGGGCGTCTAGGTCAAAGAGGGTGCCGAACCGAGCCCGGAATGGGCTAGGCCGGCCGGCCTGGGCCGACCGGCCTGGGCCCAGTTCGGCCCCGGTTTCCTCCCAGTTGCTTCTCGTGTCTTCTGGAACTTTCCACTTCCAGCATGTGGGCCCTTGGCGTCAGTTTCTCTGTGGTTTGGATAGGGCTCCTTGTCGCGCAAGCTTCAGCATTTTTTGTCCAGGTCCTCGGAGTGTCATGGCTTCACGCTTCGGTGCTTGGGCTACTTGGAGTCATGTTCACTTCGTGTCTTGACTTGTGCCGGGCTTCATAATCTCTTCACAAAGTGCTTGATGAACTTTCCCGGGAAGTCTCCCTTTTAGCGTTAAAACCCTGCGTAAACAATAAACTCCAAAAACCACATGCGAGTGCAAACTTGACATATCATGAGGGTTAGGATCGTTAGTTTGGATATTAAATCAATACCAACACCGAAGGTAAACTCATGGCTAGGTTGACGGAAATTCACCGTCAACATCTCCCCCATGCTTAAACCATGCTCGTCCTCGAGTAAGCCTTCGATGGATATCAGTGTTGCCTTTCATTGTTCAAACCCCGCACTTGATCATACACGAGAAAACATAATGCTCTCTAAATTTATATTTGTTAAAGTTCCATAGAGTACTAGCCTTCATCCCTACGGAGGGTGGATATCAATTAAGCTCTTCCCACAAGTAATTAGTCATGCTCCCAAATTTCAAATGGATCTTAGAAATTTTGAAATAAAGAATGAGATGAAGAAAAGAGTTAAACCAAGTTCAAAAATTTAAACCACCTTGCATCTTGCTCATGAACTCTCATCTCATCTTGTCTCTCAAGCCTATTTATTCTACTCCTTTCCCCTCTCTCTCTCTCTCTCAAGCCTATATATATATGGAAGGCTTTATGTGGAGCTTTGGGAAAAGTTTAGTCCTACCAAGATATTATAATCGAGATATTATCAAAACAAGACAAGCTTCTCATGGACTTACCGAGACTCGTCAAAAAGGTCATTGGAAAAATAATGTTACAAGGAGGGGAGAGAGATGAACACACACTTTTTGAGATAAGTGGACATGTGCAAATGGCAAAGAGTGATCCTGAGGTACAAACAAAGTCCTCATTATCGGATTGCACATGGTTGGAAAGATGAGTATGGGTCTTGATCTTGAATCCTCTTGAAACTTCTAATGCATCTAGAGAGCCAGGGAGCTTTATTTATTATTTTTTCTTTTTCTTCTTCTTTTTTTTATATATATACACATTTTTTTCTTTCCTTTTTCTTTCATACTTCTTCTTTCTCTCTTTTTTTTTCTTTTCTCTTTTTTTTCTTTTTCTCACTTTTTTTATATACTCCCCTTGAACTCTAGATTACATTGTACCTACCTCCTTGGCAGCTCCCCCCATGCTTAGATGATTGCACGTCCTCGGGCAATGATGTGGAAAATTTTTTGTGCCAAGGTAGGTACTAAAAGTTCAATGTTTTCCTAGAGAGAAACACTTGAAATCTTCTAGGCATCCTTCACGCAACCTTGTCGCCTTGGAGGTCTCCCAAAATTATACTTCAATCCTTAGCACCTTCATTCTTGTGATCTTCCTCGAAATGTTCATCCATACTCAAATGTTGGGTTGTGGTCAAGGAGATAAACACAAAAAGATGTATTGGGTTTGTAGGTGGATATCCGACAAGGTTTGCAAAATTTCCGATGTGGAAACTTACAATGCACGGATAGAAAAGGCTAGCATTAAGATAGATACGCAAAAACGGAATGACCAGCTTCTTAGTCTCGGGCCAGAGAAATCAAGCTCTGAATTAATTCACTCAAAAATAAATCTTGTATACTAAGTTTTTGCACTCAAATATATGGCTTTGGATAGGTAGAGCAAAATGCAAGAGGTATTGATGACAAGGTTAGCATTACTTTTAAGAACAAAAATAAATCATCTTCAACCCATCCAAAATTGAGAGCATGAGAAAAACTATGGGTCTCATCTTTATCATAACCTCCGCAAAGACTAAGCTAGCATTTATATTAATTTCAGATTTGTATTTTGAGAGAGCATTAGCTTAATCATGCATAAAACAAGTACAAAGATAAGCAAATAGGCAACGGTCATCATATATCAACTTGGCACAATTTTCCATCCATATTAATTATCATAAACTGATGGTGAAATTATTCATGGTGATGGAAAACAAAAACTACTACTACCACACACATGCTGAAAATAAATAAAAACTAAAGATGCTACGCACACACAAATTTGCACATAACTGAAAAATAAAGGAAAGGGAGAAGGAAAAATCAAACCGAATTAGAAGCATTATTTCTTCTTTCTTTCTTCACAGTTCATTCTTCATTCTCGGTGGTTGATATTGATGGTCTTGCGCGGTGTATCCTTGCTCGTAGTATGATTGCGCCGGTCTCTTTTTCCATTTGTCTTGCATTGATTTGGATGAGGCGCCATGGAAGCTTCGTTGGGCGCCATGTATGGTGGAGAAAGTGGCGGCATGGCTGCCCCACTCCCCCATGCTTGCACTTCATAATATGGTGGAGGTATTGGTATTCCTCCATAAGGTGGTGGCATCGGGATCCCTCCATGTGGTTGTTCATTAACTTGATGTGCGGCCCCTCTTTCATCTTGGGCTGCGGAGGATGATCCTTCTTCAACAATTCTCTTCTCAAGATGAACAAGCCTCTCCTCCTCCTCCGTCTTCATGATGAAACAATCTTGAAATGCCTCAGAGGGTATGGTGGCGGAGCGGATGAACGATTTGGACGTCATGGTGGAATAGGTGGCTCCTCCGTATGTCCTTGCAGTTGTACCGCATGGACGAGCTTCGTGTACTTCTCATACCTCCAAGGGGCAGCGTGTCGCTCCTCGGTGGTGCCACATCTTCCACCGTGCTTCGTGGGGACTCGGAAATAGAATGCTTCCACGAAGAGTTAGATGGCGCCTCCAACAATGATCGTGTCTTCCTTCCGAGGATGATGTTTGTGGCCTTTCTCATCATGCCTTGCTGCACAAAATTCACAAACAACTCTCCCGGGGGTTTCTTTCCGGAAGAAAAAACGCACAAAGAAAGTATATGGAAGGACAAGAATTGTAACAAATTTTCGAGAGTTTTTTGAGAAGTGAGGCATGAATTTTTTTCTGAGTGGTTCGTGAGGTTTCTGGACTATGAACTTGGGAGCATGAACTTGCAAATGAATGAGAGGCTTACCTGAGGAAGATGGACGCCGTGGGCCACAAAAAGAGGCCAGGCCGACCGGACCAGGCCGGCCGGCCTAGGGTCCCTGCTGCCCCAATTGCCTCGGCTCTTCTCCCACTTACTCCTTGCTGCATTATGTCCTTGTGTCCTCATGCTCCACAAGAATCCATCGGCCAAACTCCCTTGGCCACTCCTTTGTTTTGAATGATGAGATCAATGCCTCCCTCCTTAACTTTGTGTCACTTCTTGTCTTCCATGGTTCATGTGCTTTCACTTATTTCCTGCAAAACAAATTCATGTTGCCCTCCCCCATGCTTGTCCTTTACATGTGCCCAAGATGTTTTGATGATAAAGGCTTCTCGTAATGCATCATCGAGCACAAGGTGTTTAAATAAACCACAAAACCTTCCCTTGATCATGTTTAGATGCAAAATACTCCTCTAATTTTCATAAATTAAAGAATAACTCAGAGCTAGCAATGAGTTTAAATATATTATTTAGAGGAGTTTTTAAACACCAAAAACAATTTGTAAGTCGAAGACTTTCCGACTACCTTTATTTTGGTTGCACCGGGATCGTTTGCTTTCATTAATTGATAGCAAGGTCCTCCGGCTTTACCGTGGGGTATGGGTTTAGGTTCTAAATTTGGCCAAACATGAGAGAGAGATTTTGAATAAATAAAAACAATAGGCCTTGGAAAAACTCTAGCTCTAGAGAAATCGGTAGATGTCAAGTTAGATGAAACCAAAAATCGAATTCCTTAGGTTCACGTGAGTCCTAGCATGCGTCAAAAGATTTACAAACATTAAGGAACATAGCGAGGCTCTACTCGTGTGTTTTTAACATGCAAAACAAAACTGAACCTACCATCATGGAGAGGATGGAAGGCTCAAATAGGATCTGAATTTTTGGTTCTAGTTTCTCCAAAAGAGGCAAATAAAACATGGGATGGCTCATGTCATTGGTTTAAGATATAAAAATTCAAGTAAAATGACCGAGCAAATAAAAGATACTCTAAAAACTTGTTCAACCACTTAAGAGTTAATAAAATGTCTTGCGTAGCAAAATCTATGACCAACTTACTTGGAATTCGGAAATTTTCCGGGTTGCCCTCCCGGTAGCTTATTCTTGACTCGACGAACGGGTTGCCTCCCGCCTAGCGCTTCGTTTATAGTCCATAGCCAGACTTCTTCTCTTCTTCACTTCGGATCAACGCTCTTTTGTGGGCGTTGCAATCTTGGGTACCCACTTCCGCACCATCTTGGGTGCGGGCTTATTCTTCGGCTTAGTCATTTTTTTGGTCTTCACAGGCTGGCTTTGTTCTTTGGTCTTGACGGATGCAACAACTTCCTTGATCTTTTTTTTCTTCTTCTCCAGCTCTTCCTTCTTCTTTGGCTCTTCCTTGATAAAGCGACGATGAAGTGGAACATATTTAACATTGAATGTGTTGCACACCTCGAGATGTGGTTGAAACTCGAATGCACTTCTCTCGCCGTAGATGTCGAACTTGATCTCTCTAGCTTTTATGGGTGCATCTTCGGCGATTCCCACGGGATAGCGAATAGAGTTGTCGCCCAACTCTAGACACATGGCCATAGGCTCGAGTGGTAGGCGTAGCTTCTCGAACACGTCTCTTGGCATGACTCCCACACTTGCTCCAAGGTCGCATAATGTCATCTCGTGCTTGTTGGCAAGCATGTCTCGGAAGTAGCGTGGAGGCATCTTCATGTATTGGCTCGGCATCTCAAACCCCGGTTCTTCGGTAGTGATCTCCGGAATAGTGGTAACCTTCTCCATAGTGTGATCCTTCGTCTCTCCCAAATGAGTTTGAATAGCCATCGCCATCTCAGGACCTTGGGGTTGTCTCGGAAATCCTCCTTTGTTACCCATTGGGTGCCCGGCAAGTTGTCCCACTTGCGTCTCTAGCATCTTCATCATGTTGAGCACTTGATGGATAGAGCTTCCGACCTCCATCACCTTGCCATCTATATCCTCCAATACTTTATCCATAGCCTTGAACTTAGTGACGGTGTCCTTGTTGATCTTAGCTTGCTCGTACATGAAGTCCTTCAATTGTATACAAAGCGGAACCAAATTTTGAACGGACGAGCTTGCATTAAATAGGGGTTTACCTTGGACATGGCCATACTCCTCACACTCCCCGCATGTGGATCTTGCCTCGGCAGCCTTTAGGTCTTGAGCTTCTCTCTCTATCTCCATCTTCTCCATCCTCCTCTTAAGTAAACCGATATGCCACTCGAGGAATTCGACTCGCATGTATTCATTGAAACGCTCCAAAGCTTCCGCAATCATCTCCATTGGGAATTGAGCAAACACATCAATCTTGTTGCGCAAACTCTGAGTCTTGGCCGGCGAATAAAATTCTTTCATGAAGGCCCTCATCAACGCTTCCCAATCTTGTTTCAACTCTGCCGGTAGAGTGTGGAACCAACGCAAAGCTTTCCCAAGTAGTGAGAACGGAAAAAGCCTTGCCCTCATTTGATCTTGAGTCACCCCATCCTCATCGAAAGTATGACATAATTGAACAAATGCTTGGAGGTGAAGGTTCGGGTCCTCTTTACCGGTGAAAGGCGAGTGTTGCACCATGCGGATAGTTGAGACCTTGATATTGAACGGCCTTCCGGCGTCTTGAAGGTTTATGATAGGTAGATCAATGATGTCCGGGGTGCATAGCTCGATCTTGCGCTCCGGTTGCGGTTGTTCTCCCATGGGTGGCAGTTGAGGTTGATCTTCCATTGGACTTGAAGGTGGAGTTTCCTTTGGAGATTCCAGCAATCCTTCGGCCTCGGCTTTTGGATCTAGGGTTTCCAATCCTTTAGCTTGTGTTGCACGTCTCCTTTGCCTGTAAAATTTTTCTGGATCATCCACAAAAGAAAGTTTGTGTTTCTTGGAGAGGTAGCCGTCCATCTCCGGTTAGGGTTAGCAAAAACAAAAATCTAAAACAGAAAAATTAGGGTTAGTCAAAAACTAGATTAGATTGATTTTTTTTCTATTTGAGGATGATCAAAGTTAAGAGATGCAAAAGAAAAACTGAAAAATATTTACAAGAAAGCGATACTAGATTGGATCTTGATTGCTTGTTCCCCGGCAACGGCGTCAGAAAAAGGGGCTTGTTGACGGTTGATTGTCGTATCAAAGTTCATTTGGATTTGCAAGCGGACAAATCCCCCGTCGTAGTCAAGGGACCCTTCTTCCCTTAAGTGTGAGAACCCAAGGTATCGAATCTGTGGAACAATGTGCAACGCAAGAATTCAATCTAGTAAAGCAAGGAAACTCTTTCTTTAGAAGAACCGAGTTGCATCTAATCTAAGAAATCATCAAGAAAACACATCTAATCTAATCTAATCTAATCTACTAACTCAAGAGGTAGCAAGAGAAAGCGTAGAGATAACCGATCTAGAGAGTCTAGATCGTGCTTATGTTGTAGCTCCAAACAAGATAGATGAAGATAGAAAAGCGAATCTCATAAAAAGCATCTTTAAACCGTGGCCTCCGATCCGATTCCGAAGACGCCCGCCTTTTGGAGCCACCATTCTGTCACAACGCACTCCTATTCGTGCGGGTTAGCCTAGGACGAGTTCGAGAAGAACAAGTTTAAAACACTTGGTCGGTCCGGTATGCACCTCTAGCCACCGCGGCTACAAGAGCACCCTATGCAATCTATCTTAAGTATAGATTGAGGAAGAAGCAAAACCAAGGGAGAACAAAATCATCGAGAAGGCACTTGATCGCTAGAAATCGGATTCACTATAAAAACTTCACCATGAATGATTACATGAACAAGATCACCACCGGGATCCTACCTCGATCTTGATCCTTGCTCCGGAGCTCCGACGTGGTCTTCCATGCAAGGTTCCCACGTCGGCTAGGGAAACCCTAGACAACTAGCATGACCCTCCTCTCCGAGATGGTGTCCCTCTAGCTTCTCTGCTCCTCAGCGGTAGATGACGAATGAATTGATGTGTGGCTCTTGCCAGGGGGACTATAAATAGTCCGAGGGGCGTCTAGGTCAAAGGGGGCACCGAACCGGGCCCGGAATGGGCTGGGCCGGCCGGCCTGGGCCCATTTCGGCCCAGTTCGGCCCCGGTTTCCTCCCGGTTGCTTCTCGTGTCTTCTGAAACTTTCCACTTCCTGCATGTGGGCCCTTGGCATCAGTTTCTCCGCGGTTTGGATAGGGCTCCTTGTCGCGCAAGCTTCAGCATTTTCTGTCCAGGTCCTCGGAGTTTCACGGCTTCATGCTTCGGTCCTTGGGCCACTTGGAGTCATGTTCACTTCGTGTCTTGACTTGTGCCGGGCTTCATGATCTCTTCACAAAGTGCTTGATGAACTTTCCCGGGAAGTCTCCCTTTTAGCGTTAAAACCCTGCGTACACAATAAACTCCAAAAACCACATGCGAGTGCGAACTTGACATATCATGAGGGTTAGGATTATTAGTTTGGATATTAAATCAAAACCAACACCGAAGGTAAACTCATGGCTAGGTTGACGGAAATTCACCATCAACACATGTGTAGTTGCTAGGATTGGAACCTAGGGCACAAACCTTTTTACGTTAGAGATAGCAACACATAGAAATATCTAGTGCACAACTAGATAGACATTGTGTAGGTTTTATATGTAGTTTTTGAGGCTTATTCAACCCCCCCTGTTAGGGTGTCACGGTCCTTTCAAAGACGATCATCGATGCTTGAGAGGAGAACCACCACCGAACAACATACTAGCCGGATACACTGCAACATTTTTACACCTCCATACCACCCCTCGTAGCTATACCACTGTCACCCTCCATCTGAGGGTCAGGCCAATGGAATGGGAACTAAAGGCGGCAGGAGGGGCGCAAGCCAAGGCTAACCGGAAAATGTCGATCTTCCCTATGGAGCTGATAGAACCACCTTTGAAAGCACATCAAGGCTCCACATCTCGCCATCCAACGCCATACAAGGATAGGAATTCTTGAAGGGGAATAGTGAAAGAGGTTAAAACACCACCCAACATAAAGTTTTATGGCACCACCTGCAAGAAGATCATTGACAGAGCAGAGATGTTGAACAAGGGAAACCAATGAATTCATGATAATAGCCCACAACTAGTATCAGCCTTACACAAGAACCAACACCTTGGTGGAGAAAGCAAGCACACTGGCATCACAAAGCAATCAACTTGAACACCAGGGGCGAATCCAATGTGGGGGTTGGGGGTGGAGCCCCCTACAGCCTGGAAACTCCATTGAAGCCTCCAAGGAACCTGAAGTTGCCCCCGATGAAACCGACCACCAATCGCAACCCAAAACTTGCCTCGAAGGAGTTGTAGATGACACAGACCTGCAGATAGGGGCTCCTCTTCGATAAAGCCTCCAAGAAGGGAAGCGACGCTTGTCACATCGCCATTGTCGGTCGGCATGAAGCTTGGCTGGGATTTCTCCCGATGCTAATCCACAACCATGGTCGAACACCCGTGGTAGACGAGCACATGGTATGCAGTAACTGAGCTCGTACTCCACTAGTGCACAAAGCTGGGTGTAGGGCACCCACTGCACCCTGCCATCGCGCAGATCTAGAATCTCCCGGGGGAGGCTCCAGATGCGGCCTATTAAGAGGTGGATCTGGCTGCCGACAAGCTCTCTGTACTAGCATCGACACCAGCCATGGAGGAGAATCTCAGGGGTGGGTGCTTGCATTGGCAGGAGGCCTCGCTGCCACCATATTGGCGTCCGCACGGGCTTTCGGAGGTCGTAGCACGACGGGAGTGGGGGGCCTAAGGTGGCGGTGGCGGTCCACCCGAGTCACCCAAGGGGGCGACATGAACGGCTCGCTCAAATGGCTTGTTACATGATAACTAATCGTTCTATGGAAAAGATAATAACCTAAACTTAATTGGGCTTGGAATCGATCGGAGTGTTGTGTTATGGGTTGGACACTGACTGCTTGTGGTGATGGACTAATAGCAGCTCTGCTTGTGGTGATGGACTAATAGCAGCTAGATCGTGCGGAGGTGCTGCCGTGCAAGTTGTGTCTGTGGCATGCTGGAATACACACCTGCCTACTCTCTGCCTGGTGCCTACAAGGGCCACCGGTAGAGGATGAGAGAGAAATAAGAATCAATCACTCGCTCGAGATATTAAAAAAGCGATAAGGTAATTTGAAGTTTTAGAGAACGTGGATAGTACGTTTTCCATTAAGAAGAAGAGAATTATAGTGATAAATCTTTAGGAGAATCCATAAAGTGCAGAGTTACATGAACCACACGAGAACCACGATTGAAGACACTCAAACAAACAAGATTACAAGAACCACGACCGGAGAAACTCAGACAACCAAGATAAGACGACTGAAACCTGCATGAAAATGCACACTAGAAACACTCGCACATCACCGAATATCTACCAACCAAGAGTCCATGGAGGTAGAGCGAGGATGTCCTGCAAGACAATGCCTCTAAGAAGGAAGTGACGTCAACGCCACCATCGTCCATCTGTTCACAAGAAGCATGTGGGGGAGAAACTCATACACTGTTCATACGGCGATTTGAAGTGATGTCCGACTGCCTTGCTTGGCTGCAGCTGAATTCGGAGGCCCCTCGCATGTGGGGGCCTTGTACAGTCGCACGTCCCGCACGTGCCCAGGGACGGGACGGGACGGGACGGGACGGTCCTCATCCCATACTAGAATGAATTCTGCCATTTCGATCCCAGATGTCATCCTCTGATGTTGTTTATTTTGGCTCTTGAATCTCTTGTTAGATAATAGGCTATATTTCAGCATATTTTAATTCCACAAATGAATTCTCAACAATATGATTATTATTGTGAGTGATTCATGGCTTGTGCGAGTGTTCATGTTTAAACAACAATTAAACATAAACATGTTCATGATTAAGCAACTAATAAACATGAACATACGGATTAACAAGAGATTTAGGGTGTACTCGTTGCGCTCTTTTCACCTGGAATAGACATGCTACTCGTAGGGTGAAGCTTACTCGAAGTAGCCATACAAAATCGGTGCAATGAAGAGTCGATGCAGTGCAGTCCCTCGAACGGCCTTCTAGATGTAGTAGGAAGTAGGCGTACATGGAGCGAGCAGTCGCGTCAAACGCTCCCGAAAAACCTTAGCGCCTGCCTATCCCTAAACAGGATCTCAATAGCAGTCGTGGTTCCGGAGGCTCTGCACTCGCTGGTACCGTGCGAGCGATGCAAGCGATGGGAATGAGAAACGCGACAAACTGAAAGGGAGAAGGGAGAGATCTCCTGAACAGGAGATCTGAGCGTGAATGGGCAATTTGAGGAGGAGGGGATGAGGCGCCTTATATAGGCGGAGCAGGTGCGGAGGGGGGCGTCTAGATCCAGATCTGGGATGGGAAGGCGACGCGGTGGGATGAACCTGGACGGGTGAAGTTAAGGAAACCAAATCACCGTTAGGAATATTCCGTGGTTTATTCCCTTCAGTGGCAAAAGGGTGCTCCCACCATGCAACACATCATGTCTGTTCCGCACCGCCCGCTCGTCTCTTCTTGACTTGACACGCTCACGACCTCAGCCTCGACTCGGCGAGGCGAGCGAGAGCGCGTGTGCGTGTGGCACACCTTTCTCCTTTATTCAGCTTCACAAGTGGTGTACGTTTGGTATACCACTTAAGTCGAATAAAAGCCTCCTCAAATACCCATACGGTATTATTCACTTTTATTTCTCATAGCACTAAATCAATGAGCTTTAATTCTTTTAATTATTAAAATAAATGGCTCAAAGCCCATTTGTACCAACAATCCCTACCAAGAATTACAAGCCTCATGGGAAATGCTCTCATTATCCACTTTTGTTTTTGATATACTAGTACTATGATGGAGACTGTTAAGTTGAACATCCACCAGGAACTAAGGTTACACTTATTCACAACTGAACAATGGACTATGCCTTGAATTGTTAGTCTTGTGTAAACAAGCTTAGCCAAAGCCCATTACTGATACTTGGCTGCGAAAGCATCCACACGGGTTGGAGCTTATAGGTCACACTCCGTGCCTCTTCATGAGTTTTCTAGAGATCACCCAAATCTCATAGACTATGACCAGTAGTCAGACTCATATAGGTGTGCTCCTTAAAGACATACTATAAGAGCATGTCTTTGCTTCAGAGAGACAACTTCTTTTGTTTATGAGAAGCCACTTGGAAAATATTAAGGTATACACCATCCTGCCATACAGATTTGAAGAGAAGTGCATCTTCCAAGGAACAAGCCTATTCAAAGGTTCTGTTCTCTTAGTCCAACCATAACTTGTTTCACCATCCTAATTCACGAGATCTCCGATCACATAGGATAGGTTACCACTATGGAGAGACTCACGTGGGTCTCAAGCCTAGTTCCATATATGTATTGTCTATCACATTTCGTGAAAGTCCCTTTGTAAATTGATCTGCCAGGTTCTAAGTTGTGTTGATGTATCCAAAGCTATAACACAGGTGTTTCTCAATTTCCTAACAGATTTTAACCTCCTTTTGACGTGCCTAGATGACTTCATGTTGTCTTTTGAACTATTCACCTTGACAATCACAGTTCATTAGAATTGACGGTGTCGGTTTTTCAACTATCCACAAGTCCATTATGAGTTCACGAAGCCACTCAGCCTCAACACTGGCAGTATCTGCGAGTTCTGCTTCCATAGTTGACCTTGTTAAGATGGTCTGCTTGCAAGACTTCTAGGAAACAGTGCCACCTCCAAGTGTGAACAAATATCCACTTGTGGCTTTCAACTCATCAACATCAGAATTCCAGTTCGCATCACTATATCCCTCTAAGACTTTGGGGTCTTCAGAATATTGAATTCCATAGTTCATTGTCCCCACTAGATAGTGCATCACCCTTTCAAGAGCACGCCGGTGTTCACTTCCCGGATTTGCAACAAACCGGCTTTGTTTACTAACTACGTATGCAATGCTAGGTCTCGTGGCGCTAGATCAATGAACCAATGATATGGGAGTATCTCAGCTGACCTACCATTATCCTTCTGTTCTTCTTCAGAACTACACTGGCATCATAAGGGGTTGAGGCAGGTATAGAATCACTGTAGCCAAACTAGCTAAGGATCTTCTCAACATAGTGAATCTGAGATAGAGTCACCCCACCATTTTCTCCCTTTATCAGCTTTATGTTACGGATAACATCAGCTTCTCTCAAATCTTTCATCTCAAAATTCTGAGATAGAAAGTCTTTGACCTCCTTAATCGCATCAAGGTTCATGCCAAAGATGAGTATGTCATCTACATACCGACACAAGATCACTCCTTCGCCCCCTCAAAAAAAGATCACTTCTTCGCCCTCACCAAATCGATAGTAGACACATTTGTTAGCTTCGTTCACAAAAAATCCAACAGATGTCAAACTTCTGTCGAACTTATTGTGCCACTGGTTAGGAGCTTGCTTGAGGCCGTAGAGGGACTTCACCAGCTTACACACAATTCCTTCTTGACCCTTTGCTATAAATTCGTCTGGCTAATCCATGTAAATCTCCTCTTCCAACTCTCTGTTCAGGAAAGTTGTCTTAATGTCCATCTGATGAATGAGAAGACCATGAGAGGCTACCAAAGAGAGTAGCACTCGTATGGTAGTCAATCGAGCATCTGGTGAGTAAGTATCAAAGAAGTCTTCCGCTTCTTTCTGGGTATAGCCCTTGTGCACAAGCCTAGCCTTGTACTTATCAATAGTACCATCGGGCCTAAGCTTTTTTTTGAACACCCATTTGCATCCAGCGGGTTTGCACCCATAGGGACATTCAACGACCTCCCAAGTACCATTCGTCATGATAGAGTCCATCTCACTCCTCACTGTTTCCTTCTAGTAGCCAGCATCAGGAGATGAGTAGGCCTCTTCAATAATGGTCCGAGGAGTGTCGTCCATGAGGTATACAATGAAATCATCACAAAAGGACTTCTCAGTTCTCTGTCTCTTGCTCCTCCTAGGAGCTTCATCGGTATCCTCCTCAGGATGTTCAATGAGTGCGGGTACGTCATGTACTACCGACTCGGTAGAGTTATCCTTCTCGATAGACTCTTGCCTAGATGAACTTGTTTCATATCTCAATGGAAATATGTTCTCAAAAAATGTATCTCTGGATTCCATAATTGTACCGATAAGCAAGTCGGGCACTCCAGATCTTACTACCAAGAATCTATATCCAATGTTGTGAAAAGCATAACCTAGAAATACACAATCCACAGTCTTTGGTCCAAGTTTACGTTTCTTGGTGATTGGCACACTGACTTTGACCAAACAACCCCAGGTACATAAGTATGAAAGGTCTATCCTTTTCTTCTCTCATTCCTTGAATGGTGTTACTTTCTTATTCTTTATAGGTACACGGTTTAGGACATGACATGCTATCAGTATCGCCTCACCCCACCATTCCTTGGAAAGTCCCGTTGTTTCTAACATGGCATTCACCAAGTCAGTCAGTGTGCGGTTTTTTCTTTCGACAATACCATTGGATTGGGGTGAATAAGGCGGTGTCCTCTCAAGGACAATACCGTTTTCCTCGCAGAATAAGTCAACCGCATTTGAGAAGAATTCGCCTCCTCGATCAGACCTAAGGTGTTTAATCTTTCTATCAAGTTTGTTTTCTACTTCAGCTTTATAGATTTTAAAGTAATGCAATGCTTCATCCTTTGATTTCAATAAATAGATGTAACGGAATCTAGTACAATCGTTTATCAAAGTCATGAAATACCTTTTACCTGCTTTTGTCAACACACCATTCATTTCGCTCAAATCGGAATGAATTAACTCTAAAGGTGCCAAGTTCCTCGCCTCAGCAGTCTTGTGTGGCTTGCGAGTTTGTTTTGATTCAACACATACATGGCACTTAGAAGTTTTGACATATGTAAACTTTGGAATTAAACTCAAAATAGCTAAGTGCATCATACAGCCAAAGTTAACGTGACAAAGCCTCGAATGCCAAACATTTGATTCATCATCGTTAACCACATGGGTCACAACTTTATTACAATTATCATCTGATAAAGAAAAGCGGAATAAGCCTCCGCTATCATAGTCTTCTCCAACAAAAGTACCAAATTTAGATATGATACATTTATTAGACTCAAAGACTAACATATACTCATCTCTACAAAGTAGAGATCCACTGACTAACTTTTTCTTGATGGTAGGGACATGCTGCACGTTCTTCGATTGCACGGTTTTTCCGAAGTAAACTTCAGAATGACCATACCAACACCAAGATCACGTGCATGGGCACCATTCCCCATCAGCAAGGACCCAGTCCCTCCGACCTGGTAAGAAGAAAACAAAGAGATATCAGCACATACATGAATATTAGCACCAGTGTCAACCCACCACTCAGGTAGGGAACAAATTGAAAGAACTGTAGGTAAATAATTACCGTACCCCGATGTTCCTCCAGTGTCACTAATAACCATGTTAGTTGACTTCTTGGCGCCTTTGTGGTCTGGACATTGTGGAGCAAAGTAGTCCTCACTCCCGCACACATAGCAGGTGCCTTTCTTCTTCTTCTTGGCTGGCCCGTCGACTTTCTTAGCCTTGGGTGGGTTTTGTGGAGGCTTCTTCCTCTTGTTTTCCCCTTTGCACAAAGTTTGCGCTCGAGGGTCCTGACACTCCTTTTCCACGTGTGTCCTATGCTCTCGTCTTCTCCTCAACATCAAGAGTCGCGACAAGGTCATCGAACGTGAACACCTGTCTGTTGTGTTTTAGAGTCATGGCAAAATTCCTCTGAGAGTGTGGTAACTTGGAGATTATAGCTCCGGCCAAAAACTTGTTAGGCAGCACACATGGGGTCTCTTTGCTGCAGTCTTTAAGTTCTTTAGCCAGTGCCTGTATCTCATGGGCTTGTTCCACCATAGGACGATCATCGATCATCATGTAGTCTAGGAACTGTTCCATGACGTACAACTCACTGTCGGCGTCAAAGACTCCATACTGATCCTCGAGAGCATCCCAAACCTCCTTCCCCGTCTTGTAATGGAGATAGGTGTCGATCAGGTTGTCAGCCAGAACACTGATGACTGCGCCTTGGAAAAAGCTATCAGCAGCCTCAAAAGCCTCCGTCGAGACACCGTCGGGAGGAGTTCTGGAGATGACATACATCATGTTCATTGTTGTCAACCAAAGGGTGACCAATTCTCGCCACCTTTTAAAGTTTAATCCATCAAATGGCTTAGGCTTGATAGCATGTGCAAAGCTTGCTAAAGGCATCATCCTATTATCATAATAAGGTTTTTGGATTGTTAGATAATAGGCTATATTTCGGCACATTTTAATTGCAGAAATGAATAGGTACTTCAACAATATGATTATTATTGTGAGTGATTCATGGCATGTGCGAGTGTTTATGTTTAAACAACAATTAAATATAAGCATGTTCATGATTAAACAGCTAATAAATATGAACATACGGATTAACAAGAGATTTAGGGTTTGCCCAAAAGCGGGACGGGTGTCAGAGACACCTGATGCGCTCTTTTCACCTGGAAGAGACATGCTACTTTTAGGGTGAAGCTTGCTCGAAGTAGTCGTACAAAATCGGTGCAGTGAAGAGTCGATGCAGTGCAATCCCTCGAACGACCTTCTGGATGTAGTAGGAGTAGGTGTACAGGGAACGAGCAGTCGCGTCAAACCCTCCCCAAAAACCTTAGTGCTCGTCTCGACTCAAGGGAGCAAGCGCGCACGTGTGGCACGTCTTTCTCCTTTATTCAGCTTCACAAGTGGTGTACGTTCGGTATACCATTTAAGTCGAATAAAAGCCTCCTCAAATACTTGTATGATATTATTCACTTTTATTTCTCCTAGCATTAAAACAATGGGTTTCATCTTTTAGTTATTAATATAAATGGCTCAAAGTGGCGAACCGCTGTCAGCCCAAGGCCTAGGGCCACTATATGGACCGGCTTCGAGAAATGGGCCTAGGCCTTATGCTACAGTAGTGCTACAATGTGCAAATCGTGGGCTGACGCCTAGGGCCACGGCCCGGGTGGCCCTAGGCCTCTATCCGCCCCTGGCTCAAAGGCCATTTATTCCAACATCTCTGCATCAACTCGTGAAACTAGCTGAAGATGAATCTCATGTATAGCCTATCCATAATCGCTCGGCTGCGATCAGACTAAATCAGTATGCTGACGATGCTGTAGTCTTAGATTTTGCAAAGCAAGCAATGTGAGGTTAAAAGATTTCCTGGCAAGTACTTGGGTTTACCACTAAACCTGAGGAATTTAAAGCGGGAAGAAGTTCAGAAGGAATCCCATCTAACAGTATCTAACACCTTAGCAATATCCATTTAATTTGAAGAATAAAGCTGGCCGCTTGTCCTGGTGTAATTCCTGAATTAAATTCGGTGGATGGATCTCAGGGAAACAATAAGCTCACTCTGATATCGCTTTTTCTTTATTCGTCTCGTTGAGCTTTTTTACGTGCTTGTGAAGTAGTAGAAAGTATTAGGAAGTATCAATTATTTTGAATTTTCCACCACCTAATAATTAATTAAAAATTAATCTAATTCAGAAAAGGATATTATGGTAATCTCCTTATCATCTCTCTGTGAGTTCCCTCTCCCTTCCCAGCAAGTTAGCGACTGTCTCCATGTTTATGTCAGTAACTCCAGAAGCTGCCGGCGATAGCATCACGCCGACGAGATGATACATTTCTCCTTCTGCTGGCGGCCGTAAATCCAGCTCTCTCGCACATGCATTTATGCTGCCCTTCCCTATTACTCATACATCAGAGGCGCCATGCATGTATGCGCTTGCCGGCGCAGAGTAGTGCCTGTTAGTTCGATCTCCACACCAACGTGGCCCAGAGGCCGAGTCGGGCTCGACCTCGCGCCCTGGTCGGGGGCACCCAACCGATCCATGGTTGGTGGGCCCCTGTCGCACAGTGCTATATAGAGGAGGTGGGGGTCACGGCTCGCAGTACGAGGTTCTCTGCGACGCCACACACCCCACCTACAACCCTAGCGATCGAGGGAGCACTGAAGCGGCGGGAAGCACCACTATCGCCGCCGCGGACGTCCTGCTTCATCACTCGTACACGCTGCCATCGTCCCCACCTGCGGCGTTTCCCCACCGCGGCCCTCACCGAGCCGGCGCTGTCCCTGCCACCTCTGCGCCAAGCCGAGGACGCCCCTGCGACCTCGACTGACGAGATGGCCAACGCACCAGCAGCGCCTTCCTCCCTTGTTGATGGTTTGTGCTACTACTCCCTCTGTTAGTGTTGTTAGTCTCTGTGTAGCAGTACTGTTGTAGATCTTGATTGAAGTTCATGTCTTTTGTTAATCAAGTTTGTACCCGGCTTGATCTACTGCTAGAGATCCGTGTTTTAGTGCTAACACTGGTATCAGTCGCCTACTAGTTAGTAGATCTGAGTTTTCGGGGAAGTCAGTGTTATTTTGTTTGAAGTTTTTACCTCGAATCGAAGAGAGGAGGGGGAGAGGAACACTGGAACATGCCAAATCGATGCGAATCGAAGAGCAAAATCAGAGATTCAAAGTGAATCTAAGTCGTGAGCAAACCCTAACCCTAGATCAACTCGGGTTAGGGGAGAAATCGAATCAAATCAAGTAAACCGAGCGAAACCCTAACCCTAGATCCGTTCGGGTTAGGGGAAGAAAACCCTAGATCGAGAAACTCCAACGCTGGAGCACCTACCGCTACTGTGCGGGAAGACACTGTTCGTCGTCGGCTCGCCTGGCGTGTGGGACAAGAGACAGGGCACCGCCACCGAGCCGTTCGACGGCGGCGCGTTCACCCTCGGGTGGACGCGCGCGCCGGTGAAGGGGCCGGCGACGGCGCCACAGTGCGATGCCAAGCCGCCATGTCTCTGGATCTCGCGATATGTGGGAGAAGGAGGATGGGGATGGCTAGCAGAGGAAAGGAGGGGTGCCGTGGGGCCATGCGCCGACGGCGCCGCCTCTCACCCGCGCCGGCCGGTGCGCCGGACGTGGGGAAGATAGCTTCCCGCCGCCGAGGTCGGGTTTGAGACACAGGCGAAGGGGATGAGAAATAGGGGCTAGGGTTTCCCACGGAGCCGGCCGACCTCTTATACCGAAGCGAAATCAGTGGACGCAAGGAGGACCGTCGATCTGCAGATCGACGGCAGCGGCCTGCTGGGCGTTTTCCTTGGGCTGAAATCAGCCCAGGCGGGTTGCAGCCGTGGGCTGATCTGCCAGCCCAGCCGTCGGGTGTTGGACTTAGAGCCCATGCGGGCGTGCGTCAGTGGCCGTGGGCCAACATTCGCTGCTGGGCCAAAAAAGTTGGCTATGAACAGTACAGTTTGGCAATTAAGTTTAGTGAATTTCAGAAGCTTTTAAGAGTATAATTTGAATGCTTTCATTCGAATGTTAAAGTTTAAATCTCTGTTTAAATTTTGAACCAAAGGGATAAATTTTTAAAGAGAGTAGTATGCTTCTGAAATTTTAAGTTTTTTCATGTTTTTCCGCTACGAAGTAATTCTTTAATTAAATTGAACCAAAGGTATATTTAATTAGAGAAATAGAATGAAGTTTAAAGTATTTTTTATGATATTGTTATTTTTCTGGCCAAAGCTGATAATTACAATATTATAAACAGAATGATTAAAGTTTCCATGCATTAATTCTATTTTTCTGCCCAAAGGTGATATAGAGTTGATGTAGAGTATTGTTGTATGTATTAGTTTTAACCAAAGTTGAATTAATACTTGCAACATTTTCTGTATTTTTATGTGCTCCTCACCTTTATGAGTTAATTATGTTTTTCAGGACTGAGTTACCTCAGCACCATCCCTGAGCTCGTTGGACCCAACTTCAAGCAGTGGCGCAACCAGTTGGATTGCGTCCTCACGATGTTGGAGCTCGACTATGTGTTGATTACACCATGCCCTGCAGTTCTTGCAGAGTTGGTGAGAGGAGCAAATGAGAATGAGGAGACCTTTCAGGCACGGAAGCGTGACCATGCAGACAAGGTTGCTGAGCGCGACCTTGAGCGTGCCAAGTGGCAGAAGAACAATAAGAAATGCTTAAAGATCATGCAGACAAAGACGTCTGAGGTTATCAGGGCTTCAATCCCTCGGAAAGATGCTGATGGAATGGCACACACTGCTGCCGAGTTTTTGGCAATAGCGGAGAGGCAACATGACGCGCACTCCAAGATTTATGCAAGTACCTTGATCAATAAGCTCACCAGTCTGTAGTACATAGGAGGTGGTGTTAAAGACCATATTCTGTCGATGAGTAACATGAATGGTAAACTTACCAGCATGGACATGGGTCTGCCAGAATAGTTTCTGGTACATCTAGTTTTTAAGTCACTACCGACTGAGTTTTCCACTTTTGAGGTGAATTATAACTCCTTGACTGAGAAGTGGGACTTGCACAAGCTAGTAGCTATGTGTGTGCAAGAGGAAGAGAGGCTCAAACAGCAAAATGGTGGTTCTGTTAACTATTTGCAGCATAACACCAAGAAAAGGACTTTTGGTAGCAAGGGCTACAAAGCTAAGAATCAACATGAAAGTGGTCCTTCCAATGCTCCTAGCAAGTCTCAGGGGAAAGCTCCTATCCAGCAGTTTCAGCACCAACCTCAACCAGTCAAGAAAGCAGCAGTTGCTCCAAATCAGTGTCTGTGGTGCAAGGAGACTGGCCACTGGCAGAAGGATTGCCCTAAGTGGATGAAGCACATGTTGACTAAAGGTGAGGATATAATTACTTTTGTAGATGAGACCCTGTACTTAAGTTATTCTAAATCTACTTGGTGGATTGATTCAGGTGCAACTGTTCATGTTGCTAATTCTATGCAGGGTATGCATTTGAGTGAGATCCTGCAAAGAGGCATAAGAAGCATTAAAGTCGCCAATGGAGTGGAGGCTGAAGTAGAAGCTATTGGAGAACTCCCCATCAAGCTGCACGATGGCTTCATACTTCATCCTCATGATGTCCTCTTTGTTCCTAGTTTAAATAGAAACTTGATTTCCGTATCATGCTTAGCAGATTGTGGATTTGAGGGCCATTTTGGTGCTGAAAAATGTTTGATACAGTAATAAGTGTGTTGGTCTTGCCTTCCGACAAGACAAGCTTTATAAGTTATCTATGCATGATGAGATCAATGTGTGTGATGAGAATGTATGTGAGACACCGAGTGTCCCCTCGTCTACAAATGAGGATAGAAAGCGAGAGAGAATTGATAGCGTCTCTTCGAAATTGTGGCATTGTCGTTTAGGCCACATTTTGAGGGGAAGAATAGAATGTTTAGTAAAAGAATCAATTCTCCCACCGTTAGAATTTTCAGACTTAGACCAATGTGTTGATTGTATTAAAGGCAAGTATGTTAAGCAAATTAAGAAAGGCGCAAAGCGAAGCAAAGGGGTGTCAGAGATTATACACACGGACATTTGTGGTTCATTCCATGTGACGTCTGTGGACGGTTTTGATTCGTTCATCACGTTTACAGATGACTATTCGCGCTATGGTTATATTTATCCAATTAAAGAAAAGTCAGAGGCATTGGATAAATTTAAGATATTTAAAGCAGAGGTAGAAAATCAACACAATCAAAAGATAAAAGTAGTAAGATCAGACCGTGGAGGGGAGTACTACGGTCGGCACACCCCATATGGCCAACCTCCTGGACCTTTTGCAAGGTTCTTACAGGAGAATGGCATAGTTACTTTGAATAGTACACTGGGTGACCTCAGCAGAATGGAGTAGCTGAAAGAAGAAACCGTACCTTAATGGATATGGTTAGAAGTATGTTAAGTTACTCCACCTTGCCAGTAAATTTGTGGATGGAGGCTGTGAAAACCGCCACTCACATCTTAAACAAAGTACCTACTAAGTCAGTACCTACAACACCATATGAGTTGTGGACGGGTAGAGAACCCTCCCTAAGATACATGCGTGTGTGGGGATGTCCAGCTGAGGCTAAAGTCTTTAACCCAAATATTGGGAAATTAGATCCCAAGACAGTCAGTTGCCATTTTATTGGCTACACAGAGAAGTCTAAAGGTTATCGTTTCTATTGTCCTAACAGACACACAAAGTTTGTGGATATGACGCACGCAGTTTTTCTAGAAACTGAGATGGTTAGAGGGAGCATGGTGCCACGTGAAATTGAACTTGAAGAGAAGTGGGTATATGTACCTACTCCGATGATTTAGGAACCAGTTTTTGTGCCACGTGTTGTTCTGACACCTGCAGTGGATCCCACTGTGGTGCCAGAACCTGTTGCTAGTTCCCGATGCAAACAATGAGTGAAAATCAGGAGCCTGTTCTTCAGGATCCTACAGAGACAATTGTTGCACAGGAAGAACAAGAACAGTCCCCCAGAGGTGCCAGCCGCTGAGGCCCCGAGAAGGTCTCAAAGAGTTAGAAAATCAGCTATCCCTAATGATTATGAGGTATATAATAGTGAAGAAGTTCACATAGAGGGTGATCCCGCTTCTTTTGAAGAAGCCATGAGCCTTCCAGATGCATCCAAGTGGCAAGAAGCCATGGAGGATGAAATGAGATCCATGAGTACCAATAAAGTTTGGGACTTAGAAGAAATTCCTAAAGGAGCCAAACTTGTAGGCTGTAAATGGGTTTACAAAGTTAAGTATAACTCCGAAGGAAATATAGAGAAATATAAGGGACGACTTGTGGCTAAGGGCTTCACTCAAAGAGAAGGGATAGACTACAATGAGATGTTTTCACTAGTCTCTTGTAAGGATTCTTTTAGAATCATAATGGTGTTAGTGGCACACTATGATTGAGAGTTACATCAGATGGATGTAAAGACAGCATTCCTGAATGGAGACCTATATGAAGATGTCTACATGACTCAACCCAAAGGTTTTGTTGTGAAAGGCAAAGAACATATGGGATGTCATTTGAGAAAGTCCATTTATGGCTTCAAGCAAGCCTCAAGACAATGGAACATAAAGTTTGAGGAGACAATTATGAAATTTGGGTTTAAGACAAACATTGAGGACAACTGTGTTTATGTAAAGTTTAACAAAGGGAAATTTATTTTTCTAATACTGTATGTGGATGATATCTTGCTTGCTAGCAATGATGTTAGACTAATACATGAGACGAAAGATATTTTGTCCTCAAATTTTGATATGAACAATCTTGGTGAAGCCTCATATGTTTTGGGCATTCAAATTCACCGAGATAGAAGAAATGGGGTTTTAAGTTTATCGCAGAAGGCATATTTGGAGAAGATCTTAAAGAAATATAATATGCATGCGAGTAAAGCCACACCTGCTCCTATTAAGAAAGGCGATAAGTTTGGACTTTATCAATGTCTAAGGAACCAATACGATATCAATCAAACGAAAGATGTTCCATATGCTTCAGCAGTAGGTAGCTTACAGTATGCACAAGTGTGCACTCGCCCAGATTTAGCGTTTGTTACAGGAGTACTCGGAAGATACCAGTCTAATCCAGGTGCAGAGCACTGGATGATGGCAAAGAAAGCATTACGGTATGTGCAACGCACAACAGGCCTCATGCTAACATATAGAAGATCTGATGTCCTAGAGATAGTAGGATATTCAGACGCTGATTATGCGAGAGATAGAGATGATAGAAAGTCTACATCGGGGTATGTATTCACTCTCGCAGGAGGAGCTATGTCATGGAGAAGTTCCAAGCAAGAGCTAGTTGCAACATCTACGACAAATGCAGAGTTCATAGCATGTAATGAGGCACTAGGACAGGTTATGTGGCTAAAGAAATTTATCCCTGACTTGAGAATTGTGGATTGCATAAGAAAGCCATTGAGATTGTACTGCGACAATGCGCCAGCAGTATTTTACGCCCACAATAACAAGTCAACTAATGCTACCAAACCCATAGAAGTGAAGTTCTATGCGTTAAAAGACAAAGTCTAAGATCAAACTATAAGTCTGAAGCACATTAGTACAAAAGAGATGCTTGCGGATCTGCTCACAAAAGGCTTACCACCCAGTGTGTTTAGAGAACACATTACCGGTATGGGTTTAATGGAAAGCCTATGAATCCTGGATGGGCCTAGTTAAGATCCCTCAGAATGAATAACTGTATTGTGGCTGGTTAGACTGATTATCATTACGATTAAGATGACCCACGCTCGGTATGTTTGTTTGTGATGAAGTGGATACCCAGCGAGAGGTTGAAGTGCAAAAGAGTAAGTTGAGATCGAGAGGGAGAATGTTAGTTCGATCTCCACACCGACGCGGCCCAAAGGCCGAGTCGGGCTCGACCTCGCGCCCTGGTCGGGGCTGCCCAACCGATCCATGGTTGGTGGGCCCCCGTCGCGCAGTGCTATATAGAGGAGGTGGGGGCCACAGCTCGCAGTACGAGGTTCTCTGCACCGCCACACACCCCACCTACAACTAGACCTGAGCATTCCACGGGCCGGGCCGAAAAACCCGGGTTTTTCGGGTTGAGAAAATCCTGCCCATGACCGTCCCATGGGACGTGTCGGGCCTCAGTTTTCGGGCCGGGCTCGGGCCGGGCCCGGGCTTGGGCGGGCTGCCCGCGTATTTTATAGTGTAAAATAACTAAAAACAGCATTTCGGGCCGGGCTCGGGCCAAGATTTTTTTTCGCGGGCTTCAAGATCTCTGCCCACGCCCGTCCAGTAAGGTCCATGGGTGGGCCGGGCCAGCGGGCCGGGCCCGGGCCGAGCTAAAAATGCTCAGGTATACCTACAACCCTAGCGACCGAGGGAGCACTGGAGCGGCGGGAAGCACCACCATCGCCGCTGCGGAAGTCCTGCTTCATCACTCGTACACGCTGCCATCGTCCCCACCTGCGGCGTTTCCCCACCGCGGCCCTCACCGAGCCGGCGCCGTCCCTGCCACCTCTGCGCCAAGCCGAGGACGCCCCTGCGACCTCGACCGACGAGATGGCCAACGCACCGGCAGCGCCTTCCTCCCTTGTTGATGGTTGTGTTCTACTACTCCCTCTGTTAGTGTTGTTGTTAGTCTCTGTGTAGCAATACTGTTGTAGATCTAGATCGAAGTTCATGACTTTTGTTAATCAAGTTTGTACCCAGCTATATCTACTACTAGACATCCGTGTTTTAGTGCTAACAGTGCCGGAGCTCTATGGAGACGACGACGACCGCTGGCGTTAATCACAGGCGTGTGCCGGAAGCGGGAGATCCTTTGGCGGAGCCACGGCCACCGGCGAGGGAGAAGGAGAGTCGGCGCCGTGGGGCGCTTCTCGCCGTCGGCCTGATGGTGCTTCTTGCGTTCTTCGTCCTCGGCCGAGAGAGCACGTCGGCGGTCTTGGAGCTAGCGAGCGCCAAGCTCACCGCAGGAGCAACACCTCTGGCGGCGCATGGGAAAAGAGAGGCGGCTGTAGCGCTAGCTACCACTCGCGTGTGCGTGATTGGAAGAAAAGCAGGGAGATGCTACTGTGTTGGATATGCTTGATCGTGGACAAAAAGAGCAGAGGGGCTGGTGCATGCTTCTGATATTTGGAGAGAAAGAATAGAGAGGAAGAGGAAAGAAGAGAAGGTAGAAGATGGCGCTGGTTGATTAGCTGCTCTTCCTGATGATTTCCTCGGTGGAGCACTAGGATAGGTGAAGGTGCTCTGGCTGCCTCGATGGAGCTTAGCAGAGAGAGATAGATTGGGGCTGCGGCTGCTGATTGGTGGAGATGGCAGGGAAGAGGAGAGCAAGACTGCTGCTGCTGACTGTTCTTGCGCAGGCCGGGCAACCGCCGCCGCCGAGCTCCTCGGCGGGCTGCTGGAGCCGGAAATGAACCGCAGCTCGTGCCAGAGCCGGTACCAGTTGTCACGGTACTTCAAGCACTACCCCCAGGCGCCGTCGCCGTACCTCCTCGAGAAGCACCGCGCGTGCGAGGCTCGCCACCGGTGGTACACCCCCGGCACGCTGCTCTACACCAATGCAAGACCGCGGCGTCAAAATTACTCTATACCTTTCTAAATTAAAAAATGTTAATCAAAATTTGTTGTGGGTCTCACTAATTTGGTACTTCCTAATACTTCCTTATCCAAACTTTCTGATAGTTCCCAGTACTTCCACCGTTGGATTTCGTCGGATGGATGGCTCATAAAAAGAATAAGTATTTTAAAATTTCTCTCGTTTCTAAAAGACAAGATAAAGAATCACTACCGGAATCGCAAGCTTTGCCTAGAGTCCAGGTCTTTGCTGAGAGCCAAATAAAAAACTCTCGGTAAAGAAGGCTTTGCCGAGAGCAAATTAAAAAACTCCCGGCCAAAAAAAAACTCGGCAAAGAGGCTTTTAAAAATCACTTTTTTACCTCCAATTTTTTTCTATCCTCAACATACACTTATACAAAACTTATGCTCAAATTTGGCACAATTTCAGCTCTGTTTGTTATATTTAAAAATTTTACTTCTTTCTAGGTATTTTTTTCGTAAACGTCCGATATGAACTGCAAGTGCATGAGGTCACAGAGTAAAGTTGTTGGAAAAATGATTTTCATGTCCATGAGACATCTCTAAGACCATGTACACAAAATGAAGCTAAATTTCTGGCATTTAGTTCTCTAATTATGATGAAGATCGTGAGGTAGAAAGGTTTAAAAATTGTATAAAATTCAAATGAAGTTTGAAAATCACGAAATTTGTCAAGTGGTCATGATGTCATATGTGGAGGTTGTGGTAAAAAATTGAAAATATTTTTAACACTTCAACACGTACACTTCTTAGAAACCGGAACATCTCACGAGAAGTTTCTATGAATTTAAACTAATGTCACTAGGTTTGGAGTCTTAGAGAAATCCAAATTTGAGTTTGACTAAAAAAACTTTTCTATAAGTAGTATGCAACATAATTGGTGTTATGTTAAATTTTGAATTTTTTTTACATTTTTTGCTATTTTTAATAATTAATTTGACTAAAATTGTCTTTGCCGAGAATATTCCTCTCAGCAAAGCCTTATTGGGCCAGCCGGCCCATCCATGGAAACTGGCCCATCCCACCCGCTGGCCCATCAATGAACCCTACCTATTAAAATTGTTCGCCCCCTTCCGCTGCCTCCTCCAACTCCCTCCGCCCCGCCTTCTCTTCCTCCCTCCGCCGCCGCCTCCTCTTTGTAACACCCCGTGTTTTTAATCAAGGGTTAATTAGTGCTAATCATCCTCTTAATCAAGTCAACATCACTAGTGCTTAAGCCCTTGGTCAAAGATAGGGTCAAACCCCTAGTCAAACCCATGGACCCTAATACCTTGCCTAGAACTTTTGCCGCGTTCTCCAAAATTCACCAAAACACTTCAAATTCTCCTAATACAACAGTTGTGTAGTTTTTCATGGGACACAACTTTTATGTTGAGTGGCATTTCAAATTTGAAGTGGAAAGGGGTGAAAAAGCTTGGTCAACGCCTTCAATTACTATTCATCGGCGCCAAGAAAATTGCAAACTTGGCGTGCAGTTTATGCAAATTCTGTTGATCGAAACCCCTATGAGCCTTTGTAGAAGTTGTAGAGGGTAGTGAGATGTACAACTTTGGTATAAACTTCTTGAAGCACTTTAGTTGAAGTTTTGTGAGATAAACTCGGTCGAACAGGGCTACCCCGAACTGTTTTCGCGCCGAAACGCGTTCCCGCGCGACGTCACGCGCCGACGGCGCCAGAGCGCGCACCTGCGCTGCTGGCTGGGCCCGGACGCCGAGGCCGTGATTGCCACATGCCAGGTGCAGGAAGGAGTGGGTCACGCCCCTGTCCCGGGTCCCCTCAACCGCTTTGCCCCGCGACGCCATGCGGCCGCGCCGGCACCGGACCCCCCCATGTCCGCGTCGTGCCGCGCCGGTCCCCCCTGCCTCAGGCGCGGTGTCTCCGGGTCCCCTCCTCGCGCTGCCAGCTCCTTCGCGTCGAAGCATTGCGCCCCTCGTCCGCTATAAAAGAGGCCAAGCGCTCCCGCGCGTGCCGTCGTCGCCGCCGCTCACTTGTGCCGCGCGCCATTGCCACCTCCACAACGAGCTGCCCCCTCCGCTCACTCCCGCGACCGTGCGACCACCACTGCCCCTCCTCTAGGACCTACTAGATCTTGCACCACCGCTTGTTGCCCCGGACGAGCTTTCCCGTCGCCGGGATTCCAGCCGCCGCGGCTACAACCGCCGGGTGCCGCCGCCCGAGCTCACCGGAACTCCCCTAGGCCCATCCAGCTACACGAATCGGTCGTAGGTGGACCTTAGCCCCTTCCCCGCCTCTTCCCCGGCCAGCTCCGGTCGTGACCTCGCCGGAATCCGGCCTTCCGCGCTGCCGGCCGCCCCCAAGGACCACATTGCGAGGTCCTTTTTCTTCCCAGGGTCTCATGTGCAAATTAAGGGCATATCTGTGAGAAACAAAAAGGTTCCAGGGACCTGCATCCAAAACTAAATCTTAAATAGTGTATGGCTTTTGCTGAATCTTAGAAAAATCATAGAAAATCGTAGAAAACTCAGAAAAATGCCAAACCAATTTTGTTGGGTTCCCTGTGAGCAAATCTATAACTTTCACAAAGCATGACCATACTTTTGACTGATACATTTTGCATGAAAAATTGAATTCAGTTTGACCTAGATTTGCTGTAGTTCAAAATCTACAAGTGATCTCAAGCTGCATTTTGGATATGTTGTGAGTAATGACATGTCCAGTCTCTGCACCAAAAATTGCACAAAGTTACTGAGTAAATCTTTTAATATGATTTATTTTGTATTTATGATGAATCTGCTTAAATGAATTTTATAGCTTAACTAAATATCTTTTTGTACCCAACTTCTGGATATGATCTTTTTATGCCTAAATGCAGCTTTGGTGAATTAATAATGATTTTATATCTTTCATAAATATATATCCTTGATTTATGCTTAATTTTCAATGTAATTGCATAGCTCAAGATCTATAGTAGCCCTTCATGTATATGTTGGTGGCATAGCTTAGTTTTGGACCAGAGGTCATGTGTGAGAAAGTTGGGATCCATTTGTTGCTTAATTATTTTTATATGCATTTATCTTGCCTTGGTAGATAAAATTTGTCTTTTTTGGTATATTTAATTCATAGCTCTTACAAGTGTGTATGTGTGTTCAGTGACTTTGCTTAGAGTTATAGAGCTTAGAAAACACCACTCTCTGCTTTTTATGAATTTATTTATGCACAAAAACAATGGAGGCCAATTAAGCTTAATATTAAAGTTAAATTGGAAAATCACCAACACCACACCTAAAGACCTTATGAATGTGGTGTGAAGCATGCTAAGAAGGTTGAGACCACTCCCTTGCTGTTTGTGAATTTAAATTAAATTAATTAATTTGCATAAATGTGTACAGTCACTATCAAAAAGGAATAAATAATAAAGCACCGCAGGACATTACTTTAATAGAAAGAATGTGCCAAATACGTGTTTGTCAAGGTGAATATGGACAACCATACACTTCATGGTTGTCATATGTTGTTTTGTAATTAATTAAATGAAAACCGTTAATTAAATCTTGCATATGCATCCTCGTGTAGATCTTCCCGACGGTAGCTGTACGCTTGTGCCAGAAGGAGGAGACGGAGGAGCTGACGGAGACGTGCGCTACGTCACTGTAGAGCAAGAGCTGGACGAAAGTCCAGAAGGGCCCAAGGCCAACCTTGCCGACGAAGGCAAGCCCCGGATCATTAACCCTTTTTTTAAAATTATGCAATTACCTTGCTATGGTTGTGCATTTACATTTCAGGAGTTGAATGAAACCCTAGATGCATGATCCCTAGGTACCTATGTTCTTTACTAGTATGCTAGGTCGATAGCTGCTATGCTATAGGACCGGTAAAAGTCGAGTGATGTTCGTCACTCGTGAGAATAGGTTCTTATGTTGGAATCATAAGATCTTTATAAATGGATTGCTCGTGTGGTAAGAGCATGGGATTTGGGCTCCGGTCCAGTGGCTTTCGTGGGCTAAGCTTTTGAACGTACTAAGCACTTGTCGGGAATGGGACCGGTAAGCCTAGTACCTGATGGACACGGCAAGGGAACCTTTCCCAACTACCCCTAGGACACATGATGTGTCCCCCTACCTGCAACAGTGGGGTACATGTGCGAGTCTGGGCGGTCCGGTGTGACGTACCAGTAAGCCTTGTACCGAGGATTGTAGGATCCGATCCCGACCCGGAGAAAGATGGGAACCGTCTGGTCGGTGCATACCCCGTTTCGTTTTTATTTGGACCTTCTTTGGGTATGCATTCTTCCGTGTGTTTAGGTTTACCTTGCAAGGTTTTTAATCAATCGATTGTCGGCCTCTCACCGTTATCTGAGACTGCTTAATCAACTGGTCATGATATCCCTTAATGATGGAACTATGTGAATATTGCTGCGTGGATTAATTGTATTGTACAATTCTTGATTGCATTAGTTGGCTCACTTAGAAATGATAACTAACTAGAATTTGAGCTAAAATATTGAAAGTAAGGACCTACTCTTTGTTGCTTTTCAGCAAAAGAACTCCACCGGCCAAAAAGCCTCTCATGTCTAGAGTTTGGTGATGTAGTTATCACCCGACGGTTAAGTCTTGCTGAGCATTAGTATACTCAGCCTTGCTATATAAATGTTGTTGCAGGTGTTGTTTGGCCTGGAGAGATTCCACCCGGCTAGGAGCTGGAATGGGTGGATGACGACGAGTGATGGCATCATGGATGGCCTCCTGTGATGTCTACCGTATCGCTAGTTTATTATTCCGCTGTTTTCGAACTCTGAACCTTTACTTATCATGTCATGAACCATGATTTGTAATAATTAACCCTTAGGGGTACAATTGGATTTAATTTGTGTTTGTACTCTGGACTCGCCTTCGTGTGAGTTTTAATGCATATGTTCGATCCTCTGTGTGTTGTCCAAGTGATTTACCGGGCTTTGACCCGGCAACTTACGACGGGACGATACTTTATTATTGCTTAATGACCAAAGTGGATTGGTTTAGGCGATAGTACGGTATTTTCCCGGGCGGGTTGTCACACTCTTCCTCCCTCCGCCACGCACAGATCCGCCGGCCTCCATCACTCCCTCCGTCACGCACAGATCCTCCTCCTCCTCCCTCACCGGTTAGGCCCGCCGGCCCCTGCTGCCTCCCCTCCCCTCCCCCCTCCGTTCGCCCCTCACCTGCGGTGAGGAACAGTGGCGGGGCGAGGCGCGGCGGCTCCTTCCCCCGACGCGGAGATGGCTCCTTTCCCCGGCGCAGAGGCTGCGGCTCCTTCCCCGGCGCGGAGGCGGCTCCTTCCCCAGGCGCGGAGGCGGCTCCTTTTCCCGGCGTAGCGGTCTGCGGTTCCTTCCCCGGCGCGGTGGCCTGTGGCTTCTTCCCCGGCGCGGCGGCCTGCGGCTTCTTCCCCGGCGCTGCGGCCTGCAGCTCCTCCCCGGCGCAGTTTTGGTGTGCGGCGGCCAGATCTGAGGGCGGCAGCTGGATCCGGGTTGAGGGCGGCGGCCTGATCCGGGTCTCTACCTCCCTCTCTCTCCCTCCCTCCCTCTCTCTCTTGTGTGTGTTTTGGTTTGCGCGGCGGAGCTGGTGTGCGGCGGCCGGTTGGTGGCGTGCGGCGGGGGACTGGTGGTGGTGTTGGCGGCTCTGGTGGTGGTGGTGGTGGTCGGCCGCGTTGGCACCGATGGCAGCGGTGGTGGCCAGCCAGTGGGGTCCGCGGTGGCCCCCTGCGGCTTTTTTTTGTTGTTGTCAAAAATCTTCTTTGCCGAGAGCCATCTGGCCCCACGGGACACGTGTGCCGAGAGGGTTTGAGGTGGCTCTCGGCAAAAAGGCCTTTGCCGGCCCAGCTGTGCCGAGTGCCCTTTGCCGAGAGTTTCCTCTCGGCAAAGGCGCTGCCGAGGGTAAAGTGCCCTTTAGGCGGCGATTCCGGTATGTAATGGTAGAATTTATTAATTACTCCTCCCATCCTAAATTATTAATTGTTTTGACTTTTTGAAATTCATAGATTTTGCTATGCACCTACATATATATTATGCCTAGATGTATAGTGATATGTATGAATCTAGAAAAAATAAAATGACTAATAATTTAGTACGGAGAGAGTACTAATAATCTGGCGATCAAAAAGTTCTTTCCCGTCCATTCCTGCTCGAATGAGAGCGACGTGTGCTGCGAGGTTTTGCCGTCAAGAAAATGCAGCATTTCAACAAAAAATATAGCACAAGCCAGCATTTGTCTTTTGGGTATACACTACGTGAAAAACTCACTTTGGTAACGGGCATAGATTGTCTTTCGTAACGGGCAAAGCGCCCGTTACCGATCAAGTGTTACAAATGAGCCAAGAAAGGTAACGGGCAGATGCCCGTTACTGATAACACATATTCGTAATGGGCATCAAACAACGACCGTTACCACAACTAGCCACTGGTCATATGAAATGGTTGTTTCTCTGGGCTCACAGGGAACTTTAGTAACGGGCACCAAAACAAAGCCCGTTACATCAAGTCAACATCGGAGAGCCATACTGTGTACATGCGTCTCCTCTGTCTCGACCAAATGAGACGCGTTTATTTCACGCGCGTCTTAGCACAGCTAGGATTAGTAACGGGCATCAAATAACAACCGTTACCACAACTAGTCACCGGTCACGTGAAATGGCTGTTTCTCTGGGCCCACAGGGAACTTTGGTAACGGGCACGAAAATAGAGCCCGTTACTGTGAACTCAACGTCGGAGACGCGTTCTGTGAACCTACGTCTCCTCTGTCTCGACGAAATGAGACGTTTCGGTTTTCACGCGCGTCTGCTGTCTCTCGACTAAAGGAGACGCGTGCTGTCAACCCGCGTCTCATCTATCTCGACGAACGGGCCAGGTTCTGGGGCCCACCGGTCAGTACTGGTAACGAGCTTTTACGCTGCCCGTTACATTGTTGGCATGTTTGTAATGGACGTTCCGAATGAAGCCCGTTACTCACTGATCAGTGTTTGTAACGAGCTTTAATTAACGCCCGTTACAGATACGTAGGCCACCCCTACAGTAACCTGTCTGCTTGCCAGCTGCATCCTGGAACCGACCAGGATTTGGCAGCCATCAGGGGCTGCATCCTGCCATCCTGGAACCAGCCAGGATATGGCAGCCACCAAAGCAAGGAGACATCACAAACACATTCTCACATCACAGATATAGAAAAGCAAGATCACATTTATAGACAAGCAAGATCACATCAAGTTTCAAGTTACTCATCAGGGCATGTTTGGATGGAGTCATGAGAAAACTCCCTGAACCAGGCAGCATCTGACCCCAACCAAGCAAGCCAAGCAGGTTTCTCTGGCAACAACACCTGACTAAAGAAGACTGAATGCCGCAAGTAATTTCCAAGTTTCTGGCTACAATGAACTCACGGTGCACCATTATAGAAGTTGTCATTTCGGTCGATGGTCTCCTTAAGAATGTACACGCACAGCAGCTCCCGAACCCGCTTTAGATCTTCTGTGGAAACATCTACGGCAGCTTTGAAATCCTGCAAAATACAATCATTTATGAGAATACAAGTAGAAATCAGTTTCTAAAATCAGATGGAGAATATGAGCAGAGACAAGGTTGAGCATTATTATCTACTTACAACAGCCTTCTTGATGTCAGGTATGTCATCGAGTAGTCTTAACATATGGAATGCCACATGGAATCCACACAAAGAGGACCGCCATGGCTGCTGAGCACACTGCATCGAGGTACCAAAATGACAAGTTAATGCAGTACCAAATAGGTAAGAAGGGGCCATAAAAAAACCTCGGTCTTACATCGAGATTTGGTTTGTGCTTTAGTGTTGTGGCTTTTGGCTTTTTTTTCTTTCCTTTCGTCACTCCGTCCTGTGCATGATCAGCAAAGGCCCTGCATGATCAGCAATACCGATTAGAAACACTAAGAGATTGAATATTTGTGAACAAAACCTACAAGATACTGACCAGTCCACAACAACTTTGAGGTCTGCGAACTTTAGCGGGGGATGTTATTTAGAAGAATCTAGATACCAAACCTCTTTGAACTTCATACAGATGATCAGTGTTACCCAGTGGCCAGTGTAGTAAGCACCCACCACGTAGTCGTTGTTCATTGCATTTGCGATTGCTTTGGTAACAAGGCCAGAATGCTGACAAATATTTGTGGAAGTAATAAAATCTGGATCTAAAAACCCAACACTGATCTGCATCTCCGCTGCCTTGTCCATCATTTTCCTACAAAAAATCAAATTGTTAGCATGCATGAACTTTGTGGTCAAAATTAAAAAAATATCTTTTTAGGTTTTAAGGGACTTACAATGTCCACAACCTCAAGAAGGTAACATCCAGATAAGCCAGGCTTATAAGGTTATACACGCTACTGAATGCAATGCTTAACATTAAAGCACCACCACCACTTTTAAAGTAGTGTTGATCCACCTTTGCTAGAAAGGCAAGTTTATCCTTACTGTGTTCCATGACGAAAGCATGCAACCGGGCACAATTTTGTCCAGCAGCCTCTAAGTTGGCTTTTGACAACATAGGTGCACCAGGCTTGTATTTTGGTCGTTCATGTTCTGTCCCAATAATACAGATAAGAATCTCATCTTTAGACAGAGGTTTCCTGGCTTGGTTCCCCTTCTGCAGTGGAGATTGCCTGGGCTCCTCCTCCTGTTGCAGAGGCTGCTGTACATGTTGCATCTGCTGCTTAGGGGGAGATTGCATGGGCTCCTCCTCCTGCTGCTGCAGAGGCTGCTGTTTCGTCTGTTGCTTATCCTCATGTTGCAGCTGCTGCTTAGGCGGAGTTTGCCTGGGCTCCTCCAGCTGTTGTCGACGCTCCTGCTGCGTAGTTTTGCTGATCTGCTGCTGCTGCTGCTGTTGAGCCTTCTCTTGCTAATACTGAGCTGCAGTACCTCCATCTGATGATGTACCCCTGCTACCTGTTGCGGCTTCAGGGTTGGGATGTCTCGTCATGTGTGGTATAAGGATCCTGTCCTTTGGCCATTGGATCCTTTGAACGAGAGCCTCAGCTAGGGTTGCTATGTCACCCTCATCAATTGGTACAGGCAGAGGGTAGTGACCCGCATTGGCCCACACATAAGTAGGTTGCACCACAACATACCCATCCTACACCGGTACTGTATAACAAGCCTTTTGAAATGGAAAGACTTTCGCTAGTGCGAGCTCCACATTAGTCCCGGTGCCATACAAAAGGCTGCACGCGGTTGGCTCTGTCAGCTTATCTGTTGTGTCCAGCATAGGTGATCGACTATCATTGTGCACATGATTCGCTTCGTCCTCGTTGGCATTCCAATGGTCTTCTTCTCTGCCACACGCATCTTCCTCGCTGTCATGCGCTTGTTCTTCCTCGCGGTCATGTGCATCTTCTTCCTCGCTGCCATGCACGTCTTCTTCCTCACTGCTACTGGCAGGCGCTGGTAATTGGGAAGGAAGAAGTACATTTTTCAGTATTTCGATGCCTGATAGTCTTAGAGCATGGACAACTGTTTTAAATGTTATGTCCATCATATCATCAGACCTCTTGTTCCTCCTCTTCTTCCTGTACATTCCAGCAAACTCTTCACCAAACCCTTTACCCCAGCCAAGTGAACCAGACATGCCTTGGGCCCGACCTCGATGCTCTGGAGTCTCAAGTGCTGCGGTGAGGAAATCATCCTCCCTAACCCCAGAGAAAGAACCATCGCTACCCTGAGCTGCAAGTGTTTTCACCCTATCTGCTACCCCCACCACCGCAGGGTTACTGAATGTTATGCCCCCGCTTCCTTCACTAGTATTCTTCCTTTTCTTCCCTACCCTTGCCCGCAGATAAGGTCTCGAACGTCCAGGAAATTGGTCCCAAGGGTTCTGTTTTCCTTCTGCAGCTAGTTTTGCATCCTCCTCCTCCCACTCTTTCCTTTTACCACGATAACCTTTTCTACCCGTCTTGTGTGGCTTATTATGCAATGCTCTCTTTTGTTTCATCTTCTGGCTCAATTGCTGAAATGAAGGAGAATTGGTTTCCTGCACAAACATGTCCAAGTCTTGTTGCTGCAAAAAGGCATACTTCACAAAGGGAGTCTCCTCTTCGCTCACATATTTTTTTCTTAAATGGGCCTTGAACCGTCGTTGCGATGTTCCAATCTCTGATATAGCTGCCTTAACTACCTTCTTGTGAACAGATTCTTCCAGATTGGCTGGGTAATGTAGCTTTTCCTCTAAAACTGTGAACAGATGTTCCTTCTCAATTGGTGAAAGATCATCAACCGCCTTGTTGATTGACACCCTCTCCCGAGCAATGAGGCCACATACCAATACAAATCTATCCCTCGCAGCATCTGGGGTAGGCCAAAAATTGGCATCAAGTTCAGTTGCAGCCAACTTGTCTTCTGGCCATCTGGTATGTGTCCTTGACCCGCGGGATCGAGTACTACTCGCAGCAGTCTATGCTGAGTGACCCTGTGAAGAAGGTTCACCGCCGATGGGCTGTGATGGTGCACTGGAGGTAGAGGTGTTTGTTGTTGTGGGAGACTGCATAGATGATATGTTAGGTTATCAGTAGAGCAACATAAGCAAGACTGAAAATCTAAACAAAATTCTTATTAGATAAATTCGTTTTCTCTGACAGGCAAAATAGCTGATATTAGACTAGAAATCATTACAAGTCGTAAATAAAATCAGCATAGACATACACAGTTCATATTTTACCTAATTAGCATACAGGGATAGGTGCTAACCATTTTGACAGGGACACAACAGTATGCTTATATATCAAAGAAGAGAATAAATTCCTTCAACTGCTTCCTTGTCCAACTTCAGCAGCGATGGATTGTGTGTTCCATGTGTACATACAATAAGAGGATAAAGCAATCATGACATTATGTAGCCATCAGAATAAAAGTATGCTAAAAGGTCCGAGCATAACTGTCGATCTGGTACATTCAAAGCATAGCAGAATTAAAGTATGCTAACATCCTCAATGCTTTTCATGAATTTATAGTGCAAAAATTGTAGCACCAGGAACATGAAAATGAATTTCAACAGTTCATATAACTTCATCTGTTTGCAACAATTTATTCAAACAGACTTGGAGTAACAAAATCCATCCATCAAATCCACAGTCAATCAATTAAAAATGAACTATTAAGGCATGTCTCCCTAATCCACCTTTACATGAATATATACCAGATTGGGTGGACTACATTATAAACCACTACAATGCAATTCCCACTGACATTATGTGGCCATCAGAATTAAAGTATGCTAACAGGTCCAAAGCATAACTGTCGATCTGGTACATTCAAAGCATAGCAGAATTAAAGTATGCTAACAGGTCCAAAGCATAACTGTCGATCTGGTACATTCAAAGCATAGCAGAATTAAAGTATGCATTAATCTTCAATGCTTTTCATGAATTTCGAGTGCAAAAATTGTAGCACTAGGAACATGAAAATGAATTTCAACAGTTCATATAAATTCATTTGTTAGCAACAATTTATTCAAACAGACTTGGAGCAACAAAATCCATCCATCAAATCCACAGTCAATAAATTAAAAATGAACTATCAAGGCATGTCTCCCTAATCCACATTGACATGAATATATAGCAGATTGGGTGGCCGAGCAGAGAGAGGGCGTTGGGGGTTCAAGCAGGACTAACCTCTGTCGCGAATGAAGTAGTTGTTCTCGTGATGGTCGGAGGGGCTGGATCCACGTCGGCTCGTGGCCTGAGGTGGCCGGCTCGTCGCCGTGGCCGGGGATGACGGATCTGCATCAACCGTCTTTAGGTTGGCCGGGAAGCCGTCCGCACGCCAGTAACCGCGTCCTCATCACCGTCATCACGCAGGGAGTGGTGGGGCTGGAGAAGAGTAGGGCTGCGGCGGGGAGAGAGCAGCGAAGGCGAGCGGGGAGAGAGCGGCGAAGGCGAGCGGGGAGAGAGCGATGAAGGCGAGCAGGGAGAGTGGCGGCGGCGGTGGGGAGAGTGTGGGCATTGTGGATCTGTCTAGCGAGAAGCCGAATATGTCCCCTGAGGAACTGCGCGCGTAACTGTGTTTAAGAAAATTACCGGCGTGCCCTTGAACGGCTCTCTGGTGGAATTGGAATTCCATGGGCATTATAATCAATATAGGTGGAAAATTTTGAGCAGCCCGCGCACGGTTTGCCTGCTGACGCTGATGCGTTGGCCAGTGTCATTGGCGACAATGGTTAGTGAACCCGCATAGCCTTTGTTGGCAGTTGGGTCCGGGCGGGCGGGCAGCGGTTATCTCTTTATTTTGGCTGCTGACGCTGACGCGTGGGCCGGTGTCATTGGCGATGATGGTTAGTGAACCCGCATCGCCTTTGTTGGCAGTTGGGTCCGGGCGGGTGGGCAACGGTTATCTTTTTATTTTGGCTGCTGACGCTAACGCGTGGGCCAGCCACTATTTTTTTCGAATGAAACGTGCTTCCCAAAAATATTAGAGCCCATAAAACTGCACCTAAAAAATCATAAAAATACGAATAATTCGTATTTGGACATTTAGTATTTGAATAAAATATCAACAGTCACACTTGTGTGCCCAAGATTCTTAGAATTTGTTTTTACATCCCATTTTAATGATGTAATAATTCTAATAACATCTAGTGTGCTCCAAAAAATCTACAAATTGACTTGGCAACATAATTTGGGTACCTAGACTTGTCTTCAAAATTTCAAATGGTTTCGATGAAGGAATAATATACTTGTGTACAAATATCTACATCTCTCACATAGTTTCCTAGAATGTTCCTTGAACATTGAAGTTTTTCACACTTTGCAACATGTTCGAACTCATATGCATTTGAAAACTTAACAAAACCTTGTGTTCACCTTAAGATTACGAAAATGCAAAGTTTCATTACAGGAGGTGTGGAAAACAAATATTATTTATATGTTGTACTTACATAGAACAAGATAAGGCATATAAACATTGTTCAAGAAACGGAATATACACTAAACAATGGAATTAATGAAAATTCGGTGATTTTAGAAAACTTTAGAAAAAAATAATCAAATTTGGACTAATTACGACGGAGAAATACATGTTACAAAATTTGATTGCAGATTAAAAAGAGAAATGCCGTCGGCGGCGCGGGACGGATAAACTGTTCTTCATTCTCCAATAGAACAAAGGAGGAAGCAGAGGGCACCGCCGCCCACCGCCGCCCCCGCCGTGCCCGCTTCGGCGGTTTTGACACCCAAGAGGGCACCCTAGGCCTCATCGGCGGCAAATGAGACCACCACAACCTTCGATTTGACTCACAAACTTGACAAATCAAATCTTGTCTATCAAAAACTGATTAAAAACCGACATCCCGATAAAACCAAATCCGCGTTTAGTAATATCTAATAATTTACATTCAAGATAGATAATGTTCATTGATGCTTGCGCCTACATCCCGATGTTCATCCTGCTGACGGCGTACTCCACGGCGACGCTGAAGTTACGCGTCCAGAGGTCGAACTCATGACGGATGCGACACTCGGCGCTGCAGTAGTGGATGATCTCTGAGGTCTCCAGCCCGTAGCGCCTACATCCCACTGTCCAAATGCAGACATGGGGATTCTGGACAGGCAGCAACGGAATGTCGTTGTCGCCGTCACACAAGCCAGTACCACCACGCAATGTTGTGGAGATCCCGGTTGACGAGGTAGCGCAGCCGCCGCAGGTTGTGGTTCTTCTACCGCCCGTCAGGGGGCGACGGGCCGCCGCTGATTTCCTGGAGCAGTGCCATGGCTTCGGGGTCCGCAGGGTTGCAACGGTACTTCAGCATCGCTAAGAAGTACTTCGCACCGGCGTCTTCAGCAGTGGCATCTCCGACGAGCTTCAGACCCTTATCGGGATTCCGCCGCCTCATCAACCTCTCCATCCCCTCGAAGCATAATGCCTCCGGATGATTGGCCTCGCGGAAGCGCCGCTCAAAGCACGACCTGACGTAGCGATTCTTGCACACCTGATGAAGCTCACGCAGCGACACGTGCAGTAGTACCTCATCGGAGTCGCAGATGCGCCGGAAGGTGCCGCAGATTTGATTAGG
Source organism: Cenchrus fungigraminus (assembly GCA_036936925.1). NCBI lineage: Eukaryota > Viridiplantae > Streptophyta > Magnoliopsida > Poales > Poaceae > Cenchrus > Cenchrus fungigraminus. The sequence continues at coordinate 62,267,228 of CM072770.1, forward strand.
AAGGATCAGAAAACGAATGCCGGGCTCATCCATGATGTAGTGGATGATGATCAGGGTGATAAGATCATCTGGCAGCAGCAGCATCAAGCACAACGCGGCCATCAAGGAGAAGGGGAGGAAATAGAAAAGCGATGGGGTTTGAAAATTGAAAGGCGATGAGGTTGAAATTGAAAGAAGACGAGGGTTGAAAGTGGAGGCGACGGGGTTGAAATTGAAAGGCGACGAGGGTTGAAATTGAAGGCGACAGGGGGGGTTGTTCCCAAAATAAAAAAGAAGAAGAAGGCGACTCGGCCCTCTAAAACAATAAATGGAAATTGAAAAGGCGCCGCAGTTTGGTTGCTGCCGCTGACGAGTGGGCCCAACATCATTGCCCCTGCCCCTTCACCTTCCCGCGTAATTGAAAGGCGACGCGTGGTTTTGGACGGTTTTGCGCCTGAAACGGAGCCCGAGGCGCAATTGAGTGGCACCAGTGGAGTAGTGGGTGGGGGCAGAGGCGCCTGACGATTCTGTGTCTTGTCAATATAACTCCCCTGCCTTCCCCTGCCTTCCCCTGCTTTCCCCTGCTTCTTCCATAAGCTTATCTCGCTTCTTCTTCCTCCTCGCGATCCACTACTACAAAATCTTCGGTCACCGAGAGATCACGAAGGAGGAGATGGCGTCAAGGGGCCCGACGCCAGCGAAGCGGGGACGAAGGGAGGACGACGACGACGAAAGCCGCCATCGGAGGAAGTTGGAGAAGGGGAAGGAGCCGGCGACCAAGGACGCCGACGAGGAACCGTTCTTCGACGACACTAAGTTCGCTGTCGACCTGCTCAGGAGCACGTTCAGAAAGCTTCAAGATGTTGGCGAGGCCTTCGACATCAAGGCGCCTCATGAAGTGGACAAGGACCCGAGCGTGAAGGGTCTCGCCTTCAGGATCCACGGGTTGGCTGAGAGGCTCAAGAAGCTCCCCGTGGTCATGCGGGCTAGCCGCGACTTCATCTTCGACGACGGCGGCTCCGACGGCTCTGACGGCTCTGACGGCAGCCACGGCGGCGACGACGGCGGGACTCCGACGGCGGCGACCGACTAATTGATAGACTCCTCTACCATGTATAGTAATAATGTGTGTGTGCTTTTGTGTCTTCGTCAGGTTGTTGGACATGAACTGCTTAGTTTGTTTGTCGATCATGAACTGCTTAGTTAATTAGTTTGGTTGTTCGATTTTGTATGTCATGAACTCGATCTAATAGACGCGAGTAGATCCATCCACGTCTCCTTTAATATGTGTTCTATTGTGATGAACTGGAGATCTGTTGTGATGAACTGGAGATCTGTTGTGATGAATTAGATCTTAGAGACAATGGATAGTCATTGCCGACGCGGGTTAGAGACAATGGAGATCTGGTTACCTTTTTTATATTGGCTGCTGACGCTGACGCGTGGGCCCATCACTATTTTTTTGGAATGAAACTTGCTTCCCTAAAATATTAGAGCCCATAAGACAGCACCTAAAAAATCATAAAAATACGAACAATTCATATTTGGACATTTAGTATTTGAATAAAATATCAACAGTCACACTTGTGTGCCCAAAATTCTTATAATTCGTTTTTACACCCCATGGTAATGATATAATAATTCAAATAACATTAAATGTGCTCTAAAAAATCTACAAATTGACTTGGCAACATAATTTAGGTACCTAAACTTGTCTTCAAAATTTCAAATTGTCTCGATGAAGAAATAATATACTTGTGTACAAATGTCTACATCTCTCACATAGTTTCCTAGCATGTTGCTTGAACATTCAAGTTTTCCACACTTTGCAACATGTTCGAACTCATATGCATTTGAAAACTTAACAAAACCTTGTGTTCACCATAAGCTTACGAAATGCAAAGTTTCATCACTAATGGTTGTGTAAAACAAATATTCTTTATATGTTGTACTTACAAAGAACAAAATAAGGCATATAAACATTATTCAAGAAACGGAATATACACTAAACAATAAAATTAATGAAAAGATGGTGATTTTAGAAAAATTTAGAAAAAAATATCAAATTTGGACTAATTACGACGAAGAAATACATGTTACAACATTTGATTGCAGATTAAAAGGAGAAATGTGAACTGTTCTTCATTCGAATAGAATTGGGCCCCACAGTCATTAGCGACACGGGACTGATAACCCGCGTCGGCTTTGCTGCTCTTCCCAAAATTTACACAGATAATACGAGCAATATACAAAAGCTAATCCACTATTGATTTCCTATTCCAATACTCCGTTCGAACTTCACCATTTCGCGGCGGAGCCTATAGTCTTCGCTGCAAAACAGAGAAATTCCAAGCCATCCTTTATCCACGCCGCAGCAGCCGCCGTTGCCTGCGCACGGCTGATCGCCATGCACCTGTGCCAGAGGCGGCAGCGGTTCACCCCAAATGCGCCAAGTCGAGGAGTGGATCGCACGCGCGGCCTTCTTGCGTAAAGGCAGACACCCCTCGTTGCTCAGCCATCTCGACGTCGTACTGCCGCCGCCGGTGACCCGCCTCATGTACCGCTTCGCGGTGTCGTCGACGGCGGCACCGCCATTGTCCCTGTAGAGCAAGATGGCATATAGATAGGTCGCCGCATCGTGCCCACCCTCGGCGGCGCGCCGGAGACCATTGCTTTCCCTGTTTTCCATGAACACGGCTTTGATCCCGGAGAAGAAGCAAGCCTCCAGATTCCCGAGATCGGTCAGCATAGCAAGGAAGGCTTTATAGGCCGTGGGGTCCCACACCCAAGAAATCTCATCTCTTATCCCGTCTATCGACATACGCCGGCCGACGTCGCGGTGGCCGCACACGCGGCGCATGGTCGAGCAAGTACCACGTAGGCTGCGGAGGTCAGCCAAGGGCCGCTCCGAGGTCGCACTGACACGCGCCGCAATCTCAATGCAGAGGTCTTGAGGGAGGTTCAGCAGCGACGACGGCTGGTGCCGCCTGCTTCTTCCCGGCATGCTATTCATCTCCGGTCGGGAATGGTGACGATGAGGAGTAGGCAGTTGCTGTTTTTTCGCGGTTAGATGAAGGGGCAAGGGATCTAAATTATTTTGAAAGGAGAAGATACAGGAGATTTGTTTCCAAACACGGTTTAAGTATGCAATGGAGACGACGTTTGGTTAATCCACGTATCCTTTAATTCTCCATTGCAGACGACGTTTGGCTAATCCGCGTAGTATCCTTTAATTCTACATTGGAGACAACGTTTGGTTAATCCGCGTATCATTTAATTCTACATTGGAGTCACTGCCTCTGCTCTCAGCCATTGACTAGGCAACTGTTTCCCCATTGACCGGATCTGGCATCAATTTCTTGGGAACCTTCCCGTTTCCTGTGCTCTTGATCTTATCCCTTCCTCTTTTTTTTGACAACCGATCTTATCCCTTCCTTGTTTTTGCTATAAAAAGGCACCGACGCCTGTCGGTCCTCCTCACTTGCTTCCTTCTTCTCTAGATCTAGATCTAGCTATGGCACAAAGAATAGATCTTGTAGGGCGCAAGCTTTTGCTTTTCTCTCTTCTTCCTCCTCCTCATTCTCTCAGTTGCTAGAAGAATTCTTGTGATATGGGTGACTGGGTTGCTCATCCCTCTAGCACAGCTGCTAGAAAAATCCTTGTCATATATCAGCTATCGGGGGAAGGTAGCCCAGAACTTCCTGGCATCAGGAAGAACAAGCCGGCGGAAAGATCAGGTCTGGGGAGAGAAGCCCAGAACCATCCTGTTGTATCTTTCTCGTCAAACTTGCGCTTCCTTTTGCTTTCCCTCCTCCAGGCGGAGGATTTTTGAAGGGATATGTTTCCACCCTCTGCTGTATCTTTCTCTTGTGCTCACTTGTAAGCATGAAGAAGAAGCCAGAATCTGGAGCATATCTCGTCAGGAAGAACAAGCCGACGGCGGCCTCCTTTCTCTTCACCTCCGACGATCGACCGACGGGCAGGGAAGGAGCAAGATCAAACTTTGAGCCTCAACATCGCCAAGTCAGCACCCACCACCGTAGTGGTCTTCTACCTCTGGCCGGCCGGAGATTCAGCTGGAGCCGGACGCGAGTTCGAGGCTGCCGAGCTGGCCAAGATCCCGAGGCCTCCCTATCTGATGTACCAATGATGACTGTAATCTGTGTGTGTGATTTTGCATCTCAAGAGACATGCTTGTGTGATTATCTGTGTGCAGTCCAATTTTTTGTATGATTTACCTACTCTCTTGCAAGCATGAAGAAGAACAAGCCGACGGAAGTATATCTCTTTTGCTTAGTTTAGATCTATGTTCCTCATCCTGGTAGTGCCTAGTGATGATGAACATAGATGGCCGCTTTATAACCTTCTGATGTATCAATGATGACTGTAATCTGTGTGTATGATTTTGCATCTCAAGAGCCATGCTTGTGTGATTATCTGTGTGCAGTACAATTTTTTGTATGATTTACCTACTCACTTGCAAGCATGAAGAAAAACAAGCCGACAGGGGTTGGCTAATCCGAGTCTCTTTTGATGTAATCTATGTGTGATTTCTCATCTCTTGCCCATAACAAAGGCGACGCAGGTTGGCTAATCCTCGTCTCTTGCCCATAACAAAGGCGACGCGGGTTGGCCAATCATCATCTCTTTTATATTAACGCCTGTTACTGATGATAATAATGTCAGCAGCCTGCAACACACTTACTGAACTGAAGTAGAATATAAACAGAATATATATAGTATCTTAGTCAGAATATATTACAAAAAGGATTCAAATTCCACCACATCCTATATATATTACAAAACGGATTCCATTTCCACCAATAGACACATCCTGCATTAAAAAAGGATTCAGCAGAAATCAGGCTTGCTTTTTCTTCCTTGATTTCTGTATACGGATTTTTTCACTATGGTCGCTTCGCAAGTACAGTGTTTTGTTAGTTCCCAAGAGTCGGGGCTTGTATGAAGTGTCAAAGGATGGAATTTCGTCAAACTGGTTGTATTCCTCCGCCTCAACAACATTTTCAACCCCAACAATCCTTTTTTTCCAGGCAGAACCACAGACCAGTTGTTCTTTGAAAGGTCAGGTAGATAGAACACTTGCTCAACATCATTGGCGAAGACAAACGGTTCGTTTTTGTAACCAAAGACCCGGAGATCAACACTAACATAACCATATTTGTCCTTGCTCACAGCTCTCTTCCCATTGGTGACCCATCTACACCGAAACAAGGCTACCTTCAATCCTACATAATCAAGCTCCCATATCTCTTCTATTTGACCATAATATGTGTCTGTCTCCATGTCATCATCATCATCACTGTCGTCGATGACGGCCCGTACACGCACACCACTATTTTGATAGACGCTCTTTTTATCTTGGGCCATGGTGTAGAACGTGTATCCATTGATATCCACTGCTTGGTATTTTGTAAAAGTGAACAATGGCCCCGCTGCTAGATTCCTTATCTCGTCGGTTATTACAGCATTGCTGCATGTCTCGATATAATCTCGGAGCCACCTGCTGAAACCTTGCATGTGCATCTTTGCAAGCCAAGCCCTACCACGGTCAGGGTTGTCTTGACGTAGTTGTCGATTGTGCTCATTGGCAAATGGTGTAGTCAGGTGCAGCTGTTGTATCACGGTGAAATGAGCCTTTTGGAAGGCATCTGGTTCCGGAGTGACTGACTTTTTCGCCAGGGTCCCAACACCTGAAAGCCTACCTTCATGCCGTGAGCGAGGCACACCAATGGGGTTTTGGGGGTCCATATAACCCATGGCCCACTCCACTGCTTCGATGGTCTCGTAGCCACGAACAATGGCTCCCTCCGGAAATAACCGGTTATGTACCAATGATTTCAGGAATCCATAGAACCTCTCATATGGAAACATCTGATGAAGGTAAGATGGGCCAAGGTACCAGATCTCCCTCGCGAGGTGGGCTGTTAGAAGCAGCATGAGATCAAAGAATGATGGTGGGAAGGTAGCTTCAAGCAGGCGTAGGGTCTCGAAATGCCTCCTCTCTAAGTCCAATAGTTTTTCCTCATCAATCACCTTCTGTTCTATTGCATTGAAGAATAAACACAAACTCGTGACCGCGTCGCGAACCAGTTCTGTCTTGATACCTGTAAGTGCAACAGGAAGAAGAGCTGTCATCAACACATGGCAATCATGAGATTTCATCAAGTTGAAATTCATTTTCATGTCCTTCACCGAGACTAGCCTCTTGAAGTTTGATGAGTAGCCTGAAGGTACTTTCAAATCATTCAAAAACTGACAGAATTTTTTTCTCTCTGCCTTTGACAAGGTGGTTGCAGCAACGGGAAGGTCCGTCCCCGTCTCTATTTCCTCTGCATAGAGCTCCGGCCTAATGCCCAGATCTTTAAGATCCTCCCTTGCATTTTTATGATCTTTTTCTTTGGACTTCAGTTGTAGCAATGTTCCACAAGTAGCTTCACACACATTCTTCTTGACGTGCATGTTGTCAATCGAATGACGCACATCCAACATCGGCCAATACTCTAGCTCCCATAGAATTGATTTCTTGTTCCACATTCCTTCTTCTTCTTCTTCACCATCTCATTTCTTTCTTTTGCCAAGGGTTTTTTCAGTCAGTTTCGGTAACTCCTCGATAGTTTTGATGTCCTTGACTTTCAAGTGCACCAGATCTCCAGCCACATGCAACAGCGCCTCTCGATCCTCCTTTTCCCCATTAAACTGACAATCCATGGCCCGGTATGGATGTTTCTTGCCGAGGAAACGACGGTGCCCCATAAATACGTATTTCTTTGAATGTCTTAGCCACACTGCGCAAGTATCTTCCAAGCAGTGTGGGCAAGCTGCACCTTTCCTTTTACTCTGGCCAGAGAGGTTGCGATGAGCCGGGTTGTCGTTGATGGTGGTGAACAACATGGCGCGCATTGTGAACTCCTCACGCTTGAACTCATCCCAAACCTCCTTCACACCAGGCTTCCACAGTATCTTCAAGTCATCAACTAGTGGCCTCAAGTAGACATCAATATGGTCGCCAGGTTGCTTTGGCCCGGAGACCAATATTGTCAGCATCATACATTTCTGTTTCTTGCATAGCCAGGGTGGAAGGTTGTACAACGACAGCACGACAGGCTAGGTGCTATGTGTTGAGCTCTGGTTACCGAATGGGTTCACGCCATCTGTGCTCATAGCAAACCGTATGCTCCTTATGTCTTCATTAAACCACGGAAAGTGGTTATTAATGTTAGCCCATTGTGCTGCATCTGCGGGGTGCCTAAACTTGCCTTCTTGCTTAAGCTCCTTTCGGCCTTCGTCATGCCAACGCAAGAGTTGGGCCTCCTTTCGTGTTGCGAACCATCTTCTCAGCCGAGGAATGATGCAAAAATACCATGCCACCCTCACAGAAGCCCCTCTGTTAGCCCTCTTCTTCTTGCCTCTGATCTCGCCGGGCTCGTTCTCGTCATTAGCATTATTATCATCTCCACCATCCTTTTTCCTCTTGTACCGATCACAGCCACACTTGGGACACTTGTCAAGGTCTGCATAATCTCCACGGAACAATACACAACTGTTCTTGCATGCATGGATTTTTTCAACCTCTATTCCCAGAGGACAGATTATCTTCTTCGCCTCATAGACAGACTCTGCTATTTGGTTTCCTTCAGGTAGCATGTCTCTAAGCACATCCAATAGATGTTTGAAACTTTTGTTGCTCCAACCATGATCTGCCTTAAGCTGCAGAAGTTTTAGATCACCAGAAAGGCGAGAGTACTTCTGGCAATCGGGATAGAGGGGTTTCTTTGAATCTTCAATGAACTGCTTCAGCCTCGCTAATTCAGAAGGTGTGTACACTCGTTGAAACTCAACATCCTGCAACATTTGATCAACATTGTGCACACGTGGCAACACCTCACCATCATAGAAGCCCCTAACTTCTTGATCAGTGATATCCTCAGGCCTCATCACATTTGGTGGGAATAATGGTTCATTTTCCTCAAAAACTCCACCTTCATCAAGGTCTTCATCATGGTCGGTAGCATGGTGTCGCACTTCACCTTCATTTAGACAGTCTGCTTCGAGTTCATTAAGGCCTTCCTCACCATGTTTATTCCAACACGTATAATTTTTTGTGAAACCACGTGTGACCAAATGATGAAAAATGATTTCCCGTTGTCCGAATTTCTTTTGTTTGAGACAATCTATACAGGGGGTAAAGCATTGCCTGGACACCACGGTTTCTCATATCCACCTCTGCTTGATTTAGAAAACCACCGCTTAAGAAATTCTCCCAATCTTCTTGGGGCTGTCTGTACATCCAAGCCCGAGCAGCAGCCGTCATCTACATTCCATACACCAAATGAGCATAATTGCTCACACAAAAAAACTGATAACATAAGAGGATTAGGACAGCTGAAGAATTTCAATAAAAGGGGGCAATTAAGTTCCACCTTGACGAGGACTTTCTACGAGGCGAGCGCGGCCGAGGAGGAGGATCGGAGGCGGCGTCGCGGCCGCGGCGACAGCGCGGAGGACGGCGCCGAGCCCCAGGGCGAGGGGACACGGAGGCGTCTGCTTTGGATGACGCCGCGGTCGACGTCCGCTGGCCCCTTTCGCCGTCGCGCACGCGGCCGGCCGCCCTGCTGCAGCTCCAGCTTTCTGAGGAGAGAGAGCGCGATCCTCAGAGCACGCGCAGCTGGCGGCGGCGAACGGGGCAGCCCGGCGGGGACTTCTGAGGAGAGGGAGCGAGTGTTGTTGTCGGAACGGGAGTGGCCTTCTCTGGAGAGAGAAACGGGTGGTGTCGGAAGGAGAAGACAGAGACGAGCAATAATAACGTGCGTCTCCGATGTGAGAAAAAAGACGACCCTGGGTGGCAATCAAAGGAGACGAGTCCTAAGAAACGAGCGTATCCAATTGGGTCGCGAGCAAAGGAGACGCATCCGAACAAAGATGCGTCTCCAGTACGAAAGTTATCGGTAACGGACTTTATAGCCCGTTACCAATACGGCAGTGATCAGTAACGGACTTAAATAGCCCGTTACCGATAGGGCATTGATCGGTAACGGACTTTACCAGCCCGTTACCGATAGGTTTACCTTTTGTAACGGACTCGATTTAACGTCCGTTACAACGAATTCATGTAACGGGCGTTTAAGAAGCCCGTTACCAGAAGTCCACATTGGTAACGGGCGTTGTGGAGGCCAACCCCGCGGTCGGCCTGCCGCGCTTATGGGTAACGGGCGCCAAAGAACAACCGTTACAGATGTGGGTGCATGTAACGGGTGTTAAGGGCCCGTTACAAATGCTGCGTGACCTATTTGAAGTGTTCACGTAGTGATAGCCGAGTTGACCTGAAATTATAAGCTTTGAGGCTCACCGAATTGATCTGAATTAAAAAAAGAAAAAAGAACGGGAATACCTCGGTGAGGCTGCTTGTAGCTGAAGTATCTCCCGTTAGCTAGCCCATATATACACGCAACGCCTCTAGTTGAGCATCTAGCTGAGCCAATGTTGACAATAGACTGCTGGTCCAAAGGATGAAGAGCATATGTAAACTACACAAGAAAGAGGAAAATGACACAACGTGATTCCTTTCACGTTTGTGAGTTTGTCACAACGACACAGCGTGATTCCTTTCAACCTGACTCTAGGGATTGTCATGTTTTCTTTAGCATTGATTCGGCGACAATGAATTTATATTTGGACTCCCCTCCTTCAACCGCAATCCTTGAGTGTTTCTTCATCACTGTTGTTGAGAGAATGGAAAATGTTTCAACCTCCACGACACACACAACTAATTAAGTTTTTACACAGCATTCTCAGTTCATAGGTTGATCACAAATAAAAAGGAAAATAAATAAGGAACAAAAAATAAGTATTTTATTACTTCTCCATACAGTATTGGAAAATATATCCAACGACGACCTCCAAATCCTCTTACTTGCAATTTGCAAAATAGATAGCCTCCCTTCTATCCTCAAGCCATAGTTTTGACCAAAACTGCAGCCTGAAAACACCCTGCAAAAAAAGAGAGATGGAATATTTGGTTAGCACAAATGAATTTTTCACTAGAGTTTGAGTTTAGATGTCTGGCTTTAAAAACCATGTGCCATGTACATATTAAAGATGGATTTTAGAATAATTTGTTGGTATTAAATCTTCTTGGTATAGTTAATATGACTACTGGGTTAACCCCACCAAAATCAATAAGGCATATAATTGGACATTAATTTATTAATAGGCACAACAAAAAATGATATGAATTTGGTTTTTGTTGGGGTTGTAGCTCTTATGTGGGCAATTTGGTGTACATGTAACACAATTGGTTTTTTGAGATAAAAACGATTTATCTCTTTTATGCAGGGTGTTTTCAGTCTATTATGATTTATCTCTCAGTCTATTATGCACCACAGACAATGTTTTCTACGTAAAGCCCATTCAAAATATATCTAGCCATTATATTATATAAAATCCATCATTAGAAACTAAAATATTTAAAGGCCTTTTAGAAATATGTTTATTTTACAATACAGACTACCTTTTTGTAAAAAACAGTTTAAATGTTTCAAATTATGGGTTTTAAGAAAATCCATTTGCAAAATTATGTCATCACACATGGTATTAAAAATATGTTAGGAATTAGTAATACACAATACTTTTGTTTTAATCTTTTATTTAATTTGCATTTAGAAATGAGATTTGAATATTTGATGGCATCTAAAATAAAAATGTATATAATTTTTTGACTTGTGAAAATGGAATATATAATTTTCACTAGTGAAGTAGTGAAAATACCATAGTGATGTAGGTTTAATGTTCACTTCACCTAAACAAATTGCAAAATGTTATAGCCTTTATTATGGACACAGATGGGCATTTGATATATCTTTATAGAATTTCAAAATCAAAATTGAGTTAACTAAGAAAATAAATTTTTGGAAAACATATTACAAGCCGATATTCTTTAAAGAAAACAACATCTGCTATGACTATATCTATATCTTATTGTCAATATTTAGTCTATGACTTTCTTCTCTTATATTTAAAGAAAAAACAACATATGCAAGGCCTTTGCTATTTTTTTCTAAACATTTGTTTTAGAATTATTATGTTTTAATTGGTGCAGATCAAACCATCAACTAAATAAAGGGGTACACAAATTAATAACTTCTATTTTGACTTAACACTGCTTTAGTGCTAGCACATCTTATAGCAGTTTATGCCATATAACTGTCTAGCATATTTATGAATCTAGAAAAGTCAAAACTGTAGCGAACATGACCTTATATGCCATTTGTTCGAGTTTGATTTTGGTGATTCATGACAACATGACCAATCGGACTAACCATATTGTTTGGCATGTCTTTGTAGACATTTTTAGGTTCCAAAGATGCAAAAATACCACATGCCCAAATCAGAAGATAGTATATACTTTGAGGGTCTAAACCGAGGAAGAAAAGAACATCGTCGGATGAACAGACGGTACCTTGGAAGAAGACATCGGTGCAATGGCCGGATGAAGTGGTACATTGCGTGAAGACTTGAGTTAAATTGAAGAGCGTCGGATGAACCGACAGTCTGAATTCTAGATGCGCCGGATGGAATTTTGTGTTAGTACAATGAAGACAGAAGCATCGGATGAACCGACGGGCAAGCATCGGTTCATCCGATGGCAGTATATCAGCTAACAGTAAGGTTTTGGCGTGAAGGTCTTCAGCACCGGATGAACCGATGGTTACAAGGGTTTGAGCAGCGGTTCATCCGACGGCCTTAAAGAAGCTAACAGAGATGGTTTGGCCGCGGAGTCTTCAGCACTAGATGAACCGACGGTGTGTCGGTCAATGCGTCGGATGATTTGTGTCAACGGTCAAGTGAGGTGGAAGGCAACGGCTAGTAGCACCAGATGAACCGACGCCCAAAAAAAGCATAGCGTTGGATCATCCGATGGTACTACTTTCTATAGCTTTTGTCCAATGGCTAGTTTGGAGTCTTGTGCTATTTATACCTCTTCCACCCTGCCATTTGAGGTTGCTGGATTGTGTGGAAGTGCGGAGGAGTGCAAGACACTTAGAAGATCATATCCAAGCCATCCAAGTGTTAAATTGCTCATCCAAAGACTTGCACATGTTTTGTGTGTGCGCTTAGTGCTAGGCTTAGTTTAGAGCTGAGTGAGTGCAAGGTGTGCCTACCTTGTGAGGTGATTCTTGAGTGAATCAAGTTGTACAAGGTGCGTCGGAAGCCTGGGGGCCTAAGTGGCTCACCGGCAATCGTCTTCGACCCTCCGGCTTGGTGTGGAGTGGAGAGGACACTTTGTGTGGGGGACGTGGAGACCCCCTTCCTTAATGGAGAAGCTCCTTAGTGGAGGTGGCATCAAGGTGACCAAGGGAGCTTGACGAGTACCTTCGTGACGAGCCTTTGTGGCAAGTCAAGTGGTGCTCTTGTGAGAGACTTGGTGACCGAGAAGCAATACTCTTGTGTGGAGTGCTTCAACAGCGTGGACTAGGGGTGGCTTAGTGCCTACCGATACCACGGAATAAATCACGTGTCAAAAGTTTGCTTCCTCTTATCTCTCTTTACGTTTCCGCATTAGTCTCTTGCAATTCTTGTTTGCCTTTACTTTCCTAGAGTAGTATCATGCTAGGATTGGTTATAGGTTGCAAAACTTATTTTGAGGTGAGGGTTTCATACTAGATCAACCTTATATTGCACATTATCTAGATAGAAATGATTTAGTTTACTTTATGTAAAGCAGTGGAATACATAGTTTAAGTTTTTAAGTCGACTAATTCACCTATCTTCTCTTATATTACAAGCATTCGATTCCTTAAAAAACGACGAGCACTTTCTTTTATTTCTGCACTCGGCGACATCAACACTGCATTTCGTAGCCTTTTTTATACCAACACACTGTGTCAGCAATACCAAAGAAGAAATCCTGCTATTGGACGTATCATCCCTAGTTCCCTACACATCCTGCGCCGTAACCTACATGACTGTGCACATGTTTGGTCACAGACCGTAGTGCTGCACGTCGACACGTGTCCCTTCATGCAATTTAATAAATCCCGGCGAAATATAGCTGCCGGAATTCTCCGTAACGTTTGTATTTTGGCGTTTAGAGTGTGGAATATAGTAGATGCGAAGACAAAGACGGTGTCGAAAAGGTAGGTTGGCAAGGACATAGGACTCAAGTGGATAAACACTAGCCCCACCAGCAAACAATGGGAAATTTGATTTTGGTGCTCATCCGCGTTGTCCTTCCTTCCAGTTTAATCTTTCTGTAGCGGGTTTTTTCCTTTTTTTTCAAAGATCGTGTACATAAACTAGTTATACTACATCTCAATATACTAGATCCAATAGTTTCTATCTTTTTACGAGCAAGTAGCAGCTGGTAAACCTGGGAAAGAAGCGCGTCCATATCAGCGTGACATGACATGGACATCGGTCACATAGGACCAAGATCTGGACGTGCAATTGGCAATTGCCAATTGACATGCTTTGGATCATGGAGGCCGGGTAGCCCAGCAGCTTCTCCCATTGGACCGCAGGGATGGGCGTGACGTTGATGTCCCGGCTAAGTTCACCCACCTCCAAATCTCACTCTGCTGTCCCGTTTTGGAGGAGGAGCACCTGCCTCCATTTCACAAAGAATATACTTTGGTTCAGATAGTGAGACTTCCTTTATAATTTATATTGAAAACTAAAAATCCACAACACAAATTGTAGATCTCCATTAGTGTTAAAAAAACACTGCTAGATGTGTGTCCTGTTGCCTCTAAACAATCATCACCTAAGAATCTGCTACTACCACAGAAAAAATGAAGAAAATTCTCGAAAAAGATCATCACAAGGTCATTTTTTGTTAGAAATGATCCGTATAACAATTCAAGTAACATATGTGAGAAGATGCTCCTAACACTAAAAAAGATGTGACTAAGAATCATATATGTTACTCAAAATGATTTTCCCATGCACATCACTTGAGAAATTGAAGACCGAAACAATTATATATTGATATTATAGCTAGCAAAAGTAACATCGTTGACTGTTTCAATCATCTATTGTACATATATGGATTTTGCCGACCAAACATGGTATGTGCATAGTTATCTTTCATGAAAAAAAACGAAATGCTTGAGTATTCTTATATATGTATATATATGTAATATACCAAGTGGATTTAACTTGTCGACAACCAGTATATTGCTGGAGAATGTCGGAACCGATTGCTATATCTCACTCGAGGACAAAGAGGAAAAGGAACGGAAGGTAATAAAGACGACTTTAGAGATTGAGCCGAGGCTACCCTTTACAAGCAAACGTCTGTACATCAGATGCGACGTATAAGTGCTAATCCATTCGTTCGCCGTGCGGATAAGGATGTATGTTTATCGCCCATGTTCAAACCGGAATTGGGAATTTAGAGAACCGCAGAGCAGTCATCACTAGGTCTTAGCTGCAGGTTGATCGCGGCTGCTTGAAATTTGTAACTGCATTCACCACGAATGACTTAGCTAGTTCAGATGGAATATAATAATAGACTTAGATGTGCAACAAAATCATGTCAAGATCAACAGTGTGATAGTAAAAAAAAATTCAGTATGAATTGCTTGAACGTGTGTTTGCTGTACAGTGGTATACGTAATTGTTCGTTTTCTCATGTTGTATCTTCTACTTCGCGGTGAACTCCAACCCATTCCTTTTTTTTCAACCCCATCTCTCATTCATCTATTTTTTTATTCAAACACAGCAACCAACTCTGGTAGCTTCCAGCTCTCTCATGCACTCCCTCGGTGCTCTGCTCGCTCGAGGTGGAGAGGCCAACGTGGGGGCAGAGGCCGCCGTCGGCCCGCATGGGCACCGCCAAGCAGATCGCTGCCGGTCCCATGGCCACGGCACTGGTCAGACTGCCGCCGAGCCCCATGGTCGTCGGCCTCCATGGCTCGACCGCGGAACGGGACGCCGCCAGCCTCCATGGTTGCCAGGGTGGGGTCGATCGATGGCCCAAAGCATAGATCAACGGTCCCATCGGCGCCAGGGCTGGGCGGCCGCCACCGGCCCACATCACGCGAGGGCGTGGCGGGGAGACTGCCGCTGCCCTCCATGGGTGCGGCTGCCGGGAGGAGCGCCACCGGCCCCATCTGCGCCGATCTGCAAGTACGATTCCCCCTCCCTCTCCACGGATGGCGCATGAAACCTCCGTCGAGGCACACGAGGGTTAGTCATTGGCGCCTCGCAGGATGAGAGCACGGAAGAGGAGCTCCCAGACGTAAGAGTCGAGAGGAGAAATATGAGGTCGCCTCATCCCTTGGGGCCAGATAAGAGACCGTTGGAGACTGTTTTTCACATTTCAACCCTCATATATGAGGTAAGGGTGCAATTGAGAGTCTGGGTGGAGTTGCCCTAACAACTAGAGAGAGAAAACCTTATAATATACTGAAATTCTCAAGAACCCATAACCACCTGTTCATCAAAAACTAAAAGTCGTTAGGAAAATGTGTCATACAATTAATAGTTTCTTGGCCAGCGCCCAACAAAGGTTCAATAAGCAATACTCCCTCCGGTTTGGTAAAAGAAGTCGTCTAGAGCATCTCCGGCAGTTTGTCAAATCGAGTTGCCATCTTTGATTTTCGGCAAAAACGTTAAAAGTGTTCCTCCAACACTTTGGCAAAAGATTTGACAATTTTTGACAACTTGGGAAAAATCAGCCTCCAACGCGTAAATATACGCACGCGGCACGGGCGCGGTATTGTCGTTTCTAGACAGGTGGGAGGGTGAAAAAAGAAATAATTAATAGAGAAGGGTTCCTGATGTAAGTTTTCAAGAGATGGAAGGGGATAAACATAATTTTGTTTTTCTCTCAGGGTTTCTGATGTAAGTTAGATATGAGTTTGGCAAGTGAATTATGTCAAACTGTTGGAGACAACTTCTTTTTTTTTTACTTGGCATATCTTTTCAGAAGTTGGCAAAACATAAGATTTGCCAAGTAAAATTTGGAAAACTCTTGAAGATGCTCATCTCTAAGAGTTTGCCAAATTTTACTTGGCAAATCTTGTGTTTTGCCAACTTCTAAAAAGATATGTCAAGTAAAAAAAAGTTTATCTCCAACAAATTGGCATAATTCACTTGCCAAACCCAGATCTAACTTACATCAGGAATCCTGAGAGAAACAAAATTATGTTTATGCCCTTCCACCTCTTGAAAACTTACATTAGGAATCATTCTCTATTCTTTATTTCTTTTTTCACTCTCTCACCTACAGGGAAACTACGATGGCAACCACGATCCGTGCGCGTATATATGCGCGCGGGGAGGTGAGTTTTGCCAAGTTTCTATTTTTGCCAAGTTGGTTTGCCAAACTGTTGGAGTTGCTCAGACAGCGACACGGTCTCCAAAACACAACTTTGACTTCTTTTTTCCATAAAAATATTTATTGAAAAGTTATATATGTATATTTTTATGAAAATGATTTTCAAAACAAATCTATTGATATGATTTTCACATTTCTAAACTCAACGATTTAAAAGTTATTATCATTTATATTCCCGGTGTTTGACCAAAATCTTGTCAAAACGACTTCTTTTACCAAACCGGAGGGAGTACTCCTTTTCTTAAGGCAAAGCTACGGCGACAAATTAAAGCTAAGCTACGGCTGTGTCCAATCTTCGTATATATGGGGAGAGATTCTTTTACGTTTTTATGTATATATTTTGTCACTTCTGGCTCTTTTATACTAGCAGCTAGCTTAAATGATGAATGATATTTCTGAATCCTAATGCACAATACAAACCTATATATGTACAACTTAGCCAGGCACGCATCTATATTTAATTATATCCATTGACTAAGAATTTATGTCAAAATATGTACGCAGGGATGGATGCAAATAAATAAAAGGGACCAAAAAGACCAGCAGAAAATGAACAACCTTCTGCAAATGAAAGATATGTTTACTTTGACGTACTGTAAATTGAGAGTCTAGGCGTTTAAACCCCTAGCCTATTACTTTCATACCAAGTATTGTTTTTTTATTTTTTTAAGCACAATTTAGTCTCCCATGACAATGAGAGCTGGAACGAAGAAAGCTTGAACAAGACACTGTTTTCTTTGCTTGGTATAGTAGCATTTGCAATTTACAAGGCACGCGGCATTATCTTCACTGGATAAGACCTGTACAATTCTGGCATATCAAGTCGGCATCGCTGTGAGTCCGTGTGTTTTGTAAGCCCATGCTGACCACGCTGCTACTTTCCAAGGTGTCATCAACCACTATGTTCCATAGCATCAACATTTCGAAAGCGATTCAAATCCCCAGCTGGGTCTGGGGACCCCAGGCCAAATATTTTCTTCATATCTTCTGGGTGTGCGATTTTGTACGCTTCCAAATTTCAGGCATCGCAGCTTTGAGCAAATAGGTCTTCCTTGGCCCCTTGGGGGACCATACCTTAGGACGCGGCGCACTCACAAGTGCAATGCTAGTATCCAATTTTATTTCACCTTGACATGGAATGCATAAATGTACAACAATGCAATTGAGGATCCAATCATTGTAAGCTGTACTCACTCGAAACTCTATTCTGTATGCCAGCTCAAAATAATATTCATAATAAATAGGATTAGGTCATTTTAGCGCATTTGGAATTGTTCATTAAACAGATGAGAATCATCAAAGGTCCTCTAGCTAGCATACTTGGTTAGAGGGGCCTGATGTATGATTGTAACTAAGAGACCCGAGTTCGATTCCTCGTTGGAGCGAATTTACGGGAGTGGTTTAAAAAATTCGCCAACACATGTATATGCATACGCTTTAAAACTTGGCCTTCTTTCATTTATTTGGGGATTTTTTTCCAAGAGTCAAAAAACTCTTTCCTAGGTTTGTAATGGTAACAAAACATATACGATACAAAGATGCAGTTGTGATCACTGGTGCTGGGAAAAAACGATTGAAGAAAGACTTTTCTTACCAGGTCCACACGGTCCCGCTGCCAGCGGGAACCCACAGTCACCGTAAGAGCGATACCGTGAGAGCGACCGGTGAGCTCAACGGGTTGGCCCCACCGGAAATCCCGTCGTAACCAATCAGAGGAGACCTCTCCGGATGCTGCATGCCCTTCAACCAATCACGTCGCGGATAAGACCTGCAGGTATACCCTACTGTGATACTAAAAGTGCAAAGTACACACCGTGGGTCCCCAAAAAAGGCTCACTAGACGACCCCACCACCTCCTCCCATGCTACAAAACTCAAGCCCACGATATTTCCGGCACCAAAAAAAATTGTAATCCAAACAGTACAAAGTGTACATTGTTACATGTGAAATACTTACGTCCCATCGAGCGTGCAGGAGACATCACTGCCGAGCTAAGAACGTCGTCGCACGCTGCTGCTTTGAAGAGAGATGATTGCCACGGGCAGCTCGGCGAAGAAGACGGTGACGGCGGCGACCGCAGTGGCCGGGGCAGTGGGCAGCAAGGGGGCGCGGGCCTGCGACGGGTGCCTGCGCCGGCGGGCGAGGTGGTACTGCGCGGCGGACGACGCGTTCCTGTGCCAGGGGTGCGACACGTCCGTGCACTCCGCGAACCCGCTCGCGCGGCGCCACGAGCGGGTGCGCCTGCGGCCGACGTCGCCGGTGTGCGCGCCACCGCCAGCGGGGGCGGCCAAGTGCGAGCCTCGCGACGAGGTGGTGCCCGCGTGGTTCAGGCGCAAGGCGCGCACGCCGCGGGGCGGGCACGCCAAGAGCGTCGCGCAGGTGCTGTCGCGGCGGCTCGTCGTGCCCGAGGCGGGCGGCGGGGACTCACCCGAGGGGCGGAACGGGGAAGGGGAAGTGGAGGAGGAGCAGCTGCTCTACCGCGTGCCCATCTTTGACCCTGCCCTCGCCGAGTTCTGCTCGCCGCCGCCTCTCGAGGACGCGGCGGCCGTCGCGTCGTCCTGCAACGAGGACGGCGCCGTCGAGGACCCCGCGAAGAAGCCGGCGCCACCGCCGGTGCAGTTCTTCCCCGACGGCCATGCCAGCTTCGAGCCCACAGACGCCGAGCTCAGGGAGTTCGCCGCTGACATGGAAGCCCTCCTCGGGCGCGGCCTTGACGATGGCAACGCGGAGGACTCGTCGTTCTACATGGAGACGCTGGGCCTCCTCGACCCGGTGGACGACGACGCCGCCGTCGCGCGAGTGAAGGTGGAGATCAACGCGGTCGGCGGCGCCTGCGACGGAAGCGGCACGCTGGTGTGCGGCCTCGACCTGGAGGCGGAGGCGTCCGACGAGATGCTGGACATCGACTTCGACTACGGCTCGCCTGAGGAGACACCGGACGAGAAGGCCGCGAGCAGCTACACGAGCGCCGCCGCCGACGACGCCCAGTTCTTGCAGACAAGCCTCTCGCTCACCCTCAACTACGAGGCGATCATCCAGAGCTGGGGTAGCTCTCCGTGGACCGCCGGCGGCGAGCGGCCGCACGTCAAGCTCGACGACAGCTGGCCCACGGTACGTTCATACCACGTATAAATATATATAGGCACTCGTGTCATGACATCGTTATTACTTGGAACAACCGATTGTTAACTTGGAAACTGGTTGTGCATACAGAGCATGTGGGTGCTGGGAGGAATGGTCGGGCACGTCGGGGACGAGCACGGCACGCCGAGGCTGGGGATGATGGACGGCGGCAGGGAGGCCCGAGTGTCGCGGTACCGGGAGAAGCGGCGGACGCGGCTCTTCTCCAAGAAGATCCGGTACGAGGTGCGCAAGCTCAACGCCGAGAAGCGGCCGCGGATGAAGGGCCGCTTCGTCAAGCGAGCTACCGCCGGGGGCAGCGCCGCCGTCGCCGGCCTCGCATGAAGCTAAGCCGCACGCTGTACGGTACAGTGTAGCGCGTGCCCGGCCGCGTGGCTGCCCACAGCTGGCATGGGAGGTGCGCATGCGCGGCCGCCCGCTCGCCGGCCGGCCGGCGCGCCGCTAGTCCGTCGACATAAATGACGCCAAAGAACAAAACAACTCGTCGAAGATGCTTTAGTTCATTCATTTTAAATGAAATTTTGTGCCTATTTTTTTTTTCCACGGATCAGTTCGCCACGGTAAAGCTGTGCCTTCGAGTGGCACTTGCTTCTCGTCCTTTTATGGGCTGTGGCCTGTAGCGATGGTCGAATAATAGTATTACTGTGCAGTGATAAATAAGTAAATTTGTACTGCTTGGTTGCACATGTATCAGAAGTATTTTTGCCCTTGCTTCATAGGGTTTGAATCAGTTGGTTCATTTGCTCTGTACTTGCACATGATGATCATTGATTTTTGCTGGGCGGTATCATGATTATTTCATTCACAAGGGTATACATTTAAATAATTATATGGAGTTTGTTCTTTTAACTTCAAAACTATTCCGGCAATGGCGCAATGCCCATAAGCCCGTTGTGTGGGAAGTACTACTAGGTGATTCCATGCGCATTCCTACAAATTTGAGAGAGCTTTCCGATAAACTATTAACTACTATCAATTATGATTAATACAAAGCAAAACTTTCAAAACTAAATCTGACGTTGTGACAACTCGGGATTTAACAGAAGGTGACCTGTGACCAAAATAATCATTTATTTTGTCTAGCACTATTAGTATATGTAATGATCTTTAGTTGGTGGTAGATGACATGGATATCTTGCATGAATAAAGAATTGGTGGGAAATGATCATATCTTCCATATAGAGAGAAATAGAGTTAATGAGGTGGGAGATAACATGGATAGCTTGCCTGAAGAAAGTATCGGTATGTAGAAGATGATGTGAATAGCTTGCATGTGGAGACAAATAAAGTTAATGACTTTTAGTGGCATGCTTTTATACATGTTATATATATAGATAAGTGAATGAATTGACCACCTTCGTTTAGTTATCAGCTTAAGTTTTTTGGGTTGAAAAATAGTTAGCACATGCAACTCAATACCCTTGTATGTTTTGTTTCAGTCTTTATTGTTTAATAATTCATTTTATAAATGAGATGTATATTGGACACTATCTAAAATTAAGTTTGTGTTTTGGTTTATCTGATAAATATGTTATTGAAATGTCGTGTTTCACTATGCTCCTTATTGGATGGTTTATATGCCAATAATAGAGGGAGAAACATGGAAGTCGGATGGTTTATATTGATGGACGCTCGGGTAATTTTCCATTGGCACCTTGTGTCTTGCTTTCATCTTCCTTACTTTGATTCAATCCCGACAAGGATTCACAATTCCGGTCAGAATTACGCGAGAAACCCGAAATGGGAAAAAGTATCGGCATGCCTTTTTTTTGTTATTTTGTTAGTGCAAATTTAATTCATTTTTAAAAAGAAATGTTATGCTAGTGTTGAATAAAACAGTATGGCTCAAACAAAGGAGAAATAGACCCTCAATGGCAACGAGTAAGGAATGGTTTTTTTTTAATGAACGCATGAGCCGAACCGTTGCATCGAGTCCTAATATTGACCTTGTTTTTCCCCTGATTTGACCAAAGTGTTCCAACTCACAGTACTGAACTCCTATCTCGTTTCAGTTTCATAGACTATATAGACATATATTAAGCAAAAGGCTATACTGGAATTAATAGCATTGGATGGCACATTGGAAGCTCAGAACGATGCATTTGATGTGCACTTCGAGCAAATGCTGGTCACATGTACACCCGCGTGGAGGGAAGAGGATCCTCTGCAGTTCAGTCCCTGCAGTTGAGTGGCTGACATGTGGGCTCCACCACGGTGGGGCCCACATGTCAATGACCCAACTGCAGAGGCCACAACTGCAGAGCTTAAAGTGATCACATGGAGCAGAAAACATATCACATTACTACGCATCGCTGTACAAATTTCTTAAGCAAAATTTTAAGGTGAACTTTGAAAGTAGAAAACTAAGATGATTGCAAGATGGCATTCTTTTTTCAAACGATATTATACGTGAAAATATTTATTTTATTGAGAGATAACTGCTCTTAAATTATTCGTCGTGTATTCTACTGAATTTTGTAGTGTGGTACTCGTAAAGTAGTGACAAAAAATTGGTATGAGACAGAAATAAATGGTTCTAATTGACGGTGATGTGGCGTTGACGTGGATAGCTTGCATATTGAGAGAAATGAAGTTAATGATGTTTAGTGGGATGCATCTATATAGGTTACATAGATTCCATTGTAGGTTATCATTAAATCATGTGCTACAGAATTGGTTAACGGGCATAGATAATAACACAACATGTTTGATCTTTGTGGGGGTTGCTGCTCTTATGTGTGCGATTTTGGTGTACTCGAAATGATATAATTTTTAGGAAAAAAAAGTTCGCCTCTTTTATGCAAGCGGTATTAAGGGGAGTTTGTTGGCTATGGTTTTGGTCCCTGATGTAGTGTGAAGACACAAGGGAAACAATCCAGGCAGCAAGCAAAGTATTGGAAATTGTCGCTTTGGATATCCTTGCCAAGAACGGATGGAGAAGCAACAATAGACTTTGCTTATGATCATGATTTTTCCCTTTGGTAAACTTTTATTTGCATTATAGTGATAAGTTTATAAGCTGAATTTGCTGTAAGACCTTGGTTGTGTGTGATCGCAGAGGCTGAAAACAATTCTCCATTTTCTAAAAAAACACATAGGCCAAAGTCCATTCAGATGTAGAAAAGGACTTCAACGTGAGTTTCTATATATCATTGTACCGACGGGATTTCAAATTTCAAGTCAAAACTTCCCATTGCAAATTTAAATGTCAAACTTGAACTCTAACTTTTAACATTTCACCTTAGAAATTCGATCACGGGGAGGATGAGGAAGAAGCTAGCAACGGCATGCGCAAGGTATTTGAGGATTCTTAATTATTGCCAAAGGGCACATATGGTTTGTAGCATTAAAAAAACAATAAGTATTCTTACGGAAATATTGAATATTCACTACTAGAGAATCAGATATTTGTCCCTCGGCCGATTTTTCATTTGTACCGGGTATTTTTGCCCCCGGTACAAATGAGGGCATTTGTACCGGGTGGGGAGGGTGAGCCCCGGCGCGCCTCCGTGAGGGGACATTTGTACCGGGGCATGAGAAGACCCGGTTCAAATGTGAGAATCTCACATTTGTACCGGGGCATAAGAAGGCTCGGTACAAATGTGAAGACATTTATACCGGGTGAAAAAACCTCGGTAAAAATGCACCACGCAACCCCAACGTCGTCGCCGTGCTAATCTTTTTCCCGTCCGCCCCAACCTTGCATCCTTGCCTTTTTTATCTACCTGCCTTCACCATCCTTATCCTCCTCATTCCCATCTCATTTCTTCTTCTCTCCCTCCTCTAACTCCACATCTCACTCTCGCTCTCTTCTCTCCCGCAGGCAGCAGGGGCCGGCGGCAGGGGAGCCGCCACCGGGCGTGGCTGGAGGCCGGCGAGCCCAGTGCTGGTGCAGCTGCCAGCCTCCCCGGCGGCATGGCGGCCTGGACCGCGCAGGGTGGGAACGCGCGCCCGCGGTCGACCGGAGGCGGGGCGCGCCGTCGGCCCAGAGGCGCAGCCGGCCTGGAGGCGCGCCCGACCTAGGGCCGCGACCTCTGGTGGGAGGAGTGGAGGACCGCCGGGAGCGACGGCCGGCGTGCTTCCTGTCTTGTGAAATTTTTTTTGATATGTGAAATCTGAATCTTAGATGTTGTTGTGTATAATCTGAATCTTAGATTTGGTTGTGTTCTTGTGATTTGATTTTTGATATGTGAAATTTGAGATGTGAAACCTGAGATGTATGTGATTGTGAAATGTATGTATATATATATATATATATATATATATATATGAGATGAATCTGAATCTTAGATTTGGTTGACTTGAGAAGATGAGAAGAGTGGATGAGAAAAGAAAAGGAGAAGAAAAATGATTGAGAAAAGAAAACGAAAATGAAAAAAGAGACGGACGGTGGCAAACGGACTTGTGATGGGGAATCACATTTGTACCGGTTATCTCACCATTTGACTGGTACAAATGAGGGTTACGAGCCGGTACAAAAGGCCGTTTTTCCAGTAGTGGTTTTGAAAGTATAGAGATCTAAATGACACCTGAACCTAAGTTTAGGGAGTGCATTTTTAGAAAGTACGGGGACATAAGTAATACAACCAAGCAAGTTGAAGAACTGGTCATGCACTTTACTCTTTACACAATAGGATCTTGATGAGTTTGCTTACCAAAAATATCAGTATATGTGTTTATTCCAAAATTGATATTTTTCCTATGATGATTTGTAACATTATACTTGCACGGACACACTCATGCGCACACGGCACACCCATATATCAACAACCTATCATACGTAGATTTTAGCATTGAAAGCACATATACGTGTGTGTTAAAAAGATGTACACCAAGATTGGAACCTCAGAGGTGGGTAACTACACGGCTCAACCACCATCATATATATGACATTATGGACTTGTAGCAGCTTTAATTAAAAACCCCCACCCGTCTTCTTGAACGGTATCAACTCAATGCAAGGTTGCATGCCAATAACATCAAACATCCCAACCATCTTGTGAACAATTGCATCATCCATCTCTGCTGCCACCATACCAACCACAACTGGCCAACTGCCATGATCCTCAAGGTCACACATATTTTCCAATACGGGCTACTCAGCAGCTGGTCCACACTACTAACACCCCACCACCTCTGGGCTTTCTTACTCCTAATCGTCATAACTATCAAGTATCTTGTCCAACGTTCACGCACTGTATACCTTGTACAGTACGCTTGCTTTGGGCCAGACTCAAACTACCGTGTCAACCCGACTACCTGGTTATTAGAGACTCTTCGGTTGTTCCTTGATGACGCACTACTCGAAACCCGAAAGACGCCGAGTGTTTTCCGTCGGGCACTCGGCGTCTAGCCTTATTCGCCGAGTGTACACGAAAAACTCAGCGAAGTTCCGACACTCGGCTTCTAGCCTTATTCGCCGAGTGCCAGATACAAAACACTCGGCGTTATTTATTCGCCGAGTGTCATTGACTCAACACTCGCATCTACCCAAGTGTACACCGAGTGTCTGGGCCACACACTTGTATGCCGAGTGTCTGACTAGGACACTCAGGGAAAATTGAAACTTTTCTCCCTCTTGCCTTCAAATTTTTTCTTTAGTTCTCATACAGTATTAGGTACTCCATACTCAAATTTGATACATTTCTCGATCTATTTACGATATTTTACTTATTAATTTTATTTAAAGGAATTGTTTGAATAAGTCAAATTTAAACTGGAAGTTATTACAATAATGCTATAAATTAGTCAAAAAATGTTATTCATGATACTTAGTCTATTTTGAGACCTTGCTCCTTAAATCAAAAGAAATTTTACAAGTCTTGTTAAATAAACATGATCATGAGGTTGTGGCCAAATTGTTTTTAAATTCTAAAAAATGCAAATGAAGTTAGAAAATCATGAGATTTGTCAAGATGTCATGATATCATACATGAAGATTGTGGTAAAAATTTGAAAAAGTTTTGAACATTGTGTCAAATATGATGTTTAGAAATCAAAGCATCTCACGGGAAGAATCTTAGAATTAAGCAAGATTCAATAATATTTGGAGTCAAAGTGATAGTCGAATTGCAATTTGACTACAAAACTTTCCATACAAGCAATAGAGAACAAAGATTGCTTCATGTGATTTTTTGGTAATTTTTGGATCCGTTTGATAATTTTAATGTATTAAGTGCCATTAGAGTATTTTAATTGGTATAAATTAAATTTGAGCTATACGTGCATAAAATGACTGAATTACATGTGTAGAAAAATCAAATACCTATTATCGAGTGAATTTGATAGAATATTATTGAATTAATTGATATTAATTTAATTTCATGTTATGTAAAAGAATGGGACGAAGAAGAAACTTGAAAAAGGAAAAATAGAAAAACCGTATGCCGAGTGTTTAATTTTGACACTCGGCATCTATAAGTCTTTGCCGGGTGTTTAATTTTGACACTCGGCGAAGCAGCTAGACGTCGAGTGCCACGTCATCAACACTCGGCGAAGCCTCTACATCATCGATCCAAAACTTCTCCCAAACTTGTATCTCATTAGCTCTGCAAGTCTCCACCGGATCCCTCCCCTCCTCCTCCTTGTCTCTATCCCTCTGCCTCTGCCTCCCTCCGCGGGTAGATCCCGCCGCGAGCCGCCCCCTCCATCTTCCCTCCCGGCGCCGTCCCCGTCAGCTGTGCCATCGGTCTCGTCCCCGCCCCTCCTCCCGACGCGGCTGCCGGCCTCCAGACGTGCCGCCAGTCCCGTCCCCACCAGATCGAGCGTCACCGTCCGCTCCCCCCGCCTGATCGAGCGCCAAACTCCTCTCCCCTACTGGACTGAGCGTTGCCGACCGCATCCCTTCCTCCCCTGCCGGATCGAGCGCCGCCTGCCCCTTCCCCTCGCTCCCTTGCCGGATCGAGCCCCAGGAGTGCCGACGTGGGGCGGCCGACGTCGTCGAGGGTCCTCGGAGTCGGCAGCGGCCGCGACTCGGAGGAGGAGCTATGGGAGCTCGTGCACGCCATGCAAGCCCGGCGCACCATGGTGTCGGCGCCGTCGTCCATGGCCGATGCTCAAACGAGCGGGATGGAGGCGCGCGAGCCTCCCGTCAGCACGGCGGTTCTCGGCCTCCCAGGGGCTTGGTCTCCCATGGGCGCGGAAGCACGGCGGCCGGCGAGGCTCGCTGCGGTCGGTCCCAATGGCGGCGTGGAGAAGCATGGGGTGCCGTGGTCGGCCACCGACAGCGGCGGAGGAGCTGCGAAACTGCTATGTGGGTGGCGGTGTGGTGCTGGCGGCAGCGGCCTGCTGGTGCTCGGCACCAGCGATGGCGCGACCTGCCGGACACCGGGCGACTAGGTATTTTTTTTATTTTTCAGAAAATGTTCGCCGAGTGTCGAAGCACTGACACTCGGGTGAAAGCTTAGAAAAGACATCGAGTGCTATGTAGGACACTCGGCAAAGCTTCGTCGAGTGCCCGACGTCTGACACTCGGCGTCTTCCTCTTCGCCGAGTCTTTGGTTCCCGAGTGCTTGTCGCTGAGTGCAACACTCGGCGAATACAACACCGAGTGTTTTATGGGCTTCGCCGAGTGCCCCAGGCACTCGGCATCTTTAGGGTTTCCTATAGTGACGATACCATTTTCTTCCTAAGAAACATTTACAAACGCTCTGGCCTTTTTTTTGCGACTAGGAAATTTCATTCATCCATCAAGCAGGATTACAATCTGAAGCTAACAGGTTCACTACACAGGCTGGGTTTGTCTGCCACTCACCCAACCTGTTAGCACCTGAAACTTGCTTAGCTAGGGTATGAGCTACTTGGTTACAAGAGCGGCCAACAAAAGCCACTGAGAATTCAACAAAACTAGAGCTAATAACCCGGGTTGCTCTTATGATGGAAGAAATCCTAGAGCGCTGATCTCCCTCCTTCCAAAGTTTCACATACTCCTGACTGTCGGTTTCCAGGATGATACACTGCACCCCTTTGTCCCGAGCAAAAACAGCACCATCCTGGCAAGCCAAAGCCTCAAGAGTCAGAGCATTGAGACCGTTGGGGTACCATTTTGCCTGTCCTCCAACAAAACGACCCGTGTCATCTGGAAGGACAGCCCCAGACGCACCACACCCTTACTCTAAATAAAAAGCACCATGTATGTTGCATTTGTATCAGCCTGATGGTGGTGCTCACCAATGCTGCACATGATGTCTTACCCTGACAGTTTGCAGCAACCCGTTCACCATCCATAAGTCAAGGGATGTATCCAGCGACCATCATACTACTGCACTAATTGGTTTGTGAGATTCACCATGCCGTCGTTGGTTCCGTTGCATCCAAAGAGAGTACATACCAATGATGAAAATGGCACGTTCCCTCTCGTTGCACAAGTTATCTTGCAGCAGGTCGCTTGCCAAGAAACAGGGTGAAGAATTGGCAACTTAAACCCCTTAATTTTCTTCACCTCACTCCAAAACAGTCTTGCCGCCGTACACTCTGTAAACACATGTTTGATGGATTCTCTGTCAGCACCACATAAATCACATAATGTCGTTGGTTCAATATGTTTCCGATGTAAAATCTCCTTTAGTGGAAGGAATTCATGCAGGACTCCACCAAAAATTTCGGACTTTCGGAGGTACCTGCAATTTCCACACTTTTTTCCAGGAATCATCACTTGAACTACTTGGCATCCCCTCACCTCCTCGGCCATTCATCGCATACAACTTTCGATAGGCCGATTTGACAGAGTAGTTACCATGCTTCTCAAGCTCCCATTCCCACCAATCCTCAGATTGTTGATTAACAGGAATCTTAAGAATTGCATCTGCATCGATCTGGAAAAATATCCCACGTAAGAGCTTCTCATTCCAGACCCTTGAGGCAATCAGTAAATCAAACACCATAGTAACTGCTTGGCCATCTCCAGGAGTGATCGACCTAGCATCAAAATGTGCAGGTATCCACCTATCTGCCCAGATCCTAATCTGCTCACCATTTCCAATTCTCTTGATCATGCCTCTTTCCACCCTTCCGGCAAGAATTGCCCTCCAAGTATGGCTGGCATGTTTTCTCCTGGTGCTATGCAAGAAATCACTGTCATGATAGTACCGACCTTTCAAAACTCGAGCACACAAATTGCCTGTAACCGAGCTGCCCCTCTTTACGATGCTTCTGAAAAAATGATACAATCATCCGCAAAAAGAAGATGCAAAACCCAGGGAGCGTGGATGCCCACGCGAACACCTTTGGAGAGATGCATTAGGCCAACCGATTTCAGTAGACATGAAAGCCCTTCAGCACATAGGAGAAAAAGATAAGGGGAAATAGGGTCCCCTTTCCGAATCCCCCTAGAAGGCCTGAAGACACATTACAAATGTCCATTAACTTTAACTGAAAAAGAAACGGATGTCACGCACCTCATGATCAGTGCAACGAAAGTCTGATGAAAGCCCAACTTCAACATAATATCATTGAGATACGCCCATTCCACTCGATCCTAAGCCTTTGCCATATCCAATTTTATTGCACAGGCTCCAGTTTTTCCTTTTCTCCGTTTCAGATAATGGGTGCACTCATAAGCAATTAAAACATTGTCTGTAATTAGGCGCCCAGGAACAAAGTCACTTTGTTCCTCTGAGATTATATCATCCAAACAACATCTCAGTCTGTTGGCCAAAACTTTGGAGAAGATCTTGTAGATCACATTGCAAAGAGAAATTGGCCTAAACTGCTTCATCTCTTGTGGGTTCTTGATTGTGACGCCCCAGGTTTTTCATTAACACTAATGACTAGTCAAACTTGTTGACTTTGGTCAAATCTTGGCCAACCTGGGTCATCACCTCGAGAACCTAGCCAACAATCACTCATAAGCACCTTAAGCAAGTCAACATCCTTCACCATGGTCAAAACCCTAGTCCAAGTGGTCAAACCCCTTGATGTCCACCCCTTGTCCTAGAACTTTGGCTACGTTCTCCAATTTTTGTCTAAACACTCAAAAATCTGCCAATATAAAAGTTGTGCAGAATTTCGTGGGACACAATTCTTCCTTAATGTGGCATTTCAAATTCGGAGGGGAACTAGTTCAAAAATCCAAGTCAAACTCAGTTTCACTATTCATTAGCGCCATGAAAGTCAGCAACTTTGCCTGCAGTTCATGCCCAAACCGTTGCTCAAAACATAGGTTGGCCTGTACCAAAATTACTCTCCTATAGCCCCTCTTCAACTTTGCTTTTGGACAGAATTGAACTTATATTCCAAAATTTGAAGTTTTGGTTCGTCAAAGTGGGGTACTTTGAAATTGAACCGGCACCCCGGCGCTCTGGCTCGCGCTCCCGCGCCTGGCGCGTCGACCGGCACGCGGCAGACCGGCGTACCGCCGCCTCCCTCGACGGCCGGGCCCCCACCAGCCCACAGTCCGGCGAGGACGGGGACCGCATCATCACGCGCCCCCGCCCCCGACCGTCTCGCACGCGGGGGGAATGTTCCCCGACGCGTGGACGCCACGGGCGCGCGCCCGCTGAGCCCCGCCACGCCTCGGTCGGCCGGCCGGCAGCCAACACGGCTCCGCCGCCCCCGGGCCTTGTTCTCCCGCACGCGTGCCTTCAAGGCGAAGGCGCCGGTCCGCTGCACGCTCGCCCGTCGAATATAAAAGGAGCCCTCAACCGTCTCGCGCGCGCACACGTCCGCCGCCCCGCCATTGCCGCCGCCGCGGTGAGCACACCCCTCCGCTAGCTTCCGCCGCCGGTCAACACCTCGAGCCGCCCCCTTAGGTGCCAATAGAGCTCCCACGGCCGCTTGTTGCCTTGCACCGCCGCTCCTCTCGCCGGATTTCGCGCCGAGGCGGGTGCTCCACCGCGGCCGTGCCGCCGCCGCTCGCCGGAGCCATCTCCGACCGCTCCGCCACCACCAATCGACTCCTGGTGAGCTCAATCGCACGCCCATGCCGCTTGTTCACCTGCCCCGGCCGCCGTTCGCCGCCGGCGAGCTCGCCCCGCCGCCGGAGGGCACGGGTGTAAATCCCCGAGGGCATGGTTGTGAACCAGGGACCTGTCTGCGATGATTTTAATCTTAGTTTTCTTGCAACTAGGTCCAGCACCTTAGAAAAACCATAGAAATTCGTAGAAAAATCAGAAAAATGCAAACCCAAGTTTGTTGGTTTCAGTGAGACTAGATCTACAACTTCCACAAAGCATGACCATACTTTTGACTTAGATATTTTGAATGAAAATTCAAACTCAGTTTGACACACTTTTGCGGTAGTTCAAAATCTAGAAAAGTTATGGAGCTGAATTTTCGATATGTTGCTAGATATGTCATTTGTAGGCTCTGGACAAAAATTTGCACAAAGTTATTAAACAAATCTTTTTATATGATTTACTTTGCATTTATGCTATTTCTGCCTAAATGATTTTTTTTAGCAAAATGTAAATAGATTTTTGTGCTCAACATGTGGCTATGCTCATGAATTGACTAGATTCAACTTTCCTTAATTTATCATGATTTTATCTCTGCCATAAGTATTTATCCTTGTTTTATGCTTAGATTTACATTTAAATGCCTAATTCAAATTTTAAATTGATTACTGATGTGTTTGTTAGTCTCCTAGGCTTGTTTTAGGTCAGAGTTGATGTAGGGGTGAGAGTGGCTCTAGAGATGCTTTGTTTTATTTATTTATGTATTTCTCATATTTTTGGTAGCTAGGAAATGTCATTTTTGATATATTTGTTTTGTGGCTCTTTTAAATGTGTATCTTGGACCAGTGGCTTTGTTTAGGTAATTAGAACCTGCAATGCACCTTCCTCTGTTTTTATAATTTATTTTGTAATTAAAAGCTTGGAATCCATATAAACGTCATAATAGGTTTAATTGGGAAAAATCATCCTTGCTCCCTAAATAACTTTATCAAAATGTTGAGTAGCTTATTTAGGAGCTAAAGATCCACCCTTGCTGATTTGTGAAATTAAATGGCTTTAATTGCTTAAATGTGTACACAGTCACTATCAAAAAGATTAAAATAAGAAATTCCTACATGTCATGACCTTAATAGGAAGAAATACTAATTAAATGTTTGTCAAGGTGAATATGACCAACCAGAGTTGGATGTGTTAATTAATCTCTCACTCCACACAATAACCCTGCATATGCATTCCGTGTAGAACTTCCTGACGGTAACTACTCGCTCGTGCCGGAAGCCGAGGAAGGAGGAGCTGACACGGAGCTGCAGTACGTGGAGGTGAACGAGGACACCGAGGAGCCCCAGGCTAACTTTGCTTACGAAGGCAAGCCCCGGTGCATTAACCTAAGTGTTTTTGGAAATTTATGTAACTAACTATGGATGTTTGTGCATTTACGTTCAGGAGTTGAAATGAAACCCTAGAATGCATGATCTCTAGGTACCCTTGTCCTTTACTAGTATGCTAGGTCGATAGCTGCCATGCTATAGGATTGTTACAAGTCGAGTGATGCTTGTCACTCGCGAGAATAGGTTATTATGTTGGAATCATAAGATTGTATATAAATGGATTGCTCATGTGGTAAGAGCATGGGATTTGGGCTCCGGTCCAATGACTTTCGTGGGTTAAGTGTTTGAAAGTACTAAGCACTTGTCGGGAATGGGACCGGTAAGCCTAGTACCTTAATGAGGCGGTAAGGGATTTTACCATCACTAATCTTGGGATGCGTCCCACGGCTAGCTACCGGTGGTGCATGTGTGATTCTGGGTGCCTTGCGGGGTATGCCAGATAGCCTTGTACCAAAGACTGTGATCTTTTATCCTGAACCGAGGATTTTTGGGAACTGCCTGGTTGGTGGACTCTTGGTGAGTACACCCTTCCGTGTGTTTAGGTTTACCTTGCAAGGTCATAAATCAATCGGTTGTCGGCCTCTCACCGTTATCTGAGACTACTTATCCAACTGGCCATGATATCCCTAATGATGGAACTTTGGGAATATTTATGTCTGATTAATTGAATTGCACAACTTATGCTTGCAATAGCTTGCTCATGTAGAAAAGAGTAATCAACTAGAATTTGAGCTAAAATATTGAAAGTAAGGACGTACTCTTTGTTGGTTTTCAGCAAAAGAACTCCACTAGCCAAAAAGCCTTTCATGTCTAGAGTTTGATGATGTAGTTGTCACCGACGGGTAAGACTTGCTGAGTATTAGTATACTCAGCCTTGCTATAATTTTGTTGTTTTCAGGTAATGCTTTTAGTGATGTGTGGCCTGGAGAGATCCCGCCTGGCTGGGAGCTGGAGTGGGTAGAGGACGACGAGTGAAGGCATCATGGCAGGCCTCCTGTGATGCTCAGCGCACCGTTTAGTTAAATTCCGCTGTTTTCGAACTCTGAACCTCATTGGTCATGTTAAGTACTTCGGTTTGTAATAATTTAACCCTGCGGGGCAGATTTGGACTTAATCTATGTATTGTAACGCATATTTGTCGATCCTTTGTTGCTATGTAAGTGATTCCACCGGGCTCGACCCGGCAACTAACGACGGGATGATACTTTATTATTGCTTAATTACCAAAGTGGATTAGTTTAGGCGATAGTACAGTATTTTCCTGAGCGGGTTGTCACATTGATTTTTGGAATCAGCACAATAGTTGTACCATGAACAAAGTCCGGCATAATTCCCCCATTCAAGAAATCTAAAATGCTCCTGTGACACTTGGTCCCAATGTTTCCCAGTGGCACTGATAGAAGCCTGCAGTTAGGCCGTCCGGACCCGGCGCCTTATTAGCACCCATGATGAACAGCGCCTCCCGCACTTGGTAAGAGCAACTCCAGCAATAGCCCCTACTTCAGGCCCCTACTTTATTGAGTAGGGGCTTCCCCAACTTTTGGGGACTGTTGATTTTACCCTCAACTCCAACAATAGCCCCTACTTTGAAATCCCTACTCTCATATGACATGTGGGACCCGTTCGTCATTGACTGAGGTATTTTTTCTCTCCTCCATCAAAACCGCAGCGGCCCCTCAGAACTGCGTCTCATTCTATCTCCTCCCCCTCGCGTCTCATGCCCGGTGACGGAGGAGGTGGAGCGCCACGGCCTGCCGCCGACGGAGTGGACGAGCGCCGCCGGCACAAGACCGCGACGGTCTCCCCCTCTCCTCTTTTCTTTCTTTTCCCTCCCCCTCTTCCCTAGCCTCGCACCGAGCAAGAACTGAGGAGATAGAGATGGTGGTGTCGTCGCGGGCCTCTCGCCGGCACGCAAGGGAGCTTGAGCTCCGGCCGGGGCGCCGCACGGAGGGTCGCTTGATTCGATGGCCCTGCAACTCGATTCAGCGCCATCCATGCTTGATTTGATAACACCTGTGCTCAATTTGATGGTGGATGAGCTCGATTCAGTTGCACTAGTGATTGATTGCATGACGAACAAGCTCGATTTGGCAGCGAGGTGAGCACCGCAACCTTCTTGCCATCTCCCTCTGTTCTTTTTTCTCTTCCGACGGACGCGTCTGTGTAGGCGCGGGAGGGAAACTACCGGAACCGTCGAGTAGGGGCCTCCCCAGAGACCCGTGGGAGTAGGGGCTCAGAGGGGAAAAAGTATGGGCCTCCCTAGATTAGGGGCCTGTGTAGGAGTTCTGCTGGAGTTGATTTTTTTTTCTCACAGCCCTAACTTTTTGAGTAGGGGCTGAAGTAGGGGTTTTGCTGGAGTTGCTCTAACGAGATTTGCCTAATTGCCTCCCCTCTTCAGCGCTCGATTTCTCTCCTATTCACAGTCTAATAAGCTTAGCTCGTCTGGAGGCATTTGATGACCTATTTGCCAAGACGTTCGTCAAGCCTAACGAAATTGACATACTGATTGTCAATTGCAGCTGCACCACACAATGATACCATCCATGGCTGCCATGATCGTAAATTGATACAGGCTACGTAGCGATATCCGCAATATGCAACTCTCTGGGATGTTGTGCGGCGCAGTATTGATCATATCGGGGTTGGACGGTTGGTCTTGCAAGGAATACGGTGCGCACGCGCTGGTGGTATCCGCGGAGATCATGACCGGCAACTACTATACAGGGAGGAAACGATCGATGCTGCTGACCAACGTGCTGTTCCGCATGGGAGGCGCTGCCGTGATACTCTCGAATTCAACGGCCAATGCTCGTTTTGAGCTTATGCAAATTGTGAGAAAATCCACCAGTGCCCAGGACAGTGCATACCATTGTGTTTTCCAAGAGGAAGACCAGGTTATGCGTAGGCTAACTCTAATTATTCAACCGAGAAGATTATACACAATGAATTAAATATTTACAGGTAGCTAAATTTGAAAGATGTAGCAAAGTAATTATTTTAATATGAACAATAATTGTTTTTAGAATCTTTAATTTACTTTAGTTTAATTTTTTTTAGATTACACAGTACAACGCAGACGCTCACAACACGCACGCACACTCACCCCTATGAATACACGTACGCAAACCCTACCCCTATGAGCACCTCCGAAGGACTGATCACCGGCAGATCTGGAGATTCTCGAAGTCACCACAGGCGCCTCGTTGTCGACAGGAACGTCGCTTACCACTTAATGTATAACGCCGGAAAATTCCGGAATAAATCCAGGAAAAGGTGCGAGCACCAGGATTTGAACCCTGGTGGGTAGCGTCCCACTGGACCGTCCTACCATTGGACTACAAGTCCATTCGCATTTACTTCAGTTTAATGTGTTTGAGGTGATATTTACTTTTTTTTTGGACCCAACCCATCAAAAGCAGCCATATGTCCCACTGTTGTTGGGCCAAGAGAGAATTCCTACTGGGTTTCTAGGCCATACAGATTTCGCTCGAGTGGACATAAAACATTGAGGGCACTAAAAGTATGGAGGGAAGAGTTTACCAAATTTTACTTAGCAAATCTTGTATTTTGCCAATTTCTAAAAATATATGCCCAGTAAAAAATGAGTTCATCTCCAACAGTTTGGCATAGTTCACTTGTCAAATCCAGATCTAACTTACATCAGGAATCCTAAGAGAGAAACCAAATTATGTTTATGCCCTTTCACCTCTTGAAAACTTGTATAAGGAATCCTTATCTAATATTTATTTCTTTTTTCACCCTCCTACCTGGCTTGGCCATGCCGATGTCAACCGGGATCGGCGCACATATATTTCCGCGTTGGGAGGTGATTTTTGCGAAGTTTCTGTTTTTGCCAAACTGTTGGAGACTAATTTTTCTTATTTTGCCAAAATTAGATAGATGCCAAGTTAGTTTGCCAAACTGCTGGAGATGCTCTAATATTGGATTTCACAATATTTGCCAACTGTGACAAAAGAAAAATGGTTACCAAGGCAATCTAAAAGAGTATGAAATGTGCATTTTAAGAATAATCTCCAAGAGCTCGCTATTTTTAACTTACAGATGTTATGATTTTCCAACTCCTAAATAGATTTGTCAAGTAAAAAAGAATGCATCTCCAAGAGTTTGTTATTTTTAACTTGCCAAACTATTCTTTCTCTCTTATACATTTGCATCAGGAACCCTTGTGTATTCTTTATTTCTTTTTTCACCCTCCCACCTGACTTCATGCACGGGAGAAACGTCCATGCCAAGTTGAGTATGCGCGCGTATCTTTGCGCGCTGGAGGCAGATTTTCCTA
Source organism: Cenchrus fungigraminus (assembly GCA_036936925.1). Lineage (NCBI taxonomy): Eukaryota > Viridiplantae > Streptophyta > Magnoliopsida > Poales > Poaceae > Cenchrus > Cenchrus fungigraminus. Next base: position 62,303,288 of record CM072770.1, read on the forward strand.
AGTTACCAAAAAATTACCAAGTCCTTTGTCAAACTGTTGGAGGGATGTTTTCAGCGTTTTTGCTAAAAATCAAGAATGCCAACTTGATTTGGCAAATTGTTGGAGATGGTATAAGAAACGTAGAATGCCAAAAAAAATGGAAAAAATGATCAAATGTGTTAATTATTTGAAAATAGAGGTTAGTTTTGTTCTGTCTCTTCTACAGCCACACAACTTAAAAAAACTAGACATGTGGGGGTTAGACCACCCAACAACATTGTATTAAGAAGATCTTTTCACACAGGTTTAGAAAATCTCCGAACCCCCATACCACCCATACACAGCGGCACCGCACCACCTATGAGATTAGGCTGACTTAGACCTATGCTTTGGCGTGAGACAGACGATGAGATTTTTTACAATAGTAGATTCCTGTGAGGGCCACAACGGTCGCTCTACCACCGCACACTCATACATCTACTAAGGAATAAATACCCCGTGAGGCATGCAGGTGGTGATCACTCGATCCTAGGGGTCAAACCTGCGACTGGCAACTCCGCACACCGGGCCGTGAGGCTGTCGTCGGAGCCCGACAAGTTTCTTTGGAAGTGGTCGCCAAACGGTCAGTACTCCTCCTCTTCCGCCTATGCCGCACTCTTCCTTGGTCGCGTTGACATTCTGGGCGCCCGTCAAATTTGGAACACTCAGATGCCAGGCAAATGCAAGTTCTTTGCCTGGTTAGTGCTGCATGGTCGATGCTGGACCTCCGACAGACTTCATCGCCATGGCTTGAAGGACTCTGATACCTGTGCACTCTGTGCGCAAGAGGTCGAAACTCTGGATCACCTGCTTGTCGATTGTGTCTTCAGTCGAGAGACGTGGTTTCGAACCGTCGGGCATATTCTCCTACCTCAGCTCGCCCCGGATCGTCCCATGTCTCTTGCTACTTGGTGGTGCTCCGCCAGGAAGTTGGTCGCTAAAACTCGACGAAAAGGTTTCGATGCCTTTGTCTGGTTGGTCGCTTGGTCGATTTGGAGGGAGCGCAATCAGCGCGTTCACGACAGGGAGGCCCTAATGCCGGTGGCTCTCGCGCCGGCAATCCTCGATGAAGCCAAGACTTGGGCACGCGCGGGCTTCCTCCCGATTGCTCGCCTCCTCGGCGTCCGGCCTTTGAGGCTGTAGCACTTTTTTTGGTCTTCGCTTTGTTACTCTTTGTCCCCCACCTTGGCTAACTTGTTGGATCTTGTATGACTTTATTCTCTCTTCTCTTAATGAAAAAAGTGCTTTGCACGTTTTTTAAAAAAAAAACAACTCCGCACACCGGCGGGCTTGCCAACCGAGCTGGGCTCGGTCCTCACAGCCAAGCAACTTTGTGAGCGATCTCCGACAGACAGTTGATGTTGCTAGTTTCTCCTTCTAGCAGTTCTTCCTTCCAGCAGTTTTGTTCCATCACAGCCAAGCAACTTTGTGAGCGAACTCCGACTAGCAATCTTCGGATGAGAGTTGATGTTGCTAGTTCCTCCTTCTCCACCTGAGAGTTGAGGTTGGTAGTTTCTACTTTTAGTTACCTCTCTAGAGATATGAGAGTGTGGAGTCTTGGAGATTCGAACCCATAACCTCAAGTCCCCAAGCATCGCGGGAACTTTTCTTATCATCTCACCTGCACAATAAAACTCTGATTAGTTCAAAAAAATTTGGAAAAAAATTTAGTTTCCCGTTTCAAGGCCTATTAGGAGGACTAAACATAGATTAATTACAAAACTAATTATACGGACGGACGGGAAATCACGAGACGAATCTAATAAGCCTAATTGATCTATCATTAGAGACTGTTTATTGTATCATTTGTCTAATCATGACATAATTAGACTGATTAGATTCGTCTCGAGTTTTGAGGTGGGGGTTATGGAATGAGTTTTGTCATTAATCTATGTTCAATGCTCCTAATTAGTGTCCATTCATTCAATGTGACGGGTGGATGGAGAATTTTTAGGAACTAAACGGGGCTGTTTTGATCAGCTACTAAGTCTTGAGGACCTAAATTTTGAACCTAGCACTAACTTTCATGTGTTAGTACCGAACCAAAAACCCTCCGATACTAATGACAAAGACGCTTACTTCTTCAGCAGTGATGCTTGCTGAGTTCTTGTTCTTCCTAGTAAACTTCAACAATTTAAGGTTGAAGAAATGTGTATAAGATGTTTGAAACTTAGTCATCCTAGTTTTGTTTCCTAATTTTTTTTTGTGTTCGCTAACTTGAGATTTTGGAGTTAAGTACTCGTGCATCGTCTGATTATGTGATTAATTACATTTATTTTTTTAACCATCGACATTCACATGTGAATGTTTGAGATAGAATATTTTCCTTAATTAAAAAACAAAATAACACACGATTATTCACGTAATCAGAGGCTACAGGTGACTGATGAGTGACTGAAGCCCCGTGGTATCTTTCGATTGGCAAACTCCACCAGTGTCAAAGTCTACTACACCTCTTCGATACTTGGAAGAATCAAAGCAAAGTGGGAAAAAAAAGAAAAAAAAATCGCATGACCTGACCTTGGGGCCAAAGTGTAAGCCTCGAATATAGCAGTAAACAACAGCCCAACCTTGAACATCTCAGCAACTATGATCAATTGCTAGAAGCAAGTTCTTTCACCAACTGTTCACAAATGTTCTTTCACCAGCAGATTGTGACATTGTAGTTTTTAGTTTCTAGTCTATTAATTTAAGTTTCCATTTAGCAAATTCCATTGTGTTAAACATAATGCCTGTGCAATCCTGCTAAGTCTGACCAATTTGCTGGGTGATGTAGATTAAACATTTTGAAATTTCAATTAACTTATGGTTACCGCATCACATTCCAGTTTCAATTGGCAAAAATTTCGAATGCATTTCAACATTTTGAATGCATTTCAACAACTATAAATAGAGTTCAGATCACAAATGAACTAGCACCAAGGACATGACACCAAAAGATTGGACAGTTTTGGAACTATGAACTTCCACTAGTTCATACAGTAATTTTGCCTTCCTACTAAGGAGTACCTGGATCTTAGAGCTAATACATCAAGATCGAATCATGAAAGAGGAGGAGAGGGAGGGGCAAAACTCACCAAAGATCGACTGAGAAGGACGACGATGCTCGGTCGCTGGTCAAGGTGGTGTCGGGGAGGAAGAGGGCGGTGACGAGGTGGAGCGGACGACGAAAGGAGGAGGGCAGCGACGAGGTGGAGGGCTGGACGACGAGGAGGGCAGCGACGAGTTGGAGCGGACAGGGAGGCGGTACGACGCGTCGCTTGGACGATGACGAGGAGCAGCGCAACGACGATGTGGTGAAGCGGACGGGGAGGGAGGGGGTGTGCGGGAGCGGCAAGGTCGGGTGGAGTGAGGGGAATCGACGGGGCGGCGATGCCAGGAGTCAGGAGGTGGGGATAGACCGCCCCGGGGAAAAGAGGTGGCTAGGGTTGGGCTGTCCTGCATCGTGGGCTTCCAAACGACGCGAAGTTTTGGTCCGTGCCTCCGTTTCCACACGGGCTGGCTGTCCGGGGAAAAGATCGGGATCCCGGAGGGATTTTGGGCTCCCAAAGGGGGCCTAAGTGTAGACTATATGACCCCCTCAACTATAAAACTAGGTATTGTGATCCCCAAAGTATCTAAAACTGGTGCATGTATATTTTTTTGAAGGCAAATAACTCCTAGGTGGTTTTCTAAGGCAGTTTTGCCACAATGGCATGCCCCTGGTTAGCCATGCTGGCCCACAGGCCCACACTAGTGCATGTATTTTCTTTTTAATTCTACCCTTCTCGTAGTATAGATGGCCATTTGGCACGAGGTCCATGGACTAGCCCAAAGCACGATTCTGTGACCCGACACGAGCACGAGCCCAGCACGATGTTATCGGGCTCGGGCCAGTCCGAGCACGAAGTCAGGCTAGTGCTGGACCTCCTTCTCAGCCCATAGTGTTGGCCCAGTGCAGGCACGAAGTACCCTGGCACGACGCGGCCCATGGGAAGGCATGAGGCCCAGGGACCCATTTGGCCCAACCGGCCTAGCTCCCCCATATAAAATGCACATCGGCCCACTACCTCCAACCACAACTCCTGCTCCCACTGCCTCCTCCTCCTACGCTATCCACCAGACGCCGCCTCCTGCTCGCCGTCGCGGCTCCCCCATCCCCTTCTTCCTCCGTGTCGATGCCGCCAATCGCCCCCGGCTCCAGCCACAACTCCTGCTCCCGCCCCCGCCTCCTGCCGACCCCCGCGGCTTCGCGTCCTCTTCTTCCTCTGCATCGACGCCGCCGGACGCCGCGGGCCTGCGCCTCCCCCATCCCCTTCTTCCTCAGTTGTGACCTCGTCGGTGACCCAACAGGCAACGGGGATGGCGCTCTCCCCCGCCCCCTTCAACCTCCGCGGCTCCACCATCCCCTTCGACCTCCGACCTGACCTCGCCGGCGACCCAATAGGTGACGGAGATGGCTAGCCTGATCTACGGTGCCGGCTACCACCTCTGCCCCTCGCCGGCTGGATCTACGGCGCCGGCCACCTCCTCCGCCCCCTCGCTGGCCGGATCTACATCACTGTGAGACATGGGTACCCCTGGGTCCCCACCGACCAGGCTCACGGCCGTCCCCGACAAGTGGGTCCGGCCTACCAGAAGACCCGCCGACCTGATAGTGGGCCCAACCGACCTAGTTGGCGGCCCACACGACCTCCTGAAGACCTTCCAGAAGTTTCCCCAGGTGACCTTATCCAGAACGACTTCGAGACTTGGCGTGCAAGACAAGACAGCGGTGGATTCCGACAAGCAGATCGACGTACATGGCAAGTGTTGTAAACAACTAGACTTAGGTCTCCTGGTCGTAACCGACCAGGAGTCTGGGCGCCGACCTTGTCCGCTGGCCAATATAAGGCGGGCGAGGCGACCCCTTGTAATCACGCAATCCTCAAGCAATCTACACCAACAACTGGATGTAGGGTTTTACTCTCCGGAGGCCTGAACCAGTATAAACTCGCCGTGTTCTCTATGTTCCGTGTGCTCGTGCGCAACCTTCGAGTTCTTGGCCCTAGATTTCACCCCACCGAACAAATAAACCACCGGGGTTAACCCCCCTGTGGGCTGTCTAGACCTAAACCCCTGACAGTTGGCGCGCCAGGTAGGGCGAAATCAGGGTTCTTCGAGTAGCTCGATGGCTCCACCAAGCAGCATCATCTTCCCGGAAAGCATGGCGGACTTCCTCGCCAATCCCGTCGACATCTGCTTTGGCTCCATGCCGGCGGAATCCATCGCTCCAGCCCCCTGCCTCGTCATCGAGAGCAATGCGGTCTCTTCCAACCAACAGATCGAATCTGATCTGCTGGCGGAAACCCACCCACCCACTCCTCGCGATCTGATCGCGGGGCTCGATCGCGTCGAGGACATGCTCTCCGACACGATCAAGGTCTGTGAGCGCGTCAAGCGCCCTCGCAGGACCTCTCCGTCTCCATCCCGCATGCCTCTTGGTCTGCGGAACGCAACCCATGCAGCGTCTCGCTACATGAAGAACAAGATCCAGATCGAATCTGGACCCAAGACCCCACATCGTGGAAACTGCAGAGGTCATTTTGACGACCCTTGCCCCGTCCATGAGGACTCCAAACACACGGCTCGTCAGTGCCGTTTGCTCAAGAAGCTTCGCCGACCTCTAATCACGGCTCATCGCCGCCAAATCAACCGCGAGCCGTCCCCGGACCACCTCGCGTTCCAGACCGCTCGAACGACCATCTCTCCCAACTATCCGGGCAAGGTGTTTGAGATCCCGGACTGAGAGGTCCTTGTGGTCTCCGCTGACGTACCCCCTCTAGCTGGGGAGATAGACGAGCAGCGCATACAGCGCGAGAACGCTAATGCCGCACGAGCTACGCGTCGACAGCAGGAGATAGATGCAGCTGCAGCAGCCGCTCAAGCCCCAGGTCAAGCCGCGGGCAACGTCGTACCAGGTGCCGGTGGACAACCTGCAGGCAACGTCCCTGATGGCACAGCCGCCCCTGCGGTTCCAGCTGCTCCCCAACAACAGCACAATCAAGCTGCCCTGAGGGACTTTGAGCAAGATGGCCACGAAGTCTACAACTCGCCTCAAGCTAACCTAGGCGCGGCCCTTGCCGAGCTGGGACAACTTGCGGACACTCCTGCCACTCGACGTCTACAAGCTCACATCCGCATCGCCACTGCCCAGGTCGAAGAAAGAGGTCCAGGATACAGCAGATCGGCCTCCAGTTCCTACTCTAGGAGTAGGTCGGAGCGACCCTGCCATCGTCGTCACAACAACGACAACGCTCCCCTTCCGCCCGTAGCTGAAGAGGGAGGCGATGAGAATGAAGTAATACAACCAGCCAACGCTACCGCCAACGCAGCAGCTAACCCTCCAGCTAATGCTGCGGCCAATGTCGCCGCTAACGCTGCAGGCAACGTCGCCAACAACGTCGCCAATGCTGCTGGTGCCCAGCAGCAGAACGCCGCCGGCAACGCAGGGCAGAACGCAGGAGCTCAGCCTCCTCCAGCCGCGCGCGCCAGGAGCAATCAGCGCCAGCCCATACGAGATGAAGCAGAGATAGCACGCCGCGCCAACTACGATCGCGTCAACGGGGTCCCTGACCCCCTCGACGCCAACCACCCCATCCAAGCCACAGATCTCTGGCTGATGCACGATCAAGTACTCCTGCGTCGTGCCCAGTACGACCAAGATAATGGTCCTCCCGACGACCTCTACGTCATCCCGACAACCTACGCCCCATCAGCAAGTCCTGGAGCAATCAACAACTTCCCAGCGTTCTCACGATGTCTCAGGACGATCAGATACCCCAAGGACTTCAAGCCAGCGATTGAAAAATACGACAGCCGCTCTGACCCAAGTATTTGGCTGAAGATGTACAGCATCGCCGCCCGCGCGTCTGGAGGCAACGAAGACCACATGGCAGGATACTTTCCTCTTGTGATGGGCAAAGCGCCACTCTTGTGGCTCGACAACCTCCCTGCGGAGTGCATCACCTCATGGGCGACCTTGTCGCGACTCTTCACGACCAACTATCAAGCGACCTATAATCGCCCAGGCAACACTCACCACCTCGCCAGACTGCGGATGAGGAAGGACGAAACTCTCCGCGAGTACACCAACCGCTACTTCGAGAACCGCAACACTTGCGGGAGTCAAGGATGAAGACGTCATAGCCTACTACAAGAAGGGGGTAACTAAGCTGAAGCTCTTCGAGAAGATCCATGAAGCTGACGCCAACACCATCGCCGACCTCATGGCCTACGTTGACAAGCTTGTCGACACTCAAGACGCGGTGGTGCACGATTTCAAAGGAGAAGACCACGAAGACGGCAGAGGCAGGTCGCGCAAGCGATCCGGCGAGGTCTATGCGACCGATCCACCTCGACCTTCCACTTTCCTGGAAAGTGACTTCAACATCGTCATGGACGAGCAGTGCCAGTTCCACCGCGACGCCAAGCATACCATGAGGGAGTGTTAGCAGCTAAAACGCGCTCTAGGCGTACCTCCGGAGCCCAAGAAGACCAAGAGCGGCAACAACGACGACCAGAACAGCAATCGCCGCTACGACAACCGCAACCGTCGACCTGATCGACGTGATTACCGCGACCGCTGACCCTACCGTCGCAACGACGACAGGGATCGCCGTGACAATCGCCGCGACTATCGCCGCGATAATCGACGCGACGACTACCGCCGCGACGATTGCCGAGAGGACCACCACAACGACCACCGTGATGAGCGTCGCGACGACCGGCGTGATGATCGCCGCCACCACGATGACCACAATCGCAACGACAACCGTCGTAAGGAGCCTTCTCCTCCACCACCACCAAAAGCGGGCAATCCCAACGATGCGTTCCAGAACGCCAACCGACAAATCAACTTCATCGTCGGCGGCCGTCAAGCAGCTAAAAGCAACAGACAACAACGATCAAACGCAAGGGAGATCGGCCAAGTCAACACTGAAACTCCGCAACCCCTACGTTGGTCGGAGTACCCCATCACTTTCTCCAGGAAAGACCATTGGGTGCACATAGCAGACCCCGGGACCTACCCGCTGGTCGTCAACCCCATAGTGGATGGCGCGTTCTTGCCAAAGACCCTCATCGACGGGGGCAGCAGCTTGAACATCATCTTCACCGAAACGCTGAGGAAGATGGACTTTGACTTCTCCAAGATGACTGTCTGCGACGAACCCTTCTATGGGGTCGTGCCCGGCAAGGCTGCATACCCCATAGGTCGTGTATGCCTACCGGTCACCTTCGGCAAACAGGACAACTTCCGCACAGAGTACCTGACATTTGAGGTCGCGGACTTCCGCTCCTACCACGCCATCCTTGGTCGACCCATGTTGGCCAAGTTCATAGCCATACCGCATCACACCCACCTCATCATGAAGATGCCAGCTCCGAACGGGATCCTTTCCGTTTACGGTGATATCCTCGTCTCCTACAACTGCGAGAGCGACACCGTCGACCTCGCCAAGGTTTCTGCGTGCAAAGCTGCTGCTACGGTCATGGTCGCCCAGGCCGCCAAGATCGACCAAACTACTCTGGAGGTGCCAGAACAGAAGCGTACAGCTACTGCCTTGGACGCAAGTCCCGCAGTGAAGAAAGTTTGCCTCGGCCTGCCCGACGCAACCAGAGAAGTCACCATCGGGGCCGACCTCGACCCCAAATAGGAACTCGCGCTCACCAGTTTCCTCCAGGACAACGCTGATATTTTTGCATGGAGCCCATCCAACATGCCCGGTGTCCCCAGGGAGTTGGCTGAGCACGCCCTTGAAGTAAGCAAGACAGCAAGACCTATCAAGCAAAAGCTTCAGCGATTTGCAAAAGATAGAAAGCAGGCCATAGAAGTAGAAGTCTGTAAGCTCTTAGCTGCAGGATTCATCCGAGAATGTAAACACCCGGTTTGGCTCGCAAACCCGGTCCTTGTACCCAAGAAAACTAGAGGATTAAGGATGTGTATCGATTACACCGATCTCAACAAACACTGCCCGAAGGATCCCTTCCCTCTTCCTCGCATCGATCAAGTCGTGGACTCCACGGCTGGTAGCGTCCTACTATGCTTCCTCAACTGCTATTCAGAGTATCACCAGATAGCCCTAAATCCCGACGATCAAGACAAAACGGCGTTCATAACGCCCAACGGTATCTATTGCTACAAGGTCATGACCTTTGGCTTGAGAAACGCTGGCGTGACCTATCAGAAGGCGATTCAGAAGTGCCTGAAGTCTCAGATCGGGAAGAACGTGGAAGCATACGTCGACGATGTGGTCGTCAAGACCACCGTGCAAGATCAGCTCATTACCGACCTCGCCGAAACCTTCTCCAACCTACGTACCTACCAATGGAAGCTCAACCCGACCAAGTGCGTCATCGGTGTCCCCTCCGGGTTGCTTCTGGGCTTCATGGTGGGGCACCCAAGCATTGAAGCTAACCCCGTCAAGGTCGATGCAATCCGCAACATGGCCAAGCCATCTTGTAAGAAAGACGTCATGAAGCTCACAGGCATGATGGCGGCCCTAGGCCGTTTCATCAGCAAGCTCGGCGAAAAAGGCCTGCCTTTCTTCAAGCTATTGAAGAAAGCAGATAAGTTCGTGTGGGATGAAGAAGCACAGAAGGCTTTCGAGGCTCTCAAGGATTCCTTGACCACGCCTCCAATCATGACCCCTCCAATACCCAAGGAAACACTCCTCCTCTGCATCTCTGCACCACTAATGTGGTCAGCACGGTTCTCCTCGCTGAACGAGAAGAAGAAGGGCAAGCCTACCCTGTTCAATGACCTGTGTACTACGTGAGTGAGGTCCTGGCCGACGCTAAAACACGGTATTCACAGCCTCAAAAGTTGTTGTACGCACTCCTGATTACGCCGAGAAAGCTTCGCCACTACTTCCAAGCTCACAAGATCAAGGTGCCATCGTCCTTCCCACTAGGAGAGATCATCTGCAACCGCGACGCCAACGACCGCATCGTTAAGTGGTTGGTGGAGCTTGGAGAGTTTGACATTGAGTTCTGCCCTCGGCAGGCGATCAAGTCACAGATCCTAGCTGACTTCGTGTCAGAGTGGACAGAGATCCAGATGCCCCCTCCCAAGGAGAGGCCTGAACACTGGATAATATACTTCGACGGTGCCCTTAACCTTGAAGGCGCAGGAGCAGGAGTGCTATTCATCTCTCCTCAGGGAGAGCAGCTCAAATACGTCCTACACATACACTACAAGGCCTCCAACAATGGAGCTGAGTACGAGGCTCTAATTCATGGGTTCCGTATCGCAGTGTCCCTTGGCATCAAGTGACTACTGGCATATGGCGACTCCAAGGTCGTCATCGAGCAAGTCAACAAGGAGTGGGATTGTGTGAAAGACACAATGGACGCCTACTGTGCTGAGATTCGTAAGCTCGAAGGCCACTTCGAGGGAATCGAGTTTCAGCACGTGCCACGCAACAACAACGTGGCTGCCGACGTACTATCCAAACTAGGCTCCAGGCGAGCTCTAGTTCCGGCGGGTGTGTTCATCCAAGACCTACGCAAGCCGTCAATCAAAATCCTGAATCCGGACAATCCGGACCAAAGTCAGTCAAATCCAGATCCAGCATCTCCCCGCGACGTGCTAATGTTAGAAAAAGAGGATGATTGGCGCGAGCCTTTCTTAGCCTTCCTGCTCGACCAGCGAGTCCCAGAAGTCAAAGCTGAACGTGAACGCATCACACGGCGTAGTGCTAAGTACGTCGTGATCGGCAACGACCTCTACAGAAAGGCCGCCTCTACTGGTGTCTTGATGAAGTGCATCTTGCGATCAGAAGGTCTTCAGCTCCTGGCTGAGATTCACGGTGGCGAGTGTGGCTGCCACGTAGCATCCGCCAACCTGGTCAGCAAGGCATATCGATCTGGTTTTCACTGGCCCACGGCCATGTCTGATGCCAAAGACCTCGTTAAAAGGTGCAAAGGATGCCAATTCTTTGCTAAACAGCAGCATCTGCCAGCTCAGACCCTGCACACAATTCCCCCATCATGGCCCTTCGCCATGTGGGGCCTCGACTCCATAGGTCCTTTTAGAACCGCTCCCGGTGGCTATAAGCACATCCTTGTCGCCGTCGATAAATTCACCAAGTGGATTGAAGTCCGACCTGTCGCTAAGGTCACGTCGGAAGAAGTGGCAAAATTCATCCAGGAGATTACACATCGCTTCGGTGTGCCTGATAGAATCATCACCGACCTCAGGTCGGCCTTTACAGGGTCTGCCTTCTGGGATTTTTGCCAGGACAGCATGATTGATGTCTACTACTCTTCGGTCGCCCACCCTCGGTGCAACGGCCAGGTCGAACGTGCCAATGGCATGGTTCTTCAAGCTCTCAAGGATCGTATCTTTGATGACGCTTCTAATTACACTTCCCGGTGGTTAGCCGAGCTACCACACGTGATCTGGGGTCTGAGGACCCAAGTCAGTTCTGCGACGGGTTTCTCGCCCTTCTTCCTGGTCTATGGCTCAGAGGCCATCCTACCCACCGACGTCACCTTCGGAGCGCCACGCATACAGTTCTATGAGGAGGGAGAAGCCGAGCAGACCCGTCGTGTCGACCTTGATAGCCTCGAGGAACAAAGAGTGGCAGCCGTTATGAGGCAAGCCCGCCACGACCAGCAACTCCGTCGGTATCACGATCGCAACGTCAAGGAGTGCTCCTTCAACGTTGGCGACCTAGTTCTGCGACGCATACATAAAACCGACGGCATGCACAAGTTGTCCGCCCCTCGGGAGGGACCTTTCATCGTCATTGAAGTAATCAGCCAGTCTACATATCTCCTCCAGTGGGGCGACGGGCAAGGAGTATCCAACCCATGGAATGTGGAGCACCTTCGACGATTCTATCCGTAGAATAGTTTTTGTTACAGCTATGTATCCTTCGTCTTTGTATTTTTTAGTTCAATAAAATTTAATTAAAGCAGTCATCTGCTATGTCTCGAGCTCTACCCTCTTCTCTTTCATGTCATACACCCTCCCCCTCGACATGCTCAGGGGCTTGGCAAAAGCCAATGCAGGGGTCGAAAGACCTGAGCGTGAAGTTTCCCGCTCCTCCCCCTCGACATGCTCGGGGGCTTGGCACAAGCCAACGTAAGGGTTGCTCGACCTGAGGACATCGTCCCTCATGACTACTCACGTTATATTGTTGCGAACGTGCTTGGTCGTATGGTTGCAAAACCTGAGTCCCAGACTCCTTCCCGCACGCTGATTGCACGTAAGTCTCCCTGCTGAGCTGTGGTGATTGGTAAGCCAGCCTCTCCGTGAGTAGTGGTTAGCAGGGTATGATAAAGACACATTGCTTGAGGGCAACCAAGTTCGTGCAAACATAAACTAAGTACGTCATGCAGGCCAAAAGAAGACTATCATTGTTATTTACATGACTGGAGGAAGGAGGGGGTACAGCTCTAAGACTACGACTATTCTTCACCGTCGTCGCCCTCGTAATCGATGGCGTCCATTATCTTCATGGCGGCTTCCTGTATCTCATCCTCTACGACCTTGAGGTCCTTCGTCGTGTCTGGGCCTTCTCCGACCTTGACCATGTCAACCTCGGGGTGATGCGATTTTACCCGCACCAGCGACTCCGTAGCCGCTGTCAAGCTCGTCGCCTTTAAGAGGTCGACCAACTTCTGGGGAGCAGCCAGAAGCCGATCAATTGCCGGCTTGGGCTCTTCCCCAGCGACCTGCGCCTCCACCATGTCCATCACATAGTTGGCGGTGTTCTTCAGATCGTTCAGCTCCACCTCTTACCCTGCAATGATCACCTGGTCATTCTGCAACGCTTGCAAAGCTACCTCGAGACTGACCTCAAGGTCCTTTCGAGCCTGCTTCTCATAAGCCAGCTTCTGGGACACAGCGTACTCACTGTCTACGGTGGCCTTCATCAGCCGCTTCAGCTCTTCACCGCCAGCTTCGGCCTCCCGAAGGTTCACCTCCAGGCTCCGGACCTTCTCCTTAGCAACCTTGAGGTCGTTCTTGAGGTTGTCCTTTTCCCTGTGAAAATCTGCGATATAAAAGAAGTCATCAGGTGCAACTCTCAGTTACACAAGTTAAAAATGGACAAAACTGTGAAGCAGTTGGCCTTACCAGCGCTCACAGTCGTCAATAATGCATCGGCATCCCGATTTTTCTGCTTCTCTTCTTTTAGCTCGTCTTCGAGCTTCTTCTTATCAGCCGCGGCCGCCTCCCGGACCCGATTGAGCTCTTGTTCGAGCTCCATCACCCGCTGCTGCGTGGCCGTGGCGTTCCTGCACTGGTCGGCCCTGCCCTGGGCACGGTTGGCTAGCGACTGCTCCAAAAACAAGAAACAGGTCGTCGACAACAAAACCAAAGACACAATGCTTCATGAAGTCCAAGACAATTACTTACCGCGAACGCATCATTCAGCGTCAAGATGGCCCAACGAACCGCCTTCATGTCTTCCTCATCTTCGAAGGCATCTCCCCCCAGGGAGTGCCGCTCCAGTCAATGTCCTGACGCCGCAAGCTTGGCCCCGTTGACGTCGAACCTGGCGCCTGCACACCGGTTGTTTCTGGGTTTTCCTGTGGTGACTCGATTTGAGCCTGGTCCACAGTTGGGCCCTGAGTTGATGTGCTGGGCACCGTGTTGATGGGGTCCACCTCAATAACGGGTGGGGGAGCCGATGTCCCTACGTCACCCATGGAACCCTGAGTTCCGACCTCTTGCTCAGACGTCGTCGTCCGTGAGGGAGAACCTTGAGCACCCGAGGTGCTCTGAGGTCTGGCGTCCGACCTGCAGTAAATTTTGTCAACATAATAAAGATCTAACAATGATGAGCAATGGACAAGTTTAAGCACTGAGGCCTTACCTCACGGTCACCAGCGCACACAATTTCGGCCTCATGGGTCGAACTCGTATCTTCACATGCATCTTGGCCTGAGCGCCAGCGGCAGCCCGCTGTGCCTCCCTCATACGACGGAGGTCTTCCTCTATCACTTGCTGCTCCAGCTCCCGTTGCCTCTTGGTCGTGGGACTCGGCGACCTCCTTGCCTCACGATCATCAGTGACCGGCGGATCATCAGTGGCTTCATCCTCTTCCTCGATCTATTTGGACGCCGGAGTGGGGATCGTCGGGGAAGGGCTCACCTTTCTTTTCCTCTTCTTCTTATCAGCCTCGAGCTTGGCAGTCATTGCTGCCTCGACCTTCGCGGCAGCTCTTGAGCTCGACTGCTTCGCCGTCGTCGCCCTCGTCTTACGCCCCGGCCTTGTGGCGCTGCTTGCCTCAGGGCGGCTTGCCGCATCGTCGCCGACCTCTTGGTCACTATCTTCGTCAGCCCCAACCGACGAATCAGACAGATAATTTTCCAGCAGCACAACTACTGGAGGCTGGTACTCCTCCGACCTCAGCTTCTGACGTGGCTCCTCGCCGGTCGGTAAGGGTGCAGGGCACCAGAATTGCATCTCCGAGCCCGCAACAAAAAGCAACAAGGCATAAGATTGAATCAAGCAACTAAACAAGTGGATACGACCTGATTGTCTCAGAACGTACAGGGTCAGCAGGTCGGGTCAGGGAGTGTGCCTTTGGGCACTTCTTGTTCCGGATTCGCCCGGTGTATAGCTGTGTGACCCTGGCTACCATCTCCTCCTAGGAGACCTTGCGGTTGACTTCGCAAGTAGGGTCTGACTGCCCCCAATACTCGTACACCGGATGCACCCGGTCCTTGATCGGTTGGATTAAGCGGTGACAGAATGACATCGCTACCGAGCCTCCCGTCAGGCCTTTCTTCTTGAGGTCGGTAACGAGCACCAGCAGCTCCTTGACATCTTCTATCTCACGGGAAGTGAGCGGCAGGTCCCACTCCAATATCTTCTCGGGCTTGTGCCCGGTCCGCTTCGGGAGCGCCGGCTTCTGGTCGGCGATATAAAACCATTCCGACCTCCACCCAGTGGTGTTGTCTGGCAGATCCATGTCGATCCACTCTGCTTTAAGACCTGATCTTAAGCAGAACATCACCGACCCTACTACACCGGTTCGCTTGCCGGTGGTCTTGACGTTGAAGAAATATCGCCAGAGGAAAAAATGGGGCGGTATCCCCAGATACGCCTCGCAAAAATAGATGAACGACGATACTACAGTAATGGAGTTGGGGACGAGGTGTACCAGCTCCAACTTGTAGTAGTATAGCAGACCTCGGAAGAAGTCGCCGGCGGGCACATTGAACCCACGCTCGAAGAAGGAGGTGAAGACGACCTGCTCCTTGTCGTTCTCCGTCGGAAACGCTTCGCCGGTGGGCGCCTTCCACTCCACCTCTGCCTTGGGTGTCAGCAACCCGCGATCCACCAGCGCCTGGATCTTCTCCTCGGTCATCACCGAGGGCTCTCAGACCATCTCCGGGGACGGGATTTGGGAAGCTGCGGCTGCCATTTCTTGAAAACGAGAGGCTTTGGATCTAAAAGTGACTAGGGTTATCACGCGCATGCGGAGCGGCGCGGCGTGTGGGTCGAGGTGGCGGCGCGCGGTCTACTAGAGATGGCGGCGCCACGCTAGAGCCTTGCGGATGGTGGCTGAAAGTGGAGGTACGGCGGCTAGGGCAAGAAAAGCTCCCGGCGAGGATGGCGAAGAAGAAGATGGAAAGGGATGGTCAACACCCGTCCCCGCAGTTCTATTTATATGGGTCCCGCCGCGGACGCCCATTGCGGATCTATCGTCGCAACAGGTCTGCCGCAACGGCTATATGCCGCTGATCTCGCGAGACGATCTCGCCGGATTTCACGCCAACGGCTATATGTCCAACGGATAGATTAGCGACCTACACCTCGAGTTTAGGTCATGAACACTTCAACATTATCAGGTCGTCCTGATAAGAAATTCGATCTCCACTAGGTCGACAAGCCTCCAAATCATCATATTTTTTTGGTCTTTGATGAATAATTTCGTCAAAACGACCATTACATGATAGAAGAGAGCGAACATTACACAGGAACTCCGAAGGTACACAAGTCGCCTGCGACCTCATTGGATCCAGAACCCGTTACAAAATACAAACATATTTGAAGACCTGATCTACCTAGAGCAATCCTTGAGGTGTTCCCTGCTATAGCAGAGCACATCGTAAGAATTCTTCTAGCCTCAGATCCTCGATGGTGGCCTTGCGGTGAACGCCTGCACGACGCTGCACATAGCAGGTCACGCTTTTGTGCCTGACTATGGAATGCAGACACGAGCTTGCTCTTCGGCGCGTCCTGCGAGCCCTTGACAAGCATCTCATGCTTACCAAGAACCTGCAGCATCACCTCGGGCCTCTACAGCATCACCTCCAAACTCTCCATGACTCTTCACTGAGGCACGGTACAAAGAGTGGGGGTGACACCTCTACTTCGCAAGTATTCTTCTAGCTCCAAGCTTCTACAAACTTTGCATCATACGCTCTAGTGGACGGTCGCATGCCCATGGCATGGCCGGAACTCTACTCTGCGGCTTCATAGCTCAACAATGCTCGGTGCTTGCTTCATTCAGCTCCATGGTGCTATTTATAGCCCAAGCCAGGCCTTGAGCGGCCGGTGAAGTGGTGACACTGTTACCACGTGATCCGTAGGACCTACAGACATGTGGATGACTTAAAGCGATGTCCTCTCCCCTTACTTTACGACGCTTTTGTCGCTTGTGCATCAATGTTTTTTGAGAACGCTGCGGTGCCACATGGCTACAGTGCTCTTCTCGATCAGTGGACGGTTTGTCGTATTCTCGGTGGCAAGAGTATCTCCGACCACTGTTGACCTGTGACCCTGCAGTCTACGAAGGAGGTAAGCCTGACTCTGCGTCAGAGGGCCCTGCGCCTCGTTACATCTACAGACAACGACGACGATTAAACGCACCCTTTACGGCTCTGCGTCTTTATTGCACCCGCTAGGCTCTGCGTCCTGGTGCACCCGCTATGGCTCTACACGTAAACGGACCTATTCTAATCAGCCTATGTTTCTGTTTCCT
This sequence comes from Cenchrus fungigraminus, assembly GCA_036936925.1. Taxonomy (NCBI): domain Eukaryota; kingdom Viridiplantae; phylum Streptophyta; class Magnoliopsida; order Poales; family Poaceae; genus Cenchrus; species Cenchrus fungigraminus. The sequence continues at coordinate 62,320,273 of CM072770.1, forward strand.
GAGTAGAATGGTTGTAGGTTCGATTGAAGACCTTCCGGGGTAGGCGTGCCTCGCTGCTCTGCCAGATCCGTCTGGGCGCCTGGAGGTCACAAGCTTCACGTCTACAATTTCGTCGGGCCCCCGTGGTCGGTGTGCCTATTGCTGAGGTCGTCAATACCTTAGTGCCATGGCCCTGCTGGATGGCTGGCAGCTATGATGGTCGTCTGGGCATCAAAATGACCTCCATGAGGTCGGCGTGCCTTAATACCTAGGTCTTGCAATACCTCGGTACGTCTACGGCTCTGCCAACCTAGTTGGGCGCCCCGGATGCGTGACCTTCCGAGGTCGGTGTGCTCTTGTAGCCCTGCCAGCCTGCTCTGGACACCCAGGATTTTACGTTGGGAATGAAGGCCTCCCTGTGGGGTGCGCGCCTGATGGCCTGCCAAGTACCTCTGGGTGCTTGGGCGCTATAGATTTGAGACCTTCTTGAGGTCGGCATGCCTCGGGTGGCTCTGCCAGACTCTTTGAAGCTATGCAGGATATCTGGGTGTCTCTACATTCCATTCGTTGAAGATCAACATTTTTCTACGGCTTCATCGTTGACAATTTCAACCACTACAGAAAACCTTTTCATGCGACGCGCCTTTCAAGATCCTGCTGGGTATCCTCGGATACTGGACATTGTTGATTGGAGGCCTCTTTGAGGTCGACACGCCTAAAAGACCTCCTCAAGGTCGGCCCTGCCAGACTCCTTGCAGCTATGCTAGGAGATCTGGGTGTCTCTACACTTCGTTCGATCAAGACTACGACTCAATTTTCTTCTCTTTTTTGAGCATCACACCAGTCATGCTGCCTGCTTCAATGTTCGGGGACTACTCTACGAGAGCGTCTTCGACGCCCTCTTGTTTTCTTCATCGTACCGACCTGTTGGGAAATCCATTTCCCATCACGTTGTTACTCGACCTACCTTTTCTTCTCTTTTCTTTTTTGGATCATCATACCGGCCATCCTGCCCGCCACGATGCTCAGATACTACTCTATGAGTGCGTCCTTGACGCCCTCTAAATTTTTTCATCGTCGTTTCGATCTATTGGACGCCTGTTTCCAATAGGTCGTCACTTGACCTCTCTTCGTTCGGCACGAACACAAACAGGTCGGCTGCTAAGCTGGCTAGTTCTTTTTTTCTTTTGGACCGACGTGCACGCTATTCGACCTGTCGATAGCTCTATGACTTCGTCATGACCTTCTAAGGTCATTGCGCCTACACATCGGTCGGGGGCTTGTGAGACATGGGTACCCCTGGGTCCCCACCGACCAGGCTCACGGCCGTCCCCGACAAGTGGGTCCGGCCTACCAGAAGACCCGCCAACCTGATAGTGGGCCCAACCGACCTAGTTGGCGGCCCACATGACCTCCTGAAGACCTTCCAGAAGTTTCCCCTGGCGACCTTATCCAGAACGACTTCGAGACTTGGCGTGCAAGACAAGACAGCGGTGGATTCCGACAAGCAGATCGACGTACATGGCAAGTGTTGTAAAAACTAGACTTAGGTCTCCTGGTCGTAACCGACCAGGAGTCTGGGCGCCGACCTTGTCCGCTGGCCAATATAAGGCGGGCGAGGCGACCCCTTGTAATCACGCAATCCTCAAGCAATCTACACCAACAACTGGACGTAGGGTTTTACTCTCCGGAGGCCTGAACCAGTATAAACTCGCCGTGTTCTCTGTGTTCCATGTGCTCGTGCGCAACCTTCGATTTCTTAGCCCTAGATTTCACCCCACCGAACAAATAAACCACTGGGGTTAACCCCCCTGTGGGCTGTCTAGACCTAAACCTCTAACAATCACCGGCCACCTCCTCCGCCCCCTCGTCGACCGGATGTATGGTGCCGGCCACCCTCGTCCGGTTGCGGGCTGGCACGGCCCAGATGGCCCATTGTGTCGTCACCGTGCCGTCGTGCCAGTTCGACCCTAAAAAATAGCCTCGGGCTATTGTTGGGCTGTGATCTCAGCCCATAGTGTCGGCACGACATGAGCACGAAGGCCGTCGGGCCACATCGGGCTGGGCTGCTTCATGCTCGGGCTGTGTTGGGCTGGGCGGCCCATATGGCCATCTATCCCTCGTAGTTCCCCAATTCCTCCCTGCCTTCTCATTGCATGACCAGCTGACGAGCGGAGCAGCCTACCACCCCCTGGCGGCGGGGTGCGCAGTGGGTGGAGCGCCGGTAGTAACACGCGCAGTGAGTGCAATGCGGCAGAAGCAACGACTGGTCGGCACAAGCTGCTGTTGGTGGCTAGCCAGTCAAGATTCAAGAGCTGCGTTAGGGAAGCGCGGCCAACACTGGTTATTTGAGCGGGACAGCGGCGTCGGCGTTGCATGGATTTTTTTTCCCTTTTCCTGAAGGAGTCTGCTGCGGGGAGAGGGCTCTCCTGATAGCGTTCGGTCGAGAGCCCCCTCCCCACCCCACGCGGCCACCCTCGGTAATAAAAAAAAATCAGAAACCGCGATGGGACCCACGACCAAAGCGCCGCATCTTATCCCTTCACGCGCGTGGGGGTGTCGCGGTCGTCTTCTTCCTCCGTCAAAACTCGTCTCGGATCCTTCCGTCTTCTTCTCTCCTCCTACTCCCACCGCGCCCCACCACCACCGGCCTCCACCACCACCCCACGGCCGCTGGCGACCTCACCGCCGACCGCCGCCCACCAACCGCCCCTCCCCCCTCAACCCCGCCCTTCCTAACCACTCCCGTTGATTCCCCCGCCGCCGACCCATCCCTCCCCGGCTAGGCGGCGCCTCCACCGCCGGATCCGCCACCCACGAGCTCGCTGCCGCCGAATCCGCCTCCACCGAGCTCCCCGCTGCCGGTTTCTCACCAACCCCACCCCCGCTGCCAACCCTAGCCCAACCGGCCTCCTCCACCACCCCGGCGGGCGGCGCTGCCGCCGCTCGCCGTTCCGCCCACGCCCTGCTACCACCGCCGGTCCGGCAGCCGCCCCCGGACCTCCCTCTAGGTCCGGTGGCCATGGAGGATCCCCCAACCTCGAACCCCAAACCCTAACCCGAACCCTAAGACCGCCTCCCTCCACCGTCGCCCGGGCCGACGGCGCCCCGCCCACAACCCGCCGGAGTTGGAGAAGAAGCATGACTTCCGCTGTTACTTTCTCATGTGTTTTTCTCTTTGCGGTTACCTTCCGCTGTTGTAGCAAAGAAGTAACAAGAGGGCTCTCGATTTAACGCTAAATCGAGAGGGCTCTCTGTTTAGCTTTTGCGTTTCCTGAATCCACCCGCCACGAAGGTCCTGGCATCGGGCTATCAACCTCTCTCTGCCTCCCCTGCAAGCCTCCTCATTTTCTCCCCAACCTCAGAAAATCCGGTTGTACGGCGGCCAATTTTCCCCAATTTCAAATTAGCATCAATCAGCTCTTTCTCCTCCTTGCTCGCTCCAATCGGCAGAAACCAAACCCAAGCAGCCCACACCGATCTTATTTCTTCGGCACAATTTAATCTCTAGGACACAAATAGACCATCTCATTCCTTTCCCTATTCTTCTTCACTGCATAAGTTCGTTGTTTGTGTTGGCAACACGCAATGGGAGGGTGGAAGAGCGACACGAGTTAGATCACAAGGGCCATGTGCACAAGGGCCATGTGACAAGGTCAAGGTGGCAGGCGCGCCTAGCCAAGGTCACGACCGTGGCACTGTGGCAGGGCATAGCGAGCTCGAAGGCGGAATGGAGGATGCGTTGGTCTGGGCACCATGACAGAGCCTCGACGGGCCGAGGTGATCAGCCATGGGAGAACAAGAAGAAAGCGGATTGACATGCCATTTACAAGTGGAGCTCATGTGCCAGTCTATCCATGTCATCACCTCAGCCCACCTAACAGGGTCTTGTAGGAAACTAAAAAAATGAGGCCTATTAGCTTGAAAAAAATAGAACGAAAATAAAATGTACAATATAATATATTACACTGCAATAAGCTATATATAGAATTGTACCTATATATGTTGCATAATCTTTACTTGAATAGCATCATTTTTTAGTGTTTTTTGAAATGAAATCTTCAATTATATGCTCATAATCAATCTTCTCCAATGTTCTTATAGCCAAATCATTAAGTCTTTCTTGTGTCATTGTAGAACGCAAATAGGTCTTTAACAGCTTCAATTTTGAAAAGCTTCGCTCCGCTGATGCAACATTGATAGGAACGACTAATTACTCCCCACAGTTTGTTGTGATTGTGACCAACCACGAATTGAATTGAAATAAAATATACGAGTGATTAGTATTACTTTTAGCTAGGTCTCGCCCATTGCCTGGATGTGCCTCGCCAGTCGCCGCTGTGGCCGTCACTCGTCAGGTAGGTCATCAGATAGAGTCGAGTATAGAAATTGGGTTCACACGCACAAGAGATAAACGACGTTGCGCCCAGGACTCATTTTCTATTGGGCTATTGGTTTGCTAAATGGGCAATGTCTATATTGATAATGGGCCAACCAAGCTGCTTTTCTTAATGCTTTTTGCGGCTTAGCTATATACTATATACTTATATGGGTAATGAACTACTACATACTTGGAGGCTATTTGGAGGCCCTGATCATCGGTCGCTCATAAGCAGCCAGCAAAGCAAAGCTGCTATTCGAAACCGCTGGAGGGGGCGTTTAAATGGTTTAACAAAGGTGAGGAGATTAAATACCAGGTTTATAGTTGAGGGGGTTATGTAGTATGCCTTTGATATGTTAGGAGGTCGCTCATATGTTAGGAGGTTACTGTAGTATTACTGTAGCAAATCGTAGATTAATTATGCTCATTAGATTCGTCGCACAAAGTTCCACTCATCTGTGAAAAGGTTTTGCAAACAGACTCCATTTAGTACTTCATGCATGCAAGATTCTCCGGGCGCACTTTTTTGCCTCCTCCTTCCAAACACCGCCATAAGGGCACGTACAACGCGCGGCTGCAAGCCGTCTGCGAGCCGGCCTTTTTACAGAAACCACCCCGCCTCGGGCTAGCGACGCCGCCGCCGTCGTCTCGCGAAAGGACGACGGGGGCTCGTGCTCCCAGGCCATATCGACGAGCCCGGCACCGTTGTACGCTCGGTAGACGGCGAAGGTCAATCCCGTGCGGGGCCGTGCGGAATATGGCGCCAAGAAACGATCCAGGCACGAGAACCAGAGGGGAGACGGTGCCCGCAGCTCCGGAGAGGGACGCCGGCGGAGGAGTAGTAGAGGAGGAGCCGCGTGCCCCCATGGCTCACCGGCGGAGGAGGATCAGGTGAGGGGCCGCGCGCGTTGCGCTCGCTCCGGATCCGCCCCTGCACCGGCCCGGATCGACCCCTGCGCCGAGCTCCGCCTCTGCACGACGGAGGGAGGACGGCCTTCGCGCCGAATCAAGCTCCGTCGCGCCATGGAGCAAGAGGCTCGCCGCCGCCGTCGCGAGCAGAGGGCAGTTTGGGAGAGAGAGGTGAGCAGGGTGGGAGGAGCTTGCCGGAGCGGCCATGCGGCGACGGGGCTCGTGATCCCGCGCGCGCGCCTCGGAGGAGCTGGCCGGAGTGGAGGGAGGAGGGGTGCTGGTTGGCGGGATCGGCTGACGGTGGGAGGGAGGAGCTGGGCGGAGGGAGCACGGGGGAGAAAGAGATCGAGACTTCGAGAGGTTGAGCGCAGGTGACTCACGGGAGAGCTGATATTTTTCATGGCACTTTACATTTCAGCTCTTTCTAGATATGCTTTTCATGTATAGGTCCTTTAGATAGGTAAATTGGACATGAAATAGGTCCTTTAGATAGGTAAATTTCACATATAGTTTCTTGATCATACATATATATATCTAAGAAGCAAGGAAGGATGTTTAGTGTACATTGCACCCAAAATAGCTACAAAGATCAAATGTGCACATGATCGTCATGATTTATGTGTCAAAGAATGAATTAAATGTCTTGCAGACAGACAAACAGACGAATCATTGTACAAGTTGTCTATTTAGCTGTCTATGTGTGTCAAATAGACAGCAGCCGTCTACAATGTTGTACTTGCCCTAATGTGACGCAGCCGTCAGTAAAGGACCGTGCGGCCCAGAATTCACCTCGTCACCGAGCCCTGTTTAGTTCCAAAAAAATTTCCTAACTACCCGTCACATCAATCTTCGGACACTGATTAGGAGTATTAAATGTGAATTAATGACAAAACCCATTCCATAACCCCTACCTAATTTTTCGATACGAATCTAACGAGCCTAATTATGCCATGATTAGACAACGCCGTGCTACAATAAACAATCTCTAATGACGGATTAATTAGGCTTAATGGATTCGTCTCGCGATTTCCCGTCCATTCATGTAATTAGTTTTGTAGTTAGTCTATATTTAATCCTCATAATTGACCTCCAAAGAGATCCCAAATTTTTTTGGGAGGGAACTAAACAGGCTCTTTGATCCATTCTTGTTCTCCAAACCAAAGCCAAAGCCAACCAGCGCCGGCGGCAACCTTTTTCCCACCGCACCCACCCACCCGTTCTGTTCCGTTTCCCCCTCCCCCGCTGCGAAGTATCCCGCGGGATCCCGTTCGCCTACCCACTCTGTGCCCCCCGTCCCCTGTGCCAGCGCACATCCCACACAGCCACACCGACGCGGGCCGCGGGCCTCGAATAGAAGATCGCCACGTGTCCCTCTCGGTCCCGGCGCACACGCGGCGACGGCGCAGCCGGATCCGCCCACCGCCTCGCCCGTCTCCCGATCCACCACGCGCGCCGTCCCACTGGCGCCCGGGGTCCACCTTCCACGGCCCCACGGGACAGCAAGAGCAGCTAGGTGTCGGTCTCCCAGAGCCTTGCGCGTATATCTCCCTCCTCCTCTACCCTATCGGTCCTCCGGATTTTTTTTCCTCGCCTGTAACTTCGCTTCCTTCAACCCCCGTGCGCTCTCGTCGTCTTCGCGAGGTCGAACCCCCCTCGAAAGCAGAGTCGGCCAGTGTGAGGAGCGAGGGTGCGTGAGGCGGCGGAAGGCGAGATGAAGCTCAACGTCAAGACCCTGAAGGGCACCAGCTTCGAGATCGAGGCGAGCCCCGAGGAATCGGTACGGTCCCCTTCCCCTATCCACTCCAATCCGAGCTGTTCCGTGCAATTCACGGCCGTTCCGCCCGATTCGGTAGCGGCACGGTGCGATTTCGCGGTGGTCCGGCGCAGGAGTTGCGCGCTCGGGCTGGTCGGGCCGCAGGGGTCGTTGATCTGAATCTAGGGTTTTTGTTTGGGGCCGTCCAGCCCACCGGGCGATTGGGGTCTCGCGCTCTGGATTTCGAGTGTCGGCTTCTCATGGATGTAGTTTAGTTTAGGGTTTGCTGTGGGTTGGGGTTCGGTCGTGGGGTGTGTCCCCTTTGTAATCCTGCAATAGATAGTAATGCAGCGCTGCTGGCTGCGCGGGATGGGTGATTGAGCTTGCAGCGGTGCTTGATTTGTGTTGCTTGTTTCGTCTGTAGTCCGCTTACTCACTGCTCTGCCCTACTTCTGCAGGTTGCTGAGGTGAAGAAGATCATCGAGGCCACCCAGGGTGAGAGTGTCTACCCCGCGGACCAGCAGATGCTCATATACCAAGGGAAAATCCTCAAGGATGACACCACTTTGGAAAGCAACAAAGTGGCTGAGAACAGCTTCCTTGTTATAATGCTGTCCAAGGTATTTGATACTATGGTCTCTTGCAATGGATTGTGCAGTCAATAGTTCAGTAATTCATGGGAAACTGATACCAGTTTGCTTGTAAATTATGCCATATTTGAATTGAATATTATAGGTTGGTTCTGTTATGCTTGCTTTCCTGACTTACTTTACTTCCCCTGTTATGTGTACATGGTGCTTCTAAAGTAGTAGTTATATTTGTTCACTGAAGGTGCCCTAAGTTAGAATATTAGGTAACCAGGTGTCCTGCTATTTGTTGCTATAGATGGTGCAATCATTCACCTGAAACATTGCTATTGTAATTGATTTTTAATGGTTTATGTGTAAAATTGTGCCATGTGTTCCACAGAAATGAAAAGTCAGATTCAACATAGGCAGATTTGAATTTCACCTTACCCTTTTCCAGTTTCTTCATATTTATTCTGCAATAACTTGTGGTCACTAATATGTGAAATAGACAAATTATGAGCTGCATTTCATATCAAATGCGACTCTAATTGCCTGAGTGCTGAATTTATCATGCTTTCAAGGCAATAGCAACAGCAGAAAGATCAAACGTTTCATAGTGCTGTATATTATGTGTGCAGAAGAATCATCGATTTTCATATTATTGGACAATTTCCATATCATATTGTTAAACATTCTTCATTTCACAATTAGTTAGAATTGGCACTGATTTATCGTATGAAGCTGCTATTAGCTTGTAATCTCACATGCATAACATGCAACTTTTAGGCTAAGGCATCGTCAAGTGGAGCTTCTACCGCTGCTGCTGCAAAAGCCCCTGCAACTCCGGTGAGTATTGATATATTTGATTTGATTTCTGTTACTCCAGATTTTATTTTAGTGTTCTTCAAAGTTTCAGTCAAGAAATTCTCGGGCTGAAAAAGTATGTTACAGTACATATTTGTTTGTCTGTCTGTGGGAACATAAATAACAAATGTCACTGCTGTAACTTATGTCTATTTACAGCTTGTCCCTTTTCCTGCATTATTCCAGTGCACTGTCACCAAGCACATGATGACATGCAAAATATTGTAATTCCATATCAGTAGTTTTCCATATCACAGTCCTGTTTGTTGGTACTTTGAGTTGGTGAATTAGCAGTGACTTGTCATTTCAGTCACTGAGTTTACACAAAATCCCACGTGAACAATTATAAAATTTGAGTCCTTCGGCTACTTCTGTCTGAGAACTATCGCACATGTTTGCTGTCCATGAAAGCTGTTTTTACATACAAAAAAGGACATAAATACATGCTATTAACTTATATGTGAAATACTTGTATTTGTTTTCCCTACTCCTTACTCCCAAATTGTAGGCCTTTTTGGCTTTTTTTTAGGTTCGTAGAAGTTTGTATGCATCTATGAACCTAGAAAATCCAAAATGACCTTTTAAACGGAGGGAGTATAACATTTTTACAGACGGGTTACTGATGTCCTGATCTGTTAATTCTGCATTAGGCCCAACCTGCTGCGCCTGCAGCCCCTGTTGCATCAGTTGCAAGATCAACACCTCCACAAGCACCTGTTGCTCAAGCAGAAACGTGAGCCATCTCTGTCTTCCATCAACCTTTTGTGGTAGGGCTTCTCTTATGTTAATTGTTACTGTCTTTCACAGGGCGCCTCCAACTGCACAGCCTACACCTGCTGCTGCTGCTACTGCTACTGCTGCAACTACATCTCCAGCTGCTACAGTTGCTGCATCGTAAGCCCCACTTAGAACCTTTATAGTCACTGTTTGGAAGCTGTCCAAGCATCTCTTTCAATTTTTTAGTAAGAACAGGCTTTCATATCTAAACTAATTCTATGAGCGTATAAGCTATGGATATTTTTGTTTACTTTTACATATTTTAGTGATGCAAACTCTATATTGTTTTTTAGTGCTGGCCACAATGTTGTGGATGGTATAATGACACTAAGTAGAATTAAATAAAATGTATTTATATGTATATAAGCTAGTTATTCAGCCTCAGTTCATCTATATTACTTCATACAGGATGGCTCATACCTGATTACCTGTCGTGTCACTGAGTTTTATTCTCTTGTTTATAGCTCTTAAAATTAAAAAATGGACCTTAATAGCTTTCTTCATTTTTGTAATTCTCTGCTAGTATATTAAGCTAATACGGCTCTTTCATGTGGGGATGTTGTACAGCAGTGATGCTGATGTGTACAGTCAGGCAGCGTCAAACCTTGTCTCTGGCAACAGTCTAGAACAGACTATCCAACAGATTCTTGACATGGGTGGTGGTACTTGGGAACGTGATACTGTTATCCGTGCTCTTCGTGCTGCGTATAATAACCCTGAGAGGGCAATAGACTACCTGTATTCTGTAAGTACGCAAAGTATTCATTAATAACTTTCATACCCTGCCAATGATATGTTCAGTTGATTTTTTTTTAATTATATAATTTTTGAATGTTATCTTTGCAATACTTTTCTGGTTGCCTTGAGGAAAGATCATTTTGTGCTTCATAACTAAAACAAATAAAACTCTGCATGTGATGGGATTATGTTATTTTTTAAAAGGAAAATGTACATAGTATGTTAAGGTTGATACTGGTTTAAAGGATTGCATTCGGATTGATACTGAAGTTGTGGTTTACCATTGGTAGGGAATTCCTGAGAATGTTGAGGCCCCGCCTGTTGCTCGGGCACCAGCTTCTGGCCAACAAACAAATCTGCAAGCTCCACCTGCTCAGCCTGCAGTTGCACCACCAGTGCAGCCATCCGCTGTCTCTGCAGGACCTAATGCAAATTCTCTAAACCTTTTTCCTCAGGTATGTGCTGTCTATGTACCTTGATATTTTTGTATTAACCTAATGCAAATCCGCATGCTGGCAAATGCATGTAGATAAAGATAAGTGTTGTGTCCATTTTTTATCTGAGAAAAATGCAACTTATCCTTACAAAATGCATAAGCTACATGCCCCCTTTTCCATGTCCTGAAAGCTATGAACCCTTTATAAAATGTGATTTATTTTGCCTGTTCTAATGCTAAATTCCTGAAAAAGGGTGTTCCAAGTGCTGGGGCGAATCCAGCTGCTGGTGCCGGTGCAGGAGCTGGTGCCCTTGATGCCTTGCGGCAGCTTCCACAGGTAACTTTTATTATAGAATAACCAGTCATTGATGCCCTGAAATGTGCTAACTGTTATTATATTTCCTTTTCAGTTTCAGGCACTGCTTCAATTGGTTCAGGCTAATCCTCAAATCCTACAGGTGCTTTTACAAGTTTTTTACACACTATTTTTTTTTGTTCTCGTTTTATGCTTATGTGGTTAATGACTGTACAACTCTTTTGATTAACAGCCAATGCTTCAAGAGCTAGGCAAACAAAACCCACAAATCCTGCGGTTGATCCAGGAAAATCAAGCTGAGTTTCTCCGCTTGGTGAATGAAAGTCCTGAGGGTGGTGCTGGGGGGTAAGAAAAACTGCATAGTTTTTTGAATCTATCTACTATGATAATTATTCAGCAAGATTTACATATGCTCTGGTGGACCAGAAACATACTAGGTCAACTAGCAGCAGCAATGCCACAAGCGGTGCAAGTTACTCCGGAGGAACGGGAGGCTATCCAGCGGGTAACATTTTCTTTATTATTCAAGTTATAACATTTCTTTATTATTCAAGTTATTTGGAGTTCTTTAAAAAACTGTTTTGCTCAAGTGTGCATTAAATATTCAGTTCTTTTGTTTGAGTATTAGTTGAACAGACCAGGTAGTAGAGTGTAACTGAGGAAATCATGAACCATGGCACTTGCATAACTATGTGCAAATGCATTACTATCCAGAATGCACTAATCAAATTTAGAATAAATTTTAGCATGCTTTGGCATTGTTTGCTGTATTCTATGACATACTTTTGGAGGTATCATGAGTGGGGGGATATGTATAGTTGTATAGAAACTGATGTTTCTTACTAATTATATCGACATATAGTGGAAGGGCGATTGCTGTTGCTGTTGTACTTGCAAATCTGTTAGTACTACATTCAAGGGTGGTAATGGATCATGGCCCTCATGCATTCTTCACAATCCAACTCAGTCCTAATTATTTTTAGCTCAAAATTGTATAATATCAAGTCCCCACCCATATTGAAGCCTGATCCTTAAATTTGCTAGGCTAAATTAGAGGGCCCTTTACCACCCCTTGATACACTTATTTGGTACTCCCTCTGTTCCAAATTACTTAATGTTTTGACTTTTCTAGATGCATTAATTTACTTATGTCTAGATACATAACAAATGAATGTTATCTAGAAAAGCCAAAATGCTCCTTCTGGCTCTGAACACGGTATTCGGTGTGTTGCTTGTTATGATAACCAGACATTTATGTATCCTTGGACAGCTTGAGGGAATGGGGTTCAATCGTGAGCTTGTGCTGGAGGTCTTCTTTGCATGCAACAAGGATGAGGAGCTTGCTGCCAACTACCTCCTGGATCATGGCCATGAGTTCGACGAGCAGCAGCAATAGATCCTAGATTGGTGATATCAGGGGAGTTGGGGGTACTCGGGCAGAAGCGGAGCAGCTCAGTGTCGATCTTGTTCCTTCTGACAGTTGGGAAATACCTTGTTGCATGTGCAATGCTGCTGACTATCTTTTATTTCGATACATGTGTTGGGAATGCTTTTTAAGTACATATTAATTCCATATTAAGTGTTACACCGTGTATAATAGTGTGGTGCATCTTGGCCTCAGAGATGGAAAGGAGATTGGTTTGGGCCTCCCGTTGTCATGCAGTTGGGCATCTTGCTGTTGTGCAGTTTGCCGCAGCTGCTCAGCTTTCATAAACTTTAATGTTGTTGCGTATTACTCCATTTCTAGTAGTCTTGTGTGGTTAAGCAACTGGTTTTGGCTAGTTTATTGTTTCGATGGTTTACCTTGCCAGATTTCAGATTCGGTGGGTTTTATTCATGAATTGATGCTCTGGTACGGTGGGTTGGCCTGCGATAGAAGCAGTGGCGCTAGGTGACGCTTCGTGACTGCAGGGCTGTCTTGTACATGTACTGATGTTGGCCTGCGATAGAAGCAGTGGCGCTAGGTGACGCTTCGTGACTGCAGGGATGCAGTTAGACCTGCAGTTCCATGCCATGGTCTGTTTTTGTAGGACGTGTCAGATGAGAATCAGCTGCTGCAAACTGTTGGATTGGGGATATTTAATTTTTTGCCACCTTTACAGAGGCCGCTCCTTCAAAAGGATCTTTGCAGTGGTTTTTACACTTTTGCCACTCTTAGGTTGGACATCTAATAATTTCGCCACTTTGTCCGACGTGGCAGTCCACCTTCTCCCTCCACGCTGGATCGAGCACGTGAAATGACCTCTCTACCCTCGCCTCTTCTATTTTACAAGCACCACCATAGGCAGGCAATTCTTAAGAATAAGTGATCAGCATACACACATTTTTTTTGTTTTACAGTACAGCCAATTTTACCAAGGATCAGAAACAAAATTGAATTCACCGTAGTTGATTTCGCTCAGCAATAACCAAGAGCCTCGAACAAGATCCGAAAACCCAATCTTTCACGGTGTCAAAGGAAGAACTTTCAACCATTTCCAGCACCAAGTTTGGAGCAACGGTCGCACGACGTACCATGGCCGGCGAGAAGAGCAGGCCGGAGGGGCTGAGCCCGAGGGGCACCGTGAACACCGACGCGCCCGCGGACGCCGACACCGCCGGCGCCACCGACAGCGCCGGCCCGGCCCTCGCGACCCCGCTGCCCCGCCCCCTCTCTGCTCCCTCACGTTGCTGCTGCTGCGGGAGGGAAACGGTGAGGAGCTGCGTGAAGCTCGCGGCCCCGGAGGAACCGCCGCTGCCGTCAGCGTCGTTGGCGAAGAGCGCGGAGGCGAGCGTGAGCGGGCCTGGGCTTGCGTCGCCGGCGCCCGTGAAGAGCGACTCCGCCGCCGAGCGCGGCGGCAGGTGCGGGCGCGGCAGCAGCGGGCGCGCGGACATGGTCGCGGCAGGAAAGGGAGAGAGAGATAGATAGAGGGAGAGAGAGGGGAGAAGAAGTCTAGAGAGAGAAGGAGAAGGGATTCTACAGAAGAGGCAAGGGCAGCGAGGTCATTTCACGTGCTCGATCCAGCGTGGAGGGAGGAGGTGGACTGCCACATCGGACGAAGTGGCGAAATTGTTGGGTGCCCAACCTAAGAGTGGCAAAAGTGTAGAAACCAATGCAAAGGTACCTTTTGAAGGAGCAACCTCTGTAATAGTGGCAAAAAATTAGATTGCCCGTTGGATTGCGGGATGACTAAACCATTGTTTGCCATTAGACGGGTGCCGCGGGATTTCGGGAGCCTTATTTAGTTGGCGGTTGGTGTTTATTTGTTGTGAGAAAAATATCACTGATTGGCTGGTGGGTGACAAGTTTGAAGTATCTACGGCACGAGCAAGGCTAGTAATATAGCCAGCAGCTAGCTATATGACTTTGTTATATTATTTAAGCTAATTTAATACCCACTCGTATAATCTGTTAACTGCATGTGCTCAACATCATTATAGCATCCGGTGAACCACGCTTTGCCACGCATTAGACCAGGACTTCGTTCATGCAGCTTTGCCACGCTGGACATAATCTGATGTGACATCCGATGTGGCATGCTAATTGTTACAAACCGTTTACGCCATAAAATAAATTTGGTCTGTTTGTAGCCGGGTTGAGCCCAATACTGTTCCTGTGGGCTGGCGTTGTTCATATAGCCCAAAAAAGATTTTGTTGGACCCATTTGTAGCTTTTTTAGCACAAATTTGATTAGGGTGGGCCCAGTTTTGTTGGGTCGAGTCCAACAGGTACGCATATTGTTTGCGGCCTTATATGTCACATTAATTTGAAAAAAATTGACATTTAGCCTAATTAAAAGTGGGTTAAGCCCACTGAAAGCCAACATAAAATTAACTAATCGTGCATCAATATGGATTTCATTTCAATTCTATCCTTTGTTTAGAATAATTCTGATCTGGTTGGCAAAATAGTAATCAGCACATATTTCTTTGTACAATAAAACAAACTGTTTTTTACTATCAAGCACGATCATATTGTTCATCACATATCACAAACTATTACAAGATAACAGTCTCACAAGGAACATAGATTAACAAAGTTAAATTCAGGTCATAATGACAAGAGATAGTGGAGATTTAATCTAATGATCTTAACCTCTTCATCTTTTACTGCTAAGCAGTAGACGAAGAAGGTCTTCACTATTTTCGGTTAGCTTCTGCAACCTCTTAATCTCAGCTGACTACATTTTCAGAGTTGATTTTAATTATTCGGTCTTCTTCTTCAAACTACATAACTCTTTCTGGTGAGCAACAAACCGTTGTCGAAGTTGTACCCCATCCTGATTGGGAGCGTCAACTCGCTCTTCATCAACACTACTACATAAGGATTTGATACACATTCTTGAGTACTCGGCTGTCTCTGTTTTAATTTGTTCGGGAAGAAGCATCATTGACTTGGTAGCTTCCATCTAGCAACAGTGGATCCCAAGTCAGATTAGGACATTGTAATTGATTCGAACTAAGGAAAAAAAGGTGTTAAGTTTGTTACCTTGGAGCAGGTTTAAACAGGAGCGACTTCAGATGTTGACCCTTTGGCCCGCTGAAACAAGTACAAGAACAAGAGGTAAGGGTTGAGATCATTCGCAATCGGAAACAAAGAAGGTATTAAGTTTGTTACCTTGGAGCAGGTATGAACAAGAGCGACTGCAGATGTTGACCCTTTGGCCTACTGAAACAAGTACAAGAACAAGAGATAAGGGTTGAGATCATTGGCAATCGGAAGCAATTTAATCTATTAAGTTCAATGCGGTACATGAACGATCACACCCAATCAATAATCACCCAAGCATGCAACAAAAATATGGAAAGCCAAAGAGCATGGGTAAGCAATATAATAATTTCATCCTTTAATTTCTACAAACCTCAAATAAGTTGACTTGGAACAATCTCTTGCAATAGGGAACAAAAGATCCACAATCACCCAAGCATGCAACAACAATATTCAAAGGTAAAGAGCATGGGGAAGCAGTCTAATAATTTCATCTACAAATCTCAAATAAAATGACTTCGAACAAACTCTTGCAATAGGGTACAGTAGATCCACAATCACCCAAACATGAAAGAATATTATAGAAAGCCAAACAGCATGGGGAAGCAATCTAATTGAATCGATCAATACAGGGAGAAGACCGCAAACCTGACGAATAGGAAGGGAAGAAGGTGCTGAATGCCATCTTGATTTAGCAGCCTGACCTTGCACCTTGAACACGATGGTCATCGCAACTGTTGCAGATCTGCGGCCGACGGAGCAACGAGTTTAAACCATCTTGCAGCTTCAAGGATGTTATCGAGGAAGGCCGCCACTCATAGCAGAGGAAGCCGTCGTCGGTAGCTAGGTCATTGTTGCTGCTTCCGCTGCAGATCTACTATGTCTCTTCGGCGGTAGAGTAGAAGATCCCTTGATTTTGGAAAATTACCAGGAGGAAATTGGGAGGCGTGGCTTCCCTCTTTGTTTTATATATAAACGGTGAGGACCAGGAGGAGGAGTTGAGAAATTCAAAATTTCAAGTCCCGCCTTTCTGCTCCAGAGCGGGAAACGAAAGACTTTGGATCATGGACCCAAACGTCAGTGACCCAAACGAAAGACCGCTTGGGTGTCGGACCCAAACGTCAGTGACCATACGCAGAGAGGCAAGTTGTTGACTGGGTTGTCCGTGCCACCATGAATCATGGAATTGACAAACACACACAGGACTATACTCTACTTAATATTCACGTTCGGCGGATGATCCGATTATTGCATTACAAACGTACTCACTGCAACAAATTAACGCACTATTTCAACTGTTTATTACATGACTAAAAACACTTAAACAAAACATTAAAACTACAGGACACCCTGGTACAACCCTTCAGGTAATCTTCTTTGGAGATCATGCATAAATTCGGGATGATCAGTGCATACGACCGCCGAATCATATGTGAGTATTCCGTGAGGAAAGATTCGCTCTAAGAGAGACATGCACTTGTCCTGCAATTGTGTGCATTTAGCCTGAATTGCCCATCATAGAAATGAAGTCACAGTTTCCTCGTTTGCCATGTCCCACATCTTTGACGTACAGTGCAGCTTCAACCTTTCGACTTGGTACATGTCGGCGACCGAGAGTAAGTAAGGCCAGGCATTGGCGGGAGTATCCCATAAATCAGCTTCTGACGAGGACCCAGATTAGGGTCCCCTTTGACGGCAAGATTATCTTCCTAAAAACAACGGCAAAACCACAACCCCCGAGGTGGAGTCAACCGTTTGCTGGCAAGCAGCTCGAGGATGGTCGTACCCTTGCTGACAACAACATCTAGAAGGAGTCCACCCTTCACCTGGAGCTGCGTCTCAGGGAAGGCATGCAGATCTTCGTCATGACCGTCACCGGCAAGTCGACCAGTCCTTGGCCGGACGGCTGCATCTCCGACTAGTTTCCCACTAGAGGAACCCTCGCACGACAAGTCTCCGCCACGCACGAGTACTCTCCGCCTCGCACGAGTACTCTCCGCCTCGCACGACAAGATCCTCCGAGGAGTTCCTCGGAGAAGTCCCTCCGAGTAGTTTCTGCCTCACACGACAAGTCTAGGCTCCGACTGGTATGTGGACCCGGGCGCACTACTCGGGCGGCGCTACCGATGCGCGGGGAGGAACGAATCTCCACGTCACACGGAAACAATAGCTGGAGGCCATGCAAGCGGCCCGCCCCGGCAAGAGCCTTAATGCAGGTCTGACAAGCCGCTCAGCCATCACATCGCCATCATCTCCTACTCTGCCACGCGCAAGACTCAACCCGAGGCACTCAAGCACCCTCTACGACGCGCACGTGCCTAGGCTTAGGCTCGGGCGTGGCAAGCTAGGCAAGTACTCAGGAAGACTAAGACAAGCCCAAACTACTCGGGGAGAAGGCCAAGCGTCCCGGAGGGAACAGTCCAACCCGGCCACGCGGCGGCTTCCCCGACAAGGCATCGCGACTCGGCTTCAATGCGCCCCGGCGGACAGCGACGTACGACGGGACGTGCCAGCTGCCAAGCACTGTAACTCTTTTGTATTCCCCCTTGTGCCCCTCCCCTTGAGACTATAAAAGGGAGAGGAGGGCAACGTTCACAAGGGTTGAGACCTTCACATGTCCAGACACCACCATCCGGGACTTGGGAACGAACTCCCTCTCCCGACTAGCTTGTAACCCCTACTACGAGCACACTTGGCTCAGGAACACGGCTGCAATACACTGGACGTAGGGTATTACTCCTCGGAGGCCCGAACCAGTATAAACCCCGTCGTCTCCTGCGCTAACCATCCGAGCCCGACACGCGATCGATAAAAATTCATTGCCGGCGGTAGAGAACCCCGACAGCCTCCTTCGGGAGTGATCCTTCCCTAGAATATTTGATCAGGAGTGAGAAGCCATCGGGTGTGTGTCAATAATTGTAACAATTTCAGAGCTAGACTCCACTCCTGGGCCGTAGAGCATTGCCTCCATCAAACAAGATACTTTCACCTCGGCACGTATCACTTGTATCGCCCGACATTCTGCACCTACGTGGAAGACAACATCCATAGGGGCTTGGGCTTGGACATGCCGGCGGTAGAGAACCCCGACAGTTGGCGTGCCAGGTAGGGGCACATCGTGTGTCTCGATGAACTCAGTGGATCGGATGGACGGTCGCGGGGTCACGTTGACTCCCGGGACCACCCTGCGTTTCGGCTCCCTCGGCTGCGTCTACACCGGGCCGGCAGAGTCCGTTGTCGGCCGTACCTTCGGCCGGCCGCCTCGCCCCAATGTCCTCTCGGGGGCTGCGGCGCGCGAGGCCTTCGTCCGAAGCTACTCGGGCGACGTCATCATCAGCATGTTGGGGCCAAACCCAACGCAGGAACGTTTTAGGCTCGCCGCCTACTACCTCACCGACCTCGCCTTCCAGGCCAGCGGAGACGGACCGCTGGGCTGGGGGGAATTCATGGAGCGGTACTCCACAATGTACCCCCGTGGACAACCCGGCTTACCGGACGACCCGGTGACGGCCTACGTCAACAGCCTCCGCGCCACGAGTATCGTCCCCGGGTCTGCAGCTACTCGGAGGGCGCCAACTGCGCGACGTCACGACCCCACAAGGGAGTGTAACGTCTGCGTGGCCACTACGTCGAGCAGCTCCGAATCGGAGCATGCACCACGCCATCGTGGTGCCGATGCCCAGCGGCGGGCCCGACTCGACGAATTAGCGGAGGCAAGGCGCCAGCTCGATGAGGAGTTGGTCCTTCTGCATCGAGAACTCGGCACTGACGCCGAGCCTCGCGATCGACAACCTGTTCAGGGCGAGCCCGGCAACGCGAACGGAAGCCGGCGGGAGCGCCGTCCGGTCGCAAGCCAGCCGCACGGCCGTGCGCCGACACCACCCGCGCGGGCACCGGAGCCCAACAACGACCAGCGCGCCAACGAAGGCGCGAACGCCAACGCACCGCTGCTTTTCCGGCGGGCATCCCAGAACCTGGCCGCCGCGGCCATGTTGCTGCGCGACTGCCCGGAGCCAGCAACCTCGGAAGAGCGACGAGTACGCCAGCAGCTGAAAGCGTTGCTCGAAGCTGCAGCGGCGCAGCAAGCGGAAAGCTCCGCCTCGCGCCAGCGCTCGGAGCGCGGACGAGCTGGAGCACCATCCACCCACGGTCCGAACCCGCCTCCTCCTCAGCAGCAAGGACACGGGGGCGGGGTTGTGGCCGCGGCATCGGCGGTCAAGAGTCGTCTAGGACCCAACCGCGACGCTCGGAATACCCTAGAAGCCCGGCGACGAGCGGGAAGTGTCGACGGCAATCACGACCACCACTCGCGCCACGACGACGACCGTGGGCGCCGCCGACGCCACGACAGCGACGACGACCGCGAGCGCAGTTGGTCGCCAAGCCAGCGTGGTCCGAGGGCCTTTGGTCGGGACATTCGCGACGCGAAGTTCCCCTCGTGCTTCCGGGCCCCGACCAATGTGCCAAGATACGACGGGGACACTAATCCCAGCGTATGGCTCGAGGACTACCGACTTGCGTGCCATGCCGGAGGAGCGACCGACGATCTCTTCGTGATCAAGAACTTGCCACTCTACCTCGGCGACTCTGCACGCACGTGGCTCGAGCACCTGCCCCGCGACAAGATCCAAGACTGGACCGACCTGCGGCGGGTGTTCGTCGGCAACTTTCAAGGCACGTACACACGCCCTGGCAAACAGTGGGAGCTGCGCAACTGCAAGCAGCAGCCCGGGGAGAGTCTTCGCGAGTATATACGGCACTTCTCCAAGCGCTGCACCGAGCTCCCCGGCGCAACCGACAACGACGCCATCTCGGCGTTTCAGAATGGGACGACGTGTACCTCCCTCATCCATCGACTCGGACGTCGCATGCCGCGCACGACGCGGGAACTCCTCGACATCGCAAGCAATCACGCCGATGGCGAGGAGGCGGTGGCCGCGACGCTCAACACCCCTCAGGGCAAGGGGAAGCAAGTCGTGGACCATGCCGAAGGAACGTCCTCGCGTTTCAAAAAGAAGAAGAAAAATGACAAGCGCCGCCGCGACGACAACTTTGTCGCGGCAGCGGAGCGCAAGACGACGCGCCCAAAGGGCAACCCGGGTAAGCCTGCACCGACCAGGGACCACTTCGAGAAGCTCCTGGACGCACCGTGCCCGCACCACGAGGTCCTCGTCAAGCACACGCTTAGGGAGTGCCGGCTGATGAAGAACTACGTCAAGAGCACCCTCAAGCCGAAGACGGCGGACCACCCCGACAAGCAAGGCCCATCCCACAACAACGATGATGGCACGGGGGCTGTGTTCCCCGGTGAAGACGGAGCGGTGCATATGATCTTCGGAGGATCACCGGCGAAGCTCTCGAGGCGGCGCGAGAAGCTCATCCGGCGTGAAGTCATGAACGCCGACGTTGCGAAGCCATCCTACCTAAAGTGGTCGGAGGTTCCAATAACCTTCGATCGCAAGGATCATCCCGACACCGTACCCCAGCCTGGATCCTACCCACTAGTGGTAGCCCCCCTGTTCAAAACCAGAAGGGTCCACAAGGTCCTGATGGATGGGGGGAGCGGGATCAACGTGCTCTACGCGTCAACACTTGACGAGATGGGCATCCCGCGGTCCGCGCTGAGGCCGTCGATGGCGCCGTTCCATGGGGTCGTACCTGGAATCGAGGCGCTTCCCCTCGGGCAGATCGATCTGCCCGTCACGTTCGGGGATGTGCGGAACTTCTGTACAGAAACCCTCACCTTCGAAGTGGTGGGGTTCTCGGGGACGTACCATGCTATCCTCGGGAGGCCGGCATACGCGAAGTTTATGGCCGTGCCTAATTATACGTACCTGAAATTGAAAATCCCCAGACCGAGGGGTATCATCACAGTAGGGCCTACGTACCAGCGGGCATACGAGTGCGACGCTGAGTGCTTTCAGTTCGCTGAAGCAACTGTCCGGTCCGTGAGGCTCCATGCTGAGCCTCGTTCCGAGGACCAGGACGTCCCCGAGTCGTCCAAGCGTGCGGCCTGCTCTTTCGAGCCCGCCAAGGATGTCAAGGACGCGGTCGTCTCCGACGATGGCCGCAAGCTCCGTATCGGGACGGCGCTCGATCCTAAATAGGAAAGCGCGCTCGTCGACTTCCTCAAAGCGAACCTCGACGTGTTCGCGTGGAAACCCTCCGACATGAAGGGGATCCCGAGAGAGGTTGCCGAGCACAAACTCAACATCAAGCCGGGATCGAAGCCAGTGAAACAGCGCCTACGCCGCTTCAATGATGACAAGTGCAAGGCGATTGGCGAGGAGATCTTGAAGCTCCTTAGTGTAGGGTTCATCCGTGAAGTCTACCACCCCGAGTGGTTAGCAAACCCTGTACTTATAAAGAAGAAGAATAAAAAATGGAGGATGTGTGTTGACTATACGAGCCTTAACAAGGCGTGTCCCAAGGATCTGTTTCCTTTGCCTCGCATAGATCAGGTAGTCGATTCAACGGCAGGGTGCGAGACCCTCTGTTTTCTCGATGCGTACTCCGGGTACCACCAGATCGCGATGTGTGTAGCGGACCAACTCGCAACCTCGTTCATCACACCGTTCGGCGCGTACTGCTATCAAACGATGCCCTTCGGGCTCAAGAATGCGGGCGCAACTTTCCAACGATGCATGCGACGCGTCTTTGGGGAGCTGATCGGCCGCATCATAGAAGCGTACGTCGACGACATTGTAGTCAAGTCAAAGAGAACAGGGGATCTGGTCCCCGACCTCACTGAAGTCTTCGTGAAGCTACGACAACACAGGGTGAAGCTGAATCCCGAGAAGTGCGTTTTCGGGGTTCCGAGGGGAATGCTCCTCGGCTTTGTCGTGTCGGAACGCGGCATTGAAGCTAACCCCGAGAAGATCTCGGCCATCATGGACATGGGGCCGATCAAGAACCTGAAGGGCGTACAACGCGTCACAGGCTATCTCGCAGCTTTGAGTCGCTTCATAGCGCGGCTCGGAGAGCGCAACCTGCCGTTGTATAAGCTAATGAAGAAGTCCGACCACTTTACGTGGACCCCCGAGGCACAAGGGGCACTCGACTCACTCAAGAACCTCCTCAAGAGTCCCCCGATATTGACTGCTCCGGCCACGGAAGAGCCAATGTTACTGTACATCTCAGCGACGACCCAGGTCGTCAGTGCGGCTTTGGTGGTAGAGCGGGAAGAGCCCGGGAGGTCCCAGAAGGTGCAGCGACCAGTGTACTTCGTCAGCAAGGTACTTTCCGACTCCAAGACGCGCTACTCACAGATGCAAAAGCTTGTGTACGCGATCTTGATGACCAAGCGCAAGCTCCGGCATTACTTTGACGCACACCCCATCACTGTGGTGTCCAAGTATCCACTCGGGGAGGTCATCCAGAACCCCGAGGCCGAAGGAAGAATCGCTAAATGGGCGCTTGAGTTGATGGGGCAAAACATCACGTATGCTCCGCGCAGCGCGATCAAGTCCCAAGTACTCGCAGACTTCGTGGCCGAATGGACGGAGATGCAGACTCCACCAGCAAGAATCGAGCACGAGACCTGGATCATGTACTTTGATGGCTCGGTCATGAAGGAAGGAGCCGGTGTAGGCCTTGTCTTCATCTCGCCCCAGGGCGTGCGCATGGAGTACATGGTCCGACTACATTTCCCGGCGTCAAACAATGCCGCCGAGTACGAAGCCTTGATCAACGGTCTCCGGATCGCTGTCGAGCTTGGGATCAAGCGTCTCGAGATCAGGGGTGACTCGGAATTGGTCGTGGGACAAGTCATGAAGGATAAGAACTGCGTTGACCCGAAGATGGCGGCATATTGCCAAGCCGTACGAGATCTGGACGGCAAATTCCACGGCCTCGAGTTGCACCACGTGCTGCGCGACTACAATAAAGCGGCCGATGTGCTTGCGAAAGCGGCATCCAGTCGCAGCCCGGTTCCACACGGCGTCTTTGCGAGCGATCAACATCAACCGTCCGTACGAGAAGAGGGCGAGAAACCACCTGAAGAGCCGGGGCCCGAGGTCATGGCAATCGACGAGCCACCGGAGGTAAACCTTGAGGATCCCGACTGGCGTTTCCCCATCCTCGAGTGGCTGGTCGATGGAAAGCTCCCTTCTGACCAAACAGAAGCCCGGCGCATCGCCCGCCGCGCGAAAGCATTCGTCATTATTGATGGAGAGCTCTACAAGCGCGGGGCGACCGGCATACTCATGCGGTGCATTCCCGGAGATCAAGGCCGCGAGCTGCTGCAAGAGATACACGTTGGCACCTGCGGACACCATGCCGGGCCGAGAACCCTTGTCGGAAAAGCTTTCCGACAAGGTTTCTATTGGTCCACAGCGGTCGCTGACTCAAAGGATATTGTGCGGCGTTGTGAGGGTTGCCAATTCTATGCAAGGCAAACTCACCTCCCGGCGCAAGTGCTGCAGACGATCCCCATCACATGGCCTTTCGCAGTCTGGAACCTCGACATGGTGGGACCGCTCCGACGAGCACCCGGGGGCTTCACTCACCTCCTCGTGGCGATCGACAAGTTCTCAAAGTGGATCGAGGCTCGACCCATAGTCAACGTCCGCTCCGAGGAGGCCGTTTCGTTCTTCACCAACATCATCTACCGTTTCGGTATCCCCAACACGATCATTACTGACAACGGCACCCAGTTCACGGGGAAGAAATTCCTCAACTTCTGCGACGACAACCACATCCGTGTGGACTGGTCAGCTGTAGCTCACCCAAAGACGAACGGGCAAGTCGAGAGGGCGAACGGTATGATCCTGCAAGGCTTGAAGCCGAGAATCTTCAAGCGGCTCGACAAGTTTCGAGCAAGATGGGTGGCCGAACTGCCGTCTGTATTGTGGAGTCTACGCACTACGCCAAGCAGGGCCACGAGGTTCACGCCATTCTTCATGGTACATGGCTCCGAGGCGGTCTTGCCAACCGACATCGACTACGGCTGCCCGCGAGTGCGGGCATACACTGAAGAAGAGAACCAAGTCGCGCTCGAGGACGCGATCGACCAGCTTGACGAGGCGCGCGACGTGGCACTGCTGAGGAGCGCCAAGTACCAGCAGGCGTTACGACGCTACCACGAGCGCAACATGCGCTCGCGCGAGTTCCACGTTGGCGACCTCATTCTCCGACGGGTTCAAGCCAGCAAGGACCGGCACAAGCTGTCGCCACCTTGGGAGGGGCCCTTCATCATCCACGAGGTGCTCCGACTAGGGACATACAAGATCAAGTACGAGGACGGGAGGGTCGTCACCAATGCATGGAACATCGAACACCTGCGCCCGTTTTACCCTTGAGTAAATGTTCTGAACTCGTACGTCAATAAATACATGATGTTTGCCTCTGTGCACTTGTCTCCGAGTTCAAGTTTATATTCGGTTGTGTGCTTTATTTCTTTATAGCAATACTTATGCTTGAGCAGGCAGCGTCTTTGCACCAAGTCAAAGACGCTCCCTTCTCGGGGGCTACCAAGGGCACAATGCCCTCGGGTCCTCAGCGTTTTTTCGAAATTTTTCAAAAAATTCCGACAACTTTGTCGAGACCGATCGCACGAGCGAGAAGTTTTTTGGTGGAAACTCGAACTCGGGAAAGGTGAGGATGACAGTTTGCATGAGATGGCGAGTCGCCTATTCGTTCAAAGCTCCTAGTGCTAACGCCCCCGCGGCTACAGCACGAAGACTTGCGAGTACTTCTCTAGTCTCCGGCTTTCATCCAACCCCTTTCCGAGAACATTCGAATGACCACTCGGGCTCCGGTCCAAAAGAGGAGTTTGCGCAACTAAAACCTCAGTTATCTCCCGAACCTTCTGAGGACTCGGGGGCTGCGAACGAACGGTTGAGCTTAGTGATTCGAAGGGGCCAAGCCTTACGACTCTTACGCCCCCGCGGCTCCAGAGCACGATTTGACTGTTTCGCTTCTCTAAGTTCAACTGCGCGTGGCTGCAGTCGTCCTCGGGCGCTCGGAAGCGATCGAGAGATAACGCCAGATGAATAGCCTAGCTACGCAATAACCTGGCAACGTGTTCAAATTATTACAAATAGCTTGTGGCATGTTTAACTCGGGTGCCCAGGGACTCCTGGAGCCTCTGACTCGTCTTGTGGCAGCAGTTCCAGATCCTTCAATGCAGCATCGGCCATCTCGCGGGCGAAGGTGGCGCAGTCCACCTCCAGTTCGTCGCATTGGTCGTCGGAGATGCCAGGGGCCCAGCCGCCGCTCAGCGCCATGCGGTCCAGCCCTTGGTAGTGCGACTCGATCATGGCGAGGATCCGGTGCACCGCACGACGAGCCGTCGACAACTCAAGTTCTCGCACCACGCCGGGAAGGCGGCCAACCTCCTCGATCAGCGTCTCAGGCATCCGCCGACCAAGCGATACACCGAGCGCGGCCATGGCTGAACTCATCGCCCTGCCCAGCTTGGCGATGTCCCCGATGGCCTTCTCGGCAATGGCATCCGACTTGCGCCGGGCCTCGCGGGCCTGGTTCAGGGCGGACGCGTCCTGCTCTCGAGATGCCCGGGACTGCTCCAGCTCGGCCTGGACCTCTGAAGAACAAGCGGAGACAGGGAGTCACGGAGAGCTCGAGAAGAAGAAAAAGGACAACAAGATAACATCAAAGTTCGATACGTACTCTGGAGATGCTCCGACAAGCGCTTAAGGACACCGTCCTTCTCGATAACCTTGAGGATGGTGGCGTTCCGCTCTTGCTTGGCCGTCGCCAGCTGCACCACCATCCCCGCGCGGATCACGCGCGACCCTGCAACCAAGGTCATCAAGTCAAGTCCCGACAAGAAGCAAGCGTTGGACTGGACAAGAACCGGAGGTCGTCCGACTTACCCTCGAGATCCTGCGACAACTTGGCGTTGGAGTTCTGAAGCCGCGACGCTTCCTCGGTTGCCACCTGGAGCTGGTTCGTGGCCTGGGAAAACTGGCGGCTCGTCGTCGCCAAGTCCGTCGTGGCCGTCCTCAAGTCACTCTCCAGCACCAACACCTTTGCCTCGAGGGCCGCCTTCTCACGAGCGGCGGTCTGGGAGGCTTCTCGGGCGGTGGTCTCCGCCGTGGCCGCGGCGGTCTTGGCTCTCTCAGCCGTCTCCTCCGCAGACGCTGCGGCCGCTCGGAGCTTCTCGATCTCAGCCTCGACAAGCGCGAGCCTCGACGCCAGTGAGTCCCGCTCGGTGGCAGCCGCTGTGGCGGCAGTCTCGACGGAGATGGCTCGGTCTTCCGCGGACTGACGGGCGGCCTCAAGGGACGCCCGCGCGGACGTCTCGCTCGCCACGGCACCGGCTGCCGCTACCCGAGCCACGACAAGCTGCATCTCCAGCTGGGTCCGCTCCGCGCGGAGTTGGTGCACCTCGTGGGCGTGTCTCCGACCTGAAGACTCGAGGGTCTACAGCCAACAGAACTGAATTAACTGGCGTAGCTCGAGAAGATCGCGGAATCAAAAAAGAATCCTTGACAGGAAAACTCACCAAGGTCGCGGGGAGGATAGCCCGGCACGCCCAGGTCATCCCACGCTCCAAGGTGTGGCGCGCCGCGGCCTCCTCGTCGTCCTCGGGGTCGGAGTCAAGCCCGGAGGTAGCCGCCCACGAAGTGCACGCGAGCTCCAGCGTTCGGGCCTCGCCGCCGGCCGCGCCTTGAGAAAGAGACGCGTCCGTCTCCTCGGCCACCTGGATCTCCGAGTTGGTGGCCCTAGCCACCATCTCGGGGACGGCCGACTCTTGCGCAACGGCGGCCGGCTCGTCAAGCACGCGAGCCTCGACACCCTCGGCCTCAGCGG
The DNA here is from genome assembly GCA_036936925.1 of Cenchrus fungigraminus. NCBI lineage: Eukaryota > Viridiplantae > Streptophyta > Magnoliopsida > Poales > Poaceae > Cenchrus > Cenchrus fungigraminus. The sequence goes on from CM072770.1 coordinate 62,347,238, forward strand.
CAACCGGACCGGGCGATGATGCCCCCTCTTCCCCGACAACGGGCTCCGCCACGCCAGGCTCCGGCACAGGGGCTGGAGTTTCGGCGGTTTCCACCAACTCGGGAGACGACGCCTCCCGACCTTCATTGACATGCGGCGGTGCAGACGCATTTTCTGTCGGCTCCACATGAGCCGCGGGCGCCGCGAGGGCCACATCTTCCGCGTCTGTTGCAGCGGCTGAGGCGAAGCCGCCGGTGCGCTCGTACTCCTGCAGTGCCTTCGAGACCGACGCGATCGTCTCCATGGTCGTCGGCTCGTTGGACCTCCGCTCCGCCGTCACCTCGTACTCCTTCTCTGGGAGTTGGGGCGCTTCGATGTCGATTACCCCGACACCGGGGAAGTCGATGAACCGGCACGTCTCTAGATCCATCATCTCCTCGACCGTAAGGGAAGCTCGGACCGAAGAGGACTCCGCCACCTCCACGGTCGGGGGAGGACCTTGAACTATCGCTGTCGGAGAGGGCACCTGCACCTCCACAGCCGGGAGAAGGCTCGACGCCACCTGCGCCTGGGCCGGCTCCAACGCCAGGGTCGCCGCGGCATCGTGACTCTCCAAAGCTGGGGGAGGCGCCGAGTCTTCATCCAAGACCACCACCACCCCCTCGATGCTCGGGCCAGCCTCGGACGGCGCTTCCAGGGCCGCCCGAGCGACGGTCGCCTCCGCGGCCGCCTCACCCTCCTCGACGGTGGTGGCGGGGACTGGTGGAAGTAGCGCGGTTGGCGTCCTCGTCTCGACGACCACCGACGGCACCTCTTCGGCCTGTAACGACACCGGCCTGGCGCTCAGGGGCTGGGGCTGAGGCTCGGGAGAGATCACCTGTGCCCTCAGTGCCAGTCGCTTCAGGGGCCCCAGGCTAAGCACGCCAGTATCAGCATGACTGCGAGAAGACAAATGCTAGCATCAACAAACAAGTCGGAAGAGACATGACAGGCAAAAGCTGAAGTCGGAGACTTACATCTTGGAGCGCACCCGGGTTTTCTTCACTGGGCGGTCCGATATGCCCTACTCGGGGGCGGCGCGCTTCGAGCCCTGCTCGGGAACGGCGTGGCTTGAGTCCGCTGTCTCGAGCGCTCCTCTGCTTCGGCCGGCCACCTCTACGGCGGCAACGTTCTCCCCCATTCGCTCGGGGGCTGTCCCTCCGGCCTCCGCTACGGCTGGGGTTGGACCTCGGCCCCTGCCTGCGATTAGGGGTACATTAACATCCGGGGCCCCACCACCCCAGATAAGCAATGACTGTAAGCGCCGCGGGGCAGCGCTCGTTTCCGCCACCGGCGCCGCGCTCGGCGTCGACGCCGAATCCGACGACCTCCCCCGTGACCGGCGCCTCTGCAAGGAGTCGGAGTCCGGGCGGTCTGAGCCGTCATAGAACTGGCGGACGGACACCAATCGCTCCTCCGACCTCATCGGGGGATCGATCTGACGGGGCGCGGATCTCTGCGGCTCGGGAGCGCCCGTCCCGCTGGGCACCGTACGGGAGCGGGTCGACCGCGGGTCCACTCGGGCAGGGGGAGCCGCCGGACAAGAGCTCGAGCCCACAGTCTTGTCGTGACCCGCCTCTCGCGGCCGACGCGACGACGACACTTCACCGCCACGGGGCGGCGACGACGAGGACGACCCCGACATGTTGCTCCAGTCGACCGCCGCGCTGGCGACATCGCCGCTCCACGACGGCTCGGGCGACGGATCCTCATCGGAGGAGACGCCCTGCTCCCCCGCCTTCCGCCTCTTGTTGAGGTCGTCGTTACGATCGCGCTTGGCGATCTGGCGTTTCTTATGCTGCGCCTTACGCGCAGCGCGCCTCTTCTCCGCCGCGGCCTGGTTCTGGTTGAAGATCGCCTCCTCCGGGAGAGGCGCCTTGGCCGGAACGAGGTGGGCGCATTTCAACTGCCGCAACAAGAACGCACCAAGGTCAAATCCGAGAAGATCTTCCCACGACAAAAGGCGAATGAAACTGGCCGAGAAGACGGACAACTTACAAATTTCTCTGTCCCCGCGTTGGGGAGCATCGGGAGCATCCGCGACGGCGGCCACGAGTAGGTCGCTCTCCCGATCGCCTGCGCCACGCGGCGCTGAACCTCGAGTGGCGACGGAAGCTCCGGCGCGGTCACCGTCCCGACCCATGGGGCCCTGTCGGCAGTCATGTCGCAGAGCCGGAGCGGCCGCCTCCGGAGCGGCACAACACCTCGGGCGTGGTACTGCCCGACCACCTTCGCCAAGGTGATCCCGGCGTTCCGAAGACGCCCGAGTACGGCCCAGTGAGGCTTGAGCATCTTCTCCTGCTCTTTCTCGGCCGGACCATCGGCCCAGTTCTGCTGTGACTTCGCGATGGAGCACCCGGTGTACGACGGGAGCACGTGCTCGGGGTCGTTCCGCAAGTAGAACCACCCCCTGTGCCAGCCGCTGTTCGAGCTGGTCAGCGGCGCCGGGATGTAGTCGTCGCCGTGGCCTAGCTTCATTCGAAGGTTGGCGCAGCCAATCGTCGCCGCGCGGGAGCCTTCCCTCAGACAGGTGAACCTGAAGAAGTACTGGAACAAATGCCAGTGCGCGCCGATGCTAAGGAACCCTTCGCACACCGCTTCAAAGGCGGCCATCTGCTGGATGCTGTTCGGGTTGAGGTGCTGAAGCTGCAGCCCGTACGCGAACAGCACCCCACGGATGAACCTGCCGGCGGGGACGGAGAAGCCGCGCTCATGGAAGACCACGAACGACACCACGTACCCACTGGGAGGGCGTGGCACGGACTCGTCGGCAGGGACGATCCACTCGACAGCCTCGGTGAGGGGAGGCAGCTGGCCCGCCTCAACGAGACGAAGGAGCTGCTCGCGGGAGACATTGGAGCGCGCCCAGCTCGACATCACGCCGGTGAAGTCTCGGGCGAGCTGGGAATGCAAGCGGCGGTGGCAATGTAGAGGCGAAAGAACTCGGAGCACAAGGGGCAAGCGCGAGGGAGAAAGGAAACGAATGGAAAGCAAAGTCCCGAACCAGCGCTCGACGCGCGGTTTTAAAGGGGACAGGCCTGACTCTTCATCTTCGGCGCCGGGCCCGCCGTGTCAGCAAGACTTTCGCCCGCTCACGCGCGTGTCCCGACGAAATAGCCGCACGCAACCGCGACGCCTTGATTCCCGTGACGTGCAGACTTGCAGAGCCTGAGCGAGGTCTTGATGGGGCGGTCATATCGGTCACGTCGGCCGAGACGCCCGCACCCATGACCACGCCCACATCATCACTACGGTCGTAACTGCCCCGACGAAACCTCCAAGGCTACAACGGCTACAATTACAAATAAAAACTCGCGAGCGAGTCTCCAACTCACTCACGAGCTCGGGGGCTACATCCGGCGGATGCGCTCGCGCGCACCCACCGAGAACCCGAAGAACACCTCCAACTCCAAGATCCACCAACTGAGCCTGAACGCGACTCCCTGACTCCCACTCAGGCTCGGGGGCTACTGACGAGGACCCAGATTAGGGTCCCCTTTGACGGCAAGATTATCTTCCTAAAAACAACGGCAAAACCACAACCCCCGAGGTGGAGTCAACCGTTTGCTGGCAAGCAGCTCGAGGATGGTCGTACCCTTGCTGACAACAACATCTAGAAGGAGTCCACCCTTCACCTGGAGCTGCGTCTCAGGGAAGGCATGCGGATCTTCGTCAAGACCCTCACCGGCAAGTCGACCAGTCCTTGGCCGGACGGCTGCATCTCCGACTAGTTTCCCACTAGAGGAACCCTCGCACGACAAGTCTCTGCCTCGCACGAGTACTCTCCGCCTCGCACGACAAGATCCTCTGAGGAGTTCCTCGGAGAAGTCCCTCCGAGTAGTTTCCGCCTCGCACGACAAGTCCAGGCTCCGACTGGTACGTGGACCCGGGCGCACTACTCGGGCGGCGCTACCGATGCGCGGGGAGGAGCGAATCTCCACGTCACGCGGAAACAACAGCTGGAGGCCATGCAAGCGGCCCGCCCCGGCAAGAGCCTTAATGCAGGTCTGACAAGCTGCTCAGCCATCACATCGCCATCATCTCCTACTCTGCCACACGCAAGACTCAACCCGAGGCACTCAAGCACCCTCTACGACGCGCACGTGCCTAGGCTTAGGCTCGGGCGTGGCAAGCTAGGCAAGTACTCGGGAAGACTAAGACAAGCCCAAACTACTCGGGGAGAAGGCCAAGCGTCCCGGAGGGAACAGTCCAACCCGGCCACGCGGCGGCTTCCCCGACAAGGCATCGCGACTCGGCTTCAATGCGCCCCGGCGGACAGCGACGTACGACGGGACGTGCCAGCTACCAAGCACTGTAACTCTTTTGTATTCCCCCTTGTGCCCCTCCCCTTGAGACTATAAAAGGGAGAGGAGGGCAACGTTCACAAGGGTTGAGACCTTCACATGTCCAGACACCACCATCCGGGACTTGGGAACGAACTCCCTCTCCCGACTAGCTTGTAACCCCTACTACGAGCACACTTGGCTCAGGAACACGGCTGCAACACACTGGACGTAGGGTATTACTCCTCGGAGGCCCGAACCAGTATAAACCCCGTCGTCTCCTGCGCTAACCATCCGAGCCCGACACGCGATCGATAAAAATTCATTGCCGGCGGTAGAGAACCCCGACAGCCTCCTTCGGGAGTGATCCTTCCCTAGAATATTTGATCAGGAGTGAGAAGCCATCGGGTGTGTGTCAATAATTGTAACAATTTCAGAGCTAGACTCCACTCTTGGGCCGTAGAGCATTGCCTCCATCAAACAAGATACTTTCACCTCGGCACGTATCACTTGTATCGCCCGACATTCTGCACCTACGTGGAAGACAACATCCATAGGGGCTTGGGCTGCAACGCTTTCACATATGCTTCTTTGTACTGATGGATGAGGGATTTCAATGCAGTCGTCCTCCAGTACTATAACAACACACGATATGTGTATGCGATCTTCATTGGATGTCACGCGCTCAATGTCATGATGCTCCACCAGATATTATATTCAAAGCCTCTTTCTTGTAGATCCCGATTCATGAAACAAACTTCTTTTATAGCTTGAACTCGAAACGTATCATCTTCATTGTTTGGGTCTCCAGCCATCGCACACAACAATACTCACACCTACGGGGAAGGAAGCAGTCACAGGCTTGACAACAATAATATAATGCGACCGTATCGCCATGTGTGAGTGTGTGTATAAATAGAAGCAATGAGACACGTACCATTTGGGATTTGTGCACAGGAACGAGGATGATGTCAATGACGTCTGGAACATCCATCCACTGATGATCATTCATACGTGTAGGATAGCAGTGTAGCCTCCAATGACGGCCTCCCGCCATGAACGTACCAGATTCCTTGTACCGGCCCGCGGTTCCTTCTGCGTTCGTTTCCTGGCTTGAGACTGAGAAGTCGACTTGCATGGAAGGAATCATTTTAGCGTCTAAAGCCATGAACACAAATGGCTTGCAATGATCGTCTCGTGCATAAACTGTCTCTTATTATATAGTGGGAGTGAATGTGTCATTCTGAAATGTCCGTTCGTGGACATCAATTACCACCCAGAATGGACACATCCCTTCAGTGCGGGTGTGGCCACGTTCGGGTCATGAACTTCCCGGTTCTAGTCCTTAAGTGCAATTCACAATGATCGACACGTCCATTCAGAGCGGGTGTGCACACAAGTTCGTCGGTTAACGCCCGGTGCCAGTTCTTAACTGCAATTCTCAATGATCGACATGTGGATCAACTTGTGAGAGTGTGTCGTCCCCAAACGCACATTCGAGATGCCCTTCTATGCTTATATGCATGTTAATATCACACACACACATATTACTTTTCCAATTCCTCAGTTTCTCAGTCTCCATGGCCTGCGGGAATCATCAAGTGCGAATCCAGACCATTCGTTGACCTTTTCAGTCACGACTCACGTAGTGTACCTGATCGAGGAGGACTTGTCAAGTCATCTTGCACCCTGAGTGTTGCAACGCAAGGACCATCCAGTCGATATGATTGCCTTGTGCAGCCTTACAACACCCAATCTATTTCTCCAGATGAATTTGACGCCTAAAACTTTTGATAAATAAACGGTAGAGAGTTGTCTCACAGTTGATGCGGCATGAGCTGATGCAGATGAGATGGCCATTAGATGCAGCTGTTGCAGCATGAGTTGTCCGCAGGACTTTCTTGTGCTCTAGACCGGAAAGTCCGGAAGTGAACACATACCTAGACACGTCAGGCTCGTCCCGTGATACCCATCGTCCACACATGTAATCGATGCATGCCACTGAAGATTCTGACCTAGATAGATTCATATCAAGCATAGGCCTGACTATATTCCGAGCATCTCACATTTTTCATAGTAACTTTAGCAATGCTACACCGAGGTCACGTGCCCTCCGTAGGAGTCCTCGATAAATAGGCGAGTGCGGCACAACGTTCTTGAAAGGTAAGGCCAACACTCATCGGTTCCCCGTCTTGCATTTCTCTACTTCAGTGGGATACAAGGGTGAGATCATTTTCTTGGCTAATATTGTACGCTAGCTCTAGTCTTTGCCACAAGGAACATGAGCGTGGTGCCGGCGAGTCTCTTGCAGAGTTGCAGTAGTGTACACCGTGTCGTCGAGAGAAATGAGATATATACACTTGTCTGCGGGAAAACTTTTTTTTGGCTGTCGCGCGGGCTTTTCTCCCGTCAACTTACCAGAACCGCTCTGTGTTGTTGTTGGGGTTGACATGTCTAGTTACCGGGCGCGTGGCGGCTAGCCATGTGGAATAGGAGGCACTAGGAAACAAGCTGTTACACAATTGTTACTCAGGAAGGTCCTTCCTGCAAAACATCAAAATATCGTACCATCCGATTCAGGATCAATTCAAATAAACATCATCTTAGCTTTTCCTCCCTTTTTATCACTAGGAAGGTCCTCCTTGCGAAACATCAACAGACCGGACTTTCCTCGGTCATAACTTCCCCCTTCTCTACCTATTATCACGATACCTCCATTGTTCTCCCTCTACCTTCTTTTTTGCCTCATTCTGCAGTTATGCAATGCGTATGAATTCTGAATGCTGAGTATGCTCGAATCAATTCGGAATAGATTAAACCAAATTGGTATAATAAGATGGCATCTCATAGCAACTCATTACCACAAAGTACACACCACCAGTCCACCAACAAGTAGCAAACATCATAAGATGATCCGGTAGCAAACACCAAAATACAAACATGATACAAGTTTCACAACAATCATAACTACCCATTCATAATCATAATGATTACTGGAACTTCTCCATCTCATGTTTCGCCTCCTCCCTTCAACCCAATTGTATGAGTACAGTAAAACAACCACCAAACGCCACAGAACCTGGTTGTTTGCTACCTACATAAACTCAGCAAGGGCATGGTTGTCCTAACTGAACCTATCAATCCATCAAACGATGCAAATTGGAAACTAACTGAATCTAACACCTATGAATTGTGGCAGAATCCAGATGTCCCTTCACGGTCTGCAGCTCCAAAATAGTATCTGCAATCTATCAATCCATAAAATGATGCAAATTGAAAATACAAGGACCTATCAATCCTATCAATTGTGCACCTCGACAAAAATCCATAAAACGAGTGGCTTGAAGCACATCCAAAAGCTACTAAAATACAAAACCTACTGTAAGATGATACAAATTGAAAACTAACTGAATCTAACATGAATTGTCTATAGCCTATCAACTTCTAACACCAATCGAAGTGCAAATCTAAAGGTACGATAATGAAATCTGAATCTACCATATATGCTCATCAATCCTCCAGATCCCCAAATCTAGATGTCCCCAACCTAGGAAGATAGGGGAAAATATAGCGGCTCAAACCAGAGGACCGACCTCGTCGTGCTGTCTCATCCTCTTGTTGTTGGGAGGTGGCGGTGCAACCATTTTGCCCCCACCACTAGGATCCGCCATTCCTACCACGAGCTATTGCAGATCTGCATAGCGGAAGTCGAAAGTCTTTGCGAAATCTAAGTGAAGTGTCTCGCCAGCCATTCGATACGTAATCCCCGTAATTATAGACTCATATGAAACTTACATGTGGGACCTGGTCATAGTAAAGAATTCGCATGAACTTTTAGTGAGTTTCCCAAAAACTCACACAACCAAGAAGTGTTGCAGTGGTAAGTAGCACAGTCTTGTTCCTCCAGGTCTCTAGTTCGAACCCATGCCATGGCAAATTATTTTTGCACCATTTCGTGATCTGGCCTCCGCTGACCTGGAAAAATTGCTTACATGATGTGGGACCCTGGAAAATTTTATGACGACTTGGAACGCTCTATTTTCGAAAGAATGCTTACATGTGGGACCCTACTGAATTTTATGACGACTTGGAACACTCTATTTTAAAATAATGCTTACATGTGGGACCAAAGTTGGTTTATGACGCTATTGCGGAGCTTATGGCGTGACAAAACAAGCATGAAACAAGGAATGCTCGGCTACAGTAGCAACCATTATGACAAAAGTTTTTTTGTCACTAAATTTGCTCGGAAGTGAAATATTATGACGAGATCAGCCAGGGACGTCATAAATCAATGACACTAAAATGTGGTTGCATCACTAGTCAACGATTTTCTTATAGTGTATACTCGTAGCAAGTTGCTTGTTCTTCTCGTCAACTACAGAAAGGAAAACTAATATATTGCAACCGACAGAAGAACCATGTGTGTGCGTGCTTGAGATCCAGCAGAAGGTTGGATTCTTGGCGAGGGATGGGAATGGGAGGGCAAGAGGACGCAGCAGGGTAAGAGCGGGAGGAGGAAGGCGAGGCGCCCAACGCCTAGCAAGCCTGCCGCCTGGAGTCCCTACGTATGGCGGCACTCAACGCTTGCGCGAGATGCAGATGCGCCGCCAAGGCTGTAGGATTAGCTAGGGTTTGGAGGAGCACCGTGTGCCCTTTTATGTAGTAGTCAATGGGCCTGGTCGGTCAACAAATAATGGGGGTATTATGGGCTGAAATGGGGTACTTTGGTATGATGGACCATGTTTCAAAAACCCATGGGTTTATGGGTTTGGGTACTGCATTTCCAGACCCACGCCTACAAACCCGATGGGTATGATATTTTACCCATTAACAAACCCATGGGTCTAAGAATTGACCCATGCCCGTGCCCTAATGGAGTAAAAACTTATCGGGTTTCGGGCACCCATTGTCATCTCTAAACGCAACACAGATGAAGGCTAGACACTTCTACGGCAGGTTCATGCCAGAGGCCGCAACGACGCGACCCGCGAGGGGAGGGGATCCCATTGGCTGCCTCCACCCAAGGCCTCGTGAGGCCGCGATCCCCGTCGGCCACCCGCCGCAGGATACCGCCTGCCCTCCTGGTGCTCCACGCCTTCACCCACCGGCTGCCTAGTTTGCCCGTCGTTGGCCACTCCCTGGCCCCTGCTCGCCCGGCTGCCCCCTGGTGCCCTGCTGCACACGCAGCCGCGCCTGCTGGAAGGAGGCAGCCACCTCTGAAGTCGGGCGCCGGCTGGAAGGACTAGGAGGAAGCCAAGCAGGTGTTCATCTATCTTCTCCCAATCTCACTATTTGTTTACCTCTGATGAGATTTAGGTGTATTAGGATTTAGATTTTAGTGGCAGCGAGCGGTCATTGATCCTACTTGTGTAGTATCTGTTTAGTTGTTATGTACTTGTGTAACCACCAGATTAAAGTTGTTGCTCCCATTCTGATTCATTTCAACTGTTCTGAATTGTAAGCTGTGCTCTGACATCATAGATGAAGAAATTCAGACAAGCAGAGAGGAACTTCCCTTTGGGGCTAAAAACACTTTTGTCTGGTGCATTTATTTTTTGTTTCTGTCTTTGTTTCTTATTTATTTACTTCGTACTGCTACCTTGTGTTACATATGTGGTTAAAATATTTGCACACTGGGGTCCGATCGGTGAACCAGTAGCCTCACCGATTCATTTCCGATCCGGGTTTTCATTCGATGCATATATGTGGTAGTTTTGGCCACTTAATTTTGACCCTAGTCGTGGCCAAAAGCTGACTCCACCACTGCTGGTCCACACATCCTGAATCCGTTCCTGCCCGGTTTATCTTTACCTTCATATTCTCTACCGAGTTTATTGAAGTCCATTTTGCAGCATGCTCTCAACTCACTAGAAATCTAATGCGACCCCAGTCATCTTACAATACTTGTTCTTATTGTGCTCCAGCTTTACTTAAAAAACCTCCCCACATACGTTGGAAACCAACACGCGGAAGACTGGATACACTGTCGGGCTCGCACTCCTCATGCAGAAAGTAGTGCGCATGCTCTAGCTAAACTAACCGTTGGGCTCATCTTACACTCCCAAGATAAGAGAGTCCCCCATGCATGATTGCATCACGGGTGGTGTCCTGGCCCTTCGGGCAAGTCAGGATATGGCTGACAACTTCAGCACATTAAGCCTTTTTCTCTATATGTGTATAGAAATTCATACGATTTTAAATATACAACCACTTTTGAATAATTTAAATTCATGTATAAATGACAAGTACATGGAAACTTCTCTTTTCATTTTTTTATCTCTTATCACGATTAACTGTCAAGACGGATCATGACCACTCCACGAACAACAATCACCATGCATTAGTACCGCCTATGCATTTTTCATGGAACTTTTCCATCAAACCTGAAAAAACCATAACACCAAATTCTATTTTAATTTTTGTTCATAATCTGTTTTTATCTAAGTGAAGAAATTATATACACTTTTCCATTTGCATGATCAGAGTATATACTTCTTTTGTTCTATATAAAAACAAAAACAACAAAGGAAGTCATACCTGATTTGTAGTTTGGTTATTTTTCACTACCTTATTTTCCCTTTGGTTGGCACGACAGCCAACATTTTTAGCTCTGCTAGAACATGTTCATCAGATCCAGTCACACATCTCGTACCTAAATTGACTAGACATCACATCTGACATAGCCTCGTCACTAACCACAATCGACATCAAATGTTGGTTCACCCACATCCCCAATGTGTTCTTCTGTAGTAATCCTACTAGGCACATTATTTTCTTGTCTGATAGTACTCTTCCTCATTTCGGAGTCTATTCTGCGAAGCTCAGACAACATCTAGTTTGTTCTTTCCAGGCTCAAGCACCATCGAAAGCTACAACAACACACTCTTTTGAGATTAAGTTATACCTTAGAGAGTTGTTGTCACTTGCCAGATTAGGCGGTATGAAAGTTGTTCATTCTAACTTACATTTACGGGTCTCCACATATCTATGAAATATTTCTTTGCCAGGCTGTGCTTGTTAAGCTGGATTAGAGTCCTTAGTATGTGCACACAAAGAATACCATCTTTCTGAAACCAAGCACAAATGTAGACATAATTCTCTCCTCATCAACATCAAGCATCACCAAATATTTTGTTGGGCCTCACCTCATCTTTTATATGCTCACCAGACTTATAGATAACATACACTTTGGTATTTTGAACCTCTTTCTGCAATTTACCTCCCGATTTCCTTAACTAACTGCTGGAATTTTGGCACATGTTAAGACCTTTTTTATGGAACATGGAACTCACCTTCAAGTCATGCATTCACACTGTAAATGCCACCCCAAAGGCAGGTAATCCAAACTCATTTTCTTCGGAATATTTTTGTGCACTATGTATTTTTTTTGTCTTTTCATGCAACTCTCTTTTAGTAAGTGCTGAACGATATGGCTTAACACCAGTCTTGTTTTGGAGAGCACATTCCACCAAGTAATGCCCCTCACCCATTGTTTTTCATATTTCTTATTTACCTCTTTTTTTTATCATGTTGTCCAACATCTTTTGTTTTATTTTTTCCACATTTTTTGGAGATGCATCCAAGTCAACATCATCCAGATATATTTTGGAAGTGCAACTACATTTTTCATTTGGCTATTGGAATTCTTTCATTCAGTAACATCTATATTGGTCATGTTTGTTTCAAATTATAGCTGATTTTTGAAGGTCCGATTATGGGAGATCCAAAACTCATATGGCTCCCATAATCCATAATTCAAATGGATTCTGGATTATGAATTATGGTAGTCATTTTACTTTTGGAATCTCCCATGATCGGGGAACAAAAGACGAATTTATTTTTTAGGGGAACAACAAGCAAGTGCTACCACATTACTACCTCTTTAGCAAGTACACCTATTTTATTTCTAGCAACCACTATTATATTTTTTATGTAATTCTTTTTATTCATATGTATATATGCAGTCACTCACATAATTTAATTTGTAGTCACTTACATATTTTAAATTCATGCATAAAATGGTAAGTACAAGGAATCTATTTATTTATTTTTTCGGCTCTATTACAGTTCATTCTCATGATGCATGACACCACCTCCTCCCAAACTTAATCACACAATTCTCAATCTCCATCGGCAATTTTTCTTTAATCTCTTGATCAAACCTAAAAAACCAAAACATAAAAGAAGGTGATTTGTAGAACTTGTTTGTAACAATTTCTTTAGATAACTAAGGAAGTTATATATTTTCTCTATTTTTGAATCATAACTTTATACTTTTTTGTTCTATATAATAAACAAAAACAACACAGGGAGTTGTACCTGATTTGTAGTTGGTTCTTGTCCACAGTCTTCTTTTTTGTTTTTGAACCACTACATTTATAGGGGGGGGGGGGGGGCCCTGCATGTAGTCCTATTGTGTTGTGGGAGCCACAATTACAACATGTTATTTATTTTTTTTGTTCTTTTCTTCTCTATAATTGATACCAATCTTCTATTTGTTAAGATTCTTCTGTCTTCCTTAGCACAATGTTTGGAGTTTTTTACTCCGTCCGTGCATGTACACCAGATCTAGTCGCACATATTGTTGCTAAATTGTCACTGGATATCACATTTGACATGACCTCATCACTAACTACAAGTGACATAGAAAATGCGGCCTACATCCACAATGTGTTCTTTTGTATTCATCACATCGTGCACATTCTTTTCTTGTCTGGCAGGAATCATCTTCATCATAGAATGTATTATGTAGAGCTCAGATAGCATGCAGTTTGTTCTTACCAGGCTCAAGCACCCATCAGAAGCTATATTGACACACTCTTTTGAGAGTAGGTGATACCTTAGAGTGTTGTTATCGCTTAATGGATCATATGGTATGCCCTAGCGGTCAACTATTCGATTGTTTTCCCGAGTGCCAATGTTTTTTTTCTAAAACATACCTCCATCTGTCTATGAAATATTTCCTCTAGTAGGTTGTGTTTATTAAGCTGGATCATGATCCTGAGTATGTGCACACAAATAATTCCATCTTTCTAGAAGCGAGTGCAGATGTGGACATAATTTTCCTGCTGAACATCAGCCGTCACAATGTACTTCCTTGGCCCCACTTCATCTTTTATGTGCTCATGACTTATAGACAGAATACACTTTGTTGTTTTCAACCTCTTCTGCAATGTACCTTCCAGTAGCCTTGACTAATTGCTGGAATCTATGAGTGTTGTACAAATCACCTGCCTACTTTTCAAAATTACACTTTAGCTATAGAAGCACAACTTCTTGTTCTTTGTCTTTTTAGATTCCCTATTTCATTCATAGTCCTCATAATTCTGTCAAATTCTTTCACAAATAATAACAAGCTACTAGTTGGCCCTACATTTTCTTTGAATCGAGCATTGGTCCCCTCGTTATGGGCATGGAGAAAATGAATGGGAAGAAGTTGTTTTTGAAAAAGGGTAGGAGCAAACTTTTTTCTGCTGTCATACATGACACGTGACTACGTGTTTAACACGTATGCCTACAATCTTTCAAACTCGTCCTCTGTCAAACAATTTAAAACATTGTTGTAGAAATTCCTTGCAAAGTTAGGTTCTTTTCTAAATGTAGGTGCCATTATTTTTTCATCTTTAGAAACTATGTGGAAAACATGACTCCTGTGTATTGTGTCTAGAAACTCAAGTGCAATAGCTGTTCTCATCACAACATGCATGATAGGAATGTGCTAAAGAGCCACCTAAATGTAGGTATGTTTCGTTGATAAGCACCACACAAGCAAATAACAAATTATCTTCATGACCATTTATCCCAACAAAAGGAGCAAACTTCAAATTGTGTTTGTTGGTGTGGTAAACATGTAGTGTCGAAACTGTTACATCGACATATGTTGCATACCAAGCTCTGTTATAACCATATGCCAAAATATATTTCTGACCTTTAAATCCTTCGCATCAAAGGTGAAGAAGAAAGAAGTATCAACTACCTGTTGCTGCTTCAAAAACTGGACCACCTGAGTTATGTCATTTTCCTTGTACTCTCTCAACATACTTGTATCTTTCTAAACTAGATTCATGTTTTGCATCCCACCCCTCAAATATGACAGGAATGCAAGTATTTTTTTGGGCGTTCACCTCAATGAATGATCTTATCATTGCTTTCTATTGTTTGAGAAATACCTATGTGATGTCAAAATCTTGGCCATATATGGAGCAAGGAGCTTATGTTGTGCTTAAGAACAAGTCTAGTTACTGTCCAAACACCTTTTTTCTTTGTCACAAGCATATCTCAGCCAAAACATTTTGGGCGTGCTTGGTTTGTTTAACACGTATTGTGTCTTCTCATCAAGCAAGGATAGGAAGCTAGACTATGTGTTTGGATTTGCAATAGGATTGCATCAGGAATTGTATTATCAAGAATCAGCTTGCCATTAGAGGAGACCTAAAATGGCTCTCCTCAACTGGCAAGGGTCTCATTGTTTGTGCTGGCTAGGCAAGGGGTGGAGAGGCAAGCCTTGCCAGCTACCAAGCAGCCCCATTTGTCTTGTATCTTTGCTGCTGGGACAGCCTCAACTTCATATAGACTTATTTTAAACTCTTTTATCTTTACATCATCATCAAATTTTGCAGCAACAACATCTTGATGTGTTTTTGTGTTGGCATCTTTCTACTCAATGGTTCTATAATTGTTGCACTTGTAGATTCACCTGTAACCTCCTTCTTGGATTTTTTATTTTTTGATGCGTAAGTACCACTTGAACTACAACAAGACAATCATCCAAGTTATGTCCTGAATTTTTGTTATTACATCATGTGAACTTGAACCCTAATTATTTTTGCTGCACCTAGTGACTAACAGGAACTAATATGCCTGCAATGTACTTGAAGTTCTACAAGATTGTTTTGGATGCTACATTAACCTCACAAATGGAAAAGCATTAATTGTTAGAATTCTCTATTTATACAATTTTATAAAATTGTATTGGAAGTTTAATTCAATATATTTAGCATGTTGGATACCCTTTATTTCCATCATCTATAATATGTATTTTGCTAATGAAATTTGTTGCTTAAAATGTGCCAACATCATCTTTAACATATATTTTTTGGTTACAACTTTTTAAATAATAATTATTTTGTTCAAAACTTATGTCCCCATAGAAACGGACAAACATTCACCTAGTTATTTATAATCTCCGAACAATAATATCATTGATTGATATTTAAACATAATATCATGCAATGTAAATTTTTTCTTTAAAAATAATATCATTGGATTGATATTTAATAGTAGAGTAAAATATTGGCGGCAGACAGATCTCGGAACATACCCTAAGGTGCTATATATAATCTATGTCGGTAAATTCTTAATATGACTTTGCAAGCCCTCGAACTTATCATAGGACGTAGGGTGTCATCCAATAAGTCACGAAAGTGTCAAAAGGATTCCTCTAGTTCTTGCGCTAGTTCTGATCTTCCCATTGTGGCATCTTTTCTAACCCTCGTGCTCTCTTTCTCTCTCCTCGGTCCCACAGCTGGCCCTGAGTCATTGTCCACCTCATGCCGTGCCCTCTCTCCTGCGAGCAAGGAAGAAGCAATGCAACTAGTGACAAGTTCAGAACCGGAAATGCATTTTATAGTTTAGGGAAAAGGGATTTGTATTATACCCTTGGAAAGATCATGGACTTAAAATGCATTTTGAGAGTTCAAAGACGTATAAATTTTATTAGGACATAGTAATGTATTTTGAGGTTTACGGAAAGGTTACATCACTAAATGATATCCCAGAATAAGTCGAGATACCACAATGCATTTTTACTCTTTCAAGTATTTAATATCCTATAGTTATGATTTTGTACAAACACTGTGACATAATTAAGAGTCCATATGAGTCCATGGTTAATCTTAAAGACCGTACTATATGAGGTCACAGCTATAGAGAAGCAAACAATGCAAGCTAACTCATATGGATTGGAGTTTCGTAGCCACGAGCAGTCTAAGGTGCTCTGTCAATATGGACTCATATGGGTTCCAACTATAATTAATTTGAAGGTGATCACGTACAAATTTAAGGTGCTCTGTTTCCATGTTTATTATTATCTATACCTAATATAATATTAAAGTGCGGTAGTTTCTATCAATCTACCGTTGCCTTTTGTCAAAAAAAGTCCATCACTTTGTTATTAATCAACCCGCAGTACTAGGAGTTACACAGTCATAGTTTTGACTATTTGAAAAAAAAGTCTTTTCAAGCCCGTTCCGTGTTGGCCTCGCCATCCACCACGCTCGCCCCTGCGCTCTTCTACGCATGCCGGCCCAAATATTTATAATTGAAATTTCGCAAACAAACAATCAAAACTTATAAAACAACAACAAATTATCAGCCAATTTTTGCGGCACGTGTATATGAAGACGTTAAATGCTTTTTTTTCACTCATGTGCAATACACGGTCATATTTGCTAGTACCACCCAACGTGCTATACCTGCCCTAACTATGAAGTTCATGACTGATAGACACACCACGGTTCAAATTATTGATGCAGTCTTGAACTCATGTCCGGGGATTAGCCTGGAACTCCGGGACCTAAATATCATACCAAAGTTCCTCCAGGCTAGTTGGTTGGAGAGGATGAGGTGTGACCGCAACTAGGGGACTCAGGTCCAATTCCTCATTGGAGCGAATATGGAGCTGGTTTAAAAAAAATCTCATCGCCGGTGAAATCGGTGTTTCAGGATTTTCCACGCCGGTGAATTCGGGGTTTGAGGATTTTCTAGATCAGGAGAAAGTTCTATCTTCTTAATGAAAACCGTGGACAGTCTTACCCCACCGATCTAGTTTTTTTACCTAAATATCGTAATAAGATTCATAACAATGCAATGCTTTTGAGCTCACGCTATATCACCAAAGTATTGCTCTTGGCACGAACGAAAAAGCATGTGCACGAACCCACAAGGCCACAAGCATCCTTTTCTTTTTACCATGCACGAGTCGTGCTACGACCTACGAGTACGAAACACAATATCCATGTTTTACCACGGCTCTCGCTAGGAACAGGAACAGCATCCTTTTTTCAGGGTCCCGTACGTGCACGGCGATAAAGATTTCTGACCTGTCAAGAACACCGGCCACCAAATTGTTCAGAACGACTCGTGCGGTCATCACGTCACCATCTGACTGACATCTCCTTGGCACCCAACCGCTAGCAGGCTACCCATCCTCCCCGACACCCAACGCTGCCACTGCACCTTTCCGTGCACAGAAAACACGGCCGGAGGACTCGGAGAACCAGAGACTCATGTAGTCGTGTGCGTGCAGCATGCAGAAGGGAATGTGCGTGCGTGCACGTTTTCTGTGCTTCCAAATATCCCACCGTCATGTGATATATAGGGATGGAGGGTTCAAATTTTGTATCAAAATATAAAGATTTCAAAATATAAGACAAAATTAAATAAGTTGGTGGGTAGTGTAAAATAAGTGTGTAGAAGTCATTTCCTCTCAGTGTTGTTTTTTGAGTTCGAACCCATCAAATCCTTATATTGTTGGACGGAGAAAGTACCACTATGCCTGCTTTGCCCTGTTTCCTCCCGTCCCTCTCGATCGGTGCTTTAGGCTGGTCGCACTGGGGAACGCCATCGGGACGCTACGACGTGCTCCAGTACAAGTATATCGTGCCCCCCTCACCCAACCCCCCACACACACCCCGCACCAGGGGATAGTAAGACATACTAGGCGTCCCGTGGCGCCCGGATCCCCCAAATCCAGCGTAGTCCCGGCGCGCGCGCTATGTCTCGCGCTGACCCTACTTGGCGTCTGGAGCAATGGATGCGCGCGCGAAGCCGGAAGCACGGGAGGGAGATGGGGAGGGAGGGATCCCGCCGGAAGAAGAGCTCCTGCGGGACGGCAGAGAGAGAAAGTTGGGGCCGGCGGCGGAAAGGAGTTCCGAGCGGGGTTGCGTCCGCCGCCGCCGAGCTCCACCTCGGTGCCCACCTCCGTCACCGCCCATCGGGGAATCGAGGCGCAGAGCGAAGCCGGGAGAAGGGGAGGCACCAGCACTGCCCACCGCCGCCAAGCTCCTCACTAGCGTGACGCCCCTGCTCCACCTCGGCGCCCGCCTCCGTCGCTGCCCCACCTCCACCTCGCCGCCCAGCTCCACCTTGGTGCCCACCACCACGGGTCGCGCGGGATCTGGTGGGGGGGTGTTGGGCAGAGGAGGAGGATCCACCGCAGGCCGCGCGTGCGGGAGCTCCGCTGCCGCCGACCGTGCAGAGCTTTACCACCGGCACCAGGCCTCCCCTGCTCTGACGAACCAGGTCTCCACGCCGCCGCTAGGAGCCTCCTCCGGCTCCGGATCCGCCTCAGGGCACGAGGAACTGCCGTGAGGAGCTCCGCCTCGCTCCGTCCTCGGGCTCCCGCTCCTCGCTGGCGCCTGTCTCCTCTACCTCGCTGTCGGAGGAGGGGAGAGCGAGGGGCGTGTTCGGAAAGGTAGGAGCGGCAGGGAGCTGCAAAGCCACTTCGCCGGCCGTCGCGCCGGCGAGGGAGGGAGAGGGAGGAGGGGCGGTGGTGGCGCCTGTCGTGCGGGGAGGGAGGTAGGGCGCGCCACCGGCTGGCGGAGGGAGCGAGGGGCACGCGCTGGGAAGCGAGTCCTAGGTGGCCGGCGGAGGGGAGGGGTGGCGCCGGCCCGCGACTTGCCGACGGAGGGAGGAAGGGAGGAGGCGGGGCGGCCGCGGGGGAAGCAGAGAGATCGCGCCGAAGGGACGGGAGAGCCTACGGGTGGATAAGAGAGGCTGATGAGTGGGTCCCACTGCGGGTTGTTGGTATGGAGTATGACATATAAGGGATGACGGGTGCGGGAAAACTCATAATGTACTTGAGAATCTTGATGACCGGACAGAACCTCTTTTAGGGTATGCAAAGGGACCAGCCTTACAACGGCCAATGCATGCAAAAGTGACTGAGTGGAGCACCACAATACCACATACAGTTCAGAGAGCTGCAGGAAAACAGCTACAAGATAATGAGCCGAGACACAGCTCGTGCCTCGTGGTGTCCATTTCTTGGACACTGTTAAGTGGAGCCAGGTTACTCCTCGGCGTTGAGCCTAGTGATAGGGTCGATCGTGTGACGCGAGGAAGACGACGGAGGCAGGTCCACAAGTACTGACTAATCACTGACCAGTGAGCAACCCGGCCGGCGCACTTGCTACTCCCATGGACCATGGTTAAGTTGTTGGTCCAAGCACGCATCGGACCAATCATCCAGCATAATGCGACGAGCTAGTGAGCTGAGGCCTGAGGTAATCAGTCCCGTCGTCTACTACAGCCTTCCTTCTAGGGGTATGGATATCTCTCAAGCGGCAGATCAGCGGAGGCAGCAGGATCACTACAGGATCTGGTCGCTGATTCGACTGGCCGGTTTGATTTATTTCTTGTCCCCGTACGTGCGCGGCGATAGATGGCCGATTTCCTTTATTTAATTTATTATTGGTGCCATCTGTTTGATTGGCGCGTGCAGCAGGAAAGCTGCGGCATCGCGACCTGAATCGTACGTGGAGTAGCGGTGGGTGTCTGGCAAATGCATGTCAACTAGCTATAGCTTCTGCGCACCGTCAATAACTAACCCGTGATACGATGGAGGTAGATCGCCCTGTCTCGCGTGCTTCATTCCGAGGCAGATGATCTGATGGCGCCTCCGCTTGAAGACGTGCTCGTTCTGCTCGATCCGGCCCGGTTGCTACGCACCACACAAGCTCCTCTCCTCCATCGTCATCCTGACGGCCTGACCACACAGATGGCGGCTAGGCAGCCATGAACCACGCGTTGCGAAGATAGTTTGATCGACCGGATGGCTCGAGAAAAGACAGGAGTACTACAGTCTACAATTACAACTTTGGGAAGCACATCTGTTAGGGCACCCGCAGTGGATGTCTATAGGCTCTCTATAAGGGTCCAGGTAGGAGAGAGAAGGGCGTGTCGCTACGGCTGGCGAGAGCCGCTACGCGACTTTTCACGCGTGAGCGGGCCCCACCGTTGCGTCCCGTCATCCTCCTCTCTCTCTATCCTCAACCTCCAAGCGCGCGTCTGCAACTTCTGCTCGTCAGCGTGGAGCAGGGCCATCAGAACGGAGCGCAGGCTGCCGGTAGTCGGGGAGCGCGGCCGTCTGGGCGGAGCGTGGGCCACCGTCTCCGGCGACGCCGCCGGCGTGGCGCGTGAAGGCTGGGCCACGACCGACTTTTTTAGTTTTCAGCCTTTTTTGAAAAACATTCTCACAAATACGCCCTTGAGAGAAAGAATTCAGAAAATGGACCCTGACCTCGGCGCCATGTATCGTGGCGCCGAGCTTCCACGTCTCGGCGCCCTGATCTGTGGCGCCAAGGTCAAAAGACAGCAATTCTTTCAATTTTGGAGCGTCATTTTAAATATGTAAACTCACTTCTTTTTCATAAAAAATCATTGTCAAATGTTAACAAAAGTTCATAGATTCCATTTTGCATGTTGTTGGTCACACATTACATACAAAATTTTTTGTAAAAGAATTTCAAAGTTGACTAACTGACACTATTTCCAGACTTCGTATTTTTCGGTCTCCAATAGACTTACTTTCAATTTTGGGGCTCCAATTTAAATATATAAAATCACTTTCCCATGATCAAAAACTTTTGTAAAATGTAAACTAAAGCTTATAGATTTGATTTTCCATGTTGTTGATCATATCTTACATATAAATATCTTCACAAAAGAATTTCAAAGTATGGCAACTGACACTATTTTCAGACTTGGGATTCAACTACACCATATCCTAAGTCTGAAAACAGTGTGAGTTACCCTACTTTGAAATTCTTTTGTGAAGAAATTTGTATGTAAGACGTGATCAACAATATGCAAAATCGAATATATGAACTTTCTTTAACATTTTACAAAAGTTTTTGATCATGAAAAAGTGATTTTATATATTTAAATTGGATCCCAAAATTGAAAGTAAGTCTGTTGGAGACCGAAAAATACGAAGTCTGAAAATAGTGTCAGTTAGTCAACTTTGCAATTCTTTTACGAAAAATTTTGTATGTAAGGTGTGACCAACAACATGCAAAATGGAATCTATGAACTTTTGTTAACATTTGGCAACGATTTTTGATGAAAAAGAAGTGAGTTTACATATTTAAAATGAGGCTCCAAAATTGAAAGAATTGTTGTCTTTTGACCTTGGCGCCACAGATCAGGGCGCCGTGACGTGTAAGCTCGGCGCCACAGTGCGTGGCGCCGAGGTCGGGGTCCATTTTCTGAATTCTTTCTCCCAAGGGTGTATTTGTGAGAATGTTTTCCAAAAAGGGCTAAAAACTAAAAAAGTCGCGGGCCACGACCGCCGACGTGGGGGCGACACAGGCGCGGGGAAGAACGGGGGGCGAAGGCAAGCCACGAGCTCGACGGAGCTTGTCGAGGTGCTAGGCTGCCAGAGGCGACCTGCCGGTCGCGAGGAGGACGAGTCCACCGTGCCGTGGGCGCGCCGACACGGCTCCGCCGAGTAGCTCCACCGACCCGCACGCGAGGACTGAGCTCGGCCAGAGGTGCGCACAGGACTGTGGGAAAGCCTCCATGGGCGTGAGCTGTGAGGGGCCGCCATGGACGCGAGCTCTGAGGGGCTGTCGTTGCTTGAACTTGCATGATGGTGCGCCACGCAACAAGATGGTGCGCAGCGAGAGTTTTTTTCCTACCAATCTTGCATGCCGCTCAAATCAATTGGAGTATTTAAGCAATTCCTACCAATCTTGCAAGTTCGATGTTTCTTGGGAGAGTTGTGTAATCTACTGGCGTGGTTCAGTTGAATTTCTTGCAAGCTCGATCGAAATTGAATTGTAAGCGCGTGGGTGACTGGAAGCACGAGCTGGGCACGGGGAAGCAGAGGGACTGGGGTCACCGTCGCCGGACCCCGGCGCGGGCAAAGCCTGGGTACGATACGACCGCGGGCGGGGCACACGACCGCCGGAGGAGGCCGAGGCCAGGGAGTTGGAGGGGGCCGAGGCCAGGGAGTCAGAGGAAGCCGACGGAGACTGCGCAGGGAGGCGGCTGCAATTGATGACGACGGCGCGGTGAGGTCGTGCGGCCGACGACAGGAGCAGAGAGGGAGATTTAGAGAGAGACGATAAAGGGGGATCGAGGACTGGGGGCGGTGCGCCGCCGGAGTAGGCACAGGGCCGACCGGAACACCATGGCCACGGGAGAGAAGGTGCGAGGGAAAGAGAAGAAGAGAGGGGATAAGGCTGGGAGTTTGGGACCCACACGAAGTTAATGCTATAGCATGACCATTGAACAGATGATCTACACAACATGCTATATCCAACGTGGATCTCATTGTAGAGAGCATCTTACTAATAACCACTAGAACAGACGGCGCGCTATGCGCGCCCTATCATACCAACAATCAAATATAAGTGAATAGAAGCAACATCTAGTAGATACTGGATAACATCCGTGTGATATCATGCCAACAATCAAATATAAGTGAATAGAATCAACATCTAGTAGATACTGGATAACATCTGTGTGGATTATCCATGTGGATATATGTAGCCAACAATTACATGCTCAAGATCCACATATCATAAAAGCACATATGTACCACACAATCTTAAAGTTTACCATGGAGGCATCTGGGCAGGATCAGTGGTGATGTAATGCATGTATTGCTGCAGCTCAGGAGGATCCTACTCAAAGTTTAGTTCCAATCATTTTTCTTCAGGATTCAATTGCAGCCTGCAGTGAAACCAAAATCCAATAATCAATAGGTAGATAACATTAGTTGTCTAGGTGCCAAAAATAAAGATAAAAGAAAGAAAAAGACCTTAACATTGGGGTGCATCTGCTAGCCAACAAATTGCCTTGCCGAACAACCAACTAACGATTTGAGCCACAAACCAGGACCAAATAAATTGCATTTGCGCATCGTGCCTTGGCTGCTCCTTCTTGTTAGGTTGGGAATTGCATAAACACATTGCATGCCCATCAGATATCTACCAAATATCTAAAAATCTAACTTATTCCGGCAAATCACTGAAACAAATTATTTTGGCAAAGGGAAGACATGCATGATTATACTTAGATGCATAAAAAGGAGATAAAGATTCATACCCTACATCTAAACCAACAGATCATCTTCCCCGACAAAAGGAGATAAAGATTCATACCCTACATCTAAACTAACATGTCATTTTGTTTCTTGGTAAAACAGCAGATGACATCTACTGGACCTTAGATAAGTGAATGCGATTTTTTTCCCGCAGATGGATTTACAGACAAAAGGTGCAGCATACCTACAGTGCCACCATGTATTTTCATCCCCAAACAAAAATTCCTACACATAAATCCCAACAAGGTGTGTAGATCAGGAGTGAGCACTCCAAAGGTTTAACTCATCGAGCTTACCACAAATAAATGATCTCCTGCAGTGAACAAACTCAATCACAATCCAGAAGTAGAAATCATATTGGTCTCTGAATGAATCAAAATAAAGAAGCTGGGGCAACGCCAGAACGGGGCACATGCCTAGAAGAAGATGCTACAGCGGGAGGGAGTAGCAAAAGGCAGCTGCGATATTTAGTAGCAGGAAGCAATCATCAGCCTGCCATGGCGATCAGCAATAACCCCCTAGAGTTCCACATGTGTCCTCTGCACACAAACACAACCATAATCATTAAGAATCAAGATAATCAGCCAGTGTATCATAAAACTGGGTACAACCAGTCAATCAGCATCCATCTGCTACTCGACGCGTGAAAAATTATTAGAAAGCATATTCTTTGCAAGATAAGAAAACATCACTTTGCACTCTTAAGTTACAAAGACAAGTGTTCTAGCCTCCTACACTCATTTCATGGCTGACTCAATGAAATTTAAAATTGTATGCAGACAATTATTGAATGAGTGAAGCTACATATATCATTCATCTTTATAAATACATACCAGGGCTTTTAGAGCTTTTAGGTAGCTGCAGCTCCTGTTGCATCGCTCTTGTTACTGTGTCAGCGGCATCAAAATTAGGATCATACTTCTGCACATGGTCAAAACAAACTGTTGTCAAAACAAATTGACATGATCTGACTGTTTAATTCATAAACATGCATGCTATGCTGACAACTAAACCAAATAACAATTTTTGCATATACAGAAAGCCATAGATAGTTAGATGCATGACTTGGCAAGTCTCTGAACTCTGAAGCTGCAAATTCCATCAGATTACCACCATATATGTTGAATGCAGTAAACGTAGGCAGAGGCAGAGCCAGCCTCCTACCCAAGCTCATTAACATTGACTAAGCTCCCACATCTGATGGGTCACATGTACAACTGGTGGGCACATCCTCAACAGAATTTTTTAACACAATACATTCCGAGCTTGTTAGTTCGTAGCCAAATCTCAAATTAAGTATATAAATTGCTTTATGTGATTCCTTCCACATAAGATGAATCTAATAACCAGGAAGACAACTACAAAACTAATAACCTAGATGAATGCACGTACTTACTCCATAAGCAATGTTTGCGGCCGTCCATGAAGCAGTCGTGTCATGGCCGGCCGGCGCGCGACTGCTCATCACTGCATAGTCGACGCGCGCGCCTGGCTGCGCCACCACGACACCACCGCTTGCCCAGTCGCCGCCTGTGCCACCTTGCCCTGCATCTCCATAGCCGAAGCACCTCCATACCACCACCTCCAGACCACTGCAGGTCTGCAGCCACTCGCCGTCCGTCCAAGCCGTCTGCGACGTGCAGCCCCACCGTCGCACGGCCGCGTCGAGGTCGCCGCACCACGCGGCCATCTCGCCGCACACATCGACGCAGCAGGGCCATGCTGGGGCCAGCCGACGTCGTCTCACCACCACATGCAGCGCCCGCGCACGCTCCGCCGGAGCCGCCGCCGCGGGCAGTCACTCCGCGTCGGGCGCAGACCCGCTGCCCCCGTCGCGCCCCTGTAGAGGTACCGTAGAACGCGCGGGCCGACGGATCCGGCCGGCGCCGTGCCGAATCCGGGGCCTCGCGAGCTCCCGCGCCGGCGGAGTGATGCCAAGAGAGGCCCCGCCACCGCTCTCCCCACGAGCCGGACGGGCTTCCAACAGCGTGCTCAGGAGGCGACGCGGCGGGAGGCGGCTCGGCGGTGTCTATGGTTGCGACGGGGCAGGGGTGAGGAGAGGAGCGGGCGGGGCGACGACGGAGGAGGAGGAGAGCAAGGTGAGGGGGAGGGCGGCGGTGGGGCGGGTTAGGGTTCGTGACGAGCGCGGGGGGTATTAGGTGGGGGTAGGGTGGTGGGAGGGGGTTTTCGTAAAACTGCCTCGGGGTGTATGTAAAAACAACACTATCTCTTCTTTGCGTACAAATAAAGTTTACCTCGAGTGTCTGGTTGCAAAATATATGAACGTGTTGATGTACGATCTAGACTTGCTGGACCTTTTCGTGATTTCTAGAACTCAGAGGGCTTTTTCGCAAAATATCTGCGAGGAAAGAGGGTGAGTTTTAAGAACTCTGATTGCTGGTGCCCTTATGGCCGATCGAAGCGCATGATTCTGGGCACGACAACCGGCCGCGCGCACGCGACAGTGAACCCAAGGCACGCGCTCTGGACTGGTCCATCCCGTCGTCCAGCCC
Source organism: Cenchrus fungigraminus (assembly GCA_036936925.1). Taxonomy (NCBI): domain Eukaryota; kingdom Viridiplantae; phylum Streptophyta; class Magnoliopsida; order Poales; family Poaceae; genus Cenchrus; species Cenchrus fungigraminus. Next base: position 62,373,166 of record CM072770.1, read on the forward strand.
TAGCTATAGCGCTTCCACCAGGATGTGGGTGCGCGCACGCCAATACCATCTGCCGGCGCGCACGGCGACTCCGTGCGCCGGGTTCCGGTTCCCCGAGACGCCGCCTAAACGGAGCTTTTTTCTCGTGTGGAAAGACGTGTGTGCACCGGCCAGGCCGATCCGCGGATTGTCCTTGTCCTGTGAGGGACTGAGGGCGCAGCCGGCCGGCTGCCCGGCGTCGACTTTTGTGCAGTGTGCTTTGTCGACAGGGCGTACGGTGGAGACGATCCGCTCCAATCTACCTGATTCAGTTCGCGTCGTCCGTGTATAGATAGCATTCCGGTCCGTGCTCTGCCGCTCTGGTGCTCAAAGTAGATAATCAATATTGTGCGTATATTGTATTATATTATAACACTCTAATAGTATAAACTATATGTGATGCTCAAAAAGAACATGTCGGTAAAAATCTATCTCTAAAAACTACCACACAATGGTAGAGTCTTCACGTAATAAATATATAATTTTTGTTTCAATCTTACATTGGTCCGGCATGGAGTCCCATCACGAGCCCCACCAGGTAGAAACCGTTGGTTTCTTCCTACTGGCAATTTTGTCATTTCTTAGTGTATCAGTCGAGGTGAGAATCTAATTTCTCTATGAAGAAACGATTTCTTAAAAAAAATCACTTTCTTCATTAGGTGGCAGGTCAATTAATAGGAATATAAACCATCGTTAATACTTCATTGGGATTACCCTAATGCGCATAGATGTCACAGCTCACAAAGGTGGGGGTAGTGGAGCGGCCATGAGTACAAGTGCAACAAGTTGGCTATGCTCTTACCAGGGATGATTGACTCTGGTGATTACAGTCACAAATATTGTATTTGGATCAAGTATTTAAAACCTCATCGTGTGGCGTGCATGTGGTATAAACATATTTCATCAATGTTAGGTTGCAAGTGCTTCGACCTCCGACGATCGGAAAGGTTTTGGGCAAGAAGTTGGTTTAGGAGAGCGGGGGCGGGAGAGCACCTCAGCCCAATCTGAAAGCAAGAGGGGGAATGGGGAGAGTGCAAAGCACATATGAACATCATGCGGATGGGGATGAAGATGTTGGAGACAAAAAGATAAAGTTCACGTGGGCGACACAAAACAGATCATGTGCGTGGCTAGTCTTGAAATATCAGGTACTTAATTAATGAAATGTTATCGAAATTCTATCCGGTGTGGCTACCATAAGAGGGTGTTTGGATCCACATAACTAGAGGTGACTAGACTAATTTAGTCACTTTGAGAGGCTAATTTGCCAAACACCCCTGACTAAAGGGTGACTAATTTTAGTCTAACTTCTAGTTACCTCTGACCCAGCTAAAAAGGATTAAAAGTCCATCTCTCTCTCTCTCCTCATTTACGGCGGACCGGTCTTCCACGCGAGGGGCGCGTCGCTTCTCATCCCCTCCCTCCCGCGAGGGTGCGGCCGCGCCGCTCCCAACCTTCCCCGCCGGGCTGCCGCGCGCACTCCTCCGCCCGCGGTGCCCCCCGCCGCCGCCCCGCGCTCCCCTCCTCCCACCGGTCCCCACGCTGCCCTCCTCCCGTCGTGCCCCGCTGCGCTCACCCGACGCTCGCCGCCCGCCGCCTGCCGCCCTGCCGCGGTGTCCTCCTCCGCCGACCCGCCGCGGCGCTTCCTCACCGTCGACCCGTGGCGCTTCCTCACCTCCGCCCACTGCGCTCCCTCCTCCACCATGGACGGCGACGGTAGGATCCCCCACGACTTCTTCTCGCAGTCTGCTTCGTCTGGTGCTGCGGCGCTCCCAATCGAGGACGACGTCGATTGGGGACTGACACCACCTCGTCTCCGGGGAGGAACTGCATCCGGCGGCCGCGGTCTGGTGGCCGGTGGGCTCGGCGCTCCCCGCGTCGGGCTGGAGAACCTGGACCTCAACGCCGACTGCGCCGCCGCCGCCTCCTACCCGAACATGAGCATGTACACGCACCTCCTTCATCCGGGGAGCTCGGCTGGCCATGGTATGCCCCCACAGAGGGCCAGATCGGACGGCGCGCCGCAGCGGGGGGGTCGTCCACCTCGCCAGGGTCTTACCCCAGTGAGGGCCCCAGATCGTCGTGGCAAGGCCGTAGTGGCGTCGGGGCGAGCAGGTGCTGGTACAACTCGCTCTGGTGGCGGCAGGCAGCGGCAGCCACCGCCAATCATGGTAGACGACGTCGGCGATGAAGATGAAGAAGAGGAAGACGACAACATGATGAACCAGCATAGCCAGGTATGATATGTCAATCCATTTGACATGGCAGTCCACCAATTCGAGTGTTGTGTTTGCTTGATTTGCAATTAGATGTCCAATTTATTCCCAATTAGATGTGAACTTGATTTGCAGTTGGATGCTCTCCAATTGGATGAATGTCGTAAGCTATTTTGTGCCGCATGATTGTCTGCCTAATTTACAGTTCCAAGAATTACTGGAATATATGTGAAACTACTATTCAGTAATGAGACCTGCATATGCCAAGTTTGTTGTACCATTTACTACCTTTAATAATTACTGCAATTGAAACAAAATTTGGTAAATAATTTGGTCAGTTTAATTGCATAGATTTATTTACCAATTGTTTTGGCAATCGTGGATGATTCATATGCAACGCTGTGGAATCTGTGCTAGTTTCATCATGTGAACTGTATTGTCAGTTCATGAAAAGGTAACCATGTATGCATTTGCTTGGCATGATTCAGCCATGTTAGCATGTACCTTGCACTATAACAAAGTGATCACTGAGCAGCGACAAGCCTGATATTTGAAATTTTTGGTCATTGCTGTCTGTGTTGCTCAATCTGTGATGCTGCTACTATTTTGTTGTGTTCATGTAAATTCATGTAACTTCAGGGGTCCACTTCCATCCAATTTAATAAAGCAAGGATTTACCTAGAGGAACTGTTTGCTACTGTGGGGATATTTGACAAGCTAGACTTTTTTGCATGTACTCCACTTGGGCATTTTGTTCTGCCGTGTAGAAATAATTGACAGATTTCCAGGATTCATAAGTTGGATCATAGAAATAATTGACAGATTTTTTCAAGTGCATATATACAGGTAGGTCCATGCTCATAAGTCATAAAGGCAACTTGTGACTAGGCCAACATGCAGTGTGCCTACACTCCAGCCACACCCTCTTCAATCAAATTATTTCCACAGCACTAGGAAGTAGTATTCTGCATGCATGTGTATATGACCTGGCCCATCGTGTTACTAGGAGTTTTGTCAAGGAGTACGGCCCTGCAGTATGTAGCATCTTGTTGTGCTTGTGCCTGTGGTAGTTCTTTTGCCAGTTCTTTCATTGATAATATTGCAACAGTGACTAGTACATATATATATGCAAGAGTGTTGTTTGCCAGTTCTGAAATAATAGAAATGCACAGAATTAATTACTGCTGGCCTCTTATGCTATGTGATGCTGATTCTAATTTATTCCCAGCCTTGCATTGTAATCGACAATAATAGACTGTTTTCTTATACTTTGTTTTGTAATAGAGGCCAAAAAGCAAGGCTAACTGGACCGAAGAAAATACATTAACTTTGTGTGAATTAGCTTGTGAGGAAATAAAGGCTGGCAATTTCAGTGGTCGAGTTTGGCAACCTCAGGCGTACAAAAATATTAGGGAGAAATATTGGCAAAGGGTAAAGTTGTGGCATCCAGGCAGAGAAATAAAACACAAAATGACCAATCTGAAGACCTTGTACACGGATTGGGTATGGTTGCAGCAGCAAACCGGCTGCGGCCGCGGCCCAAATGGAGAAGTGACAGCAACTCCAGCTTGGTGGGAGAGGGAAATCAAGGTATTTCAAGTGTTTATTAATTTTTTTTGCTGCTTATGTTCCTGGGACAGCAGATACATATGCTAATGTTCTACAAATATTTTTTTTGCAGGCTAGACCAAATCTCAAGAAATTTAGATATGGTAACCCTGAGTATCTGCCCCTGTTACATGAGATGTATCATGAGGTTGCTGTAGATGGAAGTTCTGCTTATGTTCCTGGGACAGAAGAGGATTTGGAGACAAACAATGATGATGACCTGGAGGATGCCAATGAAGACTTTGTGCCCAGCCCGATGAGTACCAACACTCGAAAGAGCGGGGGCAGCTCAATTGATTTAAGGAGTACAGCTACAAGTCCTTCAAAGAGAAGCAAAACTAAGTCCAGGGCAGATTCTGACAACATTGCTCCTACTCATGGCAAAACTAAGGGTCCATTTGTGAAATATATGAAGGACGTCCAAACTAAGTTGGACAAGGAAGCTGAGAAATCAGACTCCATTTTACAGGCTCTTGTGAACCAAGGCAATGAGAAGGCAAGGAGAAGTGAGGAACATGCTAAATCAGTAGCTAATTGTCAGAATCTTGCCGTTGAGTGTGGGGCAACAGAGGAATCAATTGAGTACTTTGTTGCCTGTGACTCATTCAAGGAAAAACACAACAGATATGTCTTCCAGAACATAAAGACCCCTGAAGCTAGGCTGATATGGTTGAAGAGATGGTGCAGGGCGAAGAACATGTATGCAGCAGATGGCGAGATGTGAAGGCAGAATCACCGTTTTGCACTAGTTTGTGTTAGCTAGTCTATGGCTTGAGTCAGTGTGTTCCCTAGTGTGTGTCATGTACTACTTTATGTGTTGGACCTAAATTTGTACTGTTATGTCGTGCTTGCTACTGCGGATGACATGATTTGTGGACCTAATGTGGCCTTAATTATTATGTTTATGAACCTAATTATGTGTTTGTTGAGTCTTATGGACTCCCGGCTTTGTAATATGATTTGTGGGCTTATTTGCATCGGTGTATTTGCATATGTTGATGATATGTTTAATATGTCTGTTTAATGATGTGTGTTTCTTTGTGCTTTTGTTGCAGGATGATTGCACTGATGAGGACAGTACTGATCAAGATGATGACTCTAGTAGTGAGGACAGTATTGATCAAGATGATGACTCTAGTGACGAGGAAGAGGAAGATACAAGGACCAATAGAGTGCTAGCACTGCTTCAACTGAGGCGACAGAGGCTCAACAATATAGGTATGCTCGCCCACATGTTTGGTATGTACTACATTGAGCATTTCATGGATAAGGGGGAAAGGAGAATTTTAAGAGCTAGAGAGTCTGGATATGAATGGGTAGTAAGAACTTTAGGACACATAACAGATTGCTACAAAATGTTTAGGATGTACCCACCAGTGTTTGATAAACGACATAATGTGCTTGTTGAGTCTTATGGACTGAAGGGAACCAAGAAAATGTCATCAGTTGAGTGTTTAGCTCTCTTTTTGTGGATAGTTGGAGCTCCCCAATCTGTTAGACAGGCTGAGAATCAGTTTGTGAGGTCCATGGAAACAATTAGTAGAAAGTTTGACAAAGTATTGGAATGTATAGTTAAGCTTTCTATTGACATCATTAAGCCACGAGATCCTGAATTTAGAGTTGTCCATGAAAGGTTAAGAGGTGCTCAGTGGTACCCATGGTTCAATGATTGCATTGGAGCAATAGATGGGACTCATGTGCCGGTTGTGGTGCCACCTAACAAGGTCCCCCAGTACTTAAGCAGACATAGTTACTGTAGTCAGAATGTTATGGATGTATGTGATTTCAACATGAGATTCGCTTTCGTTCTTGCGGGGTGGCTTGGATCTGTTCATGATATGAGGCCGTTCAAGGATGCTCGTACCCGATTCAGTCACAAGTTTTCACATCCACAATCAGGTACCGAACTTGATACTCAGTACATATTGTTATGCCTTACATTGACTTTAGCTAAAATACATTGCCTTGAATAGGGAAATTTTACCTTGTTGACTCAGGCTACCCCAACCAGCTGGGTTATCTTGCACCGTACAAGGGGCAAAAGTATCATTTCCAAGAGTTCCACCAAGGAACCATGCCGAGAGGTAAAAAGAAGCACTTCAATTATACTCATTCTAGACTACGCAATGTCATTGAGTGTTGTTTTGGAGTCTTGAAAAATAAGTGGAGGATCCTTTTTAAAGTACCAAGTTATCCTCTACGCAAGCAAACAAAAATTATTGTGGCATGCATGGCTTTGCACAATTTCATTCGTGAAAGTCAGTTGGCGGACAAGGAATTCGATAGGTGTGACAACGATGAGAATTATCAAACTCTCCTTGAGGAAACAAGGAGGAGGCGTCGTAACACTAGGGGTGAAGAAATGGAGCCAGATTCCGTAGACATGAATGAAGTGAGAGATAGGATTGCTGATAGCTTGTTCAACAGGCATTGAGAAATTTGTGATGTTATTTATTTCGTTTCCAACATGTAACGTTGTAAAATTGAGGGACAATTGTGGGACAAATTTAATTTTCTAGTGTGTGAACAGTTTTGGTTCATTGTGTATGGACATTTCCTTTTGTTTAAACTAGCTTCTGGTGCTTGGTGTTATAACGTGTGTGCTTACTTGGTGGTAGAGCGTGGGAACAGAGGGGGCAGGCAACGTGTACGGGGCAACAGGAAGTCCTAGCAGGCAACTGGTAGTTGCTGGCGCGCCAAAAAAATAGGAGAGAGAAAGGTGAGGGAGAGAACAATTAATGCGTCCAACAATTAATACTGATTAATTTTAGTCACCCTCCAAACAGAGTAGAGACTAAAAGATTTTAGTCTGACTAAACTTTAGTCAGGGGACTAAAGGTATCCAAACATCCTCTAAGTGAGCACATATGCAACTGAGCATTCAATTCACGCACACGTTCCAACAAACACATGCATGCAACCCTGTCCTATGAGCACATCCGAAAAACTGAACCGACAACTTTTCAGAATTGACAAAGTCATCACTGACACCTCGTTATTGATGAATAGTGCTAATTCAGTTCTAAAATAAATTTAGAAAATACAAGCATCGATGACTCAAACCCTACAGTGAACAAATTTGACCAGATTAGTCTTAATGGGAGTTTCACGAGGAGTTTCATCAACATTAATTTACCTGTCACATCACCAACTTTGATTATGTGGCAATGTATTTATGAGGAGAGATGATAAGGAGTTTCATCATATGTGAGGAGAGTTTCGTTACCATGAAACTCTTGTGGCACGGTCATTTAGTTCTCAATCTAGATAATCGTGTAATGAAACTTGCGCTGATGAGACTGGCCTCACAAGAAACCTACGGCTACCTTACCAGCTGTTAGTTCGCTTATTACCATAGGTCCATAGCATATATTATTGGCTCACAGAATGTACCGACGCATTTGCAACCTGCCTTGCCCGGTTGCCCAGACCTGATAAATTCAACTGCAGTGAGAGCAGCTACCAAATTCCACTTAGCATCTCTTGTACGCACAAATAATGATTGTTAGTCGAATTGAGATTGCAGATCAAACCAAAGTTCATCGAACGTCCATTATTGTCCAAGATCAAAGGAAAATTCATCCTTAAATCCAACATCACCAAGTCGTCATTGTTGTCTATCAGTCTGTAGCTCGTCCCCTGATAACATTAGAGAAATAAAGTGATGCCGATGCATTTGCATGCCTGGCTGTACGTGCGGACGCCAAGGATTAAGACGTGCGAAGGTGACCTGGGGTCCTGCCCGCTTCTCCTGTAACTTGTAGGATACTGGACACCGGCGCAGTGTGGTGTGGCCTGCGGAGGTTACAGGCACTACCACACAGGGCCGGAAATTCCAGACTACCCGGTGCCCACGCGCCGGTCGCCGGGGCATGCTTTTTGTAGAACGGGTACTGAGAGGCCGCCGATGCGTCTTGTCTGCGTGTGCGGTTTGCCGCCGCACTCTGGTCCGCTCGATCGGTAGTTCTCGGGAAAAAAAGATCATGGATGCAAGCCGGGATCATGAAAACAAGAAACACATCGACCATACATTCAGCTTGACGTCAAAAAATTTGTCCATGTATTGATAAAGGTTGTTTTTACAAGTAGAGATGAAAGTTCAGAGGATACAATCATCACAATTAACGATCCAATATGCACTGCTCATTGTCATATTTTTTTAGAAAAAAGGAATAGTTTCCGGCCTTTGCAACCGCACACAACCAGAATTTTTACATAATTCTCATCTTTCAAGCTGATAAAAAAGAAAAATAGTATGCAAACTATAGGAGTAAATTGAAAGCAAAGTCTATTATTGTTTCTCCATCTATTATTATCAAAGATATCCAAAGTGATAATTTTCAACGTCTTGCTTGCTAAATGAATGGTCTTTCTTGTATCCTCACGTTGCAACAAAGATCAATATCATAGACAATAAGCTACTCTGAAAAGAGCCTGCATAAAAGAGGGAAATCTTTTTTTTTCAAAGACTTAATCGTTACGCGTACACCAAATCTCCCACATAACAACCACCACCCTAACAAAAGTTTACCTTTTATCTTTTTTGATCATTATCATATGGAAAAAATTACAATGGAAGGTCCAAAACAAAACCAAAAACAGAAGCAAAAGGGGAAGAGGTTAAGCATGCATCAGGATTGAGTTTTCACGAGTAAAGCCCAATGTGTTAGTTTTACTGTATTCATGGAGAATAATGTTTATTAACTTCTCTCTAGCACTGGTACAAAGCTTGTTCTGATACATCAGAATGTGATCCACTGATCCTTGGCCCCTTTTGCGTACTGCTGCGCATTGTTGGTCGCAATGCGAAGCCCTTTACAGAGGGTTTGACTCCTGGACTTTTTTCATTGCCTGGAATGTTTGGAAGGACTGCTGTGGACTTTTTTTCCTTCGCTTGGAACGTTTGGAAGCAGTGAAACAATAGGGTCTTCAACAGATTGGTTGGCCAGCCTGTTGTGCTCGCAGAACATAATTTAGAGATCGCTCAACATGGCTGTGGCAGGCTCAGGATTTGAGGTTTGGGTATTCAAAATTTTTTAAAAGCGAAAAAATCTTTGCGAGCCTAAAGTATTGATTTATAGCACATAATTAAATACCAAAATAAGGTTGGGAAGTGAGCCATTTGAGCCCAAGAGTCAATATGAGATGGTAAGCCTGTTTTATGAGGTTGTTTTCTATTTTTGATACATATACATGTTATATACTATGTGTGTACATATTTTTACCAATTTATTTTTATTCAGCTGAATACCCATGCATCAATATTGGGCCAGTCATGCGGTGGGAGAAGGGCGTTTTTGACCGTGATGCATGTTCTTTGTTTGCTTTCTGGTCTGCCCATGTTTGTGCACGTTTAGCTTCAGAGTCGAATCCGCTTATGTCGTGGGTTAACTCTTTTCGCCTTTGTTTGCTAAGAGTTACTGAGTCGGTTGATTAACGAAACTCTGTCTAAAAAAAAGAGATATACCTCATTTTGACTTTTTAAAATTCATAAACATAATTATGCATCTAGACATATATTACACTTAAATCTGTAGTAAAACAAATATGTATCTGCAGAAAAGTCAAAATAACTTAGGATCCGTTATACCTTGACTTTGAATTGAACTCGATACCAAAGCGGACATGTACTGGAAAAGGTCTCAATACAAAATTGGTTGTTTGAATGTAGATAAAATTGCTAGTTGGAATAAAATAAGATGAAAAATACTGATTCGTCACTACTAGAGAATCAAACATTTATACCGGTGCTCAACCCTTATTAGTACCGGGTATCAAATTAGTATTATTCGCCTGATACTAATGAGGGGGGCACATTAGTACCGGGTGGTGTTCCGCCCCGGTACTAATGTGTTTCGTCTATCGTCAGTCATTCGTCCACCCCATCCATCCCGTTCTTTTTTATTTTCTCTTTCTTCTTTTTCTTCTCTCATTCTCTCAGGACATCTCACAAACACAAAAACAAGCAGCATCTCAGATTGATATCTCACATGAATACATCTCACAAACACAAAAAAAATCATCTCACATCTTCTTCATGCATATTCACCGCATAAGTCACAAGATTCGCACAATGACACAATACAAGATTCACAACACACAAGTCACGATTCACAGAATCAAAAAAAATGAAGATAGCACATCTATCTCACAAGAACACAAGAACTCGAACTCACATCTACCATGCGCCGAGGGAGCACCGTCGCGCGCCCAGAGCCCCCGCGCCTCTCGGCCGGCGCCGTGTCCCGGTGCCGCACGAGTCCCGGCCCCGCGCCGCCGGCCTGGTGCCGGGACTCCCGGCCGCGTAGGCCACGCCCGCACGAGTTCCGGCCCCGCGCCTCCTACCGGCAGCACCCGCGTCAGGGAGGAAGCCCTGCTTGGAGATCAGAGAGAAGAATAGGTGAGTGAGAGATGAAGAGATAAGAATGAAGAAGAATGAGAGGATGAGGAGATGGCTGAGGAGATAAGTATCTGAGAGGATAGATGAGAGAGAGAGGCCAAGGGGGCGCGGGGGAGGGAAGAGTACTGGGTGGTATCCTGACCTGGTACTAATGTGCTGGCCTCACATTAGTACCGGTGCTGGTATCCACCCGGTACTAATGTGGCACATTAGTACCGGTGGCTGAGCCAGCCCGGTACTAATGTCCTCATTAGTAGGACAGTGAAAAAAATACCCGGTACTACTAGGGTTTTTGACCTTAGACACATGCTCAATTCTCTAGTAGTTCGTGTTTGGATATCTATGTCGTGAGATTAATTTACATCTTTTCCTTCTCTCCACACCACTCAGAGCTCATGCGCGAGGGGAGGTAGAGCCCCACAACTCGCTGGAGAAGAGCCCCACCACTCATGCCGCCCCACAACTCGCTGGAGAAGAGCCCCATCCAAACAATAAGTATTATATTGTAGGCATCCAATACCAATTCTAATTTCTATAAACCACCCAAACAATAGGTATTGTAGGTATTCAATACCAATTTCAAATTCTGAGCTTTAATATGGATATCAAAACGGATGTCACAATTTACAACGAGAGGGAGTAAATGCTAGAAAGAAAAGTTCTCGGTAATGTGAGTGGCCGGTCTCATTAGATTGAGTGTGTTGAATTCGTTTCTTTAGCGAAATCCTGTAAGATTAGCAGTTTAGCACTACTAGTAGTAGTAGTACACATTACACCAAACAGGCGTGAACATGTGGAGATCCTACTCCATCCGATGCACATCATATACCGCATGCACAAGCCGTCATCTCAATCTTTTCGGAAATGTGAAAAGGGACCAGAAGAAAGGCGGCTTTAGAATGGAAAAAACGTACACATACAGACGCTAAGTACCTGTCACGACGGCCACATCGATCACCTTTGTCACAATAATGCGCATCGATCGTTTTGGTGTTGCATTTTCCAATCACCACCTAGCCTTGTGGAGTTGTGGTGTCGTCGTTCGCCTCTCAACGAAATGAGATTGGCTTTGGCTGGTCGCACCGGTGTTGACACCGTTTTTTGGAAAAACAGGTCAATAAGGAGCAGCCAATGAGAAAGCAAGACAATCGGCCGATTGAAGAGAGAGAAGGATGATCAATAGAACTCGTCGATGGTCAAAGAAGTCCAACTCTATCAACGGGCTGGCGAGTCAACCAAATCGGCCGATGGTCAACCAGGGATCAGCCGATGGAAGAAGAAGAAGAAGGCGGAAATCGAGAAGATACGCTAAAAGGAAAACACGGCGGAGGCGGGTCAATCCACGATTGACAACGGGTCAAGAGTCAGTTTTTAGGAAGTTTGGCTCCTGTAAGAGTCCTTTTCTATTTTTAGTAGTGTTCGTTTTCTTTAGATGCAAGTAAACAGTGCCGTAATCGGTTAGGAGTCGGGTTGTCCTCAGGACATAAATAGCGACCCTGCGTGGTCGGGAAAAAGTGTACACACCAATATCAAACAAACCGCCTCCGAGCAAACCCTTTACAATTTACAGCATCTACTTTTCGGCGACTTCGCCATTGTGCTTTTTCTTTTTTCTACAACGCCGTTCTTCAAGTTCGTCGGGCTGCATCGATCGATCTCCGGCAAGCTTGTGAGTACCGTTTTACCGAATAACCCTAAGCTTTAACTTCCGGGCGCATCGCTGAGGTTTCGTCTAGTTCTTTATTCACCCCTTACCGATATTAGCTAGATCTGCAAGTTTTCGTACCAATTCTTATAGTTTTAGCTATTATCACCAATTTACCCCACTCGATCTAGATCCTATCGGCTTCTGACATAACAGCCGATTCTGACCTGTTCGAGTGCTGACGTCACGATCGGCCGATCCCATCCGATCTCTTATCCACATCCTCGCGCCTCGGTCGCTCTCGAGCCGGCCGATCCCGCTTTATTCGTATCGGCCGATTGGCTGGTACACGTGTTGATAAAAGGTCATCGGTTCTCTAGCCGATCCCTAATATTTTTCCATTGACAATCAACAGGTCAGATTAGCCGGCACGCCTCGCTACAAACCGGGGAGTCACGTGTGTCGCGCGCGGGGGTGACGTCCTATTTTCACGTCAACAACTGGGTGCGCTAATAGCAATGGCACGCGACATGCAGTACGCTGGTAGCGCACCAAACCGCCGCACCGGGCGACGCTACAGACTACAGCACGTCCCATTCACATGGCGAATCCCCAAATCCAGCGTCGTAGCGTGCCTGCGCTATCTCTCCATGTCGGAGAGCAGCCCAACGACCTCGTGCCTCCCGCCGCAGCCGCTTCATCCCCGCGCCGCAGGGTAAAAGCTCCACCGGAGATGGAGGGGCACCAGCAGGTAGAGTGGAGGGAGAGGAGCAGGTCGCCACCGCGTCGGAAGATGGATGCCAGGGAGCAGAGGAGCTTTGCGGCGGCTGGTGCACAGAGCTCCGCCGCCACAGCCGACACGGAGACAGAGAAGACGATGGCGGCGCCACCGAGGTGCCGTCTGTGCCGCCACCGAGGAGAGGCCGGCGGAGGAGCAGGGCCACCACGCAAATTGAGGGGGATACGGCCATCCGCACCGCCCGTCGCTCCCTGCCGGTCCGGTGGAGATGGAGCCGAACTGCGCCGCCGCCGGGTCGATCCGGCCATGGATCCGGCGGATCCGCCGTTGATTGGGCAGTGGAGGGGGCGGAGGGGGAGTAGCTCGAGGCGGAGGGGGAGTAGTCCGCCGATCCGCCGCCATCCGAGCCGCCGCCATCCGAGCTCCGCCTCTGTCGCGCGTCATAGGGGAATCGACCGGCGGCTGGCCGCTCGCGCCCGTGCCCGTCCACCGCGGATCGAGAGAGGAGGGGTGCGTTGGAGGAGCCGAGGCGGGCGCTCGAGGTAGCGTGAGGTAGGTGGGAGAAGAGAATGGAGAGGGAAGGGAGGAGGCGTTGGGTGGGGGTAAATAAATTGTAGTGTATGACATGTGGGTCCCGTATATTGTTGTTGGTATGTAGTATGGGGTATAGGGGATGACGGGTGCGGGAAAATTGATGTTGTAGTGCAAATTCTTGATGACAAGACAGAATATTCCCTTTAGAATACTGCAAATGGAGTATGACGAGTGCTACCAGCCTTAGCCCCGTTCTACTATTAGCATGCAAAACGCTAAAGCTTCACAGTGCACAGTGCATTGGAGTAAGGTTATCTCCAACGGTGGCCTGGAAAGCGTAGAACGCTTAAAATATCGGAGGAAGCCCAAAAACAGGCTGCAGTGGTAGCAGAAATGATGCTCTATCATCCTGGACGTGCGCTTGGTCTGGTAAATGCGGCGTCCGCTAGCATCTCCCCCTAGCGCTGGTCCCCACACCCGTTCCTCTTCCTTCTCTCCCCATCGCGCGAGCCCGTCCCATCCCCTCCTCTTCGCTCCCCTCTGGCCCTCCCAGGGTGAGCCCCTCCCCTTGCCTCCTCTCCGCTCCCGAGCACGACGGTGGGAGCTCGGACGGAGCTTCCCGACGCTGGCACGAGCATGTGGTGCGGCGGCTCGGTGGGAGCGACGCGGCGGCGGGAGCTCTGCTCCTCAAGCTTGACCACGCTCCGCTCAGGCAGGAGCCCCACCACACGCCACCGGGATGGCTGCAGAGCTCCCACGTAGGGTTGGTGGAGCTCGTCACGGGCCCAGGTCGAAGCTGCTGTGGGGCCAGCTGCGGAGCTCACCCGCGGGGCCGAGCTTGCCCGCCACTAGCCGGTGACGAGACGCTCGATGTCGCGGTCGCGGAACTGGCGGCGAGGGCACTGGCGCATGCTAGGGAGAAGGACGCCGAGTTGCTGGTCGTGCGGAATGTCGCGGACGTCGAGTGGTGTCGGCAGCAGCGCCGAGTGGAGAAGCATGTCGCTGCCATCTCACTCGTAGAGACAAGGGCTACGGTCCCGGTTGGTAAGGGGTATAGGAACCTAAAGTCCAACCGGGACTAATGATGAGAGACAAAAGGAGGGGTCCTTTAGTCCCGGGTGAACGAACCGAGACTAAAGGGGGGGCTTTAGTGGGGGGACGCCAGCGTCAAAAAAATATTTGAAAATACCTGATTTTTCACGCGAAATATACACGTGCACGGTGCGGGGACTCGAAATCGTGACCTCCAGCCTCGCGCGTAGCTTCCTCACCATCTCACCTCTTATAGTAACTCGTGGGAGACCCTTTAGTCCCGGTTGGTAACACCACCCATGACAAAAGACCCCCCTTTAGTCTGGGTTGGTGTTACCAACCGTGACAAAAGGGTCACCCCCTTTAGTCTAAGTTCGTGTTACGAACCGTGATAAAAAGGGGGGGGGCCTTTAGTCTCGGTTCGTAACACGAACCTAGACTAAAGGGGGGCCTTTTGTCACGGTTGGTGTTACCAACCTGGACTAAAGGGGGTGAGCACTCATGGCATTAGTGGTCACGTCGATGAAACCCCTTTAGTCCCGGCTCCAAAGTTGAACCGAGACTAAAGGGGCGTACCAAAGACTCTTTCTCTACCAATGTCTGTCGCCATCGGAGGCAGAGCTCGCATTCTTGCCGCCCTGGTCTTGGTGTTCTTCCCAAACGCCACCTCACGTACAACGCCACTGTCGCCTGCTCTTCTTGGCGGAGCAGAGAGAGCACTGATGGCCGCCTCGCCTTTCCCGCTGGCAGCCGGAGATGGAGACCACATGTCTCCCGCTGACCAGGGCTATGTTGGCCTCTTGGGGGCTGCGCGCGCCTGCCGGGGAGTAGGGCCACTGGGGGGAGGTCCTCGAAGTTCTCGACGCATGGCACGCAAACTGAGCCCCGTTGGAGGATGTAGTGGTGCCCAAGGGACTCGCCGGTGGCTTCGATCGCCGAGGGAGGGAGCCGTTGTCACGGTTTTGTGGAGGAGGAGCGCCGGGGGCGTCAGCGTCCGCCTCGGCGAGCTGCGCACGGAGCGAGACGACCTCGGGAGCTCCCTCCACCGGGGAAGTCACCCGTCCTCGACGCCGGCGTTGCGGCTCGAGCACACCGGCGGTCGGGGCGAAGAAAGGAGAAGACGGCAGGGTGCTGCGGGATCCTGTGGTGGTGGTGATGACCGATGACAGGTGAGGGTGCAGATGCGGATGGATAGGAGAGAAAAAGAATATTCTTTGAGAATATACTTTTTGAGGATGAAAAAAGACACTGCTGTAGCACAATGTTATTTAGAGGGTATAAATTTTTGTGGAGAAGCCCTTAAATCTTTTTGAAGGGTGACATATAGAGAGAGCACTGTTGCGGATAGCCTAACCTGTTAAAAGCTACTATAAATAAACAAGTGGAGTGGGGATGGCCAAAGCAGCTACATACACAAGCTTGTGGCTGTGCACGGGCCCGTTGCTCCTCGTCCAGGTACCGCAGCGAGAGCAGAGACGGAGGCGGCGGCCATGGCCGTGGAGCCCCCGGAGACAAGGAAGAGGACGGGCAGGAAGAAGGGTGGCCTCAAGACAATGCCCTTCATCTTCGGTAAGCCAGCATGCAGTTTACTAATCAGCAGCATCGATTGGGTAATTGCGTTTGTCGTGCTAGCTTAATCAGTTGATTTTTTTTTACGCGCGCGCGCAGCTAACGAGGTGGCGGAGAAGCTCGCCGTGGTGGGGTTCTCGACCAACATGCTGACGTACCTTACCACGCAGCTACACATGCCGCTGGCCAAGGCCGCCACGACGCTGACCAACTTTGGCGGCACCTCCGCCGCGACGCCCCTCATCGGCGCCTTCCTCGCCGACGCCTGCATCGGCCGGTTCTGGACTATCGCCGCGGCCTCCGTCGTGTACCAGGTCGGCATGGCGCTGCTGACGGTGTCGGCGGCACTGCCGCAGTTCCGCCCGCCGCCTTGCAAGCCCGGCGGCGCGGCGGCGTGCCAGGAGGCCGCGCCGTGGCAGCTGGCGGTGCTGTACGTCTCCCTGCTCCTCAACGCGGTGGGCGCCGGCGGGTACCGCCCCTGCATCGTGGCGTTCGGCGCCGACCAGTTCGACGAGTCCCGGGCGGCGGAGCGCGCCCGGAGCTGGGGCTTCTTCAACTGGTACTACTTCTGCAACGGCGCGTCGATGCTGCTCGCCGTCACGGCGGTGGTGTACGTGCAGGACAACGTGGGGTGGGGGTGGGGCCTCGGCGTGCCGGCCTTCTGCATGGGCATCTCCGTCGCCGCCTTCGTCGCCGGGTACCCGATGTACCGGCGGCTCGATCCGGCGGGGAGCCCGTTCACGCGGCTCGCGCAGGTGGTGGTCGCCGCCGTCAAGAAGCGGCGGCTGCCGGCGAGCGACGTCGTGGACGGCGCGAGGCTGTACGAGACCGACGAGCTCGACGCGCCCATCTCCATGTACGGCAAGCTCGTGCACACGGACCAGCTCAGGTAACTCCCCTGTTCTCTCAGTCACTGACGTGCATTTTACCACTACGACTCTAGGAGTACGTTTCCGACGAAGTTTTTGGCTCGGTTTGAGACGACGATTGGATTGAATTAGAATTATTCTTAGCCGACAATGAACACAAGAAATTGCCAAGAAAGGATCACGGTCACGGCCATGGCCGGAGATCTAATCCAATTGCATTGATGAAGAAGAGGCCAGAAGAGATCACAAGGCCACTTCAGATGACGCCAAACATGGAAACGGCGGTGTCACGTCGCGACGGCACCGTACTGCCATGCTGATTTTTCTCTTGGTGTGTTCGATCTTTGACTGAAGAAGGTAGCAGCGCGCGGGTCCATTTGGTTGCTCAAGGAACATGCGTGATTGCATCTCGGTTAGTTGTCAGAGGATATGTCTCCCCCACCTGAAATTCTCTGTCGATCGAGAACATCTATCCTTTTCATCGGGTAGATATTAGATGCAAACCACTAATTAGAGCATCTTCACAAGACTCTTTATATTCTTTCAAAATGGTAGAAATAGAGATTTTGTTGAAAAATTATCTTCCAACAACTTATTTAAAATGGTCATCCAAATATATCCATCTTCTATTCCGGATTTTTCGCCAGTCAAATATAGAAGACGAGAATGACTCTCTAGAAGGCGCATAAGAAATAGAAAAGTTGTTGGAAAGTGAAAAGATATAGAAAACGATTTTTATAAAGCATCTCCAAGAGACTCTCTATATTCTTTCTAAACGGTATAAATAGAGATTTTGGTGAATGTCTTCCAACAACCTATCTAAATGGTCATCCAAATATAACCATCTTCTATTCCAGATTTTTCGTCAGTCAAATATAGAAGACGAGAATAGCTCTCTAGAGTGTGCATAAGAAATAGAAAAGCTGTCGGAAAGTGAAAGGATATAGAAAACAATTTTCATGCAAATGTCTGTCTAAATGATGATTTAGAGAGTAAAATTTAGAAAGACTCTTGGAGATGTTCTTAGAGTTTAAAATTTAGAAAGACTCTCGGAGATGCTCTTAGTGGAATCATGAAAATTCAGCATTTGCAATTTGGAGTGTACATTGATTGAACTCGAACCACAAATCAATTGCAAACAGCAAGGCACAATCCCTTCAGTTGCAACCCCGCCTGGTATTGTACGCTACCCACCTCCTGTCTGCACACTAACCCTTAATTGCGACTGATTAGTCGTTCGAGTTGCAAATGCTGGATTTCCACAATTCCACTGAGTATGTGGTTTGCACCGAATATTTACGCCCTTTTCCCTCCTTTCCAAGAAGGGAACTAGTTCTGAAGAGGTGGCAACCACAATAGTTCTTTTTATATTTTTAAGAAAGGAGTACCATAAGTATTAACAAGCCTACGGAGTATCTCAGTTCAGGGAACCAAAACGAATTGAGTGTCAATGTGGCGGAGCTTAGTGAAGTGTTATAACCACTTTGACAGAATATGTATTAGGGTCATTGCAGTATGCAATCGATATGAAAAATGCAAAAATTCGATGACTGCAAGAAACATATTCTAGTTATTGATATGTGCACATGGTTCGAGTCTTCTTTGAAGGTAAATTTTTTTCCTTACTTAGATGTTGACAGCCACTAAGTGCAAAAAATCGATTTTTCTCAGCCATGATTCGATTTTTAGACACATTGGAGCTGCCCTTATTATTTTATTCCATATATTTAAAAATATAAGCATTTTAGTTTTTTCATAAGTTAATTTTCTCAAACTTTAGATGGAGCGTAGGTTAGGTCCAATAAAAAATAGCAATATCCTCCTTGTATAAGCAATGGCCCTTTGTTAACTTGTATAAGGAGTTTTTTTAAAGGAAAATGCATTCCATTAACTTGATGACACAGTGATATCACTGGCCACTAGGTCCTCGACACCCGGAGGCGTCCCATCCCATTGAAGGACAGTATCATGAGGACACTTACAACCTTGCGCTGCGACAGCGTGCGCCACTCTATTAACTTGTATAAGGAGTTCCCTTTCAGCATTGTCGGATTTATTCATGAGGTCAAGATATATACCCCCTCCGTCCCAACTTACTTGTTGTTTTGACTTTTCTAGGTGTAATCCTTTTGTTATGTATCTAAACATAAGTATATATCTAGGTGCATAATGAATGTGTTTAGAAAAAGTAAAACGAAAAGTAATTTGGAACGGGGGGTGTAAATATGTAACTAGGTGGTGTTAGGGGTGAACGACGAAGAAAGCAAAGAATACGTGAGGAGGGAGATCACCAAGATGAAAAAGGATGGACATCTGAATTGTAAAGATTTGGAAAGAGGTCCTGATGAAGAGAGCGACCATAGCTCCCTTATGTTAGGGGGACTGTTTAGTTGGCGAACTGAAAATTTTAGTTCTCCTTTCAAGGTCTATTAGGAGTATTAAACGTAGATTATTTACAAAAATAATTACACGAATGGATAGGAAATTGCGCGACGAATCCATTAAGTCTAATTAATCCGTCATTAGAGATTGTTTACTGTAGCATGACATTGTCTAATCATGACATAATTAGGCTCGTTAGATTCGTCTCGAAAATTAAGGTAGGGGTCGTGGAATGGATTTTGTTATTAATCTACATTTAATACTCTAAATTAGTGGAAAGAAGATTGATGTGACGGGTTGTTGGTGAAAAATTGGTGAACTAAACGGGGCCTTCGAGAGAAACAAATGTCTGTCCATTTTTCTACTGAACGTGAAGCCAAACTTTGAGTTTAACTGACACTGTTTCCGACTTTCCGGTGTGTGTTTGTCTCCGGCGTGCAGCTTCTTTGACCGCGCGGCGGTCGTCACCGACGGGGACATGGTCACGCCGACCGATGCCGCCTCCTTCGGCAAGCCATCCCCGCCCCCCGTCCCGAACCCGTGGCGCCTAAGCACGGTGCACCGCGTGGAGGAGCTCAAGTCGGTGATCCGCATGGGCCCCATCTGGGCGGCGGGCATCCTTGTGATCACGGCGTCGTCGACGCAGCACACCTTCTCCCTCCAGCAGGCGACCACCATGGACCGCCGCCTCGCGCCGGGCCTCTCATCGTTCCAGATCCCGGCGGGCTCCATGACCGTCTTCGCGCTCCTCGCCATGCTCCTCACCCTCTTCCTCTACGACCGCGCCCTCGTCCCGCTCGCGCGCCGCGCCACGGGGCTCGACCGGGGCATCTCCTTCCTCCACCGCATGGGCGTGGGCTTCGCCCTCAGCGCCCTCGCCACCCTCGTCGCCGGCGTCGTCGAGCGCCACCGCAGAGACGCCGCCGCGGCGTCGCCCGGCGCCACGGACGCCGGCACGTCCCCGCTGTCGGCGTACTGGCTGGTGCCGCAGTACGCGCTGCACGGGATCGCCGAGGCGTTCAACTCCGTGGGGCACCTCGAGTTCATGTACAACCAGGCGCCGGAGAGCATGCGCAGCACGGCCACGGCGCTCTTCTGGCTGTCCATATCGCTGGGGAGCTACGCGAGCACGATGCTCGTGGACGCCGTGCACCGGTGGAGCGCGGGGCCTGGCGGCTCCAACTGGCTGCCGGACAACATCAACCACGGCAGGCTCGACTACTTCTACTGGGTCGTCACCATGCTGCAGCTCATGAACCTGCTCTACTACCTCGTTTGCGCCAAGAAGTTCACCTTCAAGCCCGTGCAGCTCCACAAGGAAGTGCAGGAGGAACAAGTGGGCATGGCACTGGTGGAGCTGCAGGAGAAGGTTTGAGCTGCATCGCAGCAGCTAAATGCAGGTACTGGTGGTCTAAGCTTCAAAGAAAGTAATACTAGTGCTAAGCAGATTGTCTGAAACTCATCAAGGTTAATGCATCTGCTGTAAAATTGTAGTCATGTAGATCAGGAACAGTGAGTGATATTGTTCAGGCAAGCAACCTCAAAGTTGTCAATTGCAAAAGCTCAAAATTGCAACCCAAATGTAAACTGTAACTCAGAGGTACTAGCCTAAGCCTACTAGGTAGTATGTAACTATGTATATGTCTGAACCTTGATGTTACTGTGTAAGCATTTGTTTGTACATTAGAGATAAATCAGAGAAATTGTTCAGGCAAGAAATTTCTGAAAGTTCTCCAGCCAAATTATGCAACACATTTCCTAATTTCAGAAACAATTCGATCTTGAATCATGGCACATCTGACTGTTCATTAGAAGTCAATAGCTTACTGCATTATTCAAGAACAGGAAGCCACACCTAGAAGTAGGAAACAGGTTTGCACACACACACATGAACTCCCCAACCAGAGCTTTTGCAGAGCAGCTAGGGAGAGCACTAGGTGAACCTTCTGATCTTTGCTACGAGTACATAGCGATCCAAGAACGCGCGGCGAGACGCGAACCGGCCGCACGACGGGCAGATCAGACGGTGAACTTGATCTCGAACCCGGCGGACGGATCGACGGGCTCGGCGGGGGACGGGACGACGGCGGTGACGGTGGAGGCGGGGGGCCCGACCGGGAAGCGGCGGGTTATCATGTCCTCGATCTTCGCTGGATCTCCGGAGAGAAGGGCCTCCACGGAGCCGTCGCGGCGGTTCCGGACCCAGCCGGCGAGGCCGAGGGACTCGGCCGTGGACGCCGTCCAGTCGCGGAACCCCACCCCCGTGACGCGGCCCTTCACCACCACGCGGACGGCCTTCCGTGCGGGCTCGGGCTGTGGCTGCGGGGCGGGCGAAGACGATGCATCGGCGGGGGCGGAGGTTGCCATGTCGCCGGCGAGGTGCGGTTTGGGACTCGACGGCGGTGGACCTTGTCCTCGGCGACCGAATAAACGAGGAACGTTCTCGAAGGGAGGATTTGGGCCATTGGGTTTGGGCCTTGTGTAACATGTAACGCGGGCCGCCCCAAATCTCTCATTTTCTGAACAGAATAATGCAGTTACCACCCCTGTCATGAGAAACCGTTGATGATCAAATTGGTGAACAGCTTGCCGGATCAAATCAAACTAAGCGCCTGTTTGGCAGGACTTCAAAACCGGCTCCAGCCGGAGCCTGCCAAACAGTATGAAATCAAACAGCTCCAGGTCAGGAGTCGCACCTGGAGCCGTTTGCGGCTTCCACTTGGGAGATGGAGCCACAAAAACGTAGCTCCACGCAACTCGACCCAGGACTCCACTCGATGAAGCCGTTTTGCCAAACGTTTTATGAAATGGCTTCAGCTCCACCAGAAAAACCACTCCACCAAAGGAGCTAGAGCCGGAGCTATTTTTTGAGGAGCCAGAGTCCTACCAAACAAGCCCTAAAATTGATCATGCACACATTTACTCAATCTTTTATATCAATTCTTTTGCCAGTTAAACAACCAGTTTAAAACTGCTACTTTTGTAAGCTGATGTCCTTCCAAGACCACCTCCAGCTCCTGGAACGTGTAGCGCATGACACAATTTTTCCTTCAAAATGAATAAAATATGAGCCAGCTGCTAATAGCTGAAATTGCATCCCCTGTAAATATGAAATTATGTTATCAAAATATCATCATTCCAATCTCCATATTTTGGTTCATATGATTTTGTATGATAAGTGCATTTCCGCGCACACACTAGTGTGTGTTTACTCAGACTTTAATCTGTTCCCAGATTACTTGTCATATCGAAGCTGCCCGGGATTTATTTAAACTCTCGGAGCTTGACAAGGGGCTCAAAATCTTAAATAGATCAAGCAAGCTAGGGCGCAGCTTTGCCGAGCCAGTGTTTATAGTGAATCCAATTAACAGAGCAATCATGTTATCAGTCCAAAAGAATTAGAGCACGGATTCAAATGTAAAGCCGATTTTCTCCAGAGCAGCTGAAAATAACAACCCAGGGCCGGAGGCGGTGGGGACAACAAACAATTCAGCATTTCCCCATGGAACAGACTGCCACTCACATACCTGTGTGCCCGTAAGTCAAAACATGCTCAAGTGCGCGTGTCAAAAAAAAACATGCTCAAGTGCGGCAAGGATTTCATGGCAGGAAGGAAGCACGTAATTTGGGTGTCCCAGTTGTTAAGACACCAAAGAAATGCATAGTCAAGCAGAGCCATCACAGGAACAGAATGCACCAAGCGATTAGCATTCACAATTCAGGTCCTATCCCAACATTTACACAAGCAAAAACTAAAACAGTCGTGAAGATCACACATCCAATTACCAAAGTCTAGTTTTCAGAAAACTTGTCAATACTAGTACTTCAGTGCATTCAACCATTTTTCAAACGAGCAGTAACTGACAAGCACACAATTGCAGAAAACGTAGTAGTTGCCACTGACACCAAAAAGGTAGGGCTGTAATCACAAGCCATGAGCACAGATTGAGAGTGTGCAACTGTGCATCAAGTAATCACAAACCTTGCCCTGCTCTCAACTCTTATATGCTCCTATGTTCATCGAAATTGCGCATCGCGATTCCAACAATTTGATCCAAGATCACATATTTTTAGCACTAAAAAACTCAAGAAGTGTTCTTCAGAGCAAAGATTACCACCGGCGACGCCGGCACGAAATCGCGGACGAACCACGTCCCCAGTCAGGCGGTGGGCTTGCGGTGGAACCCCTCGTCGGGGTCGACGGGGTCAGCAGGGGAGGGCACAACGGCGGTGACGGCGGCGGCGCGCGGGCCGACGGGGATCCGCCGGGACACCATCTCGTCGACCTTGTCCGGGTCCCCGGAGAGGAGCGCCTCCACGGTGCCGTCGCGGCGGTTGCGGACCCACCCGGCGAGCCCCAGCGAGCGCGCCGTCTCCACGGTCCAGTCACGGAAGAAGACCCCCTGCACGCGGCCCTTCACCACCACGCGCACCGCCTTGGGGGCCGGGGATGAGGACGACGGCTGTTGCGGCGGAGGCGGTTCGGATGTGGCGCCCGCGGACGCCGCCATGGCGCCGCGGCGGGGTGCGGCTGCGGTGGCGGTGAAGGGGCGGAGGAAGCGGGGCGCGGTGGCGGAGGTGGAGGGGAACATTCTGGAGGAGCGGAGGCAAACGCGATTCTTTGAGATGGTTGGCCGGAGAGCCCCTCTCTCTCTCTCTCTCTCTCTCTCTCTCTCGATCTCTAGTTCTTTCTGACTGGTATACTGTGGATGTACAGTAGACCACTGGGCCGAATCAACAGGTGGGCTTGGGGACGGTTTAGCAACTCAAGCGAACCATTGGGCCAGACGTGAAACAAATTATCTTACAGGTGGACCGAATCAAATGTGCGCTCGGGGCTTTAGACTATCTGCAGCAATTTCCTCGTCCCTTCCCTCATCCCAAAATGAGTAAGCCATGAGCACTATTACCCCTCCAGCAGCTCCCTCACCCCTTCCCTCAAAATGAAGGAACCCGCTCCGCATCCCTCATTCTCGAGGACTCTCTCCTCTCCCTCATCCCCTGCGCCAGCTGCCAGGCTGCCCCTCCCCTCCCCTGCTCCCTCCCCAGACCGCCGGCACCTCCATCAGCGGGCTCCTCCTCCGCCGCGAGCCCCGCATGGATCCGTCCGCAGCTGGCGGAGCAGGCGCGCGACGGTGCTCCGCGGCGCAGGCTGGCAGCGGCGGCATCGTGGTCGGCTCCGATGGCGGGCTCCTTCCTCGAGGGCGTCGCGGCGCAGAGCAGCTCGACGGTGTGCAGATGGAGCAGGTCGGCGATGGCGGGTCCCTGAGCTGCTCCGCCCTCGGGCCACCGGATCTGCTCCGGGAGCACGCCGACCGCCTTCCTCGGGGGTAGCTCGCCGGCCGCCTCCTCCACCCTCCAGCTGTCGGATCTGCTCCGGGAGCTCACCGACCGCCTACCTCGAGGGGCGGAACTCGCCGGCCGCCGCCTCCAGCCTTCGACTGCCGGATTTGCTCCTCTCCCCTCCACCCCCGTCGGCCATCTCCCTCTAGCCCCGCCACCTCCTTCACCCCCACCGCCCACTTCCCAGCTGGATCTACGCCGCCGCCGGAGCTCGGGCTCGGCGAGGGAACGCTCAGCGAGGCCGGACGTGAATCAAATCATCTTGTATAGCGAATTCTTTTTATTTTTATATTATTTTTTTGCAAAATTACAAAAGTATACATCATTTCTAAAGTTCTACAAAACTATACCAATACCGTCATTTCAAATAGCGGTTGGCTCAAACCACCATTTGAAATGGCAAATGGTGGTTAGAGGTTGTTCCCCGCGGGCAGTAGTACCAGCATTGTAGCACTCACAACCGTTGTTTTTCACGCGGTGCAGGGGCATTACGTTTTGCAAAAATCATAATTTTTTATTTAAACTCGGATAGAGATAAATTTTATATAAAAATTGTGGATTTCAATGAGATCTACAACTTCATAGTTCAAACTTTTTTTCATTTGAAATCATCTTCAGGTTCAAATATTTGACAAACATATTTCTTTCATATAAACTCGGATGTCTAGACCTACAACTTTTTAGTTCATACTTTTGTCATTTGAAATCATTTTGATGATGAAATAAACGACATTATATTTAGGTCTAAAATTTGACGATTTTTTCTCTCTCGACAACATATCTTAAAAAAACCATAATAGTTTCGTATAAACTCGGATGGAGGAACTCTATATCAAAATTGTATATCTTGACAAGATCTGCAATTTTGTAGTTGAAACTGTGTCTATTTGAATTCATTTTGGTGCTCAAATGATTCACATATGTTTAGATTTAAAATTCAAATTTTAGATCTAGATAGTATATCGATTATTTGAGCCTGAAGATGATTTCAAATGAAACACTTTTGAACTACAAAGTTGTACATCTCATCAAGAGCTATAATTTTCCTAAAGTTTACCTCGATTCAAGTTTAAACAAAGAAGTTATGAATTTTTGAAAAACATGATGTCCATACCGCTGTTTGAAGTGGTGGTTGAGAGTGCTACTGCACGGGTAAACAACCCCTAACACCACCCCCCTCCCCCAACCCCCTACCGCCATTTGAAACTGCGGTATTGATATAGTTTATAAAACTTTAGAAAAGATGTATATTTTTATAAATTCGTAAAAAATAATATAAAAATAAAAAATTCTTGTATAGCAGCAGCATTGGAGTGAGTGAGAAAAGGCACACAAAATCTGGGAGCCATTGCCTTTTGTTTTTGCAACATCCCAACAACAGCCTTTCCTATCCATCATCCGATCCATCAACCAACCAGCAGACAGAAGTAATCGGCTTTATAATTAAGATATAAATCCAATCGGGTTAAATTTGCCCCATCAAGATGTGATGAACAGTACGACCACAAGTGTCAGCTTAGGACTTAATCTTTATCGGCGTTATTATCTGCAAAAGAAAACTGTACAATGTGCTTAAGCTCTCCAGGATTGCCTGTACTCTCCGTTTATTTCACCCGTAGAGGCACAAGAAACTGCAGACCGAACCTCATGCTCCACGGACTCGTTGCCTTTCTGAAGATAAATGACGAATGCAGAGTTGAGAAGCAGTAGAACTGAAGTCCAAAATTCTTACAACAGCACGTTCAAATCCTCAATCTCGACACCACGAGGACTATAAATTTCAGACCAACCCACGCCTCCATCCATCCAACACGAAATCAGCCACAAGCCCACGGCCATAGCATCCCAAGCACACCCCCAACGCAAAAAGATCAATGGCGTCCTGCAAGCTCGTCGCCATCTTCTTCGCCTTCGCCGTGGTGGCGGCGACGACCGTGCAGCCGTCCGAAGCGAGGGTCGGGGGAGACCAACTGCTCCACCCCTCGACGTTCCACAACACCCCGCCGGCGCCGCCGAGCTCGACCGGCGGCGCGGTCCCACCCCACCCATCCACGGCAAGCGCGCCGTCGTCCCCGCTGCCGCTGCCGCCGTCGCCGCCGGCTCATGCTCAGCTGACGGAGTGCATGACGCCGCTGATCGGCATGATGCCGTGCATGGACTACCTGACCAACCTCACCGTGCTGGCGCCTCCCGCCGAGTGCTGCGACGGCCTCAAGTCGGTCATCCGCGACGCCCCCATCTGCCTCTGCCACGGCATGAGCGGCGACATGAACAAGCTCATGCCCCTGCCCATCGTCCCCGTCCGCATGATCGTCCTCCCGCTCGCCTGCGGCGCCATGCTGCCGCTCCAAACGCTCTTCTCCTGCAACAGTAAGTTTCGCGGTCTTCTTTTTATGTATCTATACTATCGTTTGCTATTTTCATCCGTGGATCAGCCATATGCTTGCAATTGGATTGATACAACAGCATGGTGATGTGTTTTGACAGCGCAACAAGTGCCGCCGATAATGCCACCGATGCCGGCGCCAGCTGATGCTCCAGTGTCACCGTAATAAGGTAAACTATCTTCTTTGAGGCACGCCTTATTTTGAATGATCTGTTGCGATTTGTGTTGTAATTGCAATTGCCACCTATTCATCATATCTTTTTTGTTTTGTTTTGTTTTATCTTCACTTCTTCAGGTAATATTAGCAGTAGCAACTAGCAAGAGAATCAGAGGATGCACGGACTGGACATTAGTCATGGACTGGATAGGGGTAGTGGGGTACCGTTTTCTTAGTTTTAAGTTGATCTTAGGAATAAATTGTTTAGGAACAGGGGAATTGTACTTATTATAGTTACGATTATCATGCGTCATGATTCCATTGATGGATGCAATCGTCAACTGCGGATATATATTAGACGTTAAATGAATATATTGGTGGTCTATGTCATGATATATTGGATCTAACGATATGATATTTGCTTAGGCCTGAGCATTCGGTTAATACACAGTTAAATCGGCCCAGACTGCACAAAATTGTTAACCTAATTACCAGATTAAAAAACTGATTTAACCGACTATTATATTAAATCGCTTCAGTTCAGTTCGGTTGATCGGTTTTAGGTAATTTATTCTCAGCCCTAGACTAGTAAACCCAAGTTGACTGAAGATGTTTTTTTTAAACTTGCTCCAGAACTATAATTTTGATACTCATGCAATTTTGTTGCATAATCATAGGGCAAATTTGTTTAAGTTTTCAAAGGGGTCGTCAACAAGATGTGTCCCCACTTCAACAAATCAAAAGAACGTGCGCTAGAGCCATTCATATGCACTCAAACATGTTCTCCGATTGTGTGAATGAGTTATCGAGTAATCTTGAAGATCCTGGTTGATGTGATTGCTAGTAAAATATTATTGAAGCAGGTTAACAACTTAACATCCCTAGACTTGGGTGAAAATTGCGAGAAACAAATAGTTGACACCCAAGAGGCACTACGGGGAAACCGAGGATTGCCGTGCGTTTCGGACGCACGGCAAAGGGCGATAAACGCACGGCAAAGACCGCACGGCACATTTTTGCACGGCAAAAGGGTTTTGCCGTGCGTTTTTTGTCACACGGACGGCGCACGGCAACAAAAAGGGGCCTGACGGCGCGCCCATCTCAAACGGCGGCTGACGGTTTTTGCGAGGACATTGCCGTGCGCCTATCTAAACGCACGACAAACAAAACTAAAAAAAAGAAAAAAAAGTAACACCCGGCCTGCCGCCGGCCGAAACAAAAAAGAAAAAAAAACCACAGGCCGGGGCCCGCCGCCGGCGGACCACAACCGCGGACCACCACCGCCGGCGGACCACCACCGCGCCGGTCACAACCATCACCGCGGAGCACCACCACCACCACCGCGGCCACTCCACCACGGGCCCGCCGGGGACGCCGCTCTAGCAAGTCCTCCGCCGCGCCGGGGAATCCGCCGGGCCTCCACTGCGTCCGAGCCCGCCTCCACCACGCGAGGGACGCTGGATCTTGCGCCGTCAGAGGAGGAGGGGGCGGTGGCGCCGTCGGAGGAGTTCGCGGCAACCGACGATGCCGTTGTAGATCCCGCCGCTGGCCACCGAGGTGAAGGAGGTCGCGGCCGGGACGGAGGTCGAGGATGAGGGCGCCGGGGTCGCCGAGACGGAGGTTGAGGATGAGGGCGCCGGGACGGAGGTCGAGGATGAGGGCGCCGGGGTCGCCGCATCTCGCCCCTACCCGCCGCATCTCACCCCCACCGCCGGATCTCTCCGTGGCCGGTGCACGGCTGGTGGAGGCGGAGAGAGGGAAAGAGAGGGGGACGCCCGCCGGGGCGACAGGATCTTGGGAAGGTGGCCGCCGCGCCGGTGAGGGAGGGAGGGGAGGAAGGACGGCCGCGCCGGTGAGGGAGGGAGGGGGGAGGACGGGCGCCACCGTCCGCCGCCGTCCGCCAACGCCATGGGAGGGGGAGGAGGGGGCGGCGGCGCCGTGGGAGGAGGGGGCGGCGGCGCCATGTGAGGAGGAGGGGGCTGCGGTGGAGAGTGTTAGGGTTAGGAGGAGGTCTCCTAATATATGAGCTTTCATCTGATCTCGTCCGTCGGATCGCAAGATCGACGGCTCACAGAAATCGGGCTGCTGCTGGGCCGAAAAAATGCGCACGGCAAACATCGATTTTCCTGTAGTGAGGAGGAACAAATCAAAAGAACTTTGCTATAGAGAGACATTCATATACAATCACACAAGGTCTCGACGTTGTGAACTGATAAACAAATCAAAATAACATGTACTTTGATACATGTTATCACGCCCTCCGTTGAGACATGTACTTTGATACATGTTATCAAAATAACATGTACTTCGACGGTTGAGACATTCTACACCATCCGTTTCGTTGCTACATTTTTCTAACGAGACGGTATCACGTCCTCCGTTGACATTTTACATTTCCGAAAATACTTTTATACTACTCATACGAACCTTTCAATACTAACGTACGACAGCTAAAAAACCGATCGTATAGAATTAATCTCAACCGTCCTTTTCTATTACATACGAGTCATTTTTTAACCGGTCGTACATGTCGTATTGTGTACCTAAAAAACCTTCACGTTAAAGCTCCTTAGAGATAAGGAGTTCACAAGCCAAACTGAGCTGCTCCCTCGCGCGCGGCGCCGGAGTCCCAACGCGAGGCAAACGACCGGAGCTCTGTAGCCGCACATGGCGCGCCGGAGTCCCAACGCGAGGCAAACGACCGGAGCTCTGTAGCCGGACATGGCGCGCCGTATATATGGGCGTGGGCCAACCTTGGTGGAGCACCACACGACCCATTTGATTATTATGGATCGATGGTTCGAACCATTTTGGCTAGCTAGCGCACCTATGGTTCACGTGGGTCGATCCAGGCATACAGGCACCTATGTACCCACTCGCATGTTGTTTTTTTTAAAAAAAGGTCTCACATGTTACACAATAAAGAAAGGCCTGTTACAGAGTACACAGTATGGTTAGTTAAGGACGACACAAGTAAAAATGCTAGTTAAGAAGTACTATTGATTCTGCAAAGAACATTTTTTTAGTAAGATCTGCAAAGAACAATTAACTCTTTTACTGGAAGAAGCATATTGAACTTGGGATAAATTCAGGATATCATGAAGTTCAGCTGTATTTCATTTTGTTGACATCATTGTAGTAGCCAAACATCATTCAGCACTCATGAATGGATAGGAAGCCCAGGCCCCAGGAGCACCATGCTAATGTGATTGTCACCACGACATAAGTATGACATTGTCCTTTAGGATTCAGACTAAGCTAGAGCACCAACATCCAGTGGAAACAGGCAATATCCAAGAAGGCGAAGGCTTTGGAACAAGATGATCTAGCCACCCTGAAAAGAAACATTAAGCAAATTACTGCAAATGTTTTGTTGCAGATAGTACGCAGTAATCAAACACCAATAGTCAAGTGCATTACAATAGATTTATTGTTGCTCTTCATTACTCATTACAGTGGCAACATACTAACCAGGCTATGAGAGACATGGGTACCCATGGGTCCCCACCGACCAGGGTCCCAGAGGTCCCTGTCAAGTGGACCCGACCTGCCAGAAGCCCCGCCGACCTGCAAGTGGGTCCGGAGACCTTATCCCCGACCCCGACGACCTTGGAAGACCCCAGAAGACCTTATCCAGATCCCGGGGGATCCGCCGGGCTTGTGGTGCAAGACTCTTCCCCTGGTCGCGGCTCGGCGCCGCCCGTAGGTCCGCAGATCGCGGGATTCACCCTGTAATCGAGGAAGATGACCTTCCTAAATTGTAACCGACCCCGATGAGGGTCCACCGACCTCGAATGGAAGCCCTAGCCCGTTGACCATATAAGGCGGCCTAGAGCTCCATTCGAGGGGACTTCCCCATTCACGCATAATCCCATCGCATATTGGACGTAGGGTTTTACTCTCCGGAGGCCTGAACCAGTCTAAACCCTTGTGTCCCTCGCCATTCTCGCCGTGTCCCGAGTTCCATCTGCGAACTACCACCTACGCTCTTAGTTCCCGATCCCCTCCAATTAACCTACAACCGCTTGGGTCGCCCCCTTGCGGATCTGTACATGTCTCACCCCCTGACAGTTGGCGCGCCAGGTAGGGGCGATCGGAAACTCGCTGTGCAGCATGGTGGCCCGATCTGGTGTCGTTTTTCCGGCGAGTATGGCGGACATCCTCGCCAACCCCGTGGAGATCTGCTTCGGTTCCTTCACGGCGACCTCAACTGTTCCGGCGGCCGCGACCTCTCCGGTGACCGCAGTGAAGATCGTGACGGCGCCCGCCGCCGCCACCGCTACCGATCTAGCGTCGGAGACCCACCCGCCCAAACCCTATGACATTATTCAGGGAATGGAGCGCGTCATCGACATGATGGAGGAGACCCTCCAGATCTGCGAAAGAGCCCAGCGCTCAACGCAGATAGCGTCGCGCCGCAAGACCTTCCCCTTCGGTCTGCGACCATCCAGCGACGTCTACGCCCGCCAGGCGACTAGATCCCCCCAGATCCAATCTGGGCGGCGGGAGTCATCTGGCGACCTTAAGCCCGAGCTCCGCGCTCGCTGCGATCCGCTCGACGTACCGTGCACCTACCACAAGGGCGCACGGCACACCCTCCGCGGCTGCCGGCGGCGGAAGAAGATTGACCAGGAGCGTACTGCTCCCCGCACCACGCGAGCTCCCACGTCTTCAGACGGTGGCGAGTTCCAGAAGGTCCGGATCCACATCTCCCCCAACGACCAGGGCTCCATCCTTCGACGGGTCCTGGTGGTGTCGGAGAACGAACCACCACGTCACGGCGCGACGGACTCCGAGGAAGCACGTCGGATCCAGGGCAACGCCAACCGCGCCCAGCGACGGGCAGAAGAGCAACGCCACGCGGTACCCCCCTGCGCCCGAGACCTCCGTCTCGAGTTCGAGGAAGCAGGGCTACCGACGTTCAATAGTCCCCAGGCCAACCTGGGCGCCGCCATGGCACGTCTTCAGCAAGCCAACCCCTCACCCGAGGCCGAAGCAGCCATGGCCTACCTTCGGGTCGCCACAGCCCTGGTAGAAGAGAAGAGCGCGGCATCCAAGTCCACAGCGTCCTCATCAAGCTGACATTCGCGTAGTCGATCCAATCGACCTGCGCACAGCAAACTCCCCACCATTCAGGAGGAGGTCGACCAGAACAATCCCGACCAGCCTCGGGCGAACGGCGCGAGAGACGGCGACCTCCGCGCCAACCTCAATAAGAACAGACGCGCGCGCGACGCCCGCGGCTACATCGGCCAGCATCACTGTGAGCGCGAAGAGCGGGAGCTGCGGCATCGCGCGGAGTACGACCGCGAGTACGGTCCCCCCAGCGCTGTTCATCGCATCATGGAGCGCGAGGAGCGCGACCGCCACGACATCGAGAACAGGCGTCGTGCTCAGTACGAGGCGGACTACGGCCATCCGGAGGGCGGTGTCACAAATCCAGATCGCCAGCCCAGGTCCCAGATCGTCACTCCTGCTCGGAGCCGAGGTGGCGCTCAAGCCGGAGACGGCGGCGACGACATGGCCATCACCGCTTTTCCAGCGTTGGCCCCTCGCCTTAGGTCGGTGGCCTACCCCGACAACTTCAAGCCGAACATCCAGAAGTACGATGGCCGCTCCGACCCCAACATCTGGCTGTCGACGTACTATGTCGCCGTCAAGGCGGCCGGCGGCAACTTCGACCACATGGCGGTGTACTTCCTGTTGGTGATGGGTGACGCACCGTCACTCTGGCTCAACAACCTCCCGGCGGGCAGCATCACGTCGTGGGCCGACCTATCTCAGGCCTTCACGTCCAACTTCCAGGCGACCTACAATCGTCCTGGGAACGCCTTCAACCTCGGAAGGGTCACCATGAAGACTAACGAGCGGCTCCGCGACTACACCAACCGGTTCTTCGAGAACCGCAACACCTGTGTCGGCGTCCGAGACGACCAGGTCGTCGAAAGCTACAAGAAGGGCATCAGAGATCGCAAGATCTTTGAAAAGATTCACGAGTCAGGGGCCACCACGGTCGCGGCCCTCATGGAGGTCGTGAACAAGCTCATCGACACCGACGAGGTGCTGGTCAACCAGTTCGACTCCGACGCCAAGCACGACGCAGGCACCTCCGGCACCGCTGGCGACTCAAGCTCCAAGCTGCGCAAGCGACCTTCAGAGGTGCTTGCGGCAGAGGGACGTCGACCTTCGACGTTCAACGTCGACGAGTTCAACGCAGTGCTCGACAGCCCCTGCACGTTCCATGAGGGGGCCACCCACACCGTCCGCGAGTGCTCGCAATTCAAAAGGGCGTTCTGTACCCCCGAAGATCCGAAGCGACCTAGAGGCGACGGTGATCGATCGTCTTCACGTCGCTACAACAACAACCGCCGCGACGATCGACGTGGCCGTGGCGATGACAACCGCCGCGATGAGCGATGTCGCAATGACCCGCAGCCGGAGGACCGCCGCGATGAACGCGACCTACCTCCGCCGCCTGTGACGGGCAACCCCAACGGCCCCTTTCAGCACTCTAAGAGGTTGATCAACATGATCGCTGGCGGTCTCAAAGCCAATGTGAGCAGAAGGCTGTACCGCAAAGATAAGCGCGAGATCCACCTCATCCACACCAAGCCGTCGCAGCCTCTACGGTGGTCGGAGCAGCCTATCACGTTCTCCAGAGCTGATCACTGGGTCCACATCCCAGACCTCGGGTTCTACCCCCTCGTCGTTGAGCCTACAGTGGAGGGAGCCCTACTCGCCCAGACCCTGATCGACGGAGGGAGCGGGCTCAACATCATCTTCCTCGAGACCTTGAAGAAGATGGATTTCGACTTCAAGAGGATGACAGTGTGCGACGAACCGTTCTTCGGCATCGTTCCAGGCAAGGCGGCCTACCCCCTGGGTCGGGTCTCCCTTCCTGTGACCTTCGGCACGGAGGATAACTTCCGCACAGAGTACCTCAGCTTCGAGGTCGCTGACTTCAAGTCATCCTACCACGCCATCCTAGGTCGTCCCATGCTGGCCAGATTCATGGCCATCCCGCATTACACCTACTTGGTGTTGAAGATGCCAGCTCCCAACGGAGTCCTCACCGTTTATGGCGACCTCATCGTCTCGTTCAAATGCGACAAGGAGGCCCTCGACATCGCCACGACGAACGCCTGCGTCGATGCCTTGGCGGTTATGGTCGCCGAAGCTGTGAAGGTCACCCCGAGCGACCTCACCATCCCAGAGCGGAAGTGCACCGACACTGCCCTCGACGCCACACCGGCGACAAAGAAGGTCTGCCTCGGCCTTGCCGACCCAGAGAAGACGGTGGTCATCGGCGACAACCTTGGGGAGAAATAGGAACTCGCGCTCATCAGTTTCCTTCGGGACAACGCCGACATATTCGCATGGATCCCATCGGATATGCCGGGTGTTCCAAGGGAGCTGGCTGAGCACTCCTTGGATGTAAGCAAGATGGCCAAGCCTGTCAAGCAGAAGCTGCGCCGCTTTGCGAAGGATCGCAAGGAGGTCATTAGGGTAGAAATAATAAAGCTCCTAGCTGCCGGATTCATCCGTGAATGTAAAAATCCGGTTTGGCTCGCCAACCCGGTGCTTGTACCCAAGAAAACCGGTCAATGGAGAATGTGTATCGACTACACCGATGTCAACAGGCACTGCCCTAAAGACCCCTTCCCTCTTCCGCGCATCGACCAGGTCGTTGACTCCACAGCCGGAAGCGTCCTGCTATGCTTCCTCGACTGCTACTCAGGGTATCACCAGATAGCCCTGAAGGTCTCTGACCAAGACAAAACGGCGTTCATAACGCCGCACGGTATCTACTGCTACACGGCTATGACGTTCGGCCTCAAGAACGCTGGAGCGACCTACCAGAAGGCCATCCAGAAGTGCCTGGAGTCCCAGATTGGCGACAACGTCGAAGCCTACGTTGATGATGTAGTTGTCAAGACCACGGTGGAGGACAATCTCATCGCCGACCTCGCCCAGACCTTTGCCAACCTCCGGCGCTACCGCTGGAAGCTCAACCCAGATAAGTGTGTCTTTGGCGTTCCATCTGGCAAGCTCCTAGGCTTCATGGTTAGCCACCGGGGCATCGAGGCGAACCCCACCAAGGTCGACGCCATCCGCAGGATGAAGAGACCCACCGGGAAGAAAGACGTCATGAAGCTCACCGGCATGATGGTCGCTCTAGGTCGCTTCATCAGCAAGCTCGGGGAGAAAGGCTTGCCATTCTTCAAGCTGCTGAAAAAGTCAGACAAATTCGCGTGGACAGACGAGGCAGACCAGGTACTGGAAGAACTGAAGACCTTCCTTACGACACCTCCGGTCATGGTGCCCCCGGCGCCAAAAGAGACCTTACTGCTCTACATCTCCGCGTCCACCCAGGTGGTCAGCGTGGTCCTGGTGGCGGAACGACCTGAAGAAGGTCAACCCTACCCCGTCCAGCGACCTGTCTACTACGTCAGTGAGGTCCTCTCTGATAGCAAGATCAGGTACTCGCAACCTCATAGATGCTGTACGCCCTTTTCGTCACCTCGCGCAAGCTCCGGCACTACTTCCAGTCGCACAAAATTAAGGTCATCTCAAGCTTCCCCCCAGGAGAAATCCTACGCAGCCGCGACACCACGGGACGCATCGTCAAGTGGTCGGTCGAGCTAGGGGAGTTCGAGCTTGAGTTTTGCCCGCGACAGGCCATCAAGTCGCAGATCCTCGCGGACTTCGTCTCTGAATGGACAAAGACCCAGCAACCCCCACCGACGGAGAAGCCGGAGCACTGGAAGATGTACTTTGATGGTTCCTTGAACCTCGAAGGAGCGGGTGCAGGCATGCTATTCATCTCCCCCCAGGGTGATCACCTGAAGTACGTCCTACAGATCCACTACAAGGCGTCTAACAACGGCGCCGAATATGAGGCCTTGATTCACGGATTGCGCATCACCATCTCCCTGGGAATCAAGCGGCTCATTGCCTACGGTGACTCCAAGGTCGTCATTGACCAGGTCAACAAGACGTGCAACATCAAGAAGGACACAATGGACGCCTACTGCGCCGAGGTCCGGAAGCTTGAGGCCCACTTCGAGGGCTTGGAATTCCACCACGTCTGTCGAGACAACAACGTGGCGGCCGACGTCCTCTCCAAGTTGGGGTCCAAACGTGCACTGGTCCCGGCTGGCGTGTTTGTCCAGGACCTACGAAGGCCGTCGATGAAGCTCCTCAGCGACCCAGAGACGTCGCTTGGCGACGTACCCTCACAAGGCGGCCGCGACATCCTCATGACAGAGGCCGAAGATGATTGGCGCCTCGACTTCATCGCCTATATCCTGGAACACTGAGTCCCTGAGGACAAGGTCGATCGGGAGAAGATCGTCAGGCGCAGCACCAACTACGTCGTCATCGGCACAGAACTCTACCGAAGGTCTGCCTCCAATGGCGTACTGATGAAGTGCATCCTCAGATCCGAAGGTCTCCAGCTCTTGCAAGAGATCCACGATGGAGAATGCGGCAACCACGCAGCCTCCGCTAACCTGGTGGGAAAGGCCTTCAGGTTGGGATTCTACTGGCCTACCGCTTTGGCCGACGCTCAAGACCTAGTCCGGCGATGTAAAGGGTGCCAGTTCTTCGCTAAGCAGCAGCACGTCCCAGCGCAAGCCCTGAGGACAATCCCTCCGTCCTGGCCCTTTGCCATATGGGGCCTGGACTCAGTGGGGCCCTTCAGAACGACCCCTGGCGGTTACAGGTACATCCTTATGGCGGTGGACAAATTCACCAAATGGATCGAGGTTCGAGCCGTCGCCAGCGTTACGTCGAAGGAGGTGGCAAAGTTCATCGAGGATATCACCCACCGCTTCGGAGTCCCCAACAGGATCGTCACCGACCTAGGATCGGCCTTCACAAGATCTGACTTCTGGGACTTCTGCCAAGATAGCCTCATCGACGTCTACTACGCTTCGGTGGCGCACCCACGCTGCAACGGCCAGGTCGAACGCGCAAACGGCATGGTACTTCAAGGCATCAAGGACCGCATCTTCGACGACGCCTCCTAATATGCCACCAGATGGCTAGCGAAGCTTCCACACGTGATCTGGGGTCTCCGGACCCAGGTCAGCTCAGCCACAGGATATTCCCCATTCTTCCTGGTGTACGGGTCGGAGGCCGTCCTCCCGACCGACTTCGCCTTCGGCGCCCCCCGCATCCAACATTATGAAGAAGGAACAGCTGAGGAGACGCGCAAGGTCGACCTCGACAGCATTGAGGAGCACCGCGTGGCTACACTGATGCGACACACTCGCCACGAGCAGCAGCTACGTCGTTACCACGATCGCAACGTGCGTGAACGATCCTTCAACGTGGGCGATCTAGTCTTGCGGCGCATCCAAGACACCAAGGGCATGCACAAGCTCTTCGCACCTTGGGAAGACCCCTTCATAGTGATGGAAGTCATTGGACCAGCGACCTACCGCCTCCAGTGGGCCGACGGTCAAGGCGTCCCGAACGTCTAGAACATCGAGCACCTGCGTCGCTTCTACCCTTAGAAGATGTGTACCAAAATAAAAGCTATGTATTCTCCCCTTTTGTAATTTCCATTTGATAAAGAATGAGATTCCTCTCGGCAGCTCTTCTGTCGATTTGCACCTGGGTCTCCCTTTACTTTCTGTTGTGTTTACCCTTCCCCCTCGAAACGCTCGGGGGCTTGGTCTAGGTTAGGCCCCGAAGCGCTAGGGGGCTTGGCTTTGCCAACCTAAGGGTCTCGCGACCTGAAGGGATTTCTCATGTCTTATGTTTGTGCGCGTTCCCCACCTGTTTAGTCCCTACTCTCTTTATGAATGTTCCTAAGTTGCTTGATTGCGAGACCTAGGGTCCACGACCCCCCTCTACGCGCCGGTTGTGCCTAAGCCTCCACGCTGAGCCGCACAGTCGGTAAGCCGTTCCTCCACTGAGTTGGGTCAGCGGAGGAAATACTTTGCAATTGGGTTATTTTCGAGCTTACATAATGACTGTTCTCGCTATTCAAGTGGAGCACGTACTTTATTTAACTTGCAAGTTTTTATTACATCAAAATACTCTTTACATCAATAGGCCCTCGGCCTAAACTTGCATTTACAGTTTGATACAGTTCAACTTCCTATTTCAGAGGTCGAACTTCTTCACGACCTCCTCTGCGGCAGCCTGGACGTCTTCGCGCTCAACCAGCTCCGACAGGTCGACGTCCTCAGCGACCTTCTGCAGGTCGAACGACGGCTCATGGTACTTCACCACCGCCAATGCCGCCGCCGCGGCAAGCTTGCTGGTATCCAGCAGCAAGGCCTTCATCCGGCCGTCAGCCTTGTCAAGGCGGTCCAGCAGCTCCTTTGGCTCCGCCCCCTCCTCCTGAGGAACGTAGATGTCCATCAGATATTGGGCGGCCTCCCTTAGGTCGGTGAGCTGCTTCTCCAGACCTGCGCAAGCCAAAGGCGGATCACTCACACCCTTCTACCAACAACAACGAAGACCCATGGGAGATAAGATCACTCACCTCGCTGGACCTCCATTGTCCCCTCCTTGAGGACTATCACTTGGTCCTTGACCTCGGCGAGCTCCTTCTTGAGGGCGCCCTTTGCGCCTGAACTCATCCAAGGTCGAAAATCAGGAAAAGACCCAGAAGATGCACGGAGTCAACGCTCAGCGACCAAACAAACTTACCCTCCACCACGGCCTGGAGGTTGTCAGCGGCATCCTTCGCCTTCCGCTCGGCCACCTCCAGCTTCTTCTTCAAGGAGGCCACCTCCTTCTCCGCCTGGTGGGCCATGGCCTCCTTCACGCGCTTGACCTCCTGCGCGGCTTCGATCTTGGCCTGTAGTGAATCCTCTCGAACCGCGGCAGCTTCTGCATGAGCATTGGCGGCCTCTCTCACCAAAGCCGCTCGAGCTTGCGCCCGCTCCGCAAGCGACTGCAACACAAGACGACGTGCCTCGCGTCAAGACCTCAAAAGTAGTCAAATCAAAGGACAAAAATTATAAAGGCAGGTCCGAGCCCTTACCGAGAGTGTCCGCGCAATCGTCCGCGACGCCTCTTTGAAGTTGTCGACGTCGCGACGGTCGGCGAAGACATCGTTCTCCCACGGGGTCCCGACGTACAGGCACCGGTGGTTGTCGTCCTCGATGTTGGCACCGCCCGCCTCTGTAGCCTGCTGGTCCGGCGTCGGCTGTGGCTCGATTACACAGAGGTCGTCCTGCTGACCTCCAACGGGGGGAGCAGTGCTGGCCCCGCCCTTCTCCACCTCTGACGCTGCAGCCACCCCAGCCCCAAGGGCCTCGCTCGAGACCAACGCAGCCGAGGCGGCCGGTGACTGCTCCACCGGCGCCTCACTCCCCTTCCGCCCAAAGGCCTCCTGACCTGAGGCATTCTTAGCGCTGTCGGATGTCGCTGGGGTCGACCTACATCCAAGCAAAGACCTTCATCAGCGAAAACAGCAGCAAAGCAAAATCAACAATCGAAGCCAGAACACGGCCATGACTTACTTGCTCGCGGACCTAAGTCCAGGCTTTATGGGCTTAGGCGGGGCTCTTCACGCCCTCTTCTGTGACCCCGTGTCACCCAAGGCATCTGCGCCCGACCTCGAGCGCTCCCCCGCTATCACGACCTTGCGGGGTGTCTCCGTCGCCCGCTCCTCCGTCGCGGCGGCCTTGCGGGGCATCTCCGCGGGCGGGACCGTCGCCGCGCTGGGTGACTTGGCGTCATCCTCCTCCTCTTCGACGTTGATGGTCTCAACGTCGGAGCTGACCGTTGCCGTATCTGCCGACACAGTGGGGCCGGCCCGCTTCCTCTTCTTCTTCTTGGCCTCCGCCGTCTGGGTGGCGGCGATCGTGGCCGCGGCACAGGACGCGGATATCTTGCCCGCCGTCTGCCGCGTGCGCCGCGGTGCCGACGTGGCGACCTTCGGTGATGCCCTTCTCGTGGTGGGATCTTCGTCGTCGCTGCCCACCGACGAATCGGAGATGTACTCCTCAATGCACTGCTGCGGAGCCACCTGCACGTCCTCCGCGGCGCGGACCTTGAAGCTCCGCCCCTCTTCATTGCGCAGTGGCGCAGGGCACCAATAGATGCCCTCACGAAACTGAAAACAAAAGATGCAAAGACCTACGTCACAAATGACCAAGCTCTCAAGCAGAAAGGAAACAAGGTCGAAGACTTACCGCATCAGAGGGCCGATACACATCGAGCGCCTTGGGGCACTCCCAGTTGCGGATGCGCCCGGCGAAGATGTTCTTCACCCGCGCTGCCATCTCCTCTTTGGAGACCTTGCGCTTGACGACCCGAGTGGTGTCGGACAGCCCCCAGTACTCGTAGGCTGGGTGGACCTGGTCCTGGATGGGCTGTATCAGCCAGCGACTGAAGCTCATAGCCACCGCGCCGCCGGTCAGCCCCTCCGCCTTCAACCTCTCCAGGTCTTCCAGCAGCGGGCGCAGCTCCTCAGTTTCCCGCGAGTTGAGCTGGTTGGTCCACTCCGGGAACGGGACGGGAGCGCATCTCGACCTGTCAGGAAGCGCCGGCGCCGGGTTGTTGAGGTAAAACCACCCCTGCTTCCAGCTGGTGGTGTTGTCGGGGAGCAAAAGGTCGATGTACTCCGGCTTCATGTACCAGCGCAGCATGAAGCCGACACTCCCCACGACGTCGGACTTCCCCGTCTTCTTGAGCTCGAAGAAGTGGCACCACCGGTGGAAATGTGACGCTATCTCGAGGTAGGCCTCGCAGAGGTGGATGAAGGAGGAGATGATGGTGATGGCATTAGGGACGAGATGCACCACCTCGATCCTGTAGAAGTAGAGGAGGCCGCGGAAGAAGTCACCCGCCGGGACCCCGAACCCGTGCTCGATGTGCGTGAGGAAGACGACGGCCTCGCCGGTCCCCTCGGTTGGGAACTCCTCGCCCGCCGCCGGCCTCCAGCCGACCTCCGTCTTGGGCCTCAGCAACCCCCGGGTCGCCAGGGCCTAGATCTGCTCCTCCATCACCACGGACGGCTCCCAGACAGTCTGCGGCGGTGGAATCTGTGCGGGATCCATCTTCTTCTCCTCTATTCCGATGGATTTGGATCTAAACACTACTAGGGTCTTGGTTCGCATGCGAGGGTGCGGCGCGCGGCGGACCTAATCACGGCGGCACTGCTGTGCTCTCCGATGGAGTGGCGGCGGAACCCTAGTGCGGAGCAGAAATGAAGGCAAGTAAAGGTCCCCAGCCCACGGATCGGCCTTATATAGTTGGGCCCCAGCGGCGCAACGGGCGGCCGCACCCAACGTCTCTTTGGTGGAGATCCCGGCGACCCAACGGCTCGGCGCCTCCCGCGGATCTACCGCTCAACGGTTCTTTCGGCCTAACGGGAAAATGGCAGTAACGGCTAGTTCCGTATGGGAATCTGCGTCCGCCGGCCTCTGGTCAGCGCTCCGGCCGACGTGGACCTGTCATGCCCCACACTCAAGCCCCCCCAAGCATAATATCTCTGATACCATATTCAAGGTCGTCGCGACCCATGGGCGACCTATGGGCCAGTCCTATCGCCTATCCAAGGTCGTCAAGGTAGCGGCAGCCTCCTAGGTCGCCTCGGCCTCCCAACAGCGGGTTCACACCACGTCTCCTACGCCCTGCTGCCTACATGCATTCTGGGTCGCCTCGACCTACAGCGGTTAAACCCTACCAACGGCTCCGTGCTTAAAGGCTCTACTGCCCGTTGGCGACCTATCGGTCCCAATTACAGCTCCTTGCTGAGGCCCCGCTGCCTTCTAGGTCGATAAAGACCTATAGACTTCAGGATTGACACCCTGCGTTGTGTCACTGCACAGCGGCCGTGTTGACCTAGGTCGACACGGGTTTCTTTCGTCAATTTCTATGACCTTTTGAAGGTCGGCGTGCTTACACAGCCCCGCCGGGACCTTGGCCATGCCACTCCTGCCCGGGCGCCTCCACACATTGGTAAAGACACATCGCTCGCCATGCAAGCATGTGTATAAAAGCTTCGTAAGCTATAAAGCACTATGGCCCAAGGCCAATTACAAGGTGCAAACATATTAAAGGTCCTGATCTACCTTATATTGTGCCTACGACGCAACCTAGACTGATGAAGCGTGTCACAAGCTTTCTTCTAGCTTCAGGACCTACTTGGAGCCCTCCACCGCCACCGAGGTCGCGACTGCCACACAGCCACCTCTACTCTAACCCTAGAAGATTTCCTGTGGAGTCCCATCTTTTGCTAGGGTGCTCCCACAAGATCCCAAATCGGACCAGCGTCACCTCGGGCCTCCCCTGGCGCAGCATGGCGGTCTCCAACGCCACATTAGGCCCCTACTCACAAGGTCCGTCAAGGCATGTACTGCCCCATGCTGCACTTGGATTCCTCGCTGGGCGCGGGTGGAGCGGCTGATGGAGTTCTCCCAACTTCGCAAGCATTCTTCTAGCTCCAGATGACAATAACCTAGCGCTACGCTCTGGTGGCTGAACATAAGACCAGGGCACTGCATAATTACTAAGCTGCTTCGCCATGATGCTCCTACTTGGTTCAAGAAGCAAGCTACGGGGTCTCCTATTTATAATAGTGGAGTTTGGCCTTGGATGCCGTCTGCACTTCAGCTGGCGTGGCGTCCTTATCCACAACACTGTTACCACGTGGAGCGTGAGGTCCTTGTCTGCTTTCGGGGGGCGCTGACTCGTCTGTCCCCCGCCTGATGACAACTTTTCAGTTTTTGTCCCATATAGGTAGCGACCGCATCTCTGCTTCGGGCAGGTCCTGTGATTATACAGTGCGCCTGTGGGGCGCCACACGACTAGGCTGCTGGCGCCTGGCACTACTTTACAAAGATTCCAGATGGCTTGTCTTATTCGGTGGGAAGAGCATCTTAAAGCACAAGCAGAAAGCCGTAGGTTCTCTGTTCATTCTTCGAGCACCAATCCGACCTTTCAGGTCGCATTACTACTCGGGGGCTACTCCATGAGTGCGTCTCACGATGCCCTCTTCCTTCCACGTCACATCGACCTACTGGAAGCATGCTTCCACTACATCTTCGCTCGACCTCACTTCGATCGGCAGAGGAACCCTCTTCAAGGTCCTTACGGCTTCTTAGCGGTTACCTGACTAATGTCAGGTCGGCGGCTCTTCAGAGGACGGCATCTTGTCTTCGCTTCGACCCCCTGGACCTACGTTTCAGGAGCTCGATACTTGACGTCGTGCGCGTTGGAGGAGTTCATTTCTTTTTTGGATCCCCGTGCACCCTACACGACCTCGACGACGCCATGACTTCGCCAAGCCTCGACATGACTTCATCTAGGCCGCTACGCCTACACGTCGATCGGGGGCTTGAGAGACATGGGTACCCATGGGTCCCCACCGGCTAGGGTCCCAGAGGTCCCTGTCAAGTGGACCCGACCTGCCAGAAGCCCCGCCAACCTGCAAGTGGGCCCGGAGACCTTATCCCCAACCCCGGCGACCTTGGAAGACCCCAGAAGACCTTATCCAGATCCCGGGGGATCCGCCGGGCTTGTGGTGCAAGACTCTTCCCCTGGTCGCGGCTCGGCGCCGCTTGTAGGTCCGCAGATCGCGGGATTCACCCTGTAATCGAGGAAGATGACCTTCCTAAATTGTAACCGACCCCGATGAGGGTCCACCGACCTCGAATGGAAGCCCTAGCCCGTTGACCATATAAGGCGACCTAGAGCTCCATTCGAGGGGACTTCCCCATTCACGCATAATCCCATCGCATACTGGACGTAGGGTTTTACTCTCCGGAGGTCTGAACCAGTCTAAACCCTTGTGTCCCTCGCCATTCTCGCCGTGTCCCGAGTTCCATCTGCGAACTACCACCTACGCTCTTAGTTCCCGATCCCCTCCAATTAACCTACAACCGCTTGGGTCGTCCCCTTGCGGATCTGTCCAGCTCTCACCCCCTGACAGGCTCAAGAGCTTACTACAGCTTGTAGAGCCTCCATGCAACATACTGACGGAAATGAAACTAAAACAGCTAGTAGCACCTAGCACCTTGCTGCTCCAACACAGGAAAAAGAACTGCTGCAGGAAAAGACAAAGGAACTCATTCAATATCTTAAAACATTGGAGAAATTCATATTCTAAAATGACAGTTTGCTCTATAACATTAACAGATAAAGATTACAAGTAAAATTTTGGAGCAGCGGCGAACATGTGGTGCAAGTTAGAAAATACACTATTGCACTGATAATCTACACAGCAAATTTACTAACAGTCTACATATCACCAACAGGAATAATTAACATACTCAGCAGTGAAGTAACAGGAAGCAGGCAACAAAATGGCTACTGCAAGGTTACCTTCTAAGATATCATTCTTCTTCGTCAATTAGCTCCATGTAGTCATCAATCGACTTCACGCAGAATTGGGATGAACTAGAAGCACGGATCCAGTCTTGCACACATATTAATGCTTCCACGGTTTTTGAAGATAACCGGCTACGAAACTCTGATATTATTTTCCTTCCGGTGCTGAAGGCTGACTCTGAGGCTACTGTTGAAGCTTGAATTGCCAAAACATCTCGAGCCATGCGAGAAAGGGTTGGATACTCTGTTGAGTTGCTCTTCCACCAAGCAAGTATATCAAAGGAATTACTTCGAGGGACTGTAGGCTTTGCTAAATACATTTCAAGCTCAAGCTCGCAGGCCATGCTTGTTGAGGATGTACTATTGCTCAAGTATTCGTCCCAATCTGAATATCTATCACTTCCAGGTTCAGCAAATGGCATATTTTCTCCACTATGATTTACTTGTGAATAATCCTTATACAGAGACAGCAAAACTCTCCTTAGTGTAGCAATTTTGGAATCAGCTTCACTCCCAAATGCTTTATTCAAACGAAACTCAATGAATGCAAATTTGAACTGTGGATCGAGAATCACCGGGAATGAGATCTGCAGCCACGTTAACTTCCAATATCTATTAAACTTCTTCCTCATATATTCCAATGTATCAAATAGTGTATCATTCGGCTCAACAATACATTTTTCTAAAGCAAGCTTGACCTCCCATATCTCATGAAAATATAGATTGGATGTAGGGTAAAGCGATCCCGAAATGACCTCCGTTG
This sequence comes from Cenchrus fungigraminus, assembly GCA_036936925.1. Taxonomy (NCBI): domain Eukaryota; kingdom Viridiplantae; phylum Streptophyta; class Magnoliopsida; order Poales; family Poaceae; genus Cenchrus; species Cenchrus fungigraminus. Next base: position 62,418,128 of record CM072770.1, read on the forward strand.
CATCATGAAAGGGTTTCAGCAATGCACATACCTCCCTAGCCTTTTCCCACTCTTCATGTGAGGGTGCATATTCATACTTTGGCTGCTGCTGGGTGAGGGACTCAAAAGCTCTCTTTAACACCAAGCACCTTTCTAGCATGATGTAAGTCGAGTTCCAGCGGGTAGATGTATCAATGTTCGGACGCTTTTTCTCTTGGATACCAAGTTGTTGAATGATTTCCTCGAACTCTGTAGCCGGAGACAGAGCTCCGGTCGTTTGCCTCGCGTTGGGACTCCGGCGCGCCGGCGCGCCATGTGCGGCTACAGAGCGCTGGCGGGGAGGTAGGCAGCTCGCGGGTCTCTCTATCTCTCCCCTATCGTCGTCACTTGGTCTCGGGCTCTCGGCGCCGAGCCAGGCAGGCCATCAGCAAGTCTTCAGGAGTACAGGTGCGCAGCCTCGCGTCTCTGGCCGTCGCTGAGGTCTCCAGCTCGCGAGCCAAAAACAAACTGGCTCGAGATACTAACTACAGCCGAGCCGGAGCCGACATCCACCCCTACGACATGTGACCGCAACCGCTCAACGTGGCCACGCTGCCAGCCACGTACGCCCGAATCATCTCATCCTCTAAAACATGGTGATTCTTGAAGGAACGGCAAGACCCAACATCTCATCCAGAAGGAACAGCAATGGCGGCAGCAAGGTGTGCTCCTTCGCCCTGCTTGGTTCGTCAACAACCCCTGTTCGTCAACAAGCTCACTCCACGCCTGCCATCGCCGAGAGCCGTAAGAGTGAGAGTGAAGGCTGCAAAGCTTCCTCCGGGGGTGAGTGGCAGCAGCAAAAAATAACCGTTGCAAAAAAATGGTGGTCTCCATTCTCCAAGAAAGTTTTCGTTCACAGCTTCCTGTTCAATCTCTGCTGTGTTCAGGTTGAGGTGCCCAGGGTGCAGCCAAAGCTGAGCGAGCCCTTCTTGGGGTTCACCCAGACCGCCGAGATATGGAACTCCAGGGCCTGCATGATCGGCCTCATCGGCACCTTCATCGTTGAGCTGGTAATGAAAGAACTCATTGTGACATAATCTTCATACAGAGATGAAATGCCTCGAGTGTTTTGCGAGTTGCGACATATGTTTGAGTTTCTGAAGAACTTTGCTTCTGAATCTAATTCAGGTGCTGAACAAGGGGATTCTTCAGATGATCGGGGTGGAGGTGGGCAAGGGCCTCGACCTTCCTCTTTAATTGCCATTGCCAAGCTGATAGCAAGCTGTACTCCCTCTTTTTTTTTCTTTTCTTTTCTTTTTCCTTTCTGAAACCTAGCTTTTATTGCTCCGAAAAATATACTGTCGAATGAAGATGCTCTTGGAATTAACTCGGTTGCGTAGTAATATGGCAGAGTTCTTTTGAGCTCTTGAACTGATCCTCAACAAGATCTACTGAGGGTCACAATTGAGCAAATCAAAACCAGGACGTAGTGAATTCGCTGCAATTCTCAAATTGATGTTTGGCCTTGTGCCTTATATATATACATATGCATGGGTACTGAAATGTCAGTTCAAGCTGACAAATTCATTGTGTCTACTTTCAATAATCAATATATATTGTCGATTGCTTTGGTTACCATCTTCTAAATGTTGTTCCTACTTCCTAGCAGCGGTGAGTCATTTGAATTAACATATGCTTCAAAGATAATCTTTCAGCAAGTAGTGGTTGGAGGCTGATTCTAACGATTTTTTACTTGTGCAGCCTTACTGATCATGCTTGCTTAATTTGCTCTGTAGAGTTCTATTTTCTTACTAGATCAATTGCCTCCTGACAATTTGTAACCTGCTGGTTCACGTTATCTAAATTTTCAAATGTCACATTTGGTTAGCTTGCAACCCTGGTTCGGACTTTTCAGTAACTCTTTTTCTATCATACTTGATGCATATCCCAACTGAGCCTCATGTGTAAAAAACTGAATATTTATCTTGGTCCTTGGGTACATGGGAATCAGGACTGATAATGCTTATCATGAAGACTTCGGTGACTGGATTTTAACCTTCCCTCACAAAGGCTAGGCTGATATGCTAGGTGAATGAAACATCTAATGAAAGGGTTGACAGAATAACCTTCTGTACTCTTACTGTTGACACCTTTTCGGAGTCAACAAGCACGCGGAGGAGCTCCTTGCCGCACCTCTGCGTAGGGCGGTCAGACCGCGTTGGAGGGGCGGTCAGACCGGGGTCGCCGGGTTCACCGGCGAGAAACCAACGAACGCCCGCCCGGGAGGGACCCCGTCGGGGCAGGCGCACCTTGGGTTGTCCTAGGCTCGGCAGGCCAGCTAGGACGTCCTCTCATGCCGCGGAGGTAGTAGAGGAACAGAACATGGGGTTGGAAAAGTAAAGGGAAAGAAAGGTAAAAAGATAAAAGTGTAATCGATAGATTCGATTGTGGATATCCCTTCAATCGGCCATGGCCCTTTATATTTATAGGGAGGGGAGGTCTTGCCCCATTAGGAGTCGAAACTCTTACAAAGGCGTGTCAAAATACAACTCCTAACTTGTATTTGGCAGGGTAGGGCAGTCTAACCGGCCTAGGGACGCGGTCTAACCGCGTGCCCGACGTGCAGACCTTCCGGAAGCCATATCTCCCTCATCCGGACTCCGATTTGGACATTCTATATATGAATCTTGATCTACTCGACGAGTCATATCCAATGGTGAAGTTCAAATTGCCTTTTGAGGACTTTGACCAAGGCGGTCTGACCGGGTGAGACCCCCGGTTAGACCGGCCTGCGTAATCTTGCCAATTTTGGGTGTCAACATATGCCCCCCTGTTTTATGGTAAAGCTTGCGTGCCAAAAAACATTCACAATGATCAAAATTAGCTGAAGACGATGATCAATAATGCATCGCCCATATGTAAACTATATATGGATGCTATTGTAACCGAAATTAAATCCTAGTAATTACAATATGTATAAAACTAATATTTCGGCTTTCTGAACAGCAAATCTAACAATTGAAGCTCTGATTTGGCCATGGCGGCCAATTGTAACTCCTTGGTGTACCACAAGCATATTGATAGTTGTAAAAAGAAAACCAAGGATTATACCAAAAGTATGGACTATAATTATTTATACCTGAATATGCAGTCCATGGCACATGCATCGATGGAATAAATGATGAAGACTAATGTGATGACCGTCGATGCTTCTTTGCTTTTGGTGATGAAGAATTCCACCTTTGCTCTCCTAACTGATTGTTTTGCTTTTACTCGGCTATCCTTTGATATTTATACAATAACTCAGCAAAACTTGGCTTCTTCTTCACCACCTTGCTGTTTGGCGGGATACTCTCGGTTCTACCAGATTTTCTGGCGAGACCGGTTAGACCGGTGAGGACACCGGTCAGACCAGTGCTTTGAGAAACAGCCATCTTAAGATCATGTTGCCCCCCAGCCGAACATGATCGTTGTTCAGCTATATTATTTATGACATCCTCATTATTAGAGACAATTTGATCAGTAGAACTAGCCGATGATTTTTCAATAGTCGGCTTTTCTATGTCTAGTGTCAAATCTGAATTTTTATTTAATCTACCGTCCTTTTTGACACGATAGACTTGTTTGATCACCTTGCGCTTATTTTTCTGTGTTGGCCGATTTTTATGATTAAAACGGTCATTACGCATAGGTGATGATTCATTAATTACCGGCTCCCTATGAGTAATATAATTTGGACAAAAATAACTAGGAGACAGCATATATGAATTATAATACTGTGGAGAACAAAAATAATGCATATTAAAATAAGGTTCCCATGGCATAGGCATTGATGATCCATATGGATGAAACGACATTGATTTGTGAGAGTTACTCTATTGCCGATTCTCGTTGTGGAACTTCTCTCTAGGAGAAGATTTTGGACGTTTAGAATTTTTAGACCGACTAGCACCATTGACATTATTTTGTCTCTGAGACTTAGCCGGAAGTTTCTCATTAGACTTCGGCTTTTCTCTTTGATGCTTAAGGCCTTTAGATTCAATTGTTTTCCAAACACCAATCTCAGGCTTTTTGGGTTTAACCATCTTTGGTTTTGATTTATTTTGCGAAAACTTGGGAGAGGCGGTTAGACCGGGTTGCCCCCCGGTTAGACCGGTTTGGGCACCGGTCAGATCGGTTCGGGCACCGGTCAGACCGGTCACAGTGCAACCGGTACCGTTGCCTTTGTTTTGTTGCCCCCCGAGCGTCGAAGCACTAGATGTAGCCTTTATGCTCTTGCTAGGGGATTTTGGGTCAACAATATCAGCTAGAGACGGCCGACTTGTTTCTTGACCAACAACATCACAATTAGGCAATTTTTTGCAAGGATTAGTAATATCATCAATCGGCTTGACAACCGACTCTAGATTAACAGGAATTGAATCTGAACTATCCTCTTTATCAATCAAAACTTTGAGACGAAAATTCACAAATACGGATAGAGCATCAGATAAGTTACCTGAGGATTGCATCTCCTTTAATATGTCGATGGTAGACGGTTGCTGCAATTCCTTTATCTTGATGATGCCTTGATCAGTTTGACGAAAACATGATAGAAGCAAGTTTTCAACCGCCAGATCGAATTCCCTGTTGTACTCCGTACGAAATTCTTCATACACCATCATGTGGCTAGGGTTAGATATATCAGCCATGACAGCTAGATTCTCTTCCCCAGTGGAGTCGCCAATTTGTTGACACCTTTTCGGAGTCAACAAGCACGTGGAGGAGCTCCTTACTGCACCTCTGCATAGGGCGGTCAGACCGCGTTGGAGGGGCGGTCAGACCGGGGTCGCCGGGTTCACCGGCGAGAAACCAACGAACGCCCGCCCAGGAGGGACCCCGTCGGGGCAGGCGCACCTTGGGTTGTCCTAGGCTCGACAGGCCAGCTAGGACGTCCTCTCATGCCGCGGAGGTAGTAGAGGAACAGAACATGGGGTTGGAAAAGTAAAGGGAAAGAAAGGTAAAAAGATAAAAGTGTAATTGATAGATTCGATTGTGGATATCCCTTCAATCGGCCGTGGGAAGGTCTTGCCCCATTAGGAGTCGAAACTCTTACAAAGGCGTGTCAAAATACAACTCCTAACTTGTATTTGGCAGGGTATGGTGGTCTAACCGGCCTAGGGACGCGGTCTAACCGCGTGCCCGACGTGCAGACCTTCCGGAAGCCATATCTCCCTCATCCGGACTCCGATTTGGACGTTCTATATATGAATCTTGATCTACTCGACGAGTCCTATCCTATGGTGAAGTCCAAATTGCATTTTGAGAACTTTGACCAAGGCAGTCTGACCGGGTGAGACCCCCTGTTAGACCGGCCTGCGTAATCTTGCCAATTTTGGGTGTCAACACTTACCTCACTAACTCCGTTCAACATATATTATTAGGGAGATTGGTGATCTTGCCCCTGCTATGCACTCTAATAGTGATTTTGCCCCTATTTTTGCAACTTTGCGATTTTGCCTCTACTTTTTTCATTTGAGGCTGCCGTTTGCCCCTTGTTTGAAGCACCGTCAAACGGAGCAATTAAAAAAAAGAAAAATATTTGCAGAATGGGGAAAAGGACCTAACTACCCCTAACCCCTTCCTTATCTAGTATCTCTGCTGTCGGTCGGGTCAGGGGCAGCGCAACGCAGGTGGCCGCCTGCGTCGACGGGGAGGAGTCGGGAAAGCGGAGTGGGGTTCGGGATGCGTCGACGGCCGGAATCGAGTGGGAGGAGGTCCGGAGGCACCGGCATCCAGGTCAGGGGCAGCGCTGGTGGCCGGTTGCGCGTCGACGTGCAGAAGGGTGGGGCGGCAGAGTGGGAGCCGGGATGCGCCGGCGATCGGGTCAGAGGCGCCGCTGGTGGTCTGCTGCGTGTCCAACCCAACACCCATTAGCACTACAAGAAAATCGTTGACTAGTGACGCAACCACATTTTAGCGTCATTGATTTATGATGTTTCTGGCTGATCTCGTCATAATATTTCACTTCCAAGCAAATTTAGTGACAAAAAAAAGTTTCGTCATTACGGTTGGTACTGTTGCCGGGCATTCCCTGTTCCATGCTGTTTTGTGACGCCATAAGCTCTGAAAAAATGTCATAAACCAACATCGGTCCCACATGTAAGCATTATTTTAAAAACAAAGTGTTCCAAGTCATCATAAAATTCAGTAGGGTCCCACATGTAAGCATTCTTTCGAAAATATAGTGTTCTAAGTCATCATAAATTTCTCTAGGGTCCCACATGTAAGCATTTTTGCCATGTCAGCGGCGTCATAAACCAACTTTGGTCCCACATGTAAGCATTATTTTAAAATAGAGTGTTCCAAGTCATCATAAAATTCAGTTGGGTCCCACATGTAAGCATTTTTTCGAAAATAGAGTGTTCCAAGTCATCATAAATAGTTCTAGGGTCCCACGTGTAAGCATTTTCGCCAAATCAGCATAGGCTAGATCACGAAATGTTGCAAAAATAATTTGCCATGGCATGGTTGCGAACCAGGGACCTGAAGGAACAAGGCTGTGCTGCTTACCACTGCACCACTTCTTGGTTGTGTTATGTTAACAAGAAACACTTTCCTTATGGTTGTCTCCGGTGAATCTTTAATATAAATCAGTAATTCGCAGGCGAAACGCTTCACTGCCTTCGCAAAGACTCTCAACTTTTGCTACGCGCAGATCTGCAACGGCTCGTGGTACGAATGGCGGATTCTAGCGGTGATGAGAGGGTGGTTTATGTGCCACCTCCCGGCTACGAGTTCATGAAACAGGATGACAAGGTCAGTCCTCTGGTTTGAGCCACTATATTTTCCCCTATCGACCTAGGGATGGGGATTTCTAGATTTGGAGATCTAGAGCATTGATGACCATATACAATAGATTCAGATTTTATCATACACTCAGATTTGCATTGCAATTGGTATTAGAAGTTGATCTGCTATAGATAATCGGTGTTAGATTCAATTAGTTTTTGATTTGCATCATTTTATGAATTGATAGGTTCTTGTATTTTACTAGCATCTGGTGGTGGCTCGGTCCACTGATTTCATTACATCAGAGCCTCCTGATGCTGATCTTATCGTTGTGGATCCTTATAACAAGTGTCAGCATGGGTATGCTCTCCTTGTCAGAGAAAGCTTCACCGCCCTTGGGCGCCGGTATGGAACCTGTGGTCAGGTAAACAATAACTTGTTTAAATTTCAATAGACTTATAGTACTTATACTCTTGATATTAGTGTTGAAAATGGACAATTTTATGAACAATATATGTATTTGGTGTCTGCAGCCTCAAGGAAAACAATGTTAGACGTTGTTGATGGCTGTTAAGTGCTTACTTTAGCCATCAATTTACTCATGAATAAAGGAGCAAGAGGCATTTCTTACACGCATTTTGGTTAAGAATAATGTAGTTCCACTTGTCCTTGGAGATTATGTGATTGCAGGAAAATAAGCATAAAAGAAGTGGCAAACTCACCTTCTATGATTCATGCCACGTCACCTCAAGGAGTGGCTGCCACCTCAGGTGCCATGCATGCAAGCTAAGCCACCTCAGGTGCCACGCATGCATGCCATGTCACCAATCCAAGGGAGGCAAGCCCCGACAAATCAGAACGTGACACGTGGACTTCACATGGATCCATAGGCTCACCAGAGCGCCTAAACCGCCTCAAGAGCACGTGTACACCAGGCACCGACCTAAGGGCCCACAGGATAGCCACCCCGAGGAAGCACACCCCGAGTGGGGCCCACCTGGGGTCGGCCGACCCTAGGATCGGCCGAAGCGACCTTGGGTCGACTGATCCTGGACTTCCATGTGGTGCTTGTCCATTGGTCCTAGAGGCCGTCCCCGGGGTATTTCACTCCTTCTTGCGTCGGTGCTCTGACCTATAAATAGAAGGGGAGGGGGTTCATTTCTTACCAACACACCTTACTCCTCCTCTCTCACTTTTGGTTTCTAAGGCTAGGAGGTAGGCTAGAGTAGTTCTACTTCAGGTTCCAAGTCTACTTTGGGATCTAGGTATGAGTCCTCTTGTATCTTTATTTTATTGTATGACTTTGATCTACTTCAGTTATTCAGCTATTTCATATAAAGTTGTGCTTGTATACATGGGTGATTTGTTCATGTGTTCTTCGCTTGTTCATCATTTAGAGGCTCATGTTCTTGATGAACAAGGCCTTTCGATCCAGTTGACGAGTGACTTATACATGTTTTCGGTGTTTGTTCATAAGTTAGAGGCTCGTGTTCATCACGAACACGACCCTTTGATCTTGTTGAATAGACATAGGAAAGCACAAATCCGTTTGTGTACTTAGCCTAGTTTGATCTAGTTAGATCCCATGTTTGTGTTGTATGAAGTTCGTGCTCAAGCTACGGTACTCGGTGTAATTGGCCGGTTTATCTGGCGGCTCTGACCTGGGTCACAATAGCCCAGGCCGGTCAGGGTCCTGCTAACAACGTAAGCGTGGTGCTTGGGTTGCGTAGCTACGTTGCTTATGAGTGTATCCCACGGTTTGTCTTGGGGTAGGCCGCGGTGGTGACAGCCGTTGGACCCTTCTGGAATCCCCCACGTTCGGATATGCTGTAGGAGTCTAAAGTCTAACAACCGGAGTCGTGCGTAAGCGACGCGGGAGGTTAGCTCCCCATTTGTACCTGGGTGCTTGAGCCAGCAATCATACAATGCTAGTGTGTGTCTAACTCGTCTGACTAACTTTGTATGCTTAGTGCCTTAGAACCTAGAACTAACTCGTATGTTGCCTCCTAAGCCTAGGACCTTTAGAGAGAGTGTGTTTGTGTGTTCACACTACTATCTTATCTATCATATCTCACCCCTGTACTTGAGTGTCTGGTTCGTTCCCGTCTATGATTTATACTCCTTGCAATAGTGTTGAACTTGTTAATCCGCCCAGCCTTCCTTGGATTCGATACCCTTTGGAATACTCCTTTGGGGAAATGCTACAATGGTACTTCCGTGCGCTTGCGGACTCTTGTAATCGTTAGGATTACCATCTGGTCATTTCTGGCATCGTTGCTAGGAACTCATAACTTAGCATCGACGTTAAGAAATACCAACAAGCATTTCTAGCGCCGTTGCCGGGGAAGGCTAAGGATAACATGTCAATACTCTGTAATGTTTATAATCATGACAGGAATAAAACAGTTCTCAATGCAGGCTAACTTTGTCTTCTTTGTCTATCGATGATGAAGACAGGTAGTGTATGACTGGTTTCGACTTACTGCCGAATTTCACTGAAGATCCTGAGTCACTCGTAAGGAGAGCTAGATCTCATTTCGGTTCTCTCCAGCGTGTACATACGGAAGTCGACCCAGCTTCCTTTGTGCCATCTACATCAACTCCTATGGCCAATCAAGAGAAGACTCTTCACGAATACTCTGCTCCCTCTGCTGATCAGGTGCCTACTGGCCCCGAGATCAACACCGGGAACAGAAACTTCAAGATCAAGACTGACCTCATTACGATGGTACAGGCTAGCCCATTCTGTGGCAAGCCTAATGAAGATGCGAGTGCCCACTTGCAACAGTTCCTGGAGCTGTGCAGTACCTTCACTATACGAGGAGTGGAGAAAGATGCCATTCGTCTGCGGCTGTTTCCATTCTCACTGCTGGGAAAGGCGAAGTAGTGGTTCTATGCGAACTGTGCAGATATTGACACCTAGGCGAAGTGCTCAGCAGTGTTCCTTGCGAAGTTCTTTCCGTTGGGCAGGACCAATGCCCTCCGGGGAAGAATTTCAAGCTTTCAGCAAGCAGCAAATGAAACCATTCCAGAAGCTTGGGAAAGGCTTCAGGAGTACATCCTGGCTTGCCCCCATCATGGGATGGACAACTGGCTTATTCTGCAGAGTTTCTACAATGGGCTGACTCCGACAGCCTGGGGCCATATTGATGCTGCTGCTGGAGGGGCTTTCTTCTCTCTCACTATCGCTGAAGCAACTAAACTTATTGAGAAGATGGTCTCCAACCAAGGGTGGAGTGATGATCGACTCTAGCCACGTCAAAGGGGTACACATACCGTCTAGGAAGTGGATATGCTGCACACCAAGATGGACCTACTTATGAAGAGAATGGATGCTCTGACCAGTGAGAAGGCTGCCATGGCCATCACTACTCAAGCTATGGATGCTCGCATGACCTGCGAAGTCTGTGGTGACACTGGGCATTCAGGGAATTACTGCCCTGCTACCCAGGAGGATGTGATGTACATGAACGGCAACAATAATGGTTATGGTCCACAAGGAGGTCAAACGTGGAATCAATCACACCCTTACTATCAGGGAGGTAATCAAGGTAATACTTACAATCCGAACCAACCTTCCCTGAAAGATCTGGTTTTCGGGCAAGCTAAGATTAATGATGGTTTTAACAAGAAAACAGCTGCCTATGATAAGGCTTTAGAAAGCCTCAACACTAAAATCGATAGCCTTTCTTCTGCTCTTAAGAACCAGCTGAGCTTTGACAAAATGATAGAAACCCAGTTGGCTCAGTTAGCTGCTTTGGTTCCTTCTGCTGAAGACGGGAAGATTCCGGGGCAACCCGTGTCTTCTTGTGAGAATGTTTATGCAGTGTCCACCAGATGGGGTAAGCCATCTGGGAGGGCACGAGCTGCTGACTATGCAGGGAGACCCATACAGCAGGTTCTTGATCCGTGGGAATCTTCAGCAATTGTGCACAGGAAAGACCCTGGTTATCCGGCTATCACCTGCACAATATACTACCAGAAGATTAGGAATGCTCTCTGTGATCTTGGCACGAGTGTCAACCTCATGTCCAAGGCTATGTTTGAAAGATTGAGATATCCTGCTCTTACCCCAACCTCGAGGACAGTTCAACTTGCTGATGCATCGATCCGGTATCCGGAGGGGATTGTGGAGAGTCTACTGGTATTTGTCCAGGGTTCTTGCATCTTCGCGGATTTCGTGGTCCTTGATATGCAAGATGATATGGAGATGCCACTCATTCTTGGGAGGCCGTTCCTAAGTGGCGCTCGGGTAAGGATCAATGTGGAAAATGGGACCATCCATTTCCGCATTGGGAAGAAGAACTTGATGTTCTGATTTTGACCAACAGAAGAGCAATGCTGTTCAGTGCAAGGAAATGATGAGCAGGCTTGGGGATGGACGGAGCCACAACCCTAGCTCACACAACCTCTGACCGCACCAAGAAAATCAAGGAAAACACGAAAGGTGTGGCGGCAGGTACAGAGACCACACCCCTCTACTTCTCGGGAGTGGGGTGGCGAGTGAAACTGATCACCGAGAAAAGTCCCGCTCTCGGACTTAAAAAGATGAGTCCTTTCACCAAAAGGTAAAATTGGTAGTTATCTCATATTTCCTTTTTCAAAATTTAATTTAATTTTTCCCGATGCATATTTGAATTTTCCATTCTTGCATTTGCATGCTAGAATTCTTTCTAGCCAAATTCCCTTTTTCAATAAAAATTCTGAAAATAAACTTTTGAGTTGGAAAATCCTTAAAAATTTATTTGAGCAAGTTTCCGAGAAAGTTTGGACCGGGACACCTAGGCAGGCCCCCAAGTGACCGTTAGAGAGCCGTTGCAAAAAGCTGGAGGCGGGCGGACCCAAGGTGGGTTCGGCCGACCCCACAGGTCGGCCGACCCAACCTAACGGCTAACCCGTCCCTCCTTCCTCCAACGGCTCCTAGCCGTTGCACACGGCCCATTTCTCGGTGCCTGGCTTCATTACCTATAAATACCAGGGGGTTTGAGGGGTGTCTTCACCCATTGCATCACTCTCTCCCTCTCTTGTTCTTGCTCTCTGGTTTTCTTGGATTTCTTGCTCGAGATCGAGGTGCCAAGTATTCTCTTCAAGTGCTGCTGGAATATTGATCATTGGTGGAGCAAACTTGGTAAGGATTTCATTCGGTTTCACTAACCCATCACCGAGTTGCTCGTGTTGTCCGATCGTTGTGCAAGATGAGTTGGGCCTCTGGCGCATTCCGGAAGTTGACTCGCTCACGCCGTTCACGTGACAGGGGGAGTTTGTCTCGTCATTCCGAAGCTACACCAAGCCCAATGTCAACCGACTGTGAAGAGGAAGGAGAGGAAGAGCTACCCACGCCACAAGCTGATGAAGTGTACGCCGTCGACGCCGCATTCATCAACTTGAGGAATGATCGTGAGAGACAAGCCTACGCTCTCATCAAGGACCGAGTCCTTGCCAACACCAAGGAGTTCGACCCGGACCTTCTCAAGAAAATAGCTACGGACTCTGAGTTCGATTCCATTTGGCAAGCTCTAGGATGGGAGGATTTTATCCCAGTTCAAGAGGTTGGTGTTAGACCTACCACCATCCAGTTTCTCTGCACTCTTCAAGAGGATGCGTCTAGTATTTCATTCCGATTTCGTGGAGTTCCGTATCGAGTTTCATGGAAAGATCTTAGTCGCACCCTCGGTTTTCATCGTCGCTGCGCTATTTCTCTTGAGCAAGCTTGCGCTGGTTTTAATCGTGAGAGTTTTTGGGAAGAGATATCTGGTCGGCCTGTTCGCGGCAAGTTGATACCTAGGTGAAATGATATCTTGCATCCCACTCTCCGACTGTGGCACAAGTGGCTCACCGTCACTCTCTTTCCAAGGGATGACGTGCGGCCTGTGCGCACTGACGAGATGATGATCTTATATGCCGCGGTCAGATGAATCAAGATCTCCCCTGTGCAAGCTATGATTCGGCAGTGGTTAACGAATTTTAAGATGACGAGTTCTATTGAGTGTACATCTCTGATTTCTCGCATCGTCACGAATCTTGGGATTACGCAAGGGCCCAACGTGCCCTCCATTGCTAATCCCTGGACTCAGATTGATGAGGCCTATTTGACTCAGGGGCATATTCTTAAGAAGGGCTCGGATGATTCTTTGGTTTTCTTTTACCCGGGCCACACAAACCAGATCCAGATACCTAACCTGGATTTCAGGTTGTACGACCAGGGACCACTGACCGTTCCTCTCGAGGAACCTCGTCATTCTAGTGTCTCTGGTGACAGGGTAACTAAGAGTGCATCGAGGAGAGCAGCTGGAGCACAGCAGCCGCCACCACAGCCATCTCCGCAGCTATCGCCTCAGCCACAGCCTCAGCCTACCACACCTCCGTCTGGTACATGGACCTCTACTGAGTACATGCCTGGGGTTACTCCTGGATATGCTCCTGGTTGGTACCAGCCCATGTACCAGCAGGGTGCGAGTAGCTCAGCTTGGGCTAGCGCAGGCAGTGGCGAGTGGGCCGTCCCTGCTGGTACTGCCTACGGAGATGCGACATCTTCGTCATCCGGGTTGCGCTCGTCATCTTGTGGGGCCACCCTCACTCATCAGATGAGTGAGCTCAACATCCGAGTTGGCGACATGGAGGAGACCGTGCACCAGCACGTCGAGTCTACTCGGGACTGGCAGCGGATGTCCGGCGAGAGACTTCATGCCATCGAGCTGGCACAGCAGCAGCAGCTGGAGGAGCAGAGGGCCTACTACCTGTGGATGGGATTTCCCCCTCCACAGTAGTGAGCCTGAAGCTAGCTTGGGGGAGGACCCCCACTCTGAGGTAACTTGCATCTTTATTTTCAGAATCTCATATGCTAAAAATACATAAAAATCCGCAAAATTTAAAAAGACAAAAAATATTTATTTGCTTTCTTAAATTAGTTTGCTTTCTTATGCGCGGTAAGAATGCTTTTGTTCTTTATGGTTGAAATAATGAATAGTTGCTCTGTTTATTCCTTTTTTATGCCTTGCTACAGCTTAGTATCCTATCTTAGTTTTGAGTTAGTTGGTTTGTATGATCAAACCTTAGCTTGAAACTTGTGGGTAGCAAAAAGCATGACCTTTGCCTAGGTTGTTGTGAGGTATGATATGGTAAAATAGGGTTGCTATGAACTAGTGCTAAGTGATGTTTGATATCCGGAGTTTTCTTTTGAAAAAATGATAAAATGATAAGTTCCTCAATGATGAGAAATTCCTATCCAAAGCCATATGTAGATCCTAGCTGTTGTTAGCCTCCACATATGCTACTTGTTTTCTTCATTGAGTCTTGTCGAATTGTTGTGACCCTCGGCGAGAAACTTGTCATGCTCCCATGATCAAGATCACGTACACAGCCATTATATGCTAAACTTCTACACTAGAAGTTGGCACCCATCATATCATCCATTCCCCATCCATTCCGCAAATAAAGCTCCGCGCATTTTCTATGATTACTCTCTTCCCAAAAATATCTAGCAAGGACTATGGGCTATGCGAAAAAAAAGGAGAGGAATGCTCAAGAGCATGAAAAAAAGAGAAGAAAAAGAAAGAATAAAGAGACATAGCCCAAGTCTCAAAAATTTCAAAAGGAGAAGAGAGAAGCATATAACAAAAGGAGTTCTTTATCCATCCACCATATACACACACATGCACATCTTGATCAGGTTGGATGACTTGTTGCTCCCAAGGATCCGGTTTTCGACTCGACAATATATGAGAAAATAGGTACGCCACATGTTTTCCCTACCTACAGCTCCACATATCAGCTTATTAGGAGTAGGTGGTGAAAGAAGGCAACTTAATGCCTTGGTGAGGAATCATACACACTGAGCGATCCGAGAGTATCATTCGAGGAACTTTGATTTCTTTGTGAAAATTTGCAAAACCTTCGGATTGACGACTGATCAAGGTACTTGTGATTAGTAATTTCTATACAACCGTTCTATCTTTCAACCGCCCAAGGCAGGTGAAGCTACAAGCCCCATAGCAATCAAGCGTAAGGTAAGATCAATGCCAACTTATTCAATCCTTGATAGAGTACCTAGCCGTATGCTTGTCATAAACTAGGAATACAACATCGTAGCAACTCCTGATCAACCAACCTAAGTCCTAAGTGTCTTGCTCGGGACGAGCAAGAGGCTAGCTTGGGGGAGTTGTTGATGCCTGTTAAGTGCTTACTTTAGCCGTCAATTTACTCATGAATAAAGGAGCAAGAGGCATTTCTTACACGCATTTTGGTTAAGAATAATGTAGTTCCACTTGTCCTTTGAGATTATGTGATTGCAGGAAAATAAGCATAAAAGAAGTGGCAAACTCACCTTCTATGATTCATGCCACATCACCTCAAGGAGTGGCTGCCACCTCAGGTGCCATGCATGCAAGCTAAGCCACCTCAGGTGCCACGCATGCATGCCATGTCACCAATCCAAGGGAGGCAAGCCCCGACGAATCAGAGCGTGACACGTGGACTTCACATGGATCCATGGGCCTACCAGAGCGCCTAAACCACCTCAAGAGCACATGTACACCAGGGACCGACCTAAGGGCCCACAGGACAGCCACCCCGAGGAAGCACACCCAGAGTGGGGCCCACCTGGGGTCGGCCGACCCTAGGATCGACCGAACCGACCTTGGGTCGGCTGATCCTAGGCTTCCACGTGGCGCTTGTCCATTGGTCCTAGAGGCCGTCCCGGGGTGTTTCACTCCTTCTTGCGCCGGTGCTCTGGCCTATAAATAGAAGGGGAGGGGGTTCATTTCTTACCAACACACCTTACTCCTCCTCTCTCACTTTTGGTTTCTAAGGCTAGGAGGTAGGCTAGAGTAGTTCTACTTCAGGTTCCAAGTCTACTTTGGGATCTAGGTATGAGTCCTCTTGTATCTTTATTTTATTGTATGACTTTGATCTACTTCAGTTATTCAGCTATTTCATATAAAGTTGTGCTTGTATACATGGGTGATTTGTTCATGTGTTCTTCGCTTATTCATCATTTAGAGGCTCATGTTCTTGATGAACAAGGCCTTTCGATCCAGTTGACAAGTGACTTATACATGTTTTCGGTGTTTGTTCATAAGTTAGAGGCTCGTGTTCATCACGAACACGACCCTTTGATCTTGTTGAATAGACATAGGAAAGCACAAATCTGTTTATGTACTTAGCCTAGTTTGATCTAGTTAGATCCCATGTTTGTGTTGTATGAAGTTCGTGCTCAAGCTACGGTACTCGGTGTAATTGGCCGGTTTATCTGGCGGCTCTGACCTGGGTCACAATAGCCCGGGCCGGTCAGGGTCCTGCTAACAACGTAAGCGTGGTGCTTGGGTTGCGTAGCTACGTTGCTTATGAGTGTATCCCACGGTTTGTCTTGGGGTAGGCCGCGGTGGTGACAGCCGTTGGACCCTTCTGGAATCCCCCACGTTCGGATATGCTGTAGGAGTCTAAAGTCTAACAACCGGAGTCGTCCATAAGCGACGCGGGAGGTTAGCTCCCCATTTGTACCTGGGTGCTTGAGCCAGCAATCATACAATGCTAGTGTGTGTCTAACTCGTCTGACTAACTTTGTATGCTTAGTGCCTTAGAACCTAGAACTAACTCGTATGTTGCCTCCTAAGCCTAGGACCTTTAGAGAGAGTGTGTTTGTGTGTTCACACTACTATCTTATCTATCATATCTCACCCCTGTATTTGAGTGTCTGGTTCGTTCCCGTCTATGATTTATACTCCTTGCAATAGTGTTGAACTTGTTAATCCGCCCAGCCTTCCTTGGATTCGATACCCTTTGGAATACTCCTTTGGGGAAATGCTACAATGGTACTTCCGTGCGCTTGCGGACTCTTGTAATCATTAGGATTACCATCTGGTCATTTCTGGCATCGTTGCTAGGAACTCATAACTTAGCATCGACGTTAAGAAATACCAACAGACATTTATTTGGATTGATCCTGAATGGGATGGTGGGACTAAAGCTGTTCTGAATAAGCTAACATGTAAGGTAGCAAAAGCTAAATAGGAAGCAAGGTCATGGAAAGAAGAATGTAGAAAGGCTAACATGAAGCTTGGAGATACTGAAAAATTGAAACTTGAAGATACTACCACTGAGCTTCAGAAGAGGAAGAAGGGTAAGCCAACACAGACAGAACTTGTCCAAGTGTTCATGGAAATGAAATCGAACAATAGGTAGTTACGATTATTGGAACAATTTTTAATGATGAATAACCATGACATGTTGTGACAACCCGCCCGAGAAAATACCGTACTATCGCCCAAACCAATCCACTTTGGTCATTAAGCGATAATAAAGTACCATCCCGTCGTAAGTTGCCGGGTCAAACCCCAGTAAATCACTTGGATAACACACAGAGGATCGAACATATGCATTAAAACTCACACGAAAGCGAGTCCAGAGTACATTTCACAAATTAAATCCAATTTACCCCGAAGGGTTTAATTATTACAAACCAAGGTTCATGACAAGATAAGTAAAGGTTCAGAGTTTGAAAACAGCAGAATAATAAACTAGCGATACGGTAGACATCACAGGAGGCCATCCGTGAAGCCATCACTCGTCATCATCCACCCATTCCAGCTCCCAGCCGGGTGGAATCTCTCCAGGCCAAACAACACCTGCAACAACATTTATATAGCAAGGCTGAGTATACTAATACTCAGCAAGACTTAACCATCGGGTGATAACTACATCACCAAACTCTAGACATGATAGGCTTTTTGGCTGGTGGAGTTCTTTTGCTGAAAAGCAACAAAGAGTAGGTCCTTTCTTTCAATATTTTAGCACAAATTCTAGTTAACTACCATTTCTAAGTGTGCCAACTATTGTAATCAAGAATTGTATAATACAATTAATCCACGCAGTAATATTCACATAGTTCCATCTTTAAGGGATATCATGGCCAGTTGATTAAGCAGTCTCAGATAACGGTGAGAGGCCGACGATCGATCGATTAATAACCTTGCAAGGTAAACCTAAACACACGGAAGAATGCAGACCCCAAGAAGGTCCAAAAAAAACGAAATAGGGTATGCACCGACCAGGCGGTTCCCATCTTTCTCCGGGTCGGGATTGGAACCTACAATCCTCGGTACAAGGCTTACTGGTACGTCACGCCGGACCGCCCAGACTCGCACATGTACCCCACTGTTGTAGGCAGGGGGACACATCATGTGTCCTAGGGGTAGTAGGGAAAGGTTCCCTTGCCGTGTCCATCAGGTACTAGGCTTACCGGTCCCATTCCCGGTAAGTGCTTAGTACATTCAAAAGCTTAGCCCACGAAAGTCATTAGACCGGAGCCCAAATCCCATGCTCTTACCACATGAGCAATCCATTTATAAAGATCTTATGATTCCAACATAAGAACCTATTCTCGCGAGTGACGAACATCACTCGACTTTTACCGGGTCCTATAGCATAGCAGCTATCGACCTAGCATACTAGTAAAAGAGCATAGGTACCTAGGGATCATGCATCTAGGGGTTGATTCTACTCCTGAAACGTAAATGCACAAACATAGCAAAGGTAATTGCATAATTTTAAAAAGAAGGGTTAATGATCTGGGGCTTGCCTTCGTCGGTAAGGTTGGCCTTGGGCCCTTCTGGACCTTGGTCCAGGTCCTGAGCTACGTCCACGTACTGCAGCTCACCATCAGCACCTTCGTCTCCTCATTCCGACACGAGCGTACAGCTACCGTCGGGAAGGTCTACACGAGGATGCATATGCAAGGTTTAATGATTGGTTTTCATTTAATTAATTACAAAACAACATATGACAACCATGGGGTGCATGGTTGACCACATTCACCTAGATAAACACACATTTGGTAAATTCTTTCTATTAAAGTAATGTTAGGTGGGGCTGCATCATTTATTCTTTTTGATAGTGACTGTGTACACATTTATGCAGATAAATTAATTTAATTTCACAAAACAGCAAAGGGTTGGTCTTAAGCTTCTTAGCATGATTCACATCACAACCATAGGGTCATTAGGTGTGGTGTTGGAGGTTTTCCAATTTAACTTTAATATTAAGCTTAAATGGCTTCCATTGTTTTTATTTATAAATAAATTCATAAAATATAGTAGATGTCATTTCTGAAGCTCTTTAGCTCGAAACAAAGCCATTGAACACAATTGCACAATTAAAAGAGCTATGAATTAATTATACCGAAAATGACAAGTTTTATCTACCAAAGCAAGATAAATGCATATGAAAATAATTAAGCAACAAATGGATCCCAACTTTCTCTCACTGATTCTCTGTCTCAAAACAAGGCTATGAAACCAACATATACACCTAGGGCTACTATAGATTTTGAGCTATGCATTTAAATTTAAATCTAAGCATAAATCAAGAATAAACATTTCTGACAGATATAAAACCATTATTAATTCGCCAGATGTGTATTTAGGCATAAGAAGATTATACCCAGAAGTTGAGCACAAAAATCTATATATTTTTAGCTACAAAAATCATTAAGGCAGATATAGCATAAAAGCAAAATAAATCATATTAAAAGATTTACTCAGTAACTTTATGCAATTTTTGGTGTGGAACCAAGACATGGCATGACTCACAACATATCCAAAATGCAGCTTGAGATCACTTGTAGATTTTGAACTACAACAGATCTAGGTTTAACTGATTTCAATTTTTCAGGCAAAAACTGGCACTCAAAAGTATGGTCATGCTTTACAAAAGTTGTAGAGTTACTCACAAGGAAACCAAAAAATTGGTTTTGCATTTTTCTGTGAATTTCTACAGATTTTCTAAGATCTGGATCTAACTCAAAAGAAATTAAGAATCTTTCTCTAAGCAGGCCCCTAGAACTTTTATTTCTCTTGCACATAGGTCCCTATTTTACACAAAACACCCTAGAAAGAAACTATACGCTGCAATGTGGCCCTTGGGGCGGGTCGCTGGCGGTCTGGTCGGAATTCCGACGAGGCCGGCAGCGCGGGTGGCCGGGGAAGAGGCGGGGAAGGGCTAGGGACTCGCCTAGGGCCGATTTGTGGCCGGAGAAGGGGCGGAAATGGCGCCGGCGAGCAGGCACGGCGGCGGCCGCTGGAGCGGCTGCTCCGGCGAAGCTGCGGTGCGGCCTGGACAACAAATGGCATGGGAAGGTTGAGTGGGGGCGTGCAAAGCGGTTGGGAAGCTCGGGTGGTGGTGGTGAGGTCTCGAGGCGGGAGTTCCACTGGCAGGTTGCAATGGCGGGCGGCGGCCGGCAAGGCGAGCAGCGTCGGCGCGTGTAGGCGCGAGGAGAGAGGCCGGCGGCCTTTTATAGGTGAGCTTCACGCTTCGCTTCAAAGGCAAGGCACGCGGACAGGGGACCCGGCCGTGGCAGCGCGTGCAGGCCTGGCACCGGCGGGCGGCGCGGGCGGGGCTCTGCGCGGGCGCGCGGGGACGCGACACGCGGCGGGAGCACGATTTCCAAGGCAAGTGGCTCGGGCGGCGTGCGGCCAGGAGGGCGGGGTGGCCTCAGGATGCGCAGCCATCGTGGGGGACCCAGACGCCGAGGCGGCATGGATGCCACGCGGCGGCGCGCGTGGGCGCGCTCTGGAGCGCGGGAGCACGACGCGGCGCGACGTCACCTGTTTTTGTTTCATTTAACTGTGTTTGACCGAGGATATCTCCAAAAACTTGAACTAAAGTGCACTAAAGTGTTTATAGCAAAGTTGTAGAACAAACTACCCTCTACAACTTCTAGAAAGGCTCATAGGGGTTTTGAGCAACGGATTTTGCATAAACTGCTGGCAAACTTTGAATGTTTCTCGGCACTGGTGAATAGTACCGAGCTGCAGTTGACCAAGTTTTTTGCCATTCTCCACTCCAAATCTGAAATGCCACCCAAAAGCAAAGTTGTGTTCCTCGAAAAACTGGACAAATTTTATATTGGGAGAATTTGAAGTGTTTAGGTGAAATTTGGAGAACGCGACAAAAGTTCTAGAGAGGTTCAAAGACATTAGGGTTTACTAGGGTTTGACTATGCCTTTGACCAAGGTTTGACCAAAAGTGCGTGTTGACTTGATTAAGATGATCATTAGTGATCGTTGTCTAGGTTTTCGGGGTGATGACCCAGGTTGACCAAGGTTTGACCAAAGTCACGTGTTTGACTCGGTCATTAGCACTAATAATGCTAATTAAAAACCTGGGGCGTCACAGCCTACCCCCCTTAAAAAGAATCTCATCCCGAGATTCGAAAGTAAAAGACAAAAGTAAGGAGGTGTTTTCGGATAGAAACGATGCCCATGAAGTTAAGCTGGACTTGCTTCAATTGAATTGTCGGCTCCTTGTCGTGATTGCCCTTGTCTGCTTCGGAGCCTCGACTCCGCAGATGGGGCTTGTTCTGCTTAGGGTTCGGGCATTTATTGGCATAATGCCTGGGTTGTCTACAATTGTAGCAAATGCGGGGTGGGAGTTCTTTGGGCTTGGAAGCTTGTTGATGTGCCTGTTGTTTCCTTGGGGGCTGAGGACAACCATGGGTAAGATGATCCATCAACTGTTGAAGTGAGTCTCTAGACTTTAGAAAGTCCTTACTAAGCCCAATTCATCTTCCTCGATGTGACAAGATGTTCCAGTCCCTCGGGTCACTCCAAGCACTCGAAGGGCAAGATTGAAGGAGATAATTGCTCTCTCCACATTTAAAACAAAGTTGGTGATACGGGTAAAGGCTCTTTCTCATTCGTTCTTCTAATATCTCAGCTTGAGAGCGAGTTTCATTTTTGATGAGCCGGTCGATCTCGCCGATGTCGTTACTTCATTTGCCCTCACGTGGACGAATTTCCTTGTAGGTAATTCCCCACTCACTTAAATCCATCTCGGAGAATACTCGCTTGTTGCTCTGACTTTTTGTCTCCTCCTTTCTAAGGTCCATTGGTAGTTTCGACGGTGGTAGTAGAGAGTCGGAGGTGCTGAGTTGACCCTGATTTATATGATCCACCAACAGATTGCATAAGCGGGCCTGCTCAACCATAGATGTAGATAATGACTGAGAGAGACCGTTAGTTAAACTAGTATGAGATAGTCCCTGATAATGACCCTGGATGATATTGTGCACTATCTGACTTAGCACTGAATTTTGTTCTTCCAACATATTGATTGCACTGGCAATGGTGTCTATAGCAGCCTGGGTAGGTACTCCTGGTGAGCAAGACTCAAAGGATCGAGGTTTCTCTGGATCTTTTCGGGTGGAGTTCATGGTCTTAGTGACCAAATTTGGTCCATCTGGATTGGCACCATGGGGAGATTGCTGTTGCGGCCTCTGGGTGATCTGCTACTGCGTTTGGAGGATTTGGCACAACACTTCCGTTTGAACCGCAATAAATGCCTCTGCAATCGTCCTGGGCGGTGGCGGTGGTAGGTCGCTACCACTACTCGACGCACCAAAACCATTCGGGGAGCTGCGTGTCGGTCCCACCATCTGAAAAGTTTGAGCTTTCATTAAACACACATTCATAAGCTTGTTCACACAAGCAGAACATGTAAGACGAAAACCCAATTGAAGAAAAGTCAGAATCGGGGTCACCGCAATATTTTGGAAATAAGAATTTCATGCACTCAGCTCAAGACTGCGAGGATTCATGACTCCAATGCGCATACCAAATCAAAGGTTTCAAGCAACTTGATATCCACTCGGAATCAAAAGCTGAGGTTACCACTTCTGGAGAATTTGGTACCGGGGTTTTGTCCTGGCGGTTGTGAACAAAATTTCCCAACTTAAAAACCAGAGCCCCAAAAATCCCCAAATTTTACCAGCAGCCCAACAAGGTTATGAGGCACATCTTTGGTATTCCAAGGTTGATCTAAAAAGATTAGGAAGATGCTCAAATTAATCAAAGGTTCAGACTAGGTCTCCAGAAAAGACAGCACGACAGAGGTTCACTAATTTGGGCATAACTCGAAATCTACCAAAGCTATGACCATGAATTTTTGCGAGCAAAAACTAGATTAGACATGGAGCAACTTTGGTATAGATCATCTAGTCAAATTATTTTTAGAACAGGGGGTAAAAATTCAAACAAATAGCCCTATCAAGTTTTTGGACAGCACAACATCTTCACATGAGAGGCTATATAAGAAAACGCACACTAGCAAATTTTCACCTAGAGAGCACACAAACATGTACAGGGTTTATTTTTAAGTTTTCACAATTTTTAACATCATGCAAAAGCATCACTTACGACCTCACAAGGCGATCAAGCCAGAAACGAAGTTAGTGCCGGTGGCAAGGCTTATATACGTTTCTCCCTATAATAGCTAGTCGAGACTATCGGTTCTTACTTAACGACTTACGAAACGCGGTTAGTGTACCTGCAGAAAAAGAACCTTCCATGCCAGCACTCACGGAAGTGTCCCCAAACATTACCGTTCACTATAGAAACGGCACCCATGCGTTTATCGCTGCATGGACAGCGTCCAACCTCAGACACCCTCCGTTCGAATGGAGTGTATCCTTGCCTCGCATATTCGTAATGCGGAACGCACACGTATGGCAAAACATGGCGACATCACAACCCATGACATGTTCATCTTGAATAGAGCATGCCATCCTTCGTACGACTCGCATACGGAAAGCGCACGTATAAACACGTGGGCATCCAACCGAGAAGATAGGATCTGTGGAATGGATTGCCCTATCGACCCTCGCATACTCGTGATGCGGCACAACACACATAGGAAACACGTGGCTTAAGAAGTGTTGGAGTTAGCAAAATAAACCATAGATTTATAAGCCACCTAAAAGAACCCAAAATTCCCTCTAGGGCCTCTCGGTCTACTTTCATCCTTAACGAACCAACGTATTTTGCAAATACAATCAATCTTGGCAAGTTTTATTAAAAAACAAGCGATTAAGGTTGTTAATTAAACTCCGGTGCATATTAATCGCTCTGGTACCAGCTGTGACAACCCACTCGAGAAAATACCGTACTATCGCCTAAACCAATCCACTTTAGTCATTAAGCGATAATAAAGTACCATCCCGTCGTAAGTTGCCGGGTCAAAGCCCGGTAAATCACTTGGATAACACACAGAGGATCGAACATATGCATTAAAACTCACACGAAGGCGAGTCTAGAGTACATTTCACAAATTAAATCCAATTTACCCCGAAGGGTTTAACTATTACAAACCAAGGTTCATGACAAGATAAGTAAAGGTTCAGAGTTCGAAAATAGCGGAATAATAAACTAGCGATACGGTAGACATCACAGGAGGCCATCCGTGATGCCATCACTCATCGTCATCCACCCATTCCAGCTCCCAGCCGGGTGGAATCTCTCCAGGCCAAACAACACCTGCAACAACATTTATATAGCAAGGCTGAGTATACTAATACTCAGCAAGACTTAATCGTCGGGTGATAACTACATCACCAAACTCTAGACATGATAGGCTTTTTGGCCGGTGGAGTTCTTTTGCTGAAAAGCAACAAAGAGTAGGTCCTTACTTTCAATATTTTAGCACAAATTCTAGTTAATTACCATTTCTAAGTGTGCCAACTATTGCAATCAAGAATTGTACAATACAATTAATCCACGCAGTAATATTCACATAGTTCCATCATTAAGGGATATCATGGCCAGTTGATTAAGCAGTCTCAGATAATGGTGAGAGGCCGACGATCGATCGATTAATAACCTTGCAAGGTAAACCTAAACACACAGAAGAATGCATACCTCAAGAAGGTCCAAACAAAAACGAAACGGGGTATGCACCGACCAGGTGGTTCCCATCTTTCTCCGGGTTGAGATCGGAACCTACAATCCTCGGTACAAGGCTTACTCGTACGTCACGCCAAACCGCCCAGACTCGCACAGGTACCCCACTGTTGTAGGCAGGGGGACACATCATGTGTCCTAGGGGTAGTAGGGAAAGGTTCCCTTGCCGTGTCCATCAGGTACTAGGCTTACCGGTCCCATTCTCGGCAAGTGCTTAGTACGTTCAAAAGCATAGCCCACGAAAGCCACTGGACCGGAGCTCAAATCCCATGCTCTTACCACATGAGCAATCCATTTATAAAGATCTTATGATTCCAACATAAGAACCAATTCTCGCGAGTGACGAACATCACTCGACTTTTACCGGGTCCTATAGCATAGCAGCTATCGACCTAGCATACTAGTAAAAGAGCATAGGTACCTAGGGATCATGCATCTAGGGTTTCATTCAACTCCTGAAACGTAAATGCACAAACATAGCAAAGGTAATTGCATAATTTTAAAAAGAAGGGTTAATGATCCGGGGCTTGCCTTCGTCGGCAAGGTTGGCCTTGGGCCCTTCTGGACTTTGGTCCAGGTCCTGAGCTATGTCCATGTACTGCAGCTCACCATCAGCACCTTCGTCTCCTCCTTCCGGCATGAGCGTACAGCTACCGTCGGGAAGATCTACACGAGGATGATATTCAAGATTTAATGATTGTTTTTCATTTAATTAATTACAAAACAACATATGACAACCATGGGGTGCATGATTGACCACATTCACCTAGATAAACACACATTTGATAAATTCTTTCTATTAAAGTAATGTTAGGTGGGGCTGCATCATTTATTCTTTTTGATAGTGACTGTGTACACATTTATGCAGATAAATTAATTTAATTTCACAAAACAACAAAGGGTTGGTCTTAAGCTTCTTAGCATGATTCACATCACAACCATAGGGTCATTAGGTGTGGTGTTGGAGGTTTTCCAATTTAACTTTAATATTAAGCTTAAATGGCTTCTTTTGTTTTTATTCATAAATAAATTCATAAAATATAGTAGATGTCATTTCTGAAGCTCTTTAGCTCGAAACAAAGCCACTGAACACAATTGCACAATTAAAAGAGCTATGAATTAATTATACCGAAAATGACAAGTTTTATCTACCAAAGCAAGATAAATGCATATGAAAATAATTAAGCAACAAATGGATCCCAACTTTCTCTCACTGATTCTCTGTCTCAAAACAAGGCTATGAAACCAACATATACACTTAGGGCTACTATAGATCTTGAGCTATGCATTTAAATTTAAATCTAAGCATAAATCAAGAATAAATATTTCTGACAGATATAAAATCATGATTAATTCGCCAGATGTGTACTTAGGCATAAAAAGATTGTACCCAGAAGTTGAGCAAAAAATCTATTTATTTTTAGCTACAAAAATCATTAAGCCAGATATAGCATAAAAGCAAAATAAATCATATTAAAAGATTTACTCAGTAACTTTATGCAATTTTTGGTGTGGAACCAAGACATGGCATGACTCACAACATATCCAAAATGCAGCTTGAGATCACTTGTAGATTTTGAACTACAACAGATCTAGGTTTAACTGATTTCAATTTTTCATGCAAAAACTGGCACTCAAAAGTATGGTCATGCTTTACAAAAGTTGTAGAGTTACTCACAAGGAAATAAAAAAAATGGTTTTGCATTTTTCTGTGAATTTTTACGAATTTTGTAAGATCTGGATCTAACTAAAAAGAAATTAAGAATCTTTCTCTAAGCAGGCCCCTGGAACTTTTATTTCTCTTGCACATAGGTCTCTGTTTTACACAAAACACCCTAGAAAGAAACTATACCCTGGAATGTGGCTCTTGGGGCGGGTCGCCGGCGGTCCGGCCGGAATTCCGGCGAGGCCGGCGGCGCGGGTGGCCGGGAAAGAGGCGGGGAAGGGCTAGGGACTCGCCTAGGGCCGATTTGTGGCCGGAGAAAGGGCGGAAACGGCGCCGGCGAGCAGGCACGGCGGCGCAGGGTGGCGGCGGCCGCTGGAGCGGCTGCTCCGGCGAAGCTGCGGCGCGACCTGGACAACAAATGGCACGGGAAGGTTGAGTGGGAGCGTGTAGAGCGGTTGGGAAGCTCGGGTAGTGGTAGTGAGGTCTAGAGGCGGGAGTTCCACTGGCAGGCTCCAATGGCGGGCGGCGACCGGCAAGGAGGGCGGGGTGGCCTCGGGATGCACGGCCTTCGTGGGGGACCCGTAGCCGAGGCGGCATGGATGCCACGTGGCGGCGCGCGTGGGCGCGCTCTAGAGCGCGGGAGCACGGCGCGGCACGACGTCACCTGTTTTTGTTTCATTTAACTGTGTTTGACCGAGGACATCTCCAAAAACTTGAACTAAAGTGCACTAAAGTGTTTCTAGCAAAGTTGTAGAACAAACTACCCTCTACAACTTGTAGAAAGGCTCATAGGGGTTTTGAGCAACGGATTTTGCATAAACTGCTGGCAAACTTTGAATGTTTCTCGGCGCTAGTGAATAGTACCCAGCTGCAGTTGATTAAGTTTTTCACCATTCTCCACTCCAAATCTGAAATGCCACCCAAAAGCAAAGTTGTGTTCCTCGAAAAACTGGACAACTTTTATATTGGGAGAATTTGAAGTGTTTAGGTGAAATTTGGAGAACGCGGCAAAAGTTCTAGAGAGGTTCAAAGACATTAGGGTTTACTAGGGTTTGACTATGCCTTTGACCAAGGTTTGACCAAAAGTGCGTGTTGACTTGATTAAGATGATCATTAGTGATCGTTGTCTAGGTTTTCGGGGTGATGACCCAGGTTGACCAAGGTTTGACCAAAGTCACGTGTTTGACTCGGTCATTAGCACTAATAATGCTAATTAAAAACCTGGGGCGTCACACATGCCATCTTATGAAAGTTGTTGCTGATGTTTTCTTCAGATCACGTGAACGACCCTCAGAATTTATCGATTTGAGTGATGCTTGAAGCTGAGCTGCAGAAGGTGAATGGACAGCTGCAGGAAGCTAGACATAATATTAGGGAGCTATATGCGGGGATAATTGTCGATCTACTGATGTCTTAAGAAACATGTTTCTACCTCATCATGTTATGATGTTTGCTACTTGGTGGTGTGAACTTTGTGGTGATGAGTTGCTTTGAGATGCCATCTTATTATGCCGATTTGCTTTGAGCACTCTCACCATTCTGAGCTAATTTTGTTGATGTTTTTGCTGGTCCGATCTGTTGATGTTTTGCTGGAAGGACCTTCCTGAGTAACGATCGTGAAACTGCTTATTTCCTACTGTCGTTCCAAGTCATCATAAAATGGAGGTCCCACATGTAAGTATTTTCACTAGGTCACGAAATGTTGCAAAAACAACTTACCATTGCAAGAGTTCGAACTAAAGACCTATAGGAACAAGACTGCGTTGCTTACCACTGCACCACTTCTTGGTTCTATCATTTTAACAGGAAACACTTTCCATATGGTTGTGTAAGGTGAATCTTTTGGTCCACTGATTTCGTTACATCAGGCCCTCCTGATGCTGATCTTATCCTTGTGGATCGCTACAACAAGTGCAAGTATGGGTATGCTGTCCTTGTCAAGGAACCCTTGTGCACCCTTTGGCGCTGGTATGGAATCTGTGGTCAGGTAAACAATAACTTTTTTAAATTTCAATAGACTTATAGTACTTGTGCTCTTGATGTCAGTTTTGCAAGTGGATAATTGTATGAACATGTATGTATTTGGTGTCTACAGCCTGAAGAACAATGATGTGGGACGTTTATTTGGATTGATCCTCAATGGGATGCTAGGACTACTGCTGTTCTGGAGAGGCTGACAAAGGTTGTTGAAAATAGTCGAGAGGAAGCAAGTGATTTGAAGGAAGACTGTGAAATTGCTAACAAGCGGCTTGAAGCTACTGCCGCTGAGTTGAAAAAGGTGAAGGCAAAGCTGGAACAGGTTGAGAAGGAGAAGGAATCGATGCTTTGCGAGTTAAATAAAAATAGGTAGTTACGATTATTATGAAACTTGTTGCTTGTTGATGTTTAACTACTGGTTGTTGCTCACTTCATAGTGATGAACGGCCCTGAATGACATGTAGTGTTATGAAACTTGTTGCTGCTGATAAACAGATCATGCAAACGACAAAGGGAACAACAATAGGAAGGATCGCCAGAAGCTAGCAAGAAGCTTGAAGCTACTTCTCCGCAGAAGCTGCAGGATGGAGCTATGGAAGGAGAATCAACACCTACAAATGTAATTGATGATTAGTTCTTGAGTGTTGAGAATGGTCATGAGTTGATGGAACTTGTTGCTACTTGGTGTTGTGAACTTTGTGGTCGTGAGTTGAGAAACTTGATGCTACCTGATCATAATTATGTTTGCTACTTGGTGTTGTGAACTTTGTGGTCATGAGTTGAGAAACCTGTTGCTACTTGGTGTTGTGAACTTTGTGGTCATGAGTTGAGAAACTTGTTGCTACTTGGTGTTGTGAAATTTGTGGTCGTGAGTTGAGAAACTTGATGCTACCTGATCATAATATGATGTTTGTTGCTCGGTGGACAACAAAGGTCTGGTCTGTTGATGTTTTGCTGGAAGGACCTTCCTGAGTAACGATCGGTGGACAACAAAGGTCCGGTATGTTGATGTTTTGCTGGAAGGACCTTCCTGAGTAACGATCGCGAAACTGCTTATTTCCTACTGTCGTTCCAAGTCATCATAAAATGGAGGTCCCACATGTAAGTTGTTGCAAAAACAACTTACCCATTGCAAGGGTTCGAACTAAAGACCTATAGGGACAAGACTGCGTTGCTTGCCACTGCACCACTTCTTGGTTCTGTCATTTTAACAGGAAACACTTTCCTTATGGTTGTGTAAGGTGAATCTTTAATATAAATCAGTAATTCGCAGGCGAAACGCTTCACTGCCTTCGCAAAGACTCTCAACTTTTGCTACGCGCAGATCTGCAACGGCTCGTGGCAGGAATGGCGGATCCTAGAGGCGCCGGGAAGATGGTTCCGCCGCCACCTTCCAGCTACAAGAAGCTGAAATGGCTCGACAAGGTCAGTTCTCTGGTTTGAGCTGCTATATTTTCCCCTATCGTCCTAGGGATTTCTAGATTTGGGGATTTAACGGATTGATGAGCATATACACTAGAATTAGATTTCATCGTACCCTCATATTTGCACTTCGTTTGGTGTTACAAGTTGATAGGCTATAGACAATTCATAGGTGTTAGATTCAGTTAGTTTTTAGTTTGCATCGTTTGATGGATTGATAGGTTCTTGTATTTTACTAACTTGTAGAGGTGCTTGAAGCCACTAAAGCTGGGCTGCAGGAGGTGACACTACGTGAAAAACTCACTTTGGTAACGGGCATAGATTGCCTTTAGTAATTATTCGTAACGGGCATCAAACAACGACCGTTACCACAACTAGCCACCGGTCATGTGAAATGGTTGTTTCTCTGGGCCCATAGGGAACTTTAGTAACGGGCACCAAAACAGAGCCCGTTACAGTAACTCAATATCGGAGACGCGTGCTGTGTACCTGCGTCTCCTCTATCTCGACGAAATGAGACTCGTCTATTTCACGTGCGTCTCAACACAACTAGGATTCGTAACGGGCATCAAACAACAACCGTTACCACAACTAGTCACTGGTCACGTGAAAATGACTGTTTCTCTGGGCTCACAGGGAACTTTGGTAACGGGCACCAAAACAGAGCCCGTTACAGTAATTCAATATAGGAGACGCATGCTGTGAAACTGCGTCTCCTCTGTCTTGACGAACGGGCCAAGTTCTGGGGCCCACCGATCAGTATTGGTAACGAGCTTTTACGCTACCTGTTACATTGTTGGCATGTTTATAATGGGAGTTCCGAATGAAGCCCATTACTCACTGATCAGTGTTTATAACGAGCTTTAATTAACACCCGTTACAGATACGTAGGCCACCCCTACAGTAACCTACTGCCTACTTGCCGGCTGCATCCTGGAACCAGCCTGGATTTGGCAGTCATCAGGGGCTGCATCCCGGAACCAGCCAGGATATGACTAAATTCATAGAAATTAGATCCAGCATCCAAATTCACAGAAATCCACATAATTCACATGCATCATATGACAAAATTCAGCATCATCATCTCACAAGTAAAGAAGCATCACTGGCTTGACAACAATATCACAGCCATAGTTAACTAGCTTGACAACAATATCACAAAATTCATGGGACAAGAAGGAATGCAAAAATTTCCTAAGAACCTTGTACAATATTAGCCCACACAGTTTCATCAGCATAAAATTTTCCGTCGACTGCGATCACCTGTTCCATGAGGAATGTGGCAATTCTATCACGAACATAGACCAGCGTGTTATGGTGGAGAGAATGCTCATCTAGCCCTAATCTCTGGATATAACAATGTCACCAGTCAGCACACATATATAGGTGGTTACCAAACATGTGCAGTGCTAATAAGCAATAACTGTGCTCAGTTGCAGGTTTTATAAATGAAGATCCTAAGAAAGTACCTCCATATCTGGGCCTCTATCTTTTAATTTAAGCATGTGATAGGCACAATAGAAGCTGTAGAGTTTGGATTCAGCAGGTTGTTGGTGGCACTGTAATAAATGTATAAAGAAAAATAGTGGTGATCGAGAAGAAATAAACTCAAGCTTTAGTACTAGCTTCCACAGGAAGGAAATAAGTGGTATGTACCTTAAAATCTTTGACATGTTCCAAGGTGCTCCGGGGCAACTTCTTGTTGGCGCAGTAACGTTCCCAACCCCTACAACGAAACATGCAACAATGGTTAGGGCACTATTAATTAATATACTCTACAAGTTTGTTGAGGAGCGTCCGTAGGTTAAGAAAGAAATAACTTACTCATTAATGATTAGTTTGAAAGGGGTAGTATCAGTCTTAATGCTCTTGAATGAATCAAGATAGTAGACCTTCTGCTGCTTCAGAACGATCACCACTGCAATCCAGTAGTCCCTACTGAGATAAGCGGTAAGGATAAGTTTCTTTTTAGCATATAGTTTGAAGGCACGGTGCATATAGGACACAGAGAAAGCAAGAGTGTCATCCGTGCTGTTCAACGTTGTCGAGCAAAGGCATTCAGGATCAAGGAAGCCAACTGCAGCGCCCGTCTTCTCAACTTCTACAGCCATATTCCTATTAGTAAGAAAAAACAAAGTGTAAGAAGGCAAAATACATGGTAAAGATGATGTGAGGCAAAAAGCACATTTCGATAGAGAATGATTAGTGAGAAGTAGATTAAATTTTCAAGCAACTTACAGGATGAAGCAGTGGAGAAGTACCAGATCCAAAGCATCCAAGTTGAAGAGATCATACAAATCACTGAGTGGCACAGGTATCTGCTCGAGTCCGTTTGACGATTCGTCTCCTCTCTTAGGCCATGCATTGGTCCCGGGCGGAAATGCGACCATAATCGGAGAATCATCATCTGACTTAGCACGTTGCATGTAGAATGTGTGGAGATCTCTGGTACAAGGAGCAGCCTTTTTGAGATCATCACCACTGAGAAGGCTCTTTCCGAATTTGTAATTTGGGTTAACCATAGCCCAAGGATTCTTCTTGGTGTTTCTCTCAGATCGCTTTGGGTTAGTCATAACCCAAGGATTCTTCTTGGTGTTTCTCTCAGATCCCTTTGGGTTAGTCATAGCCCAAGGATGCTTCTCGGTGTTTCTCTCAGATCGCTTTCTAGTAGGCATCTTAGAGGTTTTATTTACAGCAATTTTCTTTTCCTGCTGCTTTGAGATGGCTGAAGAAGGTTTCTTAAGGGCTTGCTGTGACAACCCGCCCGAGAAAATACCGTACTATCATCTAAACCAATCCACTTTGGTCATTAAGCAATAATAAAGTACTATCTCGTCGTAAGTTGCCGAGTCAAAGCCCGGTAAACCACTTGGATAACACACAGAGGATCGAACATATGCATTAAAACTCACACGAAGGCGAGTCCAGAGTACAGACACAAATTAAATCCAATTGTACCCCTAAGGGTTAATTATTATAAACCATGGTTCATAACATGATAAGTAAAGGTTCAGAGTTCGAAAACAGCGGAATAATAAACTAGTGAAACGATAAACATCACAGGAGGCCGTCCGTGATGCCATTACTCATCGTCACCCACCCATTCTAGCTCCCGGCCGGGTGGAATCTCTCCAGGCCACACAACACCTGCAACAACATTTATATAGCAAGGCTGAGTATACTAATACTCAGCAAGACTTAACCGTCGGATGACAACTACATCACCAAACTCTAGACATGAGAGGCTTTTTGGCCGATGGAGTTCTTTTGCTGAAAAGCAACAAAGAGTAGGTCCTTACTTTCAATATTTTAGCTCAAATTCTAGTTAATTACCATTTCTAGGGTGAGCCAACTATTGCAATCAAGAATTGTACAATACAATTAATTCACGCAACAATATTCACATAGTTCCATCATTAAGGGATATCATGGCCAGTTGATTAAGCAGTCTCAGATAACGGTGAGAGGCCGACAATCGATTAATTTATAACCTTGCAAGGTAAACATAAACACACGGAAGAATGCATACCCCAAGAAGGTCCAAACAAAAACAAAACGGGGTATGCACCGACCAGACGGTTCCCACCTTTCTCCGGATTGGGATCAGACCTACAATCCTCGGTACAAGGCTTACTGGAACGTCACGCCGGACCGCCCAGACTCGCACAGGTACCCCACCGTTGTAGGCAGGGGGACACATCATGTGTCCTAGGGGTAGTAGGGAAAAGTTCCCTTGTCGTGTCCATCAGGTACTAGGTTTACCGGTCTCATTCCCGACAAGTGCTTAGTACGTTCGAAAGCTTAGCCCACGAAAGTCACTGGACCGGAGCCCAAATCCCATGCTCTTACCACATGAGCAATCCATTTATAAAGATCTTATGATTCCAACATAAGAACCTATTCTCGCGAGTGACGAACATCACTCGACTTGTACTGGTCCTATAGCATAGCAACTATCGACCTAGCATACTAGTAAAAGAGCATAGGTACCTAGGGATCATGCATCTAGGGTTTGATTCAACTCCTGAAACGTAAATGCACAAACATAGCAAAGGTAATTGCATAATTTTAAAAAGAAGGGTTAATGATCCGGGGCTTGCCTTCGTCGGCAAGGTTGGCCTTGGGCCCTTCTGTACTTTGGTCCAGGTCTTGCTCTACAGCGACGTAGTGCACGTCTCCGTCAGCTCCTTCGTCTCCTCCTTCCGGCACGAGCGTATAGCTACCGTCGGGAAGATCTACACGAGGATGCATATGCAAGTTTTAATTGGTGGTTTTGATTTAATTAATTGCAAAACAACGTATGACAACCATGAAGTGTATGGTTGGCCATATTCACCTTGACAAACACATATTTGGTACATTCTTTCTATTAAAGTAACGTTATGTGGTGCTTCATTATTTATTCTTTTTGATAGTGACTGTGTACACATTTATGTAAATAAATTAATTTAGTTTCACAAAATAGCAAAGGGTTGGTCTTAAGCTTCTTAGCATGATTCACATCACAACCATAAGGTCATTAGGTGTGGTGTTGGTGGTTTTCCAATTAAACCTATTATTAAGCTTAATTTGGCTTCCATTGTTTTTATCCATAATTTAAATTATAAAATACAGTGGGTGGTGGTCCTGAAGCACTATAGACCTAGATAAGGCCACTGAACAAGATTTCACAATTACAAGAGCTAAAAATTAATTATACCAAAAATGACAATTTTTAGCTACCAAAACAAGATAAATGCATATAAAAATAAATAAAGCACTTTTGGATCCAAACTTTCTCTCACTGATTCTCTGGTCCAAAACTAAGCTATGAAACCAACATATACACCTAGGGCTACTATAGATCTTGAGCTATGCATTTAAATTTAAATCCAAGCATAAATCAAGAATAAATATTTCTGTATATATAAAATCATGATTAATTCACCAGAGGTGCACTTAGGCATAACAAGATCCTATATAGAAGTTGAGCACAAAAACATATATATTTTTGGCTACAAAAATCATTAAGGCAGATTTAACTTAAATACAAAATAAATCATATTAAAAGATCTACACAATAACTTTGTACAAATTTTGGTGTGGAATCTAGTCATGGCTTTACTCACAACATATCAAAAATTCAACTTGAGATCACTTGTAGATTTTGAACTACAGCAGATCTTGGTTAAACTATTTTAAATTTTTCATGAAAAAACTACCACTCAAATGTAGGATCATGGTTTGTGAAAGTTGTAGATTTACTCAAATGGAAACCAAAAAAATAGTTTTGCATTTTTCTGATTTTTTTACAATTTTCTACAAATTTTACAAGATTCAGCCAAAATCCACAAAACTATAAGAATCTTTTCACCCTCAGGCCCCTGGAAAGAAATATTTCACATCCATGCCCTCACTTCTAACAGAAATGCCCCCGAGCACAAAACCTTCACATCCATGCCCTCCGGCGGCGGCGGCGGCTCGCCGGCGGCGATGTGGGGCCGGGCGTGGCAAACAAATGGCACAGGCTCGCGATTGGGCTCACCTGGGACCTATTGGTGGCGGATTTGGGGTCGGGGACGTCTCCGGCGAGCGGGCTCGGCGGCGCCAGGCGGCGGCGATCGCTGCGAGCTCAGCTCCGGTGAGGCTCGAGGTGGGGCAGAGCAATTGTTGGTGGTGGTAGCTCGAGGATGCTCTAGGGAAGGTGCCAGGAGGTGGAGCGGCTGAGGAGGCGAGCGCAGGGGCGAGCTTCGCGACGGCGGTGGCAATGGCGTGCGGCGGCGCAGTGCACGCGCACGAGGAGGAGCACCGGCTGCTTTTATAGGGCGAGCGTGCAGGGAAGGCCAGGCTTCGTAACGAAGCAAGAGGAGGGGAAGAGAGGGGGACCCGGCCGCGGCAGGCGTGTGGGGCACCGGCCGGCGGACGGCGCGGGCCGGCACGGTGCGGGCGCGCGGTGGTTCGCCACGCGGCGGACGTGCGAGCCTCGAGGTAAGTGGCTCGGTCGGCGTGCGGCCCGGGGAGGCGCGGCCTCGGGAGGCGTTGGCCGGCGTGGGGGGCCGGACGCTGAGGGGGGAAGGATGCCACGCGGCGGCGCGACACGACACTGCTAAATTCAAATCCGTTTAACACTGTTTGACCAACGTTTGCTCAAAATTTTCAAACCAAACTCCAAAAACTTTGAATACCAAAGTTGTAGAGCATCTATAGGAGAGCAACTTTTGTAAAGGCTGACCTATGTTTTGATCAATAGTTTGCGCACAAACTGCTGCCAAAGATGATGTCTTTCTCGGCTCAGGTGAATAGTACCCAGCTGCAGTTGACCAAGTTTTTCACCATTTTCCACTCCAATTTTGAAATGCCACCCAAAACCAAAGTTGTGTCCCTCGAAAAACTGGACAACTTTTATATTGGGAGAATTTGAAGTGTTTAGGTGAAATTCGGAGAACACGGCAAAAGTTCTAGAGAGGTTCAAGGGTTTCAAGGGTGTTGACTAGGGTTTGACTAGATCTTTGACCAAGGGTGAGTGTTGACTCAATTAAGATGATCATTAGTGATTGTTGGCTAGGTTTTCGAGGTGATGACCCAGGTTGACCAAGATTTGACTAGAGTCAATGTGTTTGACTAGGTTGACTAGGTCATTAGCACTAATAATGCTAATTAAAAACTTGGGGCGTCACACTTTCTTGCCTGCTATAGGTGGTGTAGAGCTTTTATTTTTGGCAAGTTTCTTTTCTTGCAGCTTTGAAATGGCTGAAGGTTTCTCAAGGGCTTTCTTGCCTGCTGTACGTGGTGTAGAGATTTTATTTTCGGCAAGTTTCTTTCCTTGCTGCTTTGAAATGGCTGAAGGTTTCTCGAGGGTTTTCTTGCCTAGTGGTGTCTCACCAGGAGCAATAACAGAGGTATTGGGCCCAGATGTACCTACAGCTTTCTTCGAAATGCTGTCGACAGATTTATCAGCACCAGCCAACACATCACTCTGGTTGCCTGGTAACGGTGGTGTCTCACCAGGAGCTATTACAGAGGTATTGGCCCAGATGTACCTACAGCTTGCTTCGAAATGTCATCGGCAGATTTATCAGCATGAGCCAACATATCAATCTGGGCTCCTGCTTTGGCATGATTGTTTTGAGCACTTTCGTTTGGAGTTGTAGGTTTTGTTGTTTCATGAGGAGGAGGAGGAGGAGGAGGAGGAGGGGATGGAATATTTGGTGTATCTTGCGGATGTGGGGATGCAAGTTTTTCTGTTTTTCAGGATGACGAGGAGGAGGTGGGCATGCAAGTTTTTCAGGACGAGGAGGAGGTCCGAATGGAACGTCTTGCGGATGTGGGGATTGAGGAGGAGGATGTGGGGAACCATGTGAGGAAGGAATCTGTCCCGTACTCTGTGAACTATAAGGAATCTGTACTGTAGCCTGTGAAGGAGATTTATATGTTGGTGCTCCCTTGATGTGAATCTGACACCTTCTCCACTGTAACCTCTGTCCTTCAGCTTGTCAGAGTGTCATCACCTCGTCATTAGGAGGGTATTCCACCAGTTCATCCGCAAAGATATCATATACAAAGAGCACTTGAACCACAACACAGTCTTCATGAATCGGGACTGTATGTAGCGTAGTCTGCTCTGGATGAACAAGACCAATTGCAGCCTCACATTGAAGACCCGTCCACGTGATCCATAGGCCACAGTGTGTGGGTTCAGTCAACATGCCTATAAGATCTTGCTGTGTACGATCGTCACAGCGCACCTCCGTTGTCAACTCTGTAGTGCCATCGATCAAACCTATATTATCTGCAGATGCACAGCTGCTCTTCAGTGTGGCGGGTGAAGGGCTTGCGCGATTGGACACTGGTGATAACACCACCTGGTGACAACACAACCTCTTTAGTAAACTGTTCTGCATCTGCATCTCAGCCACCAGTTCTTGCTTGATTTGTTCCTTTATCTTTTCCGTATCAACTGATGTGTCGGTCTTCGTCCTCTTCCTCTTCCTGTACATGGAAGCATGCTGAGGCCATCCATACTTCCAGCCCTGGTAGCTGGAGACACCACGCACGCGACCTAGTTGTTCAGGGCGGCCCAAGCACTGACTTAGCACATCATACTCCCTCTGCCCTGCCATTCCTGAAGATTCTGCACATGCATTCTTCTCCTTGATGTCTGCAGCCACTTTTTCAGTTTCTTTGTTGTTGAACACTATCATGGCAACACGGTCTTTAATCACTAGCTTACTCCTTGCTCGCAGCCAATTCTTGGAACGATCATCAGGGTAGGCGTCATATGGGTTGGGGATCCCAGCTGCAGCTAATTGTCTGTCCTCTTCCTCCCATTGTTCTAGTTTCACAGTATAACCAGCTGGACCCATGCTGTGCTTGCTTGTGTTCCGGCTTCGGAGTTCTTTGAACTTGACACTAGCAGATGAGGCTTGCTCGGTTTCCTCCTGTTTCATGAACTCCTTCCACTGTTTCGGGACGATAAACGGGTGCCTTGTAAATGGCTCAAGTCCTTTTCTGATAAAATCTCGCCAAAGCTAAAATCTGAATTGTCTCCATACCTTGGTTGCCATCTTCCAGAAAAGCTTGAATGCCTGCAGTTTCACACCTTCCTAGAACGCCAAGTGTTTCTGCACATGCTTATCAAACAAGTCCCACTTTTCATCATTGCTTAGTTCTTTGAATTCTGGCAAGTGCAAAGGTATATTTTGTCTAGCAACGAGCCCCGCAAGTGCCCTGAACCAGCGCTTTTGAGTCAATGGTACTGGCATCCTCCCTATGTCGACCTCAGTGACTATCATTGTGTCACTTGGCCACTTTGCGGATGTCCTTGGCGCTCTGCCTCGACGCTGATCCCCACCCACCTGGTCTTGTTGTGCACTAGCAGTGCCATAACCCTCTTCTTCATCTTGTGGCCCAGGTCTATAGCCCTCATCAGATTTATCCTGTGAATTAATAGTCAAGGGATTTTGAGAAAGGTCAGCTCAGTGTCCAAGAATAGCACAAAAAGCAGACCATACTGCTAGCTCTCCCAGGAGACATGCTACAACAGGAGACAAGTAGAGCACATTTTTAGTTAACCATGCTTAGCAGCTAAGCATGAGAAAACACATAAGAAAACAATTACAGTAACTACTTTAGCCCACTATAATATCATTAGTTCTATGGTAAACCATTAACATAAATGCAAAATTCAATAACCAAAAAATTAGTTTAGGCAATGCGACCTTACCATTTTAAAGAGGAAGAGCAGGCTGCCTCTGTTGCTGATGAGGTACTTATTCAACTTGGAGAGAATGTGCGCATGTACATAGGAACAAGAGCAAAACCAAATATAAGAGTCAATTTAAAGGGAAATGCTAAGTATGTATACCATCAACAGCTAAGTATGCCCACATGTACTTATACAAAGGAGCCACAGGGTATGCCGGGTATGCACCGGCATACCCTGCAATTCCCACTGAATTGTTGTTAATTTTACAATTATTACCGAGTTGGTAGAATGGATTTACCGAATTGTATAAGAAATTTTTAGAGCGGCATACCATAAACTCAAATCCTAGATTCGCCACTGACCTTGTCACTGTCGGAGTGGAGGGATCTCTGCTCCTCGTCGCTGCCTGCTCGCCGCCACGTCCTCTTCCTCGCGTCGACCTCGTGGCTGGATCCCTCCTCCTCCTCCTAGTCGTCGTCGTCGCCGTCGTCGCTGGATCCCTCCTCTAGTCATCGTCGTTGTCTCCGCTGCTAGGTCCCTCCTCCTCCAGAGATCTCACTGTCAGAGGTGTGGCGCGCGTCGCGCCGAGCGTGGTGTGGCGCGCATCTCAGCGAAGGGGTGTAGCGTGCGTCACGCCGTGGGGGGAGGTGAGGGGGACGAAGACGAGGGGGAGAAAGCGGCGGCGGCAGCGCTGTTGGTATTTCTTAACCTCACCACTAGTTGTACACCTAGCGTGAGCGTAAGATCCACCTGGGTATACCGACGGGTACGAAAGAATCCGCAAGCGCATGGAAATACCGCTGTAGCACTTCACCTCAGGAGTATTCCCAAGGGTATTGAATCCAAGGAACGGTGTGTGCTACCTCCTAGCCTAGCTATGGTCCAAGGACACAACTCTATAGCACGAGATGAAGATGGAGAGGATCCTGCTAATAGTGGGCAGAGTTGAGAACAATCTCTCGGTTAGGAACTCTCGTTTCGGACACCGGACCCTCCGGGCTATAACAGTCGGTTCACGGCATATGGTTGCCTACACCTGTATCCGGATGTCGGGGATTTCGTAAGGGTCCAACCGCTGTCACTACCGCGGCCTACCCCAAGACAAACCGTGGGATACAGGGTAATCGAAGGATAACCCGTTGTCTAGACACCACGTCTACACCACCGGTTACTACTATAGCACGGCTACGTCTGACATCCCGTAGCAACACTATAGCACTCCGTACAAAGACGGGGTGACGAACCCACGAGGGAGAGACCAGAACTCACTCAGGTAACCGCTATCTATACAAGGATCATG
Organism: Cenchrus fungigraminus; assembly: GCA_036936925.1. Lineage (NCBI taxonomy): Eukaryota > Viridiplantae > Streptophyta > Magnoliopsida > Poales > Poaceae > Cenchrus > Cenchrus fungigraminus. The sequence goes on from CM072770.1 coordinate 62,458,132, forward strand.
GAAGGACTTTGGTCTAAACTAGAATGCAGGAGCATCCACTTTACTCTAATTGGACTAGTAGGCATACAAACGGAATTAGCAACTTATGGACTACACCAGAAGATCAAAGGCTAAGCTCATGAAGAACACAAGCCTCTAAATCATGAACAAGTGAAGAACACAAGAACTATTCACCTATGCATGAATGCTACTTTAGTCTAAATAGGAAATGCAGAAATACTCACTTTATTCTAAATGAAGAACGAAGCATCCACAGGGGTACAAATCCCTCTCTCACTCTCCTACTCTCTAATCTAACAAGGAGAGGCCTCTCCTTTGAAGGGAAGCTCTCATCCTTGAGTGAGATGGTGTGTCCTTATTCGTACCCCCTCCCCTTCTATTTATAGGCCAAGGTACCGGCGAGAGAACAGCTTGGGCACCTGGGAATCCACTGCAGGACCAATCACCGAGCACCACGTGGAAGCAGATGGCGATCCGTGGCAAGGTCGGTTCGGCCGATCCAATGGTTCGGCCGACCTCGCCCCACCACGTCTCGCGCTGTGCTTTCTCCCAGTGACTGATATGTGGTCCCTTATGACGGTTCCAGGTGTATGGGTCGGTTGGAGGCGGTTTGCTCGGGTTGTGGGTCCTTGAATCCTTGTGCTGAACACGTGGTGGTGTCTGATTCATCGGGAGGTGCTTCTCTTGGATTGATGAGGTGTCATGGACATATGGCATCCTGTGTGCCAGCACGTCGCCACATGGCCTAGTGTGGGTCCCACCGGGCCCACATGATGTCTTGTGCATATCTCTCTCATCCGGGCTCCGATGTATGCAAATGATATATCCATTTCGATTGTCTCGACGAGCCCGTCACAATGGTGCAGTCCAAATGGGCATTTGGGACTATTTATGATGATGCCATATTCATGCCATTAATGCACTTGCTCTCAGCTATATCATTTCATGTGTATTTTGGCATGTCCTGCATCAAAAGCTAGAAACACCAACACTTGTGGAAATTGTCAGTATAAAGCCCTATCCTAGTGTTGATGATCACTTTTCATTTATTTTATGCAGGAGTTGACGGCATAAAAGTGGTACTTAACAGCCGTCAACAGGCGCGAGGGGAGAGTGGGAGGAGACTGCATGAGGGAGGCGTCCTTCCCTACTAACCTAGCGCGAGTGGGCTTGTGTGGGCCTTAAAACGAGTAATGTAGTCAAGTACTACTCTGCTACTAGTATATCATAAACATGAGATAAAAAATCTAATTTTAAGAAATTTGGTTAAACAAGTGTGGCTGTTGATATTTTATTCATATACTAAATTACCAACTATGAATTTTTCGTATTTTTACGAATTTTTAGGTGCTGTTTATGGGCTCTAATATGACATGCATCATAAGTTCACATCACCAAGCAAACAAGTGTGACTGTTGATATAGCATCACATGTTCACATATGACATGCATCACAAGTTCACATCACCAAGCAAACTAACTCATAACAAACATATTCACATCTGACATGCATCAGCAGGGCACATCACCAAAATAAGACTGCATCAGCTGGGCGCATCACCAAACTAGATTGTAGCTGCAAGGGAACTAGTTAGCTAGATGGCATCTTTTGTGTTGTTGCCTCAAGTTAGTTTTGCAACTCTTTCTGCCAGCTCAGCATTCTTCTTTAGAAGTTCAATCTCCTGCCTCTTTTGTGCGGCTTTAAGCTGCTCATCCTGCTTGTCAATTCCTTTTCAGATGTAGTCAATGTCATCCCGAGTAACAGCACATTCCTAAAACAAAGGAAAATTATATTGATACAAGCTTCATAATAGTTGTAACTTACAAGAAAGCTGTTTAGCTCTAACTGGTTTCAAAACTTGCCTGCTTCTCTTCAGCCAATTCCTTGAGCTTGTTGATTTCAGTCCAAATCCTGTCAATGTCATGTGCAGCAACTTCCTACAACAAATGGAAATTGATGCATTAGAACAATTGATCAGTGAAGATGTGAAGGTACAAGGACAAATCATGCGTGATGGTTTCAGAACTTGCCTCATGGTCTTCAGAATCATCACCGGAGTTGTTGCCGGAGTCGTCGTCGGAGTTGTTGCCGGAGTCGTCGCCGGAGGAGATGAGGTCTACCACCACTATTCTGCCCGGGTCGTCACCGGAGGAGTCCGCGCTCACCTCAATGCGCATGGACCGCTTCTTCCTTCGCGTCGAGGAAAAAAACCCTGCCTCTCCATCGCAGGCATCGCTGGAGTCCGCCAACTTGGCCCTTGCGCGCGTGTACGGCTTCCTCCCCCGGGCCGATGAAGAACCGGCCTCTTCCATGGAGCGCCGAGAAAGACGCATGGGGGCGGCGCGCTGGGACGGCTCCTCTTCGTCGCCGTGGAACCTCACTCTCTTGGCGGGGGTGGCGGACAGCACCGAGGAAGACTCCTTGCAGAACCTCCCCCTAGAGTCGCGGGCCATCCCTGCGACGGAGACGAGGCGGAAGCCGAAGAAGGGGATAGAAGGCGGAAGGCGGGGCAGAGCGTTTATTAAAAAGGTTCAGATGCGCAAATGATACGCTGATTAACAACCACCCGTCGCTAATGAAGGGGCGGGGTCAGGTCTATTCGAATGAAGAACAGTTTGCTTTTCCCCTTTTAATCTGCAATCAAATTTTGTATCACGTATTTCTCCGTCATCCGTAATCCAAATTTGATGATATTTGTTCCTGAATTTTTCTAAAATCAACATCTATTCATTTATGACATTTTTTCGTATGTAATTCTATTTCTTGGATGTTGTTTATACGCCTTATCTTGTTCCTTATAAGTACAACATAGAAATAATATTTGTTTTACACAACCATTACTAATGAAACTTTGCATTTCATAATCTTATGGTGAACATAAGGTTATGTTAAAATTTCAAATGCATATGAGTTCGAACATGTTTTAAAGTGTGGAAAACTCCAATGTTGAAGTAACATTCTAAGAAACTATGTGAGAGATGTAGACATTTGTACACAAGTATAATCTTTCATTTTCGAAACCATTTGAATTTTTGTAGACAAGCTTAGGGACCTAAATTATGTTGCCAAGTCAATTTGTAGAATTTTTAGAACACAGTAAGATGTTATTATAATTATTATATCATAAACAAGAGATAAAAAATCTAATTTTAAGAAATTTGGTTAAACAAGTGTGGCTGTTGATATTTTATTCAAATACTAAATTACCAACTATGAATTGTTCGTATTTCTTACGAATTTTTTGGTGCTGTTTATGGGCTCTAATATTTGAGGGAAGCAAGTTTTAATTCGGAAAAAATAGTGTCGGACCCACGAGTCAGCGTCAGAAGCCTATATAAAAAAGATAACCGTTGCCTGCCCGACCGACAAAGGCGATGCGGGTAGACTAACCCTCGTCGCCAACAAGTGCTCCATTGTCCGAAATGCCCCTGGCCGAATGAATATGCATCTGCCCCAGCGACGCTGGTACACTAACCCTCGTCGCCAACAAGTGCTCCATTATCCGAAATGTCCCTGGCCGAATGAATATGCATCCGCCCCGGTGACGCTGGTACACTAACCCTTGTCGCCAACAAGTGCTCCATTATCCGAAATGCCCCTGGCCGAATGAATATCCATACGCCCCGGCCTCCTTCTTCTTCCCCGATCTGAGCTCCACCACCGCCGCCCGCCCGTCCTTCCCTGCCGTCGCGCACATGTCGCACTACACCGATTCATCTGGAGGTGCATGTGCGAGGAGTAGGGTTCAAGGTTGCCAGAGCACCCGCAATCACTCCATCGGCTTGGATCCAGTCGGTGAGCTAAGCGGCTTTCCACTAGTCCCTTGCCCGGACTGTGGTATGTCTCGGGTGGTCGAGGGGCGGACGCAGAAGGAAGGTCAAAACCACGGTCGTCTTTATTTCAAGTGTGCAAGGAACTCAGTGAGTAGTCTGTTGTGTCTCCCAAATCTGAGTTAGGGTTCTTATGTGCTTTTGATTCTACAGTACACCAAGAATTGTGGATTTTATCGTTTCCACAAGGAGTATCTCCAGATGCTGAAGGATGCTGGTGTCATTGTTTTTCGACCGTCGAACTGGGCAGACGCGGTCGATGAAGTAGTTGATTCATTGGAATGTCAAATTAGGAGCGGCGAGCAGAGGCAAGAACTGGAGGACAAGCAGAGGAAGAAAGTACTGGAGGAGAAGATGGACAATGTGATCTGGAAGATGAACTTGATTATTGTGGCTGTTGTTTGTGTATTTTGATGTTTACTGGAGATGTATGCTCCAAAGAAGTAATTCTGATGTTAAAAGTAGTGCTTTTGCTTCATCTGTGTGGATGAAGAATGAAAAATTTGTCATAGATGACAAACTTAAATGTATGAATGAAGAATGGATGGAATGACAATTGGGCCAAAAATCTTAATGTGTCATACAACACAAAATTCATCAATTCATCTGTGCTGACATTTCATTGCAGCACGAGGCAAAGGAGACGCGGATTAACACAAATAGAGTAACAAACTTCTGGTATAACTCTGGCATACACATTGCAAATCATTGTGAACTGCTGCCATATATAGACACAAACAGAGTAACAAACTTCTGGCAACACATTGCAATTCATTGTAAGCTGCTGCCATAGACATTGCAATGCGTTATAGGAAACATGGATTGATCTACCCGCGTCTCTTAGATCTACTAGTTCAACAAACACACAGGAGGAACATATTAACAAAGGAACAAACACACAGGAGGAACACATTAACAGAGGAACAATTTAATTAAGCAGAGGTAGTCGCCGTCGGAGGAGCCCACCGTCGGAGTCGGAGCCGGAGTCGGAGCCGTCGAGGCTGCCATCATCGCCGCCGTCGTCATCGACGGGGGCGAGCACTCCTCTCTCAAGGTCCCCAGCCAAGATATGGATCTTGAAGGCGTAATCCTTCACAGTCCTCTGCAGCGGATCATTGGGTGCTGGCACCCCGAGACGAACGGCCACCCGTCGAAGCCTCACGAAAGCTTCGCGGAACAAGTTGACTGACCAAGTGGCTTCGTCAGCAGTTAGTGCAGGAGCAGAAACGACCTCCACGAGCTGCGGCGCCGGCGCCTCCTCGGGCTCGTCGGGCGGGGAAGCCGGCACCTCCTCGGGCTCGTCGGGCGGGGAAGCCAGCACCTCCTCGGGCTCGTCGGGCGGGGGCGGCGGCACCTCCTCGGGCTCCTCGAGCGGGGGTGGGGGCAACGGCACCTCCTCGGGCGCCAGCGCCGTCCCCTCCTTGATGAGCCGACGGCGGCAGCTTTCGTCGTCATCATCCTCCTCCCTCCCCCGCTTCCTGGACAGCTCGCTTGATGATGCCATGCGCGCGCGCTTGAGGAAGAAGAAGCTCTTGGATTCACTTCTTGGTGACCGGAGACGGTGGTGCTGGGGTTTTCTTAGTGGCGCGGTTGACGAATTTCTTGGCCGGCCGGGGATTTATATTGACAAGACGGGGAACCGTCAGGCGGCCGGTCACGCGCCTCAGAACCCGTGTACGCTCAGGAGAGCTCTTGGCCACAGCCCACAAAAGAGGCATGTGGTCACAATGAGACGTGTGACTGTTCATATTTTATTCAAAAACCAAATGCCCAACTATGAGTTGTTCGATTCTCAAAAAAAAACTATGAATTGTTCGTATTTTTATTAATTTTTAGGTGTTGTTTTATGGGCCCTAATTTTTGAGGAAAGCAAGTGTCATTTGAAAAAAAAAGTGTCGGGCCCATGCGTCAGCGTCAGCAGCCTAGTATAAAGAAGGTAACCCTTGCCCGCCCGCGCACCAGCCAACAAAGCGACGTTGTTTGCTAACCCGCGTCGGCCGTGACTACAATATCCATTTTGCAAAATGAATATTCAACCGCCCTCCCCCCCTTCTTCTTTCCGAATGAATAAGCGCAGCACTTTCCTTAAAACAAAAAGCGCAGCACACGACACTTTCCTCATTTCTCACTAGGGTGAGAGGAGGCGTGGAGACAGAGACGACGATGAGCGCCGGCGAGGGGCCAAGCAGCAGACGACCCCACGCACCCGGGATCGAGGAGAACTGGAACGCGAAGCGGTATCACAACTGGATCCGTGCGCATGCCAGCGAGATAGCGGCGAAGTGGGAGACAACGATGAGCGCCGGAGAGGGGCCAAGCGGCGGTGGAGTGAACCCAATGCCGGAGACAAGGGTCCTCGACTGGATCCTCTCGGGTTCCGACGAGGGGCCAAGCAGCGGCAAGGAGGAGCGTGCCGGCGAGGGGGCAGCGAAGTGGGTGAGGTGCCTTCCTCACGTCTGCGAGCACAAGTGTCTGGCAACGACGAAGAGGGGTCGAGGGAGCGGCGAAGGTGTAGAGGACCTCATCTCTGACTCTGGCAACGACCACGACGACGGCGAGGCAAGTTTCTCTGAATCTCACTACCTTTTTACTTGTTCTATAGATGGAGCTTGAGCTAGCTTCAGCTTGAGCTTGATAAAGTTAGTGCCTATGATGATGTCTTCCATGCTTGTCATGATCTTATACCAAGTTCTGAGGAAAATCAGTTCTGAACTAAGTTCTGCTTTTACTTGTCACACCCTGCTATGAAGCCTAGGATAATTTTCAAGTTCTTATATAATTTTCCTATGATGATTACTGTGCCTATACTGCTCCAACTTCTGAGGCAAATTAGTTCTGAAACTATGTTATTCTTATACCATGTTTAACCCTGTTTCAGGCAAAACTCTATGAGTCGCGAGCAGAGCTTGAGTTACTTCTAAACCTTAATGTCTGGGATTATGTGAAACCTGAGTTTGAAAAAATCACGAAAGAAGTGAACATCCTCATCAAAAAGGCTAAGCACATAAGGAGGTACAAGTATACTACTGAACAAAATCTCGAGCCCATTGAAGATGTGCTCGAAGGACTTCAAGAATCCTTGGTTGCTTACGAAGAGGCTGCAAAAAGAGCCAATCTTGATGGGGCATGAGGAAGTTCAAGCTTGTTGATGTGCAGGGTCAGATAGCCATACTTTTGTGGATGTTCAAGGGGCATGCTTTTAATTTGTTGATGTGTATGGTCAGATAGCACGACCATAGTAAATAATTAATGTGATGGACAAGTTAAGTCCTAGCCTGATGGACAAGTTAAGTTAACTATTTGTAATAATTATTCTTTATTCCTGTGTACAAGCTATCTTCATCTATGTGGACAAGTTATCTCTCTTATGATGTCTGTTTTGTCTCAAAAGATATATGTGTTGATTGTGCCTGTATGTCGAAATGGAAACAATGAGAGATCGAGCTGACCTGTCAATGAAGACAGACTCAAAGGAGACGCGGATTCACAAACCTCCGTCTCCTTTCTTCACAAAGGAGACACGGATTAACAAACCTCCATCTCATTTGTTCACTGTCGCCGCGCTCCCGCTTCACGGCAGTGAAGAGTGCTATTAGACTTTAATTATTGAGCTCTCAGTCTAGTAACGGGAGTCAAATGCTCATCGGTAACGGACACTAAAGCTGGTTACCGATACGACAGCGATCAGTAACGGACTTAAAGAGCCCGTTACCGATAGGGCATTGATCGGTAACGGATTTTAGAAGCCCGTTACGAATACATTTAAATTTTGTAACAGACTAGCTTTAAGGTCTGTTACAAAGAATTAATGTAACGGGCGTTTAAGAAGCCCGTTACCAGAAATCCACATTGGTAACGGGCGTAGTGGAGGCCGACCCCGGGGTTGGCCTGCCACGCTTATGGGTAACGGACGACAAACAACAATCGTTACAGATGTAGGTGCATGTAACGGGTGTTAAGGGCCCGTTACAAATGTTGTGTGACCTATTTGAGGTTTTCACGTAGTGTGAAGAGAGACCTGCAAGAACAAGAAGGCAGAGAACTCATGGCACAATAAGAGGCTGTAAAATACAAGGAGTTGTGTCAGCAAATTTTAAATACAACTATGCAAGAGATGAGGAAATTCAACGAGATGGCTGACCAATTGTTACATGAACAATTGCAACAGACCAACAACTACAAGGAGTTGTGTGCCCATTTGTTACGCTGGGACAATGCCTTATTGAAAGAAATAGGTGAGATTCTTGACCAAGATTCGAAAGACCTGGTACTGGACTGGAAGGCAAAACCTGAAGAGGAGGCAAGGTCATGGAAGGAAGAATGCGCAAAGGCTAACATCAAGCTTAAAGCAACTACCACTGAACTGGAAAATGTGAAGGGGAAGCTGAAACATGCCATCGATGCGATGGAAGTGTATAAGCAATCGGTTGAGCAGCTAGTTATCGAGATCGAGAAGGAGAAGCAATCGATACAACAGAGTGTTATCCAGATGGAGAAGGAGAAGCAATGGATACTGCGCGAGAAAATAGGTAGTGCTTGATTATTATGAAACTTGTTCTTTGTTGATGTTTAATTACTGGTTGTTCCTCCTGATCATAATACGTAGTGTTATGAAACTTGTTGGTACTTATGTTTTCTTTAGGTCAACAAAGCGAAAATGGGATCAACAATGGGAAGGATCCTCAGAAGCTAACATGAAGCATGAAGCTACTGCCGTTGAGCTGCAGAAGGTGAAGGGACAGCTGCAGGATGGAGCTATGGAAGGAGAATCAACGCCTACAGATGTAAATTGATGATCAGTTCTTATCGTTATGATTACAAATGGTTGGTTATGATTATTTTGAAAATTGTAATGATGATCATCCTATGATGTTTGCTACTTGGTGTTGTGAACTTTGTGTTCATGAGTTAAGAAACTTGTTGCTACTTCGTGTGATGATCATCCTATGATGTTTGCTACTTGGTGTTGTAACATGTTGCTACTTGGTTTTGTGAACTTTGTGGTCATGAGTTGAGAAACTTGATGCTACCTGATCATAATATGATGTTTGCTACTCGGTGGACGACAAAGGTCCAGTCTGTTGATGTTTTTCTAGAAGGACCTTCCTGAGGAACGATCGCGAAACTGCTTATTTCCTACTGTGGTTCCAACTCGTCATAAAATTTAATAAGGTCCCACAAGTCAGTCTGATAAAAAAACAGAGGAAAATTAAAAGGATACTATGTCAATAGCAGGGGTCGAACCCGCGGCCAACAGCTATATTAACCGCATACCCTGCAAGGGGCTTGCCAGCACGCTCCTGTGGGTTGTTGTGGCAAATATCTAGCCTAGAGACGTTGGTGCGCAGATCTACAACCCGCGGCAGGAATGGCGGATCCTCACATCGAAGGGAGGAGAGTGAGCTACGGTCAGGTCAGTACCCTGTTTTGTGCCTCTACTTTCCCCTTTCGTCAGAGGGAAGTGATATTTGGAATTGGAGATTTCGGTTGAAGCACGATTATTGTTACAAGTTGATTGATAGGCTTTAGTTTAGAAAGTGCAAAACTAAGCATTGATTTCAAGTTGCAATGAATTTTTTTGAAGCATCTATGTACTCCAGCATCTTCTTCCATTGGTAGTTACTACTCAGAGACACCTTCCTGCAATAGTAGCCATTGGCATCCTAAAGACAAGTGCAAACACAGGTTGAGAGCTGTGGTGAAGTATGCTTGGACCTTTCTCAACCCTGGCCGCCGGTTTGCTGGCTGCCCAAAGGTAATGGCTAGTTGGCTACCTGCTTATGTGACAAAAACTTCAGAAGGCTACCGTCAAGCTGAAGTCAATTGGGAATGATAGGCACAATGTCAAACTCGCGCATGTGCTGCTTGCTTTATTTGTTGTTTTCACGGGAATGGCGGGATTGATGCTTGGTGGCAAGGCTAATTAGATGTGTCGATCATGTATTCTGCAAGTGTCACTTTGGTATTGTGAATAATGTGTCGATCATGTATTCTGAACATTGTGCCCTATGCTTCGGAGCATTGTATTGATGATGTATTGCCAAAATCGACCAAGAAATGCGCGGCAGTTAGTATCCACCACATTGTACTGACCATTTAGTCTGACCTGTTCACATTTCCAAGAACGTAATTTCCGTTAGGTTTCCCAACAGTCATAATGAATTATCATTGCTATCCCGAAATCAACGGAGCAGCAGCAAAGGTTGTTTTGGGTGGCGAAGGAGCGGTGAATTTGCTGTAAATGCGGAGAAATGAACGGTGGATTTGTTGTAAATGGGGCATTGATCGACTTCTTCTGCCTGGGGTACAGAGAACATTTTTACAATTGCATGTCCTCCTCTCGGAAGGAAGATCCGTGAGAGTACAGTGCTCTCTTCCAAGTCTCTGTATCAATTTGAATGTGCATTTGACCTGTCACTCTGATGTTTGATCAAACTATTTTCAGGACGCCGGTAGGTCAGTAATCATGTCATCGAGGCGGTTGCCATTATCGCTGGTGGTGCTCCCTACCGAGGTGAACATTGACATCACCGGCCACCTCACTGCGACCTCAGAGCGGGCCATGGACGACCTCCGTAGCCTACGGGCGACCTGCCGGGAGATGCGTTGCGTGTGCAAGAACGCAGCCGTTGGTCGGTGCGTGGCGCAAGAGTGATTTGCCGTCGAGCTGCAGTGGAACGACTGCAAGGGCTACGACGCCCTCCTCGATTGCCTGACCTGCATAAGAAACCCGGAGGCAGGTTTCCTCTCCGAGATGGACAACCTGTTCGGGGAAAACTACAACTCCCGGTCATCCATCGCCAAGCTCGAGGAGGCCGCCCAGGCCGGGCACAATGTGGTGGCCTACATAGCCACCATGGTCCTCTACAAGGCCAATGGCGGTGCCGGTGATGATGACACTACGAGGCGATACATCAGACAGATTGAGGGCGAGGAAGAATCGGCGGCGGCGACATCGATGATGATGCGGACGAACAAGGGTTGCCTGCGGTGTCGTGAGGTAGCCTCAGAGGTGATCCGGCGAGTGACGTGGCGCCGACGTGCAACGCTGGCACCGCCAGTGGCGCGCGGCAATCAACAGTGCGTAGGCCGCCTGTGCTTCAAGATGAGCTGGGAAGAATGGTCACATTTTTGTAACGATGAATGTAGAATTCACGCTGAATGTGATCTGTTCTTTAGCAAAATAATTGGATATCTACATCCAAACAAATTACCTGACATGTGAGAGTGATTTTGGATATATTTTGTTTCTAGATCAATCCACTGATATCTGTTTCTATCTCTCTTCCTTGGTTCCCGTGTAGCAATACTCGCACACGCATTGACGTGATGGAAACTAACTTCTGGTCTTCCCCTATTTATTTACCACGGCTGGTAGTTGGAATATATCATCTCAATTTAGAGAGGTGGAAAATGAATATTGGACAATTAAAAAATAAATAATGTGATCTCACTATCTCAGAAACTACGAAATCCGTAATCAGGTTTGCCCAATTCAAAACAAGCAACTTTTGCCAGGAAAGGAATGAAAATTTTTGTTCGGTCTGTTAATGTTTCGTAAACCCAAACGTCTGGTCTTGCCCGAGTTGTATTGCCTATCTCATTGCATGCTTTCATTTTGTTGTTACCAAGCATGACTCGTCAACAAGGAAGAATGAAGTCGTGGTTCAAACTCTAAGTCAGCTTGCTTGTCTTCACGATTCTTTCCTACTAACCAAGTCTTTGAAAAACAAATCTTTGCTAGATGGGGTAGTGTACACTAGATAGAGTAGACATCGTCTTACTGAAAGCCAATTTGTTGCCCATCGTTTCAATTTGCTCTACCTAAGCCACGGCTTCACGTTCGAATTATGCACGTTTTTGGCTCTCCCTAACAAGGATGATATCATAGCTCAGCTTGTCCAAATTTAAAACAAGCATCTTTTGTCATCAAATGATTAAAAATATTTCTCCGGTCTACTCATGGTTCGTAAACCCAAACATCCGACCTCATATACCAGAATAACCGGTCCCGTGGGAACTTTCGATCTCTTCATGTTCAAGTGAATTAAGTTTGCTCCAAGTTCAACGAGATTGCAAGTTACGCGCCTAGGCCATTTGCCTGACACGATCCCCCATGAGACCCTGCGCCTTTCCCTTGGCAAATGAGATCTATTAATATATACTGGAAAACACTTTTGCATCTCCTCCTCAATGAAAGAAAACCCCATCGGCATCTCCTCCTCTCGGCACTAGAAGACCCCATCGGCATCGCCTCCTATCGGCGCAAGTACCGTCGTCCTCTCTCCCAATTCAATCGATTTCTTTGTTCTTTCGACCTTTTCCGCCTCTTTGAGCAAACTAATTTCTATGTGCATTTCAGAGCATCTCCCCCAATGGCCGGCGACAATCATCACGTGCCTCCTGTGGAGCTCGCTCTCCTATCATCCACGCCGGCTAAAGCTCCGGCGGGTTCGAGATGCGGCGACTGCGACAGGACAGAAATGCCGCAATGGATGGCCGGGCCGATGGGGCCCGACATGCTCCGTGTCGACTGCGGCCTTCCTCGCTAGCATGCCAGGCAGCGGTGGGACAGGCGTTCTCTCCGCATCTATCAAACCACGATTCCCTTCTCACCGTCGCCACCAGAAGCTGGCGTGCAGTGGGTGGAGTGCCCGAGAGGCCAGGCTGGTCGCACATGGCAGTCGTGGCCCTGCACTCCGCCATTGATGTCAAGTGTGCCCGCCACTTCAACTGTCCCGGAGAGCTCAGGCGCCCGGCAGTTCACGTCCCTGCTCCACAGGCCGGCCGCGTTACCAACCGCTCGGCCATTGATGTCAAGTGCGCCTACCGCTTTGACTGTCTCGGAGAGCTCAGGCGCACAGCCGTACCCGTCGCCACCAGAAGCTGGCATGCAGTGGGTGGAGTGCCCGAGAGACCGGGCTAGCCGCACGTGGTTCTCGTGGCTGTCTACTCTGCTACTGATGTCAAGTGCGCCCGCCACGCCGACTGTCCTGGAGAGCTCAGGCGCACGGCCGTTCCCGTCCCTGCTCGACAGGCCGGCGGCATTGCCAGCCGCTTGGCCATTGATGTCAAGTGCACCCGCCACGCCGACTGTCCTGGAGAGCTCAGGGGCACAGTCATTCCTGTCCCTGCTCGAAAGGCTAGCGGCGTTGCCAGCCGCTCAGCCACCGATGTTGGACCCGTTCCTGCTCGACGGCAAGGCGGCGCCTTTGATCCTCGACGACCCAGACTGGATGAAAAGATAATCACCAACAATAACAAGTGTCACTTTGTTGTAATGCTTATTAGTAGTTTTTGATTAAGTTTGGTCCCTCTGTATTTGATTATGCTGATTGTATGATCAGAGAACTCAGTTTCCTCCTACGGAGTACTTTGGATGGATGTTCGTTCGCAAAATGTGAACTTATTTTGCCAACAAATCAACAAATAATTTAGTCCGGTCTTGTCACTTTTTCTTAACAGTAACATCCGCCCGTTGCCATCCTAGTGCCACAACTTCCCATGGAAGGTGGTTGCCATCATCAAGAGATCACAGACGTGTTGGTCATACGGCGCGGGGTCCCGCACATCAGCCCCTCAACGGTGGAAGATGAATGGAAGCCACTCAAGAGTCAAGACTCAAGAGGCGCCCGTTGCTTACCTTCTCACCGAAGCGGCACAACTTCCCAGGCAAGGCGAGTCACTCCACATAAATCGCCATTCCTACCCCCACCATCGGCATCCTCGCCAGTTCCGAATCACTCTACCACTTCCCAAACACTCGCGCCTCACTCCTACTGCCCGGCCGATGCAATGAAGCGATCAGGCTCCCCGTCACGCCAGCTATCCCCCACTAGTTCCCCGTCGCGCCGGCTATCCCCCACCGGCTCCCCGTCGCACCGGCTCTCACCCTCGCCCTTCAACCGATCCTCCGGCACCACATCCTCTTCGCGTGCCCGTGACTGGGTGCCACCGCGCGACGGCCAGCACTTCGCCCGCATGTTCACGGAGGCGTTGTGGGTCCACATCCACGGCACGCCGCCGCCGTGCTCCAACACCACCAACGTCGACCCACCGCCGCCGAGCTCCAACGCCGCCAACGTCGACCCACTGTCGCTCGTCGGCAGTTTCCCAAGAGCCGGTGGTGGCTCACTGGCGGATTCCCAGCCTCCTCCACTGTTGCTGCCGCCGCCCTCCGACGACGCCAACATCGACCCGCCGTCGATCGCCGGTGCTTTGCCAGGAGCAGTTGGTGTCTCGCCGACAGATATCCAGCCTCCTCCACCGTCGCCGCCTCGGAAGCTTACGTTTACGGTTACCCTTCCTTCTGGTGAGTTTGACTCCGACTCCGACTCCGACTCCCAAGCTGACACAGACTCGTCTGAGGACCGTTTCCACGGCTACATCCCTCCGGTCCCCCGAGGTGATGCTTTGCGCATCTTCCTGCGCTTGAACGGCACGTACGGGTGCCCTGTCTGCCCCAACCTTATGCACCGATGGCACAAGCTGAATGAGGTCAAGGACCATGTCTTTGGGATGGCCAAGTCTGCGCCCCTGAGGCAGAACTACAAGAAGAAGTGGAGGCGCCATCGCGTCGTGGCTAGGAATGAGGGATGGATGGAGTAGATGGAGTGAGCGAGCCGCACCGGTGGAAGATCTATGCTGTTATGTTATCTCTGATGTTAATTAGTATCTTTAGATTTCATTGGAACATTGTCTTATGTATGTGAACTTTGTGATGTTATGTTATCAGTGATGTTAATTAGTATCGTTAGATTTCGTTGGAACATTGTCTTATGTATGTGGAAATTGTGATGTTAATTAGTCACTTTAGAATGGACTCTGTTTCCTACTTTGGATGGATGTTCGTTCGAATAATGCGATCATATTTTCCTAATAACAATTCAACAAACCATTTAGTCTGGTCCGGTCACTTTTGCAGATCAGTAAGATCCGGCCGTTGTCATCCTATTTTGCCCACAAAATCAACACTGAATTTAGTCTGGTCTGGTCACCTTTCTTATCAGTAACATTCGGCCGTAGCCTTCCTCGATAGGCGAGAGGCACCCGTTGCCTAATTTCCCATGGAAGCTTGCCACAACGCCCCATGGAAGGCAGTTGCCATCATCAAGAGGTTAGGGACGTGTGGGTATACCCAGATGGTACCCACACGTCAGCCACTCAAAGCTTGAAGATGAATAGCAGCCACTCGATCTAGAGGCCCGTTGCTTAGCTTGTCACATAAGCTTGCACAACTTCTCATGGAAGCTGGCCATTGTATTCCTACCACAATCGGCGTCCTCGCCAGTTCTGAACCACTCTACCCATAGTTCTCTTCCCAAACACTCGCGTTTCAGTCCTACTGCCCGTCCGACTCAATGAAGCAATCAGTCTCCCCCAGACACACAGAGCTCAGGCGGATGGCCGTACCCGCCCCTGCTCGTCGGTCCGGCGGCGTTGCCAGCCTCTCGCCCACCGCCTCCTCATGAGCCGAATCTGGGTCCTGGCTGTCACCGCGCGGCCTCCACTTAATCCGCGCCTACTTAGAGTGGCAAGGACGTCAATTCCACAGCACGGAGCCGCCCCGCTGCGACGCCGCCAATGTCGACCCGCCAATGCCCGGACCTGCTGGTACGTCACCGGCGGATTCCCAGCCTCCTCCACCACTTGCAGAGTTGGACTCCGACTCCAATTCCGACTCCAACTCCGACACCCAAACTGACATAGACTATCTTAAGACCTTAGCTCTGCGCGTCTTCCAGCACACTACCAACACCTACGGGTGCCCTGTCTGCCCCAACCGTATGCACCGGTGGAGGAACCTGAATGAGATCAAGGACCACATCCTTGGGATGGCCAGGTCTGAGGCCCTGAGGGAGGACAACAAGAAGAAGTGGAGCCGCCACCGCGTCCTGGCCAGAAACGAGGGATGGATGTAGATGGATTGAGCGAGCCGCGCCAGTGGAAGACCAATGCCGATATGTTATCTGTGATGTTAGTTAGTATCTTTAGATTTCGTGGGAACATTGTCTTATGTATGTGAACATCATGATGTTAATTAGTAACTTTACATTTCCATGAAACATGGTCTCATGTTTGTCCGGCCTGTTCATGTTTCGTAGACAAGAATATCCGCTCTTATTGTACTTATACATGATCGTGTTTCCTAGCTTGACACATGATCTGGAGAGGTTGAAGATCAATATTGGACGATTAATAAGAAATAGCAATGTGATCGTTGCTCACCTTGACCAAATTCAAAACAAGCATCCGGTTATTGCCAAACATCCGAAATGCTAATGCATCCCAAACCCAAACCATGTTTGTGACTTTGGTTATCGTTTGTTGATCAATCCCCTTGTTTGAAGTTGTTTATGCTTTGTTTCCCTGACCATCTATCTTCCTTGTCTCCCTATAAATGTTATCCTATTTTATCGCTCTCATAAACTATGAAATCATAGATCACCTTTGCCCAAAATCAAAACAAGCATCTTTTACAGGTCCGAAAATATTTGTCCTTTCTGTATATTTTTCTAGACCGAAACATCCGGTCTGTTAATGCATCCCATACCTGAACATCCGGGTTAATGGCAGTAAACAGTTCATCTCTGCATGTTGAAGTGCTTGTAAATATAGTTTGCTCCAAATTCACTAAGATTACAATTTTACATAGTTCTTTTCTTTGCAAAAGACTGTTACATTATTAGAGATCGAGGCACCTCCTTGCATTAGCGTGATACAACTCCTGAAGAGACACCCCGACTTTCCCTGAAACTGAGATCTATTAATATACTGGACTCTCCCAACTCCCTCCATTGTCTTGTCTCAAACTCTCTTCCTCCAGAAAACCACAACCACCATGCCTTCTTCTCTGATTCGACTTCCCGCCTCCCCGTTCCCTTCCAACCCCTCCTCCATCAGGACACCACCCGACTCCCCCCAACCAAGCGCATGCGAGCCATCCGAGCCCTCCTTGAGTGAATCTGATGTAGAAGACATGGAAAGGCAGGAGAGTGAGGACAACGAGGATGAGTACGACTACATGGAAGAGGATGAAGAGGAAGAGGAAGAGGATGAGGAAGAGACGTGGGCGGCCATTGAGAAGAAGCGATTGGCGGCCAAGAAGAGGAAGCGGGTGGAGGCCAAGAAGAGGAATCAACAGACGGAGGCATCTGTGAGGCAGCTTTTGAAGGATGACAAGGCCGGTAAGCTTGATTCGTTCAAGGACATTCCGTCGGCGAAGAAGAAGAAGGGTGCGGAGGAGGAGGAGGAGGTGGACTCGAAGAGGACCAAGAAGAAGATGGACCTCGGCGCTGGTCCTTCAAATGCCGGCCCCGCCAATCCCAGTCCCATGGCTCCCCCAGCCATTAAAGCTCCCTCGACGCCAGAGTCATTGGGGAACTCCTCGGAGGGGTCGTCTTAGATTACTCGGATTTGGGTTTTCTTTTTCATGTTCAAATAGGTGGTCTTGTGGATGGAAAGATCAATGGTATGTTTTCTTTTGGATGGAAAAGATTGATCCCCTGTTTTCCTGCTCTGTGAATCTTGTAGTGGTAGGAAAATCCCTTGTATCCCCTATTATCCTTGAAGAACATGGGTGTTCTTCTTTTCCATGATCGCCTTCCTTGCTTCAGTGGATTTCCCTGGTCATGATGCGTTGCCATAGTTTGAGATATAATGTCTTGTCATGTGATATTTTATTCTTATCCCACCGCACTGCATTGCAGATACACACGTGAATGATGACCAATTTTACAAATTTACCATTTGACTAAATTCACCGTTTTGCCAAGAATATACAGAACGTAAATGATGGTCACCTTGCCCAAATTATTCAACTTAAATGTGCACATACATGATACATCCCCCATAGACCTACACTCGTACAGTGGCACTGGGACAGGCACGCACAAACACACACCCAGCAATGAAATCTTCGGACTTGGCAACGAGGAAGACAACAGACACGGTCATGGAGATGGATACGGCACACGCCTATCCCGCCATACCTAATGCATGACGGAATGTAGCATAATGAGGCGGAGATATTCCTCCAATGCACGGTGCCTACCCCTCGACTTCATGGTACATCCCAAGCGACCAATGCCAGAAGCATGTTGTAGGATGTCACGAAAACCCCACTGCCGGTGAGCAAGATTGCAGTAAGGGCACACAGAGCAACCATGGCGAAGCACACGAGTGTAACCCTGCTCCTGCAGCCAAGCCAAAGCATCTTTCTTCATCTCCTCCGTTTATTCCTCGTCCGCTTCGTCCATGTCGTACAGATCATATGGATCCATGTATCCTGACCGCTACGGAGGTGGCACAGCATGGAAGTTGGTGGTTCCTCCGTTCGCATCAGAAGCCATCCTCCTACACACTCGCTAACAACGTAAACATGATAAGCACTGACCAGAAACAATGATTATAACCTATAAAAACATGACGCGGAAGCTAAGAGCTCACCTCTTTTCACAGCGCGCAGAACCAAATAGAGAGGTCTGCTAGCACAATGCGTGGAGGATGAAGAGGCGATGAGCAAAGGCCTTGGGGGCACACCTATTTATCGAACCATGACCGATAATAAGGCAGCGTGCACCTCGTGGCAGAGCATGCCTCACAAGATTACAGTAGCCATGAAAATACGTGGGATGCTCAGAATACGAAGGCCTACACTGCTGAGGAATCCTGTCACAAGTATAGGGTGGAATATGCAGGCTTTTTCCCCGGTAGGCAAGCGAAATATTTGGTGGGTACACGAGTGTGCTTTGGTCCGAATAAGAACGCAGAAGGAAGATCCTTATATCCGTATGACTTAAAAAAATATACGTGTAGGCATTGTAGTGGGAGAAGCAGCTGTTAGGCTTTGTGTGATCTTCGACTGGAAACACACCCAGCTTCACTGAAACGTGGGCCTCTTCCAGATATCCGTCTCCCGCCTATATTCTACACCACCGGAATAGCACCCAAAGTCGCTGATATTATGGGGTCGTGATTGCACGACCTCACTTGTCAGTGGCCCCGAAGCAAGTGCAGCTTACCAAATTTTCATTTCGCGGTCAGGAAGTCGAAAGCGGGATTTTCAAATTCTGTATTCCCTCTCCGTCCCGAAATAATAAATACTATACTCTATTGATATCGTGTTGCGCCACTAAACTCCCGCCTTCCATTTCCAAAAAGCATCACTCTGCTCAGCTAGATCTGTGGTGGCGGTCCGACCTTGCCGTTGCCGGTGGAGGGGGAGGGGTATCTCAGCAAATGGTGGGCGGCAGATATCAGTGTTCTGCTTGTGTCTGCTATGCTGGCCAAGCTGAGCAGTTGAGCGAGGATATGGCACAAGCACCAGCTCCCGATGCCCCCTCAATCCACGGGCCCCTGAATCTTGGAGCTTCACAAGTGAGAATCTCATTTCCTTTTCTTTCTAGTCCCCTAGTAGTATTTTCGTTGGCTTAGAAAGTAAATTGCTTCGTGTATTGTGTTAGTTCTGAGATTCTTCTCTTAACTTTGCCGCTCTAGATCCAGTCACTAATTTGGAACACAAGTTAATCGATGAGCCATGCGTTGAAAGTAAATTGCTTTATGTATTGCGTTAGATTGGAGATTCTTCTATTACCTTAACTGCTCTAGATGCAGTTACGATTTGTAACACAACTTAATAGATGAGCCATGCATAGAAAGTAATTTACTTTGTTTATTATCTTAGATTTCAGATCCTTCTCTTACCTTGACCGCTCTAGATCCAGTTCCTGATTTGTAACTTATTGTGCAGGGCCTAGCATCCCACTCCTGCATTGCTGAGATTCAATCACATGTCGTGGTATGTAACAGAACGCGCATGATTATCCTGCTACTTTATTCTTAGGATTATTCTTAAGTTTATTTGCTTGCTTCGTCTAAGGTTCAAGTTTAACTTCTCCTTTCATTTTTAGGCTCAAATGTTGAGAACAATCCTTGCGGTTCAAATATCAAATTTCTGTCCCTCCAATGTGAAGTCAAAGCCATTCATTGATTACATGCCTCGAGATTATCCAGCTTTCACTACATGCTCAAGACCTGAAGTTTCGTTGGGAGGGCTAGATGCAGCTGCTGACCTTGGTGAAATCTTTGTTGAACAGGACCAAGTTTTGACAGACTTGAAGATCGAGGCAGAAGCATCAGATGTAGCAATGAAAGTACAGACTGATGAGATTGAGAGGTTGAAGAAACAAGTAGAAACTACTGAGACCCTCCTTCGTCAACTGCTAAGCTCGCGCCTTGGGTAAGACCACTGTGTTTCTTAGTCTTCTGCTTGTGTCCTCCTAGCTAGTTGTGCTGGTTTGGAGTACTGAGCTTTGTTATCTTAGTGGGTTTTATTTCAAGACCAGCTTTATTTGTGAGCATGGAGATATCATGTGTATTGGTTTGTGAGCTCCTACTTACAATCTGCTTGTGGTTGTTCTATGTTCATTGATAATAATGTGTCATGTGTGATCCGAAACATTTACTTGTATCAGTGGTATGGAAATATTATCTGTGATGTCAATTACTGAATTGATTAGCATGTAATATGAGATTGAATTATATTTAATTAAGCGCTACCTGGAGTGTAGCCCAAAATAGCTAGGAAAAAATATGTGGGCTTGCCCCCTCGGCCCATTATTTTTTTACGAATTCAAAAACGATTTATTAATAAAATGGGTCGTATCAAAAATAACGTCAACGAATGGTGGGCTGGGTCCAATATCAGTTGGGCCTTAATCATTTTATGACGTCATCGAATATTGAACTCGATTCAACCAGTACTGGACCCAAAACAAATTAATGACAAATGCAATTATTGGGCTCGGTCATACTAAAACCGGGCCTAAAACATTCTATGAAGACCTCGATTATTGGGTCGGTCCAACCAGAATTAGGCCTAAAAGTATCTATAATGACAATAATTATTGGGCTCCATCCAACCATAAATAGGCCTTAAACAATCTAAGATGCAAACAATATTGGGCTCCAACCAACCTTAATAAGGCCTAAAACCAATTTATGACGAAAGAAACATTAGGCTCAACTTAACATTAAGTGGGCCAAATTCAATCTATGACGACAAGGAATTTGGAGTTTGGCCCAACAAAATATAGGCTGAATTCACTTAATGACGAAACAGTTTGTCACAAAACGTCATGCCACATCAGATTTTGGTCCGACGTGGCATGTACCTTATGACGCCTTTGTGTTACGAATTTATACGCGTCATTAAACTCATGACGCCACGAAATAAGGTCTCGTCATTAATCGCAGTTTGTGACGCTCGATTAATGATGGAGCGTTTTCGTAATAACTGACGTCATTAATCGCGGTTTATGACGAGAAACGACCTTTTTTGCGTCACTAGTCGGCTTTTTTCTTGTAGTGTAGGCAGCAAGGTGGATTGCGGCGGTGAAGTGGACCGTGGCGGGCTCCGGTGCGGGCATGTACGGGCTCGGAGCGAGCGCGTACAGGCTCGGAGCAGGCTCGGAGTGGGCACGGACCCTAGGGGCGGCGGCGGCGGTGGACCTGCAGGAGGCGCACCTGCGCGGCCCCGTCCGTCCCCGGGCGAGAGCTCTGCCTCCAGTCCAGGTGCGAGCCGTGCCGCCGGCCGTCGAATCCATTTTTCCTAGATCCAGCACCGCCCGCCCGTCCCTGCATCTCCAACCTCGATCTCCGGCAATCCCATCCTGGTCCACGTCCACCTCGCCAACTCGTCTGTGCCATGGAATCCAGCGATGGCTCTCCACCCTCACCCTCACCTTCACCGTCGGCGAGCCTCTTCCCGTGCATGCACAGGAAGAAGAGGGAAGAAGCTGACGATAAGGGTCCACACGTCGGTGAGGGAAGGCAAGAGTGAGAGATGTGAACTTGGTCTAATGCAAGAGCAACTTTGTCATTTTGTACCAATTTTAACACCGTCAAGTGCACTTCACAGAACAGGGGTAAAGTCACTCTTCGTTTTCAAAAAGCAGAAGCAAAATCACCAAATTGAAAAAACAAGAGTAAAATCACCATTCCTGTTCAAAACAGGGGCAAGATCACAAATATTGAAGATTGCATGCATGTTATATAGTCTTTGTGCAATAAAATGCGTATGTATATTGGTTTGGTTTTGTGAAATGTTGCATGTTCTCAAGTCTCAACACTATGCACAATGCGCTCAGTTGCTCACAGTTCAGCTACTACTTCTGATTCATCTCATAAGAGAAACTCCAACAGTTCTCCATCCCAAGTTGTCATTTTTATTTTTTTGGTAAAAACAGAAAAAACTTTCTCCAACAGTTCCCCATCTCAGGTTATCATTTATCCCAAGTTGGAAAAAACCGACTCCGCGCATGCATATATGCGCGCAGCGATCCGCGGCGCATCCTCCTGTATTAGAAGAGGTGGAAGGGTATAAAAATAATTTTATTTTTTCTCAGGATTCCTGATTTAAGTTTTCAAGAGGTGGAAGGGTAGAAACATAATTTTGTTTCTCTCTCAGGGTTCCTGCTGTAAGTTAGATCTGGATTTGGCAAGTGGATTATGTCAAACTGTTGGAGATGAACTCTTTTTTTACTTGACATATCTTTTTCCAAGTTGGCAAAATACAAGATTTGTCAAGTAAAATTTAGCAAACTCTTGGAGTTGCTCTAAACTGGGTGATCATACTTTTTGTTCCAGAAGTGTTATTTCATCAAGATTTCTGCATTCTTAATATAATCACCTGCAAGATGTTCTCAAATGAGAAAAAAAATTCATGGTAGGTTCGAATTCCATTTCTACTTCACATACTTTCTTATTTTGGTTTGGTGAAGGAAGGCATGCTCTTACAGAATTATTTTTGTCGTCGTCTCTTCCATGATTTTATAGTGTAACTTTTTATATGCAAAATATGAACTGAAGATCAGTGTCCTGAAACACTGGACATCATCACCAATTTTTACTTCTCAATAGTCAATTGTAGATCCCATTTGTAATCAAAAGGGTTACATAACTCTTATATACTTGGATGCATCTAATTTAATGCCTGAAGTAAGGATTTTTTTAATATTACCTATATATGCCATGAAAAATATACTACCATTTTCTTTATATCTCAAACTGTCCCCTCCCATCTTAATTGCATTGGAGTTTCATAACTCCAGGTATCCATTGTTTATCAGTATGTTCAATGAATCAGTCTTAGCAACATCATTTCTCCAGTCACAGATTACGCTCTCTAAATTATGTATTGCTGAACCATGTCCATTTCTTTCACTTTTATGTGTTTATTATCACCTGATCAACAAGCAAAAACCATTCTTATTTCAAGATTCATTTGTTCGGTAAAATGGATGGGAAGAGGCCCAGAGGCATGTTAATAAAGACAACAGAAAGCCCAAGCCTCAATCTCAAACTCGGCCCAGGAGCACCGCTTGGCGGCTTCCCTCCTCCCTCCCTCGCCGGCCGTTTGGTTGGTTTCTATGCATCAGCTGAGCTGAGCTGAATTTGACACGTAACGCGGTAACGCAAATAGAATAAAGCACAGACAGTTGAGAGGGTGCTGGTCTTCTTCAACAAATTTACAAAAGTGATCGAGGGTGACAAAGACAAGCAGATGCAGCGGGCAGCAGCTGCAGGCTGAAATTCCAATCAACCACTCCATCTTCCATCTTCTATATATGAAAGAAGCAGGAGGAGCAGGCTAGCTAGCTAGGGTCCTCCGATCCGGTCCTGCGATCCATGGCATCCATGGCCTCCCCATCCCCGCGCCGCCACGCCCTCCCTCCGCCAGCGGGCCACCGCCGCACGCTCTCTTCCACACTCGTCAACGAGAGCGTCGCCGCCGCCGCCGCGCTCGTCCACATATGGCACCCCGACGACGCGCCCCGCGCCGGTGGCTCCCTCTTCCTCCGCGCCCCGGGGAACGACGACGAGCCCCGGCGCTTCCTGCGCGCCGCCGCCGACCTCCACCGTGCCATGCTCTTCTTCGCCTCCGACGTCGCCCACGGCAGCAGCCACGGCCTCATCGAGGCGCAGGCGCTGCTCCAGACCGCCATGCGCAGGCTCGACCTCGAGCTCCAGATCCTCCTCGACGACATCGACGCCGTCCAAACCCAACCAGCAGCAGGCCACCACGCCGACGCCTCTCGCTCTCGTCGCGACAGCATCCGCGCTGTCGCGGAGGCCATGATGGCCGCGGGGTACGGTAAGGAGTGCATCTCCACGTTCAAGACCCGCCGTCGCGCCGCGCTGACCGCCTCGCTGCGGCGTCTGCTCGGCTTCTCTCCTCCCGTCGACAACCTACACAAGATCACCTGGGATCAGCTCGACGCCCGCATCATACCCTCCTGGCTCGCCGCCGCCACCGCTGCCTTCGGCTCCCTCTTCGCCGCGGAGAAAGACCTCTGCGACACTGTCTTCGCCGGCGACAACGCAGCCGTCGGTGAAGCGGTGTTCGCGGCCGTGGCCAACTACCAGGCCACCGGCCTCCTCGCCGTCGCGGAGGCCGTGGCGGCACGAGCGAGGCGCGCCCCAGAGCGCCTGTTCCGGGTGCTGGACGTCCACGACACCCTCACCGATGCGCTGCCGGCGCTCCTGTCCGTGTTCGGGGACGGCTCCGAGGTCGCCGCCCGCGCCGCCATTGTCATCGCCAGGGTCAGCGAGGCCGCGCGCGGGGCCCTGGGGGGCTTGGAGGCGGCCATCCAGAAGGAGCCGTCCAAGGCCACGGCGGCCGGCGGCGCCGTGCACCCGCTGACCCGCTACGTGATGAACTACCTCGTCTTCCTCGCCGACTACAAGAAGGGCCTTGCTCTGCTCTACGACTCCTCCGAGCAAGCGTCGCCGCCCGTGATCCATCGGTTGGTGTCGGCTCTGCTGAGCAAGCTGGAGGCCAAGGCCGGGTGCTACCGCGATGTGGCGCTCAGCTACCTCTTCCTGGCGAACAACACGCGGTACGTGGCCAACAAGGTCGCCGGCAGCAGCCAGCTGCGGGGGGTCCTCGGCGACGGGTGGGCGGAGGCGCAGGGCGCCAAGGCGCGGGCGCACGTGGGCGTCTACGTGCGCGCGGCGTGGGGCAAGGTGACCTCCCTGTGCACGCAGCAGGGAGGAGCTGAGCCTGAGGCCGTGGAGGCGGCGGTGATGGAGGCCGTGGGCATGCAGGAGCAGTGGGTGGCGGCGGACGACGAGATGGGCGAAGCGTTGAGGGCGGCGGCGACGGCGGCGGTGGTGCCCAAGTACAGGATGTTCTACCGGCGGCACGGCGCCGCGGTGAGGCTCACGCCGGGGGACGTCACCGCCATGATCGCCGCTCTCTTTGGCGGGCCTCTGAGTCCGGTTTCGCAACGCCGTCAGGAGGATCCAAATCCATACGGCGATTCAGCAAGGAGGCCGCGGCAGCTGTTCACGTAACTACAGACGAGCACAAGTGTTTGTTTGTAACTAGCAGAATAGAAAAAGATCATCGAATACTGTTATCATTACCTCTCAGGCCAATATAATTAATCTCTAATGGAATATTGAAGAACTCAGTTGATTCCGTGAAGAGCCCACTAAGTCTGCCGGCTCTCCCTTCGATCACTCCCTCGGCGTGCTGCCACCGGCATTTTCGAGGCTTCTGCTCGCCGTGAAACCGCCGTCAACGACGAGGTTGTGCCCGTTCACGTACTTGGATTCGTCGGACGCAAGGTACATCGCCGCCCGCGCCACGTCCTCCGCCTCCAGCACCTGCCCGCCCATCATGTTCATGTCCATCTCAACGAGCCGCGAGGCGAAAGTTCCCATGACCCGGCGTCGCGATGATGCGAGGAGAGATGGCGTTGACGCGCACCCCGGAGCGCGCCAACTCCGTCGCCACGGTGCGCACCAGGCGTCCAGGCCGGTGAACATGACGTCGAGCTGCTCGTGGCGGGTGACAGCGAGATTCACGGCCGCGGCGTCGCGCGCGGCCGAGGTCGTCCTCTGGACATCGGCGATCACGACCTTGGCGCCGTTTCTGACGAACTTGGTGGCGGTCGCCTTGCCGATGCCGCTCACGGCCCCGGTGATGACGGCGACCTTTCCGGCCAGCCTACAAACTAATCCCGCAATCCTATGTGAGGACACTTCAATTCCGTCGATGATGTGCAACAGAGCACGACCTACTGGAGAAGCTGCGAACGAGGAGTGACAAATGACGAGTGAACCTTTGACTCTGGGCCCGAGAGGCCGAATCCGAGGAGAAAGCATTGACGAAGCGCGACGATCTTGAAGCAATGATCCCGCTCTTCCGCTCTTCTTCTCCCTGCAAGACATCAATTAGAATTAACCCAACTCGGAACCCACCCACCCACAATCAATTGTAAGGCTCCGATGAACATGGATCGCTAATTTGTTTAGCAGATTTCTCCCTCTCAAATGTCTTCTGATTTGTAATTCTGGAGCCCGTAAAACTCGATCGTGGCCGTTCAGTCACCGACATTTCTGAATGAAATATTCAGATGGGTGCACTCAGGGGCGGAGCCACCCTATCGGCGGGGTGGGGCGGCCGCCCCAGCTACTGTCGTGCACATCTTACAACTCTCCTACCTCCTTTGATCACTACCTATCTGTTTCTGACGATTTAACATCGATGATCATAGCCTAAAGACGAGGAAGAGTGAGTTCTTAGCGTGGGAAGAAAGACGATACTCTTATTGGACTTGTTGCTATGCTAGCCCAACAACTACCTGTAGGTTTAGTCTTGAGAGATCTATCCAATTTTGTTCATCCATTGGTGGTTCCAAAACTAGCCGACTTGCTGTGGCGCGTGCACAGGTGAACCATGCATGGTGTACACGTAGTGGATGCCAATGCAAGCACGCAGAGCATGAGCAAAGGCTAGCTGCATAGTGGCATATATAAGGCATGGCCGCATGAGTAGGCAAATTTCACTTGTGTTGGTAAACAATTTTTGTTCTATGTTACTTGTGTAAGTTTTGTGTGTATTGGTGCATATGCCATTTAGTTTAGTTTCTCACTAGAAACCGTCCCACCTCTAAATTTTTTTTTGCTCCACCACTGGGTGCACTTCGCCCCGTTGCTTCCTTTAAAACAATGAAAATCTCCAACTTTTGGTCTCCTCAATCAACTTGAGGCTTTCTTTTTCCTGGTTGAGATGTGTTGGTTTCCCTGTTCTATGTTGGTTTCTATGTGGCCTGGATGGAGGAAGCCAAGATTTACACCCTGTTTGGGACCGTGGATCCTCGCCGCGCGGCGCTTATATGCGGTAAGCGAGCCAGGGGCCGCTTCTGCGATTACCACGCGCGCAGTTCAATCCTCCGCATTTTGCGTTGCCGGTGGACGCGCGGCTACGGCAGACCGTCAATCCTCCGCATTTTGCGTTGCCGGCGGCCAGTGGACGCACGGCTACCTCAGACCGTTCGGTGGGATTATCCCGCATATTCGGCTTATAATCGACACAACACGGTCCCAAACAGTGCCTTATACTCTTCGTTGGGTTGTGGTGTTTCTTGCCACACAGAAATCTTGGCAAGTTATCAGAAAATTTGGAAAGCAGTAAAAGATGATGGTGGCAGATCAAGCTCAACTGCTCAATAAAAGCTCTATGGTTACATGTGGAAACATTCTACTGCATGTGTTTGCTGCAAGTTCATTCTGTACATGCATGCATGACCACTCGTGCTTATCTACTCTGAACTAAATTAGTATTCATTTTACTGCACGTTGAAATAATCGACATGTTAGTGAGGACTAAAGATTTATATTGTTTTGTTCCTCTATGATCCGGGTGAAATATTCGACATGTTTTTCTCTACGTGTAAGGAACTAAATGGCAAAACATGGAAAAGCAGTACCGGCAATTCACAACAGACACGGGTTCAAAGTATGATTCGAGCGACGCAATCACGCAACCTTTGGGTCGTTCGAGGTCAAAGTTGACAGGGTCATCGAACAGTCGAACTACCGCTGGAACCCAAACCAACGCTGACGCCTGACGAAACACCGTTTTGGCATCGCATCATGATCTCTCTTTGCTTTGCTTTCGTCTCTCCTCAACAGAGGGGGTGATGGAAAACAACGACGGAGGATGGACTAAAAGAATTACTGGACGAGGGGAGGCCGGCCGGCCGGCCGGCTCACTTTAATTGGAGCACCAGTCTTGAAGAATTCCGCTTTGCTGTTGCTGGATCATACTATATGTATATTCATAGATACGGTAGCTCAGAGACCCAGACCAGACAACAATGCAAGGTCAGCTAGCTGCCTAGCTGGAATGCTGGATCATACTATACATGTTGGTGTTTAGTTGGTCAAATTTGTGTGAACGAATAATATATTGAGGTGAAAAGTTGTAAAAAAAAGTGTACATTGAACGCATGTTGTAAGAGAAGATGTGATGGATGATTGTGAATTAGTCCAAATTGAAGAAACTTCGACATGTTCGATTGGCCAGTGGTCGGTGTTGTTTTGTAGTGAAAGAAAAATACCGTTGAAAAACTGGTTGGCAGATGATAGATGGCTGATTCTGATTTGCTCTGGGAGAAAAATACCGCTTGCTAGTGGCTCAAAACCCAAACAAACTGCATGCCCTACTACTATATTCATACAAAAATTAGCAAAGCACCAGCTAGGTCACGCTACTCTATTGGATAATTAATTGTCCCTTTGCTCAGCTCCAATAATCTAATTTGATCCATCCCAATCCCATCGTGCCATGCAATGCAACACATGGTTTGTATTCGTCCTATCGGCACCAAACGTAGAAAGACAAAAAGAATTGCGGTAAGTCGTCATTTCTTTGACTAAATTTATAGAAAATTATTGATATTTCTAATAACCAAATAAATATGCTACGAAGAAGTATATTTCATAGTTTAAAACTAGTTTACTTATAGATATTTTTATATATTTTTATAAATTTGGTAATAAATAAATATGTGTAAGAGCATCTCCAAGAGTTTGCCAAATTTTACTTGGCAAATCTTGTGTTTTGCCAACTTCTAAAAAGATATGCCAAGTAAAAAAGAGTTCATCTCCAACAATTTGGCATAATTCACTTGCCAAATTCAGATCTAACTTACATCAGGAATCCTAAGAGAAATAAAATTATGTTTATGCCCTTCCACCTCTTGAAAACTTACATCAGGAATCCTTCTCTATTCTTTATTTCTTTTTTCACCCTCCCACCTACAGGGAAACGACGATGGCAACCACGATCCGCGCGCGCATATATGCGCGCGGGGAGGTGAGTTTTGCCAAGTTAGTTTGCTAAACTGTTGGAGACCAATTTTTCTTGTTTTGCCAAAATTTGGTGGATGCCAAGTTGATTTGCCAAACGGTTGGAGTTGCTCTAACTTTAGACAAAACTTAAACAATTATAATTTTGTAACGGATAGAGTATTGCTTATCAAAAATCAACGTGTTGTCTTATCCACCATCCGTGTCATTCAAAACACATAACCTGACAAATCAAGCAACATCATATGTACACTTATTTTATTTTATTATTTGTTTACCTCCAAAACCAAAACAACACAGAAGCTTCAACTACTCAACAACTCATCCACCGTTCAACTAGCAAGTCAATAAGGTTTGTCAGTTCCTCCTTGGTTGAGTATTGGAAATGGAGTGCAATATGAAGTGTCGAAGAGGTAGACGCCAAATAATGACCAGAGTGAGCAAATGCGGGATTGACTTTAAATTGCAAAGTTCTTTAAGTTTGTCTTGAGCATAGAGGAAGTTGCAAGTTTAGTTTTCAAGTATCTTAATTCACCCCTCCCCTTTTATTTAGACCAATATATCTAACTGCATCTAAAACTTATATGTTGACGCTTTTTTCGGTCGAACACATGAGGATTTTAGATCACGTGAAGGTTGGAAATCAACTCATCGAAATCTCCAGCACGGGTCGGTCTAACCGCCTGGCAGGGCCAGTCTAACCACCTTGGACAGAGACGTCGCCGAAAACCTAAGATCGCTGCCCCGGGAGGGATCCCGTTAGGGACAACGCACTAGGGTTGCTTTGAGATCGGTAGGTCACTTAGAACGCCCTCAAACGCCGTGGAGACGAAGGAGGAGAGCAAGGAATTGGAAGAACTAGGGTTTGGAGATAGTAAACTGATTGTTCGATTGGGTGATAGCTTCTCAATCGGCCACGACCCTTTATATTTATAGGGGGGAGATCTTGTCCCGCAAGGAATCCTTTTACAACTCGAAATCTACCAAGACTCTCTAATTCTACTTGGATTCGGGGCCACCCGGTCTAACTGCTTAGGGAGGGCAGTTAAACTGCTCGGCGTCTTGCCGGATCGGCTACAGGGGCTCACTCGGTCAGACCTATACCCGAGCATTTTTCGGGCCGGGCCAGGTTCGGGCCGGGTCGGGTTCGTGCCGGGCCGAAAAAACCCGATTATTTCGGGCCGAGAAAATCCTGCCCACAACCGTCCCACTAGACACATTGGGCCTCAATTTTCGGGCCGGGCCCCGACTTGGGCGGGCCACCTATGCATTTTGTAGTGTAAAATAGTTAAAAACAGCATTTCGGGCCGCGCTCGGGCCAAGATTTTTTCTCGGGTTGTAAGATCTGTGTCCAGGCCCGTCCAGTAAGGTCCGTGGGTGGGCCGGGTTCGGCCCGGGTTGGGCTAGCGGGCCGGGCTAAAAAATCCTTAGGTATAGTCAGACCGCCTGGTGGACCCGGTCTGACCGGCTCAGCTGCCAATTTTGAGTGCCAACATTATACAATTATTATTATCTAATGTAATTAATTGTACAAAAGTACACTGTTTTAATTAGTTTCTTCGATCAATTCTATCCATCTTATCATCTAGGACATACTCAATTCAATCATCAACTTTTGAAACATTTGCTATGTGACAGTAAATGCATTTTAATTAGTTTCTTCTATCAATTCTATCCATCTTATCATCTAGGACATACTCGATTCAATCATCAACTTTTGAAACATTTGCTCTGTGACAGTAAATGCATTTAAATTTGCCAAACAATTCTCAATATATGTTACAATTGTATCTTAGCTTGATGCTAATAATGATTTAAGTAGTAGATTGAGATTTTGTAGGTGGATATAGATTGCACATGCAGTTCGTCTCGGTTTATGTATTTTGCGTGTAATAGTACTCACAAATTTGCTAGAGGAAGAGATAAATTAAACAAACTGGTGGTGCGATACATTTAAACTACAATGTTACTGCACAACACAACAAAGCTTCCTTCATTTGTATACAGATATATAGGCATCATATAGCACGCATGCATGGGCAGTAGTACTCAAGCAGACGGTTCTCTCGTTAAATATTTCCCCCCAAAGATGAAAGAACCACCCAACACTCTCCAAGAGCTAGCGCTTATTCTGTTCCGGCGATCTTCTTCTTCAAGGTCTCAATGTCGGTAGCCAACTCTTTCCGGCTCTCCTGCAATCAAACATGGAAAGAGGACGAATTTAGTTGTGTAAGGTTACGCCGAGATGCACACATTTCCAGTGCAAGAAAACACAGATAAAAAGTTGGAACGATTGTATTTAAGCTAAATGCCTTCACAATTCAATATCTCTAGTGCACTAGCTCTCCAGCAGGAATATGTTTAGTTATTGGTTCGTTGTTACCTTGAAGAGGAGGTAGCGGTAGACGAACCAGCCGGTGTAGCCGAG
The DNA here is from genome assembly GCA_036936925.1 of Cenchrus fungigraminus. Lineage (NCBI taxonomy): Eukaryota > Viridiplantae > Streptophyta > Magnoliopsida > Poales > Poaceae > Cenchrus > Cenchrus fungigraminus. The sequence continues at coordinate 62,489,554 of CM072770.1, forward strand.
CCCAACGAGCTCCAGGATCTTGGGGAGCTGCTCGATATCAACCACACCACAGCATGCACCATGGATTAGCACAATTCAGAGCAACACGCACCAACACCTACAAGAAGTTGCATGTATATCATCATGAACAACACTAGGACGACGTACCAGCGGCACGGCGTTGATGGCGCCGACGACCACGGACGTGAGCCAGAGGGCGACGACGGCGCCGCCGCCGTACAAGAGGACGGTGGGCTTGTCCTCGATGGCGTCCCACTGCACGATGCGTCAAAGCAACGTCACATTGCCTCGCTCATGGTGGATTACACAGCAGGCACCAGTAGGCAGCTGGGGCGTTCATGTCAACAGATAAACACGCGTACCTTGGCTTTGAGGTCCTCGATGAGCTCGTCGCCGGAGGCCGAGGTGTCCTCGGAGGCGGCCTTCACGCGGAGCAGGGACAGCCTCGGCGCATCTGCACAGAGAGAATCGCCAAAGCAAACCATCGTCAGTGACCGGTGTCCCTCCGAAAACTGCTGCGACACAAATTAAATCTGATACTACGTACCTTGGAGGCGAAGCTGGCAGGCGGTGCGGCGCGGGAGGAGGGCGGAGCCGCGCGGGGCGGCGGGGAGGCGCGCGCCGCCGAGGAGCGCCACGGAGTACGCCGTGGCCGCCATTGCCGCCGGTGGCACCAGCTGCTACTCTACCCTTATCGTTATCGCTACGGCTAGCCGAAGCGCGCTTCCGGGCCTCACCTTTTTCTCTTTCGCTCGCGCTCTGCTCTCTCCTGCTGTGCGACCAGAGCGGGACGGTTATTGTGCACGTATGCCCGGGCCGTGCCCTGCTGTCCTCTCGCGCTCAGCGGTGAGAGCACACGTGGCAAGATGTTTGGCTCCGATTGGCTGCACCCCTATCTTCGAAATCCTTGGGTGGCCTCTCATTCCCGGGGACTGATTTTGAGGCCCACCTTTGCGCGGCTGTGTTCTTGGCTTGTGTAGAATTGGGCATTTGTTCTGATGGGCTTTCGGCACCTCTCTTTCGTCGTCGATGCGGCACGGACCTTCATCGTTCGTACAGTCGTACCTTTTAGGTTCTAGCCATCGAAGTGCAAAAACCCGAAGTACAGCATGTACTATCGGTGCACAAATGAGATTGGCAGTGAACTTGTCAGTACAGCAAGCATGATTTATCTCGCTAGAACATATTGGTCAGCGTTTTCTCGCTGACACATCTAAATTTAATTGCTCACTGTATGGTTCCTCTCCTCACATACCTGGTTCTGCTACACTGGGGAGCAGAATTTGCCTCCCCTACATAAAGAAACTACACCTACAAAGGTAATGGGCTAAATTCCATCTACACCCCATGACATGAGCACCCAGTTCTCGAATAATTGACCCTACACCTTTCTGAAAGATGAGCAACTTCTGTTTTATGGACCATGATAGATCCCTTTCCCTGCGCACCAATGCTCCCAGTTCTCGAATAATTGACCCTACACCTTTCTGACCAACTGGATCACTCGGTCACTTCAACGGGACTCGTCATCTGCGGGGAGACATACGTGTTGGACCGTGCTCGCGTCTTGCTCAGACTTGTCATGTTGCACAGACTCATGTTCCTCAGAATCTTGCACAGACTCATCTTCCTCCTCGGAATCGTCTTCAACTGATTCTGTGAAGGCAAATTCAGCAACGATGGGCAAATGATCACTGCCGATTTCCTGGTAATTTTCATGGCAAATGTTAGATATTAAATATATTCACGTTCAAGCGTCAAGCCTCACTGAAGCATTCAAAGGATACATTCAGAATACATCATAGTACATCGGGTTGAGGCCTTACCCTAGTTGGAAGACCCCTTGTTCTCCTCAAAACACCTATAGGGAGCGTGTCCAGAACTCTGGAGCATTCAAGTCCATGTGTGTACCTTTGACAAAAGAATCTTAAGCCATATTGTGTGTACAAGGAGCTGTAGACTATATTTAGAGGCATACCACAGATAATCCACCGTGCCGAGAAATTTCTTGTGAAAGGAAGTTGCGACAGGTTCACCATGAAGACCCCTATTGTTTGAATTTCCCTATAATAACTAGTAATGAGTTTCATTTAAACGCCTAAATGTATAAAAAGTCAGTGTGCTCCAGTTATAGTACACAAACCGGTACCTTTAAATTAGCATATGAACTACTGAGCTTCAATGGATGTTCAGCGACCATGACATTCGAAAACCCTGTCGCATTTCTCACTTCTTCATCACTCCATTGGTACTTTAGTGAGCTACGAGAAATATCCGGTTAAATCTCCAATAGAGCAGAAAAAGATAGCTGCCTTCTGCAATCAAATATAAATAAAGACTGCTGACCTACAAAGCTCGTATAGATCGAATTCAGAGCTATCAAGTCCAGATAACTTTCTTCTATCATGCAAAGAAATGTTCAGCTGGCGACACAAAAAACAAACACAATGCACATGTAAGTTAAATTTTGTAATAACTGGGGATGACTATAACTTCTAAGAAATTACTACCTCCGGTCGTGAAAGCTTTTTGTTTCAGACAAGCTAAATAAGCTGCAAACAGGTTAGGTTTTCTTGACCGGAGGGAGTATAAGGCATCACTCTACCTTCATTGTTGACAAGAACTTGTAGATAGCACTCTGCTCTCAAAGGAAACAAGAAAACGAAATAGCAGAAGAAATAAATGTCAGTAACATATCAGAAAGCCACACATATTCTTTAAATTAAATATATCATATTAAGAGCTTGGCCTAATTGTACCACACTACTATGGCTACATAACTAATTTATAGCATATTACTAATGAATACTAGAGTGTTCACATTGCTATTGCATAGATACTTGCTACAGATCATTTTGTTCTATAATTAAGACAATCATGTGTCAAGAGGAAATAGAAACATACATCAGGTGTGCTGTTGAAATCACCAGCAAGCACAATAGGAATTTCATCCCATTTTTCAGAAAGAGCGTTTGCCTTCTCAAGTAGCAAGCGAATCTGCAGGGAGTACAATGAATTGGGTGAAGTTCTGGGTGTTGAAACAGAAAGTAACTTATCTTAAGCAGAAATGTCAAAACTATACATTCTATTAGCATGAGGCCATTGGTAAATATGACCATATCAATATGAATAGGGATATTTTTAATAAAGGATATAAAGGAGAATAAATGAGGATGAAGTAAACAGATATACCTGGCCCAACTTTACATCACCCCTCTTTGGATTAAACAAAACATGAATATTCCCCAGTACTAATTTGTGTGTTCCATTATGCTGAAAAGTAAACAGATAAAAAACATACAGAAATTAAGGTCAATATACCAGCAATAAAACACCATTTACTTGGCAGTAAATTGACAAAGACAACTGCAAAATAATAGCAGACTTTACACCTTATGGCAATTGGGGAACAGTTTTTGTAATTAGTAATAGACAGGTTTTGTGATATTCAGTTTAGCAAATATACAATCATGAATCGAATTGAGGTTCACAGCACAGGAGTGGCATATATGCAATATATTCTCAAACTAACTAGTGCAAATTAAAGTACCTCAAAAACACATAGTTGAGCAACGTTATTTCGGAGATCGAATTCACTAAAGTCAATACTATCTTCCTCAAGCAGACGTAACCTACATTTGGAAACAAAGAAAGAAGATGAAAATACCACTTTATTCAGATCAACGGGATTATGAATATAACAAAGGCCATGTGCATCATTCATACCGTTTCGACTTCCAAAACATGGCACATCCATCTCTAGTATCTCCAGTTCGCCTCTGATGATCACACAACTTTCACATAAGAACTAGTACAAGGCAACATTGGAACGGTAGTATTTCTATGGAAAAGTGATGTACCTGATATATACCTTCATACCCTCTGCTCTTCATTCCTGCAGCAATATCCTGAAACCTATCCACCTCCTAAGTTGGATAACAAAATGTTATGGAGTACAATGCGAGAATGTCATCGCCAGCATGGAGACTTACTAGTTCTTACCTGAAGACACACAAGGTCAGGGTCCCAGTGCCTAATTTCACGGATAATAAGACGCTTCCTTAAATCCCATCTCATTGCGTCCAAAGGGACATCCCGATAGAGATCAGGATGATTACTTGCATTGTAATCAGCCAAGATGTTGTATGACATGATTGTGCAGGCATCTAGGAAAACAAAGCACAATCACTAAACTAACCATGCAAGGGTGTCATCCATCATACAAGAACATAATTCCACACTAAATATATGCCAATACAGCTTCATGGTAGCCTACCAGAAAAAAAAAATCACAAACTTGAAGGCGAAGCAGAATTGCGCTGATTCGTGCAAATTCTTTGATAGCGCGCTAATTTGGTGAAAATTTTCCTATATAATTTCTGGTATAGCGAAACTATAAAATAAGAAAGCAATGCCGCGACCATACTCAGGCATATTGACTAACACTTGGTGAGCAGCAGAAGCAACTGGCAACTATGTTCTCCCAAAAATTAATCAAAAGCAAGATTAGTAAAAGAGACGAATACCTCCAGAGGAGGATGTCGAGGCGTCCTCCGAGGAGACCCACCGCCGCGAGGTGGGCAAGGCAGGCTGCGGCGAGCGGAACTGTCGCCAGACGCGATCAGGGGCACGCTCGGGGGCTCGCCAACGGCTGATTTCGTCGCGGGGCGCGACGTGCTCGGCGGACGCGCGCCACGACGAAGTGCTTCTTGTGGAGGGGGGCGAGCGGCCGCGCTTCCTCGGGGAGCGGACGGCGGGTGCCGGCGGCGAGAGGCGCGCGCGCGGGGCGGCGGATGATGGCATTGCGGCGCGGCGAGACATGGCGCGGTTGGGGAAAGTGGAAGGAAATTGATGGGCTTGCTTTGCTACGGCCTAGAAAGTACGGCTGGTTAGATCTCGGCCGTGGGTCTTCTGATCGACGGCCACAGTGCGCTACAGAATTTACATCACCAAAGCGCTCCAGATTCCACAAGAGTCCAAGTAAAAATATCGTAAAACAAAATCTTCGGCAGGTTCGTCCAAAAAAACAAAAAAAACAATATTCTATTCTAATTTCATCCATGTGGTACACCAGTTAGTGAAGTAGGGTATCAAAATTGTTTTCCTCCTTTCTGATGCTGAAATTTGGGATGTACTGTTTTTTTTTTGGCTTAACAAAAGCCCTAAATGAAATTCAGGTGGGGACTCTTCGTCCCCCCGGTGACTTCTCAAAAAAAAATATTCTATTCACACTGTTGTGCGCTTTTTCTCTAAGTATCACTAAATATAAAAAATCGTAAAAAATCTGACAGGTTCGTCTAAAAAATAGCATTCCATAAAATCACACTGCCGTGCGCTTTGCTTTCAGAAAAGTGAATGTACTAAAGCTTTGTAATATGTTCTACACCTGCAACATATCAACATATCAATGTACTAAAGGAGAATTCACATGTCAACATATATATAAAAAAAAAGTGAATATGCACATTGCCCAAGAATGTATGCGAACACTACTGGAATGATTGGTACGTGATCAGCATCCTATTTTTCTTGGGTAGTTTTCAGTTCCACCAGACCATCATAATTCCAGATCAAGGAAATGAAAACCTTGGTTGCACAAAATTGAAGATAAATCTGCACAAGTCACAAACAACCCCAAGCGTTGGGTGCAAATTGGGAAACTAGATTAACGACTGCAATCTGCAACAGATTAAGAGAAACAATCAAGGAAAATTGGTCACGGGGACAAATATTTACAACGCTTTGATTTTATTGACCATAAACAAATAAACGGTGTGTACGGTAAAAAAACCAACACGATACTGCCAAGTATGGAGCACAAAGCTTATCTCCATTGCTTTGAATAACTTGGCCACATGATATGAAGATAAAATGACCAGTAAACCAACATTCTTCTGAGACAACAGAAACTTAGACAGCACTGGCTGGAGCAACGGGTTTCACGAGGCTTTCCCCAATAGCTGGAGGGAGGCCCTTATCTGTATCGGCTGCAGGTGCAGCGCCTGGAGTATCTTCGTACGCAGCATCATGAACACCCAGAGCTGCACGGCCAGATGGATCAAGGTTCTTGGACCAGGCAGCATCCCATTCAACAGCCTTGGCAGTACTGCATGCCACACTTGGACCTCCAGGAACAGTCGACCTTGCCGCCGGCTGTAGTAATCAAAGGGTTATGTAGGTGGGCAGATGCATTGTTTTAGGTTGATTATTCCAGACCAAAATAGGTTTACAAGAGAAATGTAGCTTACAGACCTTGGGGAAGAATTTCTCGAATATCATTCTATAGTAGTACCCTTCTTTTGTTGTGGGTGTGTTCTCCGGGTAAACAAAGCTGGCATTCATCATCATGGAATCTGAGACCTGAAACACAAAGAATAAACATCAACTGCAAGTCCAGAAAGGACTAAATTTGAATCGTTCAACAAAGGGAATACAGCATACATGTTGACTTGCATGATCCTTCAATCCATCAATCCAACTATACCCAACACCATCACTGAACTGCTCCTTTTGCCTGTATAGAATGTGCTATTCACAGAAAGTAAAACTTACATCAGTTGCCGTACCTAGGATTTACAAAGTAGCACAGTCAAAATAACAAGAGAAATTTTAGCAACCTTAGGTAGATAAGGTCTTTTCTCATCATCAAATGCATTACGGATAACCCACTTCTCAATCCGACCAAGGTCACGCCTTATCTAAAATTTACAAGGAAATATTCAAGGCAAAGCAATCATGCTGGTTAGAACCAAAGAAATGTATTACACTGAAATTAGATTTGTAATGTTGTTGCAATACATATCAACATACCATCTTCCATTCAGGATCAATGTCCATTGCTACATTGATGAAACTCTTGTCAAGGAATGGAACACGTGCCTCAACACCCCAAGCAGAAGTTGCTTTGTTCGCTCTCAAGCAGTCGTACAAGTGTAGAGCTTTTATCTAAAGAGCGGGAGAAAGATCTCTTGTAAGTACAATCTGATTGAAGCATTCATGACCGAATAGCAAAGCAACTGAACTGAAAGAGAATATATGTATGTACTATGGTTTAAATGCTTCAAGAGTATTTCTTATTGGCTTAAAACTTTGGACAGTAAAAACTTCCATTACCTTCCGACATGTTTCCTCGTGGAATTCCTTCTTGTTTGGTGCCTTATGAAAATAAAGGTATCCACCAAAAATTTCATCTGAGCCTTCTCCAGAAAGAACCATCTTCACCCCCAAAGATTTGATTTTGCGTGACATCAAAAACATTGGGGTACTTGCTCTGATTGTTGTAACGTCATATGTTTCAATATGGTAGATGACTTCTTCCAAGGCATCAATGCCCTCCTGATATTTTGTTGACAACAGTTCATAGAAAATTCAAAGAATTTTTTGTATGATGTACAAAGAAAAAAAAATTGAGAACCTGCACTGTAAAGTGTAATTCGTGGTGTACAGTGCCGAGGTAGTCAGCAACTTCCCTAGCAGCTTTAAGATCAGGGGAACCCTAGAAAGAACGAAAACAGAAGAATTTTAATGATTGTTCCTCTGTTTATATCATTCTCAGTAGATATTCATTGCCCTTGTCAAAATAGCACACAGCAAGAAAACGAAATAAAACTGAGAAGGTCCAAAAATGATGCTCACTGCTCAGCACTAAGGGTAAACAAGAAACTAACCTTCAAGCCGATACAAAATGTATGCAGTTTGTTTCCCCACTGTTTTGCAATTTGTGTTTCTTCTAAGTGCCGTGAAGCAACAGATGCAACCAAAGAAGAGTCAAGTCCACCAGACAAGAGTACACCAAATGGCACATCAGTCATCAGCCTCTTAATTACCGACTGCAGAATTTGTAAATAATGTAAGATGATATGGTACACGATTAGTAAGCAAAATAATTTAGAACCAACCAGCAATGACTTTGAACATATCACCTATCTAAAGTCTTAATGAAGAAAGCAACACAATGAACCCATTATTGGGTGCATCATGAGTCACGACACTACACTGGATTTGACCATTGTGCATCAAAGATCAACTAATATATACAAATAAGCAATTGAGCATTGCCCAACCAGAGTCATTAATTCCCCACAAAAAAACAAAAACAAAAACAGAGGCATTAATACAACAGATAAGTAAGCATGAAACGGTAGATCAAATTTTAAAATAGATTAGCACTAAAACAAATACGGCATACATAAACATATCAAATATAAATTATTACTATATGCACCAAAAGATGTGAAATGAAGTAAAGAAGACTGCATAGACTGCAAATCAACTATACTTTATGTATCAAATAGGTATCGAAGTAGAACATGGTAGCAGGAAAGGAACATGCCTTCTCAAACATCTCTCGGAGGAGAAGAGGATTGTAAGGGGTTGAGGGAATGCTTTCTGAAAACCATGGTGGGTTGAACCATCTCCTTAGATCACCTAGAGAGGATGTAAGAAATCAGGTTAGAATGCAAAACAAAAAGGAAATTTTCAACAAAGTACTACCTCTTTTTAGATGTATAAGTACCACCATTGATCACAAATATAAAGTCCATTAGGATTTTTGTTGGTCAAACTTTTTAAACTTTGAACATAAGAACTTATACATCTAAAAGAGCATATACATTGACAACATAAGATTGTTCACTCTTAAATTCACCATGAAAAATAGTTTCATAATATATAACTCTTTTTATCTGTATACTATATTTCTATAGATACTGTTAATCAACACTGTTATATTGGATATTATCCATGCCCAAATAGACTTTTAAAATATAATTCCAGTCAGAGGATATAGCAGCTTATTGCTTTTTCCTGCAGGGTCTAAAAATTTATTCTGGTATTATGGCTGGGGTGGGATTGTCAGCTACAAAAGTCAACCTGTTTTGCTGGAGTAGAGGTGCCCAGGTGGGAAGGTTATGAAGCGTTCACAATCATCACTCAATGCCTTCATCTCTGAAGAAAACCAAACTGACCCTGAAAACATACAACAGTATGAATTAATGACATGTAGCAGTTATCAAAATTCAAAAAAGAAAAAACTGGATAAATTGAGTTGAGTGACAACATAACACCACGTATTTTCCGAGATTGAAGAAACAAAGAAAATAGTAACTTTTTTTTCTTGAACACGCAGGAGATCTGTGTACCACTACATTAATAAAAGGGGGGCACAAAGAACACTTCTTCGAATACACGAACATAGTTCCCCTAAATAACATAGGTACTCTGTTCTTGTTCTTGGGCAATACAAAAGACTTGAGCGCTGATAATCCTACTTCCAGACTGGTAACGAAAACCAAAAGGCCCACAAGAGCCGCTCTTCAACTGTATGGTTTTGTGTCAGTAACTGTCCTTAAAACTATTGATATTTCATTGACATGTACCAATATTGGTCATAGCCCACATTCCTACCTCCAAGAATACAGTGTGCCAACAGCGGCGTAGCCAGCGGTGGGGCGGCCAGAGCCCCCCCTACCGCTGGTTCTGCCATGAAGCCCCCCCCCCCCCTCCGTTTTTGAGGAGAAATGGGGAAGAAGAGAGAAAATGAGAGGAAGAAGAAGAGGGAAGAGTCCCTCGTAAGAGCTAAAGCTAGCTTCGCCACTGTGTGCCAACAACCAGTCTGGCATCTTCCTTGCATGCAAGTAGGGTCTAACCACCAGGAACAAGTGCATACAGTTCCTTGCTACCTATAGGCTTGCAAGGACCACTTAGGGCATCACCAATGTATAGGACCGACCCCACTCCTATACAGCCTCCTATACAGCAGCGCCCCTGTGTCCTGTTAAAAATCCCACAATGCAAAGACCCGTAGTCATCACTAGGTCAGACCAACAACAACAACAAAGCCTTTTGTCCCAAGCAAGTTGGGGTAGGCTAGAGTTGAAACCCAAAGGAAACCATGAAAGGCGAAACAAACACACACACACACACGAAGTGTTAAGGGTAAACAAAGGGTGAAACAGAGGTCATGGTTCAGGCACACTGATGGCTAATCTCCAAGCACTCATATCCTTAGCTAACTCCTTGGGGATGTTCCACTCCTTAAGGTCTCTTTTAACCGCCTCGTCCCAGGTCAGTCTAGGTCGACCTCTACCTCTCTTTACGTTATCGACCCACTCTAGAACCCCACTATGCACCGGCGCCTCAGGAGGCCTCCTTTGGACATGACCAAACCATCTCAACCGATGTTGAATCAATTTTTCCTCAATCGGTGCCACTCCAACCCTATCTCGAATATCTTCATTGCGGACTCTATCCCTTCTTGTATGCCCACAGAGCCAACGCAACATACGCATCTCTGCTACACTCAGTTGCTGGACATGTCGCCTTTTTGTAGGCCAACACTCGGCACCGTACAACATCGCCGGACGAATCGCCGTCCTGTAGAACTTGCCTTTTAGCTTTTGGGGCACCCTCTTGTCACATAGGACGCCAGAAGCTTGACGCCATTTCAACCAACCGGCTGAGATCCTATGCCTAACGTCTTCATCAATGTCGCCATCCTTCTGTAGCATCGATCCTAGGTACCGAAAAGTATCCTTCTTGGCCACCACTTGCCCATCGAGGCTAACATCTCCAATCTCATGTCCAGTCGCGCTGAAATCGCACCTCATGTACTCAGTCTTGGTCCTACTGAGTCTGAAACCTTTTGACTCTAGCGAGTCTCTCCACAACTCAAGCTTCCGATTAACCCCTGCTCTAGTCTCGTCAACTAACACTACATCATCAGCAAAGAGCATACACCACGGGATATCATCTTGTATATCCCTTGTGACCTCATCCATCACCAAAGCAAAAATATACGGGCTCAATGTTGATCCCTGATGTAGTCCAATTTTAATTGGAAAGTCACTAGTGTCACCATCACATGTTCGGACAACCGTCCTCGCATCATTGTACATATCCTTGATGAGGGTAATGTACTTAGTTGGGACTTTGTGCTTTTCCAAGGCCCACCACATGACATTCCTTGGTACTTTGTCGTACGCCTTCTCAAGGTCAATAAAGACCATATGCAAGTCCTTCTTTTGTTCCCTATATCTCTCCATTAATTGCCGTATTAAGTAAATCGCCTCCATAGTCGACCTCCCAGGCATGAACCCAAACTGGTTTTGGGTCACACTTGTCCCTCTTCTGAGGCGGTGCTCGATAACCCTCTCCCAGAGCTTCATTGTATGGCTCATTAGCTTAATCCCTCGGTAGTTGGTACAACTCTGAACATCTCCCTTGTTCTTGAAGATCGGTACTAATATACTTCTCCATTCATCAGGCATCTTGTTTGACTGAAAAATAAGGTTAAAAAGCTTAGTTAACCAAACTACTGCTCTAGCACCAAGACATCTCCACACCTCAATGGGGATACCATCTGGACCCATCGCTTTACCCCTCTTCATTCTCTTCAAAGCCTCCTCAATCTCTGCCTCCTGAATTCTCCTCACAAAACGTCTGTTGGTATCGTCAAATGAGTCGTCCAACTCCACATCACTAGGTCAGACCCATTCCCAAAAATCGAATTCATCTGCTTCCCCTTTGCGGCGGGAGATGCAACGGCAGGAGAGAGAAATCAAGTTCTTTATTTCATGGTACCCGGTTCTCTGCCTGGAGTCGGGCCTTCATTTTTTTTTCTATAGGAGCGAGGCCACAATGTTTAGGACCAGGTCCTAAGCATCATAGGAGCGGGTTTCTGACAACAATGGAGAGGCCATTACAATTTCCAAAAACAAAATTCATATAAAGGCCGATGAATGTTCTTGTGCACACCCAGAAATTAAAACACAATACCATCCTATCCGGAACACCAAGTAAGATAATTCCTGATGGTCGGAGGCACTGAATTCCAGATGATCTAGAATGTTTGCCAACCTATTGGCTCTTTCCAACTTATTACGAAAATTGACAAAAAAATGGTTTTTCTACTATTTATTTACTAGGAGATCAGCATTCAAAATTCAAATTTGAATAAAATCTTCTATGCGGTTTCTAAAGTTCCTGGCAGAAACTGACTGGTTGCAACCAGAATTTTTGGACCATGACCTTCTAGCACTGATTGACTACTGCAACAGTAATATAACGTATAAAATACACCATTGACAAATTTCTGAAATAAAATGTGAGATGGATAAATATTAATCACACCTAATTTTCTGCAAAGGACAAAAATTCAGTTATGCTCTATACATACCATCAAGACCCCATCCCATGTATAATGGGCAGATACCAATAGCATCACGAGCTGCGATGAAGCTTTTATCACGTGTATCAAGAAGAACAAATGCAAACATGCCATCCAACATATCCACGAATTCTTCCCCATATTCTTCATACTGTTTAAAAGACATTAAAATGCCCCATTGCAAAGATTAAACAGGCTTATTATAGAGGATGGTGCTTAGATGAAAACAATGAAAGGGTGTAAGAAATAGATATGCAACTTACAAGATGGGCAATAACTTCACAATCACTGCCAGTTTGGAATTTATGAGTTGTCAACTTAGCTTTCAACTCTACATGGTTATAGATCTCTCCGTTCACCTGGAAATGTAAACAAGAGGATAAGTTGTTGTTATGAAGTAACTATACATTAAGGTGTGCTCAGCCCAATGATGACATTTGCAAACCACACAACAAATTTTGGAAACAGCTGACAACTACCAAAAGCAGAACAATGAAACGAGTCATTTGTTGAAACAAACTCTGCAAGTTAACACAAAGAAATGAGTAGATAATGTGAAATTGTATTCCTATCCCAGACACAGACCGTTACAACAACTGATTTGTCCTCATTGTACAACGGCTGGTCTCCAGATGTGGGATCCACAATAGCCAACCGCTGGTGTGCAAGATAGCAATCCTGATGGCAGTGTAAACCACTCCAATCAGGTCCTCGGTGCCGTAACCTACAAAAAATATAAATTTCATTCGAGAGTGCATAAGCTATTTATAAGATGCACCATGCACTATGTCTTACTAAGAACACAGTGCCCAAAAAGGCCACAGAGAAACTACACACTGCAGCAAAGAAACTTCTGGCTCTTGGTTCAGAATTCTGAAGGAAGACACAAATGTGTGTTCAACACGCTGTTTCTAGTAGAAGATTATGTTAATTCAGGAAACTGTAACTTTCTGAGTCAGCAATTGTGTGATCCTTAAAGATGAAGAAGTTGCTCGTAAGTCATAAATTCTACTCTCTGATTGCTTCTATAAATTGGTATAAACTTCTAATTTTTTCTCTGATCATAAGCCACCATGGAACTTCTAGGCAATCTTGTTCTCTTTCCTTTCTCTTCTAACATGCCAAATGTGTTGTATCACCCGTTGGCAATGAGAAATAACTTTAGGGTAAAAATTCTAATTCTTGTCATGAACCAAAACATCCATGGCGCAAGCACTACCAACCAAACCCGAAGCTGGACATAAAGCACATCAACACATGCTACATTTTACTCAAGTTCAAATCAGTAACATTTTCAAATCATGGACATCCCAGAGCAAACAAAAGCGCAGCTGCAACAGATGAAGTGTTTCCATACATACCCACTATTACTGTTCTTGAAAAAAAAATACACATCCATGGCACAAAGATGGGAGAGCCTGTCAGGGGCCACAGCCCACACCTAAATCTTCGGAGACGAGCATTATACTATTTTTTCAGGCTTGACTGCATTGCCCGCATATCGTTGATTCATTTCAGCTCGCGCGGATTCAAAGACAAACTGTTAATCTAAATCAAATCGACAAGTGGACAGCTACAAATGGCCAGATAATCCAGAACGTTCCCATTCCGCCGAAAGTAAAATACGTTTTCTCAACCCGCCCAAATCCGCCACCTCTCCCATGTGGGGGCAGCAACCGCGCGTACAGAGACAAAGGAAACCGATGGATAGGGGGTTGGCGAGACGGGGGCGGGGCCGGCACGCCTCACCTGCGCGAGAGCTCGATGATGCGGGAGCGCTTGGCGAGGGAGACGTCGGCGACGCCGAGGACGGCGAGGATGCCGCACATGGTGGCCTGCTCCGGCTCCGGCTCCGGCTCGCTCTCGCACTCACCTCGACCGCCGCTGCTCTAGCGCCCACACATACCACCACCTCCACCACCCGGCCCCGTGTCTCTTCCGACCCAAACTCCCAAAGCCAAAGGCGCCGCCTCGGGATGCGAAGGTCTCTCGCGAAATGGTGAGTTTAGCCTGGGGGAGGAGGCCAGGAGGGGGGTCTAATTAGGGCTTTGCAGGGTAACCACGGCATCTCGGCCGTCGGATCTGCGGGTTAGTGGGCTGGCGGCTCTAATGGCGCCGGCCCCACCACGATGCGGCTGGTGCCACTTGGCGAGGGGTAGTGACATGTGGGGTACGTTTCGGCGTGAGGCTACCTGTCATTGGGGGTTAGGTGGGCGAGGAGCGTGGTGGATTTGGGAGAGGGCGTGGTCAGAATCTTGGACCGCGGGGCGCACGGAGATTCCGCCAGTCCACGTGATGAGGTGGGGATTCCCGGCCCGGCGGACGTGCGTGCGCCGCCGCAGCCCACTGGCCACTGGTGCGGTTGAGCTGGCTGTCTCTGTCGTGACTCGGTTGCACCAATTTGCAACGTGTTCATTTTGCGCAATGTTGAGTAATAGCCCGTTGGTTCGTGCACAAGTGCACAACCTTTACACCACCAAGCACTGACAAAAGGAGTCAAAGAAGATGATCAAATTACCATAGCGTGTAAGGGTATGTTTGGCATCACTCACTCAAAATAAAAAATCCATATACATCCATCCTTTGTGTGACTTAAAAGGGAGCGTATTACTCCCTCCGTACTCGTTTCTTAGGCGTATGCCGATTTTCTGCTTTTTCACGTTAGTAGGTGGAAACCAACCCACCGGTGCAAACTATGCAAACTCTGATTAGACACACGCCGTCTGGATTCAAAGGCCACGGAGAGAGGTGGGGTAATTTTACAAAAAGCAGCCCGCCAGCCCCTTACGAGTCTCGGTACTTTACAATAACCCCCTCCCCTAATAACGGCAGATGTAAAGTACCGGCGGCCCACACACGTGAAAGACGGGTGGCGGCACCGCGGCCTTCATCACCGGTAGCAGCACAACGGCGGCAACGCCTGCTCATAGGCATCTGCCGCCGCCATCCTCTGCGGCGCACTGGCGGCAGCGGCGAACACAGTGGAGCACGGTGGGCAGCTGGGGATGTTGTTCGAGCTGCTCCGGAATTGTGCGGGTTCTACTGCAAGATCCAAGAGGACATCGAAGCGGCGGTAGTGGAGCCCGACGCGGAGAGACAGGAGGACGGGGAGGTGCTCGAGACCAAGGTGGCGCTGCTGCTGGGCTGCAATGCGTCCAACCTCCGGCAGTTCAGGTAGATGGCGTCGGCAAGCTCTTCTGATTGAGCACGCAACGAAAGATTAATTGCATGAGAAATGTGCATAGATGCACGGATACTACTAATTAGAGTCCCGGACAAATTGAAGCTCCTGGGAATTCCATTCATTTATTCGTTCATTCTTTTGCAACAAAACAAAGTCAAAGTGAAATGACAAATCTTTGATTCGTTCAAATTCAACTCAAACCGAGTTTAATTAGCACGCATGAACTGAATTCCGAAACAAGTTTCGGTTGATTAATCCGATATCATTTGATAGCTGCCCATGGTTTGGTACCACGCTTGATGTATTGATGTGAATCCTGGAACAGGTTCGGAGCTTTGTGGTTGTGGCCTACATGGCCAGACGGCCTGATGGTCTGATCCGCCAAGAGCACGGCGCGTGACAGGAAGCCGCCCCGGCGCGCTGACGACGGGCATCTACGACTCCAGCGACGCTAGGGGATTCTGGGCGGTGGCAATGTCTGGTCGCGCGGCGGCGGATCGCGATGCAGAGGGGAACAACCCGACGCGCGTGGGTGCGTGTGTCCGGGTAGGGAATCAGAGGGAGGGGGTTAAAAAGTGCATCGATCAGGAGGGGTCTGGCAGGCGGGTTTTGCAAAAGTAACCCACCTCTCTCCTCAGCCTTTAGATCTAAATCTAATGTCCCTAGTCGGAGTTTTCATAGTTTGCACAACTACCTTGATTTCCATCTGATATGTTCCCGACTTAAAATAGGTTAAATATTTTGTTAACACAGGGCACCTGCCTACTCGCAGACACATAATTTGAAATTGAGGGAGCAATAGATTTCTAAAATGCTTTCAGCAAAACTGCAATTATAAGTATTTTAGATATTAATTTGATATTTAAAACATAATTTTGTAATTTGTATAGCACTATTGTTATAATATATTTGTAAAAAAACTTACTCAGAAAGGTAGTGCATATCACGTACATGCATACCGCTATTCAACGCTAAGTGGTGGAGCGTATTTCGGTGGGGAGCCGTTATGTCACTACTCACAGGGGCGAACTCACGCCCTACCCTATGCACTCCATGGGAGCCCCCACAAGCCCCTCCCCCCCCACACCCCGCATTTTTCAGTCATGAATGAAAAAGAGAAGTGGCGGAGCCACGCTGGGCCAGCTGGGGTGGGGCGCCCCAGCTAGTGTTGCCCATGCTCCAGTACCCCCACTTTCTTCTCTGGCTACTCTGCTGAGCTCCGGCAGCCTTCTCGTCGGTCAGAATGCTATGGATGACACCAAAGGCAACTGCCTACCTCAGACGGAAAGAAAGGCGCCCCAACTGGGCCTATGGCCAATGTCCAGCCCAGCAGACAGCAGCGGCCCAATCAATTGCCCAAGGCGCCTATACAAGTCAAAGGCTCATCACTTCATCGATTCATCCCTTCCTCATAGTCTTATACCAGCACGCCGCTCAGACCTAGCGCTATTCATCGGTGGCGGTGGCTCCAGACAGCGCACGGCTGCAGCACCAGGCGGTGCCCGACGACAACTCATGGAGAGAAAGAAGGAGGAAAGGCTTGCTGCAGCCGGGGCTGGGCATCGTCGCGGCTCAGGCGTAAGCCGTCGAGCAAGAGCAGCTTCGGCTCTGGCTCCGGCAGAAACATGGGTGGTGGTAGCTCTAGCGGGTTTGTACTCTTGTCTCTGTGTAGCAGTGTAGCCGTGTCGCCCCAGCTATCTTTTTGTTTCTGGCTACACCACTGAAGAGGAGGAAGAAGGACAGAAGGAAGGAGAATAAGAAAAGAAGAGGAGGAAGAATCAGCTATCATTTAGTTGTTGCGGTGAAACTTTTGAGTCCTCTTTCAAGGTCTATTTGGAATATTAAACGTAGACTAGTTACAAAAATAATTACATGAATAGACCGGAAATTGCGAGACGAATCTATTAAGCCTAATTAATCCGTCATTAGAGATTGGGTACTGTAGCACAATGTTGTCTAATCATGGCATGATTAGTCTCGTTAGATTCATCTCGAAAATTATGGTAGGGTTGCAAAATGAGTTTTGTCATTAGTCCACATTTAATACTCCTAATTAGTGTCCAGAGATTGATGTGACGGGTAATTGGTGAAACTTTTGGAAACTAAAGGTTGTTTGACATTTTTCTTGCGGCATTTTTCAGAAGCCGGCCGCCCACGGTGTCTAGTGCAGTGGCAGCGATCCGTGATCACTTGTCAGCCGCCGTGAGCACGCCGGGGGCCGGGCGGGAGCGGAGCGCACGGCGCATGATTGCGCGGGGACCCAGCCGCGTCGTCACGCCTGATCCCGCGGCGCACGGCCGGCACGCAGCCGGGCGTGGCCTGGCCTCTGCCCGTATCCCCCGGCCGGCACGCTCACCCCTCTCGTCTCCGTTCCCGCCCCCACCCTGCTCCTGCCGCGCGCGAACGGCCAGCGGGACCGGCCGCGGGCGGCCATGATGAGGGAATCTCCCGCGGCCGCGAGCCTCTCCACCGTACCTGGAGCTCATACGCAAGAAAATCTTTGCTGCGCGGACGGCGCGGTGTGTGGAACGCAGTTGCCGGCAATTACGAGGGTCCGCGAGACGCAGGTTACGCTGCCGGGCCTGCTTGAGAATTGAGAGTTTGAGACCAAGACAGTGAATCAGTGATTGATGAAGTCGAATCGGGAGGAGGTTGTGCAAGTTTTTCCTCAGAATCAGAATGCTACACTACACTAGCCGAGTCGCTGCGTGCCGGACCTCAACAGCTTGCACTAGCCTACCGAGTTACGTTACGAACACCGCCAGAACTCCATCCACAAGTCATACACGATTACAAGACCTCCGCCGCGGGCGGCCTGTCTCCAATCTTC
This sequence comes from Cenchrus fungigraminus, assembly GCA_036936925.1. NCBI lineage: Eukaryota > Viridiplantae > Streptophyta > Magnoliopsida > Poales > Poaceae > Cenchrus > Cenchrus fungigraminus. The sequence continues at coordinate 62,507,734 of CM072770.1, forward strand.
CAATTTCGGACGAACCCAAACGCGCGGTCATCTCCAATCTCTCTCTCATCCACGGTTCAGACGCGGCGCGACACGCCTGCCCGCCGCGCACCCCGATCAGTGAAGCCAGTCAGTCCCTCGGCCGCGTCAGCCAGAGGGAGCTGAGCGCCCGGAGCCTGGAGAAGTAGTCGCTGACGACGAGCAGCGCGCGCGCCGCCTGCCGCGTGGTCAGGATCCGCCGCATCTGCTGCAGCGTCTGCTGCCGGAGCAGGTCCGCCTGCCGGAGGAAGTTCTCCACGGTGGCGAGCTTGCCCATGGCCACGGCCATCTGCCCCATGTAGTTGGTCACGCTGTCCGCCGCCCCGGCCCCGGCGCCGGCGCCGGCGCCGGCGGCCGCGGCTGCGGCGAGCGTGTCCGCGAGCGCCTGCTGCAGCGCCTCCATCCCCTGCGACAGCGCGTCCTCGGCCTGCTGCGACGACTGCCGCAGGCTGCAGATGCCCACCAGCTGCTGCTCCGTCAGCGGCTCCACGTGCCCCGCCAGCAGCACCTTGAGGAGCTCCGACGACCGGAACCCGCCCAGCCACATGAAGAAGCGCTCCGCGGGGCTCGCCCACATCCCCGACAGCACGTGGAACACGTCGGCGCGGGTGGCCGCGCCCTTGAGTCGGAACATGTGGTCGTAGTGGAGCATTGCGGCGTCCACCAGCACGCGCAGGTCCTCGTCGCCGATCTGCGGCGCCGCCAGGGCCACGCGGAGGTCCGTCATGTGCCGCTGGTGCTCGTCCAGCCACCGCGCGTACTCCAGGTCGAACGCCGACGCACCTGCATGCAACCACCACACGGATTAAACGTTTATATGATCATGGCGATGATCTATACATGCAGTAGATGACAGGATGAAATCGAAGAGCTGAGCAGATCATTGCCTCCGGTGGAGCCTCCAAGATCGCCGGTGCGTCCACTTGCAATGAACATCCCCTGCATTTGACATCAAAGTGCACAGATCATTAGCTATTCGGTTCCCTCAAAGGGAACGGGAAGAACAACAGGAGTTCAATTCACCTGCTGCCTTGCCCTCTGAAGCTCCTGCTCAAGCTGAGCCAGCTTGACCCGGCTGCTCTCCAGCTCCACGATGTAGGCCTTCAGAACAAGATCGCACAATGCTCAATCAAAGGTGTGAGATCCCAAGTGGCAACAGACAGGACATGATGCAGTAAACTGTAAACAAAAACCCAATCCTCCAGTAAAGATGTATGCACTGTTTTATTTTTTTGCGAGAAATATGTATGCACTGTTGGAGTCAACGACATGATAAAACTCAATTCTTTTCACTTTGATGGAATGACATGCAAGCAGAGACAAAAAGTAATGTACAACAAATTCTTTTCAAGTGCTCACCTTCTTCCTCATCCGGCTTTTCCGGGCCGCCTCACGGTTCTGCGCCAGCCTCCTCTGCATCTGCCATGGCAGCACAAACCACAAGCACGAACACCGGTCAATCACATTTGCTACCAAAAGTCAGACTCTGAACTCCATCCCCCAATGGATATTACAATGCGCACCTTCTGGTCCCTGCTTGATCCGTCCTTGGACAAGGCGCATGAATCCAAGTGGACAGCGACGCTCTGCGTCATGGCTCCACCACCCTACGACGCCGCACGCAACAATCACAAGTACACAACGTTACGTGGCGGCCGGCTTGTGGTAAACAGGATGGAGAAGAGCCAAGAGCAGAGAAGCAAGCACACCATTTGCGCTGCTTGCTGCCTGTCGCCGCTGACGTCAGTGGAGGTCGCCTCGGTGAACGGGCTGGTGACGACGATGCCGGAGTCGCCCCAGTTCTCGAACTGCGCCGCGCCCGTCGCCGCCGCCGCCGCCCACGGCAGGCAGAACCGGCCGTCGTCCGCCGCCGCCGCGGCCATCCCCGGAGGCGACATGCCGAACGAGGGCGTTACACCTCCTCCATGCTGCATTACCGAGACAACAACCACCTTCCATCAGCCACACCCACACTCGCCCGGCCGCTCAAGAAATCCACGCACAAGTGCACAACAACCAGACCGCCGGTGGACTCACCGTGATGGCGAGCGGCGGCACGAAAGTGGCGGCGGTGAGGTTGCTGGAGGACTTGGAGCTGTAGTTGGGGCCTTCACATCACCATGAGGAGGAGGTGAGGACAAGGGAATGGACACATCCAGGAACAGAACAAAAATGGCGGAGGCGAATAAACAAGGGGGCGCGGCCTTACTGCGCGGGAGCTCGGGGAGGAGGGCGCCGTCCCCGACGTGGTGGTGGTGGTGGTGGTATCCGCCCGCGCCCTGCTCCGCCCTGCACACGAGGCCGCGCAAGGCAACAAGGCGTTAGCGAGCCGGACACGACGGGCCACGACCCACGAGAGACAAACGCTCGCTCCGCAAGCCGGGGGAGAGCAGGGTGGCCAGCCGAGGCACTGTGTTGGTGCCTTGGTGGCACACGCACCACGTGTTGCCTTGGCGGCTGCTCCACGCCTCCACCTACCTGAAGACGTGCGACGGGTGGTGATGCATCGGAGAGGAGGGGAGGGACGGCGACAGTGGGGAGCAAAGCAAGGCGGCGGCGGCGGCGGCAACTTGGCGACGAGGACGACGGCTGTGCTACAGGTGCTGCGCCGTGCACGGTAGATGGATGTGGTCGCTGGAAGAACGAAACGACGACGCCGTGCATATGCTCGTGCCGGGGTTATAAAGGGGAAGGAAGGAAGGGATTTTTTTTTATTTTTTAACCCTTTTTAATTTAAAATTTTAAAACTAACCCCTCCCCAACTAAAATTGCAAGAAGTAGCTCTTTTGGTCGCGCCAAGCCTTGTGGCGCGACTAATACTTGAGTCACGCCACATGATGTGGCGCGACTAATGTCCACGATGACGTTAGAAAAAGTCACATCTGACGTGACGCAGGGAGTCGCGCCACACTGCGTGGCGCGACTCGTACGTGAGTCACGCCGCGCACATGATGTGGCGCGACTAATGTCCACGATGACGTTAGAAAAAGTCACATCTGACGTGGCGGAGGGAGTCGCGCCACACTGCGTGGCGCGACTCGTACGTGAGTCACGTGGCGTGACCGGATCGTTCAGCTGCCTAGGTTGGGAGTATCAGGTTTCATTTAGCTGTGTTTACTTATTTTTTTTAATTAGCAAATGAGCTCCTAAATTTGTGAAACTCGAGGTGTATGATCTATAGAGTGCATATGTTCCATTTTAACTATGTGCACTACAAACCATAGTGTATAAAATGAGAAATCTAATTTTGAAATTGCCTAAGTGTTATTAAATCAAATCATGAAAATTGATAAGTCTGAAAATAGAGTCAATTAGTCAACTTTGGGCACACTTTTTAAGAAATTTTACAATAAGACCTTAAATACTTTTGGGCTACAAGTGAATTTGGATGTTCATAGGAAAGTTTGGACAAGTTTTTGGTCAAATATAACAAAGAATTCATAATTTAAAGGAGGCTTAAAGTTGGAAAGTTGTGTTGTTTTACACTAAGACCTTAAACAACACAACTTTCCAACTTTAAGCCTTCCTTAAATTATGAATTTTTTGTTATATTTTACCAAAAACTTGTCCAAACTTACCTATGAACATCCAAGTTCACTTGTAACCCAAAAGTATTTAAGATCTTAGTGTAAAATTTCTCAAAAAGCATGCCCAAAGTTGACTAGTTGACTCTATTTCCAGACTAAGCATTTTTCATGTGTTGATTTAATAACACTGAGGCTATTTCAAAATTAAATTTCTCATTTTATACACTATGATTTGTAGTGCACATAGTTAAAATGGAACGTATGCAATCTATAGATTTTACACCTTGAGTTTCACAAATTTAGTTTCACAAATTTAGGAGCTCATTTGCAAATTAAAAGGAATAAGTAAACATGGCTAAATGAAACCAGGAACTCCCATTTCAAGCAGCCGACCGATCCGGTCACGCCACGGTGCGTGGCGTGACTCAGTACCAGTCGCGCCACGCAGTTGCGTGACTCCCTCCGCCACGTGAGATGCGACTTTTTCTAATACCATCGTGGACATTAGTCGCGTCATATCATGTGGTGTGACTCAAGTATTAGTCGCGTCACGAGGCTTGGCACAACCAAAAAAGCTACTTCTTACAATTTTAGTTGGGGAGGGGTTAGTTTTAAAATTTTAGATTAAAAAGGTTAAAAAATTAAAAAAATTCGAAGGAAGGAGGCAGGGGATGGGGATGCCGTGCGAGGGCAAGAACATATTGAAGAAAGGATCAGTAGTCGATCAGAGTTCAGAGCTGCGCGCGAGAGGGAAAAGATACGATCAGGACGCGTCCTCCATCCATCAATCCATTCTGTCATTCAGTCCATCAACAATCAGGCGTCAATCAGTCCCGTCGCGGCGACGGGGAGCTAGCGCAGGGTGGGTGGCAGGAGCCAGGGTCCCAGACTCGCAGGGTCAAGAGCGCAAGCAGTGGGCTTTGTGCGTATCTGCTGACATGCGTGGTTGCGTGTGTGGCATGTCCCGGGGTTGGCATCCGTTGCTGGAGGAGGACGGAGGGCGGCAGAGGAGAGCAATAGCTACGGAGTACGAGTACTAGCTGTGGTCTGTGGCAGTGGCTGGTTGTGACTTGTGAGAGAGAGCTCCAGTAGTGATGATGACTGTGACCGGAAAAGGCTGTGGGCATCGTCCAAGCCTGAAGTTTGCGGGTAGCGATGGATTCACATGTGTATGTATACCCGAATTATTCGAATATGTATTTGACAAAATCATCCATATGAATATCTGTATTCGTATTCGTTTTTAATGTGAATATTAAATGGATATATTCGTATTTGATTTCCAATTTTTCCTCTATCCAGTTCTAGATTCGTATTCGACAAAAATGTGGACTATCCGACACTATCCGTATCCGTGTAGAACAAAGTACTCATGAAATCTTCTAAAACTTATTTTGATGACTAATTAGTAATTACAAAATGATGTTAATTTTAATATTGTTACCTAAAAATGATGTACTACATCATCTAAATTATTAAAAAATCAAATGAATAATCATTTAGTCTAATATTATTAATGATATACAATAATAAAATTTAGTTATTACAAGTTGGCTATTCGTGTTAATTTAAAATATACTATATTATTTTAAAAGAAATATAACATATGTATTAATGCACTTATTTTAATTTTAAATGATATATATTGATAAAAAATATTTATTTTTATATTTATTTTGATATATTGAATTACTTAAAAAATTAATAAACACATATGTTTTTATAAGTTGTCTTATTCACAATTTACTCACTACTAGTAACATTTTTTCTTACCAACTATAAAATCATCGACAAAGCAAATGAGTGTAACTTTGTGCGACGAATCTAATAACTCCTAATTAATCATTGATTTGCTACAGTAATTGTCCTCTAATCGTGTGATCAAAGACTTCGTTAGGTTCGTCTCACGAATTAATGCAGAGTTGTGAAAGTAGTAGTTTTGTAAACTGGATTTAATACCCTTAATTAACAGTCAAAAAGAGTTGATTTTTTTCACTTCCATCTAAACACGAGGTAGTATGGTAGTGCATGCAGGCAAATACATTATGCAAGTCGCGCGAGATTCTGCCCATATTTCTTGCATCTTGACACTTTCTTTTTTGAAAATATTCACATTTGTAAAATGCACTACATAAATTCATCTTTGAAGTTAGACCGACACATGATCAAATAGTAAGTTAGATGGAGGTGTGGTTGGAGTGCGCTTTTGAGATTGGGGTGTTGGATCCTCTTACTAAAGCTTTAGCATTTGTTACATCGAATTTTTGTTACCAAAAAGAAGTATTAAACATAAACTGATTACAAAATTAATTACTGCATAACTGGAGGTTAATTTGCGAGGTGAATCCATCAAGCCTAACTAGTGCATGATTTGACAATGTGGTGCTGATGTGCTATAAATTAATTAGACTTAATAGATTTGTCTTCTAAATCAACCTCCATCTTTGTAATTAGTTTTATAATTAACTCATATTAATCCTTCTAATTAGCATTAGAAGATTTGATGCGGCAAATGCTAAATTATTAAGGCCTTGTTTAATTTGTTGCAAACTTGAAAAAATTCACTACATCAATTGTAAATCGAAGAATACAAGGACTAAACATGATCTAATTGTACAACTAATTACACTTATGGGAAATCGTGAGACGAAACTGTTAAGTCTAATTAATCCATCATTAGAGGTTATTTACGGTAGCACGACATTATTTAATCATAATCTATTAGACTCACTAGATTCTTCTCACAATTTTACACGTAGGTTATGGAATGAGTTTTAATTTATCATTAATTCACGTTTACTACTCTAAATAAATGTTCGCAAATTTGATGTGATGGGTGAAAAATTTACGAAACTTGCTACAACTAAGTGGAGGCTTTTACCTGTATGCCATAGAAAAGGTTCGTCGTGACCTGTATGCCATTAAAAAGTTTGAGCATACCTATGTGCCACTGGCCGAAACTATTTTGCCCTCCACACCACTTCCGTTGGAATTAGGTTAAACTATGGAGAAAAAGTCCAAAATACCCTCAAGGCTAAATGTGTTATTATTATTTTTTGAGCATTTTAACAACTTCAAAATGAAAAAACTCAGAACTAAAAAGCTGCAGATCTCGTCGAGGTTGATTGTGACAACCCCATCCGAGATAATTCCGTACTATCGCCTAAACCACTCCATTTGGTCATTAAGCGATAATAAAGAATCATCCCGTTGAGTGTTGCCGGGTCAAAGCCCGGTAAATCACTTGATACACACACAGAGGATCGAAACGTATACATTAAAACTCCCACGAAGGAGAGTCCAGAGTGCATTACACAACTTTAAATCCAAATTCACCCTTAGGGGTTTAATTATTACAAACCATGGTTCATGACATGATAAGTAAATGTTCAGAGTTTGAAAACAGCGGAAATACTACTAGCGATACGATAAGACATCACAGGAGGCCATCCGTGATGCCATCACTCGGCGTCATCCACCCATTCCAGCTCCCAACCGGGTGGAATCTCTCCAGGCCAAACAACTTCACCTGAAAGCAACAATTATAGCAACGCTGAGTATACTAATACTCAGAAAAGACTTACCCGACAAAAGTTACCTCTAGACATGTAAGGCTTTTTGGCTAGTGGGTTTGTTTTGCCAAAAAGCAACTAAGATCATGGATCCTTACTTTCAATATTTTAGCTCAAATTCTAGTGGGTTTACCATTACTATAGTAAGCAACTAATGCAATCAAGAATTGTACAATACAATTAATTCACGCAGAAGAATTCACATAGTTCCATCATTACGGGATATCATGGCCAGTTGATTAAGCAGTCTCGGATAACGGTGAGAGGCCGACAATCGATTGATTAAACCCTTGCAAGGTAGACCTAAACACACGGAGCGGTGCCCCAACAGAGCTGACACCGACCAAACGGTTCCCAAAAATCCTCGGCTTGGGATAATAGCTTACAATCCCGGGTACAAGGCGTATCTGGCATGCCCCCACTCAGTACATCCAGTCTCACACATGTACCCTCCTCCCGGTTGCGGGCCGGGCAGGAGAATGCTCAAGATTAGTAATAGTAAGATCCCGCACCGTCTCATTAAGGTACTAGGCTTACCGGTCTCATTCCCGACAAGTGCTTAGTATGTTCAAAAGCTTAGCCCACGAAGCCACTGGACCGCAGCCCAAATCTCATGCTCTTACCACATGAGCGACGTGCGGCGGGCGGCGGTCCAATGGAGGATGGCGGTGCGGCCGGCCGGCGCGTGAGAGAGCACCGCGTGGCACCGCCCAAGCGGTTGCGTACGTCACGCACAGGAGCGCGAGGCACGGCGCACGGACCGACGGTCGCAGGCCCGCCTTGGCGTGCGCGTACGGCGGCGGAGCCGACGTGGCGCGACGCGTTCCGGCGTCAGTTCAATTCGGTTTAGGTCATTTTGACCACGATTTACTCGAGATTTTGAAACTAAAGTGCACCAAGGAATCTATACGAAAGTTGTAGATCTACTAACCCTCTACAACTTTTACAAAGGCCAACAGGTGTTTTGATCAACGGTTTTTGCATGAACTGCTGGCCAAGTTGGAGTTTTTCTTAGCACCGGTGAACAGGAGCTGCTGGCGTTGACCACACTTACACCATTTTTCACTCCAAATTTCAAATGCCACCCAACATGAAAGTTGTGTCCCTCGAAAAACTGGACAACTTTTATATTGGGAGAATTTGAAGTGTTTAGGTGAAATTTGGAGAACACGGCAAAAGTTCTAGAAGGACTAGGTGTGTCAAAGGGTTTGACTAAGGTTTTAGCTAGGGTTTGACCAATCTTTGACCAAGGGTTGACCATTAGGGATTGTTGGCTAGGTTTTCGAGGTGATGACTCAAGTTGACCAAGGTTTGACCAAAGTCAACGTGTTTGACTAGTTCATTGGCGTTAATTAACCCTAATGAAAACCTGAGGCGTCACAGCCTACCCCCCTTAAAAAGAATCTCGTCCCGAGATTCGAAAACAAGATTAGAGCGATTCCTTCCAACAAGACAAGGGTTACAAGGGAGGAAGACATATCCGCTTACACTTCTCAACAGTGAGAATTCAGATAGGACAAAAGATACATGGTGCTCTCCCCACTGCCTCAACACCACTCATGAGGAAGCGGGCGATGAATGTGTACATGAAAAACTAAGAGCAGACAGATTCTGCCTGCGATGCAGAGGTACATTCCTACGAGCGTCCAGCGAAGCGACTCGAACACCTCCAAGAACTGAGCCATGGATGGCAGCGCGGGCTTGAGTTCTTCTCCTGACCTACTTCCGAGCTTCTCTTCAACGTCATCAATGAAGACGGAGGGACAGCTTGCTCGGCGAGGAACGGAGCAGACGGGAGAGATGGGCTAGTGGCGGGTTGGCCAAAAACTAGCCAGAGGGAGAACAAAGAGCGATGGTGATGTCGAGCTCGAAAGGAGGCGAGACTTGGTAATGGCGGTATCGACGGAGGGCTTTCTTTTTATGGTCGCAGCGGGACCGCAACGGTCATCCAAAACCATCCGAGGTAGGGGCCGGCGGAGCGATCCGGTGGTGGCAACACGGGGCTCGATAATGGTCGGCCCGTGAGGTCTCGGCGACGTGATCGTGGCCGCGGAAAAGAGATGGCAGAGCGACTCCACGACGTCGTGCGGTCATGGCACTGAAAAAGATGGGGTCCAACGGTCTGAAGAACTGACCGTGATGGTGGGAATAACGAGAAGAGCTCAGGGTATTCGCCCTTTAGGCTCGGGATCGTAACGAGAAGAATTTTAGCAAAAGATCCTACCTATCCTTCGTTTGCTTGTTTCTTGATTCCTAGGATTTGAAGGGTATGATCAACGGATCATGAATTGATAAGCGATAGAGGACTCTCATGCCTTGACTTTTAGAGAACCTTGACTTTTAGAGAACCTTGACTGCTCAGAGAACTTTGAGATTGGATGAAAAGAGACCAGGTTGGAAGGTTCCATACTTTCACAAGATCTCAGGGAGGCATAGAGGAATAAGTTTGATCCTCATTCAGGTAAAATTTGGAGTGGCCATTTGTACAAGGTACAAAGGTATGCCAACTCGAAACGAGCGTACATACACAATGGCGTAAAGTTCGGAGGTTGTGAACAAAAATTCATAACTCGGAACCTATGACCCCAAAATTTTCCAAATTTTGGTAGCAACTCAGCAATGTTACGCGGCACATTTTTGGTATTCAAAGGTTGATCTAAAAATATTAGGAAGATGCTCAACTTAATCGAAGTTCAAAGTAGGTTTCCTGGAAAAACACAGCATGACAGGGGTTCACTAATTTGGGCATAACTTGAGATCTATAGAAGCTATGACCATGAATTTTTGCGAGCGAAAACTAGATTAGATATGGAGCAACTTTGATGTAGATCATCTAGTCCAATTATTTTTAAAACAGGGGGTAAAAATTCAAGCAAACAGCCACACTGGATTTTTGGACAGCAACACATCTATACAAGAGAGGCTATATAAGAAAACACACACTAGCAAAATTTCACCTAGAGAGCACACAAAACATGTGTAGGGTTCAGATTTAAGTTTCCACGATTTTTAACATGATGCATGACGTCCCATTCGTCCTCACAAGGCGATCAAGCCAAAAATCGAAGTTAGTGCCGGTGGCAAAGCTCATATACGTTTCTCCCTATAATAACTAGTCGAGAGCTACTCAATGCTCACTTAGCGACTTACGAAACGTTGTTAGTGTACCTGCAGAAAAGAACCTTCCGTGCCAGCACGTCACGGAAGCGTCCACATACATTACCGTTCACTATAGAAACGGTATCCATGCATCAAGCCGCTGCATGGACAGCGTCCAACCTCAGACACCCTCCGTTTGAATGGAGTGTATCCTTGCCTTGCATATTCGTAATGCGGAATGCACACGTATGGCAAAACGTGACGACATCACAACCCATGACATGTTCATCTTGAATAGAGCACGTCATCCTTCGTATGACTCTCATACGGAAAGCGCACGTATAAGACACGTGAGCAACCAGACGAGAAGATGGGATCCGTGGAATAGATCACTCCATCAACCCTCGCATTCCCGTGATGCGGCACAGCACACGTATAAAACACGTGGCTTCATCTAGTTTGGTTGTGCAAGAAAGTAAGTCTGACATAAAGTAAAGTGCTGGAAGTTAGCAAAATAAACCATAGATTATTAAGCCACCTTAAAGAACCCAAAATTCCCTCTAGGGCCTCTCGATATAGATCATTCCTTAACGATCCAACGTATTTTCAAAATCCAATCAATCTTGGCAAATTTTACTCAAAATCATGTGATTAGTATTAATCTAATCACTCTGGTGTATACGGATGCTCTGATGCCAACTGTGACAAACCCATCCGAGATAATTCTGTACTATCACCTAAACCATTCCATTTGGTCATTAAGCGATAATAAAGAATCATCCCGTTGAGTGTTGCCGGGTCAAAGCCCGGTAAATCACTTGATACACACACAGAGGATCAAAATGTATACATTAAAACTCCCACGAAGGAGAGTCCAGAGTGCATTACACAACTTTAAATCCAAATTCACCCTTAGGGGTTTAATTATTACAAACCATGGTTCATGACATGATAAGTAAAGGTTCAAAGTTTTAAAACAGCGGAAATACTACTAGCGATACGACAAGACATCACAGGAGGCCATCCGTGATGCCATCACTCGGCGTCATCCACCCATTCCAGCTCCCAACCGGGTGGAATCTCTCCAGGCCAAACAACTTCACTTGAAAGCAACAATTACAGCAACACTGAGTATACTAATACTCAGCAAGACTTACCCGATAAAAGTTACCTCTAGACATGTAAGGCTTTTTGGCTAGTGGGTTTGTTTTGCCAAAAAGCAACTAAGATCATGGATCCTTACTTTCAATATTTTAGCTCAAATTCTAGTGGGTTTACCATTACTATAGTAAGCAACTAATGCAATCAAGAATTGTACAATACAATTAATTCACGCAGAAGAATTCACATAGTTCCATCATTACGGGATATCATGGCCAGTTGCCCAAATCCCATGCTCTTACCACATGAGCAATCCATTTATAAAGATCTTATGATTCCAACATAAGAACCTATTCTCGCGAGTGACGAACATCACTCAACTTTTACCGGGTCCTTAGAGCATAGCATCTAATGACCTAGCATACTAGTAAAAGAACATAGGCACCTAGGGATCATGCAACTAGGGTTTCATATCAACTCCTGAAACGTAAATGCACAAGCATAACAAAGATAGTTGCATAATTTTAAAAAATAATAATATGGGTTAATGATAAACCGGGGCTTGCCTTCGTTGGCAAGGTTGGCCTTGGGCCCTTCTGGGCTTTGGTCCAGGTCTTGCTCTACAGCGACGTAGCGCACGTCCCCGTCAGCTCCTTTGTCTCCTCCTTCCGGCACGAGCGTATAGCTACCGTCGGGAAGATCTACACGAGGATGCAAATGCAAGATTTAATTGACAATTTTGATTTAATTAATTACAAAACAACACATGACAACCATGGGGTGCATGGTTGACCACATTCACCTAGATAAACATACATTCAGCATACTCTTCCTATAAAGGAACAATATGTGTTGCTTTGTTAATTATTCTTTTTGATGGTAATTGTGTACATATTTATATAAATAAATTAATTTATTTGCACAAAACAGCAAGTGGGTGGTTTTAACTTGTTAGCATGTTTCACCTCACATACATATGGTCATTAGGTGTGTAGTGATGGTTTTCCAATTAATCTTATTATTAAGCTTAAAATGGCTTCTCCATTTTTATTCAACAAAACAATTTATAAAATACCATGGGTGGTGTTCACTGAGCTCACTAACTCTAATTTAAGCCACTAACCACACATGCATACTTGCTTAAGCTATAAATTAAATATACCAAAAATAACATTTCTAGCCAACACAAACAAGATAAAAGCATATAAAAATAAATAAATCACTTTTGGATCCAAACTTTCTCTCACTGATTCTCTGGTCCAAAACAAGGTCAAGCAACCAACATACACATCTAGGGCTATTATATATCATGCGATATGCAATTACTTATAAAACTAAGCATAAAACAAGAATAAATATTTGTAATAGTTATAAAATCATGATTAATTCACCAAAGGTGCATTTAAGCATAAAAAGACAATAGCCATAAGTTGGGCACAAAAATAAAGTTATTTTTTGGCTACAAAAATTAATTAAGGCAGATTCATGATAAATACAAGATAAATCATATTAAAACATTTACTCATAAACTTTGTGCAAATTTTGGTGTGGAGCCGACACATGGAATTACTCAAAACATATCCAAAAATTAGCTCATGATCACATGTAGATTTTGAACTACAATAGATCTAGGGTAAACTGATTTCAATTTTTCATGCAAAAACTATAACTCCGAAGTATGGTCATGCTTTACGAAAGTTGTAGAGTTACACACATGGAAACCAACAAAATTAGTTTTGTATTTTTATGATTTTTCTGTGAATTTCTACGAATTTTACAAGATTCAACCAAAACTAACCAAAGGGAAAGAATCTATTTTCACAGGAATCCCTGGGAAGTTTTTCAGCTTCACAGAAATGCCCTTGGGCACAAAATCCTCACAACTAGGCCCTCGGAGGCGGGGTGAGCTCGCCGTCGGCGAGGGGCGGCCGGAGAAGGTGAACAAGTGGCACTGGGCTGTGATTTAGCTCACCACGGACCGATTGGCAGTGGTGGCTTGGCCGGAGATGTCTCCGGTGAGCGGCGGCGGCGAGGCCGTGGCGGCGCGGCCGCGGTTGCCCCAAATTCCGGCGGGGATAGGGGTGGGGCAGGGCAACGTGCTGCGGTGCGAGCTCCTAGGCGTCCTAGGGGAGAGGTTAGGAGGGTCCACTGGCTCGGGGAGCAAGCAGAGGGAGGAGTTCGGCGAGGCGGCGGCAATGGCGGCCGGCGGTGCTCGGTACGCGCGAGGGGGAGCGGCGGGTCCTTTTATAGCCAGCTCGGGTGTTGAGGCGGTTCAAGTGCCCGTCAAGTCGTCGGTGTGGTCGCGACATGGGCTGGTACGGCGAGGGGCGGCGCGTGAGGGAGCGCCGCGTGGCACCGCCCATGCGGCTGCATGTGTCACGCACAGGAGCGCGAGGCACGGCGCACGGACCGGCAGTCGCAGGCCTGCCTCGGCGTGCGTGTACGGCGGCGGAGCCGACGTGGCGCGGCGCGTTCCGGCGTCGGTTCAATTCGGTTTAGGTCATTTTGACCACGATTTACTCGAGATTTTGAAACTAAAGTGCACCAAGGAATCTATACGAAAGTTGTAGATCTACTAACCCTCTACAACTTTTACAAAGGCCGACAGGTGTTTTGATCAACGGTTTTTGCATGAACTGCTGGCCAAGTTGGAGTTTTTCTTGGCGCCGGTGAACAGGAGCTGCTGGCGTTGACCACAGCTTTACACTATTTTCCACTCCAAATTTCAAATGCCACCCAACATGAAAGTTGTGTCCCTCAAAAAACTGGACAACTTTTATATAGGGAGAATTTGAAGTGTTTAGGTGAAATTTGGAGAACGCGGCAAAAGTTCTAGAAGGACTAGGTGTGTCAAAGGGTTTGACTAAGGTTTTAGCTAGGGTTTGACCAATCTTTGACCAAGGGTTGACCATTAGGGATTGTTGGCTAGGTTTTCGAGGTGATGACACAGGTTGACCAAGGTTTGACCAAAGTCAACGTGTTTGACTAGTTCATTGGCGTTAATTAACCTTAATGAAAACTGAGGCGTCACATTGATCTACAACTTTCTTGTTTTCAGGTTTTTTTTCATTTCATGTCGTGTATTAATTTTGTAACGTCTTAATAACTTAAAATTAATACACGACATGAAATATTTCATGTCATGTATTAATTTTGGAACTTAAAATTAATACACGACATGAAATGAGGAAAATGTAAAAATTACAAAGTTGTAGATTTTGTTGAGATATACAACTTTATAGTTCTCAGTTTTTCATTGAGATTGTTAAAATGCTAAAAAAAATAATAGGACATTTAGCTTTGAGGATATTTTGGTCTTTGCCCTCCACATTTTGACCTAAACCGGATGGAAGTGGCATTGAGGGCAAAAAAAAAATCAACTAGTGGCACATAGTTGCCCTCAAACTTTTTAGTGGCATACAAGTCAAGACAAACTTTTTCAATAACATACAGGTAAATTTCACCGAATAATAACTTTTTCACATGGTTCTGAGAAACTTATAATAAGTTCAGTCACAAAATAGGACGAAGCTATTTAGGAGGACCAAACATGATTTATTATAAAACTAAATGCATAAGTAATAGACTTTTTCGCGAGACAAATCTAATGAGCCTAATTAATTCATGAGTAGCACATATTTGTTGTAGCATCACATTGTCTATCATAGTCTAGTTAGGATTGATAGATTCGGCTCGTGAAAAAACTTAGGATTATGAAATTTGTTTTATCAATGATCAACATTTAATACTTCTAATCAATCTTCCAATATTCGTTGGGGCAAGATTTATATTTATTACTGTAGGACCATGCAGAGCCTAAACAAATGCTAATTATTGGATCCAAACACCTCATAGGAGTAATATGGTTTGCTCTCTTTTTTTTAAGAAAGAGCAGGAGCACTGCTATGTTAAAAATTAAGCCGGTGGGGGTAAGACCGCCCCCACGGTTTTCATTAAGAAGAAGAAACATTCTCCCGACTTAGAACACCTCTGAACCCCGGTTTCACCAGTGAGGGGATTTTTTAAAAATCAACTCCATAATTCGCTCCAACGCGGCGCTATGTTATATAATGAAGGGAAGCAAGCGGTTTGTTACATAGTAGATGATATTACATATAAAAGGAAACTCTACTTTCTCATCAAAGCTTAACATTTTGTGGCTCCTCAAGCTAGCTGGCCGCAGTTCGTGTTGCAAGTTCGTCCCACGGAACCAGCGTTGATGCTGTAAATAACGTACTCCCTCCGTCTCAAAATATTTGCAACTTTTGACTCTTTAATATCTCATTTGACCATTCGTCTTATTCAAAAAATTTGTGAAAATGTAAAAATAATTATGATATACTTAAAATTTATATGATGATAAAACATGTCATAGCAAAATAAATAACAGTTTCACAATATTTTTGAATAAGACGAATGGTCAAATGTGAAACGCAAAAGTCAAAATGTGTAAATATTTTGAGACTGAGGGAGTACAACTCCCAATGCTGGTTCCGTGGCGACAGAGAGAGGTCGTAGGAGTTAGGACGTGAGACCGCCGATGCTTGCGTAGAGTTTGCGCTCGCTTCCCTTTCCCGCGTGACGTGATGGCGTGGCCAGAGCCGCGATAAGTGCGGCGGAGATGACGAGTGGAGAGAGAAAGCAAAGTGGAGCCTCTGCGGTCTGCGAGTGACCTCGCTGCGTGCGCCGGGAGAGGAGCGGCAGCAGCAGCTGCAGAGAGTTGCAGTCGCGGCAGGCCGCAGCGGGCCCGCGGCTGCAGCCCGCAGGGGTGGGGTTGACGGAAACGGAATCGAGAGAGAGCGAGAATTCCCTGGCGCTACCGATGGGCGATGCCCGTTTACCGCTCGCCCGGCTCGCCGTCCTCGGTTAATCACCCGCCCCGCCCCGCCCCGCCCCGCCCCGCCCCTGGCTGCCGCCGAGCGCACTGCCGGACCTCCACGCATACACGGCAGACAGCCTCCGTAGCGTAGCGGCAGTCTGCAGCTGCAGCCAGCAGCCGTGCACTCGATCGATGCGTGCCGCGGCGAGTTCTCAAGCACGCACTGCACGCATCGCATGTGACGCTTGGTTGAGAAACGAAATGAGACTTTTTTTTTTACTCTGTTCGACTTGTCAAGAGGAGGTGTGAGGAGAGGGCAGCGCCCGACAGTCGGCCGGGGAGTGGTGCCGGTCGCACTAGGTGCGCTCACTACGGAAGGCTCATAAACACTTGGAGAAGAGCTCCCGGGTTGCCTCTCACGGTGAAGCGACCTTCTCTGAGTGTCAAAAATCGCGCACTTGGAGAAATCTTTCCCGAGTGTCATGCTAGCACTCGGAGAAGAGTTGACACCGTCGATGCCATTTGCCGCTTTTTTTTAAATCCTTTTCCCCGATTGCAAGTGTTACACTCGGGGAAGAAATTTGATTTTTTTTTAAATCCTCTTCCCCGAGTGCAACACTCAGGGAAGATTTTTTTTTAAAAAAAATCCTCTTCCCCGAGTGCCCCTTCCCAGGCACTCGGGGAAGAAGCTCTTCCCTGAGTGCCTGGGCCGTGGCACTCGGGGAAGCCACTTTTTTGTTTTTGTTTTTCTTTTCCGTGTGAACAACAAATTATATATATATATATACAAATCAACATCAATATATCACAAATCACATTTATAAATCACAAACGACCAAATATGTCCGAAATCCACAATATATTACAAACCACTCATTCAAAAGTACACACTACTCCAAGTTCACAAGTGCAATACATAAATACGACTCTGCGAGCGGCTCACGGCAACTGGGAGGGCTGGGATGTCCCAACGTGTGATCCCGGCGATGCTCTAGGTGGGGATGGCCCGACGTGCGACGCCGGTGACCCTCCGACATGGTTCGACGACGCCCCCAAGTGCCGCTGAAAAAAGAGAAGAAATTGCATGTGAGTGCCAAGATAAAAATCTAAGGTGTAAAGAAAAGTTGAAAATTTCGGCAGCACCTCCCCTGCATGGGGAGGTTTCCAAAACTTACAAGAAGAAGGTCGGCACGAAGGCCGACAACCACATTTCTAGCACGAAGGCCGACAGATCAACAAATCCGCCACGAAGGCCGACACATCAACAAATCCGGCACGAAGGCCATCACTAGGTTTGACACTAAGCATGAGCACAAAAAGTAAAACAACCGTACTCGTACTCACCGGAGTGGACTCTCGACGATGTGGTGGTGGTGGTGGTGCAAGCAGTTGTGTTGGGATCTCCCAACCTTGCTGCTCCCCAAGTTGTTGCACGAACTTGAGCAAACCTTGTGTCTGGGCCTCCAAAGCTTGTATCCTTTGATGCTCGGCCTCCCGCTCGGCCCGCTGAGCCTCTCGCTCAGCCTCCCGCTCAGCCAGCAGGGCCTCCAGCCGGTCCCGAAGTCGCTGCATCTCGGCCTGCAACGTTTGGCACCAATGTTCCAATAATACAGAGCTAAGGAACGTAAAAGTCAAAGAACGACGAATGAAAGTGAGAATACTTACCTAGAGTGACACCATCGCTGTCGGCCGCTGGCTTATGGGCACACTAGAGCTCGTGCTCGCTGCTCGTAGGCGGTCGAGAGGAGGAGTAGAGCCCGTCTCGAGGATGCCGTTGCCAATGTAGAATCGCCCATGCTTGTTGCCTTGCCCAATCCTCATCACTAGCTCAGGATCAAGGTGCTCCTCGGTCCTCGGATCGTAGTCTGGCCCGTGGACTAACCTTGACGCCTCCGTGTACGAACTAAGGCGGGTGTGGACGCTGGAGTTGGTGTACGCCTCTGGGCCCGCATCCGGGTTGTACTCGATGTTAGACTTTGCCGGGCCCATGTGGGCCAGAGCATACGCCACGAGTTGGCCAATTGGCCGGCCACCGTGCGCCGCCTCCTACAAAAAAGGCAACATGTGGTTAGGAATCATGCAGAATTGAGCGCGGCTAGATTAGACAAGTGGTGGCAACTTACGTATGTCTTTTTGTATTTGCTAAGGCTGGCGCTGCCCTGATGGTGAGGTACACCTGGCATCAACATATAGTGGTCTTTTTTCTCTTGGTGCTCCTTCTGCCAGTCCGTGTCCAACCATTTATCCACTATAGCAGCCCAGCAATCGCAAAAGGTGGCGCACCAGCTCGGAATCACCTACAAGCCATCAGAAGATCAAATTAGGCATATTTAATCTGAAAAGATATCAATAGGAGATATTTTCTATTTACCTGGAGGTACTGCTCCCTTGTCAGAATCTCTGTCTCACTTCTTGCCTGAGTTCTGTTGATTCTTGTATTACGGTAGGTGGCGTTGTAGTCAATGTGCGCCTGCAGGCGGGCCTCATAATACAAGTCCGAGACACGCCTTTTACAGGAAGCGTAAGCCACCTGATATCCCTTTCCTCCTATCCCGGCTGGCATCTGAAGAAGTCCTGCATAAAGACACGGGGTATCCATTATTTTATTTCAAGAATGTCCAATGAAAGCAATGAAATTAGGGCCGTAGAGCGAGAAAGGCTTACCCACAACTCCATAATCACCTGATCCGCCAAGTTTCTGTACGGATCATCTGCGGGGAAAAGGGCGTACTGGTCGAACGAAGGTAACTCTCCCTCCACATCCTCCTCTGACTTGTACACCAGGCTAGGGAAGTGTTCCCTACACAGAAGTCCCATGGTCCCATTGACATTGTGAGCCTCTACCCCCTCCTCAACAAGTATCCAATTCCTGCACAAGTGGTTAACAATAGTTATTAGTAGCTCTTATTATGATTTTTTCTATATATCAAATGAAGAACATAAGAAGTTACTTACCTATCCCCCTCGGGTGCAATCAGTGGGCGGCGGTCAATAGGAATCGGTCACTTCGGGAGCTGGTTGGGACCTCACTTATAGGGTTTCGAGGCTGCAAAGGAAGTCGAACCCCCTGCCCCCTCCTCGGATGCGTGCGGAACCCCCTCCTCAGACACGTGCGGAACCCCCTCGTCGTACATCTGTGGAGGGACGTCGTCATCCCTAGAAGAGCGAGAGGAGCCGAGGCTGTGGTCAATCGACGGCTCCAGCCTGGGCCTGCCCCTCGCCCTCCTCTGCCTCTCTAACGGCTCCGGCTCCAGCTCTCCAACCGCTGGCGGCTCCATCTCCCTCGGTCTCGAGTAAGCCGAGTGACACCTCCTAGTGGGCCCCATCACCTGCAATTAAAACAAATAAACCAGTATTAGTCTAGATAAACGAGAAGTACTTAGCAAGGAAGCAAAACAAAGAAAATGTATTTACAAGTATTAAAACGAGAAGTATTACATGTATTTCTAATATTTACAAGTATTTACAAGTATTAAAACGAGAAGTATTACATGTTTTTCTAATACTTACAAGTATTTACATGTATTAAAATGAGAAGTATTACATGTATTTCTAATATTCTTCATGCTCGGGATTATCTGGACGATATGTATTGTCATCACTATCAAGAGCCTCCAAATCGTCAACAGCCTCATCCTCATCGCTGTCATTGTCTAGTTGTAGTCCGTCAAGCATTTTGAAGTCTCTCGGATCATGCACCTCATCTGCAGCTTCCTCGTCAACAACCCATTCCTCGTCTACTTCCATTTCAATATCTTTAGTTAAGTCTATCTCAAGCATCCCTGGTAGCCCCTCGTCTTGTTGATAGAACTCCCCGTCATCCGTGGGTGGGTTCAAGTTGTAATCATCATCGTTTGGGCGAGCACATTTACCATGTGGTGACACCTTGTGCACAATATACCAACCCTGAAGACGTGGGTCGGTTTTGCAAGCATATGGACAATAATAAACTTGCCCGGCTTGTTGAGCCACAATATAGACATCTTCTCCTAGATAGAAGGAATCCTGTCTAATTTCAACTATCCCAAATTTAGGGGACTTTTTCGATACTCCAGGATCAAACCACTTGCATTTGAATATGACTGGCTTAGGTGCTTTTTCACCATGGAATTTGAGCTCGTATATTTCTTCAACTATGCCATAATAGTCCTCAGGCTCCTCATGCTCCTCATCAGGCGTAACTACTCCAGGTGTAAATACTCCGGTATTGGTGGTCCTTGGATTGGGTCGACTCTTCTCGTAGCTTGTTGTGTGAAAGCGATATCCATTCACGTCATAAGCGTTAAATGACAAGACCTTGTAGTCAAAGCCTCGGGCCATTTGTTGTAATTCAACATTTATAGACAAATCACTTTTGCATTGCAAGCTCAAGCAGGAGAGAAATGAAATTAGGCAACTATCAACACCAAATTTGGAACGACCTAAGTTGGCCAGAAGGTACCTTTCTTTGAAACCATGTAATGAAATCATGTTCAAGAAGAAGGTTCTCTCGTTCATGTTTAGTAGGTGGCATTGGATCATGCCAGTATTGATCAAAAAATTCCCTACACCGACAAGCAACAAGGTTGTTGGATGTAGAAAATTTATGAAGTATGTAACAAGTTCGTTGAGAATTTACCTCTGATACTTGTCGACTTCGTCAAGGTTCGTCAACAAGTATAGCATGATCTTGCACCACTCTGGATTGGTCAAGAACTTTGTGGCCGCTCCACTTGATCTCCCACGTTGCCCTTTGAATAGGCTGAGGGTCGATTCATTTTCGTCCTCGTTGTAACGAGTGGATGGATTATGCACGCTTGGAAGGTTGTCACTATAGTATGTTGTGAAGTTTGACACCTCCTCACGAAGGAATGCCTCTGCTATGGAAGACTCAATCCTGCCTTTGTTTCCACATTTCTGGTGAATAGTCTTTAGCAATCTCTAGATTGGATAGCACCAATGGTTCTGCACGCCCCCCCCAATCGTACCTCGTTCGGGAGGTGCAAAATCAAATGCTGCATCGACAAGAAAAAGCCAGGTGGAAAGATCTTCTCCAACTTACAGAGCAACTCAGGTGCTGTTTTTTCCAACTCCTCAACCACTTTTAGAGATATCTCCTTGGCACAAAGCTGGCGGAAGAAAAAGCTCAACTCTGCCAGCACCTTCCAGATATGCTCAGGGACGTAGCCTCTAACCATCGATGGAAGAAGCCGCTCAATCCATATGTGGAAGTCATGACTCTTCATCCCTAATACTCGGCCAGTGTTTGGGTTCGCTCCCCTCCTCAGATTCGCTGCAAACCCATCAGGGAAACTTAATGTCTGCATCCATTCTATCACTTTCGTCCTGTGCTTCTTTTCCAAGACGTAATCGGCCTTAGGCCTTTTCCATGGTTTGCCATCTCTTGGAGGCATCATGTGTAGCTTTGGTCTGTCACATAGTGTTGCCAGGTCTACTCTGGCCTTAGGGTTGTCCTTTGTCTTGTCAGGAATGTCCATGAGTGTTGCCCAAAGTGCTTCGGCGACATTCTTCTCAGTGTGCATTACATCTATGTTATGTGGAAGGAGAAGGTCATCACAATAGGGAAGCCTCTCTAATCTCGACTTATGAGTCCACATATGTTTCACACCATAGCCCACAAAGCAATCTTTGTTTGGCTTATCTTTCTTTGGATTAAATTTCTTTCTTTTACCCTTCTTTGGATTATCTTTCTGCGTCGGTACCACGAGAGCATCTATCTGAGCATGAACCTGAGCACTAGTCATCTTCTGAGGTACAGGGTCGGTCATTGTGACACCTCTTGTGAAGTTCTTGGTGTCTCCTCTGAATGCATGGTCAAGAGGGAGGAACTGTCGATGCTTGTCGAACGACAAGAACTTGCCACCCTTCTTCAACCAAATGAACTCTAGAGCTGCCTTGCATACCGGGCATGGAAACTTCCCATGAACACACCAGCCGACGAATATCCCATATGCCAGGAAGTCATGCATGGAGTATTGGTACCAAACATACATTCTGAAGTTCTTCTTTGTAGCTCGGTCGTAAGTCAATACACCTTCATTCCAAGCCTTGATCAATTCATCATAGACAGGCTGCATGTACACACCCATTTTGTTTCCTGGGTGTCCAGGAATTATCAACATCAAGAATATGTTTTGTCGTTGAAGTAGGACCCCGGGAGGGAGATTTAGGGGGATAGTGAACACGGGCCAACAAGTGTATGGGGCCGACATCATTCCATAAGGATTGAACCCATCCGTTGCCAGCACAACACGTACATTACAGGCCTCTTCATCTTTGCGATGATGGTTGTCATTAAACATTTTCCATGCTTCACCATCTGATGGATGTACCATCTTGTCAGGATTGTATTGAAAGCCTTCCTTGTGCCATGTCATCTGTTTCGCAGACTCCTCGGCATGAATAGCCGTTGGAGCCTCGGTATGATCGGAAGATGTCTTAGGACTTTCATGGGGATGTTCTCATTCTGCTCCTTCCACTACAAGAAAAACGCCGACTAGTGACGAAAAAAAGGCCATTTCTCGTCATAAACCGCGATTAATGACGCCGGTTGTTACGAAAACGCACCGTCATTAATCGAGCGTCACAAACCGCGATTAATGACGAGACCTTATTTCCCGGCGTCATGAGTTTAATGACGCGTATAAATTCGTAACACAAAGGCGTCATAAGGTACCTGCCACGTCGGACCAAAATCTGATGTGGCACGGCGTTTTGTGACAAACCGTTTCGTCATTAAGTGAATTCAGCCCATATTTTGACGGGCCAAGGTCCAAATACCTTGTCATCATTGATTGAATTTGGCCCACTTAATATTAAGCTGAGCCCAATGTTTCTTTCGTCATAAATTGGTTTTAGGCCTTATTAAGGTTGGATGGAGCCTAATATTGTTTGCGTCATAGAATGTTTAAGGCCTATTTATGGTTAGATGAGGCCCAATAATTGTTGTCGTCATAGACACTTTTAGGCCTAATTCTGATTGGACCGACCCAATAATCGAGGTCGGCATAGAATGTTTTAGGCCCGGTTTTAGTATGACCGAGCCCAATAATTGCATTCGTCATTAATTTGTTTTGGGTCCAGTACTAGTTGGATAGAGTTCAATATTCGATGATGTCATAAAATGATTAAGGCCCAACTGATATTGGACCCAGCCCACCATTTGCTGACATCATTTTTGATACGACCCATTTTATTAATAAATCATTTTTGAATTTGTAAAAAAATAATGGGCCGATGGGGCAAGCCCACATATTTTTTCCCTGTTATTTTGGGCTGCACTCCAGGTTGCGCTTAATTAAATATAATTCAATCTCATATTAAATGCTAATCAATTAAGTAATAGACATCACACATGACACATTATTATCAATGAACACAGAAGAACCACAAGCAGATTGTAAGTAGGAGCTCACAAACCAATACACATGATATCTCCATGCTCACAAATAAAGCTGGTATTGAAATAGAACCCACTAAGATAACAAAGCTCCGTACTCATAAACCAGCACAACTAGCTAGGAGGACACAAGCAGAAGACTAAGAAACATAGTGGCCTTACCCAAGGCGTGAGCTTAGCAGTTGACGAAGGAGGGTCTCTGTAGTTTCTACTTGTTTCTTCAACCTCTCAATCTCATCAGCCTACACTTTCATTGCTACATCTGATGTTTCTGCCTTGATCTTCAAGTCTGTCAAAACTTGGTCCTGTTCAACAAAGATTTCACCAAGGTCAGTAGCTGCATCGAGCCCTCCCAACGAAACTTCAGGTCTTGAGCATGTAGCGAAAGCTGGATAATCTCGAGGCATGTAATCAATGAATGGCTTTGACTTCACATTGGAGGGACAGGAATTTGATATTTGAACCGCAAGGATTGTCCTTAACATTTGAGCCTAAAAATGAAAGGAGAAGTCAAACTTGAACCTTAAACGAAGCAAGCAAATAAACTTAAGAATAATCCTAAGAATAAAGTAGCAGGATTATCATGCGCTCTGTTACATACCACGACATGTGATTGAATCTCAGCAATGCAGGAGTGGGATGCTAGGCCCTGCACAAAGAGTTACAAATCAGGAACTGGATCTAGAGCGGTCAAGGTAAGAGAAGTATCTGAAATCTAAGACAATAAACAAAGTAAATTACTTTCTAAGCATGGCTCATCTATTAAGTTGTGTTACAAATCAGTAACTGCATCTAGAGCGGCCAAGGTAAGAGAAGAATCTCTAATCTAACACAATACACAAAGCAATTTACTTTCAACGCATGGCTCATCGATTAACTTGTGTTCCAAATCAATGACTGCATCTAGAGCGGCAAAGTTAAGAGAAGAATCTCAGAACTAACACAATACATGTAGCAATTTACTTTCTAAGCCAACGAAAATACTACTAGAGGACTAGAAAGAAAAGGAAATGAGATTCTCACTTGTGAAGCTCTAAGATTCAGGGGCCCATGGATTGAGGGGGCATCGGGAGCTGTGCTTGCACCGTATCCTCACTCAACTGCTCAGCTTGGCCAGCACAGCAGACGCTAGCAGAACACCGATATCTGCCGCTCACCATCTGCTGAGATACCCCTCCCCCTCCACCGGTGACGGTGAGGTCGGTCCGCCACCGCAGATCTAGCTGAGCAGAGTGATGCTTTTTGGAAATGGAAGGTGGGAGTTTAGTGGCGCAACGCGGTAGCAATGGAGTAGAGTATTTATTATTTCGGGGCGGACAGGGAATACAGAATTTGAAAATCCCGCTTTTGACTTCCTGACCACGAAATGAAAATTTAGTAAGCTGCAGTTGCTTCAGGGCCACTGACAAGTGAGGCCGTGCAATGGCGGCCCCATATTGTCAGCGAGTTTGGGTGGGATTCCGGTGGCGTACAATATTGGTGGGAGACGGATATCTGGAAGAGGCCCACGCTTCAGTGAAGCTGGGTGCGTTTCCAGTCGAAGATCACAAAACCTAACAGCTGCTTCTCCCACTACAATGCCTACACGTCTATTGTTTTAAGTCATACGGATATAAGGATCTTCCTCCTGCGTTCTTATCCGGACCAAAGCACACTCGTGTACCCACCAAAAATTTCGCATGCCTACCGGGGAAAAAGCCTGCATATTCCGCCCTATACTTGTGACAGGATTCCTCAGCAGTGTAGGCCTTCGTATTCCGAGCATCCCACGTATTTTCATGGCTACTGTAATCCCGTGAGGGCATGCTCTACCACGAGGTGCACGCTGCCTTAGTATCGGTCATGGTTCGATAAATAGGCGTGCCCCCAAGGCCTTTGCTCATCGCCTCTTCATCCTCCACGCATTGTGCTAGCGGACCTCTCTATTTGGTTCTGCGCTCTGTGAAAAGAGGTGAGCTCTTAGCTTCCGCGTCGTGTTTTTACAGGATACAATCATTGTTTCTTGTCAGTGCTTATTATGTTTACGTTGTTGGCGAGTGTGTAGGAGGATGGCTTCTGATGCGAACGGAGGAACCGCCAACTCCCATGCTGTTCCACCTCCGTAGCGGCTAGGATACATGGATCCATATGATCTGTACAACATGGACGAAGCAGACAAGGAATAAACGGAGGAGATGAAGAAAGATGCTTTGGCTTGGCTGCAGGAGCAGGGTTACACTCGTGTGCTTCGCCATGGTCGCTGTGTGTGCCCTTACTGCAATCTTGCTAACCGGCAGTGGGGTTTTCGTGACATCCTACAGCATGCTTCTGGCATTGGTCGCTTGGGATGTACCATGAAGTCGAGGGGTAGGCACCGTGCATTGGAGGAATATCTCCGCACGGATCCTCGTTATGCTACATTCCGTCGTGCATTAGGTATGGCGTGATAGGCGTGTGCCGTATCCATCTCCATGATGGTGTCTGTTGTCTTCCTCGTTGCCAAGTCCGAAGATTTCGTTGCTGGGTGTGTGTTTGTGCGCGCCTGTGCCAGTGCCACTGTACGGGTGTAGGTCTATGGGGATGTATCATGTATGTGCACATTTAAGTTGAATAATTTGGGCAAGGTGACCATCATTTACATTCTGTATATTCTTGGCAAAACGGTGAATTTAGTCAAACGGTAAATTTGTAAAATCGGTCATCATTTACGTGTGTATCTGCAATGCGGTGCAGTGGAATAAGAATAAAATATTACATGACAAGACATTACATCTCAGACTATGGCAATGCATCATGACCAGTGAAATCCACTGAAGCAAGGAAGGTGATCACGGAAAAGAAGAACACCCATGTTCTTCATGGATAATAGGGGATACAGGGGATTTTCCTACCACTACAAGATTCACAGAGCAGGAAAAGAGGGGATCGATCTTTTCCATCCAAAAGAAAACATACAATTGATCTTACCATCCACAAGACCACCTATTTGAAAGTGAAAAAGAAAACCCAAATCCGAGTAATCTAAGACGACCCCTCCGAGGAGTTCCCCGATGACTCTGGCGTCGAGGGAGCTTCAATGGCTGCGGGAGCCACGGGACCAGGATTGGCGGGGCCAGCATTTGAAGGACCAGCGCCGAGGTCCATCTTCTTCTTGGTCCTCTTCGAGTCCACCACCACCACCTCCTCCTCCTCCTCCTCCGCACCCTTCTCCTCCTTCGCTGACGGAATGTCCTTGAACGAATCAAGCTTACCGGCCTTGTCATCCTTCAAAACCTGCCTCACAAACGCCTCCATCTGTTGATTCCTCTTCTTTGCCTCCACCCGCTTCCTCTTCTTGGCCACCAATCGCTTCTTCTCAATGGCCGCCCACGTCTCTTCCTCATCCTCTTCTTCTTCCTCTTCCTCTTCCTCTTCCTCTTCATCTTCCATGTAGTCGTACTCATCCTCGCTGTCCTCGCTCTCCTGCCTTTCCATGTCTTCTACATCAGATTCACTCAAGGAGGGGTCGGATGGTTCGCATGCGCTTGGTTGGGGGGAGTCGGGTGGTTTCCCGATGGAGGAGGGTTGGAAGGGAATGGGGAGGCGGGAAGTCGAATCGGAGAAGAAGGCATGGTGGTTGTGGTTTTCTGGAGGAAGAGAGTTTGAGACAAGGCAATGGAGGGAGTTGGGAGAGTCCGGTATATTAATATATCTCAGGTTCAGGGAAAGTCGGGGTGTCTCTTCGGGAGTTGTATCACGCTAATGCAAGGAGGCGCCTCGATCTCTAATAATGTAACGGTCTTTTGCAAAGAAAAGAACTATGTAAATTTGTAATCTTAGTGAATTTGGAGCAAACTATATTTACAAGCACTTCAACATGCAGAGATGAACTGTTTACTGCCATTAAACCGGATGTTCGGGTATGGGATGCATTAACAGACCGGATGTTTCGGTCTAGAAAAAGATACAGAAAGGACAAATATTTCAGGACCTGTAAAAGATGCTTGTTTTGATTTTGGGCAAAGGTGATCTATGATTTCATAGTTTATAAGAGCGATAAAATAGGATAACATTTATAGGGAGACAAGGAACAGAGATGGTCAGGGAAACAAAGCATAAACAACTTAAAACAAGGGGATTGATCAACAAACAAACGATAACCAAAATCACAAACATAGTTTGGGCTAGGGATGCATTAGCGTTTTCGATGTTTGGCAATAACCACATGCTTGTTTTGAATTTGGTCAAGGTGAGCAACAATCACATTGCTATTTCTTATTAATCGTTCAATATTGATCTTCAACTTCTCCAGATCATGTGTCAAGCTAGGAAACTGACATTGCCAAGTGATTGGCAGATGTTGGTGTAGGTCTGTCTAGTGGTGTTATGTTTTGGGTTGGAAACTTGTGATGATCTTCAGACTCGTTGTCTGGTGATGCTTACTCTCCCTGGGAGTCCTAGGGGCGATCATTGTCCTAATCTAGCTTGAGTCAATGTAGGTTAGGGCGAGTCAAGGGCCATTGAACTCCTCTTTTATCCCTATTCTGTGACTTGTTCGGTATTTCCGTTGTTACAATGGAAATGGGGGATGCCCTCGATTCGAAAAAAAAATGTGTCAAGCTAGGAAACACGATCATGTATAAGTACAATAAGAGCGGATGTTCTTGTCTAGAAACACGAACAGGCCGGACAACACATGAGACCATGTTTCATGGAAATGTAAAGTTACTAATTAACATCACGATGTTCACATACATAAGACAATGTTCCCATGAAATCTAAAGATACTAACTAACATCACAGATAACACATCGGCATTGGTCTTCCACTGGCGCGGCTCGCTCACTCCATCTACATCCATCCCTCGTTTCTGGCCAGGACGTGGTGGCGGCTCCACTTCTTCATGTTGTCCTCCCTTAGGGCAACCACCTGTGATCTCTTGATCATGGCAACCACCTTCCATGGGAAGTTGTGACACGAGGATGGCAACAGGCGGATGTTACTGTTAAGAAAAAGTGACAAGACCAGACTAAATTATTTGTTGAACGAACATCCATCCAAAGTACTCCATAGGAGGAAACAGAGTTCTCTGATCATACACTAATAAGCATTACCGCAAAGTGACACTTGTTATTGTTAGCGATTATCTTTTCATCCAGTCTGGGTCGTCGAGGATGAAAGGCGCCGCCTCGCCGTCGAGCAGGAATGGGTCCATCATCGGGGGCTGAGCGGCTGGCAACGCCGCCGGCTTTTCGAGCAGGGACAAGAACGTCCGTGCCCCTAAGCTCTCCGGGACAGTTGGTGCGGCGGGCGCACTTGACATCAATGGCCGAGCGGCTGGCAACGCCGCCAGCCTGTCGAGCAGGGACGGGAACGGCCGTGCGCCTGAGCTCTCTGGGACAGTCGGCGCAGCGACCGCACTTGACATCAATGGCCGAGCGGCTGGCAACACCGCCGGCCTTTCGAGCAGGGACAGGAACGTCTGTTCCCCTGAGCTCTCCGGGACAGTCGGCGCGGCGGGCGCACTTGACATCAATGGCCGAGCGGCTGGCAACGCCGCCGGCCTGTCAAGCAGGGACGGGAACGGCCGTGCGCCTGAGCTCTCCGGGACGGCGGACGCACTTGACATCAATGGCGGAGTGGAGGGCCATGGTTGCCATGTGCAACCAGCCTGGCCTCTCGGGCACTCCACCCACTGCACGCCAGCTTCTGGTGGCGACGGGTACGGCCGCGCGCCTGAGCTCTCCAGGACAGTCGAAGCGGCGGGCGCACTTGACATCAATGGCCGAGCGGCTGGTAACGCCGCCGGCCTATGGAGTAGGGATGGGAATGACCGTGCGCCTGAGCTCTCTGGGACAGTCCAAGCGGCGGGCGCACTTGACATCAATGGCGGAGTGGAGGGCCACGGCTGCCACGTGCGACCAACCCGGCCTCTCGGGCACTCGACCCACTGCACGCCAGCTTCTGGTGGCGACGGTGAGACGGGAATCGTGGTTTGATAGATGCGGAGAGAATGCCTCTCCCACCGCTGCCTGGCACGCCAGCGACCAAGGCCGCAGTCGGCACAGAGTGTGCCGGGCCCCATCGACCCGGCCATCCATTGCGGCGTTTCTGTCCTGCCGCAGTCGCCGCATCTCGGCCCCGCCGGAGCTTTAGCCGGCGTGGATGGTAGGAGAGCAAGCTCCACAGGAGGCACGCGATGATTGTCACCGGCCATTGGGGGATATGCTCTGAAATGCACATAGAAATTAGTTTGCTCAAAGAGGCGGAAAAGGTCGAAAGAACAAAGAAATCGATTGAATTGGGAGAGAGGACGATGGTACTTGCGCCGATAGGAGGCGATGCCGATGGGGTCTTCTAGTGCCGAGAGGAGGAGATGCCGATGGGGTTTTCTTTCGTTGAGGAGGAGATGCAAAAGTGTTTTCCAGTATATATTAATAGATCTCATTTGCCAAGGGAAAGGCGCAGGGTCTCATGGGGGATCGTGTCAGGCAAATGGCCTAGGCGCGTAACTTGCAATCTCGTTGAACTTGGAGCAAACTTAATTCACTTGAACATGATGAGATCAAAAGTTCCCACGAGACCGGTTATTCTGGTATACGAGGTCGGATGTTTCGGTTTACGAACCATGAGTAGACTGGAGAAATATTTTTAATCATTTGATGGCAAAAAGATGCTTCTTTTAAATATGGATAAGGTGAGATGTGATATCATCCTTGTTAGGGAGAGCCAAAAATGTGCATAATTCGAACGTGGAGCCGTGGCTTAGGTAGAGCAATTTGAAGCGATGGGCAACAAATTGGCTTTCAGTAAGATGGTGTCTACTCTATCTAGTGTACACTACCCTATCTAGGAAAGATTTGTTTTTCAAAGACCTGGTTAGTAGGAAAGAATAGTGAAGACAAGCAAGCTGACTTAGAGTTTGAACCATGGCTTCATTCTTCCTTGTTGACGAGTCATGCTTGGTAACAACAAAATAAAAGCATGCAATGAGATAGGCAATATAACCCGGGTAGGACCGGATGTTTGGGTTTACGAAACATTAACAGACCGGACAAAAATTTTCATTCCTTTCCTGGCAAAAGTTGCTTGTTTTGAATTGGGCAAACCTGATTACGGATTTCGTAGTTTCTGAGAAAGTGAGATCACATTATTTGTTTTTTAATTATCCAATATTGATTTCCACCTCTCTAAATTGCGATGAACTATTCCAACTACCCGCCGTGGTAAATAAATCGGGGAAGACCAGAAGTTGGTTTCCATCACGTCAATGCGTGTACGAGTATTGCTACACGAGAATCAAGGAAGAGAGATAGAAACAGATATCAGTGGATTGATCTAGAAACAAATATACCCAAAATCACTCTCACATGTCAGGGTAATTTTTTTGGATGCAGATATCCAATTATTTTGCTAAAGAACAGATCACATTCAGCGTGAATTCTACATTCCTCGTTACAAAAATGTGACCATTCTTCCCAGCTCATCTTGAAGCACAAGCGGCCTGCGCACTGATGATTGTCGCGCACCACTGGCAGCGCCAGCGTTGTACGTCGGCGCCATGTCACTCGCCGGATCACCTCTGAGGCTACCTCACGGCACCGTAGGCAACCCTTGTTCGTCCGCATCATCATCGATGTTGTGGCCGCCGATTCTTCCTCGCCCTCGACCTGTCTGATGTACCGCCTCGCAGTGTCATCATCACCGGCGCCGCCATTGGCCCTGTAGAGGACCATGGCGGCTACGTAGGCCACCACATTGTGCCCGGCCTGGGCGGCCTCCTCGAGCTTGGCGATGGATGACCGGGAGTTGTAGTTTTCCCCGAACAGGATGTCCATCCCGGAGATGAAACATGCCTCCGGGTTTCTTATGCGGGTCAGGCAATCGAGGAGGGCGTCGTAGCCCTTGCGGTCGTTCCACTGCAGCTCGACGGCAAATCGCTCTAGCGCCACGCGCCGACCAACGGCCGCGTTGTTGCACACGCGATGCATCTCCTGGCAGGTCGCCCGTAGGCTACGGAGGTCATCCATGGGCCGCTTCGAGGTCGCAGCGAGGTGGTCGGCGATGTCAATGTTCACCTCTGTAGGGAGCACCACCAGCGATAACGGCAACCGCCTCGACGACATGATTACTGACCTACGGGCGTCCTGAAAATAGTTTCATCAAACATCAGAGTGCCAGATCAAATGCACATTCAAATTGATACAGAGACTTGGAAGAGAGCACTGTACTCTCACGGATCTTCCTTCCGAGAGGAGGAAATGCAATTGTAAAAATGTTTTCTTTACCCCAGGCGGAAGAAGTCGATCAATGCCCCATTTACAACAAATCCACCGTTCCTTTCTCCGCATTTACAGTAAATTCACCGCTCCTTCGCCACCCAAAACAACCTTCGCTGCTGCTCTGTTGATTTCGGGATAACAATAATAATTCATTATGACTGTTGGGGAACCTAACGGAAATTACGTTCTTGGAAATGTGAACAGGTCGGACTAAATGGTCAGTACAATGTGGTGGATACTAACTGCCGCGCATTTCTCGGTAGATTTTGGCAATACATCATCAGTACAATGCTCAGAAGCATAGGGCACAATGTTCAGAATACATGATCGACACATTGTTCACAATACAAAATTGTCACTTGCAGAATACATGATCGAGACATCTAATTAGCCTTACCACCGAGCATCAATCCCACCATTCCCGCGAAAAAAACAAATAAAGCAAGCAGCACATGCGCGAGTTTGACATTGTGCCTATAATTCCCAATTGACTTCAGCTCAGCGGTAACCTTCTGAAGTTTTTGTCACGCTATTTTGAGCTCATTCCTAATCTCTCTAAGCTCACAGTTAGCTTTTCCCAATTCCCCCTCGCACTGCTTTGCATCCTCTTCAGCTTTCGCTTTCTTCTTCATGAGCTTCAGCATAACAGCATACGACCTTTCATCCCATTCTGGATCAATCCAGCAGAAGTAATCGCATTGCTCTTTTTGTTCCTGCAAATTAAATGACCCATTAGCAATAGCCGTTGACCACAGGCACCACATAAGTAGGTAGCCAACTAGCCATTACCTTTGGGCAGCCAGCAAACCGGCGGCCAGGGTTGAGAAAGGTCCAAGCATACTTCACCATAGCTCTCAACCCATGTTTGCACTTGTCTTTAGGATGCCAATGGCTACTATTGCAGGAAGATGTCTTCGAGCAGTAACTACCAATGGAAGAAGATGCTGGAGTACACGGATGCTTCAAAAAAATTCATTGCAACTTGAAATCAATGCTTAGTTTTGCACTTTCTAAACTAAAGCCTATCAATCAACTTGTAACAACAATCGTGCTTCAACCGAAATCCCCAATTCCAAATATCACTTCCCTCTGACGAAAGGGGAAAGGAGAGGCACAAAACAGGGTACTGACCTGACCGTAGCTCACTCTCCTCCCTTCGATGCGAGGATCCACCATTCCCACCGCGGGTTGTAGATCTGCGCACCAAGGCCTCTAGGCTAGATATTTGCCACAACGACCCACAGCAGCGTGCTGGCAAGCCCCTTGCAGGGTACGCGGTTGATATAGCTGTTGGCCGCGGGTTCGACCCCTGCTATTGACATAGTATCCTTTTAATTTTCCTATGTTTTTTATCAGACTGACTTGTGGGACCTTATTAATTTTTATGACAAGTTGGAACCACAGTAGGAAACAAGCAGTTTCGCGATCGTTCCTCAGGAAGGTCCTTCCAGCAAAACATCAACAAACCGGAACTTTGCCGTCCACCGAGCAGCAAACATCATATTATGATCAGGTAGCAACAAGTTTCTCAACTCATGACCACAAAGTTCACAACACCAAGTAGCAACAAGTTACAACACCAAGTAGCAAACATCATAGGATGATCATCACACGAAGTAGCAACAAGTTTCTTAACTCATGATCACAAAGTTCACAACACCAAGTAGCAAACATCATAGGATGATCATCATTACAATTTTCAAAATAATCATAACCACCCATTTGTAATCATAACGGTACTGATCATCAATTTACATCTGTAGGCATTGATTCTCCTTCCATAGCTCCATCCTGCAGCTGTCCCTTCACCTTCTGCAGCTCAGCAGTAGTAGCTTCTGAGGATCCTTCCCATTGTTGATCCCTTTTTCGCTTGGCTGACCTAAAGAAAACATAAGCACCAACAAGTTTCATAACACTATGTATTATGATCAGGAGGAACAACCAGTAAATAAACATCAACAAAGAACAAGTTTCATAATAATCAAGTACTACCTATTTTTATCTTTCTCGCACAGTATCCATTGCTGCTCCTTCTTCATCTGGATAACACTCTGTTGTATCGATTGCTTCTCCTTCTCGATCTCGATAACTAGCTGCTCAACCGATTGCTTATACACTTCCATCACATCGATGGCATGTTTCAGCTTTCCCTTCATGTTTTCCAGCTCCGTGGTAGTTGCTTTACGCTTGATGTTAGCCTTTGCGCATTCTTCCTTCCATGACCTTGCCTCCTCTTCAGGTTTTGCCTTCCTGTCCAGTACCAGGTCTTTCGACTCTTGGTCAAGAATCTCACCTATTTCTTTCAATAAGGCATTGTCCAGGCGTAACATATGGGCACACAACTCCTTGTAGTTGTTGGTCTGTTGCAATTGTTCATGTAACAATTGGTCAGCCATCTCGTTGAATTTCCTCATCTCTTGCATAGTTGTATTTAGAATTTCCTGACACAGCTCCTTGTATTTTACAGCCTCTTGTTGCGCCATGAGTTCTCTGCCTTCTTGTTCTTGCAGGTCTCTCTTCACCTCCTGCAGCCCAGCTTTAGTGGCTTCAAGCACCTCTACAAGCTAGTAAAATACAATAACTATCAATCCATCAAACGATGCAAACTGAAAACTAACTGAATCTAACACCTATGAATTGTCTGTAGCCTATCAACTTGTAACACCAAACGAAGTACAAATATGAGGGTACGATGAAATTTGATTCTAGTGTATATGCTCATCAATCTGTTTGATCCCCAAATCTAGAAATCCCTAGGACCATAGGGGAAAATATAGTGGCTCAAACCAGAGAACTGACATTGTCGAGCCGTTTCAGCTTCTTGTAGCTGGAAGGTGGCGGTGGAACCATCTTCTCGTCGCCTCTAGGATCCGCCATTCCTGCCACGAGCCGTTGCAGATCTGCGCGTAGCAAAAGTTGAGAGTCTTTGCGAAGGCAGTGAAGCCTTTCGCCTGCGAATTACTGATTTATATTAAAGATTCACCTTACACAACCATTAGGAAAGTGTTTCCTGTTAAAATGACAGAACCAAGAAGTGGTGCAGTGGTAAGCAACGCAGTCTTGTTCCTATAGGTCTTTAGTTCGAACCCTTGCAATGGTAAGTTCTTTTTTGCAACATTTCGTGACCTAGCGAAAATGCTTCCATGTGGGACCTCCATTTTATGATGACTTGGAACGACAGTAGGAAATAAGCAGTTTCGCGATCGTTACTCAGGAAGGTCCTTCCAACAAAACATCAACAGACCGGACCAGCAAAACATCAACAAAATTAGCTCAGAATGGTGAGAGTGCTCAAGCAAATTAGTATAATAAGATGGCATCTCAAAGCAACTCATCACCACAAAGTTTACACCACCAAGTAGCAAACATCATAACATGATGAGGTAGAAACATGTTTCTTAAGACATCAGTAGATCAACAATTCTCCCCACATATAGATTCAAGGTAATATTATGTCTGGCTTCCTGCAGCTGTCCATTCACCTTCTGCAGCTCGGCTTCAAGCATCACTTAAATCAATAAATTCTGAGGGTCGTTCACGTGATCTGAAGAAAAACATCAGCAACAACTTTCATAAGATGGCATGTCATGGTTATTCATCATTAAAAATTGTTCCAATAATTGTAACTACCTATTATTCGATTCCATTTCTATGAACACTTGTCCAAGTTCTGTCTGTGTTGGCTTACCCTTCTTCCTCTTCTGAAGCTCAGTGGTAGTATCTTCAAGCATCAATTTTTCAGTATCTCCAAGCTTCATGTTAGCCTTTCTGCATTCTTCTTTCCATGACCTTGCTTTCTCTTCAGCTTTTGCTATCCTGCGTGTTAGCTTATTCAGAACAGCTTTAGTCCTACCATCCCATTCAGGATCAATCCAAACAAATGTCTGACATTTTTTTCCTTGAGGCTGCAGACACCAAATACATATATGTTCATAAAATTGTCCATTTTCAACACTAATATCAAGAGTACAAGTACTATAAGTCTATTGAAATTTAAACAAGTTATTGTTTACCTGACCACAGGTTCCATACCGGCGCCCAAGGGCGGTGAAGCTTTCCCTAACAAGGAGAGCATACCCATGCTGGCACTTGTTATAAGGATCCATAACGATAAGATCAACATCAGGAGGCTCCGATGTAACGAAATCAGTGGACCGAGCCACCACCAAATGCTAGTAAAATACAAGAACCTATCAATTTATAAAATGATGCAAATCGAAAACTAATTGAATCTAACACCGATTATCTATAGCCGATCAACTTCTAACACCAATTGCAATGCAAATCTGAGTGTATGATAAAATCTGAATCTATTGTATATGGTCATCAATTCTCTAGATCTCCAAATCTAGAAATCCCCATCCCTAGATCGATAGGGGAAAATATAGTGGCTCAAACCAAAGGACTGACCTTGTCATCCTGTTTTATGTACTCGTAGCCGGGAGGTGGCGTATAAATCGCCCTCTCATCGCCGCTAGAATCCGCCATTCGTACCACGAGCCGTTGCAGATCTGCGCGTAGCAAAAGTTGAGAGTCTTTGCGAAGGCAGTGAAGCGTTTCGCCTGCGAATTACTGATTTATATTAAAGATTCACCTGACACAACCATAAGGAAAGTGTTTCTTGTTAGCATAACACAACCAAGAAGTAGTGCAGTGGTAAGTAGCACAACCTTGTTTCTTCAGGTCCCTGGTTCGAAACCATGCCATGGCAAATTATTTTTGCAACATTTCGTGACCTAGCCTCTAGTCTGGCAAAAATGCTTACACGTGGGACCTTACATGTGGGACCCAATTGAATTTTATGACGACTTGGAACACTCTATTTAAAAATAATGATTACATGTGGGACCAAAGTTGGTTTATGATGCCGCTGACATGGCGAAAATGCTTACATGTGGGACCCTAGAAAAATTTATGACGACTTGGAACACTCTATTTTTGAAAAATTCCTTACATGTGGGACCCAACTAAAATTTATGACGACTTGGAACACTCTATTTTTAAAATAATGCTTACATGTGGGACTGATGTTGGTTTATGACGTTTTTGCAGAGCTTATGGCGTCACAAAACAGCATGGAATAGTGAATGCCCGCCTACAGTACCAACCGTAATGACGAAAGTTTTTTTTTGTCACTAAATTTGCTCGGAAGTGAAATATTATGACGAGATCAGCCAGGAACGTCATAAATCAATGACGCTAAAATGTGGTTGCGTCACTAGTCAACGATTTTCTTGTAGTGTTCGTCCCATCACCCTTGTCTACCTCCACATACCTAGAGGATTTACACTTTGGATAGTACTTTGCATCCTTGTGTTCTTCCCTAAATAGGACGCACCCCTTCGGACAACAATGTATCTGATCATACGGCATCTTCAGTGCCCGAAGGAGTCTCGTTGACTCGTGAAAGCTGCTCAGAAGATGATGACCCTCCGGAAGCAGTCCCCCAATAATTGCCATCATATCATCGAAGCAGGATCGAGTCATGTTGTGCTGGGACTTCAACCCCAATAGACGCCCAATGGCATCAAGTTGAGAAACCATTGTCTTCTCATGTAGGAGCTTCTATGCCACTCCAACATGGCCAAGAACGCCTTAGTGCTCGGCTCTGGCTCCTCCTCCTTATCATCCTGCTCGTCCTCCGTAGCCCTTTCAGCGAGCGTCGCATCCTCATAGTCACCTAACCATCCTGCTACCCCACCATCACCATCAAATGCCTCCAAGCGTTATCTCACGGCCTCCTCTCTGGGACGATAGGCTCCACCATGGCACACCCACCGGGTATAGTTTGGCGTAAATCCATACTTGCAAAAGATCCTTCAACGTGACTTCCATTGTTTTTTTCTTCTTATTTTTGCATTGGCTGCAGGGACAAAACATGTCTCTCGCTCCCTTAGCTACCATAAACACATGGTCCAAGAATTTCTCGGTCTTATCCATCCATTCATGGGTGACTTGAGCCTGACTTGGCGTCCCTTGTACATCCACTCACAGTTATCCATTCTCTAGCATATACACATAACGCAGTAATATAACCATCAGTCGCATCTACACGGCGTGCCTACTGTCTAATAGGTAAGGATAGGTCCTAATCCCACCCGCAGATGCGTAGATGAGGTTAGTTTCCATGCTCTACTCCGATCCGAGACAAAATTTCGGCAGCACCTCCCCGCTGCTCTCCCGATACACATCCTGGAAGGGAGAGTGTGTATCCGGAGAACAACAGGGAGGTGGTGCCGAAACTCCATCTCGGATCCGAGCAGAACATGGAAACCAACACATCTACGCATCTGCGGGCTGTCCAAAAAATGTGGACAATCCGAAACAAATACGGTCATAGATATACAAAGATCCGCATATCTCCAACTGTATTTGTTTCGGATGGGAGACGCCTAACTGGGCTACACCGATCTACGTACGACAACGGTAAGGAAAAGAGCTCAATTATACCTAGGTGGTGGAGACAGGCTAGCGGCGCAGTGGCAAGTCGGTGCATTGATGAGTCAGCGTTGTGCAGGCAGGACTGCAGTGCCGACGAAGACGATCGGGGTAGCCGAGGTGCTCCGGGTTCCCTCCGATAGGTCCTACTCTGCAAAACAAGAAAAACAACACTATAAGTACAAAATTTCGGCAGAACCTCCCCTGCACGGGGAGGTTTCCAAAACCTACAAGAAAGAAGCCAGCTCAATGGCCGACAACACATATACGGCACGAAGGTCACACATCCACAATTTCGGCACGAAGGCCGTCAATGACACATCCGACACCGAAGTACACATTCTTTGTTTCTAAGTTCACAAGCAAATGAGCAAGATACATTCTTTTTGCTTTTTTAAGTTTAAGGTACCCTACAATGCTCAAATAGCAGAATTATGCTGCCATTTCTAAGTTCACAAGCAAATGGGCAAGATTTATCATTTCTCAAGTTTTCTTGGAGCCATTTCCACGACAGGTTGATGCTTTTTGTCTATTTACTTGGAGCTTGTGGCATCTCTGCATCTTTGAAGATGAGCTTACGAAGCTGTCATGTCCCTTATGCTGCCAGCAAACTCATTGAACTCATCTATAGTTTAATTTCAGATCTAGATCATGAAATGAGTGAGCTAGCAATGAAACCACGGCTTTGCAAAGAGAACAATTGATTCTGCATGTTCACCTACACTTGGTGCCTTCGGAAATCGCAATCTCAAGATTCTGCAGAGAAGGACTTACCGACCGTGTGGGAGGTCGCCAGCGTCGGCAGGGCGGCGGGGCCGGGCCGGGACGCGCCGGCGGGGCGGGGCACACCGGCGGGGTGACGGGGCGCGCCGGCGGGGCCTGGGTGCGCCGCCGGGGCCGGGGGCCGGGGCGCACGGGGTCAGGAGTAGGCGCGCGCTTGTGTGTCGACTGGAGAGGGTGCGTGCGAGCTAGGGTTGGGCCGTGTGTTGGCGAGTTGGGCTTTTTTTTAATTTCTTTCCCGAGAGTCCTCTTCTTGCGCTTGGGGAAGGGGGTCTTCCCCGAGTGGCTTTGTGTGTTTTTTTTCAAAATTTCTTCCCCGAGAGCCCCGACCTTGCACTCGGGGAAGGGGGCCTCTTCCCCGAGTGCCTCGGATCTAGCACTCGGGGAAGGGTCTTTTCCCCGAGTGCCAACAAAGGCACTAGGGAACTATTTTTTTTATTTTTTTGCCCCATTTTTTTGTGAGGCCTTCCCACATTATTTAAAACTCCTTGCTCAATTTTGGGCTAAGTTTGAATTTTTTGTTATATTTCCTTAGTTTTTTCGTTTTGTTGAATTTTTTGCAGACTTCAAAATTGAACCGCAGGTGCATTAAATAATATAATTTGATGATTCAAAAAATGATATTTATGATATTTGATGTATATTGAGGCCTTATCCAGGAACTCATATGAAATGTCGAGCATCTTGTTGCCATGACATGACGAGCAACTTACGGGAAAAGTGTTTCTAAATTACAGAAAATCCGAACGAAGTCCGAAAATCACGAAACTTGTCGGGACGTCGTGTTATCACATTTATAGGTTGTGTGCAAGAGTTAAGAAGA
Organism: Cenchrus fungigraminus; assembly: GCA_036936925.1. NCBI lineage: Eukaryota > Viridiplantae > Streptophyta > Magnoliopsida > Poales > Poaceae > Cenchrus > Cenchrus fungigraminus. Next base: position 62,547,550 of record CM072770.1, read on the forward strand.
TTTCGAGCAAGTTGGGACGTCGGATGCTTAAAACCCAGACATCTCTGTGTGTGTTATCACATTGATCACATGTGGAGATGTCTCGGTTTAGGCATCCGACGTCGCAACTTGCTCGAAATCTTCTCAATTGTTGTACACAACCTCTACATGTGATAACATGACTCCAAGACAAGTTTTGTGATTTTTGGACTTCGTTCGGATTTTCTGTAATTTAGAAACACTTTTCCCGTAAGTTGTTTGTCATGCCACGGCAACAAGATGCTCGACATTTCATGTGAGTTCCTAGATAAGGCCTCAATATACACCAAATATCATGAATATTATTTTTTGAATCACCAAATTATATTATTCAATGTACCTACAGTTCTATTTTGAAGTATGCAAAAAATTCAACAAAACGAAAAAAACTAACGAAATATGACAAAAAATTCAAACTTAGCCCAAATTTGAGCAAGGAGTTTTAAATAATGTCGGAATGCCTCACAAAAAAATGGGGCAAAAAAAACTAATAACAAAGTTCCCCGAGTGCCATAGCCCCTTCCTCGAGTGCTAGAGCAATGCACTCGGGGAAGAGGCCTCCTTCCCCGAGTGCTAAAGAAAGGCACTCGGGGAAGAGACCTTCTTCCCCGAGTGCTAGAGCAAGGCTCTCGGGGAACATTTTTTTAAACGGTTCCGTCCACCACCGCCGTCAAATGCAACTTTACTTTCACGAGTTTCGGTCTTCCCCAAGTGCAACACTCGGGGAAGAGTGGCTTCCCCGAGTGCCCGATTTTTGGCACTCGGGGAAGCATTTGACACTCGAGGAATTTTGCTTCTCTCGTAGTGGCTACCAGGAACGGTATGAGACATGCGATACCTTTTTACCACACCTAAACGCCGGAACGCCAGATCTAGCGTCCATCGAAGGCGTGGGCAATGCCGACGTGCGCAGGGCCCGCGCGTCCACCGTTGTTCCGCGCCATGGGCAGGACGGGGAGAGAGAAAGGAGACCCGCCACCGCTGCCATCAACCCCGCGGCGCCGAGGAGGGGACGACGCAGAGCAGAACACACACCCAAAGAGAGAGAGAGAGCGCAGCAGCAGCCAGCGGTGCCCCGCTGCCACGGAGCTCTACCACCCGTGTCGCACCGCTACCCACGTCGAATCTGCGGCCCTGCCTCCCACCGCCCAAGATTCGTCGTCGAGAGGTTGGGATTGGGTGCGGTAGCGGGCGCGGGCGGACTGACGTGGTCTTCTTCCTCGGGGAGGTCGCGGCGATGGCGCTGGTGGAGGTGGTGCAGGCGACGGCGCTAGTGGAGGTGCAGGCTGGGGACGAATCGGCAAGGTATAGGCACCAGGGCATCTCCTCCGCGCCGCCGCTGCAGGAGAGCTCCTCCCTCGCCACCCCTCTGCTCCAGGCCTCCATGGATGGTTTGGAGGAGCTCCGCATGCGTCCTTCTCCACCACCACCACAGGTGCTCCGCGTCGCCGCTGCTGCCACTGGTGCTCCGCGCCATGCTCGCCCATGGCCGCCGGATCCGGTCCTGCTCGCCGCAGGGAGATAGCAGGGCCCACCACACAAGCAAAGCTCCTCTGCGGCGGGCCAAGGAGGGACGCCGACGTGTGGGACGAGGTCGTGAGCCGTGCCGGAGAGGGGATCCTCGTCGACACCGGCGCGGCGCACGGGTGGACAGCGGCGTGGCGCCCGACCTCCCAGGGACGGGGACGGGGTAGACCATCTGGAAGAGCACAGCATCGCAGTGCGTAGCGATGATGTTGAAGCGGTCGTACTCCCCCGTTCCGACCGGCCATGACAGGTAGAGGCGGGACGACCACGGCGGGCCGTGGAGCTCGAAGCAGACACGGAACTTCTCGCCCCTGGAGTTGGTGCAGGATGCCTTGGTGGGATCGTCGGCGGGGAAGGAATCGTCGTCCTTTTGGATGATGAAGATGTCGATTAGTGCACAGTCGGGGAGGGAGAGAGAGGAGGAGGAGGCCATGTCCGGCAGTTCGGGATTCTGACGGCCGGCGACGGCGCGACGCGGAGCACGGATGGACGGCGGCGGGGGAGGTGTGGGTGGAGGGAGTTGGGGTGCGGCTAGGAGTAGCAGAGGAGGTGATGGGGTTGGTGGGGAGAGAGATGGTGGGTGTGGGAATTATCTGGAGGGAGAGTATGACTTGTGGGTCCCACAACAGGTAGTTGGTGTGGAGTATGAGATATAGGGGATGACGGGTGCGGGAAAACTCATACTGTACTAGAGAATCTCGATGACGAGGCATAATATTCTTTTATAGGGTATGCAAATGGAGTACAACGAGTGCGACCAGCCTGAAGAGAAGGAGGGGAGAGAAGAAAGAGAGAGGAGAGAGGAGATAAAATGAGGTTGACATGTGGGTCTCACCACCCTCTAAAACCGCCCGATGGTCAATTGTGAACGATTTTAAGAGTCCGATGGTTGAAGATTCCTGATTTTCGAATTCGATGACCAAAACCAAACTTCAGCTATAGTTCGATGGTAAAAAAATAGACTTCATCTATCCTAGAATGATCCTTTGGGTCCAAAATGAGTGGACGAGTTCGTCTTCGTCCCTTGTCAATACTATTGCATCTTCGTAAGTTTGTCTTGGTGCTTCTAAATGTACTCCCTCCGTACTAAAAAAACTTGACGTTTAGGACAACGACGCAGTCTCCAAAGCATAACTTTAACTTCTTATTTTTATAAAAATATTTATAAAAAACTGAAATATGTATACTTTTATAAAAGTATTTTTCAAGAGAACTCTACTCATATAGTTTTCATATTTGTAAACTCAGCAACTTAAAAGTTATTTATGATTTATGTTCCTAATGTTTGACCAAAACCTAGTCCAAAACGTAAGTTTTTTGAATACGGAGGGAGTACTAGCAACAAATGAAGGTGAAGATGTTTTGACGTAGAGAGGTGGGCGAACGTTTGGTAGCGGTAAAGTCATAGCTCTTCGACGCTTATGCGGTGTCAAACATTTAGTCTCAATTTAACCAAACGTTAAACAGGGTCATCCCATTCAAGTTTGACCCTGTACATACCACGGTTCCGACAGATACTTTAAATAGATGACCCATTTTGCGTATAGTACAAGAGGAAAGGCAAATAAGCGTCGTCGGAGAGAGATGGCACAAATCTTGCTTCTGCATATTGCCGCACCTGTGCCTACGTCGATATGAGCCATGCGGTGGCCCACGACAGGCCCGCATTCGCAGCCAGTAGGAAGAGGCATGGCAGCGCTCACGCTCGCATCTTGGGAATTTTTTTTATATTTTTTTCTACAATTTTTCGAAAATAAATAACCGTTTGAAACTTTTTCAAAACTAGTCTCGAATCGCCATCTGAAAGGGCGACAGGAACTTGCCGCCGTTTTAACCGGCGGCAGGTTCCGTAACCGCCGTTTTAAACGGTGTTAAGGGCTTGCCGCCAGTCCAAAAGGTGGCAACCCTAGCCGCCAAACAGTACGGCGGTTACTCTTAAGGGAGCGGGCGGCTGGTAGCCGCCGGTGGCGGCTGGAGTTGGCGGTCAACCGCCAGATCCCTTGGCGGTAGCTCAGGGCCTACCGCCGCGCACAATGGCGGTAAGTTTTTTTAAGGATAAATCATCGATCTCTGTTGACGGTGAATTTCCGTCAACCTAGCCATGAGTTTACCTTTAATGTTGGCATTGATTTATTATTCTAACCACTGGAACTAACCCCCCGTATATAACAAGTTCACTCTTGCATGTCGATTTTGGAGTTTATTATTTACGCAGGAAATCTACGCTAAAGAGGAGACTTTTGGGATAAGTTCATCAAGCACTTTGGAAGAAGATCATGAAGCCCAACAAGAGTCAAGACACGCGATGAACATGACTCCAAATGACCCGAGGACCGAAGCGTTAACGTGCAAATCTTCAGGGACTCAACCAGAAAACAGGGAAGCTTGGATGGTAAGCATTCAAGCTTTAACCACGAAGGAAACGACGTCAAAGGCCCACATGCAAGTGCACACAAATGGGGAATCGCGCGAGAAGCAACCGGGAGGAAGCCGGGGCCGAACTGGGCTGAAATGGGCCCAGGCCGGCCGGCCCAGCCCATTCCGGGCCCGGTTTGACCTAGCCGCCCTTCGGACTATTTATAGTCCCCCTGCCAAGAGTCACGTAGAAATTCATTCGTCATCCGCCGCCGAGGAGCAGAGAAGAGAAGGACACCATTCCGGAGAGGAGAGGGTCGTGATGGTTGACTAGGGTTCCCCTAGCCGGCGTGGGAACCTTGCATGGAAGACCACGTCGGAGTTCCAGGAGCTAGGATCAAGATCAAGATAGGATCCCGGTGGTCATCTTGTCCATGTATTACTTCTATGTTGAATTAGTAGATTGAATCCGATTCTTAGCATCAAGTGCTTTCGTTGTGATTTTGTCTTCATTTGGGTGTTTTCCTCCCCGATCTATCCCGCGGGTAAATTGCATAGGATGTTCTTGTAGCCATGGTGGCTAGAGGTGCATACCCGATCTACCAAACGTTTTCAACTTGTTCTTCTTCAACCCGCCGAGTAGTACCAACCCATAAGATTATCCCCTGTAGTGACAGTACGGTAAAAGAGAAAAACGGGACTCCTCAGAGTCGGAACGGGAGCCGTGCTTTCAGTGAGATTCGTTTTGCTATATTCTTCTTTACTTTGGAACTTCAACAAAAGACCCGATCCAATCTCTAGATTGGTTCTCCCCTCTCTTTCTCTTGCTACCTCCGGTGTGCGGTAGACTAGATGAGTTTTGATGATGATCTAGTAGATTAGATGCAAAAACAACCTCTTGAGATCAAAGTGTTTTCCGCTTATTAGATTGGATCTTGCGTTACACATTGTTCCACGGATTCGATACCTTGGGTTCACACTTAAGGGAAGAAGGGTCCCTTGGCTACGACGGAGGACTTGTCCGCTTGCAAGTCCAAACGAAATTGGATACGCATATACACCGTCAACAATCTCTAAATTAAAGATAAATCACCGACGAAATTGCAAATGATATCATTTAAATTAAAGATAAATCACCGACGAAATTACAATGGCATGCATGACACAACTCTAATCCTAACATGCCTTAGGGAATTTATATACTGGATTACATTCGTAATCTAGTTGTACGAGAATCGGTCGGAGAGCAAGGAGCCGGCGCCTGAGGACTGCTGAGACAGCATGTAGTACCCCGGTGGTGGTGGTGGAGGTGAAGGAGGAGGTGACCAATCTCTCATCTTCACGTGACATTCACAAGTGCAAGTCGCACGAGGGTAGCACTGGTTGTCGGCGGGACGATCTGGGGAAGCAAGTGCTTCGTCCAGGCACCGCTTCAGGTTGTAGATGACGATGTCGTGGAGGTAGTTGATGTAATCCTGATAGGGGTCAATGGCTGGGGGATCCACCCATTGCCCAGAAGCCACAGTTGTCATCATCGTCGGAGAACTGAAAAATACCCAAAATAAATGTTAACAAACCAAGCATTGTTGATGAACAAATATCATTTCCATAGCATACCCTTGCTAGTGGGCAGTACCAGAAGCGACGACCGTAGTTGCCCCAGCCCTCGTAGACTTGCATCACGCAAAGCTCACCGTGTGAACATGTTGGCCACAACACCGGTTTGTTAGGTGCGTAGCTTCTAACTTCACACATGGAACGGAAGTCCCTCTTGTGTACTGTAGCAGTAGGGTACTTTAGCGTTGTGGCCCCTTTGATCCGTGGGAGATTTGCAGTGACTCAGAGGAAACACACAGTACCCTATATGTGCCAGTCACTGACCTGAAAAAAATCTGATAACATGTTTCTTTTGTAAATTTGAAGTAATGTTTCTTTAGCCTCGTGCAAAAAGCAATCTCGCACGACATCAATCTGATACATTTTCTTTTGTAAATTTGAAGTGATGTACCTACCAACTAGGATAACCAAGGGATCAAGCGATTTTGGAGCCTGTTTCGAGCATGGAGTGTTCTGCTTCTGTTGATGTAGCGCTACCTCCTCGCTCTTGTTGGTACCGTAAGATTCTGTTTCGTCTGGTACGCAATCATGATCAGAAGAACGGCATAACACGTGCATTTAATGTTTGGGGGAGTATGTGTTTTTTTAGAATGGGGGAGTATGTGTTGCCCACTAACGTTTTCTATTGCGTCAGAGTAAATCATGTTCCCACAATTTCATCAACTATCTGTCACATCAATCTTCCGATACTAATTATGAATATTAAATATGGATCAATGACAAAAACGCATTTCACAACCCTTATCTTAATTTTTGAGACGAATCTAACGAGTCTAATTATGTCATGTTTGGACAACGTCGTGCTACAGTAACCAATCTATGATGATGGATTAATTAGACTTAATGGATTCGTCTTACAATCCAGTCCATTCGTGTAATTATTTTGTAACTAATCTACGTTCAATACTCCTAAGGCCAATCTCAGTAGCAACGTCATGGGCACAGTTACCAAGTCTGTCACATCAGCTTTTCAGCATGATAACCCTGTCACTCTCAATGCACAAGTCCCTGGGCACAATTTCAGAGATAGAATGCATCATTTAAATTTTGCATTTGTCATCACCATGACCTTGCGATCTTCTCTCTTTATTAATTAGGTGTCATATCATAAAAAAACTTATGTGGTCATAAAAAACTTATGTGGTGATAAAAAACCTTATCATAATCTATATTATTATTTTTTGAATTTTCATCATTGGTTTTTGATATAATTTTGTATCTCAATGATATATTTTATTATTAAATATACTACTTTACCAAAATGGTGACGAAAAAATCATGATATATTATTTTACCATATCTCGTGTTGTCTGCTATCATCTTGCAAAATTTAAACTTCAAACTCTACCTGTGCATGAAGAAAAAAAAGAAAAAATGTTTTTTATTTGCCATTCGGCCCTGTTCACAGTAGATGCACGAATGCACCTAGCTGAGGTCATAGGTGAGAGAAAAGAGATGAAGCTTCACAAATGGTAATACGTTGGGAACAAAGAAATTTCTACTTATGACATTGGCAAATGAAATGATTGGTCACTTTGGCAATGTACTTCTCCCACTACAAGTGCACTCCACTCCGGCCGGTGTTCGAAAGCATCTTTGATAGTGACTGCTAGACGTCTAAACCTAGCTGCAACCCTTCCTCTCACCTTGGTCGCTTGGTGGCGCCGCCTCCATCAAGTGCGGCGCGTGAACCGAGAGCGCGATCAGGGAGAAGGCGACGAGAGGAACGACAGCGCGTCGGCACGCCCTACGTTGCGGCCCGGCGCCGACGTCGTCATCGGAGTCACCCCCGTAGCGCCTAGCGGCGGCACACGACGGCGTTGGTCCTCAACGACTTCTATAGTATTTTCTGAATTTCTACGCAAATTCTAGTACTTCTATACTGTTTTAGGATTTTCTAAACTATTTTCAGAATTTCTACGCTATTTCTAAACTATTTTCTGAATTTCTACGCTAATTCCAGTGATTCTAAACTATTTTTGTAAATTTCTATACTATTTTCTGAATTTCTACGCTAATTCTAGTATTTCTAAACTATTTTATGAAATTCTAAACTATTTTCTGAATTTCTAAACTATTTTTGAATTTCTACACTAAATCTAGTATTTCGAAACTATTTTCTAAATTTCTATACTATTTTCTGAATTACTAAACTATTTTCTGAATTTCTACACTAATTCTATTATTTCTAAACTATTTTCTAAATGTCTATACTATTTTATGAATTTCTATACTATTTTCTAAATTTCTACGCTAATTCTAGTATTTATAAACTATTTTCTAAATTTCTACCCTAACTCGGTACGGAAGAGCTTCGATGTGGTCACCTCCTCCACCGGACTGCGTCTTATGGCTCCTAAGAGCTCCACCCCGGGCTGCTGCTGCTTTTATAGGGACCAACCGCCATATGCAACGGCGGTTGACCTTCGCAGCCGACGGCGCAAGGGGCGGTTGGACTTGCCGCCATGTCAAAAGGCGGTTGGGCGGTCAACCGCCCTGTCATCTGGCGGCTGCGCCAACCGCCTTTGCACATGACGGCTGGTTGCCGCACTCTAGGGTTTGAAACGGCAGTTATAAGACTTACCGCCGTTTCAAATGACGGCAAATTCCTGCCGCTTTTTCAAACGGCGGTTCAAGACTAGTTTTGAAAAAGTTTCAAACGACTATTTATTTTCGAAAAACCGTAGTAAAAAATATATAAAAATTCGCATCTTGGCCGCTGCTCGGATCTCACGGCCTCGAGCGGCTCTTGCTGTCGAATGGCCTAGACTCTAGACGAGTTCTGTAATGAGTATTTTATTAATATTATAACACTTTTCCCGACATCCTATCAAACATCTAACGTGTCATCCAATCTTTTTCCCAGAACACCCCTAGCTTACGATCGCCCCACGAGCTCCATGCTCCAAGGCTCGCAATCCAGGGCTCCAGCCAGCCACGCCATGCCTTGTGGCTGCTGCCCTGCCCCTGTGTGCATGCATGTACGACTGCTAGGCCGGATTGCGGGCCGGGCGGAGCAGCCGGTGCCGTTGCCATATCTTTACATAGACGAATCCTGGGTTCATTCGCCGGCTCGTCAGCGCGCCACGTCACCTGCAAAATCTCGGCCGTCGGATCTCGATCGAACGGCTCTAAATACTCCTCAGGTCCCTTTCAATGGCACTGTTCATGTACTGTTCAAAATGAAAACAGCTAAACGCACACGATAAACGTACTCCTGCAAATCCTCGGCCATTGGATCTCGATCCAACGGCTCGAGCCACTCCTCACGTCGCTATCTTGACACTGATTACGCACTATACAAAATAAAAAAAATACTACACGTCCGCAAGAAGTATAAAAAAAATAACTCTTTCCCTATATACAAAATTTGCAAACAAAACTAAAACTACTCTAAAATCTACCCGAATATTTTTCCCCTCTACTTCATCATCCAAATTATAATGAAATTCCCACCTATCAATAAATTAAAAAAACAAGAAATTCCTCTACAAATCTTCTACTTCGTCAACCAAATTATAATGAAATTCCCACCTATCAAAAAAAAAGGATTTCTTCTACAAATATTTTATCCATACTACAATAATTTAAAAGGCTCCACATGATAAACAAACAGAAAAGTTACAACATATTTTTCCCATACACATCGGGGTCGCACCTACTATCATCGCTACAATACACAGTACTCAAACCTCCAAATTATACACCATTGCCTTTAAAAAAAATAATCAACCAACAGTTCGTCGTAACAAAAACGCATAATCAACCTATCTCAAAATGGTAAACACCCTTCCTAGTAAAAGATTAATCAACAATTGATCCAAGCTTGTACATAACTGGTCCCATCCTGAGAGACCGCGCGGCAACCTGGCTAATAAGAAGGCCAGGGAAGCTGGCCACGTAGCTGGTTCCTCCCGGCCATTGGATCGGCCGGGTGAAAGGCCTGGATCAGCCGAGCAACGATCATTTTGCAAAAAAGTCCTTCTACTTAGCAAAAATTGATCCCACACTCCATGGATTTTATAGATGAGCCCCTAAACTCTCAGGAAAATATGTTTCCAATCAACGTTTTTTCTAAAAGAACCCTACAGTTTGCAGCAATCCAACAAAAAACTCATAATTTTACGAAAAGACCTCTGATATTCCAAAAAAATCAACAAATAGCACAAACTTTGGCAACGATATTTCTAAAAAAAAGACCCTTCTATTTAGCGTGAATTGAACCCACAATTGACATACTTTTATAAATGAGTCCCTATACTTCTGAGGAAATACGTTCGTATCCATGAATTTACAAATAAAACCTCACACTTCTCAATAATGGACCCGAAGGCTCCAGCTTCCATAAAAAAACTCCAATCTTCCCAAAAGTCAACACATAACTCAAACTTATCAACAACAAAGTAAACTTTACAAATTGTACTCACAATTTAATTTCATATTTCCTCACAAACTAGCGCCTCAGTTTATAAAAAAAAGTCATAGCCCACAAATACGAAAAACAATTCAACTTCCAACAATTAACTTGCAAAACTATTGACAACAACCGATCTGTTGCCCATATATTTTCGATGAACGCAACCTTTAATTCCTAAATAGTACACACCTAAATCTCAATAATGTAACATCACAACAATTAATTCGCAACATACTAATGTTCTGGTTCACCTGGACTACACAAAAATTGGTTTTATGCAAAATCTCTCACCCACAAAAGGAACAAGCTATATTATAGGGTCAACACAGTCTGACTTAGAAAGTCGTACCTACTATCATCGCTACAATACACAGTACTCAAACCTCGAAATTATACACCATTGCCTTTAAAAAAAATTATCAACCAACAGTTTGTCGCAACAAAAACGCATAATCAACCTATCTCAAAATGGTAAACACCCTTCGTAGTAAAAGATTAATCAACAATTGATCCTAGCTTGTACATAACTGGTCCCATCCTGAGAGACCGCGCGGCAACCTGGCTAATAAGAAGGCCAGGGAAGCTGGCCACGTAGCTGGTTCCTCCCGGCCATTGGATCGGCCGGGTGAACGGCCTGGATCAGCCGAGCAACGATCATTTTGCAAAAAAGTCCTTCTACTTAGCAAAAATTGATCCGCACTGTTCATGTACTGTTCAAAATGAAAACAGCTAAACGCACACGATAAACGTACTCCTGCAAATCCTCGGCCATTGGATCTCGATCCAACGGCTCGAGCCACTCCTCACGTCGCTATCTTGACACTGATTACGCACTATACAAAATAAAAAAAATACTACACATCCGCAAGAAGCATAAAAAAAACTCTTTCCCTATATACAAAATTAGCAAACAAAACTAAAACTACTCTAAAATCTACCCGAATATTTTTCCCCTCTACTTCATCATCCAAATTATAATGAAATTCCCACCTATCAATAAATTAAAAAAACAAGAAATTCCTCTACAAATCTTCTACTTCATCAACCAAATTATAATGAAATTCCCACCTATCAAAAAAAAATAAAAAAACAAGGATTTCTTCTACAAATATTTTATCCATACTACAATAATTTAAAAGGCTCCACATGATAAACAAACAGAAAAGTTACAACATATTTTTCCCATACACATCGGGGTCGCACCTACTATCATCGCTACAATACACAGTACTCAAACCTCCAAATTATACACCATTGCCTTTAAAAAAAATAATCAACCAACAGTTCGTCGCAACAAAAACGCATAATCAACCTATCTCAAAATGGTAAACACCCTTCCTAGTAAAAGATTAATCAACAATTGATCCAAGCTTGTACATAACTGGTCCCATCCTGAGAGACCGCGCGGCAACCTGGCTAATAAGAAGGCCAGGGAAGCTGGCCACGTAGCTGGTTCCTCCCGGCCATTGGATCGGCCGGGTGAACGGCCTGGATCAGCCGAGCAACGATCATTTTGCAAAAAAGTCCTTCTACTTAGCAAAAATTGATCCCACACTCCATGGATTTTATAGATGAGCCCCTAAACTCTCAGGAAAATATGTTTCCAATCAACGTTTTTTCTAAAAGAACCCTACAGTTTGCAGCAATCCAACAAAAAACTCATAATTTTACGAAAAGACCTCTGATATTCAAAAAAATCAACAAATAGCACAAACTTTGGCAATGATATTTCTAAAAAAAGACCCTTCTATTTAGCGTGAATTGAACCCACAATTGACATACTTTTATAAATGAGTCCCTATACTTCTGAGGAAATACGTTCGTATCCATGAATTTACAAATAAAACCTCACACTTCTCAATAATGGACCGAAGGCTCCAGCTTCCATAAAAAAACTCCAATCTTCCAAAAAGTCAACACATAACTCAAACTTATCAACAACAAAGTAAACTTTACAAATTGTACTCACAATTTAATTTCATATTTCCTCACAAACTAGCGCCTCAGTTTATAAAAAAAAGTCATAGCCCACAAATACGAAAAACAATTCAACTTCCAACAACTAACTTGCAAAACTATTGACAACAACCAATCTGTTGCCCATATATTTTCGATGAACGCAACCTTTAATTCCTAAATAGTACACACCTAAATCTCAATAATGTAACATCACAACAATTAATTCGCAACATACTAATGTTCTGGTTCACTTGGACTACACAAAAATTGGTTTTATGCAAAATCTCTCACCCACAAAAGGAACAAGCTATATTATAGGGTCAACACAGTCTGACTTAGAAACAAATTAAGAACGATATGAATCGAACACCTTAAAAATGTGGTTGATATAACGAAGGGCACTGGTCTCACGCGGCAAGGCCGCGTTGCCTTTCTAGTGATGACGCGGAGCAGTCGGTGCGTGCCCCGGTGTTGCCAAGGCGGAGGCGGCGGAATCGGCGAATACCGCGGTCCCGCTGTGTCCGCGCTGCTGTAGAGATGCTCGATGCGACGATGCCCATCCTTTAGGGCTCGACTTAAGCTATACATATTGTTGACGTTTTTCTGGTCAACACACATCGAAACGTCGAAACGCTGAACTCGCCGAGCTCCTGCCCGGACCGGTCTGACCGGTCAGGTGCACCGGTCTGACCGGTGTCTGCAGACGCGCGGTGAAGACCTAAGATCGCCGCCTCGGGAGGGACCCCGTCGGAGGTGGCGCGCCTAGGGTTGCTCTAAGGTCGGCAAGGCCACTCAGAATGTCCCTGATCGTCGTCGAGACAAACAAGGAAAGCACGAGGTTGGAAAAGCTAGGTTTTGAGAGATAAAAGTTGTAGAAAGTAATGATCGATTGGGTGATTCCACCTCAAACGGCCGTGACCCTTCATATTTATAGGGTGGGGAGGTCTTGCCCCGCAAGGAATCCTTTTACAAGTCGAAATTTGCTAGGACTCCTCAATTCTACTCGGACTCGGGGTCCACCGGTCAGACCGGTCAGGCCCAACAGTCAGACCGGTGTGACCGTTGCCGGATCTGCTACATGACGCCCGACCGGTCAGACCGTTGAGGGACACCGGTCTGACCGGTGGCGTCAGCCTGATCGGCTTTGTGCCAATTTTGGGTGCGAACATATGTCCCCCTGTTTTTTAGTAAAGTTTGCTGTCTAAAAAATAATTCTAAGGTCGATGTGACACTTCACCGGCTATTTTTTGGTCTAAGGGCGATTTTTGCTTTAAATCGGCCATGTCTTATCAAGCGTCTTGCCAAACACTTGGATGAAACTTCTTCAAGTATCTCCCGTTGAGAGCCCTCGGAAGCCGCTGTTCTTGCAAAGTTTCCACCATATAAGAATTCCCAGAACAAACCATGACAACCTTGTATGGACCTTCCCAACTTGGAGACCACTTACGGAACTTGTTACTCTTAGATCCAATAGGTAAAATCGTCTTCCAAACCAAGTCACCTACCTGAAAAGATTTGGTTTTTACCTTCTTATTGTATGCTCTAGCAACTCGCCTTTTGTCCTTTTCAATTTCCTCCAAAGCCTCCATACGCTTGTCGGTCACTTCATCAATATTATCCATCATCAAAGCATAATATGTCTCAACATCAAGATTATTTTGCTTTGCAAGTCTATATGCGTCTAGATTCACCTCAACGGGCAAAACGGCATGTTGACCATACACAAGCTCAAAAGGAGTAACTTTAGTAGCACCATGTCTAGAAATACGATGAGCCCATAAAGCTTCAGATAATATCTCATGCCATCTTTTAGGATTGTCTTCTATCTTCTTCTTGATGAGCTTCACCAAACTTTTGTTACTAGACTCGGCTTGACCATTGGCTTGAGCATAATATGGAGATGAATTGAGCAATTTAATACCATAAGAATCAACAAATTCCCGCACCTCTTCGGATATGAACGAAGTCCCTTGATCCGTAGTCAAAGTCTGCGGAATGCCAAACCTATGTATGATATGCCCAGTAATAAACTCAATCACCTCTCTATGTGTCATATTTTTTAAACGAATAACTTCAGTCCACTTGGTAAAGTAATCAGTAGTCATGATCACAAAACAATGCCCATTTGACGACGAAGGATGAATCTTGCCAATAAAATCCAAACCCCATCCTCTGAAGGGCCAAGGCTTGATAATCGGATGCATCAATGCAGCAGGTACCAACTGAACATCTCCATATTTTTTACACTCTTCACACCCTTTGTAGTACCTAAAACAATCAGCTATCATGGTAGGCCAATAAAAACAAGCTCGCCTGAGGAGCCACTTCATCTTAGGAGCCGATTGATGAGTACCACAAATACCTTCATGAACCTCTGTCATAGCCAACCTAGCTTGATCAGGACCCAAGCACTTTAAAAGCAAATCATCCATGGTCCGACGATACAATTCAAAGTCATCAAGAACAAACTTAAGAGCCCATCGTCGGACTTTTCTATCAACTGAACTGCTAGGATTCTGCAAATAATCAACCAGAGGCTTTCTCCAATCCTCCACCTCATTTTTATCACAAAAAACCGAGGAGGAACTTTTACCAAGGGACCGGTCAGACCGGTCATGGGCATCGGTTAGACCGGTGCTGTTAGCCGACCCAGAACAAGGGGACCGGTCAGACCGGCCGGTGACATCGGTCAGACCGGTGTCACAGGTTAGACCGGTCAGCTGCGTCGGCCTGACCGGTGTCTCCAGAGCAAAACACTCAGTTGCGAGCAACGGTTTGTGTTCTTGAAAATTTCTTTTTCAAACATTATAACCAGATGCTTGCTGGGCCAGAGCATTAGCTCTTGGATTTTCCTCTCGTGGCACATGATAAATAACAAATTCATCCATACAAGATATGATGTCTAAACACTTATCAAGATAAACATTTAAAAAGCCATTTAGACATTGACATACCTTGGAGACTTGCTGCACCACTAATAAAGAATCTCCATATGCTTCCACATGTTTTACTCCCATGTCATGCAAAATCTCCAAGCCAAATAGAAGAGCCTCATATTCGGTTTGGTTGTTAGTACAATCATGATCCAATCGGTTAAGAGCTTCAAAAACAGTCCCACCTGGCGAAATAATGACAACTCCAACACCACAACCATCTTTGCAAACCGATCCATCAAAATGCAACTTCCATAGAGTAAAAGTAGCATAACCGACATTCAAATCAAGTTGCTTATCTACTCTATGTCCAACAATAAAGTCGGCAACAATTTGACCTTTCATAGAACTTATTGGCTCACAATGTAAATCATACTCAACTAAAGCATAATCCCATTTGCCGACTCTACCACTTATAATTGGTTTATGCAACATGTATTTGATTATGTCGGTTTGACATGCTACTATGCAAGCACTAGGTAATAAATAATGCCTCAACTTGGTACAAGTATGATATAGCGATAAACACAACTTTTTAATGAAAGTGTACCTTGTTTCGGCATCTAGCAATCTTCTACTCTCATATGCAACAATGTACTCCTTGCCTTCGGTCTCTTGAGTCAAAACACCTCCAATGACATCCTTCTCAGCCGCTACATATAACTTGAAAGGAATACCACTCTTGGGTGCTTGAAGAGCGGGAGGCAAAGTCAAATAGCTCTTAATCTCATCAAATGCCTCTTGTTGCTTTGTCCCCCAAGTGAAGTCAACATCATTTTTCAACCGAAGTAAAGGAGTAAAAGCATTCACCTTCCCATACAAGTTACAAATGAATCTCCTCAAGTAATTTACCTTGCTCAAGAACTTTTGCAAATCCTTTTTACAAGTAGGTGCTTTAACATTCCGGATTGCCTCAATCTTTTTAGGATCTATCTCTATGCCTTTCTCATGCACAATGAAGCTCAAAAACTTCCCAGCCGATACACCAAAAGCACATTTGAGTGGGTTCATCTTTAATTTATACCGACGCATTTTTTCAAATGCAAGTCTTAAATCAGCTAAATGAGAATCATCTCCAGCCGATTTGACAACAATATCATCGATATAAACCTCTACTATGATGCCAAGCAAATCATGAAAGATTAAATTCATAGCTCTTTGATAAGTAGCACCCGCATTTTTCAATCCAAAAGTCATAACAACCCACTCAAACACGCCAACAAAACCCGGACATATGAAAACCGTTTTGGATATATCCTCTTCGGCCATAAAGATTTGATTGTAACCAGCATTACCATCAAGAAAACTAAGAATTCTATGTCTGGATGCAGCATTAACAAGAAAATCGGCTATAGGCATAGGATATTCATCTTTAGGAGTAGCTCTATTAAGATCTCTAAAATCAATGCAAATACGAAAATTTTTTGTTTCTTTTTTCTCAACAGGCACAATATTAGGAATCTAGTCAGCATAACGACAAGGCCTAATAAACTTTGCATCAAGTAACCAATTGACTTCCTCTTTCACTCGGTCATAAATATCAGGATTAAAGTTTCTACAAGGTTGTTTATAAGGCCTAAAACCAGGTTTAATGGGTAAACGATGTTCAACTAGATCACAACTTAAACCAGGCATTTCATTGTAGTTCCATGCAAAGCAATCAACATACTCCTTTAACAGCTTTATTAAATCAGATTTAAACAAAGGATCAAGATTCTTGTTTACAAATGTCGGCCTAGGTATAGTACCATCACCAATATCAACCTCCTCTAAAGGATCAGCCGACGTAAACCCTTGTCCTAACTTGCTCAAATCATCAAAGTCTTCGATAGCTTCACACATATCGTTCTTATGTGCCCGATAGTGCTCTCGCCTTTGTTGCAACCACTCTAGATTTGCATCCATCAAATCAAAAGAGAAGTTCTAGCCTGATCAATGATCGGCTTCATGACAACAGTAGCAAAGCCATCTTTGGTAGAATCAATAAGCCTTAAATTAGATAAATCTAAACCAGTTAAGCACTTAAGATTCTCATGATTATCCATAGTTGAGCTATCGGCCACTGCAACACAAGCCGATGTATCACCATGAACAATCTCTACCTCGTCGCCTACCCATTGGATTAAAAATTGATGCAAGGTAGAAGGCACACACTGATTTGCATGAATCCAATCCCGACCAAGGATGAGACTGAAGTTACCTTGTGTCTCAGCGACGAAGAATGCCGTGGCCAACGTCTTGCTCCCAACAGTGAGCTCCATAGAGACGACGCCTTTAGCTCCCATCGGCTTGCCTCTTCCCACACCGCTGACGGTCATGTTGGTCTTGATCAGCTCATCATCCGAACCTCCCAGCTTCTTGAACAAAGAGTACGGCATGAAGTTGACGATCGCCCCTCCATCCACCAGCATGCGGGAGATAGGCTTCCCATTGATGTGTCCCTTCATGTACAAAGCCTTCAGATGATTTTCAGTAGCTTTAGGCTTCTAGAAAATAGCTTCCTTTGGCCCAAAGTCGAGATGCATGACGTCTTCCTCCGAGAGCACATAACCATCCATAGACATATGGATCTCGTTGATGTCCAAATTCATACGCTCGGGCGAAGAACTGTAATCAACAAGCTCCTCATCATCTTCTGGTGCAGGATTCGATGCGGACTTGTCATCAGAAACCATGGGAACCGAAGAAGAGAAACCGGGCGGCGTCTCTGGGTCATCGGTCTGACCGTCGACCTCCACCGGTCTGACCGGTGTGACCGGTCTGACCGACCCCTCCACCGGTTTGACCGGTGCTGGCTGGGAGCTGATCTTGACTCTCCACTCTTTCTCCTGAGGTACCATAGGCCTGTACTGGTTGAAAGCTTCATCCCTCTGCTTCTCTAGCTCCTTCTCCCTCTTCTCTTGAAATCTTAGGTGTTGCAATTTCCTTCTTTGTGTGCGAGTCAAACCGGGAGGACACCACCTTGACAAGAAGTACTTGGAGTTGGAACCACTTCCACTGGCCTCATGGTCGTTAGCAGCAGCAAACACTCCTGGAGTTGATGTCACAACCTTATTGTTAGGAACAATCGGTCTTTTGCCATCTTCTTCAATAGGAACATCCATTGATCCAATCTGAATAATATCTTGATTTGTGGTCCTTTCTGGATCAACTTCCATCTTCTGCACCTCCTCCTTCTGCTTCGGCTTGTAAACTTGCTTCACGGGAGGTGGCACGGCTTTTCTGGCCGTATCGGTCTGACCGGTGGTAGCGACCGGTCTGACCGGTCGGGTCTGGTGACCCTGACCAGAACGGCGAGGAGCCAATCGGTCTTGGATAGGCCTGGAGATCCTGTCGAAAACTAATTTCTGTCCTCCCCATCCAGGATGAAAGGCTTGTTGGTATGGCACCCACATCACTCCATTGTCATCATAAATTAGGCGTGGTGCATTTGAACTTGATGACGCCCATGGTGGAGTAAAGCGTTGCCCTTGCTGCGATGATTCACCCTTAAGTCTTGTAGCAGCCTTTGGAGGTGAAGATGAACCTCTTGTAGCCTCCCCGATTACCACATTCTTGCCTTTAGTTGCTTCAGCTTGATGTGGCCGAACTAGTACCTTAGGCTGCTGTAAATCCATGGTGTTGATTGGAAAAGGAGCCTTATCCACTTGCATCTCATGAAAAGTCAAACGACCTTCGTTTATGGCCGATTGAACCTGTCGACGAAACACATTGTAATCATTAATAGCATGAGAAAATGAATTATGAAATTTGCAATATGCACGTCTTTTCAACTCTTCAAGTGGAGGAATAGTATGAGTTAATTTGATATTTCCGGATTTAAGCAATTCATCAAATATACGATCACATTTGGAAACATCAAAAGTAAATTTAATTTCTTCTTGCCGACCTTTACTAGCCGGCTTAAGAGATGAACAAGAATAAGTTTTTTCTTTAGAGGGCCAGACAAATTCAGCAGCATAAATTTCTTTATCACTATCATCCGAACTATCAGAATCATAATCAATAACATGAACATTAGAACGACGTGATTTAAAGTTATCTTTCTCTTTATTCATTCGGTTTTCAACAACTAAAGCTCTTACTTGAACTTGTGCAACCGAAAGAAAATCAGAGCCCTCTATCTTATCCCTAATGGATGACCTTAAACCTTTTAGACAAATGTCTGCAAGGTCCATATCAGTGATTGACAAATTAAAGCACCGGTTTTTAGTTTCTTTAAACCTTTTGATGTAGGCAGAGACAGTCTTATCTCTTCCTTGTCTAACCGATGTTAAGTCTGTCAATTTTAATTGTATGCTCCCACTATAAAAGTGATCATGAAACTTACGTTCTAACATATCCCAAGATATAATAGAACCGGGAGCAAGCGAAGAAAACCAAGCAAAAGCGGTGCCAGTCAAAGATAGAGAAAATAAACGTACTTTCAAAGCATTATAGACACCAGCTTCACCTAGTTGCGCAGTGTATTGACTAATATGCTCCCATGTGGTTTGGTCATCATCACCACTAAATTTAATCAAATCAGGCATACGCCAACCACGTGGGAGAGGAAATCTATCAAACTCAGGATCGTATGGCTTTTGATACAAATTAGTATTACCAATGTCAACACCAAGTTTGGTTTTTACCACATTAGCCAAATCTTCCTTAAATCTATTAAATTCCGCCCATTTAGGATTATTTGGCTGTGGTGGCTGAGGATTCTCCAAATTCATCTTATTTAAGTAGGGAGCTATCTTAGCTTGAGCTAGCCTGTAACTTTCAAACACATCGTCCGGAATAATGTTTTTGGAGGCCGATGTATTCATTGTCGTACTATAATGAGGTCCAACATTACTGATTGTATTAGAAAAAGTAGGGACCATCTGATTTGGCACGACAGAAATTGGTAAAGGCTGGTCGGGCACCAGCTCCATAGCACCGGTCTGACTGGTACCCTGCACCGGTTCAACCGGTGTGGCCATGTTTGGCCTGTGCGGTTGAAACTGAGGATACTGACCAGATGCTGGATTTGGTGTCAAACCATATGCATAATTACCATTATTTACAGGCAGAGGTGCTAAGCTAGGATGGGACCCTTGAGGATTAGCTTTAGGAGTACTACTATTAGTTTCATTATTAGCATAACCTAAAGCCCTATCCTTTTCAAGATCCTCTAACCGTTCTAAACGAGCAATGTAAGAAGCAAGCAATTCATCACTTTCCACTATAGATTTCATAGGAAAAGTTTCAGGTGGGGGTTTCTTACTCACAGTGGGAATTACCTCAACATTGCTGTCGTTTAGCTTGATCGCCGGCAGCTCGAACTCTTTCAATCTTGCCACCTTGTCGGATCGATCTTTCTTGACGCCAGCTAGGAATTATACTTGCATGTACTCTTGTAGCGTCTTGAACTTCTGCTGCTCCTCCGGAGAGAGATCTTCCAGCGATGCGGTGACAATGTTGTTCATGTCAAGTTCACACCAAGCACCCATCTGGCTGAGGTTAGATTGAACGGTTTGAGCAACCAGATCTTTCTTCCCCAGCGGAGTCGCCAAAAGTATGTTGACGCTTTTCTGGTCAACATACACGAGCGCTAGATCACGCGGAACGTCGAAACGCTGAACTCGCCGAGCTCCTGCCCGGACCGGTCTGACCGATCAGGGGCACCGGTCTGACCGGTGTCTGCAGATGCGCGGTGAAGACCTAAGATCGCCGCCTCGGGAGGGACCCCGTCGGAGGTGGCACGCCTAGGGTTGCTCTGAGGTCGGCAAGGCCACTCAGAACGTCCCTAATCGTCGTCGAGACAAACAAGGAAAGCACGAGGTTGGAAAAGCTAGGGTTTGAGAGATAAAAGTTGTAGAAAGTAATGATCGATTGTGTGATTCCACCTCAAACGGCCGTGGCCCTTCATATTTATAGGGTGGGGAGGTCTTGCCCCGCAAGGAATCCTTTTACAAGTCGAAATTCGCTAGGACTCCTCAATTCTACTCGGACTCGGGGTCCACCGGTCAGACCAGTCGGGCCCACCAGTCAGACCGGTGTGGCCGTTGCCGGATCGGCTACATGACGCCCGACCGGTCAGACCGTTGAGGGCTACCGGTCTGACCGGTGGCGTCAGCCTGATCGGCTTTGTGCCAATTTTGGGTGCGAACACATATAAATTACATATAAATCATAAAGTCTACCTGATTTCAGATTGGATCGACTTAAACATTAACTGATTTCACATTCTAGTCCTCGCCACTTTTATCGGTAGCATTTTCATTTTTATCAACGTATTCCCATAGAGTGTCGTCTTCCACTCTTCCTCATCTTCGGAATTGAATCCATCCACATCAGATAGCTCCTGTTGGCGAATTGCGTCAACTTTAGCGGTTGCAATCATAGTCTCCTCCTCCTCGTTAGTAATAGGCACTGTAACCTCCGAACCATCACCGACATCATCATCATGTATAACATCATGCAAGGTTTGACCAATTTCATCATCTTGATATGCAAGTACCACGCCAGTAGGAGTTATGTCCTCCTCATTTTCATTATAGCTCCACAAATGCTTGTGTTCAAATTTTTGCACCACTCTCCATGAGTGTTATAGCAGGGTGTCTGGCAAGTAAAAGACCTTCGTTGCTTGTTCAACAATAATGTAGGGATCATCTTTGTATCAGTTATCTCCAGTATTGACACTTGTGAAGTACCCATCATTTCTAATCTTCGGTTCCTTCTTGGGTCCTTCCAGATCATACCAGTCAACGTGGAATAAAACAACAGTTCGATCTCTGTCACGCCCCGATGAGTTGTACCGCAGCTCAATAATGTCTTTTAGTGAATCATAAAACTCAATTTTTTCAATGTCTTTACGTGTTCATGTAGTCATAATTCCACTATTCTGTGTCTTCCTATTTGCCTCTCGGACCTTTGTGTGGTACCGGACACTGTCTACAATACATGTTGTATAACTTCTAGCTCGTCTTAATGGTTCATCTGCTAATGCACATAGGTTTGTCGCTCCATAACACTAGATTGTTTCCAATATGTACAGCAGAGTCATAGTTTTTTTAATATAGTCTTGTGTAAATGTCTTCGCCAGGTAATATAAGCTAGTTATTGAAAAAAAATGAAAACTTACATGCGATTTAAACCAGTGGAGAAATTCGGTAACAATTCGATGATCAATAGCCTCGTCCGACACACCTTCCGCTTTTAATTCATCTTTAAACACTCTGCAAAGCAGTACCATCTCAAATTTCACACGAAATAATTGTAGTTCTATCATTGCAATGGTGAATTACTTACTGGATATATGGCTTCACCTCTTCGCAATTGTTTAGCACATACAAAACCACCTTTTCGTAGTTTGACTTAAGCCAAAAATGGTCTCTGCTCCAAGTACTTCAACATTGTGATCGAAACAAGATGTTTCATCTACTAAAAAATCAACATTCTCCCTGTTCCTTCCAACCTGATTGAATCGTGTGGCCACATCATCAATCGCGAGTACCTCGAGCAAAATGTCAAGACCTCGTTAGCAACATATGCTTCTGCAATGGATCCTTCAGGCATACCTCGGTTTCTCACTGAACGCTTCAATGTCCATAGCCTTCTTTCGACGGGATACATCCATCCATATTGTACTGGACCTCTCAGGATTGCTTCCTCGGGCAAATGGACAGTTAAGTGACCATAACATCAAAGAAGGCAGGAGAGAAAATTTTTCTCAAGCTTGCACAAAATTATTGTGATATCTATTTTCAGTTTTTACAAGACATCCAACTTCAGAGTTTTGCAACATAGTTGCCGAAAGAAGTTTCCTAATTCCGCAATAGTTGTGTATATCTCTTTATCCACTAAACCGCGAAGACAAGCCGACAAAACCCTTTGGAGTAGGATATGACAATCATGAGTTTTCAGTCTTTGTAGTTTGCATCAATCAGCATCAATACACCTTGATAAGTTTGAATCATATCCATTTAGGAACTTCACCGAACTTATAAAATCACAAAATAGTTTCCGTTTCTTTTTTGAAAGTACATACGAAACTTCTGGCATTTCGCATGACTCACCATCCTCAATTGCCACCATTTGTAGATTTAATATAACACCCATCTCTTCCAAATCAACCCTAGAATTGATGGTGTTTTTTTTGTCTTCCCAGCAATTTTAAGCAACGTTCCAATAAGGTTTTTGCATATGTAATACTGAGTTTGATCTATGTCGAGTATCGTGAGTGTTACTAGGTAAATCTTTGGGAAACCTTAGGCGTATCGTCGACATGCACCTTGTAATTGTAAGTGCAATCAAGCCCTAAGTGGGTTTTAGTGAGTTGAGTGACAACTTGATTAAAGAGCTAACACTCATGTGAAGCATGTGAGCAGGTTATTAATTATTGATAAATGATATTTATGAGGAAGACCATGGCTATGGCTCATAATGCAAAGAAAACAAGTGTGGATCATAACATCATACATAGAGAGTATACAAGCATACTAAAGATGAATGTCATGCTGTGTTTTGTTTGGTTCTCCCATATAAGTTTACATGAGACACACAACAAGGAAAAGAAAGGTAAAGATAGAGGCATGATTATATCATGATACATGGTTGGCCTCTATATGCTAAGCAGAGCTTATTGAGAAGAAACGAGAAGCTTGTTATTTACAAATGGGATAACTAAGTCAAAGATAAGTATAACATCAAGGGGATTTCATTCTTGATATAAGAAGGAACTTGATGACCTATACAATGAGTTCTTCTGAGTATGATATCAAATAGATTTCACTCTTATGTCAAAAGGAGAATATTGATTCATACAAAAAGGTTTGTTTGCTAGACTTCAAGTAGAGCTTTGAGACAGATCATGTGGTTATCTCCAAGATAATAGACCTACAAATGGAAGCTTGCAAGGCAAGGATATTTCTTATCAATCAAAGAACAATTGGTTGAGTGGCATCTCAAATGGAACTCTCTATATGATGCAAAGCTTGACTCAAATGTGGCAAGGGTAAGTGACGAAGTAATCAAGATGGCTAAAATGAGGAACCAAGCAAAAGCTATGGATAGCGACCATGAGCAAGTTGGTAGGAATGATGCAAAAATATCATGCCACCCTCACAGGAGCCCCTCTGTTAGCCTTCTTCTTCTTACCTCTGATCTCCACGGGTTTGTTCTCGTCATCAGCATTATTATCATCCCCACCATCCTTTTTCCTCTTGTACCGATCGCAGTCACACTTGGGGCATTTGTTCCACAGAACAATACACAACTATTCTTGCATGCATGGATTCTTTTCAACCTCTATTCCCAGAGGACAGATTATCTTCTTCGCCTCATAGACAGACTCGGCTATTTGGTTTCCTTCAGGTAGCATGTCCCTAAGCACATCCAATAGATGTTTGAAACTTTTGTTGCTCCAACCATGATATGCCTTAAGCTGCAGAAGTTTTAGATCATGTGAAAGGCGAGAGTACTTTAGGCAATTAGGATAGAGGAGTTTCTTTGAATTTTCAATGAACTGCTTCAGCCTTGCTAATTCAGAAGGTGTGTACACTCGTTGAAACTCAACATCCCGCAATATTTGATCAACATTGTGCACACGTTGTAACACCTCACCATCATCGAAGCCCCTAACTTCTTGATCAGTGATATCCTTAGGCCTCATCACATTGGGTGGGAATGGTTCATTTTCCTCAAAAACTCCACGTTCATCAAGGTCTTCATCATGATGGCTGGTAGCATGGTGTCGCACTTCACCTTCATTTAGGCAGCCTGTTTCGAGTTCATTAAGACCTTCCTCACCATGTTTATTCCAACAGATGTAATTTTTTGTGAAACCACGTGTGACCAAATGATGAAAAATGATTTCCTGTTGTCCGAATTTCTTCTGGTTGAGACAATCTATACAGGGGCAAAGCATTGTCTGAACACCACAGTTTCTCATATCCGCCTCTGCTTGATTTAGAAAACCATTGACCCCGCTTAAAAAATTTTCTCAATCTTCTTGGGCTGTCTGTACATCCAAGCCCGAGCAGTAGCCGCCATCTGCAATTTTCATACACCAGATGAGTATAATTCATCACACACAAAAAACCGATAATATAAGAAGATTACGACAGCTGAAGAATTTTAATAAAAGGGGGCAATTAATTTCCACCTTGACGAGGACTTTCTACGAGGCGAGCGCGGCTGAGGAGGAGGATCGGAGGCGGCATCACGACCGCGTCGACAGCGCGGAGGACGGCGCCGAGCCCGAGGGTGAGGGGATACGGAGGCGTCTGCTTTGGATGACGCCGCGGTCGACGTCCGCTGGCCCCTTTCGCCATCGCGCACGCAGCCGACCGGCCTGCTGCAGCGCCAACTTTCTGAGGAGAGAGAGCGCGATCCTCAGGGCGCGCGCAGCTGGCGGCGGGGAACGGGGCAGACCGGCGGGGACTTCTGAGGAGAGAGAGAGAGCGAGTGACCTTCTGAGGCGAGAGAGCGAGTGTTGTCGGAACGTTGGTGGCCTTCTGAGGAGAGAGAGCGAGTGGTGTCAGAAGGAGAAGACAGAGACACGTAATAACAACACGCGTCTCCGATGTGAGAAAAAAAGGTGACGCTGGGTGGCAACCAAAGGAGACGCATCTTAAGAAACAAGCGTATCCAATTGGGTCGCCGTCAAAGGAGACACGACCTAACAAACATGCGTCTCCAGTACGAAAGTTATCGGTAACGGACTTTAAAATCGGTTATCGATACGACAGTGATCAGTAACGGACTTAAAGAGCCCGTTACCGATAGGGCATTGATCGGTAACGGATTTTATGAGCCCGTTACCGATAGGTTTAACTTTTGTAACGGACTCGCTTTAACATCCGTTACAATGAATTCATGTAACGGGCGTTTAAGAAGCCCGTTACCAGAAGTCCACATTGGTAACAGGCGTTGTGGAGGCAAACCCCGAGGTCGGCGTGCCGCGCTTATGGGTAACGGGCGCTAAACAACAACCGTTACAGATGTAGGTGCATGTGCGTGACCTATTTGAGGTTTTCACGTAATGTACGTGACATAAAGATTTAAAATTTAAAAAATTATGGCTTTAATATGAATCATCAAATTTATATTCTGATTAAATAATTAGATTTCTGATAATAAAAATTTCACAACAAGACACATTTGACTATATTTTGATGAACTTTTTGTATTCATAAGTTTTAATAAGGTTGTATATTATGTGTTGTGCGGCATATACCTATGAAATAAATTATATAAACTCACAGAACAAAATATAACAAAATATTCGTATGTATGAAAAAATTATATAAACTGACATAATAAATTATATTGTCAGTTCATATAATTTGTTTGGTATATATATATTTTTTTTCTGTGCGCTCACACGTATAAATCATATAAAAACTTACAACCTTCATTAACCATACGAATAAAAAAGTTCGTTCAAATATTTGAGATTTTGTTGATCGGTATATATATATATACATATAAATGTTCATAACCACTAAGTCATAATTTCTGAAAATATGTTTATGAATTCCAAAAAGATGTCGATAGAGGTTTAAAAAATATTATACTACGTGGTTTAGAGACAAAAATTGCTTATCTTGAAAAAAGGCCCCTCCATAGACCGACCAGACCGCATCAGGTCGGCCCGCAACAAGGCAATCAAGCGGCCCGCGAGGCCCGCACGGCTGAATCTTGCAAAGCGCCCCATCGGCCGCGCCGCCGTCGTGTCCTCCGGCGACTGTACAGCCTGCCCGGCTGCGGCGGCGCCACCTACTGCATCCCCTCGGCGCATCCAAGGAGTTCCTTCCTCTCCTAGCGTCCCACAAGAAGGCCGACGCCAGGGCCGCCACTGCCAACAGCACCACCGCCTCCGGCGAGGAACTCGAGAACGGGGACGCCGATTTTGTCAAGGTCAACCTCAGGAACGGGGACGGCCTGCGTCCACCGACGTCCGTCCCTCGTCGGCGAGCATGGGGCGGTGGTCGTCCCCAAAGGACCCCGCCCTGGAGGCCGCGCTCCGGCGCAACCGCCGTTGGGTCGTGAACAACCAGATCAAGCGCCTCCTCCTCCGCTTCCCTTCCCGCACGGCGCCCGTGAGGTTCCTCCAGTCCCGCTTCAAGACGCTGGACCTCATGGGCCGCGCCGCCAATTGGCTTGGCAAGTACCCATCCTGCTTCGAGGTCTTCTCCGGCGACGCCGAGGGGGGCAGCGGCGAGCAGGAGCCTTACTTCGGCTTCACCAAGCGGATGGCGGCGCTCGTCGACGCCGAGGAGGCCGCTGTCGCGGCCTCCGAGCCGGCCATGGCGGACCGCCTCGCGCGGGTGCTCATGCTCGCCCGCGGCCGCCGGATCCAGGTCTCCAAGCTCGCAGCGCTGCGGGGCCCGCTCGGGCTCCCCGACGACTACCTCCTCCGCCTCCTCCCCGCCCACACCGACCTTTTCCGCCTCTCCAACCCGTACCCGCACCGCCGCAACGCAGCCGAGCTGGAGCTCATCCGTTGGGGGCCCTCGCTCGCCGTCTCCGCCGTCGAGGCCGCCGCGGCCGCGATCGGCTCCGCTCCGCGGTTCACCTGCACACTGCCCGCCTCCTGGGTCAAGTCGCACGCCAAGATGGAGGAGTTTAACTCCACGCCTTACATCTCGCCCTACTCGGAGGAGTGGGCGGTGCCGGGCACGGACGCTGAGGCCGAGAAGCGAGCAGTGGCCGTGGTGCACGAACTCCTATCACTCACGCTGTGGAGAAAGCTGTCAATTCTGAAGCTGGAGCATTTCAGGAGGGAGTTTGGGCTGCCAGAGGACACGGCACGGATGCTGCTCCGGTACCCTTGTCTCTTCTATGTGTCCAATAGATACAAGATTCACACTGTGGTGCTGCGTGAGGGTTATGAGGGGTCCGAATTGAGGGAGAAGGATCCTGTGGTGGCAGCCAAGGATCGGCTTGGGGAGCTCATGCAGGAGGGGCTGCACGAGTATAATCAACGAAGGCGTGCTGCAAATTTGGAAAAGAAGAGGAGGAGAGGAGAGATTGAGGTTAAGAAAGGGGAAGAGAAGGTCGAAGATGAGGAAATGGCACGACTAGAAAGTGCAGAGAAGAGGGAGGAGAGGAGACGGTTTTACAAGGTGCTGTTTGATGATGGCAATCGGTGATTGTTAGAGGAAGGTGAAGGTCATCAGCGTATGATTTGAGTATTTGACCTTGAGTACTTCGCTATTTTGCAATGTATGAGATCATTCAATCATGGATGCAAATTATGAAATTAGGTTGGCAAACTATCTGCAATTAAAATGTCCTTCCTGTGCAGGGAAGAGAATTTATGGTAATGCTAAGCAGAATGTGTGACTGAAGATCTGCAAAATGGTATAGTTTGATCTCTCTGGCAGATAGGCTGCTATGTAATCTTTTCAGATCAAGGCAATTAATTTATGGATGCAATAAGTACTGTCACAGAGAGTAAGAGGTTGCAGAACATATTACTGAGAGATTGTATTGATGGATTGACAATGGTGATAAAAGTGGTATTTCTATGGGGCTCGCTAATGAGATGACAGTGCAGCCTGATGTTGGTTTCAGGTCAGAGAGAATGGTATTCATGAGCTGCAAATGTTGCTGTTGAGGTATGATTAAATGACTGAAATGTATAATGCAAGACTGGCTGATCTTCAGCAGAGCAGTAATGTTACTTTGTGAACATAGCAAATATTTGAACCTAAGACCCTGAACTTCAGACCTATTGGGTATGTAGTGAGCTGCAACTCATCTTGTGTTTTTGCCCTGTGTCATTTTTAGATTCGTAGTCTTCCAGTTGGGCAATCTCTTGTATTCTTTTTTGGGCATTTAAATTCTGAATTACTAGATTATATAGGTGATTTAACTGTACAAAATCTCATGCATGCCTATGATATGATCAATCATTTTGATGGGCCTCTGTAGTTACGAATACTCCCTTGGGTGCCTTATGGCACTTCAGTTATGACTTCTAAGCTTCGATAAATGATGGAACTTTTTAAAGTTAAATCTTCTTGGCATTGATTCCGATAGTCAACCATATATGGATACACTTAACTGATTTCATATTTCAAGCCTATGTTTGCCCTAATGTTGCAATGTGGAAACATACATAAAGAGTAAAACCAACACAATTCAAGTTTATGGAAATTTAACAACATCATAGTGTTGTACCAAACTAAGCAAAGATCATAAGGTTGCTCTTCTTTTCCTTATTGTTGTAAGACATGGTGTGTAAGCTTTGGGTTTATGCTGTCCTAGAAGCACATTGATTGCTTTCGTGGTGGCCTCATCCCTTGTACAAAGCCCACCACCTTGTTGCTACCTTCCCATCCTGCAAAAGGAATGACGAAGACCATGATTCAGTCATTAATGTGGGTCTACTATAAACATTCAATTTTCCTCGTTTTTCCCTCACAGGGAGGAGGGATACCTTTGGCCATATTGAAACCGAGCTTCTCGAGCTCTCTGTACTCCTGGCACAGCGCGCATGTGTCGCACCAGAAGTGGACGCAGCAGTCCAAGCATGGCGATTCTTGTAAGTTGTATTGAGCCCGCATTGAGCTGCGTTTGCTACAGCTATACAACCACTGGCAACCTATGGACATTAGCAGAACATACAGGGTCCCATTCATGCAGCATGCTGCAAATAAGTAGGAGTCAGCCATGGAGATTGATGGTTTGTAGGAATGCACAAAGAGAAGAGAATGGGTAGAACACCTACATGTGGAGCCTTTGTCCACAACCTCAGCAACACGCCCAAATGTAACGCAGGGGCACCAGCAAGTCAAGCAACCTACAACATTGCGAAAAAGAAATGAAATATGGATCATTCTGAATCACGTGCAAGAAGCATGAGAAGAATGGAGAAGGTAAACTGCATACAGGTGCCGACATCTCCGAAGCAGCTGCAGAGTCCAACAGACCACTCCCCTGGCATGTTGATAGGTTGAGTAGATTGTGGTTTGTGCTAGATGGTAAAACGAGGTGTCTAGCAGTTTGTTTGAGGCAATGCTTCATTTGATCCTCTGAGGATTATATATAGCGGTAACAACGCGTATTAGTATTTACACATGTTGCAAATAGCATGAACACATTACAAAGTTATACTTGTTTTGATGGCCTTTCTCAGGGCAGGGAGTCTTTGTTGTTTTCCTATCTGTTGCACTGAAATATTGTATGCTGTTTTGTGGTTTTGCAGGTTTGGCCTTGAATTGGTCCTCCTGGAGACCCACGTCTGATTGGCACATTCTGCCTTGAACCATTCCTTCTGAAATCCCTATGCCGAAACCGTGTTCAGGAAAGTTTATAACTTATATTATTCATTGTCAAGGTTCCACCGTTTACGGATTCACCAGACTGGATGGATGAAAGGGTAAATAAGAGAAACTTTCTGTGTTGTCTCTATACTAAAGAGGAGAATCACACCTGAGCTTGTTGGAGATAACAAATGTAGTTTTTCGACTCCCCTGATAAAGGATTGCTGTCGTAATGACACAAGGCTGTATACTACCTGTCGATGCTAACTGAGCAGTTTGTCAGTTTGTTCTCCTTCCTAGTTGCAGAAATGACTCAGTTCGTGAGCGACGAGAGGCCATATCTAATCTTTTAGGAATAGGCCATATCTAATGTAATGATTGATGCAATGGATGAAGTGGAACCGGTTCAGAGTCCAAACAATTGCAAGGCAGAGTCTGAATACCCTTCATTTGGGCTTGATTTCTCTAGCAATCTATAAAAACCCGCCCATTCTTGAGTTTTGTTTTTCGGATTTCTTGCTGCGGCCTTTTATGTCTGTTTCATAGAAATTAAGAGTTGTCTCAAAGCATTCTTTTCTGTCTTGAGCTCAGATGTCTCAAAGCATTCAACCTGCATCCCCGGTTTGGTGCCTGAACTTCACCGCTGCGCGCATTCACATATCGCCGCCAGATCGGGTAATGGTCAGCTCGGCGTGCCGCCAGTGGATGTACTGATTGGTGGTTAGCCTTGGTGGTGTCAGGGACAGCCGGACACGATTGTGTGACTGACGCGACGAGAGAATGAAGTAACAATCCGAAGATGAACGGGAGATGGATGTTTGATCTGCAATGATCGGACGTCCATGGTTACCTGTGAAAACAAGCTCGCCTTCTTTTATTACCATAGGCCGATCTGAAGGTAACTTAAATGGACTAGCTAAATTTATCATACGCACACACTGCACTGAGGTGAGTATGCTCAGTTTGCCCACTTATCTTTGCATAAACATTTTTTTTCGGAGCATACGTATAAGAAGCTACCCTTCCGGGGTACTGAATGGACTGTGACTGTATGCATAGACTAGGAGGTTACAAAAAAACATTGCCATGGGAACTTTTTGTTCGACTATTTTTGTAGAGCTCAAAGTCAACTTCCAGGGATGGAGTCTGGCACGATACACGCTGCGGTGTGACATTTTTTCTTTTGTTTGGTCTCCACGTGTGAGAGTCCACCATCGAGAAACTTAGCCTTGAGATAACGTACGTGCCGCGCCACTTTCCAATTGAACCTACAACTCCAACAACAACAACAACACGCGACACTTACACAAAAGAGAGAACGAACGTTGCACACAAACGTAAGTGCAACGACACGACGGCGACCACGTACACCACACCATCCCAACAACGTCACAGGCAGGTGGAAGGTGGTCGATCGGTGGAGTAGAGCACCCGGCCGGTCGTCGTCGTCGGTCACGGTCAGTAGACCGTGACGGCTAGCTTCATGCCGGCTTCGCAGTGCCCCGGCGCGCCGCAGATGAAGTAGTGCGTGCCGGCGGGCAGCCGGACGGCGTCGTAGCCGCTGCGGTACACGGGGGCGCGGCCCCTGGGCGACACGATGCAGTGGCGGTACCCGCCCTTGCTCACCCACACCACGTCGTGGAACGTCGAGTTGTACTTGAACACTATTACCACAACGTTTGTAAACAACGTCAGCATACACACTTACTGTAAACAAAAAAAAAAGAACCAAAGACAAATCTACAACTCATGGCTTACCGAGCATGTCGCCGGCGTGGAAGGTCTTGCCATGGAGCCACTGTCCGTAGTCGACGTTGCGCGTCCACCCGGCGGCGTCGCCAACCAGGTACGTCGCACCCGCCGCCTCCGCGCCCGGGGCGGACGCCAGGAGCACCGCCGCCACCGCGCACAGGAGCGCCGCGCCGGCGGCGGTAATCAGAGCGCCGTTGCTGCCGCTTGCACTGCCTCTTCCCCGACGACCCGCCATTGCGCTCGTTCCCCCTCACCGGATCTCGGCCCCGCGCGCACGGCACGATCCTTACTGGATGGACACCCCCCAAGCCGCTGCTTGGCTTGCTCGCTCGTTGCCAGGACTTGCAGGGAAGGGTGATGGCTAGGTCGCTTGGCCTTTATAGCTCGCGCGTGGCGAGAGCGTTCGTGTACATGGGGGTGGGTCATCAGTGGCGCTGCCGCGCTGGAACTGCGACGAGCCGACGAGCGAGTGAACGCACGCACACGTGATCACACGTTGTGGATTGCAACCGATTCATTGACTAGCGACGAGCTTAGCCGGCAAGTGCGTGCGTGTGAATAGTGTATTTATTTTTTGGATAAAAGGGTTTTTTGCTGAGAGCCATGGGCACGCCGGCGGACCAGGAGCGCGTACAATTTTACTGGCACGATTTAGGAACTTTGAGTTTTGTGTTTTGGCTGTAAAACACTAGGTCACAAACGATTTATGCTGGTGGCTAAAAGGGGTCTTTGCTGACGCGTGGAGCGCCCGCTAGTGACTTTGTGCCAGCACAAATCGTCTCTGTATTGGCGGGTGTCCGCTCGTCAGCATGAAGATCTCAGTGCCGGCGGGTGCTTAAGTCGCCCACCAACGCTGAGGTTTTCGGGCCAGCGCCAAAAAGATCCAAATAAATAGAAAAAAAAATTTTAGGGAGGAACCCCACCGGCTAGCCACCAAGGGCGGTGGAGACTTTGCAAGGTCAACAATAATTACCAAGGCCTCTCAATGGAAGATACTTGACGAGTTTTTGTCCAAGTGTTTGGCAAGACGCTTGATGCGATATGGCCGGTTTTAATAAGAATCACCCTTAGAACAAAAAATGGATGATGAAATTACTATTACATCGACCTCAGACTTGTTTTTTAAACGCAATTTTTTGTTAAAAACAGGAAGCATATGTTAACACGAAAAATTGGCAGCAGGGGTCGGCCTGACCAGTGGGCTCAATCGGTCAGACTAGTGTCCCCCGAGTCCGAATAGCAAGTCACACCATTTTTCTCTTAAAGTCGCGCCGCCACGCGGTCAGCAAGACTCGAAACTGTGACCTCCACCTTTGCACGAAACCTCCTCTACCACCACACCACACACTCATATGTGTCCATATCTAGTTTTCATTCTACTCGTATTATACTACACCAAGTGTAAATCGTTTTTCTGAGGCTCTAAACGGATTCAAATTAAAAACTTGTCAACTACAAAGTTTCATAACTTTATGAGATCTACAACTTTCATGTTGGGAGTTTCTCCATTCGAGGTTGTTTATGAAATTTGAATTTCAAATTTGGGAGATTTAAACTTAGTTTTTTGTTGACAATATAATTTTGAAAAAAAGTTGTAAACTACAAATTTTCATAACTTCTCAAGATCTACAACTTTTATTTTGAATGTTTCTCCGTTTGAGATCGTTTGAAAAATTCAAATTTTTAAATTTCAAAAAATCAGACGTACTTTTCGTTGACAAAAGTAATTCATATTAAAAATGGTTCAACTACAAAGTTCTATAACTTTTGAAGATGAACAACTTTTATTTTGGTCATTCGGTATAGTGGTAGTAACATTCTTCACAAATCGTCAAATCTTATACATCTCTCATATAGTCATATAGTTTCATGAAACTATATTAGAGAGATATGTTTTGTGAACAAAATTACTACCACTTTGTCAAATGAAGAAACAACCAAAATAAAAGTTGTATATCTTGAGAAGTTATGAAACTTTATAGTTCACAACTTTTTGATTTGACAACTTTTTATTGCTTTAAAAAGAAATTGTTGCTTTTGCAAAGGCACAATGCTGGCAGGCGACATAAGCACCCGCTAGCACTATGTTTACACCCGCCAGCATTGTGCCTATACCACAGTGTTGGCGGGTGTCAATTGCCATGTGCCAGCACTCTACTTTCCACGTGTCAGCACAAATCGATTCTGGCGTAGTGACATAGTCTAGGCATGAATTTTTTTAATCTAATTTGGGAGGTGCTTGTACATACGATCGGTAGAGAAACACAATGTGTTTCAAAATAAATAATGGCAAATTTCGTGAAGTCCCTTAACTTTTCAGTTGTCATCTATAAAGATCGAAAATAATTGAAAACATTTTTTACTTAAATCGAGCTCATCTTATCTCTCGCATTGAACCTACCTGTCATATATTTGAAGATGATAGAGTGTAGGTATAGAAAATCTGAGTTGGAAAATGTTTCTACCGAAAAACAATTTCTTTTCTCACCCAACCCTTCCTTACCCACACGCTATACCCAGTCTGCTAGTCATGAAAAGAAAACGAATAACCAGGCAATGATGATTTCATCTCATCTAATTTGCTCCATTTCTTTTGATTGGATACAACTTTCTCAATCATAGTCCGTGTTTAAATCCTATTGGATGTTGCGTTTCTTATAACTTTATCTACAAAATAACATCCACTTTGCATATATTTGAAGTAACTTTACAGTTATTGTTAACTTATATATAACTTATATATAGTGACATTAGCAACTTGGGTGATTCAGCAGCAGCATCTATCAACAATTAGTGTGTTGCACCTGCAACAGCTAGCATTAGGTGCTTAACAACAACAACTAGCAGCAACTTTGGTGCTCAACAGAACAACAACTTGGGTGCTGAGCACCAATAGCACTATAGCAGGATCAACTTATTCAGTACAAAGATCTACTTTTTATAGAAGTAGCTACTACAGATGCAACATAAGTTAATATGATGTGTTGATAGATTTATGTATAAGTTGATAGAATGTGTTGATAGATTTATACATAAGTAGCTACCACACACTCTGTATAAGTTTTTATAATACAAAAAAGAATCAGTCATGTGTCTTGTGGATCTCAATATAAAAAACACAATGGTGAGAACATAATTGAAAATAGACACTTCATAAAAAATATCTCTTTTTAAAAAGAAAAAAATGAAATTATTTTGAGGATGAATAAAAAAGATACATGAGCCGCCGCAACGTCCCACCTCTCTGCCGCCGCCCGCGCGGCCTAGTCGTTGTTTGAACTTTTATATTTGGAAAAAGTCCATTCCACAACCTTCGTCTATAAGTGTTGACTGAGTTTCAACCTTCAATCACAAAACCAGTTATTCAACACCCAAGAACTATCGAAACCGTCCAATTTACACCCCTCAGCGGTTTTTTAAGTGGTTTTCGTCAACGTGGCCGCCACATCAGATGTCCTTGCTGTCAACATTTCAGTAGGGCCCACGTGCCATTGAGGCGAGGACCTCCTTCTTCTTCCTCCGGCAGGAGAGAAGCCGGCACCACTGCCTCGCTGTCCTCCCCATCCCAACGCCACCGCCGTCTGCTCTCTCACTCCCTCCACTCCTCTCCTCCTCCACCACCTCTCTCATCTTCTCCTCCGGCGGCCCCTCCTCTCCTCTGCGCGTCTCAGGTCGGTGTCGACCCCTCTGTCTCCTGCTGCTACTCTCGATGTGCACGACCTCGATTAGACGGAGGTGGACGTCAGCGCGGCGGTGGGCGGATCACGGGCGCGGTGGCCCCGCAGCTCCCCGTGTCGGGCGGAGCTACGCCCCTACGCTCGCCAGCTGCCTCCGCCCTCCTGAAGTGGCGGCCTGTGTCCTTCCCAAGCTCTTGCCGCCATCTGGCTCCGGTCGCTTCTGGTGGAAGAGGATCCACCTCCCCGGTCAACCATGCGGCCTTCGGCGAGCGGGATCCAACACAGACGCGGCGGCCGGCGGGATCTTCGATGCCAGAGCTCCCTTCCTTCCTCCCCGCCCCTCCTCGAACTCCCCTACGGGCGGAGAAGCAAAAGGCGGCCCCTCCCCTGCTCCACGTGGGGGCCGTAGCGGCCATGGGCAACCCCGCCGCAGTAGCCATCACGCACTTGCTCCACAATAAGCAGGGGTTCCTGCTCGTTGCCGGGTGCCGGCGTTGACGGCCTCTTCGTCGTGTCCATCGGCTCCGGGTCCTCCACTTGTGCCGCCACCGTCACCGTTTCGGCCGACCGGCGAATGCCCAAGCTACACCGTGTTGACCGGACAACCACCAATCGACAGAAGCGATGGATGTGCGCTTGGCCACCAATCGTTCGGACGGCGACGGCGGCACCGCCGGCGCACACGTCACGGGGGCGGAAGTCGAAGCTGTCGCTCTCAGCGGCGGCGGCGCGGGAGAAGAGGAACAATAGCGCAACCAACCGGCTCCGTCGTCCGCCTTGCTTCCTCCCGAGGCTCGCGGCCACAAACACAAGCGCGACAGACGCCGTGTACCGTGCCCGCCCGTCCTCCCCCTTAAGGAGTAGCATCGCCGCCAGCACGCCCCCACAGGCCCTAGTCAACTTGAGATGTGACGACGCCGTCGCTTGCGGTGTGGTGGTGATGGCGGCCTTGAGTGGCGGTGGGCGGTGGTGGAGCGAGCAGAAGGAGATGGACACAGACGACGCTCGATCTGCTCGTCCACCTGCTCTGCTTCGCTCTACGCGGCGGAGCTGCTCAATGCGCGCGAGATTTGGCCGTCGGTGGCCCTGCAGTGACGGAGGACGAGGGAAGGGAAGCCATGGATTCGTCGGTGAGCCTCCATGGGGGGAGCTCCACGGTGACCTCCGCCTCCGCTCCCACAGATTTGATAGTGGTACCGGCTTCTCTCCCGCTGGAGGAAGGAGGAGGTCCCTGGCTCAATGACATGTGGGCCCAACTGTTGTGGTGACAGCAAGGACAGCTGATGTGGCAGTCACGTTGGCGAAAACCACCTGAAAAACCGCTGAGGGGTGTAAATCTACGGTTTTGATAGTTCGTTGTGCTGAATACCTGGTTTTGTAGTTGAGGGTTGAAACTCAGACAATGCTTATAGATGAGGGTTGTGGAATATACTTTTTCCTTTATATTTTGTACTATACCCACATTCCCAAGCCGACCGTTGTCATCCTGGCCCATCGCACTACTGAGCGTAGCGGCCCAATGCGAAAAAATATAGTTCTTTGGGCCTAGCCATGCATGCATTTGCCCTTGAAAATAGGTTCTTTGTGGGTTCTTCAGGCAGGGGGGTGGCCCAGATACCCTCTTTGCCTTTCTGAAATATCCTGGCTAAGCTGGAACTGTGTGAAACATCCGCCTGAACACTGAAGATCAGATCTTGATCCATCATAGTGAAGACTGAACATTGCCGTACTCGAAAAGAAGGGCACTCCAAAGTCCAAAACACGTCCGCTGGTCATTGAGAGCGAAATGGTATATTAGAATCGGCAGTCTACGACTGCAAATAGCAATGAAACCTCTGTTCGGCTGACTGGTTGCTGATTTATTATGAGAGAAAACCCGGACGCTGGTTGATGCTAATTTGATATGAAACATAAGTACTGTCGACTCGGGACAATGGTGCAGATCTAGATGACTAGATCAATCACACTGAAAATATTTTTTGTCACACTCGGGACACCACTGGGGAAATTGTCCATCGAGAGGGAAAATGGTATATTAGAATTGGGCAATTGGCAGTCCACGACTGCAAATAGCAAGGACATGAGGTCTGACAGGCCCCACTAATGGCGTGGGATTTCCATCATTAGGCAACTAAGCCTGGAGGATAATTTTAATCAAGTCCTAATAATAGAGTAGGACCGCTGCTTAAGGAGGGGGGATTCACATGGTAGACCCTACCTAGGAATCCTCACTCTCCCCGACTTGTTCTTTCTTAATGCCTCACAAATTAACAGTAGCACTAGCGCATGATGCAGCATCCAGATCTGCCTGATGGCATCCCAGATTCAGCAAATGCTGCATCACTAACAGCTACTGGGGGAGGAACAGATGACGAACAATGCACGGATCACTGGATCAGCAAAGATCCTCTGATCTAGGGGCACTTGGGGCCTCCTTCCTTGGTCTTCCAGTTGTTGTAGCAGGGGCAGGCGCCCTTGTTGCCGTAGAACCCGGGGGGCACGCAGAGGCAGGTGGCGCAGCACTTGTTGCAGAAGGTGATGCAGGCCTTGTGGTACTGCGTCTGGGAGCACCGCGACGCGCACTTGGACGAGCACTCCCACGGCTTCAGGTTGCCTTTCCCGTACCCGTTCCCGTTGCCGCCGCTGCCGCCGCCGCCGTTGCCGTAGCCGTTTCCGTTTCCGTTGCCTCTGCCATTGCCGCCGGCCTCCACCTCCTGCTGGACAGAACAGAGGACGGAGGATTGGAAGAATGAGCACGGGAAACGGCTGCAACTGGAAAAGCCTGAGAGGATGAGGACGGTGAGCTTACCACGGGGAGGGCGACGGCGAGGAGCAGGAGCGCGAGCACGAGGAAGGAGACGGCCTTGGCAGCCATCACTACTGCCCTGCCTCGGTGAAGCTGTAGGAAGAATGGGCGAGGAGATATTTGGGGAGGAGGAATGCTCCGCCCGGGCTGAGGTTTTATAGAGCGAGGGGACGGTGGACTGTGCCGGTGGTGGTGGCACCGTAGCACGGCAGCAGGCAGGCCGGGGGAGGAGAGGTGAGGGCAGTTATGGAAGGAAAGCTACCGGCCGCGGCGAGCACAGGCCCGGCATGTGCGGCGCCAGTGGGTGCGCAGACAAAGGCGGAAAGGCTGGCACGACCCATGCATGCTCCCGATCTCGGCTTTACTGCCGCCCCCCGCGTGGTTGGGCTCGTGAGCCACCGCGGCACCACCAAAGGTCCAGCCAGGACCCGTGTCGACCATTAACTTGGCCCCGCCTAATTAACCCAAACGGCAAAAAGGTTTAGGCATTTCTGCTCTTTGTCTGTCCACACTGCTGTCCATTTTCTGCCCTTCTCTGATCCGATTAAGGCTGTCCACACTGCTGTCAAGGCTGGCACTGCATCAGCAAGTCTCGTGTGCGCATGTGGCTAGGTAGGTCGGTACACTACACACAGCAATGAGCAGTGTGCGTGGGGGTTTGGATCAAGGTCTGAAGCGGAGGGATGAGGCGCCGCATGAGAATGGAGATTAGATTCCAGTGGTCGTAGTATATCCTAATCGCGCCTTTTGGCTCCACTAGATTGTGGGGCACACGGCCGGGGACAGGGATTTCTAGAGCCCCATCTGCGGCGTCGCAGTCGCAGTGAGTTGTGTGCTCAACATGCAGGCGACCCGTTCTGGGAAACCCAAAACAAAAAACGAAAACTCGGGTCGGCGGGGCTAGTACTGTGTATCATATGCTCCTCTTGCAAAAACGGAAAAAGGCTAGGACTAGCCACATGCCTCCGTGCTCCTGATCCAGTCCTCCTAGCCCTCCTACACTAAGCCCCACCGGTGTAACACTGATGCAGATGAAACTAGCAATGGCAGCGGGTGGAAAACCGGGTGGGGCCACAAGAACACACCTGCCCCCACCATGGTGGAAATCACCCACCACCCGCACCCACCGCCCGTGTCGGGTCTCAAATCCCCCCACACCCGCCACCCGCTTGGGTAACGGGTACCCATCGGGCACCCACACCCGCCTCCAACAGGTCGCCATCGCTGCTGCATCGATGCCCGAGCCCTTGACGCGAAGCGAGCCGCACTCACGCACGACCCCTAGCTTGGAGGTCCAGCGCCGACGGTGGACAACTGGGCGCTAACAGGGGCGGTGGTGCCCCGGTCGAGGTCCGCCTAGGGAGGGGCGGCAGCCTGGCCAGAGGCTCGCGCATGGAGGGGACGACGGCTCGGCCGGGGTGGGGTGCAGGGAGTGGCGGCGGCATGGCCGGGGGCTTGCACAGGGAGGGGCGACGATCTGGTTGGGGAGGGATGCAGGGAGCGGCGGCGGCTCTGCCGGGGGTCTCGCGTCGCGCGAGCACAGGCGAGGTGAGGCGATTGGATCGGGGGCGCTACAGAGACCGAGAGAATAAGAGACGAGGGGGCGTCGGCGGATAGATAGGGGCGTCGGTAGATGGG
Organism: Cenchrus fungigraminus; assembly: GCA_036936925.1. NCBI lineage: Eukaryota > Viridiplantae > Streptophyta > Magnoliopsida > Poales > Poaceae > Cenchrus > Cenchrus fungigraminus. Next base: position 62,587,491 of record CM072770.1, read on the forward strand.
GAATTGGGGATTAGGGTTTTGCTTCCTTATATACTCTAGATGGGGGACCGGTGGGTAGCGGGTATGGGGTACACGAAACGCACCCGCACCCGCTTCACCCACTGGGTGAGGAAATGACCCATTAACGGACCCGTAGGGGGAGAAATTGCCCATACCCGCACCCTAATAGTGTTTTTACATGCGGCTTAGCGGGTCGCGGGTCCACATTGCCATCCTAGATGAAACCATACGGGAAGCTAGATTTTGTGCACAAGAATGGAAGAAATCAGGCCGCGAGGCGAAGTCATGCGCGTGAGTTGTTGCTCAACAAGCAGGCAACGCTGTCGCCGAGATGTTATTACTTCCAACCCTCTGAGAATTTTCCGTTGCTCCGAGTGCAGCATGCCTAGAGTTTGACGAAACCGCATAACCGAACATGCCGGCGTCGCGCCTTGTGCCCTCTTGTCTCGCGGCGGCACAGCGGGCCAGTGGGCGGTGGCAGATAACCCGGAGCTCCGAGAGGGGCAGAGAGCAAAAACAGAGCGCGCCGGAGGCAAGGGCGTCGGCGTGTGTTTGGACATGATTTGGGCGCGCAGTACTCTCAGCCGGGACCGGGAAAGGCCGGGCCACGTTGCCGCTCCGTCGACGGCGCAGTGTACCGCGTCGTGCGTGCCCGGCCAGCAGCGCGCGGCACCGCTCGTGCTCGACCTGGCTGTGTGTCCTCACCAAGACACCAACTCGCCTTTACTTCTCGGCCGCATTCGCATGTGAGCGCTGCCTGGGTCTCGCTCTCGCTCTCGCACATGGTGGTTGCCGGATGGCTCGTGCCTGGTGGCAGTGTGACACCCCCCGGACCGGATCGCCGCCGGCCGGGCACGCTGGGGCTCGTACAGTCAAGACATACTCAACGAGATACTCCGTCACTATATAAGTATATCTAAGATTTAAATTTTATGTTAAAATAAAAACATTCCTACGATATATGACAAAACTAAATGGGTCGGCATGGGTGAGTGGAGATTTGTTGAATAGTGTAAAATAATGGGTACATGTCATTTCCTCTCACAATTATTTCTTGGGTTTGAACCCTTGGAGTGCTGGTACTGCGGGACGGAGGGAGTACGACCTATTGACATCATGTGTAAGGATGGATTCGGATATGATATGATTAGATTCAGATGTCACTATTTACCATATTTTAATTCGATTTCAGCTACAAATCTTTTTTTTAAGGATAACAACAGGGGAGGCTCCTATCGACTTTATAAGTAATGTATATTCAGCAAATAGTGTGTTGAATAATATTCTAACACTGCAGACGGGACGTTAGTCCTCCGTCCATGCATGGTTGTTAAATTCTCACAACTGTAATTATTATTAATTTTTTATCTTTTACTCCTTTGACCATCCGCAATCACGGACACACGTATTCATTGCAATCAGATTAATTGGATTAATCAACTCTACATGGACGCACGTTCAAAAAAATTGCATACCGAACTAGTCAATTGGCTATAAAGTATGGAGGCCATGCCTGTCTTACATTTGTGTCTCTTCCCGCTCTCTTTTTTCTCCCACTCAAGCATTCTATAGCTGGTCATTTGGTGATGGTGGCACACCGCCCACGGACAAGATTGTCGGACAACACCTTCACCGTCTCGCTGGATTTCTTCGAACTCTTCCTGCGCAACCACACGAAGACGGTCTTCGTGAATCAGCACGCTGCATGCAACGACGCCACGTCTACAACTAATTTTAGCCCTGTTAATCACATAATTACAATTTTTCGTTCTTGAGTTGTAAAAACTTATCCAGGTCGATTTTCGCATCTATTTTTTTATGTTTCGAGATAAATCCGGAGATATGGTGATGTTTCCGTGCAAAATCATGTTGTTGAATTTTAGTTGAGGTGCTAGATTTCGCATGTTTCAATGGATATATGTTGGTATTTCTTAACGCACCACTACGGTGTCGGGATAGCGTGAGCGTAAGAATCACCTGGATGTACCTACGGGTACGAACGAATCCGCAAGCGCACAGATATACCGTTGTAGCACTTCACCTAAGGAGTATTCCAAAGGGTATCAAATCCTAGGAACAGAAGGGGAGCTCTACAAATGACAATCCGAGGACACAGGATCCCTGCTGAGGTAGATTGGGAGATGAGGAGTCTCCTATGGGTATTGATTCTAGAAGGGCGCAAGCTCGAGATAAGGACACTCGCTTCGGACACCAGTTCCCTCCTGGATATAACAGGTCGGTTCTGGCCGAAAGCTCTACGCCGTATCCGAACGTGGGGGAGTACAAAGGGTCCAACGGCTGTCACTACTGCGGCCTACCCCTATCAATCTGTGGGATACGGGGTAAACGAAGGATAACCCGCAGTCTAGACACCACGCCTACACCAACGATCACTACTATAGCACGATTACGTCTGACGTCCCGTAGCAACACTATAGCACTCCGTATAAATACGGAGCGACGAATCTGCGAGTACGGGCTAGGCCTCACTCATCATGGAATGAAATAGGTGACAGCAATATGAATGATACTTTGATCTAAATCAGATATGCATGAGCATCCACTATATTCTAATTGACGGGAAGTCATACAAACGGATAAACAACTTATGCATCTTCTCCACAGGATCGAAAGGAATGGTTCAACTAGAACACAATCCTAAGATCAAGAACAGATGAAGAACACAAGAACATATCACCTATGCATGAATGCTACTTTAGTCTAATTAGAATATACTGAAGTACTCACTTTAGTCTAAATGAAGGACGACATCATCCACGAGGTACAAGGGGATGATGGCTGATGAACGGATCATCACCATCTCACCTCTACTCACCCACACACACTCCCTCTCTACCTAGCACCACCTAGGCTAGATCCTCTACACACACACACACCCATGGTGAGGTGAGGTTACACCTCAACCAAGAGAGGAAGAGAGGGGAGAAGGAGACAAAGGTGAGAAGTTGCCTTCAAGTGTGTTGTCCTCTGCTTACCCCCACTCTCTTCTATTTATATGGGCTGGACAACTTCGTGAGAAGCCGCGAGCACCCCCAGAATGCGACAAGGAACCAACCAGGAGCTCACATGTGGAAGGCCAGGATGAGTCGAGCCAGAGGCAGTTCAGCCGACCTGTGGGGTCGACCGAGCCCTGGGTGGGCCCGTCCTGGCTGTGCTTTCTCCAGGTGGCTGTCAGGTGGGTCCTTAAGGCGGTTCCGGGTACCCACGTGGATTTGAGGTGGTTTGGACGCGTAGGTGGGCCATAGGATGCATGTGACGCACACGTGGCGGCTCCTGATTCGTCGGGTTTTCTTCCCATGGATTGATGATGCCATGGATCCAGCGGATGCCTACATGGCAGTCTTTTATTGGCTGAGCCTGAATTGCTTGGATCATGGAGGTGTGTTTTCTTCTCTTTTCTTGTGCTAAATGCTTGCATTCATCTTTGCATTGCCACTGGTGGAATTCATCAGTATAAGCCCCTGTTCCGCTAGGCGCTCGCCTAGGCGGGTTTCATGGCGACTAGGCGCTAGGTGAAGGGGTACCGCGGAGCCTAGGGGGGTTATCGGTGTTCTAGGCTGGCTCGGCGCCTAGGCGGCGTCGGGCGGCGATTCCGCCCCGATTCGGCACGCGCAGGTGCTGCAGGCGGCGCGTAGGCGGGCGAGTGGAAGCGCGAGCGCGTTTTTGAGGCCGCAACGGGAGCGCGCACGTGAAAGACATCGAGCACGGGAGGAATCGGGGCCGCGCGCGGGAAAGATAAGATCAGCCCCGTCGTTTCCCGCTCGCAGACGCCGCTCGTCCGCGTGCCTGGAGGTCGACCCGCTCGTCCCGGCGGCGCTGCTCCTTCCCTCGGTGCTGCTCCTCCTCCTCCCCACTGGCCTGCTGCTCCTCCTCCCCGCCGGCCCCCCTGCTCGTCGTCCTCCTCCCCGCCAGCCTGCTCGTCCTCCTTCCCGCCGGCCCCCCTGCTCTGCTCGGCTGCTTCCAAGCAAGGTGAGTCATCCCCTCCGCTCCCGGCCTCCCCTGCTCTGCTTTAGTTGCTGATGGTGATGACTGAATCTGCTACTGCTATGAGACTATGACTGAATCTGCTATGACCTATGACTGAATCTGCTATGTAAATGCTTTGAATCTGCTATGACTGATGAATGATTGAATGCTTTGAATCTGCTATGACTGAGGAATGATTGAATGCTTTGAATCTGCTATGACTGAGGAATGAATCACTTATTTGAGTTGCTGTTGGTCTGAATGTATCTTTCACTAGTACTGCTACTGCCTACTGTTGTGGTCATAGCATGGTCTTAAGAACAACTGTTGTGTGCTATCTGCTATGTCATGTGTGTTATGTCTGTGTGTTGTGTGAGAACTATTTGCTATTGCCACCGTATGAACTGGCTGTCATGCCTTATTTTTAAATTGTGTTGTGCTGTGTGACCATGAACTATTTGCTTGCTGCCATGTGCTTGTGTAGTTGCGTTTATGCTTTAAAATTACTAATTATTGCCTGCTGATATAGTGTGCTCATGGATGGGAGGTGGCTGGAATAATTGAGATAAGTGTCAACTTCTTGTTTCCTACTTCTTTTCATGAACTGCTTGCTGTCTATTAAAAATTCAATATTTACAAGATGTTAAAATGTGTTGTAGGACAACATGAGGAAGGAACTTGGAAGGCTCCAAGGTCAGGTATGTCTACTAGCCCTTTCTAATGAGTAATTATTAGCTGTTGATATATATTCAGCTATATATATATATATATATATATATATATATATATATATATATATATATATATATATATAATGCTAAATTGGCAAAATGCCAAAACGCCTAGAAAAACACCTAGCGCCGCCTAGTCCCGGGTACTCCCGACTAGATGCTAGGCAGAGGGTCGCTGAGGAAAATCCGCCTAGCGCCTAGCGAAACATTAGTATAAACTCCTATTCTACTGTGGATGCATGGTTCTTGTGGTAAAATGCAGGAGTTGACAGCCTTAAAATAGGCATTTAACAGCCGTCAACAATATATCAGGAGAAAAAAATGAATCTAAATCACCTCCACTAATGTAAGAAAATTGATGGCATGTGGGCGCAGTGTAGGCGAGCGACGCCCGGGTGCTGCTGGTGCCCACCGGTGGGAGCCACCGCTGTCCCTCGCTAGGAATAACCGTCGTATATGGAGGATGATGTCGTTGAGCTGCCCAGAGGAATGGGCCGCCATCGAGTCGACCGGATATCCGGTTTTTGTTCTGGTTCAATTTTTATGGTGACAAAAAATGTTCTGGTTGATCCGATTGGTTGAAGCTGTAATCGTGCCCTTGCTCCATGACATAGATGGATTTTTAAGTAGTTAATGCTTGCTTGCTTGCTTGCATGCATATCATCAATTGTAAATTTCTTGTTAGATTTTTACTCCTTGAAAATTAGAAATGCCATTCGTGGTTGGAGTAATTGCCTTATCTCAAATGTTATGTCTGAATTCCATTGTCATGAATACTAACTCACATACATCTCAAGAAAGTAAATAATACAACATAGGAATAATATTGAGGTCCACCAAACCATGTTCAACGATAATTTCCTCCTTTTTTAGTCGATAGGAGTAAAAACAGATACCTGCCACAGGTTCATATGACAATTTATTCCTTTTTCAATAAAGAGGAGTAAAAAAATGGAATATGCCACCTTTTATTTTATGGGGAATTTTCCATATGGCCCATCAAAAGCCTTGTTTCCTTCGTGAGGAAGCGAAAGGAGAACCAACTCTCTCCACCGCCGCCCGGCAGGCCCCCTCCCGCTCGCCTCCAGCATCCTCGCTGGAGCGCACCGGGAGAGGGGCCCAGCCTCCTTCAGTTCAGCCTAAATTTAGTAGTAGTAGCTAGTGCCTTCATGTCTATTGCCCTCCGTGGCCAGTCCTGCTTGAGTGGAGTCACTGCCGTCGTGGTCGCCGTCTTCGTCGGTCACCTGGCTGCCGTCGTCCTCCATGATCAGGTATGGTTAAATAAAATAAACCCGCCTCCCCCTCTTGCAGATCCCCTTCCCCTCGACTTCGCCACCGTCGCTGAAGGCATCTAGGCCCCTAATTTGTGTTTTGGTAATTAATGACCATCATTGTGGACTAACATTTTTATTGAGATATAAGAATAGGTTAGTCCGATGAAATGATGAGCTCATGAGATATGCAAAAGGATGTCTTGTATGTTATGTGGAGGAAAGGAGCTCAAGGCAAAGGTAAAAGCTAGGGTTTTTATTTTTGCCGGTCATAAGGTGGTTAGAGGATGATAAATGACCGGATTGATAGGATAGATAGCCGTACTATCAAGAGGGATCAATTTCGTTGGCTTGACTTTCCATAGTGCCACTTTGATCAAGAATTTGCATGCATTGCATTTAGATGAGTGGCGATTTCAAAAGATAAAAAGGTTTTGTTGAAAATCTTGAGAAAAGTCAGTTTTCTGCTGTGGGGCGGACAGTCCGGGCCCTTGGGGCGGACGGTCCGCGGGCCATTAAGGTTTATTGAATATCTGAGTTTTTTTGGCAAAGTTTTTCGAGAAAAACCTCTTTCGGGCGGAAAATTCGCGGGTCTACGGTGGACGGTCCGAAATTAACCTCGAATCATACAGAATGGTGCGCAGCTCGGGTGGACCGGGCGGACGGTCCGCGGCCTGCCGGCGGACGGCCCGCGGGGCCTTGGCGGACAGTCCGCGGGGTCCTGGCGGACAGTCCGCCCGGCCCAACGGGCATCTCTGACAACAGTTGACTTCGCGTTTTTACCATTGGAATTCAAACGCGGACAGTCCGTGAGGCCATCGCGGACAGTCCGCGAGGTACGCGTTTTTGACATAACGGCTAGTAACGGGAAGGGGGAGTATAAATACTCCATGCCCGGGTTGGGATAGCCTCTCTTGGCACTTTGAAAGGTTCATACTCCATAGTAGAGCTCTCCCTCTCCTCTCTCTCACTCACTTTGCTTAGTGGTTGTATCTTTGGTGAGATTGAGAGCATCTAGTGCATTGCATCAAGGTTTTGATCTTTGTGGCACTAGGGAATCATCAAGCAAGTGGTTGATTTGTTACTCTTGGAAGTTGCCGCTTCCTAGACGGCTTGGTGGTGGAAGAATCCGTTGAAGCTCGCAAGAAGGTTGTGTGTGGCTCCGGATTTCTTGTTGTGAGAGGTCTTGTGCTCACCTCGCCGGAGCGGTGAAGAGCAACTCTAGTGGAATCGAGGTGTGGAGTGGTTCTTTGCTTCTAACCGGCTCAAGATCAAGCGGTGCCTTGATAGAGGAGCGGTTGAACATTGAATCCACCTCAACGTGGATTAGGGGTGACCGGCAAGTCATCGATACCACGGGATAAAATTCGTCTCTTGTGCTCGGTTATTCCTTTGCTCAATTTCCTTTCAAGTACTTTACTTTGAGCATTTACTTTCTAGAGATTGAATTATATCTTGTCACCCTAGGTTGCAAACCTCCAACATAGGAATAGATTAGCTAGAAATTTAATCCCCCTTGTGGTTCTAATTAAATTTCTCTAGTGTTGTGCTTTTAGATTTTAAACCGCCTATTCACCCCCCTCTAGTCGGTATCCTAGATCCTACAAGTGGTATCAGAGCTGAGGACTCCTTATTTGAGAGATTTAACCATCTCGGAGTAGGATAAATGGCTAAAGAGGAAAAGTTTCATGTTGGGAAGCCACCGGTCTTTGATGGGAACAATTATGATTATTGGAAGAAAAGAATGGAGATTCACTTCAAGGTGTTGGGAAGAAATTTGTGGAGAATTGTAATGGAAGGATATGTCATTTTGGATCCTAAGAATAAGTCGAGTGATGATGATAAAAATGAAGAACTCAAGGATCGAGCCTTGAGTGTACTCTACAATGCTCTCGCTCTTAGCGAATTCAATAGGGTGAAGGGACTTGAAAAAGCAAATGAGATATGGGAGAAGCTTATGGAAATCTATGAAGGAACATCCACCGTGAAAGAAGCAAAAATCTATGTATACAAGGGCAAGTTCAATGAGTTCACTATGAAGAAGGATGAAGATGATTCAACCATGTTCAACCGGTTGAATGATATTGTGAATGAACTCAGGTGTCTTGATTTCAATGTTACAAACAAAGACTTCTCTCATAAGGTTCTTAGATGCCTTCCCGAAAAGTATGAGACAATTGTGACTTTGCTTGTGAGGACCGATTTGAATAAAATGACTCCTACGGAAGTGCTTGGTGAAGTGCGAACTCATGACTTGTTCAAGCAATCACAAAAGGAAGTTCAAGGTCAATCAACTAGTGAAGAGAAGAAAAATATTGCTCTCAAGGCCAAGGCTACTCAAGAAGAAAATGATGGTGAGAACCAAGAAATTGACTCTGATGAGGAAATGACTCTTATTGTAAGAGGGCTCAAAAGAATTATGAACAAGAAGTTTGGCAAGAAGGGACAATCATCAAAGAAGAATCCTTTTGAGGGTAAAGATTGCTTCAATTGTGGTGAAATTGGACATATTTCAATTAATTGTCCAAACAAGAAAGAAGACAAATATGGTAAGAAGAAGGACAAGAAAAATGTGCCTAAGAGGAAGAAATATTACAAGAAGGAGAAGAATGGCCAAGCCTACTTTGTTGAGTGGTATTCCGATGCAAGTTCCGATGAAGATGATGATGACAAGCCTTCAAAGGGTCTTGCCGGGGTTGCTATCAAGGAAGCTCCTTCACTCTTCTCCAAGCCATATTGTCTCATGGCAAAATGTGAATCAAAGGTAATAGTTGAGGATGATGATGATGATTGTGATAGTGAGAATGATGATAATGCTTTATCTTATGATGATCTAGTTGCCATGGTCATTAAGTCCGATGACAAATTGCGCATGGAGAGATCAAAGTTGAGGGATTTGGAGGTGAAAAATGTTTCACTTCAAAATTCTTTTGAGGAGCTAAAGACTACTCATGAAAATCTTAAGATTTCCCATGAAACACTTAACACTTCGTGGGGAACTCTTAAAGAGAAGCATGAGGAGCTTAAGGAAGCTCACAACTCTCTCCTTGCACAAGAGGTCAAAGGAAAAATGAGTATGGGTGTTGAATGTAATATATTGAATATTTCTTCATGTGCAACTAACCCATCTTGTAGCACAAGCACTAGCTCTTGCATTAGTGAGGATATGTCTTGTGATTCTCTATTGTTGGAAAATGAATCCTTGAAGAAGGAGATTGAGTGTTTGTCAAAAGATCTTGCACGGTATTTTGGAAGTCATGTCCGGTTTAATCATATTTGGACAAATCAAAAATTCACCTTGGAGAAAAATGGGCTTGGCTATTTGCCCAAGAAAGGGAAAGAGGCTTTCATTCCTAAGGAGAAAATTTTTGTGACTTCAAATGTGACATATGAAGAAGAAGAAGAAGTCAAGATGTGTCATAAGTGCAAGGCAAAAGTTGACGTGAATCACCAATGCAAGAGCAAGAAGACCGTATCCTTGGATCCTTCCTATATTCTTAAGAAAGATTCTAAGGGTGTTGTTTGTGCTAAATTTGTTGGTCGCTCTCTTAGTAGTAATAAAAAGAAGTCCATTTGGGTGCCAAAAATTTTGGTCACTAATATTGAACGACCCAAGAAAATTTGGGTACCTAAAACAAAGTAATTTCGTTTGTAGGTGAACTATAAAGCCGGAGGAAGACATTGGGTTATTGGTAGTGGATGTACAAACCACATGACCGGCGAAAGAAAAATATTCTCTCATCTTGATGAAGATATTTCCGATTTTGACAACATCACCTTTGGAGATGATAGCAAGGGAGGTGTAAAAGGCATTGGTGAAATACCTATCTCTAAGGATTATAATCTCTCTAATGTCTTGCTAGTTGATTCTCTCAATTTCAATTTGCTATCTATTGCTCAATTTTGTGACAATGGTTATAAATGCACATTCACTAGCAATGATTTTGAGGTCACCTCACTTGATGGGAAAGATTCTATTTTCAAGGGTTTTCGTCATGAGAGTTTATATCTAGTGGATTTCTCATCTAAGAAGGCTAGTTTGACCACTTGCTTATTCTCAAAAGCCTCTATGGGTTGGTTATGGCATAGAAGACTTGGTCATGTTGGCATGAAACAACTCAACCGATTAGTGAAGCATGACTTAGTTCTTGGCTTGAAAGATGTCAAATTTGAGAAAGATAAATTGTGTAGTGCTTGTCAAACCGGAAAATAAGTTGCCAACCCACATCCTAACAAGAGCATTATGTCAACCACAAGACCATTGTAATTATTACATATGGATTTATTTGGTCCCACTACCTATAGAAGTATTGGTGGAAATACCTATTGTCTTGTGATTGTGGATGATTATTCAAGATACACATGGGTATTCTTTCTTCATGACAAATCTCATACTTGTGACATTTTCAAGACTTTTGTGAGAAGAGCCGAAAATGAATTTGAACAAAAATTGAAGAAAGTGAGAAGCGACAATGGTAGTGAATTCAAGAACACAAATGTTGAAGAGTTTTGTGATGAGAAAGGGATCAAGCAAGAGTTCTCAACTACATATACACCGGAGCAAAATGGTGTAGTTGAGAGAAAAAATAGGACCTTAATTGAGATGGCAAGATCAATGCTAGATGAGTACAAAGTTTCGGATTCTTTTTGGGCCGAAGCAATCAACACCGCTTGCCATGCCTCAAATAGGCTATATTGTCATAGATTCTTCAACAAGACACCATATGAACTTCTCAATGGAAGAAAGCCAAACATTTCTTATTTTCGGGTTTTTGGTTGCAAATGCTATATTTTGAGAAAAGGCTCTCGGTTATCTAAATTCCAAAGCAAGTGTGATGAGGGATTTCTTATTGGATATTCTTCAAATTCCAAGGCTTATACAGTGTACAACAAGACCAAGGGATTTGTTGAGGAAGCTTATGATGTGCAATTTGATGAAACAATGGGCTCTTAAGATGAGAAAGAAAACTTAGATGATGTGAGAGGTGAAGAATTGAGTAAGGCAATGAAGACCATGGCTATTGGGGATATCATGCCTAGAGAAGAAGATGATGATGAAGGTCCATCAATTTCTATTCAAGCAAATCCATCTACTTCCACAACAAATGACTCACCTCAAGAAGATGCTCAAATGGCCTCTATGACTACACCTTCTACATCAACTCAAGAACCGGTTGATCAACCTAGAGTTCACCATCAAGTTGCCAAAGATCACCCCATTGACCAAATTATGGGTGATATTAGTAAGGGTGTTCAAACTCGATCTCGTGTTGCTTCATTTTGTCAACATTACTCTTTTGTATCTTTTCATGAGCCTAAGCGTGTAGATGAAGCACTTGATGATGCGGATTGGGTGATTTCCATGCAAGAAGAATTAAATAATTTTACTAGAAATCAAGTTTGGGAATTGGTTGAAAGACCCAAGAATCATAATGTCATTGGTACTAAATGGGTCTACCGGAACAAAGAAAATGAAGATGGTATTGTGGTGAAGAACAAGTCTAGATTGGTTGCTCAAGGCTACACGCAAGTGGAGGGCTTGGATTTTGATGAAACTTTTGCTCCCGTAGCTAGACTTGAAGCTATAAGAATCTTACTTGCTTATGCTTGTTCTCGCAATATCAAGTTATACCAAATGGATGTCAAAAGTGCTTTCTTGAATGGGAAAATTAGTAAACTAGTATATGTTGAACCACATCCCGGTTTTGAGGACCCTACAAAGCCTAATCATGTGTACAAGCTCTCTAAGGCTCTTTATGGGTTGAAGCAAGCCCCTCGTGCTTGGTACGAAAGGCTTAGGGATTTTCTTCTTTCTAAGGGATTCAAAATTGGAAAGGTTGATACTACATTGTTCACCAAGAAGATTGGAAATGACATCTTTATTTGTCAAATCTATGTTGATGATATTATCTTTGGTTCAACAAATGAAGATTTTTGTAAAGAATTTGGAGAAATGATGTCTAGGGAATTTGAAATGTCTATGATTGGTGAATTGAGCTTCTTCCTTGGTCTTCAAATTAAACAATTGAAGATGGGTACATTTGTTTGCCAATCTAAATATGTGAAGGACATCTTAAAGAAATTTGGCATGGAAGATGCAAAACCCATCAAGACTCCTATGGCTACTAATGGACATCTTGATCTTGACGAGGGAGGTAAACCGGTTGATCTTAAGTTTTATAGGTCTATGATTGGTAGTTTGCTTTACCTTACCGCATCTAGGCCCGATATCATGTTTAGTGTGTGCATGTGTGCTAGATTTCAAGCCGCACCTAAAGAATGTCATTTGACCGCCGTAAAGCGCATAATGAGATATTTGAAGTATCCTCCTAACATTGGTCTTTGGTATCCAAAGGGTGCTCAATTTGAATTGGTTGGTTATTCGAACTCCGATTATGCCGGTTGCAAGGTTGATAGAAAAAGTACTTCCGGTGGTTGTCAACTTCTTGGATGTTCTCTTGTATCTTGGTCATCAAAGAAGCAAAATTCCGTGGCTCTTTCTACCGCCGAGGCGGAATATATCTCGGCGGGAAGTTGTTCTGCTCAATTATTATGGATGAAGCAAACTCTTCTAGATTATGGGGTAAAATTCAAGGAAATTCCTCTCCTATGTGATAATGAAAGTGCCATCAAGATTGCCAACAATCCGGTTCAATATTCTAGAACCAAGCATATTGATATTCGGCATCATTTTCTTAGAGATCATGTGAGCAAAGGGGATATCAAGATTGATGGAGTGAGCACGGACGATCAATTAGCGGATATATTTACCAAGCCTTTGGATGAATCTCGTTTTTGCAAATTGAGAAATGAGCTAAATGTCATTGACTTCTCAAATGTGGCTTGAGAGCTAGCACATGTGTTTCTTCATATGCTTTATCTTTGTTTTATCTCTCTTAATCATTTCTTGCTTACTTTATGTTTTTGTTCTCTAATCTTTGTGAAGCTTGTTTTTCGCATAATTATCTTGCATTCTAACTACATTGCATCATATGGCAAGTTCACTTCATGTTTAATGAGCAATGATCCCAAAATATTCATCATTCCAATCTTTATCTCGAAGCATCTTGAGCTGGAAATAACAAAGGTCACGGACTGTCCGCGGCAGAGGGCCGGACCGTCCGGTCGGACCAGGCGGACCGTCCGCCGGTGGGGCGTGGACCGTCCGCGCGGGTCGCAGGGGCGCAGGGAGGTACTGGATGTTCTGGAGCAAATTTCTGACCATCCGCGCGCGGGGTCCCGGACGGTCCGCGTGCCTCGCGGGCTGTCCACCGGTGCATCGCGGACTGTCCGCGCGTGCCGCGCGCAGGTGGGACCGGGTCGCGGGCAGTAAAGTCAACAGGCCATCCTCTCTTCTCCCCAACCCGCAAAGGCTCTTCTCCACATCTCTCTCTCTTGCTCTTTCTCAAGGAAGGACCCCCTCCTTGGGGATTTCGATTGGGGCACTCCCCGGACCGTCCGAGCACATCCACGGACTCTCCGCGAGGTTCTCCACCATGTCATCCGGGTATTTTATCGAATAACTCACTCTCTCTCTCGGATTTTGAGCAAGAAGGTGGTTAGGGTTTGATGTTGTGATCTAAAAATCATTCATGGATTCAAGTTTTTGGCTTGGTGAATGTGTTTGGGATACTCACGTGATGCTATGGCAAAAATTTGGTGGATAGAAACTGAATAATCTTGAAGATATTGATGATTCTCTTTTTGAAACCCCTGTTCATTGAACTACGTGTGAACAGTACCTCGCGGACCGTCCGCGGGCTTCATGCGGACTGTCCGCGAGGGGCTATTTTCGCCCAGTTTGATTGATGGCATCATGGTTTATCATATATGGTCTCTTCTTCATATAAATTGATTGATGCTTATTCAAAGACTTAATCTATGGTAGTGCTCGCAAGGCTATTGCAGCGATTACCAAGAAGGTCACTAAAAAGGCTACTTCAAAGAAGAAAGACAAGGATGTGGGCACATCTAAGAGACGTCGTAAAAATGATACTTCTGAGGAAGAAGAAGAGCCTGATAATCCCAATGACCACGATTATGATCCTTCAAGTGATCCGGATGATGAAGGTGCATCATTCATGGTAGATGAAGAGGAGGTAAATCAAGGGGGAGGTAACATTGCTGATATCATTGATGTGCTAAATTACACAGTTCCTAGGAGGCAGTGGACCCAAAAGGAATTTGCTATTGCTAGGCATGCAAATGCTTATAATGAGCCTCGTGACACATACAATCTCTATTTCCGTACCACTGTGCAAGAACAAGCTTTCTTCAGTAGTTTAATGGATTGCACTGTGTTTGCTCATCAGAGGGTTGACTTTGGATATCTTGAGTCTAAACCAGTTTTAGCTGGTGTGGCCACTAAACTTGAGAATTTAGGCTTGAAACCATTTCTTGAACATAGGTGTGATTGGAATGACACCATTATTAGACAATTTTATGCCACCTATGAGATGGATTTTGATGCAAAGAATATTAAGTGGATGACAGGAAAAAGTGAATATGAAGCCACTTTTGCCGAGTTTGCAGCAGCAAATCATCTTGACTATGAATATTTCAGTGTTGGTGTCAATGTGTATAGTGAAGATATTCTTGAAAACACTGCTGTGTTTTATGAGCCTGGTACACCTGCTTCATCTATAATGAACTGGCTAGCAACAGGGCTTAGACATCATCTTGCTGTCATCAATAACATCATAAGACACACATTCATGCCTAAGAGTGGAAATAAGGACAAGGTCCGAGAGCACTATTGGAATGTGATCAACCACATAATGAATGAGACTAGGTTTGATGTTGTGCTTCTTATTCTTGAGCAGATGATTGTTAAGAAGTGTCTTGTGAGAGACAGTATATATTTTGCTCCGTACATTATGTCTTTGATCAAGGCTAAAACTGGGTTCAATGGTCCATGTGATGAGAAGCATGAACTTTATCGACCTTTCTACAACGCCAAAGCTTTTCTCAACAAGCCATTGACACCTTATGGGCAAGCTGCAGAGGCTCAAAACGTTGATGAAAATGTTGAGGCAAATGTTGGGCACGCTAATGTTGGTGACACGGGCCATGTTAATATTGATGGGGATGCTTATGCTATGCCACCTCCTCCTCCTCCTCCAGTTCATCCCATGCAGCCACAGTGGGAGCCTCCAGCTGGATACTTTGATGCATATTTCTCTAATATTCAGCAGTCAATGAATACCCAATTTCAGCAGGTGCAATCCGGGTTCAACTCCCATTTTGAGGCATATGGGCAGTAGATGAATGATACATTTCAGACTATGCAGCATGGTTTTCAGCAGCAAATTGACTCTAGTCTTAACACTTTTGGTCATCATGTCTATAACACCATGCATGAGCCCATCATGACAAGGTTGGATAATATGCAAACAAGCCTACAGAGTGACCTCAGTGCTTTGAATGATAGATTCTCTGAGTTATCCACTTCTGAGCAGTACCAGCAGATCTCTGATCGACAGACCTAGCTTGAGAGTAACTTCAACACATTGAACACAGCTTTTGGGGATTTCAGAGATCATTTCTACCACTACTACCCAGCACCTGCTCCAGCACCACAGTTCTGTCCCCCTCCGCCATTTTATCCTCCTCCACCGCCGCCTCAGGATGACTAGACCTTTTGGTATTTGATGCCAAAGGGGGAGAAAAATTTGGAGTGATGTGATCTTTAGGGGGAGCTCATTCCTTGCATGCATTTGGAACTTTGAACTCTTGCATTGCACTTGCATGTTTAATTTCAGTCATGCATGAACTTTGGATTGTTTGTAATAATCCGTGAGACTCTGTGGTTTGTGATGTGGTTGAGAACTAGAACTTGTGGTTGTTTATGTGATGATCTATGTTTGTGATTTTATTTTTTTTATCTTATGGCTTGTTCTAGTTCTTGTAGAGGTTTAAGGCTAACTCCTATGCTTAAATTTATTGGATATATATATATGTGTGTGTTTGTTGCCTTGATCTCTATTTTGTAGGGGAAACTCCGTCAAAGTTGCTATATCTATGCATATGTGTAGAAATCAAGTAAAAATTATATGCACATATGTAGGGGGAGTTTTTCTCTATTTCTTTGTTTTGGAGCCATTCACTCTATCTTTTATTGAATTTCTTTGAGAAGAGTAAGTGATTCCAAAACACAAAACCTTTCTTATATCACTCCTTTAAATGGTTGTCATCAATTACCAAAAAGGGGGAGATTGAAGGCATCTAGGCCCCTAATTTGTGTTTTGGTAATTAATGACCATCATTGTGGACTAACATTTTTATTGAGATATAAGAATAGGTTAGTCCGATGAAATGATGAGCTCATGAGATATGCAAAAGGATGTCTTGTATGTTATGTGGAGGAAAGGAGCTCAAGGCAAAGGTAAAAGCTAGGGTTTTTTATTTTTGCCGGTCATAAGGTGGTTAGAGGATGATAAATGACCGGATTGATAGGATAGATAGCCGTACTATCAAGAGGGATCAATTTCGTTGGCTTGACTTTCCATAGTGCCACTTTGATCAAGAATTTGCATGCATTGCATTTAGATGAGTGGCGATTTCAAAGATAAAAAGATTTTGTTGAAACTCTTGAGAAAAGTCAGTTTTCTGCTGTGGGGCGGACAGTCCGGGCCCTTGGGGCGGACGGTCCGCGGGCCATTGAGGTTTATTGAATATCTGAGTTTTTTTGGCAAAGTTTTTCGAGAAAAACCTCTTTCGGGCGGACAGTCCGCGGGTCTACGGTGGACGGTCCGAAATTAACCTCGAATCATACAGAACGGTGCGCAGCTCGGGTGGACCGGGCGGACGGTCCGCGGCCTGCCGGCGGACGGTCCGCGGGGCCTTGTCGGACAGTCCATGGGGTCCTGGCGGACAGTCCGCCCGGCCCAACAGGCATCTCTGACAACAGTTGACTTCGCGCTTTTACCGTTGGAATTCAAACGCGGAGAGTCCGTGAGGCCATCGCGGACAGTCCGCGAGGTACGCGTTTTTGACATAACAGCTAGTAACGGGAAGGGGGAGTATAAATACTCCATGCCCGGGTTGGGAGAGCCTCTCTTGGCACTTTGAAAGGTTCATACTCCATAGTAGAGCTCTCCCTCTCCTCTCTCTCAGTCACTTTGCTTAGTGGTTGCATCTTTGGTGAGATTGAGAGCATCTAGTGCATTGCATCAAGGTTTTGATCTTTGTGGCACTAGGGAATCATCAAGCAAGTGGTTGATTTGTTACTCTTGGAAGTTGCCGCTTCCTAGACGGCTTGGTGGTGGAAGAATCCTTTGAAGCTCGCAAGAAGATTGTGCGTGGCTCCGGATTTCTTGTTGTGAGAGGTCTTGTGCTCACCTCACCGGAGCGGTGAAGAGCAACTCTAGTGGAATCGAGGTGTGGAGTGGTTCTTTGGTTCTAACCGGCTCAAGATCAAGCGGTGCCTTGATAGAGGAGTGGTTGAACATTGAATCCACCTCAACGTGGATTAGGGGTGACCGGCAAGTCATCGATACCACGGGATAAAATTCGTCTCTTGTGCTCGGTTATTCCTTTGCTCAATTTCTTTTCAAGTACTTTACTTTGAGCATTTACTTTCTAGAGATTGAATTATATCTTGTCACCCTAGGTTGCAAACCTCCAACATAGGAATAGATTAGATAGAAATTTAATCCCCCTTGTGGTTCTAATTAAATTTCTCTAGTGTTATGCTTTTAGATTTTAAACCGCCTATTCACCCTCCCTCTAGTCGGTATCCTAGATCCTACAGTTGCCTCATCCTCTCGCTCCCGCCAGGATATACTTCCCCATGACTCCACCCCCTCCACCGCTGCCCGCCTCCCTCTTCTACAAGCATCTTTGGTCTTCATATGGGCCTCTACAGCTCCGCAACTTCGCCCATGGTGTCGATTCGACAGCTTCACCATCCCCTGGGATCCTGGTTCGAGCTCTTCCTTCAATCTCCGGCGACGGCTGCTACGGCAAAATCTTTTGGTCGCCGTTGCGCGTGGCCTCGGCGAGCTCGAAGGTCCCTTCTTCAACCGACGCATCGCGCGTTCTTCCCATCTAGGTGCAAGCATCTCCGAAGCCTCTGCCCCCCCCCCCCTCCCGCCCGCCGCCTGTGGGCTGTCCTTCTTCAACGCCAGCGTAGTTGCTTCCGAATCCAGATCCAATTTGAGTTGAGGGACTTTTGAGGACCTTTTTGTAATGAGGTCGGAGGGCTTTCATGTAACTAGGTCTTCTTTAGAGGACATTATTGTAACTTTGCTGCTGGAGTAATATATGATGTGTCTTTGTCAAAAAAAACCGGACATATATTTTGTGATACTATATATGGGTCAATCTTGCTTGCATGCAAGAAGTCAAACATGTTTTACACAGCCTCGACGGCTCTCTCTCTCTCTCTCTCTCTCTGCAACCACACGTGCCGATCTATTTTGACGTGCTTTTGCGATAGTTGGAGGTATCACCGGACATTTTTACAGCTCCGGAGTACTCATGAGTGAAAACTAGTAATTACATCTTGCTGAACATCAAGCTTTTTGGGTAAATATATAGATTATTTCTAATAATCCGCACCATGTAATCAATATTTTTTATGGTACCAAAAGCTTCTATACGAGAATGCAAATTTATTGTTTCAACATGTTCTAATGAATAAATGAGTAATTTCCATTGGTAGAATTACTTCTTTCTCTCCTGTGCTGGTTAGGTAGGGAGTCTAGACGATATGTCAGGCATGTGTAACTAGCTCAATCATGCCCCTTTCCAGTTGTTAGCACAAATAAAGAATTATTACTACCTTAAAAAGGTGAAAATATCTAAAAGTTTGCAATCATAAATGCTTTAAAATCCAACAAACTTAACTATCACTACAAGAAAATCGTTGACTAGTGACGCAACCACATTTTAGCGTCATTGATTTATGACGTTCCTGGCTGATCTCGTCATAATATTTCACTTCCGAGCAAATTTAGTGACAAAAAAAACTTTCGTCATAATGGTTGCTACTGTAGCCGAGCGTTCACTGTTCCATGCTTGTTTTGTGACTCCATAAGCTCCGCAATAGCGTCATAAATCAACTTTAGTCCCACATGTAAGCACTATTTTAAAAATAGAGTGTTCCAAGTCATCATAAAATTTAGTTGGGTCCCACATGTAAGCATTTTTTCGAAAATAGAGTGTTCTAAGTCGTCATAAAATTTTCTAGGGTCCCACATGTAAGCATTTTTGCCATGTCAGCGGTGTCATAAACCAACTTTGGTCCCACATGTAAGCATTATTGTAAAATAGAGTGTTCCAAGTCGTCATCAAATTCAGTTGGGTCCCACATGTAAGCATTTTTCGAAAATAGAGTGTTCCAAGTCGTCATAAATAGTTCTAGGGTCCCACGTGTAAGCATTTTTGCCAGATCAGTGGAGGCTAGGTCACGAAATGTTGCAAAACTAATTTGCCATGGCATGGGTTCGAACCAGGGACTTGAAGGAACAAGGCTGTGCTGTTTACCACTACACCACTTGTTGGTTGTGGTACTTTTATGGGAAACTCTACTAATAGTTCATGCGAATTCTTTACTGTGATCAGGTCCCACATGTAAGTTTCAGTTGAGTCTATAATTACGTATTGAATAGCTGGCGAGACACTTCACTCAGACTTCGCAAAGACTTTTGACTTCCGCTATGCAGATCTGCAATAGTTTGTGGTAGGAATGGCGGATCCTAGTGGTGAGGGGAAGATGGTTGTGCCGCCACATCCCAGCAACAAGAGGATGAGACAGCAAGACGAGGTTGGTCCTCTGGTTTGAGCCGCTATATTTTCCCCTGTCTTACTAGGGTTGGGGATATCTAGATTTGGGGATCTGGAGGATTGATGAGCATATATGGTAGATTTAGATTTCATTATCGTACCTTTAGATTTGCACTTTGATAGGTGTTAGAAGTTGATAGGCTATAGACAATTCATGTTAGATTCAGTTAGTTTTCAATTTGCATCGTCTTACAGTAGGTTTTGTATTTTAGTAGCTTCTAGATGTGCTTCAAGCCACTCGTTTTATGGATTTTCGTCGAGGTGCACAATTGATAGGATTGATAGGTCCATCGTTTTATGAATAGATTGAAGATACTATTTCGGAGCTGCAGACCATTGAAGGGACATCTGGATTCTGCCACGATTGTTAGCATTTGCACAATTCATAAGTGTTAGATTCAGTTAGTTTCCAATTTGCATCATTTGATGGATCGATAGGTTCATTTAGGACAACCATGCCCTTGCTGAGTTTATGTAGGTAGCAAACAACCAGGTTTTGTGACGTGTGGTGGTTGTTTAATTTACTGTACTCATACAATTGGGTTCAAGGGATTTAGGTTTTTTATAGACTGAGATGAGTTTATTTTTCAGATCGAGATGAGTTTTCTCCAAGGATGAGTTTATTTCTACAAGAATATCTTAAGGTTATTTTAGAAGATCTGGATGTCTCGTCTCGGGGGAGGACTCTCTTAGAATCTCCAAAAAGATCGAAAACATGATAGAACAACTAGCTGACAGAGAGAAACAGCTTCAGTACAAACCTAAGAACAAGAAAACTGAGGGCAAAGCTCATTCTTCTTACCATGCATAGACATTGGAATAAATGCGTCAATAAATGGGTAGGACATTGAGTTTGTTTAGTCCGTCTTTTCTTTTAAATGTTCAAGAAGTTCGTTGTCAGTTGGACTGAAACGGGTACCCTTGTCTATTAGTACCCGTTTCAGTCCAATTGACAACGAACTTTTTGAAAATTTAAAAGAAAAGACTGACCAAACAAGAGACTTTCTTCAGTGCGGTCAGCATAAAGTGACGTAAAGGTTGGTTAAGCCAATCATGTTGCGACAGATGGCACCATATTTTCGGGCATGCGTAAAGGCGCGGAGAGACCACCGAAGGTAGTACCGTCATTTTACAGCCGCGGTCTATTGGGTTCCTTGCACAGCCATGGTGTTTATCCTCAGAGAAGAGAGCTGGTACGGTGCGAAGTGCCATGGATTACGCACCACGCCGTTGAGTTACGCATACATCAATGAAGGAGCTTCAGAAGGGTAAGGTTGTTGGTCATGCGCCGCCGCCGGAGGGTGTCATTTTCACTCTTAATAGCATTGGTTACGTCATCAGTCTCGTGCCTTACGTGCGTAAATAATGGATTCGAACGGTTATGGCAGGAAACACCTGTGTGCATGTGGAACAGACGATCCAAATTCTCGGTTACATGAAAACACTGATGGCTTACGTATACGATGTGTAATCCATTGGAATAGTGAATGATACAACACCTCATCACAGAAGATCCGAAATTACCAGGTTACACGAAAGCTCTACTGGTTACGTACGACGTCGTCGAAACAAATTCCTAGCATATAAGCACAGAAGATCTCCTATGTCTGTACCTCATTAGTAAATCAAGTGATAATATGATGGGCCTGGGCCATCTAGTACGGCCCACGTAGTTGGCACATGTATTTGGTGTCTGTATTGCTAATGAGCCCTTTGTACTGATAATAATTAGGTATACTGTTAAAAAATGGTTTTACTGGTATGCCCTCATTCTTCTTAATAAATACACGAACTTATATACTATTTGACTTGGTACCAGTATAATTTTCCGAAATAACTTTTGTATCCTCCGCCGCCGCTGAGACCGTCAAAGACTACATTGTGTTAGGAAAAGAGTCCTCCCCAAACTTGCACGGATGGAGGTGGCGGGGACGCTCCCACGCCGCAACGAATTCTTCCCCTGCCGCTCGCCATTTAAGAGCACTGGAGATGATGAGGACATCCCAGCCCTACGTAACCCAGCTCCCTTGGTTATACAAGATGCATCGCGAATTACACCAAGTCCACCTTGAGTTACGCATGAAGATTAAAGAATTAAATGCAAGCGGTTACGCATGAATAAGCATTGGATACACAAGCACATGTGTATGAAGGACAGGTTACAAGCAGCCATGCTGAGAAACTCCAACAAGAGGTTAATCAGTGAATTCTTTAAGTTCCTCTCTGTGTTACATTGCAATTTTGATGATAGTCATAGGCTTTTATGTGGAGCTTTTTGGGAAAGTTTAGTCCTACCAAGATATTATAAATGAGATGTTGTCACAACAAGACAAGTTTCTCATGGTCTTACCGAGACTCGTCAAAAAGGTCATTGGAGAATAATGTTATATCAAGGAGGGGGAGAGAAAAATACACACACTTTGAGATAGGTGGACATGTGCAAATGGCAAAGAATGATCCCGAGGCACAAAGGAAGTCCTCATTAACAGATTACACATGGTTGGAAAGATGAGTTTGGATCTTAATCTTGAAACTTTTGAAATTCCTATTGCATTTAGAGAACCGGGGAGTTCACTTTATTTTTTATACATACTCATATTGTTTTCTTTCTTATACATATTTTTTCTTTATCTCTTTCTTTTTTTCTCTTCTTTTTTCTTTTTTTTTCCTTTACTCCCTTTGAACTCTAAATTGCATTGTACCTACCTCCTCCCCCATGCTTGGACGTTTGCTCGTCCTCGGGCAAAGAGGTGATAGAGATAAGGTAGTGAAGAGTATCTTGACCCCCTAAGTGGGTTTTGGTGATTTAATGACACACGATTAAGTGGCTAATGATTTATCTAGTGTATGAGTTGGAATTAAAATTATATGGTGGCATCTTGTGTTATCCGTTGATTATGCAAAAAGGAAGTGGTGCTACAAAGGGTTCCTATGAAGGCTTATTTATTTTATATTTTGAATTTGAGTCCTAGGAACGCTGTACTATAAAGAGGGACAGGAAATGTATCTTCCAAGAGTTGAAGAGGTGCTCTAGTTGTCAAAACAAAACCTATGAGAGACACCTTTGCACCAACACGTTCATGGGGTTCAATTTTTGGTTGCTGACCTTGGAAGACCGAAATCTCCGGGGTTTTCCCGAAGTCTCCGGACTTCCCGGAGTTTTCGGGGTTTTCCCGGATACTCCGGGTCTTAGAGCTGTAACGGCTCTTTTCTGTGTGAAGGGGTATAAAAGCCCCCTCCACCCTTTCCTCTCTCTCTCTCTTGCCCATTTCGACCTGCAAGCTTCAGAACTCATTCACTTACCCTCTTTACTCCCCTTGGCCTTGGTTTGGTGAGATTTGTTGGGGATTTAAGGAGGGATTGAGAGCAAGAGCTTGGAGAGTGCTAGTGAGCTGATTTCCCATCTCTAGAGCACCTCGTTCTTCGCTTGGTTGGCACATTTCGTGTTTGTTACTCTTGGAGCCTTGAGCTCCTAGCCGGCTAGGCGTTGCCTTGGAGCATCCAAAGGTTTGTGGCTGCCCAAGGAGGTTTGTATCACCCCGAAATTGAGTAAGTAACTCTAGCTCGATCTTTGTGGTCGCTAGAGGGAGGAAAGTGACCTAGGTCTAAAGGTCCACCCTTTGTGGGTTCCTCAACGGAGACGTAGACCTCAAGGTGTGAGGTTGAACTCCGGTAACAAATCCTTGTGTCTCTTTGTGTTTGTTGCTCTTGTTGTATGCTTGTATATCTCTTGAGCTCTTATCTAGGGTTTGGTGCCGATCTACTCCGTGTTGAGGTTTCTGCAGGTTCTTGGTGGATAAACAGGCTTGTCTCATCCTATTGCATAACCTATTTTCATATATCTATGTTTGAGAAAGTTTAATTTCTGTCGATTTAAATCCTCTCTCATAGGCCCGAACAATCTGGACATTTTCCCGGATTCTCTGGATTTCCCGGAGTATCCGAAAAAATATCCAGAAACTCCGGACCTGATTTAACAGCTGCTCGAAAAGTTTGTAAATTTCCGGTTCGACTATTCACCCCCCCTCTAGTCGACATCTTGACCCTTTAAATTGGTATCAGAGCCAAGTGCTCCGTATTTGAAGCTTAACCGCTTGGAGTCAAGAAGATGTCGGATCCAAATGCTCAAGCTCCACCTCTTCCCGAAGGGGGAGACATCACCAACAATGTTGGTGGTACACCTCCCGTTCTACCTCAAGGAGGTGGTGCCGGTGGAGCAAGCACAAGCCATCAAGCACATGGAGATGGTGCGGAGTCCTCCGATAGTGAGGATGAAGAATTTGATGATGCAAGATCAAACCGCTCCGCTCGACACCCATCATCATCAAAGGATTACACTCGAACCTCTTTCGATTACTCTCGTTTATCCTTTAACCATCCTAGTGGTGATGCAACACTAACTCAGGATCAAGCCAATGAGATAGAAAGAAACTATCAAGCCATACGCATCATCAAGAGTTCACTCACGTCCGTAGAGTATGACAAGGTGGATGGGTTGAAGTCCACCAAGGAAGTGTGGGACACATTGTTCATCAACCATGAAGGAACAAAGCAAGTGAGAGAAGGAAGAATTTGTGCCTTAAAAAGTGAGCTCAACTGCTTTGTTATCAAGGAAGATGAATCTCCACAAGACATGTACAACCTCTTGAACAAGATCATCAACAAGATCAAGTCCCTTGGAAGCACAAGATGGGGAAGAAGAGAAGTGGTTGATAAGATCCTCTCCGCATACATGGCTAGGGATGTGCAACTCCCAACACTCATAAGAGAGAAAAGAGGCTTCAACAAGTTCACTCCAGCGGATGTGATTGGAAGAATTGAAGAACATCTTATCACCGTCAAGGAGTCAAAGCTCTCAAAAGAGATATCCAAGAAGCATGAGCAACTTGAGAAGAACAAGGGGGTAGCCCTCAAGGCATCTAGCAAGGAGAAGAAGTCAAGCTTATCAACCTCCAAGACCGTGGTCAAGGAAGATAGTGATGAGAACATGACTCCCGAACAAATGGCACTCTTCATTAGAAAGTTCAACAAAGTGATCAAGAAGAGTGGATTCTTCAACAAGAACAAAGACAAAGACAAGATAAAGACCAAGAGGACTTCCAAGAGGCCAAGCTTTGGGTGTGGCAAGGAGGGTCACTTCATTACGGAGTGCCCCAACATCAAAGTGAGAAGAAGAGACACCAATAAGAACGACAAGAACAAGAAGAAGGAAGTTGGTGAAGCACACTTGGGTGAAGAGTGGGACTCAAATGATGATAGCTCCGACTCCGATGATGAAGTGGGTCTTGCCACTATATCTATTGGGGAACCAATCAACAAGTCACCACTCTTTGGAGATCTCACCGTTGATGAAGATGACTTCACCCACACATGCCGCATGGCTAGGGGCTCTAAGGTAGACACTCCCACCCCGCCCCTAGATGATGATAGTGAAAGTGATCTTGAATTTGAAAAAATGATAAATGGCTTTGGTAAAAAGGCAACTAAGAAAATCATGTTTTTAATGAAAGAAACAGAGAATAGAGATGGAACTCTAGATGTGCAAGAAGAACTCTTTAGACTTGAGCAAGAGATAACCATTACCCTTGAGAATGCCCTTGTAATTGAAAAGAAGGGTTTCAAGGTGCAAGAGGGCTTGCTTAAGGAAAAGGAGCTAGAAATTCTTAGCCTCAAGAAATCCCAAGCTAAAGAGGAGTTGATAGTAAATGAATTAACTAGGGAATCTTTCCTAGCTAAGGATGCTTGCAATAGACTTGATGGTGAAAAGCTTGAACTTCAAAAGAGCTTCGAAAGCTTAAGGACTAGTCACATAGCACTTGAAGTTCAACTTGACAATCTCAAGAATAATGCTACAACAACCTCTAATGATGCTAACTCTAATTCTAAAGCTTCAACAAGTAATGGTTGTTCTCGGTGCTATAAAATTGATATAAATGCTTGTGCTACTAACATTGCCGAGATGAATGCTATGAAGAAAGAAATTGCTAGGTTGTCAAACTCCCTCATTGATGAGAAAAAGAAAGAACCAAAGAGAGGTGAGTTTGAGAACCACACCAAAGGCTTTGGGTCAAGCTACATGAAGAGGTTTGGCTTTACGAATGGGAAAGGTCTTGGTAAGCAAGAACAAGGTACTAAGGACCCTATCCCATTCATCAAGAACAACCACACTCGAGGTGTGGGAACAAAGAATATGGTGCACGGCATGAAGCAATTGGGTGCCAAGAACTATGACAACCAAGTCAAGTATAACACTCCTATCAAGTTCAAGGGCACTCAAGACACAACACATGCACCACAAGCAAAGGCAAAGGCCATTCCAATCAAGTCAAATAAGAAGCCCAAGCCACATGCCTCACAAGATAATAACTTCTATGCCGATTATGTGTTGACTTAGGACCACAAGGGTAAGATGGTTGCCAAGTATGTAGGACCCTGCACAAAAGAAACATTGGTCAAAAGGAATGTGTGGGTGCCCAAGGTTCTCGTGACTAACGCTCTAGGACCCAAACCTACTTGGGTACCTAAAACAAAAGCATAATTTGTTCTGTTGGCATACTCCTCCGATGGAACCAAATGGGTGATTATAGTGGATGCACAAATCATATGACCGGAGAGAACAAGATGTTTACTTCTTGTGACATGATTGAAAATCCTACGGAAAGAATTGCCTTTGGAGGCAATGGTGGAGGAACGGTTGTTGGTCTTGGTAAAATTGCTATCTAAATCAATCATTCAATTTCTAATGTTTATTTGGTTGAATCTTTGGACTACAATTTGTTGTCCGTTTCACAACTTTGTGAGACGGGCTACAATTGTTTGTTCACCAATGAGGGTGTGACCGTCTTTAGAAGGGGCGATGACTCCGTTGCCTTTAAGGGTGAACTCAGGGGAAGGCTTTACTTGGTGCATTTCACATCGGATAAAGCCCAACTTGATACATGCTTATTGGCAAAGTCTAGCTTGAGTTGGCTTTGGCATCGCCGGCTAGCTCACGTTGGGATGAACAATCTCAATAAGCTTCTAAAGGGGGAACACATCCTAGCACTAACAAACGTTCATTTTGAGAAAAATAGAATTTGTAGTGCTTGTCAAGCCGGAAAATAAGTTGGTGCACCTCACCCCGCCAAGAATGTACTTACCACTACAAGGCCATTGGAACTACTTCACATGGATATCTTTGGTCCCGTGGCTTATGTTAGCATTGGGGGGAACAAGTATGGCTTTGTCATTGTTGATGACTACTCTCGATACACTTGGGTTTTCTTTATGAAAGACAAGACCAAATATTCAAGAAGTTTGCCACAAGAGCCCAAAATGAGTTTGAAGTGAAGATCAAGAGAGTAAGAAGTGACAATGGCACCGAGTTCAAGAACACCAACATTGAAGAGTATCTTGATGGAGAAGGTATTGGTCATGAGCTCTCCGTCCCATACACTCCACAAAAAAATAGGATAGTGGAGAGGAAGAATAGAACTCTCATTGAAGCCGCAAGAACCATGCTTGATGAGTATAACACTTCAGATAGTTTTTGGGCGGAAGTAATCAATACGGCTTGTCATGCTATCAACCGATTGTATCTTCACAAGCTTCGACACAAGACCGCCTATGAACTACTTACCGATAAAAAACCTAACGTGTCTTACTTTAGAGTTTTTGGTTGTAAGTGATTCATTCTTAACAAGAAGCCCAAAAGCTCTAAGTTTGCACCTAAAGTTGATGAAGGTATCTTTCTTGGTTACGCCTCAAATGCTCATGGCTATCGTGTCCTCAACAAAACCACCGGTTGTGTTGATGTCACGTGTGACGTGACGTTTGATGAATCCAATAGCTCTCAAGTGGAGCAAGTTGATGAATTGTGTGTAGGCAAGGAAATACCAGCTGAAAAGGCTATAAAGAAGATGGTCATTGGAGAAGTCAAGCCTCAAGAAGAAGATGATGAGAACTGCGAGATCATAGAAGAATCACCAAGTGCAACTCCCGCTGCGAACCTCGGAGAATCCGGAGAAAAACCCAGAGATTCCAGGATTCCCAGAAACTCCGGAGAAAACTCCTGAAACTCCGGACCCTTTGCTGGTGACTCTCAAGGCAGTCAAGAAAATGAGGATTTGATTCAACAAGAAGCCTCCGACCCACATCCAAGATTTCATCAAAGTGTTCAAAGAGATCACCCTGTCGACAACATTCTTGGAAGCATCCGTAGAGGGGTAACAACTCGTTCAAGATTAGCAAATTTTTGTGAACATTACTCGTTTGTTTCCATGTTGGAGCCTCTCAGGGTCGAAGAAGCACTTGAGGATGCTGATTGGGTAATGGCCATGCAAGAAGAACTCAACAACTTCACTCGGAATGAAGTCTGGTCCGTGGTGGAACGCCCCAAGCAAAATGTGATTGGTACTAAATGGGTCTTCCGCAACAAACAAGATGAGAATGGCGTGGTGACCAAGAACAAAGCAAGATTGGTGGAAAAAGGCTACACTTAAGTAGAAGGCTTGGACTTCGGAGAGACTTATGCATCGGTGGCAAGGCTTGAAGCAATCCACATACTCCTAGCCTTTGCCACACATCACAACTTCAAGTTACATCAAATGGATGTCAAGAGTGCTTTCTTGAATGGCCCAATCTCCGAAGAAGTCTATGTTGAACAACCACCGGATTTTGAAGATCCTCAATTCCCTAACCACGTCTACAAGCTCCATAAGGCGCTCTATGGGCTCAAGCAAGCCCCACGAGCATGGTATGAATGCCTTAAGGAATTTCTCTTAAAGAAAGGCTTTGAAATAGGCAAAGCCAATCCTACTCTCTTCACTCGTAAACAAGACAATGATCTATTTGTATGCCAAATATATGTCGATGACATTATATTTGGTTCTACTAACCAAGTTTGGGTTGATGAGTTTAGTAGGATTATGACCAAAAGATTTGAGATGTCTATGATGGGCGAGTTGAAGTTCTTTCTCAGATTTCAAATCAAGCAACTCAAAGAAGGCACCTTCATAAGTCAAACCAAGTACACTAATGACATGCTCAAGAAGTTTGATATGAACAATGCCAAGCCCATCAAAACACCTATGCCATCAAATGGACATCTTGATCTAAATGAAGAAGGTAAAAGCGTTGATCAAAAGGTATATCGCTCCATGATTGGATCTCTGCTTTACCTTTGTGCATCTAAGCCCGATATCATGCTTAGTGTGTGCATGTGTGCAAGGTTTCAAGCTAATCCTAAGGAGTGCCATCTAATGGTCGTTAAGAGAATCTTTAGATACTTGGTGCATACTCCTAACCTTGGTTTGTGGTATCCTAAGGGCTCCACTTTCGATCTACTTGGCTACTCTGATTTGGACTATGCCGGTTGCAAAGTAGATAGGAAGAGTACATCTGAGACTTGCCAATTCCTTGGAAGGTCCTTGGTGTCTTGGAATTCAAAGAAACAAAACTCTGTTGCCCTTTTCACCGCCGAGGCTGAGTATGTTGCAGCCGGCGCTTGTTGTGCTCAATTACTTTGGATGAGGCTCACTTTGAGAGACTTTGATTGTAAGTTTAGCAAGGTGCCACTCTTGTGTGACAATGAGAGTGCCATCAAGCTAGCTAACAACCTCGTAAACCACTCAAGAACAAAGTACATAGACATAAGACACCATTTCTTGAGAGACCACGAAGCCAAAGGAGATATCGCTTTAAGTCATGTGAGCACCGATAAGCAACTAGCCGATATCTTCACAAAGCCTCTTGATGAACCAAGGTTTTGTGCTTTGATGAGTAAGCTAAATATCTTGAATTCTCGTAACTTGGCTTGAGATCATGCACATATTTGAGTGACCTAGAATAGGACTTTGAAAAGGAAAAGATTTGCAAAAACTTGTGTTCATTTGTTTTGAAATATTTAGATCTTATTTTGGTACAACACTTGGACTATTGTTCTCATTGCTTGATTGTGGCTAGTCTCAAGTGTTGATACTACTCAGGCTCACATATATTACATGTATAGTCATCCAAATCTATCCCAAATCAAATTCCTTGCAAATCTTCTCGCTGGGTCTCAGGGGGAGCGGAATCTCCGGACTTTTCCCGGAAAGTCCGGGTTTCCCGAAGACTCCGGGTTTTGCCCGGATACTCCAGACCTTTAGGGTATAAATACCCTTTTCACCGCGGTCATTTCTTCTTTCTACTCTTTACCGCGTTGACTGCCGCCAGTGGCTCCCGTCGCCTTCCTCCCCTCTCCCCCGGTCGCCCCTTTGGCGATTTCCAAATCCAACCGGCCAAACCTAGTGAGAGTGAGGGATTGAAGGCTCAAAGGGGTGGAGAACAAGGATCTACGCTGCATTTGAAGATTTGAAGCTTCTTCCCCTCTCTCCCCAAGGTATTCCATGAAGACCTAACCCGATCTATCTCCCTACACGTTTCCTTTCAGTATCCTGTTAGGGAATAGTTGGAATAGGCTCTATAGGCTCTAGATCTGCAATATCTCTCAGTTTCCATGATTGATTTGTGCGGCATTGTGATTTAGGGTTTCGGCTGTGAAACCCGGAAACTCCGGAAAACTCAAGCCCGGAATCTCCGGACTTTTTCCCGGAGTCTCCGGGGTTCACACTGAAAACCCCAAGTTGCAGTGCTTTGCATCTCTTCTATTTCTTTTCTCTCATGTCCATATCCTTCCATATCTTCAGATCATGAGGGTCAAGATCAGGCGTGACACGGATGAACCCTCCACTCAAAGGAGGACCAAGGCAAGGCATGACCCCGCCACTCTAAGGGTCGTGCAAGAGACCTTGGGACAAGGGTCCTCACAGCGTAGTGCCAGGCCTAGAAGGGGAGATCCCCCTCCATCTTATGCTGAGGGCAGTGAAGAAGAGGAAGAAATTGAGGAGGAAGAAGGGACTGAGAGTGATGAGGTCGAGGATGACACTTATGAGCAGCCCCCTGAGCCTCCTCGCCGCCATGGAAAGGGGCCTGCAAAAGAGAAGCCTCGCTACAAGCCCCATCCCAAGAAGAGTCACAAAGCCCCATACATCCAACAAAGCAAAGCGGCTACGCGTGCACCTCCCAAGTACAAGCAAGGAGTAGCAGCCCATATCTGCCCTAAAACACCCCCAAGACTCATTCCTACTCTCCCACAAAATGTCCAGGTGGTGTCCACACCCATCAATCTTAGAGAGCCCGGATAGGTCCTTGGATTTGCTGAGCACATGTTTCGGGACTACTCAAAGAACGCTCTTGCAGTTAGAGAGCAAAGGGAAGATAATGTCTATCACTATCTCAAGGGTGAGGGGCTAGAGGCAAGGTTTTGGTGTGATTTCCATAGGGATTTCTACCAAACCGTCATAGGGAATCCTAACTTGGTTGCAAAGAATGTCGTGCCCATTGTGAAGATGAGGTACATTGATTGGAAATACTATGAAGACCTCAACAACACCGTGTTCAACTCCGTGATTGAGAAGTGCAAGGAGGTGGGCTTGTATGACATCATGGGGTTTCGCTATAATTGGAACAAGGAGATCCTAGCTCAATTCCATTGCTCTTACTACTACAATCCCTATGACAACACCATCACTTGGACTACTCAAGGCAACAAGTGCACCATTGACTACATGACATTTTCTAGGTTGTTGGGACTTGGCTCAAAGGATGAAGATCGCACTCCAATTCACAATGAGAACAAGTACAAGCCAAGGGACCTCACCTACATGTTCCCTAGTCGTGCCTTAGCCATTGAGGGAAAAGCGGATCAACTCCTTCCCTACTACTACTACTATCTCAATCAATTCTTCCGAGCCACCATTGATCCTAAGCAAGGAGATGCTACAGCTCTAAGGTACTATGCTCCAAATCTCCTCAATAGGATGGCACCGGATGAGGAAGGATTTTGCATCTTTGACTTCATGTGGAATGAGTTGAGGAGGGCTATGAATGACCCTATGAAGTATCTACCCTATGCTCTCCTTATCTCATGTACATGATTGAGAGAGTCACCAATGTCCGCTATCCAAAAGATGTGGTCCATGAGCCTTTTCATCAACTTCGTGATCGAGCCAAGAAAGCTCCCAAGACTCCCAAAGCTCCTAGGGTTGTTGGCTCCTCTAGTGCAGCTCCTTGCCATGATGATTATCCAGCTGCTCCTTCTCCACCTAGGCCTCCTCGTCGACACCGTGGTTCCATGATCAAGAGGGTTCTTAAGAGCATTTTCAGCATGTGCAAGACCATGGCTACGGAGACAAATGAGAACCGCCAGGATATCATTGAGATCAAGTCTCATCTTGGCCTCCCCACCGACCCCTACCGTGAGCTTCCCACCTTTGATGATCCATTCGCCGAGTGGGACTCCCAAGATGAAGAAGGAAGGCAAGAGGAAGAGGAAGAGGAGGAGGACAACAACAACAACAATGAAGAAGAGGAGGACGACGAGGACTTCGAGTGATCCAGCTGCTGCCTCACTTCCTTTTTGGTGCTTGATGCCAAAGGGGGAGTGAAACATTTATCCATCTATGTGTGGAATGGATTTAAACTTATCGATTTGAATTTTGAACAATGGCTTGTAATAACTTTAAATTCATGTGCATGTAAGACTATGTGAGCTTGAGACTTATGGTTGTGTGCTTGTGGTTGTGTGCTCAGTTTTTACGTTCTAAGGATGCTATATGTTAGATTGAAAATTTATTGTTGGCTGTTATTTTCACTGGTGATCAGAAATCTCGGAGAGTCCGGACTTTTTCCCGGAGTTTCTGGATTTTCCGGAGATTCCGGGTCTGGCCCGGATACTCTGGACTTCTGAGCACCAAATCTCTTTTGCTTCTTTTTGAGTGCATGGACTGTCATATGCATTTCACTAATTACTTGTTGCACATCACAAGCACCCCTGGTGTAATACTTCCATGAGTTTTCTCTTTGTGCAAAATTTGGTCCTAAAATGACCATTGATATTCAAAATCAATATGCACATAGTGAGGGGGAGTATTACACCTTGTCTTTTAATCCTTATTGATTATCTCTTGTAAGACTTAAATGTGTTGTCATCAATCACCAAAAGGGGGAGATTGAAGAGTATCTTGGCCCCCTAAGTGGGTTTTAGTTATTTAATGACACACGATTAAGTGGCTAATTATTTATCTAGTGTATGAGAAAGAATTAAAATTATATGGTGGCATCTTGTGTTATTCGTTGATTATGCAAAAAGGAAGTGATGCTACAAAGGGTTCCTATGAAGGCTTATTTATTTTATATTTTGAATTTGAGTCCTAGGAACGTCGTACTATAAAGAGGGACAGGAAATGTATCTTCCAAGAGTTGAAGAGGTGCTCTAGTTGTCAAAACAAAACCTATGAGAGACACCTTTGCACCAACACATTCACGGGGTTAACTTTTTGGGTGCTGACCTTGGAAAATTGGAATCTCCGGGGTTTTCCCGGAGTCTCCGGACTTCCCGGAGTTTTCGGGGTTTTCCCGGATATTCTGGGTTTTAGAGCTGTAACGTCTCTTTTCTGTGTGAAGGGGTATAAAAGCCCACTCCACCCTTTCCTCTCCCTCTCTCTCTCTTGCCCATTTTGACCTGCAAGCTTCAGAACTCATTCACTCACCCTCTTTACTCCCCTTGGCCTTGGTTTTGTGAGATTTGTCGGGAATTTAAGGAGGGATTGAGAGCAAGAGCTTGGAGAGTGCTAGTGAGCTGATTTCCCATCTCTTGAGCACCTCGTTCTTCGCTTGGTTGGCACATTTCGTGTTTGTTACTCTTGGAGCCTTGAGCTCCTAGCCGGCTAGGCATTGCCTTGGAGCATCCAAAGGTTTGTGGCTGCCCAAGGAGGTTTGTATCACACCGAAATTGAGTAAGTAACTCTAGCTCGATCTTTGTGGTCGCTAGAGGGAGGAAAGTGACCTAGGTGTAAAGGTCCACCCTTTGTGGGTTCCTCAATGGAGACGTAGACCTCAAGGTGTGAGGTTGAACTCCGGTAACAAATCTTTGTGTCTCTTTGTGTTTGTTGCTCTTGTTGTATGCTATTATATCTCTTGAGCTCTTATCTAGGGTTTGGTGCCGATCTACTCCGTGTTGAGGTTTCTGCAGGTTCTTGGTGGATAAACAGGCTTGTCTCATCCTACTGCATAACCTATTTTCATATATCTATGTTTAAGCAAGTTTAATTTCTATCGATTTAAATCCTCTCTCACAGGCCCGGACAATCCGGACATTTTCCCGGATTCTCCGGATTTCCCGGAGTATCCGGAAAAATATCCGGAAACTCCAGACCTGATTGAACAGCTGCTCGAAAAGTTTGTAAATTTCAGGTTCCACTATTCACCCCCCTCTAGTCGACATCTTGATCCTTTCAGGTAGGTACTAGAAATATTTTTCCTTTTGGAGAGATAATTATATGTGTGATTATCCCCATCAAGATTAATAGTTACTTTTCCTTTTTCGGCATCTAAAACGGCATTAACCAACTTGAGAAACGGTCTAACAAGAATTACATGATCATTTTTATCATAGTAGACATCAACAACGAAGAAATCGGTTGGTATGTATTTTCCGGAAATTAAGACTTCTAGATTTCGGGCAATTCCAATAGGTTTAACAATTCTACCATCTCCCATGATTAATTTAGTAGTGGTTGGAACTAGGTCAATGGTGTGATCATGAATTTCATCAAAACTTTTAGAAGTCAAGACACTTACTTGTGCTCCAATGTCGCATAACGCCTTGCAATCAATGTTGTTGACCTTGCAATCTATACACGGTGGTGTCTTCTCTTCTTCATCGGATCCTATGGCATAAATTTCAGCGAGGCGAGCGAATGGTGATGCCTCGGGCTTGATTCCCATAATCTGCTTTGCTTCGGCCACATGGTCCGGATCCACTTCTTCTTCGCTAAAGAGTTTTTGAAGGACCTCCCCGGTTATCTCTAGGTTGTATGAATGTTCCACTTGTTTCTCCAGTGGAAAGTCCATCTCCAAAGCTTTTGCCATCCCCTTTTGATTAGGGAACGGTCTTCTCTTGTCAAAAATTTCTCCAAAATCAATTAGGACCCAATCCATTTGCTCGAACTCCCTTAGTGGCTTCGCGCTTGACAAAGTCCTTTCACTTCCTTTGCTTGTCTCGGCGTGATCACACACCGGGATGGTTCTAGCTTCCGCATGTTTAATTTCTTCAACCTTTTTCGGGATTGGCTCCTCTTTCTTCTCTTCCGGGGCAGTATTTCTGAAAATTGCAGCAAGTGGTCTCACACTTGTATCACATTCCGGCTTCCCCGAAAGTCGTGTTTCCCAATCTCTTCGCATCGCCGCCGCTTTGCTTATTTTTTGTAGAAGTTGGGCAGCTTCCGTGAGTGTTTTCTCCATGATATCCCCTCCTGCACACATTTGAACGTATTCCATGCAACTAGGGGTTAGGGAAAAGAAAAATATATGCAAAAGTACATCACCGGGAAATCCGAGTCTTGGTCCTTGTTCAACTAGCTCATTGAATCTATTACATGCTTGATCAATCCCCTCTTCTTCTCCTTGCTTAAAGGTAATCACTTACCTCCTTATATGTTGAATCTTGCTTATAGGGAAAAACTTGGCACAAAATTTCTTTATCAATTGATTCTAATTTCCCTCGACTTCGAAGGATGTGAATGAATACCACTTCATTGCTTCATCGGCAAGTGAGTAGGGGAAGAGATTCCATTTAAACCAATCATCGGGAACTCCCTCTTGTCGTACCGTATTGCATAGTGTCGTGAAGCGCCGAATATGTCTACATGGGTTGTCCGTCTCCACCCCTCAGAACGGATTAGTTGCTGCCATCTTGATGATTTGAGGCTTGATTTCGTACCTTGTCGCTTCGAGAACCAAATCCGACTCTTGTACCTTGATGTCCTCACATCGAGGGCTAGCGTAGTCTCTTAGTGATTTTTCCGGTTCCTCCAAGGGATTTCCAACGAACGCCGTCTAGATAATCAAAAAAACAAAAACAAAAAAAGAGTGTTTTTTCTAGAACACAAAGGTTAGATGTTAGTAATCAACAAAATCAATGAAAGATTAAATGAAGTAAACTAGCTTGCTCCCCGGCAACGGCGCCAAAAAAAGGGGCTTGTTGATAGGTGAAACTCGTATGAAGTTTCGATCCGTAAGCGTACTGATCTCCTATGCCCTTCTTCACCTATGGGAGATCCCAAGGTTCTTTTCAACCCAAGGAGCAAGGGGATTTCTAGCATTTAACCTAACACTAATCTAGTTGATTGAAGACTTATGATAGAAAGATTAATCTATAAAGTAAAGACAAACTAACCCTAGTTTACGTTAAAGAGAGGTGAGAGGTGCACAAGTATGAAGAACGTATGCCCATAGAGTCTAGGTACTTGAAGATGCAATCACCCAAAACATGATAAACCCCCGATCCAATCTATCTAAGCATGTGGTCAAGGATTAGACCCTTCCCTCGTACATGTCAGTACGCGAAGCTAATCGGTACTAACCCTCATGAACACGGTATGTTGACGCGATCTACGGGAGCAACCCCGAAAGCATGGTAGCTAGCCTTAAACATTAAGCATCATCAACAAAAGGTATGATAGACATATGATCCAAACAAGATAGGTGACTACACTTCAAGTTCCGTTACAACTCCATGGACAAACGATAGACTTTACCCCATCATGACGCTAGGCATGGCACCGTTGAGCATGGTGGATGCCTCCAATGAAGATGGATCATCGTTGTCCTCCAACTCTAGTGGCACCGTGGCAAGGCCTCGGTGTCCTCCTTCCACGTGGCGGCGTCCCTTGGGCTTGGTGATGCTCTCTCTCGAGTGTCCTCCCCCAAGAGTCTCTCTCGTAGTCGATCTTCTCTTCCTTGGCAGCTCTGAGGAACTAGATAGCGTCTCTGGCGAATGGCGGCTTCCCCAAGTGATTAGGGTTCCACGTACTTAACACCGAAGAAAGAGGGCCGCGAACCGCCACCAAAAGAGGGTGGGCCGGTCGGCATGGGCCGGCCGGCCTGGGCCCTCTTGGGCTCAGTTTCGGCCCATTTTGCTCCGCGCTCCATCTTTTGCATTTTGGATCATTTGCCCCTTCAATAGTGGACTTTGGACATCGTTATCTCCGCGACCAAGTTGAGGGATCTTTATGCATGAACTTCCGGTCTTTTCATCTCGGTCCTCGGAAGTTCTTCATTGAAGCACATTGGTCCTTGCCACCTTTGGAGGCAAGTTTGCACACGGTCGGAGCTCCTTGATTGACTTGCAAAACGTCCTCCGAACTAGTTGCATCTTCCCTCATTTAATACATGAATTCCTGCAAAAACACTATACTCCAAAATGCACATCCAACGGTGAACTTGTTATATCATTAGTATACCTAGTGGCAGGTTAGTTCCAAAATGAAGTTCAAACCATAACATAACAAGTGTTTTTGGTTGACGGAAATCGACCGCCAACACATAGTATTCATAAAAAATAACTACTTGTTACAAAATGTTGACTTACTATGACATTGATTATATACATGTATATCAAATAAAATAATTGTGTTAAAATCATGAGAAAAGATATGCATATATTCAAGATTTGAATTGTTCAAATCATTTATATTGTAGCAGCTCACAAAAATAATTGGTTAGAGATATAAACATATCTTATGGGATCATCTAAACATATCTTATGGGATCGTCGCCATCTGTAACATCTACACTACAATGGAGTCCACTGATAGTAGCCAAACTAGGTAGTAGTATTC
This sequence comes from Cenchrus fungigraminus, assembly GCA_036936925.1. Lineage (NCBI taxonomy): Eukaryota > Viridiplantae > Streptophyta > Magnoliopsida > Poales > Poaceae > Cenchrus > Cenchrus fungigraminus. The sequence goes on from CM072770.1 coordinate 62,624,970, forward strand.
AACCATCTTGTTTGCCTAATACGAACAGTGGCACACAGTATGACCATGGTATTCTACACGTGTCACTCATGTCAATATCTACATCCATCGGCGCATGTGCACCTTCCTATAACACCTTATTTGAATTATTGAATAAATTAGGTGTGATATCCTGAAATTATTCCTAAAGTATAAAAAATTGTAATTAATTTGCTTTGGCATTTGAATATATTCTCATGAGTATATATCTTAGATTTTTTTCATTAAAATTTCATTGTATGCTTGGATATTCAATAATTGTTATGGAATTAATCATAATTAGCATGGATAGATTTAGATTCGCTAGAGGGCCTATAAATACATGGCCTTGTGCATGCCATTCTCAAAATCCCAGCAATCACCACCTAGTTCACACTACAATTGTTGTGTAGTACCTAGCCTCCATGGATCCTAGGTTCAATGGAGAGTGGACCGCATATGAGATCCAAACAGTGAAATCTCTCATTGCTTGCCACCACACCAACAATAATCATGCTAACAACATGAACAAGAAGCACACTGACATTGTTGATGAGCTCCAAGCAATGTTTCCTTTAAAGGAGAAGTATCAGGTAACCAACTTATACATTGAACTCATGGTGGAGATGATTCAAAGTGGCAACCAATATGTAGCAACAAGTAGAAACATCATGAATGGCAACTTTGGAATGACGATGGAGGATCCTACCATGGGAAACATGGAAGAAGTGCTAAGCAGTTCTCTTATGGAGGAGATGGGAGCCATGAGGAAGGGAGAAGAGGCACCGCAGAAGCAATCCACTATTCGAAAGGAGAGGCAACGTGCCACAAGGTTTTGGACTGAAGAGGAGCACAGGTTATTGATTTTCTTGTTATTCTTGAATCCTCTTACAAGCATATGAGTTTTGACATTCTATTTATTTTTCACTATTTTCTAAATATACTTGGCACATATTTTACGTTTATTGTTACTACACTTAATAAGCATGTGTTGTGGGTTATTGATTATGATGAGGCACTTATCAAACACATGAGTGTTTGTATAATTGATTTTGAAAGATTAGACACATGATAAAAATTTGTATCTCACTAATTCATCTTGATCCTTATCTCATTGTAGGCAATTCCTCCATGGTTTGCATGCATACGGTCGTGGTAACTGGAAGATGATCTCCAGGAACTATGTTCCTAGCAAGACCCCAGTGCAGATCTCCAGCCATGCCCAGAAGTATTTCCAAAGGCTACAAAATCCCACTAAGAAGCAGCGCTATAGCATTAATGATGTCGGCCTCTATGAAGTGGAGCCTAGGGCACAAAACAATGTTTCTAGCCAGGAGGGGCTCACCTTCACAAGAGGTGACTACAACACAAATCACGATGGCTCTGGTGGCCAGCCTTCTATTATGACCAATCTACCTGAAGTTAGGTCACCACTTCCGCACATTGCTAGCCAAGGAAGCAACATCCAGGCTGACACCTTGGCTACTGGTCATCAGCCAGATATGGAAGCTAATGGTTCTTTTCTAGCTCCATCAATGGAGGGGGGTGGGAGCCACATGGCTTGGACTAGTGATAATCAAGGAGAATTTCTTGATAATCAGTGGTTCATTGATCTACACATGGACTAGATTTAACATATGGTCTAGTACAATGAGATGCTTTGTGGACTATTAGTTCATCCTATACTAGAGGTTTATTTGTTCTAATGTAATATTTTCCTATAGTAGGGGTGAATAATTTTATTCCAATGAATCATTGTGTACTCATTTTATATGTGTGTCCCTATTATATTTGGTGTTATACTTATGTTCCTCATTTCATATAAGGATTATATTAATATAGCATATACACATTCGTATTTAATTATATGTTTCCATTACTACATGTGTTTTCAATTGTTGGTGTGGGTGTTTTATTGGATAATAGGTTTAATAACTTTATAAAATTGACACTATAACAAGATAATATCAAAAGTACAAAATGATGATAAATGGGCATATGTCTATGTTGTTAAGGAACATTTTTGTGTAAGAGTGTACCACCAAGCAGACATATTCCTGTGTAAAACATTTTGCTTCGATCCAAGCAACTTGTTTAGTAGGATGTACATGCAAATCAATTTCCTCAAAATAGCCTTAGTCTTTGTTTATATGTCAATATTGGAAGGCTTGGCATTGAATTGGGTTCAATGCCAAAGCGGAGTATTATTCGTAATGGGTTACAACATGAAATCCATTGTTTGGATGTAGATGAAATTGTTAGATGGAATTCAACATGGACAAATTCCAATTCATGTTTGGATGTCCATAACTTAGCATTGAGAATTAGACCACCTTCTTCTCCTCCTCTCTACCCCGGCCATGTTGGTGGCCGACCTTGCCTAGGTGGAGCTTATCTACACCACCTCTACCTCATCAGAAAAGTCCACATAGGAGAAGGTGCCATGTGTCACTAACCTCCTGGGCAGAGCTCACTGCACCTCTCGCCTCCAGACTAGAGCTCACCCACAAAGCCATTCACCTCCATGGGGCATTGGAAGAGTACGAGAGGTGCTAAACGGGTCAAAGAAGTGGAAGGAAGTCGGTCATGAGAAAGAGGAGTAGTACTTTTCTCTCAGAACAAACCAGCCACCAACAACCAGCAAGTACTTTTCTCTCAAAACAAATCAACATCAGACACCAGCCAAATGAACAGGCTATAAACCGTCACGACGACGACCCTGCTAATCACTGTGGGTGTGGCGCGCGCCACCAGTCCCACATCAACGATTCCGGTCGCGGCGGCGGGGGTGCGCACGAGCGCTGCACGACACAACCTCCTTGAACAGCTCGACGGTGAAATCCCCGAACTGGGACCGGGATAGCTCCGCTTAGACCTCGAGCCCTATGGCTCCTGTCGAGACCATGGTCACGGCCGCGTCGCCGCATCTCGTCGGTGCCACGCCATGGCTGCTCGTCGGTGTCGCGGTCACGGATGCCTCCAACGCCGGCCAGCACGGCGCCTCGGTGTTGCTTGCCGGGCCGCGCCGCTGCTCATCTGGGCCGTCGTCATGGCCGCGAGAGCTGCACATCTAATGTTGTGAGAATGTCTGCACTGCAGGACGGGAAACCATACTCCGGTCCACGTTCCAAGTAAAAACTGCCACAACGAGGTACTAGGAGCCTCCGCTACCGCCACGCGTGCTTTGCATTTACTAGATCCCTGGTTGAGGTCACGGACAGGGTTGTTTTAACCGTTACCACCCTCCCGTTTCTACCACTAGCAACCGGCCAGTTACCGGTCATCCCAGTCTGATTACCACCGGATCCGGGCTGGATACCGCAACCAGACCGGACCGGTAAGACCGATAACTGCGGTATCCGGTCTAGTTATGAATGGTAAAAAAACCCTAGTCGCGGATGTCCAGGAAGCCACTGTGGTGCGGAACCCGCGGGAGGATCGTTGGTCCACGCCGGCCGTATGAAGGGGGGAGAGAAGTGGCAAGAAGGGGAGGAGAACGCTATCGAGTGCTCGGTGTAGGAGGTCTACCGTCGACCGCGGCAGCCCGACAACACCACGAGGAGGTCCTGCTCCACCGTCGCCGGTAGCCCTGCTCCTCCCTAATTCCTACCGCCGCGAGGAGGTACTGCTCCACTGCTGCGCCTGCAAAGAAAGAGGCACAAGGTCGGGTTGCGCTGCCGCTCAGTTATGCGTGCGAGGAACAAAAGCTGATGGAAGAAGATGAGAAGAGAAGGAAGGAGCCGGCAGATTCATACTCAGACGAGCCTCTGCTCCACCCCGCGTCGGATCTCTGCCTGTGAGACGGCGGTAGTGGCCACGGTCACCATGCTCCTCCGCCAGAGAAGGCGGGCCCGACGGGCAAGGGACGAGAGGGAGCGGACGCCAGCTGCCCTTGCCCGTCCCCACCCCCACCGCTGAGGATCCAGGTCGCCTTGACAGATGTAGCCCCGCGTCGAGCCGATGGTGGGAGGAGACCGGCTGGGGCAGAGCTCGTCGATCTGCGTCGAGCCCATGTTCCGCGCTATCACCGCCGGAGAGGCAGGGGTGATGGAGCGGAGGTGGTGATGGTGAGGCCTGCGTCGGAGCCTGCTGTGGCCGAGGACGAGGACGGCACCATGACCCTACGTTAGTGAGATCCAATCAGAGGGAGGGGCCTCTGTGGCTGAACTCGACCTCTGCTGCTGCTCAAGCTCGGTGAGGCGGCCGGAGTGAGGTAGAGAAGGGGACAGAAAGGGGATCCCCACCGGCGAGCGCACCACGAATGTGTCGACCTGGGCGCTGTGCCTCAGATGCACCTGCCTCCGCACCGCCGCCTCACCTCCTCTTCACCTCGCCTGCTTCTCCCGCCGCCATCCGCCCCTCCCTGCTTATCCGCTGGCTGGGAGGATGGGGCCCTGCTCCGCCCCCATGTCGGCGTGCCCCTGGATCTCTGCTGCGGTGGCCACCACCAGGGAGCACGACGCGCGGGAGGATGGGCTGGCGGGGGAAGCTGGACCCGCCGGCCCGCGCACGGCGGCGAGAGGAGAGAGGGGGGAATGGGGATGAAGAGGAAGGAGAGGGTGACGGGAAAGTAAAACGGAGAGGGAGACTGACTACTGGGCCCCACCGGAGGGGTAGTTGGTATATAGAGTATAGAGATATAGAGGGCGGTTGCAACCGGCTCGGCTAGCCTGTGAGGTCCAAGCCAGTTCAGGCCAGTCTCAACTGGCGCAACTACTCTTGTTTGTCTCCATGTACGAAACAAATCAGGCTGCGCTCAGATTGTGTTTGTGTGTCTGTACCAAAGAAGTGTGACTACTTTGCACTGCGATGTAGTAGTCTTACCACCAAAGAAGGCTCATAGTCATTTCATCAAGCACTTCCCGGACATGGCGAGCAACCATGGCCAACTCCGGCCTAGCCATGGTGCAAAGCGAGCTCGGCCTTCCGGCCATGGAGACGCAGGGCGAGGTCGTCTCTTTGAACGGGATGCACCCACAGAACCGCCGATGGGATGCCGGTGGCGGCGGTGACGTCGGTCGCCCACGACATGAACGGGTTCGCCACCACGCACGCCACGGGGCAGCCCTCCGACGCTTGGCGCGCAGCCGCGAACGTCAGCGAGCCGGCCGACTCAGGTGCCGCATGAGGTCGTCGAGCTCAGTCCCCATGGGGTCACCGTCCTTGAGGAATTCGAAGCGGACGCGGTCGTGGCCCATGGGCATGCCGTCGCCTCCCACCGACACCCCCGCAGAGGCCACGAGCTTGGCACCCTATTGGCATTTCTTAACGCCGCTGCTAAGTTCGTGAGTTCTTAGCAATGATGTCAGAAATGTCCAATGGTAATCCTAAGATCACAAAGAATCCGCAAGCACACGGATATACCATTGTAGCATTTTCCCAATGGAGTATTCCAAAGGGTATCGAATCCAAGGAAGGTGGGGTTGGATAATAAGACAAACACTATTGCAATGAATATAAAGCATAGATAGAAGTAAATCAGGTTCTCAAATACAGGAGCAAGATATGATATGATAATAAAGGAACACTACGGCTTAGGAGGCAACATACGAGTTAGCTCGAGGTTCTAAGGTTGTAAACATACAAAGTCAGCAGATACAAGTTAGGCACATAAGCATTATATGAAGATCAGCTCAGCAACTAGGTACAAACGGGGAGCTAGCCTCCCGCACTGCTTCCGCACGGCGTCGGTTGCTAGATTTTAGACTCCTATAGCGATACCCGAACATGGAGGAATACAAAGGGTCCAACGGCTGTCACTACCGCGGCCTACCTCAAGACAAACCGTGGGGCACGCTCATATGCAATGTAGCTACTCAACCCAAGCACCATGCTTGCATTATTAACTATACCCTGACCGACCCGGGTTATTGTGACCCAGTCAGAGCCACCAGATAAATAGCCACTTACACCGAGTACCGTAGCTTAAACTCAAACTTCATACAACACAAACATGTAATCTAATAGGATGAAACCAGGCTAGTCATACAAACGGATTTGTGTTCTTCTACGTCTATTCCATAAGATCAAAGGATCGGGTTCGCGAAGAACACGAGCCTCTAACTTATGAACAAACGAATAAAACATGAATATGGCGTCCGTCAACTGGATCAAAAGGCCTTGTTCATGAAGAACAGGAGCCTCTAAATGATGAACAGATGAAGAACACATGAACAAGTCACCCATGCATGCTGGCACTACTTTATATGAAATAGCTGAATAACTAAAGTAGATCAAAGCCATACAAAGAAATAAAGATACAAGAGAACTCATACCTTAGATCCCAAGTAGACTTGGAACCTGAAGTAGAACTACTCTAGCCTACCTCCTAGCCTTGAAAACCAAAAGTGCGAGAGGTGTTACAAGTTAAGTTGCTTAGAAATGAACCCCCTCTCATTCTATTTATAGGCTCGGGCACCAGCGCGAGAGCACCTCAAACAACCCGGGAATCCACTATAGGACCAATCAGGAACCACCATGTGGAAGGTGGGGATCAGCCGGCCTTAAGGTGGTTCGGCCGAACCCACGGTTTGGCCGACCCCTTGTGGGCCCTGCTGGCCCTCCGCATTGGCCAGGTGGCTGGTACGTGGGCCCTTGGGTGTCTCCTCGGTGGATGTAAGAAATGAGTCGGTTTGGGTCCCCGTGGGCCCTTCAATCCATGTGATGTCCATGTGTCGTCCTCTGATTCGTCGGGGTGTGCTTCCCTTGGATTGATGACATGGCTTGTATGCATGGAATCCTGTGTGGCAGCCCCTCCTTGCCTGAGGTGATGTGGCATGGATCATAGAAGGTGAGTTTGTCACTTTTTATGCTTATTTTCCTGCAATCAAATAATCTCCAAGAACAAGTGGAACTACATTATTCTTAACTAAAATGCGTGCAAGAAATGTTTCTTGCTCCTTTATTCATGAGTATATTGACGGCTAAAGTAGGTACTTAACAGCTGTTAACACGCCCACGGTGGACACCGTGGAGAAAGTCACGAAGAGACCCTTTGCCGTCGCTACGGCACCGGGCACCACGGTCGCTTCCTCACCCATGGCCACGTACTCTCTCTCCCCCCCCCTTTGAGGATCTCGTCGGCCTTGGAGCTCTGAGCAGCCGCGCTTGACGACGATTTCGTCTGCTCTCTGTTGTTGGGCGTTGTGCCAACCCTGCGCGCCATCCCCCACCTCGCGCGCACCGGTGCTCCCCGACAACGGCCACCGTCGTCGATCCGTGTACGGATGCTCTTGCGCAGCGGTGGGAGAGACAGAGTCGGAGGTGATTCCATCTCCACGTGAGCTCACGACGCGCTCCAGTCAGCTAGGCTCCGAAGAAACGAAGAAAATTGGCGTATCACGGGAGCCATGAGAGAGTGTGTGGGATTTGCACCGTTTGGCCCTAGCTCATAGGTGGGCTAAAGGTTGCAAACAAGTGAAGTTGCAGCTGGAGAGTGCAGCCGGGCCGTCTGACCACCCTCACAAACGCGCCCATAGAGGATAAAGAGTGCGGGAGAAAATTGTATAAATAAGAGAATAAGAATATTCTGTTTTGTAGGATATAAGATATGACGAGTGCAAATACTCCCTCCGTCCCATAAAAGAGTGCAATTTTAGTTTTTTTTGACAAATTAGTGGAGGAATGAAAAGACTATTTGTTTGCTAAATGCAGTAAATTTTGCCATGCAAATCAGATCTGACCACTTAATTAAAAAGGTAATTAGATATATTTTCTAAGATTGCATTCTTTACGTGATTTTTTTCAAAAGCTAGGATTGCACTTATATACGGGACGGAGGGAGTAGTCTAACCAGCGATGTGAGGAGTTGCGATGGCACACACGGGACCAAGAATCAAAATTAATGATACTGAAGGGATCGCTATATTTTCAATAGCATAGAAAGGATAGATATAATTTGAAATGGCATAGGAGGAATTTGCTGTTTTACAGAACCCGCACACTCCCTCCTTCCATGGATGGGTGGGACCCACGGTCTAGTCAACAAGACAATCATCGCGAGACAATTCATCTGGGCCCACTTCATGACCTAATCATAACCTTGGACGTCCATCTACCATCCTACGGCTTAAAATCCATCTGATGTCCACCTTGTGACTCGGCGAGCGCGTGCACTTGACTCGTCCGGTCGGTGTCGCCTAGTCAACCCCTGTTCAAAAAAACAAAGAAGGAAAAATTCCCACATATTCTGAGTTCTGAGTTTCTGACTGCTCACCACCCGGTTCTCGCCGCCGCCGCCGCGCTCCCCCGGGCTCGTCGGAACCCTAGGACCCAGGCGCCGTCGCCGGACACGCGGCTGCTGCCATGACTGGGTGCGTCCCCCTCCCCGATTCGACCATCCGTCCGCGTCCCGCCGCGTTTCCCCGTACGAGGAATGTTGTCTTGCTGCCCATGTCGGGAAAGGGGGCGCCTTTGGGGTGGGGTGGGGGGGGGGATTCACGTTAGTAATGGCAAATCGCTAATCTTTTGCATTGCTTTAATCCTGGGGCGAGTTGGGGAAGGCACGATCCGGATTGGGCGCAGTTGCTGTGCATAGTAAGTTGAAAGCAGACGATTTTGTTGAGGATCATTTTTGTCGATTTTTCATTGGTTGTCATTGAAAGGAGATGTCTTTTCGTCTTGGGGCGATGTTAGGACCGTCTCATGTCATGCAGTTGCGGTGCTGGGGCTCGATTTAGCGGATAAATGGTGTTCTGCCCTCGAGTTCAGCCGAAAGGCTGGATTTTTTTTTTGGATTATGCAGCGGTGAGTTGTTTTGCAGTCAGGGGAACTTGCATAGAAAGGATGACCTTTTCTGTATTTTGGTTTTAGTGATAAGTAGGTATACTGCAGTACATATGCATTGTGTGTTCTATTTTCATTTATAGTATCTCCAATTCTGTTTGTTGTCTTTCAGGGGAAAAAACTTCTGTTTGTAGGAGTGCCATGTGTAACTCCAAAGGAGAGATCATGGCTATTCTTAGTTCTTACTCTTCCCATTGTTTGGAACTTTGTTTTAAGGGGAGATATGGCTACTAGCTTGATTATCGGGACTTTAGTTCACACTTACTACTTACCCATTGATAACGTGGTTATGGGCAACTTGGTGCATCTCCTTTTTGAGATACAATATACTCATTGTTCATTTTCTATTGTTTTTGGCCCCGGGTAATCTAATGGATAAAATATCCTGTTTACTCTGTATCTTTGCGATTGGTATGTCATGTAAGCTGGACATGAACAACCTTCTTCTTGTTTGCTAAATGTGACTTGCTTCATTGGTCAACAATATTGTTTTAGATGGAGGCTTTGGAATTATGATTTAGCTACATAATCACCTTTTAAACTTATCTTTATGCAATGGTGGTCGATGGAGGTGAGTCCGGTCTTGAATTTTTGAAATTTAATTGTTATCACAGAAATCGAATCGTTGTGTGCTTGCCAATATTTAGTAAAAGAAATTCTATCTTTCTTCATTGCTTAGATACATTTAACAAAATTATCTGCTTCCACGTCACCTGGAATTTAGTATTTTTTATTGGAAAATGATAATTGATAAACACATTACAGTAATTCTGGTGATGTTATTTGCAATAGAGCAACCCTGCTGTATTCATTTTTCTTTCAATTTATTTTCTTCAGGACAACTTGGATAATTGACGGCCAAAGATTTGCCACCAAAATAAAAAATGCTTCTGGGCCTTCAGATCCTAGTAAGCAGAAATGGATGAGTAACCCGAGTAAAGAGTGTCCGAAGTGCAGCCATGTCATTGATAACAGCGATGTAAGAGTTTTGCACTGCTATTATGCTGAAGTTGAATTGAACTAGCTACAGTATTTCTAGTACAGATCCGTTTTCCATTTCTCCATGGCCGTGTGCAGTTGCTTTTTCGAAACAACTAGTTATAAAAAATTGATATATTAGCAACTGACAAAAAAATCATCAATTTTTGCATATTTTTAAGGAGTTGAATCAACTTATTTATAATGCTGGAATACATAATCAATTGCTATAATTTATATTTTTCAATTCAGCTGTCGTTCTTTTGGTGCAGCTCATGACCAGCTGAAATGTTTTATGAACCTATTATTTTTTAAATGCTTTGACTTTTGTATAATGCATACAGTATAGGGCTTTAGTTTTGGGTACTTCACAACTACTCCCTCCATCCCAAATTACTACTTATTTTGACTTTTCGAGATACACAACTTTTTGTGTGTATCTAGACATAATACTTATCTACGTGCATATCAAAAGCTATACCTAGAAATGCTAAAAACGAGTGATAATTTGGGATGGAGGGAGTACAAATCTTAAATTAAAATGGTTATTTACTTGTGATCATCTGCTTGTTGTGTTCTCACTGGCTCACTGCAGGTTGTTCACCAGTGGCCCGGTTTGCCTAAAGGTGTAAAATTTGATCCGTCTGACCAGGAATTACTTTGGCACTTGTCGGCGAAACATGGACACCCTGGTAGAAAACCTCATCCATTCATTGATGAATTTATTCCTACAGTCGACGGAGAAGATGGCATCTGCTACACTCATCCACAGAAAATTCCAGGTATCTATTAGACTGTAATGTTCTTTCTGAAGGATTATGGGAATTTTCAGGATTGGGCTACTTAATATGAGGAAGAAAATGATGTTTTTTATTTTCAGATAAGATCACTTGTAAAAATCTGCGAAGTACAGCTACTGTCGAATGCTTATCTTTGTTATTTGTTATCTTTATCCTTCAGGCTCTTTTTTGTCAATGATTGTCTATAACCTGCATTTAGTCTAGGAAAACTCCTAGTGGAGCAGTAGGTTTATTTATTTTACTTCCATTTTAGTTTCCCACCATGTCACTAAGCGACAATTTAGAACATGTTCACTTTCTAGTTGGAACAGTTTTGGCTTTGATACTCCACTTGTTTCCAATCATCTTAGATTGACTATCCTTTTCAGGTGTTAAGCAAGATGGAAGTGTATCACACTTCTTCCACAGAACATTTAAAGCCTATAACACTGGCACTAGGAAGCGTCGAAAGATAAACACAGATGATCTTGCAGATGTTCGTTGGCACAAGACAGGGAAGACAAAGACAGTATTAGTTGAAGGAAAGCAGATCGGCTGTAAGAAAATAATGGTGCTTTATACAAGCACTACGAAGGGTGGGAAGGCTGAGAAAACCAATTGGGTGATGCACCAGTACCACCTAGGCACTGGGGAGGATGAGAAAGAGGGTGAATATGTTGTCTCTAAATTATTTTTTCAGCAGCAATTTAAACCTGGGGAGAAGAATGCTCAAGAGCTAACCACGACGGATGGTTTAGAATCAATGGCTGCTGAAGCAGACATTTCTGATTTGACTACATTGCCCTCTGAAGAACATGTTGGTACAATCCAAGAAGTTGCTCATAATCCAGACCATAATCCTAATCATCAGGTAACTTGAATATTCATGTTGTCTTCATTTATTTCTTCAGTTCATAGCACACTTTTGTATGTGTTAGGTAAGCCGAACCAGCAGAGCGAGCATGCACTACAAACTTGTTTTTGATTACTGGAAACAGAATTCAGTTAGCATAAATCTTCTTCCTAATGTGCAGGTTAACGAAAACTGTGAAATGAACATTGAAGAGAATGCTGCTGAAGAGACTGTTGCCCTCCCACCCTCTGAGAAACCAGAGGGTGGAGATAATCCCCAATCACAAGATCCCAAGTTATGGGAAGGTGATTCCCAGTTTGAACTGTTAGACTCTCAGCAGCTGGCAGAAGGACTCGCTCTGTGTGATGAGTTTCTCATGAGTCAGTCTCAGACCTCCTGTGGTGGCGGAGATGAACCCAGAGCAATAAAGCCTCGCCTGGCTGTTTATGCCCAACTGCCCACAGAGGACTTCAAGAAAGATTTGGAAGAATGTCAGCGGTTGGAGCCCTCAGATACTGTGAATCTTGAGCTTGACAATACAACTGAGTTTCGACTGAGCCAAATCGTATGGTTCAGATGCCTTTGACTACTATCAGTTCAGTTGTCTATTTCTCCCCCTGTTTATGCTGAACTTGTGCTCTGCCCGCAGGATTTTTCACAGGACAGCTTTACAACATGGGCTGGCGGCAAGATTATTGACGACTGACGCAGCTCCGACGCACTTTAGGTGCCATTTTGTACATGAAGAAACAGCCGGTCACTTTTCTGTGATAAGACAGAAAACCGTGCACCAACCGTAGTCTCAACTTTGTTGTGACTGAAATACTTATTTTGTCAGACTGACTTGTCGAGGGGAAGGAAAGCCGGTAGCTTTTGCTATGTACTTCTCATGCCTTCATGGGTATGAATTGTACAATATATAGGCTAAAGAACCCATACTGTGCCGACTGCTGAGTACGGTTCAAATATGGGTTCACCATATGTAAGGGTTCATTTTTCGTACAATCCAAATATATTTGGTTTTGAAGATACAACATTCAGCTATTGTCCACCATTAAGCAAGAAACAAATAAAAGTGCAAGCTTGTACCAAATAAAAAAGAAATTCAGATTAAAATAATAGCACATATATATAGGAACATGACCAAAATTATGTAGTGGTAAACATTCAAGTCATGGTGAATATAATTTATTATCTTCAAGTTTCTCATAATTTTAGTTGTATCTATGAGCTGTGACCAGTTATATCAAGACAAATTCGCATATGCTCGTTGCAAGCATTTGCATCCACACATATGAATGATATTGCAAAACAGAAAAAGAAAAAACACCTAGTACCATGCACCTAGGATCATTGTGCAGTGCTATATAACAAATGGGCAATGTGTCTGGTGCAAACTAACCTCTCTGTGCAAATTGTGCAAACTTTTAATATGGGTCAATTGATGTTGATTCAAGGAAGCGCATGTGATTAGGCAATTTTACACTTAACCACCCGCTCCTAATCACACTTTTTCAAATCTCTCCTCCCACCTCCCCCATATACATCCCCTTGGATCAACATCATGTGGCCTAGATTAGAAGTTTGTAAGGTTGCACGCGGAGAGGTTGGTTTGCAGCAGATATGTTCCCTAACAAATGACATCAAAATGGATCATGGCCCTAAACTGTTCATCCAACTGTAGGAAACAGTTTTGCTGAGTCATGGAGCATTGCATGCTTACCTGGTGGGTCAAATACTCAAATCCTAGTGTCAACATATTTAGACATTTAGTCCCTTAGTCTAAAAAAATGTTACTCTAGAAATTTTAAGATAGACTTCTCTCTCGGAACATTGGAGACTCTGATGTGACGTGGCGCCTCTGATTTTGTGCAGTAAGACTCTAATTTATCTAACAAATTTAAGGTAATTAGAACTAAATTGAATTGTGAAGAAAAAAGGTCATGATCACCACTCGTATGTGCGCATCAGATGTGTCTCGGTAATGTGTCCATGTCTACTGCACAATTGCACGTACAGTTATCAAAGTCATCTGTATCAACCGACCCCTCCCCGCGTCGCCCACGAGGGGCGACATGGGCGGAACCCGCCGCCGCCGGCTGCATACACCACCACTGCGGCTCGCCTCTGGCCCCCGTCCTCCCTTGTCCCCGGCCCCTAGCCGGTGGCAAGGGGAGCAGAAGTCCATTCTTTAGTAAATCGAGTCCTCTGCCGGAGAAGTGTGTCTCCTTAGCGGCTTGTTTTTCCTGGTGGCGTCGGCGGTACGGAAGCGATGGCGTTGCAGGGGAATAATTTCTCCCGACTTCTTCCGTTCTCTGGTGGCGATCTACTCCGACGTCAACGGGGAGGCCGAGGAGACCTGTTTAGGAGTCCGAGGTTGGTGCATCTTCATCTTCTTCAGGTGATGTTGTTGCTGACCCTCTTAATCTCAAGGAAGATGTTCTCTGATGGAAATATGACCATCTTGTGGAGTTTGGCTCTGGCGTCCGGCGACGATTGGGAAGCGGCTTCAGCGGCGGTTTCAAACGGATCCCTGAAGGCTTCGAGGAAGATGAACGGGGGTTTTGAACTTCTTTGTAATGTTTCTTTTCTTTAGGATCCTATTTGTTAAAGAACCGGTGTAATGGGCTAAGATGAATAGTTTTCCTTTTTTTTAAAAAACTGCACATACAGTTAGTTCAAGTTGATAGTTATTCATAAATTAACTCAGCAAGTGTGACACCCATATTATTGTTGTCGCCCCTTCCATCCTACAGACAGGTTTCAGACCAATGCCATTTGGGATCCATTGATCATTCCACATATTGGTCGAGGTACCATCCCCAATCCGTCTAATTAGGTCAAGCTCAAATACTCGACGGCCCGCCAAAATAGCTCTCCATGTTTGTGAAGAGTTTTTCTTTTCCTAGCTGTCGTAAATTCACCTTGAGGGAAATACCTTCCCTCACCTTTAGTGCACAGCGAGTCAGGATTGGTCATCAACCTCCATCCTTGCTTCCCCAGCATTGCTAAATTGAACTGTTTTATATCTCCAAATCCCATTCCCCATGACACTTTGGTAGGGTGAGGTCCATCCGTTTCCTCCAATGCATGTTTTCTTCTGTCCACAGCGCTTCCCCGCCGGTAGTTGGACGTGGCAGAGGTGATCTTTTGACACGCTGTTTCCCCACAGCGCTTCCCAATTTTGGTTCCTCGTTAGGCCTCATTCGTTTTCACCAGATTGGATTCCGACCGGAATTGATAAATGTAAAAGAAAATCATGATTACTATTACAAGAGATCCGGATTTATTCCGGGTCAAAAATTAATTTACTCATGATAGCTACACCAAGAGACTCGGAATCAATCCACTAGTCAAGAGGTGTGGAACTAATCCGGTATTCCGGGTCAAAAATTAATTTACTCATGATAGGTACACTAAGAGACTCGGAATCAATCCACTAGTCAAGAGGTGTGGAACCAATCCGGCTCTTCGGTCTCTTATTCTACCTACCATGATGAGTAAATTAAATTTCGTTCCGGAATAAATCCGAGTCTCTATTATAGTTTTCTTGATGTATCTATTATTCCGACCGGATTGCATCCTATGGAAGCGAAGGTGTTTCTCTTAATTACACTCCTTTTTCGGATGGAAGAAAAATGCCGACCAAAGGTTTTTATCACTACCTCCTAAGTTTATCATAAACGTTTATATTTAAGAACGGAGGGAATATACGATGAGGAGTCGTCGTAATATAAGTCTCAACCATATCCTTAAGGCTTTCACAGCTACTGCAAATCCACATGCATGCTGCCAGATGGAGCTTCCGGATTCTGGAATGTTGGCCAAGAAACAGTAGGCGCGAGTGTGTAGCAATAGCAAGCAAATGGACGCCAGGAAGAAACGCGTGGCGATCGTCGGCGCCGGCCCGAGCGGCCTGGCGGCGTGCAAGCACGCGCTGGCGAAGGGCTTCCGCCCCGTGGTCTTCGAGTCCGCCGCTGGCGTCGGCGGCGTGTGGAGGCGGACGCTGGCCTCCACGAGGCTGCAAACGCCGGCGTCCGCGTACCGGTTCTCCGACTTCCCGTGGCCCGCCGCCGACGCCGCCCCGGCCGAGGGCCTCCTCCTCCCCTTCCCGCGCCACGACCAGGTGGTGGAGTACCTTACGGCCTACGCGCGGCGCTTCGGCGTCCTGGAGCGCGTCCGGTTCGGGTGCAAGGTGCTCGCGGCCAGCTACGTCGGCGCGACGGAGCGGGAGGTGGCGGCGTGGGAGCGGTGGTCCGGGAACGGCGAGGCGTTCGGCGACGGCACGGGCGAGTGGCACCTCACCGTGCGGCACGGCGTCGATGGCAACGGCGGCGGCGAGCCGACGAGCACCCAGGTATTGCTTTGCTCCGTTAATCATTGGCGCACTTGTGGGCCGACTGGCCGGGGACAAGTAGGGCCTGGTTTCGTTTGGACGTATCGAACGAGTCACTAGAGGATTCCCGCATACGTGTAATTCTCATAGAGGTAGGGTTTGCATACGTGTATTCATAGGGTGAGTGTGCGTGCGTGTTGTGAGCGTCTGCGTTGTACTGTGTAATTCTCAAAAAAAACTAGAGGACTCCCGCATGGCTGCATGCATTGACTGTTTGAGATTAAACTTTAGTTCTTGTCGTATCAGGGTATTGTACAGATGGAAAATAATTTGTGAATTACGAATTGAATTTAATAAATTTAATTAGTTCATAATTTAGTTCTGGATCCAAACACCGGCTGGAAAAATTTTATCTAGTAGGCGCACATAGATTGCTCCAACAATCCTGCTCACGTGGTGTTATTTGCTCTGTGCTCTGAAAGCGTCCTTTTCACTGGCGTCTTTTTTAATATTTGGAAAAGTGTATTTTTCATCTTTGAAAATTTGCAAAAGTGTGACATTCATTATTCATATTTCATTTGGGGTAAATCAATTTCTTAACTATCTGAACTGCTGTATTTATCCTCCTCGTCTTAGTTTAACAATGATTTATAGTATCATATAATAGCAGTTTAGACCATGTAATCACATTGCTAGTATTGCTTACTCACATCTTATGTTGAGTCAATCTTTATAATGGAGTGTAACTCAGTTTCACTATTTTTTAAAAAAATTATAGAGTATCCAATTCAGAAAATTTACTAAAACTGTTTGTAAGCTTTATATTTTTTTTATTTAGCATATTGCATCCTTAGGTAGTGATTATTGATTAATCAAATGATTAATTATATGGCATCAATGGTTAGTAGATTTCATGAAATCATTGTTAAATTATAAGGTGGAATGATAAGTGCACCAAATTAATTAGTTAAAGGACTGATTTGCACCAAAAGTATGAGGGATGAATTGTACACTATTGCGATACTTGAGGGATGAAAAATACATTTTTTCCTTAATATTTTGCATTACTAGCATCTAAGATAATTGACTTCGATCATTGTTTCCGTAAGTCTGCCATCTTAATAGCTTTAAAATAGCATATTTTGCATACACAAAAAAAAAAGCAAAGAAAACATGGGATGGTGCTAGGGTTTGGCCACAAAAATCGTCTCAGTCCATGAAGATTTTTTTCGAACAAATCAGTCCATGAAGATCAGCCTCCATCCATTCCTAATCCGAAGATTCCAAAACGAGTGCATGTTGTTCATTATCTTCCTTAGAGCACCCACAGTTTTTTGTTCTCTACTACTGGAGCTCCTAAAGAAGTTGGTACTCCTGTTCCATAGACGCACAGGTTCGATTTCCTGATCCTCTGCATCGGGAGGTATGGCGTCCCCAAGCTCCCCGCATTCCCCCAGGGTAGAGGCCCCGAGGTGTTCCGCGGGCGGGTGCTCCACTCCATGGAGTACTCAGCCATGGCACACGAGGACGCCGCCGAGCTGGTCAGGGGCAAGTGCGTCGCCGTCGTCGGCGCCGGCAAGTCCGCCATGGATACCGTCACGCAGTGCGCCGAGGCCAACGGTCAGAGCGAAACGATTGACACTTTTTGCATGGATCTACATTTATGAAAATCTAAATAGACCACATCGTCAGAATTTGTGAGAATTTGAAATCCGTGCTGTGTGCGTTGGGATTGCCAGGTAGCAGGTACCCGTGCACGATGGTCTACAGAAGCGCCCACTGGATGGTGGATCCCAAAGTTGCTCGGCGTGTGAAAATCTTTAGGTTCACCTCGACCCGATTGTCGGAGCTCATGGTTCACAAGCCCGGCGAGGGGTTCGCGCTGGGCCTTCTCGCCACGATACTGACTCCTCTGGACGGCCTTGCTCTGCTCCGTCTTCTTCCTATGGGACTCCGACTCGGCTCGATTCAGTGCAGTGATGAGCTGTTATTCCTGCAGGGATGGATGTCATCGAAGCTGACGGAGGCCTACTACAAGTGGAGCATCCCGATGCGGGAGCACGGGATGGTGCCGGACTGCGGGCTCGGGGAGGCGTGTCTGGGCTGGCGGCTGGGCATGCTCCCGGAGGGGTTCTACGACCTGGTGGACGAAGGCAGCATCGAGCTCAGGAGGTGCGGCGGCTCCGTCGGCTTCTGCGCGAACGGCCTCGTGCTTGACGCCGGCGGCGAGGGTGGCGAACGCGTCGTCGTCGGCGCCGATGTGGTCATCCTCTGCACGGGCTTCGAGATCGACCGCCCGCTACGGGACGTGTTCGCCTCGCCCTGGTTCGGCGAGATCATCGCCGACGACGCCGCGGCGGTGCTCCCGCTGTACCGGCACATCCTGCACCCGCGGATCCCGCAGGCGGCCGTGGTCGGGTACGTGGAGAGCGGGTCCAGCATCCACCCGTACGAGATGATGGCCAAGTGGGTGGCGCACCTGCTCGACGGCGCCGTCCGGCTGCCGAGCGTCCGGGACATGGAGCGCGGCGCGGCGGAGTGGGCGCGGTGGGGGCGGGGGGCGCGGCGGCGCTGCGGGGGGTTCTTCCTCAAGTCGTGCGTCGCCTCCGTCGTGACGTGGTACCACGACCAGCTGTGCCGGGACATGGGGCACCGCCCCAGGAGGAAGACCGGCATCCTCGCGGAGTGGCTGCAGCCGTACGGGCCCACGGACTACGCGGACATCCAGTGAAGCAACATTAAAAAACGGAGATTGTGAAAGAAGACGAAAGATTCTTCAATTTTCCATCATGCAAGTATGACAGTAATTTGATTCAGACCAAGTTACATTAATTGCATTATTATTGCATTTACGTGAACAAACAATAAGGCTGTGGGTCATGGGCCTCGCTGTTAATCCAATCCTACCGAGCGAGTTCCTACGCCACATGCAGGGCCGCCAATTTACTCAGTCCAAACTACTGAGCCCGCCACTAACTAACTGGTCCATGAAAAATCGGTTGCGGGAGTTTTTAAAAAGTCGGCAATTTCATGGTACTCATTTTGTTGCAGACCTTGTGGCCAGCGATTTAGCTGAGTCTATAAGTTAATGGAAGTCTCTTTCCATACAAAAGAAAATGCAAGACATCGTAGAATTTTAAGACAAATTAAGGTGGTGGCCAAATGTCTAATATACTTTAAGCTAATGATAATATAAGGTAAGTTTTTTTATTGACAAAGAAAATATTTGGTAAAATTTTTATTTGAGTTGATTAAGTACTTGCCAAAAATGTGTTATATTTGGGAGCAAATTTTGAATCCATATATGCCTTATATTTGGTTTTTAAGACCGACGTCTTATATTTCAAGACAGAGGGAGTATATCAGTTTAATTGCTTGCCTTGCCTTCACCGTGTTCAATGCCATGGTAAATGTCTAAATGAGATTCCATAACGATGAAAGGGTAGTCTGAATCCTCCATTCAATTGATTTATTGTAAATGCAGATTTTGACTAACTTGATTTTTTAGAAAATGGAAATATATTCGGCCTCGTGAAAAACACACACAACCAAATTCTTAAAAAGTTTCGAACTCAACAGCTGATAAAAAAATAATAATAATAAAGGAGAAAAAAATACAAGGATTGTTACACTGCCAAACGGATCAAAAAGACAAAAAAGCCCCCGTGTCGTCCTCTTGGGGCGACTCGGGTGGCTCCTCCGTAGCCCTACCTCCCCTACACCACCGCCACCAGCCTGCGCCGCCGCCGAAGCCGCCCGCCGGAGGCCTAGTGGGATCCGCAGGGGATCCCTCTCTCCCTACCTCTCCTCCTCTCCCCCTTTTCTCTCCTCTACACCTTCTCCCAAACCCTAGCCTCGACTGACAGCTGCAGCGGGCCCGGGGTGGCCGGATCTTTTCGAGGAAGACGGGATCCATGCCGTAGGAGGTCGGATCTACGTGTTGTCGGCTCGTCTTGACTGGCTCCGACGAGGAATCTCCGGCTTCGGCGTCAGAAATGCTTGTTGGTATTTCTTAACCTCGATGCTAAGTTATGAGTTTTTAGCAACGATGCCAGAATAACCAAATGGTAATCCTAACGATTACAAGAGTCCGCAAGTGCACGGAAGTACTATTGTAGCATTTCCCCAAAGGAGTATTCCAAAGGGTATCGAATCCAAGGAAGGCTGGCGCGGATTAACAAGTTCAACACTATTGCAATGAGTATAAATCATAGACGGAAACAAACCAGACACTCAAGTACAGGGGTAAGGTATGATAGATAAGTTGGTAGTGTGAACACACAAACACACACTCTCTAAAGGTCCTAGGCTTAGGAGGCAACATACGAGTTAGTTCTAGGTTCTAAGGTACTAAACACACAAAGTTAGTCAGACAAGTTAGATACACACTAGCATTGCATGACTGCTGGCTCAAGCACTCAGGTACAAACGGGGAGCTAACCTCCCGCGTCGCTTACGCACGACTCCGGTTGTTAGACTTTAGACTCCTACATCGTATCCGAACGTGGGGGATTCCAGAAGGGTCCAACGACTGTCACTACCGCGGTCTACCCCAAGACAAACCGTGGGATACACTCATAAGTAACGTAGCTACGCAACCCAAGCACCACGCTTACGTTGTTAGCAGGACCCTGACCGGCCCGGGCTATTGTGACCCAGGTCAGAGCCGTCAGGTAAACCGGCCAATTACACCGAGTACCGTAGCTTGAGCACCAACTTCATACAACACAAACATGGGATCTAACTAGATCAAACCAGGCTAGGTACACAAACGGATTTGTGCTTTCCTATGTCTATTCAACAAGATCAAAGGGTCGTGTTCGTGAAGAACACGGGCCTCTAACTTATGAACAAACACCGAAAACATGTGTAAGTCACTCGTCAACTGGAGCGAAAAGCCTTGTTCATCAAGAACATGAGCCTCTAAATGGTGAACAAGCGAAGAACACATGAACAAATCACCCATATATACAAGCACAACTTTATATGAAATAGCTGAATAAATGAAGTAGATCAAAGTCATACAATAAAATAAAGATACAGGAGAACTCATACCTAGATCCCAAATTAGACTTGGAACCTGAAGTAGAACTACTCTAGCATACCTCCTAGTCTTAGAAACCAAAAGTGAGAGAGGAGGAGTAAGGTGTGTTGGTAAGAAATGAACCCTCTCCTCTTCTATTTATAGGTCTGAGTACCGGCGCCAAAAGGAGTGAAACACCCCGGGAACGGCCTCTAGGACCAATAAGCGAGCACCACGTGGAGGCCCGAGATCAGCCGACCCAAGGTCAGTTCGGACGATCCAAGGGTCGACCGACCCCAGGTGGGCCCCCCTCGAGGTGTGCTTCCTCGGGGTGGTTGTCCTTTGGGCCCTTAGGTCGGTCCCCGGTGTACACGTGCTCTTTAGGCGGTTTAGGCGCTCTGGTGGACCCATGGATCCATGTGAAGTCCACGTGTCATGCTCTGATTCGTCGGGGCTTGCCTCCCTTGGATTGGTGACATGGCGTGCATGCATGGCAGCTGCGGTGGCAGCCACTCCTTGGCTGAGGTGACGTGGCATGAATCATAGAAGGTGAGTTTGCCACTTCTTTATGCTTATTTTCCTGCAATCACATAATCTCCAAGGACAAGTGGAACTACATTATTCTTAACTAAAATGCGTGTAAGAAATAATGCCTCTTGCTCATTTATTCATGAGTAAATTGACGGCTAAAGTAAGCACTTAACAGCTGTCAACAGGCTATCGGCAGCGGCGACCGGTCGGTCTGCTGCGTTGCGGTGGCCGGTGGTGACTGGCTACCCGGCTCTCCTGATGATGCTAGCCAAGGGGGACCTTGCACCGATGCGCGCGGCCCGCTGTGGCAGCGTGCGGCCCGACAGCGTCTGGTGGCTACTGCTTCTTCGACACCTCAACCGCGACGGCAGGGCTCGGAGGCCACTGGGCGCTGCTCGCGGTGATGGCTTCGGTTGCGGTTGGTGTTGGTGGCGTCATGGTGGTGTGGTTGGCAGTGGCTTGCTTAAGCGTGTGCTAACGGCGTCGTTGGGGCGTGGTTGGCGGCGGCCAGGTGACGACGCACCAGGGACGCCTCGGTGGCGTAGCTGGTTGTTCTGAACCGCCTCTTTGGTAGTGATGTGTCGGTGGTGCCGTGGTGGCATGACCGGCAACGGTTTTTGCGCAGATGTTTGTCAATGGTGCCATGGTGGTGGTGTTGGCGACAGACGTGCGGCAGCCCAACAGCAGCGCCACGATGGTGTGGTTGGTGGCGTTGGCCGTCTCTTTGCTTCGCGGGGACGATGCGGGTGAAAACCCTTCCTTTATTGGGATGGCGTTGATGGCGTCTCTGACGTCATGTCCTTCCTGAAGGCAACATTCAGCATCTCCAATGTGGACGGTGACTCCTGCTTGGGACCTACAGCGACTTCTTCGGCCCGGCAATGCCGCCTCCCATTGTGACTTCGTGATGGTCGCACCTTGTAGCGGCCGCCTCAAAGTCCCACCTTGGGGTTGTGGCGTCTCTATGGTCATATTGTGGTTGTCCTTTTGGTCGGTCAAGCAGTTGTGGCGAGCTGAGGATTCGGAGTCGGCAGTCCTTCATCGACGACTTCCCAATCCTCCCTTGGTTGTCTTCTTCAGCCATCCTAGTCTCATCGCTGCTAGGTCGCTCAGTTTACCGTCATCTCGCTTTTTGATCATCTCGAAGTTGGTCGTCTGGTCAATGGTCCATCCGTTGCGCCTGCCTCGCTTCTTCTTGCACACCATCGTCTTGATGTCCAGGTTGTGGCGGTTGCTTTGCTACCTTGGTGGTTGTCGGGGTTTGATACCGCCGGCAAGTAAATTTTGGTATGTTCATGCATCTGATCTGGATGGTTAGGCTTAGAGACACCGGGATTATACTGATTCAGGCACGGGAGGTGCCCTACGTCCAGTTCGGAAGAGTGTTCTATATGCCCACGGGGGCTTGTAGTAGGGGGTACAAGCTTAGGTCGAGAGAGGGAGTGTGTCCCAGGTCTCTGAGTGTGGTGATGAGCTGTTAACGCTCAGTGGAAGTGTGATCGTGTTTGATCTTGGATGCAGTGGTGTGCTTGTGTTGTGTTCTTCTTTTTTGCCCTCCTCTGTTCATGGTACTAGCCTCCCCTTTTATAGTCCAAGGGGGGCTGACATACGAGGGTTAGGATGGTAAAACGACATCCTGCTACAGTGTTGTAACAGTGTCAAAATAGTACTGAAATAGTACCACATCGTGGGCCTTCGTCTTCGATTGGCGCCATACGCTGAGCTAGGCGCGGTAATCCTCATAAGGCGGTGTAGCTGGTGGCTCCCGTTCCAAGATAGCTCCTCCCGACTTAGGGCTTCACAGGTCTGGTGGGTCGAGGTTTCTTGTGCAAGCCCAGACCTTCCCTCTAATAGCCGCTGAGTCGGGTCTCGTTGTTCGATGCCTTGTACGCGAAGTATTTGTGTTGACGGTCAAATTTGGTACACCTAGCTATAAGCTTACCGTCAACCATGGCAATGATTTTACATGCAAACTAATGGTGCTAACACCCTTGACATAACAAGTTCGCACTCGCATGTGGTTTTTGGTGTTTATTGTTTACGCAGGAAATCAACGTTAAAGAGAAGACTTTCGGGATAAGTTCATCAAGCACTTTGGAAGAAGATCATGAAGCATTACACAAGTCAAGACATGTGATGAACATGACTCCAAATGGCCCAAGGATCGAAGCGTCGATGCGTACAACTTCAGGGACCTAAACAGAAGATGGAGAAGCTTGGATGACAAGCATCCTTATCTTAATCGCGAAGGAAATGACGTCAAGGGCCCACATGCAGAAGGGTGCAAAGCAAGAATTGGACGAGAAGCCACGTGGAGAAAGAAGGAGCCGAACCGGGCCTGGATGGGCCTAGGCCGGTCGGCATGGGCCGGTTGGCCCAACCCATTTTCGAGGCGGTTTGGCCTCCCCTTTGACCTAGGTTCTCCTTGGTTGATAAATAGCTTCTACCACGAAAGGCCGCCGCATCCATTCATCAGAGAGCCGCCGACACGAAGGAGAAACACCGGAGGAAGCCGACGGCCGCCGCAAGTCCTCAAGTTACCTAGGAGATGGTTTAGGCCATGCCCTAGCCGCCATGGTCGGCCCTGCGTGGCGAAGCCATGGTGGAGTTCCGGAGCCACGCCTTGAATTCATCAAGGCATTTGTACATTCAACATTCGATGGTGATATAATCATATCTTGTCTTTACTTTGAGTTACTTCGATGAGTGCTTTATCCATATGTGAGGATAGCATATGACTTTAGTAGGAATAGATCTAATCGTGGTGGTTAGTCTTTCTCTTATGGATACATCATAGTAGTGCGCGGACCGAGGTTGTCGTCCGGTGATGAATATCTTCGTGTAGTGACAGTACGAGGGAGGAGAAAGCGGCGAGCGAACGTGTAATGTTGAGTCGAGATGACTCATTCTCATGTTGTAAGATTAGATTGGTTTGTCACCTTGGCCGGAGCGGCAACAAGAAGACGATAGGCTAGGTTACCTTTGGTTGTTTACCTTTATGGCTAGGTGGATGTGATCCATACATCCTTTTATGTTTGTATGATCTTTATGCAATCAATGCTTCATGTTAGGTTAGATCGATAGATTAGATGGAGAACCCTAGGAGTTTGCTTCCGATCCTTGGATTGACAAACCTTGGGGGAATACTTCGAGGGAAGAGCTACAATTGACCCGTGCGCTTGCGGTCGAAACTTGACACGTATTTTTACCGTCAACAAGCTTTTCTGGTGCTGTTGCCAGGGATCGGCAACTCAAACCCTAGGACGATCTATCTATTTGACTAACCTTAATTCTTATTATTGCATATATGCTTGTTTTCTTGTTTGTGTCCTTGAAAGCAGGTGAAAAGCTAGACACAAGATGTTAGAGAAGTTCTCAACATCCGCACCCCAACAAGATGATCACAACATCAAGATTCGCTCTTTAGTGGTAGGTGCTAACTTTTGTTAGCGGCCCATCATCCGTATCGAGCTCACACCCTACACAAGAGATAATAAACAAGGTAAGTCAATGTGTCAATTAAATTTTTAAGACTAATGTCTCGTGGAGAATTGTTTGTTCAAGCAATAGGTATTGGAAGCAATCACAGTGCTCCCAAGATCACAAGATCAAGCTCGTCAACATCTTCGAAGTTTCTGTTCGCATCAATTTTTGCACAGCCTCATGGGAAGATTAACAGAATATCTTTTGGATATTTAGAAGCCCCACGAAGTTACGCTTCCAACGAGTCAAGAATCAAGTCAATCGGAGGTTCCTACAAGCGGATATGGTCGAATCACCGATGGTTGCACGTCCTGATCCGGACAGCAAGCAAAGCTGAAGTAAAACAGCCATAACTCCCTCATTTGGACTCCGATTAATATGAATGAGTACCCATTGGAAAGGTAATTTCATAAACCCTTCAATAGAATTATATTTTGGTATATGTTCTGTTATGTATACAGGGGAAAATCCACTAAGAAGAGGCAGCAGAAACACGATGAGGACAAGACGGTGAAGATGAGGACGACAACAATGAAGAGGAGCTTGGGGAATGCTTTCATTAGACCACACATGAAGAAATTCAGAGGCTTTGAAAAAAAAACAAAAACCCTAGAGCATTGGCAAATGAAGGCACAAGTTGGCGACATCCGACGCAAGGAGATGTTCGGAGCAAACCACGAAGGATTACACACAAAGGACAACATCCAATGACACGGACACTTTGGGCTCTCACACGAAGGCTCATGAAGTTACATGGAGAAGTTAAGAGATGTGTGAGCCCACAAATGAAGAGGAGTGATCTTACATAAAGTGACCTTGACGACATGTGGCACGAAGGGAGAGTTTGAGAAGAAGTCTACGCGAGCCACCTCTGATCATCAAGGATTGTTTGCTTTCAACTCCAAAGGACCACTCACGATGAAAAGCTCAAAGGCTGAGGTACACATTAAACTCTCAAGGTATTTTTGGAGATGATATTTTTCTTTTGAAATATTTATGTTCATATCCAATAGTATGATTTGATTCTATACCTTACACCTTTGCTGATCATGATATGCTAGAATTTCTTGAGAATGATAAAGAGGTTATGTTGTGTTTTAACTTTGTTAATTTGCATGCCTAATGAACCCATGCCTAATGAGAGCCTTAGCACTGAGCAAGATACTTATGCAACCTTTAATCATATTTTGTTCCCAATTTAAATTGTGGTTACAATTGCATATTTTTATATTACGTTTCGCAAATCTTGGACTTGCTTTGTGCTTGGTCAAGCTCACGACCTTAAAAGAGCGTGTGTCGGGGGAAAACCCGAATTTCACTAACCATGCAGGTCATTAAACCTTAATCAAGAGGAGAGAAGCCTTGCCCAAAGAAATTGCAAGCTCGTGCATTGCCATCACCGAACCACGAAAATGACGTCGCTGTTTTCATCAGTTTTGAGCACCTGATCAGATATGTAGAAGAAGGCAAAAGTTGAAAATAAGAAGCTCCATGAAGTGTCAATTCCAATGCCTCCAAGATCAATGAATTTGAAGACCCGTACAAGGAGATATGGCAAAAACATTAGGCGTTGCGCAGTCTGAAATCAGATTTGGACAGATTCCAGCGTTGGAGTAAAACGGGCGTAACTCACTCGATCGGAGTCCGTTGGGGGTCAACAAAGACTTGATGGAAATACAATTTCATGTGCCACGCGTGGAAGTTATTGTTTGCTACATGGTCTGATCTGGACAGAGAGGAGAATTCATGAAAGGAGAGGCAGCGACGAAGAACAAAGGAAAAGGAGGGGATGATGATGCAAGAGACGATCGGGCAAGCCTCTCATTAAGCAAAATGATCGTTTCATGCATGGAGAGTGGGTCAAAGCTGCACGGACACCTTCAAATCATGCATGAAGGACCATGGCTTCGTGATCACGAGAAGGTACGTAAGAAAGTCGAGCTCTATGACTTTAAATGAAGCGCTTTGCGGGAGGCAACCCGTTCTCTTTTTCTTATATATATAATATGACCGTCTACATTGTGCTCTTAAACTGAACCATCAAGTAACATTGTACCATTGCTCTAATAAATGTCACAACATCATGTTGTATGATCTAATTTTTATTGAGGGAGCACTTTGTTCTTGGTCTTGGAAAACTTGTAGACCCTTTTGTGTGCTTATTAGTGTTTATAGTCTTTTTCTTTTATGTCTTTTTAGAGAGAAATATGAAGTTGGCACCATCATTTGACTCTAAGCTTGTGGCTAGTTAATTTAGGATAACTCTTGCATTAGTTTTAGACAACCACCACCAAATCATTTTGTTCATCCATGTCATATTGCTTTGTGTGTTTGAGTTGATCTATCTTTTTGTCCAACCAACCTAAGCCTTCCTATAGCCCCCACCAAAAACTCGTAGCCAACAAGGGTAGGGTTGACTTGCGTTGATTGGCTAACACCATTCCGGTTGGCCAAGCTCACCTCTATCTCTTGTTCTAACTAAAAATTTTAACCAGCCTCCCTATAAAAGCCTTAGGAAAACCTCTCCTACCTTTAGCCTTCCTAAAATCTTAGATTTATTTTTCATAAAAAGACCCTTAGCACCACCTTAGATAGAATTTCTATACTTGACTCTCTCTCTTCAAAATTATTATTTGAGCCAAAAAAATATAGGATACCCATAACCTACCCTTTAAATAAACCTTGTTAGTTTGGTTGATTGATTCTTTTCGATGGGTTATTTTCTTGATGACAACGCTTACTTCGTATGAAGTGAAGGCTAAGCTTTGTCCTTTGCTTATTGTGGACCTTTTCGGAAATCTTTCTTGCCTTGCTAACATTTGTTTTTGCTAACCCTTTGCATTTTGTATTTCTTTGATGACCACTTTCGTTATGTTAAGCATGTTCGGTTTTCTAAAACTTTTTGTAGCGCTTGAATTCTTTGGCTTTAACATGGTGTTTGATCTGAGGGTTTGGGCAACATAGTTGTAAACATAGTGTTTAAAACTTTGTGTAACCTCTATAAAGTTTATTCCCAACCTTTCATGCTTCTAACTCATTGCATTCACGCTTGCACACACGTACACCCATTAGGTTTTTAATTTTTCTTTTACTAGATTAACTATGCCACAAGTTAAGATCTTAGGGGATGTCCTTGGTTTGTTGGCATAGAGTGAGTATTCCCGACCATCACCTCGGGGGTACTTTGTGCTTTAGAGTTGTTTTGCAGACATGGCGAATCACTCCCATGAGTTTGTGATAAAAGATGAAGTTAAGATTGTCAACACCTCCAAAATCCCGAAAGAAACACCGCTGTCCTCATCAAGATTAAGCACATGTTCAGAGATGTACAAAAGAGAAAATTTGGATATTCAGGAGCTCCACAAAGTTTTATTTCCAATGCATCGAGATTCAACATTTTAGGAGACTCGTGCAAGGAGTTACAACCAAATCTTTGGGCGTCACACGTTCTGAAATCAGCCCGGGACAGTTTGCATTGATGTAGTAAAAATGGCATAACTCTCTTGTTTGTAGTCCAATTGGGGTGAATGACCACTCGTTGGAAAGATAATTTCAAAAACTTTACTATGGAGCAATATTTCAGTACATGTTCTATTCTGGAAGTTGAAGAAAAATTCGTGGAAGTTGAAGCAGCGATAAAGGACAACTTAGGAAGGAGGTGAAGACGAGTTGAGAAGCGATTGGGAGCAAGACTCGCGACAAAGGGCGGGCGTTGAAGGAAAATGAAGCATGATGGTGATCTCCACACATGGCGGTAGGACTTCAAAGAATTACAAGATGATTCATCATCTTCCATGCCTAGCAACATGCTAAGCATGGGAGAGGACTTGGTGGACGTGATAAGACCGCATGAAGTACAAGGATCATGATTGCCACGCGGTGCTGATTTTCTTCTTCCATGTTAAGCACAATGCTTAAGCATGGGGGGCACGCTACACTTCAAGCATCAAAGGATGGTAACAATTCCTCAACCCTCTTTTTGTCCTTGTTTTTCTATATGTCTGTTCATATGTATATACTTTCCACAACCTTAGATACAACCTTTGTTCATATGACGTCTTTCTTGCAAGATGGTTTGGCCATGTTGCGGATTGTGTCAATCTTAGTAGGATTCGCTTCGATGCCTCGGTGTCCCACCATGAAGCCCAGGAGCAATCCAGAGGGGACGCCGAAGACACACTTGGTCGGGTTGAGTTTCCACTGATAGGTGCGTAGATTGGCGAAGGTTTCGTCAAGGTCGTTGATGAGCTGATCCCCTTCGGTGGTCTTAACGACCACATCATCAACGTAGGCTTCCACGTTCTTGCTGATCTGAGACTTTAGGCAGTTCTGTATCGCCTTCTGGTAAGTAGCTCCAGCGTTCTTCAAGTCAAAGGTCATGACCTTATAGCAGTAGATTCCATTGGGCGTTATGAACGCCGTCTTGTCTTGATCGTCGGGATTTAGGGCTATCTGGTGATACCCTGAATAACAATCGAGGAAGCATAGAAGGATGCTACCAGCCGTGGAGTCCACGACCTGGTCGATGCGAGGAAGTGGGAAGGGATCTTTCGGGCAATGCTTGTTAAGGTCGGTGTAATCGATACACATCCTTAATCCTCCAGTTTTCTTGGGTACAAGGACCGGGTTTGCGAGCCAAACCAGGAGTTTACATTCTCGAATGAATCCAACAGCTAAGAGCTTACAGACTTCTACTTCTATAGCTTCTTTCTATCTTTTGCAAATCGCCGGAGCTTTTGCTTGATAGGTCTTGCTGTCTTGCTTACTTCAAGGGCGTGCTCAACCAGCTCCCTGGGGACACCGGGCATGTCAGATGGACTCCATGCAAAGATGTCGGCGTTGTCCCAGAGGAAACTGGTGAGCGCGAGTTCCTATTTGGGGTCAAGGTCGGCCCCGATGGTGACTTCCTTGGTTGCGTCGGGCAGGCCGAGGCAAACTTTCTTCACTGCAGGACTTGCATCCAAGGCAGTAGCCATGCGCTTTTGTTCTGGCACCTCCAGAGTAGTTTGATCGATCTTGGCAGCCTGAGCGACCATGACCGTTGCTGCGGCCTTGCATGCAGATACCTTGGCGAGGTCGACGGTGTCACTCTCGCATTTGTACGAGATGAGGAAGTCACCATAAACGGAAAGGATCCCGTTTGGCGCTGGCATCTTCATGATGAGGTAGGTGTGGTGCGGGATGGCCATAAACTTGGCCAACATAGGTCGACCGAGGATGGCATGGTAGGAAGAGCGGAAGTCCGCGACCTCGAACGTCAGGTACTCCGTGCGGAAGTTGTCTTCTTTCCCGAACATGACCGGCAGGCATACACGACCTATGGGATATGCAGCCTTGCTGGGCACGACCCCGTAGAAGGGTTCGTCGCATGCAGTCATCTTGGAGAAGTCGAAGTCCATCTTCTTCAGCGTTTCGGTGAAGATGATGTTTAAGCTGCTGCCTCCGTCGACGAGGGTCCTAGGCAGGAAGGCGCCGTCCACTATGGGGTTGACGACCAGCGGGTAGGTCCCGGGGTCGGGTATGTGCACCCAGTGGTCTTGCCTGGAGAAAGTGGTGGGGAACTCCGACCACCGCAGAGGTTGTGGAGTTTCGGTGTTGACTTGGCCAATCTCTCTTGCATTCGACCGCTGCTGCCTGTTGCTCTTGGCTGCTTGGCGGCCTCTGACGATGAAGTTGATCTGCCTTTTGGCGTTTTGGAATACGCCGTTAGGGTTGCTTGCTTTAGGCGGAGGTGGAGGAGAAGGCTCCTTCTGTCAGTTGCCATCGTTGTTGTGGTCGTCGCAGTGACGGTAGTTAGATCGCTCTTCGTGGCGGTCCTCACGCCGGTCGTCACGGCGGTAATCGCGGCGGTAGTCGTCGCGGCAGGCATCACGTCTATCATCACGGCGGTAGTCGCGGCGATAATCTCGGCGATCCCTATCGTCGTTGCGACGGTAAGGCTGCAGTCACGGTAGTCACGTCGATCAGGTCGACGATTGCGGTTGTCGTAGCGGCGGACGTTGCTCTGGTCGTCGTTGTTGCCGTTCTTGGTCTTCTTTGGCTCTGGAGGTATGCCTAGGGCGCGCTTTAGTTGTTCGCACTCCCTCATGGTGTGTTTGGCGTCGCGGTGGAACTGGCACACGTCGTCCAATGTGCAGTTGAAGTCACCATCAAGGAAGGTGGATGGTCTTGGTGGATCGGTTGCGTAGACCTCGCCAGGTTGCTTGCGCGACCTGCCGCCACCATTGTTGTCTTCGTGGTCATCTCCTTTGAAGTCATCTACCACCGCGTCTTGGGTGTCAACGAGCTTCTCGATGTAGGCCATGAGGTTGGCGATGGTGTTAGCGTCAGCTTCATGGATCTTCTCGAAAAGCTTGAGGTTAGTTACCTGAGAGACATGGGTACCCCTAGGTCCCCACCGACCAGGGTCTCAGCCGTCCCCGACAGGTGGGTCCGACCTACCAGACGACCTGCCAACCTGACATGCAGGCCCAAGGACGTAAAGATACTTGGTGTACAAGACAAGACAGTCCAGCTCGGATAAGCTTTCACTGTTGTAACCAACTAGGATAAATGAAAATCGGCTTGTAACCAAAGGCACGCCAGCCAATATAAGTCGGCCTGGGGCGCCCCTCAAGGGCACGTCGACGGCTCCCTCCTCGGGGGCAGATGACTCGCATAATTCCACCACCAAACTGGACGTAGGGTTTTACTCTCCGGAGGCCCGAACCAGTATAAATCGCTGTGTCCCTCGTGTCTTGCCGAGATTTCCCCCCCTTGCAGATCTGTCTAGGTCTCAACCCCTGACAGTTGGCGCACCAGGTAGGGGTGATCGGGAGCTCGTTGTGCAGCGCGATGGCAGTTCGCTCAGACGATTGTATCTTGCGAGACGGCGGCGCGCCAAAATTTTCTCCACCCACCCACCCGACGAGACTCCGGTCTCCTCCGTGCACAGGCGACCTTGTGCGGCCATCTTGAATGCGTACGTAGATGGGAAACATGCATGGCGTCGGCCAAGTTACAGGGAAGTTTCTTTTTGATTTTCATTATTTTTCAGATCTAATCGGTGCCTTCTAAAATTTTTCCATCCCATGGACTCACTATTCTAATCTGTTAACGTGCTGCATGCATGATCCTCGATATCTCCGACTTGCCAAGCAATGGAGGACGGATCTTGTGGGCTCAAGTTCGTGCACGTGCATGCACGGAGCATCGACGACGGCTTCAGCCCGATCTGCGGCATCGAAGATTCACGCCTCGCCAACTGCCCCTGTGGCACAGCTTGAGCTAGAGTCTGCATGGATTTCGTTCTGATTTGGCCGGCGGACTCCGATGTTCACACATGCCTGCATGCGGTAAAAAACTGATCTACACGAGCTACATGCGTGATGCGTCCCTTGGTCCGCACGCGATGGTCGCGACGACCCGGCGGCGAGCATCTCCAACTCGGCTTCTCTGTTCGCCGCGCATAACACTTTCCGCCGATCTCCAACAGCGCTTCACCGACCTCCTACATGCCTACAACTACAACGTTAGGCGCACTGCTCCTGCAGCCAGCGCCCGACCTCTTCGTCCGCCGATCACAAAGACGGCGATCACGCCACTAACTACCTCGACACCTCGAGCACGGCGCAGCCCCAGCCACAACGAACTACAACAACGTCGATCTCGGCCATGACTCCACAAGCTAAGTGCTAGTTTCAATTAAGTATTCTTTCGTCGATCATCTCGGATTCTCCGTGTCTCCGTGACCTTTGCCGACCTGCTCTATATGCTTTTTCTTGCTCCTTCTTCCCTCCCCCTTCGACACGCTCGGGGGCTTGGCG
This sequence comes from Cenchrus fungigraminus, assembly GCA_036936925.1. NCBI lineage: Eukaryota > Viridiplantae > Streptophyta > Magnoliopsida > Poales > Poaceae > Cenchrus > Cenchrus fungigraminus. The sequence goes on from CM072770.1 coordinate 62,657,539, forward strand.
TAGCCGACCTCGATACGCTCGGGGGCTTGGCTTTGCCAATTTTAGGGTCATTAGACCTGAGAGACTTAATTAACTTCTGTGCGTTCTACCTTTAAATGTCTTTTACTTATTATGTGCATTCTTAAGTCGTGTGGTTGCGAGACCTTGGGTCCAAGGCCCCCCTCCGCGTGCCGGCTGCACCTAAGCCTCCACGCTGAGCCGTGCAGTCGGTAAGCCGTTCCTCCATGAGTTGGGTTAGCGGAGGGGACACGTTTTTGCAGCTTCATAGCATTTGAGTTCGCATAATTTGCGCCTGGCATGATGAGGGGAATGCTTTCTCAAACAAAACACATTGCAAGCATGTCTTAGGCCCAGGCTAAATTTTCATCACATTTTTGCAGATTAATACACCGTCTTTGCATCTACTTTGTTTCACAGGGCCAGTCCTTGTCCAGCTTCCGGAGTACTTCTGATCTCTGGACGTGTCTCCTGTTGCCTGGCGGACCTCTCTGGCTCGCGGCGAGAGGCGATTCGGCGCTTCCATGACTCATCCTGCTTCCACACTCGGGGGCTGGTCTCCCTCTTTAGGTCTACGGACCTCCCAGCGGCTTCGTCGTCGCCCTTCTGTAGGTCTTCGGACCTCTCGGCGGCTCCGTCGTCGCCTTCTTTAGGTCTACGGACCTCCCGACGGCTCCGTCATCACCTTCTGTAGGTCTTCAGACCTCTCGGCGGCTCCGTCGTTGCCTTCTGTAGGTCTTCGGACCTCTCGGCGGCTCCGTCGTCACCCCTCTGTAGGTCTTCAGACCTCCCGACGGCTCCGTCGTCGCCCTCTTTAAGTCTACGGACCTCCTGGTGGCTTCGTCGTCGCCCTTCTGTAGGTCTTCGGACCTCTCGGCGGCTCCGTCGTCGCCTTTTATAGGTCTTCAGACCTCTTGGTGGCTCCGTCGTCGCCCTTCGTTAGGTCTTCGGACCTCTCGGTGGCTCCGTCGTCACCGTCTTTAGGTCTACGGACCTCCCGACGGCTCAATCATCACCCTCTTTAGGTCTATGGACCTCCCGACGGCTTTGTCGTCGCCCTTCTGTAGGTCTTCGGACCTCTCGGTGGCTCCGTTGTCGCCCTTCTGTAGGTCTTCGGACCTCTTGGTGGCTCCGTCGTCGCCCTTCTGTAGGTCTTCGGACCTCGCGGCGGCTCCGTCGTCGCCTTCTTTAGGTCTACGGACCTCCCGGCGGCTCCGTCGTCGCCTTCTATAGGTCTTCGTACCTCCAGGCGGCTTCGTCGTCGCCCTTCTGTAGGTCTTCGGACCTCTCGGTGGCTCCGTCGTTGCCCTTCTGTAGGTCTTCGGACCTCTCGGCGGCTCCGTCGTCGCCTTCTTTAGGTCTACGGACCTCCCGGCGGCTCCGTCGTCGCCTTCTGTAGGTCTTCGGACCTCTCGGCGGCTCCGTCGTCGCCTTCTGTAGGTCTTCGGGCCTCTCGGCGGCTTCGTCGTCGCCCCTCTGTAGGTCTTCAGACCTCCCGACGACTTCGTCATTGCCCTCTTTAGGTCTACAGACCTCCCGACGGCTTCGTCGTCGCCCTTCTGTAGGTCTTCGGACCACTCGGCGGTTCCGTCGTCGCCTTTTGTAGGTCTTCGGACCTCTCGGCAGCTCTGTCGTCGCCCTTCTATAGGTCTTCGGACCTCTCGGCGGCTCCGTCGTCGCCGTCTTTAGGTCTACGGACCTCCCGATGGCTCTGTCGTCGCCCTCTTTAGGTCTACGGACCTCCCAACGGCTTCGTCGTCGCCCTTCTTTAGGTCTACGGACCTCCCGATGGCTCCGTCGTCGCCCTCTCTAGGTCTACGGACCTCCCGGCGGCTTCGTCGTCATCCTTCTGTAGGTCTTCGGACCTCTCGGTGGCTCCGTCGTCGCCCTTCTGTAGGTCTTCGGACCTCGCGGTGGCTCCGTCGTCGCCTTCTTTAGGTCTACGGACCTCCTGGCGGCTCCGTCGTTGCCTTCTGGAGGTCTTCGGACCTCCCGGCGTCTCCGTCGTCGTCCACTTCAGGTCGCCAGACCTCCCGGCGTCTCCGTTGTCATCCACTTCAAGTCGCCAGACCTCTCGACCTACCTACGGTTGGCATTGCGGCCTTTCTAAAGGTCGCGTGAGCTACTCTACTTCACCTGATCATGCCAGGTCGGCGGTCCTACGTTTCGACAGCTTGTCTTCTGCTTCGACCTCCTGGCATCAAGATCCCAGCAGATCGACGTTCGACTTCGCACACAAGACCAGAGCGTCTTTTTCTTTTTTGATCCCCGTGCACCCTACGCGACCTCAGCGGTGCCATGCCTTCGCTTCGCTTCGACATGACCTCGTCTCGGCCGCTACGCCTACACGTCGATCGGGGCCTGAGAGACATGTGTACCCCTGGGTCCCCACCGACCAGGGTCTCAGCCGTCCCCGACAGGTGGGTCCGACCTACCAGACGACCTTCCGACCTGACATGCGGGCCCAAGGACGTAAAGATACTTGGTGTACAAGACAAGACAGTCCAGCTCGGATAAGCTTTCCCTGTTGTAACCAACTAGGATAAATGGAAACCGGCTTGTAACCCAAGGCACGCCAGCCAATATAAGGCGGCCTGGGGCGCCCCTCAAGGGCACGTCGACGGCTCCCTCCTCGGGGGCAGATGACTCTCGCATAATTCCACCACCAAACTGGACGTAGGGTTTTACTCTCCGGAGGCCCGAACCAGTATAAATCGCAGTGTCCCTCGTGTCTCGCTGAGATCCCCCCCCTTGCAGATCTGTCCAGGTCTCAACCCCTGACATTACCCCCTTCTTGTAGTAGGCTATGACGTCTTCATCCTTGACACCCGCAAGGGTGTTGCGGTTCTCGAAGAAGCGGTTGGTGTACTCACAGAGAGTTTCGTCCTTCCTCATCCGTACTTTGGCGAGATGGTAAGTGTTGCTGGGATGGTTGTAGATCGCTTGGTAGTTGGTTGTGAAGAGCCGCGATAAGGTCGTCCACGAGGTGATGCACTCCGCAGGGAGATTGTCGAGCCACAGGAGTGGCGCCTGGCCCATCACGAGAGGAAAGTATCCTGCCATGTGGTCTTCGTTGCCTCCTGGCGCCCGGGCTGCGATGCTGTACATCTTGAGCAAAATACTTGGGTCAGAGCGACTGTCGTACTTTTCGATGGCTGGCTTGAAGTCCTTTGGGTATCTGATCGTCCTGAGACGTCGTGAGAACGCCGGAAAGTTGTTGATTGCTCCAGAACTAGATGCTAGAGCGTAGGTTGACGGGATGACGTAGAGGTCATCGGGAGGACCGTTATCTTGGTCGTACTGGGCACGACGCAGAAGCTCTCGGTCGTGCATCTCGCAGAGGTCTGCTGCTTGGATGGGATGGTTGGCGTCAAGGGGATCAGGGACCCTGTTGTCGCGGTCGTAGTTAGCGCGGCACTCTATCTCCGCTTCATCTCTATGGGTTGACGCTGATTGCTCTAAGCGCGTGTGGCTTGCGCTGGTGGAGGTTGAGCTCCCGCGTTCTGTCCTGCATTGCCGACGGCGTTCTGCTGCTGGGCACCATCAGCATTGGCGGCATTGTTGGCAGCATTGCCGGCAGCATTACCGGCGGCGTTGGCAGCGTTGGCAGCTGGATTGGCCGCTGCATTAGCAGCAGCGTTGACTGGTTGCACGACTTCATTCTCACCACCTCCCTCTTCGGCCACGGGCTGAAGGGGAGCATTGTCGTTATGATGACGGCGGTGGCGTGGTCGCTCTGACCTACTCCTGGGGTAGGAACTTGAAACCGATCTGCTGTATCCTGGGCCTCTTTCTTCGACCTGGGCGGTGGCGATACGGATGTGAGCTTGTAGACGTCGAGTTGCAGGAGTGTCCGCAAGTTGTCCCAGTTCGGCAAGGGTCGCGCCTAGGTTGGCTTGAGGGGAGTTGTAGACTTCGTGGCCATCTTGCTCAAAGTCCCTTAGGAGGTCTCTGGCACGTAGGCGTTGTCGGTGAGGCTCATCTCGGTTTTGCTGCTGCTGGGGAGCGGCTGGGGCCGCAGGGGGAGGTCCACCATCGACGACATTTCTTGCAGGTTGGCTGCCGGCACCAGGTACGACGTTGCCCGCGGCTTGGCCTGGGGCCTGGGCAGCTGCTGCAGCTGCATCTGCCTCCTGCTGACGACGCACAGCTCGTGCGACATTGGCGTTCTCTCGCTGTTGGCGCTGCTCATCTGTCTCGCCAGCTTGAGGGGGTACGTCGGCGGAGACCGTGAGGACCTCTCGATCCGGGATCTCGAACACGTCGCTCGGGTTGTTGAGAGAGATGGTCGTACGGGCGATCTGGAACGCGAGGCAGTCCGGGGATGGCACATGGTTGACTTGGCGGTGATGAGCTGCGATTAGGGGTCGATGAAGCTTTTTAAGCACATGGCACTAGCGAGCTGTGTGTTTGGAGTCCTCATGGACAGGGCAAGGGTCGTCAAGATGACCTCTGCAGTTTCCACGGTGTGGAGTCTTGGGTCCAGATTTGATCTGGATTTTGTTCTTCATGTAGCGAGACGCTGCATGAGCTGCGTTCCGCAGACCAAGAGGCATGCGGGGTGAAGGTGGAGGGGTCCTGCGAGGGCGCTTGACGCGCTCACAGACCTTGATCGTGTCGGAGAGCATGTCCTCGACGCGATCGAGCCCCACGATTAGGTCGCCAGGAGTGGGTGGGTGGGTTTCCGCCAGCAGATCGGATCCGACCTGCTGGTTGGCAGTGATCGCGGTGCTCTCGATGACGAGGCAGGCGGCTGGAGCGGTGGATTCCGCTGGCATAGAGCCGAAGCAGATGTCGACGGGATTGGCGAGGATGTCCGCCATGCTCTCAGGGAAGATGATGCCGCTTGGTGAAGCCATCAAGTTGCACGAAGAACCCTGGATTTCCTCCTACCTGGCGCGCTAACTGTCAGATGTTTAGATCTGCACAGCCCACAGGGGGGTCAACCCCGGTGGTTTATTTGTTCGGCGGGGTGGAATCTAGGGCTAAGAACTCGAAGGTTGCGCACGAGCACACAGAACACAGAGAACACAACAAGTTTATACTGGTTCAGGCCTCTGGAGAGTAAAACCCTACGTCCAGTTGTCGATGTAGATTGCTTGAGGATTGCGTGATTGTACAAGGGGTCACCTCGCCCGCCTTATATTGGCCAGCGGACAAGGTCAGCACCCAGACTCCTGGTCGGTTACGACCAGGAGACCTAAATCTAGTTGATTACAACCATTACCATATACGTCGGACTGCTTTGTCGGAATCCACCGTTATCTTGTCTTGCACGCCAAGTCTTGAAGTCGTTCTGGGTAAGGTCGCTTGGGGAATCTTCTGGAAGGTCTTCAGGAGGTCGTGTGGGCCACCAACTAGGTCGGTTGGGCCCACTGTCAGGTCGGCGGATCTTCTGGTAGGTCGAACCCACTTGTCGGGACGGCCGTGAGCCTGGTTGGTGGGGACCCAGGGGTACCCATGTCTCACAATGGCTACTAGGAGTACAACCTAGGTTTATTTTTGTTTTCAATAATAATCACCGTTACCTTGTGCTCACCATGATGATATCTTGTATATTCTTTCTTATGGATATATGATGATGGTTGCCACTTTGCTCATTCTTGTGCTTGGTTTGTATATGATTAAGCTAGTGCTCTCTTTAAATATGATCTGAAAATTAAATTAATGATGGCCAAAGCTTTTGTGGAGGTTATGATAACTTGAGACTCATAGTATTTTTCGTTGCTCTCACTTTTGAATGAATCAAAGATCATTTATTTTTGTTCTTAAAAGATATGCTAACCTTGTCTTTGATACCACTTGCATTTTGCTCTACCTATCCAAAGCCTTATATTCAATTAAATGCAAAAACTTTAATTTACAAGATTTATTTTTGGGTGTATTGATTCAAGTCTTGATTTCTCTGGCTCGAGACTAAGAAGCTGGTCATTCCGTTTTTGTGTATCTATCTTTATGCTAGCCTTTTTCTATCTGTGCATTGTGAGTTTCCACATCGGGAATTTCGCAAACTTCGCTGGATATCCACCCACAAACCCAAAATATCTTTTTGTGCATACCGCCTTGACCACAACCCAAAACTTTGAGTATGGATGAATATTTCAAGGAAGATTACAAGGAAGGTGCCGTCAAGTGGAGCAAGATTTTGGGAGACCTCCATAAAAGGATCCCTAGAAGGTTTCAAGTATCTCTCTTCAAGAAAATACAAAAATTTTAGCACTTACCTTAGCACAATCATCACCTCTTTGCTCGGGGACGAGTAACGTCTAAGCATGGGGGGGTTGCCAAGGAAGTACTAGTGTAGTCTAGAGTTCAAGGGGAGTAAAAAAATAAGAAAAAAAGAGAAAAGTGATGAAAGAAAAAAATATAAAGATGAAATGGTATGATGAGAAAAGGAGGAAAAGAAAAAAGTGAAAAAAATATAAAAGCTCCCCTGTTCTCTAGCTACATTTGGAAATTTCAAAAGGATTTCAAGATCAAGACACATACTCATCTTTCCAACCATATGCAATCTGATAACGAGGACTTCGTTTGTGCCTCGGGATCACTCTTTGCCATTTGCACATGTCCACCTATTTAAAAAGTGTGTGTTTTTCCTCTCCCCCCTTCGTGGAACCAAGGATCGAAGCGTCGATGCGTAAAACATTAGGGACCTAAATAGAAGATGGAGAATCTTGGATGACAAGCATCCTTATCTTAATCGCGAAGGAAATGATGTCAAGGGCCCACATGCAGAAGGGTGCAAAGCAAGAATTGGACGAGAAGCCACGTCGAGAAAGACGGAGCCGAACCGGGCCTGGATGGGCCTAGGCCGATCGGCATGGGCCGGTCGGCCCAGCCCATTTTCGAAGCGGTTCGGCCTCCCCTTTGACCTAGGTGCTCCTTGGTTGATAAATAGCTTCTACCCCGAAAGGCCGTCGCATCCATTCATCAGAGAGCCGCCGACACGAAGGAGAAGCACCGGAGGAAGCCGACGGCCGCCGCAAGTCCTCAAGTTACCTAGGAGATGGTTTAGGCCATGCCCTAGCCGCCATGGTCGGCCCTGCGTGGCGAAGCCATGGTGGAGTTCCGGAGCCACGCCTTGAATTCATCAAGGCGTTTGTACATTCAACATTCGATGGTGATATAATCATATCTTGTCTTTACTTTGAGTTACTTCGATGCGTGCTTTATCCATATGTGAGGATAGCATATGACTTTAGTAGGAATAGATCTAATCGTGGTGGTTAGTCTTTCTCTTACGGATACATCATAGTAGTGCGCGGACCGAGGTTGTCGTCTGGTGATGAATATCTTCGCGTAGTGACAGTACGAGGGAGGAGAAAGCGGCGAGCGAACGTGTAATGTTGAGTCGAGATGACTCATTCTCATGTTGTAAGATTAGATTGGTTTGTCACCTTGGCCGGAGCGGCAACAAGAAGACGATAGGCTAGGTTACCTTTGGTTGTTTACCTTTATGGCTAGGTGGATGTGATCCATACATCCTTTTATGTTTGTATGATCTTTATGCAATCAATGCTTTATGTTAGGTTAGATCGATAGATTAGATGGAGAACCTTAGGAGTTTGCTTCCGATACTTGGATTGACAAACCTTGGGGGAATACTTCGAGAGAAGAGCTACAATTGACTCGTGCGCTTGTGGTCGAAACTTGACGTGTATTTTTACCGTCAACAATTCGCATGTCCTTCACCACTATTTGATATCCAGGTGATGGGACGCCTAGGCAGTCCGCTTCCCATGCCGGGGAAAATATCATCATGGCCTGACCACCTGACAGCATAGATCCGCCCGCCCTGCTACTCCTGCACGTCCCGGGCGGCGCAGGGCCGCTCGTGCCACGTTGCGGCCCTCTCCGGGGGGACCCCCGCTGGTGGGCTGCAACCGAAGGAACCTTAGGTCGTGCAGGACGGAGCCTTCCTCCGAGGTAGCCACGAGGCCGGGGCGCTTCTTAGGTCGCGCGGGGTGAACGCTGGCGTCGGGGGCGGCCCCATTGATGATGTCAGGCTGCTGTCCCTGCGGAGGGCTGGGCCTGTCTTGCTGGTTGTCGATGTTGGGCCGCTTCGGATGTGGCCCATCTTTAGCCTTTATGATTTGGGGATTTAGGAGTTAAGATGATTACCCCTGGTTTATCCTCTCATCAGTGGTTGCTAATGATGGTTTGTCTAGGTCGTGGCCGATGCTTTGCCGTCGTGCTTCTTCGGTGGATTGTGTTTCTTCTCTGGTGGATGATTTGCCACCATGCTTCGCCATCGGTAGATGCTTTGCCATTGTTGTAGTGTTCGTCAGTGGATGCTTTGCCACCGTGGTGTTCTTCGAGCATGGAGGATGCTTTGCCGCTGCTCTTCTCTTTGGCTGATACTTTGCTGCCGCGGTCGTGCTGTTCGGTGGATGCTTGGTCACTATTTCGTGCTTCATGCTTGGTCGCTCTCCCTCAACATCTTCAACGACAGACCCACTTTGGCAGATTCAGATCTTCGGATGTTCCATATGCTCTTCGGTGCCTGCGGATGTTCGTTATCGTCTTCATCATGGATTGCTCGTTGTATTGCCATCGTTCGACCTCTCTTCTGAGTCTCGATGGTGCTTACGTGGAGTGTTGACTCTGAAGACTTGGACTGCTCCTCTTTGGACAGTCGGACATGGCGGCATTGGCGTCGCTTCCTTCGTGGAGGCATTGTCTTGCATGACCCTCCTCGGCCACCTCCGTTGGCTCTAGGTTGTTAGGTGAACGGTGATGTGGGTGTGTCCATGGTGCTCTTGTTTCCTGCAGGTACTGTTTGCTTCAAGTCATGCTTAGTGTCTGCTAGTGGTTCTTGTTTCGATTGTTTCGGTCGTTTTATATTCTGTGGTGTAGGCTCTAGTTGGTGGTGAAACTTGTATCTTTGCATTTAGTGGCAGACCTAGCCAAAAATTTTAGCTGGGGCGGACTCGCATAACGAATAAGGGCAGCTACGGAAAAGATTTGCATGTCACATTTATATTAAAATCACAACAGCAATATCACAAACGGCACATATATGAAGGTTTAATATGTCATAACGTAATCTTCAGCACATATTCTACTAATACAACACATATTTAAACAAGTTGTGACCAGCTACACAACAATTATAATGCAAGCAAGTATATCGTTAGATGCATATCTGTACAAATTGGTAAGAAAATGCAAGTTATATCCTGCATTCCTACAAATTATATTCATCAAGTCGAATTACCGACGGGAGTAAAATGCATGTAGCACTAAACACTTCACAATTATAGGGGGGGCAACAGCATGGTGTCATTACTTAAACTCTTTATCTTTCCAACAAAACAAAAACATCAGCACCAATGTACACAGCCAACTGAGAAAGTGAGAAACCAATACTCTGATCATATTCCAACCATTGATTAACTAATAGATTCAAACTACCGGTCAACATTCAGCAAATTGCATTGGAATAGTTTAATTTATAAAACCATGCAATGACCATATATCATCTGAGGCATAACATGACTCTATTTCAACAAATAAGCCCTCTTAACATCATCTCTAATGTTAGGATGGAAACTATCATTTGATATTCAAAGTCCTGGATCAGAATTCAGAAATGATATGGACATTTGCGTCAAATGCCCTTATAAGATCAATACTCCCTCCATATTGCAATTAGATGATGTTTAGGACAGCGACACGGTCTCCAAAGCATAACATTGATTTCTATTTTCTATAAAAATATTTATTGGAAAGTTATATATGTACATTTTTATGAAAATTATTTTCAAGACAAATATATTGATACGATTTTCATATTTTCAAACTCAACAACTTAAAAGTTATTCAAGATTTATAATCCCAATATTTGACCCAAACCTTATCCAAAACGTCTTCTAATTGCAATACGGAGGGAGTATCTCCATTCTCTTCTTCTCGACCACTGGCTTTTGCTTGTTCTTGCCAATTGGAGCTCACGGGTGATTTGGGGCGCCTGGCCCTCGCAGCCTCCCCCAACACCGATGCCAACCGGGATGGTGCTCTGCTCTTTAGCATCAGGACCTGTCGTTGCAGCCCCTCGTCCACGACTAGTGTTGCAGCCGGCGCCAGCGCCACTCCCCTGCTTTGTCATCCCCTCCCCACCTCCTCCATCCCACGGGCGGTGGCAGCGGCCACGGATCCGCCGGTCGGTGGCACCCGGTGCTGAGGGGCTGCACGCTTGCACCGCTGCGCAGAGGACAAAGGGGTGCAGCCAGCGGCGGTGCTGCGCTTGTGTTCCGGCGGCTAGGAGCTCGAAACGATGCGAGCACAGGCGACTACGGACAAGGGGCAGACCGACAGTCTGAGTTGGCCCCAAAGTGATTTAATTGGGTCTCCTTCTGAGTATTGGAACAACCCACGACAACCCCTTCCTTTCTTCAACCTCTAAACATCGGAACACACACTGCCGCCAGCTCGCCTTCAACCTTCGATTCCGAGCTCCGGCGACAGAAAAACTCCATGGGAGATGAGAATCAACTCCGACGGTAGTTGGGGCAGCTGCCCCACCCTGCCGTATGGGTAGGTCCACCTCTGTTCGCATTCCAGGGCTCTCCTGAAGCCGCGTTCACATACTTCTCTTCTTTTAACGAAAACATGATATGCACATCTTAAACAAAATACACCGGAAAAGAAAATAATCAGACTAAACTATATCTAATGTTGCTTGTCCATCTATTCTTCATAAAATATACCATTGTTGACGCTTTTCTGGTCAACACACACGAGCGCTAGATCGCGCGGAACGTCGAAACGCTGAACTCGCCGAGCTCCTGCCCGGACCGGTCTGACCGGTCAGGGGCACCGGTCTGACCGGTGGCTGCTGAGGCGCGGTGAAAGCCTAAGATCGCCGCCTCGGGAGGGACCCGTCGGAGGTGGCGCGCCTAGGGTTGCTCTGAGGTCGGCAAGGCCACTCAGAACGTCCCTGATCGTCGTCGAGACAAACACGGAAAGCACGAGGTTGGAAAAGCTAGGGTTTGAGAGATAAAAGTTATAAAAATAATGATCGATTGGGTGATAGGACCTCAACTGGCCGTGGCCCTTTATATTTATAGGGTGGGGAAGTCTTGCCCCGCAAGAAAACCTTTTACAACTCGAAATTCGCTATGATTCCTAAATTCTACCCGGTCTCGGGGTCCACCGGTCAGACCGGTGTGGCCGTTGCCGGATCGGCTACAAGACCCCCGATTGGTCAGACCGTCCAGGGACACCGGTCTGACCGGTGGCGTCAGCCTGATCGGCTTTGTGCCAATTTTGAGTGCGAACAACCATTAAGTTATTTTTATTTTATAAACTGTCATATAGCAGATGTCATTCCAAAAAATTGTCCCGTACTCCCTCCGTCCCATAAAATAGTGCAATTTTAGTTTTTTAAAGACAGATTAGTGGAGGAATGAAAAGACTCTAATACCCTCATTTATTTGCTAAATGCAGTAAGCTTTGCAATGCAAATCAGATCTGACCACTAAATTAGGAAGGTAATTAGATCTATTTTCTAGGATTGCATTCTTTGTGGGATTTTTTTCAAAAGCTAGGATTGCACTTTTTTATGGGACGGAGGGAGTATGCGAATAAGTGCGGGGTTTAGTTTGAATAGATTGCAATAAGTCGTTTTAGGCTTACTTTTGTTCGAATGGAAGTTAGGCCAAGTGACGGATTAAGTTACGTGCCCTCTCAGATATGTCATCTCGTGGTGAATGAATAGTGATAGGGAATTAGGGATTGATGTTATCGATCGGTAATAGTGTTGCATGGGCCACGATGACACGGCGTGGTAAAAATTGTGTGTGGTGTTCGCCGTGTTCCGATCCCCAGCTGTCCGCTTACATAAAAAGCGAGCGAGGCAGAGAATTCCGTGCAAGCTTCGTCTCGTAATAAAAAAATAATAAAGAATAAAGGTGGAGACTTGAGGCAAATTCCGTTCCAACTAGACAACTAGTTACTGGAGACGAAATGTATGAAATGTGCAGTTACGCATGCGAATCCTTAAATTACTTGCTCAATCGAGTGGTTACGTCCAACTTGGAACTTTGGATAGATTTTTTCAGCAACAAAAATCTAAGGATTAACCTATTAAACTGCGTATGATTCTTTGTCCCTTTCACGGCAGGGGCAAAAGGTAAACCGAACCATACCCCGTGCATTTCTCCCCGCCTGTCTGCACCCGCAACACCGTGACCTACATAGTCCAACTGGATATCCACTAGCAGCCCTCGGCGGCTCGGCCAACGGCGCCCACGCCGCCTTGCCGTCTCGAACCGCCGCCACCACTCTTGTGCTATAGAGCTATATAGTAAAACTGTAGGGGATGCAGCACTTCACTAAGGACTTCTTTAGAGTCACATTGGACTGAGAGGGTGTATATATAAAAGGTTAAAATTGTTGGCAATCACTGAGCCAAGCGAACAATGGCACTCATCACGCATTCTGCATTTTTTTAGGGGGACGCATTCTGCATTCATGCTTGCTCCCCCGTACGTGCGGATAAGCGAAGGCCAAATATTCCGTGGGTCCCTCTAGCCAACTGGGCCCACATCCTGCGGCTGGCGAGCGGGCGCGTACGCGCACGGCCGCCGCCGAGGCGCCGACTCGTCGAACAAACAGGTAACCGGCCCGAGACTCCGTTACGGCGTTACGCTTGCGCGCGCCGAATCGAATCCTTCCCCCGCACGGTAACCAGCACCACCGCCTTCCTATCCCTTGTGCATAAAGCGAAACCAACCTTTGTTCGCTTTGCACCCTGATGACAAGGTGAGGGCATCATCTCCCACCTTCATTCCCAGAATGTTTCTCCCCCTCTCAAAAAGATGGCCTGGCCTTTTGACAATACTAACAAGAGAGACGACCTCAACATTTTCAATGGAAAAAGATGCCAATCAAGTGAATTGCATATATGTCCTATATATAATCCTAGCCTCTGAGGAGCTGTCTATGAATCTAATTATCAAAAAGCCAAACGTGCGGCTCAGATTATGTATCAAAACCACAATTTACCACTAAACTCAGTGAAATTCACCAAATAGTTTTAAAAAATGATCTCAAAAGTATCTTCTAGAGCAGCAGCATGCCTAAACTATCTCCGAGCCGACAAGTTACCGCAACTCGGCAACTGGTTAACAGAACCGAAACAGAGTCAAGTTCTAGCCCCAGTGGAGCCCGACTTGTCCGCCCCCACCGGACAGTGGCACATCCTCCCTGGCGCGCGCATAAATACCCTGTTCCCCGGGGTGCCCGACGTAACTACGCAACAACTCTCCGCACCGCGGGGGTCTAATACGAAAAAAGGCGGCTTTGTTATCAATCGGGCCAAGCAAACTATCGCTTCCGTCGCCGGCGAGTCCCCCTCCTCTCCGACCGCCGCCCGCCACCGCCGCCGCTGCCGTCGCGGGAGGGGAGACGATGGGGCTATTCGACGGGTTCCGCCTCGACACGCTGCTGAAGCGCGTCTGCAAGTCGCTGCTGAAGAAGCGGCTCGGGGATCTGATCCTCGGCGACCTCGACCTCGAGCAGTTCGACATCCAACTCGGCCGCGGCACGGTGCAGCTCAACGACCTCTCCCTCAACGCCGATTCCATCAACCGCAAGGTGCGCTTCCCGTCTGCGCCGCCGCCCCCCGCTTGCTCTCGCGATTCCCGCGTCTTGTTCTCCCAATAGTTTTTTTTTATTTGGGGACGTTGCTGGGCTGTCCGCTTTCGATTGGGCGCAGAGGGAGGTTAGGTTTTGTGGTGGTGTTTGATCGCCGACTGGCTGGAAGATCGAATTGTGGTGTGGGATAGCGAGAACTTGGCGGTGGGGCGAGGTATCGTTGATTTGATGGCCGGGTGGGGTTTACTTAATGTTTGATTTTGAATTTTGATCGCTATGGCAACTGTTTGTTAGGCTAGCAGTTACGATTGAGGTGGAGGTTTTGGCTATTTTTGTGGTGGACCTAGGGGGGTGGGGAAAATCAGTAGAGCTGTATGTTCGTTGTTGTCGAGACTGGCAATTTTGGACGTCAAATTTGATCAAGTTCAAATTTATTGGTTTTGTTAGTAACTTATGGACCTGCTGGACCATCAGGTTTCTGGGAGAAGAAGAAGGGGTTATGCATCTCTGTTACTTTCCAGTCCATTCTTTTGAATCAGACTAAATTCAAATATATTACAATGCATAGTGTGTACATCGAGAATGACAGAAAAGCTAAGTGTGGCTAGTGTTAATAAAAAGTCAATCCAGTAGAAAGTATCATGTGCCTAGTAGATGTTAGTTGCCGTTCTTTCTAGCTTTAATGCTTGTTGTTTACTTGTTTTCTTCTAACATGAAACATTCAAATAGTCTCTTATGTGGACGCAAAAGGAAAAAAAAAAGTTGCAAAGCCTGCAGAAATTTATTTTTTCGCTTCCTGTTTTAAAACAAATCATCAATTAATTTTCTGTACTACTATTTCAGTTGTCGGGATCTCCTATTATGCTGAAAGAAGGATCGATAAAATCCCTGATAGTTAGATTTGCTGCTAGTTGTGAGATTGTTGTGGAAGAACTGGAGCTTGTCCTTTCACCATCTGTTGCAAGTGAAGTTGCGGATGTGCATAACGAATGCTCTGTCTCTGGTTGTACCAGTGACACACAGACATCAGTCAAAACCCAAAGATACGAATCCGATAGTAATCAGTGTTCTACTTCTGTATCTCGAGATGTGGATGAAGGTGTCAAGAGAATTGCCAATGCCGTCAAATGGTTTCTGACAAGATTTAATATCAAATTAAAGAATGTATATGTTGTCTTTGATCCTCAAACCAGTTTGGATAGTAGGCTCCCAGAAACTAATCGATCTCTGGTATTCCGAGTTAAAGAACTAGAATTTGGAACCCATCTTGGTACATTTAAACTGGACAACTTTTTAACTTTCCATGAGGTGGTCATTGAGTTTTTGAAGATGGATGATGTCGATGCGCTGCTTCAAAATGATCCAGTTAGAGGAACAACTGACATTTCAGCAAGCCATAGTACTACTGCAGTCTTGACAGGTCCCATTGGTGGCTTCTCAGGGAAGCTTAACTTAAGCATTCCATGGAATAAGGGGTGCTTCAACTTTGAGAAAATTGATGCAGATGTATCTGTTGATTCATTAGAATTACGGTTACAAATAAGCAGTATCCGGTGGATCATGAATGTATGGAATTCTCTCCAAAGAAAGCCAGTAGACGAACAGAATTCTGCTCATAATGCTGCAGATATCTCTGTTAGCTCTTCCAGGTCTACCTTGTGTTCACCTGCATCAAGCTCTTTGAAATCAGGTTCAGATTCTGTGATAGGCACCAGCGAGTGCTTGGCCCACAGCACATTTTCTCAAAGCAGGCAAGAGAAAATTCAGGATTCTTTCCTTTCAAGGGCACATGTAATAACAGACTGGATGGAGCCTGTTAGCTGTGAGGATCAAGGCGATCCTGATTCAGATTGTGACGAAAGGTTCGTTTCTGCACTGCATTAACACTAATGCCAATTCTTGTGGTCCACCTTGAGATTTTTTTTTTTTGCCATGTCATTGTCTATTTTGCTGTTGCTAGGCCACAATTTGCTTCTATTTCATCTTTTGTGAATATTAGACCTGCTATAGGTTTTCAAAATTAGGTCCTTCTCCCGTGAATGCTTTCCTATTGTAAACAGCCTTATGCTTTCCTATTGTAAACAGCCTTTTCTTTCGGACTCATTTGTGGCTGTCGCAGCATCTACTTGTTCTACTTTGCTAGCTTCTTTCTGGATTTGTTCCCACCGCATCCTCTAAAGTTCTGTATATAAAACCGTGCTACATGTAGAGGGCACTTGGCATTAACTGAATATTTATCTGCTCCTTTGGTATATAGCCTGGAGTTTTAGCAGTCAAATATATTAATTTTTTTCTTTGGATTTAGCATAAATAAAGTCCCCTTTGCAAACACATAAGAGTTGCTTGCTGTTTACCAGGTCTTATTTATTTATATTCTTGAGGGAAGCATATTCTTGGACTGTTCTGATACAGTGATACTAATACCTTTTATTTTAGAACTTATGTTACTAATACCTTGTTACCCTGTTACCTTGATCAAGGTATTATGTTACTAATACCTAGTTACTTTTGACAGTATTGATCAATTCTTTGAATGTTTTGAGGAATTGAGGAACTCCCAATCTAGTTTGGGAAACAGTGGTATATGGGACTGGACTTGTTCAGTATTCAATGCCATAAGTTTTGCATCAACCTTAGCTTCTGGATCAGATCAAGTTCCTAAAGGTATTCATTTCAACTTCAGTGTATTTCAGTTTAGTGTTGGTTATGCTATAGCATCCACTCTTTGTTTTGGTTATGATGAAAATGGGTAATGTGGCTTCCTCATCTGCTATTTTCTTTTACTTTCAAACCTCTCAATGTTAATAGGTGTTTTAGTACCCCCAAAGTGCAACTTTTTGCCATCAATTCTTTTGATGTGTGTGTTTGGAGCCAGATAAATTGTGATGATATCATGATATTTGTCAACATGAATCTGTACATGATATAGCTTAACTCTAAACGTGCATAGTGATATTGTGGGTCAAACTTAGAATTCATTTACTGCATGTATCCCAAAATGACAACTTTTCTTTTGTCTTGAGTATCTGACTGTTAGCACCTGAAATGACTTATGAATAACAGTTTCTTGTCATGGCCATTTGTTAGTACCACAGGCATTACAAAACCCTTGCATTTATTTCTTTTATCCGACCGAGTGCTTGTAGCTTTTTATTTTTTGCCACTTAAATTTCTCATCATCCCTATATATGTCTCTAATGATTTCCATTTTCTGACAGAACCAGTGGTTGAGAAGACCCTACGAGCCTCTGTTGCTGAGGTATCTGTTCTTCTTTTGTTCAGTGATGACATGGACATCGACACTTCCAGTGTTCCTGTCAGTGCATTGTATGATATGAGAAATTCTGAAATGTTTTCGAGCTGCCTTTCCTCTCAGCATTTTGAGAAATTGATTCTATCTCCTGCTACTGCATCCAGCTTAAATATGCATCATCTCGAAGCCAAGTGTCAGAAAATTCATCTTGATCTACAGGTATTCACTTTTTGTCTGGTGGTGGTACAGTAGCGCTTGTTCTTAGTCCATGCTTCATTTTAGTGCCATCAAGCTTGGTGTTGAATATTTTTCTTGTTATTATCTGCAGACATATCCAGAAAATGTAAGGTTTAAGGCATCAATCGCCCAAGTGAAGCTTGATGAATACTACCGTGCTGGAAACAATAATTCAGATGATTCACACCTTGGTAGCCACTTCTTGAATAATAACTTGAGGCAAGGAGTTCAAGCTTCCCTCCCTCAGTGCCTGTTTGCTGCTGGAGATCCCTCAGTTGAAACCTATGAACTTTGTGGCAACAATTCAAGTGAACTGATTAAAGTTGAATTGCTAAAAACTTTTGGCGAGTGCACATTCCATTATGATGTTAGTACCAAAGATCAAGATGGCAATTTAGTAAGCTCAACTTCTATGTCAATCTATTTGGCTCCTTTGGTTTTATGGGTGCATTTCCATACACTATACATGCTATTGAGTTTTATCGGTAAAGTTGAGTCTGATTTGTCACATGGAGAGCATAACATTCACATGCATGGTGATGATAAGGGAAGCAGATTGACCACCAGCACAGATTTGTCCTCAAGTGGAAGTCTAAAGGTTCAGATATTTACGTCACCTGCAAGAATCATCCTTTGCTTTCCATCTGAGTTTCTGTGGGATTTAAGTCACCCATCTGTCCTGGATAAGTTCCTGGTGATCGACCATACATCATGTCTGAACATGGCAGAAGCTGCATCTCATCCTCAAAATGAATTTCTTAATGATGTTCATCTTGGCAAGCCATGTACCTCAATCCGTTTGGCTACAGGAAACTTCGACATATATTTGGTTAAACCTGCCAATGGTGTACTGGATGGTAGAGTCTGTTCAAGTAGGCAAACTTTCTCTACAATGAAGATTTTTTCTGTTACTGGAGCCAGTTGTAATGAATCTGGAATCACACTTATTAGGAGAAAGTATCCTGTAACTGGCCCTGAGATGGTGACCAAAGCATGGAGTTTGGCAAAGCTGCATGATCAGTTGATTACTAAAAAACAGAACAGCAAATGGGCTGGCATTTCCCCTTCTACAGCACAAGATCTTGAAGAGACAGGATCTAGCATGCGCCAGGAGCTCCTTAAGAGCTCTGAGCTCTTAATTCATGTTAAACTTTCTTGTGTCTCAGTAGAACTTTGTAAAAAGGATTGCGGACTACTAAATAAGTTGCTAGATCATGTCCTTGATGGGATATCAAATGAAGAAACAAGCAAATCTGAAAATTGCAAGGAAAAATCTGTTCCAAATGATATTTGCGTTCAAACATCTGTCGTTTTTGAATGCGGCATCTTGGAAATTTGCACTGAATTGGATGAAACAGTGGAAGTTGGTCCTTTGTTACAGGCAGAACTAGAAGGTTCCTGGCGCTCAGTTAAGTTGAAGGTTTCAAATTTTTCTCTTTTGTCTTATTCTAACGTTGGTGGACTCAACAGTGCAAGTTTTCTTTGGGCGAATCATGGTGAAGCTGAGCTGTGGGCTTCTGTTAGTGTTAAGGATGATAAAGTCACTGGAGAAAGCAAAGATTTTCTTATAGTTGTTTGCAAGGACTCTGCCTGCAGACGGGGTGATGGTGAAGGTACTAATGTGTTGTCTATTGGCTCTGCTGGCTGTTCTGTGACCCACATTAGGAACCCAAAGCTAAAAGAGAACTACACTTCTGTTGGTGTTCGTTCTGGTACAATTGTGGCACCTGGTGGCCGTTTGGATTGGATCAGTGCGATATGCCTGCTGTTCAGTTCAGGTTCAGATGGAACTCAAAAGTCAGATGATAGTAACACAGTAAATAGTTCTCGGTCGGGTGAATCATATTCATCATCTTTCTTTCTTGAGTTGACTGATGTTGCTGTTAGCTACGAACCTCACTTTAAATATCTCAGTGCCGAAGCAGCGGATCCAAAGTTTTTCTCGTGCATTTTAGCTGCATCATCATTTAAACTTCATAATAAATCTTCATTAGAGGCAGCCACTGATTTTGATATCCGGTTACGTGATCTTGGGATTCTCCTTTCGGAATCATCTGGATCAAAAAATGTCACTTGTGGTTATGGTGTAGATTACCTTCGTCAAGCAGGTTATGCCAGGGTTGCCCAGAACACATTCATCGAAGCTTCTCTAAGAATTGATTCGTCCTTTTGGAAGCTTGAAATATTGGACTCCCAATTTGATATTGGTACTTGTCATGATACAACTTATGGTCTTATTCGTCTGGGCTCCCAACTCCAGCAGCTATATGGCCCAGATATGCGGGATGCTTTAGATCATCTACAATCTAGGTGGAATAGTGTCCAACAAGCAAACAAGGGAAATATAGCTTCTGATGCATCAGACAAGTCTGAGAGCAGTTTGGACATTATGACGGATTCTGGTGATTGCCAGTCAGATGGACTGCTTGATGATATCATTGAGAATGCTTTTTACACAGAGGACTACATGGCCAATGACTTTTGGGAGAGCAATTGCTGTCACTCAGTTAGTAGCAGTGAAACAGACGATGGGCTTGAACTGAATACGGCCACTTCTCACGTTTTGCTTCAATCATCATTGGTTACTTCGGAAACCAATGTTACTCAAATATCACTGAGACAAGACTCCTGTCCTGATCAAATCATTGACTCATATTATATGCCTGAACTTCACCAATCGTCATCATCTCTATGTAATGAAGAGCATAAGTGTACATCTGGTGGGGAGAGTGAAGATGGTGGATGGTATAACAATGTTCCCTTGACAATAGTTGAGAACCATGTTTCGAAAAAGAAAAGCAAAAAAGGAGAGCAAATACTTCATCAAGAAGTGAAGGCATCTGTTTGCCACTTGAATACTGATGATCAATCCTGTAATCTTAAAGGAAAGGTTATTATTCATGATATAGATGTCAAGTGGCGGATGTATGCTGGAAATGACTGGTTATTACCTCAGAAAGATTCAACTAGCGTCACATGCACACATGGCAGAGATGGGAGCTCTTCTTTGGAGTTTTCCCTGACAGGGCTCGGTATCCAACTTGACATGTATCCAGATGGAGATGTTTCTATATCTAAGCTATCCGTTACTGCTCAGGACTTGAGTCTTTGTGACCAAAGTATACATGCTCCATGGATACTGGTATGACTATCATTGCCAAGTTATATTACAAACTTGCTTTAGTCACATGGCTAATGGTTTTTAATTCTTTTCATCCATTCAAAAAGGTTCTTGGATGTTACAACTCAAAGGATTACCCAAGAGAATCTTGCTCTACTGTATTCAGGTTTGAACTGGAGTCTGTAAGGCCCGAACCGCATGCTCCTTTGGAAGATTACAGGTACAGACTTACTCTCATGCCAAAGGTCCTTCGCTTGTTTCTATTAATCCTTATTGAGTTCTGCTTCATTCAGTTAATTCAAATAAAAAAGAGTGGCCAGGTCTATGTCATCCATACCTATAGGAAAACATTCTTTGGTTAAAGCTATGTACAGATCAGTGTGGAAAAAGGCAAAACTGCACTTTGCCTATTTATCTTTTTGCATCAGTGAATAAATATATATTGTAGAGCCTAGGTGTCGAAGGGTGTAATCCTGTCTCACTGGAGGTTGAGGTTTAAGGCGTTGACGCCCAGGTGCTGTGGCGGTGCGGTACCCTATCTAGCAAAGGGTTTGGGCAACAGGATTTATTGCTTAATTTGAAATAACATATCATATCTCTTATGTAGCAGAGCCATTTATCACAACAATCTGAAATAACCTTTCACATTTTTTATGCACTGTTGATATTACAATTAATTCCCTTCTCTTGCATTATCCTAACTTTTGCAGGCTTCATCTGGAGATTTTACCTCTACAGTTGCATCTTGATCAAGGGCAACTTAACTTTCTAATAAAGTTCTTTCAGAATGATTCATGTAACAATGACCCTCATTTGCAAAGCGAAAAAGAGATTTTCGATGTGAAAAGCACAAGCTATGGAAGCAATACAGTTGTGGATGAGGCATTACTTCCTTTCTTTCAGGTATTTAAAAGCTCATCATCACTTACTTTTTTGTTCAATACTGGGCTCATGTAAAATTGTGATCTGATTACTATTTTTCCCTCTTTGATGCCAGAAATTTGATGTAAAGCCGCTTGTTCTGCACATTAATTATATACCTCGTCAGTTTGATCCGATTGCACTAGGCAAAGGAAATTACGCAGAACTTCTCAACATTCTTCCGTGGAAGGTAAATTTCTGCTGAGAAAAAAAATCAGTACCAAGGAAACCTTTAGGTGATTATTTACGAACGTGATAAAAATATCCTGACATGAAATTTGTTGAACAGGGAATTGATTTGAAGCTTAAGCATGTCTCTGCAATGGGCGTTTACGGATGGAACAGCATATGTGATACAGTAGCTGCAGAATGGTTGGAGGACATTTCTAAAAACCAGGTCCTTGTCTACCCATGCGCACCTGTACTTTCAGACATGTATGCTTGTGCATGCAAAAACGCGGAACTCGTAAAGACTTAATGCATATAACACCTAAAGAGAAATGTAGTTGAAATTTGCACTGCTCCATTTGCTCACGCATACACAAATATTTCCGCACGCGTACACAAATATAGCTGTGGAAATATAGACAAAAATATCAAATCTGTGCTTGAATTACAAGTTAACCCCATTGTAGTGTGAATTGAAATATCTGTTGCTTGTGTAGGTTCACAAATTGTTAAAAGGGCTTCCTCCAATAAGATCACTAGTTGCTGTCAGTTCAGGGACTAAGAAGTTGGTATCTTTGCCCATAAAAAGCTACAAGAAGGACCGGAAGTTGCTCAAGGGAATGCAAAGGGGTAAGACAGATGTATATTGTAGGACATATGTCAGCTTACATTTATGTTTGAAGTGTGATTATGCGTGGTAATGCGAACTACTTGATTGCATGCAGCTTCGATTACCGCTAATGATTACGGCTTTGACATCTTATTTGACAGGTGCAGTTGCTTTTATAAGGAGTGTTTCCATTGAAGCAGTAGGGCTTGGTGTCCATTTGGCCGCAGGAGCTCATGATATGCTTGTGAAGACAGAACGCGCCCTAACAGCTGTTCGACCACCTTTAGCTTCATGTGAAGCAAAACAAACAAAACACAACATAAGAGCTAACCAACCTGAAAGTGCACAACAAGGGATAAAACAGGTGTGCATTCCTCTGGGTTGCATAATAATGTTATACTTAAACAGCTGTTAGTGTTTGGGTTTAATTTTAACACTATGCATAACTTAGGGGCCACTAATAATTTGTGATCTGGAATAAACTTTGAAAATAAATTCTCATGAATCTCTGAACTTAAACATGCTTAGGCTAAGTGCCTAATTACTATTAACTCCTGTTTTGTAGTGCTTTAATGCTAGTTAACATTAGTTGGAATTTGTGCAGGCTTATGAAAGTTTAACTGATGGGTTTGGGAAGACCGCCTCAGCTTTGATTAGCAATCCTATTAAAGCTTATAATCGGGCTGGTGCTGGATCAGCCCTGGCTACTGCAATCTGTGGAGCACCAGCTGCTGCAGTAGCTCCAGTATCGGCATCTGCTCGCGCTTTCCATTGTGCGCTTGTTGGGCTAAGGAACAGGTCAGTTTTTGCTCACCCTTAGCTCAGGTGTCTGTTACTGTTGTTTGTATTATGCGGCTCATCTATAAAATTTTATGATGCGAATACCAAAGAGTGAGTGGGGCCTTTAAACGCCACATAAGAAACTACTTGTCCAGGTCTTGTAAGTTGCCACCTTTGTTCTTCCTATTATGGTTTATTGTGAAGACCAACCCTTGATCAGTGGACAGCGGTTATGCATCTATGTTTGTCAAATGACATGTGCTTGAACAATTCAGTGGAAGAAAGTACCAAGGACTCAAAGTTAACAAATCGGGTTTAGTTACTGAACCAAGGAAGTGGAGTGATTTACTATTTTTGATGTTTTGTGGAAGTCCTTTTTAAAAAAAAAAATTGAAGTCCATATATTTTTGTATTATAAATAACATGTCTAAATTGAGTAAGTGAGAAAAATGATCTTGAAAGATCGACTGTGCCTTGACTTGGTGAAAGAATCATGTCCTCTGCTGCTAATTTAGCTAAACTTTTTTATTCCACATTTGCAGCCTTGATCCTGAGCACAAGAAAGAATCCATGTGCAAATACCACGGACCTTCTCAATTGTAGAGTAAATTGAAAAGACTGAGGTGTCCCTTCATTCTTCTGCACTCCTTTGCATTGTCTCTTATCTTGGACAAGCTGGTTGGGGAGCACCCGTGCTGCAGTCTCCTTCAATGGTGGAGGGGCAAACTTGTACAGTGTAAGAGTTGCTATTGCAAAACTCGTTACCTATTTGAAAATTGGCACCGTCTGATTTGTTCTTATGGACGTTTTTATCCATCTGCACAGGTGTACAGATTGTAGGACAGATTATATATAGCATCATCAAAGTCTTCTGCACCATGTAAATTAAAAATACGAGGGTTGTAAATCTATAGTTGCCCAGGCTGGTGGAAGTTTTGTAATCCCTTTTCCATGGCTTGGGAACTTGGGAAGATGACCTGTGGCCGGCATGACTGGCCCCCACTGTACATATGGTTGCCCTGTGAGTTGTGTGCATGTAAATATCGATTTTTCTTTAGTTGAGTGCGCCAGGTAGCTTTGCCAAACCGATGACTAAGTTATCACTTTTGCAAGTGTAAATATTGCTATGAATGTTTTGATCTGTTGCTGGTGACAGGAGTTGTTGCTTTGACTAAAGCAAAATGAGAAAAAAGGGTGCATTAGCATTACGTGAGTATCTGGGTACTTTTGGTATGTGTAATGATGTTGGCACGGGTAAATTACCGTGAAGCTTATTATTCCTGGTTTCGTAGCAGTAATTTCAGATAATTCATGAAGTGTGTGGAGCTGTGGGCTTCTCTCACTACTGAAGAAACGACTTTCCTTCCCTGGGCTCGAATTTCATTAATTCTGATTATTTTGCGCTCCGGTACTAATAGAATCAATAGTACCAGATTCAACGTTTAGTTCCCGGGCACCCATGTCATACTGAAAGGACCATGTGATGTCTAGGGAGTGAATAGGATCACTTCAAATTTTTGAAACAAATGCAGTGGTTAAAACACAGGTCGGAACTTCCGGCACTGTGTCGGAACTTCCGAGGGGCTCGGAAATTCCGGCACAGGGGCGGAACTACCGACCTTGCAGAGATGACTAAAACGGAATTCAAAAACTGAAGTAAAACTGCCATAGGGGCGGAACTACCGACCTGGCAGAGATAGACTAAAACGAAATTCAAAAACTGAAGTGAAACTGCCAATTCTATATGAATCAAAAGTTGAGTTTAGATGCTAAGAACCACCTGCAACCAAAGATATAGATAGGAACACAACAAATATGTAGATCGGGACAAAACAAGCTTCTAGGGTTAGTCAACTAGGAGATGAACTCTAACAAGCAAGAGACAAGAGATTTAATCCGAAGTCCACTCCCACTAAGGAAGCTACGTCTCCGTTGAGGATCCCATAAAGGGAGGACTATCACCAATAGCCTCTTGCCTCACCCAATCCCCACAAAGGAACTAAGGATAGGGTAATACAAACGATCCCGGGTGCTCCACATGAAGAGGGTACTCAACGGGCGACACCTAACCGTCTAGAAGCAAACTTCAAGAGTAACAAACGCGAATCGATGCCCAGAGATGCTTCGAGTGCTCTTGAGATGGAGGAGATGAACCGATCACTCAAAGCTTCTCAATCTCACACCTCAAATCTCTTCTCACCCAAGCCCGAGCTCAAATCACTCAAGAATTAGCTCAAGGAGGGAGTGGGAGAGAGAGTAGTGAATGCTCTTGGGTGTGTCTGTCCCGAGTTAGGTCAGCAGCAAATGAAGGGAGAGGTGAGGGGGTATAAATATCCACCTCCAAAAACTAGCCATTACTGTGCTGAATACGAGGTTATCGGAACTTCCAGTGTCAGGTCGGACTTCCGATAACCTCTGGAAATTAAACCAGAGGAGCTTTATCGGTACTTCTGACCTGGGGTCGGAACTTCCGATGGCGACAGAAATCTAACCAGAGAGGCGAGATCGGTACTTCTGACGTAGGGCCAGAACTTCCGATAAAGGCGGGTCTTTTCCCAAAAAGATCAACTTGTGTACGTGTAAGCTTTGTGTCTCTCTAGGTTACTTTGGGCATCTCAACTAGCACTTTTAGCATCTCAAGACGGTCAATTCGCGCCCCCTTTATAGTCGGTGTTTCCTATACTCAATTTCAAAATGAAAATGAATTTAAACCTTCAAAGAGCCTTAACACGGAAAAACGAGATCTGTGTGTGTGGGGGGGGGGTGTCCTTCTTTTGGTCAAAGCGTATTTTTCTTTTGCTTTCATCTTGCACACATCTTAATTAACCTTAAATACTTCAAATTGTGTTTGTAATTATCACTAAAACAATTAGGGGTCAAGATGCACTTTCACATACATCATTAGTACCGGGTGTTCATCAACCGGTACTAATGCCGCGTTCGCCTTTTAGTATCAGGTGGGGTTAAGACTTGGTACTAATAGGTGACCATTAGTATCGGGTCATGTTCCCACTCGGTAGTCGGTACTAATAGTTTTCCTATGAAATAACTTCCTCCTTCCTGTAGCTCGAGCTCATTGTTCAAGCTCGGTCTCCAACCTTCTCATGGCGATTTAAGCGAGGTCATGTCGGAATGGGGAAGGTTTTTCAATTTATTAGATGCAATTGTGTTGTAATACAATGAGGTGGATTGGATTCTAAGTTTGCTATTAGTTGATTAATGATTCTAGTTTATCTTTTCAGAATGATCTAGAAAGGGAAAATTATAATTTGTGTTGTATAATTTATATGTATTTTAGATTTTGTATTTTATCTTTTTAGTATTAGTTAGAATGGAATAGGCTAAGAATCTTATTAGTTGTATTGGATGGTGTATAGATGAGAGTATTTTTTTTGTGTCATATTAGTTATTTAAAAATTAGAACTTAATGGTTTGTTGTAGTGTTTTATATGCCGAACTTTAAATTTGTGTATATTTTTTTATCACCTTTCAACAAACATTTGAGTTTGTGTAGTGTATCATGTTTTTATAAGAACTCTTTAAATTCACTTTAACTGATCTTCAGTTGAATTTCTTGCATGGTGAAAATATATTTGTTCGGTAATACTTTGTAGATTAATCATCAATAGATGTACACCAAAAAAGAAATATCATTAGTACCAGTTTTTCACCTGGTACTAAAGGACCCCTTTAGTACCCACTGACCAGTACCATGTCTAGAACCAGTACTAATGGGGTTTGAGACCCGGTACTGATAGTCATTTCCCAGTAGTGTCTGGTTTATTTTCATGCACAACGAAATTGTTGTAGTGTAAGTAATGAATAGAAGAAACACAATGTATGCTCAGACTTTGTGATTTGGAGACTCGCACTACGTGAGAATCAATTTGTAGTACTATGAGAAATTTAGCACGCTGCTAGGCCGGATGAACAACCGAAATATAATGTATGCTCAGACTTGTGTGATTTAGAGACTACACTATACCAAAATTGATTTGTACTGGCAAGAGGAATTTATTGTGTTGGTGGGCGCTAGCACCAAGGCGCTCAAGGTCGACCAGCTCACGAGCACCCACCAGTAGAGATGCCACTATGTTAGCTGGTGACCTAAGTGTCGCCAACACAGATAGGGCACAACTGTGGTAGCGGGTGGTTAGTTCGCTCGCCATATGCTCCAGATAAGTCACCATACAACTTTTTTCCTCCAACCTTCCATTTGGAGCATTATCTTTTTGGAGGAGGTGACTTTATAAAGTGAGTTGGTGTCATTCCTAGCTTCATTAAGTTGTCATTTAATCTGAAGAGTGGAACGAAGAGAAAAAAAAAATTGGAGCTGATTATTTTTGGAAACAAAACTATATGGTCATATTATAAGGTCATGTTTGTCATTTTAATTTAATATAGCATTGAGTTTATTATGTTTTCTGACTTATTAATTACGGCATCATAGCTTTAATTGAATTTGATTGGATAAAGTCCCTTTTAATCTCCTCACTTATTTACTTTATCCACTTAACCCCTAAGCAAAAATTTAAGCTCACCTTACTCCCTTGAACTATCTCATTTTGGTCAATTTAACCTTTATTAGATTTCTCTTTTTTATTTTATTTATGTACAAATTGAGTTTTAATTTCATATTTTATCAGTTGCCTAATAAAATGATGCTACATGTTATAAAAATATATTAGAAAAATTTTATTATTACTTTTTCCAATCTTGTATATATGAGATCAATTTGGTATTAAATAGTTCTAACCTACGAAGTAAACTTGAAAAAAAATATTGGTATGATTTTTAGATAAAACATCATGTTTTATGTTTGCCACAAAATTTGAACTCAAAATTCAAATCATACACAACAAACAAAAAATAAGAGAAATCTAATTACATGGTAGATTGTACCAAATGAAATAGTTGAGGGAAGTAAAGTGAGCCAGAATTTTGTTTAGGTGTTACACGCACAGAGTGGATAGGTGACCTTGATTTTATGTAATACAGAATTGAGTGTGATAATGTTTATTTCTACTTATCTATATAACTTATATAGATGCATCTCCCAAACAATAATTTACTCCTATTTTTCTATGACTAGGTTAAGACATGTCACTTTTACTTTCATTATTGTCAGATCATCAATATCCTCTTAAATCCATCCATCCATGTATCATCCCGCACTAGCATCAAAACCATAATGATCACAAGTGATATATTTCACGTTGCTACAGGGAAACCCGAAAACATAAACTGCCAGACACCACCGGTCAGACCGGCGGGACAGACCAGTCAGACTGATCCTGGCTCTCCTGTGCAGAGGGCACTAGTCAGATCAGTTCCCCTCACCGGTCAGACCGGTGGCACGCAGGGAACCTGCACAAACAACTCTACCTCCTCTTGACTTCTAGCACCAACCAAACTTGGAGAGTGGCCTTAGTAAATGATCACAAGAAGGGTAATGATCCCTGCACCAATATAAGCACACCCAAGTAGATCGAAGCGGAAGCAAATCAAATATGCTAGAAATACAACTTAAAGAGACAAACCACAAGAGACGCAAAGATTTGTTTCCCGAAGTTCACTCCCATGAAGGAAAGCTATGTCTCCGTTGAGGAGCTTGTAAGGGATTCGAGTTTTCCACAAACTCTCTCCCACAACAAGCTGGATCTCTTTCAACCACTTTCCTTTTTTCCACTAAGGCAATCTTTTTCACAAAGAGGCAAGATCATAGCCCTCACAAACTTGCCGCTGCTCACCACACCTTGGGAGCTAGCCGCCAACGCCTAGCTGTCTAGGAGGAAAACTTCCAAGAGTAACAAATGCTTCAATGCTTGTAGACACGAAATCAAAGTACTCAAGCTATGGGATGCTCTTCCTCAGCTCACAAAGGCTCTTTATAGCTCACACTCTCAACCCAACACCAAGAGTATGACTTGAATCCACAAATCTCACAAAGAGATGTTGGGGAGAGTCACAAAGGCTTAGGCTTAGCAAATAATTGCTTAGAAGCTCAGCAAGTTCACCAAGTATAGCAGCCAACAACTGAAGATAGCGTGGGGTATAAATACCCCACTCAAGAGAAAAGTAGTTGTTGGCTGTCGGGCGGCACCGGTTAGACCGATGACCCACACCGGTCAGACCGGTGATTGAAAAACTAGCTGTTGGCCCGAGGTGACCGGTCAGACCGGTCCCCCTGACTGGTCAGATCGGTCAGGCCAAAGACACCCCCAAAACTCTTTCTTTCACTCCAACACTTCACCAAAGAGATGAAGTGACTCAAGTTAGGTTAGGAGGGATTGTTAGCACACTCTAAGGCTCTCAAGGCTATTTCTCACAAAGGTTTTCTAAGAGCACTTGACTTGGTCATTAAGCTAATGTTGCATCCCTCTAAATAGTACGGCATTGCTATACTCAAGGATAAATAAAAATACCATGTCAACTTCTTGAGCTTGAATGTCTTCAATCTTACTATACTTGAACAATTCTCACTTGAGGGCTTTCAACTTAGCTAATTTCTTGAGCATGTCCATACTTGACCTAGTGACTTCGGGTTCTTCCACTTAGTATAAGAATACTTGAATCATTAAGTCACTCCATATTGCCAACCATAACATATAGATGAGTTGCATTGCTTCCCTCGGTTAAGGCATGAGTATGATCCTTCGAGACCCCACAGATACTAATTACTTCGCGTTAGCAAACACCTCAGATTCTTAGTACCTCACCCTAGTCATCTCGGTTGATCTCTTCATCACTTACCCAAGCCACGTTGAGTTTGGCTTTGCTTCATCAACTACTAATCTTCATTTGAAATACCTCTTCAAATGTTTGTTCTTCGTTGACAATGAATATGCAAGTTTCCAATTGAGGATCATAAAATATATGCTCATCCTTGTATCCTTTGTAATTACCACATGAAGCCTTGCATTGATTATTTTGAAACACCATTTCTTATGTCCATGACTTGCAAGTTTCCAAATGTAGAACCATCAACTTAGAAATCTCCACATGTTCCTTAAATTATCCATATGAAACATTGCAAAGTCCTTTGGTGCAAATAATCATTTCTCACAAAATGATCAATTTTATTTTTAATCAAGCTACTTAATCATTGGAGACTTGGAATTAATCTTTGCAAAATATCTCTAATATTTATCTTCATTGGTGCTTGACATTTATCACTTTGCATTATAGGATCACACACTTGCTTGCTTTCTCAATGTGAGCCAAACCATATTCATCCTCAAATACATGACAACATTAACTCATAAATATTTAAATAATAACTTGCTCACATTCTTAGACAAACAAGTTAGACATTTAGTCGCTTTGTCATTCAATTCACCAAAATCCACTTAGGGACCCAGATGCACTTTCAATAATAAAATTTTAAGGTAAAATTTGAAAGTAGGATTACTATGGTGATTGCATGGCAGCATTATATGCTTTAAAATTTGAAAGTAGAAACATTAATTGCATAGCAATATTATTTTGCAAACAACATCGTATACGAAAATATGTTCATTTATTTGTTGAGAGACAACGACTCGTAAATGATTAATCTTCCATGTATTTCTACTGTGAGAATTTTGTAGCGTGATACTCACAAATACTAGTAAATTGCATCCATGTATGCTATTAGTCACAGAAAATCGATGGAAATCATAAATAGATGGTCCTAGTGGATAGTGACATGGCGTGTGATATAGTGGGTTCATATATGAGGTGGATAGCTTGCATGTAGATAGAAATAGAATTAAGCTATACATATATATGGAGGATAACCTTATAATTAGTGAGGTGCATCTACATAGGTTATATAAATAACTCGAGTACCACTACTCATCCTCCACAAGCATCAACCATAATGATCAAACTCGCCACTAGTGATATCTTTTCAGTTCACCACCAGACTTCTCTGCTCCGTTCCTACAAACTGTAAAAGGTGCCCAGCCTCCCATTTGCTTATGTACAATCTCCCATTCCATCTTGCCCTCTAGAGTTGATGTTATCTTCCTCGAGTCAGGAAGTACAACAACACCAACGTACCCATTATACACCTAACAGTGGGTTTAAAATCGTCTCCAAGCGTACATAATGACATATCTCAAACAACATTTATAGTAATGGCGTACTTCGAAAACAACAAAGTTATAATGGCACCATTCCAATTAACCCAAGTATGTTTGCTCCAGTTTACCCCCCTTAAACTATGTAGTTAATTAATTATATGTCATACCCAACCAAAATAGTTATAAAAATTCATTATATATGTTTGTAACATGGGTTATGATATGTGCTAGCATCTCTCAATATTTAAATATTTTAATTGAAGTCTCCATTTGTGCATGAAAAAAAAGGAAATGAATATTTTAATTGAAAACTCTACTTGTGCATAGAGGACCAAAAATATGTTAAATGTCTAATATGCTCTTACATATTTGATTTGTTTGTGTACATGAGTTTAAAAATATTATTAATGAATATATCATATAACCCTTTATTTACTTGTTTTATGATACTTTTTTTATGTTTCCCATTTATCACTACATTTTTGCTTCTTTTTTACGCTTCATTCTACTTACATGTGATACATTTTTATGTTTATTTTGTCATTTTCCACCATTTTATGTTTCAAGTCGCAAATTTTGACGTTCCTTTCTAGCGGATCGGATACGATCGGATACTGCGAAAACATATACATATAGTTTTTCTTTCTCGGATTGAATTCTCGGATCGAATTTGGATACGAACGGTATATGATGTGTCAAATATTAATATTCATCACATTTGAATTTTAGAAATCCAATTTTGAATATCCAAATACTCATACGGTACAAATAATTACAAATATTGAATGCTCGGATTCGGATGCGATCTTAGTTCCATCCTTTCGATCCGGATGGACGGACAAATAATATCCGTACCACTTCCATCCTTGGAAACTTTCTCGTTCTCGGTCACAATGGATGTGTTACAAGGACGTAGTTGTAATTATTTGTCTTTCAGGGTTGTTTCTATAACTTCTGAATGTAAACTGTTATATCGACAAACATACGTGTAACCCGGTTTTTAAGGGGAAAAAAGGTGCCGCAGAGAAGCGACTCCGCCGCCGCAGCCCGCAGCAGTCCGTCTTCTCCAACCCCGACCGGCCGAGCGCCCGAGTTGCCCTCCCCCTCGTCCCTAGCGCCCGCGTGCGCCTTGCAGCAGAAGCCCCCTCTTCCCCGCGCCTGGACTCCGGCTTCCGTTTCCCAGCGGCCAATTTTCCGTTTCCTGTGCCTTTCTCCGCTCCACCCTCTCGGCCTTATTTCCTAGCAGCGACGACAAGGCGAGCAGCCACTGCCAGGTCTTTGGTCGGTCGACCATCTGGCGTTCGTCGGGCGCCGGCGACAAACATCCGACAGGTACGCCCATCTATTCCCTTCCCCGGTGCGGAATCGAACCCCCAAACCCTGATGTATGCTATTTATATTTGGATCTGACCTTAGTATGACAACAATTGAAATGGGAACTAAGCTATTTGCAACTGTGAAGATGCTGCCCTTCAGTTTCATGTTCACCTTTTGTTTCAGATCTGTTTATATGTTGAATTAGGTCGTTTGATGATAATCATGCTCCTTTGCTGCTTTATGTGTTGGTTCCTTTAATCTTGTGCTATTTATTGTAGCAAAGATGCTTGACTCAGTATATATGTAGTTGTAGTGCATTTTTTATATTCAGCTTGGGTGTAATGTATTTCGTGCTGGGCTAATCAAAGTATGTTTCATTTGTTTTAGCAATGATGGGGACTGAAGGCATTGCAGCCACAGTCATTGAGGACGCTGAACCATCAATTCCACCTGGATTTGGGCCTTTTGTTGCCTCTTCATCATGGGCAACCCAAGACAATATTAAACCTGTTGATGCTCATTCTAGTCCTGTTGTAGCATTACAGAGTGTTGACAATGATGTGGAAATTTTGGAATACCTATCCAGTTCAGTGAATCGCCAGAGTGACACAACTTGCAGTACTTCTGGAAGTGATACCTGTAGGAAATCACTGCGCAACAGACCTCCAATAGATTATAGTCGCTTCGATCTTGTCGCAGACGACGATTCTGATGCTGAAATAGCAGAAAAGGTTACACTTTCTTATTTTATCCTTTATTGCTTCACCAGTTACCAGAATTTTATCATGATTCTAATGCCTTGCACAATATTGCTCGATTATATGGACAGGGTGCAAGTTCAGCAAGACATAGACAACAATTCCCTAAAGGAGTACTCCGAGGATGTCCAGAATGTGCCGATTGCCAAAAGGTCTGTGCAATTCTGTGAAATTGATGTATTGCCTCCAAAGATGTTATGCTGCTGCTTATGTCATATCACTTCATGCAGGTTATTGCAAGATGGAATCCATCTGGTGCACGTAGGCCTGTTCTTGATGAGGCTCCTGTTTTCTATCCGACTGAGGAGGTTTGTTGCAATATTGTATTGCATCAGAACTTTCACTGTTTTGTCTTTTTATTTGTAGACACTAATCTTATGGTATGTTGCGGAACAGGAATTCCAGGATACCTTAAAATACATTGAGAGTATCCGCCCGATGGCAGAACCTTACGGAATTTGCCGTATTGTTCCGCCTGCTTCATGGAAGCCGCCGTGCCTTCTTAAAGAGAAAAACATTTGGGAATGCTCAAAATTTTCTACTAGGGTACAGAAGGTTGACAAGCTCCAAAACCGTAAATCATCCAAGAAGAGCAGAAGAGGTGGAATGATGAAGAAGCGGAGAAGGCTCTCAGAGACTGAAGAAATTAATCATAATCAAATTGGAACGCAGCAAAACCAAGAGAGGTTTGGGTTTGAACCAGGACCAGAGTTCACACTACAGATGTTTCAGAAGTATGCAGATGCCTTCAGTGATCAGTATTTTATGAAAGAAAAATGCAGAGATTCACCACCATCAGTGGAAGACATTGAAGGCGAGTATTGGCGCATAGTTGAAAGGCCGACAGAAGAGATAGAGGTATTAAACAAATACCAAATTAGCAAAGAGTACCTATGCTCGTTGTGATTTAAGCTTTTGAAACTGTGATGCTAGTGGTCCCGAGTCTGAGACATATTTGGATCATGTTGTGTTAGAGAATTTCTACTTTAGTTTCCACTTTGCAGTTCAGTGCTGTTACTGCTAGTATGATTCCTTGCTCACTTGCGTTGCTAAATAGTCATAGCACTTGCATATGATATCTTATAAGTACTGCTCCATGTTACCGATTTATTCACATATACAGAAATACTCATGCTATCTTCTAACTTGTTGGGAAATACATTTGAATATAGGTAATATATGGTGCTGATTTGGAGACTGGAACTTTTGGCAGCGGGTTTCCAAAGTTATCTCCTGAAATGAAATCTGATGTGCATGATAAGTATGCACAATCTGGATGGAATCTAAACAACTTGCCTAGACTACAAGGTTCAGTTCTTTCTTTTGAGGGTGGTGACATTTCTGGTGTTTTGGTGCCTTGGGTGTATGTCGGCATGTGCTTTTCATCATTCTGCTGGGTAAGATGCTTGTGAGCATGGCTATTTTCTATAGTTTCTGATTGATGCTATTAATTATTGAAGATTGATATTCTGATATCCTGAGACATTTGGCTAATTTGTCGTGTCTGTTGACAGCATGTTGAAGACCATCATTTGTACTCACTGAACTACATGCATTGGGGTGCTCCAAAGATGTGGTATGGAGTTCCAGGAAAGGATGCTGTGAATTTAGAGGCTGCAATGAGGAAACATCTACCTGAGTTGTTTGAGGAGCAACCTGATTTGCTTCACAACCTGGTAACTTTTCTCTCTTGGTTGGTGATTGTCAATTATGGCTTCAGGTATAAAAGCTTTACCAGATAATGGTAATTATGGATTATGCCAATAGCATAGTTTACTCGGGCTATATGTTTCAACTTCTCAGGTGTTAGACTGCCTGTGTATAAGGCCATAGGCCCGGTTGGGCCTCTGGGGTTCTGTGGCGTGCTGGCCTGTATGGCCGCCGCCCAACCCCCTGGGTTTCTTGTGTAGAGGGCAAGGGTCTCCTTGATTGGTGGTGTTTCTATAAACCAACCCTAGACCCTTGCCTATATATGTATGTGTGCTATGCACCTCCATAATCAATCTACTAATTTCCCAGTCATACCTTCCTTCATCAGGCACTTATGACTCCCTCCCTCTTACATGCGGGTTGTAATCATATATTTTTGTAAATGACAATGCCAAATTCTTCTGCAGGTTACTCAGTTTTCACCATCATTGCTTAAATCTGAAGGAGTACCCGTCTACCGTTGTGTTCAGCATGAGGGAGAGTTTGTACTGACATTCCCACGGGCATACCATGCTGGTTTTAACTGTGGGTTCAATTGTGCAGAAGCTGTTAATGTGGCACCTATTGATTGGCTGCCAATTGGACAAAACGCCGTTGAGCTTTATCGTGAACAATCTCGGAAAATAACTATCTCCCATGATAAGCTATTGCTTGGGGCTGCAAGAGAAGCAATAAGAGCGCAGTGGGACATCCTATTTCTCAAGCGGAACTCTGCTGAGAACTTGAGGTGGAAGAGCATATGTGGACCTGATAGCACCATATGCAAGTCGCTGAAGGTAAGTGCCATTCGTAATATATTTAACTATATGAGTAATGTCATTTGTTTCAGATTCATTGATATCTAATATTCTCTAAATTACTCTCCTTAGGCACGAATTGAGATGGAGTTAGCACAAAGAAAACATATATGCTCTCCATCTCAATCTAGGAAAATGGATGCTGAATTTGATTCTACTGATAGGGAGTGTGCATTGTGCTACTATGATTTGCATCTTTCTGCTTCTGGCTGTCCATGTTCCCCAGAGAAATATGCTTGCCTGGTTCACACAAAGCAGCTTTGTTCATGTGACTGGGACAAAAGATTTTTTCTATTCCGTTATGATGTCAATGAGCTAAATATCTTAGCTGATGCTTTGGGGGGAAAGCTAAGTGCCATTCACAGATGGGGTGTCTCTGATCTTGGATTAAGTTTGAGCTCATGTGTCAAACGAGAAAAAGTCCAAGATTCCAAGACTGTCCGCAGATTAACTGATGGTCCAAGACGGTCCTACATGTCACAGGCATCAACAGTATCGTTGGTGCCTTCTTGGGAACAGAAAAACAATGAAAATAAGATACTGGATGTAGCTAGTCCAGGTATGAATTTTGTTAAAATATGTCAGAAGGCGAATAGTGCCTGTCCTTCAGTAGAGCAGACAAAACCGGGAAATGTCTCACCACTGAAGGAGCCGTGCGTGAAGAATGAATTATCCTGTCCAACAAATAATGAGGCGAGCCGACAACAATATAATGGAGGGACTGGAGGCCACAAAGGCTCAGCACCAAGCTTGACAACTTCTGGGCAATCATTTCCCTCAAATGCTGTGACAAGACCCTTAATTACTTCAAGTGAACCCATGAGAACTGTGCATGACTTGGGAGTACTTAAAGAGAGTAGAGAAAATTATTTTCAAACTGGAGATGGTACAGCTTCACTTGGTGAGCATCATAACAGGTCATTGTCAATGATTGACAATGGAGCCAACATGAAGCCAAGTCTGGGAAGCTCAAACAATTCTCATAGGTTGATGGCATCCGACTTCAATGCAGCTCTATGCCACTCTTCCAAGGATCGTGTACTCATAACATCAGAAACTAATACCTCAATGATGCCTGATAAAGATGGCAGTCAGGCCCGTACTGTAAATCAGCAGTTTGTCAACACTGCTTCAGGAATGCAAAGTACTGCAAACCAGCAGTTTGTTAACACTGTTTCAGGAACACAAAGTGCATCTCAGGAAGCATTGTGCAATGTCTCTGCTTCAAAGCCACTCATAGATCCTTCGGTTACGAAAAATTCGTATGGTGCTTTTGGTTCAGGCAGTGGTAGCGCCCATCGTGGGCATCCGGCTTTTGGTAATCAGCAATTAAATGAGAGGTGGCATCAAAGACAATCTGATCCTCTATCTGGTGTGGAAGTTAGAGCTAGGGGCCATTCAGCTATTATTATGAAGCCTTCTTTGGAAAATCACAGCAGGAATGGAGTAGCACAGAAGGGTCCTCGCATAGCTAATGTTGTGCACCGATTCAAATACTCTGTTGAACCTATTGAAATTGGTACTGTGCTATCTGGGAGGTTGTGGTCCTCAAGCCAAGCAATCTTCCCAAAAGGTTTGTTTTTTATGGAAAATTGACACACCTTTAGACATCTTGAGGATTTATGTTATCTGGTTCTACACTTGTATTTTATATATGGTATCTAGACATTCAAATTGCTATTCGAATGTTTTTCGCTATTGTTATCTGTTAGAGTATATCAGGCAACTCCGGATATGGTTAGTGTAGGATTGATTGTAATCCAGGGATAGCCCCTTGTCTCTGGGAGAGGCTATTTGCTCTCTAAGCCATGTACTCCTATATAATCAGCCTGTGGGACTCAGGCAATACAATCCATGCATTATACACAATCTTACAATATCTACATCTCTGAATGCCTTAACTCATAGGTTTGATTTTTGTCTGCAGTTTGATATATGTTTTGTGTTAGTTTAGCATGCTTTCCCTTTGCAAATGCAGGGTTTAAGAGCAGAGTTAAATACTTCAGCATTGTGGATCCAGTAGAAATGACATACTACATATCTGAAATATTGGACGCTGGACAGCAGGGACCTCTTTTTATGGTAAGTTTTTGGCATTTAGCTTATGCACCTTCCATATTTCTTCAGTGCCTTGCTTGATATTTTGTTGCATTTACAGGTGACTGTAGAAAACTGTCCTGGTGAAATTTTTATTAACGTCTCTCCTTCCAAGTGCTGGAATATGGTCCGTGAGAGGCTCAATATGGAAATAAGGAGGCAGCTCAGTATGGGTAGGGCTAACCTTCCTACACTACAGCCTCCAGGATCAATTGATGGCTTTGAAATGTTCGGCTTGCTAACACCAGCAATAGTTCAGGTGTGGTGTTGATGCTTGGCATTCGCTTGACCATTCTCTGCAACACACTGTTCCATGATGGGAAGGCTCTTTTACTGTACTAACTGACATTTGTGCAATTGTACAACAGGCAATTGAGGCTCGGGATAGAGATCACATCTGTACAGAGTACTGGCAGTCCAGGCCTCATGTTGTCATTGAGGATCAAGACAGTCAGCATATGCCACCTCAGGATCCACTGCATATTGCACTGAGGGGCCTCTTCCAACGGGCTAATTGTGATGAACTGCGAGCATTGCGCAGTTTAATGATGAGCAATAGAACTCTGGATGATAATTCTAGGCAGCAGGCTTGCCAAATCCTTGATGAGGAGATTGCGAAGCAATTGCGCTGACCAGCGTAAATACAAGCTGTTGTACTGACCAACTTAGATAGCATGATTTTTTTTACGGGGTCAAGCAGTTTTAACTCTGAGGCTTGCTTCTTTGGTTGCCCTCATGCCCATTCTTTCCATTATCGTGTCCATACTCCATTCTGTAAGAATTTTTACTTTATTGAGTGATATATGTATTTTATCTACTACTATTTTTTTACAAATTATGATCTTTGTTTCTTGTTTGTCAGTTATTGCATGTGGTGTCAACAAGCATGAGGCTACAGCCACATCACCAATTCACCCGCAAGGAAGTAACAAGTAAGAAGCACATGCATTTGTAATGACATAATGGTTTTTTAATTGCCATTTCGGCCTTCCTCAAGATTTGTGATTAGTTAATGGCTAATTACTTTACCAACTGATAAGGGTAAGCGACTTATTATACAATGCAGCTGGGTCACCATATTCCTTTGTTCTTGAAATCCGTTAATCATGCATGCTTGTCTAATGTAACGAGATCCATGCGTTATGGATTCTGTATCCTTATTGGATTCTTCCAGAATTTGTATTCTTCTCTGGATGAACCACTATTTATGTATTCTCGTGGCATGCATGGTGTAACTTTGACTAACACATTAGTATAAACCTAATCAGCTGTCCATCCATGCATGTGCCAACTCCCTTTTAACAAACCATACACTCAATTCTTCTTAAGAACTGATATGTATCATTCCTTGCTCTGTCCGTAAGGACTAGCTGGTGAACATGGGTTGACAACTTTGTGAACAGTTCTATTTAATTTGATAAATTTAATGTCCATTTTCACCTGCAAATCAGCAAAAAGAGCAATTTGTATATTCTCTGAATTAGTATTGATTGTGTATGCCTACGTTGCATTTTTCATAGAAGGTGGACAAGTGGTATACTGTATGCTTGTAGTAGTATTTCCAAATATGTATTGCCACTTGTCATGTATTACATTACAGGTCCTGTTGACTTACAAGAGATAAGGATTTAAATGGTTCAATCACCTGGTAGAGTGCAGTGCTAAATAAATAATTTCTAAGCCTTCTAGGGTTTACACACTACATTGATCTGTAAAATCCTTTCCCTTTTTTTAACTTTGTTTACTATGAAGGATGGGTTGAATTTGTACCAGTGTCCAAATTGGAATAGTGTGCATTGGGAGTGTGCAACCTGGTGTAGGGTTTGATTGGAGTCATGGGCTAGATAATTTAGTAGGCTTAGTCCAGAGTCTAGACAAGGAAAGGTTAAGGTGGGTTGCGATTTTACAGTGGTAAGAAAGTAGACGTCCA
Organism: Cenchrus fungigraminus; assembly: GCA_036936925.1. Taxonomy (NCBI): domain Eukaryota; kingdom Viridiplantae; phylum Streptophyta; class Magnoliopsida; order Poales; family Poaceae; genus Cenchrus; species Cenchrus fungigraminus. Next base: position 62,696,900 of record CM072770.1, read on the forward strand.
CAAGAATGAAGACTGAAATTGAGTCTGAGGTAACATAATTTTTAATTGCACTCAGAACTATTGCTTTTACCTTGGTGTATCCCACCACAGTTTTGTAATATAATAACTTATTTCTTCCATTTATAGGTAAGCAGGAAAAAGGAGATATTGGCTGTGAAAACACTGCTGTTAAACTCAGAAAAATCAACGGCTTAGCTAAAATGACTAATACACTATGTGGTTTATAACTTTTCCTGTACCATATCAAACTCAAAACGACATTATTATACCGAAGTGTTTATGCATGGCAGAAGCCAACCTAAGAGTCAACATTTGCCCAAAGATTATCTCAAAGGTCAAAGCAAAGCATTGTAAAAGTGGAGAACAAAACAGCAGCCTTTTGTTAGCAAACAAGCAACCTTAGGATTAATTCAGGGCATTGAACAATCACCAACTTGGTTACCATCTCTTCAAAGCCTTTTTAAACACCTACTAACCTAAAATGAAGCACTCTGGGAAGTCCCATAATCCCATTTCGTTCTTACCACAAGTCTTGCATGAATACATACCATTGATGAGTTTATTGGTTTGCTTCGCACCACTTTTTTGGGGAAAGAAGATCTTGGCGCACATGTGCCCTTCTTTTTTTTAAGTTGCTTGCAATACAAAATTTTTCTGGAAGAATTTACGTTGATAAACTTTCGCATTCCGTCGAGCTGTACTTTGAAGTAACATAATATTCCACAAAATTGGTCATACAGTTTAACATTGACAATTCTTTGTCCACTTTGCACCATTGAAACTGTTGCATTTGGTTGAAGGAAGTTATTTGTAACTTGTAAATCGATTAATTCTTGTTTCTTCTTGTGTGTTCTGGGATATTTCTGACAATTCTGATCCAGTTTCCATTTTACAACTTGTTTTTGTTCTTTTGCTAAATTGCCTGCTGTATGGATTTTGATCTGAACGGAATAGATTGAGAATTCTTTTTCACTTTAGCATTCCAAATGGACTTCGAAGTAACAGAATATTCCAGAAAATTTTGAATGTTACATGATGGTTTTAGGTATTCACCTTTCGTTGTCCACTACCATTGCATTTTGTTGCATTAGTGATTCGTTATTGTTGCTTCTGGAATCTGGATTGACCTGCATTGCCCTCTTTACGAGGCCATCTAAAATTTGGCCGTGTGGCCATTTGGATTACCTTAGACATTCATAACAACAGTTGACACCATGTTTATCACTGCCATGCCCATGAATGGTCGCAAGTTAGTCCGTAAACTCTTACAAATTATTTTTAGGGACACGCACATGCACCTTTTAGGTCTAGTGCACTATGTGTTGCAGTGCTTACGGCGTCGTAGGCATCGTAACAACGGATCTTTACAAGTTTTCATGAGCTACCCTAAGTAAACACCCTAGAACCACAAAGTCCTGGTTCATGAATGAACTATGCAATGATGTCGTTCATGCTCAGTGTGTGATCATAGTGAACACAACCTCAGACTAAATATTTGTCATAGATGTAGAGTGGTCCATAAAGTAATCAAGAGGTGTAAATCGATCTTTGGGTGCCAAAAAACAGCATAGAGCATCCATCCAAGCGTTGATCCAAGTGAACCCACAAGTTCCACAGCTCCTCCAAATGAGCAATCCGATAGTGCTTTGGAAGATCCATGGGAGTTGGTGAGTAAAGACCCCCCCCCCCCCCCCCCACACACACACACACACACATTTATATGAGTTAGTGGCTTTCATGACAGCTGCACGGCGGATCGCTGCTACGTGTTTGGCTTGTTGCGTTGGACCCTGGTGCATGTCGATATCGACTTTGATATTTGTTTCTTGTCTGTGTTACACCCTGCGTGGTGGACTGATGGACAATTTGACCTCTATGAGAACGATCGGTCATCGTATGGTTGGACAAGTCACAAGTTCTACTTGCATGTTTTCGCGACGGCTCTACATGGATTGAGTTGGATAAATCTATGGTACTAATGTAACTTTTTTACTAGAATTCCTTGTACGTTTTACTCCTACAAAATTTCAAAACGAGCATATTGAATACCAAGCTGAATCGAGGTGATTAGGTTTCAGGTCAAAGAAGTTGCAATTGCTTTTTCCACTTTCGTATATTACAAATAAGAGGATTGTGTGTTACGTACTTTAATTCTTTAAATTAAAGCAAGGAGGATGCGAAAACAATAATTTAATCTAAATTTATATAGTGCGATCCCAGTGAAAGCATACATTATACACGTATAATAGAATCTAGTTTACCTAACTACCTGCTTGTGGTTACAGACCAAACCATGATCGTCTGGTGGCTGCCTGCCTTATCCCCAGTAGGTATGTAAGTGTTAACATAGACTTCTGACTAAGATACATAGACTGGACTGTCTAGGCCTATCCTACTACTATACCATATTGACACCAATTTTCTTCCTCTTCTAATTGTTTTTTATTTCGGTAAAAAAATAATTGTTGGAAAATATAACAAGCTCTTGGCTAGAAATGTGTGCCACAATCAAAACCTGTCTCTACTAGCTGCAGTGCAACTACATACTTCAGGCGTATGTCGAAGACAATGACAACTAAGCTGGTGGCGGTAAGACCGCCCCTACGGTTTTTATTAAGAGAAGAAAGCCTCCTTCTGACTTAGAACACCCCCCCCCCCCGCTTCACCGGCGATTTTTTCGGAAATAAACTCCGGTGAGATAAACCTGCGTCCGATGGGATTCAAGCCTAGGCGGCCAGCTGCAATGCCTATCAACCAAGCTAATGCTCGTCGACAATGACAAGTGTTGGCACTTTTTGCGGAAGATGCATATGTGCAAAAGTAGGCTGGCAAATGCAGAGAAACTACTTCCCCCGGTTGATGCTTGGAAATATTACTTTTTAAAATCATGAAACTACCATTGACAGTACATGATATGCCTCAATTACCATAACCTTTTTCGCTGATTATGTGAGACAATCAGCTTCAAGAGTACTACTCCAGTATCAAGGGCATCAGATAAAAATGGTATATTTTCTTACATACAGTAATCTGAATTATTCAGTGTTTAGAAAAAAGGTAATGGTCAAAGACATGGTATTTCGACAGCTGCACCCAAAATGACAAGTAAAACACAAGAACCGACTGACTAACTTTTTTAACAAATAATTCTTCTACCTATCTCAGAAGGAATACACATACAGTATATAGTAGTGCAGTGCAATTGGTCACTATTTGTAGCACCCACTGCCATAACTGTTGAGGCTCGGCTCTAACTAGACTAGCTTGTCTCACCTTCGTCACCACAAGCAAGAGCTGCTAGTTGGAGAATGAACGGAATCTTGTGGTTACTTGTTGCCGGCTTGCCGCCAATGCAAATGGCATGCAGAATAATCCATGATTGCAAACAAACATATCTAAGTAATATCAGTTGCTGAGTAGAAGCCTCCACAACAGACGTCAGGTTAGGACTTAAAGATTTGTATAAAGCCCTCCCCTTATAATTAAGCTGAAATCAAACTCAAAACCGTACTTTGATAACACGAATCTTGACGTCATTAAAAGCCCATAGGCAGGGTTTTTGTCGGATGTGATCATCTCTGGCGGCGCGCTCGTATTCTATTCCAAACTGTGATTCCTTGTTTGTCCGAACGCCCGATGCTGGAATCATATCCATGCGATTATCCGTGGTTCGATCTGAACACAGCAGCCTTTCCCGTCGCCTTCCGCGCACGCAATCCCGAAAGCGAAGCCCAAGAAAAGAATTCACAACAACCCTTGGATTTTGATTGAACTTGCATTGGGCAGCAGGTTCAGGTTGTAATATCCGAGTGTTCGCACTGCAGACTGCAGTAGGGTATATTGGAATCTCTGCTGTTTTAGGTTTCCGGATTCGGATTAACAAATCCCTGGGCTCAGCTGAACACACACGTCATCAGACTAATCGTATGGTGTGGCTGTAGCTAGACGTGTACCTGCTGGAGGTTACAGACCAGCAGCCAGCAGGCAGCAACAACAGCCAGTTGCGTTTGGACTTTGGAGCCACCTTCTTTGCAGATGAGGATGTGATGAAATGGAAGACGGAACTGCTGACAGTAGCATGCCGTAGACTGATCGACAGTCTGCAGGGCCAGAGGAGCATGTGCCAGGAACAAGTCCTTGTCTCAGGACTTTTGGCTCCTAAAGAATGTTTTGTCGCAGCTCACAAAGACCACATCAACCACCTCTTTTTTCCCCGATGAAGAAAGTTTTTTTGGAAAAATTCCAAATTACTATCTCAAGTATAAAGAAAGTTCAGATAACCTCCTAAACTATTTTTTGTTCAGTTCACCTTAAACTATACCAGTTGGTTTAATTTACCCCTTAACACAATTTATTTTTTTTGTTTATCTATGCACAAGTGGAGTTTTAATTTCAGATTTTGAAAAATGATAGCAGCCAACATAAGACATGTTAAAAAATATATCATGCATTTTTCATCACTATTTTGCTAGGGTAGTATATTTAATAATAAAATTTATCGTTGAGATATAGGATTATATAAAAACTCACGATGGAAAATTCAAAAAATATTTTTCTAGTATAGATTTTGATGTACATTATCATCTTGCAAATTCTCAAACTAAAATTCAACTTGTGCATGGAGAAACAAAAAAGGACAAATTGTGTTAAAAAGTAAATTAATTAGAGCAAATGGTATAGTTTATGGGGTACATTGAACCAAGAAATAGTTTAGGGGGTTATCTGAACTTTCGCTATACTTGAGGGTAGTAATTTAAACTTTTTCTCCTTTTTATTAAATTTCAAAGATATTACATCTTGATTTGATACAATGGCTTCAATATTTCTGTCCTTTACATAGAGAGATGCACACAGTCTAAAAAATATAGAGAAACCGAAAATACTTTAATGACAATTGATCCGTAGGCTAGATCGCCACCCATATGACATGGTGAAGAACTTCTTGACCACCCGTGCCAAACGTAGCGATGCTGCAACAACCAAATCATGTGAGGGTGGCTTCTCTAAGACCGACTCCAGCAACTCCCCCATTGCATCCCGCAACCGCAAAATAAGTGACAAGAACATACTGTAGCGCCTCCAACGTTTCCCCCATCTGCAAGTGCAAAATGAGTTTGCTGCCCTCCAATCCCCCATTCTCGGGGACCTCTCTCCTATCCCCCATCCCAACCGCTCCAATCCTCTCCTTCCCTGCGACGGCTGAGGCGCGTGCAGCTCGTGCTTAGCGCGGTGATGGAGGCCCGCCGGGCGGAGGCGGCTCGAGCTCGCCACGCGGCGGAGGCTGCGACGGCGTGTGCGGCGGGTGGGAGGCGAGCCGCTGCGGGCGGAGGTTGCGACGACACGTGCGGCGGGTGAGGGGCGAGCAGCTGAGGGCGGAGGAGGGGCCAGGCGAGAAGGGGCCAGATCTGGCGCGTGTGGAGGCAGAGGAGGCGAAGGCGGAGCAGGGGCCGACACGAGGTAGAGCAGGAGCGCCGAGCTGGAGGTCGAGGTCGCCGTCAAGCTCGAGGTCGCATACTCCGGTAGACCACGGCTCCCGGCGGCGGACGCACCCGCACCTGGCGGAACCCTAGCCCGCCGCCACTGCTGCCGAAGCCGCGCCGCGCCGTCGAGGTTGAGCAGCCTCCATCCCTGCCTCCTGTTCCGCCTCCACCATCACGGGTCCCACAGCGGCCAAATCGAGGTGCGCGTGCGCGTCCCTCCGGCTCCCGGCGGCGTGCGAGGCTCCCTGCTCTGCCTCGCTCCTCCCTTCGGCTCCCCTTGGCGCGGCGCGGCGGATTCCCACGGCCCGCGGGAGGCAACTTCCGAGCAGGATGCGCAAGGGATCGGGCCAGCTACTGGAGTGCCCAAGCATTTGAGTGTGTAGTTCCTTCTCTCTCTTTCTCTCAAAGAGTGATTTTGCAGATGGGGGAGCGCAACACTGCGGGAGTCGATCTATTGGCTCATGTATGGAGCAAGTGTATAATCGAGTAGATAACCCGTAATGGGAAAGGATTATGTTTATTCCTGAAGATAATATCATTTTCACATAGCCATAACGACAACAAGTAACAACCGCTCCTAGAAGAATTAGCGGTTTTAATCTTTTTTAATACCTCATAGCCAACTTCAAAACATATTTGACACAGTATTTGGTTGAGACAAATCTAAAGCCGCATGAATCATAGACCGCACTACTCGAGTAAAGCAACATTCAAAGAAAAAGTATTTAATTGTTTCATCTTTGTGGCAGAAGCAACAAGTTTTGCTTCCTTGCGAATTGCACTTTGCTAAGTTATCTTTTGTCAGAATTACTTCTCTTTGCAATTAAGCATCACATAAAGATCTTTATTTTCAAACGGGCTTTAATTTTCCCATATGCTTGTTTAAGTTAGGAACATCACTATGAATCATTGCCAGACAATGAGAGAAATGTCCATTTGAATGTAGATTCCATCGAAACTCATCGGATTCCTGATAGCACAATGTTAGCAATATGTGGAACCAGTTCGTTCCATGCTGCTAATTAATGGCTTACGAGAACTCTTCGCTAAGAAATATTTAAGGGTGCAGTCTTGAAGACTTCTGCAACTATATCCTATTTGTGTTGAGCTATATTATACAAACAAGAATATTATTCTTGCAGTGCTGAATTTCCCAACCATTTGTCTTTCCGGAAACTAACATGTGTCCCATATTTGATTAAAAATATCAAAACATAGAAATTCATTTTAAACTTTCACCAGCCTAATATAAGGATCCAATTTACAAAACGCGGCATTTCTAATTTTCGTGTCAGCATATATACATCTACCTATTAGGGCTGGGTCCGAATTTTCGCAAAACAGTTTATCTTTGAGAGACAGAGACCAGCCCGAAACGGCCGCTATCCCATCGGCGGGAGCAGGCCGGGTTCTAGCACAAATGCACAATAGTGAACCTGGATCTCAGCTGTACTAGCATCAATAGCAATCTTACAATCACTACACCCTTTCCTGAGATATCCGTCCTCAATGCCGACATTTCATGAACAAGAAGCCGTGACCACGCAGCACTCAGCGAGAAAAAGAAAAGCGAAGCAGAGACCACCGCCGTTACTGAACCTGAAACCGACGGCACAACGAAGTTCCAAGGGCACCACCACCAGCAGCAGGTATCTACTCCTACCTGCTTCGCCATTTGGTGCGCCACACAGCCACACACACCGTACCGGAACCCTGAAATCAACGCAAAACCCTTTCCCTGCACCAATCGCCATATCAAATGAAATTGTCAGGATCACTCGGAAGGCGGTCGCTCTCGGCACCGGTCGATCTCTTTCGCCTTTGTTAGGTGGTGATCCCGGAACTGGGATACAGAGCGAGAGGAGCACCAGCGATCACGGCAATAATGCAAGTGTGTTGTGTGCACTTTGCTGTGCCAGTGTTAGTGTATCTTGGAGCCATGCGTCTGGTCAGATACTCTCGGGTCGGCGTTGTTTCCGCGGCACTCAAAGGCGGCCGGCAACGACGCTGAAGCTGACCGTGCAGCCGCCGCCGTAGACTAGCGGGAGCCGCCGGGACCCAATAATGCCCGCCTGCAGATCGTCTGAAACTGTAGAGTGAGCTAGCTAGAATAACCGGATGCACCTATATGCTACTTTCCGTCCCAAATGACTTGTCACAGACTCACAGGAGGTGTTTGAATCCCTTGTCTATTTTTTACTCTCCTCTTTTTAGCCCAAATAGCTCAAAAACAGCCAAACATGTGGGTTATTTTAGAGCTATTTGCAACTAGCTCATCTAAAAAAATTATCCCACCAAAACATGCTAATTGGGCTATTTCGAGTGGGACCCATCAGCGGTCGCCCCCCTCCCGACTCCCGTCGCACGGGAACCACCCGCGTCCCGTCTCCTCCGCTCGACCGGGATACCCAGCCGCGTCGAGCCGCGCTGACGTCATCCTCACAGTCGCCGCTGCTCGTCTGGGACGACTCCACCAGCCGCGCCGCCACCACCCCCACCATCGCCGCCACTTCCCATCCGCAACGCACCGTCAGCTCCACGGCCAGGGGCCACAACACGCGCAGCCGGGAAGGTGAGCAACACAAAGGAGGTGGTGCCGCGCATGGGCCGGATGGGAGGCCGCCGGAGATCTCTCGCGGGCGCGGGTCGGGAGGGAGGCCGCGGAGCCGGCATGCGAGGGAGTGAAGCCGGAGGCCGGGAGGGAGTCCGCTAGAGATCCCGCGCGGGCGTGTCCGTCCGCCATCGCGACGTCGGCCGGCTCGAGCGCGCGCGCGACCTGGAGCTCCGCCGGCGCAGCGGCCGGCAGCCGCGAGCTCCAGGAGCTCCATCCGCCACCGGGAGGGAGGGAGATCCGACCACCGGAGAAGCAGGTCGAGATCGAGCACATCCGGCATCGGAGAGTTTGAGGCCGCCTGCAGCAGCTCTGGCCGCCGCCTCTGCTCCGCCCACGTCGCTGCCTTTGCTTTGCGCGCCTGCGCCGCAATCCCCGTGGAGAAGGAGCCACTGCTCCGGTCGGATAGGGAGGGGCGCGAGGCGGAGAGGCTGGCGCAGATCTCGCCGGTGTCCGCGCGTCGGCAGACACGCATTGCTCCAGGCCGGAGAGAAAAGAAAGGGATGGAGGGGCGCCGAGCGTTGCTCCTGTTGCGAGCGGGATGCTCGAGATGTGTCGCCGTCGAGGGCCTCCGGCGAGAGAGAGAAGGGGTGGGGAGGGGGTGCCGGGCGGTGGATGGGGAGGGAGGAGGCGCCGGCGAACGGAGGGAGATGGGGAGTGGAAAAAAATTCTGACGTGTGGGTCCTAAATGATTGGAAAAGTGTATTAATTGTCAAATAGCTCTTGATCCAAACAGTTCAAGGGTTATTTCATTAGAGAGCTACTAGTCCGTCAACCCGTGCCTCCGCACGGGCTAGCACTTTACTTTAATTATTAATAAATATTGTTTACTTTTATTTGGAGCATCATAATAAGGTTTACACAATTTTGCAATATAGACTGTAAATATAATATATTAATTAGCATTTGGTCAGCATAATTTGAGAGAGATCCTTATAATTTTAAGATTGTATTGCATAATATGCTTGAAAAATAATAAGTACAATTAACTCTGTTTTATTGAAAGATCCACCGCAATAATAAGACGCAAATCTCAGTATTTCTTATCTTCTTCTTGTTACAGTTTGCTCCCAATGTAGCACTAATCAAGAGATAATTTAATTTGAGTATATGGGTGCGTCGGAGGCCGGTCTTCTGGAATTGAACCGCGTAAATATTTGCATTTAAAATGACGTTGGTTAGTTTATGATTTATAAATGAATAATTAATAACTAAGAGTTGTTCAGATCATTATATGTAACGGTTCCACCAGTGTATTATTTGTTTTTATGTGTTTCATGATTTGCTTCATTTACTTGGACCATGTTACGGTTGATGTCAGGTATCACTGGTAAATTATTTTGATGGGCACTATGGAAGATATTTTTAATTCAATATAGGTTTTATAGCATGCATGTAATTGTTGAAAGTTTTGTACGGAGTAGCTGCTTTCTACTAAAAAAGGAGAAATGCTCAATCAAGAGCCAAATATCACGGATTTTGATAAATCCGAAATTTGTTCTTGTTTCTTCTACGGGTCCAATGTGTGTTGTGACTCGTATAAAATCTATGAAACATAAATATGAATTATTATTAAATGATCGTGAAATGAGTGAAAGTGTAGGAATTGTAGAGTCAACAATGTTTTACCTGATAGGTGCGTGTCCACATTTATTCTTGTTGAAAGCATATCCGTGCTCATGAACTTGAAACTATACTTTGGAATATTTTCATTATCTTTGAACTTTTTTAGAGTAGTTGTGGGTAAGAAGTTGACGTACGATCCTGTCATTTTCCATTAGTCGATGCTTCTATATTGTTGGTGTGACTTTGACATTTGCAATTATGTACACATTTCCTTCTTAAATCAGTGGTTTAAACTTTTCCAAATAGGTCTCTTTGATAACACCGTGCATTATGATTCTTTTTTTCATCATCATTAATATTTTGTAAACCGAAAACAATAAAAAAGGAAATCAAACGGAACATATCCACAATTTGGTTACCATTTACTTGATGTTCCACAATTCCTTTCCCGGTCTAATTTCACTTAAGGTTTTATTCACCATTGCAACTACTTTTTTTAGCCAAGTTCACCATTGCAACTTATTCAACTGCATTAGCAAAAGATGGTGATAGATCTAATTGTCTTATTTTTCCATACAAAAGACATAATATACAAATTTGAAAATTTTCTATACATAAGTTATGGTACACAAATAACAATCAAGTAAAATATAATTCGATAGAAAGAATTGAAAATAATAACAGTTTGAGAACAATTTTGAGAAGCAAGTCATCTATACCTAGCACGCAGCAGACCTAACAATAAACAAATAATTTAGTTGTAATAACATATGCCATGAAAATTAATCTAACTGTAGCATGCAACATGACAAATAATAAACAAATAATTTAGTATTCATAACTTATGCCATACAAAATTAATCTAACTGAGTAACTGTGGCACACAACAGAACGAACAATAAACAAATAATTTAAAAATTATCTAATTGTAGAAGAGAAATCAAATAAACTCGAAAATAATGTCTCATCGTGGATGGATCTCTAGTGTTCTAGTGTAAGCAATGGGTGTAAAAGGTTCAGTGCAGCCATAGAAGAATGCTTAGGTTGATCGTACATTTCTGTTGAATAGCAGCAGGGGACCTAGTTCCGTTGGTGAAAGTAGCAGCAATCCCTAGTTGATGGAAGCAGTACACAAAAGAGATGTTTCTTGAAAGATGTCATCTCTCATTTTATAATTTTATATATGCACGGGTAAAGTATATAATTTGTTGTATTAGCTAACAACCTTTTAGGATAGATTCTTTTTATGATTAAAGTATGAAAGAGAGATTCAAGACAAGAAAAATCTAGTCGGCATGTATATACACGTACGTTCTAATTTTTTAGTTGTATTATCTAAAGATTCTTTTAGAATAGATTCTTTTTATGGTTTAAACCTGGGAAAGAGATAAAAGGTAAGAGACTAATTATATTAAATTAGATTACATGTGACTGGCACGATAGGATAGTTGGACAATTTTTTATTTGAAGCAAAGGGATTTATTGTGTTAGATGTGACTGGGAGATGGTTTAGATTCAATTTTTCTATAGTCTCACATGTGGATAATTTAGACAAAGATATAGGAGGGTTGTTTTTGTTAATTCTTCATAATAGTAGGCACCATATGATAGTTGGACAATTTTTTTAATTGAAGCAAAGAGATTTATTGTGTTAGATGTGACCGAGAGATGATTTAGATTAATTTTTTCTATAGTGGCACATGTGGATAATTTAGACAAAGATATATGAGGGTTGTTTTTGTTAATTCTTCATAATGGCATAGGTGGGTAATTTTAGAAACAAAATACATCCAACGGCTATTAAAATCAATGATATTTTTTTAGAGTGTCCACGTAGGACTCCTAGGTGACTTCATGTGGAGGCTTCTCTTTTTTTAGACTGTCCACCTAGGATTCCTAGGTGGCTTCATGTGGAGGCTTCGAAAGGAGCCTCCAATTAGTAATAATGGTAGGCACCATATGATAGTTGGACAATTTTTTAATTGAAGGAAAGAGATTTATTGTGTTAGATGTGACCGAGAGATGATTTAGATTTAATTTTTTCTATAGTGGCACATGTGGATAATTTAGACAAAGATATAGGAGGGTTGTTTTTGTTAATTCTAAATAATGGCATAGGTGGGTAATTTTAGAAACAAAATACATCCAATGGCTATTAAAATCAATGATATTTTTTTAGAGTGTCCACGTAGGACTCCTAGGTGGCCTCATATGGAGGCTTCTCTTTTTTTAGACTGTCCACCTAGGATTCCTAGGTGGCTTCATTTGGAGGCTTCGAAAGGAGCCTCCAATTAGTAATAGTAAGATTTCTTTGAGCTAAACTTTAGCTCTCAAATTAGCTTTGGCTACTTTTCCAAACACCCCCACAGTTAACTTTTGATTACAAAGTTCAACTATTCATTTTATTCACAAAATTAATATAAATATACAAAAGGTCAAATTATGCTTACAATACTTTTGATGATGAAGTAAAGTAAGTCATAAACAAAATAAACGGTGTATACACAATTTTTTGAATAAGATGAATGATCAAATGACATGATAAAAATGAACAGTGATACGTAATTTGAGACAGAGAAAGTAGCTCACAGCCTGACATGTTCACAGCTCACACACAGGACGTCAGTGTTCAGGTGCACCAGAACTCAGAATTCCAGAGAGTTTGTTCACGTCAGGCAGAGTAGTCAGCACAGGACCTGACAAAAGTGGCAGATTATTCGGTTGCATAAAAAGTCCAGCAGATCATCATGGATGAATGAGATCGCAAGTGGAAGTTACTAGTAAGCCATATGTATATGATTTGAGTTGATTCCTTTCTTGCTTTTTATATTTCCAATGGGGAAAGGAGAAATTCCTCCTCTTGTTGCTGTAGTAGTTGCTGGGGCGCCGTCAGGCTGCTACTGGCTAGCGAAGCTAGCATCCGGCCAAGAAATGGAGTCGCTGCTGCTCACGCTAACGGATTGCTGGTGGCATCTTTTGCTTAGGATGCAATGCAAATCGATCTCAGGGTGACCTCATCAGAGCAAGTGCTTTCAGAATTGTATTAATTTAGCTTTACCATATATATGTTTCTCTTTGGGAAAAGATTCTTTCTTTCGTTGCTAATATCCGTGAGAAAGACGATCTGACGACGATGAGATCAAGCATTTGGATCATGCGCTTGCTTTGTTATATTATATGTATGATTAAACAAAAAAAAAGTCAGTCACGGAAGATTGTGAAGCTGGCAACCTTCATATCTGTAAAACTTTACTTGTAAATTTGACGCGTGACATGGACTTTCCAACCGATTAAATCAGAAATTACATGATCGATCATGGTGCAAATTGATCTTGATCCCCCCAAGCAGCACAAGCATTTGAGCTTTGCAGAGTAATCTACTGCACACTTCAACACGGATCGGACAAAAGACGCCATATCATCAACCAGAGCCATGTGCTTAGTGTGCTACCAATGCAACTACATGCTGACATGGAACAGCCCATTGATAAGGACGCAGGAGGACATACGAGGAGAACCAACCGCTGCTAACAACTCTCTGAGATACCTAGCTATCACAACGGAAATAAGAAAAAGGAGAGAAAAAAAAAGATTTCCTCTCTCGCCAATTTTTTTGGTTCCCACGAGAACCTTCGCTTCGACCACAACCACATATAAAAGTCAGCAACATGATGCGAGAGAAGCCCCAATCATTTGGTTCATTCGCTCTTGCTAAAGTAAGCGAGAAATTACTTGCGAGTCTCTTGGTCCATAGTATAAGTTTGCTAAAAAATGTGGATTCCATTTATTTATTTATTTTCCAAAAAGGACTTTTCTCCGATGTTAACCTCAATCATTTAAAAAAATATCTACATCTGTACTAACTCACCTCCGAAGGACCCGCAAGAAGTGCGAAGCAACACGAAGAAAGACGATATTTCTGTTATGTTGATCTCCACCGGTTAGCCCAAAGGCCAACTGGATCTTTGATCGCGTCCTGATCGGGGACGCCCAACCCAATAACATGGCCGGTGGGCCCCTGTCGCGTAACACAATAAATAGGAGGTGGGGGGCATGACACTGGACACGAGGTTCACCGCCGTCACTGTTCCCCACTACTCCTAACCCTAGTCCGATCAAGAGGGCAGTGCTGAAGCGACGGGAAGCTAGCCCACCGTGACCATCTCCGCCGCCTCGAAACGGCACTACGCTTCACCGACGGTCACCGCCTGCACTGCACTGCATCACCGGACTTCATCTACACAGACGAGCTCCATCCTCTACTTCCCTAATCCCATGGTTAGTATCTCTACTCTCTCCCTCTCTATTTCTATGTTGACTACTCTCGATTAACCGAAGACCACCATGTTTTACAAATCTGTTAGAGAGAAACACCTGCCGATCTACACCTAGTGATCCCGTGGTTCTAACATTGGTATCAGACTCCTCGATCTAGTGTGTAGATCGAGTTTTTGGGGGCAGGATTAAGGCAACACCGCAGATGCGGGGTTGTTACCTTCTCTACCGCCATGGGCGAGGGGAGGGAAGAAGGGTCGCTGTGATGACGCAACCCTAGAAAAGAAAGATTTTGATCTCGAATTGGAAGAAGAAAGAGAACGGATGAAAAGAATCAGTGAAACCCTAACCCTAAAAAAAAGGATGATGAGGAGGAGGGCCTACATGTGGCTCACCTTCCGCCGTCACCACCGCCGGCGGTCCACTAGACACCGCACGGGAGAAACAACCGGAGCCGCCGGAGAGGAGGCCACGCCGCTGCGTGGTCTTCGCCTTGGGCTCGGGGCCAAGGGCGCCACTGCAAGGCCGTTCGACGACGGCGTGCTCACCCTCGGGTGAATGCACGCGTCGGCGAAGGGCCCTGCGGCGGCGCCGCCACCCTCCTCCAGGCCGCCATGGCAAGGGTCACTTTGTGTTAAATGTATACTCTCTCCGAATTGGATTTGGGTTCACTTGTAAGTTTTTCTAATTTTTTTTAGAATTACATAGTACAACGCAGACACTCACAACACGCACGCACACTCACCCCTATGAACACATATGCAAACCCTACCCCTATGAGCACCTCCTAAGAACTGAACACCCGACAGATCTGGAGATTCCCGAAGTCATCATTGACGCCTTGTTGTCGACGGGAACGCCGCTTAGCACTTAACACATAACGCCGGTTAATACTGGGAACATCCCAGGAAAAAGTGCGAGCACCAGGATTTGAACCCTGGTGGGTAGGGTCCCACCGGACCGTCCTAATTGTAATACCTCGATGTGACATGATCTTAAAAGGAGTCTCATAATTTATTTAGAAAGGGCTAAAAATGGATCTCTGGTTGGAAAATGAATTAGAGAAGATGAAATTGTTGCTTTATATATGGTATACAAACAAACTGACTTTTTTCAAAATTCCTCTGTCAATTTTCTTTTCTGAAAGCTAGCACGAGGCTCGAGTGTTTCCGGCGACCGATCAGGGTGGCACATCTTTTACCACTCATCCCTATGAAAAAATGGAAAACCAGCTAGCCACCAGTGGATTACAACCGGCAAGAACACGTGGCTAGGGCACCGTATCTCCGCGCGGCGTGGCCAGCCATGATCATGCATTCATGCCAGTTACAAACGGCCACGAAGAGCCATCAACAAAGACAAGCACCACCACCACCATGCCGTGCTTGTGCCGCGCGCGCGCATATACGAGGAGGCTTCCAGGGACCGTGCGCGCCACCCGCGACCCGCAGGGAGGGGTCGGCACGGGAGAGAAAAAGAAGAAGCCCGATCTCGCTCATAGAGTACGAGGGAATTATTGTCTACAAAAAGGAGGAGAGAAAAAAAAAGACTTTTTTTTCCTCTCTCTCAAAAAAATTTTAGTTCCATTGAGAACCTTCGTTTTTAACGAAAAAATAATAGTCAAACGATGGAAGCAGCCTCAATCATTTGCTTTGATCTTTTTTGTATGAATGAATGAATGTGCTGACGAGTTTCTTGGTCCGTTCAAGCCTGCTAAACAATTTCTCATCAGAGAAAAAAAGATTGGACTTCTCTGATGTTAACGGCCATAATAAAGGCATGCCCCGTTCGTTTAATTTACGCACAAACTACTATAGGGAAACGTACACAGAAAAAAATTTCTTCTCTTAAATAAAGAAGATGTTCCTTGTTGTCCAGCATTTCTACGGCGAAAACATGTTCTAAGGGCCAAGAAGAAAACTACAATAACACTTCTCTCATATCCACAGGACATTAAAGAAGTGTGCGAACGAAGTCCTTACAAAAAATAAATGTGTGAGTAACAAGCTTTTTGGAACGAAAGGCTACATGGACACTCTGTGTTAAGTAAATTAACTATACTCTTTCAATTGAGACAAACATGCATAACTTTTTTTTTTTGAAATTTTCTCGCTCTTTTTAAAAACAAATACCACATGAAAAAAATCCATTCCAGACGTGAAAAAGCTGACACGAGCCCAACGGCCCCAACCTCCATTTGAGGCATGCAGAACTTGTCCTATTGTTATTTTCAACTAAAGAAGCCAACGATGCCTATTTCCAACGTGAAAGGGTGCCCTGCATGATTCGACCTCCATTTCAGGCAACCTCTCGCGCATCTTCCACGACAGCTTCATCAGCACGAAAATAACCCGGCCGGCCTGCACTAATCCTAGCTACGAGGAGGAGTAGTTCGTTGCATCCCACCAAACCACTCGATGCGACACGCCACCGTATGCCCCCGTACGTCGTGGCTGCCACCCTAAGGATCGTCGCCGTACCAGCTGCGGCGCGTGCTTACAAGCGGCCACGAATGAAGATGCAGCGAGCCGGCGACAAAGACGGCCAACGCCAACGCCCTCGCGTGCTGCGCATATACGAGGGCCGGGGGGGAGGACACGACACGATCGAGATGGAGCGACGAGCTAGGGCGCCAGCCACATACAATTCGGCAAACCGCAACCGAATCACGCCGCGCGCTCAAATCCCCGTCCTGCCCCTGCCATAAGCCGAGTCAAACCGGGCGCAGCACCCGCGACCCGCATCCCAGCCGCCGTATTGACCTGAAGTCCTTAACTGGACCGAACATGACATTCAGACTTGTATGGTAGCAGTACCTGCCGGAGGTTACTGACCGGACGTACGAACTGTGTGTCAAAACTACCTCCTCTGCTGAAGCAAAGGAGACGCATGGTAGTATAGAACATGTACCCTGCACGCTGATTCTCTCTGAGGTCTCATATGCTGTGCTAGTATATGTGGACCGTCGTCAGAGAAGCATGTGCATGAAGGAACATGTCCGTCCTTGTCCGAAAGCTTTGCTCATAGAGAGGAGTACTATGTACCAACTGTGTACGACCTTGGAAAATCAGACAATAACCCCTCGATCATGTGCCAACACCTGCATTTTTTTTTGGTTCAGATGTCAGCAAATGGAATTTACTTGCAGCATACATTTTTGTGACAGCATACATCGACATTTCCGAATTAACAATTTACGGTGGAAAATGACTTTGTATTTTCAATCATAGAGACATATCAGGGACCAGCCGGAAATTGACAGCATTGGCGGCAATCGGCCCCTCCAATCCTCACTACGAACCTGGTTCATAAACTGAAGCATCGCCACTGGTTATCTTACGATCAGATGATACTGCTCTTTCAGACATAATAATCATACTTAGCGCCGAAAATTCATGAACCACGAGCCACGATTGCTACACGTCACTCGGAGGAAACGAAATCAACGGAAAAAAAAAACCTTTCCCCAAGCACCAACGGGTTCAGATCAACTCGTCGATCAGGATCGCGGTCGCTCTCGACGCCGATCGATCCTTGTCCTTTGTTAATTAGGTGACCCTCAAGGCAGGTTTGGCCGTTTGGGCATCGGTGATCAGCAATAATGCAGGCCTGATCTGCACTTTTGTGTTGGAGCCATGCGTCCCGGCCGGTGGTCACTAAAACTCGGACCGCGCGCGGTTGATTCCGCGGCACTCAAAGGCATGCGCGCGGGATGAGATTGACCGCGCAGCCGCCGCCGCGCGCGTGGACGGAGGCGAGCCAAAAAAAAATGAGCGAGCGGTTGACATGGACCATATGAAAATGCCTTGCTGCCTCGTACACAATCCATATCATCATCTTCCTGCCTGCCTTCCGCGTGCTTTGTAACCCACGAAAGATCGCGTTGACACAGCGTGCAATGCGCGCTATAGTGACTGGCCGTCTGGGGGCATGCACCTGAATGTTTACTGCTACTAGCAGTTCTTCAGATCGAGCTTCACAATGTGCACGCCTGAATGCCTAGCTAGGCGAGTCTGTTCACTTGAGGGTAGACCAGGGTTAAAAAAAAACTGTTGGGAACCGGCCGACTTACCGTGCGGTCACCGGTCAAACCGGACTGGACCGGTTCCGGTTGGTTCCCAACCGCCCAAATTCAATTCAAAAAAATGAAAAATTTTCAAAAAATTCTCCAAAATACTTCAAGGTGCGTATAATCTAATGGGTGTCAAAATTTTTAAATATTCGTTCATTTAGTATACTTTGCAGGCATTAGAAGTTCAACCAAAAAAGAAAAAAAATTCCCCGGTTCAACTTCTAATGCCCGCAAAAATACTAAATGCACTAATATTTGAATAATTTTGACACCATTATATTCTATGCACCTTAAAATATTTTTAGGATTTTTTCTTTTATTTTCAAACTTTTTAATTAAAATTTGAAAACACACCAAATTCTTCAGTGATTCGGTTTTTTTTGTTCAACTACCGGTTACCGGTCAAACCGTTCCGGCTTACCAGTCAAATTGGGCGGCTTACCGATACAAACCGATTGAACTATCGTCTTGGTTTGAAAGTTTCAATTCCACCGGTTTTTTCCAGTTCCCGGTGAAACCGGTCCGGTAAACCGGAACCAAAGGGCAGCGATTTCACCTGACCGGTCGGGAAAAAAACCATGGGGTAGACACTAGACACAAGCACTACAATTCGTAATTGGAAATTACTAGTAACTCAAGTATTTCAAATTCTTATAGCATTCTTTTTTTTGGCAATTTAGAGGACTGAAAGTATGTAAGAAACCTACCTATTGCTGCTGTAGTTGTTGTCAGGGCGCCCTCAAGCTAGCTAGCTAGCATCCAAGAAAATAGAATGCCATCACGCTTAGTTCGTTTGGTGAAACTTTTGGGAACCCTTCCAAGGTCTATTAGGAGTATTGAACCTAGACTAGTTGCAAAAATAATTACACGAATGGACCGGAAATTACGAGACGAATCCATTAAGTCTAATTAATCCATCATTAGAGATTGGTTACTGTAGCAAATGTTGTCTAATCATGACATAATTAGGCTCGTTAGATTCGTCTCGAAAATTAAGGTAGGGGTCGTGGAATGGGTTTTGTCATTAATTCACATTTAATACTCTTAATTAGTGTCCGGAGATCGATGTGATGGGTAGTTGGTGAAACTTTTGGAAACTAAACGGGGCAGGCTAGTACCCTTTTTTCTCAAGTGTATTAGTTTAGCTTCACACACATTACTCGCGCTAACTTTCTTAGAAAAATTGTCTCGTGAAATGTTTATTTTGTTACTAATATAATATCCACGGGAAAGACGAGATGATCTGACGAAGCAATCAACCATCTGGATTATGCGCTCGCTTTGCATGATTTTGCAAAGAAACATTTACGAAACTTTTGATTTGCAAAAGAAATAATTTGCAAATTTGACGCATGTCATCGACTTTCTACCGAGAAGAAAAAGGCGAAACCAAATGAAGATCCACGCTGCGAAAATCTATCTTTATTACCCACAAACTGAAACTATATGCTGCCAACATTGGATCTTGCAAATTACCATGCTCTGATAGAGGAAACGCGATTATCGACTAGAGCCCTGTGCCACCAACTACATGCCTGCCATAACCAGAGTGCAGCCGAGGCGAAAGCCGACACGAGGCAGCCAACCTTCCGGGTTTCGGCTACGGCTACCTGTCTCTCTCTCTCGATAGCGGCCCTGCCTGGTCTGGGGTGCAGGGAATCCCCGTTCTGCCCATCCACCACCACGCAGGTAGCCGCGCGCAAGTCAAACCGGGCGCGCCACCCGCCAGCGGCAGCCGCAGGCAGCCGCCGGCGTCGGGACTCGGGGGGCCGAGCGGGCGGGCCAGTAATATACCAAACCCAGGCCGCGAAACAAACCATCGCCTCCCTCCCTCCCTCGCAGTCGCGTTGCCTTGTCTTCCGCGACCGGTTCGCCAGCCAGCCTGTGCTCCTCCGCATCCTCTCCCCAGCCGCCGCGACATGACCGCCGCTCAGTCGCCGTCGTCGGGGCGGGGACCGGCGCAGGAGGAGGAGCGGCATGATGGGGATCGGCAGCGGAGTTCGCGGCGTCCCCACGGCGCCGTCCTGATCACGGTCACGGACTACGGCCCCGGAGGCTCACCCTTTCCTGCTTCATGCAAGAACGGCCTGGAGGCCGAGCTCCTGGTGGACCACGCTGGCGCCGCCCATCCGGAGGACGAGGAGGAGCCGCCACGGCCTCAGGGGAAGTCGTCGTTCTCGCTGTGGCGCGCCACGGTGGCGGTGCTGGCGCTCGCGGCGCTGGCCGCGGCGGGTTACGTCTGCCTGTACGCGGGCGGGAACGACGCCGCCGCCGGCGCGGCGCGGCGGTTCCTGGAGGCGAGCGAGGAGGAGGGCGAGGGCGAGGACATGGGCGGTCCCAGGTCCTTCCTGCTGCCGCTGTACCCGAAGCCGCGCCGCGGCAGCGGCGCGGCGGAGAATCTGACGGCCGCGGCGTTCCCGTCCACCGGCAATGTGTTCTCGATCGGGTGCGTACAGCTGCTGCGACTATTTCTTCGGTTCCGTAATTCTGTCCATCGGCTTGCTCCATTTGCGATCGCGTTTTCGAACGACTTCTTTGTGGGGGAAATAGTTTTGCTGGTTTGCGTTCTCATTTTTTTCTGCGACGTCACGCTTGAATGCGGCTTTGTTTGCATCGGTTTTTGGGTTTATCGTTTTTTATGATTTTTTGGCGGTTTCGAGTTTGCGGGCTCATAATTCCGCACATTTCTGTACAATTTCCGATGATTATGTATGAGTTCATTGCCTCCAATTGCGCACGTTTCTACGCAATTTATGACGATTTCGAGTCATCCGCCTCATAATTTGCACATTTGGGTACAATTTGATGATTTTTTTTGTTCTTTTTCATGTCTGTTTTTTTTTCATTTCAGTTTAGCATGTTTTTTTTATCCACCGGTTGATTTTTAGAAGAACAAGTAGTACCACTGCTGTTCGTATTCGGGGAGTAGTTGCTATTGTGAATTTGTTTACTACTAGTTGCAGAGTTTGTACTCTACCCATGTCGGACAGAATTGGAAGTTTGACCACCATACAAAATTGCAGCTCGTTCAATCATTTGGGAGTAGTAGGGTCTACTTTCTCAAAGCTGCCTATATTTAGATATACAATTGTGTTTAACTTTTTAGGTTAACAATTAAACAATGAATTAATTAGAGGGAGGGAGAGACCTCCGTAATGACCTTGATGAAGTCAACACTTTTGCCAGCGATTGAACATAACCATTTGATGATTCAGATCTCCTTTCCTGTTTACATGTCAAATCATCGACAGGTCCTTTTCGCTACTGCTGTTAATATGCCACTGCTTTTCCTTCCTGAATTTTCTGCCCTTACCCTGCAGGCTATACTACACGACTGTGTCAATTGGCAATCCTCCAAGGGATTATTTTCTTGATGTTGATACTGGCAGCGACATAACATGGATCAAGTGCGACACGGCATCCAGAAGCTGTGCAAAGGTACACACCATGTCAGCTACATGCTTTCAGTTTGCAATGTTTTTGTTGTTGCATGATTGGCTTATTTAGTAACATCCATGTGGCCTCATGGTCCCCATTCTCCTTCAAATCAAAATCAGATAGTTCCTCCTGTTTTTCTATTTTTCTAGCAAAATGGTATCAAGTTCATTAATTACTGTAATTAACATTCGATGCTGTTGCAGGGAGCTCATTCTCCATATAGGCCCGCACAAGCCAACATAGTTCCTGCCAGTGATCCACTTTGTGAACGGGTACAACGCGACCCAAATCAGTGCAACTACGATGTCAACTATGCTGACAGAAGTTCCTCTCTGGGCGTTTATGTGAGGGATGATATGCAACTCATCAGTGAAGACGGTGAAAGGGAAAATCTAGACATTGTGATTGGGTATGAGTCAACCTTCCAAAAGCTAATATCATGACATGTATAATGATGATTTCTGCTAGCACACTGACTATGATTTGTGTATTCATACATATGCAGGTGTGGATATGATCAGAGAGGAAACATTCTGGACACACTAGAAAATACTGATGGAGTGCTGGGCCTGGGCAGCCGGGAAATAAGCCTTCCTACACAGCTAGCCAACCGAGGGATTATTTCCAATGTTGTCGGTCACTGTATGACGACAGATCCCAGTAGTGGTGGTTATTTGTTTCTTGGTGATGATTACATTCCTCGCTGGGGAATGACATGGGTTCCTGTCCGAAATGGTCCAGCAGAGTAAGTTCCATCTTTGCCATGGAAAATTAATTCTGTGCATATGGCTATCGTTCTTCCCTTGGATGTCATGCATCATTTTTAGTCAATGTGATATGCTGTGTTTGCAGCATATCTTAAAAAATCTTACCAATTCTTGTCACTCTCATGGAACAACCACAAAGGGAAAATATTGCCTAACTGCTCTGCTGCATTGCTTTACTCTCTCCAATATTACTGTGAACCAAAATAGCACATGCATACACCATTATATATATTTCACATCACGAAAGTTAGATGGATATATAACTGAAACTCTTTCCATTTTGTGAGTTTCAGTAATTTACGCAGAGCTCAACTCCAGCAAGTAAACCACGGGGATCAGCAGCTCAATGTTCAAGGGAAGTTGACTCAAGTGGTCTTTGACAGTGGGTCCACACATACATATTTCCCACACGAAGCGTATTTAAACCTCATTGCTGCGGTGAGTGTGAATTCTTCTATCAATGGAATCACGGAACAGGTCAATTCTTTTTTTTTTTTGAGGGCGAACAGGTCAATTCTGCGCTACTTACGCTTTCTTGTAATTGAACAGCTGAAAGGTGCATCCCCGAGATTTGTACAAGATGACTCAGATAAAACGCTTCCTTTCTGCATGAAAGCTGACTTTGCAGTGAGGTAACATGGTGAAAATATATTAATAGATCTTTTTTTTTGCTAAATTGATGGATAGGCCTAGGACATTAAATCGACAAACGACAAGCATATTATTCCAGATAAATAAACCTCTATCCTTTACTTGGATTTTTATGCATGTTTTTTCAGGTCTGTGGATGATGTGAAACATTTTTTCAAGCCCCTGAGTCTGCAATTCGAGAAACGATTTTTCTTCTTCAGAACTTTCAAAATTCGTCCTGAAGATTACTTGATCGTCAGTGTATGTTCACGCCCTATGGTTCTTATGCAATGTCACTCTGTCAGGCATCTGACTAAAAGCTGAATACCCCTTTCCTATTTGGAGTACATCATCATGTTTTCCCTGGTATTCATTTCAGGATAAGGGCAATGTCTGCCTGGGGGTGCTTGATGGAACAGCAATCGGTTATGATTCAGTTATAATAGTTGGAGGTATTCAGTGTTCATTTTCTTGTTAAAATTTCCACTGCCCAATTCATTCCTTCTAATTCTGTCCTTCCCTCCTATTTCTTGCAGATGTTTCTCTTCGTGGAAAATTGATTGCTTATGACAATGATGAGAATCATATAGGATGGATTGATTCAGACTGCACCAGCCCAAGCGAACAAAGCAGAATTCCTTTGTTCCTGAGGAAACTATTGCACAACCAACTTTTGTAAACATTACACACATACTACTGTGAGATCATATGACCGCGCCTGCTGTTATGGACGTGCAATTCTGCGTCCAAATTCTGATGCAATCGTGTGAAGGAATGTAATTACTATATAGGGAAAATGACTACAAGATAGGGAGAAAGAGAGAGGAAAGGTAGATAAAGCATAGCTAGCATCATGTACTTTATATTTTTGCTCGGTCAGTATATAGTCGAAAGAAGCAGAAGCCTGCATTCTATGTATGTTGTAAGGTATATCTCACTCACTTTGTAAGACTAAAGTGGTGAAGCATATCAATGAATAATGGAAAACGTCCAATTTACTACCCTAGGAATGGACTAGGTTCAAATAAAAGTAACGAAAGGTCTATTTATGGCTCTTTTTACGGTGGACTATAATCACCCTATACCAATGTTGGAAAAGGACCGGTATGAAACTCGACGGCTGAAATTAATTGTATACCACCACAACTTGCATCTGTGGTATAGGGTGGTATACATAGGTGGTATATGGGTATTAGTGGAAATTTTATCTTGGCGTCTGTGGCGGTGACGATGGCGCGAGGTGGAATTAGGAGGCTGCCAAAATTAGTAAATTTGCAACAATTACCTAGTTACCCTTACTAAAAGTAGACCCATATTGCATACCACTACTTAGTGGTATGGTCCACCGTATTTAATCCCTCGCTTTTGCTAAACTGGGTCAGAACACACCTTTAACACATTGAAACTGGTTTTGATGATTTGGCGGAATTTAAAACCTGGTTTGCAGACTAGGTTTGACACATCAACATCAGTTTAGACATTTCTGACCACTTTTCGGTTTCATCAGCATATTTTTGTTGATGGAATACTGTGACAAGAATTGTAATTCGCAAGTCTCTTCATACAACTTTCATCAATATATGTTTAAGGACAATCACAACTTCGCGCAAAGTAAAAGAAATCAAAACAACATTATAGAAATCAATGTCACTCTGTCAGGCATCTGATTGAAGCTGAATACCCCATTTCCTATTTCAAGCACATCATCATGTTTTCCATGGGTTTCATTTCAGGATTAAAGGGCAATGTCTGCCTGGGGGTGCTCGATGGAATAGAGATCGGTTATGATTCAGTTATAATAGTTAGGAGGTATTCAGTGTCCATTTTCTTGTTAAATTTCCATTGCCCAATTCATTCCTAAATCTATTTCTTCCCTTTCTAAAAAAATTTCCTGCAGATGTTCCTCTTCGTGGAAAATTGATTGCTTATGACAATGATGAGAACCATATAGGATGGATTGATTCAGACTGCACCAGCCCAAGCGAACAAAGCAGAATTCCTTTGTTCCAGAGGAAAGTATTGCACAAACAACTTTTGTGAACATTACACACATACTAGTGTGAGATCGTCTGATCACGCCTACTCTTACAGACGTGCAATTTCGCGTCCATATTCTGATGCAATCGTGTGAAGCAATGTAAGTACTAGATAGGGGAAATGATTACAAGATAGGGATTCAATACTTTGGTCACGTTAGGGGCCTGGTCACTTTGGAAAGCTAGAAATGATGCAGTTTTCAATGGTGTTACTCCCAGGGTGAACAGAGCTCTCCTGCTTGCGAATGAGGAAGCTAATCTCTGGATGCTTGCTGGGGCAAAAGGGATTAGTGATGTGGTCGCTACTGGACTTCCTGAACAGTAATAGGAAGGTCGTGGTTTTGTGGTTTTTTTTTTGTCGTTTTATGGTTGAGTGTGGCGCACATTTGTAGTTTTCAAAGAACCCCAAGTGGTTGGGGTTAGTGATGTGTTGTATAGCTATTTTGGCCTAAACTCTTCTCTCTGTTAATGCAATGATATGCAGCTCTCTTGCATATTCGAGAAAGATTACAAGATAGGGAGAAAGAGAAAGGAAAGGTAGATAAAGCATAGCTAGCATCATGTACTTCGTATTTTTGCTCGGTCTGTATATAGTCGAAAGAAGCAGAAGCCTGTATTCTATGTATGTTGTAAGGTATATCTCACTCACTTTGTAAGACTAAAGTGGTGAGAAGCATATCAATTATCAAATGAAAAACGATAGCAGTTTAGACATTTCTGACCGGTTCTCAGTTTCATCAGCAGATTTTGTTGATGGAATACTGTGACAAGAATTGTAATTGTTTGAAGTCTCTTCATACAATTTTCACCAATATACGTTTAAGTGCAAGCACAACTTATGAGCAAAATCAAAGCAACATCAAAGATCAAAATTTCCAGCAAAAAAAAAAAGTATGATCACAGCTTATGAGCAAAGTACTCCGAGAAAGAGAAAAAAACAGAGTTCACAAAACATACTTGAAACAAAACCTTCACGTAAGATATACATACGTGCAATCAGCCAGGTTTAAGATTATTTACAGGGCGCTGAAAACACAATACAGCGGATGTATAGATCAGCAATTACAAGTTTTAGTATACATCCCGTACCCCAAAATTCATTTAAAAACAAAATTGGATGCCAAAACAGGATTGCAATGCCATCAGAAACCTTGCAGTGTCATCATAAGTGTCAACTCTAGAAGCCTACCAATTTGCGTATTTTATTGAAATACCCACCATCACTTGTGCTAACTGTAGTAGGCTCCTCCACAGGATCCTTAAAGTTAGCCTTCTGACTCAACTCTTCAAATGCGTTAACAACATTCTGTAGTCGGGCAACAAACTCAATCAGAAGTGATGCAAATGTGGCCAATGACAAAGCGCTTGCACTTTCGTATGTTTTGGAGTCCTCATCTTCAAGTGGCATGTTTGGATGGAATGATCTTCTTAGAAATGAGTTACCAAGAAAGCTCTTTGATTGATGCAATAGAGTCTGATCAACAATGGTAGGTTCCACCCCTTCATTCTTGTTTTCTTTTTCCACAGCACTCGTGCCATCATTCTTGTTTTCTCTGTTCCTGTTTCCTTTTTCCACAGAATTGGTGCGATTAAGGACTTCTTTGATTCCTTGAGCCAGCTTGCTAGCATCCCACCTTTCAGTATTAACCAGAAGGTATGACTTTTCATCAATCTTTTTTTGCAACTCTTCAGCTGCCATGTGGACCTCAAATAGAATATCTATAGAACTCAACTTGGTCATCGTCTTAACTCTGTTTCCAAGCTCGCACAACACTTTAGCACCTTCCTGACCCACTTTCTGAATCTCTGCAGCAAAAACCCTTCTGCTCTCCGGAGGTGCCTAAATTCAATAATATATTGTTTAGGAAATAGATGTGGACCTAAAACAGTTTGTTGTTTACATTAAATAAACAAACCTGAATTTCCGAAAGAATGCAACCATGCAACGCCATGACTGCGAAGGAACAATGCCTCAATGCTCCACCAACTTTGGTGAAACTCCTCCAAGGATAGTTCATCGTTTTATAAGGACCATGGGGTGGTTCCCATACAGCAAAACCAAGCTGAAAATTCTCAAAAGGGCCTAATCAAAATTCACCAAATAATCTAGGTAGAACGGTTGAATGTAGAGCAAGTACAAACCAGGGTTTCCTCCTGTGCAGATGCCTCAACAGCTGCCCTGTACCCGCTATATAGAGGATCATCAGATGCTTGGTACACAAGTATTTTTGAAGGAATCCTTTCATATTCCATGCATTTCAGATATCCATCAACACAACCTAGAGCAATGTCCAAAAAGGGCATCAAGCATACAAGAACATGATATCATTAATTTGGCAAGAAAATTGAGAAATCAGATGCATCTACAGTCTACAGCCATTTGACCAATGACACCACAAACATATTTTAACTCTGCCAGTGCATGAAATAAGGAAACATGTGAATACTCTAAATTGCGAGGAGAGTGCTGGGTGCAGGGTCATACCTTCCAAGGATTTGGCAACACCAATGAAATTCTTTGATATCAGGTTGTGCAAATCTTCTCCTGCCCAGATTGGGTAAATACCTATATTGATCCCAAGACTGACAGCAGCACCAATGGCAATCAATATAAATCTGCTTGCAGCTGTATCAGTGAACTTCCCAGTGTTGTACCCAGAGACCATTACATAACAGAATGTCAGCAAGAACACACGGAATCCATACTCATATGGCTTCATCGTCGGATGCAGCTTTGTCAAAGTTGTGAAAAAGGCTACCAATACAAATCATCAAGGGAAACTGCATGTTAGATATTCTCATAGTCCCCCCCCCAAAAAAAAGAAATGGATTGCTCTCAGATAAGAATGCCTCAGTGCTCACCAACAACAATGATGCTCGTTATAAGAATAACTTCCTCTAATTTTCCCAGATTTTTGGACAATTCTGCAACTGCTAGAGCAAGAGCTCCTGCAGTTAGTGTCCCCAATCCCCGATTAAACCCTTTGCTTAAGGTTGCACCTGCATTAACACTTATTCAAATCAATTACAGAATAGGAATACATGAATTTGCAGGTTTCCCAGCCACTGGACCCATGTTCTCTAAGTTTTTTTTTTTTTTACGGGTCTAAGTAACAGCATTAAGACAAAAATACAAAGAAAAAGAAAGCACCTAACAGGCCAGTGACAAAAATTAAAGATATCAAAATAGACAGGTTCCTTAGCATCAAATCAAACTCTTCCCTCATAATTAATAAGAGTTGCATTTATTTAAATCCATGTACTAAAAGTAGCATTTCTCTATGTTTTTAACTTTTTGCACAACAAAAGTAATGCATACACCGATTGCCACTTAACAACCAATGTTACTTTTTCTTGCAAATAGCATTAATCTCTTTGGCAATGTGACTGACCACTACTCTCTGAGTTCTTATATTGACCTAGACTAAAAGGTTTCCAAGTAAATTTAATGATACCCATACTTTAATAAGCAATTATAGATAATGATAATGTTTTAGAGAAGGGTCTGGATTAAATTTTAAGGTAACATTGTTTGAAGATGTCTCAAGAAGCATCTGGCTTAAATTTTTTAAGATGTGATGGTCCATCACCAATATAAATATGGTTCTAAAGTTACACATCCCAGTGCACAGCTGCACACAGAGTAATCAAATCTGCCAGCCAAAATCTAAACTATATACAAACACCAATTTCTTAATCCATCTACCACCAGGTCATCAGCAATGTCGAAAAGCGGCTCTATCACCAGGTCTTAAGCAATGTCAACAAGCAGCCCTATCACCAGGTCTTCAGCAATGTCAAAAGCTGTGGGGCACGTTCAACAGATGGGCCTAATGGAAGGTGATCCTTGCTCTGCACGGAGTAACTAATTCACTTGGTCCCCAAACAGGATCTCGAAACTTTAAGCAGCCAGGCCCGCCTGATTTTGAGTGCAATGGCAGTTACTGATCCGCATATCAGATGAACATTGGGTGGAAATGATCATTCACCTGTAAATTAACATGGCCATGCTCCAAGAACTGATGTGTCGAGAGTCAAGACTGAGAAAAAGGCAGTACAAGGATCGGAGCAGGAGGTGACGGCACGCAAGAGATTTGAGAAAATGAAGAGACTTCAATAAGAATGAACAGCAACCGCAACACAACAAGGCTGACACCTGGAACTTGAAGGCAAGGAAGGCAAATGGAACCGAGAGAAGACGGAAGGGCTCACCGATGCTGAACTCGAAGACGACGACGACGGTGAGGATGGCCCAGATGGAGTGGCTGACGATGTCGTGCGGCTCCCGGAAAAAGACGAGGAGCGTGATGAGCGCCAGCGCGAGGCCGACCTTGGCGGCGAACACGGCCTTCCGCGGGTCGGCCCGCGCGAACGCCCAGAGCTCGGACACGGCGCCGCACGCGGCCTCCCACCAGTGCGCCACGGCGGCGACGGCCCGCCGGAAAAGCCCCTCCTTGGGCGGCTGCTCCCTCTCCTCCCCGGAGGTGGTCGGGAGGGTCCAGGCCGAGGAGAGCAGCGGGACCGCGGCCCCGCGCTGGTCCTCCAGCGTCGACCATAGCGACCCCAGCCGCGCCGGCGGCGGCCATGCGGGGTGCCGGGCGGGGACGGATCGGCGGAAGGTTTCAGCAGGGTTCTTGGGGATCGGGCGGTGGGCCGCCCTGTGGGGACGCGGAGCGAATCGCACTGCCCACTGGGAATTGTCGGCGTGTTTCTTGCTCTGGCCTGCGCTCGAGGTTGGCTGGTGCTTCCTGCGCTGTTCCTGTCCAGATGTGTCGTGCTCCACTGCTGCTTTGCTCTGTGCCTGTGCGTGCCCGCGGACCGTGGCCGTGGAATGGGAAAGTGGACGGAACGTCGGGATCCGCTCTCGTTTTCCGCCTTGAGCGATAGTCGGCGGTTTATGGCGGATGGCCATCCTTCGGTCCGTTGTTTGAGATGTTTTGCCACATATTTTCGGTCGGTGGGGTGGTTTGAGGTCTTTAGTCGGAACCAGGGTTCACCTTACCGAACCGAGAGCGGTTACCGCCGGTCCTCGGTAACGGTAAACCGAACCGGTAAGGTCGGTTATCGCTAGAAACCGAACGGTTTCAAATTTCCAAACCAGCAGCCCAGTTCAATCGGTAAGGAGCGGTTAACCGGTCGGTTTGACCGGTAAGCCGAACCGGTCAGACCGGTTAGCCGCTGCGGTTTCATGATTTTTTTTCTTTAGCCCAATGGAAAATTTGGCATGAACATTGTAAATATTTGTACAAAAACCTATCAGAAGGTCCTGTGAAGATAGTAGTGAGAGAGGATGGCTCTCGCGCTCCCCCCTAGTGCTCTCGGCGGCGAGCCCTCCCTCACCATCCTCCCGACGGCGCAACAATGGAGATTCCTGAGATAAGTCGCTGGTGCTTTGTCCCATCGTGTGAGTTCCTCTCCTCCTTTCCGCTGTTTTTCTTGGTTCCGGTCTTCTGGATTTCTGGATTTTTTGGTCTCTACTAGTCTTGGCCCTGGTGATTGCCCTCTCTCTGTTTCTTCTGCTCAATGGCTCTGGCTACGGATTTATTGGATTTTGAAGTAGGACGAAGATTTGAAGATGAGCTTTTCTACTCTTCTGGCAGAAGAGTTCACTATGTTAAGCCTCAAGATAATTGTTTCTTGCTGCTAGCCACTTTCACGAGATATTTGTTTCAGTTAAGTGAATCGGCTGTGGCTCTTGCTCTTCAATCCTGTCTTGGTGGTTCTGCTGATTGTTTCCAAGTGGAATATCAAAGTCACCACCACTACCGTTTTTCGGTCTCTTGCAAAACAGTTGGTTTTGCTATTTACAATCTGAGGCGTTTCATTGGTAAATCATTTGATGTCTAGTTCCATCTCTGGAGTAATGGTGCTCCAAATTGGGAGCGTGAAAAGAGGCTTTGGGAAGCAGAAGAGGAGAAAAAATGGTCTCGTGTCATTTCTAAGAGACAGGCTAGGCAGTTCAATCGGTCGCAGAAGCCGAAGAAGGTCAGATTTGCTGCTAATCTTGTTCAGCAGTCCCCGGCTATCAAATCTTCTCCTTCTGAGCTGAGGCAAGTTGTTAGAATTGGTTCTTTGTTCATTAACATTCCTACTGAGGCTGGTAATCTGTCGCCTACTCGAAAGACCTTTGGTATTCTCAGGAACACAATTTCAGTTGAAGATGACTCAAGTGTTCGAAGTCATTCAGGGCTTTCAGGGAATTCTTTTGGTTCTTCTTCGGCTCTTGATATTCAAAATTCGAATTCTTCTGTTCCTGATAGCTTTTCAGCTCCCAGTGACCGACACAATGGCTCAGCTTCCAAAGAGTCCAAGCTTAAGCTAGTTAAGCAGTCATTTAAGTCATTTATTGTGGCTAGCCGTTTGCACCTTGGAGGGTGCACCCGCTGCTTTGAAGGAAATCACAATAAGATCTTCTGTCGATCAAATATCAGATGTGCTGCTTGTTTTAATTTTGGCCATACCTTCAAGTATTGCTTAACCAGAAGCAAGCCCAGGATCTCTTGGAGGCCCAAAGTCCATTTCCAGCCCGTGCAGAACTCTTTGGAAACTGAGCGGCCTGATGGGGAAAGCCAGCCCAACCCGGAATATGAGGAGTCACCCCCACCGGCTAATAATAAGACAAACAGCCACAGTGCTTCTTCCCCAAATCGTCGTGCTGCTACAGAAAAAAACCCCTCCCCGCTCGAGCCCGCGCTTAACCAAGGCTCCTCGCCTCCCACTGAGTGTGGTTCGGGTGAGGACGAGATGTCAAACTTTGAAGTTGATCCTATTCCTTTTGTCCCTGAGGGGATGAATGTGGAGGATTGGGCGCGACCGGCTCGTGGCAGGATCATCATCACCGCCAACCCGCCGCGACGTCATGATGAGTATGCCATTGTATCCATTCTCCCACCTCCGCCTCCTGAGCAGCTGTATGAGGTCATAGATGAGGTGGTTGGTTATTTCGTGAATGTCCAGCGGATGCATATTAGGTCATGCTGCCCCTCTCCTCTTGGCTTGTGTCTAATCCAGTTTTCGTCAGCAATAGCCCGGCAAGCGATGATCAATATGAGCCCCTTGCAGCTCGATGCGGATAGGGAAATTACTGTTGTGGAGCATGATAGGGGTATTAACCTGAGGAACAGCCCCTTTACTAGAACATGCTGGATTATGTTCTTGGCTTTTCCGCTTGATTTCCAGACCAGAGAAATTATTTCACAAGCTGTGGGTCTTTTTGGCTCTGTTGTCATGTGGACTGATAATTCTAGATTCCGGTCTCGAATTTTGCCCAGATGCAGGGTCACTTTCATCAGTCGTATCCCTAGAAGCCTGATTATTGCTGAGAGTGGATGTGTTGCTGACAGTGGGCATTCCTGGACAGTGCCCATATTTGTGCTTGATTCTGCTCTGAATGATGGTCTTCCTGCTGATGAAGATCCCATCCCTCCCAATGGCAATCTGCATCCGGAAGGGGCAAATGGAAACTTGGAGGATCATGGGCCTGGCCAATTTGAAGATGTGGGTGATTTGCAGGACATCCAACAGGGTAATGAGGACCAGGGTCTGGAAGTGCAGCCACATGATCACCAAAATGCATAGAACAATGATTGGGATCCTTGGCCAGCGCAGGAAGGAGAGCATGTTGATGATAATGAGATTGCCATGGTTAACAATCTTGCCAATGCTGCTGTTGCTGCTGCGGTGGCAAATGGTCTCATGCAGCACCCAGATTAGCCACAACAAAGCACCTCAGTCAGCAGTGATACAAATGCTTTTTTCAGAGCTCAAGGCCCTGCTGTCACTCTTGAGCTACCTCTCCCAGCTGCCCAGAATGAATGTAGGACTTTGGCTGTTGCCAATCAGGTCATGACTTTTGACAGTGACTTCTTGGTTAGAGATTTGGCTAAAAAGGTTGGCCTTCATCAGGGTTTCGGCCCAGCTCCTTCTGTGCAAATGTTGCTGCAAGAGTTGGCCCTCAAAGCCCAGCAGATTTTATCCCTCCTTCCCATGAAGGAGCCCATCCTTGCAAGTTTGTGGAACGCTGCCCCAAATTATCCCATTCAGGACTCTTGGTTCTTTAACATTGATAATCAGGCCTGGGGTAACAATGCTGAGGCCTCTTCTTCTAGAGGACCTAGAAGGCCCAGACTGCAATTTGTCAGAAACCCTTTGGCTCCTTCCTCAGCCAATCAGAATGATCAAGACACTTCGACTGAAGGGAGAGATCTTGCTATGGAAGCTGATGGAGAAGTTCATTCTCTTGATTGGGCTGTCACTAATGAGGGAGTCTCTCTCACCCCCAATGTTCATGACCAGCTGCAGGCCTTCCTCGTTACTGACTCAAGGGGCATTTCTGCCAACATGGAGGATGATCCCACTGTTATTATGCCACAGCCTCTTGCTACCATCCCTCCAGAAACTGAGCTTGTTGCCCCTACCTCTAGGAAGAGGAGAGGCAAGGAGAAAACACCTGTTGTTGATGATGAAGTCAGAAGGTGCCCCAGATTCAAGAAGGCCCAGACACAGGTGCATCTTCAGTTGAACAGTGTGCCAAGGAGGCAGAAAGGAGCTGCCAGAAAGTCTGTGTCCATCTCCACCCTGCCTGAGCTGAAGAACTTCATCATAAACAAGGCACTAGACAAAGAGCTAGAAGCTGTTGATGTTGATCCTATACCTGCTGATACTTTGGTGGAATTAGGTTTATCTTTCTGTGGTGTTCCTCCTATGGAGTTGAGCCTTGCCACTCTCCAGCCAGAAGAAAGTGACAAATGATGTGTCCCCAAACTTTGCTGAACTCTTGCTTTGTGCTGGGATGGAATTGTAATCTTATTTTGCCTCTTTGTCTCTCCTGGTTGTTTGGGCTGACTGGCAAGAACTTAACTTATCCAGAGGTGGCTATGCCCCTGCTGATGATTTTGCTCTACTTTTCTATATTTTCATGGATTGTCGTGCATGGAATGTTTTGTGTTGGAATGTGAGGGGGCTAAATGACAAAGACAAGTGGGATATAAAATTGAAGAAAGCAATGCTAATATTTTATGTTTGCAGGAACTAAGAAAGAGAATCTGGATATACATTTTATTAGAAATTTTGCCCCCAAAAGATTTGATTGTTTCGATTTTTGCCCCTCTATTGGGGCTTCTAGTGGCATTTTAGTTTGTTGGGCTTCTAGACACTTCTCTGCTGAGACCCATGAAAAACACAATTTTGCAATAAGACTCAAATTTACTTCCATGCTCAACCTAGTTTCTTGGGGGTTAGTTGTGGTTTATGGTCCTTGCAGGCAGCCTGCTAGGGACCAATTTGTTAATTGGCTTTATAATCTGGAAATTGATGTTGAGGAGCTCTGGCTAGTTATGGGAGATTTTAACTTCTATAGAAATGCTGAGAATAGGAATAGATCTGGAGGAAACTTCAATGACACTCTTGTCTTCAACAATATCATCAGCCATCTTGGACTTGTTGAATTGCCCCTCAAAGGTAGAAGCTACACCTGGAGTAACATGCAGGAGACCCCTCTGTTGGAGCAGATCGACTGGTTTTTTACTTCTCCTGCTTGGACCACTCAATTTCCTCTTTCTTTGGTTCTCCCTCTTGCAAGAATCACATCTGATCATCTCCCTTGCAAGATTCAGATTGGTACTAACATCCCAAAGGCAAATATTTTCAGATTTGAAAATCATTAGCTGGGCCACCCTGAGTGTATCAAGAAAATTACTGATACTTGGCAAATCCCTTGCTCTGCCAGAAATGGTGCCCATGTCATCAGTGCAAAGTTTAAGATTCTGAGGCGAGTCTTAAAGCTTTGGGCCAAGAGCTTCTCCAGACTATCCCAGTCTATTGATAATTGCAATTTGACAATTGCTTTTCTGGATAAGGTGGAAGAATTCAGACCTTTGCTAGCCTATGAGCTTTTGTTCAGGAACATTATTAAGACCCATATTAAGAAGCTCCTGGCTATGCAGAAAGAGTATTGGAGACAGAGATTCACAAGTCGTATTGTGCAGTTTGGAGATGAGAACACAAAATTTTTTCATGCTATGGCTTCAGAGAGATATAGGCTTAATGTGATCTCCCAACTTATGGATGACACTGGAAGAATGGTGACTGATCATGCAACTAAAAGTGCTCTTTTCTTTCAAGAGTACAGAAGTAGGCTTGGCAGCAGACTTGGTATCTCCATGCAGTTTGACACTAGCTCTTTTATCCAACCCCATAATGATCTTGAAAAACTCTGTGAGCCTTTCAACCATGAGGAGATAGATAATATTATCCTAGAGCTCCCACTTGACAAGGCCCCTGCCCTGACGGTTTCAATAATCTTTTCTTGAAGAAAGCCTGGCCCATTATTAAAGAGGACTTCTACAGACTGTGTTTTGAGTTCTTTCATCATCAGGCTGATCTAAAGAGTATTAACCACTCATACATTACTTTAGTTCCCAAGAAAGATAACCCTGAGAAGGTGAATGATTTCAGACCAATTTCTCTCATGAATTGCTCCCCCAAGCTGGTTTCCAAATTGTTGGCTAATAGGCTGCAAGCTGTTGCTCTCGATGTAGTTCATGAAAATCAGTATGGCTTTGTTAAAGGAAAAACTATCCAAGACTGTCTTGGTTGGGCTTTTGAGTTTCTTCACCAATGCCATCAGTCTAGGAGAGAAATTGTTATTATCAAGCTTGATTTTGAGAAAGCTTTTGATCTGGTAGAGCATGCTATTGTGTTTGAGATGCTTAAAGTGAAAGGTTTTCCTGAAAAATGGATTAAGTGGGTGCAGGATTTGCTTGGTTCTGCAACCACTTTTTTCCTTCTAAATGGCACTGCTGGCAAAGAGATTGTGTGCAAAAGGGGGGTTAGGCAAGGTGATCCTCTTTCTCCTTTGCTCTTTGCAATTACTGCTGACCTGATGCAAGGTGTTATTAATCATGAGTATCATCTGGGCAATTTGCTCCCCCATTCCCTCAAAATGCAGAACTTCCTTTTCCAATCATCCAATATGCTGATGACACTATTGTCATCATGCAGGGGGTTGAGTCTCAACTGCTGCTTCTCAAAGAGATCTTGCATAAGATTTTTCTTAGTAGTGGACTGAAAGTGAATTATCATAAATCCTGTCTTGTACCCATTAATATTGGAAGTGACCAGGCTCTTTAGCTTGCTGAGGCTTTTGGCTGTCTTGTGGGGTCCTTTCCTTTCACATATTTGGTCCTTCCTATGGGCCTGACCAAACCACAAGTAAAAGATTATGCTCCTCTTATCTGTAGAATTGAGAGAAAGCTGTCTGCTTCCTCTCAATTTCTGTCCTATGCTGGCAGATTACAATTGATCAACTCTGTTTTATCATCTCTCCCAACATATTACATGTGCTCTCTCAAGTTGCCTGCCACTATCATTGAGGCCATTGATAAGTTCAGGAAAAACTGTCTTTGGAGAGGAAAGGATTTCAATCAAAAGAAGTATAACTTAGCTGCATGGGATATTGTTAGAAGACCCAAAGACAAAGGTGGTCTGGGAGTTATTGACCTTGCTGCTCACAATAATGCTCTTCTTCTTAAGTAGCTTGACAAATTTTACAGAAGAGAAAACATTCAATGGGTCTCACTCATTTGGAACAGATATTACAATGGAGTTGTGCCTCATCTGAGTAGGGAAAAAGGATCCTTTTGGTGGAAGGATATTTGGAGGCTCCATGTCATTTACAGAAGAGTTGCTATTTGTTCCCCTATTCGGGGGGACACTATCAGTTTTTGGGAAGATATTATTCAGGGAGAAGTCCAAGCTGATGTGTACCCTAATTTGTTTGCTTTTGCTAAGGATCCTAAAATTTCTTACTGCAATCTCAGGCAGTTTGGTGATCTTCTGAGCTGTTTTCGTATCCCTATGACTAGAAGTGCCTACAATGAATTCATTCAACTGCAGCTTTTTCTTCAAGAGTTGCCACCTGTAGCGCAGCAAGAGCATGATTCTTGGAGTTTTGTTTGGGGTCAGCACTTCTACTCTTCCAGCAAGTTTTATCAGTATCAGTACAAAGACTTGCATCCTGAGAGGTCTATCACCTGGATCTGGAAATCCAAATGTGTGCCCACTATCAAATTTTTTGCGTGGTTACTTCTCAATGACAGATTAAATACTAAGAACATTCTGAAAAGGAGAAGGAAGCATCTTGATGATGGCTATAACTGTGTGCTCTGTCATGAAAATGTTGAAGAAACTGTTGAGCATCTCTTCTTTGACTGTTCCTCTACAGTAACCCGTTGGTTTGCCACTGGAATCACTTGGAATGAAAACTCAAATGTTCATCCGAAAATTTATCTTGCCAAAATGGCGTTTGCCTACCCTTTTTTCATGGAGGTTTTTATGATTGGTGCATGGATCATCTGGAAGGAGAGAAACAATTTTATTTTCAGTCATAAGCCTCCTAGTTTAGCATCCTGGAAGGTGTCCTTCAAGGATGAAGTGCTTCGACATCTGCTGAGGATTAAGTCCTCCTTGCACCCCTCCATTTTGTTGTGGCTTGACTCTTTGTAGTTTGCCCCCCTTTCTTTTTAGCTTGTGACAGCTGCTTGCTGCTTGCTGTTACTGTTGCCTAACTCCTTGTTAGGTTGTAAGTAAGTTCCTTTGTACTCTCTATCCTTGTTTAATCTATTTGTTACCGGGGGGCGTTGCCCCACGGTGTTTGCTCAAAAAAATATTTGTACAAAATGACCACAACAAATCAACAATATATAGTTGTCCATACAAATTATCAAATAGCGTACGAAAGTCGAATAATAGTGCATAGTTAGATACAATGATACAAATACCAAAGATACAAATTCATCAAGTCTTCACTCACCGAAACAAGCTCAATACCGGTTTACCGCTGCAAGAATGGGAAGACCCCCATTTGGGACGCCATCTCGTACTCGACGTTGGACATGCAATTCAAACCTTGCACTCGAAGCAGGTCGGCCTTGTAATCTTGCCAAGTTTGGCCCGTCCATGCCGATGTTGATTGCCATTGTTGAACCAACATAGCGTAAAAATTCGGATCTTCCCATTCATACACCCATCTGGTAGGGGGCTGCGTGGCAATGTCAGGTATGGTATAGATAAAGGACTGGGACTGGGAGGCATCGGCATCGCTGTAGGGGGAAGAATACTGTGGATTGTCGTAGTCGGTAGGTCCACGTCCAACCGTTCTCCTTTGCGATTCAGGTGCTCCATGGTCACGGTCTTGAGTAGCATGTGTGAAGTCAGTCTCCCCTGCAGTCAACAAGAAATCATAATACACTGCGCTTATCGAACATCCTCCCTAAATCCTATAGCAAATCATACCTACATCCTCCAAGCTTATACTACCTAAATCTTAA
Organism: Cenchrus fungigraminus; assembly: GCA_036936925.1. Classification (NCBI taxonomy): domain Eukaryota; kingdom Viridiplantae; phylum Streptophyta; class Magnoliopsida; order Poales; family Poaceae; genus Cenchrus; species Cenchrus fungigraminus. The sequence continues at coordinate 62,735,103 of CM072770.1, forward strand.
AGCAAATCATTCATAAACCCTATAGGAAACACCTAGATCTAATACACTACGCTTACCGAACCAAAGCCCCCGACCGGGGCGAAAAACCGCCCGCCCGCCCCGGCTAACCGCTCCAACCGAGCGGTCGGCACCAGATCCGGTGCCGCCGCGGTTAGCCGACCATTCGGTTCGGTAAACCGCGCATTGGGACCGGCTAACCGAGGCAGGCGGCGGAACGGTGGCGTGCGGCGGCGGACTGAGGAGGAGAGGTAGAGGTCACGGATAGGGGAGAGGAGATACTGAGCGGCGTGTCTTGGGGGTCGTTGCATCCCAGTATTAGGTCTAGGGGCTAATGGGCCTTAATGGGCCGCGGGTTTTTTTTTCTTTTTCTGTTGAACTTCCGAAGCCAACAAAAAATAGTGAATGCAATCAAATTTGAAAACTTTTGACACCATTAGATTCTATAAATCTTGAACTATTTTTACGAATTTTTATAGCGATTTTTTAAATTTCAAAATTTGAACTCCACCGGTTTGAATACCGGTCGGAACCGCTACCGTGCCGGACCGATATTGCCGGTATTCACGGAATTCCGACCGGTATCAAACGGTAATTAAAACCATGGTCGGAACATGCTCACAAATACTATGAAGTACTCCCTCCGTCCTAATTTTATGTTCGCTGGAGTCTGAGATCAGGAACCAATTCGATGGCCAAAAGACACTAATAACCCTATAAAGCAATTATAAGGCTACCAGTCAGAGGATTGCTGCGGTGTGCAAAGCTTAGAGGAGTAGGTCCTGTTGCAATGGAACGATGTGCAAAGCCCAGAGTAGTAGGTGCTGATGCTATGGAACGACAATCGAAGAGGGACATCAATCTGTAGCTTCAGCGACCGTCAAAGAGGGACAGAGGGAGTAGTACTCCGATATAAGTATACCTGATCATGAGCTGCCCGACCCGATAAACCTGACCCAACCCACCCAAAAAAAACCCGACCCGACCCGACCGTGCGACGAGTCAGGCGCGGGCCGAAATTTTCACCCGAACTCAAAAACATAACCCGACCCAACCCGAAAATTATAACTAAAAACCCGAAACCCAACATGAACCCGACCCACACGTGTGACGGGTCGGGCGCGGGCCATGATTTTCGACCCGACATGACCCTACCCGAACCTGACACGACCCGACCCATGATCAGGTATAGATATAAGACATGTGCATAATTCAAAATGTAAACTTTGAAATGTTTGATTAATTAATAGTCTTCTGTACTCCCTCTGTTCCGCAATATAAGGTCTTGGGGGCTTCAAAGTTTTCTCAAAATATAAGGACATGGAGTGGCACTTGTGGGCCCCACATAGAATTCCCTATCAAACAAAAATCTCCACTATTCCCTAGCCGGCCAGCCGCACCCTCCCCAGCCGCACAAATCCCCCGCAGTGACGCACCTCCAGGCCACCGGGGAGACCGTCCGCCGCGCGGGGAGGCCGTCCGCACCGCGGGGAGAAAGGAGGCGTGGCCCATCGATGGGGAAGAAGAAGGCGCGGCCGCCGGATCTCGGGCGCGAAAGAGGCGAAGGGCGGCGGCGCGCTCAAGGGGCCCAGCGGCGGAGCTCGCCCGAGCCCCGGCAAGGCAAGCCGGTAGATCTCGTGCATTCGCGGGCCTGCATTCGCGAAGCTCGCCCGCGCCCTGACGAGGATAGGCGGCGGTGCTCGCGGCCGCCCTCGCGGGGCCGCGGCTGCCGGGAGAAGAGCAGGGGTAGAGAGAAGGGGGTCAGAGATGGAGGAGCGGGTGAGAGACGTGACGGCGATGGAGGCTTGCTATGTACTGGAGGGGGCAGAACCAGGTGCATAGATGTCATTTTAACTCTCTTCTATTTCATGCATTTGAATGCTTCACGTCCCTATATTGTGGGAAGGAGGGAGTAATAAAGTTTTTGTCTGACAAAAATAATATCATTAAATTTGTGTTAAAAATATTTTCATATGACTAATTTTGTTGTTATAAAAAGTATTTTTATGATATATTAAGAGAAAAATGTTAGTATCGGTGACCGAGCAAAGTTTGACCGTGCCTTCTATCCTGAGACGGAGGGAGTATCACATATGCAATATGGTAAATAATGGACTTGAGATGAAGTTCTAGTATATCATTATCACAAACGGTCTCAATTGCCAAATTCAACATCATCTTATGGAAGTGCTCGCCGAGATAAATGAAATGGAGTTGGTTCACCTAATTTGGAGTTTAGACGCAAAAGTTATGACTCTTAAAAGATTGCGATGCATACTTAGCACGGAAGGTAGGGTCGGTCGACCCAAACCCACTACGACCGACCATAACCCAAGTCCAAACACCACCAACTTTTGCCCAAAGGCTCAATACTTATCCTAGGAACCAAGAAACCATGTCATGGAAATCCACCACAAAAGGTAGATCGGTCGGCCTTGGACCGTTGTCTCAAGTCTCAACAGAGCCCACCTTTTTGGCCACTTGAAAGGAAATACATCTAGGACCATCGAGGAGTGTTGGATTCATGTCGACTCCATCTGAGAGCCCGAGTGTGACTCACTTGGATCCATGGACCCACAAATCACATACCCCGCACAGAATCATTTATCCCAGTGACTGATCCAAGACGTGCACCCGCACAGAATCATTTATCCCAGTGACTGATCCAAGACGTGCACACACTAAGATGGTGCACAGATGGCTTCAAGCAAGGGAGGCCATGTTGGCCGATTCCACCAGTTCGGTCGACCTAAAAACTTGGCTTCCACGGCTCCAAACCGCCTCAACCGCCATCTAAGATTCATTCACAAGTGTAGATTAAGTAAGACAGTTCATCCTAGGGTTTGGCCAGTTCAACAGACCTAAGGACTTACTTCACCCACCTCCAACCACCTGCCTGCAACCCCTACAAGTACACCCTGCCTCCTAAATGCTATATATAGAGGAATCTCACGCCAGGAGCAGGACACATCGGCAAGGACCTATTCTTTCACTCTTTGAAGACGTAGTAATAGGCTAGGCTAGTTTAGTTGGAAGTAGAATCGGGTCGAGCTCACCTCGGGGTTCGGAGTAGTCTTTGGGAGATCTGGTTAAACTCTTGTATCCTTTCATTTTCTTTTGTATGACTCTGAGTATTAATATATCTTAACTTCCACTCTTTAGTTCAACTCAATTACTTTCTGCATTTATTTCACGAGTGATTGCAGAGTGTGTAGTTTAGACTATTGTGGTTTCTGGATATAGTTATGAGTGTTCAATATCACTCTTTATACTAGTTTACTTTATTATATTTTCTTATGGACTCCTTACTTTGGTTAGTGTTCTAGTAATTATAAAGCTAGGACAATAGTCAATAGAGTAGACGTGGTGTTTAGTCTTGCAATTACCTTGAAGTGCGCCTAGTGTCATGCATTGTTGTGGTAGTCTCAAGTGGTGACAGCCTTGACGGCCTATGTAGTCCACCATGTGAGGTACACTAGAGTGCAATAGGACCTTTCTCGACTTGTCTAGCCCCCTTCTCATCCCTTTCCGTGATTAGGACGGTTGAGCATCCTGAAGCAAGCACTAGTAGAAGCCCGAGATCTATAAATGAGTAGAATATGTTATGCTTTTGCCAGAGTTGTTAACTCGGTTAGTTCTCAACTAGAGTGAACTTGACATAATAGGAAGTGCTTAGAGCAACTCCAACAAGGCCCCTACTCAAAAAGTAGGGATTGAGAATAAAAAATGCACTCCAGCAGAGCCCCTACTCAAAGCCCTAGTGTAGAGAGGCGCCCAAATCCTCCCATCCAACCCCATCTCCCATGGGTGGCTAGGGCCTCCCTACTTTTTTGTTGACCAGTTTTCTTCCTCCTACACTTGAATCGTCCGCAATTGTTCTTGAGTCTTACGATGCTCACTTGCACCTACTCGTATATGCTGCTGAGCGCGAGGAGGGAAAGATGCTCGTGCTGCCGCACAGGTTGGCACCGGCTGCCCTGCGCCACCGCATGGGCCAACCGTGATGCTCAGCTGCTTTGTGCCCAAGGGACGGCTCCGACTCCTCCATTCAATGTCACCACAGCATGAGCTAGCCACGACCATGCAGACTCCCAAGGCCACACTCCAAAACTTCTGAGTGCAAACCGAGCAACAGTCATGAACAAACATGATGGACCGCTCCCACAGCAACACAACCACCCTCCAAGCTTCTACAACTGGATTTGATGCTACTAGTGCCCGATTTGATGCCATCGATACTCGATTGGACACCAATAGTAGCTGATTTGAAACCATGGCAGTTCAATTGAATGTTGTGGTAGGAAGATTCGACATTATGGTCGTCTGAGGTGAGGTTGCTAGGTTTGAAGCCCCTCTGCTCCTCTGTACTGATGGGAGAGGGAAATGGCACCACAAGAGCTTCCCTTCCCTCTCCCCAACCCACCTCTCGTCCTTCATGTCGGTGGCGCTAGGTGGAGCGAGAATCGCAGGTCAAAAGTCGATGCAAACCGGCTTGGGAATGGCGGCAGAGTTCAAAAGAAAAAAGAGGTAGCACGAGATGTCATGGGAGAAAGAATAGGAAGAAAAAGAAAGACAAAACAAAAATACCCACTCACTTACAGATGGGTCCCATATGTCATACCGCCAGCCCTACTAGAGCATCGGGATCGAGACGAATACTGCTTTTCCATATCTGAGTCCAAGGCACATGACAATCCGCAGTTGTGATTATGCTTATCAGAGTCGGATTAGTGTCCGATGTCGCTTTCCAAGTCGGAATAACCGAGACATCTTCGCGTGAAAAACAACGGACATGCCAAGGGTGCCTAGGAAGTTGATCGAGCATTCACTCAGCATCGATCTCAAAGCTACACTGAAGAGGCAATGCATATGAAGATTTGCCCAAGACTGCAGGGAAGCCATCAATAGGAACTCGTGAAACTACTCACGACCAGCGTCATCAAAGAAGTGTTCCATCCTGAGTGGCTCGCAAATCCCGTCCTGGTCCAGAAGAAGAACAACAATGAGTGGAGGAGGTGTGTCAACAACACAGACCTCAACAAGCATTGCCCCAAGGATCCCTTTGGTCTTCCCCAGATTGACCAAGTCATTGACTCCATGGCTGGTTGTGCCCTACTCTGTTTCCTCAATTGCTACTCGGGGTACCACCAGATAGCAATCAAGAAAGAAGATCAAGAGAAGCCTTACTTTTTAATACACCTAAGTCACCCCCATCTTAGAGTATCACAGTCCCCTCATTGCCGACAATAATGACGGTCGCAAGCCCACGCTACTCGTTGTTTTCTTCCTTGCCATCAATAACGCAAGTGGCATCGCCTTTGCAGAGTTGTCTCTAGTGTCATTACGGCTGCAGACCTGCAACTTCTTATCCAGCTTCAACAAGGTGCTCAAGGGCTCATCGTACGTGCCTTGGGTGGGTGGGAGCGCCTCTATTGGCTTTGGCGACATGTCATCCAAGGCCAAGGTAGACGTGGAGGTCATCTTCGATGTCATGGAATGGAGGGCACTGACCCCCTTCATGGCCTTCTTCTAACTGGTTGTCCTGTTGTTGCTCTTCTAGCTGTGCAAGCACGATGCCTCCACTAACGCCAGCGCTAATCATGCGCTCCAACGTGTGCAAATTGTACGCCACCAAGATAGGCGCATAGGCAATGGATCCTCAAGGGCTACACACCCATGCTCACCATGGTGTTGTTGGCATTTCTGACGTGTCACCGAAGATTTACCTTTAGCAACAACATCAGAAATGACCGATTGATGGTTTTTGTGGAATCACCACTGGGGTGATGTTTTATGAAATTAAATATAAAAAAGATATGTTGAGTGGGTGCTCTTAATAGTACTACTGAGTACAGGACTCGATAATATTATCAAGGAGCAAGCCTTATTGATGGGGTGAGATGTATCCGCAAGCGTACATATACATACTTTATTGTCTAGTTGTAGCATGTCACCCATGAGTATTCCCAAGGGTATCGTTATTTATATTTTAGCGGAAGATGGACTTATGAAAATGTATATAAATATATATGTGTATGTATAATCGTGTCGTATGGATATATCAGATACAAGCCAAGGACAATATGAATAAGTAAATCGTACCAAAGCTTAATACAGGGGTAAGCAAAGAATTGAGTATAAGATATATATAATATGATCGGGTGACACACACACGACCATCATCTCAGATAAAGAATAAAGAATAAACTAAGGTTAGTTGGAGTAGGGCACTAGAGTCTTCCTTAGTTCATAAATACTAGCAAAGCATACATCATACAGTTAGTCTAGATCTATCCTATTGCACCGAGGAGAACACACTCCCCTGGTCTGCCAGGGTAGCGCGTCTTATGTACCTCCAATGCTCGTAAACTCACATGGGGGAATACAAGAGATGTACGGGGCTATCACCACCTGTACACCTACCCTGACAGACCATGGAATACGGCCACTCGAGGTGGATCCTACGACACCAAGCACCACGCTCGCGGCCATAATCACTACTTTAGCCCCTCTGGCACCTGAGCCATGATGACCCACAGGCTTATGGCTAGATCAAGCCCGAGAGCACACCCCACGATTACAATAGAGCAAACCTATACTAAACATACTAGTATAGCACATGAAAGCATATGATAAGGTATAACATACTACAAGTGTAGAAATAACGAACTCTGTATAAATACGAAATGTATGAAGAGAGTACATAGCCATACCGTAGGTCAGAGGTTGAGCCAACCGACCCGAGGCGGTCGCTAAGCACTACTAGCAAGAATGCACTAGGCCTAAGCTCCACTAACTTGGCTAAAGATTACGAAGGGAGAGAAAGAGAGATAGAGAGAGAGAGATAGAGGGTGTGAGAGAGAGAGAGAGAGGCTCCTTGCACTACGTGAAAAACTCACTTTGGTAACGGGCATAGATGGCCTTTAGTAATGGGCAAAGCGCCCGTTACCGATCAAGTGTAACAAATGAGCCAAGAAAGGTAACGGGCAGATGCCCGTTACTGATAACACATATTCGTAACGGGCATCAAACAACGACCGTTACCATAACTAGCCACCGGTCACGTGAAATGGCTGTTTCTCTAGGCCACAGAGAACTTTGGTAACAGGAACCAAAACAGAGCCCGTTACAGTAACTCAACATCAGAGACGCGTTCTGTGAAACTGCGTCTCCGATGTCTAGACGCGTCTATTTCACGCGCGTCTCAGCACAACTAGGATTCGTAATGGGCATCAAACAACAACCGTTACCACAACTAGTCACTGGTCACGTGAAAATGACTGTTTCTCTGGGCCCACAGGGAACTTTGGTAACGGGCACCAGAACAGAACCCGTTACTGTGAAATCAATATCGGAGACGCGTGCGGTGAACCTGCGTCTCCGATGTCTCGACGAACGGGCCAAGTTCTGGGGCCCACTGGTCAGTACTGGTAACGGGCTTTTACGGTGCCCGTTACATTGTTGGCATGTTTGTAACGGGTGTTCCGATTGAAGCTCGTTACTCAGTGATCAGTGTTTGTAACGAGCTTTAATTAACGTCCGTTACAGATACGTAGGCCACCCCTACAGTAACCTGCTGCCTGGTTGTCGGCTGCATCCTGGAACCAGCCAGGATTTGACAGCCATCAGGGGCTGCATCCTGGAACCAGCCAGGATATGACTAAATTCACAGAAATTAGATCTAGCATCCAAATTCACAGAAATCCACATAATTCACATGCATCATATGACAAAATTCAGCATCATCATCTCACAAGTAAAGAAGCACCACTGGCTTGACAACAATATCACAACCATAGTTAACTAGCTTGACAACAATATCACAAAATTCATGGACAAGGAGGAATGCAAAAATTTCCTAGTCACCATGTATAATATGAGCCCACACAGTTTCATCAGCATGAAATTTTCCTCCGACTGTGATCACCTGTTCCATGAGGAATGTGGCAATTCTTTCACGAACATAGACCAGCGTTGATTTGTCGAGAGGATGCTCATCTAGCCCTAATCTCTGGATATAACAATATCACCAGTCAACATACATATATAGGTGGTTACCAAACATGTGTAGTGCTAATAAGCAAGAACTGTGCTCAGTTGCAGGTTTTACAAATGAAGATCCCAAGAAAGTACCTCCATATATGGGCCTCTATCTTTTAATTTAAGCATGTGGTAGGCACAATAGAAGCCGCAGAGTTTGGATTCAGTAGGTTGTTGGTGGCACTACAATAAATGTACAAAGAAAAATAGTGGTGATCGAGAAGAAATAAACTCAAGCTTTAGTACTAGCTTCCACAGGAAGGAAATAAGTGGTATGTACCTTAACATCTTTGACATGTTCCAAGGTGCTAAGGCGCGACTTCTTATTGCGGCAGTAACGTTCCCAACCCCTACAACGAAACATGCAACAATTGTTAGGGCACTATTAATTAATATACTCTGCACAGTTTGTTGAGGAACGTTCGCAGGTTAAGAAAGAAATAACTTACTCATTAATGATTTGTTCGAAAGGGTTAGTATCAGTCTTAACTCTCTTCAATGAATCAAGATAGTAGACCTTCCGCTGCTTCGGAACGATCACCACTGCAATCCAGTGGTTCGTACTGAGATAAGCGGTAAGGATGAAATTCTTTTTAGCATGTAGTCTGAAGGCATTGCACATATAGGACACAGAGAAAGCAAGAGTGTTATCCGTGCTATTCAACATTGTCGAGCAAAGGCATTCAGGATCAAGGAAGCTAACTGCAGTGCGCGTCTTCTCAACTTCTACAGCCATATTCCTATTAGTAAGAAAAAACAAAGTGTAAGGAGGCAAAATACATGGTAAAGATGATGTGAGGCAAAAAGCACATTTCGATAGAGAATGATTAGTGAGAAGCAAATTAAAATTTCAAGCAACTTACAGGATGAAGCAGCGGAGAAGTGTCAGATCCAAAGCATCCAAGTTGAAGAGATCGTACAAATCACTGAGTTGCACAGGTATTTGCTGGAGTCCTTTTGACGATTCATCTCTGTTAGGCCATGCATTGGTCCCAGGCCGAAGTGCCACCATAATGTCAGAATCATCATCTGACTTACCACGTTGCATGTAGAATGTGTGGAGCTCTCTAGTCCAAGGAGCAGCCTGTTTGAGATCATCATCACTGAGAAGGCTCTTTCCAAATTTGTAATTTGGGTTAACCATAGTCGAAGGATTCTTCTGGGTGTTTCTCTCAGATCGCTTTGGGTTAGACCAAGGATTCTTCTTGGTGTTTCTCTGAGATCGCTTTGTAGTAGGCATCTTAAAGGTTTTATTTATAGCAATTTTCTTTTCCTGCTGCTTTGAGATGGCTGAAGAAGGTTTCTTAAGGGTTTGCTTGCCTGCTGTAGGTGGTGTAGAGCTTTTATTTTTGGCAAGTTTCTCTTCTTGCAGCTTTGAAATGGCTGAAGGTTTCTCAAGGGATTTCTTGCCTGCTGTATGTGGTGTAGAGATTTTATTTTCGGCAAGTTTATTTTCTTGATGATTTGAAATGGCTGAAGGTTTCTCAAGGGCTTTCTTGCCTAGTGGTGTCTCACCAGGAGCTATTACAGAGGTATTGGGCCCAGTTGTACCTACAACTTTCTTCGAAATGTCGTCTACAGATTTATCAGCACCAGCCAACACATCACTCTGGTTGACTAGTAACAGTGGTGTCTCACCAGGAGCTATCACAGAGGTATTAGGCCCAGATGTACCTACTTTGGCATGATTGTTTTGAGCACTTTCGTTTGGGGGTGTAGGTTTTGTTGTTTCATGAGGAGGAGAAGGAGGAGGAGGAGGAGGTGGTGGTGGTGGTGGTGGTGGTGGGGATGGAATATTTGGTGTCTCTTGCGGATGTTGGGATGCAAGTTTTTCTATTTTTTCAGGACTAGTAGTAGGTGGGGATGAAATATTTGGTGTCTCTTGCGGATGTGGGGATGCAAGTTTTTCTATTTTTTCAGGACTAGTAGTAGGTGGGGATGGAATATTTGGTGTATCTTGCGGATGTAGGGATGCAAGTTTTTCTGTGTTTTCAGGATGACGAGGAGGTGGGGATGCAAGTTTTTCAGGACGAGGAGGAGGTCCGAATGGAACGTCTTGCGGATGTGGGAATTGAGGAGGAGGAGGAGGAGGAGGAGGATGTGGGGAACCATATGAGGAAGGAACATGTACTATACTCTGTGAACTACAAGGAATCTCTACCGTAGCCTGTGAACGAGATTTACATGTTGGTGCTCCCTTGATGTCAATCCGACACCTTCTCCACTGTAACCTCTGTCCTTCAGCTTGTCCGAGTTTCATCACCTCGTCATTAGGAGGGTATTCCACCAGTTCATCCGCAAAGATAATATATACAGTGAGCACTTCAACCACAACACAGTCTTCATGAATCGGGACTGTTTGTAGCGTAGTCTGCTCTGGATGAACAAGACCAATTGCAGCCTCACATTGAAGACCCCTCCGCATGATCCATAGGCCACAGTGTGTGGGTTCAGTCAACATGCCTATAAGGTCTTCGTGTGTACGATCGTCACAGTGCACCTCCGTCGCCAACTCTGCAGTGCTATCGATCAAACCTACATTATCTGCGGACGCACAGCTGCTCTTCAGTGTGGTGGGTGAAGGGCTTGCGCGATTGGATGCTGGTGACAACACCATCTGGTGACAACACCACCTCTGCATCTGCATGTTCTGCATCTGCATGTTCTGCATCTGCATCTCAGCCACCAGTTGTTGCTTGATTTGTTCCTTTATCTTTTCCGTATCAACTGATGCGTCGGTCTTCGTCCTCTTCCTCTTCCTGTACATCTCGACGTGCGGAGGCCATGCATACTTCCAGCCCTGGTAGCTGGAGACACCACGCACACGACCTGGTTGTTCAGGACGGCCCAAGCACTGACTTAGCACATCATACTCCCTCTGCCCTGCCATTCCTGAAGATTCTGCACATGCAATCTTCTCCTTGATGTCTGCAGCCAATTTTTCTGCCTCTTTGTTGTTGAACACTATCACGGCAACACGGTCTTTAATCACTAGCTTACTCCTTGCTCGCAGCCAATTCTTGGAATGATCGTCAGGGTAGGCGTCATATGGGTTGGGGATACCAGCTGCAGCTAATTGTCTGTCCTCTTCCTCCCATTGTTCTAGTTTCACAGTATAACCAGCTGGACCCATGCTGTGCTCGCTTGTGTTCCGGCTTTGGAGTTCTTTGAACTTGACACTAACAGATGAGGTGTTGGGGGAATGACCCAGCCCATGTAGGAGTTAATGGGCCTTTGTATGAGCTTGAGGGGCTTCTTGTAAATACCGTGTCCACCAGGGAGTCGGAAGAAAATAACCACCAGGGGCTTGGTGGAAAATTGCCAACTACCCCCATCCCTATATATAGGAGGGTCATTGTAATTGATAGGACACGCATTGAATGGTGGAGAACCCTGAAGTAGTAAGTCATTGTTGTCTTCTTTACTTCTTGCATAGTGGTAATAGAAGTAGAAGAGATAGTAGTAGTAGAGGCAGCAGTAATGGAGGAAGAAGAAGTAGTCCTCCGAAGGGGGCCTTCGGTTCTTACCCCTTCGGAGGAGAAGAGTACTGTGGTGTTGGTGCCCCCTTCGGTCCCAATTTACACCAACAATTTGGCGGCCACCTCGTGGAAGGATTCATGTGGCCACGACACAGAAAGGAGGTCCGAAGAGAGAAGGATTAAGAAATCTGAGGGAGAGAATTCTGAGACAACTTCGGTGCAATGGCGTTCTCCTTAGGAGTCGCCAGACTGGATTTTGCTGATCAACTGCAGATAAGTCCTATTTTTCAACTCCTTAACCTCGCGAAATGATCCGAAGTGGCAGGAAATGTCAGATTTTCCAAATAGGCCTGTTGGGGAACATGGCCTTCGGAAGATTTCCGCACGGTCGGCTGGGATCGCCAACTTCGAACCACCCGTACGAAGGGTCTTCGGTATGCGTAATAAAGATTTGGCAGGAACGCTAACTTGGTTTGAACCGCATGTGTACTGTTCACAGGTGCCGGCTTGCCCGCGGTTGGTTCGGCATTGCGGGGCTTCGTCGCCGAAGGTGCGGACCGACCAGGAGCCCCGCTCGATGAGGAGGCACCAGTGTCGAACGAGAAGGGGCCATATGGGAGGCTTCGGAGCCTTCCTGTGGCTGAGGCGGCGTCGCGAATCGCTTCGGTGCCGAAGGGACGTCTTGCGCGGTGGCCCCAGTCTCGTCAGAGAGGCACGCCACACGTAAGCGCGTCGGACGTGTAAAGGGCGCCGTACGAAGAAGAGATAAAAGGCGCCGCGTGTAAAGGGCTCGACCGTGCGAAGACACGCTGGAGGCCCGTACGAAGCCAGAAGTTAGCGTTGTACCCTTAAAAAGCGTGTAAAGCTGTTTGTCAGGAATGGAAAAGGTGTAATTGGGGTGATTGAACACCCCCAGGGCCTCCTATAAATAGAGGTTCCCTTGTAACTGAACGAACGCACATTAATAAGAAGAGAGCTCCGAAGGCTCCAGTTCGATTCCAGTGCTTTCGGTTTGAGTCTTTCGTTCTTTCCTAGCGTAAGGTAGTAGTAGTAGAAGTAGAAGTAATTTAGTTGTAGTGTAGAGTTGGCTGGTTTAGCAAGAGAGAGGGTTTTAGTAGTGGATTCCGTTCGTTTCCGAAGGGGCCTTCGGCCGTTTCCCCTTCGGAGGAGAGCAGCGCTACTTAGAGGGCTGTTGTGTCGGAGTCCACCTTCGGGCCCGATTTTCACCAACAAGGCCCTTCGGTCATGGTTACAGAACCAAGTACATTTCTTGTCGCGATTGCTTACTGCATCATAGTTTATTATTTCTTGTCATGATAATGAGGTCTACAATTTAAATAAGCCTTCGGCAATCCTGAACGAAGGCACCTTCGGCACCGAAGAAGCTGTAGCCTGTATCTGACTGGCAGCGCCCGACGCGTCTTCTCACATCGTCGTTGTCCCGGCTCAAGATGAAGCTCACACGCCATCACTTATCGCTCATCCTCTCGGAGTGTCAGACGATCCTGGCACAGGGCTGCGGTGGTTCACTTCGGAGCAAAAATGGGTCACGGGCTCACACTTCAACACAACTATCCCAAAAATCAATCGTTCCATCCATCCATCAGCGAGCTTCACTTCAGGTTGCTATTGGACTTTTGTAGCGACGAAGCCCCCCCTTCGTCGTCTGGCGCAATAGCGAACATGTACATGCACCAGCTCGACATCAAACTCGTCAATGGCTTCGGGTCGTTCAGGGCCCAGGGCCGCTTCGGATTTGCTTCGTCAAGCTTCCCAATCAACTCAGAACGCGCAGGGCAACAGGTTGACAGATGGCATCAGGCCAGGCTCCTCTAGGAGCGGTGGGCAGGACTCGTAGGAAGAGGAAGGGCGTCATGCTGCTAGTCTACTTCGGATTTTCAGCGTGGCTACCGTTCAAGTCAGTTCGTTGATGAAATTTTGTCACTTCCGAATCATCTCATCAAAATTTTTTTACCTTCGGAATCATTTCGGTGAATTTTTCACTTTCGGAATCATCTCGGTGGGATTTCACGAGATCGATTTTTCACCTTCGGAATCATTTCAGTGAATTTTTTATCTTTAGAATCATCTCGGCGGGATTTCACGAGATCGATTTTTCACCTTCGGAATCATTTCGGTGAATTTGTCACCTTCGGAACCATCTCGGTGGGATGTCACGAGATCGATTTCTCACCTTGTGAATCATTTCGGTGAATTTGTCACCTTTGGAATCATCTTAGTGAGATTTCACGAGATGAAATTTTTTACCCTTCGGATTCATCTTGGTAGTGATTTCAGGACCCTTCGGAACTATAACGAATTATTTTATTTTATTTTATTTTATTTTATTTGGGGAATTCAATCACCCTCGGAGCCATCTTGGCAGCTCTCACACCGGATAGACAAGGACCAGGCTGGTAAGCATCTCCTTCGGTGGCTCAAGCCCAGCAAGGAGTGTCTAGGATGCATTCACTTGCTTTTGAGCTTTGGCGTAAAGTTCCTTTGTGGACCTTGTGGCCAAGTCTCTTTTTCAACCTTCGGAGCTGTTTTTTTCTGTCTTTTTACCTTCGGCCACATTCTTTATAAATCTGCACCGTTAGGTCAAGTCACCTGGCCAGCAACCTAATTTAGTTTAACAGGTACATGTTGCTTCGTGGGAATTATTTTCAGCTCGTACTTAAAGCGCCGAAGGTATAGTGTCTACCGAGAGGCACCGAATGAGCTCCGGTATAGTGTCTAGGTGTATACTTCTTTATTTTATGAAAATGGCTTCGGTGGTTCTAGAGTTGTCGTTAGTTTTTTAGCATGCTTTCTTTTCTATTCTTTTTTAGCTTCGGTTCTATGGGGCTGACCTCCGGCAAAAATGGTTCTATTAAGCTACGAAGCCCACTTCGGCTCCGAAGCCCAATCACTGTTTTTTAGCGTGACGAAGGCTGCAGTAGTAATAAATTAACTTTGCTAGCACTCTTCTTCGGCATCTGCTTTACTGCACAAATTGCTCCGAAGGGAGAAAATTTTTAGCATCTCGTGCACCTTCGGGTGTCTTTTTATCATTTTAATTATTTAATAATATTATTATCTTTGTGCGGAGGAACTCGCTTCGCGTCTCTAACAAGTCTTATCAGGCAAGTGACTAATTTACTGCACGATAAGTGGATCACTGAAGTACCCCTCGTCGGATATAACCGAGCTAAATAATTTTGGGATTTCAGTTATTCATGAACTTTACGACAATGAATTGATTGTTTGTACTGTTGGGCTCTTTGTCGTCAAAATACTATTGGCAGTTGCCGGCCTCAATTCAAGCAGTGGCTTCGGCTTTTTTTCCAGTGGCTCCAAGCAGTTATCAAGAGCTTCGGTATATTTTCGGTGTGCATTGTTACACAGGATCAGTTTCAACTCTCTACACTGCAGCTTTGCAGCCCAACATAAAGATCTAGCTCCGAAGCCCACTTCGGCCACTACTTCGAAGCCCACTTCGGGTGTCCCGTCAACTACTACTTCGTTACTGCTTTCGGAATCATTTCGGCTACGAAGCCCCCTTCGTCGTCTGCCGCCCTGCCGGCAAGTCCAGAATACTCTCCGTCAGGCTTGTGCTCAACGACTCGGTACGGCACAAACTTAAAAAGTAAGCACTCTCTGTCATCCTAAACGAAGCTACCTTCGGACGTTCGGAACAAAGTTACCGGCGTGCGAGCGCATGCACCCTTCGGAGACAGGCACGCATGGAGGACCATGCCCTGCGATCTTTGTGCGTCCGAGAGGGGCACACAGCTCACGAAGCCCAGCCTGGTTTGTATCACTCCACTCTTGTCCGAAGGTTTCAAGCAATTTATACTTGGTTATATGCCTCGTTTAAGACTCTAGTCTTTTGTTTGGTCGAAAGCATCCTTAGAATATCTTATTACATATATTTCAACACTGTTGGCTTACTAATTTAGTATCAGTTTGTCTGCTGGTACTCCGAAGGGAGATAATGTTCATGTCATTTGCACCTTCGTGTATTACTTTATCATTTTCTTGGTTTGGTAATATTATCATCTTTGTGCGGAGGAACTTGCTTCGCATCACTAACGAGTTTTTATCAGGAAAGTGAACTGAGCTAAATAAGTTCGGGTTTCGGTTATTCATGATTATTACGACAATGAATTAAAATATTATACTATTGGGACTCTTCGTCATCTCGTTTCATAGTGGGGCCCGACCTCAATTCCAAGCAGTTGCTTCAGCCTTTATCGGTGTCATTTAACGAAAGCTTCAACCAGTACCATGGTGTACATTTTTACACAGGTCCGTTTTCAACACTCTACACGCGGCCATGAAGCCCAACTTAGGTATCTAGATCCGAAGCCCACTTCGGCTTTTATTCCGGAGCCCACTTAAGATCCAGAACCAAAGCCCACTTCGGATTCGGCACCGAAGCCCACTTTGGCCTTTTAGCTCCATTTGCGCTTTTATATTTATTTAAGGCTTCAGTTTATATATCACGTTGTTTATCAATGCAAAATCACCTTCGGTCAGATGGCCTGCATCGTTGACACCTCCTTTTAGTTTGTGAGCAAGCCTCCTTAGGTAGCTGAGCCACCCAGTATGTTTTTCGTGCTCTTAAGGTTTCTTTTTTTTGCTAATCTTGGGTTAAGCATGGTGTGTTCTAGAACATCCGAAGGGGCTGTCTTCAATCTCTGGATGTGCTCTTCGGTCAATTTGTCATGAGAATATTTATTTTCTTTAGTTTTTCAAATAAAATTTGGAGCAAAGCTTATTCTCTATGGTATCTTTTACTTACTAGCATTGTTTGCAGACTACTTGCTCAACCTTCATTTAGCAACCACCGAAGGCGCATTATGTTGTTATTTTATTATACAATTTTATCATCGTCGTGAGCTAGTGCTTGGTGTGGTCGGCGCTTTGTTTTTGGCTGCTAATAAACCTTTTTCGGTGTAGTGACGAAGTACCCTTCGTCTCTGGTTTTAACAGACTAATCCTTGGCCTTAAAGCTCGAGTACTTAGCATTACTCAAAGGTTGATGCTTTTCGCAAAGGCGTTTTTCCTTGAAAGTTTCGTGTATATTTTCGTTCGCACGTTTCCGAAGCAACAAACCCCCTCCATGGTGCGGGCGGTGTAGTCTTCGGTCTTTAACTTCGTTGGGTAGGTAACGGTGGCCCCCGAAGGCCTGAGTTGGCATCCAGGAGCCACCTGTCACCTAACATTTTGTCATGGCGTCAGTCTCGTTATGGCCGACGTATGCCTTCTACACGAAGGCTTTTCGCTTTGCGACAATGTTTCATCAGGGTGTGCTGAGTAGTAGCACTTGATCGTAGTGTGTTATACTTCCCCTTCGCTGGTGAGCGAGGGGCTGTTATTCATGTTTCTTCCGAATTCGTTTTTGCCACTAACATGCAGGTGTTGTCAATCAATGTAAGTACCTCGTCACCTCCATGATCTAACCCTTCATATGAAGTATTTATATCTCTTGAACGCAGGGTCAACTACCATATGTAAGTACCGTGCCCCCTCTCTCATAACCCACATTCCATTTTTAGCGGGCACTCTAACCCTTCGTATATCATGTGCTGTCGCACCTTCATCTCAAATGTGCTAAGCGCCTGTTCTTAGTTATACTTCGTATCTTGTTCATAATGACCGGTTGTATGCAGCTATTTATGTTTTGTGTGGGCACTTCGTCACGTCTATTGCAGGTTGTGGCCTTTGAGTTATCAGTTTTCACCCCGAAGATAGTGACTCTCGTGGTTGTTTTATTCTATTATTGACTTGGGAATGGCTAGACCATATCAATTGGTTTCAATGTTTATTGAACTTCATCGAGTGATTGCTGGGATTTCCATATGGACTTCGGTATTACTGGATTTCAGTCATCTCATGGTTTCACCACTCAAATTGAGAATCTGATCAATGGATGTCCTTTGCATTACTTTGGCTAACCCTTTCATCCTAGCCTTCATGCAAAAGCATACTTTTATACACACTTTTATACATATATACATGCATAACACCGAAGCGTGGAGCCGAGAGTGCTCACGTTGAAGGCCCGAGTGTGGTCAAAGGCTCCGTTTGCATGAGGCAAGCGACCGGTCCCGTGATGACCGGAGTTGAACTTGCAAAGGCAAGTAGTTGGCTCCATTATAGCCGAAGTATCGTTTGCATGAGGTAAATGACCGGTCCCGTGATGACCGGAGTTGAACTTGCAAAGGCAAGTAGTTGGCTCCGTTATAGCCGAAGTATCGTTTGCATGAGGCAAACGACCGGTCCCGTGATGACCGGAGTTAAACTTGCAAAGGCAAGTAGTTGGCTCCGTTATAGCCGAAGTATCGTTTGCATGAGGCAAACGACCGGTCCCGTGATGACCGGAGTTGAACTTGCAAAGGCAAGTAGTTGGCTCCGTTATAGCCGAAGTATCATTTGCATGAGGCAAACGACCGGTCCCGTGATGACCGGAGTTGAACTTGCAAAGGCAAGTAGCTGGCTCCGTTATAGCCGAAGTATCGTTTGCGGGAAGCAAACGACCGGTCCCGTAATGACCGAAGTTCAACTTGCGAAGGCAAGTATTTGGCTCTGTTATAGCTGAGGTTCCGTTTGCAGGAAGCAAACGACCGGTTGTGTGATGACCGGAGTTGAGTTGAGGCACACCGAAGGCCCAAGAGTGGCTTCGGAGCGGAGACACACTGAAGGCCCGAGAGTGGCTTCGGATCCGAGACACCCCGAAGGCCCGACAGTGCCTTCGGATTTGTTTGCGCGATGCAAATTGAGATAGATTGTTTCTTGTCTAACAAGCTTTCGAGTTTCTTAAATAAAAATAATTCGCCTTGAATGTAGGGATGAACAGCAAAGCAGGGATTTCGTCTATATTGTTTACTTCGTCACCGACAGGGTCAGCTCGATGAATATCTGGCACAAGGGGCTTCCTCGTCTACCTCTTCGTCGACATGGTTCGACACAAGGGGCTTCCTCGTCTACCTCTTCGTCGACATGGTTCGACACAAGGGGCTCCCTCCACTACCTCTTCATCGACATGGTTCGACACAAGGGGCTTCCTCGACTACCTCTTCGTCGACATGTGTTCGGCTCGAGGGGCTTCGTCGTCTACCTCGGCAACATCAACTTCGACTTGGTCGACATCGCCTTTCGACTTCGTCTTCGGCGTCTACTGCACGACGTCGACAGGACTCCGACTCGCGGGGCTTCGTCGTCTACCTCGTCGACATTGACTTTCGACTTCGTCTTCGGCGTCTACTGCACGACATCGACAGGACTCCGGCTCGCGGGGCTTCGTCGTCTACCTCGTCGACATCGACTTTCGACTTCGTCTTCGGTGTCTACTACACCGACGCCGACTGGGCTGTGGCTCAAGGGGCTTCATCGTCTACCTCACCGACGTCAACTCCGGCTTTGCTTTCAATCAACACGTACTTCGTCGCACGCAATTTACGGCGCCAGGGCCTTCATCACAATCATCGGACAAGAGGGGCTATAGTGGCATCGGGACGAGCGACCCACCCCGAAGCATGAAGTCTTGCCCGGTGATCATGACCGAAGGCAAGACCGAAGCAGATGAAGGAGATGCATCGAGGATAAAGGCCATCTTAGTAACAACGACGAAGCCGACGTCATCACCGAAGGCACCCTTCATCGTCGAAACAAGACCGAAGACGAACATTAGTTAGGCTGGCTGATAACTTCGCGTGCATGTAAATCCGCAGGGCGTACGTGCTC